>OX638253.1:14644675-19739675 GCA_951806755.1 Brenthis hecate
GCTAGGGATAATTTTATTTCTCTTACTTTACATTTTAAATTGTTTTTTATATACACGACAACCCCATCATTTTGGTTCAAATGACAAGTTGTATAGAAAGAGGAATAATTCTTAAGTTGTGGAATTGGTTTTTCAGGACTTAATCTACATTCCGTCAGAAGAATAACATCTGGTTCGAACTTAAATTTTGATAAAGATACTATAAAACTGTCAAAATTACATGAAATACTTCTTATATTTTGAGAAACAATGGTAAAGTCATTATTTTTTATATGTATATATTTACTTAGTTCTGAACAGTCACATTCAAATGTGCGTGCTATTTTAAAATTATCAATTTCATTTTGAGTCCGTATCGAATCACCCATTATATCTAGTTTTTAATAGAGAAAAAGTACCATCAAGTCGTATACATATTAAAGTTAAATTTAATTTATATTTATATAATGTGTTCAGTACAGAAGTATTTCGAGAGTCTTTAATTATTGTCACTATTCCATAGCTTAAGACGAGGCCAAGGAGTACAAAAAGTATTATAAACCATAATAAAAGAGTATGTGAGCAAGAAGTGTGATTATGATGACTAATCGGGTAGTGGACATGTAAATGGTAAGTGTATAAGTATGAGTAGTGATTGTGTGCATAGTGTGTGTATTGATAGTGATTGTGTGTATTTGGTGTGTGTTTTTTATGTAAATAAGAGTATGATAAAATGTATGTTAAGTAATAACATTTGTTGATATGTACGCTATATATATTTGAGTTACTATTATTTGTATTATATATTATGTAGTAACAAATGTAAGGAGTTATTATTCTATTATGATAATAAAAGAAAAATATTTGTATACTATATGAGCATAATTGAATGTACAAATTCGACCTTTCTATGATTTTATTAGAATTACTACTTAATTACCCGCGGCCCCGCCCGTGTTCAAATTATCAAAAAATAATCTTTTTGGCTTTATAAATTAGTTACATCTACAGATACATTTAATGAAGCAGTATCTGTGCTTTAAATATTTTTTGGAAAATTTTATTGAAATACACATTATTATCGCTAACAGAGGCCGAACCTATAGTTTTAAGAATTTTTGTCTGTCTGTCTGTCTGTGACCGCATCACAGAAAAATCACTGGAGGGATTTTGAAGAAATTTGGTATGGTAATAGGTGGTTATCCGGGTCAACTAATATACTTATACGAGTATACTAATATATAAAACTTAAGAATTTGGTTTTTATCATATGAACACGGGCGGAGCCGCGGGCAATGCTAGTAAATAAATAAAAATGAAGTGTCTTTTTGTGATGTCAAAACAACAGCGTTTTATTAAATGCATATCAAATTATATACGGTATTTATAAGAAAAATACAATTTTTTAAATTTGTGTCTATTTTTCTGTCTGTTTGTTCCGGATAATCTCTGAAACGGCTGGACCGATTTTGACAGAACTTTCACAGAAAGATAGCTGATGTCATAGGGAGTAACATAGGTTACTTTTACTTTAAAAAAAGAATTTGGGTTCCGCTCAAAAAAAGTAAAATGTACTCAGGGATGAACCCGAGTCGCTAGTGCTAAATATAATATTTAGATTTGAATCCGAATATGGTGTCGTACAGGAAGCGACGCGCGAGTGCCTCGCGTCGCACGGCGAGTGCGCGGGCGGGCTGCGGCTGTGCGCGGCGCTGTGGGGTTGCGGCGGCGCGCGCGGCGGCCGGCGCGCGCTGGCGGCGGCGCGCCTGGCGCGCGCGCACCACCCGCGCGCCGCCTGGGCGCTGGCGGCGCACGCCACGCTGCAGCTGCGCTGGGAGGGCGGTGACGCCGCGCTGGCCACCGGCCGCGACCTGCTGCGTCTGCTGCACGCCGACCACGACCGCGACCACGACGCCGACCGCGACCACGACACCGACCGCACGCCCGGCGCCGACGCGCTCTCCGACTCGCAGCGCGAGGACGCGCTGAGCAATAGGGACGCCGGTAACTATATACTTATATCGTCATACTATGTGTTATCGTACTACAAAAAATGTATGCATATAATTTGAAACGAAATAGTTGGGTTATTTAATATTCATGATAGATTCTATATAATTTTTGTTGATACTTAAATTTCATTTAATATAATTGCATGTGTAAACTTAGCACCCGATTTTGTTAAAAATGTTCTTTTTTAGGTTTGTTTAAAAGATTCAGTTAGTGGTGGATAGTAATGAAGCTAACTTCTAACTAGCTAACTTCGTTTGTAGTAGTCCCAAAAAAATTACAGACAACGAGAAAATGTCATCCCCCAAAGTTATGAAAAAAAAAATCCGCCTAATTCTTATAGAAAAACGTTTGTAGTGCAATTTTTTTCGTTTGTAGTAAAACAAAAAAAAATATAGAAAAAAACGTTTTTGAGTATTTATTCAGAACGCTTTTCAATATAATTTAATACTCACACAGTCAATATAATTTAATATTTTATTAATATATTTTTAAGGCACAAATGACATATTGTAATAATGGCAGTGCTACACTGGTACAAATACCTTGTTTCTTAAAACAAAGGGGCGAACACTAATTCAGAATATTTTTTTATTTGAACATATGGTAAATTATGTTTATTCGTAAAGTAATAATTTATTTAAACCATCAGTTGAGCCACCAGGCGCGTGTCAAAGAATTGAAATGAATTGATAGTTTTTATATTGTGAAAATACCTATTGAATATGTGTGCGTGCGTGCGTGAATGTGTGCGTATATTTGCATGCTGCATACAATCGCACAAAATGAGCGGGCGCTTACTATAAAGTTGAAAGTAATTGTTGAATTTTTATACTGTACTTATAAATGAAGGCAATGGTAGCCCAGTGGTAACGTACTCGCTTGAGAAACCTAGTGAAGCGGGTTCAAACCCCGAGTCTCGCACCTCTGATATTTCATTTGCGAATCATTTCTAACATGATTACTACTTGCCTTATGGTGAAGGAAAACATCGTGAGGAAACTTGCATGTCTGAGGGAATCTAGCAAGTTTTCGAAGGACATGTGAAGTCCGCCAACCCGCACTCGGCCAGCGTGGTGGACTATACCCTGATTCCCCTCGTATCGAAGGGAGGCCCGTGCCCAGCAGTGGGACGTTAAAAAGGGTTGAATACCTACATACTTATAAAGAATTGATGTGTTTTTATATTGTGGTATCATCGTCTCTGGGCTGGTTATTAAAGACATACCTATCTATGTGTGCGCAGCGTCCATCCGCGCGGAGTCGGCGGGCGCGTTCCGCGTGGAGCGCGCGCTGTCGGGCGCGGCGGCGGCGGCGGCCTCCCCGCGCGCCGCGCCGCGCGCTCACGCCTGGCTGCTGCTGGCGCACCTGTGTCTGCGGTGCGTGCACCCTACACTCATGCTTACCTTGGAATCTATACATGTTGACTTTATAAATTATCTATTTTTAGTGTTCCGGCTTCACTCTTTAATATACGATATTTTCATCCAATTTATTAATAACTTTAAATATTCCACCTTTAGGTGTAAATTAAGAGAAATCTTATGTATCCTTACATGGGGGTAGGAGGGTCAAAAATCGTCAAAATCATCCTTACGTAATTATTGAATGGCCCCTAATAAGAAATAATTGCTTGTTACCGGTTATAAATAAAATAATAATATATGATATAGACTGGACAGGGTGAGCGCGGCGGCGGGCTGCGTTTCGGAGGCGGCTGCGCTCACGCCCTTCAGCCACCTCGTGTTCTACACGGTACGTATGCTGTTGGTGCATAAATATAACGCTAATAAATGACATAGAATTACTTGTTACTGCAAGATTTTTATCTATGTTAAAGATGTTATCGATTTAGTTATCTTATATATATATATATATATATATATATATATATATATATATATACACACTAAAATAATTAAATGACAATTTTTTTTTCTGTATCTCTTTTTTTCCGACTTTTAAATTTACATATTGTAAAATAGTGTTAATTTTATTTTGATTTTTGAATGTTAACATATTTTTATCGGAATTAAAGTAACTTATAGCCTTATCGGTGATGTAACTTTCCAATAGTGAAAGAATTTTCTGATGCGGATCAGCAGTTTAAGAGAATATAGTTATAGTTTAATAATTGGAACCATAAACATAAACATTCAAAGATTTGTATAATGTAATAACACAATTTCACAAATTTTAGGGGAAATTACCAGCTTACATGTATTGACACATAATAATTATTAAGATATATGTAAATATAATAACAATAAATGTCGCCCCCAGCGCGGGCTAGTGCACGCGGCGTCGTCGGAGTGGGAAGAGGCGCGCCAGTGCTTCCAGAACGCGCTCGCCATACACCCCACGCACCTCGACAGCGTCGTGCAGCTCGGTACGCGCGCACACACGCACACACACACATGTACACACATTCATACAAATTGGTTGCGTTTTATTGCGTCAAAGAGCAATAAAACATGGACATATATTATAAAATTTAATATATAAAAATCTCGTGTCACAGTGTTTATAACAATACTTCGAAACGGGTTGACCGATTTTTATGAAATTTTGTGTGTATATTCATTAGGTCTGAGAATAGGACGTAAACTATTTTTCATATCCCTAAGTGATAAGGGTGGTCTATCCCAAAAAACATAGTTTTAATTTGTTGGTCAATATTTTTTATTTTAATTTTTTTATGACTCGGCATTAAAAATACATACAAACCTAAATTTTCATTATATATTCATTTCATATTTTATCAACCGACTTCCTCAAAAAGGAGGAGGTTCTCAATTCGCCTGTATTTTTTTTATGTTTGTTATCTCAGAACTCCGAACTGATTTGGACAATTTTTGTTTTGTTTGAAAGTGTATACTTCCAGATTGGTCCCGTTTAAATTTCAAAAAAAAAAATACCACCCCTAAGGGTGGAAAAATAGCTAATGATGGATTTAACCTACTTCTATCTGTCATATTGACTTGAAACTTTGCAAGTGTTTCTATTTCCGTTGATAGTACAGTGGTTCGGTATTGTTGACCTGATCTGATGGTAAGGCCAGAAAGTGGATAGGTGGAACTCTTCAAGTTAGTAAATACTTTGAGTTTGGGCTTATTTTGTTTGATTTGACAAGCCTAACACCTTAGAATTCTTACTTTGCTACTACTGTCTACACTAAAAAGGAAAAAATAATAACTTTTTAACAAAAAAATAAACACCGACTTCAAACAAAAGCACTAAAAAGTAAACAATAACTGATTGATAGTTTTCATTTACTATACATACCTAATCAAATATTTTCGATTTTTTTTTTATTTATTTACACAATAACTTACATCCTTATATAATTATAAAAAAATATCCAGCTTCAAAAAACTAAAATTTAATATAAAAAAATCTTTAAAAATATCATACTGATGATACAGACACCTTAAACGCCCGTCATTTCACGTACTTGGCGTGATATTAAAGTATGATATAACAAAGCCATTGGTGCCAATTGAGCACTAAAAATAACGACATTTGCTTAAGAAAAAAATCTTTATTTTTAGCAATTAATTGTAGCATTGGCTCTGTTGTATCATACTTTGACGTCACATTTGATCTGACCAAAGGCATTGCGTTTTTGCAAGTACTTTGAATTTTCTACCAAAATTTGTACTTTTAAAGAATTATTTTTTTAATTAAAAAGATATCATTATTCATTGAAAATATTAATATATAGATATACTTAATTCAAAAGTAATAATAAATATTATAAAAAATATACCTATATTAAATCCCACGCATATGCCCTATTATGAAGTATATATATGAACATAGGCAGTGGTAGCTCAGTGATATCGCGCTCGCTTGGGAAACCGAAAGCGGGTTCAAATCCCGGGTCTCGCACCTCTGATATTTTCATGTGCGAGTAATTTCTGCCATGATTACCACTCGACGCAGGCGCGACGTACTACTCGCTGGGGTGGCTGCGGCTAGCGGAGCGGCTGCTGCGCGCGGGCGCGGCGCTGCGGCCGGCGCGCGCCGACACGTGGCGACGCCTGGCGCTGGTGCTGGCGGCGCTGGGCGAGCCCGCCGCCGCCGCCGATGCCGCCGCCGCCGCGCTCGCGCTGCAGCCGCTGCATCCGCCCGACTTCGAGCCCTACCTCCTCTGTGAGTCCACTCATTCGTTCATACACGAACCGTTCATGACCAACTCTATCGCATATGTGAGTCGCGCAGAAGATCGCTTCCGTTCATTCGTTCCTCCTTTCGTTCATATACAAGCAGCGGACTTGTCATATGTGGCAGTATAATGCCTTGCATTAGTTTGTTACTTCATTCTTTCATCGTTCAGAACTTCTCATCGGACCCCATATATTAGTGCACTGTCATCGTCCGTTTGTTTATTCATTCATTCCATTCAATCGTTTACTTATTTATATATTCATCTATTAATTTGTATATTACATACACATTAATTCACTCGCCCGTTCATTCAAAATTATAATCTTAATATTATTGATCTTAAAAATCATATCAAATAACCTCCCTCATTTTTTTAAAAAAAATCACCTTTAATAATTTCATTACAGTGTTGTATAGAAAAACACACATCATGTTCTAAATTTCTAACTTTTTAGTATCAAGAGTATGTAAGTAAAATGATACGGATTATTATTTTAATTGTGAATTTTTCTTCAGGAACATTTGTACAGGAAGCGAGGCGACTGCCGCAGACTTGGCTGTTATATAAGATATATATATATAATATTGTAAACGTTGTTGACGGACGCACTTCAAATATATCACATCTAGTTTTTCTTCTGGAATATAGCATAGAGATGTATATGTAATAAGTACAGGAAAACATATATTTTATATAGAAACAGCCATTTAACTTATTATTTTTAACAATTACTAGATTTAAGAGTCGTATGTACATACATTTATTATTAATTTTTGAATATGATGGTTGAGAATGTGATAAATTTGAATTGCCTTCGAGTTTCTCAGAATTTAACATTATGGATGTTGTGAGCGTTATATGAACCTTTATGATGTCTTCCCATTGGCTTCAATATGCCACAACTTGATTAAAAATTTAAAATCCTCTAACTATGAAAGTCATTTAATATTTTCTTAGATTTACGCGAATATTTGAGATTTTAAATATAACTATATTTTCGGATTTTTCACGTTTTATTAAATTCATTTTGTTATTTTGTGAATAGGCAATGTCTGTAACAAGTTTATAGACCTTTGGGACATGTAAAAACTTAAGTCTCTCCAGTGACCATGACAGCTGTAAAGCACGAAACGTCGAGAACCAAAAATCAAAATAAATCCGCGAAAAAATCCGAAAAGATAATTTTGTTTAAAATATGAAAGTAATTTATATATTTTTTCGTTATTATCATTTATAAAGAAATGTTTGTAGGAAATAAGCTTTAAATTATGTTTCGCTTTGTTATGTTGTCAATTGATACGTTATCAAAGTAAGCGACCGCGAAACTAGTTTCAAACGAGTATCTAAAAACACTTTATAATTATATCATGTGATTCATAAGCAATAATACATTATTTTACTAAAAAAATATATCTTAAAAATAATTTAAAACTAAAATTATTCGCTTTGCAAATATATTTTTTTAAATAATTCAAAAATTTCCAAATGTTCTTCTATATTTTTAAATTTAAGTAATAATGTGTATAATCACAACAAAATATCATTTAAAGTATCAATAATTATTGAGATTATTTTGAGAATCGATATTAATCGATTCTAATATATGACGATTGTATTCGATTCGTCCCTTGATAATTTGAAAATCGATACTAATCGATTTTAATGTTGATTATTCGATGACGATTGTACTCGATTAATTTTAAATGATTTTATGAAGAATGTTTGAAAGTGAAAAAATAACGAAATCCTATGTGTTCTAATAACAAATAATACATACATAATTTGTGTAATATTATGTATAATTAAATTTAGTGGTATCGTAGTGACTCCACTGTGACTGATGTTTCGTGATGCCTTGGAATTGACGCTCTCGTTCATTGATTTGAAAGGAATTATTCGAAAAGTTACTTTGAATATTTAATGAATAATTTTCTATTATTTTAAATGAGTTAAATGTAGGTTAGATATTTTTCTCGTAAAGGTATTTGTGCAAGTTGCTGGGACGCGCTCGAAATCTACTAGGCCTTTATTACCTAAACCTTCATTGTTCGTGCACGTCCCAGCAAGTGTGCACAAGTCTTTATAATATTTCTAATATAATTTCCTTATATATTCTGCATCTATCGTCCTCTTTTAACATTTGGTTTGTAAAAAGTTTATTATATATTATTATAATGCAAGGGTCGTGGGTGTTTCTCCGATCAATACGACTTAGTGATGTTCGTTATCTAGTCCAGTAACTACTTAATTATAAACCTGCTCGAGAGGGACTTTACGAAGTAGTTTCAGTGTTTTTAAATCTATTTGTTATCGTCCTGATCCTTTTCAATCTTTTGAAATTAAATTCAATTTCTTTTTTTTTTATTTATAGTAGAAAAAAATTATTCATTATCTTTTTTTATAATAGTATTTAAATCTCTTAATAAAAATTATCGACATAAAGGTAAAAGACATAAAACCTTGATCTCTACTTCTGATGTTTTTACGACAATCTGTCACTTTTCCTAGGAGTTTTTGAACGTTTTAGACACATTTAACGTTTGTAGTTGCAAGTATCACTCGGGTCCAACGTACAGATGGACAGACTTCACACAAGGTTCTAATCGTGGTTTTTATATCTAATTTCGACGGACGAACTCGGGGCGATGGACCTTTTTGGAAGTGTGGGAAAGATATACTAAATCATAAGAAAAATACGCTTTAATATCTAAATATCTAATGTACAATAATACACGCGAGATTGAAATTTATCTACTAAGTTTTTTCCGCTAAAATGCTTTATATTTTTTAATACCTGGATTTAATATGCACAAAATTCGAGGCTTATACGGGAATGCTCTAAATAATATGGTAAAAAAATTGGTTCTCTTTGTTTTTGTTTCTACGAAGCCACAGTAATGAATATTAAAAAAAAATCTAATTAAGAATACATAAGAATAAGTAGTTACTATGACAGTGGCATGTGGCCCCGGGGCCTTAATGCGGTTCAGCCCCATGTACATGGTGTTCCATAATACGAATATAGTAAGTAAATAAAAATATTATTTTTAGTAATTTCGGTGAAAGCTGGCTGGTTGGTTGGCGGTGAGGGCGGGTTGGAAAGTGAAGGGGTTGAGAGATATTTATTATAAGGGTAGTTTCCAGTACGGTTATTTCATGTGTCGTTTATATTGTATAGGTTGAAAATACAACGACGATTTATTTCCTAAAATTGTATATCAAAAGCGGTGCTCACATTCGTTTTCATAAATGCATATAATGTTTAATTCTATAGTTTGGTTGTAACTATATTATTGCTTAATAATATAATAAAAAAGCTACTACAGTCCATTAGGTATTAGCAATATTGAAAGTTTTCACGAAAAATCCTAGACCAATAATTTTGATGTTTCATATTTTTTTAATATTACCATATATAGTTTTTTTTTAGATAGAAATATATTACACAGATAGAATTAAGGTCTAAATGAAAAAAATGCCACTACCTACCTACCTACCTGCCTACTATGAGTTCCATACGGTTTTAATTTAAACCCAAGTGTGTTGTGGTAAATAGAACAAAATATTAAAAAAATATTACCATACATAAAGATAGCAAGTTTTTCATTTATTATTACTATATATAAGTTGCTGTGTTTTTAAGAAACTAGTTCTTATGAAATATTGCTTAGAATTTATTTTGCTTAAAAATATATATCGAAGCCACAGTGTTCAAGACCGTGGAAGTAACGCAACGCAAAGATAATGCCAATTACAATGCAATACATAGATGTAGCATCGGATACTGTACATTCCTAGTCGTATTTATTGCTAAGTTATTTTTTCCATAAGTTCATGTTTTTTACTTAGTCGTCCTTAGCGATATTTGCCGTTTAAAAAAACAACTTTGACGTTTTACAGTAAACTTTTGACTTAGTACATTAATATTTGAGAAATGTTTGACGTTTTGGAGTAGTCATTTGACATTTTGTCATAGAAATTTGACGTTAGTGCTTTAATGTAATTGTTTTATGTCATTCAATGAACGTTGACGTAATTCATAGTAAGATAATTTTGAAATATTACCGCGTGAAAAAGGACGACTGAGTTGTACTATTGGTTTATGGAACAATGTATGTATGTAACATATTAATTGCGAGGTAATTAACGCTTTTTATGGGATTGTAGGACCATATATTAAGATTAATATTATATTTTTCTTGTAACAGGACGCTAGCTTATATTTATAGTTTGAAGAGTTATTTGGAACGGACATTCAGACAAAGACGACTATTAAATGGTATAATAATAAAGAAAAAATATAGATTTATGAAAATGAGACTAAGCAGGTGAGGTGAACTTTTGATTAGTGTTCTAAAAGAAAATGTTATCAAAAGTGTTTCAAAATAAATAAATATAACACATATGTATATGCTTTAATATAATAAGGTGCATTGAAATTTATTTCCTTCACATAAGGAAGTGCAGGTTCAATTACTGGAAATTTAGATTTGTTCATAAAGTGTAGATCGACACTTGAAGCTATCACTTGTTGGCCGCCTGTCTCTAACGTATATAAAAGCAGGTGCAATATTAATACTATATGTACATATATACTTATTTAAAGTGTACAGGATGGTTGAGATGTGACTACAATATAAATATAGTGACTAATATTTTTAAACACTCTGTATAATACTTAAAGAGAAACACGCGTCGTCTGTTTTAGGGCGACTCTTGTTTCGATGTGAGAGGAATATCTATATTATTTTACTCTCTGGAAGTCCAAAACACGACTAGTAGTAATGTTACCAGAAATTAAATTTGTTTTTTTTTAACTTAACCGAAATGTTTGTATTTTCATATGTAGGTACACTGTACAGTCAATCTGTAAAGTTTTCTAAGCATGTCGATCACATCTCGACCAGCCCGTGTGTAAACCTGTTGATCCCAGTGTACACTACTGTAGTTGTTTTCGCATTCGATGTTGACTGTACATATAAAGTTTGAATATTAAATGTAATTATTACGTTACAATATGTGGCTTTTATTTTTCCCTTTCCATCCATATAATATACATTTTCCATATATTTTAACTAGCATTGCCCGCGGCTCCGCCCGCGTTCAGATTACTAAAAAACCAAACTCTTAGGTTTTACATATTAGTATACTCTTACATTGCAGTTTTTTGTATTTTTTAGAAATGAGACATTTTCCCGCGGTAAGAAGTATCCTATATGTTGACCCGGGTAACCAGCTATCACCATACCAAATTTCATCAAAATGGGATCCAGTAGTTTTTCTGTGATGCGGTAACAGACAGATAGATAGACAAAAATTCTAAAAACTATAGATTCGGTCTCTGTATCGATAATAATGTTTATTTCAATAAGATTTTCCAAAAAGAAATGTACAGATTCGGCTTAGTTATAATTTTATTATATGTATATATAGACTACATATATGTGACCATTTATTGGGGTAATTAAAGAAAACAAACTTTCTAGTTCTAATGAATAATATGTATGTATGTACTGTATCCAGCACTTTTTAACGTCCCGCTGTTGGGAGTGGGCTTCTCTTCAATACAAAGGGGTTCAGGCCATAGTGTCCACCACACTGGCCAAATGCGAATTGGTGGACTTCACATATCTTTCGAAAACTTGCTAGGTTCTCTAAGACATGCAAGTTTCCTCACAAAGTTTTTCTTCACCGCAACAATATAATATAACGTATATACTTAATTTATAAATTTTGTTAATCATTAAATTACGAAAATAACTGATAAAAGTGAAAATTGACTTCATATAAAAGAATATAATATCACAATTCAAATAAAATACAAAAAGTATTACAATAATCAACTAGATATCCATTTCAGCTAAATCATAAGTCATTTGGAAATATGATATATTATTTAGTCTGTGGGTAATGTCTTCCTGACTCATTTCGCCCACGGTGGCAAATTTCAATGGGACCAACTGCACAGTACAGATGATATCGTACCTTACGCAATATCTTCCCCTATTCTGAAATGAATTTCATGTTAATATGTAGTTAACCAATTGTTTATATTGGCTTGAAAATTGGAATCGCGTTAATAGGTACATATTTCTATGCTTATAAGGAAGCTGAGCCATCGCCGCCATTTTTTTTTCTTAAATTATACGGCACTAGATTATATTTTTATATGAAAAACAATTGTTTTATATCATATTTATTCTGTATAAAGTTCCCTGAAAAATATTACGCTACCCCCGTACTAAGCGTTTATTCTTTATACATATATGTACGAGTAATAAGTGCTTTCTTTGTTACGATTTTTTGCCATCTAAACTCTTTCATAAATTATTGATTTAACTCATTTACCGCAACCTTATCCCCACATGTCTCTACTCTCTAGTATCTGTCAGCTGACAGCTAACATACCTACATATAAAAGCTGTAAACTGTATATTCTGTTCTTTAATTTACCTTCTATTATAAAATAGAATATGAACTAAAATAGTGTAGATGGCGCATATTTTATAATATAATGATAAAGTCATAAAGAGTTAGGTGTAGGAACATTAGCAATGACAAAAAAGAAAGAAATAGATTTAGACAAGATTCTAACAGAGTTGGGACAATACGGACGTTATCAAAAGCAGAACTTCTTCTTCATTCTAGTCGTGATCATCTTCAGTGCCGCGAACAAAATCCAGTACATATTTATGGTTATGAAAGTTGAAGCCAGGTAATACTTTTTATATATAATATACTCGTAGTTATCATATGTTATATTGGTACGAAGATGAAAATTAATCGACAATGTTCAGGGAGAGTGTAGGCCTCTATTAGTTATATGTTAGGAATCGGCTCATTAGTTCCAGAGGTTATCAACATAGGTACATAAAAAAAAAACAATTTTTTACCTCTTAATACTTTCTATTCTTATTATTCTTATCTTTTCGGATTTTTTCGCGAATTTATTTTGATTTTTGATTCCCGACGTTTTTTACCTCTATTGTAAGATACTTACACCTATGAAAGTAGAGAACATTCTAGGTATTCTTCGTTTTCAGTTTTTCAATTTTTTTTAAATATTTTAGCCTACCGTTTGTTACTTAGCCAGTCCATATATTTCTTATTTAGTGCGAAATCTGTGCATAAACCTCATTCAAAAAATAAGAATACTTAGCCTGCCGTTTTAAAAACTGTTGATTTCATTTTCATAAAATTTTCACAGAATTCAGTTTATAATTACACATTTGTTGGTAAAAATAATCTAAATACCCAACCTATTTGTGTGAATACACGATTTGCCAAGAATAAGACGAACAAAATGAAGCGCAAGGGCATTAACTACCTTTTCTCGAAGCGCTTCGTCGTTTTTTTGAACCCTCATAACTTAGGTTTGAATTATACCAGATAAATAAAATTGTCGGAATATGATGCCAATATTAGACTTATTAAAAATATAAAGTTTCAATTGCGTAGCTGATAGCATAGATTAAAAGTGGAAAAGTAAAAAAAAAACATTTCATACAAAGTAACCAATTTTTTAAAAATCCTTTCTTGGCGGGCCTACATCACAGAAACTATCATCCCCCAACTTTAATCGATTTCGGCCACGAAGGCCAAGCTCCAGTGAGCTTGTCCAGCTTGGCCAGTATCATTATACTAGCGAATTGTGCGGGAAATAATACGGTGAGCGGACTCTTCTATCAAATTTCTTTAGAACGACAATCCGATACGATCAATGAGTGATAAGGCGCAAGGCAGACGCGACACGTGCTCGGGGATAAACCTCGCCAATTTCCGACAAAAAAAATCTCTTATTAAAAATTTCTTGAGTTCAAATGATGAAATTCAACTATGATACAGGACCTCCGGGTCTCCAGCCGTACATGCTAGCCACTAGACCAAGCAGTTAGCGAGCAGTTTCACTTTTATAAGAAAAAAGAAATGATTACACATATTTTGTTCGTTTTCTATTTTATTTGATCGTGGTTTTTGTTTTGTTAAATATATTATATTGAAGAGCATTATACCAAGTTTCAAGTAATTTTGATCATAAATATTTTTTTGGGTTCCGTTGTAAAGTGTATTACTGTGGGAATGAGATTATCTCTCACGGTAAAAATGTAGCCTATGTCACTCTAGCTCGCCAACTATCTCCACATAAAAATCACGCCAATCCGTCACTCTGTTTCTTCGTGAAAGAAGGACAAAGAAACAAACCAACGAACACTCACATTTATAATATTAAGTATGGATATCACATATCAAGTAATTTGACAAGGACACAATGTATCAATTAATTAGAAATTACCTTCGTTTTACATATGTATATTTTTCGTAATGATATTAAGATAAGTGAATAAACTTTATCTATAATATAAAAATGAATCGCTGAAAGTGTTGCTAAGCGCAAATCTCGAGAGCAGCTGAACCGATTTCGCTAATTATTTTTTTAGAATATACCTTGAACTACGAGGATGGTTCTTACGGAGAGAGAAAATTAAAAAAATGCCTGAAAAAGTCTAAAAACAACACTTTTCTATACTCCCACGCAAAAGATTCGTAATAATACTTAAAAGTCAATATGAACTTTAATACCATACCGTACCATAACATACAGTGTTTACCTTCGATTATTATTAAGAGTTGTATTGTAAAGCGCAGCCTGTGTCCTTCTTATTTGAATCCTCTATCCGATAGTGATAGTTCTAATTAAATAATTTCAAATGTTGCAAAGGTTAGCGGATACAAACACGGTGAATATTTTTTCAATTCAAGTCAATTTTCTTGTTAATGGCTTCAAAGCGTGCCAGTTGAGCATGAATATTTCTTTATAGCTAGATTTTGGTATCAGTTAAATAAAAAATGCCCAGGTACAAGGGTATTTCATTAACAAACAGAATATTTTGCTCGTGTTCTTTGGCTTAGTAGGTATACGCATATTTTTTGTTTAATTAAAACGATAAATATATCAAATCTCTTCTGTGAAGTAAAAAATTACTTCTTTGTCATATGAAAGTTGTCATACTTAAGGCATTCTGACATTGCTTCTTTTCAAACGACTTCAAAAAGGAGGAGGTTCTCAATTCGACTGTATTTTTTTTATGTTTGTTTCCTCAGAACTTCGTCATTTATTAACCGATTTGGACAATTTTTGTTTTGTTTGAAAGGGTATATTTCCAGATTGGACCCATTTAAATTTCAAAAAAAAAATACCACCCCAAAGGGTGGAAAAATAGCTAATGATGAATTTAACCTACTTCTAATTGTCATATTGACTTGAAACTTTGCAAGTGTTTCTATTTCCGTTGATAGTACAGTGGTTCGGTATTGTTGACCTGATCTGATGGTAAGGCCAGAAGGTGGATAGGTGGAACTCTTCAACGTCTAATAGTATCTACTATTAAACTTTGAATTTGGGCTTATTTTGTTTGATTTGACAAGCCTAACACTTTAGAATTCTTACTTTGCTACTACTGCCTACACTAAAAAGGGAAAAATAAAAACTTATTAACAAAAAAATAAAAACCGACTTCAAACAAAAGCACTAAAAAGTAAAAAATAACTGATTGGTTGTTCTTTCTTAGATTTACGCGAATACTTGACATTTTAAATAAAACTATCTTTTCGGATTTTTTCGCGAATTTATTTTGATTTTTGGTTCCCGACGTTTCGAATGCTTTACAGCAATCATGGCTAAGTAACTAAAGCCTACCTATTAAATACTTACCTAATCAAATATTTTCGAAATCAGTGCCAGCCCATACAAAGCAAAGCACACCGACTTCGAAAATATTTGATTAGGTATGTATAGTAAATGAAAACTACCAATCGGTTATTTTTTACTTTTTAGTGCTTTTGTTTGAAGTCGGTTTTTTTTTGTAGTAGGTACTATAACGTGAAATAACAGAAACTTAATCAAATATGATGATTTACAAACTAGATATGGTAACTAATATGAAATAGAACATTTTTTGCCAATTCAAAATATGTTTCTTATAAGTTCGAATCTAAAGCAATGATAACAGACAAACTCGACGTGGATTTAGACAAGGCACTCAAAGAACTGGGTCAATACGGACGGTATCAGAAGCAGAACTATTTCCTCATACTCGTCGTTATCATTTTTAGTGCAGTGAACAACTCCCAATACGTATTTTGCGCATTACAAGTTAAGGCCAGGTGAATCTTGATGTACATCTGTACATAATATACTAGTGAATCACCCTCGCTTCGCTCGGGGGCTTCCCTGGGAGTGTTTTCGATACATAAAAATAGTTATTGTGAGTGTATCTTAGGAGATAGGCATACGCTATCCCGGACTTTTCTCTACGTCTTTTCGAGATCTATAATTTTCTAGTACATTTATTTTGATGTACCTTTCAAGGTTTAGCCAGCGTTAGTTATGTAAGCGTACGAAAACAATTTTTTTTGACAAAACACCGTCATAATGGAGCTACATTGTAAAAAATATTTACAAATTATATAGGTACATACACAAATTTTCCTTGTTTATGTATTAGCTAAAATCCGTTGTGTGGTTCTGTACTACAAATTGAAGTCAGCGGAGAAACAGACAGCGGCTGCCAACGACTTTGTTTTATATGAATACATGCTATGTATAGATTATAGATATACATATTACGTACTAGCGGCTCAACCTCGCTTCGGTCGGGTTCGCCTCTAGAAAAACAAAAACAAATCTATCCCACGGGAACCGTATATTTTTCCGGCATAAAAAGTATCAATATGTTAATCTAATGTATGAGCTATATTAATGTCAAGTTTCATTAAAATCCATTCAGTAGTTGTTGCGTGAAAGATTAACAAACATCCATATGTACATCTATACATCCATACATCCTCACTTTCGCATTTATCCCGTTGATAATCGCGGAATATTTATTAGGATAAGGATGAGGAGTGACTTGCGCTCGAACTTAATTTTGTATTTTCCCATTAACATAAGATATTTTAACGCACTAAATTGTTAACTATGTTAAGGCGATTAGTGTCCCCGATGGCCTTGCGTGTCTGGGCGGGGCATAGCGCACTGCACCCGCGCACCCCGCAAAAATCATCAAAAAAATCCACGCGCTAGTTCAACAAACAAGCCACGGGATAGATTATTGCCTACGAGCGATACAATCAGAAAGAGTCAAAAAGATGCAATGCTAGAATTATCGTATTATATAAGTAATATAATTAATTATATATAATTTATTATATTTATTGTTTTGTATATATAATTCAGTATATTCTTATATATATAATATGTAAAACCAAAGAATTTGGTTTTTGGTCATCTGAACGCGGGCGGAGCCGCGGGCAATGCTAGTATTAGTATAGATTTAATAAACATTTTTATTATTTCTTTTATTTTCTTATATGCGTAAATGCAGTTCATGGTAGAATCCTCGCCAAACTTTTTGGCTGTTCTGAATTGGCGGGAGCTGCTGCGTAGAAGGAAACGGTAACGGGCGAGGCGCGCGGGAGTGGCGGGTCACACCCGCAGCGCCCGAGAGCTCGTCCAGTGTAGTTTGCGTGTCACGTCTGTACATGCACACAAAACACTCGAGTACTTAAAAAAATTCTAACTCCTATGTTATTTTTGTTATAATATTTATTTTATTACTTTTTGTCGTATTTAACTTTTGTTATTTATGTCTTACAAGTAACCTCGAAAAGGATTTCAATTTAATATTTAAAATGTGTGATGATTAAATGTATTTTATTATTATTTGTATGTGTATGTATTTATAATTTATTTTTTAAATTTATTATTTAAAAATAAATATTATAATTATATTTATTAGAACTAAATAAAACAAATCACTAAATATTATGAAAAAGTGAAAAATAACAATATTATGTTACTTATACTATGTTACTAACATATATATGTATTTATAAATGTGTATTATCCACTCGAATGTGCGAGGTCACGGTAATGTTACAATATTCTATCTTCATACAAACGGTCGGAAATCGAGGTATACCTACACGGCTCGAGTTTGGTATACAACCGTGCGTCGTATAATTGGATACGATAATTGTATAAGGTGGTTGTTATGTTATGTAACTTTTATAATTTGATACAAAAATAAACATTTTATTCGTCTCGTAAATTCGCTAATGTTAAACAAAAAAGTATCGAGACATCGTATGTTTTAAAAATAAAAATAATTAACAAAAAATAAAGTATTTTTATCAAAATAAAGTATTTTTAATTTTTGAATAAATATAAAAAATAAAATAAAAGTAAAACTTTATATGCGACCGAGATTCGAACCTGGGCCCCTGAGATGGATGATCTTGCACCTTAGCCGCTTGAACACAATGCTTATATCCGAGCGTGCGAAATTATCGAATATAATATTTTGCGTGGAATAATGCAAAAGAAATAATAATAATAATAAAACTTTATTTATTCTATACATGCTTATCTATAATTTTAAATTATGATTACTCTTAATTAATAATTTTTAACATTGTATTTTAACAGATCATATTTATAACTTATTTGATTATATTTAATTTAACTTCAATTTTTGGTTAGTGACTATTTATTAACTTATCATTTTTTAAACTAATAATTTTGTAATCTGGAATTAAATTATTTTAATTTTAAATTATTTTTATTTCAAAAAAAAAAAAGTATTTTTAACTAAACTTTTTATCCGAATGCGGATTTTGTATACTATTAAATTTAACAATAAAGCTTTACGTACCTCTTAGTCGAGGCGCAAATATTTTTCAATCTCAAATTTATAAGGGTGGTATGTGACCCTTATAAATTTGAGATTGTAGGTGACTTATACTATAATATATTTAATTTATCATATTTATATATTAAACTTTCCATTCAATATATTACAATATTTATATTTTATTAAATATTTAATTTACGTATTTATATCATCTACGCACTTGCATACCCACGTACACATAATTATTTATATTTATTAATTATTCATATATATTAAATCCACAAGCACAGCCGCGCGAAACCCGTAGTATGCGGAAGATCGGAATTTGTTTTACTCCTACCGGCCACTTGTAACTTTTTACTAACAAACAGTCTATGCTTTACCGTTCGATGCCAATTGCTTGTTACTTTGTTTAATATAATTTAATCATTTTCGTAAGATATTGTATGTGGACTTTTTATGTTTGTACTGAAACTCTTTGTGTCATTGTGTATTTCCCTAAACTTTCCTTCTGTACTGTTTTTAAGTGTGTGTTGAATTTTTCATTATAATTTTATTAGTGACGTAATCTTTTATTTGTGCTTTCTTGTCACTCAACAACCACCGAAGAGATTTTTAAATTAAATCTACTAATAATATTTTTTAAATAAAAAATATAATATTTGAAATCACAAAACTGGAAATAAACTGAAGTAGGCAGATGAAATTAAACTAATGACATTATCCCGCGGTAAAAAGTATCCTATATGTTTACCCGGATAACCAGCTATCATCATACCAAATTTCATCAAAATCTATCCAGCGGTTTTCCCGTGATGCGGCAACAGACAGACAGACAAAAATTCTAAAAACTGTAGATTCGGCCTCTGTATCGAAAATAATGTTTATTTCAATAAGATTTTCCAAATAATATTGAATATACAGATTTGGCTTAGTTACAATTTTATTATATGTATAGATAAAAATAACAATAACTATACCTTCATAGAACTTAATTTTTACATTAAACTAGTTAAAATATTCTACAGCGTCCAAGCGCGTACTTTACTACACATTTATCTGTCTGCGAGCGAGTATTCTCTGCACGCACACATACAAAAATACTTGTGTACATAAACAATACATGCATAAATTCATCGTAAAAAAACAGGAGACAAAAAGTGACACAGCCCTCCCGTCCGAGCGCCAGCGCGCGACTGCCGCGCGCGCCCGCGCAGAGCACCTTTATAGCTTCTGGGCTTGTAAATAGCATTTTCGACTTTTAAAATAGGAAAATAGTAATTGATTTACAATTTTTTCTGATGGGCATAAAGTAAAATAGATATATTATTTTTTAGTATTTAAATGATTCCAAAATTCTTAGCCGTTTAGAAACAGTAAGAAAGGCAAGTCAAAAAAATACCATTTCTTTAAAATAAAAAACTAATAGATATTTTCGTCCCACGAAAAAAATTTAACTTGAAAATATTATTTAAGAGTTGATGATTCACATATATTTTTTTCAAGCATTTCGGTCTAGCCATAAACGAGAAGTACGCTTTAGAAAGTAGCTCTTTGCTAGCCCTTGAGGGTACTAATCGCCTTAATGGTTAACCTTGTTACTAATAGTTTTACGTAATTATTGACAATTTTGTATAAAGAACAGCTCGGCGGAACCACTTATTGTGTTTTCCCGTGGGAATAAGAGATTTTCCTGTAGTAAAGGGTATGCTAAATGTTGACCCAAGTACTAAATAAGTACTAAATTATCCTTACACAATTTTGATAAAATTAGATATACTGACAAACAGACATAGGTACATTATTATTATTTTTTTAATATTTCATGTATAGATGTCGCTCTTTTACTATTTCATTATATGTATCTATGTTAGATATCTATACTATAATAAAACAGTAGAGGTCGAATGTCTGTACACAGCAAAATAATGCTAAAAACCAAGTCAGGGGGATGTAAGAAGACAAATACAACAAATCCATTTTTTTCCAATTTTTTGTTTCTCTGTCTGTTTGTCAGTTTGTATGTTTGTACGGGCTTATCTCCGAAACTTTTGGGATCGATTTAAATGAAATTTTGCATGGTGGTACCTTATATTCCCGCTCAACATCTTAGATACTTTTCATCCCAGAAAATTAAAGAGTTCCAGTGGGATAGTTAAAAAACTATAGTATCTTATACAGCTTAGTACACAACAACTTATACACCTAATTTAGTAAAATTTAACATTCTGATACCTTATATTGCCGGTCAAACAACAGGTTACTTTCATCCCGGAAAAATGAACGGTTCCCGTGGGAACTAATAGATCTCTTTTAGTGTTTTTCTAGAGGCAAACCCGAGCGAAGCGGGGGTGAGCCGCTAGTATTAAATAAAGCTAAAGAGTTCGTTTTTTGTTTAAGCGAGCAAATTTCTGAAATTACCATTTGAAATAATCTCTTTACATTTTATAATCTATTAATTAAAGAAGATAATAAGCTTTGTAATATCATACTTAGATTCTCAGGGGCGGATTATATCTTGTATAATTATAATTACACTTGCATAAAATACGCAAGCAGAGTCGCGAGCAATCTCAGATAGAAGCAGCAACAGACTGAAGTGATATTTTATATGTAGGTATATAGATATAATTATATGGGCCTATGAGTCATTGTACCTATATGTATCTAAACTACCGAATATGTTCAGCGATACGTTTTACGTTCGTATGTTCGGAAATAATCAAATATCAACCAACACGACAACGTTTTTTGAATTTATTTTCTCATTTGTTTATTTGGAAAAGCCTCATGGCGAAGATATTAAACCAGATGCGTTGTATTAACAACTTCCTATTTGAGGCTAAAAGTTAAACACCTTACATAATAGTCTTGCCTTCGACCTCTTGGCCAACCAAGCCTTAAATAAAATACAAATAAAAACTATTTTTGTTTGTTAGAACATCTTAAAGTGTTAGCCTCCCTTGATATGGTTTAACAGCTCTATGCGTCGTCTTTAGGGCGTCCATTAGGTAGATACTATTAAGTTCTATCGAAAACGTCCACAGATAACGTAACGTTTAGTAACTTAAAACAGAAAGTAATTATGAGCGGCACTCGGTGTAATAACTAATAGATAATTTTAATTATACCAGAAATATTTATAAAATCGAAAAAATAAAAAAAAGCTTTAAGATAATATGAATTAACTTAATATAATTTAATTTTTAGAAAACTGTGTGTGTGTGCGCGTGCGTGTGCGTGTGCGTATTAGCAATCGGATAATTGTAAGGTTTATTTTATAATATTTTTACCAAGTTTAAAAGCTATTTTACATTTTATTTAACATAATATATTACAGTACATATTATTCAGTATTTTTTTATTATTTTTTACTTCCTGTGTAATGTATTCTATCTCATTCTCTCGCCGGCTTAATCCTCTACATTTATGTGTCTGTCTCTTTGTCTTGATTTTAAAGAAGTTTCACTTCAAAAATAAGATATTATCGAAGTTACGCAGATGCACGTTCGAAACTTGCCCTCAACTGTGTGACCCTGTTAATTGTGAAAGTATTTCATTAGACATCTCTTTCTTATATAATAATAACTTGGGAGAAAGCAGTAACTCACACGATATTATTATAAGCAGGTATATTTTTAAAAATATCGCCCTTATTTAGGTCAGTGTAAGATTCCCATTATATATTTGTGGTACGAATTAATCAATGAAACGGAACGTTATGTTATAGAATACTAGGTACACCACTCGCACTTGGAGATATATTTATTTTTGGTTTTAAAAAGTAGGGTCCGCAAAAACCTATCAATGGCTTAGTAATAGGGTTCCGATGGAACCCTAGAAAATCAAAGCTCTATAGACGTTTACATAAACAAGCAACAGGCAGAGGCAGGTGTCAACTAATGCTTCCGATTTCACGCGCGTACGCACCTCATTTTGTTGACCGACTTCGAAGAAGAGGTATTCAATTCGTCTTTTTTTTGTATGTTTATGTTTTATTATTACTAGTGTTGGCCTCGCGGTCGAAATTTGAGCATAATAATTTATAATTATTGAAAATTTGAGGAAAACATAATATATGAATAGAATTTACTTATTTATACATGATATAAAAACTGACCGTTTCCAATCATTTTTTTATAGATAACACTAAAGCTTGTCAATAATAAATCCTTTAACAAACAGAGGAAAAAAAGATACTGAACTGTTTTGTCTTTACCTGTTGTTTATACTATCTTATCTTACTATCGTATTTTATAAAACTAATAAGTACCATAATATATCCTAGGTTTTGTCAGACAAGTGAGTGTTGTTAAACCAGAGCGGGACTTTGATCTATACAAAATACAAATACTTAAGTCGTGCTAATAAACATAAAAAATTAAAATTTCTCGCAATCACCTATTAATATTTTTGATTTTGTTAATTTTATTTAATAATTAACTATGTATTATATCCGAATATCAAGATAGTGTCTAATGCCACCAGGTATTTTAATTCCATGTAAATGTTTAAATCAATTTTGTGATAGTAAATAATCTATCTACTTTATCCGTATTGTACATTGCTAAGGTTGTTGATTAATCGCCAATTTAAACTAATACTAGCAGAACCCGCGACGCTGGTGCTAAAAGTACAAAAAAAATCTAAAAAGTAGCCTATGTCACTCTCCAGTCCGTCCCTTCAGTCTTGTTGTCTGTAATAAGAACAAATCAATAACCGACTTCCGAAAAGGAGGAGGTTCTCAATTCGTCGGAATCTTTTTTTTTATGTATGTTCACCGATTACTCGAAGATGCCTGAACCGATTTGGATTTTTTTGTTTCAAAGGTTATACTTCCCAGGTGGCCCCAAAAATCGGTTGAGCGGTTTTTTAAAATAGTAACAATAATTTTTTTTTTTAAATAAATTGTTTAATCGAACATGTTATTTAAAACTTTCTTCTTACAAATTACCTGCTTGTTACGTCTACACTAAAAATGAAAAAATAAAAACTTAAAAAAACCGACTTCCAGGCACTAAAATGTAAAAAAATTACTAAACGGGGGTTTTCATTTAGAATAGATACCTAATCAGATATTTTCGAAGTCGTTGCCAGCCGACAATATTTTAAGATATGAATATCTAATAGGTAAATATGTATTTTACGTCTCGAAATATATTAGATTTACTTTGCATCGTCTGGCACCTACTTCGAAAATATTTGATTTGGTATGTATTCTAAATGAAAACCCCCGTTTAGTTATTTTTTACATTTTTGTGCCTGGAAGTCGGTTTTTTTAAGTTTTTATTATTATTAGTATTAATTGCACGAGCTACACTACGGCATAGATAGATCATAAGATTCTTAAATTTACGCGAATATTTGACATTTTAAATAAAACTATCTTTTCGGATCATGGATCGATAACAATGTCTATTTTAATAAGATTTTTCAAAAATATTTAAATACAGATTCGACTCAGAATTTTAATATAATGTATAGATTATTATCTTTTTTAATATCGTATAACATAAGGTATAAAAACATAGAATTTTAAGGTAGGCTAAATATTTATCTTGTGTCACTGTTGAAAAAAATCTTACCTTAAATATATTTTATCATCAAAAGATACTCGCGTGTATTACATAATTGTGTTATCGCATAAAAAAAATGTATAATGTGTATCCTCTGGCGTATCACTCCTCTGTGCGCTATATATGGTAGTGCACCGTCGCGTCGGTGGAGGACAAGAAAAAAGTGCTATTATTTTGCATCTACCGCACGCAGCGCCCGACCTCCCCGCGGCGCAGACGCGCGAGTCGCTACGAGTATCTTAGCGATATACGAAAACTCTTTACTTTTACAAAAGATCCTCGAGTTTCGATCTTTATGGGACGATTAAGAATGAACTGTGAGCTTTGATTTTTCATATTATTCATATTACGACAAGTGATAAACATGGCCAAAGAAATGGATTTGGACGAGGTGCTGGAGGAGATTGGACCCCTTGGACCTTTCCAGATCAAAATTTACAGTTTGATTTTGATCCCGATTTTGTTCTGTGCAGTGTACAACACCCAGTATATATTTGCGGCGGCCAACGTACAATACAGGTGCGTCGATATATGTACTTTGTACATACACATTACATATGTACCTAACATTAGTAACTCACGGCTTAGTTTACTTAACTAGGTCATGTTAATCAAGTCTTTTTTAATATCGTCTCTCTATTTTTTTATTACCAACAGCAATATAATCCCTAATCTCCGAAATAGCTGATTCGATTACAATGAAATTTTCACCGGCAGATAGTTAAAGTTGTAGTTGGTATTCGAGTAGACAGTAGACTATTTAAAATTTTCACAGTGTATATGTATCTACCAGCGGCTCACCCTCGCTTCGCTCAGGCTTGCCTCTAGAAAAACAAAAAGAAATCTGTCCCTCGGGAACCGTACATTTTTCCGGGATGGAAAGTAGTCTATATTCTGATGTATGAGCTATATTGTTCTAAAGTTTCATCAAAATCCATTCAGTAGTTTTTGCGTGACAGAGTAACAAACATACATCCATTCTTACAAACTTTCGCGTTTATAATATAAGTAGGATATGTTCCAATAATAGAGTCACTTGAATAACCACTAAGAATGTTTTTTATGCAATCTTAAAACGGAAAGGTAAAAAGAAAAGGGATAGTAATCTTTTCCAGGCAAAATTTTGGTGTTCAACACAATTTTGTTTTTCCGGAAATAAAAAAGTAACCAGTCAAGTTCGGTGCAGAGTGCTAGTATCTAATACGACAATTTTTTTTAGATTAACAATAATTCTACTGGTAATTTACATAAAAGTATTGTGAGTGCAACATGTATCCAAGAGTTTTGCTGATACATTTTTATTTTGTGTAATTATATACGGTTTAATTTTGTGTGTAAAAAAATTACTATTTTGTATGTAGAATGTTATAATATTGGATCCAATTGATAGTAATGTAAATATTAATGTTTAATATATAATAATATTTATTATACTAAAATATTGACAATTATGAAAAAAATCTGCTCCATTACCAAATATGTATTTATTAAATGTAATAATTATATTTATTGAAGAGAGAAAAAACTGTTAAAGTAGGTACGTTTTTTTACAGGATAAAAAGTAATTGTACAAATAATTTCGGATAGGTAAATATTTATTACTAGCAACTCAACTTCGCTTCGCTCAAATTGATTGATTGATTTTAATAAATACATTAGATCGGTTAGTGTGGAATAGATGGATTTTAATTATACTATATTATGATACATGGCCTATAATAGCCTTCCTCAATAAACGGGCTATCTAATGCAAAAAGTATTTTTCAAATCGGTTTAGTAGTTCCTGAGATTAGCGCTTTCAAACAAACTCTGCCTCTTAGTATATAGATATATTTAACGTGTTTATATTAAGGTTTAGTATAGATTTCTCAGAGATGAGATATATTCCCGCAGTAAAAAGTATCCTATATGTTGCCCTGGATAACCAGATATCATCATACCAAATTTCATCAAAATCTGTCCAGTGGTTTTCTCGTGATGCGGTCACAGACAGACAGATAAAAATTCTTAAAACTGTAGATTCGGCCTCTTCAATAAGATTTTCCAAAAAATATTTAATTACAGATTCGACTCTGTTAGAAATTTATTATATGTATGTAGAAGTAACATAAAAGAATCATAGTAAGTTATTCACTACCGGTTATGTCAGGACAGAGATAGCAGGAAAAACGATATTCTAACTCGAAGGTTCAGAAACTACTCGTGTCGATTGCCGAATGGCAACACGTCAAACGTTTTTTTGTTACTCCAGATGATGAAGGGACAGTTCCTATCACAATGCGGGCACTGTATAGCCTATACAATTATCATTAATCATACGAACTTTCGACACCAGAAACCCCTTTTGCAGTAAATCTCACTTCCCGTAATCCTAACTCCATTAATTTAGGAAGTAATCGTATATCTTATATTTGATCTCCTGTACATATTATTTGATCTTATGATCAAGCCTTGAATATTTGAATATTTTGGTAACACGTTTGATTGACCTTTGATTACCTTTACCTTAATATATGTATATACCTACTCATGGTTTTATAATAAATAATAAATAAATAAATATGTTGGGACATTAACACACAGCACCATCTAGTTCCATGGCTATGAGGCTTGTGTTATGGATACCAGATAGTTGAAACACTACACATATATAACTTTAAATACATACATATTATAAATATGTAAATTTAAAAAATAAAATTTTAATGATTTAACCATGAACGAATAAGTCACTGGACCAGACATATAAGCGGACGTACCTTTATCTGTCTTATTAGTAGCCAGGAAATTTCAGCCTTTGTCGTTTGTTTTTTGCGTCAGTCTCAAGCATTTACTTGTCAACAAACAATCTGCCAAAAATGACTAAATGTTCTGTTAAATAGTGTAAAAACTATAGCGGCGGAAGCAGCACTGTTTCTTTTCACTTGTAAATACATTATTTTATTACATTTATTGTTATTTATCACACAATTTAATAAAATTGTAAAATAAAATGTCATATTATCCAACTATGTTAAATATAGTCGATATTTCTATGTATTGTTGACATCTGACAACCATCATAAAATCCCTGGATTATACCATTCAGAACAAATGACTAAACTGTCGAGTGAGTCCATTTGACATCGACTAGTGCTTGACAATGTCGAAAAATATATCGATATTTGACGAAATAACTGAACGAATTGTGTTATTTGTACAGTACAATAACATAAAATACTTTTATCACAGTATCCTACAATCTGATGACAATAAATTTATAAAAATATTTTCTAAGTCACATAAAAATATAAATGCAAAAATTATAATTAGTATGTGTACTTAATTTTTTATTTTATTTTATACCACATTTATATACTTTGGAATATTATTCCATTGTAATAATAATAAAGATCATTTTATTTCAACACATAAATTACACAAAATCAAACAATAATGTTTTAGCACTAAACTTCTGGGTTGGCGATTTGTAATAAAACACTTTACTTTCACGATCTATTTTACTTTCACGATCCAACACTCACTTTAATTTGCAATCACTTTTTCTTTTTCCTAATTTCACAAATGTTTATTAAGAACTGAGCAATATTAGGACAGTGTCACATTTTTATAAGCTACCCGAGACAATCAATTGCCAATTAAAATAATTCAATAACAGAATCAACAAAATCACTTTATTTAATTAAATTAGCTTAATATTTTTTTAATCTTTAAAAAATATTTTTTATTATATATTAATGGAATATACACCCGATATTCATTTGTTCATTAACATTATTATAGGCCAACAGAATGCTGCCATCAATGCCATCGTATTTATATAAATCAAATTAAAAAATAATTATTATTTGACACATTATTATTGCCTCTTTAATTCATTTATTTTAATTTATTATAATAAATACAGATATTTTAAATTAAAAGATTTAAAATATGATGACTATGCTAACCAATGTCTAAAATGTCATTAATTGGTTCATCGATATATGTATTTTATCGATTACGTTCAAGCACTAGAAATATTGTATTGTGTACCTGTGTGTATAATAATGTAATAAAATCTTTGTGTGCGTTATGCGTCTTTTGGTTGAACGAGTTTTCATACATTTGTATTTTATGTCTCGTCCAGTGGTTTATTCGTTCATGGATTTAACATATGACCTTTGAAATTTAAACAACTTTTATTCATGACCATTTTATTCTAATGGTTTACTAAAATTAAAAATCGATTGGGTTTTCTGTAAACTGTAAGACCAAATTTTATAGTTTATTTTCTTGCGCTCTTACAATCTAAACATAGTACCATTTCAAGGGTAGAATTTCTTTCTTAAAATAATTAAACTATATATATATATATATATATATATATATATTGTTACAAAAGAAAAAGGGTGCCATATCGACTTGGGTCTAGGGCGCCATCGAACCTTAATCCACTGCTAATAACGGGTACGGGTAAACCGGCGCTATGCACTAAATAGAACTGATTATACAATACCTACCCTAACAACTTAAATAATTGTTATAGCAAGAATTAATAAACATCGCAGTTTAAACTTTCGACCACTAACTCTGAGTGTGCGAGTTCGAATTCACCAATTTTATACATACTCCACTATCCTCTAAAAAGCGTTCGTTATCCCGAAAAAAATTATAAAAATATTGACTTTAACACCACATAGTATTCATAATCGCATTTTCTACCTACAATTCTGTAATTTCGAAGATCGATCTCCATTCGGATAGACAGATATTGTAAATATTTACATGAGCTCTGGTCACGTGCAAATTACAATATCTATTCATTGCCCATGAATTAACAACGTGTTTACGTCGTAAAGGTCAACTTTATAATGTTTACTAGTAAGCAATCGAAGTAAAAACCCCAAAAAAATCCTCTAGACCCGTTTATGTGCCCAGTATTTAGCTTGTTAAATCGTGCAAAATGTAATTTATTGGTATTTTTCTAGCGTATATTTAATAGTTTTTGTCCAACATTTTTTGTACAACGCTAAGAAAAAAACATGAAAATCTAATTTTTATATTATTTTTAAGAGCTACATTATAGTCGTATATACTATATTTTTCAATTATGTGACTAATAAATGGTAATAAATAATTAAAAATAATTCTCATTTAATTATATTGCCGTTCTTTTTTGTGGTATTAGGTAGGTAGCTGTTTTTAGAAAAGAATAAGGATATATGTAAAAAATTATGATGTCATATTTATTATATATGAAGTACATTTTATTAAGACAATTATAAAATTAACTTGACTAGCTATATTATAAACTATTTCTTAAGTACGATAAATAACGTATTATAATATATAAATATAATTTTATTCGAGTTTAAGACCGATTAATTTACTTTTACTATTTTGACGAGATAAATACATACATAATACATAATTATACTCCTATATACAACTGCCTCGGTGATGTAGTGGCTAGCATGTACGGCTACAAACCGGGTTCGAGTCCCGGGCCAGGCCAAGTTTAGTTATTGAGTACTTCTGTATGGTAAGCCTCAGTAACAGCCCGGAGTTGGGAAGTTGGCGGTGTTTTATCCCCGTGCCTCGGAGAGCACGTAAAGCCGTCGGTCCTGCGCCTTAACTCGTTCGTCGTCCCACCAGAGTATGAGAGTGACAGGAATAGATAGTGCACGTTGTGCATTTGTGCACTATAATATCTCATGCGCAGTTGGCTAGTCTCAATGAGACCGGCCGCCGTGGCCGGAATCGGTCAGGAGAACATCATCATCACTCCTATATAGATATTATGTTGTATGATAAATAACTTATTACAAACTGACCAAATTAAAAAGATAATACGATTTATTTTATTTCGATTAGCTCTTTCTTTAGAGGGTTCCCCATTATACATATTGTCCTTCTAAAAGTAGGACCCAAACTTATTTTGTGCGAAAATTAACGTCAACTTGCTGCACAGTTGCAGCGTAAAGCAAGGACAAACAAACAAATATGTTTTTGCATTTAAAATATTTAGTAGATAAGGATTTAACGTAAATCTTTTATCGCGTAACGTGTCTTATTAAATCGCCCTTTTGCTCTTGTAACGGCTGTCAGGTGCAACAATGTAAGGAAGTGGCCGCACTAGATGTTATCTTCCACTTAAGCAAATCTCCGAGATATAGTATATCTATTGCATGTTTGAATATTTTGTGCACAGTAATGCTCAACCACACAGGTTCTGTATCACTTCTATATACATATATTTGTGTTATGTTATGATGAATAGCGTTTAAAGCCTGGGATCTTCACTATTATGTATACAAAGAATAATGTCTTGTTTTCAAGTTGAATCAACGGTAATGAATTATATTTTTCGACAAAACTATTAAATCACGGCGAACGTAAATAACAAGCGCTTTTAACTTTTTATTAACGCAGTTATATTCCTTAATTATATATTTTAAGCCTATCAAAAGAACAGTTTGTAATAGAACGTCTCATTCTTTTAAAATTATTATCCAATTGCAAAATTTTGTGACCGTCTGCACCGTGTTGGTAATGAAATCTAAGCAATATTTTTTTTAACTCACTAATTAGATGAATATATAGTTAATTTAGGATGATAAATATACCTGATGTACAATATCTAAAATGTAAAAAAAAATGGTTTCTTTGGTACTATGTAGTTTCGTTAATTTTTTGTAGAACCAGCCAACCAGCGTTTATGTCTAGTCTAGTCTACCGACTATGGCCTGATCTCGTGGTATTGAACACAGGTCCGTGCCTAGCTGAGGGACGTTTTAAAAGGGCTGAATACATAATAAAAAAAAACTGTATATGGATTTATGCTAACAAGGTATTTTTGATGGAAAAATTGTGTAGGTGTTTTACCAGGAATGAAATATTCATTCATACATTCCAAATAAAAACTGGTACTCCCTGTTGTTCACCATCGTTCACGAGTTGTCTCGTTAGCGTTCGGCAACCGGAAATCTAGCCGGGCGTACAGCCGAGAGACGCACTGGACCCAGGGAGCAATCCCTTTGTTGTATTCTCCAAATGTGACGCCCTATTGAGACAGGGGAGGTTTTGTCAGGTTTTAGTGGGTAGTATTGATTTTGCTTGCCGGTGAATCCCACATAACCCCTTGTTTGTGTACAGGTGATATGCGTAAATCATTTACTAAGATTTTTTTTAAAGTTAACTCATAATGGAGTGTCAAATGTATAATTTGTAATGTAATTAATTGTATAACTAAATAAGTTATTTCACGCTCAGTTATCCGTGAAGCAGTCACGCTTACGCTGACCTACCGTCAAAACATTGTGAGAGACATCGCATTCTGCAAGCGTGAGGAAATAGCTACCGGAAAATGTTTTCATTGAAATAAAATAATTACACCTAATTATTTATTATTTACTAGTCAATGTCAACTTGTGGTTTTCCCGCGTAAAAGATTATTGATATATCATTCAGTGGCGTAGCTATATCAATGCAACCATTGCAGTGGCATGGAACTCCTGATTCAAGGAGGTCCTAGTGGGCCACAAACGATTTTTTTTTATTTCAAAACATTATTTCGAGGACGGCGCCTATAGATGTTTAATAAAACCGCAATAAAAAAGTGTCCTAAATTTACGCATATTATTTTTTATCAGGACCACGAGGAATGTGGTCGTACATATCTTCTATAAAACGACGAATGGTCCTCTAAGCTCAGTATTTTTCTTAATTTTACTCTATCAGTTCTTCCGTGAGAACAGTTTAAAAAAGTTAGAAGTTTGAAAACTGTCTCTGTCTGTGGACGACATTCGTTTTCAAAATAGACAAAGGGGGCTACCATTTTTTTTAGCATTGGGGTCCAAAAAGGTCAGTTACGCTATTGATATCGCTAATATTGCTATGTCAAGTGATGTTCTCCTGACCGATACCGGCCACGGCGGCCAATCTCATTGAAACGACCCAACTGCGCAGGAGATATTATAGTGCACAAGTGTGCGCGCAGACACAAATGCACTCTCTATTCCTGTCACTCTCATACTCCGGTGACCAGTAAGAGTTAAGGCACAGGACCGACGGCTTTACGTGCTCTCCGAGGCACGAGTGTGAAACACCGCCAACTTCCCAACTCCGGGCTGTTACTGAGACTTATTATTTATTTTATTGGGTGTGGTGCCGAGGTCGGCCCTAGCTACGTCGACCAGTTATGGTCCATTGTAGCTCTACTGAGACTAACTATACAGAAAGACTCCAGACCAGGACCTCCGGGTATGCAGCCGCACATGCTAGCCACTACACTACCGAGGCAGTTATACATAGTAACTCTATGAGTGTTATAAGATTGCATCGCACACAGTTAAACCGACAAACGAACATTCATTTGCATATATAAAATAGCCAGTATCTCTGAACCACCAATGTTTTCACCAAGTGAGGCCCATAACCCATGTGTAGTCAACTGTGTTAAGATAATGCGTATAATGAGAGACCTAAACTTTGTGTTGTTCTATTCGTAATTTTGGTTAAATAAACAAACATTTTGAAATATACATAAGTATAGCCTAAGCATTTTTTGCAAAAAAATACACCAACTTCGAATCTATACTATAATAAAAGAGTAGAGGTCGAAGGTCTGTACATAGCAAAAAAAAGTGCTAAAAACCGAGTCAGGGGGATGTAAGAAGACCAATAGAACAAATCCAGATTTTTTTCAAATTTTTTGTTTCTCTGCCTGTCTGTTTGTCTGTTTGTACGGGCTAATCTCCGAAACTGTTGGACCGATTTAAATGAAATTTTGCATGGTGGTATCTTATATTCCCTGTCAACATCTTAGATACTTTTCATCCCAGAAAATTAAAGAGTTCTCGTTGGATAATTATAAAACTATAGTGTCTTATACAGATAGAGGCGAACCCGAGCGAAGCGAGGGTGCGCCGCTAGTCACTTAATATAAATATTTCGTCCTTAATATTTTTTATGAAGTAGTCGCCAAACCACTAAATATAATAATTAACAAAGTGGATTTTGTATTAAAGACTATCTTAAAGATAGTAAACATACTCGTAAGGGGCATTTCACGTGAAGCGGATAGCAACCAAAAAGTGAGGTTCTGAAATTCTTTCATATTAGGCATATTTGTACATCTAGGGGATATCAACATGTACGTTGTTACACGTCATATATTTTTTATCTGATATAAGTTTTAATTAAAACTATCTTTTCGGATTTTTTCGCGGATTTATTTTGATTTTTGGTTCCCGACGTTTCGAATGCTTTACAGCAATCATAGTCACGGGAGAGACTTAGGTCAAATAAAATCTAAATAATATCAAATATGCCCGTAAATCTAAAAACGTATTATTTTGAGTTTCAGTTAAGTTGTCAAGTTATGGGATTTTAAGGAATTGATCTGGTTTTTCTTAGGTGATAGATGATCATATCCCGTAGAAGTGCAAATATGGCTAATGTGAAGAATTTCAAATCCTCACTTTTTTTCGTTGTCCGTTTTCACGTGAAATGCTCCATAATTCATTTATATTTATTTTTATCTTTTAATTACTTATATTAAGTTTTTAATACCGAAAAGCCTTTCCTCGTGCAAGTAATTGTTTATCAACCGTCTTGGCCTACATTGTATGTTCTTTATTATAGTTATTATAGTATATTAAAATAATTAATTTGTTAGTTTGTTTCCTTCTTGACACTTCCGTGATACAAGCGATAGTACCTACGGGGAACGCTATTTGCCTATGACATGCATAACACTTTTTGTATTATATCACATAATTTTTAACCTGATCGATTAAACAATAGATATTGCGTATCAATATTTTATTTTATGTATTAGCACTAAAGCAACACTTAAAATATCTATCTACTTACATATTTAAACGTTCTTTCTCGGCTGCAAACTTAGAAGTTTCTTCTAATAGATCGTTACGACAGAAATTTTAGGAAGAAAAGTACCGTAAGTACCGTTTAGTTATTTTAAAATAATATGTTACGTAAATCCGTCGGAAAATGTTTATTATACGTAATCTATTACATATGCATAGATTATTAAGATAAAATATAGCTGATTTATTCTCACGTGTTAATTAATATACATTTATACAATAATTTTCATGTTAAAATCGGTATTTTCCTTAATACCTTACTCCACAGTATCGGATAATTTATACCTACACGACCATACCATAAATAATTTTATTAATAAAACATTCGATACGGTCGAATTGTTTTAGTTAAGGCGAGGTAGGGAGGTAGATAGGTCCTATCTGACACTATTTGAAACACTTTTAAACAAGTGATTTGTACATTTGTACATAATAATTGGTTCGCTCATCCTTTACTAGACTCTCTCACTAGCGCGTTCCTTAATATTTTCTTCCTACTATTCAACATTTTAGTTTGCAGTCTCTAAATTATATCTATGCAAAGGGTAACCCTACAAACACATAATTTACATATAACTAATGATATTTCAAACTTATTACTATGCCTTTTTATTTTCTTTCCACGGTCGTTCTGGTGTATGGTCGACTTTCAATGATAACTAAGCTTAAAGTGAACGGTCCTTTTGCTTTCTGTTGTTCTGAAAATATTAGATATCGGAATATGTTTCATTCCCACTAAAAAGTAAATATCGGTGCCTTTAGTATAGATTTCTCAGATCGCGGCGAGTGTAGGTACCTACTATTACATTTGGCTTGGCACCGACTTCAAACCTATCAATGTGCTACCTACATACAAATAATAGTATTTAATTAATATTAAAGGTATTAGGTTTGCATAAGAGGTGTATTAAATTAAATCTTTATTAAGTTATTTTATAATTTTTAGTTTTTGAAGTTGGTTTTCTTAAACGTAGTTCTTTCATATAATAAAATCATAAGCAAAGAACACAAGCTGCTAGTCACTAAACTCCAACAAAAGATCATCAGGGTCTTGGAAATATATGTTTTCGGTGGATTGTGTACAATGTGATGATTCACGGTAAGCGTGATCGAAGGTCGTTGAATTTTGTAATCAAGGAGATTAATGAGATTGTGGCTTTTATCTGAAATCGTTCGATTTTATTTAATCCACACTTCATACTTATAAATTAAATTGAAATATCTATGATTTCAAAATAACTATACTGTATAAAACTTAGTGTAACCAAAGTCCAAACAACCAATAACATTCTTTATATCATATTGTACTCGCTAATTTTTGGAATGTCTCAACCTATTATAATGAGATTTTATTTTTCGGATAGAAAGTTTCGCGAAACTGACACATTTTATTATGAAAAAAAAGAATACCAGTGGCATAGATGATACGACAGGGAGAAGATTCATTGGCCAGGTTCAGGATTCAGTTACCCTCAAGTAACCCACACAATTACAGTTGCGGGCGAAACATAATCTAAAAAAAAAACTTTGCGATCTATTTCTTATATGATAATATTGTATACTATGTGGTATGTAAAATAGCAAAATGAATATTTATCGTTTAATTGGTACTATTGAAGATTAAAATTAATATTAATGATATTATCATGAATAAATTTATGTATATATATACTTCCTACTCTATCTTTATTTTTTATTAAGTCAGTTTAGGCAAAAGGCAAATATTATTGCAAAAACGTGGAAGTTAATATCGCGTAAAATAATCTAGTCATCAAGTAAAATATGTCATTTTCACATAATATATTCGTTATTAGAGAATTATCGCGACATATAGATAAGTAGTCTACATGTCGTGACGTGGTTGCTTATCGAACGCTCACATCGGCAGGATAAGTCGGGATCTGGCGGCAGTCAGATAGTGTTAATGACTTTTCTAATAATGGAGTACACACTTACCGATGGAAATCATGTTTTGATGATAGCGAGGGATCTGGTCAATGAGGGCCCTTCAAATTCAATAGATATAATATAATCTCCTAATAAGAAAATATAGCAGTTAATACGATTTTAGTCACACACTAGCGACTCACCTTCGCTTCGCTTGGGTTCGTCCCTAGCTTGCCTCCCCATACATACTTTCATCCCAATTCTTACCCCCTTAAGGGATAATTTCCGGGATAAAAAACTATCCTATGTCCTGCTCAGGGTCTCAAATTATAAAATTTGATTTATGTAAAGTATTAAAGCTTTGATGAAATGGTACGATTTTGTTGCTTAACCTTGATAAGAATCCGTTAAAAACGTTTTTGTTGTCATACGACCGCTTTAATAGATTAGTATGCGCTTATGTTATATTTCGACATATTAACTAGTTCTACCAGGACAGGTATATAACAATAAGTTACTATAATAGGCACGGAGTCTAGTAATGGCCTATTAAAGATGAAGCCCTCAAATATGAAATTCATGAGATCACGAGATTTTGAACTTCCAATTACTTTCTATTTACCAAAACAAATCTCCCAGTTTTGTTTTTAAAACAGCTTATACTTTACTAGTTTCGGTCAAAGGAATATCCAAATTAGATTAGGAAGTTACGACTTATAAATGCGTAGTAGCACAGAGTACAGAACTACAGTGGGCAGATTCCGCTGATTTAATTCACGTAGAGGATAACGCCTTGGCCCACATGAAGTGTCATGTCTCGGCTCTTCCGACATATAATACCAGATGTTGCAATAACTTCGTTTTTGTTTTCCTTTTGCCTTAGACCTTACTACTAAACTCGTCTTAATACTTAGACGAGTAATAATAAATCAAGATTCATCTTCTATTTATAAAGTTTTTTTTGTCACCTATAATTTAAGTACCTTCAAGGCAAGAGTGAATAGACATTTTCTATGCAAGCGCGCTCCAACCTAGACCTCATCAGTGGTTCCTAGCGCTGATTGTAGTCAAGCGCAAGCCTATCGCACAATAAAAAAAAAACTTTTTGTATCTGGTATAATTATTATTGCTACTGTGAATTAAGGAAGGAAAAGTTAGCATGTTTTTAACTTTTAAAGATTACTTATCACGCAATCGGGATTGTATCGCCAACGATTTTGAAATAACTGAAGCAAAATAATAAAAAAAATTGCCTTATCTTTTGAAGTAATAACTAAATTTCTAAGAATTCCACGATAACATGAAGGAAAATATAAAATATTTTGTAAACTATTGACGTCCACTAGGTACCTACTAAATATACCGGGATCGCTTTTTTTATTCTTGGGCCAACTGCTATTTACGAGTATGTTCAAAACATGTACAATCAAACCTTGCATCCTACTAATATTATAAATGCCAAAGTTTGTGAGCATGTCTGGTTGTATAGATGTATGTTTGTTACTTTTTTACGCAAAAACGACTGAATGGATTTTAATGAAACTTTACATACAATACATCAGAATAACACAGGATACTTTTTATCTCGAAAAAATGTGCGTTTTCCGTAGGATAGATTTGTTTTTGTTTTTCTAGGGGCAAACCTTAGCGAAGCAAGGGTGAGCCGCTAGTTTACGATATTAATTTGTAAGAATTATTTGTTACATTTTTATATTATTCTCAATATCATAAGGTAAAAACGTAACGGAAATGATGCGTGCTAATATGTACGCATTACATTATCTCAAATTAATTAAAATTTCATTACTATCTCAAATTATCTTAAAATTTATTTCTTTATTTAACAAATACTTACAGAAGCCAGTTAAATTTAATATTTACTATTCAAATCATGAGATTTTGGAATCCAGACGTGGATCTGGTTAATTATACGAATATGTATCTGTAGATTCTCAGTAGTAGGCTGACCGGGGAAAAATAAAACCTATTAATCCTGCGCGTGATAAGTTTCCGATAGTCTGTTCTGTCTGTTCATCTATTGTTGTTTGTGATAGTGGGGGACGGAGCACCTTTGTTTGTGGATACACTCAGGAACAGAGGACTTGAGTTTAATTCCTGTTCGATTTGTGTATGAAATCATTATTTGTATGAACAATAAATCTAAATATAGCTACATACGAGTATGTCTTGATCATAATAAGCTTCGTTAGACATAATTTTTGTGTCTACACAGGAAGTACCGGAAGTTAAGGATATAATTAGATAAAAGATAGCACAATCCTTATTCGGCAAACAGATAAAAGTTACTTTCATATGAACCATATTTATACTATTTAGACCAATATTTCTAATTTGGAGCACATTTTGATGATGCCTTCGTGAAGTCTGCTTTATCAATGTACAAAGGAATGGATAAAATGTCTGCATTAAATAGAGTAGAAGGTCAATTGATTGTTAGTGGGCTACACCTCAATCTGACACTAGACTTACAGAAATACTCGTTCGTATGTTTGTACCGAATGGTACTCATGTTTTTATACTAATATTTTAATGTTTCATTTAAATCAACAAATAAAAAAGGTGGGTAAAGTGAAGTGAAGTGTTTTATTATATTTACTTACTACTTTTGTACAAAACAACTTTGTTTTTTATGTTAGGTTGTAGATATGGTAATAGTAGTAGTAGATTTTATCGGCCTCGTAAATGAAATACGGCCAAAAAATTGTTTAGTATTATGTGATAAACGATTTATTTACCTATATACTAGCGACTTACCCTCACTTCGCTCAGATATGTTCCTAGGTGCCGATCAATATAGCCTATATGCTAGTTCAGGTTATATCTACCTGTGGAGTCAATTTCATCCATAAGCCATTATAGGTTGAAGGAATAACAAATGCTTCTCTTTCCTTTTTTAGTTTTGCAAATGTAATACTAGTCCGATTAATTTTGATTTCATATAAAATTCCAGGTGTCAAGTGCCAGAATGCGAAGCCGTTCCGCCAAAACTCGAAACCGACGATTGGGGCAGCTGGGCGCTCCCGGACGGAGCTGGTCGGTGCGAGCGCTACCTGCCGGTCGGCACCACGTGTGCCCCCGAATCCTTCCACCCTACAGATACCAAGAAATGCTCTAGTTGGATATATGAAAATAATAACAGTATCGTTACTACAGTAAGTACGAGAATGTATGCTTAAATATACCATTTTTCCATAATATTTCCCCTACAATTCCCATAAGCTTCTATTTGCTTCTGAGTAGTTTTAATTCTACATATTTTGTTGGTATTTCTCAGTGTTTTTCAAACATGTGTGTCTATATTAAAATAATGATCTTTGGATGATTTTATCTCATCTTCTGTTGTATAATATAGCGTTTATCATACAAGTGATATTATTTTCTATCAGCCACATAAAGTTGGAGGACACCAACGTTTGATTTTATTCACCATTACTAGCATTTAGTATATAAGTAAATTGTCACAACATCTATTATTAATTATTCCTAAGATATTTGCAGATAGTGTAATGCATTGTTCTTATGTGTTTCAGTTCGACCTCGCCTGTGAAGAATGGAAGCGCACGTTGGTCGGGACCTTGCATAGTGCGGGCCTGTTTTTGGCGTTGCCGCTAACAGCCTATGTATCCGATAAGTAAGCTTATTTTAACGACCTCACTTAAATCGTGTTTGCCTTAGTTTTTACATCAAATCAGTCAAATGTTAAATGATGTATTTTATTGTTAAATTTAGATAATGAAAACGGATGCTCTTTTTTAACAAAAATTAATGTTTAGAAAAAAATAAGGAAATTATTTTGATTTAATTTGAATAGAATTTAATCAATTAGCTGGTTAGGCGTCTACTTTTAACTACTATTGAAATATACGCATGAACACGTGCAACGACGCACACATGCACAAAAGTGTATGCTCTCATACATTTTCGTTCCAAATAGTTTTATTAATTAGTTGCTTGAATCAAGTTAAAGTTTAAATTTAAAGTATGTTTATAAGTTTAAAATAAGCCTCATAGATAACATAAAATATTTGTAGAATATTATAGTTTGTATATTTTCAATTCAGCATTTTCTTTATTTTCCAGTTTCGGGCGTCGCGTGGCATTCATTGCTACGGCGGTGGCGCCAGCCTTCGTGGGCATAGGACGCTCCTTTTCACAAAACTATCTCACGTATGTGATTTTAGAATTTATCGAAGCAGTTGTAGGCGCCGGCGTGTACAGCTCTGGATTTATTCTCGGTATTTACACTATATTATTAATTAGTGTATTAATATTGATCTTATTTATTAATTCTGTTGTTATTAATTGAAATAATATTACTTTATGCACGCGGATGCCAGTGTTTTAAGGCTTTATATCCTTTTTTAATGTAACGTGGCGCCATCTACTATAACTTTAGATCTAATGTGCTAACAAAAGATTATTCTGGAAGTTAAATGTCATGCATATTTGCAGTACTCCCAGTATTAAAGTGCAAGGGGTCGATTTTCATGTTATTAGAGATATGACAGAGATAATTAATAATTATTCTACACTAGGTTTTACATTCTAGTAGACAACTAAAAGACTTAATAATATATATTTTTTACTTCAGCTCTGGAAATGATGGGTCTCAATCGCCGAGTCCTTGGAGGTAATATAATTTCTTGCACGTTCGCCATCGGACAGGCGTTGGTGGCGCTGGTCGCGTGGGCAATACCCGAGTGGAGGACCCTCACAAGAGTTATATACGCTCCTTCATTTCTATTCATATTCTACTTTTTTCTAATAGAAGAGAGTGTGCGATGGTTACTTAGTAGAGGAAATAAGAAGGAAGCTGCTAGAATACTTTTTAAAGCAGCCGCTACCAATAAGAAGAAACTATCTCCAGAAACAATCAAGCACTTGACAGAGGAAACTCCTTCTGAACAGGATTCCTCTAAGCTGCCAATAGACGATAAAAATAAGAAGCCGTCTCTTGGATTACAAGTGCTTAAATCTAAGATTATAATGGCGAGACTATTAATTTGCTCATTTTGGTGGATAACTGTGACATTTATATACTATGGACTCTCAATAAATTCGGTTTCTCTCGCGGGAAACAGTTATGTGAATTATATATTGACTGCGTTAGTTGAGATACCCGGATACTGCATCAGTGTTCTAACATTGGATCGATTTGGAAGGAAGAGTTCGATAATGACGGCGTTCTTCGTGTGCGGAATCTCTCTCGTTTGTCTACCTTTCATTCCGGAAAGTAAGATTCAAAATCACTTTTTAAATATTGAATAAAGTAATATAAAGCTATATTTGTTATATACTAGCCATAAGCACTGTATCATAGCTTTGGTAGTTGGTAGTACTTTTATGGATAATTTTTTAACGTAGCTTGAATGGTAAAATACTATTAAACTTAATATATACACACTACTTATCAGTTTCAAATATGGCTTTAGACTTCTTATACACTTGCCACGCTTACAAAATAATCTTTTGCTTTAACGTTTATTTGTTGTTAGAATAGAAAGTAGCAAGTAGCTCTTGTTTCAGATCTTCTTTGGCTACAAACGTGTCTCAACTTGTTGGGCAAGTTGTGTATTAGCATGGCTTTCAGTAGTATCTACATTTACACGTCTGAGTTGTACCCGACCACGCTGCGGCACAGCCTAGTAGCTGTTTGCTCTATGTGCGGTAGAATAGGACAAGTAATTGCCCCTCAAACACCACTATTGGTAAATATAGATTTTCATTTACTTTAAATCCTTTAAGAATGCCAACAATACTTTAAGATGACAACATCTAGTAGGTAAATTTGAGAAGATTGAACTTTAGGTAATTATAGTTAAAATATTATACACCCTTTTGTGTTTATTATACATATCGAAAAAGATTTGCTTTGCTTCGCATCGACCTATGGGACTAGCTCGAGGCCAACCTTAATATAACACAATTTTAATTAGCAAAATCGGTCAAGCCCTTTTCGAGAAATCGGTGAACATATGTACATATATGTATATAAAAAAATAGATACATACACGAACATAGAATCTCCTCTTTTTTGTAAGTCGGTTAAAAATAGGGGTTTTGGTAAGAATAACCATGACTATAAATATTATTTAGCTCCATTATTTTTCTTAAACACATAATACATCTAAATTGTTATTCCCAAGCACATTTTATAAATTGATCAAAGGTTGAATATTTTTTAATTTTTTACACTACAAATAAAGTTTTAAAAATAAAAGCAGTAACTATGTAGCCAATAGGTGTGTGGTTAAAAAAATGAAATACCGACAGAATTCGAAATAGTACTAACGATGTTGGGGAAACTGACGATAAGCATGGTCTTCGCATCCATCTACATCTACACCATCGAGCTGTTCCCCACGCAGGCGAGGCATTCCATGATGAGCATCTGCTCCATGATAGGCAGGGTGGGCTCGACTACTGCGCCTATGACGCCTTTACTGGTTAGATTTAGAGTCTGCGAGTGCTTCCAAGTATATATATGTAGATGTATTTTAGTATAGAATGGAATCTGTATAGCATACATTCATATATTTGGCTTTGATGACTACGTAGAAATACTAGTATTATGTGATCTGTGGTAGGTAAGTATTTAGCTGATTATCGTAAATACTAAATACAAATAGAGTAGTGTATTATACATATTTTTGTAGTCGAGGGAAATGGAAGACAAATCTACTAACATTTAAGCTTACGATAGATTAATGTTATTCCTAAAATATCACCCAACACACCCTATTACTCCTCCTCACTTTTACATACTGAAATTAAAATTCTATAAAATATATTTTTTTCTTAATATAAAACAATTTTTTTAGATGGCTTACATGGAAGCTCTGCCATACATTATATTCGGCATAATGGCCGCAACTTCCGGTCTACTGATGTTGCTGACACCGGAAACACTTCACATGCGCCTACCAGATACTGTTAAGCAGGCTGAGAGCATCTCCGTGGCGCCGCGGACGAATCAGACCACTGACATAATTGTAGACTAAATATGCAACAGGTACTATCTGTTCTGACTCCGCCCTGAAGTGACCCTTGTATATACATCTGATTTTGTTCGTTGTATCTATCGCATTAAGACTAATAAATATCAGATGACCGTATACAACTTACGCGTCACTTTTTGTCAAAGAAATTGTAGAGCGTGTCCAAAGGAGGTTAAAAATGTTTCATCACAATCAGATGAATCGTATATGAACGCATTCCTTACAAACAAAAATACGTACATTCCTATTTATATTACAAGTAAATACATGGGGAATATATGTTTGTGGATATATCTTTGTTTTTTTTTTAATATGAGAAACGTAATTTATTAATATTATGTGTATAATAATATAAATATAAATTGTTAGTATGTAACTATGTGCTGTCAAAAAAACTATTTCTGCCAAACATTATTTTTGCATTAATTTTGATTTATAAAATAAACACCTACGTAAACCTAGAGTATAAGACTTATCTCAAATATAAGATACATAAAATTAATATTAACTTATCCATTGTTTATTCCGATATTAGTAATGCACTAATAATGCAATAAAAATACGACGATACGTTTGGCTCAGTTTGTAGTGACCCTACTTGCTGTACCAGCGGTCGCGAGCTCGAGTCCCGCTGGGGGCATTCATTTGTGTGATGAGCATGAATGTTTGTATTTCAGTCATGGGTGTATTATATATTTATAACATGTATGTATTTAAAGTTATATAAGTGTAGTGTATCAACATTCTCTCATCAATAACACAAGCCTCGTAGCTTACCATGGAACTAGATGGTGTTGCGTGTTAATGTCCCAACATATTTAATATATTATTAAAAAATATCCTGACTGATTCCGGCCTCGGCGGCCAATCTCATTGAGACTAGCCAACTGCGCATGACATAAGACTCAACAACATAAGCATCATGGTCAAGTCGTAAGTTTGACAACCATAGTTGTAAGGGTTCGTATCCATTTCGGATACAAAGTTTTTACCTTTTGTTTTTTTTTTGTATTTATTCAAATTTTTATTTTTTTTAATGTTTTTTCGGCCAAAAACTACGAGGGAAGCTCGGTCGCTCAGGCATTAATTATGTAAAAAAAAAAACAGATAAACTGGTGCCGCGCTAACAATTATTATTATTATAATACTTTCTTAGATTTACGCGAATACTTGACATTTTAAAATAAAAAGTTTTATTTTAAAATATTATTATTATATTAAATTTATGGCCTCACCGTAATAATAAATATTTTTTAACGACAGCGATAGGACCTTACTCGCCATTGGCGCCAACTGGTGCCGCCTTTTTTTTTTTCGCAGGATCGCTTACGCATTCAACTACGACGCCCCGACGGCAGGTCTGCCGAAGCAGACCAAAACAACCACGGGGTTGCTCCACAGTCCACTCTGCTATCAGAGAAGTACCAGGAGCAACCCGCATAGTACACTGCCCTCCGAAGAGGGCCACCTCCCACCGCCCACCGAATTGGGCCACCTCCCTGTGCGTTTCTTGGCTTTGCGCCCGGTTGGGTTGCCGGGCACTACTGAGCCCCCCCACCACGACAAGGTGAACGTACGTTGGGGGGGAACTGGTGCCGCCTGAAACGACAGCTCTCATTCCTTTTAATCTGATGATCCAAAGTCTGATGGGTCGATATTTCGACACGACCAGTGAGAGTTAAGCCGCAGAATCGGCTTTACGTGCTCTGCGAGGTACGGGGGTGTAACACTACCAACTTCCCAACTCCGAGCTACTACTGAAAATATTTTAATAAGAAAACTGGGTAATTAAACTCGGTCCGACCCGAAACTCGAATCTAGGACCTCCATATCTACAGCCGTACATGCTAGCCACTAAACCACCGAGGCAGTTACATGTAATGCATTAAAAGTGGAATAAACAATAGTGACCGCTATTAATATACCTGGTACCATCTAAAAAAAAATATATATTTTTATTTATATTAAATAAGAATGTGATGTGAAGTAATCCTGTTATTCCTGAATCCGTATTGTTTTATTTATTATTTTGGGTTTAACGTGAAATAAAATATCTAGGCATATGCAATAAATAATAATAATAATTTTATCAGCACCAAAACTAGTTTGAAGCTCTGTCCTATAAAGGTGCTATTATTCAAACCAATTTTTTCTTGAAAGTATTTTTTAATTTAAGAATGTCTACCTCTTACTTATTCACGAATTGACATCAATAAAAGTAATTTAAAAACAGTTACTTAACTTTTAAATTCTTTCACCCTGCAGTTAGGATGGGATGCTTTGATCTCTTTTAGCTTAGTACTTTCTAGCGATGCAAGCATTTGAATAGTTTAAAAAATTCAACAATGTATTGTCAATAGTCGGAGAAAATGGCCGAAACAAACGAATATGACGATTTTTGCAGTTGAGTGCGGAACTTTAAAAACAAGTGTTAGTATATGAATAACAATTTATCAATTAAATTTTCTATCTTTATTATCAATAATAATTGTGGGTGAGATTATAGGATCAGCCATTTTTTCATCCCCACACTAGTTTCAAAACAGTCTGTAAAGAGTGCTAGCCTAACCTAACATCTCACTTTATGACGCATATCAGGACTGCGAAAATCAAACTACAGACCTCTGTCTTATTACACAAGACCAGTTAAATAAAGCAAAAGTTTGGATGGATGTTTGTTATTCAATCATGCCAGAACGGCTGAATGGATCTGGATGAAATTTAGAATAGCACATATTGTATTTAGAATAGCACATAAATCACTTTTTATCCCAGAAAAAATTACAGTTCCTGTGGAATAGACTTGCTTTTGTTTTTTACTAGGGATGAACCTGAGCGAAGTGAGGGTGAGTCGCTGGTGACCCATAAAATTCATTTTTGATTTTTAAGTCAAATCTAAATACTTAATGTATACGGTTTTTGTGTAAACGAAGTACAAATCTAAATGATAATTTATGCTTAGTGATTTGTAAACGGATGAAATAGATTTAAGTTATAGCACTAGGTGTAGTTTATAAGAGTTTTATCATTTTGTCCATTCGTTGGGTAAATTTGTATAATATTTAAAATGAATATACGTAAGTCTTTATATATGAAATTAAATGTATTCAACTATGAATTATATGTTGCTGTAAAAATAAGTGGATATTTTAATCATTTTATCACCCATTTGTACTCCTGAAGTAGTGCTTAAGTTTTAGACTTATCTTGATCTAAATTTGTAGTAACTTGTTTTACCATGTGTCAAAGAAAGATAGCTTTTGAAGGTAAACGATATTTTAATACTGTAGCGAGCTAAATACAGTTACTCTCTGACATATATTTCTCTGACATATATTTTTGGAAAGATATTCAACATACAAGTTAGACCTAGTTACAATTTTTATTTCGTAGTACCTATATACATTATACATGAAAACTACAGATATGTAATAAAACAATATAGCGCTAAAATGATAATTTATCAATGACGTTGCTAAGACATAGCCGTGGCTTCAGCGACCGTGTCCGGGAGAGGGCGGCGGAGGGTTTCCGGTGTGGCCAGAGTCAGCACGGCGGCGGAGAGGGAGGCACAGCCGAACAGGGCAGTCGGTAACGAGTGCCACCATTCACTCTAATAAAGAAATTTTACAGTAATCCTACTACGAATGATATCCTACCATGAATATATGTAGTAATCCTTACAATGGAGTCTCATTAGTAACAGGAAGAAATAGCCGCAGTAAATTTCAAAAGATTTATACAAACAATTTTGTTTTTAGTGTACATATTATGTAAAATGAACAAAATAAAAATTAACAGTGATAATAGGTTTTTTAATCATTTTTGTAAAGATTTTTTACTATTATTTTGTGGCTTGATTTTGTATCTTTGTTCTAAAATCATGAACACAGATTAATTTTGTATAGAGCAGTCAAATAGGTTTTTATTTGATTGATTGATTGGACCACGCAAAAAAACGACATGATTTTGCCCGTATCAAGTAACAATCGTGCTAATATATAAATCTTACTTTTTGCTATAATATTTACATGTGATAATCAAGATAGGAGATCTTATTAAGATAGGAGGAAATTCAAAATTTTACTTTTTACTAAGATATACATACATGTATAAAAACTTAGACATTGATATGATGTACTTATAAAATAATATCTTCTTACCAAAAGTGGAGTGAGCGGTGCCAATACTGTTCCTACTCGAGCAACCATCGAGCATGTGCCCACTAACGAGCCTCGCGCTGAGGTAGGCACCAGCTCGGATGTGTACACGTACACAGCGTTAAAACATGCCGATATGGACATCTTGCCTATCAAGAATACAGCTAACGACGCAAATTTATAATCTGTAATAAGATAGATCTATATTTAAAAATCTTAGCGATTTCTTCTCTACAATTTTGATAGCTTCATTTGTTTATATTATCGCAGGTTTATGTTATGTTCTAATCGTTTTTCTTTCACCAAACCTATTTATTTATTTATTTACTAAGAACATTATTTTCGCATATAATATCATAAACAGTTTTACCTATATAAGTATACTTTAGATACTTATAAAAAAAATATGTATAAGGATCGAACTTATAATCTTATGCTTAGGTAATGCATAATTCAAAATGTAATAGGGGTAAAAAAAAAAGGTTTTACCTTGAGGTATAAACCCAGTTGCAACACAACAAATGCCACAAAAAAGGAATCCACCTAGTAAAGTCTTTTTTCTACCAATTCTATCAAGCGTGATCACAGCAATAATATCTCCAGGAATGGTGGCGAAGGACGATAGAGCGAAGTTGGTATATTTGTTTCCTGGTAGGGCCACGGAGTTTATCATCAGTCCGTAGTAAACAAATGCTGCAGTAAACCACCACCAAGAACACACTGTAACCCTAATGAATCAAAAAATCTCATCAAATTATAATAAAAATCAGAATCCTTAACTTGGAATTGAATAGGAAGAAGAATAGCAGTAGTGGAAAAATATATTAATTTAAACAATTTACTTTTTCTTTGTGTTAAAATACCTTTTCAATAATGTAGGAGAGGAGAACAATAGCTTTAAGGTAAACTCTTCTTTTTTCTGAACCTTTGTCTCATTTGATTCTTTCTTAACTTCGTCTATAGTTTTATCAGAAATGGCAAATTGGTTCCAGCTCGCTATCTTTTGGAGTAAAATAAGAGCCTTCTCATCTTTGCCATTAGTAAGAAGCCATCGAATACTTTCTTCTAGCATAAACATGTAAATAAGAAAGAATGGAGCTGGGCAGTAGATGACGAGCAGAAAGTGCCGCCAGTAAGGTATATTCCATACTATGAAATCTAATATTAGTTCTCCGATAGCGACCGATATACCTACTGTCGCTGCACCTATAATTCTTTTGTCACTTCCAATTAATTCAACAACTGAAAGAAGAATTGAATTTTACAGATATGATGCTCATTACATAATCTATTTTGTCAGATTATTTGCGGTGTAGTAGCAACAGGTTCAATACCTGTACAGCAATAATATTTGTGTCACATTAGACCGGATAAAATGATGTGTATAAAATGTACCACAACAATCGCAGGAATACTCTTAAAGTCGACGAAGTTGGAGGACAATACAGTGCAAGCAATGCTCAATATTCTTTAAATTTATATCAGAAGAGATATGACTTTAGTATTGTATTTTATATACGCAATTTATTTTTTTTATTTCTTACAGCAATATATTACTTATAGCTTAATAAATTCCTTTGATTATTATCTGAACTGTAATAAAAGGAACGATAGAAAGGTCTTATAATTTCAATAACATGTGTTTGCGCTACAAGCTTCTTACCGAACTTATATTTGTGTATCATGTTTTATTGTTTGCCAGTAATAAAAGCACTCAAAGACATTAATTGATAAGAACAATATTAATATTCTCCTGACTGAGCTCAGCTATTGAAGCCAATCTCAATGATATTTGCCAGGAGACATACACAGTGCATAAGTGTGCGCAAACACAAGTGCACTCTCTACTCCTTCCACTTTTAAAATAAAGTAGGACTTCAATTCGATACGATCAGTGAAAGATCAGGTGCAAAACCGACGGTTTCACATGGTCGCCGAGGCACGGGAGTATTACACCTCTAATTTCCGAATCCGGAGTTCTCTATTACTGAGAATTTCTCGACAGAAAAATCTTTTAAGTACATTTAGCTTGACCCGGGACTAGAATCTAGGTACATCTTAACCACAATGGTAATGTGGTAGTCGCTTGGTAATGCTTATACAAATAAACAAACAAATTTTTCATTTTTATAGTAACGGAAGATATCTTATCTGGTCATGCGTGAAATGTTGTCACAGAATGTGACGTTTAATTTTTATTATCATTATCCAAAATTACAGGTACAGTAGTCTAATAGAGACGATTTTTTGAACATAGTAACATAATACATAAATATAATTATTATAAACTAGCGGCTCACCCTCGCTTCGTTTGGGTTTGTTGCTAGGTACGTTTTAAATAAATATAAATAGTTATTAGCCAGCGTTAGCCATATAATTTTTTTTTTGTTAATAATATTGACAAATATTGACATTATACGATTCTAACGTCACTCAATTGCCATCAATGTTTTGCCTTTCCGGAACCTCTCCACTAACACTTAAAATCTATGTTATGGTATTAAAGTTCAAATTGACTTTTAAGTATTATTACGAATCTTTTGTATGGGAGTATAGAAAAGTGTCGTTTTTAGACTTTTCAGGCAATTTTTTAAATTTTTCTCTCCGTAAAAACCATCCTCGTACTTCAAGGAATATTCTAAAAAAAGAGTTAGCGAAATCGGTTCAGCTGCTCTCGAGATTTGCGCTTACCAACACATTCAGCGATTCATTTTTATATTATAGATATATCATATTTCGATCTCATAAATATACACATTACATTTACATATAAAAAACTTACTAAGCACAAAACAGGTAGTGTAAGTGCCGGTGACTAGAAGTGCTTCGATAAACTCAATCGTGGCGTAAAGCAAGTATCCCGTAGCGCCTGTTCCTACTAGAGTCTTAAAGGCACCAATAATTAAACTGATAGAGCTTATTATGATCGCTGTCCGACGTCCCCATCTGTGGAGACGAGTTCCCTTTAGGATCATGGCATTTGTGGTTTAAGGTTTATGCGAATGAATCTGGTTTCTCATCTATATGCGAGTTTCTTGTTAGAGTATATTTCAGTGCGTGTTGCTAGATTCTTTTATATCTATCAGATATATTCAACAATGAAAGAGTTTAGCGTTACACTGGTCAACGACTTGGTCTATTGCATTATACGGACACGTGAGAACGTCGGCAGACATTTTTTTTACATAGAGTTGACGGTTTGAAATGCAATATGAAATAAGACAACTAAAATTCAAATATTTAACATTTTTACGTATTCTTACACTCTCGCTTATATTAGAGCCAAACTTTACTATTATTTAATTATAAGCTATGCGCTTCAGATGATACGGTTTTTAATATATTTTTAGCTTGTAATTTTAAAATAGCTACTCCAAATTGAGCTTACTGCACTGCTAGCATGATGATAGAGCCTTAAGCCCAACAAATTTTCTAAATGATGATAATATCATATGAATTCAAAATTTTTGATTAATCGAAACAAAGATACCTACATATAGACGTGACTTAATTTTGTACTTTTTAGTGAAGGTAGCATACCTTATATAATAAAAAAGATTAATTTTCGTGCGATGTAATTTAAGAATACATTGATATTTTACATTTTTCAATATGGCTTTTAATATGTGCATGTATGCAACAAAATGTATATCGAATACAAGGCACTAAAAAAGAGTATTTTCGGGTCAGTGCCAGCTAAGGCTAGAGTGAAGTATCCATTTAGATATGAATAGAAGGCACAATACACTATCACGTCCTTTTAATTAATTAAATATGTATTTAAACTATTAATTGTATGTAAATTAACAGCCATTTTTCAAATATCAAAAGTGGAACAGTGCAGTTAATAACGTATTGTATTTATAGTTTACCTGTCTGAGACAAAGCCCATCAGAGGCATGGCCATTAGTACACCCAAATTGTGTATAGTTCCGATTAACGTTCGCTTCCATTCCTGACATGCGAGGTCGAACTGAAATAATAGTAAATTGGATTTATTTTTAACATTTAGAATTTTATTATTTACTACTTCAAGTATTGTAACAAAGTAAAGATAAAACAGTTCAGTACTTTGTTATACCTTGTTTGTCAACCGATTTGTCTTTTTTTTATTTAGTAGCTATTGACAAGTGTTATTAAAAAAAAAATGGAAACAGTTTTTCTTGTATACATAGGTAAATTCTATTCATATAATATGTTTTCCAAAAAAATTTTAATAATATTATTTCAAACAGTTAGCAAACTAGAGAGGGTATACAGACTATCCTTTTAAAAGCATCAAGTCAGGGCTGCATTTATAATTTTATTAAAATGTAACAAACTTCATGCCGTCATCAATCAATCATGCCAGAATGGGCATCGTAAGTTTTGAACAGCTGGACGGATTTTCATATAATATAGCCATAAATTATATTAATCAAATTATCTTTCTAACTTAAACTACCGTGACTGAACTGGTCTATCTGCTTAGGATCTACGATGTCATATACATCAAACTATATACATACAGACATATACATACAGACTTGTACATAAAACTTAGTACAGCCCCTTTTTGTATCGAGGATATTAATCGTCTATGTGAATGCGTTCAATTATTTAGCTTATCAGTTCACATTCCACTTGTTTAATTTTTGAATTACCTCAGCAACGATGGAATTTTGAGTATCATACACCCAGTCGTTACAGCTTTCGGAGTGATCGAAGTCATCGGAGTTACAACTATAATTGTGATAATAGATCGGTCTGTTGCAGCGATAGTCCGTTATATTAGCCGGCCACCATTTAGGCAAAGCTGAAGAGGCATTGGTCTCCTCACACTGCGGCACTGCACATCTGTAGAAAACGGATAGACCGATTACAATTATTTCCCAGTAAGTTATGCGTGATGTAAAAAAGATGTTTTTAATTTAACAACATATTTAAATAGTCCATTAGATAATTTAATTATATCAATAATGTAAAATCTGAATCTATTCGTCAATGGCAGAATTTACATTTATGTAGATGTATCCTTATGATATCGTCGAGCTATTTGATAAGGCTGAAAGTGCAAACAAGTGGGTTTGCAGCGAATGGATTTCATGTCACAGGACTATTATAGGTGATTGAATGAAAATATATTTAGCACGGTCGACTATCTAGCTGTACAACAGGATGCAGTTAAAGATGGCTACACATTTAATGTTACTCCAACGAAATCAAACACCCAGTCTAATGGTCCATCAATGGCCAATTCAAGATCACCTGGAGAAAATGGGACTTTAACTGAAGTTTCAGTTTTTATATCCAGACAGAATATAGATCTTGAACCGACACCCCTTACTTCTGGGCTCTCTTGCCGCAGTATAAGACTGGAGTCACCCTATGATATCAGCCAAGTGCCAGATAAAAAAAGAAACATCAAACAGGGGAAGAGAAGCTGAAGAATCTCTAGCGGCAATTATCAAGTTTTAGGCTTACAAAAATGATCTCGTTGAATAAAGTCTTACATTAGAAAGAAGAAAAAAATAAAAACCGACTTCAAACAAAAGCACTAAAAAGTAAAAAATAACTGATTGGTAGTTTTCATTTACTATACATACCTAATCAAATATTTTCGAAGTCGGTGTGCTTTGCTTTGTATGGGCTGGCACCGATTTCGAAAATATTTGATTAGATATGTATTTAATAGGTAGGCTTTAATTACTTAGCCAAGGCACACCGACTTCGAAAATATTTGATTAGGTATGTATAGTAAATGAAAACTACCAATCAGTTATTTTTTACTTTTTAGTACTTTTGTTTGAAGTCGGTATTTATTTTTTTGTTAAAAAGTTTTTATTTTTCCCTTTTTAGTGTAGACAGTAGTAGCAAAGTAAGAATTCTAACGTGTTAGGCTTGTCAAATCAAACAAAATAAGCCCAAACTCAAAGTATCTACTATTAGCCGTTGAAGAGTTCCACCTATCCACCTTCTGGCCTTACCATCAGATTAGGTCAACAATACCGAACCACTGTACTATCAACGGAAATAGAAACACTTGCAAAGTTTCAAGTCAATATGACAATTAGAAGTAGGTTAAATTCATCATTAGCTATTTTTCCACCCTTAGCGGTGATATTTTTTTTGAAATTTAAATGGGACTAATCTGGAAGTATACACTTTCAAACAACATAAAAATTGTCCAAATCGGTTAATAAATGACGGAGTTCTGAGGTAACAAATATAAAAAAAAATACAGTCGAATTGAGAACCTCCTACTTTTTGAAGTCGGTTGAAAAGAAAATAGATTGAGAAAGGCTAAGAATGAAAAACAGAAAAAAGGAAACGAAAAAGAATCAACTAGAACAGAAAACCAAGGCTAAGAATAATCCAGGTGATTCAGATGATAGCGTCATGGTACTGCTTGACACAGATAGTGAGCCGGATGCCTCGAAAGGAAATTAAAATCCTGACTCAGAAGATGCAGAGTGTATGTGCTGCCTTAGGCTGTTTTCAGAAAATAATCAAATCTCATGTACCAACTCTGGGCACATAATGATTGCACTGGTGCAGAATTTGACCCCTGGACTTGCGATTATTGCAAGAAGTTTAAGTTCCATTTTATATTCGACTAAAGTTCCTAAAGGATCTCCTAGAAATTAAGGTTTATTTTTGATAGTTTTTGTAGTGTTCCATATTTGGGGTACTTATTCCATAATTAGATACTTTTATGTTGATTTTGTTTAAGAGAAATTGTAGTAGGTACTAATAATTATTAAATATAATACAAGACCTACTATATAAAGCGCAAATGTATATCTGTTGGTAATTATTACTAATTATGATTAAAAGTTTTAGATTCTTTTTTATGCGTATATATTTTTATGCGTAAAAAATAAAACTGTATTCCATATTGATGAAACTCTGATGACAAAATATGCTATGGCGGAAAATGAAAAAAATCTATGAAATAATTCTTTATAGTTGTTCGCTTTTAAATTAACTGTTTCAAAGGAATCGCGACTTCGATTCCACTAAGCGATAAAATAAATAAAAGATAAAATAAATAAGGGAGTTATCTGTCAATGCGACAGTGAATACTTTGGTGATGTAAATACCGAATCAAGCTGCTAGAACAATAACCACTATATGGACTTTGTAGAAATATATGATGCAACACACGATATAATGAAATGAAATTGAAATGATATGAAATTTATTTATTTAGTATTAATTCTTATAAGTATGCAGTAAACAACAATGGCTACGATGATATTGCAAAAGTATAAACTGCGTTGCAGATATCAACGCCCGCCTCCGTACAATATTTAAACTATTTTATAAAAACTAAAAAAACAATAAGATGATGATGATGTATGTTTGAGTGTGTGTGTGTGTATGTGTATGTGTGTGTGTATATAAATATAAATATGTTGGGACATTAACACACAACACAATCTAGTTCCATGGTAAGCTACGAGGCTTGTGTTATGGATACCAGATAGTTGATACATTATACACATATAACTTTTAAATATATACATATTATAAATATAAACATGACTGGAGTACAAATATTCGTGCTCATCATACAAATGGATGCCCCCAGCAGGACTCCAACCCGCGACCGCTGGCGCAGCAAGTAGGGTCACTACAAACTGAGCCAAACGTGTCGTCAATAATGTAAGAACTAAGCAAATATCTCACTCAAATAACCTTAAGCGGCACCATGAATCATATTTTCTTACCCAGTTTAGTTAATGTTACCACAACATATTAAATTCAGTAAAAAATGGAGAAAAAAAATCAGAAAATATACCCAACTGCATAAAAGCGAACTAATAATAAGATTTTTTATTTATTTTATTATTAAAATAACAGTACATATTTAGTAAAAATAGATAGATGTAAACGATAATAATTGCAGAAGTTAATAAACTGTCTCGAAATTATTAACGCATCCATCTATCAGGAAAACTACAGAAAAAATATGTACATTTATAAAAACAAATATCTAAACAAACTTAAAGGCTAAAATTAAATTTATTTTAAGTAAAGCAAAAAAAGAAAAAATTAACACTCTTAGTGTAAGGCATTATATATATATATATATATATATATATATATATATATATATATATATATATATATATATATATATATATATATATATAATATATAAATTATAGGGAAGGACGAATATACTAATAAATAAGTAGAATAAGTAGCTCTACGCAGCAGCCTCGGTAGGTTAAGGTTATTTTTTTTCATACAGAAATTCCTGCACCTAAAAATCACTTATTTTACATTAGAAAACAAAAAAGTGTCAAATATTCGTACAAGCCGACAATAATTGGTCGACGAATAATATATTTTTAAGAATAGCAATAGCCTCCTTTATTTATTATTCGTCCTATTAAAGTACGAATAGCAACAGCCTTATTAAACAAGGAGATAATTGAATATGTAGTGAAAGGGTAAGTGGGTTGTGTGAGTAAGATTGTGAATGTTACGTGTGAATGTATGTGTGCGTTTGTGTGTATGTTTTTTCGTGTTATTTTATAAAATTTTCTGTCTGATCATAACTTAAGGTTAGAAGCCAATTTGTAAGTTTTATTTTATATTTTTTTTTGTAAGTTGACGAAGGAACACAGTATTATGCAGTCGCATCGGTCGGTCGCAGCTATTATAAAAAATGTTACTTCGTCAACCTGTTTTCATCTTTTTAGTTCGCTTTTTAAGCAGTCGGGTTGTTTTTTATCAATTCTCATTCAAAATTACATTTAAACATATAAATATTAAATCGTGTATATTTTTGTTAGCCATTTATAAAAACCTTTATTTCGATACCTCAATCTAAAAGTTTTGAGGAAAAAATTTTGATGACATAATATGGCGCCAAAAATCGGCTATTTTAATTTTTATTTTTTTGATATACCGAGTTTCACTCTTAGAATTAAGACCAATCTAACGAAACCTCTCAATCGCATTCGAGAATACACTTGCGTTTGCGCGCATACTAGTTTGTTATAATATCCCCTGCGCAGTTGGCTAGTTTCAGTTAAATTGGTATTCGTAGCCGAAGTCGGTCAGAGGAGTACATCATTTAATGGAACAAATAACGTACCTGTAGTTAACCGACGCAGCAGCGAACACGAAATTAGTGTTACTTGTAGCAGTACATACTACAGGCACTAAGGCAAGAAGACATTGCCACACTTGATACCGGCCAAAACCACTCACTATGTCTGACAAACTCTCTTCAAATGAGACTTTTACAACATCATCAAGTGTCTTCAACTCAAAAGGCATTGTGATGAATTTTAAAAACTATTACTTTTTACTTATGATTTTGAGACTTCTTTTATTTATACTCCTAGATTGGACGATTTCGAGTTTCTAACATATCACTTTATGTGTAATTGGATAATTTTGCTCAAGTATATATGGAAATATGATGGGATGCCTTTGTGTTGGTTTACAATGGTCAATGATATAATAACGCATGATAACCACTTATTACCGTAAACAATGCTTAGAGTATTTTTTAACCGACTTCAAAAAAAAGGAGGTTATCAATTTGACAAGTATGTAAGTATTATTGGAACTGCAAAATATTTACATATAATATTCTATTAAGGCTTCCAAACAAATATACCAAATTTTATAGGTGTACGTATGTATGTATGTGGGTGTGTGCGTGCGTGCGGGTGTGTGTGTATGCATGTGTGTCCACGCATTTCTCCGAAATTAGGACTCGGATTGTGATCAATCTTTTTTTATTTGCTAACATTTATTTCATCTTAGGGAAAAGTAAAGATTTTATCAAAATCGCTTCAGTAGTTTTTATGATATGGACTATAACGTAAAACTAAAACTGAAATAGTATTAGTAATTACTACTTATTACAAAAACTATTCCAATATTTACTTAAAACTAAAGAAAATGTGCGTGTGTTCACACATGGTAGAAGGTGAAACTTTAAAAAACTAACCTACGAAAGATTGAGATGAATATTATAGAGTATCAGGAGTAAGATAATTATAAGGTTTATTTTATTAATAATATTTTTACCAAGTTTAAAAGTTATTTTACATTTTATTTAACATAAATATACATTTGTCAGACAATAACAACGCATACCATGGCAACATGGCAATGTATTCTATCTCATTCTCTCGCCGGCTTAATCGTCTATAATATAAAAATGAATCGTTGAATGTGTTGCTAAGCGCAAATCTCGAGAGCAACTGAACCGATTTCGCTAATTCTTTTTTTAAGAATATTTCTTGAAGTACGAGGATGGTTTTTACGGAGAGAAAAAATTGCCTGAAAAAGTCTAAAAACAACACTTTTCTATACTCCCATACAAAAGATTCGTAATAATACTTTAAAGTCAATTTGAACTTTAATAATACCACACTACCATAAAGTTTAAGTGTTAGTGGAGAGGTTCCGGGAAGGCAAAACAATTGAGTGACGTTAGTATCGTATAAATATTAATGTCAATATTTGTAAATATTATTAACAAAAAAAAATTAAATTTATATGACTAACGCTGGCTAATAACTATTTATATCTATTTAAAACGTACCTAGCGGTGAACCCGAGCGAAGCGAAGGTGAGCCGCTAGTCTTATATATTTATGTGTTTGTCTATTTTAAGTGTTGCATTTCAGTTTAATCGAGTTTCAAATCGCAACGATTCTAAAGAAGTTTCACTTCAAAAAATGACGTGTTTCGTTACAAACCGATCCAACGCAAAGCAAATCTATATCAATACGTATAAATATATCACAGATTAAAGTATAAAATTTTAACTATAATAATTAGAGTTCATACCTTTATATTTATTTACCTAACAGATATTAATATCTTAAGGCATTGTCGGCTGGCACCAACTTCGAAAATATCTGATTAGGTACCTATTCTAAATGAAAACCCCCTATCAGTTATTTTTTACTATTTTTTAGTATTTTTTTGAAGTCGGTTTAAATTTTTTTAAATTACTTTTTATTTGTATTTAACAAAACTTAAAAGTAAGAAATAACAGTACTAAGTTTTACATTTGCAATAGGTACTTAATCAGTAGCATTTTTAATATATTTAATGTGCTAGCTGACGCAAGCCTCAACATTTTTGAAAGTCGGTTAAATTTAACTTAGACGTTCTTGTTGGTAATTTTGTAGACACAATGATTTTTATTAGCAAAATCTAATTATTACTTTAACGGCAACATCATTCATTTGTCTAATGAGAAATATGAAGAAAACTTTAAATAATATGTCTAGAATCGGGAAAATATTGGAAATTTTATTTTTATGATTTAAATAGGGAAATATTATAAAAATATGTGAGTACTCAGTGTGTCTAAGCCCTTTATTATAAATTGCTATGTTTATTACTAACGATGTCATATTAAGTTTCAATTCTATTTACAATGTTATTTACTCTTATATTTTTATGTATGTTATTTATACTAATATTATAAATGTGAAAGTGTGTTCGTTTGTTTATTTGTTTGTTTGTTTGTTTGTTTGTTTGTTTGTTTGTTTGTTTGTTTGTTTGTTTGTTTGTTTGTTTGTTTGTTTGTTTGTTTGCTTGTTTGTTCGTTCGTTCATTCGTTGTGTGCAGATAGTTAGAGGGCTGGAGAGTGACATAAGCTACTTTTTCCGCGGGAGATTGTCTCATTCGTACGAGAAAACGCGTTATAATACAACATTACTTATTTATTACATTACTGAATTATTTTGTATATATATATATATATATATATATATATATATATATATATATATATATATATATATATATATATATATCCATTTTTTTCTAAATTCATCTCTTAAAAGGAGTAAAAATTTATTTTATGATCAGAATTTCTAGAAACTATAAAGGTATTAATGATCATCAATTGAACTAAATAAACATGTGTTTTGACATTGTCGTAATTTATCCCGTAAGGGGGTAAAAATTTGGGGTAAACTTGGTAACAAAATTCGCCACTTTTGTTGTTAAAATTAAGTATTCAAGATAAAAAATTTGCAATACGTGTTATCAATCAAATTATTCGAAATTGGTCCCTTAAGAGCTGTTTGCTGGATGTGCTCTCGAGGAATCAGCATTCATACCTCGAATACATTGATAACCTCTGACTACGCTTTTGAAATTAATTCAACTTACGAGTAATTCCTCCTTAAAATTTGCTAGTCCTAAATAAATGTAATTATGTAAATTCAATCAATCAATCAGCCTTTCGCCGTCCACTGCTGAACAAAGGCCTCCCCCAATGAGCGCCAACCATCCCGGTCCTGGGCAGCCCGCATCCATCCACTGCCAGCTTTCTTAGGTCATGTGTACATCGTACTGCAGGGCGTCCTACACTTCGCTGGCCTAAACGCGGTCTCCACTCTAGCACGTTTTGGCTCCATCGGCCATCAGCACGTCTGGAGACATGACCGGCCCACTTCCACTTCAGCGAGCTTATTCTGCGCGCGATGTCGGTTACTTTAGTTCTCTGGCGAATGACTTAATTTCGAATTCTGTCTGCCAGAGAAACTCCAAGCATCGCGCGTTGCCTTGCTCGCTGAGCGACCTTGAATCTGTGGACCAGCCCTACGGTGAGTGTCCACGTTTCGGCTCCGTATGTCATTACGGGTAGGACGCACTGGTTAAATACCCTGGTCTTAAGAGGTTGTGGGATAGATGAATATGTAAATTCAAAACATATAAATAGGTCAGGGATACATCCAGCTACAGGTAATAAATACTTAATGTATAAAAATCTGGTTTAATATAATTTTAAACTAAAAGTGTAGTCGTTAGCTATTAATTATTAGCTATAAATCCATTTAACAGCTGGCCAATTAAACAGTATGAGCTAAGATATGAAATTATTATTATTATTTTCATGTTGTTCAGTGACAAAGGAGCAGACAGACCACCTGATGGAAAGCAGTACGTGTCGCCCATAACACCTACGGTTCATGCACTTAGGTTTTATGTAACAAAAATGCAAAAACGTAGGTGCGTTGTCACTGTAAGGACTAAAATGATATACCTCTTGCCTGTAATTGCACTGGCTGCCTTATCCTTCAAACCGGAACACAACAATGTAATCATTGTTGCTTGGCGGGAGAAATAGATAAGGGCGTGGTACCTATTCAGTACTGTCAGTACCACTGGTAGAAGTAGAATTATTAAGTGGTAGCAGTTAAAATTGACCAATGTGACCAAAGTGAAAAAAAAAACAGTATGACATTTAAATAATTTAATTCAAATCAGATTATGTTACAAAATCTTGGTATATTAACAAACGTCAATAGATGAAAATTTAGATAAAAAAATGATAATACATTTATTGCTTGACAAAATGTTGATAAATGTCGTGATTAAACACTCACTCAAAAGGGTTCCACGGCATGGAGCATCGCGTTCTCTAAAATAAATCAAAATGCCTAAAGATCAAACAGAAAATGGAGTAGACGCTCCATCAAGACAACAAAGTTACGCCAATAGTAGAAAAGCTAGTGCGTATGAGAAACCCTTAGATCTTGATGATGTGTTGGTTAACGAGTTGGGGCAGTTCGGCTGGTTCCAGCTGAGAAATATCTTATTGGTTGCTTTTCCAATTATTTCACATGCGTTTATAAGCGATTATATTTTTTCCGTAGCCGCCGTTCCACACAGGTAATATAAATAAATTTATTATAATATAATTTTATATTGGGTCCAGCTTCGACAACGTGAATAGTGCTATCTATATTTTAGTTATTATAGAATATTTCATCTATAAGTTCAGATTTGATAATAATTGTTCAGAACGTAGTCAATCTGTTATAAGACTCTTACGTATCCGCTTAACGACTCATGCTTAATTCAATTTTATTAATCCAAGTCTATCAGTTTCTTTTCAGTTCACTTTTATATCTATACTAGCTATGCTTGCTAACCCGGCCATGCTTTGCTGTGGCTTTGCCTGATATTAATTATTATGGGAGCCAATACAAATAGTCTTTCAACTATAAATTTACCGTGGAAACGCTTAAGTTAATATCTTAATTTGCGTTTCTGTGACTATTTTGCAAAATATAAGGGAAAAAAATCATTCAATTTTTTTTTGCAATGCTAGTGGAAAGACTAAATTTATTGCTTGTCCGTTTTCAGCATAAACGTAGATATCAGATAGTTTCTAAAATTAAACGATACACTTGCGAAGATTATCCTTGTGCTTTATAGATAATCATACTAAAGGTATTGAAAATTGGTATTCGTGAAAGTATTACGCTTTCTTCTTTAAGAGTTCCGATCAAAATTGTTAATCAATATCAATTAGATTATTTATTCATTATTTTTTTAACTGCTTATTTTGTACCATTATACAACTCAGACTGATTGAAGTTTCTAAGTAGTATAATTGGCACTCCATTTTCAAGTTCAAAATGTGTGATGGTAATCCGAGAACATCAAGTGAATAGAAAAATTCAGTTGGAAAATTTACTACTTTGGTCTATCACCGAATTAACTGATTTGTATCTTGCTTTAATTGCTTCACCTACAATTTTGCTTAGAACAATCTTGTTCATATCGTGTACGTTGACATTTTTAGCTGCTAGAATGGCTCTTTCTCTCAACCATGCATAATTTTGGTAATCTGTTTCTTTGGCTTTGGAATACCTTGATCTTCTTTGACGCCGTACTCAACGTTTCTACGTTGAGTACGGCGGCCTATGTTTAAAGAGCGAGGCTTCACAAGAATGGAGATGAAAATTGAATACATTTACAAAATAAATTAACTGTAGCAATGAAAATGAAAGCCATTCATATTAGAATTTTCGAAAAAAAATTGAATAGAGCATTATACTGATCACCTTTTGATACTATTTAAATAAAACAATGTTTTCGGAATTTCTCGCGGAATTATTTTAATTTTTGGCTCACGACGTTTCCAACTATTTACAGCAATCATGGTCACAGACAGACGGACTCGACTGATTGACGGTATTTGGTTATTCTTGGTACATAGTGGAGGTACTAAAATGATTAATAAATTTAATTGTCTAAATTAATAGATGTCGGATTCCGGAATGTGGTGAAGACAGTAAACTGAACCTTTACGAACCAGAGTGGATTCTAAATGCTATACCGGAAACCAACTCAGGCTTCTCAAGCTGTCAACGGTATGTGTCTATGAATTTAGAAACCAACGGTACCCTGGACTACTGCCCAGCTAACCTGTTCAATCAAATGCAAACAGTTTCATGTGATAGTTTTGTTTACGCAAGTGATAACTCTGTGGTATATGAGGTGAGTATCAATCAGTAAATAAATCTATTTTATAAAAATGTACCCTGCTAGATTTTTGTAATAATATTGATCAAACTATACTTAGCTCATAAAAATAACATCCAGCGACATGGTTTTTTTTAAATCTGTATGTACTTATTTCAGTTTGATTTGGGATGTGAAGAATGGTTAAGAGCTTTGGCAGGCACACTGAGCAGTATAGGAACGTTACTAGTGTTGCCGTTTACTGGCTACATCTCTGATAGATTTGGTCGAAAATGGGCTCTTATAATCAGTGTTTTTAATTTCGCACTTATTGGTTTAATTCGTGCATTCTCTGTCAACTATACTATGTATTTGATCCTTCAACTCCTCCAAACCTCGCTTGGATCAGGAACATTCAGTACTGCATACATTTTCGGTAATCCTATTTTAATTATATGAAGTAAATATCATTATTTAATATGACCATCATTTAATTTTTATATTTAAACTTCAATTATCTACAGCTGCGGAGCTCGTTGGACCAAAGTATCGTGTAATCACAAGTGCTACGTCGTCGTCTATGTTTGCTTTGGGACAAGTAATTCTTGGTGGAGTAGCTTGGGTTGTTCAACCATGGAGATACTTTATTATGGCTTTGAATATTCCCTGTTTCCTGATCATATGTTATTACTGGGTTTTGTCAGAAAGTGTAAGGTGGCTTCTTTCGAAAAAAAAGTATGAAGAAGCTAAAAATGTTTTAAAAGATGTAGCGAGAGTAAACAAAACGTATATTAGCGAGAAAAGTTTGCAAGCTTTGATGAACCCACCAGAAAAATCCATGACTTCATCAGACGTAAGTTTCGTTTTTAATATTATAAAAATAAGTAAATTTATGAAACAGTTTTACTGCAGTACAACTTCAATTATTTGAATTGATTGTGAATTTTCAAACCGAATCCTGACATTAATTCTCACGAATAGTGTTGCTTCATTTACATGAATGAAAAATAACATATTTATTGTTTTTTTTTTTTTGAAATAGAGATATTACTATATTATAAGGATTAGTAGAGTATAATGTTAATGATACGAACAGTAATAAAGACATAAAACGAGTTTTATCTGAAAGTCTTGCCGCTTATCCAGTAAGCGAAAGACACATTTAATTTATTGTTCACCAGCTTCTATTTGACACTCAAGCCGTATAATTAATATTTTACAGACAAAATCAATATTTATATAAAACTTATTTTTCGGTTGTTAGTCCTATCTATAAGGACAGATATTTAATATCACTAATATCGATGTTCAACTTTTATACCTAGAAGGAAAATCCTGCTTGGAATAGAATCGTACATTTGTTATATGTTACAGTTTAATATTAGTAAGTTATACCGCTTCTCTACAAACAATACATACATTACGGTACTGAAGCTGTATTTTATAATTTATTGCACCGATTAAAACTTTGCTGTTTTTATTGCAGGCGAAGCAATAAAGTCCAATAATTGTAAAGTCGTTCTTGATGTACGTTACTCTTATTAGGCCTCTATAATTAGATATACAAGTACAATACATGACCATACCAGTATAGTATTATATGATCTGTAACCATACTAATCTTTTCATACTATAATTAATAATGTTAGTAAACAATTGCCTCGGTGGTGTAGTGGCTAGCAAGTTTTTGGAGAAGATAAAAAATGTGTTTTTATATTTTCCTTTTTTAGATTGAAAGGCCTGGCTTGATCCGCAGTGTAATAAGCTCTCCTGTACTACTTCGACGAGTATGCACGACGCCTATATGGTGGATCACTACAACTTTTGTATATTATGGGCTATCCATCAATTCGACGAGCCTCTCCGATACCATGTACCTAAATTTCATATTGACTTGCGCTATAGAAATCCCTGGCTACGTCACAGCAGTTCTGGTCCTCAATAGAATTGGAAGGAAAGCTACCTTATCTTCTGGTTTCTTCTTCAGTGCGCTGTGTAACATTGTATTCGTGTTCGTTCCTAATGGTAAGTAACTTATGTATTTAATTATAAAAATAGTCTTTTGTCGATGTTTCTCTCAGTAACTTTTAAATTCCTTAACATTACATATTAAACCAATCGGAATCCGTTTATTTTTAAGAGAAAAAATATATTGAAAACCTGAAGTTTTATGATTTTAAAATGTTAGCAGGTATATAAGGAATTGAAATTCGTAAAATGCCCCACATGCCCAGCTACTCCCGAAAAATTGTGGGACGCAAAGCGTTGAAAAATAGTTTTTTTTTTCAATTTCCGGCTTACTGTGATGTTCTATCGAAAAATGTTTTCTACAAAAGTTGTAGGCTTAGTAAAAATTTACAACTTTTGAACATGACCCTTTTTCAATAACCTCAAAGTTTTCGAGATATTTGCATTTTTTGGTTTTTTATTTTTAATTTCTAGAATAATCTTTTGATTTCCATGAAACTAAGGAAATGTAATCTTCAAAATACATATAATAAATAAAAAAATTGAAATGTTTAACGATTTCTGAAGCAAAGTTTTATGGTCTCGAGCCTTCTAATCTATTGTTAACTGTAACGCCGGCGTGTCCGCGGTCGTGGAGGGAATATTATTTTGAAGAAAATATAGGGACGCAAGCGAGCGTAGCGATGGTGGGTCACTAGCATCTTGTAAGAAATAAATCATTTAAATGATATCTATCGTATGCTAGTATAAGAATGGCGATTGATACTTACTACCCCTTTTTTTTTTTTTTTATTGTCGGGAAATGCATTTACGCATACCACCTGATCCCCCAGGTGGTTATGTGGGGCTCACCGGCTAGAAGAGCCGGTACTACCCAGTAAAACCCGACATCCATTCCCCCCTTACCTTGCCTTAGTGGGACGCCGCAGGATCGCTTGCGCATAACTACTACGGCGCCCCGGCGGCAGGTCTGCCTAAACGCTAGGCAGACCACCAAACCAATGGGGCTGCTCCACAGTCAACTCTGCTACGCCAGCGAGGTACCCGGAGCAGCCCCATTAAACCCCAACCACCGCCCACCGAAGTGGGCCACCTCCAATCGGCTGCAGAGGACAGGGAGAGCGGCAACGCAACACCGACACTCCTTTTCCTCTGCAGCCCCACCGCGTCCGCCATCAAACGGTGGCGGCCCCGCTAGGCCGCGGGAGATAGGGACGAGCGGCGCATCGCCATACCGACACTCCTCTTCCCCCGCGGCCCCCCTACCGTCGGCCCACCTCCGGACCAAGATGGCTGCCGACACCCCACGCCAGACGCAGGACCAGAACTGGCCCCGCTCCAGCCGCCGCACCGACGGGCTAGCCCCGGCAGCGCGGCCCGCGCAGCGCCTCCTACCGCGAAACGGCCGGAGACACCGCACTACCTCCAAGAAGGAGACGGCGCCCTCCTGACGCCGCTCCCCCCTCCCCTCCTGGCTGTTGGTCCGCGCCGGATTGCTCCGGTACCACAAGCTTCTGTCGGGTAGAAACAGTCGCGAGTGGTGTTCCCCTATCCGCCACCCGGGGGACGCGTCCGGTAGCAGTCAGCCTCTGCCCCGGAAGATACTACCCTAGAGTAAGTATCAATCGCCAAGTATTTTATTGGCAAATAGAGGATTTGAGTGAATGTTACTATTTTTTTTAATTATAATAAAATAGTGTAACCACGGGTAACTTATAAAACTACATTTTTAATAATCCGTAATCAACTTATTCGAATTCACATACTTTTTTTCAGATTTGAGTGTTCTGCGACTAATTATCTTTTTGTTGGGCAAATTTGGAATCTCCATAGTATTGACTTCGGTATATCTATTCACGTCAGAATTGTACCCGACTGAATACCGTCACAGTCTTCTTGCTTTCTCTTCTATGGTTGGTCGCATTGGATCTATCACAGCTCCTCTGACACCCATTCTTGTACGTATTTTACTTTTTTTATTATGCAATTTATAAGTTTATCTGTTTTTTGCAAAATTACTCAAATATTGGATTAGTACTTTAACAATGAAAAAAAAATTGTCCTTATACTTCATCAATTTTATTAATTAAAGTTACAAATAAATATTATTATAAATTAAAACTTAAAAAAAACCCCTACGCAAATTAATTGTCATTTAACGATTACACTGGCACGCGTGAAGCACTTAATCGAGTAATCATATACCAAAATGCCTTACATCATTTTGGAAAAGAGCTGATACTCTTACACTGCTGAACCGATATTAATCAAACATAGCTAAGAAGTACCGCAAGGAAACTGGCTTTCAAATAAAAAACCGCATCGAAATCGGTCCATCCGTTTGAGAGCTACGATGCCACAGACAGACACACACACACACACACACACACACATTTTTCAGAAAATGGATTAATTTGGATAACTTGAAATATAATTTTGAAACGAAATATGTTTGAATTTACAGATGGAATATTGGCATGGTACCCCATCAATCATGTTCGGTACTATGGGCATAATCTCTGGTCTTCTCGTTCTGACTCAGCCCGAAACTTTGGGAACTGCCATGCCTGATACTCTAGCTGAGGCTGAAGCACTAGGACAAAAGAGATCTAAGCTGGACCAGACAAGTTGATCTATCTGAACTCAATTTAGATTAAGAAACTTTTAGAACTGTTCATATTTTTATAATCTCATTTGTTCTTCAGACATTTCTAGATTAATATTATATATTATTTAAATTTATTATAAATACTGCAAAAAACAGTTTATGAAATAGAAAAAACTACGAAAATGTAACTAAAATATAAAACAATTCCAGTATATATTTAAAATAACACGTTTGTGTAGAAACATTTAATTTTTTATTCTATGTCTATATAAAAACTATAATTTAAGAACCTTGTTATGATTTAACCTAAAATCATTTGTAAAATATTACGAGTCTTCTATAAGGCAACAAAAAAAGTTAAATTAACCGGGTTAAACTTCTGAATAAGAGACGCACTACACTAAATTATATTATACTGCCATATAATATGTACATAATTATAGTATAGATATATGCATATACATGCTCGTACGTGCATAAAACTGTCTTATTAATAAATTTATGTTTAATTATTATATTATTTATATATTATTTATATTTAATTATTTAATATATTTTTTAATTCACTTATATATTAAACGTGAAATTAATGTTAATTTCTATACATCTAATAAAATTCTAACTGAGCCGAATCTGTACATTAAATATGTTTTGGAAATTATTATTCAAATAGTCAATTATTATAATCGATACAGAAGCCAAATCTACAGTTTATATATTTTTTTGGTGTATCTGTCTGTGACCGCATCGTGGAAAAACCACTGGACGGATTAAGATCACTGCATGTCGCCATGAATTTTTAAAATACGTAATTTTAATTCCAAAAAATGTGATGTGACTTTTCTATTTAATTAGAATCATTACTATAACTATCAGCGATGCCGCTCGTGTTCAAAAAAAAACAAATTAAAACAATTTTCAAATAAAAATATTTGTCTATTATTTAGTAAATAATGATGATGTTTGTAAATCTTTAAATATAAAAATTGGGCAAGTGCCGACTCAACTCGCACATCAACGGTTCCTTTAAGCCAATTAATACAATTTTGATTTTTACCCGACGCGTTGCATTTCAACACGTATATTTTTTTATATTTGGCCACGCGTAACTTTCTCCGCGCATCCGATTTCGATGATTCTTTATGTATTGGATAGGGTTTACCTCAAAAGTTAGTCCCATTTACGTTTAAAAAAAATAATCCACCCTTGAGTGTAGAAAATAACAATATTTTCTTCTTACTTTGCTGCTACTAAGTCTACACTAAAAATGGATTTTTTTAAATCGATTTAAAAAAAAAAGCACTAACTAGTAAATTATAACTGATTGATAGTTTTCATGTACTATAAATACCTAATCAGGTATTTTTAAACTCGGTGCTAGATAAATCAAAGCACACGAACAAGTTTTAAACAGGTGGAGGAATTTGCATCTAACATAGCTAAGATTTTTTTGATCACTTAAACTTTCTAACTTAAAAAACTGTGACTGAACTGGCTTATTTGTTTTGCTGTTAGGTTAGGTTAAAATCGCCAAATTATTTTTATAGCATTTTAAAACCTGAAAAGTTAAAACATATACATAATCAAGTGACGTTTAATTTAGCTTATCACTACTTAATACTTTCTTAGATTTACGCGAATACTTGACATTTTAAATAAAACTATCTTTTCGGATTATTTCGCGAATTTATTTTGATTTTTGGTATTTTATAAATATAATAATGGCAACACTAAATATATAATATAGATTACTAATTAATATTTTAAAATTGTAATAATTATAAAAAATAATAGCAAAATTAAATAAATAATATTCCATATTCAATTATAATTAAAATTATAAAAATGTTTTAAAGTTAAAAAATATTGTAATGTAATTGGTGCAATTTTCATTTTGTTAATTATGGGTAGGCTGTCTGTAACAACTATACCTTCAAGACATGTAACACTTCAGTGTCTCCCGTGACCATGGATGCTGTAAAGCATTCGAAACGTCGGGAACCAAAAATCAAAATAAATTCGCGAAAAAATCCGAAAAGATAGTTTTATTTAAAATTATCACTACTTGTTTAATTTTGGAATTACCTCAACGATGACGGAGTTTTGAGTATTGTACACGTCGTTATAGTTTTCGGAGTGATCGGAGTTACAGCTACTCGTATAATTGTGATAATAGACCGATCTGGTGCAGCTATCATCCATTATAGTAACTGGCCATCGCTTAGCCAAAGCTGACGAAAAAGAAGCATTGTTCTATCTTCTCTTCACATTGCAGCACTGTACATCTGTAGAAAATAGATAGATTACTATTTTTTCCTAGTAATTGTATCTTTTATAATTACTAATTTAGGATTTAAAAAATGTCAGTATTTTTATTGTTCAAATGTTCAGTATTTTTAATTCAAAAATAAATTAATTCAAACTGCCTCGGTGGTGTAGTGGCTAGCATGTACAGCTGCACACCCAGAGGTCCTGGGTTCAAGTTCCGGGTCGGGCCAAGTTTAGTTATTGAGTCTTTCTGTATAGTAAGCCTCAGTAACAGCCCGGAGTTGGGAAGTTGGCGGTGTTTCACACCCGTGCCTCGGAGAGCACGTAAAGCCGTCGGTCCTGCGCCTTAACTCTCACTGGTCGTGTCGAGTGGTCGTCCCACCGGAGTATAAGAATTAAGAGTGACAGGAATAGAGAGTGCACGTTGTGTCTGCGCGTACACTTGCGCACTATAATATTTCCTGCGCAGTTGGCTAGTCTCAATGAGATTGGCCGCCGTGGCCGGAATCGGTCAGGAGAACATCATTTTTAATTCAACATTGTACAAACAGTTCTAGTTTATTTTTCCTTTTATACCTGTTTACCCTATTGAAAAATTATCTTTAACCATTTTTCAATTTTACCTTGATTTAATATCTTAAAAATAGCATTTGTTAGAATTGTCTACCTTGTCTACTAACGAAAAGTCAAACTCCAAAATTTATGACATGCTATAGTCGCCAACTCTGGACACACGGTCGGATGTACCTACTACTTTGACGCCGAGGAAGACGCTATTGACAGATTTATCAGGCGGACGAACGAAGCAACACCCAGGGCTATCATAGACTACAATCTAAAAATAGCAATCTCTCATAGAGATCACACTGCAATTTATGTCATCGTTGTTGGTTTGATTTATATTTTGATGAAAATGATAGATATTGTACTCGTTGTCACCAATTTCAAGTAAAAATGAAATTAATGTATTTTTAACAATATGGATGCTGGACGACAACCTCATGTTTAAAAAAACAAATCTTGAAGAACAATTAATCGCTGAAGTTCAGGCGGTTAATACGTACTACTATTAACTTAGAGGTGGTCAATTTGAGATACATGTAGGATCCGGGGATACTAATAAAAGCGTTTAAAACACTATTAACTATATATTCTTTTAAGATATTACAAAACAATGTTCACGCGTCTCGTCGTGTCGTCGTTATGACAAAACATCCTTTCTTTCTTTTATTCATCTTTTATTCCATTGTAGTCTTAAAGTTATATCATAACTCTTCTTTTATTCTTAACATATTATTTCACGCTTACTCATCTTGCAAATCCTACATACAAATAGTGGCCAAGTCATCAATTTTCGTCAAGTGTCACAGATTTTACTTCGTCTTTACCTCATTCTATTGAAGAAATTATGTTGAAGGGTACAAAGATTTTATCGTAAGTCGTGATAATGTTAAGGCAGCTTTGATATATTTTAAAAATAATATGTAATCCTTGGTGTCGGATATTATAATCGATGAAAATAATTTACAATGTTTACCTGATAATATTAGTGTTTTTGAAAAATAATTGTATCAAATCAAGAAAAACAACGTCTTTCAGCTAATTTAGATTGTAAAGATGATGTTCAAATACATTACATGATAATGTTTACAAATCTAAACCCACAACGGTGACTTATAAATATATCGTAAATCGATATCGAATTGATAGAATCGAATGAAATCAAAACCTTGGCCCTGGCCTAGATTTCATTTTTTAGTATATAATTAATGAATTCACATATACTAGATATATTTGCAGAGCATTTCCTATTGGTAAAGGTGACCTTAGAGATATTTTAAATTCCTCATGATGTATGAAGATGAAGAATTTTTAATGAATCATAGTCTGTCCAGAAATTTTTTGGACAACCCACACAAGATATATTTTCTAATATATTAAATTTGATATAAAATACTCTTCATCTATTAAACAGATAAGTGAAGGTTGTTTCTAGTTCGGATCTTAGACTATTTTAAAATATTACTATTTTGTTGATTTTTTATTTTATTATGTATAAAAGGGGATTATTTAGTGTTTATGACTATGATGTGATGGATGTTAATGGAAATTTTGTAGACGGTCCTATTTACTTTTAATTTTTTTATAATGAAAGGCATAATACTTTCTTAGATTTACGCGAATGTTTGACATTTTTAAATAAAACTATCTTTTCGGATTGTTTCGCGGATATATTTGGATATCAAAATAAATCCGCGAAATAATCCGAAAAGATAGTTTTATTTAAAAATGAAAGGCACTTTTTTATTATACAAAATATGGAAAAACGGTGAGGATGTCAATTTTGGTAATTAAACGTGACCTTTTTGTTTTTTTTTTCGCAACTCAGTATCTTAATATGTATTCATTACTCATAATCAATTTAAAAAAGAATAAGGTGTTGCTTTAATGAATACAGAGTTTTTATAGGCATCATTTGAATGTTGAAATTATGTATGTATGTACGTACACAGTGTTGTAATAAGTGCGATATATTTATCATTAAGCCGATATAATAATGATTCTTAATGTAAAATTATTGCCATGGATAACATATCTGTTACATTTCAGGCCAATAATCAAATAGGTATAATAAAGAAAACGTCCTTGCAATTTGCTTGTGTGATAAAATCCCCTGATGACAAAATATGCTTTGTTGTCGCTCCCTTATAAAATAACCGTTTGAAAGGAATCGCGACTTCTATTCCACTTAGAGATAAAATAAATGAAGGATAAAATAACTAAGGGAGTTATCTGTCAATGCGACTGTGCGTTTGTTGAACACTTTGGTGATGTGAATACCGAATCAAGCTGCTAGATCAGTAAACGCTTCATTTCGTAAAAATATATGACGCAAAATATAATATACAAATCTATGAGAACAGCAGCTCCAAATTAGACGATTTTGTTGTGACAATAAACTCAGAGTACCAGCAGATGTCAAAACCAGATAAAATGTACACAGTTTTAATTTAAAAAAAAATTTAGATCAAATGATTAATTTGAATATAATAGATATTTCATAAAATATCGATATATCTACGCGAAATCCCGCTTCAACCCGATATTATCGAATCATCTGATATCGAATTACAAATCGATATATTTCATCCGATATATCAAATATCGTAATAAATTAAAAGCACATTCCATTTTTTTTATTTATATTGATTCCTTTATTTATGGATGGCAACTTGAGTAAGAATAAAACGTAAAACCCTGAATTATTAAAAAACTAGCCTTCACAATAACGGAACGCACAGACACGAAAATCGAAAACTATTCTCCTACTCTCCGTGAAGGCAGACAAGTAGCAGTAGTAATTTTATAATCTATAACTCGTAGTGTATCTGTTCCTCGAGAGTCTCACTCGCATCTGAAATTAGAGTTCCGACTTCCGCTTCGTTCATCGTTCTCACTTCCCAGTACAAATTACAAAATAACCTATAAAGTATAAATAAAAGTTGTCTGTTTTGTTTATAGTCCATTGAAAAGTTACATTTGGGGTTGCATTTGTCAGAGGACGCAATTTTATTTTTTAGATATCAAGGAGGAGTTAGTGATATCTAAAATCTCCTTGATATCTAAAAATAAAATTGCGTCCTCTGACAAATGCACGCTAAGCCTAAAAAAATGTAACATTTCAATGGACTATTGATACAGTTTACGAAATTTAAATACAGCTGTTTTTTTTTTTATTTCTATTTTTGCGGCTATTTGGTATCACTGCGACCATTTCTGGTCTATTGTGATCGCCGCTATTTGTACTAGAGTGAGCCGCTAAACCCTGCTGATGTTAAGAATTGCAGGATTTTCTTAGGGGTGCACTCTTTTATTTCACCAAGGCTTGGGAATTGTTTTCCTAGATGAATACTGCGTTTGTGCATGAGCGGTCCACATTCCCACAGAAGATGAAGTGGCGTTTCGTCTGCCTCCCTACAAATTCTGCAGGTTCGCGTTTCGCTCAGCCCCAGGTTGAACATGTGCTTATTTAAGCAGCAGTGTCCAGTAAAAGCCCTTACCAGTATTCGTAAGGTTTTTCTGTTTAGCCCTAGCATGAGATTGTTGAACCTTTTGTCGTAGGCTTTAGCACTACTTTGTTGCTTTTTGCTAAGAGGTTTAATCGGTCCATGCACTGCTCCACTAGCTTTGATGAGACTGTGTTTGAGTCCAGCGCTAGTAGTGCAGCTTGGCTATCTGAATATATATAGATGGTTTGATTTGTGTAGTGCTTAGATAGATTAGCTTCTACACATTCTAGAATAGCATAGACTTCTGCTTGGAAAATAGAGGCAAATTGTCCGAGGTGTATGCTATTGCTGAACCTCGGTCGCTCTCCATGTATCCCACAGCCAACCTTTGCTTCTATCTTTAAGCCATCTGTGAACCAGATTAGAGATCCGTTTTTATGGATTATCTGGCTTTTAGACCAGTCTTCCCTTGACGGAAATTCAATTGTATAATACTTTACAAATAAGTGCCGAATTAACATGGCATCAGTCGTCATACCAAGTAGCGGCATTTCTTGCAATGAGTCCTGTAGAGTCCTCATTTTTCGTGAGAGCCAATGAGTTCTGCCGTGGATTTTAGCTCTGTGCATACAGGCTTGTGCCTCCTTTTGTATGAATAGGTCTAAAGGTGGCAACCCGAGTAATGCATTTAGTGCCTGACCAGGGCATGTAGACATGGCTCCTGTGGTCATTAGACAGGCTGTTCTTTGTAGGCTGTCTAGTTTTTGAATGGCTGTCGTCTGCTTGGCCTTATTGGACCAGGCTACCGATGCATAGGTGATAATTGGCCTCACAATAGTAGTGTAAGTCCAAAGTGTGTTTTTGGGACTTAACCCCCAATTATTACCCAACATGCGGCCGCTCATTCCCAATGCCATCTTGGCTTTACTTAAGACTGCAGTTAGATGCGGGTTCCACGTCAGTTTTTGGTCTAATAATAGTCCCAGGTATTTGACTTGCGTGGAAAATGTGATTTGTTTGCCATTAAGCTTTGGCATGACTAGTTTGTCTAACCTTCGCTTGTTTGTAAAGGGTACAATGACAGTTTTGTCAGCGTTAACTGATAGGTCACTTCTAACACACCAGTCACTGACAATGTTCAGACCCTTCTGCATTATACTTGAGAGTGTGGATTGGCAGAAGCCCCTTGCTATGATTACCAAGTCATCAGCATAGCCTTGCGCATCAATGCGGAGTTCTGCCAGTTTATGTAGTAATTCATCCACAGCAAGTGTCCACAGTAATGGGGATAGAACTCCCCCTTGCGGACATCCTCTTGCTGTGGATATATAGATAGTTGTATAATATAGTTGTATATATAATACAGCTGTTAGTGTGTATAAAGATATATAAAAGCGGCTGTTTTAACTCGGCGGAGAAACAGACTGCAAGCCAAAAGAGTGAATAAAATTTTGTTTTTGCAAGGTCTAGAGAAAAAGTTTTGAGATTGATAAATAAATAAAATGTTTTGTTTCTTCACTAACTGTTTTTACTCATATTAACCTGATCCATAACTTATATTTAATTAAATATATATATATATATATATGATGATGATGATGATGATGATGTTCTCCTAGCCGATTCCGGCCACGGCGGCCAATCTCATTGAGACTAGCCAACTGCGCAGGAGATATTATAGTGCACAAGTGTGCGCGCAGACACAAGTGCACTTTCTGTTCCTGTCACTCTCATACTCTGGTGGGACGACTGCTCGACACGACCAGTGAGAGTTAAGGCGCAGGACCGACGGCTTTACGTGCTCTCCGAGGCACGGGGGTGAAACACCGCCAACTTCCCAACTCCGGGATGTTACCAAGACTTACGGTACAGAAAGACTCAATAACTAAACTTGGCCCGACCCAGGACCTCCGAGTGTGCAGCCGTACATGCTAGCCACTACACCACCGAGGCAGTTGAATATATATATATATATATATATATATATATATATATATATATATATATATATATATTTAATGTGCTAGCTGACCCAAGTCTCGACATTTTTGAAAGTCGATCAAAAAGAACTTGGATGTTCTTGTTGGTCACTTTGGTTGCTTTATAGAAAATCTTGTAGATATTTAAAAATCTATTCTTTTATTTTAATGACAACATGCAACAGTCTAATAATAAAATATGTATATGACGAAAATTATTACGGAAGCATCATACCACCAATTATAAACTTTATATGATAATCAGGCATATCTATAATAATATTTTAATGATTTAAATAAATTAATAATAAAACAAAAAACCTAAGAATTTGGTTTTTGGTAATCTGAACGCGTGCGGAGTCGCGGGCAATGCTAGTAGAGCTATAATATAGTAAATAAGACATGACATTATTAAGTGGTAGCAGTTAAAACTAACCAATGTAACCAAAGTAAACAATATGCCATTTAAATAATTCCAATCAGATTGTGTTACAGACGTTTGATATATTATTGGATTAAAGAAAAGCATATAGATGAAAAGTTTGATAAAAAATTGATAAGAAATTTATTGCTTAAAAAGAATTGATAAATATCATGATTAACCGCTATACTCATTCAAAAGGGTTCCGCGGCATGGAGCTCCGCGTTCTCTAAAATAAATCGAAATGTCTGAAGATCAAACAGAAAATGGAGTAGACTCTCCATCAAGAAAACAAAATTATGTTAATGGAAGAAAAGCTAGTGCGTTTGAGAAATCCTTAGATCTTGATGATGTTCTGGTCAACGAACTGGGGCAGTTCGGCTGGTTCCAGCTGAGAAATATTTTATTGGTTGCCTTACCAATTATTTCATCTGCGTTTATGAGCGATTATATTTTTTCCGCAGCCGCCATTCCACACAGGTAATTTGTAATATGTTTATCGAGTAGCTTTGCTTTTTGCAAGAGAGAGAGAGAGAGAGAGAGACATTCTAAAATCGCTATCGCTAATAGAAACTAATATAAACAATATATGGAAATGACATATCCAAGCATTGTACAATGTGTTCACAAGTAATATATTTTTCTCATGTATTTTTTGTTTTCTATATTGTGTCTACACATTGATTGATTGGAAAACACTTGTCTAAGGGTGTTAGTTCTGAATTTGAGATTTTGGACAAAAATGAAAAAAAAAGTTTTATATAATTATACACTAGCGATTCACATTCGCTACGCTCAGATTCTCCCCTAGTTACTTAAAAAATGGAGGGTGGGGGTAGGAGGGTAAAAAAATACTTTACGACCTATTCTCATACCTATCAAATATACAGAAAAGTTTCATTAAAATCGTTCAAGCCGTTTCGGAGGAGTCCGACCACAAGCATCGTGAAACAAGATATTTATATATTAAGTTTTTATTTAATTTTACGTATATATTATATGTATGCTTTACACGTAATCGTGGTACTAAAATTAATAATAAATAATTGTCTAAATTTTCAGATGTCGTATTCCGGAATGTGGGGAAGACAGTAAATTGAACCTTTACGAACCAGACTGGGTTTTAAATGCTATACCGGAAACCAACTCTGGCTTCTCAAGTTGTCAACGGTATGTGTCTATGAATTTAGGAACCAACGGTACCCTGGACTACTGCCCAGCTAACCTGTTCAATCAAATGCAAACAGTTTCATGTGATAGTTTTGTTTACGCAAGGGACAACTCTGTGGTATATGAGGTAAGTTATCGAATTCGATGAATAAATATATTTTATAAAAATGTAACTTACGACATTTTTATAATAAAATTGGTCAAACTATAGTAAGTTAATAAAAAATAATATCCAGTAACATTCTTTTTTTTTAAAATCCGTATGTACTTATTTTAGTTCGATTTGGGATGTGAAGAATGGCTAAGAGCTTTGGCAGGCACACTGAGCAGTATAGGAACATTACTAGTGTTGCCGTTTACTGGCTACATCTCTGATAGATTTGGTCGAAAATGGGCTCTTATAATCAGCGTCTTCAATATGGCACTTATTGGCCTAATACGTGCGTTTTCTGTCAACTATACTATGTATTTGATCCTTCAACTCCTCCAAACTACGTTCGGAGCGGGAATATTCAGTTCTGCATACATTTTCGGTAATTCTATTTTAATTAAACGAAGTAAATATCATTATTTAATGCACATCATTTAATTTTAATATTCAAATTTTAATTCTCTACAGCTGCGGAGCTCGTTGGACCAAAGTATCGTGTAATCACAAGCGCTACGTCGTCATCTATGTTTGCTGTGGGACAAGTAGTTCTTGGTGGAGTAGCTTGGGTTGTTCAACCATGGAGATATTTTATTATGGCTTTGAATATTCCCTGCTTCCTGATCATATGTTATTACTGGATTTTATCAGAAAGTGTAAGGTGGCTTCTTTCGAAAAAAAAGTACGAAGAAGCTAAAAATATCTTAGAAAACGTAGCGAGAGTAAACAAAACGTATATCAGCGAGAAGAGTTTGCAAGCTTTGATGAATCCACCAGAAAAATCCATGACTTCATCAGACGTAAGTCTTTTTTTTATATAATAAAAATAAGTACATTTATGAACCAGTTTCTACTGTAGTAGTTTCAACTTTAAATTATTTGAATTGATTTTGAATTTTTAAACCTAATCCTTACATTAGTTCTCACAACCAGTGTTAGATAGATATTGCTATATTTTAATGTCATGCTATATTTTATGAAGCTGTATTTTATAATTTATTGCACCGATTAAAACTTTGCTATTTTTATTGCAGGCGAGGCAATAAAGTCTAATTATTGTAAAGTCGTTTTTGATGTTTGTTACACTTATTAGATGTCTACGATTAGACATACAAGTACAGTACAAGACTATAATTATCTTTTCATACTATAAATACCTAATGTTAGTGAAGCAACTGTTGTAGTTATCTTAAACTTGCTTTATTGGTCTATGAAAAAAATAACTAATTTAGATTTATATTTTGTGTAGTTTTGGTGAACATAACAAATGTGTTTTTACATTTTCCTTTTTTAGATTGAAAAGCCTGGCTTAATCCGCAGTATAATAAGCTCTCCTGTACTACTTCGACGAGTATGCACGACGCCTATATGGTGGATCACCACAACTTTTGTATATTATGGGCTATCCATCAATTCGACGAGCCTCTCCGATACCATGCACCTAAATTTCATATTGACTTGCGCTATAGAAATTCCTGGCTACGTCACAGCAGTTCTGGCCCTTAATAGAATTGGAAGGAAAGCTACCTTATCTTCTGGTTTCTTCTTCAGTGCTCTGTGTAACATTGTATTCGTGTTCGTTCCTAATGGTGAGTAACTTATGTATTTAATAATAATAATAGTTTTTTAATGATGTTTCTCTTAGTAATTTTTAATTAATGTCACGTCAATAGTGTCTTGCAAAAGGTAAATTAATTAAATGATATCGTATGCTAGTATAACGATTCGACCTTAATAAAGTCTTGGACTTTGCCTCGCTGAGTTTGTTTTTGTTCCGGCTTATATCAGAAACTAATGAACTGAATTAGGCCACCAAACTAGAGGGATTATCAATTAGACACACAAACATAATATATAACACATTACAAATACAGAAAAAACTCGTACTTTTTGAGAGAACCCGTAATACAATAAATTCGAAGGCATTCTAGGGACGCAAGAGAACAAAACAATGGCGGGTCAATAGTATATTGTAAAAAATAAATTATTTAAATCATATAGTATACTAGTATAAACATTCAACCTTAATAAAATCTTGGATTTAACTATCTGACACATCAAAAGCGTGTTTTGTTTTAACGTTGTAAATTTAGATTTAACGGAACTCTCTCAGTGCCATAAGCTAAGTAAAAGCCAAATTACGTTAAAATTTGTTGAGGTGATGTTTTGCTAAGAGATAATAAACAAATCGAATAAATTGTCCAGGGTTTTTTGTATGTAACCAGATGTTCATACATAGCTTCTGGTGATTTGGACCAGAATTAAAATAAGCTATGATTCAAGTAATTTATTAATTTACCTAAATAGAGCCTTAACTCTTTCTTAAAATATCTGGTATTTGTTGTTATTTTATTTTTATTAATAAAGTTATTTGTATGAATTTAGAATATTACCCTCATACGAAACACGTAAAGTATAAATCTTTACTCATGAACGAATTAACCACTGGACCAGACATATAAGCGGACGTACCTTTACCGGTCATGTCAGTAACCAGGGTCTACCTAGCCTAGGTCGTTTGTTTTTTGTGTCAGTCTCAAGCACTTATTTGTCAACAAAACATCTCCCAAAAATGACTAAATGTTCTGTTAAATGGTGTAAAAACTATAACGGCGGAAGCAGCACTATTTCTTTTCACTTGTAAATACATTATTTTATTACATTTATTGTTATTTATCACAAAATTTAATTAAATGTAAAATAAAATGTCATATTATCCAACTATGTTAAATATAGTCGATATTTCTATGTATTGTTGACATCTGACAACCATCATAACATGGCTGGATTATACCATTAAGAACAAATGACAAAACTGTCGAGTGAGTCCATTTGACATCGACTAGTGCTTGACAATGTCGAAAAATATATCGATATTTGACGAAATAACTGAACGAATTGTGTTATTTGTACAGTACAATAACATAAAATACTTTTATCACAGTATCCTACAATCTGATGACAATAAATTTATAAAAATATTTTCTAAACCAAATAAAAATATAAATGCAAACATTATAATTAGTATGTGTACTTAAGTTTTTATTTTATTTTATACCACATTTATATACTTTGGAATATTATTCCATTGTAATAATAATAAAGATCATTTTATTTCAACACATAAATTACACAAAATCAAACAATAATGTTTTAGCACTAAGCTTCTGGGTTGGCGATTTGTAATAAAACACTTTATCACTTGCACTATTTATTTTACTTTCACGATCCAACACTCACTTTTTCACAATTTGCAATCACTTTTTCTTTTCCCTAATTTCACAAATGTACAGTGTTACATTTTTATAACTACCCGAGACAATTAATTGCCAATTAAAATAGTTCAATAACAGAATCAACAAAATCACTTTATTTAATTAAATTAGCTTAATATTTTTTTAATCTTTACAAAATAATATTTATTAAATATTAATGGAATATATACCCGATATTCATTTGTTTATTAACATTATTATAGGCCAACAGAATGTTGCCATCAATTCCATCGTATTTATATAAATCAAATTAAAAAAATATTATTATTTGACACATTATTATTGCCTCTTTAATTCATTTATTTTAATTTATTATAATAAATACAGATATTTTAAATTAAAAGATGTAAAATATGATGACTATGCTTACAAATGTCTAAAATGTCATTCATTGGTTCATCGATATATGTATTTTATCGATTACGTTCAAGCACTAGAAATATTGTATTGTGTATCAGTGTTTATAATAATGTAATAAAATCTTTGTGTGCGTTATGCGTCACTTGGTTGAACTAGTTTTCATACATTTGTATTTTATGTCGGGTCCAGTCTCTAATTCGTCCATGTCTTTACTTTACAACAATACAGAAATATTAAAAAAATGTTTGCTTCTCTGTTTTAATGCTCTAAACTTCGGAACGACTGAACTGATTAAGCAGAACGTTCAAAGTTCAAAGTTCTAGTGGGCTCTTTGGGATTTTCCCAGGATTTCAAGCAGGTATCACTCGCCAAGTCTTTTATTGGAAAATGGAGGATTTGAGTGAAAGTTACTAATTTTATCATCACAGTAAAGGATTAAAGCCATAGGAAATGTATAATTATTTAAAAAAATATAAAGTCGGTGGTCAATGAAAATGAACACAAATAAATGTCCGTCCAGGACATTTTATAAAGATTTTTTTTAATTTTTAAATTCACATACTTTTTTCAGATTTGAGTGTTCTGCGACTAATTATCTTTTTGTTGGGCAAATTTGGAATTTCTATAGTAATGACGTCGGTATATCTATTCACGTCAGAATTGTACCCGACTGAATACCGTCACAGTCTTCTTGCTTTCTCTTCTATGGTTGGTCGCATTGGATCTATCACAGCTCCGTTGACACCCGTTCTTGTACGTTTTTTACTTTTCCTACTATAAATATTATAAGTTTCTCTATTTCTTGCAAAATAACAAACATGGATTTCTGAGGACGGATTATACAGACTATAAAGTCTTTACTTTAATACTTTGAAAAAAATGTTTGCCGTATATGATTTTTAACTAAAGTAACAAATTAGTAAAAAGGATAAATATATATATATATATATATATATATATATATATATATATATATATATATATATATATATATATATATATATATATATATATATATAATATCATTTTTTTTGCAAAATCATTCATATCTCTTGAAATTAATGATTTCGAAATATGAAATCTAACATTTTATCCAAGTTATGTTTGAATTTACAGATGGAATATTGGCATGGTGTCCCATCAATCATGTTCGGTACTATGGGCATAATCTCTGGTCTTCTGGTTCTGACTCAGCCCGAAACTTTGGGAACTGCCATGCCTGACACTCTAGCTGAGGCTGAAGCACTAGGACAAAAGAGCTATAAGCTGGACCAGACAAGTTGATTTATTTAAACTCAATTTTATAATCTCGTTTGTTCTTCAGATTTGATTTCTAGATTAACATTATATATTATTTAAGTTTATTATAAATACTGAAAAAATAACAATTTATGCAATAGAAAAAACTAAGAAAATATAACTAAAATATAAAACAGTTCCAGTATTTATTTAAAATAACACGTTTGTGTAGAAACATTAAATATTTTTTTAATTCTGTCTATATAAAAACTATAGTTTAAGAACTTTTGTTGTGATTTAACCTAAAAATCATTTGTAAAATATTACGAGTCTTCTATAAGACAGGAAAATTTTCATCATCCTTACTTGGAACGAAAAAATAAATAAAGGGATTGGATTGAATATTTATATAAGAGACTCGCTACACTAAATTATATATACCACCATATATATACAAATGTAGATATGTACATGCTCGTACGTAAATAAAACTGTATTAATAATTGTTATATTAGGTGTAATATTTGTCCGTCTACTTAATTTATTTATTAATAATTGCTATGACCCATAGCATTATTTTAGATAATCTCTAACCTTTGTCAATAGAAATTTTAAAATTGGACTGGTATTTCCAGAGACTAGCGCAATTAACAAATTAGTTATTGTTATATAGATAAATAATCTTTACTGTCATCCATTTATTTGGTGATGAGTTTGTGCTGTTTATTCATAGATGGCGATGGTTACATTTTATGGATTTTTTAGTCACTGAAATTTGTTTTATCAAACGTGAAATTAATATTAATAATCTATAGATATAATAAAATTCTAACTGAGCTGAATCTGTACATTAAATATTTTTTTTGGAAATGATTATTGATCCTATTGAAATCTTTAACCATTTTGCATTAAAGTCGATTTTACCTTGATCCTGATTTAACTCCTTAACAATAGCATTTGTTAGAATTTTCTACCTGGATTTTTGTTGTGTTACTTTTTCTCGACTTTATGATTGTTCCTGTGCGCGCCAATCGCAAAACACCACCTTCGAAGGCAGTTTCAAGGAAGGTAAGGGTGGTTCACGTGCCCTCGGTACGCAGTTCAACTAAAGGCCACTTTCCCCGATCCCCCGTCGGCAAGGATACCCTAACGCAAAAGAGAAAAGCACTCACCTGTGTGTCTTCTTCTTCCGCGCGTTCCAGGCGCCTGGGATTCACAAGGGTCGGGTGCACCAGTACTAAAACACTGCTGCAGCTGTAAAAATAATTCAGCGGCCGTACAAAGGCCACACGCGAACTTATAGCTACACCTTAGCGGTTATTATAAAAGTAGATTACGTCCCTCCACGTCGCGAGCTAATGGTCGAGAGAGAGAGAGAGCGCGGTTGATGCACACGAGTATAGACAACAAAAAGGGTCGTGCATTCCCTCGTACGTCATAAGCATTCTGCCGAACGGTAAGAACGGCAAAAATGGCCCAAACAGTTCCTGTAACGTTTACATACCGATCATCAAGTCAAAAAAGACAACATATTTCATTTAATTTAGATACTACTGCTATACTGAATATGATGATCAAAATACATTATATGATAATGTTTACGAATCTGGAGCCCCTTGGACTTTTGAATGTAATCGCAAATCGAATCGAATCGAATGAAATCGAAAATTTTAGATCTTGTGTTTTACCTTGGCCTAGATTGCATTTTTTAATTATTATATATATTTGACGACACGTTTGGTTCAGTTTAGTAGCTCAGTCATGTGTCTTTATATTTATAATACGTATGTATTTAAAGTTATATACATGTATCGTATCAACTATCTGGTATCCATAACACAAGCCTCGTAGCTTACCATGGAACTAGATGGTACTGTGCGTTAACGCCCCAACATATTTATTTATTTATAATTCATGAATTTACATGTAATAGATATATTTGCAGAGCATATACAACTTTATTTGCTACTGATAAAGGTGACATTTAGAGACAAACGAATTTGTAAAATTTCTTATAGTTAATATTTTAAACTCCTCATGATGTATGAAGGTGGCAGATTTGCAAAAGCTCGCGAGAACTCGCAAAACTGCGCTTTTTGCTAGTTATAGTTATATGTTTAGGGTTTGAATCCAACAGTTTGGCCGCATTGTCATCCAAATTGATGCTGATGTCTGAGGGTGGATGTAACGGGTCTATTCGACTCAATACTGTTGTCGATGTGTAAACTGTTATTGTTTAAAATATCACTATTAAACATAAATAGATCTAAAATTATATTTTATTGATTTTTATTTTTGTTTAAAAGAGGATTATTGTGTGTACGTGGCTATCATGTGATGCATATTAAGAGCAATCCCTTACCAAATCTATCTCTCTATTCTAAATGAAAACCCCCGTTTAGTTATTTTTTACATTTTACTGCCTGGAAGTCGGTATTTTTTAAGTTTTTATTTTTCCATTTTTTTGTGTAGATGTAATGAGGAGGTTTGTAAGAAGAAAGTTTTTAAAAAGAAAGAAAAATAGGGTCCCACGAAAAAAAACCAATGAAAAATTTAATAATATCCGATTCATATAGGGATGTTGTATACATACCCTAGGGACGAACTCGAGCGAAGCGAGGGTGAGTCGCTAGTCGGTAATGATATTTTAATGATTTAAATAAAAAAATATTATAAAAATAAGTGAGTGCTCACGCTCAGTGTGTCTGAACCTTCTGTTTTCTAACAAGCATTACAATTGTGATCTAAATTGCTATGCTTATTACTAGCGAAGATATATCAATTTAAATTCTATTTACATATTGATTACTGCAATATTTTTATGTGTGTTATCCTAAATCTAATTATGTAAATTCAAAACATATAGATAGGTTAGGGATATATCGAGCTACAGGTAATACTTCATGTATAAAAATCTTGCTTAACATAATTTTAAACTAAAAGTGCCATAAACATTATCAAAAGTCCATTTAACAGCTAGCCCATTATTTAGAGTAAATAAGACGCGACATTATTAAGTGGTAGCTGTTAAAACTAACTAATGTAACCAAAGCAACGACTACTCAGGCCGATAGACGCCTAATTTACGTACTTCTGCATCCAAACCTGTTAGTCAAACGTCTGAGGTAAGCGGTACGGGGGAGGCGGGTTGAAATGCACGCTGATTGGTTAATTCAAGGTTGCGACACTTCCGGTTGCGACACTTGCTAATAGACAAATAGTGATGGGAACCAAAATCATATTCTACTATAAATTAGTACAAGAGAAAAAATATACAAAAGAAGTTTTATATCGTATCGTAGTCAGACATCGTATTTAGTAAAATAATTTTCTATTTTAAAGAATATTTTTAATTAAAACAAGCTTTCTTTACTATAATGAAATAATAATAGAATACTTAATATTACTTATACAGATTTATTCAAGGTTTACTTATAGGTTTATCCATGGTTAAAGTTTTCGGAAAACTGTCCCTTACACTCTGTATAACAAAACTACTACTTATTTACATAAACTTATTATTTACAGAAAAAGTACATTAGGTACTTATTACAATTATTTATTCTTTAAATTTAGTTGTTTTTGAAATGTATTAACTTTGTGTAAATTTTTCTTATTGTCGGTTTCTGAATGGAAGATTTCGTTAGAAATGCTAACCTTGTGGAAATGTATTTGTGCATTGCGCTACTTGTTAAATCCACTATGTGGTTAGTTTCTTCGGATTGAAATTGGTGAAATTTTTTTCTGAAAATAGCGGCTCACCAACAAAAGTGTTTAATGTTTTACTTACCAAAAAAATAGGCCTTGCGTGATTGACCTTTTTTAAAGTTATTGTATTTTTAAATCTATATTTTATTATTGTAATTTTTAAATTTATTATATTATATATTTTTATTTTCATAACCTTGTACCAATTTTATAGTTTAACTGGTACAGCAAACTGTTACAGCACTAGTTACACGTGGCGGTAATTAAAGAAAAGTCTAACAACAATGACCTGCATTGAAAAGAAAGGGATGCATATTGCATAGTCCGAGAATGTCCGAAGATGTCCAAATACATCAATGCGACTTGCGTTGCGACCAATATAACTTGAGCTCTGATTTAATTACATTTAATGAATTTGAAAATTAAAATTCACTTACCTATGAAAAGTGATGCCATTTTTCATAGGTAAGTGAATACTACTACTATTTCCACACCATTTTATTGTACAGGGAGCCATGTTGCGCGTCTGTTGTATTTTTTGTGTCAGAAATTCACGAGTCTCAAGCAATGTGTTCGCGGGTTACGGATGTGGTCGCTACTAAAGTAAATCGCGCGATCGTTTTCTCAAGTCAGACGTATTTGTCTAACGTATTGACTGAAAGTGTTCGCCTTGCGTGAGCTGTCTATTGGGCTGAGTAGTCGTTAACTAAAGTAAACAATATGCCATTTAAATAATTTGATTTCGATCAGATTGTGTTACAGACGCTTAATACATTACTGCATTGAACAATTGCATATAGATGAAAAGTTTGATAAAAAATTGATAATAAGTTTATTGCTTAAAAAAATTGATAAATATCATGATTAAACACTATCTTCATTAAAAAAAGTTCCGTGGCTGGATGGAGCAGCGCGTTCTCTAAAATAAATCGAAATGTCTGAAGATCAAACAGAAAATGGAGTAGATGCTCCATCAAGAAAACAAAGTTATGTCAATGGAAGAAAAGCTAGTGCGTTTGAGAAACCCTTAGATCTTGATGATGTGTTGGTCAACGAGCTGGGGCAGTTCGGCTGGTTCCAGCTCAGAAATATGTTATTGGTTTCTTTACTAATTATTTCATGTGGATTTATGAGCGATTATATTTTTACCGTAGGCGCTGTACCACACAGGTAATATAAATAAGTTTATTATAATATAATCTTATATTGCGTGCAGCTTAGATAACGTGGAAAGTGCTGTCACTATTTTAGTTAACGTAGAATATTTCATGCTAGTACTGAATTTGAGGTTTTGGACAAAAATGAGAAAATATTTTAAATAGGACTACATATCCTTTCAGATTATTTCGCGGATTTATGCGAAACATCGGAAACAAAAATCTAACTAAATAAATCCACACGGAATAATAATCCGAAAAGATATTTTTATTTAAATTTTCAAATATTTGCGTTAATCTAAGAAAGTATTAAAAATCATTATTTTGTATAATTTTATAAATATTTATATTACTATATATATTTTACTTTAATTTTATGTATATATGTATTTTTTACACATAGTGTGGTACTAAAATGATTAATAAATAATTGTCTAAATTGTTAGATGTCGTATTCCGGAATGTGGTGAAGACAGTAAATTGAACGTTTACGAACCAGACTGGGTTTTAAATGCTATACCGGAAACCAACTCGGGTTTCTCAAGTTGTCAACGGTATGTGTCTATGAATTTAGGAACCAACGGTACCCTGGACTACTGCCCAGCTAACCTGTTCAATCAAATGCAAACAGTTTCATGTGATAGTTTTGTTTACGCAAGGGACAACTCTGTGGTATATGAGGTGAGTTGTCAACATACTATAATATGTATAATTACGAGTACTATAATAAAGCAGTAACTTAGCGTAGTAAATATTTTTAAAAACAATGACTAGAACGTATTTCATACACAATATAGACCTCAAAATGATAGTCATTAAAAATGTGTCTGTTTGTGTGTGCGCGTTTCACGTAAAAAGTAAAGAACCAATTTCAACTTTGTGCAGTGATAACTTTTATATAAGGACTTTTCTTTTTATGTACTTTCTATCTCTGTATGTAGCTGTCGATTTTAGTTTGAAAAATAAATAAATAGTAATATTTAATGCGAAAGTAACTGTCTATCTGTCTGTCCGTAACCTTTTTCTGAAATTTGGTATGAAAATAGTTTGAGACCGTGAGAATGACATAGGATAGTTTTCATCCCAGAAAACATAAAGGGGTGAAAAGGAGGGTGGAACATTGAATGGGGAATCAATCATTTCTCAAGGAAGGGATATATATATATATATATATACATATATATATATATATATATATATATATATATATATATATATATATATATATATATATATATATATATATATTATAAATGTACTAGGACGAATATGTACTTATTTTAGTTCGACTTGGGATGTAAAGAATGGTTAAGAGTTTTGGCAGGCACACTGAGCAGTATAGGAACATTACTAGTGTTGCCGTTTACTGGCTACATCTCTGATAGATTTGGTCGAAAATGGGCTCTTTTAATCAGCGTTTTTAATTCCGCACTTATTGGTCTATTACGTGCGTTTTCTGTCAACTACACTATGTATTTGATCCTTCAACTCCTCCAAACTACGTTCGGAGCGGGAATATTCAGTTCTGCATATATTTTCGGTAATTCTATTTTAATTATACGAAGTAAATATCATTATTTAATATGTACATCATTAATTTTAATATTCAAATTTTACATTCTCTACAGCGGCGGAGCTCGTTGGACCAAAGTATCGTGTAATCACGAGTGCTGCGTCGGTGTCTATGTTTGCTATAGGACAAGTAATTCTTGGTGGATTAGCTTGGGTTGTTCAACCATGGAGACACTTAATTATGATTTTGAATATTCCCTCCTTTCTGATCATATGTTATTACTGGGTTTTATCAGAAAGTGTAAGGTGGCTTCTTTCGAAAAAAAAGTACGAAGAAGCTAAGAATATCTTAGAAAACGTAGCGAGAGTAAACAAAACGTATATCAGCGAAAAGAGTTTGCAAGCTTTGATGAATCCACCAAAAAAATCCACGACTTCAGCAGACGTAAGTCTTTTTTTTATATAAAAAAATAAGTACATTTACGAAACAGTTTCTACTGCAGTAGTTTCAACTTTAAATTATGTGAATTGATTGTGTATTTTTAAACCTAATCCTTACATTAATTCTCATAAACAGGGTTGCTCAAGTAATGATATTGCTATATTATAAGGATTAACAGAATATAATAATATCGATATCAACAGTAATAAAGACAAAACTGGATAAGCGACAAGGCTTTCAGACATATTTAATTTATTGTTCACTAGCTTCTACCTGACACTCAAGCCGTATGAATATCTTACAGCCGAATTATCAATGTTTGTATAATAACCCATTTTTCGGTCTTTAGTCCTTCCTATAAGGACAGATATTTGATGTGATATCAATGTGACAGTGCTCGAGAAAGAATCGTTAGATTTTTTTTATATTTTACAGATGATTATTAATTTATACCGCTAGTCCACAAACAATATAATAGATTACGGTACTGAAGCTGTATTTTATAATTTATGGCACCGATTAAAACTTTGCTGTTTTTATTGCAGGCAAAGCAATAAAGTCCAATTATTGTAAAGTCGTTCTCGATGTTTGTTACGCTTATTTAGCCTCTATGATTAGATATACATACAAGTTCAGTAATATGGTACATGTTGTGATACCTTCAAATGTTAAACATTTTTCTATATTTTGTGTTAAGTTTTTAGATAAGATGTTACAATGTTTTAACAACTGTGTGTCCTTTGAATAAATAAATTAATACTTTACAAGGCCAAAGTATTTTTTCAAATTATAAAAAATGTTAATACTTTCTTAGATTTACGCGAATATTTGACATTTTAGATAAAACTATCTTTTCGGATTATTTCGCGGATTTAGTTTAATTTTTGGTTCCTGACCTTTCAAATGCTTTACAACAATATGATCACGGAAAAGACTTAAAAAAATATATAAGGTTTTAGACGTCTCAAAGGCGTTATATACTTGTTACACTGTCTGTCTGCTTACCCACAACTTTACAAAAATGATATTAAAATAAAAAAATGGCAGCAAAGTACCTTACAATGTTTGATTTTAATTCTAAACATTAAGTTAAAGTATTAAGCAACACTATTGAAAAGACAGTTTTGTCTAAAATAAATAATGCTAGTGAAGCAGCTGTTGTAGTTATTTTAAACTTACTTTACGGTCCCATGAAGAAAAAGATATTAAAATTATTTCATTTTCTTTATGTTTCATTGTAAACTAAATCTTATTAAGATTTATATTTTGAGGAGTGTTTGGTGAAGATAACAAATGTGTTTTTGTATTTTCCTTCTTTTAGATTGAAAAGCCTGGCTTGATCCGCAGTATAATAAGCTCTCCTGTACTACTTCGACGAGTATGCACGACGCCTATATGGTGGATCACCACAACTTTTGTATATTATGGGCTATCCATCAATTCGACGAGCCTCTCCGATACCATGTACCTAAATTTTATATTGATTTGCGCTATAGAAATTCCTGGCTACGTCACAGCAGTTCTGGTCCTTAATAGAATTGGAAGGAAAGCTACCTTATCTACTGGTTACTTCTTCAGTGCTCTGTGTAACATTGTATTCGTGTTCGTTCCTAATGGTGAGTAACTTGTGTATTTAATAATAATAATAGTCTTTTAACGATGTTTCCCTTAGTAACTCTTAATCAATGTTGCGTCAATAGTGTCTTGTTAAAGGTAAATCATTTAAATGATATTGTATGCTCGTATAACTATTCGATTTTTTTTTATGATTGGTGTTCAATGAAAATGACCATAAATAAAGTCCATCCACGACATTATATTAAGAATTCACATACTTTTTTCAGATTTCAGTGTTCTGCGACTAATTATCTTTTTGCTGGGAAAATTTGGAATCTCTATAGTAGTAACGTCGGTATATCTATTCACATCAGAATTGTACCCGACTGAATACCGTCACAGTCTTCTTGCTTTCTCTTCTATGGTTGGTCGAATTGGATCTATCACAGCTCCGTTGACACCAGTTCTTGTGCGTATTTTACTTTTCCTACTATAAATATTATAAGTTTATCTGTTTCTTGCAAAATTACAAACATTGATTTCTGATGACGAATTACACAGGCTACGAAAGTCTTTACTATAATACTTTGAATAAAATATTTGCCCGTATATGATTTTATAAACTTAAGTTACAAATTAATAAAAAGGAAGTTATAATATCATTTTTTTGACAAAAGTATACATATCTCTTGAAATGATTTCGAAAGATTAAGTCTAATACTTTATCCAAGTTATGTTTGAATTTACAGATGGAATATTGGCATGGTATCCCATCAATCATGTTCGGTACTATGGGCATAATCTCTGGTATTCTCGTTCTGACTCAGCCTGAAACTTTGGGAACTGCCATGCCTGACACTCTAGCTGAGGCTGAAGCACTAGGACACACAAAAGGGCTCTAAGCTGGACCAGACAAGTTGATCTATTTGTACTCAATTTAGATTAGGACAAAGAAAAAGAAGAAGATTAAATCTTTAAGAACTATTTTTATAATCTCATTTGTTCTTCAGACATTTCTAGATTAATATTATATATTATTATTTATTAATTTAAGAAATATAAAGCAATTCCAGTAGTCTTATATATATATACATATATATAATAGGACCTTTATGTAAAAATATTTTTTTAATTAAATGTCTATATAAAAAATATAATTTAACAATATTTGTTATGATTTAACCTAAAAATTATTTGTAAAATATAAATATTGAAAGTCTTTTATAAGACAGGAAACTGTTCATCAAAAGGGGGCATACACTATACGAGTATTTTGATATACTACCATACGTATATTGTTAATTGTTATATGTGGAATGTTTGCCCGTCTATTTAGTTTATTTATATATAATTGCTTTTTTCTTAATGGTGTAGCGTTATGTTAAATAATGTCTAACCTTGCTCAATAAACAACCAAACAACATATAATGCGTATTACCTGAAACTTTTTAAGGTGTAAGGGCAAACTCGCTATATCGTAAACTTTATCTATGCCTTTGAGCTAAGATGAAGGTCAAGAGTAAGCCCATTTCAAATTAAAAAAAACAAATTAAACCTTAATAATTCTTCAAAGTAAAGAATTAAATCAAAAGTTTCAGCGAATGACGCTCATTTGGGACGATTCTTGACATTTTCACTCGAAATGCAATTATGTGATACTGAAACAGAGTTACTAGTATAATAATTGATTATTATAATTACATTTTAACAAGATGTCCGAACTTACAATAGCTTTTATATTTTGCGCTAGCTATCATAACTTCTTTAATTTTTTTTAAATATAGTACTGTTGTAGTACCTGTTGTCAAAAAATAAAACTGACAATTCATCTGATGTCATGCAACTATGAGCTTTTTAGGCAACCATCATAGCTAAAATATTGCACAAGTTGCTTGATCAGCAAATGGCGGAGCACCTGACATTAAACAGTGCGCAATTTGACTTGTTTCGCTTTAGCTCGGTATAGTTGACGTAGAGTATTATCTTACGTCTCAAGCAGACTATCCAATATTACATAATATTATCATTAAAAAAACACTATAGTCTGATTTTTAATTCCACAGATATACAGATATGACAGCTATCATTCTTTGACAATTCAGATATCATAAACCTTTTCTGCTTTGTATTTTTTTAATATAAAATAACCAAAAATATGAAACAGAATTAGATCAAGTAAACTATATGTATGACATTGTAAATAGTCTTTGTTTTGTGCATTCGATGCACAGTATCTATAATGTAATTTTTTTAATGGTTAAATGAAAAAAAACAGAGTAAAACAAAATATAAGAAATGAAAATATTTACTAATCATTACTACTTATATCACCCTTGTCGTCATCATCCACTCGGACTATAAAAGAATCACACACACTATCCATCAGATCATTAAGAGGGCAGATTTTATCCTTTTCTTTTATAATATGGTTTATGCATTCTTGCCAAAAACAATAATAAAAAATCGTGAACGATCGTTGTGGACCTGTCTTTTTGGGACTTTCCAATTCTTTTTGCCAATTGCAAAGATTTTACAAACAAAGGCGGTTTCCTAAAAAAAGGCTTGCAACCTATGTATTATTGAAGAGGGATTCCTGTAATAGAAAAATAATTTCCTCAATAATTATTCTAACTTCGATAATATGATAATAAAAAAATAATTACCATTTTAGAGTTATCAATAATATTTTAAGTCTTAGTTTTTCTAATTGAAACCTTAAATTCAATAAAGGTTTATTTTTTTATTTTGCTAAAATGCTTTCCGTTTTTAGTGACAATGTTTCAAAGCTGATAACATTTCTGTAATGTCAGAATTCCGCCGAATTAAAAATCAGACTATAGATTGTTCTCGTTCTATGAGTCTGTCAAAAGAATTGACTTAGTCCAATATGACATATCACTACAATTACATATTATAAAACAAAGACCCCCGCCGCGTCTGTCTGTATGTTCGCGATGAACTCAAAAATTACTGCACCGATTTTCATGCTGTTTTCACCAATCGATAGAGTGGTTCTCGAGGAATGTTTTAGTATATAATTTGTTAAGTTTTTGTATACATTAGCTAAAATATAACGATATTTGTTGGAGGTGTCGGAAAAAATAAGACGTCTGGGAGCTTTCAACGAAAACGCTGCCTAAGCCCTTTGAGATATAACAAAATAGTGCATTGGAATTGTGTATCTTATATAGGTGTACAGAAAAGTCCGCAATGACATATGTCTATCTCTTAAGGATAACATATTATATCCATATTAACACTTTAAAAAATTGGCAATTATAATGCGATAATATAAAAGCTATCTACACAAATACGGTATTAATCCTTATCATTTTAAATAAGTTAGAGGCTTTACGCATTTCATGCACATTATTTTACTCTTGTACACCGTGTTATTTATATTTATATATGATTATAGTACAGAGAAGCCGAGAAATTCAAAGATTTGTATTTCATACTAACATTAAATCTATAATAGACAGTTTTATTTTCCAATGGCATCCTAATAATAAACTCTTTATTGTACACCAAGGACACAAGAAAATAAATAAATACAGAATAGATAGATAATGTACAAAAGACTGTCTCTTCCAGGCAACCTTTAGGTGTAGGAAATAGCAAACTTTAAGAGGGAAGAGGTGTAAATAAGAGGTTAATATATCACCATACATATATGAAAAGTATAAATATAAATAAATAATAATAAAATAAAATAATAAAAATATTATTAACATCTTTAATATTCTTGAAGAGATGTCGGGATCATCGTCTCATTTCTACGTGTGTGAAAATATCATCTAAAAAGAACATACGGGGAAGCGCCAAGATCGTTAACAAGGCAAGTTTGAGACCCAAAAATTTAGATTTTCGCGAAAACTTGTAAGTACGAAAATTTACCTTAATTTTCAACTTTTTTTATTTTTCGGTATTTTCCCTTTACTTACGCTGTAAGACCTTGCTTTTAACTAAAATTGACATTTCTAGGTCAAACGGAAGTACCCTATAGGTGTTGGGTCGAAAACCTATATGGTAGTTCTCGTTGACCTACTATACATGACAGGAAAGAAAGACAAACAAACAAAACATACAAACATTTTCATATTTATAATTATACATAGATAAAAAAAAATATAATATCGTAACGATAATTCATATCAACCTGATAAGAGTAGAACAGTTAGATGATAACTTTAATGGACTTTAATGGACTTACGTCCATTAAAAAATATAAGAACAGAATTTTATAATTTCAGTCAACCATAATATATAAACAATAAAATTTAACAAAAAAAATTGTTATCAATTTGACAAAAAAAAAATATTTTAACAAAAAAAATTGTTATCAATTTGAACACTAGAAATCGTTTCTTCGCCCATAGTAAATGTTTGTTGCTTTCCAAATAATGATATTTTGTTTAAGTTTTCGAGTGGACGCTATTATTTTTAGAAAGTATTGAGGATTGGTAAGTTAGGTATTGGAAACACAACCAAGTACCTTTTTTTTCATTTTACGGAACATATTTAAAAAGTAGTACGAAGTTTATCAAATGAACTTGAGACTTCGCTTTCGACTTTATTTAAAAAATCATCAATTTTAGAATTATTTCATTTTGAAATGTGCAAAAAACAAGATATGAGATTATAAAATACACTAAAATCTTATAAATAAAAAATGTCTCAACATCAACTAGTCTGATCGAGCTTATTGTTCTTTTTTCCTAATGCTTCAGCCTCGGCAAGAGTGTCAGGCAGGACAGATCCGAGAGTTTCAGGCTGCGTTAGTACTAGAAGACCTGATATTAAGCCCATTGAACCGAACATTAGTGAAGGGGTACCGTGCCAATATTCCATCTGAAAATGTAATTATAATTCAATCAAGATAATATACAAAATTTCAAGAAGAATACTTTTGTAGATGTAAATGGTGGTATATACATATATTCATTGTAATCTTTTATATAATTAATAAATATAATATTTTAAATAAAAATGTTCGCAATATCTATTTGTTTATTTATTTGAAGAAGATATACCCTTCCTCGTTCAAAACGTTCGTTTCAAATGTTTTAATTGTTGTAGAATATTAAAACATCAAAAATAATAGGAACCAACATGATAATAAAACTTTTACGTGCGATACGTACAAGAACGGGTGTCAGAGGCGCTGTAATAGATCCAATGCGCCCAACCATAGAGGAGAACGCAAGGAGGCTGTGACGGTATTCAGTCGGGTACAATTCGGATGTATATAGGTAAAGTGCTGTCATTACTATGGAAATTCCAAATTTGCCCAACAAAAAGACAATAAGTCTTACAACAGTCATATCTGAAAATAGAAAAATTATTTAAATAATGTCATAAAACTCAAATATATTTAATTTGTTCTATCTAAATTGCCTTATGCTTCGCTCGAAGTTTTTGGCCAAAAGTACAATATTCTTTTTTTTTATAAACAAAAAACTTGAATAAATACCAAAAAAAAAAGCAAAAGTAAAAACTTTGTGTTTGGTCAAAAAAGTGCACTTCTTCAATGATAATTGAAAAAAATGTAGTTTACAAAGTAAAAATTATCGATTTCTCCATTTTTTTAAGGGTATTTTTACAAGATGACCAATGTTTTTATATTTTCAAGAGGTTAGAGTTCAAGACGAAAAGAATGCGCCTTATCTAAAAATTGAATGAAAAAACTTTTACATGTAAACGCCCACTTAAAGTTGGGGTTGATTTTCAGCCTATCGAGACCATAACACATACTTTTCTCGGAAATGGCTAAACATTTTAATTTCATTTTTTTTTATTATTTATATGTGTTTCGAAGATTACATTTCTTTAGTTTCATGGAAGTCAAAAGATTATTCTAGAAATTAAAAATAAAAAACCAAGAAACGGCTAAAAACCGAGTTTTTTGCAAATATCTCGAAAACTTTGAGGTTATTTTAAAAAGTGTTATTTATAAAAGTTGTAGATTTTTACTAGACCTACAACTTTTGTGTAAAACATTTTTCGATAGAACGTCACAGTACGCCGGAAATTGAAAAAAAAAACAATTTTTCAACGCTTTGCGTCCCCCCATTTCTGGGGGGGCATAGGGGGCATTTTCTGAATTTCTATTCCTTATATACCTGCTAACATATTGAAGTTATAAAACTTAAGGATTTTAATATATTTTTTTCTCTTAAAAATAAACGGATTCCGATTGGTCTAATATAGGATATAGGATTAGGAGCTGACATTATGTTTAGAAGTCCGTTATCTTTCAAGTCAGAAATATGGACATTAATGAATAAGCTTATGTTTAATTTGCTGATAGCAATCCAATCGATAACGCTGCTTATTATATACGAATATTTAATTATTGTTAATACTTACCAAATATTTACTAGAAAACTGTTAATACTTTATTATTATTAATAGAAAGGTACTCACCGTTGGGTATAAATACAAAGGCAATGTTACACGCTGCACTAAAGAAGTAACTAGAAGACAAGGTAGCTTTTCTTCCAATTCTATCAAGAATCAGGACTGCTGTGAAATTTCCAGGTAGTTCTATGGCGCAAGTCAATATGAAATTTAAGTACATGGTGTCTGAAAGGCTCGTCGAATTAATAGACAGACCATAATATACAAATGTTGTGGTGATCCACCATATTGGCGTCGTGCATACTCGTCGAAGTAACACGGGGGATCTTATTATGCTACGAATCAAACCGGGCTTTTCAACCTAAAAAAATAAACAAATAAAAGCTCCTTTTATTTTGATCTGTGAATAATCACTGATTAATTTAGCGCAGCTTATTATAACTTACAATAATTATATATTTTACATCAGATAAAAATATCTGACAGGTGATATTAATAATAAAAGGTTTTTGACTTTTTTCTTCTAAAATTCTGATCATCATAGTCAACATAATCAGCTCGTTTTTGTCAAACAAACCTTTTCCATAGCACGTTATTAAGCATATTAATGCCAGCCGCTTTATCGTACGCATAGAGATAGAGATATAGAGAGAAGGCACCCTACGCTATCATTGCCCAGTCGTAGTATCCCCTGCAGAGCTCGTCGTCGACCGAACGAATGCGACTCGCACGCTGCCTAGTGGTAAAAAAAATAAGTAAACTGTAGTAAAGTTTACTTATTTTTCTTAATACATTGTAAGTTGATACTTTTATTTCTCCGAGTTTCATTAATTTTTTTTTTTTTTTTGGATTCGAGAATATATCCATCACAAATATTTTAGGATAAAAGTTGTGTATCAGGGATTTATATAATAGTCAACAGATTTTAGATTTCTTATCTTTATTTTGTAGTGAATGCGCAAGCGATCCTGCAACGCCCCATTGCACTGCAGCGACGGGTTCCGCTGTGGGTTTTAGTGAGTAGGAGTCTCACAGTACCTTGTCCGTTATGACGGCGGGCAGGGTCCCCATGATAGGTTTCCCCAGCGTCAATAAAAAAAAGGATCAAGTATATTAAACATATAATAAAATTTAACGTTCTGCGCAGTTTTAATACTTTTACATACCATACCGCATATTTATGGGGAAATCGTAAGCCATACAATACATAATAAAAATAATTTAAAGCCTTGTTGCTAATCCAATTTAAAATGGTTATAAGAAAGAAATATCGCGTATTGTTTAATTTAAGTGGGTTGTTTATTTTATATTTGAAAGATATATTAAAAGGTTTTATGTAAACTTACATCTGGCACAGACTGGGGTGGTTGAGGAGGATTCATCAGAGCTTCCATACTCTTTTCACTAATTTGTGTTTTATTTACTCTCGCTACGGTTTCTAATACAACTCTAGCTTCTTCAAATTTCTTTTTTGAAAGGAGCCACCTTACGCTTTCGGACAAAAGCCAGTAGTAACTTATACCCAGAAAACAGGGTATATGCAAGGCCATGATCATGTATCTCCATGATTCTATTAACCAAGCTACTCCGCCAACTGTCATCATCCCAAGAGCAAACATGGACGGTGTTAAAGCACTTACAAGTACACGATACTTTGGTCCAACAAGTTCAGCGGCTATGAATATTAAATTTTATGTATAAAAATAGAAATTAAAATATTACTATAATATTTAATGTAATATTCATTTAATTACCAAAAATATATGCAGAGCTGAATGTTCCAGCGCCGAGCGTAGTTTGGAGAATTTGAAGGATCAAGTACATAGTATAATTAACTGAAAATGCACGAATCAAACCGATAAGTGCAAGATTGAAGAGACTTATAACAAGAGCCCATTTTCTACCAAATCTATCAGAGATGTAACCAGTAATCGGCAACACGAGTAATGTTCCTACACTATTTAATGTGCCGGCCAAAGCTCGGAGCCATTCTTGACATCCTAAGTCGAACTAAAATGAGAATATAAGAACTTTACAAAATATACTTGTTAGAACTTATAATATTTTAATAAAAATATAAATACGATAAATACTAATTTTTCAAATTATTAGTAACTAGCAGAACTCTAAAACTACAAAAAATATCTAAAAGGTAGTTTCATACAAACCTTCATCCCCTATTTTACTCCCTTATAGGATGAATTTCGGAAAATGCTAAAACATGTGTTTATTTAATTGTATTGAAGAGCATTAATACCGAGTTTGAAGTAATTCTGATCATAAATATTTTTTTGGCTTGTATTATAACGTGTTTTCTCATTTAATTATATTATTTCCCGCGGTAAAAAGTAGCCTATGTTACTCTCCAGCCCTTCAACTATCTACACACATAAAAACTTTTTATCAAAAAAATAAAAACCGACTTCAAACAAAAGCACTAAAAAGTAAAAAATAACTGATTGGTAGTTTTCATTTACTATACATACCTAATCAAATATTTTCGAAGTCGGTGTGCTTAGGCTAAGTAATTAAAGCCTACCTATTAAATACATACCTAATCAAATATTTTCGAAATCGGTGCCAGCCCATACAAAGCAAAGCACACCGACTTCGAAAATATTTGATTAGGTATGTATAGTAAATGAAAACTACCAATCGGTTATTTTTTACTTTTTAGTGCCTTTGTTTGAAGTCGGTTTTTTTTGTAGTAGGTACTATAACGTGAAATAACAGAAACTTAATCAAATATGATGATTTACAAACTAGATATGGTAACTAATATGAAATAGAACATTTTTTGCCAAATCAAAATATGTTTCTTATAAGTTTTTACTTTTTAGTGCTTTTGTTTGAAGTCGGTTTTTATTTTTTTGTTAAAAAGTTTTTATTTTTCCCTTTTTAGTGTAGACAGTATTAGCAAAGTAAGGATTCTAACGTGTTAGGCTTGTCAAATCAAACAAAATAAGCCCAAACTCAAAGTATCTACTATTAGCCGTTGAAGAGTTCCACCTATCCACCTTCTGGCATTGCCATCAGATCAGGTCAACAACACCGAACCACTGTACTATCAACGGAAATAGAAATACTTGCAAAGTTTCAAGTCAATATGACCATTAGAAGTAGGTTAAATTAATCATTAGTTGTTTTTCCACCCTTAGGGGTGGTATTTTTTTTGAAATTTAAATGGAACCAATCTGGAAGTATACCCTTTCAAACAAAATAAAAATTGTCCAAATCGGTTAATAAATGACGGAGTTCTGAGGTAACAAACATAAAAAAAAAAACATACAGTCGAATTGAGAACCTCCTCCTTTTTGAAGTGGGTTGAAAAATTAACGCTAATCCGTCACTCCGTTTCGACGTGAAAGAAAGACAAACAAACAAACACACTTTCACATTTATAATATTAAGTATGGAAGTATGGATGTCAATAATCCTAAAAGTTAAGAACAATTTTATGTGTTCTACGAGTATTTCTAAACCATATACAAAGTAAAAAGCTAATATAATACCAACTGTGTCTGTTTTATGTATAAAAATATTTTTCCCTACAAATCATTAACGATTATATAAGATAAATATATAAAAAAACGTATTTATAAATTATTAAGTATTTCTCTTATTCTCTTTTTTTGTCGATAACCTCACCTCATACACTACAGAGTTGTCTCTAGCATAAACAAAGTCATCACAAAAAACTGTTTGCATTTGATTGAACAGGCCAGCTGGACAGTAGTCAAGGGTACCATTGGCTTCTAAATTTGAAGACGCAAATCGTTGACAACTCGAGAAACCCGAACTGGTTTCCGGTATAGCATTTAAAACCCACTCTGGTTCGTAAAGGTTCAATTTACTGTCTTCGCCACATTCTGGAATCCGACACCTGATAATTACAATTCAAGCGTATAGCATATATTAAATTATCCCTTTTATTGAATGTAGGTATTTTAAGGAAATAGTTTACCAACAATATAAACCCTATTACAACCCAATAAAAACTATTAAATAATTTGTTAGTCTCAGTCTAAGCAATTAAGTTAAGTAATTAAGTAAGCACAATAGACAGTACAACATCAATAAATATTAAATTACATGACAACTGTAACATTTAGCTGAATACGAGTATAATTAAAACGCCTAATTTTACCTGTGTGGTATAGCAGCCGCAGAAAAAATATACTCGCTCATGAACGCAGACATAAGCAGTGGTACGGAAACCAACAGAATATTTCTTTTCTGATACCAGCCAAATTGCCCTAACTCCTCTACCAAGACAGTGTCAAGATCCAAAGGTTTCTCGAGCATACTGGCTTTTCTTCCATTGGATTTTCTTGAACCATCCACTCCATTTTCTTTTTGTTCTTCAGCCATTCCGATTTATTTTATTTTTTATAGAACGCGCAGCTCCGCGCGATGCAATGAACCATTTGTGAATAATGTCAATAATTGCGGTTATTATCAATTAGCTAAATATTTGAATAATACTTTTATTATCAATTTTGTTATCAACATCTGCGTATTTTAATTAATCCGTTAATAATCTAGGTAAAAATGTTCCTAGTTTTCTAATTGAATCTTATTATATACTTTAAAAATGAATAAGAAATATTTTAGACTGTACCAGTTTATTAAGTAAAATTAATTTCCGATTACCACGCAGATATCTGCATCGACTATTACGTATCCGGTCGTGCCTCCACTCACCAGAACAGTCTTCGGCGCCAACGCACTATCCTTCGTTTATATTTAAATATATAATAAACTCAGATAGTTAATTGATATCAACGTTAATTCGCCTGACACTTTTCGCAAATTAATTAGCAGCAACCTAGTTAGCCACTCATCCGAAGTGTGATATACCACTGTTAGCCGGAGAGCTCGTGACGAATTTTGGGAAGGTCCTTTTTGCAATTTGAAATTGTAAAAAAATATAATTTCGTGAATTGGCGAGTCCAGTTCCGCGAGTCTAGTATAGCTTTAGCGGTTAGTTCGTTACTGGGCAGTATATAACATTTGCAAAAAAAAAAAATATCCAAAAAAACATATTTTTGGCAACTTGATTTTTGTTTAATCTTTTAATATAGTTTTCATATAATAAAAAAAAGAAACCCAGACGTTTTTGTCAGTTATAAAGTATTGCCAGACCTCTCCAAAGATGCTTTATTAAAATTCCCAAAAAATATACTTTTGGCAATCTGAAATTTTAATCACGTATTTATTGAGTAATTTTCAATAATACTTGCAAATCGCCAGACGAATTTACCGGTTTTAAACCATTCCCAGACGTAAATAAAGTTTACGAATGAGTACTACAAAAAAGTCTTATGCGTAGCCAATAGCCACAGGTGCGAGAAAGATAGCTTATCGAGGTATGCCAGCAGCTGATGAGGGCCCAAGGTCCTCGCGCTGTGATTGGTTATTGAGAAACCGCACGTTTATATTTTTTCTTTATGGTCAAAAAATACAAGAAGTATTTTTTCGGGTTATTAGTGTTTGTACGCCTTATTATTTGTAATTGGAAAACAGAGTCATTCTTTCTTTCACAGTCACAGTTTAGTCATAACAGCTTTTATTTAATTTATGCACATTAATCCCACAGTAATAAATATTGATTTTTATAAGTTAAGTACCGGTGGTAGGAACTAGGACTCTGTTAAGCCTGAGGAGTCCGACTGGATGGGTACCGCCATCTTATCTATTTCTCCCGCCAAGCAAAAATGATTACATTGTTGTGTTCCGGCTTGAAGGATAAGGTAGCCAGCGCAATTACAGGCAAGAGGCATATCATCTTAGTCCTTACAGTGACAACGCACCTGCGATTCTGTATTTTTGTTACATAAAACCTAAGTGTATGAACCGTAGGTGTGATGGGCGACAGGTACCATTTTCCATCAGGTGGGCTGTCTGCTCGATTGTCACTGAATACCTTAAAAAAAAAAAATATAAAATTATTTATAACTAGCATTGCCCGCGGCTCCCCTCGCGTTCAGAACACGAAAAACCAAATTCTTAGGTTTTACAGGTAGTATACTCTTACATTGCAGTTTTCGCATTTTTTCTCAGAAATGAGATATTTTCCTGCGGTAAAAAGTATCCTATATGTTGACCCGGATAACCAGCTATCATGATACCAAATTTCATCAAAAACCCTCTAGTGGTTTTTCTCTGATGCGGTAACAGACAGACGGACAGACGGACAGACAAACAGACAGATAAAAATTCTAAAAACTATAGATTCAGCCTCTGTATTGATTATAATTTCATCTTATTCATCCATATTTAAATATAAACTCATTGATACATATTTAAATATAAACGAAGGATAGTGCGTTGGCGCCGAAGACAGTTCTGGTGCGTGGAGGCACGACCGTATACGTGATAGCCGTACGCGGATATCTGCGTGGTACTCGGAAATTAATTTTACTTAACAAACTGGTACAGTTTAAATGATTTCTTATTCATTTATAAAGTATATATTATGATTCACTTAGTTACACTAGGAACAATTTTACTTAGATTAATAAACGGATTAATTAAAATACACAGATTTTGATAACAAAATTGATAATAGAAGTATTATTCAAATATATAGCTAATTTATGATAACCGCAATAATTGACATCATTCACAAATGGTTTATTGAATCGCGTGGAGCTGCGCGTTCTATAAAAAAATAAAATAAATCGGAATGGCTGAAGAACAAAAAGAAAATGGAGTGGATGGTCCAAGAAAATCCAATGGAAGAAAAGCCAGTATGCTCGAGAAACCTTTGGACCTTGACACTGTCTTGGTAGAGGAGTTAGGGCAATTTGGCTGGTATCAGAAAAGAAATATTCTGTTGGTTTCCGTACCACTGCTTATGTCTGCGTTCATGAGCGAGTATATTTTTTCTGCAGCTGCTATACCACACAGGTAAAATTAGGCGTTTTAATTATACTCGTATTCAGCTAAATGTTACAGTTGTCATGTAATTTGACAGTTATTGATGTTGTACTGTCTATTATGCCACAAACATAGACTGAGGCTAAAAAAATATTTAATAGTTTTTATTGGTTGTAATAGGGTTTATATTCTTATTAAACTATTTCCTTAAAATACCTACATTCAATACCAGGGATAATTTAATATTTTACTATGTTTGAAGCTGTAATACGATGATAATTTATTATTTATCGTAATTATTAGGTGTCGGATTCCGGAATGTGGCGAAGACAGTAAATTGAACCTTTACGAACCAGAGTGGGTTTTAAATGCCATACCGGAAACCAGTTCGGGTTTCTCAAGTTGTCAACGATTTGCGTCTTCAAATTTAGAAACCAATGGTACCCTTAATTACTGTCCAGCTGGCCTGTTCAATCAAATGCAAACAGTTTCTTGTGATGGCTTTGTTTACGCTAGAGACAACTCTGTAGTGTATGAGGTGAGGTTATCGACAAAAAAGAGAAATACTTAATAATTTATAATTAAGTTAATTACGATATAAGAGAAATATATATTTATGTATATATATATATATATATATATATATATATATATATATATATATATATATATATATATGTATATATATATATTTTTAGAAATATATATTTCTCTTCTATCGTAATTAATAATTTGTAGAGAAAAAATTTTTATACACAAAACAGACACAATTGATATTATATCAACTTTTTACATTTTGTATATGGTTTAGAAATAGACTACATAAATTTGTTTTTAACTCTCAGGGTTATTGACATTACTAATAATTTGAAAAAGTAGTACTTATCGTATTATTTTATATTTTTGTTGTTAAATGTTATAAGTTCTAATAAGTATATTTTTGAAAGTTTTTATATTCTCATTTTAGTTCGACTTAGGATGTCAAGAATGGCTCCGAGCTTTGGCCGGCACATTAAATAGTGTAGGAACATTACTCGTGTTGCCCATTACTGGTTACATCTCTGATAGATTTGGTAGAAAATGGGCTCTTGTTATAAGTCTCTTCAATCTTGCACTTATCGGTTTGATTCGTGCATTTTCGGTAAATTATACTATGTATTTGATCCTTCAAATTCTCCAAACTACTCTCGGCGCTGGAACATTCAGCTCTGCATATATTTTTGGTAATCAAATGAATATTACATTAAATATTATAGTAATATTTTAATTTCTATTTTTATATATAAAATTTAATATTCACAGCCGCTGAACTTGTTGGACCAAAGTATCGTGTACTTGTAAGTGCTTTAACACCGTCCATGTTTGCTCTTGGGATGATAACCATTGGCGGAGTAGCTTGGTTAATAGAATCATGGAGATACATGATTATGGCCTTGCATATACCCTGTTTTCTGGGCATAAGTTACTACTGGCTTTTATCCGAAAGCGTCAGGTGGCTCCTTTCGAAAAAGAAATTTGAAGAAGCTAGAGTTGTATTAGAAACCGTAGCGCGAGTAAATAAAACGCAAATTAGTGAAAAGAGTATGGAAGCTCTGATGAATCCTCCTCAACCACCCCAGTCTGTGCCAGATGTAAGTGCTGCTTTTAATATATCTTATCTATATTTAGCATACTTGATGATTGACTTCCAGCTGCAGGGTCAATTCTGAAAAAACTAAAATAAAGATATAACCTCTAAAAATGTTGATTAGGTATGATATAAATTCCTGATATAGAATTTTTATCCTAAGTAGTGTAGGATACCTTTTCTTTGATATATTCGCGCGATAAAGTGACTGGAATTAATATTCTCAGTAAGGTGCCATAGGAAAGGTCTACTTTTAGACGAAAAAAATCAAATACATATGTACCATCTTTTGTTATCGCTATCACCTGACAGATATCTTTATCTGCTGTGGAATAATATAAATTATAATAAGCTACGCCAAATTATGGATAGTTTATAACAGATTAAATTATAAGGTCCTTTTGTTCGTTTATTTTTTTAGGTTGAAAAGCCCGGTTTGATTCGTAGCATAATAAGATCCCCCGTGTTACTTCGACGAGTATGCACGACGCCAATATGGTGGGTCACCACAACTTTTGTATATTATGGGCTATCTATTAATTCGACGAGCCTTTCGGACAACATGCACTTAAGTTTCATATTGACTTGCGCCGTAGAAATACCTGGATTTTTCACAGCAGTCCTGATTCTTGACAGAATTGGAAGAAAAGCTACCTTGTCTTCTGGTTACTTCTTTAGCGCAGCGTGTAACATTGCCTTTGTATTTATACCCAATGGTGAGTACCTTTCTATTATTATATATTCATTTAGAAAAGCGTTGTTGGTCAGTGAGTGAATGAATGTATGACTTGTTTATTTAGAAAATTTACTCGTTCTTTTGTCTATTGCTAAATGTTAAATTGTGTATATATGTAAATGTAATACTCTATCGGATACACAAAGCAATATATATATAAAACCTAGGAAACAAGGATATATGTGAACTGTGTAAATATAAAAAAATATGTTAAATTAAGAAGATTATGAACGCAATCTACGTGTCCTTATTGTCTACATCTACTCACCATCACCCATTCTCAGTTGATTTTCAGTTTATCTTATTTCTCCTAAAGTTATTTCTATATATTAAGTAGATAATATATTTAATGTGTTTGTACTTTTACATATAATTGAAATATATATGGAGTCAACTGCTGTAGCGTTGCCTCACTCGAGTGTTTATTGAACTCATAAAGACTGCCAAGTGGAATTGGTATGAAATTGAGACAGCAAATTAAAATCTTATAAGTCGTAATTTTGAACAATTTTAAATTATCTCTTTATTTTTTCATGGACGTAGAAAGACACCCTTATTTTCAAAGATTTACCTATCTTGAACTAAATCATCTTGCCCTAGTACACGATAACTATATATGTATGTGCATATTATGTAATATGCAGAACTTAAATTAAGCAATTCATAGAACAAATTGAAATATATTTGAGTTTTGTGACATTATTTAACATTTTTTTCTATTTTCAGATATGACTGTTTTAAGACTTATTGTCTTTTTGTTGGGAAAATTTGGAATTTCCGTAGTAATGACAGCACTTTACCTATATACATCGGAATTGTACCCGACAGAATACCGTCACAGTCTCCTTGCATTCTCTTCTATGGTTGGTCGCATTGGATCTATCACAGCGCCTCTGACACCTGTTCTTGTACGTATCGCTCATAAAAGTTTTAATTGTCATTTTACTTCCTATTATTTTTAATGATTTTAATATTTTACAACGATTAAATAGGTAGGAATAGTCTTCTGCAATAAATAAACAAATAGATATTGCACCCATTTTTATTTAAAATAATATATTTATTAATCCCTCTACGACCGCGGATACGCCGGCGTGTCAGTTAACAATAGATTTCTTAGAATTTTAATTAATTTCTTAGAAATTTACCTAGAGGTGTTTATGATAAAGACTAGCTACTCACCCTTCCTTTTATCGGTTTCGTCCCAAGTGTAGAACTAAAATAAATCTATCCCACGGGAATCGTACATTTTTTCGGGATAGAAAGTAACCTTTAAACTCTTTCAGGCTATAATCTATATCTGTGTCAAATTTTTGAATAACAAACATCCATCCAAACTTTCGCATTTATAATATTAATAATCATAATAACGGAATAATAATATTAATGGCATTATTAATTATATAAAAGACTAGTATAATTACATGTGCTATTATTTCTTTCTTCAATCGAAAGTATGCTTCTTGAAATTTTGTATATCATATATTATCTAGAAATTTATGTTTTAATTGAATTATAATTACATTTTCAGATGGATTATTGGCACGGTATCCCTTCAGTAATGTTCGGTTCTATGGCCGTATTATCAGGTCTGCTAGTTCTAACGCAGCCTGAAACTCTCGGATGTACCATGCCTGACACTCTTGCCGAGGCTGAAGCATTAGGAAAAAAGGCTAGATGAGACTAGTTGATCTGTTGAATTTGATTTATGTTAAGAAAGTTATTTATAAGATTTTAGGGAATTTTATTAGTCTCATTTGTACTTTGCACATTTCAAAAGTAAATGTTACGTATTATATAATTATTGTATGTTGTTAATAAAGAATAAACCGAAATATCTTCCGTCTAAAATCGATATTTTTTAAACAAAGTCAAAAGCGAAGTCTAAGGTCCATTTGATCAACTTCTAACTCTTTTTTAAAAAAATCCGTAAAACTAAAAAAGAAATTGCTTGATTATATTTCCAATACCTAACTTACCAATCCTCAATACTGTCTAAAAATAATGTAGGGTCCACTCGAAACCTTAAACAAAATATCATTATTTTGAATGCAACAAACATTTATTATGGACCTAAAAACGATTTCTGGTGGTCAAATTGATGGCAATTATTGTTTTTATATATTGTATTTAGCGCTTTCATCGTAAGACCATATATTATGGTTGGCTGAAATTATAAAATCCTGTTCCTTTATTTTTTGTAAGGGACTTACAAGTTGTCATCTAACTGCCACTCTATTATCTGGTTGCTATGGATTATTGTTACGTTATCATAGTTGTGTTATCAACGTATTTTGATTTGATTAGGTTGAAAATTCATATTTTAGAAGTAACAATAACATAATTAGAAATAATCTTTCTGATTAAAAATGACGAATATGTAATCTAATTCAAAGTTTTCGACTGTACTTCTTTTGGGGATAAAAATAGGGGATGATGTGAGCGCAGCAATATATAAATAAATTACGCGAATGGAGCCATAGGGAAACACTAGTAACTTATAAACTCTCAAACTAATTAATTTAAATTTCTAAACTCAAATTCAAAATATTATTATCAGCATTAAATTATTACAATTTTTTACTGAACGTCATGAGTCTACTACCTGTTTGGAAAGAAAAAGCCTCAGACCTGAGAAGAACTGGCGAAAGAAACTCAGCGGGACTAATATTATTTTATTATATTTTTTTATGAAGTTAAATTATAAATTACAATATTACTATAAAATTGAAGTAGCCTGGAGGCGAACACTTCATTCCCAAGGCGTGCCATCTTATATAAAATCATTAATTGTGTAATAGTCTTTAACACACAAACTTTCTTCTCTGTCTAAAAAAATCAAATCCCAAGTGTATTAACAAAAATGTGAAAAATTGTAGTCGTAAATTACTTACTTTAGTATTAATACTACTAAATTGAATTATAAAACGTCAAACACATGCGGTAATTTCTATTCATAATGTAACAAATATTCGAACTTTATTCGTCTGTACTAGAAATCTAACACGAAGGACAAATCAATTACTCGGTACACGCGACCGGACCTGGTACCACAGAGAACTTTATCTAAAATAGATGTATGATAGTATGATAGTCCTAAGATAACTAATTGCTAGTGATGTGTATCAGTTTGTATTAACTTGGCTTAGTTTAGGAGATAGTAGTTCAACTTATTTTTTCGATCCTTTTTGTACAACTTGCTTTACTTACTTTAACTCCTTATATTGTCACTTTATATAGTACAATAAATAAATTATTATTATATATAACTATTATCTGATAGTTTAGTGAGAGCCTTCACACCATTTGTGGTACAGATAATATAAAAAAACCTATACACAGTAAGTATTCGAGCAAAACAAATATGTTGGATCACGCAAAAACCACTGAAAGGATTTTGATGAAATTAGGTATGATGATAGGTGGTTGTCTGGGACCACATATAGGATACTTTTTACTACGATAAAATATCTCATCTCTGAGAAATCTATACTAAACGTTAAAACGTAAGTAGGGACGAACCCGAGCGGAGCGAGGGTGAATCGCTAGTCTGTAGAATAAATTTCATCTAAATTCATTTAACTGTTTTCGCATGAAGGAGTATTAAAACACACGCACACACGCACGCACACACACATCACACACAAACACAAAATTTCGCAATTATAATAGTAGTTTGTTTTTTGTAACATAACTCTATTTATTCTCCTTTAAATCTTTTAGTTAGGAGACAAAATGAACAAAGCAAACTGTAGTGTATAAAAGTTCAATAATCTTTAAAATGATCGCTACGAAAGCTATTCAACGTATAGTAATAGGTTACATAGCACATTAATGACTAAATCTCTTAAAGGTTTCATTTTGCCTACAGCTCAGGACTGGGATGGACCGAAGTCTGAAGTTCAAGAAGTTTAATTGGATTGGGGATCGGGGCTGAAGTTATTTATTTAATTTTATGTAACAAACATCTTGTATTCGTATTAGTAGTTGAGTCGCAACACTAGAGACGTCTAGATGATGAGACAATGAGAGTCCAAATGTGCAGTATATTATCACTAATTAAATCGTAATTTTAGATAAGTCTAAATAATCGCATTTTGGGTTTATCATTACTAGGTATTTCCTTTATATGACAAACTCTAAAACGTGGCAGAGTAGGAACATTATAAAATTATGATTCCGAATTAGTCTGGAATGCTTTATAAGAAATTATCTCATGGCTTTTTAGTTTGTAAAGGTTCCTTTCTTTTGTAGATTATTCTTATTATTCACAACAACAAGCCCTTCATCGATTAATCAATCTGAAATGAAATAAACTTTATTCAATTAGACTTATTATAAGCACTTTTAAATCGTCAATATAATTTAAAGAACGTTAGTGCAGTCAATTCTTCACAATTATTATCTGTGAGAACGCAGATAGATCTGTATTCGATAGATATATACAGAATGTATTTCTTTGCTTACATTTATTTGCAGTATGCACACATCAGCATTCATTCATAAGCATTCATAATTTGAAATCCACTTAATCGTAAATAGTAAATAATTTGATTAGAATTTGTTAAAATAAATAAAATTTTCGCCTTTTACAAAAAATATCAACACATTGTTATTTTTTTTGTATATATTTTTTATTTTAATCATTTCAGGCAATATTTACAAAAAGATCTTAATTATGTAAACAGAGGCCTATAGCATAATATATACTTTAAAACTAACATATATATTAATTATAACTAAAATAAAATATTTCAATTAAATATTTTTTTGCATAGAAATAATTTATGGTCTTAAGAATATAAGATTATTTATTTCGGATCATTAAAAGGTTCCTGTTTTGTATTACTACTATATACTGTTTGCTGGTTGCTCTTCCATAAGTATGTGACGATAGTAACTCATTGAAGGAAAACGTCGAATAATAATTCTGGACGCTAGCGCAGATTAATGCTTCATTAATCATGTCAACTATAGCTACACGAATACGTATAAATTAACGTACATGAGATACAAACAGTGGATTAATCAAATTGCTTATTTCGAATTGATTGGCATCACAGCACAAACGAGTGTACACGATATGTGTAATGTGTATGTATGGACCATCGATCCTAACAAGCAATGATTGACCTAGATATAAATGTACAAACTCATTCATTTGAGACTCTTGTCAGCAGACGCGGCGGTGCGTTAGCCAACAATTATTACAATGTCTCAAGTAGATAAAAGAACAGACTTAGCATTAGAAAGCAAAGAAAGTATTAATAGGGAAACAGTTGGTGAGAAACCATTCGATCTTGATGATGTGCTTGTCAACGAGTTGGGGCAGTTCGGCCGGTTTCAGCTAAGAAATATACTTCTGGTGACCATACCTATAATGATGTCGGCGTTTATGAGTGAATACATCTTCTCTGCCGCTGCAATACCACACAGGTAACTATTACTTAAAATAGTTATATAAAAGAAAAGTGTCACTTATAACAATTTTAATACTGATTCATATTTTATATCGAAGTGGAGTGCATATCCTTTCAAGCAGTGAGCAGCAATTATTGTTTAGGGGCCAGTTAAAATTTAGAATAATATATTTTATTAATTTGTTAATATTTATTAACGTACGTATGTTTGCGTTTTTGTGATCTATTATATCAGCGTTGATTTAATTCAGATGTCGCATCACAGAATGCAATGAACATGAAAAAATGCAAAAATATGACCCCGAATGGATACTAAATGTGATTCCAAAAACTGACTCTGGATTTGCAAGCTGTGAAAGATACGTTGTGCTGAAACTTAAAACCAATGGCTCCTTAGATTCTTGTCCGGCTACTTTGTTCAATCATTCTGGAACTACGAGTTGCGATGGCTATGTGTATATGAAGGACAATTCAGTAGTATATGATGTAAGTTGAAATGTAATAAAATTGTAATAAAATATTTTTTAACTATACGAAGTCCAGTTATTTTGGTTGAACTTTGAAAATATATGGAATCCAAAACAACAAAAACGAAAATTCCTCTTCTTCAACCTTAAAGTAATAAGAATAAATTACTGTATTTAAAAACAAATAATGAAACTTTATTTGTTTATTGAATATAATATTAAAAGTAAACTTAGCTTTTAACCGTACAGTTAAATTTAGATTATTTTCAGTTTGACCTCGGTTGTCGGGAATGGCTACGTGCATTTGCAGGTACTTTAAATAGCATTGGAATATTATTAGCAATGCCCATTACTGGATATATTTCTGATCGCTACGGACGGAGGTTCGCGCTGGTTGTAAACGTCTTCAACTTAAGTCTTATCGGTCTCATTAGAGCTTTCTCAGTGAACTACTCCATGTACATGGCACTTCAAATTGTACAGACTACACTTGGTGCTGGCACATTCAGTTCTGCTTACATTTTTGGTTTGTATAATTATGTTTTGTATATATTTTATAGTAATGATCGATTTCGGCCAAGATGGCCAATCTCTCAGAGACGAGTTAACTACACAAGAGATATTACTGCTTCGCAATTTTGCGTGCAACCACAAATGCACTCTCTTTCACTCTGATATTCCGGTAGAACAACTGTGGGTTAGGTACAGGACCAACAGATTTACTCTATGTGGCACAGTAGTGAAACAATGCCAATTTCCATACTCCGTCGTAACTAAGAATTTCTTGACAGAAAAACCTAATTGATATAATTCTTGTGCCGACTTGAGACTCGAATTCAGGACCTCCGGATCTGTGGCCGAATATGATGACTAGACAAAGTACGTATTGTATTGTTAACTGAAACCACTGATGCATATTATTAACAACAATAATAATTAATTTACACTAAATAACAAATATTCTCAACTTAAGTTGACGTTGCCATTATGTACGCCATCTTGTTCGTAACGTATCGTTACCTACTTACTAGCTGCCCTACTGTAGCACAAAATATATAATATATTACTCATTCCTTTCTGATCAGTCATTGAGGTACTTATTTTAAGTTAAGCATTTTAGTCTTAAAGTTTATCCAGCACTCGTCTTAAATCAGCCTTTTATCTTGTAATTCAATTGCTTTCGGTAATAAGTGTCAGCAAACAAAAGGAAAAACAATATTTAAATAATTTAATTTTGTTTGAAAATTTATCTAGCTATACAGATTTAAATGAATACGCAACTTAGTTGAATAGAGCGTCTGCGTGATTTGGAGGCTGAATGAATTGTGGGTTCGAACCCGAATGAGTCGTGAAATCTTATATGTATCTATATTATTTTATTCACTTAAAAAGCCAGAATCTAGTTTCATTATCAATTAATTGATCAAATTAGGATTTGAACTTATCTATGTACGTATGTATACATATATTTCAGCTGCTGAGCTCGTAGGCCCAAAATACCGGGTCCTGACAAGTGCTACACTATCTTCAATATTCGCCATAGGGCAAGTAGTACTTGGTACTGTAGCCTGGCTAATCCCACCTTGGCGCTACATGAGCATGGCTCTTCATATTCCTGGTTTCCTAATAATCATGTACTATGGGCTTTTATATGAAAGTGTACGATGGTTGTTAAGTAAAAAGAAGTATTCAGAAGCTCAGAGAGTGTTACAAGCTGTTGCGAGGGTCAACAAGACTCATATAAGCTCTACATCCCTCGATGCGCTCGTGAACTCCTCCAAGATTTCATCATATCTGCCAAAAGTAAGTGATAGTTTTTGTGAAAGTTTTGAAAACATTGAATATTTACTAGTTATACATTATAAACATGATATGATCACGTTTAAACTAATTTAATGTTAAATTCTTCATCTTCGCGCCCTTATCCTACGCTAGGTGAGGTCGGCACAAAATACTCCTTCTTCCACTTCCCACTATCAACAGCTATCTTAGAATACATCTTTCGCACATAATATTCTGTTCCACATAGTCCGTAAATATACTTGGTCTACCTCTATATCATATTATTATTCATGTTATTTTAAGTAACTAAGCGACCGAGCCTCGCTCGGCGTAGTCACTCATCCAGTAGGTTATCATCCATTGGCGACAACGGAAGTATTACAAAAAAATACGCGATGGTGCAATATAACATTGTCAACATGAGAGCAGTTAGAAAAAGGTTCGAATAATTACGTTAAAAAATGTATATTTTGTGAAAAATTGCGTTTTTTTCACACACAGAGAAATACAAAATTTGATCCAAATCGTTAGAAACGTTTTCGAGATACACAAAATAAATGTATATAATTATATATATACACGAATCGGTCATTTAATATTTTAAGATTAAAACGAAAGACACGATCTGCCTAGCTTTTTTTACTCTCATCCAGAAATATTGGTTATTATCTTTTCAGGACGAAAAGCATGATTTAGTGGGCACAATATTATGTTCACCCATTTTGCTTAGAAGAGTCTGCACGACACCGATTTGGTGGATCACCACAATTTTCGTTTACTACGGACTGTCCATTGATTCCACCAGTCTGTCTGAAACTATATATTTGAACTATATCTTGACATGTGCTATAGAAATTCCTGGGTTCTTTACTGCAGTTTTAGTTTTGGATAGAATAGGGAGAAGAGCTACCTTGTCGTCTGGATTTTTCTTTAGCGCTGCATGTAACATCGCGTTCGTTTTTATACCAGATGGTAAGTTTTTTATTTTGTACTAAAATAGCAAAAGCTGAAATAGCTAAAGAATTTCTCTTTATTAAATTCAAAATTTTAATAAAATTTTATTTGTTCTTTACATTCTCATTTCAAACTTTGGAAGTATAATTTATATAAGTACTGCCCCGAACAAAAAACAATCCGTAGAGTAACTGTTCCCTCTGTTCAGAAAATGGAGAAAAAACTGAGAAAAAAATATTAAAATATGTTTTTATCAATTAATTGTCACATACATATATGATGGATGATGATTAAGTGTAATAATAATATTACTGGCTGTTGCTTGTCGTCCGATAATATTTGTCGATCGACTATTGTCAGATTAATGTCTACCATTTTTTTAAATGCTTATAAAATAAAATAATTGAATTTTACTTTTTTTATGTGTAAAAAAAGAAAAGCGCCATAGCTTATGACTTATGGAGCTAACAATGGAATTTTTAGGAGAATGTTTCTGCATCCTAAGAAAATAAAACAATTCTTATATACCAGACATTAAAGATTGTAATTGGCCTAACATTTGTCGGTTTTATTTTCTTGAAAATATGCCACTTTTATATATTAATTTTATATTCTAATTTAAATTATTGAATTCTGGGTGCAAGAGCTTTTATAAGCAAAACAAAAAAAAAATAGCCTTAACCTACCGAACTAAAAATTGAATTGGTTTCATCCCAACCAAATATCGAGCTATAAATATTTTTTAAGATCCAAAAGTTATTAATGTAAAAAAGCGCCCAAACTTATGAAGCTAAAACATTTTTTTTAACAAAACGTTTCTGCATTATAATAAAACAGGACAATTCCAACATACTCGTACTGCGCTATAGTTTTCTAATTTAAGCCCATTCAATCATATCTATATTCGTAACATAATATTTTAACTATTGTTATTCTTATAGGAACACTAAAAAGTTGCAACTACTTATCACAAACCAGTAATATTAGAACAAACAATATATTTTTAATTCTTCCGATTATCGGACAAATATTACTTGGAATATTTTCAGTTAAGCTGTGTATCTAATATTTAAATAAAATTTCAGCTTTAACAGCACTGAGGCTCGTTATATTCTTGTTGGGGAAATTTGGCATTTCAATGGTAATGACATCACTCTACTTGTTCACATCAGAGTTATATCCGACGGAATTCAGACACAGTCTTCTTGCCTTTTCCTCTATGATTGGTCGTATTGGGGCTATTACTGCACCTCTCACACCTGTTCTTGTAAGTTGATGACTTTGTTTATCTAGTGCATAGTTTGTAAGACTGTTGAAGTCGAGGTCCTGGGTTTGACTCCCGGATCAGGACAAAATAATTTCTGGAATTTTTGTGATGCATTGACCGTGCCTCGTAGAGAGTACCTTAAGTCGTTGGTTCTACGCCTGATTTCTAACCGGTCGATTTGTCGGTAAAAGAAATAGATAGTGCTTCTGGATTGCACGCATTCTTGTAAACTATAAACTCGATTAATCGATCGATGTGATATCAAAATAGAATAAGATTAGCCGCTGGGATTGAAACCGACCAGAAGGACATTATGATATTACTGATATGTATCAGAATAACATTGAACATTTGATTAATTATATGTATTATTCATACATGTCTATATCTAATCTATTAATTTAAATAAAAATAAAGCGATTATATAGTTTGGCCAAGATATATGTATTCCTGCACAACTTCAAGAACAGCGTCATTCACGATCACTGGTCTCGGGGATACATGACAATTCGACATGATCTTGGTCTTGTCAAGATTCATCCCGAGACCCACCCGCCTTGAAGAATCGCCAAGGCTGTTTAGCATTTCTTCCAAATCCTGCAGAGTCTCTGCCATGATGACTATGTCATCGGCGAATCGCAGGTGTGTCATATATTTTTCATTGATATTTATGCCGCATCCGCATATATCTTGGCCAAACTATACAACTCGGCCGGCATAACTTTGAGAAGGAGGCCAACAGAAGAATACGCTTGGGCTGGGCAGCTTTTGAGAAGCTTCGTCATATTCTAGAGTCATCTATCCCACAATCCCTTAAGACCAGGGTATTTAACCAGTGCGTTCTACCCGTAATGACATACGGAGCCGAAACGTGGACACTCACCGTAGGGCTGGTCCACAAATTCAAAGTCGCTAAGCGAGCAATGGAACGCGCGATGTTTGGAGTTTCTCTGGCAGACAGAATTCGAAATGAAGTCATTCTCCAGAGAACTAAAGTAACTGACATCGCGCGCAGAATAATCTCGCTGAAGTAGAAGTGGGCTGGTCATGTCTCCAGACGTACGGATGGCCGATGGAGCCGAAGCGTGCTAGAGTGGAGTGTAGTGTAGGATGCCCTGCAGCACGATGGACAGATGACCTAAGAAAGGTGGCTGGCAGTGGATGGATGCAGGCTGCCCAAGACCGGAATGGTTGGCGCTCTTTGGGGGAGGCCTTTGTTCAGCAGTGGACGGCAATAGGCTGATCGATGATTTGATGAAAGCGATTGTATAATGTTACCTGTCCGTGTTAGATTGCACAAGTGTAATCTAATTTAATACGGCGCCATCTATTATATACATATTAAAGGTTAATCTGTCTAATCGAAAATGTAATCATTTTTAGATGGAATATTGGCATGGCATCCCGTCAATGATGTTTGGATGTATGGGAGTACTCTCTGGTCTCCTGGTACTCACTCAGCCTGAAACATTAGGCACCAAGATGCCTGATACTCTCGCAGAAGCAGAAAATCTCGGAAGAATTAAAAAATCACAGCAAACACGCTGACCTGCCTCCTTAACTTTGCCCATCATATTAATGACATTTCACATATGCACATACATACATACATATTCATAAAAATTTTGAGTAGCTAAAATATACAATATTTTTAATCAATTTTAAAAACACTCGAATAAATAATATAATTTACTAAATATTAAATATAGTATATGGAAATACATAATTTTTTGTACTCTACATACATATAAAATTTTTCAATTATTATATCTCCCCGTATTTTAAGCTACATACACACATTATTAGTTTTAGCTATATCAAATATATTTTTATATCTTTTAATCATGAGTCATTCTTGCTTCACATAGGCGATATTTATTTATTTTTTACGCCCTTAACCGTACAGGAAACATCTGATAATTTTAGAAGAGAAATAGCCTGCTTCACATCATCACACACACTATCCAGGTCGCCTTATACTATTTCCATGCAACAGATCACAAAACCACGCAGCGGATAAAATTGCTTCTTATAAAATTCATAGATATGAATATAGAATCTCCTCCTCTGAACTCGGTTGAAAAGATAAACAGACGTGTTTTCACATTTATGTTAAATGTAAAAAATAGTAAATATGCGACGAAAATGCCGCGTGACAGATGCTACTATCAAAACTATTTAAATATCTATAGAAAATCTATATAGCTAATGTAAATTCGTTGAAGGTGTACAAAATTTGCAATAATACAGACAACTTAAGAACTGACAATATTGTAAAAACATAAAACTAATAAAAATATAGCAACTATAGATATCATCTCAAATTGTAATTGTACAACTGTTATTACAATTGTGTTATCTTACCTATTGAAATAATTAAGATATCTTTCTCCGGAAGGTTTACATAGTATCAAATAATATTAGGCATTAGTACCTGGTAGCCCAGTGGTAACGCGTTCGCTTGGAAAACCAAGTGTACCGGATTCAAGCCCGGATGTCGGACTTACTTTTAGGTAAGTAGCACACACATATTTTTTTTAATTTACTAAATTACGTACATTATATTCAAATTAAACAGCAAGGTCAGTAAAGCCACAGTATCTAGTAAAAGAAATTTTTTAGTCTAATATTTATAATGCTTAAAGAGATCTCTCTTCTTCCCCGTTCCCTCACTAATGAGGATAGTGAACACTGATGATTTTCTTTAAGTCTCACCGCGACTATACGTATACGCGTAATACGCGTATATACCACGATTCTCCTATACTCTATCGAGAGCTGCCATCACCTTTCTGGCCATTCCAGCATAATGTCGGATTTCATCTGAATAACCGCCGTCGTTAAATATTAATGAGCCTAGATAAATAAATTGTCTTTTTCGAAATCTTTGAGTGAGTAATTAGAATGGAGGAGTTGGGCGTGATCTGTAGTCATAACTTTGATCTTCGTTTTGTTGATTTTATGAGTGAATGTATTTATTCATGGCTACAGTTTCACAAAGGTAAATACTACTATTATAAAAGTAAGTTTGACCTATAGTTTGGCACTCTTTACTTCAATTTCCTTTAATGAAGTTACCATTTCCATTTCACTCGTTCCAAATAATATTGCTACTGTTCCAATTGTCTAGTATTTTCCTCTCATTTATAGAGATAAGTAGTATAAACTGCGTGTTAGGAAACCTTTATAGTTTTACGTTTTATTTGTACTAGTTATCAGAACAAATCTTTCAACATATAGGTTACTGCTAGGACTAAGAAGCCTTAGTTCTCTTGGTTTATATTAGACAGTAGAATGTCATTCATTTTTAGTTAAAACGAGTGAAGTAGTTGATGCTTTTATAAAATTGTGAGTATATAACATTTTGTATTATCTTACAGTATCGCTAAAATCAGCAAAATAAAGTCTATGTTGAAATTTCAATTGAATTCAGTTGAATAATATACAAAAATATAAATGACGACACGTTTGGCTTAGTTGGTAGTGACCCTACTTGCTGTGCCAGCTGTCGCGGGTTTGAATCCCGCTGGGGGCATTCATTTGTGTGATGAGCACGAATGTTTGTACTCCAGTCATGGGTGTTTATATTTATAATATGTATGTATTTAAAGTTATATATGTGTAGTGTATCAACTATCTGGTATCCATAACTCAAGCCTCGTAGCTTACCATGGTACTAGATGGCGCTGTGTGTTAATGTCCCAACATTTATTTAAAAAGTTTCAAAAATATGGTCCTATAACTTATAGTATCATTTAAGTAAATGCTGTGAATTAGCATCATTGAAGTTATTTAAAAAAAACATGAAAAGCGTGACCTACAATATAGCAATCTACTAAACTAATTAGTTTATATTAAGGTAATTATATATTAATTAATTCTGCTCTAGATTTTCTAACTTAAGATTTTAAGAGTCTAGGAGAGACTTGTTAGTTATAGATACTTTTACAAAAAATGGAAGAAAGTAAAAAAATCAACTCGATATGTGAAGGAGAAACTACAAAAAATCGAAATAATGATAAGGAACTAACAGACTTAGACGAAGTTCTGAAACACGAGTTGGGTGAATTTGGCTGTTTTCAACTGAGGAATATGGTGCTAGTTGCCTTACCAATTGTTATGTCTGCTTTTATGAGTGAATATATTTTTTCATCGGCTGCAGTTTCACACAGGTAAATGGTACTGGTATTATAAAAGTTTGTAAGTGTGTGCGTATATTTGTTACACCTTAAAGCTGAAACGACTGGATGGACTTGGATGTCATTTTATAGACCGACACAATATGACCTAAAGTACACTGGCTAGTAATTAAATTTGTAAAAATATGTAATCATTTGCCAAAAGATGAGTGCGTGTATATATATATATATATATATATATATATATATATATATATATATATATATAATATATATATATATATATATATATATATATATATATATATATATAATAACATAGTAGCTTAGCCGATGTGCGCGTTTCATGCAAAAAGTACTGAACCGATTTTAACTAACTTTTGTGTAGTGATAATTTAGTACTCGGATCAACATTTAGGAGACCTTTTATTACAGGAAAATCTTAAGTTCTCACTGAAATCACATTAACTGGTCCTTTCGAGTCGTTTTATCGAGTACAATTTACGTGTCTAACGCTGGCTAAACCTTAAGAGATATATTAAACAATGTACTAGAAAATTGTAAGTCTTAATAAGGCTTACAGAAAAATCTACAATAGGAAAATAGCATAAATCTTTCTCCTAACGTACACTCGCAATAACTATTCATATCTATTGAAAACGTACGTAGAGACCTGAGCGAAGCGAGAATAAGTCACTAATAATATTATAAATATAAAGAAAAATCAATGATGAAAGAGAAGTCGCAAAAGGCACTCAAATCACTAGAAACTTAAATAAGAAGACTAGGAAGAAACCATGTATTATTTTAGTAAACGTAAATAATTATTATAAAATAAAATATTTTAAAGCTTTTTATTGTTTGAAATTCTGTTTAAGATGTCGAATTCCAGAATGTGGTGAAAATAACATGTTTTATGATTTAAAACCTGACTGGATCTTAAATGCTGTACCAGAGACCAGTGCAGGAATTTCAAGTTGCCAAAGATTTGATCCTCTTAATATTGGCATAAATGGAACTCTGGACTACTGCCCTGCTAGCTTATTCAATAAGTCTATTATCGTTAGCTGTGGGACATTTGTCTATGCCGAGGATAAAACAGTCGTGTCTGATGTGAGTTAAAAAAACACTACACATATGTATTATACTTTCTTAGATTTACGCGAATATTTGACATTTTAAATAAAACTATCTTTTAGGATTTTTCTCGGATTTATTTAGATTTTTGGTTACTATAGGTACATATTATTATGATGACTGAGGAAAACGGATTTTTCAGACTAGCATTGGACTCTGAAAATCATAAGTTTTACCTGTTAGTATTAACTATAGACACACACATTTGGTCTATTTTCGAAATTGTAATTGAGACATCGAAAAAATAGCAGTGTCTCAATTTGTAAAAAGCAGAAAAGGAAATTACTGCGTTCTTAATCTTATAATTATAAACGGACATCATAGAAAAGTATTATAGAAACCATTATTTGGGTATTATTTATTATAATAGCGCAAATCTTTACAGTTCAATTTGGGATGTCAGGAATGGATGCGTGCATTGTCAGGCACTTTCAACAGTATTGGTACTTTGTTAGTGTTACCGATCATTGGTTATCTATCAGACCACTTTGGACGTAGAATGGCACTCGTAATAAGTGTATTCAATTTGTCACTTATTGGAGTCATAAGAGCGTTTTCAGTTAATTATACAATGTATTTAAGTCTTCAGATTCTTCAAACGACATTAGGTGGAGGTACATTTAGTTCCGCTTATATTTTTGGTAAGTAAATTTTTATATTATGATTAAGTAAATTTTTGTATTTAATCAATACTAACGTATCATATAATTACTTATATGATACGTTAGTATTGATTGAAAGGTCATAATTTTTAATATATTTAAGTTGCAGAACTCGTTGGACCTAGATATCGTGTAGTTACAAGCGCCACTTGCTCCTCGCTGTTTGCCGTTGGACAAATAATACTTGGTAGTGTCGCTTGGCTGGTTACACCTTGGCGGTATATGATATTGGTTTTGCATATCCCATGTTTCTTAATAATAAGCTACTATTGGATACTCAATGAGAGTGTTCGATGGCTACTGTCTAAACGTAAATTCGAACAGGCTAGAGAAGTGTTAGAGAAAGTGGCGAAAATAAATAAGAAACATGTCAGTGAAAAATCTATGGAAGGATTATTCAATTTACCAAAGACTACAACAACAGTAAAGGTAAATACTGAATAATATAAATAATTATTTTGTGACGAGTGTAACGTATAAATATGATAAACTAAGTAAATTTTATTGAAAATAATAATTTGTCTACACACATAAGTAATAATAAAAAGTTTCATCCTCCAACTTTTAACAATATCTAACTTTGTACAACAGCAGTATTTTTTTTAAATTGTTGTCTCCTAGATACTACGCTATATTAACTCAGGCTTCATTCTGATTATAATATTTGAATGAAAATGTAAAACTGTTATTTATTTATTTAAATCTGTCGGACAATTCTACTGAAGAAACTAAATGTTTATTATTTTTTACAGGACGATAGTCCAAGCCTATTTAAGAATATAATTCAGTCTCCTATTTTACTAAGACGAGTATGCACGACGCCAATGTGGTGGATAACTGCTACTTTTGTCTACTATGGCTTATCTATCAACTCAACAAGCCTTGCTGGGAGTAAATATCTAAACTACATACTTATATCGGCCATTGATATTCCTGGAAATTTTACCTCACTTCTTGTACTTGATAAGATTGGGAGGAAAGCTACTTTGTCAATTGCTTTTTTCTTTAGTGCTGCGTGTAACATCGCATTTGTCTATGTTCCTAAAGGTTGGTATGAGTATGTAAATTTTTAATATACATATATAGGTAATGCTTATTTATTACTACATTTGTACCACAGGTCGCCACTTCAATTCTGTCGACCAGAAATTGCAAATACTTTTTCTTGTCTGATGAACGAATTAGCAATTTTCGATTTTTGCTTTCGCATTCATTTGTTTAGTAGTATATTTTTATTTTTTTTACTGGGCCGTAATTAAATAAAAAGGAATTTTGAGCAAAAATCATTCACTGAGAAATATTTAGATAACGCCTCAAATATAATGATAAAAAAGATATCAATAAAATGTTACTACAACAAGTTCTGTGTATAAAGTTCTTCTCTTCTGCCGTGTTAAATCTAAAGGAATAACGATATTTTCAAAGATGTATACGCGATACGATTAGCTGTCTGTTTGCTTGGTAAATTTGGCGCCGCCGTAACGATGACCTCTACATATCTATTTACATCGGAACTCTACCCTACTCAATACCGCCATAGTCTGCTAGGCTTTTCGTCCATGGTGGGCAGAATTGGTTCCATCGCCGCACCACTGACACCTGCACTAGTAAGTATTTTTATATAATATAATATATATTTTTATAATATAATATAATATTTTGATAATATTTATTTTTATAATATAAATTTAATATATGTATAGGGCAACCTTCGGGACCTAATTTTGACTACCCACTGTCAGTCAGACCTATACCAATCAGAATAGTAAGTCATAACTTCTATTCCCATATGGGACAAATTTTTGCCTGAATGAAGGACACTAGGTATACTTTCTTATATTTAGGCGAATATTTGACATTGTAAATAAATGCTATTACTTTGATCTTTACAGTAAGAATATAACTACATCTAACTTTCAACCATACTTTTAGAATTAGATTTTATTATGTTAATTACAGGATCCTATGTTGATAGTAGTACCTAGCCCACTTCCCTACTTTAATGGGGAATATTTCGACTTTAGTCAAAGACATCTAAAACCTTTTAGAAAAGATAGTTTTATTTAAAACTAGTATTGCCCGCTGCTCCGCCCGTGTTGAGATGACCAGAAACCAAATTCTTAGGTTTTACATATTAGCATACTCTTACATTGCAGTTTTTGTATTTTTTCTCAGAAATGAGATATTTTATCGCGGTAAAACGTATCCTATAAGTTGACCCGGATAAACAGCTATCACCATACCAAATTTCATCAAAATCCCTCTAGTGGTTTTTATGTGATGCGGTAACAGACAGACAGACAAAAATTCTAAAAACTATAGATTCAGCCTCTGTATCGATAATAATTTTTATTACAATAAGATTTTCCATAAAATATTTAATGTACAGATTCGGCTTAGTTACAATTTTATTATATGTATAGATTAATTACACTATGCTATATGTATAGTGTATGTTTCTCTATCAATATACTCTCCACAATTATTATGATAAAAGTTACTGTTATATTTTTTTTAATCTGCTACTCGATATAATATTAGCACTATCGTTAAAGTCCCTAACTAGAGTTACGTATTCTTTTCACATTAGATTTGCTTTTTATTTTAGATGAGTTACTGACACGGTATCCCATCGATGATGTTTGGATCCATGGGTATCCTCTCTGGTATTTTAGTACTGACGCAGCCTGAGACATTGGGCATGAAAATGCCTAATACCCTTGCAGAGGCAGAAGCACTAGGAAAATCAAAATCGAAGAATAATAAGTAAATTATACATACATACATATAGGTATCAATTAAGAGTTAACATATCTTTAAGACTTTTCTCAGTTTATATAATGTAAATGGATTAAGATAACCATATTATATGTATTGTTTCATTGTGTATGTACTCAGACTGCCTCGGTGGTGTAGTGGCTAGCATGTACGGCTGCACACTCGGAGGTCCTGGGTTCGAGTCCCGGGTCGGGCCAAGTTTAGTTATTGAGTCTTTCTGTATAGTAAGTCTCAGTAACAGCCCGGAGTTGGGAAGTTGGCGGTGTTTCACCCCCGTGCCTCGGAGAGCACGTAAAGCCGTCGGTCCTGCGCCTTAACTCTCACTGGTCGTGTCGAGCAGTCGTCCCACCGGAGTAATGAGAGTGACAGGAATAGAGAGTGCACTTGTGTCTGCGCGTACACTTGTGCACTATAATATCTCCTGCGTAGTTGACTAGTCTCAATGAGATTGGCCGCCGTGGCCGGAATCGGCTAGGAGAACATCATCATGTACTCAGAATAAATTTAAAATGACTATGTATATAGCGTTTTGTTATATATGTTATTTATTAAAATCATAATAATTAATCTTGTTCAAATGGTGCATTGTAATTTTTTCCTATACCTACTTCATTTATATTTCATTGTTAATTCTTAGTTTTCCGTTAATAACCACTGTCAGTTTAAGAAACTACTATTTGTTTTTAAACTATCCGTTTATATTAAAAACTTATCAGTCCGACCTTCATGTACTTTTATTTCTTTGATTAAATTTATTTCAATTAATAATTATAATTGATGTATAGTGTAGATAAATTATCTCTAAATATCTCTCTATTATCTAAAAAACAAGTTGACCACAATAAAACAAGGTTATACCGTACATTATGTTTTGAATTAAATAATAACTTACAAAACTAATACTATTTTTAATATTAATATCACTTATTTAAGTACTTGTTACTTATATTTATATTGCTAATTATGATCTGTATATATAATAATATAAATTCACATTTGTCCTTAGATAACTTTAAGCAGATAAATTTAATTTAGTTAGTTATTTATTTACATTTTAAGTTTCACGCAAAAACAGTATTTTCATTATTCTTTGGAGCATCAATTTTCTCGGCATCAGCTACTTGTTCGGGAAGGTCAGTGCGGCTTGTGTCAGGTAGGGATAGGGATATCAGAGCCGGGCCTAGAGCCATGAACCCAAAAACTATGTTGGGTAATCCTTGGTAATACTGCTTCTATAAAGTATAATAAAGAAAGTATTCATTAATAAACTAAGTATTACTAAGTTATACCCGATAATATTTTTTATAATCGCGAATTATTAGTTATTCCTTTGGAGCTTGCTTATATACAGATGACGAACAATACGCTCCAACCCAAAATAAAGTAGCTGAATATACATAATCAAATACACTATTGCTGCGCGAGGTAATTTTCAAAACATTTTATTTACTAAATATCAATTTAATCTACGTAAAATTAGACTTTCTAAGAAATTACTATCGTTAATAGGGAAAAAATAGTAAATTATTATTATTATATTGAATAGACCCAGTTGTTATAACATACCAATAAGGGAGTCTGCGGAGCTATCACAGACCCAAGACGGCCGATAGTGTTGGCGAAGTTAGTGAGTGAGTTGCGCGAGGTGGTGGGGAACACCTCCATGGCCACCACGTTTATGGAGAAAAGTCCATAGCTACTGCACATTTTGCCCGCCATGTACAAAAGGATAGATGCCCACCAGATTGCTGTTGATATTAAAAAAATAATGAATATTATTATATATAACATCGATTATTTAGATAGACTTTATTATGCACTAACGCAACAAACACATATTAGACATACAAAAAGAACACCTTTTTAATTAAATAACCTAAAGATTCTAAAATCGTCGCTGAATCAGACCAAACTACAATCGAGATAAAAACGTATTTATGTGAGAACAGGAATATCGGTGGTAATTAGACTTAACTAAAATATTAAACATGAACTTACATTTAGGCACAAAAGCAGACGCCATAAAAAAGAAAGCACACAGACAATAAGCGATACATATCGGGGCCTTTCTTCCAAACCTTGTCAGAGTTAATGCGGTGACTATTCTGGTAGGCACTGCCACTAGCATCATTACTGAATAGTTGATATATTTATTGCCAGAAATAGATGTTGAGTTGATAACAGCTCCAGTAAACACGAACAAGCAGCAGAAGAAACAGGCCGACATAATGGCCATCCGGATGAGGATAGTCTTTGAACGTAGAACGGATAACATGCTAGGTGTCTCTGGTGCTGACTGACCGATCTGAAATTTATATCGAAATTGTTATTTTCTTGTTGTACTATAATATACTACACATGCCAGCTTTGCGTAGGTACAAAATATGCCGTATTAAATACATAATGAAATAAGTGATTTAGAATCAGGGGCATCTTTCAATAATACAGTTCCCAATGCTAGTACTTAAATGTTCAAAACCTTCTAATATTACTAAAACAGTAAATATGTTGTGGCCTAAAATACAATATGAATATTATAGTTACCTCTTCTGCTTTAACCTTATCTCCACCTATTTTCGTAAGCATATCTTTTGCTTTGTTAGAAAACGTAATATTATTGATTTTTGCGACTTTATTCAGCACACGAACTGCTTCATCTTTTCTATTATGAGCTAAAAGCCATCTTACTCCTTCGTCTATGAGGAATATGTAGAATACCTAAATCCAAAATAGTTTCCATATCAGCAGAGTAATATTAAATAATAAACTATGTATATATACATATATTTTTCATTGTAAGTCTTACTGTAAATCATAACTAACATAAGGATAGCGATTAAAGATTCGAATAGTGAATGCTCATATTTCTAATTAGTGATTGTCTTGCGACTTAATCCCAAGTATTTTTATTAACATCATAGTTGCTTAACATGAAGAAGAACCGGAAAATTAAATTAAATTAATGTGTCTCGGCCGATTGATAAAAACTTATCTATGGTATATATAATTCCATTGTAACCAGTATGATAAAAATTCTTATTATAATCCATCAAGATATTTCCGATTACGATACGATATTTTTGTTTTTCAAAACAAAATCAACAAACAAACATCGAATTTGTTTTTGAGTTAAACCTTGAACCCTCAACTTCATCTCGTCTTGCGATGTGTGTGAAATCGCGCATCACAGACTGCAAGTGAAAAACCGCTTGAAATATGTATGTGCTACCATTATCGACTGTACACATAATATTATTTATTATATTACTACTAATTTGAATTTTGGATAAATTAGTAGTTTCTAGAAACTTAAAAATTTATATATTCTAATTGCTTTTTGAATGTTGTTAATATATAATAAGGAAATGTACAAATATCAAATTTAATAAATAATTAGAGACTTACAACAATTAAAAGAGGTGCATAGATAGCCCTCATCATATTCCTCCAGTAAGGTATCTTCCAAGCAATTAAACCAAAAAACGCTCCGCCAATACATGATAATATATCCGAGATGCAAGAGAACGCCACTCTGTTCTTCCGACTGACTGATTCTAAAGCTAAAAATAGACATTGTTTTATACACAAAAACATGATTTTAAGTCAACAATTTTTCGCAATCGAGTGATTTTCTAAGGGGACCAATCTTAATGTACTAAAATAAAAAAGGCAGGCTATGTATGTTACTCTCCAGCACATAAACTATTATAATGTAAAAAACCACGTTGATCCGCTCCATGAATGTAGAAAAGGGACAAATCAACAAACAGACTAGCATTTGTAATATTAGTATGGATTTTATTAAATACATAAATATTTTACAACTCCTTATCAATATATACTATCTCAATCTCTCAATGTCAAATTAAATATAACTACATATTAATGGGTTTCCTTAAATTGATTGATAAGTAAATTGAAGAAATACTTTAGACAACGAATTTATTGATATTAATATTTTTATATGTATTTATTAGTAATATTTTTGCTTGTTTGTAAATTTTTTTTAATTATCTAAGAATAACTTACAAGAACACTTTCTTAGATTTACGCGAATATTTGACATTTTAAATAAAACTATCTTTTGGGATTTTTTCGCGGATGTGACCATGATTGCTGTAAAGCATTCGAAACGTCGGGAATCAAAAATCAAAATAAATCCGTGAAAAAATTCGAAGACATAGTTTTAGTTAAAACTTGCAAGAACTTACACAATACCATAGAAGCGTTCCCGTAACCAAGGGCGGTTTCCAAAAACTCTAGTATCAGCAGTGACCAGTAGTCAAATACGACTGACTTCAGGAGACCTGCCGCCCCGACCATGAGAGGTGTCCCCACGATTATTACTTTTCGTCCGTATCTGTAACGGGATTTAAAATAATAAACTAAACATATATAACATATTTTATTTGCATTTAATGTAATATTATTTCAAAAAGTTTATGTTGTCAGTTGAATACGTTAGGAAACTATTAAACTCTGCTGTTAATTAATTATGTTTTATGTTATCGTGCATCTTTAAAATAAGATTTCATTTAATAAGATGAAAAATCTATATTTTCTCTAGAATTAAAACTATCGTTCAGCATGAAACACCAAACCGATTATTCTAAACTCCAAGGAAATTTTGATTACATGAATACACTTGTAATTTACTTTATTTTTGTTTTCTCGTATTAAGTTATAGGATGACGAAACTACAATTACTTTAAAGTTAATTGTTTTCATTTAAACTGCCCTGTCCTTTGTTAGCATTATTCGATGATAAGATATTTTCCTAGTTAAAAAGTATCCTGGGCTACTGTTGCAAATTTTGTGTCAGCGGTAGTCCCGTTAAAATCAGTTCAGTCGCTTGATATTATAGTGTAGAAATAATCACAGTCATCATTTTTAAATTGCAGACAAATAATGAATTTCTTCATAAACTAGCGTTTACTCATGTTTCCGCCAGAAGCGTTAATTATTAGGTAGTCTTCTTCAACGAATAGGCTACAAAATGTAAAAAGTAGTTTTCAACAGGGATTAGCACGTTCAAACACACATACACAAAAACAAAGAAACTTTTCAGCTTTATATAAGTATTTGTGTAGTTTTCAACGGATAATAGTATCTAAACCCATCAATAATATCGTAACACAGTATTGTATTCAAGTTCAGTGTCACTCAAGTTCAACTACATGCGAGTCATGGTGTGACGTCACATGTCGTGCTCGGTGAAGACGGTATATTATGTATTTATTGTCCCACATTAGAAGATTTAATACTTAGACGATAATTCTACTTTACATCATATTTGTTTCCGTATATCTCTATAAATGAACTTCGAGTTAATTCTATAACAATAAAATATCAATAAGTCATTCTAATAATTTTTTGTGAGTTATGTTTTTCAACGAAATCCACAGTCTAGAAGCGTGAAATTTTACAAAAGAGATACGTCAGCAATAAGCATACTCTAGCGTGTATGACCATATTTATGCTACTGCTAGTCCTTTCCATCAGGTCCATATCATTTCAGTTGTAAATGTATGATAAATTAATATTTACCTGTCGGATATGATTCCGGATACAACAAAGGAGAAGACGAGGCCGAGGTTGTGAACTGTTCCAATGAGAGTTCTCTTCCAAGGTTGGCATCCCAAGTTGAACTGTGAGTGAGAGTTATATATCGTTGCAGCTTATTTCTCTACATTCGATTTTTGTTTTTGAGCTTTTGTTACATAATATCCGATTTCGGTCTTGATGACGCATCTCACTAAGACTAGTCATCTAGCCGTAGAGCAGGAGTAATTGCGCAGACACACTCTAATCCTGTCACTCTTATACTCCGGTAGGACGCCAACTCGACACGACTGATAAAAGATCACAAGCAGAACCGGGTTTTACGGGCTCTCTGAGAGATAAGGTTCTTGAACGAAAAACTCACTAGCCGATCCGATAATAACACACTAACTTGATCGACCGGGGCTCGAAGCCAGGACCGCCGGATCTGCTCCGCACAATTAGACCACCGGTGGTAAAAGCCTTACAAACTATAGTTCGGAAAAACACACATTATATAATAGTGTCACGAATGCAGTTGTTTCTAGCAGCCGACCACATAGATTACTCTTATTTTGCACGATTTATCATTTAATATAAACTAACAATAAATAAACATCATGCGGCATTGTGGTACTTTACATAGTATTTCTCGCTAAGATTAAGCTCTTCGTGAGATAATTTTATAAACTACAATAATATTCCAGTGTTTATTGCACGTAAAAACGACAAAGCGATAGCGTAATCATAACAAATATTAATTTCCAAATTCAAATATTTTGCGTTATTGTTTGTATACGTGCGTCTAAGCCTCGCTTCCTTTGGGTGCGTTTCTGAGTGCTTTTATATTTTTACACATACCCTAGATATGATATATGATATCTAATCATAGAAAAAGAAAATACTAGCATGGAGATATAAAAGATGTAAGTCTATATCACAATAACAAGTACAAAAATCAACAATCATAAAATAATGAAATGATTCTGGCATACGACCATATAATTTTCACTTCCGCTATACAAACAATAATGAATGGAATATGTTATATACTGAGAATACAAAATTACATAAAAAAATGGTGATGGTGAAAATAATTTGCTAATATTATGTTAGATGTCCTTGGCCGTGACTGTTGCCATTCAAATTATGGATGGGTTTAGCCTGAGTAATATAGGCTACTTGTTTTAAACTGCCTCGGTGGTCTATTAGCTAGTATGTTTGGTTGCAAATCCAGAGGTCTTAGGTTCGAGTCCTGGTCAAGCTTAGTAATTGAGTTTTTCTCAAGGAAACCTAACTAGAAAGTCCCGGAACTGGGAAGTTGGCGGTGTTTCGCCCCTATGCCTTGGCCAATATGTAAAGCCGTCGGTCCTGCACCTGATTGTCATCCCATCGGTGTATAAGAGTGACATGAATAGAGAGTGCACGATGTGTCTGAACTATAATACCTCTTGCAGTTGGCTAGTCTCAGTGAGACTGGCTGCTGTGGCTGAAATCCGTCAGGATATTATTATCAAAGGCTACTTTTAATCATATTACATTAAGTAGTCTGATTCATGTTAGTTCTTTGTAAAAACCTCTTTAATTTCACTAGTCGACTATATTTAGTAATTTATAATGTATCTAAACTTTTTGTCGGTATGTTTATTACTTTTCTATATTTGATATAAAATAATGATAAACCAACAGTAACATAAATTCAATGAACAGTGTTTGAATAGAAACAGAAATATTTTTTTCTTATATTCTTACGGTTACTTTACATAGGCATTAAGAGCAATTTTCGGAAACCAACCTCAGCAACAATACTATTATAGTTTTCATATACGACATCATCACAGTACACTGTTCTGTTCGTATCAAACATATCAGTAGTACAAGAGGAGATGTTTGAGGTCGACAAGAGTAGTGGGCGATGGCATGAGCTGTTAGAAGTAGTGTAGGAAGACCACGATGAGTTGAAACTCTGTAGCGACGACTCACACTCTGGTATACTGCATCTAAAATTTGGCATTTCAAAAATTCTATATTTTATACATACATATATTAATGACTTACCCATTCTTGATTGAGTGCATTCTATTAGAGTTAGAATCTATTAGGGTTACTCAGACTGTGTTACTAAATTTGTTCATCCGTTACAGTGTGAAGAAGTGACAAACAAACACACACGTACACATACTTTCGCTTATATAATTGTAGTCTGCATAGGACGAATGACATAAAAATAAATAAAAAGTACGTGTGTGTGCAATTCACACATGGTAGAAGTGAAACTTCAGAAACGTAATCTACGAGAGAACGAGATGAATATAGAGTATAAGTAGGATATTTATAAGGTTTATTTTTTTTATAATTAATTACTAAGTTTAAAAGTTATATTACATTTTATTTGATATAAACATACACTACATATTATTTCGTAATTAATTTTATTATTTTTCACTTCCTGTGTATCTCAAGTAACGATGGTTACCATGGCAACATGGCAATATATTCTATCTCATTCTCTCGCCGGCTTAATCCTATATATTTTTGTGTTTATCTCATGTTCAGTGTCGCATTTTTGTTTCATCAAGTTTGAAATCACAACGATTCCAAAGAAGTTTCACTTCAAAAATAACAAAATAAATAACTAAAATCAATTAACAAAGTAATATAAATAAAATGTTTTAGTATCCATCACTCACTATTGATTATAATGTCGGTCCACGTGTGCCAGTCACGCCGGACGGTAATAATTCAAGCATTCATTAAAGATTGTAAACTATTCGCTAATCGAAATGTAATGCTTATTAAAATACTAATATTTATAACGCTCTGTTTTATAATTCTTTGTTTTTTTTTACTTCTTTTGTGATAAATGAGAATTTATGGGTCATATAATATGTGTTTTTTTTATGAAGGCAAATGTGTAAATTATTTTAAAATTCACATATGTATAATAAAATTCTGACTCGAATCTGTACCTATATTAAATATTTTTTGGAAAATCTTATTGAAATAGGCATTATTATATTTTGGCGTCGGGACGTGACGACCCCACCGCCCGCTGGTGGGATAATCTAGTGACAGAGATTATTCCACCAGTGCAATCAGTCAACCAAACCTGTGGTAGTGCCATGCTAGTTACCTTCGGGTAGCAGCCGAATGGGCCGGCACGTCCCGTAAAGTACCACTCTCTCACAGAAGTCCGGCGTAAAGTGGCAGCTATGCTGTCGCGTTTCGTCCAGGTAAGTGAGAGTCCCGGGTGGCCCACTCTCCACCCCTCCCCCACACCACTAAATACCAAGATAGTGCGAAATTCGGTAAGTCTACCCCAGGAGGGTACCACCAGCGCACATCGCGGTGGAGAATCCCTCTCTGGGCATCTATGTTCAGCTCATACACTACCTGAGCGTGGGTGCCCAGGCTGCCCTCCGAATTCTGTGGGGGGGGGGGGGGGGGGCAATTTTGCGCTCTCGTCTTCTGTTCGGGGCAAACGAAGCAGGCAACATGAGGCTACCCCTTTCACGCTTGCTGTGGACTTCTGCAACATAAGGGGACTAAATTTCAACTTGAACGCCATCCACTTCCACCTTCTCGCCACTCTCTTCGCGTCCAATTCGACTCTGAATGACCAAGGAAACTCACCGCCGACAATTCCGCGGTGTGACACTACCATACCGGAAGTTCAGTTCCGGCAAAGTGCAGTTCGGAAAGCACTTCTTTCCTTGGACATTCATAAGTCGAGTGGGCCCGATTGACTCCCTCCAATCGTGTTGAAGACATGTGCTCCGGAGTTGGCACCGGTCTTAACGCGTCTCTTCCGGTACTCCTATTCGTTAGACCTTATTCTTAATCTACATAAACGGCTTATGCGATTTAAAAATTGAGAATGGAAAGGTCTACTCCTACGCGGATGACACTGCTGTTGTCTTCACTGGTAAGACTTGTGACTCAGTGCGTCAATATATAGAAATAGGGCTCTCCAAAATAGATAACTGGTTAAGAGAAAACTTATTATCATTAAACATAAGTAAAACTAACTACATATTCTTCACCAAATACAATAGCACCCAACCTCAAACATATCTAGAAATAAAAATACATAACTGTAACACCAGAGTAAATTGTTCATGTAAAACTATAAATAAAGTCCATCACACAAAATATCTAGGAGTGGTAGTTGATCAAAGAATGTCTTGGCATGAGCACCTAGAACAAGTTATGAATATGATTCGAAAGTTGATTTGGACATTTAAAACTCTAAGGCACATTGCTGACAAACATCTTCTAAAACAAATATACACATCGCTGGCTGAGTCAATTTTAGTATACTGTATCCCAGTTAGGGGGGGTGCTACTAAAATGAAGTTCCTGGAACTGAAGAGGGCACAAAGAAATTTACTAAAAGTAATGATGTTTAAGCCTTATAGATTTTCTACCTCTGACCTTTATGCCTCTTGTGGTGTTTTAACGGTCAGGCAACTGTACATTTTATGCACTACCTTAAGATTGCACAAATCTCTTCAATACGATAGTCGCAAACTGAGCAAAAGGCGCATGCATACTGTCGCTCCAGTTGAGAGATCTAATTCAGTTTTTGCCGTGAGACAATTCCGATATCAAGCTGCTAAACTTTACAATCGCGTCAGCGTCTTATTCTTTATAAGGCGCAAATTCGGCCCCACATTGAGTACTGTTCTCATCTTTGGGCGGGAGCTCCCCAGAACCAGCTACTTCCATTTGACCGCATTCAACGTAGGGCGGCTCGAGTTATCGACGATCAAGCTCTCTCTGATCAGCTTGATCCTTTAGCTCTGCGTAGAGATGTTGGATCACTCTGCATCTTCTACCGCATTTATCACGGGGAGTGTTCCGAGGAATTGTTCGGACTGATCCCGGCTGCTGAATTTCATCATCGGACATCGCGCCAAAATAATAAATTCCATCCACACCACATCGATGTCCAGCGTTCCACAACAGTGCGATTTTTAAGGCATTTTCTGCCCCGCACAACCACTCTGTGGTACCAGCTATCGCCGGCGGTCTTTCCGAACCGCTACGACCTGGCCACCTTCAAGAAGAGAGCGTATTCCTTCCTTAAAGGCCGGCAACGCATCTGCAAGCCCTGCGGTGTTGCAGATGTCCATGGGCGGCGGTGATCACTTTCCATCAGGTGAGCCTCCTGCCCGTTTGCCCCCTTAGTCCCATAAAAAAAAATATAGATACAGAGGCCAAACAGGTATTTAAATTCCAAATCGTTTTTAGATTTTTTGTCTGTCTGTCTGCCTGTCTGGCAACATATCACGAAGAAACCACGGACAGATTTTGATCATTTTTTATTATGATAGCTGGTTATCCAGGTTAACATATACGATACTTTTTACTGCGGGAAAATACCTCATTTCTGTGACATTTATACTAAAAGTTATAACGTAATTCCGGACAAAACCGAGGGAGCGAGGATAAGTCGCTAGTTCTGTATTAAAATATCCTACGGTAAATTGATTGATGATAGATAATTCTACCATATTCCCAAAACTCTACAAAAAATGTGAAGACAGAATGTCCCCCGTAGACCCCCGTCAAGTTTCCCGTGGACCCCTGGGGGTCCACCTGGACTACCTTGGGAACTAAGGGTTTGAACAAATAAGCACTGAGACGACGAATAGTGTCTTCCATAATTCCACTCAACATGCAAGTGAAAGAATGAAGTGCCATTCGTTCAAACTATCAACTTATAAACTTCTAAATATATTAGCCTAAATATTTATTTCTTTTAAAATAAATTAAAAATAAAACGGCACCTGTCATGGATAACGAATCTTTCACTCACAACATAATGATCAATTCTATTCTGAAACGATATTATTTATGACCGTATTGATTGTAAAAAGTAAATGAAAATAAACACCTATTAAATTATTATTTATTTCTATTGTATATTTTAACAATAAGTTGTTTTAATAATAGTGAAATAAATATTTTTTTTACTCTTAATAGATGTAATGTTTTCATCGAGGACTGTGAGTAAAGGAGAAAGTTGTTGTGTAAATTGTTAAAAAATCTTCTAGTGTTTTTTCCCTTTTTTTCATTTTTATTTTATTGATGTAAACATTGACTTATCTATCTATCTATTAAAAATCTTTTGGCTTTCTATAATCCCTTAGAAATTGCTGTCTAAGAATACGATGGTCAGCTTAGTGTGGACGCACGAATAATAAAAAAAAAACATCGATGATTTGTAAATACAATAAGTTTAAGCTAATATAACCGTAGAGTCTACTTCACTTCTGCCAAATTATTCGCTCGTAAATCCCCCTAAAAATAATGTGTAGGTACTGCTTGCATCTGTTATCCCTTGTAACCTACTCCTCGAATGTTTCTTTCTCATCAGTGAAAGTTTTATTTGAATTGTTTTAGGTGCTCGAAGAATAACGGGTATGTTTTTTTAAAATATAAAATAGCTACTTCGAAATCACAGATACATAGCTATTTTAATAAAAATACAGGACATAATATATATGTATATAATGTTTTACCTAAACGGCACTTCAGTGGCCGTAAACACGTAGTTAAAGTTGCACATGCTCAAGAAGGAGTCTCTGAAGGCCAGCAACATGAGGAGGAGGAGCTGGTACTTCCCGAAGCTGCCCAACTCACTGAGGATCCCATCCAGGTTAAACTGCCCTTCATGATCCTCATCTGTCGATTGGGCTGACATCTAAAACGTAAATCCTTAAATATAATATCATTGCGAAAATAGTATATTCGTTGATCTTCCTATCTATAAGTAGAAATCAAGCTATCAGCTAAATTTTTTGCATAGAAATACTTTATATATAGCTAAGTAGCTTCATTTATCTATTTTTAATCTGTTTAATGTCTTTAACAATACAATATTAACTAGCATACAATTCCGTAGGTTCATAACTCTGTTGATTAACTTTGATGCGGCTTCTCGACTTAACTAGAAATAGAGACCTTGTATAGGTATTTTTTGGAAAAAAATCTGCGCTTCTTTTTATTCGTACGTTATTAAGTCAATCCCGTCAGTATTTTAGAAACGCTAGTATAGCGAGCGATTACCTCTTACAAGTCACATCACAGAGTGCAACAATAATGTCCCAAAATATTTATTTTATTTATTTATTTAATAGAGTAATTGCCAATATGTTTATACTTACAACAAAAGCTTATTGAATAAAAATAAAATCAATGAAATGTATTTGATCGTTGAAAACATCGTGTTAGTATTAAATTTTTGTACGTTGTTACGGGCTTCACTACGAAGGGGATCAGGTCATAGTCCAACAAGCTGGCCAAGTGCGGGTTGGCGGACTTCACATGTCTTCCAAAAACTTACATGGTTCTGTCAGACATGCAGGTTTTGCAGAAGTAGTGCAGCAGAAAAGTGTAGCAAAAGTGGTAATCATATTAGAAAACGATTCACAAATAAAAATATCAGAGAGGCGAAACTCGGGATTTGAACCCACTTCACCTGGTTTCAAGGGAGTGCGTTACCTCTGGGCTACCACTGCCTACACCTTTATTAAATCGGTAAATAAACCAAAATTATTTATTGTATATTTATTCTGAGTATAATAAATGTATGAAATGATTGCTGACAAACTGCTGCGAAGTGCGAACTTCCGCCCGATTACTGAACATAATTTAAAATTGTATCCAAAAATCCATAACGGCTATCTACATGTAGGTAAATTGATACATAATTTACTATTAAAATGACCAATGTGTAAAAAAGCATACATTATATGTACTTATTAACAATAAAAATCGTTCAAGTGATAGTCGAATTCGCACAGGAAGGGTTCCGTACCATCGCACATATACTTTTTATTAATATGACTTTTACTCTATGCATTTACTCGTAGTATATTAACTTCGATGATCGATTACGAACGTTAAAAAAATGTTTCTTGTACTTTTATTTTTTACTGTTATTATTTTTTGTTATACCGGCAATAGAAATATATAAATAAAATAAAAAAATAAAAGTAAAAAAATAATTTTAAGAGTTATCTTTGAAAAACTATCATTGATAGAGTAAGTTTTGTTAGCTCTTGAGTTGCTTTCATTGTCTACAAAGCGGTATCAAAATAATAAATTCTAGTACCCTAATCATAAAAATTATAAAATAGTATGTCATATTGATAGCGATACTACCACTATTGTAAATTAAAAAATGTGTTAATTTCTTTGTTAATATATTTGTCCTTATTTTAATTCTAAACGGAGATCGACGGACGGATCTACGATGGTCTGAGTGAAGTGATGTTTAGAAGGCTGGAGAATCATATAGTCTAGTTATTTCCCCTGGGAAACATGTTATAATAAAACTCAAACACAGGGAATTTTAATCGATATGGACGACTACTTGACACGGCCAGTAAGAGTTAAGGCGCAGAATCGACAGTTTTACGGGCTCAGCACGGGGGTGAACTACCGCCAACTTGCCAACTACAGGATGTTCCTGGGACTTCCTTAATAGAAACACTCAATAATCAAACTTGTCCCAACCCGGGACTCGAACCTAGGACCGCCACTAAGGCAGTGGGAACTTAAATATTACACAAAAATAACACAAATATGTTATTTTTGACTAAAGTTTATAGAGTAATTTGTAAGCTTATTGCTAGACTTATTTGAATATTACATAAACATATTACATATTGCTATTACGATGTAATGAATTGGAGAACATTGTAACTTAGTTGATAAGAACAAAAGTACTTTCCGTAACAACTTACACAAGAGGCATTGTACGACGCGTCAACAGGCTTATGTCATGTTTACTCATATTTCGGTGACTTTAGCTGTTCATGATTACGGAAGTGGCTAGTTTTATTTAGTGCTAATATAAAAAAAATCTCGTGATTTTCTTCATGCAGCTTACACGTGTAATACTACTTACTATATGTAAAATTACTTCTCTCCTAAGAGTTATAGCATGATGTTATAAAGCCTATGTTACATAATATATTCCTCAATAAATATGTAGGTTATTATGTACAAAAAAATCAAATCTTCCTGATAGTTCCAGAGATAAGCGCATTTTAAAGAAACAAACAAGAAAAGACTCTTCCAAATCAAATAGATGCTGGTCTTTCACTTTTTGAAGTTATACTTCTTTTGGGACATTTGGAAAATATTATGAGAGTAAAATTTTTACGATGATTTTTGTGATGATTTTTACCGACAGCCAAAAAGCGACATGTTGTTACTGTCTGACCAATGATATATAATATTCTTTCCTTAATGATATTCTATAAATATATGATTATAATATACCTAAAATGCCATATTTAATTATTTTATTAATTTATCATTCCTTTTACAATTTCTCTTCTAGCGGTTCATCCTCGCTTCGCTCGGGTTCGCCTCTAGAAAATCAAAAACAAATCTATCCCTCGGGAACCGTATATTTTTCCGGGATAAAATGTATGTAGCCTATGTGTTATTCCAGACTATAATCTGTCTCTATGCCAAATTTCATCCAGATCCGTTTAGCCGTTCTGGCGTGAAAGAGAAACAAACATCCATACATACTCACAAACTTTCACATTTATAATATTTGTACTGATTATTTTGGTTTTTAAGAAGATTTCTTAGCATTTACAATTTTTTTAGGAAAGAAAATAAACCTCTAGACAAACATAAATCAGAGACAAACGGCTTAAGTTATATAATATAATGCCAAGTTTTTTTTATGTAAACACACTTTTGTCATTCTACTAAAATTGTACCTAAATTACGAGTATATTAGTACAGAAATCATACATTACGTGCTTTAACGCAAATTTTGATGATCACTTGGAAAAAGAAAATGCTTCAGCTTGTGAAGACTGATGGCGATTACATGATTTCCAAGGTAAAATATAATGAGAAAGGTTGTTCAAAAATAACTAAGTATTGTTCGCGACTCCATCGGCGTCTTTATAAAATACCAATAGGCTTAATTCAAAATAGTTAACAGTATTCACTGCACATCATCTGCTGCGTCTCTCATGAAAATCATTATTTGACATGTATTAGGTATTCAGATTACAATTCCTGTACTCAACTGGTACGCTTTATAGCCATTTACAAGAGAATTGAATCAGATTATAATCCTTATAATATCAGTATTAAAGTGAAGTGTTACTACAAAATATATATAACTACCATCTATATATTTCACTTGTAACTTTTATTGCTAATATCGTACAGTGTACACCCTGCTTTTTTATCACACGCGTAGGTATTAGCTTCACTAACTTACAAACAATGTAATCATCTTGGACGTCAATTTTAATCTACTTAGTATTTTCATATCAAAATGAAACTTTAAATGTGCATGTGGTTCGAATGGCAGTACTAAAACTTGGTATCTTCGAGCTGATCTGATGTTGCAGCCAGGAGTTGAATAGTGGAACTCAGTGGCTTCTAGTAAGCCCCTCGAGTTTAGGCTCATATGATTCGTCTTTACGAGTTTCAAACATTTCAATTCATCAAAAGCATGTTTTTATTTTTTTTAACTATAATTTTACTTAATAAATTAAAACGTCTCCGTATGTATGCTTGCGAGCATATAATTTTCAACAGTTAAGTTGCTATTCCGTTACTACATAAACCACATAAACCATCGTTTTCGTTACATGTTTCTCGTAAATTTTCCGATGTTTTAATAGTTATCCTGCTATTCGGGAGAAAGACAATTCAACAAAACAAAGATCATAAAAATCGGTCCAGCAGTTCTCGAGCTATAAGTGTTGTAACAAACCCGACTTTGTTTTATATATACATATATAGATGTTATCCGTCATGGCTTAGCATTTATTTTAGTTTCCATTAGTAAAAAAGTAAAATATTTGACTTTAACAGAAGTGTTCGCGGGTTCACAATTTTTTAATAAAAAAACAAAATTAAAAATATAACGCTTTTTTTAAAAATGAACACAGCGTTTTGTTTGGAAAATTTTCCACTAATCAATAATTGATTAATTTATCGAGGTCGTTAGTAAGTGCGTATATGCTAATCAGATCGGTGCAACTTTTGAAACAAAACAACAGTACAAAATGGAATGAAAAAGAATCTGAAAGAATAGCATAACTAAGTATTAAGTTAATTAAGTCACGTGATCAATGTATGTCCATATAAACTTTTTAATATAAATTATGATTATTTAATATACCTAGCTGCCGTAGCAGACGTCGTTCTATTGAAATTTAGGTTTTTTTTGTGAATTTTGAGGTTATTTAAAACTCTCATAAATAAAATCACTTTCAGATTTTTCAGGTTTTCCAAATTTTCGGAAATCTTTTCTGAATTATTTTAAAAACCTTATTCAAAGTATATCGAAAATTTTAAAAAATTTCAGATGGGTTCAACCCTTCTCAATTAAAACACGCTCATCAACAAACAGAATTTCAATTTTATTTATATCTACAGAGAAATAATTTAAAAACAAATTATGGTGATATGAGCATACAGTGACAATGCAATTGTAACAGCAATTTTACCATTGCGATGAAAAGTTTAATGTAATTGAGTAAACCAAGAACTATCAATTTTCGTTAACGTCTCCATAATACCTGTATTTTGTACGTCAAACTACGATCAAATGATCCAACGTCATGCAATAAGCATGCATTAAATATTATATACTGTACTGTACATTAAAAAGGTGTTTTTTTTAAAGATAACCTACTTTTTAACATTGGGAAATGCATCTCCGCATATTCATCTGTATGGTTATGTAGGACTCACGGGCGAGACAAGCTGGGGTGCGTATAGTACCACGGAATCATCATCCGCGTAATGGGGCATCGCAGAATCATTTATGCACTCAATCATTAACGACGCCCCGACGGCATGCCGCTTCAGGCCAAAACAGCCATGGGGCCGACCACACCACATAAGAAATACCTAGTATGATTTTTTATACCGTCAATATAATTAACAACTATAGGAATTGGCTACGTTTTTGACGTGAAAACTTCTATAGGCAGGTTTGGATAGGGAGTAAATTCATGTAAGTCTCACTCAGAGTGCCGATATATGTCAAATCCAGATAAATGTAAGCAGTTTTAATCTATACATATAATAAAATTGTAACTAAGCCGAATCTGTACATTAAAAATTTTTTGGAAAATCTTATTGAAATAAACATTATTATCGATACAGAGGCCGAATCTATAGTTTTTAGAATTTTTTTCTGTCTGTCTGTCTGTTTCCGCATCACAGAAAAACCACTGGAGGGATTTTGATGAAATTTGGTATAGTTATAGCTGGTTATCCGGGTCAACATATAGCATACTTTTTACTGCGGGAAAATATCTCATTTCTGAGAAAAAAATACAAAAATTGGATTGTAAGAGTATATATATACTAATATGTAAAACCTAAGAATTTGTTTTTTGGTCATCTAACGCGGGCGGAGCCGCGGCCAATGCTACTTTATACATAAATTTTAATATAAGATCAAACAATTAATTTGATTATCCAAAAATAACAACTGTTTGTTTATAGTTTTAAATTTTCACTTCTGTCGGCAGCCCTCATGACTGCTTTTTATAAAAAAAAATTACTTTAACGTAACAAATTATTTATACATATTTACAAATAAACTCGATGTGCAAATCAGACTTGCACTGAATTCCAATTGATATGTATAACACTATATTTTCTGCTTCTCTTGCTATCTTACAAAATTATATACTTCATCTCTATTAACACCATATAGGTTATTTATATTTTTACAGACTTAATTAATTAAAAAAAAGAATAAAAAAAAAGTAATTTACGCGCTGAATTTATTCAAATAATTAAACCATTATAGAAGTGAATAGGCGTGTGGATTAAATAAAGCTGATTTTTTTTTTATAATCTTTATTGCTTTTGAATTAAGCCTATATCAATGTTTTTTAATGTAGTTTCTTTTTGATTAAGAAAATAATTATTAAAAGTGCAAATATAGGTGGGAAATTCAATAGTAGTTGAAACGCACGCCATTGGTCAGACCGAATATGACGTCAAAGTATATAAGATATATTAACAGAGCGATTGGCGATTTAGTCGCTACAAATTGAGTAGTAATTTTTGTGTGTATATCATACTGTGACGTCACGCCGAGCGTACGAAACGGCGGGCGTTTAAAGTATCCGTATCGGTATGATACTTTTAAAATTCTTTTTTAAACTAAATTTTCGTTTTTTTTTCCAGCCGGATATTTTTTTTTTCAATTATCTAACGATGTTAACTATTGTATAAAAAACTAGCAGAACCTGCGGCTTTGGTCGCGCTAAAACTATAAAACAAAATCTTTAGAAAGGTAGGTTTCATACAAACTTTCATCCCCTATTTTACCTTCTTAGGGGTCGAATTTTGGAAAACGCTGAAATAAATAACTCATTATTTTTGTCGTACTCAATTCATACGAAATTTCATGCAAATATGTACAAGACATAAAAAGCTATTACCCTCTTGGGGGTTCAATTTTGAAAAACCCTTCCTTAGTGGATGCATTTATCATATGAATACTTGTGCGAAATTTCAAATTTCTAGCGTTAAGAGTTTGGCCTGTGCGTTCATACATCAGTTAATTACTTTTGTCTTTTATATATATATATAGACAAATTGACAAAAAATCACGCATATTCCTTATTGCGATCTACTATAGTAGGTATAGTGCTTCGAAATAACAAAAAGACATCAGTATCAAAACGGCGAGCGCCCGAGTGTTTACACAACACTCATTGTTCCTCACAACGTTTTACTCCTTTCCAATAATGGTTTCTATTTTGTGACATGACTACTCACATCCTACAACTTCCTGCGCCTGCGCTCTATTAAGCAACTTCAAATTTAAAACAAAGCATTTAATTATTTTATGTTTTTTATTAAGGGTCAAGTCACTAATATTAAAACTAGTAATAAAAGTGTGTGTGTATGCGTGTGTGTTTGTTATTCCTTCACCTTGAACCGGCTGGACAGATTTATTTATTTTTAGAATTTTTCAACAAAACTAAACTTCACTCCAAAATCGATCAAACATTAATAAAATATATATAATTTCGAAAAAATAATAACATAAATAGATTCTACGGTTAAAAATACCAATGACATGGTATACTATACGTGAATCCCACTTTTTATTATTTTTTCACGAAAAATACATTAGTGTAATCAGTTTTTAAAAATTAAGTCAATAAAGTACACTTCCTCAATGATAATTAAAAAAAAATGTAGTTTAAAAAGTTAAAATTATCGATTTCTCCAATTTTTTAAATTTTTAAGGGTGTTTTTTACAGGACGACTATACAATGTTTTTATTTCTTCAAAAAGTAAAGTTCAAGACGAAAAAAATGAGCTCTATCGAAAAGTGAACAAATTTTTTTTTAATGTAAACATCCACTTAAAGTTGGAGGTGATTTTCAGTCTCCCGACTGAATATATGAACATAAACTCGAAAATGGCTAAATATTTCAATTTCAATAATTTTTTTTGCTTATTATATATGTATTTTGAAGATTACACTCCCTCAGTTTCATGAAAATCAAAAGATTATTGAAGAATTTAAAGACAAAAAACCCAGAAAAATTAAAAACCGAGTTTTTTGCAAATATCTCGAAAACATTGTAATTATTGTAAAAAGTTTCATCTATAAAAGTTTACATATGTTTCGATAGAACGTCACAGCATCGGCATCGGGGGTATTTTATGAATTTCTATTCCTTATATACCTGCTAACGTTTTAAAACCATAAAACTTCAGGTTTTAATTAGTTTGTTCCCAAACCGGATTCCAATCGGACTAATGGGTTCGATTAACCTCTATTTACTGTCTTTTTAACTTTATTACATAATATTATTTTTAATTTCGATCTATTGCGTAAATAGCGATAAAGTCTAAATCTATACATAAAAATTAATTTTAACTGAGTCGAATCTGTACATCAAATATATTATTTAAATCTTGTTGAAATAGTCATTATTATCATCATCATCACTATTATTTTAGAATTTTTGTCTGTCTGCCTGTAAACGCATCACGAGAAAAGTACTTGACAGATTGTGATGAAATTTAGTATGATGATAGCTGGTTATCCGGGTCAACATATAGGATACTTTTTACTGCGGGAAAATATCTCATCTCTGAGAAACCTATACTAACCATTAAAACTTATCTAAGGACGAACCCGAGCAGAGCGAGGGTGAGTCGCTAGTATTAATCTATACTAATATCATAAAGAGGTAAAGTTTGTGATATTGTGAGTTTGTGATGTTGTAGGGGGTAATCTCTGGATCTACTGAACCGATTTTCAAGTTCTTTTACCAATAGAGAGCCACGTTCTTTCTGAGTGTCATAGGCTGTTATTAAAAAAATAATTTAAATCGGTAGGTCATATTTATTGGTCATATTATCAACAATTATGAATTCTTATCAAAATAAGTAAATTTATCGTCTAAAATGTTTAAAACAAAAGACTTTTCCCTTTTACTGCATATAATTTGGACAAATGGTTAAGGAGATAATACAACTTATTCGTAGGTATGGAACCGCGACCGTGTCGTAATCTATTGAGTGATATTTCTATAAGATGTTTTTTTTCATATATAATACTAATACTATACGTCAATCTATCTATACTAATTTTATAAAGAGGTGAAGTTTATGATTTTGTGAATTGGGAGTTTGTGACGTGAAGATAGTTTGAGACTCTGGGAAGGACATATTTATCCCGAAAATATTATATATTTTTATCCGTATATTTATATATTTTTATCCCGGAAACATCCCTTAAGGGGATGAAAATGGGGATGAAAGTTTGTATTGGGAAGCAAGCTAGAAACGAACCCGAGCGAAGCGAGGGTGAGTCGCTAGTATAAAATATACCTATACGTTAAAAACATTCTGACATGCAGTGAGTCATACAAGCTTTTGCCTCATACACATAAACACATTTATCTTTAATTATGTAGTTATTTGTATCATACAATTTGTATATCCTATGAAATAACGATCCACGTTATAATAGTATCCAATAGTCTTGCTCTGACCTACCTAGTTATATATAGAAACTGTCACTGCATTAGTGTTTACAAGCCGTGTGCTTATCACTGCCGGCAGATTACGTTTCCATTGGACAGCTCTACCGGCACTATCTTTTCTGTAACCCACCATGCTTATATCTATTAAATAATAGATGTGTTATAGTAATGTAAATGTATTTATAAACGTTGCGTATTGCATTAGGAACCCCCTGTTTCTTCATAAAGTTGGTGGTTTACGTTAAAAACTTCAAAATAATACTTATTTGTCTTATACGATAATTTAATCGAACCTAAGATTTCTTCAGCAGCATGTCATGCCATTCTCACACATTGAGATTTTCTTTTAATATTTGCTCGCATAACTCACTCAGTCTCTATGTGATATTGCTGGCGCTATGTCCCTTGCAATATATATATACAGGCAAAGACAAAACAGTTTAGTGCCTTTTTACCCGACTGCGCGACGCAAAGGAGTGTAATGTGTTTATTAGCTTATGTATGTATATAAATATGTGGGTTTTTACCTTTGTGGCACTATTTAGACCAAACGCGTTGACCGATTTTGATAAATGACACGTCCTTTGATTCATCATGATAGCGCGAATACGAAAGCATAAAAAATTGGAAAAATCAAAATGTCCGATTTTTGACGCCATAATGTGAAAAAGACAAAAATGAAATCGACGAATTATGTTAAGTGGGGCATCGCTGAATAGATGTTTAAAAATAATTTTTAGGTTTCTTTTATATTTTTTTGATTTTAAATAACAGTTTAGGATATATAAAGACTTAAATTGGTAAATATATTGGGACATTAACACACAGTACAATCTAGTTCCATGGTAAGCTATGAGACTTGTGTTATGGATACCGGATAGTTGATACACTATACATATATAACTTTAAATACATACATATTATAAATATAAACACCCACTGGAGCACAAACATTCATGCTCATTACACAAATAAATGAACCCAGCGGGATTCGAACCCGCGACCGCTGGCACAGCAAGTAGGGTCATTACAAACTGGGCCAAAAGTGTCGCCAAAAAAATGGTAAACAACCATTCTTGCTAATTTTTCTACTTAAAATACCTAAAAAGCTGTAAATATATATATTATTAAAATAAAAAACCTCGAGAAAAGCTAACTAAAAAGATGAAAACAAGTTCACAAAGAAACGCAGCTTTTACGCAGTTGGGTTTATTATTTTTATAATATATTTATTTATTCTCTTCTGTTTGTCAACCGATTTTTTCTTGTTTAGTAGCAATTGCCGAGCTTTAGTGTTATGAATAAAAAAAATATTATGGTCAAATTCTGACGACTGGGCGAATACTAGTTATAATGAATAGTAACGAAAAACTTTGATACTCTGATATTAATTATCTATCTGCTATCACTAAGCCAAAAAACACGTCCAATTGCCGTTGAATGCTTGAAATAGGTGCCAAGAGACACGTTGGCATTTCAAATATTATTAAATAAACAATATTCAAATGATCGTTTTAAAATTGAATCACTAATAACAAAGTACGTGTAATCATTTAGTTTCTATTGCACTCGCTGAAACTGCATAGTTAATTAAAAATGCAATTTTATTGACCATTTACATAATTGACAATTGTTCTATGTAGTCATAGAGAGAAAGAGTGGATTATTTTTTTAAATATTTAAAATTGTTTAATCGAAACTGGATTTTCAGTCATTAAAAAATAAAATAAAATTGTGTTTTAAAATTTCTTTGGCTATTTTTCTTGATGACAGCGACACAATGTCCAAAATACATATTTCAAACATAAAAAAATATTAATATATAAGAAATAAAAATATCAAAATAGGTATATACTTATTAATAGAAAATATAGACCAAATTCAAAATCAATTTTAGTAATATTTCCACCCTTAGAGAAAGAAAATATTTTATGAAAATATGTCCACGCTTGACAAATTCATTGAAAAAATTATCAAGAGCAATCTGTTTATCATTGACTAAGATATCGCGTAACATACATATACAACAAGACATACTTATAAAATTATAGAATGAAATATCTCTTCCATTTTTGAGGTTGGTAAAATCTTTTTTCCTACCTTTTTAATACAGATGCGGTTCCTACAACAATTAAAACAAATTCCCAGTATACTTCCACACGTCAATAATTATAATATCACATTAGCTTTTTCATACACTTTTTTTTGCTTTATTAAATATAAATGTAAATTTACAAAAAATATGATCATTTACTGAGCACTTTCTTCTGCACGAGGCGAAATCGATTTACTGACAGGACTAGCTCTGCGCAAGCGCATATACGCGATGCGGCCGCGCACGCATATTTAGCGTTGCTGCGAGTTAATAAGTACCTGTTACCTGATGGTGCTCGTTATTTATTAGTTTATTAATTGCCTTTCATTTTCCATTACTAACGTTGACACTTCGTTATGTACATCAATTATAATATACTTTTATTAAAAATCTAATTAAATACATATATTTATTTCGTTGAAAACAACTTAGGAACAAATAAATTATGCCCTTTAATCATTTTACTTTTTGAAATCGACAAATAGAAAATTAAAATCAAATTTTGAAAATGATAATATTTTCAGACCACGTAACATCATATTAAGATTTATCTAATTTATCGATATTTCATTAATTTAAGAGGTTTCTAATAGCAATAGCAATTTTATAATGACGTCTTATCTAAGCCTCGTGGTTACTTGATCATTTGTAGAGTTTTCTACTATCGTTCATAGTGTAGCGTAGTTGTCACAGTAGTTGTTACTCACAAGTCGATGGTTCGATTTATTTTTTAATAATTTTATCGCATAGTTGAGTACGAAAAAAATCATTTCATCAATAGCACTCCATACACATGCATAAAATATTTGCTTATAAAACAATTCTATCGACCATGATAGTCCACGACGAGGACAGATAAGGGGAAATCGCCATGACTGGAAGAAACACAATATTTTCCAAAAAGAAGCTGATATTACCAGAACATTTTTTTATTTTCGATTACAAGGATGTCAAGTGGCAGAGGTTGTCAAAATATATCAACTTGTCGCGAGATGTATATATGTATGTCACCGACTGCATATTACTTTATTCCTTCGTCAACTTGTTTTCATCTTTTTAGTTAGCTTTTATGCAGTTAGGTTTTTTTTTTAATTTTTATAAAGTTTTAAAGTAATGTGTAAGTTGAAATTATATCTGTAAAATAAAAATCGTACTGTTTTAAGAAATTCAAATAATTTTTTTTAGGAAAACAGTTACAATATTTATAAAATACTAAATTTCAAATAATGCTAAAAAAAATCAATGAAAATATTGTAATGAATATTAAAAAAGTCTTCTCCATACTATCCACCAACCGTCAAAAATGGCGACTCGAATTTGAATATTATTAATTACTTAAAATCTAATTTATTTATATTAATTTATATATTATATAGGGCTAACTTGAGCTAAATCAAAAAGTATAATTTAAAAATAATTACCCATATTTATTTTTCCTTAATTATTTATAATTACAGTGAATAAATTAACTATTAAGGGTACCAAATTTAAAATAAGTATCTTAACTAATATAAAAGTTTTTGTAAAGCTCTACTGTAAAGTAATAATAATACTTTCATATGTTAGATTAGTATAGATATTAGCAAATAAGTTCCATTAATGAATGAGTTAATGACTGTAGGGGATCATGTGTATTCAGCCCTTTTTTATCGTCCCATTGCTGAGCACGCGCCTTCCTTCAATGCTAGTGGGATTAGGCCATAGTCCACCGCGCTGGCCAAGTGAGGATTGGCAGAGGTCACATGTCTTTCGATAACTTGCTAGGTTTTAAATCTCGAATGAATTGACATGATGTAACAAGGAACATAAGTTACTTTTAAATTATTAGATAAATAAAACGCTTTTTTCAGTTGTAATTTTACTTGTTACGTCTTTTCGCTATTTATTAAGGGTTTTTTCATATTCATCTTTTGGTTTTGCTGGAATTTTGAAATTTAGTCAAAATTATTGGCTACGTGGAGGGGAAAAGGTTAAGGAAATATGAATAAACTGTTTATATCTTAATATTGTAACAGTTACAAATACTTACGCATAAGATAGGGTTAGATTAAGATTTTCTTTTATCTTCATTTACGTGTACATTTCGTCAAATTAAGATCAAACAATATCCGATCAAATTATTGAAAAAATACAATAATCAGATTAAAAAATACACTTCATAAAATAAAAAAATATGTAGGTATAGTAAAAATATAATTATTAGAATCCTTTAACTTTGATATAGATATCACTTGTAATAGTAATTACATAATTATTTAACTTCTTATCTCTAATTTTATTGCGAGTAAATTCACATCTGTTCCGAGATTATTTTGTAAATTGTTATGTTTAGTCAAATCCAATGGAGACAGTTGGAGGAGGCCTTTGCCAAGAGGCAGACAGAATTTAGATTATTATGTAAATTTTAAAACAATTTTATCTGTAAACCCTGCAACTCTGTCTCCTGTAATAAATGCTATTTTATTATTTATGTTTAGTAAAGTAAACTGTGGAAGTCTACAGTGTAAATAAATTATTGACACAGTATACTTCACAGCTTCATACAGCGGCATCATTTTCACGATTCTTCGGGGCATCATTGTTTTCAGCGGCAACTATTTTGTCGGGAAGGTCAGTTTGACTGGTATCAGGCAGAAACAATGCCAGCACGGCTGAGCCCAGCGCCGCCAGACCAAACACCATGTTGGGTAATCCTGGATAATATTGCTCCTATAAAGCGTATTATAAATACAATTAATAATTGAAATTATAGTAATAAGTTGATAGTAAAATTTAAAACTCCAAATTCTTTCATATTCACAAAAGGAATTTTGTATAATCCCTTTGTATGTCAAAGCCACTAGATCAGGTTAGGATCAGATTATAAAAAATGCTATAAATAAAGCTAAGGGCTGGTGGTATTTATAAAGTAAGTCTTTACCAAAATACACCATCTAGTCATAATGGTTTTCAAAAAAAAAAGACTGAAAACAAATTACGTATATTACACATTCAGACCGATAAATTTTATTAATGTATTTAAACTTTTATTTCATACTTTTAAAAGAGAGATGAATACTTTTTTTTTATGAAATTTAATAGGCTTAAAAAATATTTTTATACTTTTTATTTAATTTTAATCTTATTTTAATGTATTGTTTTCAATTTTTATACTGGATGATTGAAAGGATGAGATTTATTAATGAACTTTTACTACTTTATTATTTTTTATCGATGAATTGCTTGTATTTATACTTACACTTCATAGTTTTTGGAAATATTTGTTATAGTCTTATTTTATTTCAATTAATACTAAAATAATTTTATTTTACCAAAATGTTCATGGATTGTGTTCAAAAACGTATTAAATGTTAAATATGATATTATTTGCCTAGCATAAACATGGTTGTTACCTGGTATTTACGATTCTGAGCTTTTTGACTGTAGATATTCATCTACCGATGCGATCGTGATTATAAATAAATAATAAATATGTTGAGACATTAACACACGGCACCATCTAGTTTCATGGTAAGCTACGAGGATACCAGATAGTTGATACACTACACATATATATAACTTTAAATAGATACATAGTATAAATATAAGCACCCATGACTAGAGTACAAACATTCGTGCTCATCACACAAATGAATCCCAGAGGGATTCGAACTCGCGACCGCTGCCACAGCAAACTGAGCCAAACGTGGCGTCAATTTCTTCGATTATTATTCTCGGAATGATAAAATGGGTGGTGGCGTTCTGGTTGCTGTTCGAAAAGGCTTAGCTGTGAGAGAACCGATAGTCCAACCATCAACTAGTACTTGATCATCTGATGTAATTTAAATTTGTATGGACATTAACTAAATTAATTAAATATTTTTGTTAATACCGTTGGTACCAACGCATAGCAATCATCTATATATATATATATATATATATATATATTATATATATATATATATATATATATATAAAAAATTCTGAGTTGAATCTGTACATTTTAATATTTTTTTGGAAAATCTTATTAAAATAATCATTATTATCGATACAGAGGCCGAATCTATAGTTTTTATAGTTTTTGTCTGTCTGTTGGACAGATTTTGATGAAATTTGGTATAATGATAGCTGGGTGTCCGAGTCAACATATAGGATACTTTTTACTGCCGGAAAAACGAGAGTAAGTTGCTAGTTAGTTTAAAAAAATGTGATAGCATACCAATAAGGGAGTCTGCGGAGCCAGCGCAGACCCAAGACGACCGATAGTGTTGGCGATGTTAGTAAGTGAGTTACGCGAGGTGGTGGGGAACACCTCCATGGCCACCATTAACATAGAGAAAAATCCATAATTACTACATATTGCTGCCATGTACAATAAGGCGGTCTCCCACGTCATTGCCGAATTTGCAGAGATGATTGCTGTGGATATTTTAAATTTATTTAATTAGATAACACCAAGAGCGTCTCGTACTGGAACAGCTTAAACTAGTTGCAAGACTAGTAGCTAAAATGGGTTTTTACTTTTTACCTTATACTATATTATACAAAAATGAAACATGGACTTACATTTTGGCACAAAAGCAGACACTATAAAAAAGATCGCACACAGACAGTAAGATAAACATATTGGCGCTGTTCTTCCAAATCTTGTCAGAGTTAATACGATGGCTATCCTAGTGGGCACTGCTACTAGCATCATTGCAGAAAAGTTTAAATATTGATTGCCAGAAAAAGAAGTAGAATTGACAATGGTTCCAATAAACAAGAACATGCAGCAAAAGAAAGATGTTGCGATAATGACCATCCGGATAAAAATAGTCTTTGATCTTAAAACAGATAATACACTGGGCGTTTCTACTGATACTGATAGATCCATCTAAAATAATATATATTTATTTTACATGAGTTTACACAACTATTATCTTTATTATTATAATATGTCCTATACTTAATATTATAAAGAGGAAAAATTTGTTTGTTTATTCGTTCGTTCGTCTGTTTGTTTGTTTGAACGCGCAAATCTCAGGAACTACTAATCCCATTTGAAACATTCTTTTTGCATTAGATAGTTCGTTTATTGAGGAAGGCTATAGGCTATATATCATGTAATATATAGGCTTGCTATACCATACTAACCGCAAAACAAACCTAGGGACAAACCCGAGTGAGGCGAGGGTAGGATCGCTAGTAATAAATAATTTTCTTTTCAGTTAATACTAATATAAGTTTAAAATACATAATACTTTTAAGTCTTCTTGGATAAGACTTTATCGACATCAGACTAAAAATGTGTAATGGAGAATTAGGTATATCTAAATATCGTTATCCATTTAATATTTTTTATTTAAATTTCATGATTTTCAAAAAGTTAATTCCTAAAGAAGTATCGGTGAAAGTTTATTAAAGTAAATCAGAACAGGAAAATTCCCACATGCTTTTGTAGGCTCAAAAAATGCTCCGCCAATATTTCCCAAGATGTCCAAGATACAAGAGAACGCCACTCTGTTCTTCTGACTTACTGCTTCTAAAGCTATAAAAACCATTATTCTCTTTATAATATTTTTTTTTTTTAATTCTGAAATTAAAAGGAAACAATGGAACTCTTTTAGTTTTGTCATTTCTATCTGGCCCTATACTGGTGGTCATTTTACTTGGAGAATATAAGTTCTTGATCTTATGATAGCTTTTTAAATAAATATTTAAAAAGCTATAAAGTACTTAAAGATATTTTAATTGTTAAAATGATTAATAGTTATTAAGTTTATATTTTAATATTTTTATAATATTTATGTACATATATAATTAATTTAACAGAATTCTAAATCTAGCTAAGATGATTCTTTATTCATTGTTCAGCTCCACATTACTCCATTGCTAGAGTTACAATAGATTTGCCAATCTTCTACTTAATCAAATGCCTTTGTTTTCTTGTCGAAAGCAACTTATTAAAAAAACCGTTGCACTTTTTATTAAAATATTTGAATGCGTAAAAATTTGAATCCTAAGTTTGAAAATTTTATGTTTTGTTTCTTTTATTTTTTATGTCTTTAGAAATATTTGTAGAACTTGCCTAAAACCAAAGAAGCATTTCCATAACCGAGTGCAGTTTCTATGAACTCCAGTGTAAGGAGCGACCAATAGTCAATAACTACTGATTTCAGGAGACCAGCCGCACCCACTATAAGAGGTGTTCCGACGATTATTACTTTTCGTCCGTATCTGTAACAAAATTCAAAATAAAATAAGATAAATAATCCGCCCATAATAATGTGATAAAAATTGAAAGAATATTATCTATACTAATAAAATTATAACGAGGTAAAGCTTGTGAATTTGTTTGTTTGTAAGTTTGTGACGTTGTAGGGGGTAATCTCTGGATCTACTGAACCGATTTAGATGAAATTTAGTAAAAAGATATTTGTAAGAATTTGGTAATTTGGTGAGTCGCTAGTTTTCAAATAAATCTGAGAGATCATATTACCCAGCATGTCATATTTATTTGTTTTTATGAAATTCCTTTTTACCTAGTACTATTTAAGATTCCTTTACATTTGAGACTTCGTTGAAGTACTTATTAGATATTTTTTATATTTAACTATATAATTTTTATATTTCTCATTCAAATCAATATCTTTCATTCAGGTCTTAAATCGATATCGCCAGCACTATGCCTTCGTTATCGCTTAATAGTTTATAAAAATAAGTATTTACCTGTCCGATATAATTCCCGAAATAATAAAAGAGAAGGCGAGGCCGAGATTGTGAACTGTTCCAATAAGAGTTCTCTTCCAAGGTTGGCATCCTAAGTCAAACTGAAAATATTTGTTTAGACGCAAGATTTTTTAAAGTTTTTTTTTTTTTGCTTAATCACCAATTTTCGTACTGCAGAAATTTATAATAATAATATCTTCAGTAAAAAATATTATAGAAAATAATAATCAATCAATTTTAATACGACAAAATGTATCTTAAAATGTGCATCATCATCATCACATCATCGTACACACTTAATCGTATCGTCGTCATATAATAATAATCATAAATCTTCCTATCATCAAAAACTAAGCAGACAGTATTTGATGAAGACGGAACACGAACAACATTATGATAAGCTATAAAAATGAAATTAAAAATATTAAAAATTTCTTTTCATTGATATTTATGGATATTTCAGTAACGAACCTCAGCAACAATGCTGTTATAGTTTTCATAAACAATATCGTTGCAGTGAACTGTTCTGTTTCTGTCAAACGTAGCACGGCTGCAAGAGGAATTTGATGTTAACAAGAGTAATGGGCGATGGCACGAGCTGTTCGACATAGTGTAGGAAGCCCATGAAGAGTTGAAACTCCCAAGCGTTGACGCGCACTGTGACACATTGCATCTAGGAGTTAAAAGAGTTACTTTGTAAAATACTAATAATAAATATAATACTCATATAAAATAATTAATATTATTAGAACTAAAACTATCTTTTTGGATTTTTCGCGAATTTATTTAGATTTTTGGTTCCCGACGTTTCGCATGCTTTATAGCAATCATAGTCACGGGAGAGACTGAGGTGTTAGATGTCTCAAAGGTATTATATAGTTGTTATAGACAGGCTACCCACAAATAACAAAATGAATTCAAAAAAATGAAAAATGGCACCAAAGTACCTTATAATATTTTTTAACTTTAAACATTTTTATACTGTTATTATTACAATTATTACAATTTTAAAAATATTAATAAGTAATCTTTATAACGTTATATTTATAACCATAAAGAAAAAATAATAAAATATTAATTATTTAAGCCACATAATTGATCTATGTGTAATCAACCAAACCAAAAATAAAAATAAATTCGAGAAAAAATTCGCAAAGATATTTTTATTTATAATGTCGAGTATTCGCGTAAATCTAAGAAAGTATTATTACTAAAACTAATCCATTATATATTAATAGATATACTTTATATTGTATCCAATATTTCTCATATTCTTAGATGGCGATCTTTACCTCCATATTTTAGAAATTTGGTGCATTAGGGAAATTTGATATATTATATTGCTGATATTTCTACACTAATTACTTCACAATTGTTTCAGTTGATTTTGTTTACTCTGAGTACACAAAAATGTTAAAGAATGTTAAACCGATATCTAAGCAAGAGTGATTAACGAAACAAATATGTGTTTGGGTAATCACATTTGCTTCGATATCGTTCGTTCCACATGTTGGTTTTACACATGTACGTATACAATATACATACCTATAAGTAGTACAGATCATAAAAATATTTTACCTAAACGGAACTTCAGTAGCTGTGAACACAAAGTTATAGTTGCACATATTCAAGAAGGAGTCTCTAAAGGCCAGCAGCAGAAGAAGAAGCAGCTGATACTTTCTGAAGCTGCCCAATTCACTGAGGATTCCATCGAAATAGAATTGCTGTTCATTCTTGTCATCCGTTGATCGTACAGTCATCTATAAAGTAATCAATTTAAACATTCATATAATTATGGTAAAATATTGGTAAGATACAAGCGATGTCTTGCGTTAGGAAAGCATCAATTATTTATGGAACATAAAAGAAATTTAAAGACTTCGAGGTTTTGTTATATTTTTATAAGGCTTACATTCGATGTTGTATTGTTTCAATATTTGAATCAATGGGCAAGCGAGTGGACTCAGATTTGCAACGTTTAAATTGAGAATAATTTAATTTCTAAGACAGACACGACTTGCGTAGTGTATTTCAGCTACTTCCATAGAATAATATCCTATAGTATTCTACTAGTACTATAGGATAATGCAAATAGTATTTATAAGATATTTTTGTCAACGAGCGATTCCTACGAGCGTGTATGAAAAAAATGATGACATTGAAAGAAGTAAAAGCTCTTCAGCTCGCAGTTGTCGTGCTAAAGTTCATGCATCACTTGAATTTTTGAATTCGTATGATACTTCGTGAATTCACAATATATTTTATTGACTTTGAAAGTGTTATGTCTTCGGAAACCATTTTGTTACATATCTAACGAGAATAATTTCTTTTAATTAAAAAGATTACTCACTCCGACTTCAAAGTTACTTAAGTTCATCTAAATATTTCACTCTTAGGAGATTAACTTTAATGTAATTAACTATTTATTAAAAAAAAAAGTTATTAGTTTCAAACTTCAGTAGTCGGAAAGGAAAATTTTCGTCCTCTTTTCAGCAAAACTTCTTCCGTCTTCTGAATTGGTAGCAGCTTCCTCGTGCACTTACAATTATACTGTACGTATTCAGCCCTTAATACTTTCTTAGATGTACGCTAATATTTTACGTTTTAAATAAAACTATCTTTTTGGATTTTTTCGCGCATTTATTTTGATTTTTGGTTCTCGACGCTTTAAATACTTTGCAGCAATCATTGTCACGGGAGAGATTAGTGTTTTAGTCGTCTGAAAGGCATTATATGTATAGTTGTTACGTCTTTGACAACTATATAATGCCATGTTTAATAGGTATAAGGTCTAGCCTCTCTATCCTTTCCAGGATTAAACTATTTTGTTACCAAATTTCATCTAAAAATCGGTTCTGTAGATTCAGAGATTACACCCACAACGTCACAAACTCACAATCTTACAAACTCACAAACTTTAACTCTTTGTAATATTCATATAGAATGTTATTTATTTAATTTTAAAATTAAATATTGAGCCCTTTTTAACGTACCACTGCTGGACATGGGCCTCCCTTCAATGCGAAGGGTATCAGGCCATACTCCACCACGCTGGCCAAGTGTGAGTTTTTTTTTTTCTGTTTTTATAAAGTCGTGGTTCTTATAGTTATTTAAATTATAACATTTTTAAATTAATTGTCAAAAAATATTCAAATAGACTATCATCGCTTTATCTCTGCGCTCTGGAAACATTCCATTAATAAAATTAACATTTTTAGTTGCATAATCAAATCGTATAATATATTAGTTGCGGAGACCATTTTCTATATTTTTTTTATTAAACACTTAACACTTTCAATTTCAAGTAATCTCACCTCTAATTTTCCATATTGGAATCGTAAAACCCAATAAGATACTCGGACAAAGTGGCTAGTGGACTAGTGGCAAGCATACATGTACAACTGCACATCCAGCCGATGTTTAGTTGTTGATTCTTTCTCTTAAGAAAGTGCGAAAAACAGCCCAGAGTTGGGAAGTTAGGCGTGTTACACTCCTGCGTCAAGGCAGCACATAAAGCCGTCGGGCTGTCATGTGGCTGCGCGTACACAAGTGCATTCCAGTTGGCTATATTTCTAATCTAGTCTAGTGACGGTTTAAAAAGTTATTGCTTGATACAATATAGTTGCAAGTAGTAAAAGTAAAAGGATTTATAATATCCTCTTTTGCAACGATATTAACATAATGATAGTTTTAATATTTTTTCCACAATTTCTTTATAAATATTTTTTTATCCTAAAATTTAATTTTAAAAATGTAAACGTACCTCACAGTACACATTATTTTTCAAATTTCCAAATGCAAAGTCAAAATAGTTTTAGCACTTTTTATGTCACACATTTTATATTTTATAGAAAAATATTTGTATGTGAACCACAAGATACCAGTGTAGTGTCAGTCTTTCGTGCACAAGTAAGAATTTTACTGAAAAGTTCACCTCAAAATTTTAGTTTTAACTACGTGTTTCTAGTTAAATGAAATATTGCATATGAGCGTTTCTTATAAAAAGAATATAATAAGCAAGGAAGTAAAGTAACTAAGGAACGATTGTACTTAAACTCATACAAAGAGTTCAATATCATATGAAAGTTTATATGAAAATTTGTTATTTTTGCTTCTATTTAGTTACATTGCCATATTAGAAATACCAAAGAGTCCGCTGTCTCATTATTGTAACATAATTAATTGTAACAATAAAAAAAATATTTGGTACTAGCGACTCACCCTCACTCTGCTCAGGTTCGTCCCTAATTACGTTTTAACTTATAGTATGAATTTCTCAGAGATGAGATATTTTACTGTAGTAAAAAGTACTTTATATGTGAAACCGGATAACCAGCTATCATCATACCAAACTTCATCAAAATCCTTCTAGTGGTTTTGTCGTGATGCGTTCCCAGACAGACAGACACACAAAAAATCTAAAAACTATAGATTCGGCCTCTGTAGCGATAATAAACACTATTTCAATAAGATTTTTCAAAAAATATTTTTAATGTACTTTACTTTTTGATTCGACTCAGAATTTTATTATATGTTTAAATGGAATTTGCATAAATAATTAAAAATATATTTTTATCAATCATTTACATACATTTAAATTGAGTATAATTTTATGTTTTATACTGATAATCTACATATATACGGGGAAAGCTGACGCAATTCGGGTTATAAATGCCTAACGTTTGAAGACATCTATCCATCTATCCTATTAATAATAATACTTATAATTTGTACCTAAAAAGTATAGCCACGGTAATGTAATTATGTAACATTACCGTGGTATTGCGTTATAAAGAAGCATATACTCGTATGTATACTTTCAGTCACACGTTATTTTCGTTTAGCGACCGCAAAATAACTGTCTTTTTTATTTACTCGCAATTTATTTATGTCGACAGAATGAATACTGTGAAAGCATAAGTTAGATGTTAATTTTCGCCTCACACAATAAATTGGTAAAGATGAAAGAATGAAAAAATGATTGAATTGATTGCTGTTGACTCAAAATGTGCATCGATGTCGCTATAGAAATGGTAACCCCATACAATAAATAATATCAGTACGACATAATATTACTGCTTTAATATATATATATATATATATATATATATATATATATATATATATATATATATATATATATATATATATATATATATATATATATATATATATATATTAGCGAAATCAATTAGGCCTACAGAAAAATCTTTCTTCTAGGGTACACTCGCAATAACTATTCATAACTATCTATTTAAAACGTACCTAGAGACGCGCCCGAGCAAAGAGATGGCACTTCACTAGTATAAATATAAAAAGTATCATCCTACCTTTGTAATATACGCTCAGTTTCTATTATATTAATGAAGTTGTTTTTATTGTTTTTATTTATTTTTAATTTCACTATAAATATGACTCCACTTTAGTTTTACTGTCTTTACGACAGAACTAATTCGTCCGCGAACGTGCGCGCACTCGATGGTAGACGAGTATTAACCCCATTGTTGCTACTACATATATTTTAGGGTTCCATAGTCAAAAGCTGAAATGGAACCCTTATAAATTCATCAAGTCTGTCTGTTTGTATTTTAATACTACGAACTATAATAATAACTGAATTGATAAACGGTTATAATGATCTGTGGTTAGATATCTACTACTGGTACTAGTTTCTACAAAAGATTTAACCCCATTGCCGTAGACATATGTTCAACAGATGTTTTAATTTTTTTTACCACAAATCCATGTCTAACTATTGTTTAGGGTTGTCTTAGTCACGTGTTTAAATTTAAACAGCCCGAAACCGTGGTGTAAGTCGTGATAAACTGTTTTTTAATCCAATTATATCATTCATTTTGCTCTATGATTTTACTTGTGAATGTTTATTTTTGATAATTGCAATGGATGTTATTGATTCAATTGATTCTATCGATTTGGAAGTCTTAGAAGTGTTTTTACACTCTATTTTAGCAGATTTTGTAAATCATGTACATATGTCTGTCTCCGACTGCATTATACTATGTTCCTTCGTCAACTTGTTTTCTACGTTTTAGCCCGCTTTTGACGCAGTTAGGTTTTTTATTTTCGTAAATATTTTTTTTAATTATTGTTTTTTTAGCATTTCTCATTCCAAATTACCTTTTTAATATATAAATTGTATATATTTTTGTAAGCCTTTTATTAAGCCCTCGATAGGTTTTAAAAAAAAAAAATTTTGAAGACAAAATCGTCAAAAATTGGCCATTTTAATTTGCATGCGTTTTGCGTACAAATATATGTTGTTTATAAATAATATTGCGGCATGTGTACAAATATTATTTCTGCACAAATACTTATTTACAGTTAGTACTATAATAGATAGAACAAGCATCTAGTTAGGCAGCGTCTAACCATGTCATGTGTTTAACACACGTTTGTGTTAAACACAAACTTTCAACTTGTTATATAGACTTAATTTATAATTATAATAATTAAGAGTTACTTTGATTGTTATTGCAGTCTTCGCCAGGAAATGGTCTAATAAATTCAGTTTAACCATATTAGAGATTAGAATAAAAATAGGGGTTGGTTTCGTGAAATCGATATGGGATTGCTAGATAAATAAAAATCACACATCGACATATAAATTGTTTATGAGTATACATTTATATTTATAAAAGATTATAAAAATTATAAATAATAATATGATAAATATAATTATAAATTAAGATTCAGCCTTTTTAGTCTTGACGCCGATCATAGACGCCTCTTCCATAGTATCGGACAGCTTGTGACCGAGAGTTTCGGGAGTGATGAGAACTAAAATACCAGAGAGTAATGCAAATCCTCCAAATAGAGCAAACGGCAGATTGACCCACACAGCAGCACCCTGTAATATTTCGAATCATATTAAATTCAAAATATTTTTATTGATCTGGATTTTGGAACTCTATTTCATCTATACAAATATTATAAAGAGGTAAAGTTTATGAGTTTATGAGATCGTGAGTTTGTGACGTTGTAGGGGATAGTCTCTGGATCTACTGAACCGATGTAGATGAAATTTGTTAAGAAGATGGGTTCGAGTCCTGGGAAGGATATAGGATACTTTTTATGCCGGAAATTATCCTTTAAGAGGGTAAAAATGGGGATAAAAATTGGTATGGGTTAAAAGTTGGATAATGGTTGATATGGGGAATCACGCTAGGGACGAACCCGAGCGAAGCGAGGGTGAGCCACTAGTATTAAGATAAAAAGCCAAGCTTTACTACTCTACAATATCTGCTTAAGAGTAAAAAAAAGAATGAAATGTAATTACAATTGATATTGGTATTTTAAGTAAGAAATTTTCTTTTTTTTCTTGGCGTTCTATATGGTTCTATAGGAACCTCAATTCAACGAAGAATAAAATCAAATAGCCAAATAAATGACTTACAAAAGCTGGGGTGAGTGGGGCAACGATAGATCCAATCCGGCCCATCATGGAGGAGAAGGCAAATAGACTGTGCCTGTACTTAGTAGGATAGAGTTCCGCAGTATACACGTATACGGATGTCATCACAATGGCAATGCTGTATTTGCCAACAAGATAAACCGCCAAAGACGCACTATATAATCCTGCAATAAATATATACATATTAAATTTAATAAAATGAGACGACTTCAAATGGATATACATAGCCACAGCGTAAAAATACAATTGAAATACAGATCCTGTCATAATAATCATGTTTACTTAAATTAAAGTAACAATTTAACTAAGAATCTATTTAATATATACAAATTAAAACGACATACCTGCTGGCATAAAGATATACGCGATTTGACAAGCCGCACAAATCCAGAAGGCTCCTGCCAGAACTGGCTTTCTTCCAATCCTCCCCATTAAGAGCACAGCTGTCCAGTAACCAGGGATTTCGGATGCCGAAACAGCTACATAGTTTAAGTACCGATTTCCTGACATATTCACCGAATTGATTGACATGCCATAGTAAATGAATGTTGTTGTCATCCACCAAACTGGTGATACCATCACTCGAAGTAAAATCGGTTTGTGTTTAAATATTAAGGCTATTAGCCACGGTTCGTTCGCTTTCTGTTCCTTTTCACATGTTTTTTTCCTTTCCTCCTCCAGTATGTTTTCTCTCAATAGCTCCAGAGATTTTTGAGACAGTTGAGTTTTGTTAACACGAGCTACGTCTTTTAAAACAGTTTCTGCTTCTTCGAATCGACCTTTGCTCATGTACCATCGTACAGACTCTGACATGATCCAGAAGTAGGAGATTGTGATGAGTTGTGGTAAATATAAAGTAAGCGTAAACATCCGCCAGTTAGGAACAGCCCATGCGATTAAACCCATCGTAATTTGACCGATTGAAAAGAAAGTGTTCATAGTAGCACCCGCAGCGACTCGATACTTAGGACCAATGAGTTCCATCACTGAGAAAAAAAACATATATTTGAATTGAAATTCAGACTACATATTTTATACTATTAACTTTGTGGTTTATTCAATTTTTCTTTAAAGACTGCCAAGTTTCATTATAAGACTTCATATTTCGCTGTAGTTTATAGAAGTGGTATTCCTTAAAGACGAGGCTATGGCAGAAGAATTTGAATCTACGAACTTAGACAAAATGGCATTCTACAGTTGTTTTCATGTGTAGTTAAAATAAATATCAAATACAAGCGTTATGTCACAGAAACATAATATGTAATTCCCATTTGTTGTTTAGAGTTTTATTCATAAACGATTGTTACAGTAGAATAGCATCTTCTGCTGTAATTAGCCTGATTAATAGAACTTTAATCACGAAATTAAAAACAATATTTCAAAATATTTTGATGAGAAGCGAACAAGCTAAATTTTATATTATATTGATCACTTAATTATTATAGGGTTTTTGTAATGAGCTTATAATTATTTGATTTATTTAGATATATGAATAATTAATCCTTATTTTATTTCATTAATTTCAAAAAAACATGACTGAATAAATATATCCCTGATAATATTTTGATTAGAAAGGCACGCTTTAGCTGCATGATTATATTTTCATTGTGTATAAAGCATTTTTAATTTATGCAAGGTCATTATATTGTATAACATTTATCAGTTAAATTGTACGATATTTGCCACACTACTTATATTTAAAGTCTAACTTCGGATATCATTAAAATTACTTGTCTATACTAATATTATAAAGAGGTAAAGTTTGTGAGTTTTTGACGTTGTAGGGGGCAATCTCTGGATCTACAAAACCGATTTAGATGAAATTCGGTAAGAAGATAGTTTCAGACCCTGGAAAAGAGATAGAATACTTTTTATCCCGAAAATCATCCCTGGAGAGGATGAAAATCGGGATGAAAGCTTGTATTGGGAAACAAGCTAGGGATGAGTCGTTAGTTAAAACTAAATTTGAAATCATGATGAGTGGATAAAATACACCACAAAGAACAAATATAATAGAACAATTTTCGATTAATTAATTTATCATAATGAAATAATTAATGCAAATTACTCTTACATAAAATATAGCAGCAGGAAAACCCAGCTGAACCAAAAGTGGCTTCCGCTACCTCCGAAATGAGAAAGCCGACGTAAGTACCGGCAAAGTACCGCATGGCACCTATCCAAGCAGTGTTGACGGCATTGATACTGAGAGCCGTTCTGCGCCCCCAGCGGTCCGACACGTAGCCCGTGATGGGCAGCGCAGTCAGAGTTCCGAAAGTTCGTACAGACCCGATCAGAGACCGACGCCATTCGTCACAGGCTAAATCGTACTGTAAAGAATCATATTAATTCATGTTAAATATGACTTTCAAATCATTTTAAAAGTATGTGGCTATTATTATGGTCGTGAAATCTTGTTATAAGTGTACGATAATAATTTTATTTGACTGAAAATAAAAAGCATAATATAATTATTATTAACATTGTGTCAACCCCGAGTTTTTTTTACTCTGATTATATTATGTACTTAAACATAAAATTTTGGGTTTTCCAGTCTTCTTGCATATTTTTTAAACTTCATAAATAAATTCCGATCCCAAACCAGGTTATTTTATCAAAGCGTGTGACATGTTATTTTGGCTCACCCTCGCTTTGCTCGGGTTTACCTCTAGGAAAACAAAAACAAACCTATCCGGGAACCGTACATTTTTTCGAGCTAAAAAGTAGCCTGTAAATTATTCTAGATTATAATCTATCTCTGTGCCAAATTTCATCCACATCCGTTCAGCCGTTCTGGCGTGAAAGAGTAACATACATCCATACTCACAAACTTTCACATTTATAATACCTATTTATACAGATTATGATAATTTTTAATGGATACTGCTATAATCTTGCTACATTTAACGTAATATCGAAGTCGATGAATCGCACCTCATATTTTAATGTTTTTAGTATGTAAATATGGCATATAAATGTAACATACAAAATATAATTATTTTCATACTCATGTCTGTTTTGCAAGTAGTCAAAAGAAAATAATGTAACTTGGTGCCGGATTTCCATTAGTATCAACTCGACCTAAATGGTATGCGCGATATCCATATGCATCTTATTTCAATTAGCTTCTTTCTAATTGATCTACTTAATTTGTTTGGTAAGAATCTATATTAATAATGATTTATTTTAAATAATAAAAAATAATGATTTACTTCCGACCGATTTCAACCACGACGGTCATTCTCATTGAGACAAGCCAACTGCGCAGGAGATGTTATAGTCCACAAGTTTACTCGCACACACAAGTCCACACTGTATTTCACTCCCATGCTCCGGTGGGACGATTACTCGACACAAACAGTGAGAGTTAAGGCACAGGACCGACGGCTTTACGTGCTCTCCGAGGCACGGGAATGAAACACTGCCAACTTCCCAACTCCGGGCTGTTACTTGAGGCTTACTTAACAAAAAGACTCAATAACTAAACTTAGTCCGACCCAGGACTCGAACCCAGGACCTCCAGATGTGCAGCCGTACATGCTAACCACTGCACTACCGAGGCAGTCAAATAATCTATCTTTATTATAATATTAATCTATATTAATACCACTTTGGTATATATTCACCTATTCTTATAACATATTCTTTCAAAGAATGTACGTAAAAAAATCTCGGTAGGCTTAGATCTAATAGATAGAAGTAATGATCTACGACGTAGGTACTAATATATTACTGGCGAATCACCCTCGCTTCGCTCGGGTTCGTCCCTCCTTGCGTTATAACGTTTTGTATAGATTTCTCAAGGATGAAATATTTTCCCGCAGTAAAAATTATCCTATATGTTGACCCGGATAACCAGCACTATCATCATACCAAATTTTATCAAAATCTGTCCATCAAAATATTTAATGTACAGATTCGGCTTAGTTAGAATTTTATTATATGTATAAATAATAAAAATATTATAAGTGCAAAAGTTTATGAGTACCTGTTTTACTTCGTGGCTTAGCAATTTTATGCATTTATTATCGAGATAGCTCATATCCGGGTTTAACACATTAACATTATAATACTACTTGGCACACTTTTTATCAAAATTTGTACTTATTTAGCAAGTGAAGCCACGGATGAAAACTAAGTTCTGAAACTAAAACAATGTAAATACATAGGTAATAACTATAACACCATTTCGAAACACATTTTTAAGCCTCGCAACCAAAGGTCTGATAAGCAGTGACCATCAATAACCTATATCGACTTTCTTAGATTTACGCGAATGTTTGACATTTTTAAATAAAACTATCTTTTCGGATTATTTCGCGGATTTATTTCGATTTTTGGTTCCCGACGTTTCGATGATGCTGTAAAGCATTCGAAACGTCGGAAACCAAAAATCAAACAAAGGCAATCTAATCTTTTGAATACACATCCTTGAATCGTAGTTTTATTACTCGTCTTAATACTATATTTAACATACACAAACGTACACGTGACGTGTTAATTATTTTTTGCAGTGAGTATGCAATACATACTGACATCCAGACCGCCAACCCGCACTTGGCCAGCGTGGTGGACTATATATTGAAGTATTGAAGGAAAGCCTTTACCCAACAGTGGGACGTAAAAAGGGTTGAATACAATACAAGTGATACTCCTGTGACTAAGTAGTCAACGTTTCGGAAATAGCTGATATTTAATGGAACTGCTATATTATACATATATGCAAAAGTTTGTATGTTTGTTACTCCTTCACGCTGGAACGGCTTGGGCAGATTCATCTATTTTTCCATTTCTTATGTCCTACTTTCTCTGAATCTACTGGGTGAAACTACAATTGATAGTGGAAAAGAGATTGGGTACTCTATGTACTCCTTAACACCTCCAGGTAAATTTCTAGGAAATTAATTAAATTTCTAAAAAAATATTTTTTTAAGAAATCTATTGTTAATTGTAACGCCGCGCCGGCGTGTCCGCGGTCGCGGAGGGATTAACCCACGTGTAACGGCGGTATAATTAATTTAAGTCATATGAAAACTACATCCTAAAGATGTATTTTTTTTTTTACTTCAATGATACCTAACTGTATGAAAAACAAAGCAAAATACTAGAGTTTAACAATACACGTTTTTTATTACAACATTAATCAAATGATTGATTTAAAAATGCGTGTAAAGTAAATTAAAATTTTGTTTCAAAAACCAAATACTTCAAACTTTTTGTATAAAACTGATACTTTTAGTTGTTGAAATCATTAATTGCAAAAATATATTTTTTCCAGAGCTTAGCTGAGTTCGGGCTAATCTCGATAACTACGATTCGGATTTTCCTACGGGTTTTACCACAATAAAGAGTTCAAATTTCATTAATCAATTATAAGCTTATTTCCACCCCATATTTAAATTACACATATGTCTAATTGTCTGTCTATAATTCTATAATACTAGCATTACCCGCGGCTTCACTCGCGCTAAAACTACAGAAAAATCTCTATAAAAGTAGTTTCTTACAAACTTTCATCCACTATTTTACCCCTTTATAGGATGAATTTCGTAAAATGCTAAAATACGTATTTATATAATTTTATTGAAGAGCTTTAATACCAAGTTTCAAGTAATTCTGATCATAAATATTTTTATAAATTGTATTATAAAGTGTTTTCCCGTAGGAATTAGGTAAACTCCCGCGGTAAAAAGTAGCCTATGTCACTCTCCAGCCTTCCAACTATCTTCACACAAAAAATCACGCCAATCCGTCACTCCGTTTCCACGTGCAAGAAAGACAAACAAACAAACACACTTTCTCATTTATAATATTAGTATGGATATAAGCTCATTTGCATGCTGCTGCTCTACAAAATCAAATATAATGTATTCCTGAATGAAGTTTCATCAGACGCTTACTGTGGGTAATCAAATCTTAATAAAAAGATCAAGTATAACAATATAACTTAATATAATAATATAACTTACATCATAGACAACGGTGTCGGTGGTCTCGTAGAGATATGTTTGGCAGTCTTTTATAGTGTTCGGATTGAACCACTCTGCAGGGCAGACATCGTTCCTTGCTGTAGCATTCACAGAAACAAATCGCCTGCAGTTGTCAAAGGAGTTGCCGGCAGCGGGCACCGCGTTCAAGATCCATGTTGGCCTAAACTCAGCTGTGTCTTGTGTCTCACATTCCTCAATCAAACATCTGAAAGATTTCATTATACATTTTTATTTAACGATTTATTTAATTTTTATTAAGGACAGAATTCTGTAGCCCTTATACCTGGTACTAATACGAGCGGTTGTAAAAACGAATTCACTAGCAGCCCAAGCAGCAAAAATTACCACAATAACAGATAGACCTAATGTCCGTAATTGATAAGGGCCTATCTGACCAATTTCTTCAACTAATATTTTGTCTAAATTCACGGTATTTTGGTTCTTATTCTCTTCACTATCGCCATTTCGATGATCTGTTTCTTCAATGCCCATTTTTAGATGTCCGTCTTGAAAGAAGTATTACAACCCTCTGACCTCACGTTACGGTTCGCTAGACGTAGAGTGAATAGAATTTTTATTACCAGATAACATGTAGATACGATATGCGTCAATAAAATTGATAATACTTATTGTACTTAATTCATTTCAATTTTTGTTGTATGACTTTTAGGCGTCTCGGTTAAATTCACGAAGTATAAAGAAATAGTAATGTTGATTCACCGCTAAAAGTATATGATGAATTTATATAATCATATTATTTTTTAACTTCTAGTTTTTGTATTACGTTTAAAAAATATTATATTAAAAAACTATTGATTGAATGATATCTTTGTAAAATGTGTAATTTGTATAAATGGCGTCATATGCCGGGGGATAAACTATGAGAAACAAGAGTTCCCGTAGGAGAAGGGATAATTATTACGAAAATTCATCTACTTTAAGCTGATTTCAGTAGTTACATAGTTAAAACAATGAATTTAATTACTTTTACTGCTAGTATTTCTCCATAAATTATACCTCTATTTTTGAAAAATCTAATTTGTTAGAAGAGTTAATAAATGTAAAGAATTTTATTTGAAGTTACATCTCCCAGCTGCTTGGTAAAATGTTTTCGTAGATTCGTAGATACGAGATACGCGTAGATCGGTCTCTACGTCGACGTACTTTACAGTAAGGTTGGACTCTGCAGGTAGCGGAATGATGCAGTCAGAACTTTAGTATATGTAGCAACATACACGAACGATACAAGTAACACGGACATCCCTTCAGTGGGATATTAAAAAGGGAAACCATAACGTAAATATAGCACAGATTACCCTATCCAATAGTTTTAAAATTGGAGGTATGAAATGTATAGATTCTCACTCTTATTATAAATATTATATAGATTAATATCATATAGATAATATCATATAGATTCGCGCAATGATCTATAAGATCAGCTGACTCATGGAATGACGATTTCCAGAGCACTTTATTTGAACCGTTAGAAAAATAATTAAACTGCTAACATTAAATCTTATTTAAATAAATATTAATTTAAATTAAATTAGAAATTTCTAATTTAACTTTATTATTTAAATAAAATGATGTACATTACACTAACTATAAACTACCTACTACGTCCATCTATTATTATGTATCTTTTGTTTAAATAATAACATGATGTTATTACTCTAAGTAATCATAAATTAGGTAAAACATAGATAAACAAGTCATTGCTTATATCTAAATACCTATTTAATCAAGTGTCAACATAATTAATATTTTAAATTAAATAATTAGATAGGACTAGTGGCCGGCACTCACTTTGCTCAAATCTTTTTTTTAATAAATGTCGTTATACGTCCAACGTGTACAGGTTGATTTGTGGATACTCACCGGCTAGAAAAAACCAAAAGGAACGTTGCAAGATACTGATCCTGATCACTAACACACTCCACGACACACATGACGTCCCGGCAGCTGGCCTACCGAGGTAGACCACAACAACCTGGGAGCTGCTCCCACGATCCACTCTCCTATCAGAGAAGTACCGATAGCAACTGGCATAGCATATCTCCTGAGACTCACCTCCCAAGTGCGTTTCATACCGGCTGAAATGTCGAATTACAGAGCCCCTCCACCACGACGAGGTCAACATACTCTTATATCGGATGGTGGACTTATGTCCCCATATGATGGTGACGGTGGACTTATATCACACGGTGTCCACTTGATGTCAGGATAAAAACAACCTTTATCGCGTATCAACTTTGTGCAACGTCATCTATTGATATGATCAAACCTAAATAGTATTAAAATGATTAGTACTGACGTAAAAAAAGACCATTTTATATGATAATTCAGGAATTCTATTATTTATGGGCTAAATTTTATCTAAATCAATTCAATGATTTACGCGCGATGTACCTAGTAGTGAACACCCAAACAAATTAACAAACTTTAACATTTATAGTATTAGTGGGATTATTTCAACACGTGCAAAATTACTGATAATGATTTTCTTATAATCTAGTAATGTACATACCTAGGAAATGAATCAAGCAAATTTGAATAACTAATAAAGTTATCTTTATCTCTAGGAAAGATCTTGTCAGCGTACGATAAGAACAATAAAAGTAAATAATAGTGCTACTGACTACTATGTATTCAGCCCTTTTTAGCGTCCCACTGCTGTGCACGGGCCTCCCTTCTATACAATGGTGATCAGGCTATAGTCCACCACGCTAGCCAAGTGCGGGTTGGTGGACTTCACTGTCCTTCGAAAACTTGCTAGACTCTCTCAGACATGCAGGTTTCCTCTACATGGTTTCCTTCACCGTAAGGTAAGTGGTAAAATTTGACTTTACTTGCTGTGTTGCTGTGTGAGCAGTCGCGGGGTCAAGTCCCGCTGGGGGCATTCATTTGTGTGATGTGCACGAATGTTTGTACTCCAGTCATGGGTGTTTATATTTATAATATGTGTGTATTTAGAGTAATAGATGTATACTGTATCAACTATCTGGTATCTATAACACAAGCCTCGTAGCTTACCATGGAACTAGATGGCGCAGTGTGTTAATGTCCCAACATATTTATTTATTTAATTATGTTAGAAATGATGCGCACATGAAAATAACAGAGGTGTGAGACACGGGATTTGAAACCATTTCACTCGGTTTCCCAAGCGTAACCACTGGCCTACCACTGCCTATACTACTACTACATACATACCTAGAACATACAATATACATACTGACTAGTATGTACATTGTATGTTCTAGGTTGCAGTTCTTAACCGGTTCAAGTACAGCCATTGGGATTTTCTGTCAAGGAAATCCCAATAACAGCTCGAAATTAGGTTGTTGGCGATGTTACCACCTACCACCACCATCACCTTACCTCGGAGAACATGTCAAAATTGTTAGTCGCTCAAGTAGTCTTGCAACAATAATACCTATTTTACTACCTAGAATTATTGCCGCAAGATATTCGGTAAGCTATTCACTTTCCTCCTACTTCTTGCGCTATAAAATTGCTTATCAATTTTACTTAACCAGATGTTTCCTAAAAGATTTCATTCAATGTATAAAAAATATTCAAAAGCGGTATTAAGTGATTTAAATAATAATGACAATTGCGCATATTTGTACGAGTACATATAACTGAAATACAATCTTATCGGAATTTTATTATGATTACATAAATTGTCAACAGTGGTAGCCCAGTGGTAACGTGGTTGCTTGGGAAACCGAGTGAAATGGGTTCATATCCCAGGTCGTGCACATCAGATATTTTCATGTGCGAATCTTTTCCAACATGATTACCATATGTCTTACGGTGCATGAAATCTTGAGGAAACCTGCATGTCAGAGAGAACCTAGCAAGTTTTCGAAAGATATGTGAGGATGCCCCTCGTATTGAAGAGATTCCTGTTCCCAAAAGTGTTTCTTAGGTTACGGCAACATATTAAGTTTGTATTCATTTTGCGATCGAATGCGTGAAACAGAAAACATGCCATATCTCAAAAATACCAACGTATCTTCTTCAAAATAATTTTCGCTATAAGTACCTGGAAGCTCTATAATATAACATAATAGTGCAGCAACGACTGGCTGACAGGTTTATTTAAATTGTCTTCGATTCAATAATATATGAACGTGTTTTAATATTTACTATATTTTATAACTAATATTTTTGTGTATAATTAAAGTATTAACATTCGTATAGATGATGTGATAAATATTCCCTTAGGCTAAACACTTTCATCCCAAATTCAATAGGGAATGAATTTTAGATATTTGTTCTTAATGCTTTCTAATATTAACACCTCCAGGTAAATTTCTAAGAAATTAATTAAATTTCTAAGAAATCTATTGTTAATTGTAACGCCAGCATGTCCACGGTCGTGGAGGGATTAATTTGAATTAAAATACAATTCTATGTACAATGTTTTATTATAAATATAATATATAATTACTATCTTATGCAGTAACTTTTTTCTTAGAGCTAAGTTGTTCTGCTTCTTCTATGGTGTTAGGTAAGTTAGTGCCAAGTGTTTCGGGCGTAGTGAAAATAAGCAGTCCTGATAAAAGAGCCATTGATCCGAATAGTACTGATGGCAGACTTTCCCAGACTTCGAGGGCCTAAAATAAATTTAATAAAAAAGAAGTTAGTAAAATTACTTTTCTATAATATCATATTTAATTAGTGAAGTTAATTTTCTGTCCAAACCAAATTAGGTTTAAAGACATTTATTTCTATTATATAAATTTATTTTTATTATTCATACCTTATTCTCGAAAATTGTCAATTGACTACTTATGACAACTAATACTTATATATAAACTCTAACTCTTTGAAGACAAGAATAAGAAGTACATAAACGACACGTACGACAAAATCGAGAATAGTAGCATAAACAGCTAAATAAACAGCTGAACTATGTTCACTTAATATTAGGAAAATTATATAACAAAAAACTTATGATGTGATGATGTTCTCCTGACCGATTCCGGCCACGGCGGCCAATCTCATTGAGACTAGCCAACTGCGCAGGAGATATTATAGTGCACAAGTGTACGCGCAGGCACAATTGCACTCTCTATTCCTGTCACTCTCATACTCTGGTGGGACGACCACTCGACACGACCAGTGAGAGTTAAGGCGCAGGACCGACGGCTTTACGTGCTCTCCGAGGCACGGGGGTGAAACACCGCCAACTTCCCAACTCCGGGCTGTTACTGAGGCTTAATATACAGAAAGACTCAATAACTAAACTTGGCCCGACCCGGGACTCGAACCCAGGACCTCCGGGTGTGCAGCCGTACATGCTAGCCACTACACCACCGAGGCAGTTATGCAACTAATCATGCAGTAGTGTTACTTAATCGTATCTTTCAAAAGTATGTGGTTCTTTACTTTCTCCTTAATCTATACTAATATTATAAATGTGAAAGGTTGTGAGTATGGATGTATGTTTGTTACTCTTTCACACCAGGACGGCTGAACGGATCTTTATGAAAGGCACAGAGATAGATTATAGTTTGGAATAACACATGGGTTACATCTTATCCGGGAAAAGTGTACAGTTACCGTGGGATAGGTTTGCTTTTGTTGTTTTAATAGATTTTGCATCTTCTACATTTTTAGGTAACAAATCGTATAGCTGTGCTCCTTCAAAGAGAATCAGCCTTCAAACCCGAGACTCTGAGACTACACAATCAGCAGGCGTACATCGTAACCACTAAACAAAGAGGCAATGAAAGTATAATACTCGAATCTAATACTCATACTTACCAGGGCAGGTGTAAGCGGTGCAGTGATAGATCCCAGTCGACCTAACATAGAAGCGAAGGCGAGCAAACTGTGGCGGTACCTGGTAGGGAATAACTCGGCTGTGTACACATATATTGACGTCATCACCATGGCGATGGAGAACTTGCCGATTAAATACACTGTTAGAGACAGTTCTTCATAGCCTGCAAAAAAGGAAAACTTTTAAAAAATACTAACTAAAGTGTTGAAAATTACACAGATAATATTATATATATATATATATATATATATATATATATATATATATATATATATATATAACAAAATCGGGTTAGTTACACTATTTATAACTCAAGAACGGCTGGACCTATTTCTATGATCTTTGTTTTCTTGGATTTATCTCCGCCCTGAATAGCCAAATAACTATTAGATTGATTAAACATCAGAAAAATTCACGGTAATTTTTTTACTAACGCTGGCTAATAACTATTTATATCTATTAAAAACTTACCTAGGGATGAACACAAGAGAAGCGAGGGTAAGTCGCTAGATATGGATAAAATTAAAAAATGTTTAGATTTAACTAATCCTTTATAGACAAAATAAGTATTTGAGCGAAAATAGAAGGCTATGTTAATAAGACAAAAGAAGAACGGCTTTACCGATTTTAGTGTCACTTTCACGAGTGGTTAGTTATTAAAAATCTACTTTTTTATTTAGTCATTCAAAGTGCATAAATGATTTTTACCTGTTGGGATAAACGCAAACCCGAACTGGCACGCCGCACAAAGCCAATATCCACCAATCAACACAGGTTTTCTTCCAATTCTGTCCAATAGTAAAATAGCTGTCCAGTATCCAGGAATTTCTACCGCAGCTACGTACACATAGTTTAAAAATCTATTTCCTGACAAATTCACTGCATTGATGGACATTCCGTAATACACCAAAGTATTAGTTATCCACCAAATAGGTGCAACACAGCATCTAGATAAGATAATTTTTGATCTGAAAACTAATACTACTAGCCAAGTCTCTTTAGGCTTTTCAATAAGTTTTTGGGCCTCGGCCGATTCTCGGAGGAGTTGCAAAGATTTTTCTGACAACTCCCTCTTATTTACCTTAGCCACTTTTTTCAAGATCGCTTCAGACTCTTCGTAGCGACCCTTGCTCATGAGCCAACGCACAGATTCTGAAAGAATCCAGAAGTAGGAAACGACAAGTAACTGTGGTGCGTACAGCACCTGTGTAAGAGTGCGCCACGGCTGCACTCCCCAAGCGATTAGCCCGAGGAACACTTGTCCAAGTGCAAACATTGTAGACATAGTGGCTCCGACGATTACACGATACTTTGGTCCCACCAACTCTGTTACTAAAATTTTAATAATAACACGTTAAATCATAAAAGTAATAAACATGTATTGTATAATTTAATTGGCTTTATGTATGTTAAAAGTGATCCTACAACCCACCTATCTTAGTATACAAAATTCCCGTGTCACGATGTTGGTCCGGGATGAACTCCGAAACTACTGTCCGACTTAACTTTTTTTTAAATGCGTAATTTGTTTCATTTACCCCGATTATTTCCTTTTTTTATTGCAAAATTAAAGATTTTCTTGTGTATGTCACAGCAACGCGTAGTCAGGTCTGCTAATACATTATAAAATAAAATCATAACGAAAATATAAATAAGTTAAGTACCTAAAATATAACAAGACGAATAAGCACCAGCTCCTAAAGTAGATTCAATAACTTCAAGTGCAAGAAACCACTCGTAAGAGTTCACAAAAGACCGCACGAGACCAATCCAAGCAGTGTTGAAGGCGTTGAGAGTGAGAGCGACGCGTCGGCCCCAGTGGTCAGAAATATATCCGGTGATGGGGAGAACAAGTAAAGTACCGATTGTTCGGATGGAACCGATTTGTGAACGCTTCCATTCGTCGCACGCCATGTCAAACTAAAATAATAAATTTCTAATATCAGGCAAGAAGTTCTTTGTTTTATATTACTAAGATAACCACTATATACATTAAAAATATTTGATGCTTATAATTTGAAAGGTATGATAATTACGTCTAACATAAGTGATGTGATTGAAATGAGGTGAAGTCATTAATTTAACGTTTTTATTGTCAGCTTTATAAATTGTCAGAAGTAAAATCAAGGTCCGTACAGTTACTATTCAATCCCTTTCAGCGTAAAGAAGTAACATACATACACACATATACCTGCACAAGCTATATTCGCAAATATAATAGTGGTCCGATTATTCCCCCTAGTACGGCAACAGAGGGATCGGACTAATAATTAAAATTATTATTATTATATAAAACTAAAGTAAGATATTTAACTAGTTTTTAATTAAAATTTATAATATAATTTATCAACAAACTGTTCATAACTTACATCATACACCACAGTAAGAGTATTCTCATACACATATCTCTCACAAGGCACAGTCTGTGATCGATCGAACCAAGCCGCGGGACACACGTCGGTTGCCTCGATCACTTGAGAACTGTTGGGATATCTTTCACACGCTTCAAAGTTGTCTCTACTTGATCCCGGAATAGCATTTAATACCCAGCTTGGGGCAAATTCTGGATTTTCACCGTCACATTGTGGAATTAAACATCTGAAAATTAAAGTTATCCGACTATTTATTTATTTCTAGCGACGGTACGATTTGACGCTTAGTATGGAATAGATATACTATATCTATACTATAATAAAACAGTAGAGGTCGAATGTCTGTACATAGCAAAAAAATGCTAAAAACCAAGTCAGGGAGATGTAAGAAGACAAATAGAACAAATCCAGATTTTTTTTCAATTTTTTTGTTTCTCTGTCTGTTTGTCTGTTTGTAGGGGCTAATCTCCGAATCTATGGGACCGATTTAAATGAAATTTTGCATGGTGATATCTTATATCCCCGGGCAACATCTTAGATACTTTTTATCCCGGAAAATTAAATGGTTCCCGTGGGATAGTTAAAAAGCTATAATAACTTATACAGCTTAGTACACCAAAACTACTAACTGGATTTTAATAAAACTTTACAATAATATAGTTCATACATGACAATAGCAAATCGGCTACTTTTTATCCCTGAATAATAAAGAGTTCCCGTGGGACAGTCAAAAACCTATAGTAACTTATACAGCTTAGTACACAAAAACTACTGATTGGATTTTGATGAAACTTTACAATAATATAGGTCATATATGAAAATAACAAATAGGTTACTTTTTATCCCGAAAAAATGAACGGTTCCCGTGGGATAGATGTTTTCGTTTATTTGTAGCGTATTATGTGCACAACATAGACCTCAAAACAATAGTTATTAAAAAATTTGTCTGTTTGTCTGTTTGCATGTATCTGCTTGTCTGTTTGTATGTTTGTACGGGCTAATCTCCGAAACTGTTGGACCGATTTAAATGAAATTTTGCATGGTGGTACCTTATATCCCCGGTCAACATCTTTGATACTTTTCATCTCAGAAAATTAAAGAGTTCCCGTGGGATAGTTAAAAAACTATAGTATCTTATACAGCTTAGTACACAACAACTTATGCACCTAATTTAGTAAACTTTAACATTCTGATACCTTATATGGCCGGTCAAACAATAGGCTACTTTTCATCCCGGATAAATAAACGGTTCCCGTGAGAACTAATAGATCTCTATCAGTGTTTTTCTAGAGGCGATCCCGAGCGAAGCGAGGGTGAGCCGCTAGTATATTACATAGGTATGATGAGTTTTACTTGAGATATTATTAATTTTCCATAAAAATGAACTTAGATTATATTATTACTAGCATTCGTCGAAATTGGATCATAATCATTATTTACCTATCTATATAAAATACTGTATCCAAATTTTTTTCATTGATAACACTGAAGCTCGTCAAAAGAAAGAAAACAAAAAAAGAAAATCGGTTCACAAAAAAAAGATACTGAATAGGCAAAGACAAAACAGTTGTCTTTGACAATGATAATGTATGTATATGTATACCACAAATCATCAAAACTACTTATCCCTTTCTTTGCTGATGAAGTTAAAATAAAAATTTAACCAAATATGAATAAATTCAAAAATATTTTAAACTAAATGAATTTAGAAATGTAATACAGGAATAAATGTTTTTGCAAAAATAAGTAATTAATTAATCAATCACTATTATTTCCTTGTTTATAACTCGGAATAGGTACATAAATAATACCAATATGATATAATATATTTTCTTTTATTTCAATAATCCATATAGGATTACTGAAACTGACGACATTCTGATAGGGATTATTAATCTCAAACATATTTTCTTCTAGGATTTTAGTTTAAAATACACTTGATAGCTCATGCCACTATTTATTAACTCATAAATTCATCGACTTATCAAAATTACGCAATCACAATAAACGATAAAGCACAATCAAAATTATGTATCTATTTCTTTTCATTGTTTTTTACAAAAATGGCCTTGCCCAAACGCGTCTTTGGAAAACTAATCATTCCATCCTCATGGAAGGATATTTTCCTTGTAAAATGAGTGAGTATGAGGACATACTGGGTCAAAGTTACAACAAACTCGGTTAAATACCGCAACATTATTTAAATATAATTAAAATTATTATGATATTGATGTGTGCGTGCGTGTATTATAAATAAGACTTATAGGTCTATCATCAGACCAGTTTATGGTTATATTATATTATGGTTATGGTTATTTTATATAATTTATTTTCATTTTTGATTTCATGTACTCCTAAAGAAATGGATGGACTGATTTAGGTACCATTTAGTACACAGACAGACTATGATCTAGAGTAGCACATAAACTATTGTTAGCATCTGGGGTAAGGAACAAACGAGGGTAAGTCGTTGGTAAAAGTAATGTTTAAAAAAGTACAGCCTACGTTTGATTTACAGTTAACTGTTGCACGAAGGGCGTTCAATAAAAATGAGTATGAGTATGTTGCCAGTAACTTTTATTAAATGTTATTTTATTTTTCGATATAGGTAGTTATCTTTTCGCATAATACACTTGGAATAACTTTATTCTAAGGTTAAAATTCCTTTCTTAATAAACTCTTTATCCTGAGCACCTAAATCTTTTTAATTAGATAAATATATATTATATTAGAAAGCATTTACCTGCTTGGTATCCTGGCGATAGTGAAGATGTACTCTCCAGCCGCGAAAGCTGAAAATATCACAGGTAACGCCGCCAACAACACTGTCAGTATCTGATACCGACCAAACGAACCTACTTCATTTACTAATATACTATCTAGATCTATCAATGTACTCTCATTCTCGCCAGCTTCTACTTTTTGGCTGGACATTTTAAAATATGAGGACTTGTGGTCAGAAGAGCCAGTTCGAGGCGATTGGTACGAGAGCCAGGCACTCTCTTATCAAAGAAATGTTTCCTTGTGATATCACAATCTTTCGATATCAAGTTTTATTGCCAAAAGCGAATAAAATATATGTATTAGTAATAAAGATTCTTTACTTATTAGTTTAAAATTATCTTATCAACTTCGTCCTATCACCTCCTATGTCTTAACCTTCTTTTCTTCCTAAATTTTCAAATATGCAGCCTTGATTTTGATAATCCGTTTATTGCATCTTTGTGGGTATTTCTAAGTTTCCTAGATTTTTTATTGAATTTAGAATATAATTTTATTTCTTTTCTATTTCATAATTTATTTACAATATTTATTTTCTTAATAAAACTACTAGTAAGAAGCTCTTATCAAAATACATACATATGTTCGCTTATCCCATTTGCTTTTTATTTCCTAACGAGAATATAAGAATGAAATGATAATTGTCTTTTATCTATAACTAATAATTTTTTAGTATCATAAATCCTTTGACAAATCCAATATAGAATAGTTACATATATAAAGGTTACGTTGCTAAAGATATTTTTTACTTCAAAATTACATCGTCTTTAAAATAACCTTACAGGCAAATCCACCACCCTTGAATTCTTGAATTAAATAACACTATTACCAATGTATAAAATTTTATTACTTTAGAGACTTATTTATTTACACTCATTATATTAAACATTTCTCTACATATTACAACTAATAATATTATTGCTTATGTACTTTTGTTATTCTTACAATTAAATTATTTTCATTTTCTAACAATGCTATATTATTATAGTATTAATTAATTTGATACAATTTAGAAGTTCCATGACTGTTTGTCACTATTTAAATGAAGTAGACATAATGTAGTTGTTGTTATATATACACTATACAAATTATCTCTTTTGTCACAGATCGTCATAAAATACTCATATGTAGCATACTAGCTTAGCTTTAGCTTCAGACTTCAGTACTATTAAAAAATCCTATCCTCCGCAAACCGCACCTATCACTATCGCCTTCGCTACCTGCCCGTAGACTTTCCGTCGGTCCTATGCCTAGCCTTGCGCCGGTCGTGTTAAATTGTCGTCCCACCGGGCTTTAAGAACTAATAAAGAGTGCACTTGGGTTTTCCTGTATATGTCAATTTCCTGCGCATATGGCTAATCTCAGTGAGATTGACCGCCATTGCCGTATTAATAACAAAAAAAATCAAAAAAAATTATGCCAAGTTACAAAATACACATGAAGAAGAACATAGTTGAAATGGTAACTCAAGATCTTGACGTCATGGGTTAGAGACCTGGATTAATATTAATTTAATTAGAATCCGCTTGACAAGTTGAAAGTCGACATAACATGTCACCGGGCCTGTGCTCGATGTACGTTTAGTTGTTTTGGAACCGCAGAATCTAACAATGACAGTGAAAAAGTAGAGAGTTGATTAGTATCTGCACATTCAGTGTTTAGTTTCTCAGTAAAATTGACGATTTTGGCTGAAAACAAGTCTTCCGACATTATATTATTTCTATATATCATCAAAGAAATAGCAAAGATTATTTAAAATAATGTAACCACAGAAAATTATTACAAGCCAAAATTATAAATTTAGTAGTCTTCAGTGTGGTCCCTGGGCTTGATGATGCCGAGGCGGGTCGCAATAGCGGCGACGTTCGCTCGAACTTCTTCTTGAACGAGATTGAAAGACATCGCTAGTAGAGCAATTCCGAATAATAAGTATAAGGAGCATAGAGCTATGGAGTGGACTGCGTCAGCGCCTTCTCCGCTCTGACCCTGAAAGTATATTTTAATTTTAAGCTCCAAGCATCAGGAAATTGATAAATAAATAATGTACAAAATCATCGGTCTACATTAAGATTAAATACCTTCAAATATGAGGACTGTGGACACTATACATCAACAAACCTTGGTCGCGAAAAATGTTTTCATATAATCTTAATATAGAGACAGATTTTCTTAAAAAAAATTGAAGAATACAGGTACCATGTGATAAGTATTACGATAAACTAATCGCATTTAATTGGATAGAATTAATCTATGCGTATAAACTCATGAAAATAATAAATTAAATAGTTTTGAAACATAGTAATTGAGATAAATCTGACGAGTTAGTGAATACCAACATATACATATATGTCTCATCTTCTTACCTGAGCTGGAACGAAATCTCCGAATCCGATAGTGGTGAGTGTAATGAAACAAAAGTATGCCGCGTCCAGATACGCCCAACCCTCCCATTGTTTGAACAAAAATGTGCCCACGACGATGTAGGAAGCTACTAGGAACACGCACAGCCATATAGGTACAGGTTTTATCTGCAAACACATTCGTAACTTATTATATCAAAATACAGCAACTTTTTAAGCATTAGCCTACCTCACGGATAAAAATATAAACTAACTTGTTACCGCAGGCTTCTACGTATCCCACGAACACTACTCACTTTACCAGGTAGAAGTAGCCACTGTTCGTTACTAAGTTTACAGCGTATAAGGATAAACAAACAAACATATGCTGGTACGCATTTATAAATACAAATGTTCGACCGGTCGACAGTAAATCAAAGAGAGGAAAAAAAAGGTACTGAACTGATTTATCTTTTCCTATGTCTTGTCTTATTTATACGTACAGATATACACACGTACATATATAAAAAAAACATGCGTTAAAAGTGGCGGCAGGTTGCAATTAAAAGTACTATATTTAAAAATTATAACGCGTGCTTAGATTATCATAATTACTATTTATCTTAGAGATGAGATTGATTGATAAAAATAAATATCTATCTACTGATTGGAGTCAATATAAATGCACATTTTAATTAAGTACAAGACTTTCAACTAAAGCTCCTCCTCTTACTTTGCTTATTTACTTTCTTTACATTATACAACTATAATTAATCTTCCATTTATTTATATAATATATATAATAGTATATGCTGATACGAAATAGATGCTTCTTTGTAGGGTTGATAAATAAAGAAGTTAAGAAGAGGCCCATATAAATATTTTTGTGGTCAATAAAAAGTAACAGTTTATTATTACGTTCAGGCCAGATTTTACATTTGTTAGTCAAAACGAATAGACTATTTGTTTAAAAAATTAATATCTCTTACTTCTTCTTTAACAGGCCCCATAAGTTGCACGGCGTAGATGTCGGACTGTCGCGAGCCCCACGCTGAGGATGAGAAAGTAGATTAACAAATAGACAAACAAACGATAACAAACCCCTTTCATATGTATTTCTTCTTAGTCATTGAGGATTGATTATTATTTAAGAATACTTATAAATCATTGCTAGCGACCGGACCTAAATTTGTCTGGTATAATGAAACAAATAGGAACATGCAACGAGAATAAGTATTTGTTACATTTAGGTTTTTCAAATTACTTATCGCTTATATGTATCGAGGCAGTGGTAGCCCAGTGGTAACGCGCTCGCTTGGGAAACCGAACGAAACGGGTTCAAATGCCGGGTCTCGCACCTCTGATATTTTCATGTGTGAATTACGAGTATTTCCAACATTATTACCACTTGTCTTAGCGTCGAAGGAAAACATCGTGAGGAAACCTGCATGTCTGAGAGAACCTAGCAAGTTTTCAAAAGACATGTGTAGTCCGCCACCCCCCACTTGGCCAGCGTGGTGGACTATGGCCTGATCCCCCTCGTATTGAAGGGAGGCCCGTGCCCAGCAGTGGGACGTTAAAATGGGCTAAATACATTATATGTATCTGGCGCGCCACATTCTTTCGATATCTGTACTAACTTCTCAGCAAACCACTAACATTTCATCTCTATCAAATAAATACGTTAGAATCTTAGAAAAGAATATGTTACAAGCAAATACATAGACCAATGTACTGTAAACAAATTAAATATTTACCTGCGGGGCGGCCGCGCCGTAGCGGGGGCGCTTCGTCACTCCAATCGTCTCTATCTGGAGATGGAGTCTAGATAGACGTGCCAAATGTTTTAATATAATCTGTATATCTAACTAATGACTACGATTATTTTTTCCAAAATCAATTTAAAGTGTTAATAATTAAGAAAAATCATTTTACGTTTCTAATATATATCATTATAAATTATGCCCGCGGCTTCAGCTTCTAAAAACAACACTCCATGAGAATGATATGATCGATATTAAAGTAAGTTTTTTTTTATATCAAAACAGTTTAAGAACTAAGTCCCGTCGAGTATATGTCGGCAGTTTTTCTTCCGATTGAGACATTTTCCCGAACTGATAGTAGAAAGGCAAACAATAATTGTATTTCCGAAATGCCAAAATTAAAGAGTTCTGAATTTGAACCTTTGCCACCCTCGCCTGAATCATCAACGAGAGCAAATGATTTCATATACCATAGTTTCACTTACATATCGATGTGGCCCTCGCGCGGCGTCCTCCACAGTGTGCAGCCTGCGCAGGTGCCTCGGACGCTCCACATACCCGCGCTCTGCTACCTCCCCCGCACCTCCCGCGCGCTTCTCGTACCCGCAGATCGCACTGCGTGCGCGCCTACCGCGCCTCCGGTCCAAGCATTCCTCTATGTCCCTCTCGTAATACTCTGATCTTCCACGGTTGTACCTTTCAAAATAATTTTGAGGTCATGCCATTTAATCTATACTAATATTATAAATGTGAATGTTTGTGAGTATGTATGGTTATTTGTTACTCCTTCACGCCAGAACGACTGAACGTATCTAGATGAAATTTGGCACAGACATAGATTATAGTCTGAAATAATACATAGACTACTTTTATCCCGGGAAAATGTACGGTTCCTGTGGGATTGGTTTGTGTTTGTTTTTCTAGAGGTGAACCCGGACGAACTGAAGGTGAGCCGCTAATATTACATAATTATATAGAACCTTTATCTATACTAGAATCTTACATTAATATACTGAAGCAAATTGATAACAATGTTACTTCAGAATTATTTGTAAATGTTCAATAAATTTAGTTTAATTTTTCTCTTTACTAGAGTTTATATTAAAGAATTTAGTTAATAACTGACAAAAATATAAACCACCTTCTGTCATAGCCTGCTCTTCTGCTTTTTGGGATGTCAAACTCAAAGTCATCGTCTTCAGGATCGTAGCCGCGATCTCTCGGTATATAGTCTTCCCGCTCCCTTAATCGACGCTCTCTCTCCTCCAAAACTTTCCTTTCTTTATAGTTCTCATAGTCGACGTCATGTAAGTCATGCATTTCATAGATTTCTTTGCTTTCGTCGAAATCGAAATGCCTTTGGTCGTCGAAATCTCGACGCGGTCCGTAATCTGACACGGGTCTAGACGGTCTAGGTAAGGATTTGCTTCTCATTTCTGGTTTAGATGTATACTTGGTCTGGTAGTTGTCCAGATCTTTGAGTGCCGCCTGCAAGTCTTGTAATGGCAATGATATTTTTGGAAATTCTTCTGTAATAATACACAAAATATTTAGTAATATTTCTTGTATTTATATTTTATATAAAAAAAATAACAATGTCGCGTCTATTTTTACCTTCATCTTCATCGTAAACATCTCTTCCGTACTTTTCATATCGCACCGGGGAATGATCATCTCTTTCAAATTCTCTTGGTCCTGAAATCAATTACATGACATTTGAACTTTTTATGGAAATATATTTACTAGTGTTCTTACAAGTAATGAGATACACTGACTAAGGAAATAAATATCTTACATATTTGATATTTACTTTGGCTTCTCCCGATTGGGGCATTTTCTTTCTGAACTAGAGATAGACTCACTCACGCGACGTTTAGTAGACAATTTCGTAGATTTAATAAGTAAAATATTATTTGGAAAAAGAAATTTTTAGGTTTAGACTGCACTGACGGACAGAATATAGCTTACCAAACGACCTTGAGGATGTAGGGGGTTGCGAACGCGTGCGTGGAGCGGAGACTGCTACAGGAAGTGGCCGCCCGCGACGAGGACGAGCTGTGTTATATCCACTATCACGATACCTAAAAAAATTGTAAAATTTTACGCTATTCGCATTTCAGTTCAGCATTCAAATTAAAATACAGTACTAGAAAGATAGTATTCTTCAAACAAACATACGCTAAATTTGTTAACCTTTGTGTTTTACGACATTTGTCATTCTAGCAATGGTAAAACTACAGATTCAGTATCATGTTGCCAAAAAATCCTTACTCAGACAATGATCTCCACACATACCTAATTATGATGTGATTATGTTATAAAAAACTTCTCTGATCACCAATAAAATAAGTAAATCGCCTTTGAATTATATTTTATAACAACGGTCATACTTTATTAAGCTTTTCTCTCGTGCGCGTCTTCTATCGTATTTTACGTTTAACATAAAAAAAACTTTTCATTCAGTTAGCAAATGGGCGAAGGATGAACCCTTATATCAAATTATAAACTTAAATTAAAATTAAACAATTGAAAATATATACAAGATTCCCAAAACTATCAGAAATACCAATTATAATGATTGTTATTTTTGACACGATTGCAATAGAAAATGTAAAATACTCCGCTGTTAAATTAATGCAAAGAGATACAGTTATAAACCAAAAACTATTTAATTGACATACAATAATATTATTTAGATAGTTATTAACGAACGCACATCATGATATTAAGACTTTGCATATTACAAACCTGCAGTCAGTGTCTGATTGAGATCTTTCAAGCGGTTTTCGGCGGCGAGTTGAACTTCGGGTGCTTCCTGGCCGCGCTGACCTCCTTATTAAATAAATCAAATAGTTATATTATCTGGGTTATTTGCTATATATTTTGAAACATAACTGTTCTTATTTTATATAAAATATATTCTTATTATAGAATAAAATAAGAGTAGTTTTCGTTCAATTTTCAGAAATTTCTTAGATAAAAATTTGAACGGTTGTCGTTTAGCATCACTATTGGGGTCTTTGGCTGCCCGGCCTTACTACAACAAAAATTATAGGCTCCATTTATCCATATTTGATTCAAACAAGTGTGACGTTGGATACTGCCACCAGTTCCATCAGTATTTTGTTTATAGAAATGTTTTATCAAATTGACCATTTACCTTTTAGAACGATGCTTTGGTTTAGGAGGTCTTGTGCACACGTAGCAACATACACGCCAGTACAAAAACCTATTTAATTATTAACCATTAATGAAATCAAATCATGTACTTATTATAATAATGTGTCGTAAATTTTTTTATACAATAGTAAATGAAACCCCTTATTAATTATATATAGCAAAAGCACTTGATCACAAAATATAGAGTCGCCTCTATCATTGTAATTGTAACGAAAAATATGTATTAAATAGCTAAAACAGCAAAAATTAAACTTTACTTATTTATTCCAAGTGCGTAAATAATAATTTCGATACTTCGAAAATAATGTTTACAATTATTTTTACCAAGCACTAAGTTAATAATGAATTTTGTTTTTACTATCTGTGCAGCGTTTGTGTCATTTTTATATATACCGTATCTGTCGATACGTATGTGAATACTGTTTACATTTCCCAATAGAAAAGTAAACAAATAATGTGGTATATCAGGTATAGTGACCTAAACGACGAAGCCATGACGTCACCGATGTTGGAAAGGCAAAGCAGCATAAGAGGGATTCCAAGGATTGCGTAAAATATCGTGACGACTTTGCCTGTTTGAGTCTTCGGAGCAATGTGTCCATACCCTGAAATATATAATTATATTTTTACATGCAATTTACACTATACGTTATGTATTTTTACACTAAAATAATTTTTAATTTATTGATTGAATCTAAGAGTTCTTTTACCTACTAAGATACATTATCCTTGAGTACTCTGTAATATGTAAATTAATAATTAGAGGAAATATAACATATTTTAAAAGATTTACATTAAGGTATAATTTTATTACACAACAATTGCATTTCTACATTTCTTTACATTTTACCTGTCACTAGACATAAGGCGTATCTGTACAAAAGCAAAGTCAAATGAACTCTGTGATACTCGTAATAAACTCGTAAAAAGTTTTTAAATTGCTTATTGCATGAAAGCCATAATATCTACAAGTAATTTAACGTCAGTTTGTAGAGCACTGTGCGAGACTGTAGAGCTATTTTGATAATCTGTATATCAGCATCGGTGGTTCAGTGGTAGAATGCTCGCCTGCCACGCGGGCGGCCCGGGTTCGATTCCCGGCCGATGCAATCTTTTTTCACTTTTTTTTTGTTTTACTTTTTGTTATATCTATACAGATATATAAATTTTAAATGTCTATTTGTAATATAAAAATAACAGCATTTTTACTAAATGCATATGAAATTATATACGGTACTTATAAATAAAATGTAATTTTAACATTTTTGTATGTCTATCTGTTTGTTCCGGCTAATCTTCACAATGGTTGGATCGGTTGTGACGGGACTTCCACTGGCAGATAGCTAGTGTTATAAGGAATATCTAGCAAGCAAAATGTAGGTGATATGAAATTTAAATAAATTAAAAAACGATATAAAATTTAAGCTACAGTTATTAACTGATATTTTATAATATCATTCAATTTCCGACACATGTAATCGATACCGACAAGGTCACCGACAATAATTGACATAAAACACAAAAAAAATATAATTTTTTAGGGCCAATTTGAAATATAAGCGTAAAAACATTACCGATAGAGTCCATGTTTATAGAGCACTTACAATATTGTCAAAATACTATAATGATAGGGAAGGACCATGAACGAATTAGTGGCTAATTCGTTCATGGGAAGGACATTAACTAAGTTAGCCTTCAGATTAATAATAATGATAGATCTTTTCGATGGGATTTTCCTAAACAGCATTCGTGGTTTGATTGAAGTCAAGGAGAGTGGGTCGAGATCGATGATTATTTAATACTGTTTTAATTTTAATAAATCATCTTACTTCTGTAATTATGAAGAATTTCATGATACGAAACCCTTAAGGTTATTAGTTAAGCACATAAAGAAATCATGTTGTTATAACCTCAAATCAATATAACATAATAATTACAAATATCTGGATGTTAGTGAGTGTAAGTGTGTTTGTTATTTTATCACGCTATAACAGATCTACCAATGTGAGTTAATTCCAGAATGAAGTTAGCTCATATCTTGAATTTCCACTTATAGGCTGCTTTTGAGTGCATCACGAGTGAGAAGCATAATTTAGAATTTTTGCTATAGGTAAGTCTCGTGTATTTACTTAAAATACAAATATACTTAATTGTACATTGAAATTACAAATATACTTAATTGTATATACAAAACAAATGTATACTTAATTATTACTGTTACAAGTCATGTCCATGCAGAATAGTGTCAAAAATGCTAGTTGTATTCCCCCGCTGAATAGGAACGCCAATTCTTTGGGCGACAAATGAGCCAGGTATCTGTCAGTAGAGGCGATAAGATTAGGTGTAATGTCTTTTTTTGTTTAGTGAGTTATAAAAGGTGCTGTAGAGATCTGTACCAAAAATATGTATGTAGATAGTAGATATCATCCTATTCTGGCATTCAAAGTAATTATTCTATAGAATATTATTATTATTATTATTATTGGTCTCAATTTTGTTTACTTTTTTAAAGACGAAGACAGTAAGGATGGCTTTATTCCAACAAAATAATAAAAAAATACTAGATTGTTTTAAAATTACTTATTAATCATTCTCACGCAACTAAAACGTTAAAAGGTTTATTTGAAAAGAAACTTCAAAATGTGGGTCACTTGCATTGCAGAGACCTTAGGGCTTCCCCAGCCAGTAATTGCCTGAGTTTGGTGCAAGCGGCCTTCGGTTCACTGACTGCCGAGTTTTGAAACACTTGCTTATTATATACAAAAATATCTTTGCAGTTAGAAAATTAACTTTAAATATATTTTGATTTTTGTTGTGTTCTTAAAATTTTACTGAACTTAGTTTATTTTTTACTTAAAAACCCTTACATAAAAATACGTATATAAAAATATCCAGTCAAAATAGTAGACACATAAGTAGAGACTAAATACTTTTTAGTAGTTATAAAAAAAATAAGCTTCACACTCTTTTCTTTGCAGATAATATAAAAAAAAACCTCATTTTGTAATTATGTGTATTATTATCTTAATTTTACGCTATGTGCAAACTTCGTCAGTTCACTTTTCTCAATATTGAACGTTGCTATGTCTAGATAAGAAGTGATACTTACAATTAGTTTGTCCTGTACTGGACTCGAACTTGTGCCCTCGGTACATCATAATAAGCTAACATGATATCTATTAGTTACATAAAAATAATCGATGAGTCATTAGAAAAAAGTTGAGTGAATAAATTAACTATATGTAAATATTTAAAAACAACAATATTTTCATTTGTTTTTTTTTCAAAATATTTAATAATCTGCTCTACATATTTACATATATTAACGAATTCTTTGCCCTTCATATGTGAAGGAGGGCGATCCACTTACTACTTTCGATAGAGGCAACTTCATTTCATTTACGTTTATTGTATATATATGTTATTATTATATATGTTTATATATTGTATATGAATACAAGGAATATAGAATAGTATTTAGTTTTATGAATCATTGTTAAATAACAATAACTTAGCAAAATGCCCGTAAACCGCAAAAGAAACGTATTACCAATACGTACCTGCATGTATTCAATTTTGACCTAAAATAAAGTTGAGACATATATTTATACAATACCAATAATAGGTTATAATATCGATGTAAATAAATTAAATCTTTGAAGCATTTCTCAGATGACTAAAAAAATAAAACATTCTTAATTCTTTACGTATCAAATATTCATCTAATTTCAGTCAAATCTGACTTCACATACAAAATACACCTCAAAATAACTTTATTATATTTAATTTAATAAACTATTTTAAATCTATATAAACCTTCGATTAAAATAATATTAAAAAATTACATAACGCAATTCAATCATCCCGAAAATATCATATTATGACTCGGCTACCTGATATCTTTGATGAAGTCGGTTAATTTAAAGTGTAATATCTAATAGCGTGCAAGCAAACTCGAATAATTGATCTAGTTTATAATATATACGCGTAACGAATAAAAAGCTTGCCTCATAGGTTTCTTACTAGACTAGAGTTGTATCGGCCGAGTAGGGTCGCCTGAAGCCTGCTCACTGCTCAGTTACATAACAACCGCGACTCCAGCGGCCGCGCCGACACCGACCGGACTTTGTTAATTGTTAACATTTAATTATTATATGTTATGTGCATCTTGGTGACTTGAAAATATGTATATAGGTATGTATGCTTTTAATTCTATTTTATTTATTTTTTAAAATTATTAATTAAATAATATAGTTAATTAACTAAAAATAAGGTTTAAAAATTAGTTAAATAAAAAAATAATTAAGATAAATCCATAGAAATAATACCAACATTGTGTCTTTTATATAATACAAGCATCAATCATCCGTAAGTTTAAAATAATTATTCAATTTTTGATCTACAACAAAATTTGCATTGATGAAAATCAAACTTGCGACCTTCATATATCTAAAATATAATTTATTAAGTTATTTTCGTTCGTTTTTATCCAATCTTAAGGAAACTACCTTGACCGACTTCCAAAAATCATAAATTTCGACTTATACTGACATCTGATATTAAATTCGTCATCAAGGCTTTTTAACTGCATAATTATGTCCTTAGGTTTGTTGTTGGGAAATCTCCGCCCGCCCACGGCTCATGCGTGTTACCTGCTATGGTACATATCTACTTATGTACATAGACTTCACCCGATTCGAGCGTTTCTTCATATAATAATAATAATTTAGTTTTTTAGACTCCTTAAATCTATATATAAAATATATGTATATAAAACAAAGTCGGGTTAGTTACACCATTTATATCTCAAGAACGGCTGGACCAATTTCTATGATCTTTGTTGTGTTAGATTTGTCTCCGCCCCGCATAGAAAAATATCTATTAAAACATGGAAAAATGGAAATAATATATATATATATATATATATATATATATATATATATATATATATATATATATATATATATATATATATATATATATATATAATATATATATATATATATATATATATATATATATATATATATATGTATATATGGCTAATAACTATTTAATATTTATATCTATTTAAAACGTACCTAGGGACGAACCGCTGTGAGCCGCTATTTACCTACTTATATAAAGTTTCGTAAAACAAGAATTATTATTTATCCACTCTCGACACGCCCTTGTTTTCGAAATTCTCAATCAAAACTAGATTTTAACATCAACTTTGCATTATTATCGAATATATATATATATATATATATATATATATATATATATATATATAATATATATATATATATATATATATTATCGAATAGCAAAATCAAAAATGTGTGACGCAAAAATTTTACTATGAAGTGAAGTGAACCTGTTTGCTTTCATTAAGTTTAGTAATCACATTTTGTAATAAGATTTTTATGAACAACGTCATATAATTATGTAGGATAACTACTGCGCTTAATTTTGTTAAATAAAATTGATCAACTTTAGTAGTTGGTCCTAAACTAAAAAATTGCCTATGTTTAAAGATTAAATAAGATTTTCATGTATTTACGTATCTACATTCGTTTATATTTACAAATATTCCTAAGAAATAACCACTTCCATTTCCTTACTTATTTATATCATTAGGTATATAAAAAACAAACTATACCTAGCTGTATAATATGCGTAACTTTTTTATAAATACTTACCTATAATAACAACGTTAACTTAGAGATGCATAATTTTCAATATCTTTCCCCTCCCGACTTTGATATGGACACAGATTTGAAAATTAGCCTATTGACCGCATTATACAGAAAACATTGTACAGACCTACACCTATTAGAATGTTGCGTGCGATCATCAAAAGTACTCAAATTAACAAACAAATAAACATAGTAATTGCTAACCCGCATTTCTTCAGTGTGGTGGACTATGGCCTGATCCCTCTCGTATTGAAGGCAGGCCTGAGCCCAGTAGTGGGACGTTAAAAAGGGTTGAATACATTACATTACAAATATACCCTTTATTTTAATTCATTTATATATTTGTATTTAATAATAACCCTGTCTAACAAATTTAATATAATTAAATAAATTATTACTTGAGTAATATTTTATTTTTACTAATATACATATAAGTATATAAGTTATTAGCTGCCTTACAGTAGCCTATGTTCTACTCCAGGTCATAATCTATCTGTGAACTTCATCCAAATCCAGCGTGAAAGTGTAACAAACATACAAACTTCCGCATATATAACTAATAGTCCGATAATATATTGAAAATGTATTAACAAGATCGATTAGTCATCAATGAGTAAGACTTAGCAAGTTGCGTTCAGTAACTATAACACCTAATTGTAGGGCCATCTGTTATTGTTTTGCTTGAGACAATGCAGTGACGTCACGCGCGACGATGGACAGACAGACAGACTCACGTGCTCGCGTGGCGCTGGGCATTAAGATAATCTTCCACCTCCATGATAAGCATCTATGACGATAGTTTACCCATACTTCAGCGTTACTTACTGTTCATCTATTATTTGATCGACTTTAAAAAAAGAGGTCTTAATTCTGTTGTTTATATGTGTGTATGTTACGCGTTAGAGTAGTTTCATGATGAGATGACAAAATATCAACACTTAAAGGTACCTTAGTTAGTACCTTATTGGTGACTGTCCACTAACACGCAAGTTCTTTTATGTCAGTAGGCACGGGTTCGAGTATCACGCTGTGTAATTAACAACTAAAGATATACTCCCAGAAAAATAACAACTAATAAATAATTAAAAAAAACACCGACATGATGAAGATGAATCGATTACTTTAATTTTAGCATAATAATATTCTTAACTTATTAAATGTTTCGTTTTTAACTACACAGATATTTAAAAGATATGAGAGAGTGTTAAACAAAAGGACAATCAAATTATGAGCTTTCTTAGTTTACTTTGGTATAGTGAGGAAAAATATTATAGATAAGGAATAAATAAGCATATATTTCATTACAAAAATATTATTGACAAAATCTACTATTTTCGAGAAAAGTTGGCGAATTTTTTTTTATATTTAACCTATGAATAATATTAAGTTTTTATTTAGTTTAAATATTTTATGTTTAGTAACGCAAAATATTTTGTATCTACAGACAGATTTCTTCTATGGCTGTTGGTAGCGAGTTGCGCGTGCGCAGAGCGCTGGAGCTGGCCGGACGCGAGCCCAGCGGACTCAGTGGGCGACGAGAGTGTGCGGATTGACAACAAAGTGAGTTTCATCGACTCCGACTCACAGCAAAGAAATACTAAAAGGTATTATTGTTTTCTATAATCCTTGCTAATAATAATGTCCTTCCACAAAAAATGTCCGTTCCAAGTTGGTCACAGTGGCCAATGTTACTAGACTAGTCCTACGCTAGAAAAATTATACAGAGCAAGTGCGTGCAAGTGTATGTGCAGGCAAGTGACACTCTGTATTTCTCACTCTAACGCTCTATTTCTTTAAATCTCATCTTCCGATGGGACAGACAGTTGACTAAACCGGTAAGAGAGAAGCAAGACTGAAATGCGTTCTCTTCCTTGGCACGGGGATGTAAGCAATGCCAACTTCCAACTCCGAGCTTACGCTAAATATTTCTTGACGGAATCTACAGTAAACATGACATAAGCTGGCGAAGTCTGAAACAGCAGTGTATTAATTCACAATTATCTTATACATACTATACAAGCAGTAGCTACTATTTCCTTAATTTGTATATATTTAAGTAAACCGTAATTTCATCAAATCGAATATCGCTTTCAGTACCTAGTTGTAGCGGAATTTGATAATTAACTTAACCCAATAAATAAATATTACGTATTGTTGCGTGCACGCGTGCAATGTTGCAGCGACCGCAACGGTGCGATCTTAGAAATTAATTTATCTTTTGTATAACTAAATGATTTAACATTATTCCGTCAAAATTTTAATAAAGTTTTGGATCTTCAGGTTAATATAAAAAAAATATGGATAAAAGCACTTTCAGTTACCATTGTGCATGTATAAATATTTCATTCTACTTTTAACTTAGCAAATTAAGAAGTTAAATCGCAACACGAAAATGATACTCTCCGTCGCTGCACGAATCTGACTCACTTCGAATGTAACATGGTATCTTAAGATGGCTGGACGATGTTTACAGGACTTTACAATAGTGTTTAAAGAAATATAAAGCTGCGTTTCACTAAAATCGTTTGAGTAGATCCAAAGGCACCTCCAAGCCAAAGGCATCGAAAAAGACAGACACACAGACAAAAAAAAATTATAAAAACTGACCCAACTTCTATTACATCCTATGCTTCAAACACAACTATTTTAACTACCCGTACCTCCGATCGTATAAACTTTCATTTCTTCTTCAACCCATTTAAAGGACGACATTCATAAAATAATAATATAATTAAGTTTTATTTACAAATAAACTTTATAATAATTTTTGAGATGTCAAAAAACTGAAACTGACCTGAATCTCTCCCAAGACCTTGATTAATCTGCGAAATTCCGATAATTTTATCTAAAATGTCAAATAAAATAATTCTGTGAATCTAATAAAATATTATAATCTAATTACCAATTCTTTGTACTTGATTCAAAAACGGCGAGAAGATGGAGAGGCAAAATATCATGTTTCGTCTGTGCGCTGTCTGTCAGTAAGTGAATAAATTTAAGACTATAATTAACTAAATAATATGCAGTGCGCAACTCTGACCCCGTTTAAGTTTTGATATATGTATTTGTACATATTCATTTGTGTTAATTAAAAAAAATAAGAAAATCGTTATGACCTTATATATCATTCTTGCTAAGATGCAACAGTTGAAGGTCGCTCGAGCAATTAACCACATGAATGGTCCGATACAAAATTAGTATGTAGTACACCGGCGCGTTCCGGTCGGGCGGGCGCGGCGCGGCGCGGCGCCTTGGCCGACATCGCATCCCTATCACACACACGTATTGTTTTCTTATTACAATACACAGTACACTATCCCACAATCGCCATTTATGAAATAGATACTGTTTACGTCACTAACTAACTCACATTCAAATTGCGAATTATGAAACTATGTATTGGATTTCTACATCCTTTCATCAACTATTGTGTTTTCAAAGTATTGCGCTTGTATTTACCAAAAGTTTTATCGAAAATAAGATAAATATCTTTTCAATAGTATAAAAATTAAAAAGATCTAATAGGAACTGCGGACAAATTTTAGTACTTAATCATTTTGTTACCATAGCCGAGGCATACAGAATCAAATTAAAACTACATATATTATCCTATATCAAATAAGAACGTATTCGGCAACCACAATTGCAATATAAATAGAGTGATTGCATTGCATCCAGGGAGCTCTGAGATTGTTTCTGAGTTATAAAATTACGCAAAATGGTTTAATGGCCGAGCTGAAAGTTAGAAGCCGTGAGCTCGCTCGATAATAGTTTGATATAATTTCTATTGTTTGCATACAGCTTTACCAAAAGTTTAACAAGTCGTAAATCACTAAACATATAGCAAGCAACATATATATATATTATATATATATATATATATATATATATATATATATATATATATATATATATATATATTTTACATGACCTGTATATTGGGCTTCTTAATTGTCTAAATATCTCCAAAATAAATAAGCAAAATAAGAATTATAAAAATTAAAATACCAGACCTGCGTAAAATGCGAACTAAAAAGAAGAAAACAAGTTAACGAAAAACCATAGTATAATGCACTTGAAGACATTTATATATGCTTTATTTGTTTCAAATGTTGCCACATATGTATGCACATATGTATGTTATAGTCATCAAGAAGGATCGGTTATGCTGTTTCGTAACTAAGCAGAAACCTAGGACTGATCCTATTGTATATGTATGTCTGAAGATACATACATACAGGTGAAACACATAACTCTCCCTGAGCGATGAGAGATGAGCTTACTTGGGCCTCCTACTTAGTACAATTTAATGAGACGTGATAACTATTCAGCAAATCTTTGAACGCGATAGTTTCACCATTCATTCTAATTTATCGAACTGTGTTGTTAAAAGTTTCATGCGCTGATCGTAATAGTGAATAGATTGGCCCACATTTTATTATATAAACACTCACGCAAATGCTTACAATACTTACCGGAATTTCAACAGTAGACCGTCAAATGTATTGCTTCCGTATTCATTTTTTGTAATCTTAGTTAAATAGTTAATAGATCGAACCGCCAATTACTAATAAAAGAATTGGCAAGTGTGAGTGTGACCAGTGCTCCGAAGGTTCCGTAACATGGAATAATTATTAATTTATGTTATATTGGTCGTACATAATTTGATACGTCCAAATTAAAATAATTCCATATTAAAATACCCATCTAAAATATTCTTTGGATTGATCGATATATGTAAATAAGCTTGTACCATAGAATTTGTATGCATGACGAAATTATAAGAAATCTGATTTTGTCTTTTGGCTAAAGGACCCTAAAAATCTAGAGTATTTCCGTAATATATTAATACGTCACACTCATTAATGTACTAAAGTGTTTTATTGATCGCCAAACTCCGGAGGCTACTTCAAAATAAAAGTTCGCCAACATCGTCGTCGCAATTGTAATTTAAAAATCTTACCACTTAACACACCAAGAGCTATTTTCGGTGGAAATAAAAAATCATAATTTTATTAAATTAGACTTATTAAAATGAAAGCAACTTCTTTATAAGATATGAATTCAATTCAATTTTTTAGTTTCGTGGCTTCAATGAGTGCCGTTTGGGCAAAATTTACTTCGCTAATGACGCGTAGAATGGAAATAACAAGTCATAATACTCGTATATAGAATGACCGGTAAAAAATAAGGTATGAATGAAGGACTGATTACCATTTGCCATTGTGAGGTGACATTCTAGTTCTATTTATATATTTTTTTTCTTTCTCTTCCATGGCCTTGTAAACAAATGTAATAAATTTTACCTCTATTATTTTTTTCGTCGCTATCGAGGTCCTCTGTCGTGTTTGGTTTTAAAAAAAAATTTAGGCAGAATTATTGTTGTTTTTTTTTTGGCTTAGTTTATTAATATTTGGTTATAAGTTACCTTTGTATATCAATAAAGTTTTCATGAATTTATTCTCTTCTAAATGTTTTTGAAGTAGGTAAAACTTCTTTAGACCTGACCGAGAGGTAAGTCAATACATTGAAATGAGTGCCGCGGAAATTAGAGTCAAATTTATTAATAATAATTTAAAAAATACTTATAAAAATGAATATTCATTACTAATAATAGCTACAGCGCCAAAACAGTTTTACTTCAAGCGCGCCTAAAGGTTACACGCATTTAATTTTTTGACTATTACAGAGATAGCAATATACAAGCAGACGAGGTTCCCTTCGAAGAGGCAACGGATACGCAGGGCTTCTACAACCAGCCGCCGGGCGCGGGGCGCTACCCCGTGCGCGTCGAGCAAGGCTACAACAATGGCATACGTATAAACGGACAAACAGTCTTCCTGAATGATCAAAATAGGTATAATTTTTGTTTAGTATATTAGATTTTCATGTATTTGTGTGTAGATGTATTAGAATTTCATGTATCTTGCTGAGTAGGCTACCCTAGTACCCTGGCTAGTAGCGTGAATCACGTGTTCCGTTACATTTTTTAAAGGCATTTGTTGCTTGACGCACATCTCTATTTTATATTCATATTATTATGTAAAAAAGCACCGGAAGCTTAAAATTCATTATTTATTTTTTCCCCAAAACATACATGAATAATATAATTCATCACATCGCAATTTAAGTCAAAAATTAATAAGAAGTATATATATTATAATTTTATTGCCATTATACCTAGGGACGGAGAGCTGGACTCGCTGCAGCACTGCAAGTGCGTGTCCCGCCCAGACTGTCAAGTACAGACTGATTATAATGTAAGTACAAGCATTAGCTTTATTTACGAAACCAGCGACTCACCCTCACATATATTTTTTTTTGTTTTTGAACCGATTGAAGTAAAACAGTGTAAATTCTAAATGTTAAGTGAAGCTTACCACAATACATTACTGAAAACCGCACCTAAATTATATAGTTTATATAGATATTTTGTCAAATATCTTCCATGTACAGACAACGGTCAGTTGCACTTTTATTATATATATATATATATATATATATATATATATATATATATATATATATATATATATATATATATACAAGAAAGTAATTTCCAAAATTTTATAACTCAATTCCAATATGCCAAAATATTAATACTTTTTGGACAATATGAAAATAGTTAATTAACTGTAATTATAATTAATTTGAAATAAAATTTAAATTTATTTTTCTATGTACTTCTTTTTCCAGAACGCATGCGGAACTAACCAATATCTATGCTGTTACAATCAACCCAGACAACAAAACAAGTATCCTTCAGGTACACGTTTGACAATAAATTATAAAATATCGAACTCGCTCATGCTGTAATATACTGAAACCTAATTAACTGCTTAAACATTTTTCAGACGAAAATAATAGAATTAGACTTATCGTGTTGTGTTTATCCTTTTCAAATCCATATATATCCCTATCCCAAAGAGGTTACATCACATCTTAATGTTAACAACATTTCTTTTTAACAAGAATAAGTTCATTGTGTGAGTTTACAAAATATAGCTTATTTTATATTATTTTTCAGAATATTTCAACGAAGTCGACGATCATTCAATGCTATATCCCAATCAAGCGAACATTGCAGGAGCTTTCCTTCCGCCCAACAGTAATAACGGACTATTTAGACCAAATCACGAGACTTACAATAATCGAGACCAGGCAGTACTCGTCGGCCCTGGCGGCCCCACTGGCAGCATCGGCCCGCAAAAAAATCAAGTATTAGTCGGCCCCGGCGGCCCCACCGGAGTTATTGGCCCTGAAAGACCTGCTTTTGTAAACTCTCAAGGTGAAAATAAAAATCACGGCCATAAAAATATTTTAGTTGGTCCAGAGGGTCCCACTGGAGAAATAGGCCCAAGCGAAAGTGCACAAAGGGGAGTACTCGTCGGACCGGGAGGTCCCACAGGAATTATTGGTCCAGCGTTCAACCGGCCAGTTTTAGTTGGTCCTGGTGGCCCAACTGGAATGATAGGTCCGCGCCGCCAAGGTGTTCTGGTTGGACCCGGTGGGCCCACAGGAATAATAGGCCCTTCTAGATTCAACCGTCCCTTACAAAACCCGGGGGTGCTAGTGGGCCCAGGTGGTCCCACGGGAATAATAGGTCCACGAAGGCAAATTCTCGTCGGCCCAGGAGGCCCAACAGGTCAGATTGGCCCCAGAAACTACTACTTTTAAGTGTTGTACTGTGATAACTAATAAACTAATTTACTGTCGGTAATCAATGTCCGCAGCGGGCGTGTTTACGCGCCGAGTGCTCGTTGCGATTAGTTTAGTGTAAATATTTTGGTACGAGTAGATCTAACGAACGAGTTCTGTGCTAACACCGCGCTATAAACTGCGGCTTGGACCCACTTGTATACATAGCTGTAGATAAATGTGAATCTGTTTAAATATATGTAATTACTAATTATGTACATACACAATTTATATTAAAATACTATTTATACAATTCTCATACAATTACAGGCTGCTCGCGTCGCAAAAAGTATCCAAATAAATACAAAGCAAAAAAAAATTATACTAAAAAAGAACGAGACTGCTTGCACTAGCTTTTTTATCCGAATTTTATAAATATATTTATAAATCATGAAAATAATTTTAACCAAAATGTCAAAATATATTTTTGATAGCACTTTACGAATGTCCTCGACATCGAGCCACTGGCCTCAATAACGGACCTGGATATAAAAAATTGACGTATTATAGATATTGCTCGCTGGCGCGCCGCCAGCGCCGCCGGCCGCCTTTGATATATAGCAATGCATGAATAACTCAAACTACATTTTTAACTTCACCATCGCGTTTAACGTCAAACACTGAATAATTAACGATTTTAATTTAATTTTAGAATATTTTATTTTTTTAGAAAATATTTGATATAAATAAAGTTTTGTTTAAAGTATCAATGTAGTATTTATTATATACACTTGTGACTTGCAGCATCCCTGTACCGAACCGGATACCGAAATAACCATTTACCATTCACAAATTCTAATATATGTTGTAGAATACGTATCGCCACCACTAAAAAGGTTTTCCACCTTCGTGGGAGGGAATATCTAAGATATATATTATATGTGTTTCTTATAATATACTTAAAACAAAATAGACAGTCATAATTAAATTATTTTGTATAATCAATGTAAAAAATTTATAACAGTAAAAATAGAGCAAAATTGCAAAGAAATAGATTTCTTTTTTTACTACATATTTAAAAAGGTTCAATAAAATAATTAATAAAGTACCTACATGTAGAAAACATAAGTTAGTTTTTTCAAAATATTAATATCGTAGGAAAATGTTAATTAATTACTCTCTGTAAATTGTTACAAAAAAATAGAATATTAGGAAGTGCACACACGCTACGCAAGCGAATAATTCCAAACGTATATTATAAATGCGACAATGTATATTTTGTTACATGTGATTTGTTGGTCGGGTTGTGTATTCTTCTTCCTCGGAGAAATTCGAAGAATAGACTTTTTGTGGGATAATTAAAACTACTGTTTTGCGAATAATTAATTTTGAAGCTTTAATGGAAACCACTTGACGAATACGTCACTAGGTTAGACTTGTTCCCTTTACCAAATGGATAATTCAAAAGTTTTTGAGTGAGTATGCTTGTTACTTCTAAATGTAGTAAAATCTCACAGAATAAAAGTAAAATTCGCAATTGAGATAGGCTTTCTCCTGAATTAACAGACTACGATTTATCGACGTACATTTTACGCAAGCTGAAGTTAAATTAATAAACTAAATTAAAAAAATTGACGACACGTTTGGCTCAGTTTGTAGTGACCCTACTTGCTATGCCAGCGGTCGCGAGTACGAGTCTCGCTGGGGGCCATCATTTGTATGATGAACCCGAATGTTTGTACTCCAGTCCAAGTTGTATATGTGTAGTGTATCAACTATCTGGTATCCATAACACAGACTCCGTAGCTTACTATGGAACTAGATGGTGCTATGTGTTAATGTCCCAACATATTTATTTATTTAATAGTAAGGCATACCGATAGTAGTAATGACGATGATCGAGTAAAAGAGTGCTCCGAAGAAGGTCCACTGTATGTGTTCGGTGCTCTCATTGCCGTCCCAGCCACGCACCTTCATCTCCAGCAATATCGCATTTTCAAAGTCCTGCCAATGATTCATATAATTTGAAACTAAAAATAATAATGATCTACCAACTAGAGTATAATATTGAATATATATTTTATTGAAATATTTTAAATATGTATTTTTTATTTTATTTAAAAGTTATTTTTTTCATTAAAAAATATTCAGAATGTTTATCTTAGTATCTTATAATATTAAACGAGAAACTCTTATATATATAATAGCAGTACCCGCGGCTTCACCCGCGTTCGAACTTCCGATCGCTAACTAAATTCACCGGATCACCCGTTGGGCTCTGAAGATTACCTGAAAATTTCATCAAAATCGCACCAGCTGTTTTGGAGTCCATAGGAAACATTCGAGTACATACACACATTTTTATTTTATTTAATCAACAATTTAAATTTATTTATTGCTCGAAAAATGGAGAAAATTTAGTGACACAACGACTGTAGCGCCACCTACCGGATCCATTTGTGAATTTAAACCTTGCAACTCAAACATACACAAAAAATATCATTCAAATCGTCCCTGCCGTTTAGAAGATGATCAGTGGCACACCGACTGCAGCACCACGTACTGGATCCAATTGTATTTTTAAACCATCCAGGAGCCCATTGAAATATACACACAAAATTTCATCCAAATCGGTCCAGTCCTCTAAGAGTAGGTTAACAAACACACGTACAGAAGAATTATATATATTAAGATGTACAATTATTTCGTGTATCTTGAAAAGGGTTTTAACAATTTTGATCAAATATTGTATTCAAATAGGGTTTTATTTAAGTTTATCTATTTAGGTGTCATTTTTGAAAAAAAATGCAATTTTTACATGTTTTTCTCACACGATCCTACAAAACGCCGAGCGAAGCTCGGTCGTCTCGGTACTAGTATCATAATATAGCAAAAAATTACCCAAAACATAAACATACAAGGACAGCACGTAAAAGAAAAAAGAGATTTACAAAAAATGTACAATAAGAAGGTGAATAATAAAAATTGACATACTTTTAACATATCAACGACTTCGGCAGTCCAGTTGGTCTGATTGAGGTACGACACGCGGTTGGTCATGAGCCAGATGCTCTGCGTGGTGTTGCCGCGTATCTGCGATATGTTCATCTTTACCTGCAACCCGTTTTAACTGAACAAATAAATCGAATCTGTCTATTTGTTTGAATTCAAATCAAAGTGATACATACCTACATTACCTATATACATTATTTACTTTAATATCCTGGTACAGTCAAACAAAATAAAATATATATTTTAAATAATACTCTTAAACTTAAGTAGTGTTGTTTTATCTTCAAAAATATAATTTAGGATAACTGATTTTTCTTCCATAATATTTATACCTAATTTGTCCATTAATAATAACCAGATGATAGTCCATCCAACTATTTTTCAAAATTAATATTTTGAAAAAAGTTTCCGACGAATTGAAACCTCCTCTTTTTTGGAAATTTAGCTATTCTTTCACAGCAAATTTACAGACTGACATTATTAACTCTGGTTCATCCCAATAGTGTCAGATCCAAGCTACTTTGTTGCAAAAAGTTTTGTATGCATCAATAGAATTACCTCCCTCTCATGTTGAGATTCCAGCTTCTCAAAGGTGACAGCGCCCAGTATGCAGTACGCCACCACCAAGCTGATCATCACGAAGTGTGAGAACACCACGGAGCACAGCTTCCATGTGTAGTACAGCACCTGAACCCATGGATTACAGTAAAACTCTATTCTTTACAAAATAAATTAATACTTGTTCACATAATACTTTCTTATATTTACGCGAATATTTGTCATTTTAAATAAAATTATTATTTTGGATTTATATAGATTTTTGGTTTTTGACGTTTCGAATGCTTTACAGCAATCATGTTCACGGAAGAGACTAAAGTTTTAAATGTATCAAATTTCAAAATGTCTCAATTTTCATTATATAGTTGTTACAGACAGCACCTACCCACATAATTGGAAACAAAAATCAAAATAAATCCGCGAAAAAATCCGATTTATGTAGTTATATTTAAAGTAAATTAAGTTAATTATTATGCATAAATAATTGGTTATAATTCCTTCTGCCTACAAGAGTTAGTGACTCATTGGGACTATTTTCATTTTCTATTATTATGGTCTATTGAAATGTTACATTTTTTTGGGCTTAGCGTGCATTTGTCAGAGGATGCAATTTTATTTTTTAGATATCAAAGAGGGGTTAGTGTAAAGTTAAATCCAATTTTGTGGGGTTGCAGCACTTGTCCCTCGGCCGCCATCTTGAAAAAAGGGGTACAAATGGTTTTTATGGCTTATCTGACAAACTATAGGTCTTTGGTTCTACGACTAAAAGTTACTTGACCAAAGTTGTAGGGAATCAAAAATGGTTTAACAATTTTTTTGTGAGACCTAAACTTAAAGTCTTATACTTTAAATATAAAATCTAAATCTGTTAAATATTATTTTTAAATTTTTCTTTTTATTTTGTAGTTACACATTTTATTTATATTTGTATTTGTTTACTTGTAAGCAAGTATACTGCTGTGTTTATGTATAAAAGGAAACTTTTGTTGGCTAAGTGTACTAATCCAAAAGTAGTTTGATGTTTGTATGCTGTTTTTTTTTCCAAGTTACAAAATAAATAAATATACTCAATGAAAGTTTACTTATAACTAAGACATTAAAAGTATTATTTTTATCTACTATAGATACCACTGTTCGCTCAAAGTGAGTGATTCAAAATTTATGCAATTTATATTATTTTACTAGCATTACCCGCGGTTCCGCCCGCGTTTAGATTACCAAAAACCAAATTCTTAAGTTTTAAATTAGTATATTCTTACATTGCAGTCTTTGTAATTTTTCTCAGAAATGAGACATTTTCCCGCAGAAAAAAGTATTCTATATGTTAACCCAGGTAACCAGCTATCACCATACCAAATTTCATCAAAATCTATCCAGTGGTTTTTCTGTGATGCGGTAACAGATAGACAGACAGACAGACAAAAATTCTATAAACTACAGATTCGGCCACTGTATCGATAATAATATTTATTTCAATAAGGTTTTTCAAAAAATATTTAATGTACAGATTCGGCTTAGTTACAATTTTATTATATGTATAGATTACACAATGTAGTTAAATAGTAATTCGTCGTTAAATAGTAAAATATTTAACTTTAAAAACATATGATTTAAATATGAACCTTAGCGCAGTTGCTCGGAGGCGGCGGCGGGTACTCCAAGCGCTCTATACGAGTGTCCCGTCGAGACATTGTCAATTACTTCTTCTATCTACTTTAAATCTAACACTTTACACTTTTCAATTAAGAATCACATAATCACCATTAACTCGTATATATAGAGTTTCACACATTTTCACTTACAACCACGAACACAAATATTGATTATATGAGACATGCATATTATATTATAAAAATGTACTCAAAATTCAGATTTATTATATTTTCTTCATATAGAGAATTCTTTTTTTTTGCAATTTTCGAGCGCACATATTATGTTTTTTGTTCAGAAAGTATTTAATATTGAAAAAAATAAAACATTTTTCATATAAAAATCTTTAAATGGAGTTTATTGCTTTGTAATATTAACATAATTAGGTATATATAAAGTGTGGGCGGGCGGACGCTAAGGCGGGCGGCACGTGCGCGTGCGCGGCGGCCTCTGGATACTGCGATATATTGGGAATTCCGGACTTTATGATCCACAACTTCCCTCTTACATAGGATTTAGGTTTTGCTTTCGCAATACAAACTATTTATACCATTTATTTTATCAGTTCGTTGCGAAATTGTAAATCTGTCAATCGAGACTCTCAATTAACGTATGTTGTACTGCTTTTTCAAATGAAGGTGCCTTCTTAAGAAATTACAATTATAATATTATCCAGTATTATATTCTCAGCTTCTACATATTTATATTATATATAAAAAGTAGATTTCAACGATTAATAAAGTTATCAATTAGCATAAAAATGTATGTCAGAAGGTGTATAAAGGAGGAAAAATAAAGTGTCGATATATTTCTAAATATATATTATTTTAGATACACAAAATATCACTCATTACATATCTGATAATAAATACATTAATAGCTATACTTAACATATTTAATTTGCGTAATGAATTGGAAAAATATTAGTTAGTCCCTATTCATTTCGACGCCTTACAATCACTTGAAATTAAGTAAAATGAATTGTCATGAAATTATATCGAATACAAGCCCCAACATATAACAAAATTATATTAGTATAAAACGTATATTTTACGAATATACTTAGTACTATACGAATTTTAATCAAAGTATGTCATTCTCATATAATTTTTTTATGTTTCTATTGTACAACGAATCTTCTTAACATCTTAATATCTAAGCCTTCTGAGTAGTTATTGTAAATACTTAGTTTTTCGTTATGACAAATGCAAAAATGGAAATTTTCATCTTTCGCCTAAAAGTGTCGGCGTGATTTTCTCCATAGATTAAGTGTATGGAGAAAGTCATATGTTATGTCTTTCTCGGTATATTAAGTAGTTTCATGGAATATTAATCTGGTACATAAGGCTACGTACTAACTAGTGTAGCTAGTCACTATATTTACTTCCTTAATGCGGATCTCACTACTTGTAGCTCAACTTCTATCACAGAGTAATAACACTGTAACATGTATTGAAATTTATTGTGAATTTAATCTATAGTAATACATATAGTAACCTCTAGAGCTATTAACTGACTCCAAAAGGTTCAATATCGACCGCACGTTTTTTAGTCTGTGATCTTCGCCAATAGCAAACTAATTTTAATGATTTTTTTTTGTTTAATATTTAACAAAAATATAATTAAAATAAATATTTAGTTTAAAATTACGATTGAATTTTTTTAAATCGGCTATTCTTAACAAACTAAAATTCATCTAAATGAGATTTATCGTTTAAACGTATAATATAAATTACTCTATGTACATATTATTATATAAAAATTAAAATTTAGAGGTGGCTTGTGCAGACCCGTTTATCTGATTATGAGGTTTTTTGTTTTTTAGTTGCGATGCGATGCATTCAGCCTCCTGTATGGTGTCCGGGAGACGAGTGTTGAGAGTCTCGGGCGTGGTCAGCATGAGGCCGCCGGCCACGAGGGCGGTTGCGCCGAAGAGTACCGATGGCAACCAGTCGATGTAAATCGCCTGTAAATTAAAAGTGACATTATAAATATGACAGATTGTAAATTGTCACTTCTTTACTGTATGTTCAACGAGTTTGAGTGTAATTCGGAAATTTTATCGAAGTGCACACAATAAACATATTGAATATAAATAAATAAATATGTTGGGACATTAACACACAACACCATCTAGTTCCATGGTAAGCTACGAGGCTTGTGTTTTGGATACCACATAGTTGATACACTATACATATATAAACTTTAAATACATATCTACATATTATAAATATAAACACCCATAACTGGAGTATAAACATTCGTGCTCATCACACAATGAATGCCCCCAGCGGGACTCGAACCCGCGACCGCTGGCAAAGCACATGGGGTCACTACACGCTGAACCAAAAGTGTCGTCAAATCTTGAATATAATCGTCCAACCAATATTTAAATATTTGTGAAGGTGTTTGGATATTTGTCAATCAATAATGCGTAACGATTTTGAACTAAATTCGCTGAAACTTTGCACATAAATGGATTATATTACGAATATAGATTAACATATAGCTGTAGGGTAGGTTTTATATCTAGTAGTTACTATTGGAGATTACTTTGTTCAAAAATCATCTTGGGTCCACGTTACTAACCAATAAAATCAGTGTACTGTGTAAATTGATATAAAATGGAAAAAAAAATGGAGGGACTAAGTTTTTACTTTTACTAATATTATAGTGCATTTGTAAGAACCGTGACATATCTACATTATTGTAGTGTAAAGAAAAATTAAGCTTTTCTTACCAGTAGTGGCATCTGAGGAGCCACGATGGATCCAATCCGTCCCACCATCGAGCAGAAGCCGAGCAGAGAGTGCCGCGCGTGCGTCGGGAACAACTCCGACGTGTACATGTAGATGCCGCTGAAGGCTTGTGTGATGGCAATCTTGCCAATCAGATATAGAAGGGTTGCTAACCAGGGCATTGCTGAAATATATAAAAAATTTTGTAAGTATGTTATTATTATTAGTAAAAAAATTAACAATATTATGAAAATCAAACTATCTTAGATATTCTGTTTTAAAATAAAATAATTATAAAATCAAATCAAAAAGTTTCAATGATTTATAAGCTTAGATAAATCACAGAAAAAATAATCAAATAATGTTAAAGTTGTATCAATTCAAGCGCCCTTCATTAATTGAAATAATAATGAAAATTGTCCTAATTGTGATGTTTAAACTTTTCAAAGATATAAATACAGTCTTACTCTTGGGCACAAATGCGATGGTGACACAGGAGAACCCGCACACTAGATACGCGATCAACAGCGTCCTCTTCCTGCCGATGCGGTCCAGCACCAAGGCGTTGGTGACGACGGCTATCACCTCCACGCTCACTACTAACATGTAATTAGTGTATTTATCTCCGGCCAACGAAACAGAATTAATAGCTAGCCCATAGAACACGAAAGTACAAGTGATCCACCACCATGAACAGATGGCGAGACGTTTCATTATTATGGGGGAGTGCAGGACTTGTATCCAGAGACCTTCTTCCTCTTGGTTTTTCTTATCATCGACCTTCACCTTTTCCTCCATACTGGTCAGCTGGCGCATCGTCTCATCAGACAACGTAACCTTATTCATCTTTGAAGCTTTCATAATTATTTTCAAAGCGTCTTCCTTACGTCCTTTGGATAAGAGCCAGCGAATACTCTCTGGCAGGAAATATATGTATAGTAGGAAAAGTAACGAGGGCGGATACGCGACTAAGATAAAGGTACGCCAGTAAGGGAATGTTTTAGCAAGAAGGGCGAAGGTCAGGCCACCCAGCACCAACATTATGCCGAGGAAAGCTGTTGTCAGAACTCTCTTGTCCTGTCCCAGAAGCTCGATCGCTGAAAAAATCCAATAAAAATTGTTAAACACAATACTTTCTTAACATTTCTTAACATTAACATTTAACAAAACAATTTACATTTTTTTTTCGTAACTAGATGGCGATTATATTTATTTCAAATGCTACAATTTTATTGTTAATAGTAGAGTCCATTATTGGATATAATATATATACTAAATAACTCGTTCGGTCAAGAGTGAGTCGGTGCTATTTATAAATAAAACCTTAAAATGAATAGCATTTATTTTCTGATATTTTTTTCAAATCCGATTCACGTATCACCATATTCTTTTATCTGTTCTGTTATTTGATTGTTTATCTAACTTTAAGAAAAACATTTGAGATTAAGATAAAAAATCCAAATGATGATGATGAAATATTACTGCACAATAGACAATGCTTATGATAAAACTCACTTAGAATATAAGCCGCTGGAAAGGCACTAGCGCCGGCCACTGTCTCCAGAAACTCCACAATAACGTACATTTCGTAGGAAATGGAAAATGCCTTCATAGTACCGATGGCGCCCAGTAACGTGCAACTTAAAATTAGAGCTCGCTTTCTGCCCCATCTGAAATTATCCAAAGTTATTTGGTAAATATTTTTAAAATATACATACTCGTAAATCACTTTATAATAAAGAGAACATACTTATGTCACATTTTGTATTGATGGGACATTTAACTTTATAGAATATTTTATTTCTTTATTAATTAGTGACCTGCAAGAACCGGGGGTCAACCCAAGCTGACACTTGACACTGAACAATTATTATATTACTGATGTAAAATATAAAGAAAACTAAACATTACCGGCAACGAATACACTAATTAAAATATTTCATAAACAAATAAATGTGTGGAATTGAGAAATATTGACTATCTGTATATATATGCTGGCTATCTGTATTGTTATGTTAATAAAATAAATGTAACTTCAATATTTAAAAGAGCAAATGTTGAGTTTCTCGCCGTCTCTTCTCAGCAGAACTGCTTTCCGAGCCGATGGTAGCTTCCGCACGGACTGCACGCTTACATTAAATTGAGGATTCAAAAGCATTTGTAATAAGTCTAATTGAATAAAGTTTATTTCTTTTCATTAAATACATACATATTATAAATAAAAGAAATTGATGTGAATACATTAACACCTACTATAATTGTTACAATCATGTAATTGATTGCTGTTGGCCGCCGTAACTTGTAAGTTGCAAAATGGCATTGAAAGAATTGCACAATTCGCAGAATATTTAAATATAGGTAAATTATATATGGCTTATTTCAATACTTCGATTTATAACTGTGCGCTTCGCTATAATATGTGTTACGAAACACTTACATTATAAGTTTTATTGGCAATTTATTTATATTGCAAAAAAATACTACCATTCTGGTACTGATATTATAATATATCTTCAATATAACACATCATTCTACAATATATTATTTCGCCTAAGTTGTGAGATTAGTTTAACTTCTAGGCTATTTCCCCCTTATTGTATGCACACTCATATGAATTATAGCATCTTGCTTGTAATGCAATAAACCTTACTGTGATCATAATGCTTTCTTAGATTTAAGCGAATATTAAAAACTATCTTTGTGGATTCTCAAGAGTGTCTTCCGTAATAATGATTGCCGTAAAGTTTTTGAAACGTCGGGAACCAAAAATCATAAACCTGCAAAAGGATCCGGAAAAATGACTATTTACTGTGCTCAACTGTCATATAAACTCAACCGTAATATAAACTCGACTATCCTTTGAATCCATGTAACTAACTTAGTAAACTATTGAGAAACCACCCTCGATCATATGTGATGGCTATAAAAACATCACATTTAGCAACAAAACACACCTCACTTCGCATAATTTATCGGCCTTGGGTTTTTGTTAATGAAACTATAATTAATCTCAGATCTACGCGTATAAGCTGCTGGTGAGTGATGCGTTACAAAGCAACATAATTAAGTTCATCAATGAGCAAACGCGATTGATATAAACGTGCCGCCATGTTCCATACAATAAACAAATTAAAGATATTACAACTACGAGTGACTTTATTCAAATTTAAATTTTGAGGTCACTTCTGACATAACATTATAATACGTATTAATTAATGCTAATAACACAAGTGCGAAAGTATCTTTGGGCGATGGAACGACGAATCTGTGACGTTTCGCCTTGTATTAATCGTCCCTCTAAAGCTTAAAAGTTAAGCTGAAGTAGTTTGCGAGGTAGCCGTGGAGGTCCAAACCTTCGCGGGAGCCTAAAATTCAATACATTTAAGAAATTATTATGAATAATATTCCTTAGCACTATTATAGGTATATAACGATATTTTATCTGATCGACACAACATTTATTGTTAACTTAAGAAACAAAGGCAGACACTAAAATAATAGCGCAAAAATTGATAAAAAGTAAATAGATCTTTTATATAGCAGGTAGGTATATGGGTAAATTATTGTATTTTACACTTTCCTTTAATCAAAACATTTAATAGGATTCTCTTCAGGAATAATTTGGAATAAAAATATATTTAGATTTTTTTATGACAACGTACGTTACGTTTTAACAAAAAACATTGATCATCGAAATATATTAACCGCGGAGTCATTTACTGACGATTCTTAAAAGTGTTCGCCGGTCATATACTTAATACTTCTTAAACTAATTTACTTCAAGTAATAAGACAAAAATAATGCATCATTATGTTAGATCATCAAGTTATAAAAAATGGATATGACAAAAACAAGTTAGTTTGATGATCGCCACGTTGTGTGGTTGACAGTTGTTATTCTCAAGTAAACTATTCTTATTATCTATACATGTAATAAAATTCTGAGTCGAACATGTACATTAAATATTGTTTTGAAAATCTTATTAACGATACAGAGGTTGATACTATAGTTTTTAGAATTTTTGTTTGTGTGCCTGTCTGTATGTCTGTCTGGGAACGCATCACGAGAAAACTACTGGACAGATTTTGATGAAATTTATTTTATTTTATGATGATAGCTGGGTATCCGGGTCAACATATAGGATACTCTTTACTGCGGGAAATATCCCATCTCTGAGAAATCTATACAAAACTTAAAAACGTAATTAGGAACGAACCCGAGCAGAGCGGAGGTGAGTCGCTAGTGTAATATAAATACCTAAAGCTATACTCTACGTTTTGGCCCTTTCTAGACCGAGAAGTCGTAATGAATTATCTCCCCAATTCTCCTCATTTTACTGCGAGTGATACGAAGAGACTGGGATTATGTTTATATATTCAAGACTAACGTTATCCCTCACTTTGCTCGGGTTCGTCTCTAGGTACGTTTTAACGGTTATTGTGTATATCCCGCAGGAATTGTACATTTTCCGGGATAAAAAGCAATCTATGTGCTATTTCAAACTCTAATCTATCTCTGTACCAAATATCATCCAGATCCGCTCAGCCGTTCTGGCGTGATTGAGTAACAAACATCTATCCATCCGAACTTTTTCATTTATAATATTAATTAATAATTATTATTAATGGGCAATTAGACATTGTTAGTACATACACAAATAAAATAAACTCATAATCAGTTAACAGTTAAGGTCTAACGAATACACAAAAAAATATGAACATTAAACTTTAAATTTGGCAGGGATACTCGTACGTCGAGTAATAATAAATTAATAGACTTAGAAGACCTATATGAAGTAAGTGTTTGTATGATTGTCATATTATCTGTAATTTTAAAAATTTCATCATCCGACGAGATTTTATTGCGATGCCTTTGTCTGCGATATATATCGTATTAATCATAATTATGATAAAACTATATACCTATTTCCTTAAAAAATTAAACATACTAATGCCTGTTTTTTGGCAGTAGATAGTATCGGTACACAGTGACATTACGGCGGCTATTTAGCTGTCATGTATGTGTGTTATGATATACACAAGCTATTAAGTATAATTCATATAAATTATAGTCTAATAGGTACACTTGTATAAAAATGATTATATAATATTTACAACTTGTGTTGGTCAAAATTTTAGGTATAGCATTTTTGCTGTATAATATATTTACAGGATGACTTTTTCACTTAGATGTTATGAATTGAGTCGTTTAAATTACCCGAAATTGACAATAGAATGGTGGAGGTTCGCACAGCGCTCTACACTGCCGCAAATCTTTAAGCGCCAAAAATTGATTTGTGACTCGTTAGAGAGTATATTAGCATAGAAAATCCTTCGATGGCCTTTTTACAGCGTTTTAGTTTCATAATACATTAAAGATCAAGGCAGCTACATATGTATACATGTGTTGCAAAATTAATGGCCCAATATTTTATGTTCATAAATAAATATGATATATTTTTTTTACTTTATCAGCCCTCTTTACCATCCCACAGCTGGACATGGGCCTCCCTTCAATACGTGGAATATCAGAACATAGCCAAGTGCGTGTTGGCAGATTTCATCGTAATGCAAGTTATAATCATGTTGGAAATGATACGCACGTGAAAATATCATAGATGTGTTTTATGGGATTCCCGCTTCAGTCGGATTGCAAAGCGAGCGCGTTTTATGAACGGCTGGCAATAAATGCTAAATTCAAATAAGTTCTATTTTAAAATATGTAATTCTATTTTCAAATTCAGTAATTTGTTTATTGATTAGTGTTTTGTTTTCATTACATTTGTATCTTTTTCATCAACATACACACAATAAAAATACGAGTAATTATGGAATACGAGTTCCGTCAAGGTAGTAATGCCGCACAAACTCTCAGTCTCTAATCTACAAGACTTACACCCATATTCTTAGTTGTTACCTCGAAACTCCCTCGACTCAAACTCGACTGAGGCGTGTTCGAGGAAGGCCTCAAGGGATCCTCGAAATCGGTATTCATAAACATAATCTTGAGGAAATCTCAGAATCCCTCGAGTGAGTGTGAGTCGAGTGAGAGTCGAGGAAAACGTCATGAATTACGTCACTATCTGGAGGATTTTGTTAGTCTGAAGTAGTAACTATACACAAAATCCGTAGTTGTCATTTTGATTTGGCGTTTTTTGTCAGTCGTGGGTCAAAGTTTGTTAGTTTTAAAGTACTTCCGAGCAGATAAATAAACCAAATCTTGCAAAAAAATGTTGTTTTGGAATGTTAAGTGTATTATGTCGTTGTTTTTATATACAAAAAAGGTGTTTGCTACATGTTTCGTCGTTCTTGAGTCCAGGATATCAGATTTTGGTACATCAGGCCCAATCACAAGGTAATTAATTTTGAAATATAATAATGCCTCATACTATATTGTAAATAATAAATAAAAAAGCCCTTTATTTTCTCGCATATATAAGAGTAAAGCAAAGCTTTATAGATTTCATAAATATAACATTATTAATTATTATTAAGATTTCCATATTTGTAGTAAAAAATAACATATAATAAGTATTAATTAATTTGATTCTATTCTTATAAATTATTTAGGTTTTACAAACTGTTATTTAATTTATGACGAAATTTAAAAATCAAAAAATCTTAATAATGTATTGTAATGTAATCTAGTGAAGTTAATATTAAGTAATGCTTATATATTTTATTTAAATTGTATTTTTTCATTGTGAATATGAGTAATTGCATTTAAATTTTTTGAAATGGTTCACACTATATATATATATATATATATATATATATATATATATATATATATATATATATACTAAAAGTTTTAAACAATTCTAGTGAATATGATCATCTCATATGTGTACTATATCACAATTCTTCATATTTTTGTCACATAAACATAAGTTTGTGCATTATATAATCATTATGTTTGATATCACAGTGCATTTTTGTTTACATGTCATAAAAAATTTTTAATTTCAGTATCAAAATGTAGGGGCCTATCAGAGGGAAAAAAAAAAAAACAAAAAGGGAAAACTATAAAATAAAACAAAAAAGGGATTTAAGAACTACATACGCTTAAAATAGCTGAATACACATTGTAATTTTGCAAAAAATAAATAAAAATGAGAGAGAAACCTGCCGAAGAACTCCTTCTCTATAATAAGATTCTCAAGAAAAAAAAAGCCAGTGTCGAATTAGTGAATTAAAAAATTATCTGAATTAAAGAAATTGCACATTATGTTATTTAAACTAAATTTACACAGTATACCTAATTATCATATAAAATATCATTGAAATAGGCAATCCACGCCTGTTACCACCACTAATGTTTTGAAATAAAATTGGCAAAAGCAATCTCGTCATAAATCGTCATCTCTTTATCATTTGGTAAAAAGAAATCTATTTTTAAAATCACATTCATCATAGAACTCCATAGGATTACTTGCATTCCGTAAATAGCGCCGTGATAAATAATAATCGTAGTATTGTCATATTGTCATCGATATGCTCAAAAAACTTTTCAAAGACATTTTAAACACCAAAATAACTTTAAATATAATATAAAATGTTAAATAATTCACGATGTTTTTATCAATAATTGTCTCGAGGTTTCCTCAAGGTAGATCGCGAGGTACCTTACATTTGACAGTTCGTTCCTCGAGTTTTCCTCACCTTACTCGAGGCGAATACTTGAAGTAAGGGACAAAATGACGTCTATGAATACCGAATCACCTCAGTGAGGTTGAGTCGAGTCGAGGAAATCTCGAGTTTACGACTAAGAATATGGGGGTTAGTCTTGGAAGTTTTGCGTCATCCAACGTACTCACCAGACCTTGCGCCGACAGACTTCTACTTTTTCCCGTAAACCTGGCGGCTGGCTTCTTCAAGAATGGCATTGAAAAATTACCACTGCGGTGGCAGAGATACATCGATAGCATGGGTGTATATTTTGGTTGATAGAAATATATTTTTTTTATAAAAAGTGACTAACTTTCTGTATATTGAACGGCAATTTCATAGGAAAAGACCTACTATAAGTTAAACAACCAGAATTGATACCAGAAATAATAATAAATTTTAAAACCGGTCTAACCTAGCATATATCAGAATACTTCTACCATAATCAATTAGATTATTTATACTCGTAGTTGAGGCGTAGAGAAGCAAATGTTAGGAATATTTCAGTTGTAATAAAAACAATATCATTAATTTTTACAATTTTTGTCGGTCTGTTGGTTTTATTTGAATTTTTTATTGTGTTTAGACAATAAACTAAATTAAAATTAATTAGATCTAGACTTAAACTTTTTAAATAGATTTTTACAAAAACTTTTAAAACAATTTTAACTGACTTCCAAAAAGGAGGAGGTTCTCAATTCGTCGGAATCTTTTTTTTTTTAATGTATGTTCACCGATTACTCGAAGACGCCTGAACCGATTTGGATTTTATTTTTGTTTCATAGGGTATACTTCCCAGATGGTCCCACATAAATTTTATCGAAATCGGTCGAGCGGTTATTTAAAAAATCAACAATAAATATATTTTTTAAATAAATGGTTTAATCGAATGTTATTAAAAAACTTTTTCTTACAAATTACCTGCTTATTACGTCTACACTAAAAATGGAAAAATAAAACTTTTTAAAAAAAAACCGACTTTCAGGCACTAAAATGTAAAAAATAATTAAACGGAGGTTTTCATTTAGAATAGATACCTCATCAGATATTTTCGAAGTCGGTGCCAGCTTATAATATTTTAAGATATGAATATCTAATAGGTAAAGATGTATTTTACGTATCGAAATATATTAGATTTTCTTTGCATCGGCTTTTTCTATTTTAGTGCCTGAAAGTCGGTTTTTATTTATTTTTTAAAGTTTTTATTTATTTAATTAATTGTGAGTACTTTAAGCCCGAGAGAAAGCTACCGACTCGGAATGCAGTCCTTCAGAATAGAGCCGCCAACAAAAAAAGTTAACAAATCGCTTTCTTAAGAAGCTCTTATTTTTTAAAATGTAATTTCATCTAACCTGTCAGATATGTATCCGAGTATGGGCAGCGAGACCAGCATGCCGATGTTGTGGATGGTGCCCACTAGCGTGCGCTTCCACTCCTGACACGCCAAGTTGAACTGAAAACATTGTACCATTGTATCGCTGCAAGTACGAGTGCACTTCACATTTGCTGTTTTTAATAAAGAAACAGTACTATTATTTAGTGTCGACAAGTTTGATCTTTGAATATACAAAAACAAAAAAAAAATCGTAAAACTTTTTTTGTGTCTAATGGAAAAAATTATTAATTAAGAGGCCTATCACAAAATGAACTGCATTCTATGGTACTAAGTTCGAGCGGCCGACGCATCGCTGTTTCTAGCATTTTCTGCCGTTGTAATTACTTCTATGTAAAGTTTTTATAATAAGTTATTTAAAAAAAGTATGTAATTACGTTTCTTTTGAACTGACGTATATTCTGGTATATATTTTACATAATAATGTGATGTAGTAAGGATATATCAACAGCTAATTCTGAACGTTTTTAATAGTTTTTAAGATTTGGAAAGAATTTTTTTGTAGAAATGCAATATAAATTTAAAATTCCGAGGCCGCTATAAGCTCAATCACTATATACGAGATATTATTATATATTTTTCATTTCGTTTGCTAAGTATAGTATTTCAATCCACGAGTATGAAAAAGTACCGTCGCGTATTTTATTAAAAACTTGCTTCTGAACTTTGGCTTTATTTCAATTTATAATGAAAATTTGCGAAAAGCCAGGCCGCTATGAACTATATTAATAACTATTGTCTACTATGCAATAAGTGAAAATTGTCGAAGAGTTTCAGTTTCTCTGAATAACAACGTCAAAGATGGGCATTAAATTGAAAAATCACGGCCACAATATATAATTTAATAGGCCTCTTAAGTATAAAATAAATATTGACAAAATATATAAATATATCTCGCTAAGATTTTATTTGTAACTACATATTATGATGGTAAAGCTCGCGCGACGGGTGTGGAAACAGGCGCTATTGAGCGGGAAGATGGCGGTGTTACGCACGTAACACCATCTGACTGACTGACATCCAGGCTGACACTCTGACGCTGACTGACTAATAACTCCAGGCTGTTACTGAGAATTCCTTATCAAAAATACTTGGCCTGCTCCGGGACTCGGACGCAAGACCGGCTCTGCAACCACCGCGCTAGCCACTACACTAACGAGGTAATCCAGACATCCACAGTAACACACCATCGAAATACATCCCTTATATCAAAATAAACGTTTCTTTAATAATATTAATACTTATTTCATTTAACATCATGTTACTTAATGTTTTTATCTTTATTGTTTGTATGTGATATTTTATTTTACTATTAATACGTGATATACCTACGTGATAAACTGCCATGTAATCTACTAATATAACGGCACGTTCAAATTCAATATCAATAAAATGTTAAAGACGTCGTAGCGCAGTTTATTGTGTCTACACAATATAATAAGCGTCAGTTCGATCCCCGCACTTCACTTCGAGACTTCACTTCGAGTATTCGACCTTTTTAACAGATGGACCAAAATAAGAGAACAGTTTCGATAAAAGTGGTTTACAAAAAATCTATGTACGCTCTTGGTACTTACATCGCAAAGAATAGTAATACCTATTATGCTGTTTCTTATTTTTACATAAAATTCAAGCAAAATCTTTTATCTATACTAATCTCATAAAGACGTAAAATTTGTGAGATTGTGAGTTTGTGACGTTGTAGGGGGTAATCTTTGGATCTACTGAACCGATTTAAATGAAATTTGGTAAGTATATAGTTTGAGACCCTGGGAAGGACATACGATACTTTTTATCCCAGAAATCATAGAAAAGGGGAAGAAAAGAAAATCTTAAGGGGGTGAAAATGGAGATGAATGTTTGTATTGGAATGCAAGCTAGGGACGAACCCGAGCAAAGCGAGGGTGAGTCGCTAGTAACTCATAAAGGAAGATATCCTTCAACAAACAAACATGTCGAACAAACATGCCGAAACATTATTTTCAATCCTATTAGTTCTTACATTGTTATGTTGTATGTTATGGAGAATAATGCAAGAAAAAGATAAGGAATTCGAAGATTATCATTTACTGTATTTTGATTTTTTTCGAAATGTATCTTAATTTAAATTTAAAAGAAATGTGTGTGTGTGTGTGCATTTAACACACGGTAGAAGTGAAACTTCAGAAAAGTAACCAACGAGAGAATGAGATGAATATAGAGTACATATCAGGAGTAGGATAATAATTGTAAGGGTTATTTTAATTTATTTTTTATAATATTTTTACCAAGTTGAAAGGTTATTTTACATTTTATTTAACAAAATAATATATATATATTACATATTATTTAGTATTATTTTTATTATTTTTCACTTACTGCGTAATGTGTTCTATCTCATTCTCTCGCCTCTTATATATTTTTTTATTTGTCTCTTTGTCGTGACATCGAGTTTAAAATCACAACTATTCTAAAGAAGTTTCACTTCAACAATAGATTTTCTTTTATAAAACTTCATTCCATCTCCTCGCGTCTTACAAATTAAGCGACCATTACTTATCTATAGATAAATGTGCCAAATTGAATTTTCTATAACACTGGCGACTCACCCTCACTTCGTTCGGGTTTGTCCCTAAGTTGATTCCCCATACAAATTTTCATCCCCATTTTCACCCCCTCAACAGGATGATTTCTGGAATAAACAGTATCCTATGTCCTTTCCAGGGTCTCAAACTATCTTTTTACCAAATTTCATCTAATTCGGTTCAGTAGATCCTGAGATTACCCCCTACAACCTCACAAATTTACAAACTTTACCTCTTAATAATATGAGTATAGATTACAATATTTTACATTTACATACTTAACTAAAACTTACATAATAAAGTAATATTATAAACACACTAATAAAAAAACACTAATAGAGATCTATTAGTTCCCACGGGAACCGTTCATTTTCCGGGATGAAAAGTAACCTGTTATTTGACTGGCAATATAAGGTGTCAGAATGTTAAATTTTACTAAATTAGGTGCATAAGTTCTTGTGTACTAAGGTGTATAAGATACTATAGTTTTTAAACTATCCCACGGGAACTCTTTAATTTTCTGGGATGACAAGTATCTAAGATGTTGACCGGGAATATAAGATACCACCACGCAAAATTTCATTTAAATCAGTCCAACAGTTTCGGAGATTAGCCCGTACAAACATACAAACAGACAAATTGACAAACAGACATACAGGCAAACTGACAAACAGACATTTTTTTTTAATAACTATTGTTTTGGGGTTTATATTGTGTACATACATAATACGTTACAAACAAACAAAAACAGATCTATCCCATGGAAACCGTTCATTTTTCCGGGATGAAAAATAACCTGTTGTTTGACCGGCAATATAAGGTATCATCAGTATGCCGAAATTTTACTAAGTTAAGTGCACAAGTTGTTGTGTACTAAGCTGTATAAGTTACTATAGTTTTTTAACTATTCCACGGGAACGCTATCATTTTCCGGAATGAAAAGTATCTTACATGTTGACCGGGGATATAAGGTACGACCATGCAAAATTTCGGAGATTAGCCCGTACAGACAAACAGACAGAGAAACAAAAAATTTGGAAAAAATCGGGAATTGTTCTATTTGTCTTCTTACATCCCCCTGACTCGGTTTTTAGCATTTTTTTTCTATGTACAGCCATTTGACCTCTACAATTTTATTATAGTATAGATGTACCAAAAAAAACATAAAATTGAAAACAGATACCATGTGCACAAAGGATGACCATTTTATTCTTATTACATATTTATAGTCAAGGCTACACTATATTATTTAATTTAAATTAATACTTGTTACTTTTTACAGAGATATGTTACCTCGGCCACTATAGTGTCTTTAGTGGCGTAGAGCCAGTGCTCGCAAGGACGCAGCTCGTCTGAGAATCCATCTTTATCACAGGGAAGCTTTGCATCGAGGGGAACTTTGCTCGCACAGCGCTGTTCTCGACTATCCGCAGGCAGAGCACCCTCGAGCCAAATAGGACTATACTCTGTACTGTTGATCGCTTCACATTCTGGTACTACACATCTAAAAAAAATGAATTAATTTTAATAAATAACCCAGCATTCGTTATGGACATGAATATTAAAAGTCGTCGTCATGGCGCAGTGAAACACAAAAAATGGGAAATCTACCTCACGAAAGCGGATGCGTCTGTTGTTTTTTCATGTGTACATTATTTTATTGTACGGTGCACTATAGCTCTAAAAACGGACTGAAATATAAATAGTATGCATTATGCATTGAACCCGCGACCTCCGTAGTAAGCCAAGGGGAAAGAAGACATACTAACAAATGTACAAATAATACTTTATGTGATTTATGCGAATGCGTAGTATTTTAATAATAATAATACATATAATAAAACTATTTTTTTCGGATTTTGTCACGGTAAAGCATCTACTGTACCATTTCTCTTTTATTTCAAAGTATTGTACCTATAATTTTGTAGAAAATCATCTGTAATAACCATGAATTTGAGTCGTTAAAAACCTTATTTTTTCGCGTGACCGTGAAACGTCGGAAACAAAAAAATTTAAACCGATGGCTATAAATACTCTCCAAGGCATGGGAGTGTAACACCAATTCGATAATAAGCCATATTAATGCAAATTAAATATTTGGTATAGTTGTTTAGTCAACGCTCGTGTGACTGACGGTTGAGTTTGTTGACAAATTCTGTATGAGCAAGGCACTGTAGTGAAGAATAATATCATCTATAGGTGCTGCAAATATCCGGTCCGTCGTCACATTTGGTGTGAATTTCACATCTTTTTCAACTGGTATAATCTACTGCCCCTGTAGTCACAGATTCAATTTCTTCATGGTGAATATTGTTGTTAATAACATATAATTCATTAGCGACTCTTTTTACCGTACATTTCTATATGTTTCTAGCAATTTATTACTTTATTTCAAACAGTTTAGGCCACTCTAGCTGATTAAACATTTGCACGGCCAGTTTCTTTCCGACTACGATTAAACCTAGTATAGTATTATATGATCTGTGATTAAACTTAATATGCTTTCTGATAGTAAACATCTCTACTATAATAAAACTGTAGACGTCGAATGTCTGTACATAGAAAAAAATGCTAAAAACCGATTTAGGGGGATGTAAGAAGACAAATAGAAAAATCCAGTTTTTTTTTTCAAATTTTTTGTTTCTCTGTCTGTTTGTCAGTTTGTCTGATTGTACGGGCTAATCTCCGAATCCATTGAGCCGATTTAAATTAATTTTGCATGGTGGTACCTTATATCCCCGGGCAATATATTAGATACTTTTCATCCCGGAAAATTAGAGAGTTCCCGTGGGATAGTTAAAAAACTATAATAACTTACACAGCTTAATACACAAAAACTACTGATTGGATTTTAATGAAACTTTACAATAATACATCAGAATAACAAATAGGTTACTTTTTATCCGGAAGAATTTATGGTTCCCGTGGGATGGATCTGTTTGTGCTTTTCTAGAGGCGAACCCGAGTGAAGCGAGGGTGAGTCACTAGTAAACAATAAAAATATTCTATAGCATTCGGTTATAATGTAACTTCCTCTAAGTGAAAATTTTTACAGAATTGGATCAGTATTTTCAGAGATTCAGACATAGGACTTTAATTTTTTATAATATTAATGTACACTGTACCTATAATTTTAACACAATAGACATATATCTTCATATTTAGAGCCGCCTCATAAAGCACATTATTGATTAACATAATAAATATAGATAATATTGAGGACGAAGAGGTCAATGTTCTTTCTGTCCAGCTCAATAAGTAAATAATTAAGTGAAGTTATGCAATATAAATAAATAAACATATTGTTGTGACGCGAGGCATGTGTTTACTATATCAGAGAATAAAAGTTTGATTATATTTGATTCAATTTATTTTGAAGATATGTTTTGGAAAAAAATATCACAGAATCTATAATATTATTGATTTAGGATAATGCACACGGGAAAAATTATCTGACAAGAATCAAGAAATCTGGCAAGAATACTAACTGCATTCTTGCTCCGCTCAATAGCAATGCCGATACTTTGGGTGAAAACAACTAGAGCCAGCTCTTTTATCAGTAATAGACGTAAGACAATATGTTGGCTTTTAAAAAGTTATAACTCCTTCTACTATAGTATGTTTTAAATACGAAAAAGTGAATTTATATAACATGATTATATACGAGTATGTATGTATTACATTTAGAAATATTATAAATCTTTAAATTTCCATTTACTATAAAATAATAAAAGGTATTACAAGTTTTTTGTCAATAACCCAATTAACAGAATCCAAAATCAAGTTCTCAATAATATTGTAAATATCACCTTACTTGTTGTGCAACGACGCAACGCGAAGCCGCGACCGTCGACCGCACGTATATACACGTACGTACATATGTATGTATGTACATACGAGTAGCCACCGATAAACAGTACAAATTACCAAACTTGTATAATGTATTTACATTTAAAATCACACTCGAAACTAATAAAACAGACAAGCTTCATATATATTATCCCTAATAAAACTTCGAGACATTCTTTTTTGAGCAGAACCCTAATTATTTTTTAAAATAAAAGTAGCCAAGTTACTTCTCATAACATCAGCTATCTACCAGTGAAAGTTCCGTCAAAGCCGTTTCGGAGATTAGCTGGAACAAACAGACAGACAGACACACAAAAATTTTAAAATTTGTATTTTTCTTCAAAGTACCGTATAAATTACAAATGGATTTTGTAGTTATTTTGACATTACAAACAGATACTTCAATTTTATTTATCTGTATAGTAATAGATTTAAAAATGTTTATTATAAAATTAATTATCAGTACAAAAAGTCCATACGAACACGTCCAGCCGACATCAAAATATGATATTGATTAGTAAAAATTAACGTTTTAAAAATTACAGTAACAATGTTCATTAGTCTGTCAGTTTAATATGAAGTTTATTATTACTTAATTATTGAACAAGTCATTTTGTTATCGTTTCGTGATACGTAATTGATAATATTATTTTAAAAGCCCATTGTTGTTTTTCTTTCGTTAATAGACCCATTGAATGAATTATATGTATAATGTAACTACTCGTGAGAGATGCGGTCGCGGCGACAATGAAACATATCATTACTTGAAAATATTTACGATTCTACTTGGTTCTTTACTCGACACTTATGTATAGAAGTATGCAAAATGAATTGGCAACATTGAAGTAGCAAAAAAATATATATTTAACAAATTTTGCTCATCACCATGTACGACTAGATATATATATATAAAAGAAAATGTATGTTTTTTATATATATTGTATGTAATATCTCGAAGTACAATCTTGGATATTATTTTCATAATTTTCGTAGTATTAGAAAATCGTCAGAGTTTTGTTTTTAGAACCTGCTCAACGGTCCTTACGATGGACCGACTGATTGACCTGGCAGGTCTAAGAATCCTATTAAAACTAATAGTAGCTTTGAGTTTCTCTTTTACCGGAAACCGTCAAGTTGAAATTAACCAGCATCCTTATTATCATTTAAGACTTCCGTCATTTCTGCTATTATCATATCTGAGGCCCAGTTCACGACAACGACAGCGTGGACACAGAGATGACCCATATAAGAAACTAATTCCTATAAACTTTCAAGTTTATAATACTCAGTCACAGTTAAATAATTGTCAGTATTCATTTCCTTAAATAAATAAACTAACTTTACACAATACTAGCGGACCCGACAGACGTTGACTCCTGTCTACGCGTCTTTAATTTGAAAATTTCAAACTTTTTGGACAAAATTGTGAATCTAAACCATTCATTCCCAGATCCTCTTGAACACACACAAAAAATTTCATCAAAATCGGTCCAGTCGTTTGAGAGAAGTTCAGTGACATACACACTCACAGAAGAATTATATATATAAAGATTTCATTCGTGGGGACGACAGAAGCAGTCTTGTCATAGCTGACCATTATTCCTATTTTATCTCATAGCCCTCATTCCTACAGATAATATATCGGCCACACAACAGGATGAACAGCAAACGCAAGAACAAGAACTTTACGTACTCTTCGGAGCTACATTAGTTCGGGCTACTACTACGAATTATTCCAATTCCAATATCCGTCATTACCATATTATTTATTCAGCCGCCTCTTAGAGCGGTAGAAACAAATGATATGTAAATTAATAAAACTTCAGCCCATCAATTAATTATAAGTGCTCATATAAGGTAAAAAACATATTTTATCTATTATATAAGTATTACAAGGATGTACCTACTTAATGAAAATAGTATCTATAATACAATGTTCCTTATCCATAGCATTACTAATCTCAAGTGAACCACAGAAAACTAACTCAAACCAGAAGAAATCAAAACTGACAGGACTCAGGCCGAACAGAGGCTATATAGAATAGAGTAATTGTTATATTTACTAGGAAAAACTGCAATTTCATAATATTGTCGTAAGAATTCATATTATCGTTAGGAATATGTATCAGACTTATTGTAATGACTTTCACCATTAAATATTATAAAATTATTTTAATGTAAAAATGAAACTCAATACTGCATTTAGTCCTTCGAAATAAAACATTAAGTAATGATTTATTCGATATAAATGAAAACAGGTTAATTTTTTACTTAAATATATAAATAAATTGAATTCGTTAAAAGAGTCATGTGTATTAATTGACTAGAATAATCTTTTAGTTTTTATAGCAAATGAGCGGTCGTTAAGAGTTATATGTATAATAATATAGACCAGTATGTGAAGTATAAAACGAATTAAATATTACGAGTAAAATAATATATTTATAATAAAAATTTAAATCCCCACTTCATAAAAGTGAACTAAAAAGATGGAAACAAGTTGACGAGTGAATAAGAAGGAATATATGCAGTCTCATTCTCAAATAAAAAAATGTAAAATTTTTATGTTACGGCATAAAAAAATGTAGCTAATGCCCTTCGTTATTGTGAAACTGCTATTCGTAAGTCACGGCCGCTCATCTACATAAAGATATTTAAGATAACTTTTTTTGCATAGAAGCAAAATTATCTTGTAGTTATTTGTAAAACCTGTTTATAATAAATTCACAAGTACTATTAAAAATTAAAACTTTCTATATTCGCATTATTTTACTAATATTATAAATCTAAAAGCGTGTTTCTCGAATTTATGAGTACGATTGATGGTAAAACTTGTATGCTGCCTGCAGGGGCTATCTATCCATCAAGTCGATTCTCGAGTTCAGCGGTTCCCAAATGGTGGTTCGCAGGGGCGAGTTCCGTCCGAGAGTTAAATAAAATGTTAGCAGACATGAACCTTAATTTTAGATATTATAAATAAATATGTGAAAAAAATATTCATTCAACAAATTAAATAGACGGGTTATAGGTATTTTTGGTACAATAAATACTATTATAAGACCGTATATTTTTCCGGGTTAAAAAGTAGCCTATGTATTATTCCAGACTATAATCTATCTCTGTGCGAAATTACATCCAGATCTGTTCAGCGATTCTGGCGTGAAACAGTAACAAACATCCATACTCACAAACTTTCACATTTATAATATTAATACGGATAATGGCATTCCCTAACCAATCAAATTATTAGAACCAGAGGTTTTATTTATCTGCAAAGTCATTGGGATCGTAAGGCATTTAAAGTAATTTAGCTTATGTTTGTGACACGTTATGTAAATTCTAATTGAATGCTTTGAAAGGTTTTTTATACTAGATGTAACAATACCTGAAGACTATTTTAATAAGATTTCATCACAATATATAAAAATTCTCAATACATCAGCTGTACCTCTACCAACATAGCTAAGAATACTCACTACTACCCACATTATCGATACGTAAAGTATTCCCCTTAATATTAAGCCGTAGAAATATCGTGGGTTAATAGAATAAAAACACTGCAATGAGATAAAACACAACAATTAAATAATTACCGCTACAATCGAGGACCGCCCGCGCCACCACCGCCATGTATGTACATACATGTGCACAGTGCATGGTTGATAGCAACAGTCAACGTTCAAACTTCAACTACATCAAAATAATAAATGTATTTTAAGAATATCTATGAAGTATACTTTGGCTAGTTAATGTTTCCAAATTTTTTTAAAAAGGAACAATATAAAAACATATTTAATGATAATATGAACCTCAAAATTGTTTTTGCGTTTTAAATAAAACTATCTTTCTGGATATCTTCGCGGATTTATTTTATTTCGAATGCTTTACAGCAATCATGGTCACGGGAGAGACTGAGGTTTTAAAGGTGAAGCAATAGTGTTGCTTAATATTTTAACTTTTTTAAATTATATATAAAACAATAATATTACTTAAATAAATAAGTAATATTATTAATTCTTAATTTAATATTTATATTTAAATAATATTATTAATTAATAATGTTTAAAAAAACTGTAATAAATATAATAATAACAGCTAAAATTGGATAAATAAATAATGGCTTATCTAGCCGGCCAGTCCCACATGACCACTTGTACGTATGAAGATAGTGTGCTTAAATGTATTTCCCAACGTTGAAAAAAGGTTAATACTCGTATCTCTATTCCGAACTACATTCAAACCTGCTTTAGCCAATACAGTGTGGAGAAATCAAACGCTCACTATTAACTTTAGCATTTAAATTATCAGTGTGTTATAGAATAAATAATCACTATTATAATCTATGCCAACTATAAATCGTGAAAAATTACACAAGTAGTAAAACAAGCGATAAAAATCAAATAAATAAGCAATATGTAACATACACTGACTTTCGTTTTTTTGACGTTCGTTTCGTTTTACGAATCTTTGAATGTCATCGAAATTGTTAATTATGGCCGAATCATAAAATAAAACAATTATTATTAACAAATGAAGGGTACAGGCAAAGAAAGGGAATGTCACAATTTAGTTTTTTTTTTGTTTTGTACTGGTAAGGAATCTATGTCTATGGTACTTGCATTCTCAAGCACTGGTTTTTTACAAAATATATTCAATCGATATTTTACAGAGTATTTCGTTCAAAAAAAGCCCAGTTTTTATCAGAATCTAGACTGAAACCTGTAGCCTCAAAATATGCAGCAGTACGTCTTAGCAACTAATATGGACGAGGTAATAATAAAAATAGACTCTCTTAGTGGTAGATTTTTTTCAGTATAAATAATTGTTTAAAATAAATTGTTACTCTCTATTTTTTGAAGACATTTTAACAACGGCTCACTACTACCATGTGTGTACACTCAAAATAATGAAAATGGTTAAAGTGATCAGACTATATCAGTACGGGGTACCGGCATAATGAGCAAATTACATACAAAAAGTTTGCAAACACACACACGGATGAATATATTCAGTATATAGAATCTTAACATTTTTGTTAGAGAAAGAATAACAGAGTAGCAAGGATAGTTAAATATAAATATTATCAAGTCAAATACTTCAAAAATATTTTTTTTAATTAAATAATACGTATGCGATGATAGGAACTTATATTTATTTACGTTTATTTACCTGTAAGGTACGTCTGCCGCTAAGAAAACGTAATTTGTCGCATATAGAGAAAGAACATAAGGCACTAAAGCCAAAAGCACGTAATTTATGAGATGGAAGCGCTTGAACTGGCCCAACTCGTGCATCAGAACGTCCGTGTCCACTCCCGAGACGCTACTCTCGCACGATGGCTTTTCAGTACTCATTTTTTAAGGTTTTACTTTAAATTATAAAATAGCAACTTTCACATATTTCCTAGGCTGACAATTTAATATCTAGTTCTAATTTCCGTCACAATTAAACAATATTTCTTTCACTTTTACAAATAACACATTTAATATAATTTGCGGTTTTACTATGTTAAACAAATAATTTTACAGCAACACAGTTTCGATTAGTATAGAAAGCAAAGCGCGAAGTACGCGCGTGAGGTGCGCGTGCGCCGCGGACGTTCTAAGACTGCGGAGTGCGGACGATCCTAATAAACACACCGGCATATTTAGCGGAACATAAAATAAAGGTTTGATATCAGTATCATATAAGGTTGCTGGCTGGTTTATACGTCATTTAATTTAAAAAGAAATATTTTCAAATTAAGAAAACAACTGAACATCACATTTTATGCAATTGTTTTAATTTTATTCAAATACACCTTATCTGGAGCGAACTTCGAGTATTTCTTCCTTCTGAGTTTGATTTAAATTTCATTGAAATACTGTTTTTTGTTAGTTTTTTTTTAATCGCGTATCTTTTTGGAGTTGAGGACTGAATTATGCCTGACTTAGACCCAACGGAGATTGCCAGGGCACTCGAAATGCGAAGAAATGGTCAAACCTACAGAGTGATATCCAGAGATCTTCGTCGACCAGTTTCAACGATCCATCGCAGTATCCAACGGTTCAGGGAGACCGGTACTTATGTGAGAAAAGCAGGACAAGGCAGAAAAAGACGCACTTCGAGTAGGGATGACCGTTTCATTCGGCTTCGTGTACGTAGGAACCCCCGTTTGACAGCCGTCCAAGCCCGACATGAGTCAGAAGCAGTGCGGGGTGTAACCGTAAGTGAGCGTACGGTACGAAGAAGGTTCGAAGAAGCTGGTTTGGGTTCATTTGTGCCCGCCAAGGCTCCAAGGCTCGAGGTAAATCATCATAGAAACAGGTTAACTTTTGCTCAGGAACATCGACTTTGGAACGCGGACTAATGGAGTAAGGTATTGTTTAGTGATGAGTGTAGAATTCTCTTAAATCAAATTGACGGCAGGCAAAGAATATACAGACGCAAAGGAGAACGATACATTCAGACAAACTTTGAAACTACAGTTGCATACGGTGGTGGATCAATAATGGTTTGGGCGGGCATTTGTTTGGGAGCTCGCACAGACTTGGTAGTGATTGACAGAGAGAGTCTGACTGCAGACCGCTATATCAGAGAAGTTTTAGAAGAAAATGTCGTACCGTTTGCCCCATATATCGGTAACGGTTTTGTTTTTATGCAGGATAATGCTCGGCCGCATACCGCTCGGGTAACTCAAGCTTATCTTAATGATATGAATATCACTGTTATGGAGTGGCCGGCGATCTCACCAGATATGAACCCAATAGAGCACGTTTGGGACTTGCTGAAAAGAAAAGTTAAGTCCAGAATTCCAGCTCCTGCCAACGTGGGTGAACTGCGAATCACCGTAGTTGAGGAATGGCGGAGACTATCCCAGGAGACCATCGATAACATCATTCTCAGTATGCCTAGACGGGTAGAAACTTTAATAAGAGCACGTGGAGGAAATACGCGATATTAATCACCATTTTTCTAATTTAATTAATTGTTATTTTAATATTAATTTTCACTTTTCCCGGTTATATGAAAAGTTCAAAAATGTACCATTTTTCACAAATAGCCTTTACTCGCAAAATCTGTTTTTAATGTGATCTCATTTTAAGTAAAACGTACACGTACGTAAATGCATGAGTTTATAATAGTAAGTTAGAGGATAAAATAGCTATTTTGAAATCACTCAAACTCTAGCGATAGCTTGAGAGTTTTTGTTATGAAAATCACATCTTTACGTACCTATTCTCTAAGAACGTGTGGACTTTCTCTTGGCCTTTAATCTCGACTCATTGTTTCCGACGTGTCTCGCATACTCCGTGTCGTCAACACGTGCTTAATGCTTAATGAAAGCTGTCACAAGTCACTCAAGTTTGTATGTTAACATCACATAACGTATAATTATATTATACGCGAAAGTTTTTGAGGATGACGATAGGTGGATAAATATTTGTTACTCTTTTACGCAAAAACTACTGAACAGATTTTGATGAAACTTTACAGATTTTATTCAGCTTATATATTAGAGTAACACTTAGGCTATCATATTTACATATATATGGTGACATATAATAGAACTATGCGTGTGAAGCCGCGGGAAAATGGTAGTAACATAATATAAGTTAAGACAGGAAAAGTATATTTTTAAATAATATGTTATTGCTAAAATAATGAGGAAATTTTGCTGTGTTGGTTTGTTAGCATGTGCTTCTCGCGCAGCAAGAAACAGTCTTGAAGTGATTCTGGCATATATGTAGTTGGCTACTACTAAGTATGACTCGAAACGCTGGTTCCAGGTGAAAAGTTTCCGTGCTAGTTCCTATAGAGAAAATTGAACAATATGTACATATATTGGAATAAAATACCCATATTATCAATATTTTTCAATAAAAATGCATTTACGAGTATCAATAGTATGCAATCTCATCAATAGTATCTATATCGCTTACGCTGGTGAGGTAACGCTCTCAGCGCGGTGCAGGAGTTTCTGTTAGGATATTAGTGTGTAACACAAAAAGTAACTACTAGTATTTAATTCCAAGGACAGTCCTAGTCTAGTTTTACTGAAGAAGATCCGAGAATGTGACTGTGGCCCGACAGCCGAATACAATTCCATAACCTGGCTTAATTTATGGCTAAAAGAATAGTTATTGTTAATTTTTTGGGTTCCGTACCTCATAAGGTAAAAAGGAACCCTTATAAGATCACTCTCATGTCCGTCTGTCCGTCTATCTGTATGTCCGTATGTCACCACCGATTTTCTCAGGAACGGGTAGACCTAGCGAATTGAAATTTATACGAGATACTAAAGTCTATAGTCCCTATTAGGTGTATAAAAATCAAGGTCCTGAATGACCACAATAAAAATACATGGGCAAATTTTGATTTTTGTTCTGATTTTGATCAACCGGAGGTACCCTATAGGTTTTGGGTCAAAAACCTATATGGTAGTTCCCTTTAACCTAGAATCACGAAATTTGGCGAAAAGCAAGGTCTAATAAATAAAGGAAAAATTCCAAAAAATAAAAAAAGTTGGTAAATAAAGTTAAACAGATTTCCTACTTTGTAAACCTGGGTGGGCGAGTCCGACTCGCACTTGTCCGGAACTTATAAATGATTCGAGACCGGTTTATAGATGAAGCAATTTTCCTTTAATCTAATATTCATAAATATTCATGTTTATAATTTATTTAAAGTTTTCCACTGAACTTGAAACATGGTTAAAACAGGAATAAGTATTTTTTCAAAAATATTATTATTTTCTACCTAAAACTAACCGTCTAAAGACAATGATAATATATGAATAGTTTCTTATTATTGTAAGTTCGTTTATATTTTAAATATTTCATACGAGGCAAAATTTGGCAAAATAGTTGTGTTTATTTATTTATAAAGACGTTTCATTTTTTAGGGTTCCGTACCCAAAGGGTGCCACGGAAGCCTCTTAACTAAGCCTCCGCTGTCTGTCCGTCCGTCTGTCAGAGGGCTGTATCTCATAAACCGTAATAGGTAGAGAGTTGAAATTTTCACAGCCTATATATTTCTATTGCCGCTACAATAACAAATAATAAAAATAAAAACACAATAAAACATTTTTTTAATCGATCATATACCTACTACATACATAGAGTAAAAGTCGTATTAATAAAAAGTACACGTACGATGGTACGGAACCCTTCGTGTGAGAATTTGACTCGCACTTAATCGATTTCAAATGTTAATATGTGCTTGATGAGTTCAAAGGGCAGGAAACAATAAAACACGTACTAACTACTGACTCTGTCTCATGTTTACGGAACAACTGTTTGACGGTTACTACAGGACATTAAAATTCGTACAACAATATTCTTAAAATCTCGTTTTGGTCAGAAGGGCAAAAGATTTTAGGATTATGCTAGTGATGCTCGTATTTATATGTTTGTCTATATACATACTACATACATATATGTCTACATTATATACTGTAGGAAAAACACATTATGTTTTTTCATTATACCCAACACTCCAAATAGATATACGAGTATTATTAAATCGAAAACCAACCGCAACCGATAGCAAGTAATTAATACTTGAAATAATTGCTAAATAATAAAAAAATAATAAGACACATCATGGTATACCGCGGATGAGGTCTTAATATTAAACTATATAATATAATTACAAAACTTTTTTTACAATAAAATTACGTAGATATATGCAATTATTATTATATTATGCATATATACGCATTACTATTCATTATTAAATTTACGTAGAAATACGTAAGCAAAATTCGTAAAAAGTGTTTTGTAAATATGCGAAGGCGACCGCGGATGGTGGAGCACGCGGCCTCGAATGGTCAACTTTATGCGATATAAATAACTGTCGCGAATTAGGATAACATTATTTGCTGATTTCTGAGCAATGTTGTTTGTTTATTGCAATATGAAGACGTTACAATATTTTCGATACCTTCCACTACATTCATGACTGTCGAGGACCGGTACCAAATACTTATATACCAAATATTACATGTATTATGTATGTTTTGTGAGAGATAAAGAACCTAGACTTTAGGCGTAAGAAGAAATACCTACTTCTAGTAGGCTCTACTTTTAGTATGTTGGTGGGTTAATTTATTTTATTAGTTAATAACCAGTCTAGTCGTTTTAGTGTGAAGAATTATTCAAATGCATATGCACACGCATACACGTGCATAAACACACAAACACACACGCACGCACGCACGATCGATCGATCGATATATATATATATATATATATATATATATATATATATATATATATATATATATATATATATAATATATATATATATATATATATATATATATATATATATATATATATATATATATATATATATATCAATGGCGAGAGTAGATGACCTGTTATCGTCACAATATGGAAGTCACAATATAAGTAAAAAAAAATATTATTTTAGTTAATTAACCCTATTTGCTAAGAGCAAAGAATAAGATAATACAAAGAGGAACAATAAAATAATTATCATATACAATTTAACTTCGTTTTTAACAATAATATAAACTACATATTATAATCTTGTTGATCCTCTAAGGTTATTTCAATTTGATTTAGATTATTTTTTTTAAATTACCTTTACAAAATGAGATAGTCATATAGGACAAAATGAAGCAATATACTGCGTAATTTTTTTAAGTTTTTAATAATAGTATATTAAAAGGCAGTGGTAGCCCAGTGGAAGCTCGCTTGGGAAACCGAGAAAAACGGGTTGAAATCCCGAGTCTCGCACCTCTGATACACAGAAATGATTCTTTTTAACGTTGAGAATGCATTTAGGCACGAAGTGGGACTCACTGGCAAAGCCAGTACTACCCACTATAACCCAGCGGAACCTCCCCCGTCTTAATGGGGTGTCTCAGGATCACTTATGCATTCAACCACGACGCCCCGAGGGAAGGTCTGCCGAAGCAGACCTCAACAACCATGGGGTTACTCCACGGTCTACTCTGCTGCCTCCCAGTGCGTCTCTTGGTTTCACGCCCGGTTCTATTGCCGGGAACTATTGAATATCAAAATATATGACAAAATTAGATCCTTACGTCTAATTAGTTCTGTCTTCCTGAGAGAGGCATTGTGTGAAGATGTTATTGTAATTGAAAAGCATATCTATTGAGTGGTAATTTATTGATAATGGATCATTGAGAACATCAGAGGTCAAGTAACACTGAGACGATAAAGGTGAGTCTCCACCAAAGACACACAATTATATTTTGCAAACTTCAAACTTGTATTAGGCTCTATAATTAATTATTTCAAATTATCAGTGGCGATAGCTTGTTGCCTACAAAAAAATCCTCAAAGTCTAGTTTATTGGTCGATGTTGATAAAATTAAAAGCAAAGTTGACTTTTTTGAAGAGTTACAAACGGGTGCCTAAAGTTGCCAACTTTTTTGATATAAACGCCTTTGCAGTCAAATTATGCGTAATAAAAAGTAGTTGCTCTCATTTCAAAGTGTACCAAACCAGAATTACTTTTTTTGATTAATTTTTCAATAAACATAATTGTACAGACTTTCAAGGCTACGGCGACGACTATTTATGAATGTCCCTTTACAATTGCCAGGCTTTTGCAACATTGAACGTTTTCCATTCCATAGCTGTAATAGATATTGATCAATGCATTACATGTAATTATTTACGTATAACTACATTTCGAAACATTACAGCTCTACATAAGAAATAACTCTCCTCCAGTCAAACAATGATATGATTGTCACCTCGAGCTCTACGGCGAGGGTTTATGCCTTAATTAAATAAAACGTTATTATTGTGAAGGCTAAACATATGGTAATGGGGAAAGGCTTATTATTCTTGGTTAAACATTGTAGTAAGGTAACAACCAGCCCCGACTTCGACTCGCTTGCTTATTGAAAGCAATTGGATGGTGGAAGATAATAAAGCACAATACATAAGTAATAAAATAAAAGCTATAAAAAATAATTGCACCGGCGAAAGTAGGTAAGATGAACACGTTGACTCAAAATTAATTACTTACTTCTTAGGACTAGGATCAAAGTTATGAAAAAAAATTACTTACATTCATCCAAAATCTAACCATTTTAACTCTAGAAAAATATATTGAGGTGAGAGTGAGAGATGTACCGCGTTCAAGCATTGAATATAATTATTTAATATTTTTTATTAAATATAATGAGTGCTTCTGGCTGATTTAAAAAAAAAAAAAACAATTTTTGTAGGCGATATTATAGAGCACAAGTGTAGGAATACGCAAACGAATGTAAGTGCACTTCTTCATACTTTCACTCTCAAAGTTCGGTGGAACGTCAATCTGCAACGACTGGGGAGAGATGTGCACCGGACGAACACTTTGTCATCCTCTCCGAGGCATGAAAATGTAACACTGGCGGTGTAATATTAGGCCAAGTAGATACTAAAACGATGATTGTAAAGTCAGAGTCAACAATGTCTATGAACAAGATGCATCTACATCTATAGATGTTATTGATATCTATACATATAATAAAATTGTAACTAAGCCGAATCTGTACATTAAATATTTTTTGGAAAATCTTATTGAAATAGACATTATTATCGATATAGAGGGCCGAATCTATAGTTTTTAGAATTTTTGTCTGTCTGTCTGTCTTTTACCGCATCACAGAAAAACCACTGGAGGGATTTTGATGAAATTTGGTATGGTGATAGATGGTTATTCGGGTCAACATATAGGATACTTTTTACCGCGGGAAAATGTCTCATTTCTGAGAAAAAATACAAAAACTCCAATGTAAGAGTATACTAATATGTAAAACCTAAGAATTTGGTTTTTGGTCATATGAACGCGGGCGGAGCCGCGGGCAATGCTAGTATATAATATATGAATATGTAGATCTGCACCCATCGTATAATCGCATCGCATCGCATATGGAATAACTTTAAGTAACTTTTATAGAACTTGTCCTCCCACGGGAACCAGGAGTAGTTCAACGATTCAATACCACTTTGTTTATTGTTCAAGTACCTAATAGTATAAATGAATTATATATTATTTATTTTTATGATATTATCAATTTCTAATGATAATAGTTAATTTATGTCGTGTTGAGGTCAGAGGTGTGACGCCTTAACGTTAATAGTGACCATTAATTGTCTCCTAACTGATTATTACACAGGATAATTATTTAAATCACCGCTTAACTTATATTTTACTTATGTGCACATTTTGTTAATAGCCATTACATTTATTAATTACCAGGAAATATAATTATGTAATTATCAATATTGAGTAAAACATTCTTTACCACTTGTACTATTTATTACAAGTAGGTAGCCGTCTATAATCACCCAAATATCTCGCAAGTGTTTTATCAATTAAATATCATTTGAAAACTTGAAATATTTTTACTTCTACTTCCACTCAAACACATTCTTAAAACTCTTTGAAAAAAATAACAATATACAAGCATGACCTACTTACAACTTATATATTATATTATTTTCAAATTTGAGGCAACGCATACCGTTGTCGGCGTCCAGAGGCTGCATAGCAAATCGATAGAATGAAATGAAAACAATGCTTATTTATAATATTCATTATTTAAAATATTTTCAACGAGTGTTTGGCTCGATATGAATTGTCTTCAATTTTTTACCACCTTTACATAATTTCATGATGAATGTACTATACTAGCGAGTTACCCCCGTTCAAGTCCCTAAAGGTCCGCGTCCCCAGATTCTAAAGTAAGACCTGTAAGCCTATGTGTTGCTGTTTCAGGTTTTAGGGATTGATACTCAATAAGGCTTTTATCAGTACTTATTCATTTTTCGCAGTTTTAGTCACCCAGGATAGAAAAATTATATAATAATGAAAAATTAAATATAGGGATAACTTACCTATAGGGAATACTTCCCGCTAGGAAAATATAAGTGGTATGCAGCATACCGACTTGCACAGCCACGAGCGCCACCAGCGCGTACATCCGCAGGTGGAACCGTCCCGCCTGGCCCAACTCTCGCATCACGCTGTCCGAGTTCACTTCTCCACATTTCTGCTCCACACTTTGCTCCCTAGGCTCTGGTGACTTAGATTCTGGTCCAGTCATTATAGCCACTCGCTTTAATGTTTTATATAATATATAATATTTGCTATTTCTCTTCAGCTTCTAATAAAGTTGATAAGAAAATCATAAGCCTTTACTGAACAACAAAATTTGTCTTCATGTAGTAGGAAGGGCCTCGCCTCTGGCAAGGTGCAGTATCCCGGCGGTGGCACACAGAGCACTGAACTAGCAGAAAACTCCGAGGAGCGCCCTGAAGACAGCAGACAATGCCAATTCGTGGACAGAAAGCTGCTCTGGGTCACGGCCGTCTCTCGGTAGTCATTCATCTGTGATCATTGGTACATTTGATTGGACACGCACTTGTAGTTATATGCAAAGCATACCGACCAACCAGCGATCGTTGCAGACACTCAAATTTGACTTTGAGAAATAGTGAATCGGTACTTGCAAAATTGTTATTGACTTTTAATAACTGCAATAACTACACCTATAAGGACCAGTGCAAGGCTGCACATTCTCTGGCCTACTCCACACACTTGATCTTCTTATGAAATAAAAAAAGTTTGAATCGAGTAAATTTAATTATTAAAAAGATAGCGCAAACACAGCTCAAACCTCTGTATACACGTAGAGTACGAGATAGTTTAGACAAAATCAAAAGACCAAGAAGTGAATTAAAGATTCAAACTAAAATGTTTTAAAAGATCAAGAAGTGAAAAACGCGATAAAATAATAACCAGTTTTTTTGTCAAACGATAGAGCTCAGCGCCGTCACGTCACACTCAATTATCTAACTAATACAGTTTTGATAAATCAGTTGCTGCGCTCACGCTGCCCGCCCTTTGTGTCTCATATACTGGTCTATGTAGATCCTACTGCATTATGGGGGATTGAGTCCAGTTAAGCAAAATGTTCATTAATTTAATTTTTCATTTGTTGACTTCCGCCCTGAAATAAGCCTGAACGAATCCTAAGTAATTGTCACCTCACAGCTCTGGTCGAGTCCGTTACCTAACAGTTTTTAATATGCTAATTTTTACATAATATCTTACTATACACTTTATTTACTTCGTGTAAAGTAATTTTCACAATTCAGGTATTTTCTCTTTTCTTTCTTAATTTTTAATAAGTGAATTCTGATTTTCTTTATAAAGAACATAATGTATTTCCCCATATTCAATACCAATTATGACAATATGGCCGTCACCACTACGTCTTTTTATTATAAGTTAATTGATTTTATTTATCTATACACACAATAAAATTCTAATCGAGTCGAATCTGTGCGTAAAATATTTTTTGGAAAATGTGTAATGTAAAGTGACAGATTTTGATGAAATTTGGTATGATGATAGCTGGTTATCCGGATCAACATATAAGCTACTTTTTATGACGATAAATTTTAAAACGGAATATAATATAATGGAAGAACCCGAGCGGAGCGAGGTTGATTCGCTAGCGTATGTTATAAAACTATAAATATATTAATGAACTCAAGTTATGGTTCACTTACGAGTAACTATTACACAATAAGAGACATAGCTGCGAGCACGTTCGATTCATTATTCCGTCAATGTCGAATTACAAAGCCAATTACTGGAATGAAAATAATGCCTTGTAGGCTTGTATTATACTAAATAATACTTGTTATTAACTTCTGATGTAATTATAATATTATTTAAATAATTTAGCATTCCAAAATTTACTTTGAATCAGAGACCATGTAGGTATACTGCGATCTATTTAATGTATTCCAAAAGGTTCCAGGGTACAAGATGTAGGTAGGTTACAGGAGGAACCTAATTCCTTATTTATTTATTGAAGTCGACTGATTCGGACTAGATTTATACAGAACTCCTATATTTTTAGTAAAGCAAATATTGGTATTGCAACTTTTTTCGTTTCTCGTAAGTCATTTTCTCCATCCGTCTAACCATTCAAAGATGAATTATTTTTACTGTGACTGACGACGTTGTCTCCTTTGACTTATACTACTCCAGATTCTATTTTCGCAACCTATCTATTTTACCTACTACTATATAATTCATAACACGGAACTTTTAGCTTAATTATGTCACTTCAAAACTTCATTGCCATTAGTTTTGTGCCTAAAATGATTCGATCAAGTCGATTTGTAAATCTGTTACTACGTGACAGGAAGACAAAGGTACTAATAGCTTTTGCAATTTTTTTATGAGTTCTAGCGAATTAGCCTCGCTTTGTTCGAGTGCGTGTTTAGATGACTAACCATAGCCTATGTGTTACAAAATTTCATACAAATACGTCCTGCCATTTCAGCATGAAGAAGTCAGAAACATTCACACTTTTGCCTTTCTGATTATATATTTTTTTTTATACCACGTCGGTGGCAATCAGGCATGCGGCCCGCCTGATGGTAAGCGGTTACCGCAGCCTATGGACGCCTGCAACACCAGGGGCATCACGTGTGCGTTGCCGACCTTTTAAAACCCTATTTATATACTCCGATTGATAGGTAATATTAGTTTAATGTGAGGTAGGATAATCCAGCGGAAAATATTTTTATTGATACTAACTGTCTCTTATCTCTTGTTGAAATGTACTAGTCTTTAACAAACATAAATGAGAACGTACTATAAATAATGACAATCTGTATTGATTTTAAATTATCACTAACATGCAACTGCGCACAATTAATTAAAAGCTAATTAAAATGTCAATTTTCTTTGTTTTAATATACTGATACATCAATTCATAACTATTTCAAGAAATACTGAAGAATATACTGAGTGGTTATAAAACAACTGACGGCACAGACAGATAAAAATGACGACTTAGTTTTATTAAATTTAAAAATGTACCTTAAGCATTTATATATTTATAAATTAACATTTAAATTAAATAAAATCCTAATAATCATTTTAAATGAAATAGTAGTTTAAATAGGTAGGGAAAGAGGAGATAAATGATACGAAAAAATGAGCAAATATTGCGATATTATCGAAGTTATTTTATTGTCATTTTAGACAGCTTGGGTCTTAGTTTCCTTACATCTAGTATTATTATTTTTTACAAAAATTATAAAATCTACACTAATTTTATGTATAATAACAACTATTTACACTAAACAAAAATAACTGCTGTTCTGAACGTATTGAATTAATTTGTTATATTTAAAAAAAAAACCAGAAGTCAATGTTCTTAATATATTGATATTATAATTTCTATTGAGTTTTCCCTGGCACGTGTATCATATTTATTTTATTTAATAATACGACTGGTATTATTAAAAAAAATAAATATGATAATTTGAAAGATAAATAAGAAACTCATGTTAACAGGCTGATGGTTGTCCTCGTCCTCATTTAAACTCGTAAGTGTAAGAGATAAACTAAAATCTTAATACATTTGTCTTGATATTTGAAACATTATTCAAATATTTGACAAACATCTTATGGTTTCTTAAAAATATTAATTCGGAGTACATTATCAGTATCTCAGTGATAGTGTTATACACTTAATTTGTCGCTTAGCGTCCAATACGTCCTTAGCATAATTATTCTACGTGAGATCCTTGGATGTGACGAGTGCGGCGGTCAGGGGACGGTGGTGGAGACGGACTCGGCGGAGGCAGAGGAGTCCAGGTCGGCGAAGGAGTCCGGCAGGCGGCGGCCGAGCGTGTCTGGCACCAGCCGCGTCAGCGCCGCGCTCACCAGCGGTAGGGCGCCCAGCAAAGTGGTTGGCACCCAGGCGCCGTACGCCGCCTGTAAAAACAATAATATTAGTAAAACTAAAAAAGCCATGCTAATTTATACACATTATAAATGCGAATTTGTGAAGCAGTGCCTACTTGTGTATGGTGTTACTTCTTCACGCTGTAAGGGCTATTATATAACCCATCAAAACATAGATGTGAAATTGGGAGCCTAGTTCAATGTTAAGAATAAGCGTGGTTGTCAACTTCACCGACAAAAGAATTGAGATCTAAATGGGTGCCAAGTTCTTTAGATAATCCTGAATTTTTTTCATAAGAACATACAACATGCTAAAATAATTTTAAAACACAATTTCTTGTTTTTTTTCTGCTACAAAAGTGTTTGTTGTTTAAAAATAGAACTTCTTAAATTTGAACAGCCGAATTATTTACACAGAGTAGATAACTTAGGATAAATTGAAGTTCAATTAGCTAGTTTTTACCAGTAAAGCTAGTTTTTAGAAGAGTGAGATATGTTGACCTTACGATATAAAAACAGTAACTTGCCTATAGCATAATAAAACAGCGTTGCATATAGCAGAACAGAACATAAAGAAGATATATCATATAAGTGATTAACTGAATATAACTTGTATGTAAATGGTTCGTGTAAATATACACACGGTGCTGCGTCGCCAGTTCCTTTGGCTTAAACTTGGCTAGACACGCTACCTCGTGTCTTAATCTAAGATTATAAACACATAGGTTAGTTTGGATGAGCGGAGCCACCTGGTAGGCTTTATCTTTAAAAATATGAAATATGTATATTTTTTGTTAATTCAGATCGACAAATTATTATTTCTTATAGAGTACCTCATAGTACTAAAACATTCTGTACCAAAATTTGCAAAATCATGTTATTAATCTCTATCTGAGTGTGTATTGCTAACATTGCAATGCATTTACAAACCTATCGAAGCTTTTAGAGGTATTTCAAAGCATTTTCTCAGTACTCACCAACAAAGGCGTCTGCGGTGCTAGTATGGCGCCGACGCGGCCGCAGGTGGAGCAGGCGGCCAGCAGTCTCTGGCGCGCGCGTGTCGGGAACAGCTCCGCCGTGTACACGTACAGCGCGTTCAGCGCCATTGTAGCGCCCATCTTGCCCGCTAGGAAGAGTGCCGTGCCGAAGCCGCTGTCTTCTGTAAAGATAGTTATATTGATCAGCCACTTCGTCTCTGAGTTATGTATTGTCTATATAAAAATTATATCTCTTAACTACTCTATTAATCAACTAGACCAGCGCAGACTAAAACACTCAATCTTAGTTTCTATATGTTTACTGCGTACATATACAAATCAATATCATAGATAGCTACTATAATGCATTTTTTAAATTCGACCTCTAAGTAATAAGTAAACAAGTAGACAGACGGATAAAGCGGGCAAGTCTCTAAGGAAATTATATTTTATTACTAAAGCTCTTTGACTTATTCTTTGACATGATATTTTTCAATATTTATCTTCTCCCTCATAACTTAGAGACAAATGTGGATATTATAAAATATGAATTGAAATTAATATTTAAAATCTAAGTTTTAGTGGGTAGTACTGGATTTTCTAGCCGGGGAGTCCTACATTATGACACGTTTGTATTCTTTGCCTCGCGTATAAAAAATGGTAGCTATATTTTAAAAACGGGTATATTAGTAGGTACGCTATACTCGATAAGTGTCGCTGTAGATGTCACTAAAAAGATTATAAATTACGGTGATTTAACATGAATGTATCCTAGAGCATACACTAGTCTGTCTGTACTAGTAATTAATCAGTCATCTTGCAGTAACAACAATAAAAATTATTTTATGATTTGGAATTAGGCTATTTTTATTATACCTTCCTATAAACCTGGTCCTATCTTAGATGCAAAATTAATTTGCTTTTTCTATTATGTACCTATGCCTATATATACCTATGCTTTTTCTATTATGTGTATGTATGACCGAGTATTAATCTACGAGCATGTATATTGGCAGCCGGTGAAGGTGGACCAATCATTTGCATAAATAAAATTATCGCCATAAATCCAATATGCGATTACCTTATTATTTTATTACATGTGTAATATCACTCGCTTACCTCGTCACATAAGTATTATTATCCTTTTAGTGCTCTTTAATTACGTAGGATATTAAAATCAGTTTATTGCCTTTATAAGCTGATAAATCATATCAAAATTTTGACCCAACAGACGTATATATATATATATATATACTAGCGGACCCGACAGACGTTGTCCTGTCTACACGTCTTTAATTTGAAAATTTCAAACTTTTTGGACAAAATTGTGAATCTAAACCATTCCCAGATCCCCTTGAACACACACAAAAAATTTCATCAAAATCGGTCCAGTCGTTTGAGAGAAGTTCAGTGACATACACACTCACAGAAGAATTATATATATAAAGATATATATATATATATATATAAAAGCACTTAAAACAGCTTGTAAAGCATGATAATGAGTACTTACGGTCAGGCAGGCAAGGTATAGCGATGAGAGCCACAGCAGTGAGCAGGAAGGCGGCTGTGAGTAGTGGGCGGCGGCCGGCGCGGTCCAGCAGCAGCGTGTTGAGCAACAGTGCAGGCAGCTCGGCCGCCGCCAGCAGCGCGTAGTTGGCGTGCGCCGAGCCCGCTAGCGCGTGCGCGCGCACCGCCAGCCCGTAGAACACGAACACGGCGCATGCCCACCACGCAAAACATACCAATAGCCGCCGACGTAATGCACCGTATCTGAATGATTTAACATATGATAAGTGACTAAGTTATACAATCAATACTAAGTTGTTAAATGATAGATCACATTTCTTATTGATTGATTGATTTCGAACTCAAAAATCTTACAGGAACTTTGAATAATTTGATACTATTGGCACTTTGATTTCTTATATATTTAAGTAATCATTAAAACCTAATTACTAATATGGGAAATAAGATATTTTTTTATGTATAAAGAGTGTCCCAGAAAGTAGTGTCAAGCGGAAGTCAGAGATAGAGCACTCCTTGGGGTACCCGAATTACCCCCATGGTATGTTACGCGATTGTTCATAGTTTTTGAGTTATGATTTTTCTCAATTTTAGAGAATTTTCAAACTGAGCAACTTAAAGAATTTAAAAAAAGTACAAGACTTTTTCGCGATTTTTGTTTACAACCAAATCTTCATGAGTTGTACTTTTATGCTTCGTAACTTTGATAGAAATTATGAAAATATTGGTCTAAAGTGAAAAAATTACGTTCGGTGAATTATGACTTCAATTTTCAACTTTAAATTTAAAATTTAAACAGGTGACTTCATGGTTCCTAAGTAGGTCTCAAAAGTTTTCCAGACTCTCAACTTTCATAATTATTAAAAAAAAGTAGTACTTAATAGGCTACATTTGCTTCAAACGGCTTCGGCCTTCAAAGATATATATTACACTTAAAATTACCATCTGATTACTATTTCTTTTTTGATTTTATCATTCCTAAGGTTAATCGTTTGTTAATTAACCAAAAATGACTGCAGGAAAGCTAAGATTTACACATTTAGAGTTTTTGTACTGTTTAAGTTTCATTAATTTCACGCGATTTGTTCTCTAACTCTATCATTATAGTTAAAATATTATACATCAATTTGTGATATATTTTACGAATTGAAATATATTAGATTTGCTTTGCATCGGCTGGCACCGGCTTCTAAAATATCTGATTAGGTATCTATTCTAAATGAAAACCCCCGTTTAGTTATTTTTTACATTTTAAGTGCCTGGAGGCCGTTTTTTTTCTTAGTTCCCAATATTTCGAATGCTTTACAGCAATCCTGGTCACGAGAGAGACGGTTTTAGATATCTTAAAGACCATTATAAACTTGTTACAAACAGTAGCTACCCACAATTTTACAAAATGATTTCAAAAAATTCATAAATGGCACTAAAGTAACTTATAATATTTGTTGATTTTAATAATCATAAGACATCAAAAATCCGAAAAAATAGTTTTACTTAAGAGGCACATACTTATCTCAATTATTATTTTTTAAAATTACCGCCTTATTCGTAAAAGTAATATCATTAATATATTTAAATATCTTTACTTACTTAATAAAAGCTCTAAACAGACTTTCCTCTTCAACAATAACCTCTACTTTATCTGTGACTTGGTCCTTTGACAACATCTTATCTAATGTATCTTCGGGAATAGCAATTTTGTTAGCTTTTGCGGCTTGTTTTATGACACGGACAGCTTCGGTAACTTTTCCATTGGCCAGGAGCCATCTTATACTTTCTGGTAAAATCCAGGGGTATAGCAAAAGGAAGAAGGAAGGAGGGTACGCGAGGCGAGCCCACGTACGCCAGTACCCGGAGAAGTAGTCCAAAAGAGCGAGAAGCGCCGCACCAGCAGACAACGGAATACCAAGGAGCAAACTTGCTAATATTCTCTGCTCCACTCCCAACCATTCGATCACTGAAATTATATAATATAATATATTTATTTTTAATTATATCAATACATAATATTGTAATAATTAGCTTTTATTTTAATTAGCGTTTGAGAAACACATTACACAGTGTACTACTGGTAAGTAGCAGTAGTAAATTGTGCTAATATTGTTGTTGCCTTTCCTGATTTTGATATACGGAATAAATGAGAGTGGGGATAAGATAGTGATTTATATTAATTATACAATACCGATTTAACATGATCTGATAATATCAAAGCATGGAGATAGGAATCTCTATTCAAACATTATCAACGTCCAAAAATGCAACAACAGATGACGAAGATCAAGACAGTTCTCGTGTCCTTGCTCTCTTATATCAAATATAATAATAACCATATACTTACTAAGTACGAAAGCAGCTGGGTACACGCTGGCGCCGAGCACTGTCTCTAAGAACTCAAATATTAAGTATACAGGGTAGGAGCCGGCGAATGACTTGCAGAGGCCTAGGAAGCCCGCGCCCGCTCCGCTCGTCACTAGCGCTGCGCGACGACCGTACCTGCAAACATGGATTAAGACTTTTTAACTAAAGTAATGTGATTGTTAGAATTTCCTTACAATAAATGAAGATATAAACCTAATTTTATAATTATTGGTCAAAGATTATGAAGTACCTAGTATGTAATTCCTTTTTGAAATCAGAATAATTTTTGGTGACTCGATAGCCAGCCATAGCCATATAACCATAAACCAGTTTATACTACGACGCTCTGTAGAGGTGACTTTCAATTTTAATGCATTTAACTATCATCTTTCCGCTTTTGACAATTAAATGAATCATAATAAGTGCCTATGCACAATCAGTAGGCAATTTTTGATATGTACCTACAGCAATATTTTTTTAATAATTAGTATTACATCAGTTCTATTCTTCCCAGTGATATGATTTTATGATTCACGTGGCTTTATTTTATTTATTATGGTTACATATATTTCAAGATAAGTGAATCCAAATTTGTACATTCTCACAAAATCACCATACATAATTTATAAAATAAATGTTTTTGTAGATCTGCATTTACGTATTACAAGTATAATATCTAATATTTGTACAACGAATATTTTGCCCTAAGACACAGCAGTGTTGCTATTTTGGATTGATATTTCTTTCGTAATACATAGTATCTATGTGTAGTATAATTGCCTTGTTATGATCCAGGTCATTCACATTAGAATAAAAATAGCTACTTACATTTCCATGTCCTAAATAGACGTAATAAATACCATGCCAGCCGTGACTCTAAAACAGTTTATACCTATGCGGTAAACTAATAACATCAGCACTACATTTGCATATGCATATCAGAAGTATTAATACATTCAATTATCATGTCGTTCACCCAGATAGTCAATGTATTCGTATAATTAGGTATACTTTTATTATGAGAATAATTAAACAACTGACTTGTCCGAGACATATCCCATCAAGGGCAGCGAGACCAGCATGCCGACGTTATGCACCGTGCCCACTAAAGTCCTTTTCCATTCTTGGCAGGCCAGGCCAAACTGTAGAATTTAAAATATTTTACATGATTAAAAATCGTTACATTATAAGATAAATTGTATAAATTATTCAATTCAAACTTTCCAATATTCCACATGATGGCTTTTGATTAACTAATTATTTATTTATTTACGTACCACACTACATCAAACTAATTGCAATTGTAGGTACTGAACTAGTTTTTTAATTTATTTCTTCAGACTTCTCATATGTATACGAGTATATATACGTAACAACATAATATAAACCAACCTCAGCCATGATACTGCTGTGATGTTGATACACGAAGTCCTCACAGTCGAGTTTCGTGGTGTTGTCGAAGCCGCCCTCTATGCAAGCTCCGTGCAGGGCGGGTCGCCGGTGGCACTCCGAATCCGGTGGCAAAGCCCAAATAGACCACTCGGGAGACCACGCCTCTTCGGACACCGGCCCCGACAGAGTACTGTTGTCTTCGCATTCTGGGATATGACATCTGCAAAAAAATAATTTATGTCGTTTATTAGAGCTTAGTATTTAATCAATAGAAGAAAATAATAATTTTGTATTGTCCAGATTGTTCCTGCCAGCAGTATGATGGGTACTTGTGATTAACAATTTAATACCTGCTTGTAAAATCGCATTGAAGTTTTGGAGCGATCGAAAAATAGATTCACATTCCATTCGTGAGCCATCTAAACATTAAATTAAAATATAAATCACAAAATTCAAGGAGTGCAAAAACTCCTATAACACAAAGCTATAATTATAGACCCTGCTTGGTCCCATGAGTATAAAAATAACGTTGCCTTCATGTAGCCGGCTTATACCATTCCAGTATTTGTTGACGAAAAGTAAGCGCAAAGGATATTCAATTTGATATCTTTCTTTTGGATCTTTCTAATGGATCTGATATCTGCAATCAATTCGCAACCCACTTCTTAAATGCATACATTTCACCAAATTTAACAACGCATCAATCGTTTAAAACTACGCCAATGTCATTTCGCAATTGAGAATTGACAAGTATGAAGATCCTGCAGTAAGTAGGATATAATTAAAAATTAAAATTTCTTGACGTAGATAAAGAGGCTGGTCCAGATGATAAACCTTCCATATTTGTTAAACGTTGTGATGCTTTTCTGGCAAAGCCTTTGTATTTAATATTTAATAAATCACTGTGTGTCGTCGGATTCCCATGTTTATGGAAAGTTGTCTCTATATTTAAAAGCGGCAATAGAAAGGATATCTCGAAATATAGGCCAATTTGTATTTTGTCAGTCTTCCTTAAAATATTTGAATCGTTGATTTGTTCGGTGCTTAAATGGCACATGAAATCAGCAATGATAGAGAATCAACATGGCTTTGTCAAAAAAAGGTCCACCATGTCGAACTTTTCGATAGTTGTTCATTATTATTATCAATGGCATTGGATAATTCTGAACAAATAGACTGCATTTATACAGACTTGACTAAAGCATTTGACGTTGTCGATCACCATATTTTATTCAAATAACTTAGTGGATACGATGTTATTGGTAATCTTATTAAGTGGTTTGAAATTTACCTGGTAAACCGTAAAAAAAATGTAGTTGTCAAGGGTTATCGTAGTCACGAAAGTTTATTGCGACTTCAGGAGTACCACAGGGCTCACCGATATTGTTTGTTTTTTTTTTATAAATGACATAGTTAAGTGTTTCAAATAATTTCAATTGCAACTATATAAAGATGATGTTAAAATAAATAAAAGTATCAGTCTACGAGTACTCTATCACTTAACAAATTACTTACTTTTACATCATAAATTTTAACTTGCAATTACGGTATTCTAAAACCGTAAAATTATAGCTATTTTCTATGTTTACATCCGTATATTATAGCTTTCATGCTTAGAGAAAGTATGTTTATTAAATTATACTTTTATGCAGGATAACATATACAGGAATAAAATATTTTAGTTTTAGTATTATAAAATAATTTCTATATAAATCTTCAATCCCGTAAGTACGCGTACGTCACACTTATACCAAGTGTCTTTGGTTTTTTTCTTGTATAATAAATGAATGACTTATTCGGTAGTCGCCGCTCCCTCAATTAAAACACATCTGGCGCTCCGCAGTGCGCGCCATTAAGCTAAGTCGTACATGAAATATGTTAATGTGCTTACATAACGTATAGTTGTGGACAAAAACTTTGTTTACAAATCTGGTGTATTATTCATAGCTTAAATACGTATGTAGGTATTCATATAACTTATAGGTTGAACGTTTTGTGTTTGATGAGACCTTGGAATGTAATAAGTTGAAAAAAAAGAAAAACGAGTGAAAACTTTGATAAAACCCTTTTACTAGCCTAGTACATACTTAAACTGCCTCGGTGGTGTAGGGGCTACCATGTACGGAGGTCCTGGGTTCGCTGGTCGGATTAAGTTTAATTATTGAAGTGTAATAAATTTTATTGCTCTACCGCCTACTCTTCAGTCTGTCTTCGTTAGGGTTCTAGCTGCCATACGGGTGTCTCGTAAAGCTTTTAATTTATATAATACAAGTGACTGCTAATGACTTTTGCAACAGACTAATATCCAACGATACTACTTATGGCAGAAAAAAAAGGTTGGATACGGGATAACATATGTCACTCTCCGGCCGAATTAATTTTAATGGAAAACGTCAGTCATGTAGAACCGTTGCTTCCGTGTAAATGCTGAGTAAAGTAATAAAAATTAATTACCCACCTAGTATAGTATTATGTCATCTGTGAATAAACTGACAGTAAAAATGTTTAACTGTAGACATAAATAACAATTAATGCTTATAAAAAGAAAGCTAACGTAATCTTAAGAACATGAAGTTGAAGTGGCATTTAAGTCGTTATGAGTACGTAAGTCGGCAGCGCGGCGCGCCGCCCTAAACAGGTATAGTAAAAATATTCCTAGAGCGCTATAAATAAACTAATACTTGCTCCTACTTGTCTAACTACTGGACACTGGACTGCGCTGCGAGCTCAGTAGTCAGTGGACGACCGCGGTTTACAGAGATAGCTGATGTTATAACGAGTAACTTAGTCTACTTTTATTTTAGAAAACTAGCGGCTCACCCTCGCTTCGCTCCGGTTCGCCTCTAGAAAAACACTAATAGAGATCTATTAGTGCCCATGGGAACCGTTCATTTTTCCGGGATGAAAAGTAACCTGTTGTTTGACCGGCAATATAAGGTATCAGAATGTTAAATTTTACTTAATTACGTGCATAATTTGTTATCTACTAAGCTATATAAGTTATTATAGTTTATTAACTATCCCACGGGAATTGTTTAATTTTCCGGGATAAAAAGTATCTAAGATGTTGCTCGGGGATATAAGGTACCACCATGAAAAATTTCATTTAAATCGGTCAAATAGATTCGGAGATTAGCCCGTACAAATAGACAAACAGACAGAGAAACAAAAAATTTGAAAAAAAAACCTGGATTTGTTCTATTTGTCTTCTTACATCCCCCTGACTCGGTTTTTAGCATTTTTTTGCTATGTACAGACATTCGACTTCTACTGTTTTATTATAGTATAGATGAATTAGGGTCCATTCAAAAAATTTGAAACATAAGCTCCCGACCGAAGCGAGGGTAAGCTAAGCTAGTATGATATAACATTATTACGTCAAAATATTTGTTTCGAACATCAGACTCTACACTGCTCGAGCGCCGAGAGCGCAAACTTCACCCACGGCAAAGCTACGACAACATAAATTTAATTCAGAATAAACCATCCTTTCTTATTTTTATACAAAGGTTGATGTATAAAGAAGCGACTTTATACAAGTAGGTATATCAGTACAGGAAACACTTATAGCGGTAATAAATAATTGTAAGACTCTGACAACTTAATTTCCGCAGACATTTTTAACGTCTATACATATAATAAAATTGTAACTAAGCCGAATCTGTACATTAAATATTTTTTGGAAAATCTTATTGAAATAAACATTATTATCGATACGGAGGCCGAATCTTTTAGTTGAGTTTTTAAAATTTTTGTCTGTCTGTCTGTCTCTCTCTCTCTCTGTCTGTCTGTTACCGCATCACAGAAAAACCACTGGAGGGATTTTGATGAAATTTGGTATGGTGATAGCTGGTTATCCGGGTCAACATATAGGATAGTTTTTATAGCGGGAAAATGTCTCATTTCTGAGAAAAAATACTAAAACTGCAACGTAAGAGTATACGAGTATGTACTAATATGTAAACCTAAGAATTTGGTTTTTGGTCATCTGAACGCGGGCTGAGCCGCGGGCAAAGCTAGTCAATCTATAAAATGTCATTTATTTACGTAGTCGCCATCTTACTGTGACACTCACCAACTTCACAAATCTTAAATATGCTCCTAGTAATTGTCATTAGAAAATTTGTATTCAAAACAGCAATCAAAAGACCACGTGGCCTAGCCGCTAGTTACAAAAAAATATAAGCAGCTTTTTTCATCAAATTTCAAGGACAACGAATGGTGAAAGTACAGTAGGTGATTAAAATACATAGCGGTTCCACGCGGCTCGCGCAGGATCTCACAAAAACTCACGCGCACTCGCTCGGAACCGCCTCAATGGAATTAATCAGGGCCAAAGGACAGGGACTTTTACAATTTCTCAGTTATAAATAAACAAAAACTGATAGAATTGATACTTTAAGAGGTTTCGATTAAAGTTCAAGATGTTTGTGTTGTATTATTTAAGTGGTTATAGTACGTAGATTTTAGAATGTAATAATGTCCTCCTGACCGATTCCAGCCACGGCGGCCAATCTCATTGACACTAGCCAAGCAGTGAGAGATAAGGCGCAGGACCGACAGCTTTACATACTCTCCAAGGCACGGAGGTGAAACACCGCCAACTTCCCGGGCTGTTACTGAGGTTTACTATACAGAAAGACTCAATAACAAAACTTATCCCGACCCGGGACTCGAACCTAGGGCCTCCGGGTGTGCAGCCGTACATGCTAGCCACTACACCACCGAGGCAGTTAACGTTAAAGTTTTTTAGAATGTATAGAATACTTGACCGAATGAACTACTTAGTACACACAACATGTTTGCTATAAGTATAAATTTTAATCTATTAGTTTGTCCGTTAATAAAGATACAAATTAAATGTGAAACGATCTTTTATCTGTGTAATTCCGTGGACTTCTGTCCGGCACTTCACAAATATTGAATATATTAACTTAATGAACTGATTACCGATATTAACTAATATGCATATAAATTACATTCGTAAATATGTGCTTCGAAAATTGAAATTCGTCTTTACTTCTTGAGTGAATTTATTTCTATACCATGATTAATGAAGAGTTAACGACAATGTTATTCTATTTTGTTTCATGGCATTGTAAATGAAACTATCTTTTGCATTAAAACTGCATTCCGAGCCGGTGATAGATTCCTCACGGACTGACTACACTGACATTTAATTTTAATTTAAAATGTAAAATTGACGATTCAAAGGAGCTTGTTAAAGTCTATATGAATAAAGTATATTTTGATTTGATTTGATTTTTCGGTTTCCGAAAACTGTAAAGAGTTCGAAACGTCCGGAACCAAAAATCAAAATAAATCTGCGAAAAAAAGCCAAAAAGATATTATAATTTTATTTAAAATGTCGAATATTTGCGTAAATCTGAGAAAATATTTGTTCCATGACTCTTAGTGCGAACAAACAAACAAAACCATCTTGTACATCACACATATCAAAGTATCGTCACTAAACATTAACGTTTATTGTACATATTTTTCGTTACTATAAAATCTAATTACATCTGTACTGTATTACTAAGTTTTCCGCCAAATTCATTGAATATAATATAATAAATGCCATTTTAATTGAATATAAAAGCCAGTGAGTTATTTTGAGCTGCACCCAGATTGGGTGAAGCTCAAAATAACTCAATTTTACAGCAGGATTAGTTGTTTTTTTTTCTACTAAAATTAGTTCTATTAACAGAACTTACAAAAAGCAGATGCACTAAACTACATAGCGAGGTAGTCTGGTTCGTTTAGTTATAATAATATATTTATATTTACTAAGAAATACCTCCCGTGACCAATTGACCATGATTGCTATAAAGCATTCGAAACGTCGGGAACCAAAAATCTAAACAAATCTGCGAAAAAATCCGAAAAGTCAGTTTTGTTTATAATATCAAATATTCGCGTAAATCTAAGAAAGTATTAAATAAAAACAATTCTGCCCTTCTAATGCGAGGAGAGGTCCGAGCAATGGCTTACATTTATAACCACTAATGTGAGCTGGCACTTGACGGACTTCACACGTCTTTTGACAAGTAGATTGGTTCTCTCAAACATGCAGGTCTCCTCAGTCTTCGTCATATTTTCCTTCACCCTATTAGCAAATGGTAATAATATTAAAGACGTAGTTATATTAATAAAAGCATATTCTAGAAATAGAATATTTAAAATATTCTCTGCCAGAAAAAGATAGATAGAAAATATAACAACATGCCCGTCCACTTCCGCATACTGGCTCACCCAAATATTACTTATTCGCTGTCGTCAACGGCAGTCATCGAGATGATGAACTGAAAATATATTTAAGATAACTTTCAGTTGACGATCGAGCTGTAGAGGTGTATCATAGAGTCTTGCGTCCAATTTTTCAAGTGACCTAGCCGACATCTAGATGACTACCACATATTTCTCTGATAAAGACTGTTTAATTTCTTTAGGCCGTTCTTATTAGTACCAAGGCATTAGCTTTTCGAAGTGGTAGAGTGGTGATAGAGTGTTAACTTTCAGTAAGCAAGTCGTCTCGTCATCTATCTCGGCCGAAAGACGTCCGCTCCTTGACCGAAAGCGAGTAAAAGGAATGTAGTCTGGATATCACTGTATCCTCTTGGTGTAAGAGATAAAATATTTTAATAACAATATCGCCACTAAACATCAGTGTTGTGAGTCATTCTAATAACAATAATAATAAAATAAGTGATAAAAATAAAATAAATGAGAATTATAAATTTTCTAAAAATAATCATTTAATAGTTATTATTAGCGGTACTGTATATACCGAATTAAAAAGCTTGACAATTGTGCGATATATCTTATCTTAGTTTACAAGTCTTTCAAAACACAGTGAAAAAGTTTTTTGTGATGTTTCCGTAAATTCCAATTTTGTAAACAAAAAATTGTATGTAACATGCGATAAGCAAGCCTAATATTATGTTTATATCTACTTATATTATAGCGTTTTAAAATATTTATAGATATTGCGAAAGTTTATACGATTGAGTTCATTTACTGATAGCGCTGAACGCGCCGCGATTCGCGACAAAACGTTTAAGGCCAAGTCCTGTCCAATTTAACAGCGATTTGAGCGACAGACTTATCTAACAAAACATACAACTGACAAAAAATGTTCTTAGTATTTTTTACATGAAAATTAAGTGGCGACGCAGACACCGTAACTAATTTATACAGATTGAATCATTCCTTTTTACTTTACTCAAAAATTTTCCTATAAATTAAATAGTACACAAAAACATACGTAATTAGGTTATTAATATATAAAAATCACGCCAGACTATTATGAACTACATCGCGTCGGGAATAAACTTCAACCTAACGTTAAGATGATTTTAAATATCCCCGTACATACTACCTGTGTGAAAAGGTAGATGCTGAAATGACTAGTAGAATTACTTGAGCTCATAAGTACATATATATTGCATTATGAAAAGCATTTTGCATTTAAAGTACATTCTCTGTGTCGTCTATTGTATAGTGTATAGTGTATAGCATGGTGGCACGCCTGGCTAGCATTCGTAAGATAAGCTGGTATCGAAAGCCGCTCGCCGCAAGCCACACGAGACTAACACGTGGAGGCGGCGGTGTAGGGTTGCCTTTTCCTGTTTGCTTCATTTACATGTATTGATTTTTTTTATTATGTTAAAAAAGTGCAAATTTGAGAACATACATATTAGTAGTAGATTCTAAGTAATTTTAATATAATTCAAGATATATGTAGGCTACAGCGTGGCCGGCTCGTGGCGCGGCCGGTCACCGCTCCGCATACTTCTTATTTTGGTTTACATTCACGCACAGAGCACATGCTGCGGGCGTCACGTGAGTGAGTGGCGGCCGCTCCCCGCCGGCGCTGGCGCACACCTTCTTGTACAGACACCGTATTCGCAAGTGACAAGCCATTCGCTTAGATAATTTTATAAGTACATTATGTGCTTATCGTATTTTTGACATGTTTTAAAAATTTCAGTGAGCACTTTAAAAAGAAACACCTAATCTGTGAAACATACATGCTCACGTGTACTAAAAATCACTTACAATATACATATAATAAGGTGATCTAAAACCTCTAAAAATTGTTTGTGATAGACCCATTTTCATTTATCCGCATTTAAAAACGTATATATAATACATGAATGGCTCGCACAAGGTATTTGTTCCGTAACGGAAAACAATTTCGTGTTCTGTTGCTGACAATATCAACTGATACAGCAAATAAAGAGTTTATGTCCATATTTAATATTTATTTATTTAAAAGAGTGTTATAATTTATGTCACAAGATGGACTACATTGATAATAAGTAGTTTAAGTGTGCTTTACATACTTGAATAAGTACATATACTTACAATATGTATTTTCTGCAAATAGAATGCCCAGTGGCGCAATAAGAGGGTGACAAGGCTGGATATGCCGAGGGCCCCCGGCCCGAGAGGGCCCCATAATGACCTCTGGTTTGACGTTTATTAAATGTATGTACCAAATTATTTAATATTTATAACAAATTCTACATTTTACATATTCTTTCTTGCTTTCGATAAAATGACTATTGTGCTTACGTAAATATTTTATTTTAGTGCTATTCTAAAAAAATATGTAATTAAAACAATTTTATTTAGTGGTTTGGTATGCGGTTTAGACTCGCACTTGTCTCATGTTTTTTAAGCAAAGTTTTTGTGAGCAGACGCCGGAAACCAAACCACATGAACACCAACATGCATACTAAAAACTATATTTTTGTAGTACTTACCTACTACTTATTCTACTACATTATGGCTCAGACTACAAACTTGCCTCAAAGACTCCACTTTGTATCTTTTCGCCATTCAACGAACATAAATAATACCACGATATGACAGGAATTCGTAAAAGAATTTCATTATTAGCAACGTGACAGCCATCTCGTTTTTCTCACATAAATAACACGCTTGACTTGGCCCGCCCTCTTATCAGTGATAAGAGCCAATGAGTGTACTATGCGACACGCGCATGCCGGTCACCGGGTCGGTGCTGAAGCCGGCTATTTTGATAATCCATACTTGTTTACATACGGTATTAATATTATTATTATCATTATTATTATAACAGCTGCTTAAGTGAAGTTTTGAAGTATTTAATAGCGTATTTTTTTGCTGTTTAACTAAATAACTTGGGAATAAGACGAAAACTGTAGCTATACTGGTATGATTATTATAAAATAGTTAATCGCGTTGTACCTTCACTTATCAATTGGGTATTTAGAGTTTATAATAATATCCTTTAAGCATGTCAAATACCTTCACCGACTTCGGGCACTTCGAGTGTACAAGTAGGTGCAAGTATTTGAGAACGTCAGCGGTCGCCCCTGGCCTGCCGCCGCGTGACAAGAGCTGTGGTTCTCCGAGTTTTCTCATATAATGGAAACTTATGTAAATAGCTGTATAAATATTTATAGAATGATGATGCGATTCGCATTAAATTTAATACAATGTCTTTTAATGTCAACTGTGCATCGTACCTATACTGTGCATTGCCACACACAGACTAAACCATCGAGACGTTGAAACCTGATAACCGGGAGGGACTTTTTAAAATTCAACCCTTTAAGGGATACCGAGGTTTGTATCGAATTATCTACACATACATGTAGACATGTTGTGAAATAATCAATGGAACACAATTCAAAATTTTCTTTAAGCGGCAATGAAACTACACTATGAAATATAACAAAATTCATTCATTGTTTGTTCATTTTTTCGTAAACCTGACCGTTGCGTTGCGTAAATTTTAAGCTTTTTTTTTCATAGTCCGATAGCTGATTCATATTCTTGCTGAATATGTGTCAGTTCAGACAAAGGATTGCTAAAAAAGCAGATATAGCAAAAAATTTAGATAGACGACGACACCAGATATAAATTATAAGGGCGTTTTTTAAATTTACATTCAAATGTCAAACTCAGTATGTTTACATATATTGTGATCCCTATACACAACATATACCATAATAAGGCCTGCTAAATCTAGACTCGCGGTAAACCTTTAAACCACTATACTATATAGGTACATAATGTGTGATACAGGACCCTCTATGCGAGGGTTCGACACACTATTGACCGTTGCTTATGGGACTGACGGCACATAATTAGTTATTGTTTCAAACATTTTTTATGAAAGATATCTATTATTGACAAGCGTACAAAGTATGATAATCAGAGCGCGGATTGTGACCTGGTAGCGGTTATATTTTGTCCGTTTAGTACAAACTACCCAGCGCCCACGCGTGAGCACGCACCGCCCACGCCGTATTTGTGTTATAATATACTTTGCTTACAGTATTTAATCTAGATAGATAAAATGTATATTATATTACTGTTGCATGCAATATTGATTGTTTTGAAAGAAATATAACGGTAACCATGTTACAGTTTACATGGAAAATATTTTTGGCCAATATTGGTTGTGGCTTGTTCAATGCTTTTCTACACGAACTCATGATAATTGAATAGAAATTTCTTTTTTAATATCAAGCCAATACAAATTTTGAATGATCTTAAACTTAATAAGAAGTCCTATGTAAGATCGATTAAACTTATTTTTTCAACATTGCCACGGTCAAAACAACATATTATATCCATAATGCTAATTCATAATAACTCCACGTGCTCCGCTCCGCGTGCAAGCAAGTAGACTCATTTGCACATAAATACGTAAATATTACTGATTTCTGTTGTTTGTTTGGTTAATGTTGGTTTTTTATGATGCTTTATTAAAGTGATTGTTTATTCAGTTGAAAATAAAAAAAAACAATGAAGGTGCGCGAGGCATTGAATACACGAATGCTACGATTTTACTTTGCATTTCACTTCATTTCAGCCTTAATTTTGTTATTTTTTTTTCAATTTTGTCATACTCTATGATAAATACGAGTATCAAATATTTTATTTAATCCCTCCACAACCGCGGACGCGCCGACGTTACAGTTAACAATAGATTTCTTAGAAATTAAATTAATTTCTTAGAAATTTACCTGGAGGTGTTAATAAAATTTAATACTTCATTATGACGTGGAAACGATATTGTAGAGGGTCTTGAAACGAATAAAATTACAATTTGTTTCAATTAAAGCTCTAAGTAGGACAATTTTGGTTCATTTACTTACAAGACTTTTACTTGACTTTACATTTTGTATTTTTTCGCAGAAATGATACATTTTCCCGCGATAAAAAGTATCCTATATGTTGACCCGGATAACCAGCTATGACCTTACCAAATTTCATCGAAATCCCTTCAGTGGTTTTGACAGACAGACAGACAGACAAAAATTCTAAAAACTATAGTTTCGGCCTCTGTATCGATAATAATGTATATTTCAATAAGATTTTCCAAAAAATATTTAATGTACAGATTCGGCTAAGTTACAATTTTATTATATGTATAGATTACATTATATAGGTAATTGGTTTGAGTTGAGAAAGTTATCGTTATTATTTTTTTACATTTAACAATGATAGTTAAATTTAACTAGAGTCAGATCATACTATTACTTATTGCTATATCGTTCGTCCGCGCCCACACAAAGCGCGCGATGCGTTCTAGGAGACAATTTGGCTCGCACCGCTTACGCTCGTACTATTGATGAAGCCAATGCCCCGTCGGCAGCTCCGCAGACCTCAATTAGATGTTTCATGCTGACGTATGTGTGTTTGCTTCTAAAGTGATCTTGTTGTAAGTGTGTCAATTGTTAGTAATAAAACTTGACAAGCCGTATTTTTATGTCAAAACGTTTAAGTACATACTACGTACCTATTACAAACATCAGCAAATAACGGAAGTTTCCATGGTCCATTTAAAACATGGAGTCAGTAATGAGAATAATATTATGAGGAGTACCGCGCATAATATAGAAATAACACAAATATTTAAATTAGATACCATATCTTATATCTTGTCGATACATGAAGTAAACTACAACACTTATCTCGATTGCGAGTTCTTATTATAAGAAAAACCTTGCTACTTTAGTAGCATATAATATACAAAGCTTTTAACGCAAAGAAAACAAAATATGTATATGCAGTTTACTTTACCTAATGAAAGAAAGCAGAATTTTACACTGTTTTTAAATAATAAGATCCTGAATACTATAGATACCACGGTTTTCTTGAGAGTAACATCGGATTCACGTCTTCAGTGGGATCTCCATCTCTCAACCCTTGCGGGTAGACTGAGCTCCTCAGTCAGTTCAGAGTCAGGCACCTAATACCTAGACGTTGATACTACTAGACTTGTTTACTTCAGTTACTTCCATAGCATCTCTTTTTGTTGTATTTTGTTGTGGAGTAATGCAGCGGATATTAAATCTATATTTATACTTCAAAAAACAGCTATTCGGGCTATTTATAGCATCGAAACTCGGGATACCCTCCGTGAACTTTAAAAAAAAATCAGTATACATACGGTTTCATCGCAATATATAAATTGTTATGTTATTTTACACGGAGTAAATGCTAGAAATAACGATAAACTGGTAACGCCTGGTTTTTGCTTTCAAAAAGTGAATAAATCGTTTATGGGGGCAAGGTGTATAAGGTACATATTTTTAATAAGCGATATTCAATAGTATATTTTTTAATTAAAAAAAACGACTTCCAGGCACTAAAATGTAAAAAATAACAAAACGGAAGTTTTCATTTAATATAGATACCTAATCAGATATTTTCGAAGTCGGTGCCAGCCGATGCAAAGTAAATCTATACATGTAATAAAATTGTAACTAAGTCGAATCTGTACATTTAATATTTTTTGGAAAATCTAATTCAAATAGACATTATTATCGATACAGAGTCCGATTCTATGGTTTTTAGAATTTTCGTCTATCTGTCTGTTACCGCATTACAGAAAAACCACTGGAGAGATTTTGATAAAATTTGGTATGGTGATAGCAGGTTATCCGGTTTTTTACCACGGGAAAATATCTCATTTTTGAAAAAAAATACAAAAACAAAGTAAGAGTATACTAATATGTAAAACCTAAGAATTTGGTTTTTGGTCATCTGAACGCGAGCGGAGCGGCGGGTAATGCTAGTCTAATATATTTCGATGCGTAAAACACATATTTACCTATTAGATTAAGCAGGTAATTTGTAATAAGAAAGTTTTTTAATAACATATTCGATTAAACAATTTATTTAAAAAATATATTTATTGTTAGTTTTTTAAAAAACCGCTAGACCGATTTCGATAAAAATTTATATGGGACTACCTGGGAAGTATACCCTTTAAAACAAAAAAAAAATTTCCAAATCGGTTTAGGCGTCTTTGAGTAATCGGTGAACATACATAAAAAAAAGATCCCGACGAATTGAGAACCTCCTCCTTTGTGGAATTCGGTCAAATATATTATTGAATAAAGCTTATTACACCGTCACAGAATACTTTATAGATGTCAATGTGTGGATCTAAACGTCTGGTTGATAAGGTAAGACTGTAAGATATGTAGATAATTATTGTAATAACAATATTGTAAACAAATATTATTTTAAAAGAGCCACTATTAAGTTTCGGCCGGGCGGTAGATTCCTCACGGACGTACATTTAATTTGATTTTTGAAAATGTAAAAGTGACAATTTAAAAGTCCTTGTAAAAGACTTTGAATTAAGTTTATTTTGATTAATTGATGTTGTTAGAAATGCAACTATCGTTAATCATCGAGTTAGTGGAACTTTCTTTCAGACACCTCCAACGCGCATCTGAAGATCAAGCTTCCCGAGATAACAAACGTGGACCTTCAAGCCTTTAGTCATTTTTTATTAATAGACAAGCAATACTTAGCTGAGCCACTCGTCGGTGGCGCAGCACGGGCTGCGATAATATTAGAGCAGGTGTATTGTATATGTATGCCACATTAGTGACATTGTTAATGTTAGTCTCTCGGGCTTGCAACTTGCGGCATCAGCGTGTTGAGCTCGCGGACATCCGACTGAATACGAATGGTGAATTAAAAAAGCCAATTAATCAGTCATGTGATGATGTGAACGAGACTCCGCGCGAGGCGCGTCTGCGCCCTGCACGCGACCGTTGGCTTTCGGTCATAAAGTTTTGGCAACGTATAATTTACTCTACCGGTGTTTACATACTCATCCACCTCAGCATTGATAGAAACTCAAAAATACTGATTTTTAATTAACACGAATAAATTTGAATGTAATAAAATTATTCTGTTAAGTATTAAGTCTATCATTAAAATATTGTCATTAGAAATTGTAAATTGTGTATGTGTACATAAAGGGCCGTGAATATTTATATAAATGACTAGACAAACTTGTTTATTTCACCGCAGTTTCAATATCCGTTTATTTTACTATGGTTTGTAACAACTGCAAAAGACAAAAAGTGTTACTCGTTTAAAGTAAATACAATAAAAAAAACCTAAGAGGACTGACCTGTGCGGCGTGCGCGCGGCGAGGAACACGTAGTTGGTGCCGTACATGCCGGTCAGCAGCACGGGCAGCGCCAGCAACCCCGCGATGCGCGCCTGCCACCTCCCCCAGCCCACGCATTCCTTGTCCATCCTTCACTTGTCCTTTTTCTTGTGCAAAATTAAGTAGTATATTTAAAAGTATATCTATCACTTCCAAAAGTAACAGCCAATGTATAAGATTGATTTGAAAATTTTAGTCTTTAACTGTCTGAGGTGACTGTGTTGTTGTTCTCAGTACAGAGCCCCGAGTGTCGAACACGTCCCGCCGGCCGGAGGGTCCGCGCCGCAATGCTCGATGCCGGCCGCACCAGGATCGCTTCGAAAGGAGATCGGAAAGCGATTTCTTGACAATTGAACCGCTCACTGATAGACGCAAGTGATTCAAATTGATCTCTCGGTGCGGAGGATAGAGCTTAGTGCGGGTTAGAGCGGGTATGCCGTGTATGCGTCACTCGCGGAAGCGACGACACGTGCGCGCGCGCACTGCTCGCACCGACACTGTTGCTATACGTAACTTTACTTAACCGAAATACTATTGACCTATGTGCAGAAAAACAAAACGCTGTAACTATTCCAGTTAATGGCTATCAATTTTCGGCTTAACAGTTATCATGAGATGGGACTGACAATGTATGTACATTATACATACACAGGTAGGTATGTACAAGCACGCACGTGGTGACCACACTCAGATATAAATACATCACCTATATGTATGCCACAACAGAAATAAATACACAGATAAAAATACATGAATCTTTCATGAGTAACTACCTACTTCAATTGTTACCCAAATCAATAATTAAAGTCGTTGGCATCATTGATAGATAAAGAAAAAAAATGAAATTTTATTCAATACTAATGACTATGTCCGTTTCAATGGTTAATATTTAAGGCTATATCTATATATAGCTACATATAATAAAATTCAAACTGAGTCGAATCTGTACATTAAATATTTTTTGGAAATTTTTATTGAAATAATCATTATCATCGATACATTATATATCGATACAGAGGCCGAATCTATAGATTTTGGATTTTTTTGTCTGTCTGTCTGTGACCGCATTACGAGAAAAGTACTGGACATATTTTGATAAAATTTAATATGATGATATCTGGTTATCCGGGTCAACATATACGATACTTTTTACTGCGGGAAAATATCTCACGCTATACGCTTAAACGTCACTAGGGACGAACCCGACCGGAGCGAGGGTGAGTCGCTAATATTAATATATATATATATATATATATATATATATATATATATATATATATATATATATATATATATATATATATATATATATATATATATAATAAAAAAGCTCATTTTTTACCTGACTACGGGACGCAAAGGAGAGCAATGTGTTTCTTTTTATAATGTTAGCATAGATAAAGAAATGTGTTTCAATAAAAAAATTGAAGTATAGAATAAAATATAAGGTATTGTTTGCGCCTGAAGTGAAAGATATAAAAAACATTATAAAAGTTATGCAGTATTTTGCTCAACAGGCGCTTGCCGCCTTTCAAAGTAATTCCTAATTTTATCTCAAAATAAATAAATAAACAATTAAGAATTCCTCCTCCTAAGTAGTATATTAATATAATATTTCCCACAATATTATTAGAAACCGACTGCACTGCACGAAGGACAAAATTCAAGAGCCGCTTGCAAAAATTTCAAGAGTTATTAATATTTAATATATATATATATATATATATATATATATATATATATATATATATATATATATATATATATATATATATATATATATATATATATATATATATATATATATATATATATATATATATATATATATATAAATTAAAATTCAAAAGTTTAAAAAAATAAATTTACTTAGGTTTTAAAATTTTGTAAATTAATTTTGCGCTTGTGCAGCTCGACTGGCAAGTTGACATGATTTTTTCCGAAATCTTCAGCAATCTACTTCATATTTCAACTAATTTACACAAAACCTTAATGAATTTTATTCATTTAAACCTTGCTCATTAATCACTACGTCCATTATTGAAAAGTGAAAACCACATGAAAATGTGTTTGGTAGTTTTTGAGTTCGTCGCGTTTAGACAGACAGACAAACAGATACGGTTGGGGACATTATTTTAAAATATGTATTGGTTAGATTTTGCCCGCGGCTCCGCTCGCGTATTAAGTGGGGTGGGGATCAAAGCCTTTTTGTTTTTATTATTATATGTTTATATTTTATTATGTCCGCAATTTATCTCCTATTTATCTCCTTGCGAAATTTTATCGAAATCTGTCCAGCAGTTCAATTATGTAATATATAATAATGTTCGTACTATAAAAGTAATCATATCATACATATGTATATGTTTACATTTATACTATTTATTCATCTAGATGCTCATCGATCTTCCAAAGATATTTTTACAATGCTAATATAAGGTGGTGTTATCAGAAGCGATACATCAAAACCGACGCAGCGAACTTGTCTCGCACCTGCGTCGTCGGCCGACGTCAGTGTTAGGTGTGATGTGGCGAAAGCAGTCGCCTGCGCCGCTCTTGACACTTTCTATCGCGGCTTGGATCCAGATTAATGGAAAAATATTTAATATAAACGTGACTTAAAAGAAGTTTCTTTGTGAATTAGTGGATAAAGGGAGGAATTATGGCTGTTTCAAAATAAAAAAAATAGTTGTTGTGCATAATATAGTGAATATAAAAATTGAAAAGTTCGAGGAAAATGATGCAGATATCATAAAAATCGAGGTGTAATAAAAAATAAATTTTATTTATTACCTAAATATCAAATGGATATAATGAATAACACGAATAATTCGAGAAAGGACACTTTTGTAACGAACGACGGAGAAACAAGTAGAAAAAGCCTTGAATCAACGAAAGGGAATGCAGCACCAGACTCAAATGAAGCTCTAGAGCTTGCTCTGACTGAGCTGGGTCACTTCGGGCTGTACCAGCGCTACGCCCTGTTCCTGCTGTGCGTCCCCAACCTGCTCGCGGCGATGTATTCACTCAACTACATCTTCGTCGCCGATCAAGTTCAATTTCGGTAAAAATATAATTATATTTTAAAATTCTTATAATACAAGATTTTTTTAAATAATCAGTAATAAGACAATACTTCTGTAATATAAAGTTGCTAGTCCTAACTGATCCGTCCTCGCCCAGCGAAATAGCTGGACCTAAAGGACTGAAATTTTGACAGTCTGTTTCCAGTGAGTGTAATTATTAGTAAAAAATCCTAATTGGATACAAAGAAGTAGCAAAGATTATTTAGAAAACAAAGTTTATTCAGGTTTTCAACTACAGCAACAAGGTGTCGTTTTTGGAAAATCTTATGTTTGGAGAATTTTAAAAGTTTAGATAAGTTTTATTCTTTAGGTCTTGTAGGTAAAGCGCGTGCTTCGTCCTACCCGCCTCACTCCTCAGTGGGAAGGGTATGTCGAACGTAAAGCTAAACTAAACTAAACTACTAATAACTACTAACTAAAGAATGTAGATGAGCTATCCGATATTTAAGTACATTGGCTTTATTAACATCAACTCGGCCCACAAAGCCGCTAGCATAAAAAAATTAAGCAACATTTTATTAAATATATCAATTACAAAATAATAAATAGCCTTTTCTAAACTACTAGAGTTTAGAAAAGCAACACGGAGTCGGCAGTACCTAAACATATTTTGAATTCCTTAACACAGCGTGTGAGACGCGAACGTTATCGACATTAATTACATACTCGATCAGATTTTATATTCTTGTATCAAAATGGTTTAAATGACTTTTTCCTCAGTCAATTACTTCTTTCAAATTATATAGCAAGATAGTATTATATCATTTTTGTATAGTAATTAAGATTATACATATCAATAATAATATCAAAAAACATAATTGGTCAATAAAAAAAAGATAGGTGTAAATATTTAGGCGAATGTTAGAATATTTATGAATATGAATGTTAGTATATTTTAAATTAATTAAATTATTTATCTCTTATATAATATGAAAATAAAATGATTTGTGTAGTTATAATAAATGAATCGTGAATCTTTCCCGGCCCTAACTCCCAGGCTGCAAGAGATGTCACATATAATGATGACTTTCATCAGTTAACTTTGATTAATGTTAAAAGTTATTTATAAAAGTAATATAATATGTCACACAATTGTTGTAACCACCTGTGTAATATTGATAAAGCATTTCTCTTTCGATTATTGATATCAGATCTTAACAGTTAACGTTTTCGTCCTATCATTGTTATCATCTCATTAGTTTCAGCAGATATAGGCGACATCGTCGAAGTCTTCACTGCACTTGAACTGCTGTTTTGTTTCAAATGAAAAATATCTTAGCAGATGCTAGTTGCCAACTCTTGCTACTTACACCTGTTCAAATAAGTACTTTTAAAATCTTCCCAACAGCTCTCGCTGACACGATTTTACGGACCGAGTGTTGGGCAGCCTCAGTTGTAATAACTACAAATTTAACTTTTTTGTATTTGATATAGTGTATGTTGAAACATAAACACGTGCCGCATCAGACGGCGTGGTTCGACCATTGTTTATTAGTGATATACTACTACTAGTACTACTACATACGAGTACAACCAGAATATTTTTAATTTAACACGTTCGTGACGATTTGCAAATAGCCCCGGTGACTTGCGATAATGTATCTGGTTTTTTATAAATACATTCGGTTTACGAGTACTTTTTAAACTCATACTTATTTTACTAGACAAGGTTTCCCAGATTGACCAATTTACTACGAAACCCTAAAAATTTATTTATTTATAGACACGAAATAAACACTAGAAATAAGGATAAACGCCTAGCTTTCGCCTTCAAAAAGTGAATTGATCATTTATGGGGCAAGGTACGTATATATAACAGAATTCCATAATCGATTTTCAGCTTGCCATTTAAACAGTTTAAGTCTAAAATTAACAATGTATTAGTGAATAAAACTTATTATACTGACACGGAATTCTTCGTATATGTCAATGCGTGGAACTAATGTCTGGTTGGATCTCACGTACTTAGGATAAATATATAATTATTGTATTACAATATTGTAAACAATTATTATTTTAAAAGAGCTACCGTTGAGTTTCTCGCCGGCTCTGCTCAGTATAACTGCCTTCCGAGCCGGTGGTAAATTCCTTACGAACTGGCTTCACTGACATTTAATTTAATTTAAAGTGCAAAATTGATTCAAAAGTGCTTGTAAAAATTTATTTAAATAAAGTAAATTTTGATTTGATTCGATTTGAAACATTCTACACTCACGACTATACATCACTATAATTATATTAGATGTTTATATATGCAATATTTTGAAAATGGTAACTTAGCAGTAGTTGTTTTCCCTAGGTGTGCAGTGCCGGAGTGCGAGCGAGAAGGGAGTGACTTCCTTAACTCAACTGTCATTGAACTACTTCCTAAGGAACAGTGTCTTCGCTACGCGCCGCTCGCCCCCGACCAGCTCAGCTGCGACCGAACAGACTACCAGAACGAAACTATTGCGTGCAATGCCTTTGTGTACGAAAATATGAATACTATCTATGCAGAGGTAGGTTAAGGCTAATATTTTTTTATATATATATATATATATATATATATATATATATATATATATATATATATATATATATATCATTTTTCTAATATAATCAAGCTATCTCTTGGATGAATGAGGCTGCTACTCAATCGGATAATCTAATATTGTCACATTTTAAATCATCTGATTTCCTCTTAAATTGTATATTTTGAATATTCTGTTGTTTCTAGTTTAACATGGCTTGCAACGAGTGGCAGCGGACACTCGTGGGCACAGTAAGAAACGCAGCACTGCCCGTTGCTCTCGTACTTAAAGGATATATATCAGATAGGTAACATTTCTCATATTATGATTTTACTGCCAACTCAGCCTTATCAATCGCTTACCGTGCGGTTAAATTTTTCGTTTCCATGATAAAAAAATATGCTTGCTTCAATTTCAAGATAGATGTAATATTTTGGCTTCGAGCACGTAAAGAGCTTTATCAGTAATAAAGATTATATTACTGATATATATAGTACCAGTACTACCAGTAGTATATATATATATATATATATATATATATATATATATATATATATATACTTCTGAGCTTCGCTCGGAGTTTTTGGCTTAAAGTACAATTTTTTTTTAAACTAAAAAGTTGAATAAATATAAAAAAAATTGAAAACTTTGTATGCGATCGAGATCCGAACCTGGACACCTGTGATTGTTGATCTTGCAACGATGCTTACACCAGAGCGTGCAAATTACCGACCATATTTTGCGTTGAGTAATGCAAAAGAAAAGTGCATGAAAACTTGAAAACACACGTTTTCTCAGACATAAAACTAATCTAAATAGATTTATCGCCCCCGAAACCCTCTGTATACTAAATTTCATGAAAATCGTTGGATCTGTTTCCGAGATTGAGAATATATAGGCATATAATAAATAAGCTTATGTTTTAGCGGATTATCGATAAAGTTGATTATTGAAAACACGAATAAAACATATATATATATAAATCATTGAATTAGAGCGTGTAATTTAAAAATACTTACAATTTTTACTGTATCATATGATGTCCTGTCCAACACAGATGGGGTCGGCGGACGGCATTTTGTATATTTTCCGCGTTCGCAGGAGCTTTGGGAATCGTGAAATCATTTACGTCCAACTACCAACTCTATCTCGCCACGGAGTTCTTCGAAGCGGCTCTCGGGTACGGCTTTAACAGCGCTGCTTATGTCATGAGTATGTTGGATTTTATATTTAGGTAGGCTAGCTTGTTCTACCTATCGACACCTGATCACCTAGTACCACTGACTTACATTACTCGGCAATGGCAAGATCCTCGCTCTCTGCCAAAACGCGCATTTTTCCTATATAAATACTTAAGATAAAAATTATTGTATTGTCTTTGTAAAATAAAATTTGAATGTCTATTTGTATAGAGCCACAAACCTGAGATCTACCTTTACAGATTGTTTGAAAAATGTACATATTAAGTCTTAGGTCGCTCTTTTGGAGCATGACTTCTATTCTGTTCTACTTTTCGCCATGAAGATTGGTAAATATGGGTGGGTTATTTAAAGTTCGTAACACATTTTTACACAAAATTAACACAAAGCCGCGGGCATAGGCTACGATTTAAAAAAAATGTACATTTCAGGTCCACATTTATTACAAATTATTCTTTTTATATCATCATGGTCAGGACAGAACCATAATTCCAGATGTATTACCACAACTTGACTTTCACTTAGATTCATTATTGTACATTTTTATTCTATAAGTGAATAAAGTTTTATAGTGTATAATAAAAGATGTAGTTTAAAAACGTACGTGTTGTGTTGACCATATCCTCATGATAAAGTTTTACTTCAGTGGTAGAGCTGGCGCGTCCCTCGCTGCGGGCAGCGTTTGCTTGCGCAACGGGCGTGGGCTACGGCCTCGGTGGCGTGATGTTTGCTTTCATCGCCCGGCGCTTCACGTACTGGCGCGACTTGTTGCGAGTCATACACACACCGGCGCTGCTACTACCACTGTACTGGCTCATACTCGACGAGAGCATACGCTGGCTACACGCTACACGACGGAAAGATCGCGCCATTGCTACTGTTCGGAAAGTAGCTCGATGGAATAATGTAAGTCTTAAATTAACTTTCATTTCATTAGTGCATTGATTAGTTTCTTCAATCATAAGCAAATATGTTCGTACGTTCCAGGTTACTTTAGATGAAGATGTACTGAAAATAGCTGCTGAAAATGAAGAAGCAAACGAAGTGAAATCAAAAAATAACCCTTGGCTGAGTCTCGCCAGATCTCGTGTACTGGTGCTCAGATTCGTAATGTGCTGTTGGTGTTGGATTTCAGCAGCATTTGTGTACTATGGACTTACAATTAACTCTGTGTCGCTTTCTGGAGACAAATATACGAATTTTGCACTTAACATGGCCATGGAGATAGTTGCGTCGCTCCTCATCATGATGGCGCTTGAGCGGTTTGGTCGCAAGAAAAGTATATTCGTGGCATTTTTTATATGTGGCATTGCTTGTGTTACTCCGTATTTTGTATGTGAGTATATGAAGTGAAGAATTCTTCCTTTATAAAAGTTAAAGTAAAAATAATGTTATATTACTTGATTGCAGCTCATTCACAAACTATAGTAACCTTATTCTTTGTGGGAAAACTATCAATAACGTTCGCATTCAACTCCCTGTACGTATTCACGGCGGAAATGTTCCCGACTAGCTCGCGGTCGTCAGCGCTGGCCGCAGTCTCACTTGTTGGACGCCTCGGTTCCATACTAGCGCCGCAGACACCACTTCTTGTAAGTATCTTGTTATTTATATTAATTTAGCACTTATAAATGATCTATTTATGTAAATATTCTAAAACAAAGTAGACTACTATTATAATTGCGAAAGTTTGTAACTCCTTCACGCTGACTGGACGACTGGACGGTTTTAGAGGAAATGATCTGGAAACTGGAATACTACTCTTGGGCAGGCAGGGACGTACCTGAGCGAATCGAGGATAATTTGCTAGTACATAATAGCATTAATGTAATATATCAATATCCAGTAACATATTCCATATTATGGATACTATAAAAAAAGATAAAGAAAGTTAAAATATAACTATAATTACTTTATAGAATATCTATTCTATCAATAAAAGATATTACTATTTTAATCTTTAATTTAGAAGGAACTTTTAAATGAAAGCATATAAATGGTTCGTTAGTGGGACTACTAATATAAACGCGAAAAATTGTAATTACTAAAGAATACTTATAGGCTTACTGTTAGACACTTAAGTATCATATAACTCGCCTCGGTGGTCTAGTGGCTAGCATGTACGGTAGCATATGCGGAAGTCCTGGGTCCGAATCCCGCGTCGGGCCAAGTTTAGTTATTGAGTTTTCCTGTTTGGAAATGCTCAGTAACAACCCGGGGTTAGAAAGTTGATGGTGTTTTATCGCTAGTGTCTTAATGAGCACGTAAAATCATTGCTCTTACACGTGATCTCTCACCGCATGTCAAATTGTCGACATGAGTGACACGAACAGAGAGTGTACAGATACACGTGCTCTATAATATCTCCTGCGCAGGCGACTAGTCTCAGTGAGACCGGTCAGGAGACATAGTTAATGTCTTATAATTGAATCATTTTATCAGAGCGTGTATGTGCAAGCGCTGCTGTACGGCGGCGCGTCGGGGACGGCGGCGCTGGCCGTGCTGTGCGCGCCGGAGACGCGCCGCGCGCCGCTGCCGCCGCACGTGGCCGCCGCCGAGACCCTGCGCCCCGTGGCCGTCTGCCCGCTCGGCAACACTACCCGCCTCTAGCACGTATATATTACACCCACAGTAGCCTGTACAGTATGAAAAGACCCAATCATGTAATAAAGATAGTTCATTTTTAAAGCAATTTCTCTGATTTTATTATTACATTGTTCTAGTATTCGTAGGGCTATGAATCATTTTCAACATGGTATCATTTGCCTAAGGACAAAAAAACCTCACGAGGATCTGCATGTTTGAAAAATTAAATCCTTACCAATATGAAAAAAAAAAACATTATTTAAATGTTAGTAAGAATAAATGCTATACACGTCACATGTTAATATTATTGTGATAGAAGCAATTATAAGATAAATAAATAAAAACCGACTTCAAAACACTAAAAAGCAAAAAATAAACGAATGGCAGATTTTATTTACTACAGATACGCTAATCAGATATTTATTATATAGTCGAGGCCAGCTGATACAAATCAAAGCAAAGCTTACATCACAAATTGATGTATAGTATTCGAAATTATAATTAAAGTTCATACCATGTCATATTTACTTATTGGCACTGACTTCGAAAATATCTGATTTGGTATCTTTAGACTTAGTAAATAAAAACTGCCATTCAGTTATTTTTTACTTCTTAGTGTTTCGACGTCGTTTTTTTTTTAGTTTTTATTTTTTCATTTTTAGTGTAGACGTAGTAGTAGCAAAATAAGAAGAAATATTTTTTATAAAATATTCGCTAATTTTTATATTATGTAGCACTAAAAATCTTGTTCTAAAGTCCAGTTCTAACGTATTGGGGCTTGTCAAATCAAACGAAATAAGCCCAATATCAAAGTATCTACAATTATCCGTAGGAGACTTCCACCACGGTAATATATGCATTACATTACCGTCCTTCCACTGTGTACGTTCTGGTCTTACCATCAAATCAGCTCGGCGATACCGAATCACTGCACTGTCAATGGAAATACAAACAATTGCAAAGTTAGTTAATCGTGCAGTCACGAGAACCAAACGTGTGTGACAAATGTCGGCTCAATCAGACACTGGGAAGTGAGTCAGGAGTAAACCAATCCCCATAGAAACGGGGTTGACATTTTTCTATAAATTAATACATTTAAAAATTATTCTAGAGTGCAATTATCACGGGCCCTAGCAATGGCCAAGTTAGTTAAATTGAATGTTAAATACGCAATTTATAGGTTATATTTTACATTATATTTTGAAAAATGACACTTGATTTATGACAAATTTTTACATTACGTAAATATTGAATAAACGGGTGCGCGTCTTGTATGTCTGACGACTATAATAAGTATTTTTATTCTTGTAAGTTATGAGAATCAAACGTATCTAATTGATTATGGTCTGTATTTTAATCTATAGTTTGAGCGTAAAAGACCCGTTCACCCTAAATATGTACATAAAATGGGTCTCTCCTATAACTTGCAATATTTGATTGCAGACAGACACCAGGACTAACTTCATACTGTCTAAATCTGTTGCATCCGAAAAAATTCACTCTCATCATTCATTTTTCATAACGCGCTAAAAGAAGTATAATAATTAACTAGAAAATCTCTTCAGATATTGAGTAATATTATATGTGTTGCAATGATAAAGACGATATTGCACTAGTCTAACAATAAGATTATCTCGACGAGACTCTTCAAACGTAACCTACGTTTGATACAAAGCTTACTATCTTCTAAACCCTTTACACCCGAGAGATAAAATTCTTTTAAAAGCTATTAAAATGTGGTTACGTGGTTTCCTTTGTGTCCAAAACATATGAGAAAAATACTGAAAAAAATCCTGCTGGTGCTGGTTTCCAGCAATCAGACCCTCATGATCGTGAGTTTCAGGACCTAATTGTAAGTCGCACGATCGTGAGTGGGTATCATCATCGGGGTTTTAGTATACTAAATAATGAAAATAAAACTGTGTCTTACATATATATTTTTATTTATCTTATAAAATCATAAAAAAACAACCTTTCTTTATAAGTTTTAATCAGTCTTTATCACAAAGTACCAAGTTAAACCAAGTTAACATTATTTTAATTATTAGCTTAAAACAGATAAACAGTAACAATTTTAGTAAGTATTGCAGTAGCCTATGTTTAATTATTAGTATAATTTTAGTAATTCGGCCTTATTAAATTCTTAAAGAAAAATAATCTACTTATTCGTGATGAGATAAGCCTTAAAACAATGTTGGTCTCGAGATTAGACACTAATAAACGTCACATTTTTCACACCTTATTTTGGAACGACTACCACATTCTTCTAATCTTTTCCATTTCCTCAGTCAACGGAATGGTAGTAAAATAACGGTCGTGGTTAACATAGCTGCCAGGTGGAATACATTTTATCACGTGTAAGGTTACAGACGGATGAAGACCGAGATTTCATTCGCTGAACGTCACCTTGGCATCTTCATAAATTTCAAAATCTAACATCAAATCCTCAGATGTGGTAAAAACAAAGTTTTGTAGACCTATAGGTCGAGGTTTACTTTTGACAACTTGACGTAACTTACAGCCTTCTGTGAAAGGTATCATCTGTTCGTTAGAATAGATGTTCGGAACTCTTTCCAGCTTGTTACAGGTTGCTTTTACCTCGTCAATCATGGGTTACACTTTCCATAGCGGGTTATCCGTTTTGTCTGCAACTGGAGAGTCGGAATCAACAACATGAAGCACATTGCGAAGAATAATAAACCTATCCCTTGTCAGGTCACAAATCAGGCCTGATTTAGTACCAGCTCTCCAATACATTGGTACTCGAGGATAAGGAATATAGCCCATGATGATATGTATTGCAAATACTTTAGTGATTTCAGTGCTCGTAGATTTTAGTTCATGACCCGTAGTGCGTAGGTAATATAAGTTGGTACAATGAGATATCTTTTCTAATAACTCAGTATCAAAATAGTCATTAAAATAGTCTATTGGGCGTCTTACCGGCTTTGTTAGAAAGCAGGATAGTCACGGGCCTTCTCTGTGAAAGCAGTCTGCTTCCATATTCGCTTCCTTGTAACCCTGGGTACAGTATCTGGTCTTCTTCTACAAATAGACCTTCTTCCACAATTACTTGCAGGGGATCTCGATCTATCATTCGGGACAGAAGTTGAACGGGAAAGCCCTTGACGTGAACTTCTTGATTTTCAGATAGTAGCCTTTGGTGTTGATGGAAGAGATGAAGGCAACAGTATCAATGGAAAAACTGAGGTAGATACCGTAGACAGTCTTTTACTGACTATTTCATCATCCTGTTTCTCTTCAGTTACGTTTTCGTCACCTGTCTGCTGAAATAGGACATCTGGTTCGAAATCTACGTCATTGTCCTCGAAATCTTTGATTTCGGATATATTACCGTTTTCTAAATAGTCATATATGGTTTCTTCTGTCAGGGGACGTCCTAAAAGTGATAAAATAAATAAATTTTAAAGCTACAAAACACTAAAACAACAAAGAAATGCACACCAATAGTCAACATTAAATTCACATACTACAACCGATATGCTACGATCGTGCGAGTTTAAATTTCAAAGGATATTCTCGACAAACTACTAACGTAATGTACAAAAAACACATGTTAACTTATACATGAACTAATAAACAAGCAATATACAGGAAAAGCTATTTAAAAATCTCATTAATTTATTTAAATACCTCCGTACTTACTTGAGCGGTTGCTGTTGTCAAAAAACGCAGCCATCCTTATCACGTCTTTTTGACGACTGACGGGTCCCGACTTGTTTGTATGGCAATAAAGTATATTTTCGTGCACTCTTAGATAGACACGCGATCGATCGATGCCGGTTGCGTTCGCAAAAATAGTTTTAGATACAGTGTGGAATTTTTCAAAGTCAAACCTCACGATTGTACAATCTCGGGTGTAAAGGGTAAAGTAAACTAACTAAAATATGTGATAAATTTGCTCTAAAAAATTGTACAATAGAATTAACTATATTAATTTAATAAATTATTTAGCATATGAGAAAAAATATTTTATATAAAATTTTATATAATTTTTTTCATTACAAATTAATTATACATATATCATTCATGCTGCTTTTATTTATGGCTTACGTTTTAGGAACTTTATTTTTAAGTTACGGTGATCCGCAAGCAAACAGCAACAACAATGATAAGATAACACATTTTATTTTAACACTAGTGACGTACTCTCGCTTCGCTTGGGTGCATCCCTAATTCAGAAATAATAAATAGTAGTATGTGAGTGGATATATATTCAATAATTTATTGATTCTATTGTAGAGTAAATAGCTTAGTTACTAGTTGTGTCTGCGCGTACACTTGTGCACTATAATATCTCCTGCGCAGTTGACTAGTCTCAATGAGATTGACCGCCGTGGCCGGAATCGGTCAGGAGAACACTATCATTATTATAGTTCTGTCTAGAAAAGTCAATATTATGCGAAGGTTCTTGTATACGTGTTATATTGTCTGCTAAATCTTTACCCCCATTTGCATAATACTGATTAACAGAATTTACTGATTCCAATGGACGATTACATACCCAACAGTTCTAAACAGCTTCTTTCTTTTGACCCATATTAACATTTTTTTTAATTAGACTCGAAATTTTTACCTAGGTAGTTTTTGGCGTTATTGATATCATTCTTTTTATATTCTCGTTTTACTTTTTTGGGTAGGTTATTACAAAAAAATAGTAATTTTATTATAGTTTTTACGTTCAAATTTCTGAATGCATCTTAAGAGACCAGGAGTTATCAAGGGCTTAATAATTCGTAATTTGTTAGATATGTACTGTTTTTTAGTATCCGCTTTGATAGCGCTAGAGACTGCTAATTTAATATATGAGTGACGACATTAGGATCAGTAGAAATAAAAATGGTAGATAAATCAGATTGCTCTAGACAAGATACTGTGCCCTGAATATCGATCTTATCAAATGTTCGATTTGACAAATGTGTTACCTTTATGTTACAATAGAATAAAACAGGTGCATGATTGGAGATATATGGATCGAAATCCATAGCAATAGTACAATTTGAAGACCTAGAGATGACATAATCTAGGCAGTTATTTTGTCTAGTTGGTAGTAGATGAGCAGGTAACATACTATATGATGCGACCATGTTCAGATATTCGATAGAAATGGATAGTCATCACTATTACGAGAGTCATAAGTATTTAATTTATTTAGAGTTTTATCTAGAGATTCTATAAATTGGTAAACGAAGGGGAACGGTATATGGCTATATTTAATTGATGTTTGAACATTTTTGTAAGATACTGGAAGCTTCGATAATATCAGTCGATTCAACTGTGCATTTCAGATTTGATCTTATGTAAACAACAACTCCATCATTGTGTGCAGAAAATATGTATGTACCTTACATAATATATGTATGTATTAGGTATAAATAAAAATCTCAGTAAACCCTGTTCCATTTTATTGCTTAAAAATCTACTTATTAGTACTATTAGAATAAGAAAGTTCCTAAATAGTTACTTTATATAATAAACTTTATATAATATGAAATTTTCGTTTTATTCGAATATTTATCGTGGCTATTTATATTTACTTCGCTGCTGTGAACATTGTCAGTTTTTTTTAATAAACTGAATGGTCACAGGTAAATAAAAATCATTGTTTTGCCAATTTGAGATGTAGGTTTAACTTCTACGGAAGTCTCTTTTTATTACTAAACTAGCATTGCCCGCGGCTCCGCCCGCGTTCATATGACCAAAATCCAAATGCTTAGGTTTTACATATTAGTTTACTCTTACAATATAGTTTTTGTATTTTTTCTCAGAAATGAGATATTTTCCCGCTGTAGAAAGTGCCCTCTATGTTGACCCGGATAACCAGTTATCATCATACCAAATTTCATCAAAATCTGTCCAGTGGTTTTCTCGTGATGCGGTAACAGACAGACAGACAGACAAAAATTCTAAAAACTATAGATTCGGACTCTGTATCGATAATAATGTCTATTTCAATTAGATTTTCAAAAAAATATTTAATTTACAGATTCGGCTCAGTTACAATTTAATTTATATATATATATATATATATATATATATATATATATATATATATATATATATATATATATATATATATATAGATTTATCATATGTTTTAATATAAATAAATATTTTACAAAAATAATAATCATAGCACTTTAAATGTGAGCAATCAGCATGGTATGTGGCCTCAACAAAATAAAGAGAAATATTTTTTATACAGAATTTAATGTCAGTCACGTGGCAACGTACTAATATTTCATCGAAAGATCTAACTAATAGATATGAGTAAATACTTTGTACATATTTTTAAGTAAAAATACATTCCACGCCAATGTGCTTACACATAGAAGTGTGATATTAATATTATTGTAAACTAAATAACGTACATATTTTAAATTCCAATCATATTTTCAAATGTAACTGACCAGGCTGTTCTTACAAACAAAGAAAATGTATTTGTACGTTATCTTTGTTGAAGACAATGGCAGTCATATGCAATCTCAATTAAGATAACGAATGTAGATAAAACACCTGATAAAGTGAGCGCATAATACATGTCGAAGAATATTATATATATAATTTACAACCAATTAACGTTAAACAAAAGTTCTATACTCCTATAATATCAAAAATATACAGTCGAAATAAGCTAAGACAGTCAAAATATATGTAGTTACTATAGTTATTCGTTTTTAATAATGACAAATCTTACCAGACTACACGAGTTGTACTTTAAAAGGATTAAGGTAAAAGGTACGCTAAATGTGACAGAACATCTACAATATGGAGCCGTAGAGCTCCTCACCATACAGCACAAAGCAGTGAGTAGTGCGAGTCTCGTGCTCTCTCAGTCTTGTGACGCATCGCTACCAGCGCCATTCCGCGAGTGCTACTACATACTTACGATACTTTCACATTATAATTCAATTGAGCGTCATTCAATTATTTACATTACCCTTAATAAGAAATATAGTTAAATATGTATATTTGCCTTATTTGCTATTATACATTTACATGCCACATGGACACTTCTCAGTTCGACGTCGAAGAGACGCATCAGCATTGCTTCTAGCGATTTAATGACACATTTTCAAGGTCTCAAGGCTGGCGCGTGGAAAATTTTAATATAATAGTCTAATTCATTTTCAAAACACAAGTAAATTCTTAATACTTCACAAATGCTCAGAGACGTCACGCCACGTCGGGACACACAGACGCACCGGCGGGAGAGGTGAGGGGGCGGAGCTCGCGGGCGGCGGACGCGGGGGCGGGGGCGGGAGCGGGCGGGCGCAGGCGCGCGTACACCAGGCGCAGCGCGGCTAGCGCGGCGAAGGTGAGCGCAGCGGTGGAGGCGAAGGTGGCGTCGGGCCCGCGCCGCGCGTACACCGCCGACACGAACACGGGCCCCAGCGCGCGAGACACGCAGCCCGCGCCCGTCAGCACGCCCATCCACACACCCTGCGGCCGCGGGCCCAGCACCTGCCACGCCACATCACATTTACTGTTACATTTTAAACACACAAATTGGGATCAATTTAAGTGACTGAAATAAGTATGATTTTAATACAGTGAAGACATATAGAGATTACCAGAATCACTCTTTCGCTTTGACCTTCCTCAACAATTGAGCTTTTTAAACGTAATACGGTTTTTGATTGGTGGTTTTTGATGAAATAGTAAATTACTGAAATTAGCGCATCCCATTTTACAAACCTTTCAACTTCATATAATATAGGTATACTATTCGATATATATAAGATTACTAAAACAATTTTCTTTTTAATGTTAGTAGTAGGTTTTGTATAAATCTAAAATTTCGTAGCGCAGGGGGAACATGTCTGATATGATAACATATCGCGCTCAGAGCAAATGACTATACTGACCGTAAAAACCTTAACAAGACTAGAAGGAGCTAACCACTTTCATTTGGCAACCTAACATGCGGGTCCACAATATGAGGGAAAGAAAATAATGCTACGTGCCTATTACAAAGTGCTCATATAATACTGAAGTGACAATTCTTATGAATTTATTTATATCTCACTATACTAAAAAACTAAAAACACGCGTTTGACACACAACGGACTTAAACCCAAGTTTAATTAATATAAATTCAAAGTAGCCACTGAAACATCCCATTATCTATTTTTAGAGAATTTACATGCTTTCATTTGACGTATCAAATAAAATCATAACATGTAACCTCCACGGGATAAAATAATAGAATACATTTCGGACCAATCAAATCCGTTATCCCGTTTCTGAGAGATCAGTGGGCATATGTACATATATGAAAAACCGGTCAAGTGTCAAGCCAGCCTCCGACGGATATGCTTGAGTTTATCTCGCGTTACATTTATTTTTTAAGTCGAGGGTTTTTTAAATTATTTTATTTTAATTTTGCTTTTTATCGTTATAGCGGCAACAGAAATACATCATCTGTCAAAAAGTCTTAGTAAGGGTCCCGTTTTACCCTTTGGGTACGGAATCCTAAAAAATACTCGTGTCGAAAAAAGGACCATGTCTATTAAAGTAAAGAGTAAAAACGAACTCTATAAAAATGAGATAATGTATTTCACAATAGTACAAAATGAAGATAATTATATTTTCAAATATCTTTTCTTTATTAAAAGTACAAAAAACTTCTCTAGTGTGAATTCAAATCTTGCAAATAAATATGCTAACGAGCATGTCATATAATGTTAGATGCATCTAACAATGCCACTAGCAATGCCGCTGACAGTGCGTACCTTAGAGAATATGGTCTGTATGAGCGTGACTCCCAGCGGATAGCCGATGGACACGCACGTGTAGCCCAGCAGGAACTGCGCCAGCGAGAGGCCGCGCGAGGTGGCGCACCAGGGCTGCGCGTGCTGCGGGCAGCCGCCGCCCGCCTCCGCGCCCGCGCCCTCGCCGCCGGCCAGCGGCGGCGGCTGCGGACCCCACGGGATGCAGAATATGGATGCCATGCCGGTGAGCAGGAACCCGCCCCAAAGCAGCAACGCTCTGCAAAACGTTCGCGTTATTATATCTTCACATACATACATATAACATACGTAGGACGTATCAGATAGATACATAATGAATTTTTTCCTTGCCCAAATCTATACTGTAGTATTATAGTACATGAGAAAGTGTATAAAATACTAGATAGGTATTAAGTTTTAAATCAAGCACTTCATGTTATAGTACATAGATTAATATTTATTTTTGAATATTAAAATAAAACTATCTTTTCGGATTCTTTCACGGACTTATTTCATAGCATTACAGATACATGATAGATAAATTATATCAAGGTTTCCAATTTCCAATATAAAACTTTAATCGCTACAATATGATGCTCTCCTGACCGATTCCGGCCACGGCGGCCAATCTCATAGAGACTAGCCAACTGCGCAGGAGATATTATAGTGCACAAGTGTACGCGCAGACACAAGTGCACTCTCTATTCCTGTCACTCTCATACTCTGGTGGGACGACCACTCGACACGACCAGTGAGAGTTAAGGCGCAGGACCGACGGCTTTACGTGCTCTCCGAGGCACGGGGGTGAAACACCGCCAACTTCCCAACTCCGGGCTGTTACTGAGGCTTACTATACAGAAAGACTCAATAACTAAACTTGGCCCGACCCGGGACTCGAACCCAGGACCTCCGGGTGTGCAGCTGTACATGCTAGCCACTACACCACCGAGGCAGTTAAAACTACAATAATAAATATAAACTCGCTACAATAATATATATAAACTCAAAACATTTTTTTATCCTTTGGCAGTTTGGAGGCAAGTAAAGATCGAATTGAATAGATCACCCACAGAAGCTTACCTCTCTTCGAATATTTTGGTCAAGGGTGTGATGAGAGCGAAGACGGCGCAGGCAACGAGCGCACCGGCACTCATCAGCGCGCCCATGTACTCCAGCGCCTGCTTCTTGCTCCACGCGAACTGGTCCATGGTCAGCGACGTGGCCAACGTCTCCAGCAGCACGAAGTTGAACACCAGCACAAAGAACGCCGCCACTAGAGTCCAGCTACTGATGTAGTCCGGCTTTATTGCTTTCAAAGCTTCTTTTTCTGGAAATCATTGGTAATATTTTTAGTAATTCGATCAGACTTGATTGATACCTATTTTTATGCAAATAAAAAACGCTAATCCGTTCTTGCGTAAAAAGGAGAAACTTGCATACATACAAGTCTTTCACATTAATTAATTAATATTAATATAAAGGTAATATATGTATGTATCCATTATGCATAGACATGGCAGTAAGTTTTTAGTGTTGTAGGGCCAAGACCTAATATACCTAATTGGCATTGTAGAGATACGCAATACCATGTAATATGTACCTATAACTGTTTTACATAATATGTACCTGTCCCCTTGCCGTGAGCAAGCATTGCCTCTCGCGCAGCGATCTTCCTCTCCTTAAAGCAGCACGGCAAGAAGAGAATAAAGTTGATAAGTCCCAGGACCGCGTTGATCCAGCCCGCCGCCGTGTACATGTCGAGGCGTAGCAGGTGGGCGTAGTCCCCGGGGGGCGGGTAGGGCTGCCCGGGCCCAAGGGGCGCCGCCGCCGCCTGCAGAGCTGGACCCACTACGAAGCCCAGCACTTGTGCTAGAGACGCGCCCGCCACAGCCCGCGTCCGCTCACTCTCGCGCGTCGCCGCCGATAGGTACGACCGAGCTACTGCTACATTTGCTGAAAACCGATATTAAATAACAATATAACATGTATTTGCGATAATTGCTATAATTAAATAAAATGCTATATAATACATGTTATAATTAGATCTTGCTATAAAAGGAGATATATTATTGTCTGTTGGTTGTATCTGACACATCTGATATATACAGACACACTTCAATTTTTTTGAAATACGTTGAAGAATAGAGTGGTCACTAATATTATCATACGAAGTTATACTTCTTAAGTCTTAATTGACCATACTTCCAAAAACAAACGCAGCTGCTGAAGCTACAGATATTATTTTTTAAGCCGGAGAGTTCCATAGAGTACGGTCCATCTCTATGAAATGTCAGCATTTACAATAAATAATAGTCTGATATTTACAGGTATTGTGATAAGTATATTTATGACATTTAAATGTAATAAATACTTAGAAAAATACTTAGATATTCGCTTTACGAAAAAAATCTTGTTTAAAATCAACTCGTGACTCATGTGTTTATAATTATAAATTCTACAAATTTTTTGAGCGTTGTTTGCGTCGATACGCGCGCTGCGCTCTCTCAGCTGTGAAACTAACTAAAACAAAAGGGACATTAGCACTACTCATGTATTGATATACTGATGACAATTTTATCGAGGTCAGGGAATTTATTTAATCACTTTAACTAATGAATAAGCATACGCAAACTACAATATATTGATGATACTCAATAATAAGAATGCCATTTGTCGTCTACAAGAGAAAATAAAGAGACCCTAAGGTCTGACTGTAATACCATTGTTATTTATTTGTCGAAGTCTGAATAGACCTCGCGCGGAGGGTTTCGTACTTTGTAGTCATTTGATTGTGTATTTAGGAGTTTTTGACAAATTTGTGATACATTGGGTTACATTATTGCAATTTTCCTCAGGAACGCTTAATTTAAAAAAATATGTATATCCCATGTTACTGGCTGATAATGTAACTTTCTATAGGTGAAAGAGTTTTTAAAATCGGTTTAGTACAAACATAATAGTAAACATACAGATATTTTGAATATAGAGTAACAGTCTTCATACATGTATCTCTTCTCTTCCGTTATCTATGTCATTATCCGTTAAATACTTTAATATCTGTTAATTTGTATTTAGCCCTTTTTAACTTCTCACTGTTGGGCTCGGGCCTCTCTTCAACAAGAGGGGAATCAGGCCATCGTCCACCACGCTGGCCAAGTGCGGGTTGGTGGACTGCACGTGTCTTTCTTTTTTGCTAAGTTTTCTCAGACTGCACGTGTCTTTCTTTTTTGCTAAGTTTTCTCAGACATGCAGGTTTGCTTTCAATGTTTTTATTCACCGTAAGACAAGTGGTAATCATGTTGGAAACGATTCGCACATGAAAATATCACAGATACTAGACCCAGGATTTGAACCCGCTTCACTCGGTTTTCCAAGAGAGCGCGTCGCCACTGGGCTATCGCCTACCACTGTCTTCATTATCATCTTTTAATGTATGCAACTTAAAATTATAATAAAATATATTTGTTTCCTTCATAGCGATATATTATGTAAGTGACTCATTTGGATTCATTGAATCATAGAGTCATTGGATCGCTTCTAACTCTATATTTGCGAAACCTAATGCTAAACAGTGTTTTTGTTTTCTTTTGTTCCAAACTCAGCTGCAATGATTATATATTCCTACCTACAAGACACCGTTTTTAATACTTTATTCTGTGAACAATATTTTTATAATGTAATTAGATAGCAACAACAAAGAGAATATGAACGTACCTATTTTACACATGATAGGAAATGAATCATCTGCAAGCTACTAGCACTCGGCAAGTGTCACGCTCGCGGGGTGTGGGTCAACAATCAACATTAAAAACTGAAGTGACGATAGTCTATAATTTATTTTCCAAGTAGACTTTACCATGCAAGTTGCAACTTATAAACACTACTATATATAATATACCTACGGTCCGTATTCAAAGTTTTTCGAAGCGATAATGCGTAGATAAAAGATATCTATTATCTATTTGAAATAAATAGTTGTATTTTAAGTTTTAACGCTCATTTGCATATTCAGTATGTATATATGTTACAGTCAAAACAATTTTTTAGTCAAAACTACTTTTGACTAAAAAGCTTGGTCAAAAGTAGTTTTCACTGGAGGCATTTTTTTTTCTAAAAGTTCTAGTCGTTTATGGTGTTCACTGTTTTAACCTAACCTAACCTAGAAATAAAGAAAGAAAGGGTTCTTCCGAGTAACCTTCAACCGATATACAGTCAAAAGTACTTTTGACCATTCTCATTAGTCAAAAGTTGTTTTGACTAAAAAATACACATAGGTACATCATGTGTTTAATAATGAAAACTAAATACCCACTATTTATTTAAATTATCACTTATGTGTAATATAAATTATTATAATAGAGCTCTGCGCTCTGTAACAGGTACAACTAGTACATTCTTAGTTACTTGTCTTATTGCATATATAAAGGTATTAGAAGTAGGTAAACAATCTTTACATAAAACATTCAACATACCTATAACGTGTCGACATTTATTAATCACCAACTGTTGCGCTCGGGTCGTGTTATACCTACTTATGTATGTTTAAATTATATAGGACTGATTGACATCAGTGATCCTGATTTTTAAATGATAAACGATATATTATTTCCATAAAATGCTAGATACATTTGAGAATACTGTAGGTAGATTACAACTGTATCATACCAGAACTGATTCCTACAAGTGCCCTAGCGACCAGCATCCAGTGGTGCGCGTGCGGGCGCGTGAGGTGCAGGTGCGCGTACAGCGTGGAGGCGAGCACAAACAGCGCCAGCGTTGCCAACATGGGGGCACGCGCGCTGCCGGCGCGGTTAGCCCACCAACCCAGCAGTGGGGAGGCCGCCAGCTGCCCCAGGGGGCTGGCCCCCACCGCCAGGCCCAGCGCTTCCTTGCTCGAGCCGGGCTGCAACTGTAACCAATAAGCGTCATCGGTGGTTCAATAAGACGCCGGACGTGTATAATAAAACGAGGGATATGACTTTTATCGCGCTTAAGATACATCACATTTTTGCCAGTTATTATTTTTAAAACCCATTTATACCAGGCACAAATAGATTTAAGGGGCACGCCATAATCATAATAATACGAATCAAAACGTTTTCATACGCGTCCGTAGTGTCTCGGCGAGATGACCAACACTACAGAGATAAATAAATAGATAAATGAATAGTGTTTAAATGTTATTAGAAGAAAGATATTTGCAACTTTTTGCCTACTTGTATGTATGTAATCTCATGAATCAACTTATCGGAATACTATCTGCTGTTGCTTATTGGAGCACCAATACACAAGTTAAACGAAGACTATTTTGATATATAATTTATATACGTTTATAAACAACGTTTATATAATATAAGCGTTGTTCATTCTAAATGTTTCGCCAAAATTTAATTTTCTTGCATCGTACTTCTAACTCTACATACTCGATATATTTTATTCACTAATCCAGAAACCATTTAGAAATTTACCATTGTTTCAAAACTGGGTGGGGTAATAAGAGTGCATATTATAATGTAAAGGTGCCTTTGTATTCAATTAGAACATCTATCATCTAACTTTAAGTAGTGAATGTAGTACAAAATATTCCGTATTTAATATTCCTGTTTAAAGTAAAATGGCTGGTAACTCAAACTGAAGTATTCTTGTGACATGATACGGAGACAACCGCGTGTACGTGATGACTATATTTAAAGCAATTTCCCAATTCATAACAGCGATAGCGTCGCACAGTCACAGTTCGTACACCGCACTTCGGCAAAATAATTTTTTATTGTCTTTTTTTACTGACTAATATATTTAATGGATATTGTTTTTATATACCTGCTAGCGGCTCACCCTCGCTTCGCACGGGTTCGCCTCTATAGAAACACTAATAGAGATCTATTAGTTCCCACGGGAACCATTCATTTTTCCGGGATGAAAAGTAACCTGTTGTTTGAACGGCAATATAAGGTATCAGAATGTTAAATTTTACTAAATTAGGTGCATAAGTTGTTGTGTACTAAGCTGTATAAGTTATTATAGTTTTTTAACTATCCCACGGGAACTATTTAATTCCGGGATAAAAAATATCTAAGATGTTTCCCGGGGGTATAAGGTACCACCATGCCAAAATTTCATTTAAATTGGTTTCATTTAAAACAGATAGAGAAACAAAAAATTTGAAAAAAAATCTGGTTTTGTTCTATTTGTCTTCTTACATCCCCCTGACTCGGTTTTTAGCATTTTTTTACTATGTACAGACATTCCACCTCTACTGTTTTATTATAGTATAGATGAGTACATATATTTTAAACGAGAACCTCATAGAAATGTATTTCACGACTGTCGCCTCATTCTCTCATTAGCAATAATTAAGTTTTAAGAACTATTTACTAATGAATTTTTAATTCACTTTTCATTATTTCCTAAGACAAGTTGGCCTAAAGATCACTATAAGGTTTTAATTATATTGTACACTAGCCATCGCCGGTGACGATAAAAAGTAGCGTATGCGACTCTCACTGCAACCCTCTTCCCACATGCAGATGCAGTAAAAGCGTATTAATTCAAATCGATTAAGATTTTCATTCTGAAAATAAAAAGTAGTCTAAAGACTATGTTTCTCACAGAATCTTCTACCAAACAATGAAAGGATTTTTGGGAATTACTATCAACGGTAGCCTTTTTTGAAATTCGTAATGATTGATAGCCCAAATGCACCCAATTCAGTGAATCAGTTTTATCTGGCCTGAATGAAGGTATGTATATGTGATAACATGATAAGCGCACCCAACACGTGTAACACGCAGCAACACAGCAGCTCGCCGCGCGGCGTCGCCTCGTGGCTGGCAGGCCGCCACCGCCGTTATTTGGCTGTCATTCATCCACCGGAACTACGAATCATCGCGTCATGACGAGCGCTCGTCATTACATCAATTACGCGTCAGTTCGAACCCTTTTATTAGCTGATTGGCAACTCCCATGATATGCCTATTTTATACCTTGTAAATCGTATCACGATAGACACCGATCGAGAGGTTAAATATTGCCAGCGGTAATGACCAAAAATACATCTCGTAAACCGCTCACGCTATTTGAATAAGCACTTGAATGTCAGCGCTTATATCACCAATTATCTGAACGTAACCGGCTATTTAGCGATACCACCGAGCCGTGTAGAGCTGGCAGAAGTCTTTCTTTTTTATGCTTCTTTCATTACAGTGGTCTTATAAAAAATAATGTTAAGGGATAATTTACGGCTAAATTATATTAAAATATAATAATACATTAAAACATTCAAATTAGGTACACGTGCTTTCTGTGGAATGCTCTTAGATATTTGTGGACGCAAGCTACATAGCAACATAAGCTCTAGATCCAAGGCAAGAAAATATTGTCGTGTTGGCGTTGTTGGCGGGCACGAGGCGTCGCGACAGAGCTTCTTCACTCGCAGGAGTTGATCTTTGTCCGCACGTGCTTCCCTCTTATCACCTTCGATCATTTCGACGCTCTCGTCTAGTGTCAAAGGTCATATCGTGGTCGATGACACTAAGTATATTAAATTGCGTAAACTTTCATACACACATTTATAATTGTTTGTTTATAAACATGTATGCATTTGGTAATATTCGTCTTACTTCTAGCGATCATTTTTTAACATCCGATGATGATAATGATTTGATTTCTCTTCTATCGTTGAGTGTATATAAACTAACATCATTACTCAGATTTTTATAGAATTATGTTGTTGCTGTTTTAAAGCTAATGTTGCGATAGAGAAGAGAGTATTAATATTGACCGCACGAGCATAGATCTAATATACCTAGACGTAAACAGAGGTGTTCCTTTCTAACAATAAGTTAACTGATATCTCCACCCAGATCGCTGTGTCGTGTGTGAGCTACGGGGCTGCGGCGCACTGTGTGTATGTACCTAGGTGTGCAATTAAATCTGTAATGCATGAGTTATTCGATTTGATAACAGATACGATAATGTTCCGCAGCAACTTTACACTGTGGGATTGTACAAATTTACTTATATATGTACAATAAACGTGTTTACTGAACTCTCGTGTTTTATTTGCTATTGCGCTCAGGAATCGGGTATAATCTAAAGTTATTAACAATAATTAATTATTTTCCAAATGCATTATTTCGCAATATTTTTATTTAGAAATAATTGTTTCTTTAAAAGTTATTGGTATTGTAGATATCATTTTGTAAAACATAATAACAGGTTAAATTTAATACAAAATTAAAAAAAAATTGGTTTAGATTGTTTGTTAGTGTTTCTGGATTTTTTTGGGGTCTATCCACATTTCGATTATTATCTATACCTACACATTATTGAAGTTGTCCTTTTAATGAAAGTACAAGGTAGTCATAAAGGTAGACCTATACTTTTAGTCACTACTTACAGTGAACATGTCTTCGTTGTCATTTAAGACAAAAAGCATTTATCAATAATTCATGTTATTGCCATCAAAATTTACTATATTATAGCAATAACAATGAATTATTAGGTACTTCACTGAGGTTTGAATCGACACGCTCGCGTCTTATCGTTTACATCGATAACTGAGCTTATTACATTTTTTTTTTAAATTATAAAAAATAAATGTACATATTATACATTAAATATTTATTTATTTATAAATTTCTTAGAATTTTAATTTCTTAGAAATTTACCTGGAGTTGATAGAGCCGAGCGTATATACTGAAGACGAATTCAACTGCAGCATTCGTAATAGGTACTAGTGTTTACTGTTTACCTTGTCAAGGTATGGCCACACGCCGGTGAGGACGATGCTGAACCCGAGCGACATTTGGAACATAGTGAAGTATATGACGTAGACGCTGCGCCAGCGCTGGCGCCGCTCCTGAGCGGTCTCCAGGGCGTCCTCGACACCCCCGGCCGCGGCCTCCGCCGGCCTCTCCCGCCGCCCCACCAGACACTTCAACCATTCCATTCTGCACTATCTCCTTCACTTGATTCTCGTTACGTCAGCTGTGCTTATCGACAATCACCTCAGTATCTTCACACAACATTTCACTGTTGCCCAAATTATAAAAATAAAATACAACTATGCAACCGCGCACGACCACGCTCGATGTAGTAAACAAAGGAAAGGGAAGACGACGCGCGCGCTCCGTGCTCTCCCTCCGCAACCCACATCGAGACTGCCGACTGGCATTCGAGAATCGAGAGTTCGTTCGTTGGCATCATTTCCCTCTCTACGTAGTACGTACGCGGTACGCCTTATTATGACGACACGAGTCGACTCTACTGCCATACAAACCTATTACCATACTACTTTATGCAGTTATGTTATTGTTATTGTTATCATCAAATAGATTAAAACAAATGCCAATTTATTTAATTAACTATCAGAATTTATGTTGTGGTTTATTTATAAACATCGATCGAGTACTTAAATTAAATCTTAACTATTTAATTTAAACATAACGCCTACTGTATATTATTAGCACTTGTTGTTCTCTGTAGTATTGCTATGATAACAATTGAGAGGTCTGTGAAGGTAAATAAGGCAAGATCTTAGACAATCTTTATTTAATATTAATAGTTTATTGACAATAATATAATATACTATCATATTTGCAATAATCAAATTCTTATAAGAGAAATAAATACCAGCATGTTGTTTTAGTATTTTTAGTCTGTGGACGCAACGTAGAGGGGAACACCGAAGTCGAACGATAACATTGATTTTTCACGTCTTGGCTTTGTCTGACTACTTCAGACTTCTCGTTCACTTTGAAGTCGAATTATTCACAAACAAATATCGAAGATTGGAGTAAAGCTATTGGTTATATCAAAACTTCAATTACCCTAAAGCAAAATGCTATCATCACGACCTATCATCTCCCGGGTTATGCAGCAATTTGGTAAGATTTCCTTCTTGTCATTTTGTATTTGGAACGTTGCTTCACACAGCATTCTTTATTTTGTTTTAATTGTTTTTACATTTATCATAGAATAAAACTTACTTCTTTAAATGTAAAGCTAAATTTAAAAATATACAAATATCTAGGTTCCAAAATCCATATTACATAACAAGTAAAAATAACCTAAAAGTAACTTTAGAGTAAGTATATAATAATAAATATACTCAATAACTCATTTCAATATTATATTTCTTACATCTTATAGTTGTTTAAGACATCTCACAGGTTACTGTTATAGGCAAGTAAATTTATCCAATAAAAATAAATGTAGTTTAAATTATAATGATTTTAAGTTACAAATTAAAAATTACTTTGTACCTACTGAACGAAACATTCCTCTTTTTGTTTTCATCTTATAAAAAATAATTAAACTAAGCCTATTGCTTATAGTTGTATAATTATTTCCATTAACTCTGATTTAGATCACAAATTTTCTCAGTTTTGCACTAAAGTTGTTGAACATAATTTTTCATTCTTGGTTTAAGTATGTTGTCTAACATTAGTAAATCTGAATCGTATACACTCTATAACCTGTTAAAATATTAACTGAACATCAATATTAATGGATAATTTACTTTTCCAAGTATTCACAACAAATTTATAAGATTTGTATGTGTAGTCCCAGGCCCCAGCATAACATAAATTTTATTTTGTTTATTGATAACTGCAGCAAGACGCTACCACGGTGAACATGGTAGCTTCAAACCCCCAAGCATGGACGAGCTCCCCGTGCCCCAGGGCTCCTGGCAGGCACAGTATGATGCCAACCAACGCCGTTACAACTCCATACTCTTGTTCGGCATTGCCTTCAGCGTTGGATCGATTATCATTGTAAGAATAGAGAAAGATATTTTTCTTTATATAATATATACATATAATAAAATTGTAACTAAGCCAAATCTGTACATAAAATATTTTTGCTTAATCTTATTGAAATAGATATTATTATATATACAGAGGCCGAATCTATTTTTTAGAATTTTTGTCTGTTACTGCATCACGGAAAAACCACTGGAGGGTTTTTGATGAAATTTAGTATGATAATAGATGGTTATCCAGGTCAACATATAGGATACTTTTTACTGCAGGAAAATAATCTCATTTCTGATAAATCTATACTAAATGTTAAAACATAAGTAGGGACGAACCCGAGCGGAGCAAGGGTGAGTCACTAGGACCTAATATATTTTTTGAAGTTATACTTCTTTTGACATGTTTGGCATAAATATGAGAGTACAATTATTACGATGCGCACGCACATCGACAGCCAAAAAGCGACATGATGAAGTTAGCCGCTTTCCTTTTTACAAACAGAGTTGTGACATACGGGATGATCTCTAGCTATTTTTGTTCTGTTACGCCAAAGAAGTATATCTTCTTATGTGCGTACATAAGTACACACACATTTTTTATAGTTTTTGAAATTTAAATGTATTACTTAAAATTCTTCTTTTTTAATTTGTTTCAGGCGAAGTCTTCAGGTCTTCTCTACCTTAACTACTCTCCACCAAAGTCCCTGGATTAAACAAGAAGTAGACTTCTGCTTAAAATATACATAATATGTGATTTTTTGGATAGTTAATTTAAATATAGTATTTAAAAAATCAATGCACATATTTCATTTTAAAATAAAACTAAATAAATACAATCTATGTATTACGTAATTACTGAATTGTTTCTATTGAACCCTATAATAATATTTGTTTTTAAATTTTCTACTGCAGTACAAAAGAGTAAAGTGACCCACCATATGTAGCCTTTCCTGCTCAAATCGACGTCTGTCTAGAATAAACCTTTATAGTGAATTTTGAATATGAATTTTGAAATTTGAATAGAGAATTTTGAAATCACAAATAAACACCTGAATTTTATCAAACTACTATTATAAATGCGAGATTTTGTGTAATAATAATAATAATATTCTTTATTGTACACCAAAAATAAATATAAAATAAAAAACAACACAAAGAAAAGGTGCACAGCAGGCGGCCTTATCGCTGGAAGCGATCTCTTCCAGGCAACCTTGAGGTGGAGGAGTAAGTGATCATAAAAACGGTAGGCGGTGTACTTGCTTTGACACGTTTACATAAATAAATACTTATAGATAAATAGATACATATACATATAAATGCATATATAGATATATACATATAAATGCGTATATAGATATATACATACATATATACATTCATACATACTTATATGTGTAAAATTTACACACACATAAAAAAGAAAAATCAATCAAATAATAAATAGGATTAGATACTAGAACATAATAGAGGAAATAATAATAACGATGATATTAGGGGAAAGGACTAAAGAGAAAGACTTAAAAAGACATATAATAATCTTTTAATAACTTTTTAAATTTATCTAAGCTTTTAGCAGATCTAATGCTTAAAGGAATAGAATTCTACAATCGCAGCTTTTACTGTAAAAGAATTTGTGAAGAAACAGGAAGAGTGAGTAGGAATTTTAAGAAGGAAATTCTGAGCAGAGCGAAGTGAACGAGCATGAGAATCATCCAGAAACTCAAAACGCTCTTTCAGATAGATAGGAGTTGAAGGGTTAAACAGCACGCAGTAGAGAAGATGAAGAATATGAGTATTCCTGCGGAAACGGATTGGGAGCCACTTGAGCTCTTTACGAAATTGAGAAACATGGTCATATTTTCTAAGGCCAAAAATAAAACGTATACAGAGATTTTGGAGTCGCTCAAGTTTATTCAAGTACTCCTCTTTGATGTTGAGATAACAAATGTCAGCATAATCAAGAATCGGTAGTAGGAGTGAATTTGCTAGCGCAATTTTAGTAGGAATCGGAAGAAAATTTCGCAATCTGCGAAGAGAAGCAATCGCTCCAAACATCTTCCGGCTCAGTTCACTCACTTGCGGATCCCATGACAGGTGTTGATCAATTAGTACACCCAGATTTTTAACTTTTTCCTGAAAAGGAATCTTAACACCATCTAGCGATATTTCTGGTATTTGTACAGTCTTAATTTTTGACAACATCCTTTGACTGCCAATAATAATTACCTGCGATTTCGTTGCATTTAAGTTAAGGCCGTACGATTTACCCCATGTGGATATAGAGGAGAGGTCTTTGTTAATATTTTCTATTGTTTGTGGTAAACCAGCCACAGATGTCACGGCATAAATTTGCAAATCGTCTGCATATAGGTGGTAGTGAGAAGAAATTTGGAGACAAATAGTATTAATAAAAACTGAAAATAAGAGAGGCGACAACACGCCACCTTTTGGAACACCGGTAGTAACTTTGCACTTAAGAATCTTCAATCCAAACTCGTTGCCGGCGATCGCACAAGTAAGAACGAAACCAGTCAACAACCTCAGGAGATATGTTAAGAGAAGATTGTATATGTACATGAAATTTTGTATATGTACAGTTAGACATCAGACAAATCAGGAGTAACATGTCATGGGCTATAGTATCTAATATATTTAGACAAGCAATTCTTGTGTGTGTGTGTGTGTATATATATATATATATATATATATATATATATATATATATATATATATATATATATATATATATATATAATCTGAATCTCGGAAACGGCTCCAACGATTTTCTTGAAATTTAGTATACAGGGGGTTTTGGGGGCGATAAATAGATCGAGTGTTATGTCTGGGAAAACGCGTGTTTTCAAATTTTCATGCGGTTTTCTTTTGCATTATTCCATGCAAAATAATATGTTTGATAATTTCGCAAGCTCGGATATAAGCATCATGGTCAAGCGGCCAAGGTGCAAGATTGTATTTAATCAAGTTTTTTTTTTTTAAAGTAAATTGTACTTATGACCAAAAATCTCCGAGCGAAGCTCGGTGACCCAGGTACTTATAAATAAAATGAAATAAACTATTCAATTTACTTATTATAAGTGCTATTGAATCGTCAATTTCATGTAAGCGTCAGTGTAGTCACTCCGTGAGGAAGTGAAACGGGTTTAGGTAGGTAATGCTACATTATTCGGTACTAAATAATTTACTAGACTTACTTTTACTTAATATGTATTCCTATTCCCTATTTTATAAGTAGGTACAAAAAAACGTAATTTTAACTTAATGTTGTCATCAGTAATTTTGTTAATTAAATCAGAGAATAAACTATGTGTAAGTCCCGGAGTGATAATCGGTCTTTCTCCGTAGGTATGTGTCGTTTGTCCACTCTGTGCGCAAGCGATTCCGCGCCACATCTTGCGAGAAACGTTCTACATATTATTTTCTTTAATTTGTGGCTAATTTTTTTCTTTTATAATGATATATTTAACTTTTATTTATGTGTCATACTTATATACTTTACAAAAAAAATCTGCACTTTCTCTTTCTGTCCCGCTATTTAATACTTTTCCCCGCATGCATGGGTTGACTGAAAAAGATCTCTTTTAGAGATAAGTCCACCTTTGTCCACGTCTCTCTCTATGTATTTTGTTTTTTATAACTTATTTGTGCAATAAAGAATATATATATATATATATATATATATATATATATATATATATATATATATATATATATATATATATATGACGGAGGAGGATTTAGTTACCATTTTCTGCTTTGAACACCTTATTATTGTTTAAAGTCACTATGTTATTTAATTTACTTTTTGTTGCTTTTAAATAGATTTTGAATTTAGAGCAGAGATTTAGTCTCGAGCGGGGTCGAGACGCCATCACGACATTCTTTGCAGATACGCGGCTTAGTAACGTTGGTTGATTCATGGTGGATCATAGAGAGTTATGTTTTGATATTGTAGTTGGAAGTCGATGATCGGTGACTGTGAACCCGCTAGCTCTAAATAATTAGAATTACCGTTTCAAGTTTATAACATTGTGACTTCCCTGATTAAATTGTGTATTAAGCACTGAATACTTTATTATCTGAGCCCTGATTACGCCCACAAGATGAGTAACCACCAAAGATATTGTTCGTAGTATATGGATAACACGACATATATATATATATATATATATATATATATATATATATATATATATATATATATATATATATATAATTTTTATCATGAATGGGCAACACTTTACAATGTTAAAGTATGGTTTTATCGAATATTAGAGGAAGAAATCTAATTATAGCCAATTAGACATTTTTGGGTTTTAAAACAACTTAACAATAGTAATACAATTGTTTAATTTCACAAATAAATTAATATTAATAAATACCTAAAGTTTAGTGTCACGTTTACGAGACATTTGGGGGGTAAAGATATGGCCCTAAAAGAGAACTTGGGAACCTATTTCTAATATTTTTGGTTTGTTTCAATGTCCTTTATTCATACATACATACTAGTCTCTTAATGCGCTTCTATTTCGAAAAAATAATTGTTGGCTAATGTTATTCCAACCAAAAATGTTCGAACCCCTTGAACACGTCGTTCTAAGAGCTAGGTGTAATCTTAATATAATGTCGAGAAATATAGAATACTGCATACATTTGGTTAAATAGGTTTATTGAGTAATCATAATAATACATAATATACATACAAGGTGTCATTGTGGGCGGAGTGGTCAGTGCTCGCGCGCGATGTCGGAGAAGGCGTCGAGGATGTCCTGCGTGGTGAGCGGCAGCGCCAGGCCGGCGCCCGGGTAGCAGGCCGCGATGCGCGCCTGCAGCGCCACGTGCTGCGCGATGAACTCCTCCTGCATGGCGCGCCACACCACCTGCAGCAGCCCGCCCTCCGCGCTCTCCGCGCTCAGGTGCTTCTCCACGGTGCGGTACAGCCGGTGCAGCGCGCGCCGCACCTCGCCCGCCGGGTACAGCGCCAGCACGCGCCGCAGCTCGTGCTTGCTGAACGCGGCGCGGTAGCACACCTCGTCTTCGCGCACGCCCGCCGCCACCGCCTCCGACACGCCCTCGAAGAACTGCGTCAGCTTCTCCAGCGGCCGCCCGAAGTACTGCGTCACATACCCGCGTAGCGCTTCGTTATAGCGCGCGCGCGCCTCGCGCCGTAGCGCGTCCAGCGCCGGCACGCGCAGCGCGCTCACGGCCGCGTGCAGCCGGTGGTAGTTCTCCAGCTGCAGCACGGCGCGCGGCGTGCGCGGGTGCTCGGCCGCCGCCACCGCGCGCAGCATGGCCGCCGCCAGCGCCAGGTACCAGCGCTCCAGGTCGGCGCGCCGCCCGCGCGCGAAGATGCCCTCGCACACCGCCGCCATCTCCTCCAGCTCGGGGATGAAGGGCAGCACGCCGCACTTGGGCCGCCGCGCCGCCGCGCGCACCGCGTCCGGCAGCGCCGCCAGCCGCTCCGCCACCGCGCGGTCCGCTCCGCGCTTGGCGGCCACCGCCACCGCCGCCAGCGACGCGCGCGCCCACCGCGCCTCCCCCTCGCCCGCGCCCGCGCCGTCTTCACCCAGCACGCGGCGGCCGACGCAGGCGAGCGCGCGCATGGCGCCGTAGGCGGGGTCGCTGCGCTCGATGTGCGCCCCTAGTGCCACCAGCTCGCCCTCGAGCGCGGGGAACAGCTCGGCCAGCAGGCGGCGCGCGGCGGCGGGCGGGCGGCGCGGGGAGGCGCGCTCGCCCTCGCTGCGCTCGCTGCGCGACCCGTCGCCGTCGCTGTCGCTCTGTCGACGATCAACACGCCATCACACCACTCAGTTGTTATTTTAATACTACTCATAATACTTTCTTAGATTTACGCGAATACTTGACATTTTAAAATAAAACTATCTTTTCGGATTTTTTCCGCGAATTTATTTTGATTTTTGGTTCCCGACGTTTCGAATGCTTTACAGCATCCATTGTCACGGGAGAGACTGAGGTGTTACATGTCTTGAAGGCATAGTTGTTACAGACAGCCTACCCACAATTAACAAAATGAAAATTGCACCAATTACATTACAATATTTTTTAACTTTAAAACATTTTTATAATTTTAATTATAATTTTAAAATATTAATTAGTAATCTATATTTAGTGTTGCCATTATTATATTTATAACCATAAAGAAAAATATAAAATATAGTATTAATTATTTAAGCCATATAAGGAGGCCTTCGAGGAGACTGCCCTAAACACATCACCTGTGACCCCTCGTTTCTACAAGCGGTATGTAGATGACACTTTCACAATATTACCATCTGATAAAATATCTGTATTCTTAGAACATCTTAACTCCATAAACCCTAAAATACAATTTACAATGGAACTGGAGTCTAATAATTCTTTAGCTTTCTTAGATGTATTAGTTATTCGTAACCCAGATAACACCTTGAGTCATACTGTGTATCGAAAGAAGACCCATACTGATAGGTACTTGAATGGTGAATCTCACCACCACCCTTCACAGTTAGCTACCGTGGGAAAATCTTTGTTTCAGAGGGCACGCGGGATCTGTGACGAGCAACACCTGGTCGGAGAGCTGCAACATGTCAAGCAAGTTCTGCGAGACAACAAGCTGCAAGTGCCGCGCCTACGTCACAGGGACCGAGTGAAACCAGCCACAGTCGAGCGCGTCCCTGCAGTCCTACCTTATATGAGAGGCGTCACTGACAAGATTGGCTACATTCTAAAGCGAGCTTCAATTAAAACTTACTTCAAGCCGCCAAAGAAAATTAGTCAGTTTCTACCACCTGTCAAGTGCCACATCCCTCTACAAGATGCAGGAGTTTACAAGCTTGATTGTGATTGTGGGCTCTTTTACATCGGACAAACAAAGAGATCCATTAGAACCCGGGTCAAAGAACACATAGCTGATGTGAAGCACCGTCGCAATGCAACATCTGCTGTCTGCAAACATAGTCAGGACCGCCCAAGCCATTATATTCGCTTCGATAGACCTCAAATCCTGGCGAAAGAAAACCGATATCGCCCTAGAATGATTCGAGAAGCCATAGAAATTAAAAAACATCCTAATTTCAATAGGGAAGATGGCTGGGTACTACCATCATCATGGGATCCTGTTATTAATATAATAAAATCAAATAATAAATATAAACATAACAGACAGGTAGATGTAGTAAGTTCTTACTGTGTAGATCAAAATGACAGCTTATCAGATTAAAATTATTTATTTTTCATTTGTAAAAGTATATAGTAATAGTGTTGCTTAATAAGTTTGTTTTTAAATAACAGCAAACTAAATTAAAATTATTATCCTTAATTAATTTTAACTTTTTAAATTACACATAGAACAATTATATGGCTTAAATAATTAATACTATATTTTATATTTTTCTTTATGGTTATAAATATAATAATGGCAACACTAAATATAGATTACTAATTAATATTTTAAAATTGTAATAATTATAAAAAATAATAGCAAAATTAAATATATAATATTCCATATTCAATTATAATTAAAATTATAAAAATGTTTTAAAGTTAAAAAATATTGTAATGTAATTGGTGCAATTTTCATTTTGTTAATTGTGGGTAGGCTGTCTGTAACAACTATACCTTCAAGACATGTCACACCTCAGTCTCTCCCGTGACCATGGATGCTGTAAAGCATTCGAAACGTCGGGAACCAAAAATCAAAATAAATTCGCGAAAAAATCCGAAAAGATAGTTTTATTTTAATACTACTCATTAAATATTTTCATATAAATATTAAGAAATAGATATACTATTTCCGTATACGTATTTACCTTCGTGTCGGCGTCCAAGTAGAAGAATTGCGTGCAAAAGTCTTGTTCAGCGTTGCACATTGTCTCCACGAGGGTGAGAACCTCGTCCAGCTGCTCGTCCACGCGGCCGGGCGGCGACTGCGCCAGCGCGGCGCGCGCCGCCTCGCACGCCGCGTGCGCCTCGCGCTCGTACACGCGCGCCCACGTGCCTACGTACACCTTGACGAGCCCGTCGTACGCCTTCTCGTCCATGTCCTTCAGCCAGCGCATGAAGGGCGCGTAGGGCAGCAGGTCGGCGTGGTGGCGGCGGCGCGGCGCAGGCGCGTGCGCCTCGTTGGCGAGGTGGATGAGTGCGTTGTTGAGGTGCCGCGCCAGCGCCGCCGCCAGCGCATCGCGCGCGCGCGCCAGGCGCCGCAGCCGTTCGCGCACAGCGCCCAAGCGAAGGCGCGCGGCGGCCGCCGAGCGCTCCCCGCGCAGCGCACCGCGCAGCGCCTCAGCCGCGGCGAGCGCGCGCGCGCGGCCCTCGGCGCTAGCCAGCGAGACCTCGGGCAGCGCGTCGAGGTCGCGCAGCGCGGGCGCGTCCAGCCACTCGTAGATCTCGGCGAGCTCGTGCAGAAGAGCGCGCGCGCGGCGGCATCGGCGCGCGCGGCGCCGGAGCGCGCGTGCAGCGCGGAGGGCGCGGCGCGCGTCAGCGCCTCCAGCCGCGACAGCCGCGCCGATAGCGCCGCGCCCGACGCGCTGCCCGCTGGAGGAATGACTTATCAGAATCATAATTATGTATGTTGTTGTTCATTTTGACGAAGTCAGTATCTATTCAATTACCGCTAAGTGAACTGCTTCTAATTCACTAGATAAAAAGAAAACACTAACCTTCAAGCCTGGCAGCGAGCTGAGCGCCCCCGCCCTCGGTGGCGGCGGCGAGCATGCCGCCCACGTTGAGCGCGTCAAGCCGTGCGAGGCGCTCGCCGAGACGCTTGACGCGGCGCTCGGCGTCCATGTCGTCGGGCTCGGCGTCCTCGAGCAGCGCCGCGAGCGCCGCGTCGGAAGGCGGGCCGGCCGGCACCGCGGTCGCTGCCTGCGACATCTGCGCCAGCGCCACGCATGCCTTCTCCTCGCTACACGTCCACGTCAAAGTTTCTCCCCCAGCTTCTAAGCTCACACCCCCACCCTGATTAATCAAAACTTCACATGCAGAAATGTTTAAAAATACACTGTTATGTTACGAACTAAACATAGTTATCTATCTATAATAAAATTCTGAGTCAAATCTAAACATTAAATATTTTTTAGAAAATCTTATTTAAAGTTATTATTATCGATACAGAGGCCGAATGTATAGTTTTTGAATTTTTGTCTGTGTGTCTCTAACCGTATCACGGAAAACCACTGGAGGGATTTTGATGAAATTTCTTATCATGATAGCTAGTAGCGATGTGTCAACTGGGTTCGCCAACTCGGGTTAACCCGAGTTAGCGTCACGTCGAGTCAGCCCGAGTTCGACCGATCGTAACTCGGGTTAGACACCGACACACGAACCTCGTTTCACCGTCGAGTCAGCTCAAGTTCGACCGATCGTAACTCGGGTTAGATACCGACACTCGAACGACACACGAACCTCGTTTCTTATAATATAGAACTTCGTTTCACATTAATTCATAGGTACACGAATGACGAAACGACTAGAAATTTTACTAAGCGAGTCTCTAAAAAAGTTGCGTTTTTATTAAATAACGAGTTTTAAATATAATAATTTATTCACTCTTGTCTTAATTCTTTATAAAAAGTTTCATTGTGATTATTGCGATAATGCCGGGTCCAAAAAAACATCCCTTGTTTGGGAAATTTTCGAAGCGCCAGTTCAAGGTAAAGTTAAATGTAAAGAGTGTTCTGAATCATATAAATATTCCGGTAATACAACTACATTAAAGAATCATATTAAAAAAAACATCTTGGTCAATACAATAACATCATAGGAAACTCGTCGACAAACCTTTGTCATGACCTCTTAAATATACCGCCTCCACAATCTACATCTGAAGTTGAGCCTCCAAAAACGAACTAAAACAAATCCGTTTAACAATACCACAGATAATTGTACAAAAAACTGGAGATAGCGCTTTGGTGCGTATGGTAGTTAAGGACTACCAGCCTCTACAAATCGTAGAAAATGAAGGGTTTCGAGATTATAGTAAAGCATTGAATGCTGATGCCTTCCCTCTAGAAAAAAATTAGCAGAGATTATAGAGCATAACTCTAATATTGAGACAGACGCCTTGAAAAAAAATTACAAGCAATCGATTACATTGCATTAACTTCCGATATTTGGACGTCTGATAGCAATAAAAGCTATATTAGTGTCACGGCACATTACATAGAAGATTCAAAGCTGTGATCACTAGCAATATCTACGCCTGAGTTACCAAGTAGTCACACGGCAGAAAATATAGCTACTACTATTGAACAAGTGTTGGAGGAATGGGATATAAAACATAAAATAGTTAGTATTGTAACTGATAACGCCTCGACGATTAAAAAAGCAGTGGCTGAAATTCTAAATAAAAGAAACCATTTTTGCGTAGCCCACACGACAAACCTCACCGTCAAAGATTGTATTGACAAATATAGCAATGAAAACAATAATTCAGACTTTAATATAATCACATTGTACAGTTATTAAACAAATGCCGCTCAATAGTTTCACATTTTAAGCACAGCACAAAGTCCACGTATGCTTTATTTTACTTCACAAGAAAGAAAGGCAAGATGATATTTCGAATTACAGACCTATCTCACTAATGTCTAATATATACAAAAAAAATTCCAAGATAATACTAGAACGTGTAACAAAGACCTTAGACGAAAATCAACCAAAAGAACAGGCAGGGTTTCGAAGTGTCTTCTCAACCATCGATCACATTCATACCATCAAACATATTATCCAGAAATGCAATGAATATGGAATTAAATATTACTTAGCATTCATTGACTACAATAAAGCGTTCGACTCGCTTAAGCATGAGAAAATTTGGGAAGCCCTTACATCACAAGGGGTTCACAACAAATATATTCGCATAATAAAAACTGTATATGGAAATATGAAAGCTAACATACGCACAGAAAAGATAGGCACATATTTCCCTATCAGACGAGGAGTTCGACAAGGAGACCCTTTGTCACCCAAACTTTTCTTGGCAACTCTAGAACATGTATTTCAACAACTTGAATGGAATGAATATGGCTTAAATGTGAATGGAGTTTTACTAAACCATCTAAGATTCGCCGATGACCTTATCCTAATATGTGGAGATCCAAAGACCCTACAGGTTATGATTGAATGATTAGTACTCGAAAGCGAAAAAGTGGGATTATCGATGAACAGTAGTAAAACCAAAGTATTGACAAACTCTGATGAAATACCAATCAAACCCAACAACATTACAGAACTGGAATATGTCAAAGAGTATACATACTTAGGCCAAATAATATTTCCTATAGACCTCACAACCAAAGAAATCAACAATAGAATAAACATAGGATGGAAAAGATATTGGGCTCTAAAAGATGTCATAAAAAACCCAGATATACCAATGGAAGGAAAAAAGAAAATATTTAATACATGCATTCTACCAAGCATGACCTACGGATGCCAGACATGGAGTTGTACAAAGAAAAACATCAAATCATTAGAAACGTGTCAACATAGAATGGAAAGAAGCATACTCAACATAAAATTAAAAGATAAAATACGGTTAAAAACTATAAGGAAACAAACTAAGGTTATGGATATAAAATACTAAATAAAACACCTGAAATGAAAATGGTCAGGGCATCTAATAAGAAGTAAAACAGAAAAGTGGGCCAAAGAAGTGACAGAATGGTGTCCTAGATATAAAAAGTGAAGTAGAGGTAGACAATTTCGAAGATGGGAAGACGATATCAAGGAGGTGGCAGGAACATTTTGTATGAGGAAAGCAAGGAATAAATCGTTGTGGAGAAAACTTGGGGAGGCCTATGCTGGAAAGCAAGACAATCAAGAAACCGGTGTCTAAGAAAAAAAAATTACTCTTTATATTTACTTTTACAAATAAAAATTTCTGTTTAATATTAAGTAGTAATAAGATGAAATGTACCTTATAAGATTGTTAATAAAGGCTATTATTATTATTATACTATTATATTTTCATTTAATTTATAACAGAAATATGTATATTGTCTTTGAGTATAAATTTGTGTTTTGACTTGTTTGCGCGTCTCCGAACGCTTTACAAAATGGCGGAAGCGTTGTAAGATTTAAAAATAATGTTTTTTTCTAAATTGTAAAATATAATAACAGTAATGTATATATTTTTTATTTTTATTCAATATTTTAATAAAAAATAAAGACATTATTTCATAATATAGTAGAAGCTATAAATCTATAATATAATAAAGTTCTTAAACTGACTGTGATTCGAATCTGTGCATTACATATTTTTTTAAAAACCTTATTGAAATACTCATTATTATCGATACAGAGGCCGAATATATAGTTTATAGATTTTTTCTCTGTCTGTCTGTTTAGGAACGCATCACGTACCTAACACGGGAAACCACTAGACAGGTTTTGACTTTTAGCGAAATTTGGTATGATATATTTCTGGTTATCCAGATCAATATATCTCCTGATGCTTTCCCTCTCTTCTGTGATTTTATAGCTTTGACAATTTCGTCTTTGAGCATGTTTGGTACTGCTTCTTCTTCTGGAGTTATAGCTGTCTTGTCACTAGTGATTGGTGTGATTGGTGTGATTTGGTCATAGCAATAGAGATTACGATAGAAATCGGTCGCTGCATCTAGTATTTCATTTCTTTCAGATGTATGTTTTTGGTTCTGTGGTGTGTTACGTTAATTATCCATTTTGTGTATTCTTGAAGTTCCTTTAAATAATAATAATAATACGTATACTTATCAATATTATACATTATTACAAATTATTAATTAAAAATACCACTTTTGAAAACATATACATACATATTTTTCTTTATTATATTATTATGTCAACTGGATAAATCAGTGCAAAAATCAAACGAATAAAAAATGTGAATATCACAATTTAAACACTTTTAGTTTCGATTTTTTTTTATTTCATTATATTTTAAGTGAAGCTATACAAATAAATGTCATAATTCATTTAAGGTTCCACTTTCTGCTACGTTGCCGACGCTGGATTCGCCACCATCTAATTTAAATTTTCAAGAGTGGTTATTGGCGGAAGATGTAGTGACGCTTTTGCGCCCCTTTGAAAAACTAACTGTAATTTTGTCTGGTGAAAAATATGTTCCGCTCTCATCAGTCATACCCCTAATATTTGGTTTGCAAAATGCAATAAACACTAAAACGCCAGAAACAAGTCATGGCAAGTTTTTACAACGGAGTCTTGCCAATGAAGTTGAAAAACGCTTAGGAGTCTACGAGACGAACAGAACCGCAGCAAAGGCTACCTTTCTGGACCCTCGTTTTAAAAAAAAAGCGTTTGGGTTAGAATTGAACGCCAATAATGCACAAATATCTATAATAAATGAACTAAAAGATTACATGTCAATAGAGAATTCAAATCAGGTAGTTGAATCGATTACTACTGAATCGATTTACGTGGAAGATGAAATTTGGGGGGCAATCGATAAAAATTTTTTACAAAATAATGCCCAGTTAAATCCTTATTCTACAGCAGCTTTAATAATGAAACAATATATTGAATTACCATATTTAGCCCGCAAAATGGACCCACTACCTTTTTGGGAAGAAAAAAAACTATTATTTCCAGCGTTGTAGAAATTAGCGCTCAAATACTTATGTATACCTGCAACGTCTGTCCCCTCAGGAGGTGGTACCGTACCCGGTCTACACCCGGGTGTCTCGCTAGGTACCTACCTTTTAAATACATATGTAGATGAAAACAGTTATTGCGAGTGTACCTTAGGAGATAGAAATATGCTATTGCGACCTTTAATTTTCTAGTATCATGTTTTTATGTTTACGTAGTAATATGCTTGTAAAATTCTATGGATGACTCTGTAGAAACAGTTTTTATGTTTTCCTATAGTAAAAGGTAACTTAAATGTTAACCGGAGTAATTATTTACCACCAAACAAAATTTAGTTAAAATCGGTTAAGTACTTTTGGTGTGAAATGCATATACAACAAACAGACATGCAGACAACCAGACAAAAATTTCAATAAATATATAGATTTATTATATAGTACAGCTATTAAGGAAAAGTATTTGGTTTAATTTTTTGGGTACTAATCTATTTCTTCTAGCATTGCATAACATACCCGCTTTAGAAAAAAGCCTCTCTGGTAGTATCTCTATCTACCAAAATTTTATTTTAATATCCTTATAGACTAATTTATATTTTAATATTAATTTTTGTTATATTTTCATATTTATAGTGGTTAATTTACAAAATTATTATTTGAGAAGTGGTGTTGTTATTTTAATTGTTTTAGCCTTAGCCAAAAGCTAAGTTATGTTTCTTGTTTTTTTACTTCTTTATTTATAACTGTACATTAAAAAAATACAATATAATAATAATATAACGATTTCTTTTATTTGTTTACTTACTATTTGTAAAAAGACTCACTTTAGTAATCAATAGTCAAAACATATCAAAACTTGAAAAAGAATAGATGTATTCAACTCGAAAATCGAAATAAAATGAAACAATGTATAATTTCATATTACTTATCATGCTAACTCGAGTTACTTAACTCGGGTTGAAATCGAGTTACCATGATTTTAACTCGTGTTAACTCGCGTTAGCAAAAACCCGAGTTGGCCCATCTATATCAGCTAGTTATCCGGGCCTATACGTACTACGAACTTGTATTGAACTTGATCAATTCAACCCTTCTTTTAATTTTTTGGACTTTAACGACCAACGACCTTTACGACAACGAAAACCCTACAAAACTTCGACAACCTCAAGAACGCACCTACAAAACTGACAACCCTGACCTGCCTAAGGACGTTAGTATCGGAGCTTATATATGTGCATCAGAACGTAATGCTTGCGCGATGTAGAATACTACTAACGCCCCCTATTATTGAATTACCTAAACAAAACAACTCGAACAGGGTCAACATATAGGATACTTTTTACTGCGAAAAGATATCTCATATCTGAGAAATCTATACTAAATAAAACTATCTTTTTTTTTTATTTAAAAAAAATGCGAAAAGAAAGTTTTATTTAAAATGTCAAATATTCGCGTAAATCTAAGAAAGTATTATCTTTACTAAACTTTAAAACGTAAATAGGGACGAACCTAAGGGGAGCGAGAGTATGTCGTTAGTATATACATATAATTACCAATGACTTAACATTGCTTTGCTGGTATAGCTGATAATAGTCTACATATCACTGCATTTCATAGACTATCTGTGTACTAAATGTTAGTGGTATCCCAGTGGTAATGTGCTCACTTGGGAAACTGAGCGAAGATGGTTCAAATCCCGTGTCTTGCACCTCAGATATTTTCATTTGCAAATCATTTCTAACATGATTACCACTTGCCTTAAGGTGAACGAAAACATCGTGAGGAAACCTGCATATCTTAGGAAACCTAGCAAGTTTTCAAAAGACATGTAAAGTTCAGGATGTAAAAGTTTTATAGAGTTTCATTGTTTAAAAACCATTGCTTGTTTGAAGTCTAATATAAAAAAAAGGTTTAAAGCTTAAAATAGGATGCACTGAATGTTGGGTTTAGAATTCATATAAATTGTAATAATTTAATGCTGAATAAAATATTTTGAATTTGAATTAGTAAATTCTTCTTGTTTAAGTTATTTCTTATTATTTTTATGTTTGTATGTGGCCTAATATTCTCTTCAACCTAGGTTCAGAGAAGGTAGAAACATATCAGTATTTTCTAGAGTTGCTCTAAATGTCTTGGGTTGAATTTATGATTGTAATTATTATATTGTGTTAATGATAATACAAAGAAGTGAATATGTTATGAGTACAGTAACTATACTCTGTGCATTTTATTATTTATGAATAAGTATTATTTACATTATTGTCTTTGTAGAAATAAAATATACTAAAATAAGATATATAAGAGTATGTATCTCTAGATATTATATCAGTTTACATACTTCGTTCAATTTAATGGACACAAAATAAAAATGTAACAAATCAACATTTTTTGAAACATTTAGTTCTCAAAACAGAACAACACATTTCTTCAACATGTAATTTAATTAAAATTTTAGATATTTATATGCAATTATATACAAATTTGCAAGTCCCTCCTTGATTAATGATTCACTGAAGTTAACCTGAAAAATATTTTTTTTCCTCTTTTACGTTTCAATGTGTCACTAGGAACTTGCACTTATGTATATGAAATATTTTATGGCAACTTCATTTACACAAAATGTTATAGTAACTAGGGAAAAATAAAAATAACAAACCGGCAAATCAGTTTTAATTCTAACAGCATGAAGAGGCCAACATCGCAAGCGCGCAGTACCCTCGGTCAAAGTCAATGTGCTGCCGTCAGCGCTGAGCCGTTGATGGCGCCCGTTAGTATTTAAGACTTCTGCACTTAACACACATTCTAGCCCTGATCCTTCTTCTATTTTCATCGTAATACACTGATCCGCCTACTTTAAAATCACTTCACATTACTTTATATATTGGCATACAAATATAAATTTATTTTACAATAAATTATATCGATTTCCTTCTCCCGACTTTTACTACTTTATTTATTAATAAATAATAACGATATATATTCAACGTTATATATTTCTTTGCTATATTCTTACAATGATAATTGACATATTTGATAACAAACCATGGATGACAAATAAATAACAAACTGAAAGATTGAAGCAGGGTTGGATCCAGAGCCTCAAAAAAATATTGTACACAGAGAATAAAATTATACTACTTGTCCAAAATTACGTTTGACGTTACATGTTTTTCATGTTTCGTTTTACGGCGTTTTTGTATTGAATAAACTTAACTTGTATAAGTATTAAAATTAAAAGAGAGAAAAAAAAAACAATGGAAAAAGATTTGTAAAACAAATCTTCTTTCAATATACAATTTTGATGACGAATATAATTTTTTCTCGTGTTTTTTTCCTCTCAGAATGAGTTGATAAAACGTGCTTTGCGGCCATCATTGAAACATTACATACTTTACATCGTGCTTTGAAATTATCTCGAGGATCACAAGTGCCACTTACTAAATTTTGGATCACTCTCCCATTCGACTCTGTATTTTTGTTGTCTATGTTTTTCCTTCACTTTTAAATCGCCTCTATCAATGCGTTTTTTCTTTGGCGTCGAAACACCGCACTTTTGTTCGCCCTCACTTTCACTCATGTTTACAAATTGCGATTATAAAATAGTTTATTCTCAAAATTGTCAAAGCGTAAGAAACAATAATGTACACACGTCACATATTACAATATTGTACTAGTTTATAATTATGTATCTATACTGCAACAATTCACTGTCAAGTTTTGTACTTAGTCAAAATATTGCTATGAACATGATATCGTCTCTCTCGCATTTATTTATAAATCCTTTTTGTCAGAACGGACGGAATAGTAAAACATTTAACATCACATGGGGAATCCCCGCCTACCTTGTCAGTGCGTGATTTGGTGTTGCCGTACGTTCAGAAATTCCCGAGATTGTAGAGTTAATATTAAAAAGTAAAAGTACTCACCAATAATACAAGTCGGTCGACGTAAAGATAAAATTATGGTATTTTTACGTAGTATAGTGGCAATACGATACTACATACTACACACTATGAAATAATGGTACAAATAGTATAATTATACTACGAAATCCAACACTGGATTGAAGTCTGAATTAGGGCTGTTGATAAAATATCGATATATGGAACTATCGATATTATCATTTAGAAATATCGATATTTATTACTAATATTTTTTGGACGATATATCGATAGTTCGATATTGAAATGTAGATATCGATGGTCGATATTTTTAAAAATAAATATTTATTTTTAATTTTTTTTCGTAAATTATTTAATCTACAAAATCATCGTAAACTTAACCTACTACACTTCATTTACACTATATAATGTTTTTTCTCTATTCCTAGTTTACTTATTATCTTAAAACGAAATGTAATTTTGTATAGATATACCTCAGTGATATAAATATTACTATAATCTATGATATGGAGTATCTACTTTACTTACAGTTGTTGTTTGTTGTCACCTATTTACCTAATTTCCTATTATACAGACCTATATTTAGTGTGTGGTTAACACTGAGTTAGGAGTGGGTGATATAGCTTTTGCTGAATATGGAATCGAAACTATATATCAATACTCGATACGGATATCATTTTCGATATTTTTGTTTATTAGATTACTTATGGGATAGACGAAGATATGCTCTTGAAAAATATGGCCAATGCCAATGAAGTTTCTGGTAGAAGTTTTGATACGATACCTGCTGAATTGAAGCAGTATTTAGATCAGCCAAATATTTCAAGGTCATCAAATGCGCTAAAATTTTGGATCGATAGTAGGCATTTTACTCCCGTGCTATACATCTGTAGCATCTGAACGAGTTGCTTCTACAATCAATCTGTTAGTGCTTAATAATCGTAGTAGTCAAACAGCTGAACATATAAAACAAAGAGTATTTTTAAAAACTCTTACTGAAAAATATTGGTAGACATGATTCTCTTATTTAAATTAAACAATAATTACTAAGAACTATATCCTAACACTTTTATACATTTATAATTTAATTTGTTTAATAAATATACTGAACTATAAACTGTGTAATCATTTTTGACCAGCCTTACAATTTTTTTTTTAAATAAAGCCGATATATCGAAAATCCGATATTTTAAAAAATATCAACAGTCCTAGTCTGAATTTTTATTTGTCATCCATGGTCTGAACTCTGAAGAATCATAGAATTTTATTTGTCATCCATGTCATAGAATGTCACTTTCACTCACTGACAGTTTTATTTGTCATCCATGCTGACAATCAGCTGAACCTCATAGTAATGCGCCATGATGTTCCATTTACGTACTAATTAATAAAAATACTTCGAATATACATGATCAAACAATTTTCTAGTTTATATTCGGCACATTATTTTTGCAAGTTTTGAAGAACTACCCGTTACACTATTTTATTCCAGTACCTACCAGTATGTTTTTTTAGACAAAAATGAGATCACTTTTATTTTGGCAATAGGTAGCTGTCAGCTACAGATTAAAATTTGTCATTTGACTGACACTGAAAAATGAAAATTGACATTCCGATGCCATTGTAATTTGTACCAAATGGTAACATGATATCAATTTTCTTACAATATCTAAGAAAATAAATTCAATTCGATAAAGACATTCACATATAATTGTATTAAATTATATCCTTGCAGTATATTATAGACGATTATATCTGTTGTTAACTATTCTTAATAACATAACCTCGACCATAGTTACTAGTTTAGCAAAACAGAACAAACGTTAAAATGGCTAAAAATACAAGTAAGGGTGGAAAAGCGAAAACAAACGAAGAAGTATTCGCAGGATTTCAAAATTTACGAAGTGAACAGAGACAATTGGCAAATAAAATCTCCGAACTTGAAATGGATTTGAATGAACACAAGTAAGTTTTCAAAGTTATTTATTCTATCAGAGTTTATAAAAACTTATTTGTAATCATCATATATATAAGTAACCATATTTTTATCAGGATAGTTATTGAAACACTTCAGGCGGTAGAGCCGTCGCGCAAATGTTTTCGCATGGTGGGTGGTGTGGTAGTCGAGCGCACAGTTGCTGAAGTATTACCAGAATTGGAAGTTAATACGGAACGCTTACCTCAGGCATTAAAGGTATATAATTTCTTTAAATATTGCATAATTATTAAGTATATAACTTCAACCAATAAACAATTTTTTTTTGTAATATTTTAGGCCCTACATGAGCAGTTGGCAAAAAAAGGTCAAGAAATCAATGAATATATAGAGAAGCATGACATTAAAGTCCAGCGTGGTGCAGAGCCAGCCAGTGAGATCCAGACCCAGGAGAATGCACCTGCCAAAACCAATGTGCTTGTTGCTAGCGGTTGACTTAGTTTAGGATAAAAAAAAATCTTTGCCTTAAAGCACTTAAATACTTAGTATTAAATCTTACACATAACAAGCATTATACGTAAAAACAATTCATTTTAATATATTGATTACTTTTTTTGTTATTACCAACTTAGTAAAATTATTATGTATCTTCATTTCTAAAGGTACTGCATAATAAAGATCTTTGTATATTTTAAATTTTTTATTTCATAAAATATGGTGTAAAATATGAAAGCTTCTAAACAAGTGAAGCTCAACAAAAATTTATTAGTATATTTCATTATAACATTGTATAAATATGGCTCACCCATTAAGTCATGCACAAATACATCACAAAATATAATTATATATAATTATAAAATTAATTATAAAAAATATTAAAATTTATACACTATAGTGTATAAATTTTACACACACAGATACTAGGTATACCTTTAAGTACCTACTGTGGAAGATTTGCAATTCGAAATTAGTTGCATTACAGGGTATGAAATTATCAAGATAAATATATCTTGTTAATTATCGCGATAATTATTAAACAGATATAAACTTAGCAATCCTTGTGTAGGTATTGGTAGTTGCCCCCCCAACGTGCGTTCACCTTGCCGCGGTGGGGGGGGGGCTCAGTAGTGTCCGGCAATACAGCCGGACGCGAAGCCAAGAAACGCACATGGAGGGGGCCCTCTTCGGTGGGCGGTGTACCATGCGGGTTGCTCCTGGTACTTCTCTGATAGCAGAGTGGACCTTGGAGCAACCCCGTGGTTGTTGTGATCTGCTTCGGCAGACCTGCCGTCGGGGCGTCGTAGTTGAATGCGTAAGCGATCCTGCGACGCCCCATTAAGACGGGGGAAGGTTTTGTTGGGTTCTAGTGGGTAGTACTGGCTTTGCCGGTCCCACACCTCGTGCGTAAATGCATTTCCCAACGTTAAAAAAATATGTATTGGTAGTTGACTACTTGCATATCATAATTTACGTTAGAATAAATTATACACTTTTAACGATCAAGGTAATCTTGTATTATTATTTTTTTTTTTTCATTATTTTGACATATACAAACCTGGAAATAAAAACAGAATAAAGAGTGTAGCAGGATAAGTAGGTATTGTGTATCGGCCCCCAATGACAACTTCTTTTTAAATTCATGTTATAGTATCAACTCGATGTGTGTATGCAATTTATATGATTTTTTCTGCCGTATTCCACTTCAATCTAGAGATATGGTTGTATATATGATTATCCGTCAAACAGCCATATCTTAAAAAATAATTGAGCTAGAGAGATAAATCCAAAATGAGGTTGTAGGAAACGTTAAAGAGTATATTCAGTATTTTTTTTAGATTATTTAAATAATTACGAGCATTGATAATTAATAAATAAATATTTCATCTTTAAATTTTTTAGTGTTCTTGGTGACCTAAAATCACCGAAAAAATATATGTTATAGTACTTGACAAGCCCTACTTACTCATTAAAATTATATTGAAAAAAAGTTGGTGCAACATTTAGAAAAAAAATAAAATTCGACGCACCTGTGTTTGACACAGAAGAATTTTGGAAGAAACGTAGCTTTTGCTATCCAAAAATATTTTGCAGTCGTGACATGTACCATTTACAGTGGAGTTTAGTTCATAAAATTAGTTCGATAATTTATAAACTGAATATATATTTATGTTCCATATATATTCTTAATTATAATCTTGGACACAGATACATATAAGTATTTTATAATAATTTAAATAATTGATAGAAAATAAATCGTATGTAATTATAAATACAGTCGAATCTTCCAATATTATTGAACTCAATCATCTAAAATCTTTTTTTTTCAGTGTTTCCTTTCAGAACTAAAAAAATACCGCGCTGCCGAATACTAGACTAAGGCCCTGTCCGCACTGCGATATATCACTGCGCGATTTTTATTCTCGCGTATTATATTCCGTGATCGAAATTGTACTTATTACGCACTGCGAATAAAATTTCGTACGATTTTTGTCAGTTTGATGCAGTTCCCGACTGAGACAAACGTCTAAAATGATAAATCTACTATATCTACTGAGACATTTTAGTAATCTAAAATGATGTTTTTCTACATTAAATATGTAGCTGCGAAAATACAGTAAAAAGTTTTTCGGTTATTACAGAATGGCTACAAAATCATTCGATAAACCAATAGCGTCGGTGCACGACTGAGCGAAACGCGCGAATTTTATTTCGCAGTGCGGCCATAGGCATACTTCTATATACTGTACAAAACATTCGCGCGAAATATATCCGCGCCGCATCGCGTTCAATTTGCATCAAATCACAGATATTTTTTCCGCGTGAATTTTAAACCGCCAGTGCGGATACTCCTATAAGATTCAATGTGTTACAGAATTGCGAGAATAAAAACGTGCGGTGAAATATCGCAGTGCGGACAGGCCGTAACTCTTTTTATCCCCACTCTACTATTATTTCATATACGCAAGTCCACGCAGTCATCTGCGTGACGTTAAAAAAAAAGTATACGGCGCATCATAGAGTATATTGCTACATATATAAACGGCGCATTCAAGAGACGATCAAGTTCAGACTTGCCACTACGTTACTCGTGGTTTCGTACATTTAAACTCAAAACAAATTGTTATCATTTATTAATAGAAGTTATTGTCTTATTGCGAATAACGATGTCAGGTAAGTGTAAAAACTGTAATGTTTTTCTTCGTAAGATACCTGGATATAAAAAAGTTATTAAAACTGAAGAAGAAGCTGAAATGTTCAGTGACTGTTTTAATAAGTCAATAGTAATTGACGATATACTTTGTAATAAATGTCGGCTTCTTATATATCACGGTGATCAACTACGATAGCGATGAAGATTAATTTTTTTTTCTCATAATTTGATTAATGATAAAAAGTTTAGAATAACGATAATGTTTATTAAACTAATGTTGAAAAAAGACTATCTTTTTATTTCCTTTAACAATAACCTCAATCCATCAAATAACGTATGACTTGTGCCATAATCATGACTTGTATGATGACCTGCCCAGCGAATTTTATTTTTTTTCTAAATGTTGCACCAACTTTTTTTCAATATAATTTTAATGAGTAAGTAGGGCTTGTCAAGTACTATAACATATATTTTTTCGGTGATTGTAGGTCACCAAGAACACTAAAAAAATTAAAGATGAAATATTTATTTATTAATTATCAATGTTCGTAATTATTTAAATAATCTAAAAAAAAATACTGAATATACTCTTTAACGTTTCCTACAACCTCATTTTGGATTTATCTCTCTAGCTCAATTATTTTTTAAGATATGACTGTTTGACGGATAATCATATATACACCATATCTCTAGATTGAAGTGAAATACGGCAGAAAAAATCATATAAATTGCATACACACATCGAGTTGATACTATAACATGAATTTAAAAAGAAGTTGTCATTGGGGGCCGATTCACAATACTTATCCTGCTACACCCTTTAACTAACTATATAGACACTATTTAATTAAATTAAAGGTCTCTACCCACTATATCATCTCATACCATGACCGTGCTAGGGCCGTGTCAGGCAAAAAAATATCCTTTGTATTGAAAAGTATGAGACTATGCCCACTAAACCGTTCCATCACCGACCAAGACCTTTCCGTCACCAACCAACACCGTCGCGTACCGTGCATGGAAAGTTAACAATATTTGTCGGCAAGAAGTCGTTCTAAGCCCGTTATAAACGTGTTGTCACTTGTCTTCTAGTGATATTTTCTTTTAAATTAATTTTTTTTTTAAACGGTGTGAACCTAATAACGTCGTGATCGACTGATGTAATTCTCTTTCTTCCTCGTCTAAAATAATGGCTATCATTAATACTTTCTAAGATTTACGCGAATATTTGACATTTTAAATAAAACTATCTTTTCGGATTATTTCGCGGATTTATTTTGATTTTTGGTTCCCGACGTTTCGAATGCTTTACAGCATCCATGGTCACGGGAGAGACTGAGGTGTTACATGTCTTGAAGGTATAGTTGTTACAGGCAGCCTACCCACAATTAACAAAATGAAAATTGCAAAAATTACCTTACAATATTTTTTAACTTTAAACATTTTTATAATTTTAATTAGTTTTATAATTGAATTTGGAATATTATTTATTTAATTTTTGCTTTTATTATTATAATTATTACAATTTTAAAAATATTAATTAGTAATCTATATTTAGTGTTGCCATCATTATATTTATAACCATAAAGAAAAATATAAAATATAGTATTAATTAATTAAGGATAATAATTTTAATTTAGTTTGCTATTATTTAAAAAGACAACTTACTAAGCAACACTATTACTATATACTTTTACAAACAAAAATTAAAAAAATATTAATCTGATATGCTGTCATTTTGATCTACACAGTAAGATCTTACTACATCTACTTGTCTGTTATGTTTAGATTTATTATTTGATTTTATTATATTAATAACAGGATCCCATGACGATGGTAGTACCCAGCCATCTTCCCTATTGAAATTTGGTAATTCAATACTAAATAAAAATGCCAAATTTCAATAGGGAAGATGGCTGGGTACTACCATGGTCATGGGATCCTGTTATTAATATAATAAAATCAAATAATAAATCTAAACATAACAGACAAGTAGATGTAGTAAGTTCTTACTGTGTAGATCAAAATGACAGCATATCAGATTAATATTTTTATTTAATATTTTTATTTTTCGTTTGTAAAAGTATATAGTAATAGTGTTGCTTAGTAAGTTGTCTTTTTAAATAATAGCGAACTAAATTAAAATTATTATCCTTAATTAATTAATACTATATTTTATATTTTTCTTTATGGTTATAAATATAATGATGGCAACACTAAATATAGATTACTACTTAATATTTTTAAAATTATAATAATAACAGCAAAAATTAAATAAGTAATATTCCAAATTCAATTATAAAACTAATTAAAATTATAAAAATGTTTAAAGTTAAAAAATATTGTAAGGTAATTTTTGCAATTTTCATTTTGTTAATTGTGGGTAGGCTGCCTGTAACAACTATACCTTCAAGACATGTAACACCTCAGTCTCTCCCGTGACCATGGATGCTGTAAAGCATTCGAAACGTCTGGAACCAAAAATCAAAATAAATCCGCGAAATAATCCGAAAAGATAGTTTTATTTAAAATGGCTATCATTGTTAATTTTCCGTCGGACAAGTTTCTAATGGCCATCGTATAGGTATAAGAAATAATTATCGTAACAAAAATATTCACTTGATCTTCCTGACGCGGCTGCCTCACGCGAAAACACAGGTGAACTACTACGACTGAGAAAACGGGAACTATACGGATATGACACGCGGATGATACGCAGTTAATACGCGGATGATACGTTTTAGTGGGCATAGTAGTCCGTGTCGCTTGATACGATTGGCAGACTCCTTAATGAGTGGAATATCATCCTCATCCTTCTCAACTGCATTAACTCAAGTTTGCTGATTGAGTTTGTTGAGCTGATTGAGAGAGTTCAGTTTGCTGATCGACAATTTGAAGAGATACAAATTAAATATTTTCAATTAAATTTATCAAAGATAATTATCAACCCATATTTATCATGATAATTATCGTTTCGAACCCTGTTGCATTAATATAAATATACAATAAAATATAATAATGTCAATTAGTATAAATACATAAATCATTCGAAATATCTATCACTTAATATACAAATCAATGTGGTATCCCAAATACTTTGTACCACCTGTCTCTTGGCACTCATCCTGGTCAATGGCTATACACAGGTAAAGTAAATTTTGATGGAATGTATAACAGTTTTTATTTAAAGAAATTGATTAGTTTAAAATATGAAACTAAACTTGCTTATCAATAGAATGTGAAGCAGTGGGTCATGTTTGAAACAACCTTATGGAGAATGACTGACTGCCATAACATATTTTTTTATCTTAATAATTAATAAAAATCCTAAAAAATCATGGAAATACTAATTGTAAACCTTAGATGTTCCGCGACACCACCAGGGTAACACTAGATACGAAAGGTTACTTTCATTTTATCTGGAATAATTAAAGTATGTAGTAAATATTCTGGTTACTTAATGCTATATATTATTCCTTAAGAACATTACATTTATTCAGTATAAAAATATAAGATATGTATAAAATTCATGTATGTCTAAAGTTATGTAAATACTTACTGTGTTACATATCGTACGAGGCTGCACAGACTAGCACCAACGTATGGAACCGCAAACAACATTATCAATAATATGTATATAAAATACCATTACTTATGGATTGATTCGTGACATAGAAAGCAAATGTGTGATAATTATGTTCTACTGTAAACTTGCAACACTTAATATTACAATCAGTGGCAAAGTGGGTATGTTTTTAAGATACAAGAGGAGATTCATGTTCATTAGACTGTACGGCGCGGTCTGTTATCGGTCGTGGTGGCGGCGGGCTAGAAGTACATTACGTTGGTGGGCGCGTACGTCTCGCCCGGCTTCAGCGGCGACGTGTCGTGCGCGCGCACGCGCAGGCCGCCCTGCTCGTCGTCGCCGGGCGCGGGCGCGGGCGCGGGCCAGTCGCTCTTGCCGCCGGTCTTGCGCACGACGCGCAGGTCGGTGATGCGCATGCCCTTGTCGACGGACTTGCACATGTCGTAGAGCGCGAGCGCGGCCACGGCGCAGCCGGTGAGCGCCTCCATCTCGACGCCGGTGCGGGCGGCGGCACGCGCCTCGCACGCCACGCGCACGCGGCCGCCGCGCTCGCCGTCGCCAGCCGGCAGCTGCACGCGCACGCGCGCCAGCTCCAGCGCCAGCGGGTGGCACAGCGGGATGAGGTCGGCGGTGCGCTTGGCGGCCAGCGCGCCTGCCACCTGCGCCACAGTGAGCGCGTCGCCCTTAGGCACGCGCGCCGAGCGCAGCAGCCGCAGCAGGCGCGCGCCCACCTCCAGGTAGCACTCGGCCTCGGCCGCGCGCCGCGTCACCGGCTTGTCGCCCACGTCCACCATGCGCGCGCGCCCCGCCGCGTCCAGGTGCGTCAGCCGCGCGTCGTCGCCGCCAGCCGCCGCCGCCGCCGTGCTCAGCGCGCGCGCGGCCTGGCGCGACGGCGCGCTGGCACGGGCGCGGGCGGGCGCTGTAACGTGGTGCAGTATAGGGGGAGCCGCTTAGCCGCCTATCAGAATCATTGGCCGGTTCTTCGAGCGGGCGAGATTCTGCATGCCTACAAAATATTCGCCTATACGTCATCGCTCCCCTCACATCCGCGTATCGGTTATGAGTGCTGTTTTTCGTAGTTGCATGATGAATGATGCGTATGACACGGATGTGAGTCTTAACTCGTGGCGGATGTTCGTATGCATATAGCTAATGAGCTTGAGTCGTACTCGGAAGTTCGGGTTTGATGTCGAAATGGAAAAAATGACATGAAGTTATAAAAATATTTACTATTAAATTAATCATTAATGGGAAATGGTGTATATTGGTCTTTGGTGATCTTATCACGCTGCAATGAATTTACGTACATGGCGGCGGACACTCACCGGCGTGCTGCGGCAGCTTGCGGCGCAGCGCAGCGCGCACGAGCAGCACCAGGTCGTCGTCGGAGGCGCCGCCACGCAGCGCGTCGCGCAGGCTGGTCTCCGCCGCGCCGAACAGGCACACCTGCACACACACACACACACACGCACATTTGCTTCACTCGGGACGCTATTCCAGGTGCCTAACAAATGCCGATAAAGTAGTACCACTTTTAGTAGGCCACTTTTTACCGACTTTAATTAAAGTTATTATCTTTTTATCATTTTATTTTCACTAGTTTCTCTAAGAGTATAAAAGAAGAATATAAATAGGTATAGATTAAAAATATGCAAATATAACAACCCTCGTGATAAACTTACTTTTAATTTATTAAAAAGAAGATGTAACAACTTGCTATCTGATGATGATGTTCTTCTAGCCGATTTCGGCTACGGCGGCCAAACTCATTAAGATTAGTCAACTGCGCAGGAGATATTATAGTGCTCAAGTGTACACGCAGACACAAGTGCACTCGCTATTCCTGTCACTCTCATACTCCGGTGGGACGACCACTCGACACGACCGGTGAAAATTAAGGCGCAGGACTGACGGCTTTACGTGCTCTCCGAGGCACGGGGGTGAAACACCGCCAACTTCCCAACTCCGGGCTGTTACTGAGACTTAATATACAGAAAAACTCAATAACTAAACTTGGCCCGACCCGGGACTCGAACCCAGGATCTCCGGGTGTGCAGCCGTACATGCTAGCCACTACACCGCCGAGGCAGTTAGTTGCTATCTACATCCTATGTTAAATATTTAGAAAGACTTGAGATATCTCTAAGATCGAACCCTAAATTAAAATGGACGTACTTAAAACAAAAGAAAGGTTCATATCCTTCACGAATTAAACATGATAATAAATAAATATGTTGGGACATTAACACACAGCACCATCTAGTTCCATGAGAAGCTACGAGACTTGTGTTATGGATACCAGATAATAATAAATAATAACATTGCTTCCAACGGAACAGATATCTGTAATACTTTTGCTAATCATTTTTCATCCATTTATAATAATAACAATGACTCGCACACAAGAGCTAGTAACCTCGAATGTATACCTCCTAACCTCTTATTTTATTATTATTTATGTTGGGTGTGGTGCCGAGGTCGGCCCTAGCTACGTCGACCAGTTTTGGTCCATTGTAGCTCTCCTAGCCTCTTACCACCATATACTTTACAAAAGATCAGGTTTATAATGTTTTAAAGAGACTTGACCCTGCTAAAGGTGCTGGAGCTGATGGTATTCCATCAATTTTTGTTCGCAATTGTGCAAGCGAATTGGCCCTACCAATTACATCAATTATTATTAATAAATCACTTAGCACTAGTACATATCCAAAATTCTGGAAAGAAGCTTTAGTTTTACCTTTATTCCAAAAGCGGTGATAGAGATGAAACCAAGAATAATAGACCTATTTCCATACTATCGGTTTTTGCGAAAGTTTTTGAGTTGCTTATTTGTCCCATTATTTTTTGGCATTTTAAATAACTTGTTACACCGGAACAGCATGGGTTTGTAAAATCCCGTTCAACCAGCACTAATCTCGTTTCCTTTGTTGAAGATATTACTAAAGCTCTCGACGCACATAATTCTGTTGATGCCATATACACAGATTTCAGTAAGGCCTTTGACAAAGTTAATAACGGTACCTTACTAAGGAAACTCGGAATGATTCGCATATCGGACCCATTGTTGAAGTGGTTTGAATCATATCTTACCAATAGGTCCTCAACTGTCGTCGTTGATGGATATGCTTCTGAACCGTTTATTGCCCAGAGTGGCGGCGGAGTTTTCATTCAAAATATTCATCAACGACATCTAAAACTCTGTAGAACGGTTAACTCTGTTTCTGACACAAAACTCTTGCAAGAAGACCTCAATAATCTGACTTCGTGGTGTCATAACAATGGTATGTTTCTCTATCCGGACAACTGCCATGTTATTTCTTTGTCTAGGAAAAAAACATCTTTCGCAAGAACTTATACTATCGATGGTCATATTTTATCCAAAGTTAAATACGTGATTTGGGTGTAATCTATACATATAATAAAATTGTAACCAAGCCGAATCTGTAAATTAAATATTTTTTGGAAAATCTTATTGAAATAAACATTATTATCGATACAGAGGCCGAACCTATAGTTTTTAGAATTTTTGTCTGTCTGCCTGTCTGTTACCGCATCACAGAAAAACCACTGAAGGGATTTAGATGAAATTTGGTATGGTGATAGTTGGTTATCCGGGTCAACATATAGGATACTTTATACCGCGGGAAAATGTCTCATTTCTGAGAAAAAATACAAAAACTGCAATGTTAGAGTATACTAATATGTAAAACTTAAAAATTTGGTTTTTGGTCATCTGAACGCGGGCGGAGCCGCGGACAATGCTAGTGCTAGATAATAAGCTTCGTTTCAACATACACATAGAGAATGTATTAAAAAAAGTTTAAAACTCTTGGCTTTATCCTCGATCCTTATAGATAGGCGAATGGCACCGTCGATAGTCCATATCTGTTAGTTAAATTAAACATTCGTGCCCCAACCAGATTAACGAGACCGTCGTCATTTATACCGTTTGTTGAAAAATTCACGCTTTCACGTCAAGGACGCTACTCACCGATTAATAGAATGATGCTTAGCTACAATTCACTGTATAAATTTATTTATAAGAATAACGATAGTGAGCAAATCGACTCAAAATCTCATATTGACATATTTTCTGATACTATTTCTAAATTCAAATTTAATTTACGTAATTTTTGTTTCAATAATAATTGCAATTTGTATGATTGATTACTTTGATTTTGTTTAGTTATAAATAATAATAAAATAAATAAATAAACAACATGGTACCGTATTGTAATAAACAAGTGAGATTTATCGGATTCGCTCACCTTGAGGTTCCCGTCGGCGGTGAGGCGCAGGCGGTTGCAGGACGCGCAGAAGGGCTTGGTCATGGAGGAGATGAAGCCGACGCGGCCGGCGTAGCCCGGCACCTGCCACAGCTGCGGCCGGGGGACATTTACACAATACATCGACAGAGAACACCACCACCATCTACTACATCATACATGGAGTGTTTGAGAACGTATTTCTTAAAATTTAACCCCTAAAGGCCCCTAAATCTTTTATTGGAAAACAATATTTCGGTAGTATATAAAAAAATATTCGTCCAATTTATTAAAAAAAAATCTTGGAAAAAAAGGAACAATGCATGATTTGAGATTTTCACTGTACCATTTATCACGGAACTAATTGTTACGTGTTAACAAAATCATTAATGCCCTTTTTTACATTTTACATAGGTTTTTATTGTGCGACGTTGTGGCGGGAATGGAATATGGATACGTGTGGCCTACCGTGGCGGTGTCGCCGGCGACGGGCGGCAGGCGCGCGGCGCCGGGGAAGGCGCGCCGCAGCGCCGCCAGCGCGTCGCGCTCGGGCACGAGGCGCGCGTCCTCCCAGCGGTTGCCGGAGAACGGCATGAACTCGATGAACCTGTCGTGGTATCCTCATAATTAACATATTATAAATTTACTTATCATATTCATGGAATGTAGTAGATGCGGCGTACCTGACGTCCATTTGTCGCTCTCGAGTCAACTCCACAAAATCACATACTTCATCATCATTGAATCCTACAAATATATAAAACAAGTAATTTTTTTTAATACGTATAAATGGTCAATAGAATGATGTTTTGGAACAAAGATTCTTATCGCATGTTACTGGCACTTTACAGAGTGAAAGTAGACGCAAAAAAAATCCGACCGTCACGACACTACACTATTACTTATAAGAATACCATGTAACCATGTACCATGTAGTGTGGCTCACGGTATCTGCTAACGTAATCCCTATTAGGTTAGTAATAAACAGGACTTGGAACGTAAAGGTTGCCTCATTGAATAACATCATTACAGTCAGCACAAATACCGAGCGAGCACATGTGTGAAGTAGTTCCTATGTACTCTTATGACGAGGCCCTACATTTATACTCGTATATGTATTGAAATAATGGGCATACCTTGAGGTTTATGGTATGGTATAGAACAAGAAGTGAATTTAAGAACTTAAAGCGTTTCGTCGAAAAGGCCATTTTGATCTCAAATATCTGGCGTTTGGTTAGGAATTCGAAATTCAAATTTATTTTAAACTAGCATTGCCCGCGGCTCCGCCTGCGTTCAGATGACCTAAAACCAAATTCTTAGGTTTTACATATTAGTATACTCTTAAATTGCAGCTTTTGTATTTTTTCTCAGAAATGAAATATTTTCCTGCAGTAAAAAGTATCATATCATAGATAAACAGTTATCACCATACCAAATTTCATCAAAATCCCTCCAGTGGTTTTTGTGTGATGCGGTAACAGACAGACAGGCAGACCGACAGACAAAAATTCTAAAAACTATATATTCGATCTCTGTATCGATAATAATAATTATTTCAGTAAGATTTTCCAAAAATATGTAATGTACAGATTCTGCTTAGTTACAATTTTACTATATATATATATATATATATATATATATATATATATATATATATATATATATATATATACATATAGATTTAGGCTTGTGTATTTGTATTTCGAATTTAGTGATTCATTTGTTTTCGCGCCATTTGATTATTCTTTGACTTTAATCTGTTCACAATATGGAAAACTTAACTTAAAAATATCGCATTATTTACGAATAAATTAGATCATAAAAATTGTCACGAGTACTATAGAGTATTAATGTGTTATTAACATCAAGCGATTTACATTACATTACTCAACAGTCACAATAACGAGGGGATTTTGAATCGTATCGTTACTTGTGATGAAAAATGAATCCTATACAATTGAAAATGTTCATCACAATGGTCGAACCTAGGAGAAGCGGCCAAATCCTGCTCCAAGCGAAAGTTGACTCAGAAAAAGGTACTGGTAAGTGTCTGGTGGGCCAGTGCTGGTGTCATCCACAACAGCTTCCTAAGATCTGGCCATTCAATAATTGCAAACCACCATGGAAAAGCTAGCCGTTAAACAACCGAGACTTGTCAATTGCTCTAGATCACTGCCGCTTCAGAACAACGCTAGACCACTCGCTGCACAACAGACGGTCAGTAAATTAGAAGAGTTGCGATTGGTATGTCTCCGACACCCACCATACTCTTCGGACCTTGCTCCAACAGATTACATTTTTTCGGGAATGTGGACAATTTCTTGCAAGGAAAAGAAATCTATTTCGATGAGGCAGTCAAAACCATCTTCAGGGATTTTATTGATTCTCGCTCCCACATTTTTATCAGCAAAGGAATCAATGAACTACCTATAGAATGACGAAAGTGCATAGATAATAATGGTACATACTTTGATTGATTAAACAATTTCATCATTTTTTTCGTTTTACTTTTGCCAATTAAAACGCCAATTTCATACGCAAGAACCAAGTCAAGCAATTGACTGTAAACAATGAAAGTAGTGAAAAAATGATTGGCATTTAATAGAATAAAAAATGAGTGGCATATAAAATATCTGTGATAAGGATCTTGTGCTGACCATCGCATACAGCAGCTTTCCAAAAGAGGGTTAACATCAGGCAGGCGGCCGGTCGTAAAACTTTTGCTAAAACCAGTCAACAGTACTAAAGATGTACTGCGCAGACCCCAAGTAATTGGGAAATGGGCAGGGAGATGATGGTGATGACCTTGAGGTTTATGGTTCCATAATACTGGTGAAAATTATTTTCACCAACTATTATGAGCTAAGGGCACTCCATAATGGGACGACATCATAAGTGCCAGGCGATCGTAAGTGTTAATGAGTGTATGTTGTTAGAAATTCCTGTGTAGTACTTTGTGCAGCTCTTCCTTTGATTAGTTTTTCAACACGTATAATGTACGTCGCTTGATGTTAATAACACACTAATACTCTATAGTACTCGTGACAATTTTTATGATCTAATTTATACGCAAATTGTAGACATGAGACAGCCAAAAACATCGTTCCTGCTTGGTGTCCCACAACACCTTTCAACATTTGTTTGATGTATTAGGTAGTAGGTATGTAAGTAGATCAATTACCTTTCATGAGCACAGTGTTGAGCTTGACGGAGTCGAAGTCGAGCTGCAGCGCAAGGTCGAGCGCGGCGAGCACGCGCGGCAAACCGGGGCGCCGCGCCATGCGCTCGAAGCGCGCGGGCCGCAGCGAGTCCAGCGACAGGTTGAGCGCGCGCAGGCCGGCGCGGCGCAGCGCGGGCAGGCGCCGCGTCAGCGCCAGCCCGTTGCTGGTCATGCCCACCGCGCGGATGCCCGCCACGCTGCTCAGCTCCTCTGTACCACACACATTGCCATTTTTTTAGAACCCTTGCATTTCCGTTAAAATCGAGGTACGATCGACTACCTACTAATTTTTATATTGTTGTGATATACTCTTAAGTGTCCCCCTGCACACTATATACTGAACTACCACCCGACGCATAAAAATACTTCCAAGCCCGCCATGATAATTTTTATTGTTATAATTCCCATGCTATGTAAGAAAAATATGTTCTATATTATAAGTATTAAAGTTATGGTATTTATAACGACTAATCCTCACTCCGCTTGGATTCGTCCCTACGTCGTTTTAACGTTTAGTATTGATTTTTCAGAGACGAAATATTTTTCTGCAGTAAAAAGTATCATACATGTAGACCCGGATAAGCAGCTATCACCATACAAAGTTTCATCAACATTCCTCCAGTGATTTTTCCGTGATGCGGTCACAGACAGACTCTTCAACATCTTATTACATGTATATATATATATATATATATATATATATATATATATATATATATATATATATATATATATATATATATATATATATGTGACTTTTATTTCATCAGTTATTAGATCTAAAGATTTGGGCTTGAACTAAGTATTAAGTTACCAACTACCACAATAAAATATTTAATCACCTAATTGCAAAGCACTAAATACTCTTATTTTCCATTTACAAGGTTAACATAGTGATGAAATTATACTATGTTTAAAGAGATGACCTCAGTAGCACACAATAATGGGGGCAAAGATCAATGATACGACTTACAGTGTAACACTGCCTTTTAAAAACAATTTGAAATTAAACACAATGCATATATCTATGTACATATACATACATGTATCAATGTGACGTGGGGGGTACGTACGGACGACATCAACGAGGTCGGCTCGTACGGATGGCTCGCCGCCGGTGAGGCGCAGCTTTTGCACGCCAAGTGTGGCCAGCACTCGCGTCACGCGCAGCAACTCCTCGCGCGACAGCAACGCCTCACGCGCACTCAGCGGCACGCCCTCCGCCGGCATGCAGTACTGACCTGCCACACATTCACCACACACCCGTACCATACAGAAAAAAATTATATTTACAAATTTTATTTTAACCAAATTACCAACTAAGGGTGTTATTTCTTTTTATTATTAAATAACCATTTTTAATTGTGATTTAATGAACATGAGATATATAACACAACAAAATATATATTGAATGAAATAAACATAATTTTAATTAAGAATTAAACAAGGATGTCAAATAAATAGTGAAATATGATATAAACTATTAATTATAATAATGTTTATCTTCCTCCAAAATAGTATTATTTAAAAAAAATGCCAATAACATATTATATATTATGCTATATAAGAAACATATGCTAGGCCTGAATATTATAATTTTTTACAATTATATTCCTCACATCTTAAGTTACACCGCTCAGTCAATGATATTCGCAGATAGTTGTGTTGTCGACCATATAAGTCCACTAGAGGAGGAACCACATTGTCTGTTGCTGACACTTTGGTCTCAACCTGTAATATGATTGATACATAAATAAAAACATCTTACAATTACACAAACATAGTGTTATTAATACTACAATAATCGGTTTGCTTATTTACATATTATATAAAAAAAAACTTTACTTACATTGTTATGTGACTGCCTGTCTGTTCTTAACACAATATTTGAAATAATTCTTGCCTGACGAATACTAGTTGCACCATAAATATATTTTAAATTACTTAAAGCCATCATATTACCTATTAATTTTCACTTGAGGTGCAAAAACAATCGTTAGGAATATGTCTGCCAAAATTGCATACTCTTTTGCGTGCAAATGGAGGTTATTTGCATACCTATCATTAAATTACAGAAATTACTTTATCCTCCTAAGTCCATAGTAACAAAGTAGGCACTTAAATTACAAGTTTTAATTTTGTACACTTGTATAGAAATGATTTCACTATTCAAGGAGCACTAAAAATATAAATTACAAGAACCAATTATAAGCAAAAATAACTACCTATCTATCGTAAGTTACATTCGGCACGGCAACTTTTGGATGATAAGTGTATGTTAAAAATGTTTACGTTGTGTTGTGTAAGTAGATAAAGTGATTATTGAATGTTTACCATAGACCATGAACAATAAATGTTGACATTTGACAGTAATTGGCTCTGTCTCTGAAGCATGGATGACAAATAAAACTCTGAAGCATAGACGTAAGATGACAGACTATGGACTATGGAGGGACTCTGGAGATTGGAGAGGTATCTTGTATAACCCCTCAACTGTCGCTGTCATTTTACAAGAATATGGCGCATCTGTCAGCTACTTTCCGAGGGCCTGCGCGAAATATGTACACATCATTAAAATAACAATATTTCTTAAAAATTTTATATATAAGCTATATATAAATCTTATATCGTTAGAATCGTTTTAAAATAAACTAAGAATGTATACATAAATAAGTTCAATTGTATTTAATAATATATAGTTAATTCTAAGTTGAAATTACTGAAAGTGATTTTTTATCAGCATATAGTATGAAAACAGGAATTATTACAAAATAAAACTATTATTTTAAAAAGTTATAATTTCATTTAATAATAGATACAATATTTTATATTAATTGATTAAAACAACACAACTCACTGTACATTTTTTTTATACCACAAGCTTGTACAATAACATGTCTCCATCATAGCGACTTAGCGCCGAATAAAAAAGAGGTACTTTTTATACTTTTATTCTGAGAGCATTGAAGATCAAGAGATTTAGGATAATCATTTATATTATAGTATAGTCCACATACGTTATACTGACATAGTTTGAGTTCTTATAACTATTTAGTTTACGAGAATTAAACAATAAACCAAACACTTTAAAATAAGTACTAAAAAACGTCATCTCAAACTTTGGATCGCAGAGCAAATTCTGTTTAAATTTTCATTAAAATATATGAACATCTTACAATTTAGTGATATTTAAAATTAGAAAAATATAATAAAAAGACATGTTGCCTTATTAGAATATTTCAGAAATCAATTCTGAAAACTAACAATTTCACTATAAGAATTACAAGGGACAGCTAAAAAAGTATGGATACGACCAATTCCATCACATCTGAACAGATTATGTTATGGAAATAAAATGATAATAAAAACATCAATAAAAAATAAAACAACTTCAACTATTAATTCGGACAGGAATTATTTTTTTTCAACTGTTTTTATCCTCCGACGCAAAAACGACGGGGAGTTATAAGTTTGACGTGCTGTGTGTGTGTGTCTGTCTGTCTGTGGCATAGTAGCTCCGGAAGAGATGATCCGATTTTGTTTTTGTTTTTTCTTAGAAAGGTGAATTATTCGGAAGTGTTCTAGCTATGTTTGATGAAAATCGGTCCACGATGGCCGCCGCCACAAAATAGCGGATTACATATTATTTCACAACTCCCTCAATATGGGTATCAAATGAATTAGGGTTGACTAGTATAATACACACTACGATAAATTTCAAATCCAAGATGGCCGCCGCCACAAAATGGCGAATTACATGTCGGGGTTACTTTTAAATTTTTAATTTAAATTTTATAAGACTGAAGTATTGTGCCAGTTACTGTATTGAGTATTTAATGGACTCCATAGTTATAGTATATAGTAGTAAAAAAAATATAGTAGAGTATAAAAATTTTGTAATTAGTACTCACAGATGTTTTAAATCTGAAGTTGAAAATTTTGGATGCCTTTTGTTAAGTAAAGGACATTTTTTAATGAATATTGCTGGCAGGTAGAAGCTTTTATACATATTTGTTTAATTGAAAAAAAAAAAGATGAGCACCTACCCTAAAAGCAACAAATACTAATTATCACTAAGTAAAGATACATACGTAGCTATACTAACCTATGGGAGGGCCCATATAATGTTCAGCACGTCTTCGATGTTCATTCACGTCGTCGAAACGAACAAAGGCGTGGTATAATATATAAATCAGATATTTTCGAAGTCGGTGCCAGCCGATACAAAGCACATCTAATTAATTTCGATACGTAAGCATATATTTATCTATTAGATATTTATATCTTAAAATATTGTCGGCTGGCACCGACTTCGAAAATATCTGATTAGGTATCTATTCTAAATGAAAACCCAGTTTAGTTATTTTTTACATTTTAGTGCCTGGAAGTCGGTTTATATATTTTTTTTAAGTTTTTATAAATAGTTTTTTATACTAAATCCTTGTTCGCTTCCGCTCTATGGGGTACATTGCCTACAATTGGTCTTTCTTGTTCACCCCACCGATCATAATATTGTAATTTAATAAGGCATGTTTTAAGCAATTGTGGTGCATCTACAATAAACATAAAATGCAACATGATACTAGTGTAAGAGATGCAAATAAACATATTTTTTACCCGACAACGCGACGCAAAGGAGGGTAATGTGTTTATCAGTCTATGTATGTATGTACATATGTATGTTTTTTCATTTGTGGCACTCTAGAAACCAAACGCGTGGGCCGATTTTGATGATTCATATGTCGTTAGTGTCGTATTTACGCGAGTGTCATAAGTTATATATAGCCTATGATACTCGCGTTATAGTTAAAAATTAAAAATAGTTAAAAATTAAAATGGCGAATATCAGGCGCCAATTTGTGTGTCTGTAAAAAAAATCTTCCAAATCAATCGAATGGGGTCTCAAAATAAAGATTTTTGCTGATCACAAAAAAAATTAAAAGAACACAACTTACATGTTTATAGGTAATTTGGGCTAAGAATTTGCTAAATAATAGGTTATACCTATGAAATTGTCGTTTAATATACAGAAAGTTAAAGTATTTTTTTTTATAAATATTTTTCATTTCTATTAATCAAAATATGCACCCATGCTATTGATGAAATTTGATGCAAATGGACCAATATTGTTTTGATGCTAACGTTGAAAGCTGCTGCTATCTCAGCCACAGATTGAGTATCGTCAGCTTCCACTATCGCCTTTAATGCGTCGTTACTGATTTTAGTTTTCGGGCGACCACTGGGTTAATTTTTTAAGATCAAAATTTCGATGTTGGAAGCGTTCAGACCAATAACGAGTCGTGCGTTCGTTTGTAGTGTTCACTCGGCACTCCGTACACATCATTAATATTGCGAGCCGTTTGTGCGGGATTGCTACCGCAATAGAACTCGTATTTCATAATTACTCGTATTTTTATTGTGTTCATATTGATGAAAAACAAACAAATGTAGTGAAAACAAAACACTAATTAATAACCAAACGAATGAATTAAAAAATAAAACTACATACTTTTAAATTAAAATTCATTTGAATTTAGAATTTATTGCCGGCCATTCATAAATTACGTTTCCAATCGCCAATAAGTATTGTAGAACAGCAATTTCAAAAGACCTATTATAACTTCAAATGTCTAATAAAATTAAAAAGCTGTAAATAAAAAAATACGTTTCATCCTTGTCGCGAGATGTACATATGTATGTCACCAATTGCATAATACTTTATTCCTTCGTCAACTTGTTTTCATCTTTTTAGTTAGCTTTTATGCATTTTATTATTTTTATAATGTTTTAAACTAATCTGTAAGTTGAAATTATATCTGTAAAATAAAAATCGTTCTGTTTTAAAAAAAAAAAACAATTTTTATTTTTGTAGGAAAACAGTTAAAATAATTTTATAAAACACTTTCAAATATTGCTAAAAAAACATCAATCTGAATATTCTAATGAATATTAAAAAAGCCTTCCCCATACTATCCAACAGCCGTCAAAAATGGCGGCTCGAATTTGGGTTACGTGTTATTATATTAATAATTACTTAAAATCCAATAGAAAATTTACAAATTCAATTATACGTAGTTATTTAGTTATAAATTTAAATCATGTTAATAAAAATGTTTGACAAATATAACAATTTCTGTATAAAATCTTTATTCAATACACATCCTATGAAATAAAAACTGTTAATTACTTACCCTTCCATCATATTCCAATCCTTATACTAATAATTTTACACTATTTTATTAATTTTTTACTCACAAGTATTGAGTTCGAAGACCGCCAAAATTTAAATAAATTGTCTGCACAAATTACAAAAAATTATGTTATTGGAGTTATTACTTTTTTGATATGTAGTATGATATTATTGCTTGTATTTTCCTTTACACGTTACAAAAGTTAGATAAAAATAAATATAGTTTAAATGCGAGAAATCACACATTAAATGACATCGGGACCAATCGACCTTTAAAAGGTCGCTTGACAGACAGGGGTCTTTTTGACATCGACCTTTAAAAGGTCGATCGACAGACGAGGTAATATTTGGTTTTATTTTTTTATTGAAAATAAACTCTTCCGTCAAAGTCAAATAAATGATGTGTTTGAGGTATGCTATCTACCATGTATCCACTACTATGCTCAGCGGATAAGTTATCTGTGTAAGTAATGTCAAATAATAGGCATCCCGCATAGTGATGTGCCAACTCGGAAAAAATATAACTCGAGCTAACTCGAGTTGAAATTCACGTAACTCGTGTTGAACTCGAGTTACGTAACTCGAGTTAACTGGATGAAAAATGAAGTGAATAATTTGTTTTATTTGTACCAATTTAATGACTGCTTCGCAACAATATTAAAAAAATGGTACAGATTATGTTATATATTATAAATATTTTGTTGAGTTGTATTATAACGTGTTTCCCCGTGGAAATGAGATAATCTTCCGCGGTAAAAAGTAGTCTATACCACTCTCCAGCCCTCCAACTATGAACTATTTTCACCCAAGAAATTACCCCAGTCCGTTACTCCGTTTCGACGTGCAAGAAGGACAAACAAACAAACATACTTTCAAATTTATAATATTAGTATGGATATTATAACGCTGTCATTCGGTTGAAACGCTATGATGGGAGTACGGACGACAGCAATTAAGTTAAATACTGTGGCATCTTATTCAGTTGTAATAGGAGCGATTTTGCAACATAAATGTATAGTCTGAAGTGCTGACGACTGTACAAAACATGAACATAACGAACGAATCGCCACGTTTGCGTAAGGTCAATCGCGTACTCGCTTGATTCGTTCATTTACCACGCAAATCCAATTCGAGTCAGAGAGAATTCAACTCGAGTTAATTCGAGTTAAGCCCAACTCGAGTTAACTCGAGTTAGTAACTCGAGACACATGACACATCTTTAATCCCGCATCAGCTGTCATTTTTGACTTTTTAATTATTATTGACAATTAGTAAAATAATTCATAAATTTAAAAATAATTAATAATTTAAATAATAAAAAACTAAATGGAAGTTCTTCAACATTGATCGATTTTTATTTAAACAGAAATTCATGTGGGGAACGAATAAATAAATAAATTATTTTTTATGAAAATCAATGGCACTCTTTCCGGCCTACGCGTATTTAGCCGACAAAAACAAAGAAAATATTGAAGATTCTGGTAATAATGAAATAGATGTTTGTCGATTAATAAGTTTGTTAGCTTTGGTTTTTATATTCTTACTTTATTTTTAGCTTTTAACGAACCTGACAATTATCCGGATGAGGCGACAGAATCTCAATTACTTGTCAGTGATGAAAATTCAGAAGATGAGAAAACAAATAAGGATGATTATGAATCTGCAAAATCTTTATGTAATTCTGATATAATACCAACCAGCACAAACTTTTATATTGACTGTAAACTTGATTATGGAAATCTCAGGGTATCAACATTATATTACCCTGGCCGACCTCAGTGAGTAATTTTGTAAACTGCATGTAACATGTACCTATAAATCCACTTTAGTTTTTTATTTTTATTGTTCTTATAAAATAGATATAAGTATTTTATATTGAATATAAAAAAGGCATTATTATGTTATCTGTGCCTTTAACTACTTTTAATCATTATATTAGTGTTTATATTTAAATTTTACATATTGTTAGGTCAAAAACTGCATAAAATCGATTTTATGATTAACAATATTACAGATACGAGTATTATGGGGTGGACAGAGCCCTGGGGGAAAGAGATCACTTAAGAGAAAGTCGCAAGCGCCGGTATTATAGTAAGCGTATACCAGATGAACCTGAAGCACCTGCAGTGGCTGAGCGCACCGAAGCTTACCGTCTACTTATAGCTCAGACTCCAGACGATATTATGCTTTGGGAGAGATATATCGATTTCCAGGTTTCTTGAATATTTTATAAGATATTAACATTTAATTTAAATTAGATGACTTTCTGCACATTGCTACCATTTCTTACATTTTTAATTATTCAAGAAGCAGTACAGTAAAAAAATATGTGGGTACTTATGTATGCACGTAAAAAGTTATACTTCTTTGGCATAACATAACAAAAATAACTCCAAAAATTTTATTCTATACATTTGTAAAAACAATGGTAAAATAAAGATATTAAATACCATTGATAAAGGCTTAGTTAAAAAAATATGATCTCATTAATTATTTTTAATCTATAATATAAAAATGAATCGCTGAATGTGTTGGTAAGCGCAAATCTCGACAGCAGCTGAACCGATTTTGCTAATTCTTTTTTTAGAATATTCCTTGAAGTACGAGGATGGTTCTTACGAAGAGAAAAATTTAAAAAAATGCCTGAAAAAGCCTTAAAACAACACTTTTCTATACTCCCATACAAAAAATTCGTAATAATACTTAAAAGTCAATTTGAACTTTAATACCATAACATAGTTTATGTGTTAGTGGAGAGGTTCCGGGAAGGCAAAACATTGATGGCAATTGAGTGATGTTAGAATCGTATAAATATCAATGTCAATATTTGTCAATATTATTAACAAAAAAAAAATTATATGGCTAACGCTGGCTAATAACTACTTATATCTATTTAAAACGTACCCAGCGACGAACCCGAGCGAAGCAAGGGTGCGCCGCTAGTATTATAAATGCATAAGCTTGGGTAGATGTTTGTTACTCAATCGCGCCAGAATGGCTGAACGATCTTGATGAAATTTGGCACAGATTATAGTTTGGAATAGCACATAGGTTTCTTTTTATCCCTGAAATATGTTTGATTCTCATGGGGTAATTTGTTTTGACCAAAGGCGAACCCAATAGTAGTGAGGTTGAGTTGCTAGAAATTTAATAAATGAGAATGGCTACTGATAAGCAAAATGAACTTTTACTACTTATATGCATATATAGAAAATTAATATATCAAGAACAATCAAAATAAATTATTTATTGAGTAATAGGAGTAAGCCGCATGGTATACCGCCAATTGAAGAAGGCCACCTCCCTGTACGTTTCTTGGCTTGGCACCCGGCTGGATTGCCGGGCATCAAAGAGTGCATACGACCTTCTTAACACTTATATCTCACTCGCCTAGTACTTGTGATGATGGGGTGCTCTTAGTAAATAATAAAGCATAAACTTTTTCGTTACATGACGATGTGTACCTGTCAACTCATTTTTTTTAATGTTGGCAAATGCATTTACGCATACCAATATACTAAAGAGAGATTTAACAACCAACTTCATATCGTAGCCTAATAGGTACTGTCGTATTGTAAAAATTCACTCTCATTATTTTTTTCCTAACGCGCCAAAAGAAGTATACAATTTCAATAAATCAATTGAAATATGTCTACTTAGATGTATACCGAAAGTCGAAACTGACATGGACAGCAATTTTAAACATTATTTTTGTGAATATTAATAAGTAATATTTCGTACAGTAAACGATAAGAGTGAATGGTGTGTGTGCGTGCAGGAGGCGTGCTGCGGCGAGGAGGCGGCGCTGCGCGCGGCGGAGGATGCGGCGGCGAGGCTGCCGGCCGCCGCGCGCCTGCGCGAGCGCTGCCTGGCCGCGCTGCGCCGCACGCTGCCGCCGCATCGCTACCTCGAGCGGCTGCGCGACATGCTCGCCAAAGGTACAACTTGTGTTCCATCCTTATCGAATACCAACTCATTGCTATTTTTAATATAATGTTTTTTATACTAAAATTAACGGCTCATCCTCGCTTTATCGGGTTTGTCCCTAGGTACATTTTAAGTTTTAACAGATGAATTAGGTAGACTATATATTATATGATATGTAGCCTTTCTCAATAAACGGGCTATCTAATGCAAACAGAATTTTTCAAATCGGATTAGTAGTTCCTGAGATTTGCGCGTTCAAATTAACAAACTCTGCCTCTTCATTATGTTGTCCTGACCGATTCCGGCCACGGCGGCTAATCTCATTGAGACTAGCCAACTGCGCAGGAGATATTATAGTGCACAAGTGTACGCGCAGACACAAGTGCACTCTCTACTCCTGTCACTCTCATACTCTGGTGGGACGACCAATCGACACGACCAGTGAGAGTTAAGGCGCAAGACCGACGGCTTTACGTGCTCTCCGAGGCACGGGGGTGAAACACCGCCAACTTCCCAACTCCGGACTGTTACTGAGGCTCAATATACAGAAACACTCAATAACTAAACTTGGCCCGACCCGGGACTCGAACTCAGGACCTCCTGGTGTACGTGCTAGCAACTACACCACCGAGGCAGTGCCTCTTCACAATATTAGTATAGATGTATCAAAGTCTATAGCAAAACTTGTATAGTTAATGTGAAGACCGAACAGAGAGTTTTGCAGAGAAGTGTGCGGAGACGCGCACGTGTCTCTGGGAGCACCTGCTGGAGGCGCTGGCGGCGACGCCGGAGTGCGGCGCGGCGGGCGCGGTGGCGGCGGCGGCGGCGGCGCTGCGCGGCGTGGCGGGCGGCGGTGGTGCGCCCGCGCTGCTGCACGCGGCCGGCGCCGGCCTGCGTGCTGCCGGCCACTGGGAGCGCCTCGTGCTGCTGCTCGACCTGCTCGTGGCCATGAACTACGCGCCCGCCACGCTCGCGCTGCCCGACGCCGCGCTGCAGGCGCGCGCCGACCGGAGCCTGGCGGACCTCGAGGACAAGGTGACCGCGCGCACTTCCTGCGCCCAGGGTGGAGCTTTCTGTTTCGTCGAGCTCACTTCACGTGTATGTGTGTGTGTGCAGGCCATAGCGAGCGGGCTGCCGCTGAGCGCGGTGTGGGTGCGCGTGGAGAGAGCGCGCGCGGCGGTGCACTGGGCGCCGGCGGGGGCAATCGTGGCGGCGGGTGCGGACCCGCAGCGCGCGCCGCTGGCGCACGACGTGGCCGAGCTGCTGCAGCCGGTGGCCGGCGCGGAGCTGGCGCGCCTGTCGCTGCGGCTGCTGGCGCTGGCGCAGGTGCCGGCGCTGCCGGGCACGCAGTGGGCGGCGCGGCTGCTGGGCGGCGTGGGGCGCGCGGACGGCGCGGCGGAGGCGCTGCTGCCGCTGCTGGAGGCGGCGCGCGCGCTGCCGCCGGCGCACACCCCGCCGCCGCCGCCGCCGATCCGGCCATGGCGCGCCGCGTGCTCGCGCTGCTGCTCGACCCGCCACACTACTTCACTGATGATAATGGTCTGGTCTATTCTTATCCTATATGCTCTAGATGAGGAATCTTTATTGAAAGATTGATAAAATATATTCGTTAGAGAAATAGCAAGTGAATCAAGAGACGTTCACCTTGTTGTTGTTGATGTTGTTGTTGGAAGTTCTGCTGATATATCATAATTTCATATCTCCTCTTTGCGATGATGATGAGTATTATATTCCTCATACTTAAACTTTATACTTCATTTAAAAAAGTATTGTAAAATAACATGTTATAGTTATCTATAGGTCTTTGTTTACGAATAAATAATAAGTCAGGAAACCTAATTTAGAACAAATTTTACACAAAAAATGGCCCTACTTCAAACCAAAACGACGCATGATTCAAACTACGAATCATTTCTGAGGTTAGAAACAGACATGTTTGGTGATTGGTTAAAATTCAAGCCGAAAGCAGGGATTGGTTTGCACGTGTACTGCAACGTCTGCTATGACAGCTGAGTCATAGCGGCGTGGACAATGTTATACAATAAATGGACCAAACCAAGTCAATAATAAAACAATCTATTATGTATTACAATGTATTATTTTAATAATATATTTTTATTTATTTTTTACAATGTTTTAAAGAACAATATTATTCTACAATGTTTTTCTTATCTTATTTCTTACAATTCAATGAACTCGTATGTACCGCAAAATATAATTAAATTATTAAGTTTATGTCTAGAAGACATTAAAAGAGAATTAAAAGAAAACAAATTTATTTTTCCTTTTTTTTAGTTTACATTTCAATATTTTATCAAGAAGAAAAAAAATACCATAATACTTTCTTAGATTTACGCGACTGTTTGACATTTTTAAATAAAACTATTGTTTCGGATTATTTCGCGGATTTATTTTGATTTTTGGTTCCCGACGTTTCGAATGCTTTACAGCATCCATGGTCACGGGAGAGACTGAGGTGTTACATGTCTTGGAGGTATAGTTGTTACAGACAACAAAATGAAAATTGTAAAAATTACCTTACAATATTTTAACTTTAAACATTTTTATAATTTTAATTATTAAACACTACTCGTGTCTTTGGCAACTCATTTCACAGTCTGATTTCATTTTGCATAGTATTGGCAATATCGGTTTGACAACGTTTTTGTCATTTGAACATCTTTAAATATAATTATTATAATTTTGCTACCACTTACTAGTGAAAAGTGATTTCTGGACATTTTTATCTTGTATCGCTCCTGCGCCATTTCACAACATATACTGGCATTATGATTCACAGCTGGGTAAAAATTTAAACGTTCGCAAAAATTTGACATGTGCTCGCTTGCAAGAACAATATCCGTCTGATGACGCGCTGAACACGACTTTTAAGCCCCGCCTACTTGAACACGACTTTTGTTGGGTCATTTTTTTACCGCAATTACATTTCCTGACTCATTATTTATTCGTAAGTCTTTGTAGTTGGTAGCTGGCTAAATAATTCTTGAAATGAAGAGTTAAGTGGTTACGCGACAGGTTATTTGACCTGGGTAAATTCATTGTGGGACGCGTGCATCGCGCGGGCGGGTGGCGGCGCGGCCGTGGCGCTGCTGTGCTGGCGCCTGCGCTGGCTGCGCGCGCTGCTGGCGCTGGCGCCGCGCGACGCGCCCGGCCGCCGCGAGGCTGCGCGACTGCGCGCCGGCGCGCGCGCGCTGCTGCGCCCGCCGCCCGCCTCCCCGCTGCCCGCTGCCGAGTTCGCGCGCGTGGAGCGCGAGGCGGCGGGCGCGGCGCGCGCGCTGCACGTGGCCACGCAGGCCCTACGCGCCGCGCTCGCCGACCCCGACTGTCCGCGGCACCATGCCATCTACATAGCGAGGTTCATTTATTATATTCATATCTTACATTTTACCCATATCGTGTGGCTTCTTGTATATTTATGTATGTAAATTATTTTAGGGTAGTGTGCGAAGTGAGTTGGGACGGCGGGCCACAGGAGAGCGCGGCGGGCGCGTGCGCACTGGTGTGCGCTGTGCTGGGCCGCGCGCCTCCCGCTGAGCTGGCCGCGCCCGCGCCGGTCGACCTGGCCGCGGCGCTGGACGAGGTGAGTGCGGCGTGGTGGGCGGGGTCGCGTGCGGGCTCACGTGCGGGGGAGTGATGGTGCGTGTGTTGCAGTGCGAGCGGCGGTGCGCGGCGCTGGAGCGCGAGCTGGAGACGGGCGGCGAGGCGGGCGTGGGCGGCGGCGCGGGCGCGGAGGCGCTGCTGCCGGGCGCGGGCGAGTGGGCGCGCGCGCGGGCCGCGCTGGCGCCGCCGCCGCGCCGCGAGCGGCTGCTGCGCGCGCTGCCCGGGGCGGCGGTGCGCGCGCGGGCCAGCGCCGACGCGGCGGCGGCGCGCTACTGGGAGGAGGGCGCGGAGGCGCTGTGTGGCGCGCGCGGCGTGCGCGGGCGTACGGGCGGCGTGCGCGCGGCGCAGTGGGCGCGCACGCTCGCGCCGCTCTTTCCCGCAAACGCGTACCTCGCACTGGGTTAGTATAGCACGGTCGACGCGAGTGAGGAATCTTTTCAAATGACCTAAGTTATTATAAACACCAAACGAGGTCAAAAATGTTATGAATTTGTAAATAATGAAATACTAATTTTGATTGCTTACATTTATTACTTCAACAAATTTAATACTTCAACAAATATATTTGTGTGCGCAGTGAGTGCAGGCGCGCCGCTGTGGGCGCTGTGGGCGCGCGGCGAGGCGGCGGCGGGCGGGGCGGAGGGGGACGTAGGCGCGCTGGCGGCGCTGCTGCCGCCGCTGCTGCGCGCACTCCGTACTGACTTCGCACCCACAGGTGACTGTGCTCGTAAAATGACTAATCTTTTTTTTGAATTTCTATCATATAATAATCAATCAATCATATTATGATATATAATATAGTGGCATTTAAATAACTATTTAATTATAATGTTGAAATCTTTTCCTTTTGCACTGTGTTACATACATATGTAATGACGTGACGCGACCGCCGTGTGCCGCAGAGGCGGAGGCGCTGGCGCGCGCGGCGCGGCGTGTGACGTGCGGGGGCGGGGCGCGGCGCGGTGCGGCGCTGTGGGCGGCGCGGCTGGAGGCGGAGGCGCGCGCGCCTTCGCCGCGCGTGGCGGCCGCGCTGTACGCCGCGCTGGACGCCGCGCCCGCGCACAAGGTACACAGTACGCACTCGCACTAAAAATACACCCCGCGACAAAATTTTAGCACAATACACATTTCTCATTACAACTCTTAAATAAAAAGAAATTTTTAGCTTTCATGTTCTATGATTAAAAGTATTCATGTAAATATTAGAAAGAGACAGCTATTGTTTACATATAGGCTCCGCGTAAAATCGCGCCTCCTGAACGACGCGACAATACTGTAGCACAGTTCGGTGAAAAAAAGAAAAGAAACTGATTGATATTTTTAATTTATATTCCAGTAATGGGTACATCCTCCTCTATTTTTTACAACTTCAATCAGTCTCTTTTGCAGCGTTTCATATAGGGTTTTGAATTTAGAGATGCACAAGTAAAACTCCCATTTAAGAGAAATGAGTAGCTTTTGGGAAAAAATTTTTTTAAGTTTAATCCGGTTTTTACGAAAATTAAAAATAATTCAAATACCGTAAACACAATCACATACTGTGGGGCGCACGTAAAAAGTTATATTTCTTTGTTTTTTAAGAGCTTTTAAATAAAACCTTGTATTTTTAATTAATTATTTTTTAAATAAAACTATCTTTTCGGATTATTTCGCGGATTTATTTTGATTTTTGGTTCCCGACGTTTCGAATGCTTTACAGCATCGATGGTCACGGGAGAGACTGAGGTGTTACATGTCTTGAAGGTATAGTTGTTACAGACAGCCTACCCACAATTAACAAAATGAAAATTGCACCAATTACATTACAATATTTTTTAACTTTAAACATTTTTATAATTTTAATTATAATTGAATATGGAATATTACTAATAAATTAAATTTATTATTTATATTTTTCTTTTTGGTTATAAATATAATAATGGCAACACTAAATATAGATTACTAATTAATATTTTTAAAATTGTAATAATTATAAAAATAATAGCAAAAATTAAATTTCTAGCAATGTTTGTTAAGAGTCGATACGAAATTTTGCTGACATCGCTGATTTACGCGATTTTATTAACGCTATTTCACAATTAAAAAACAATTTTTCTATTAGTGCAAATACATAATATGAAAGGTCATTTTCAATATGATCCAATGAGTGGACTCCTTTTTATATAATATTTATTTTTATTTAATAGTTATGTTTTGCTGTAAGATAGAGGTTTAGGATTTACCCATTTACGGATTGTGTTGACCTCTAAATAATGTGAAAAACTTAAAATGTATTGTTGTAAAAGTGTTATATACAATGAGTGAATCAATTTTTACAACTTTCATATAAAATTGTTAAGTAAATAAATATTAAACTCAGATAAATTTTAAAGAAAATGCGCTAAGTATTTCTGACGTTGGCGTTAACGTTACCGTACCGTTAACATCGGGTTGGCGGACTTCACTAAATATAGATTACTAATTAATATTTTTTTTAAATTGTAATAATTATAATAATAACAGCTAAAATTAAATAAATAATATTCCATATTCAATTATAAAACTAATTAAAATTATAAAAAAGTTAAAATATTGTAAGGTACTTTGGGGCCATCTTCCAATGTTTTGAATTCATTTTTTTATTTGTGGGTAGGCTGTCTGTAACAACTATATAATACCTTTAAGACATTTAACACCTCAGTCTCTCCCGTGACCATGATTGCTGTAAAGCATTCGAAACGGAACCAAAAATCAAAATAAATCCGCGAAAAAATCCGGAAAGTTAGTTTTATTTAAAATGTCAAATATTCGCGTAAATCTAAGAAAGTATTAGGCACTTTAGTAACAAGAATAACAATGACTTGGAGTATAATTTGACCATCACACCACGGAATAAGTGCGGTGACGAACAAGGAGATAATGAGGATGTGGTACCTAACTTATTACTAAATAAAGTTCTTGGTGATATTGAATTTTAGAAATCCATGAGAGTAAAAGTAAAAGAATCGTAAAAAAATATTAAAGGATCAAAACGGTTTAATTGCCAAACGACGACTTTGGATTTACGCACACACGCGACACGCGTGTGTGTGTGCGCGTCAAATGCCTAATTTCGCTCGTTTTGATTTCATATACGGCCTCTTAATAACTATTAGAAACACAAACACTAAGTATCATAAATAAACAAACAATGTACGTTTTACGCTAACACTTACGCTCGCCTGGTACTTATGATGACGTCACACGGGCTGCTCTCAGTAAACAATAAAAAGTGTAACGACGGTAAAAACACGGTAATGTAATGCACCTGTAACGGTAATAATATTACCGTGGTAAAAATGTTCCATTTGTTTAGTGACATTCGCCGCGTGTGCCGACTGTCGAGTGCAGCGGGCGAATGTGATCTTTATAAACAAAAAATGTTTATTCAATATTACCAATATTGAATAAAAATGTTACGACTTGAGAACCATATAACTTAACAACAACAAGTCAAGCGATTCACTGATTTGACTGATTATTAGAGTTCAATTTTAGCCTTTAGGCTACGTAACTTTAGAGAGTGGTTCAATCCAGTACAGAGCGGTGCCCAAACTACATGAACGCGTTTTTCTTCATTTTACTGTAATGGACCCCGCACAGCCTTCTCAGTGATCGCATTTCCAAAACGGGCTATGTGATAGAAGACGTACGAAAGTTATAAATAATATTATATGATAAACGCTGTCGTCTATTTTCGCACTTCCTCTGTGCGTCCTCGTTTCGCTGCCGTAGAATTATAGTGTACCGTCACGCGCGGCGCGTCCGTGAGACCTGTCACTGCATTGCGGTAGTTTAGAGGACTCCTTCTCGCTCTCTATTGCATTCATATTGTATATGAAATATGGCGCAGTGAGAGAGTGAGTCTCTTGTGGGCCGTGACCAACAAAAGTGCATGTACAAGTGTGATTGAATAGTTATTTTTCGGGTTAATTTTTCAGTGGCTGTACGTGCGCGGCGCGGCTTGGTGCGGCGGCGACGCGGCGGCGCTGGCCGACGCGCTGCTGGAGCGCTCGCTGCGCCTGCACGCGCTGCCCGACGAGCTCGCGCCGCCGCCCGCGCCCGCGCCGCGTGACGTACCTTGAACAACACTTATAATGTAATGTTATAAATAAATATATTTGTTAACCTCGAGTTTCATTTATAAAGATGCCACTTTATAATTTAACTAGCAGAACCCGCGGTTTTACTCGCGCTAGAACTACAAAAAAGTCACTAAAAAGGTAGTTTCATACAAACTTTCATCTCCTCTATATCTTTTATCTACTTATAGGATGAATTTCGAAAAATGCTAAAACACGTATTTGTTTAATTTTATTGAATTGCATTAATACCAAATTTCAAGTAATTCTGATCATCAATATTTTTTGGATTGTATTTTAACGTGTATCAATAAATAATATAATTCACGGCAATAGAAATTTACGTAATAGTAGAGTTTATTATAGATTTATTAGTAGGTCCGGCCAAGTTTAGTTGAGTATTTATGTGTAGTAAGCATCAGTAAAAGCCCGGAGTTGGGAAGGAAGTTGGCGGTGTTTCACCCCCGTGCCTCGGAGAGCACGTAAAGCCGTCGGCCCTGCGCCTTCACTCTCACTGGTGGTGTCGAGCAGTCATCAGTTCATGTAGCATACAAAAACCCTCATCCAAACTGAGTACCGTTATTAACCGACTTCTAAAAAGGAGGAGGTTATCAAATCGTCGGAATGTTTTTTTTTCTTTTTTTTTATGTATGTTCAACGATTACTCGAAGACGCCTCGACCGATTTGGAAATTATTATTTTTTTGTGTCAAAGGGTATGCTTCCCAGGTGGTCCCATATAAATTTTATCGAAATCGGTAGAGCGGTTTTTTAAAAAATCAACAATAAATATTTTTTTAAATAAATTGCCTATCGAATATGTAATTAAAAAATTTCGAAAATATCTGATTAGGCATCTATTCTAAATGAAAACCTCCGTTTAATTATTTTTTACATTTTAGTGCCTGGAAGTCGGTTTTTATTTTTTGTTAAAAAGTTTTTATTTTACGAAGTCGGTTTAAAGTTAAAAAAAAAACTAAATGTATTCATCATGTTAACGGTAAAAAATATGAAAGAAGAATGAATACAAACTTTAAATCTGCGATTTTATAGCTCCTACGTTTGCCGCCAACATTGTATTTGCTCTTTTAATAAACTTAAATGAAACAAGACAGATGTCAAACCAGCGTCAGAAGCGTACAATATTATTCTGTATACATACATCTATGGTGTCTGTTCTAAATAATAACAATCTACTAAGCACGTGAGTAGTGAGGCATGCGCGCTAACTTGTTGGCTGTGCTGCTGGCCACGTTGCTGGCCGCGGTGCGGGGCCCGGCGCGGGGCGCCGCGCCCGACGGCGACGCCTACAGCGACGCCGACAGCGACCCTGCTGCCTACCTGGTAATGGCGATAGACATAACCGTGTGTACGAACCTAGGAAAGTTGGCCGATAGGACCCCTATATGTATCTACATATGTATATCTACTTAACTTGTTTAAATTAATTTACATTTAAGCTAGTAAAGACATTTTGCAAGACAGTATATCAAATTATAATGAAGAATAATTTAAAAAAGTATTTTCCGCAATATAAAATATCTAAATGTACATTTTTTTAATAATCGTGGAGTAAAATAAATTCCAAGAGACGGAGAAAACGTTGTTTTTTGATACATTATTCACTATTCTTTTTTGGGAATATTTAATATTTAGTATAACTCGCGTCGTCTAAAAAGAACGCTGGCTGTCAAGCTGCGCAGAAGCGATTTATCATTCAAATTGGTGGTAAGAAGCGGGGCGGCGGGGCAAGCGCCGCATACTTGCCGGTCCGCTATTGGTTCGTCAGTTCGAAATACCATCGCGCACACAAAAGTTTTTAATTACGAAATAGTTTTATATATAGAAAAGTGAAAAATTATTTTTGACATATATTGTTTTACAAAGAGAGTCTGATAATAATGTAGTTAATAATTTAAAAAAATGTATTAAACGTATTAATTTAATTTTTTGTAAGTAGATTAAACATTGTACACTGAATCAAACATATTTTAATAATAAATAGAATTCTATTTAGGGGCCGTTCATAAAATACGTCACACTAAAATCAGCTTTTTTTGACCCCCTCCCCCCCTATTGTCACTGACTGCTGAGTATGATAAAATCTAAATGATAGTACACAAATTCTGAAAATTAAAAATATTTATTTAGTTATTATAATAAAATTTAAATAAATTAATAAATATCTTTCATAACGAATTATAAATAATAATTCTATTATTCAGAAGTCCAAGGATTTTCTAAATGGGCCGAAATATCCACAATCGGTATTGCACCATCTTCTTCTTCATCTTCAAAACTACCGTCCACTTCATCGTCATCTAACCATTCTGCATCTTCCATACCATCGTTTTCATCTCCTATTATGATGTTCTCCGAGCAGATTCCGGCTACAGCGGCCAATCTCATTGAGACTAGCCAACTGCGCAGGAAATATTATAGTGCACAAGTGTACGCGCAGACACAAGGGCACTCTCTATTCCTGTCACTCTCGTACTCTGGTGGGACGACTGCTCGACACGACCAGTGAGAGTTAAGGCGCAGGACCGACGGCTTTACGTGCTCTCCGAGGCACGAGGGTGAAACACCGCCAACTTCCCAACTCCGGGCTGTTCTGAGACTTACTATACAGAAAGACTCAATAACTAAACTTGGCCCGACCCGGGACTCGAACCCAGGACCTCCGAGTGTGCAGCCGTACATGCTAGCCACTACACCACCGAGGCAGTTATCTCCTATGAGCTCGCCGAGCTGCGATACGAGTTGGTTGTACGCGCCGAACTACTTCAACCTTTCTTATTTGTTTTGGATGTAAATTTATTAAATGCTGTAGTAAGGTTTTCTTAGATGTGTGAAAAAAATATGAAAAAAGCGTCTGTATTAGTTCATTGCTAAATGGCGAATGAAGGAATAAAATAATAATAAATACATGAGAAACAGTATTTTCATTTGTTACTGAATCGAGAGCGCAGGGTACGTGGAAACATTACTCTCTCAAGTATTGGAAAAACAAAGAAACCTGTTGTGAAGGATCGCAACGCCGCTAGAGTCGCGCCACAGAGCTAGCGTTCATGTCAAAAAATAATAAACGGCGAACGTCACGTTGCCGTATACCCCCCTACCCCCCTTGTCACATCTTTTCACACTCAGCCAGACCCCTCCCCTCCCCTTGTATGCGAACGTATTTTATGAACGGCCCCTTAATGATATTCTATCTAATATATTTTTCAATGTCTCTATCAATAATTAATATATGAAGCCGCGAGCGAAATGCTATGAAAAATAAAATAACAGGCTTAGTACTTTTGTGCGCGAGTATACCCATGCGCAAACATACCCTCTCCACTTTCTTACAGCGTTCTTTTTAGATGACGCGAGTTATAGTATTAAATTACTTTTAAACAAATAGTAACATTTACATATGTAAAGGTAATAATAGAACACGAAAACGAGTGGCAGTGTTCCGCGTCGCTCATCTCGCGACGCACCGCGGTGACGACGGCGACGTGCGCGCGCGGCGGCGCCGGGGAGCAGCTTTGGGCGCTGGCCGCGCTGCTGCTGGGCGCCGCGTCCGCGCCGCCCACCCTGCTGGCCGCCGCCGCGCGCCGCGTGGCCCGCGTGGCGCTGGCGGGCGACGGCCGCGACCCCACCGACCCGGCACTCGACCTCGCCGTCGTGGAGTTGGAGGCGCCCTTTGGTGCGGAGGCCGAGTCTCGCCCCATCCTCATGGCGACGTTGGGCGGGGGCTGCGCGCAGACGCCCGAGTGCCACACGCTGCGCTCGCTCGCGGCACGCGGCGCTCGGCGCGTGCGCTTCCGCGTCGCGAGCGTGACGCGCGCGCCACCCGAGCGCTGCGCCGCGCGCGTGCCGCACTGGGCCGCGTCGCAACATAATCTGCTTTGCTACACTGGAAATGAACTTTGCGAGGTAAACAACCATATACGCATCAAAGACTTACCTAACAAGAAAATATAATATCTATAATAAACATTATGACAATTCCCATTTTAACAGCGTGATTTGGGTGGCGGCGTGGTGTGTGATGGGCGGCTGTGCGGCGCGCTGAGCGCGGTGGCGGGGGCGGGGGCGGGGCGCTGTGGGGACACGTTCGCGGTTCAAGACATAGCGCGCTGGCGACGTTTCTTACACTGTGCGCACATTCTTCGCCTTTGCGGCCGGTGCGTCAATTTTAAACTTTTATGAATTGCAAGTTTTATAGTAGAACTATCAATATATTTTATTATATTTAAGCTTTATAATTTAAAATCGTCCTTATAGGAATTCATAATATGTGGTATTGAGAAGGTTCGTAATACTAAATTATTTTATCTTATAACAGGAGTACGTGTGAGACGGTATGTTCCGAGCGTCACTTATTAGATGATGCAGATTTACCCGCAACTGTCTTTACTTCTGTGCTAAATGTATCTTCTGATTATATTTCACGTGAGTTTTTCCTTTTTTAATCTTTTTCGTTTAATTGATGTCATTTTTATCGTGTTATTTATTCACAATAATATTATGGTTTTTAAAGTCCTAGTTAATTTCTTTGTTGTTTTATGCAGACGTATACAGCACTACGCCGCTCCCGCGGCAGCACTCGCACTCCACGCCCGGGGCCGAAGCTGGCTCGTACTTGACGCTTGGCGAAGAAGAGTCGGCGATAAGTACTTTCCGCCCGTCTGTATTCGAGCCGAACCGTGCAGATTTTAAGGTATGATGAGTTCAGTACAAAAGAGGTTTAATATTTAATAGCACTTCCACGTTTTACAACATTTGTGTCATATTTAGCTGATGTGGTTTATTTTTAAATTTTAATACCTTAAGCATAGAGAACCGTTCAAAATGATGATGTCTATCTGTTTCTCTCTGCTTATTCCCCGTAACAGAACATTCACTGACAGATAAAGTACGTAGGCACAAGACGAAACATTACATTGATTATTTTGAAATAAGTTAATCGTGTATTCTTTAGTGTTTCAGTTTTATATATGAAACCTAATTACTATATAAAACAAGTTAGTAGGTACATGGTGCCAAAGCGTAAACATGCAAACGCACCCTCCCAGATAACTCCGTCTCGAACGTCACGCGTGGGCTTGAAGGCAGGCGAGTACGGCGACAACGCGGCCGACTACGGCGGCGAGGAGCCCGCGCCCGCCGCGCCGCGCGCCACGTCGCCCGCCGTGCGCCACACGCGCAACGCGCCCGCCGCGCCCGCGCTGCGGGCCGCTACTACTCCGCTACAGTCGTCAGGGGACTATTTTTTAAATTCAAATTATTTTTTTATATCTTTCTTGACTGCAATAGTACATATTGTTTATTAATTTATATATATATATATATATATATATATATATATATATATATATATATATATATATATATATATATATATATAATAAAAATTTTTATATACATATAATAGTACGTTTTGTTTATTAATTTTTTAATTTTTTTATTGTTATTTTGAGTATAGTTTATGAATAAATGTTACTACAAAATATTTTCTGTTTTTTGTGGTATCGCTATGTATTTATTATTAGCGTTGGCTGCCGCTTTCCTCGCGTTCAAATAACAAAAAAACAACAAACTCTTCGGCTTTATAATAAATCTATACATAATAATTTAATGAAGCAGTAATTTAGTGAAATCGATGTCCGCGTTACAATCAAAAAGCACTGAACCGATTTTAACTAAATTCTGCGTAGTGATAAGTTATTTCTCGGGTTAACATAACAGAAAATTAAACCGGGTCCCCCGTGCTAGTTTTCATCCTACACGAAGACAAGACCTTTATTATATTATATAGGTTAATTCGTTATATTTCATGGGTTAATTTCGTTATTTCTCGTTTCAATTCTTTTTGCGTTAAAAATAATATTTATGTACATAAGTCTCTGCAATATATAAAACATGAAACGAAATGTATAATATATAAAACAAGAAAATAATGTTTCAAATTGGACTCGGTAGATTTAGATTTTAAAGATACACGCGCTTAAATAAAAAAACGTATGTAATATTACCGTGAATCAAGTCTCTAAGACAATATTCTAAGCAATATAATTTGTAATTGCCATAGTGACCTTGAAAGGCCTTAATACATAGAGGTATCTATAACATTGCGCAGCGGCAGCTCGGGAACAGCTTTTATCGCCATCTATCATTTAGAGCATTTACATTTACAACTAAAACTGCTATATGTTGCCTTTTTTTAATTCTCACTTGCGCCATCTATTATCCATTTTAGGACAAAAAAATAGCTGCTAGCGCGCTGTGTAAGCGCGGATTAGCAAAGTCAAATATTTGTATGAACCGGACTATCTGTAGTAGTATAGTATTATATGATCTGTAGTATAACTGAATTTCGTTACGATTAGCACAAACCACGATTTTAAGCACTAAATATATTTTTATTAGGTTTTAACCACTACCTTCAATTGTACTCATTCCTTGTTAACTTATTTTTACTTAACACTGCAATTCACAGTACTTTTCTGGTTATATTTTGTATTTAAAAAAATGTTACGGAGCATATTCTTAACGTTAGCACAGTTGCACCCTCTCGGGACGGTTTCCGTAAGTTTGGTTTCGCAAAGTTAGGTTTCCGTAAATTAGGTTTCCAAAAGTTAGGTTTTCGAAAGTTAGGTTTCCGTAAGTTAGGTTTCCGTAAGTTAGGTCACCGAGAGTTAGGTTTCCGTAAGTTAGGTCGCCGAAAGTTAGGTTTCCGAAAGTCAGGTTAGGTTTCCAAAAGTTAGGTTACCGAATGTTAGGTCACCCAGAGTTAGGTTTCCAAAAGTTAGGTTTGAGGTAAAGTTTATGAGTTTGTGACATTGTAGGGGATAATCTCTGGATCTATTAAATTGATTTAGATAAAAAATATTTAAGACTGTGGGAAAGACATTGGACTTTTTGGGGCAAGTTGCTAGTTATTAAATAATTCGCAACAATACTGTATAGAAAACATGACAAGAATTTATCACGTACCTACTATTCATTTTACAATCATTCTCTATGGTATTGTAGACAATTTTCCATAGACACAAAACTCTCTAGAGTTGACTTTTAATGTCAACATTTAAGCGGCAATGTAAAACAAAGTGACAGTTTTGCTTTTGTCAAAATGTAAGATCATTTTGTTTGTGTTGTTGTGAAATTATTAAAATGTTAAATACAATAAAGCATTAATTGTTGTGAAAATATGTATTGTACATAAAAAAGGATGCGTACTATTCGTTAAAGGTATGTTTATCTGTTGTAATCACTTATTTAGGTAAAGAAATGTATGGAAATGTGTTAGATATGTTATAACTTTAAGTCTCAATAACTTTTTACTCGTACGTTTCCTCAAAATATTTTTAATATATTTTGACTCTCTGTCACCTCCCCTATCTAAAAATACCACCCACTCCGAATGGTGGTAAAGAAATGTATGAAAATGTATGAAAATGTTGTAACTTTAAGTCTCAATAACTTTTGACTCTTTTGTTTCCTTAAAATATTTATTAATATATTTGGACTCCCTATCACGTCCCCTATTCAGAAATACCACCCACTCCGCCAGGGGCCGGGTCCCCAATACTAAACTTGTGCCCATTTATATACCTAAATAAGTGATTACAAAAGATAAACATACCTTTAACGAATAGTAAACATCCTTTTTGTACTGTATATGTAGTATGTACTACACATGTATTATATATGTAGATACAATCAATAATAGACTACAAATAATCGATAAATAGTGCAAATACATACACACATTATCCATATATTCAAAAGCGCTAATATAAAGTTTAATTTCATTTCATTTTTAAATAAGTAAATGCAGATTTAAAGTTGTACAACCAAAACTAACAAAGTCGTTGGTCGCGGATTTGATATCATCTTGCGCCAAAACTTGTAGGTAATTTACTAACGGTGAAATTTCTATTTAGCTTAGAAATAATATACTATTTATAATCATTATTCAAATCCTTAAAAAAGTTGTACTTTAATATTTAAATTACAAAAGTGCATTATATTTTTAAAACAACATAATACTATAAAAAAAAAGAAAACCTATTGATTTATGCCATCTAGTATAATTGTATATTTACTTGCGCTACTCCCCCCTAGAGGGCACACTAACTCAACATTGTGAAGATTTCTTATAAAACTGTATTATTCCTATTAGCAATGAATGCTACTTTACATAATTAATGTCGTACATTAAACAATTAAAAAAAACTGAGGCAAGTATCCTGTATTCAAGAGACATCTGCTGCACGACATTCAGCCAGACACACATTGGCTGAACATGATGATCCTGAAAATTAACAATTTTAAATGAATTAATATTATGTCTAATGTCAGTTATATCATTTCCATAATGATTGTTTTTATCATGAACGAATTGTGGCTAATTCGTTCATGGTTTTTATATAGAAAAATTATAAATTCAATTGTATGCTAATAGATGGCGTTATATATTATCCATAAATGATGTGTAAAATTATTAATATTATATAATATGAAAAATAGTTCTTAAAAAAGGTATATTCTAGTTTTCATATTTCATAATTTTACTGATTAATAGAAAATCAGACATTACATAGTGAGTGTTTGACTGGGTACTCATAGATGGTGTTTTTAATATTTCGAGTTATACGAGATTATATTACTACAAATGAGGGAATTGAAATTTATTTTATATTTTAGTATATAAAAAAACAGATAGTTTTCAGATCAGCACCACCTATCAACGACCACCTACTAACGTTCTCTTTGACACTAAAATAGCTTTTTCTAAACTAAATATCTCCTTAATTACTGTTAATATTTTTTAAATATATCAATACTAGTCTAATCTTTCCAATAAAAAATATTATAACTTTCTACTTTCATTTCATTTCCTTAGTCTTTACTAACTATTAAAGATATTTTTCTGTTACAAAGTGTTCCTTCCATTTATTGAGAACTATTTTCCTTGCTTAACATATTTGTTAAATATAAAAATGCAGTCATTCACCTGTAGAGGATGAAGTCTTCTTTTTATCATCTCTAATAGTCACTGCCTTTTCATTCTGACATAAAGAAAAAGCTCTTGTACATAATCAAATTGAACTGTAACAAATAAAAAGTACACAATATATTTTCAATTTATTTTCATGTGATTGTACATATTTATGTTTATATTTCACATTCAACTTTCTTTGCTTTGCATTAATGTAAAGCTTTAAGTATAATTAATGATTAAATAAGTTACTTGTAAAAGTTTCTTGAGTATATTTTGAGCTTAAAATAAAACAATTTAAAAATCTATAAAAAGTTGTGCACTGCAGATGATTATTTCAAACTAATTTTATTACACAAACAAAAAATAAAAAAATAATTGCTTACTGAACATTCTCATTGGAGTCAGCTGTAGGAAAATTCGTAGTGGGACGTAACAATTAACAAGTGTTTTTAATTAGATCTATACAGTATAGGATTAGAAAAGAAGGCAAAGATTTGTGGCCAAATGTTATAAATTGTGTCTTATCTAGGTTTAATGTTTGATGATGTTCTCCTAGCCGATTCCGGCCACGGCGGCCAATCTCAATGAGATTAGCCAACTGCGCAGGAGATATTATAGTGCTCAAGTGTACGCGCAGACACAAGTGCACTCTCTATTCCTATCACTCTCATACTCCGGTGGGACGACCACTCAACACGACCGGTGAGAGTTAAGGCACAGGACCGACGGCTTTACGTGCTCTCCGAGGCACGGGGGTGAAACACCGCCAACTTCCCAACTCCGGGCTGTTACTGAGACTTACTATACAGGAAGACTCAATAACTAAACTTGGCCCGACCCGGGACTCGAACCCAGGACCTCCGGGTGTGCAGCCGTACATGCTAGCCACTACACCACCGAGGCAGTTAGTTTTTAGTTAGTTAGTTAGTTGTTTAATGTTTATAGGTTGCAAGACATCCAATTTAGTACAATAGCAAGGGCTTGCTCACTGTCCAAGTGCTGCCTTGAACAAGCAAAGCGGCGTCATCTGCATAGGAGACTATTTTATAATTAGGTATTTTAAGATCGCAAAATCCGTTAATGTAGATTAAGAAAAGAGTGGGTCCCAGTCAGGGTATGAAATTATCAAGATAAATATATCTTTTGATAAGTATCGCGATAATTATCAAGATAATTATCCGATAATTATCAAACAGATAAAAACTTAGCAATCCTTGTGTAAGTATTGGTATTTGACTACTTGCCTATCATAATTTACATACACTTTTAACAATCAAGGTAATCTTTTATATAATATTAAAAAAAAACATTATTTTGACACATACATGGAAAATTTCAGTAAAAGATTATATGAATTTGACTAAATCGTCAGTGTCATATTTGATAATAAGCTCCAACTCAAGTTTAATAAAGTTATCTTCTTTTAGAAAAGATATAGAAACATGACAAGTTAAATGCGAGATTATCTACCAGGCTAATCTCAATAAGAAGCACTCAAAGTCTCCCTTAAATTTAACCTAAGCTCTCATTCAAAAATAAAATTGTTGAAAGTAAAAGTTTAAAAGGGTAATCCGCATATTTCCGTACTTTATTTCGTTACAATATTTGTACCTCCTCTGGCTCCTCTCAGGTTAACAAATCTTTGGCAAAAATAATTCTTGTATGTTGTCAAAGCATTTAAAATTATCTTAGTATTAAATGACTGATAATTGTTTTGTATGTTAGTTATTACTAGATACTGATTACAAATTCAATACACATACTTGTGTAATCCATTATTTTTAAAAGTGATAAATTATAAAGTAAAAAACATTTTAATATGTACATATTTATATTATAATTCCTTAAAATATATTTGATATAAAAAAATCATGAAGCAATATAATAACAATTTAAAACATTTAATTATTACATTGGAATTATTTCGAAAGTTCAAAGTTCTATAACACTCTACATGCATTTATAACGTCTGCTTAGGAACGAGCTTTTAAATGAATTCTGAAACTTTCTGCAGATGGCGCTAACTTTTCCTCTAAGCGCCACCCGATCGACACATTTTGAAGTACCTTATACTATAGCACCAGTAACGTCCAATTTATGTTGAAATTAAACTATTATTGGACAGATGGCACCAATTTCGAATTTAAAATTAATAAGACAAAAATATTTATAGTTATACGTATTTTCAATTTGCGTTCTAATTTCTATGTATATAATAAAATAATGTTTTATTAATAGGTTTATTATATTATACGAGGTTTTTTTTTGTTTTTTCTTCTTTCTTTAATGACTTAGAGTTGCGTTAACAGATGCAATACATTCTGCCAGTGTCACGTATTGTGAGGATGACACAAATGAGTTTGAGCAATAATTTTAAAATTTAGGAGTTATAAAGTGGAATTAAAACTATAAATGAATGATCGGTCTACAGGAGAAGCCTACAATAAACAGATAATTACGCAATACAAAAATGGCACAATGATTGAAAATAAAAATACATAAATAGCGAGACTATATTATAATTTAATTCTGTTATCTACTTTAAACTTAACCATTTTTAATAAATGGGCTAAACGCTGTACGAAATCTTATGTAGTAAATTAAACACTATAAAAATAACATCAATGGCTTCTGTCAAAGAGATATCATAATAAAAAACCTCATAAAATAGGTGAAAATGGAACATATCAAACACAAATCAATCTGCACAATATATGTATGATATTTTTTATTAAAATACTAGCGTCTCACCCTCACTCCACTCGGGTTCGTCCCTAGTGAAAATTTAGGTTCGTATGTATTTTTAATGCCGAATCATAAAAAAATAAAATAAAAATTTGGTCCAAAAAATAAAAAAAATTTTAGGCTGGACCACCCTTATCACTTACCCCCTAACGTGTGTTCACCTTGTCGTGGTAGGGGGGCTCAGGTGCCCGGCAATCCAACCGGGCGCGAAGCCAAGAAACGTACAGGGAGGTGGGTGGGAGGCGGCCCTCTTAGGTGGTCGGTGTACCATGTGGGTTGCTTCTGGTACTTATCTGATAGCAGAGTAGACCTTGGAGCAACCCCATGGTTGTGGTGGTCTGCTTCGGCAGACCTGCCGTCGGGGCGTCGTAGTTGAATGCGTAAGCGATCCTGCGACGCCCCATTAAGACGGGGGAAGGTTTTGTTGGGTTTTAGTGGGTAGTACTGGCTTTATTACGCCGGTGAGTCCCACACCTCGTGCGTAAATGCATTTTCCAACGTTAAAAAAAACCCTTATCTCTTAGGGGTATGAAATTTTTTACGTGTTGTTAGTTTACGTGCTATTTTCAGACCTACTGAATATACACACAAAATTTCATAAGAATCGGTCAAGCCGTTTCGGAGGAGTTTTGTTACAAACACTGTGACACAAGAATTATATATACCTATTAGAGAATATAATATTTAGTGTCTGAAAATCTTTTGAATCTCTAACAAAAAGTTACTGCAGGATAGCAGTTAGAAACTTATGTGTCACGACCATTTAATTTTGATATAGGTGGTACCTACTTTTAAAAGTTCATCTTTTTTTTTTTTGATGCAATGAATTGATTCATTTACAAGAATGGTCTTTTGTTCTTGAACTTTCATTTTATTCTCAAAACATTTAACTGAGCAACTAAGCGCAGTAATTGAAGTTATTTTAACAGAGTATCAAACAATATTTGGATGCTATACGAGACAATGGAAACGTCAAGAAGAGTTAGTACTCTTCCATTTTAAGGTTTTTAATTTACTTTACAAATGAAACAACAAGAAGTCGTTCTTGAAATTGCAATTTGTAATGAGGTTTTATTAACTAATAATAATTAATTTGCTTCTATGAATTATAAATCTGAAGATACTGTTTTTTTTTGTATGTAATTATACACGCAAAAATCTCTTAAAAAATAAAGTAACTATTGTAAAAGTCTGTTTGAATTTCACAGTCTCTTTTTTGAAGAAGCATCCTATTTAATATCTAATATCATACCTTAGGTATTAAGCGATTATAGATTATAATTTTAAGAAATATTATGTAGATTTTGCGAGTGAAAACACGGAAAGAGATATTTTTAGCTATCATTAAAAAGGAATCAAAAAGGGATGTTATATTTTGTTACTTAGTGTTTGTATTGTAAGATGCGACAACAAAAACTTCGAAATATTCGTTGCATACATTCTTATATTCAGTACTTTTGCAATATCAAATTAAAACTTTTATGATTGTCAGTACGTCTGCCCATGTGGAAGCTACCACCGCGCCGGCTCGGAAAGCAGTTCTGCTGAGAAGAGGTAGGTATGTAACTTTGTCTAGGTACTTGAATGAATTGAAGTAAAATTCAGACCAATAGTGGTAACCTTAATAGATCCAAAATAGATTTTTACCACCATTGAGTAGTTTTAAATAATCTTGAAATTAATAGAAATAAAAGATATTATATATTATGTATAATATTGTATAAGATTTTTATTATTTATTTATAAACATTTTAAAAAAGAACCCATAGACATAACTAAAAAAAAAAACAATAATAATAAAAAGTTTCACTGTCACTGATTAAATTAGGCTTTTGTATCTAATATACTAATGTATATATAGCAGGTACGAAAACAGACTTTCGCTTTGTAGTCATTTAAGCTTAAATTAGGTAAGAATCTCGGAATTCGAGATACCCAGCTGTAAGTTTGTAAATACTTGTATATTGACACCCTAAAAGTTTTCTCAAAACCTACATATGGTAGGGTGACATGGGCAGGTAAGTGTTGTTAAATAAATTAATACTGAATAAAAAGTGGATAGGTTAGGAAAAAAATTATAAAATATAATATAATAGTTAATAAAAATTGACAAATATTTATAATCATTGATTTATCGATAGTTCATCAACTATATATGGCGCGTTTTCGACCGGAGGCACCGGTTGACCTGAAGTGATCCTGTGACCGCGCGCTCTCCGACCTCTATTTCGAAAACGGTTCACCGTATAAGAAATTTTTTTAAACAAAATTTGTAGAGAATTTTGTATTCTACAATATTGATAATAAATACAAATAGCAAAAACCCATAGGAAATGAGATATTTACAAAAAAACCGCAAAAAAACGATTTTTGTGACCTTTGACCTTGAAATTTAATAGTTGCGTACACCCTACCATATGTAGGTTTTGAGAAAACTTATAGGGTGTCAATATACAAGTATTTACAGACTTACAGCTGGGTATCTTGAATTCCGAGGTGAACTTACTACAATGACTGGACTATGGTAGTACATTGAACCGAAGGTAAAATCAAATTTTACCACAAATATTAACAATAAATAAAGAGTGGGTATTATTTCGGGTGAATTGTCACAATTGTTATCATGCTTCATCATTAACTGCCTCGGAGGAACTGGGTTCGAGTCCCGGGTCGGGCCAAGTTTAGTTATTAAATTATAATCAGTTCAAGGCGCGGACCCCTAAAATCAATCATTTAATTTGTACCTGCACGAAAATCAGTGGTTTTGCGAAAATCCTTTGCCACCTATAATTTACATAGTTTGCCTATAGAGTGAGTCTGTTGATAGATATTTACTTTGCGCACATTCTAAAGCGAGTCACGTGTAGGGATTGGTTGATACGTGACCGGGGACAGGGAACGTAGAATGATGTAGGAAAATGCTGTTTTTCCCTCGTAAAGCCGATTGGGACCTAGATATCTATGCCCCTGTGAATTCAAATAGATGGCAAATGAAAGAAAGGACATTTTAGGTGATTTTTATTTTGTAACAGTTAACAGTTAGTGATTACTTACATCGATTAAGTATATAAATGCTTCATTCATTTAAATATGAGATGATTAATATTTTTATAAGTATAGAATAGTTATTATTAACTGTTTAATTTTTGTAAATCATGTTACGTACGGTAAATATTTTACACGTTTTTTGACTTTTTAATGTTCCCTAACCAAAAAAACGTCATATTAATTGGTCACATTCGTCTATTCGAATTTGGATTTGAAGGTGATTTTAAATATTTTTTTTTATTTAAGCACTTATTACAGTTTCAGAGAGAGGAAAATATTATATAACATAAGAAAAAGATTTTATATAACATGTAATCATAATCAAAAAACGAGTATTGTGAATAATTATTGTATAGTGCAATTTTTATCGATATGTCTGTCTATACATCAATACAAAAACTCTTTAGTTCATATTGTTTAGTAAATAGCATAATATGTAATAATATAACGATCATAAAAATTTTCTTGCCGATTAGGTTTGTTTCCGCTATCAGTGCTTACATATGCTTCTTACTACTTTCAGTGCTGCATGTTGAATTCAAGCTCGGTGACAAATCTTACTTTAAGATAGTAGGTGAGATACTTAAATCAGGACCAAAGCGTACTGTAGCTTTCTTCCAAGCCTCCTCGTTAGTTTTTTTTGGCGCTAGAAACTGTTATTTATCGCATTGCTGTTTGATAAATTCAAACTGAATGACACGATATTATAATACCCTTCTTGTAAAATATATTAAAGATCTGTAGAAGGTAACAATATGTAGAAGAAGCTTATATCATACAGTATACAAAAGAATACGACTTTTTCAAAGTGTTTCACGATTCCAAAGTTCTTCCGTTGTATAGAGACTCTGAATGAATCTTAATGGCATATTTTGCAAATCAATGAGGATCATAATCATTTCGTTCGATTCTTCTCTCAATATCGTTATTTTAATCGTTCGTAGCTTAGCCATTGAATGACTTTCTTGCAGGAGAATTTTTTTAGACGGTTAATATGAAGAGAAATCAGTTTATTTAGTTGCCAAACCAATCAATGCTTTCAAAGAGAGAGAGAGAGAGAGAGGGAGGCTATCAAAATGTTCATGAATTCGCTCTCTTCCAGAACTGAACTTTCTAAGTCTATTGCTTGATAAGATTCTCATGTAGTAGTTTCAAGGGTGGCTGGCGGGTATTTAGACTACTAAAACGGGTCGACAACCTAATAAGTATAATTTTAAAACTAATATATTTTTATAACATGGTTCCTAGAAAATTGTAGTGATATTATTATATCACTACAATTTTCTTGGAACCATGTTCTACTGAATATTCCCTGTATTTGTAGTACATAGCTAATATTAGCTTTATTAAAAATCACTTATTATTTGATAAATTTATGAATAGCTTGTTTTACTTAATATTGTGCAATTGGTACATGATTTACATTAATTACTGGTATATAGATTAAAATATATTAAAATATCACCCTTGTGTAAGAAGCTCAAGCAATATTATTTTTGTTAAAAAATAATATTTTTTATTAATTTTAAACTTTCACCATAATTATTAATAACCATTACAAACGTGTACAGGTTAAATACAGAATCCCGCGTTTTTGTAATAAAATAAACTTTTTTATATTGTTTAACAATTAGTCCTTGTGAAGTTGATGTATACTGAAATAGTATGTATTAATTATAACTACTGAAGTACTCTACTTATTTATTAAATTAATTTTCATATATTAACAACGGGTGTATATTATCTAATATATTTAAACGAGCAATTCTTGTAATTTGTCTTGTAAGTTGTCAATCCACCCACCTTTTTAATTATAATGAAAATTCCTTTAAATCAGCAAACTTAAAATATAAAATATAATTTTATTGAAACTTCAATTAATAACAATAAATATAGGTTAATTTGAATATATCGAACAATTTTAGCATTAAAATTAATAAATCACAACACTCGGCCGTCGACATGCGTGCTATCTCCGGAGCACGCAAATCTCACAACACTCGGCATAAGGTAAGTTCATGATTTCCTATTTTAATTTTAAAAAATAGATTTATTAAAAAGTACTGTCTATATAATGCAAATTGACAAGCAAAAAAATATCATTATCTATAATCTATAAACATTAATAAAACTTATAACTATAAAACAAACACATGGATTGTAATATTTAGTTTACTTTTATTTTAGAGTATCACTGTCATCCGAGCTTGAGAAGCTGTATTCAGAACCAGAAGATTTGTATAACTCTAACGCCTGAACATGAATCCAGGGCCGCATTCTATGTGATGCGACAACGCTTTCGTATGTTTCGGTATTGAAACCGAGAACATTTACAGTATTTTGAAATTTTATATGGACAAATAAATTTTGTAATTAACTTCTAGTTTTTTACTATATCCCCTTCAGGGTATGATTGTGGGCGATCTTTTTTAAAAAGTAATCTTACCTATAGTCTACCCTACCTTAATTTTCGAAACGTCTACTGGTGTTAGCTGTCAAAATTGTCGTTATAGAATTTAAGGTGCCCATTTTAAAGATTATAGGTCCTGTTGTTAATGACGTACGAATACTATTGCTTTACTGTAATTTATTTTATAATAGCCCTAGTGTAAATAGTATTCTTAAATTGGAGTCATTCTAACACCACCATTAAAAAGCCCCATCGTCTATTATTATTGTTACAGTAGGCAATTCTACAAAGTAAAGATCTATCCTATTAATTGGTCAGGTCATCGATGATCAAAATCATTAATTTTGCTTCGACTTCGATAAACCCTAATATCAAAGTTTACTTAAGTTTTAATTAATTATATAATTACCAAAGCCCCTAATCGTAGGTAAATATTAATTACTTTCTTTAAGTTCCAGCACATTAGCAATAAAACATTTCATGATACTACAAATACCGAAATCTATAAATGCGCTCAAATACCTACTTTTTGCTTTTGATGAAATTTCAACACAAACACTAGATTCAAATTCTTATCTACTTACGAGTATTTCGTGTAAGGAGGGGTTTTTTAGAACAATCATCGAAGTTACAATTAAAGCACGTCATGTCATTTTGTCTATTTGTATCATCTGATGAAATTGACATTATTATTAATATGACCATAAGAGAGGAACTTCTAAAACAAGTCTTTTGGTTCACTACATTAGAACTCAACTGCCTTTCGTCATTCAATATCGCATGTACTTAATAATGAAAGTTTATCATAAAAATATTCTGATTTAACAACATTTTTTCTAGTAACCTCCCAAAGTTTTCATCACTCGGGAATGCCTGCTATCCTGCCATTCTGATCACGAGATATTGAGCGTTGGTAAAGATTCATATCATCTTTTTGCTAAGCCACACATTTTTGTAAAGAATAATAAGTAATTTAATTTTCGTACCATTTATAAATTAAGGCACATTCGTTAACTTTCTTTAGCCATCGCTCAACATCTAGTGATCTACTATCTGGGTCAAATTCTGGAACTACATTAATAGAGTTCCTAGTCTTACTTGGATGATCTCGAAGCACTGGAATAATTTTCATCAGGGCTTCGGTTCTTAGGTTATCAGATGATAGTTTCATTTTAACTGGTACTTCCGCATCACCAGAGACCTCCTTCGATGCCGACTGGGCCTTCCTGGAGTAAATCCCTCTGCTCCATCTCCGTCACCTGAAGAATTGTTTTTTAACGCAGTAAAATGTGTTTTTACAATTGCATACTTTAAGCTCATGGGATAGATCATAGATATCCAATTTACTAAAACTCCTTATCTTAACTTCTGCAAATATTTTAATCTCAACTATATACTCGTATCTCTAAAGAAAAGATTTCAAATTTAGGGTATTTGTAACTCCAAAACAACTTTTTATGTAACACACTAAAATAACGGCTATTAAAATTACATGTCAACTAAACATCCCACCTCACCTGCTGAACTGATAGCTATAATGCTAACTACTACGGCACACCTACATGGCCAATCTCTATAGTCCATTTACATGGCTACCACAGCACACATGGCTGTATCATACAGTCATTTACGTTATCAAGGCACACCTACATGGGCACTGAAGCACTTATGCATGGTTATCATAGCACACTTACATGGCTAATGCATGGTTACGATAGCACACCTACATGGCTAATGCATAGTTACCATAGCACACCTACATGGCTAATACATGGTTACTATAGCACACCTACATGGCTAATACATGGTTACTATAGCACACCTACATGACCAATTCAGAGCTACCATAGGACACCTACATGGCTAATGCATGGTTAGCATAGCACACCTACATGGCTGTATCATATAGTCATTTACGTTATCCAGGCACACCTACATGGCTCATCACTTATGCGAGGCTATCATAGCATACATACATGGCTAATGCATGGTTCGCATAGCACACCTACATGGCTAATGCATGGTTAGCATAGCACACCTACATGGCTAATGCATGGTTAGCATAGCACACCTACATGGCTAATGCATGGTTAGCATAGCACACCTACATGGCTAATGCATGGTTAGCACAGCACACCTACATGGCTTTAACCTATTGCTTGTACAAGTCTCCTACATGGTTGATAATAGTAGCACACATGCATGACTAATCTATATAATAAATTCTCAGTTCAACTACAAATTTTCAGCATAAGCAATAAAGATATTATAAATAGTGAATTCTATCATTTGAAATAAATAAATGAGATTAAGATTATTGTACTCACGTTCTATTCTCCTGGGCATGGCTCGTGGGTCGTTACACTTCTGATATATAATGAAAACCACCAGAGTATACTTCAAACGTATAATATTTATAGATTCACATATAAGAATTACACCACACTTAACACTACATATATCACTGCTTTTACTAAAATTACACAACACTGTTTCAGCATAACTTAAAATTAGAATAAATCCCAATCATAAAAAGCACACCTTATATAATAATTTTAATTTCAATCCTGGGTGGATTGAATTATAATGGAAATTCCTCTAAATCATAATAATCCATTTAAGTACTTAATTTATAAAAGCAAACTTAAAATATAAAATATAATTTCATTGAAACTTCAATTAATAACAATAAATATAGGTTAATTTGAATATATTGAACAATTTTAGCATTAAAATTAATAAATCACAACACTATGGACTTAATCTATATTCTATACATATAATAAAATTGTAACCAAGCCGAATCTGTACATTAGATATTTTTTGGAAAATCTTATTGAAATAAATATTATTATTGATACAGATGCGGAATCTATAGTTTTTAGAATTTTTGTCTGTCTGTCCTTTTGTATGTCTTACCGCATCACAGAAAAACCACTGGTGGAATTTTGATGAAATTTGGTATGGTGATAGCTGGTTATCCGGGTCAACATATAGGGTAATTTTTACCGCGAGAAAATATCTCATTTTTGAGAAAAAATACAAAACTGCTATGTAAGAGTATACTAATATAACGAAAACCCAAGAATTTGGTTTTGGTCATCTGAACGGGCAATGGTAGACGGAACAGAACGGAAAACATTCACTATCCAGTTCTTTATCTTTTTCCTTCCATGCTATTTTACATAACTATTATATGCATACATTCATACTTAATTAACCAGTCCTTTTCTGTACGAGCGTGTAAAATGAAAATTGAGAATAATGTATGTATGTATTCAACCCCTTTTGACGTCCTATCATATTGAAAATTGCGAGAGGATCGGGCTGGCCAAGCGCAGGACTGATGGACTTCATATGGCTGTCGAGAATTTGTTAAGTTCTCTCGAATATACAGGTTTTCTGACAATGTTTTCCTTCACCGTAAGATTTAATCATGTTGAAAATAATTCGCACTTTAAAATATCAGAAGTGCGAGGCGATATCCAAGGTTTGAACCCTCAGTACTTAGCTTTTCAAGCAAGCACATTACCACTGGGATACCACCACCTTTTTGAGAATAATAACGTCATATTATTATAAATGGTTAATATTTATTTGCAATTGACTCAAACTATTACTGCTTACATCAACAAGGCTAAAGCTTTGACAAAATTTGCAGAATTCTGTTAGCTGTAATTATAAGTAAACAAAAATATTAGTAGTATCACGACATGTTTGTCTTAGTTTGTGTCTCTACTTGCTGTGCCAGTGGTCGTGGGTTCGAGTCCCGCTGGCATTTATTTGTGTGATGAGCACATAGGTGCATGCAGATAGGTGCACACACGCACACACATGTACACACACACTGGTATTGATTCACTCCGTTTCTTTTCATTTTTTTTCGATTACATTTGAGTATTGTTTTATTTTAAGAAGTTTATCGGAAAGACTGTTAAATTATTTTTATTATTATTTTAATGTGTATATAAAATGATAAAACAAAAATGACTCATTTTCAATTTTGAAATTTTCGGATATTTTCATTAATTTGTTTACACAATTTTGCAGTTTTCTTTATATATGTTATCTTTTTCTCTCGACGACGATATTTTTGTCACTTGAACGTCCACTGTCACGTGCTGCTACACAGCGGAAACGCGGAAACAATCTCGCCCGTGACCATGATTGTTGTAAAGCATTCGAAACGTCGGGAAATAAAAATCAAAATATGATTTTTGATTTATCCATATCTTACAAAAAAAAAATCTTACGAAAGCCTTATTCTGTTATTTTATTATAAATAATAGTAAATACTTGTATTCCTATAACACATTAATTTATGTTTTCCGTCCCATTAGTCTAGCCGCAAGCGGCTGGCCTTTGCGGCTGCTGATTTGGAGGTACTGTGCTCGAATCCCTGAAGGGCCGAGAAATAATGGGTGTTTCTAAAAAGAATAGAACCGCTCCCGTTAGAATTCAATAGTAAGCAGGAGTTAGGAAATCGTCGGTCTAAGACGTTTATGAAAACTCATAAATCCGTTTCTCCGATTATATTGAATTATCATACTATGAAAGTAAACAATTAGAAAGCACACTTGAATTTATGTTTATATGAACATGTGCCGCCGCAGCATTTCTCCCATAAAGATATAATAATAATAAAATCACTTAATGGTAATAGATAAAGTAATAAAACTTTTATAGAATGTCTGTGGACTGTTTTTTTTCAAGACTGCCAATTAAGGGGTAATATCTGTATTATATTTAACTGTGTCTATTTATTTGCCACGCTGCGTAAGACTATACATTAAACTGCTTACTGGATTTTATAATAAAATTAATCTCTTCCTAATTGTGTTTAGTAAAAGCTAAATTTCCAAATACAATATATGTACATAAGTATGTATATTATAACACACTTTTGATGCCATTTTATCAAAAGCTATTAAAATTCACTGCTGTAAGGATAATATGGAGGATGATAAGGATATTTGTTTTATCTTATCACTTAATGTTTTATTTTTATTAAAACTTTTATTTTATATTATACTAGCGGTACCCGCGGCTTCGCTTGCGTTCAAACTTTCGATCGCTACCAAACTTCACAAGATCATCGTTGCGCTAATCTATGTATTTCCTGAAAATTTCACGAAAATCGCTCCTATCGTTTTCGAGTCCATAGGGAACATACCTACATACATACATCGATTTTTATATACTATTATATATTTAGGTTATCGACCCACCCTCGCTTCCTAGGTGCCTGAGGTTAAGGCTACTGCCTATGTGTTAATCCATGTCATACTCTACTTAGTCTATAAATTTGAATTTATTTTTTTCTATCTACTGTACAATTTTTTCTATATAAAATAGTAGTCCGATTAATTATAATTTTGAACATATAATAATTATTTAAATAAAACGAAAAGTTTCTTTTATGAGACTTTGGACTCGGACTTTAAAAACTCCACTCCAAATCTCTAATTTGCCTGAATAATGTCTGAAATGCTTAAAATTTATGAGCCATATAGACCACAAAGTGCTATCTTTTGTTAAAAGGACTAAAAATGAAGAGTGGATTGTGAAATTATAGCTACAAAATATTTGAACCTTAATTCCGGTAAGTAGTCTAACCACCCTTAGAGTTTTCAGAATGTTTTTTTTACGTTATTTCATATTTGTAAAACAGTTCGTAGATTTTGTTAACTGTGTATAATAAATATCTCTATGATATATATTTTATTAAAGTACCTGGCCGACCGAACGTCGTTTGGTGTTTTTCGGAAAAGATATAAAATATGTGTTTTTTTTCAGAAAAGACAACAATATAGTTAAACTGAAAAAGCAAAACCTCATCTAAATACGAAATTTTATCCAAATCGTTAGAGCCGTTAATATTATAAATATAAAAGTTTATGAGTATGGATGTATGGATATTTTTCACTCTTTCACGTCTGAACGAAAAAGAGCGGCTGAACGGATCTGGATGAAATTTGGCACAGAGATAGATTATAGTCTGGAATAAAACATAGGCTACTTTTAATCTCGGAAAAATACACGGTTCCCGAGGGATAGATTTGTTTTTGTTTTTCAAAACATAAGTCTTCAAGAACCGCAATCAGCTTACTAATCTGCCAAAAGAGTTATTTGCGTCTACTTTGAAATTACGAGTGATATCAAATGTTGAAAGTAGTCACTCTTCACTGTTAATCTTCAAATATTTTCTTTTATTTTTTTTCTCTTAAATTAGCTATCAAACACAGTTTGTGTCAAAAGATTTTTAAACGCTCATTGACTTTTGAAGATAAAAAAATTTCTCATTAAGGCTTCGCCAACACTGTGAAAAATAGGTTACTTTTATTCTTCATTATAATATTCAGAGGTAAATGATTTTTATTAAATATTGTGTTGAAAATTTTCTCTTTTATTCAGGTTTTAATCCAAAAAGTCATGTTAACTAGTGTTGCGATTTTATGAATTCAAACAGTTGACCGTTTTCACAGGTCGAGATGAAATCCTGCACCAAACTCACCGTCGTCCTACAACGTGGACCCGTAAGACTCATTAGGCGCTTCACAAGGAGACAATGACGAGACACTCCAAGGCAAAAAGAAGGCGCTTTTGAACAGGACTCTTCCAGGACTATTTTGCCTATCAGGCAAAAGTCTAACAGATAATCATGTAGGACTCTAAGTCGACCTCTAATATTGTATACTTTTTTTATTATAAACTGTCAAGCTGAAGAATGTAAAACCTACTTTTATTAAATTAATACGATAGATTATGAAGACAGTGATATAAAAGGGTTAATGAAATAAAATAAAACATAAATATGTAAAGGGTTTGCTAAATATGGAAAATCTAAATTTACTGTATTGTGTTCTGATATATTTTCTAATAAGTTATTTTTTGGTTTATCATTATAACCACTGATATATTTTCGTTTTTTCTATATGTTTTGACAAAATTGTAAATGGTAAACTACAAAGGTTTCTAGTATTTTGTTTGACCCCTAAAATCTAATGAGAGAGACACATGATACGGTGAATTGAGCGTCCCGCTGGGAAGATTACAAGGTACGGCATACAGTCCTGGCCTTGTTACGTACCGGGTGGCAAGTTATTGTGAGACTTTTTATGATTTAGGTACACATCAAATAATAAAACGTGAGGGACAAGAAAGCAACGGAGAGGAAGAATCTCTTTTATTAGTTCTAATTTATTTTTTCAAGGCGAAACGCAATGAATACTGATTAATTGATGATTCAAGAATATAATAAGATCCAATGAATATATTAGTTTTATCGCTTTCCCGAAAAGATTTTTAAATAAGCACGAATTTTTTACATTATTCTTCGTATTTTTTTTGCTAGATCACGTCTGGAAAAAATAATTTATGTAGAAAAGCTGACTCTTTTCAACCGACTTCCTCAAAAAGGAGGTTCTCAATTCGGCTGTATGTTTTTTTCATGTTTGTTACCTCAGAACTCCGTCATTTGTAAACCGATTTGGACAATTTTTGTGTTGTTTGAAAGTGTATACTTCCAGATTGGTCCCATTTAAATTTCAAAAAAAAATACCACCCCTAAGGGTGGAAAAATAGCTAATGATGAATTTAACCTACTTCTAATTGTCATATTGACTTGAAACTTAGCAAGTGTTTCTATTTCCGTTGATAGTACAGTAGTTCGGTATTGTTGACCTGATCTGATGGTAAGGCCAGAAGGTGGATAGGTGGAACTCTTCAACGGCTAATAGTAGATACTTTGAGTTTGGGCTTGTTTTGTTTGATTTGACAAGCCTAATACGTTAGAATTCTTACTTTGCTACTACTGTGTACACTAAAAAGGGAAAAATATAAACTTTTTAACAAAAAATTAAAACCGACTTCAAACAAAAGCACTAAAAAGTAAAAAATAACTGATTGGTAGTTTTCATTTACTATACATACCTAATCAAATATTTTCGAAATCGGTGCCAGCCCACATAAAGCAAAGCACACCGACTTCGAAAATATTTGATTAGGTATGTATAGTAAATGAAAACTACCAATCAGTTATTTTTTACTTTTTAATGCTTTTGTTTGAAGTCGGTTTTATTTTTTTTTAATTTAGATGAGTATTATAACATAGAGAGTGTATCTTTATTGAATAGTGCATAATAATACACTCACTATATTTAAATCTTAATACTTACTTAGTATAATATATGTCTGTATTTCTGTTCAAAATGAATATTTATCATATACGGTTGGTGAGTTATTATATTAGAACTTACAGGCTTCCAACGGCGTGCCTATACTACTACGCTGTAAGTTACTTTCCTTTGAAATAAAAACACAACATTATTATAAGTATGTGAAAAGATTTTTGTACCAATAGTTAGATATTTTAATTTTTATTATTTTATATATTGAATAATCTAATAAATTTCTCAAATAAATAAAAAGCCTTTAATATTACGCGAGTGACAAGATTTCCTTAAGGACGTAAAGGATAGTGAAGAGTACTTGAACAAAAATCAATCTACTGTGTATAGAGCTATCTTCACGCATGTCCCTTGTGCCGTAGGCAGTGAGAGCTGTATTGTGATTATTCACTATTTTATTTATCTTACTCAAGCTTTCTGTACAATTTATTATATCTATACTAATGTTATAAAGAGACAGAGTTTGTTAAATATAGAAATAATAACTACAAAATAAATTAAATATATTAGTATAGTTGCAATTAACCCTTTTGTATGTATTTGCACCTTAACTCTCACCGGTCGTATAGAGTCGTCGGTCGTGGCGTCCCATCGAACTTTGAGAAAAAAAAGGTATAGAGAGTGCACTTGTGTCTGTGCAAACACTTGTACACTATAATATCTCTTGGCTAGTTTCTGTGAGATTGGCCAAAGTCGGTCAGATGGACACCATCATCATTATGAATTTAGAATTTATTTAAAAATTAGACATTATGTAACTGCATAGGAATGAAAACAATAATCTTCTAACGATTATAAATTTTAACAATTACTTTTTTCCCCTTAGATATGAAATTTTTATTTGTATGTATTTTGTCCTTTTATTCTGATAAGCCATTTAAGTTTAAATTTCATGACTCCGCTTTATGATGATCCTAACAGGTGTGCCGGTTTTATTGCAGCTTCGTCGTTGACTTTAAATCTATAAAATTCTGTAACAAAATTCGTAATTACAGTATTCAAAGAGCCTTCATAAAATATTTTCGGAAATTGTTCGCTACACCTGACTTGGCAACGTAGTGTAGGCGTCCAAAAAAGTCCTCATTTTGTTAAAATATTTTTTCACAAAAAGTACATGGCAACGTATGAAAGCAATTTATCAATTTATAAGATAGCTTCGATAGTAAAAGTTTTGTTATTACATGGTTGCAAAACTTAATAATATTTATATATTCAAATATGTTATATGTATTTTTTTGTTAATTATTAATGAATTGCGAAAATGAGTACGAATATTTATTACTTAGTATACAAACAAAACTTTAAGCTGTGACAAAATGATTGCTGTCTCATTGGTCTATTTGCTAGTATATTATATGGTAGATCCGCAAAACCTGAGTTCAAGTGCCGGTCGGGTCAAGCACAGTTATTAGTTTTTCTGTCTTAAAATTCTCAGTAACAACCAAGAGTTGGAAAGTTGACGGTATTAGCAAAAATTTGAAAAACTAAATATTCATAAGCCTGTAGCTTTTTTGTTATTGATGATATGAAAAAGTTGACAAAGACATTTTTATAGCATTTTAAAATTTTAATATATGAATTGTTAATTTTTATATAATTAATTGTTAAAATAAAATATATATCCACGTAATATATCATTCATTTTATCTTTATTATTTTAATTTTTTTCGGAATTTTTCGATCTAAAGTCAGATCATTTGGCTTATGTAAAGTATTTTCACCCCCTAGTGCGACTTTATTTTTTTTACAATTTGACTACTGAATCTAGTGCTTAATGTGAGACTAAATTTTAGCAATACATTTCGAAGATTGTAGCGTTTCGGCTACGAAACTCTAAAATTGATTAAGTTTAGAATATAGTTGAAAATTAAGACAAAGCCGTTATTTCAATTACATTAAATTAACAAAGGTGTGTGGACAATGCTACGGGTAATCTATGAAACTCTAAGCATATACGTTCAGTATGTAACGTAAAGCTGTTGTTTGGACAATGCTCTGTTTGAGTACAAACACAACGGAGGTATTTGGTTAGACCCTCTCTATGGAATCAGCGATGGGAGCCATTGGGGCTATGATTTAAAAGGCACTCAACTGAACTATGTATGTGTAAGTTTCGAATACATCAGAGCCTGCAGCAATAGAGTAAATGGTATTTGGAGATGTTTTGCTTCTTTCAGCATGATACTTTCATTTATAAATAAAACATAATGTGCTAGCTTTTACGCGTAATTTAGTACAAAAGCCAAAGCTCTGAATATCTGTGAGCTTTTTATGCTTTTATGTATAAAGTAAAAGGACAAAGAACTCTAAACTGTTATGTTATATGGTTATATGGTAGGTACCTAAATAAATGGCTCTACATGCAAAATCAGAAAATTTCTAATATTTCTAGAGTAAATTTTTTTTGGCAATTTTTTTCTGAGTAATACACCGCAATTAGTTTGTAATAGTATTTCATTTCTTAATAAATATAAGTTCCTGAGCCTACGAGCTTCGTTCGGAGTTTTTGGTTAAAAAGTACACTTTTCTTTAAAAAAAGTAAATAAAAACTTGAATAAATACAAAAAAAAAATATACCTTTGTATTCGACCGGGATTCGAACCCGGACACTTACTTAATCTTGCGCCTTGGCTGCTTGACTATGATGCTTATATCCGAGCGTGCTTAATTATGGAACATAATATTTTGCGTGAAATAATGCAAAAGAAAACCACATGAAAATTCGAAAACACGCGTTTTCCCAGACATAAGACTAATTTAGATCGGTTTATCGCCCCCGAAACCCCTAGTGTACTAAATTTCATGAAAGTCGTTGGAGTCGTTTCTGAAATTCAGATTATATATACATATATATATATATATATATATATATATATATATATATATATATATATATATAATATATATATATATATATATATATATACACACATACACATACAAGCATTACTCGTTTAAATATATTAGATATAGAGTTTACTAAAATTTTTAGAATAAAAAAAAGCTTCACTCTACACATAAATTACTCTAAAAGTAATACCTTCCTTCAGAAGGAAGGAACAAACTCGTGTTTTAGCAGCAAACAATCAACAAATTAATTCAAAAGGTGCAAAATGTTGTGTTGAATAAATTAAGTTACGAAATCTCTAAGGTCTCAAGATGAAAACACACTGCTGGATTTCGTAGTCTAAAAATACGTTTTTTTATTATGCAATCTTTTTATTATGATATAAAACGGGATTTTTACCATGTTGCTCACCTATTTTTTTAGATTTCTAGATTTCTTACATCGGCACTGTTACAAGCGCCATAATTACTGATATTAAATTACTTGTCATATTCCTATAGGACAGCACTTCTAGATGACTTGAGAGAATTTATGCGAAGGACTGATAGTTATAAGAGCTTTCATCATCAACTTCAGGCTACTGTCTAATTCCATTGAATCCTTAACAAACCCAATAACTCTTATCTGTAATGGGATTTGGATTTAAATCTCTAAAGTGTGCTGCGGTACAAGCTAGCTAAAAAGTCAGCAATTAAGTTCTAAACCATATGCTTAAGGTCTGTTGCTTAATGTAGTACTAATAGCTTTTTTGTACAAAAATAGATTCACGTGATACATTAGAACTTTTGCTTTTTACGGGACAAAAATTTTTAAATAAATATTTACATCAATCATATGAACTATTTTAAAAATCCATTAAATAGTAATTAATATTGTTATGCCTAGATCATATAAGAATATAATATGAAGGGTGATGAAACTATAAATACGAAAAAGAATACAAATAAAGGAAATTAATTTAAACTATTCTTCTAAATATGTTCTTAAATAATAGTAAGTGGCAATGTACATTAAAGGGACAGTTTTATATATAGTCCAGCGATTCCTGTCGACAAACTAACAGTTATATGACAATAGAATTGGATGGATATAACAACTTGTCATGGGCTTTTAACAAAAATTGGAGTGAGGCCCTACTAAAATATTCTTCTTATGTACCCCAAATGGGAAAAGCGGTAAGTTATAAGTATAACTATAGACTATAAAAATAAAAACTTTTTAACAAAAAATAAAAACCGACTTCAAACAAAAGCACTAAAAATTAAAAAATAACTGATTGGTAGTTTTCATTTACAATACATACCTAATCAAATATTTTCGAAGTCGGTGTGCTTTGCTTTGTATGGGCTGGCACCGATTTCGAAAATATTTGATTAGATATGTAAATACATATATATATACTATTAAATAATAGGTATATATATATATATATATATATATATATATATATATATATATATATATATATATATATATACTATTAAATAATAGGTAGGCTTTAATTACTTAGCCAAAGCACACCGACTTCGAAAATATTTGATTAGGTATGTATAGTAAATGAAAACTACCAATCAGTTATTTTTTAATTTTTAGTGCTTTTGTTTGAAGTCGGTTTTTATTTTTTTGTTAAAAAGTTTTATTTTTCCCTTTTTAGTGTAGACAGTAGTAGCAAAGTAAAGATTCTAACGTGTTAGGCTTGTCAAATCAAACAAAATAAGCCCAAACTCAAAGTATCTACTATTAGCCGTTGAAGACTTCCACCTATCCAACTTCTGGCCTAGCCATCAGATCAGGTCAACAACACCGAACCACTGTACTATCAACGGAAATAGAAATACTTGCAAAGTTTCAAGTCAATATGACAATTAGAAGTAGGTTAAATTCATCATTAGTTGTTTTTCCACTCTTAGGAATGGTATTTTTTTTTTTTGAAATTTAAATGGGACCAATCTGGAAGTATACTCTTTCAAACAAAACAAAAATTGTCCAAATCGGTTAATTAATGACGGAGTTCTGAGGTAACAAACATAAAAAAAAAACATACAGTCGAATTGAGAATCTCCTCCTTTTTGAAGTCGGTTGAAAAACATCTATACATGCGTTGTGAATGCCAAAGCATTTTTTTCTATATTTATTATTTTTCAACTTACGCTTAAATCACTGAGCAGATTGCTAAGAAATTTGGCAAGAATATGGATTGCGTCATTCTGGACGGACATTTCTGTTCTATGTATTAACCTGGAAGCGCTTATAAGATTTACGGAGCCGCGGGTAAAATCTAGTTTAATAAATGACAACTATTGTAAAACTAAGAACGAGATATTTTGAAGAATTAATAATAATTTGTAACAAAAGTGAATAAACAATAGTACATGGTCTTTTAGTCTAAGATCCGAAGCAATCTCATCCTTCGCCCATCTGCTTAACGGATGAAAATGATTTAGTTTACAATTAATGTAAAGATGACTTGATATAAACAAAACATATATATGTGATAATGATGGAGTCCATTCACTAAAAATATTGTACTTTTGTTACCAAATATTTTTGTTTGTTTGTTTGTTTGTTTGTTTGTTTGTTTGTTTGTTTGTTTGTTTGTTTGTTTGTTTGTTTGTTTGTTTGTTTGTTTGTTTGTACCGAATAGGCTCCGAAACTTCTTTACCAAGTTAAATAAAAGGTAAGAAGATAGTTTGAGAACCTGTGAAGAACATAGCATAGTTTTTATCCCTGAAATTATCTTTAAGGGGGTGAAAATGGGGATGAAAGTTTGTGGGGAAGCAACCTAGGGACGAACACGAGAGAAGCGAAGGTGAATCGCTAGTACAACATATTTCTATATCTGTAAGGACGAAAACTTTTTACGCAATAAATAGGCGATGGATAAACTTATCTCAATTCTACTAGTTGGCCTTTGTTTGTTGTTTTATTTCATTTAACTTGTAGTTGCGTTTTCAAGTACTTAAATTTAATGAAATTCCTGCTATACTTCCTAGGAATACTAGAAAGTTTGAACATTTGATGTTGATTAAGTTAAGATTAAGACGTTTTAAGTTGCTCTCGTGTATACAACAATAAAATAACTTTACTCGAACATTGCTAACAATCTTCACAACTTCTACATATAATTATCACATGTAATTGAGATACCTGTACTCGGTAAAAGTTATTCTTTTGGCAACTATTTATAAATAGGTTTACGTAAATAAAAAGACCTTGTGAGAAAGGACAATGCTCGTTTTTTTCCTATGATTTTTTGTTACTTCAAAATAGAAATATATTAAATTTTATTCATTTTTGACATGTTTGGTCATTGAATCGTTTGAACAGGAGATTTTCTATACTAATATTATAAAGAGGTAAAGTTTGTGATCTTGTGAGTTTGTGAGTTTATGAGTTTGTGACGTTGTAGGGGGTAATCTCTGGATCTACTAAACCGATTTTCAAAATTCTTTTACCAATAGAAAGCCACGTTCTTTCTGAGTGTTATAGGCTATATTAACCCGAAAAATGAAAAGGCTTTTTTGTGGTAGTCGGATTTGCAAAGTAAGTCGGAGAAAAAACTGTCGAACGAAAACGTTTCTTACGAACGCTGCCTTAACGATGAGAGATATATGATTATGTTCTAGAGAAAAAATGTAGAGCTTAATAATACCAACAAAAAAGTCAGCGACAGCATATGTCTAACTTTTATATTTAAGTCACAAAAAGTAGTTTTTTATATTAAAAGAATAATTTAAATCGGTAGGTCATGTTTATTGGGCATATTATCAACAATTATGAATTCTTATCAAAATAAGTAAATTTATCGTCTAAAATGTTTAAAACAAAAGACTTTTCTCTTTTACTGCATATAATTTGGACAAATGGTTAAAGAGATAATACAACATATTCGTAGGTATAAACAAACCCAAGCGAGCTGTTTGTCTGTTTTTCTGTTTGTACGGGCTAATCTCCGAATCTATTGGACTGATTTAAATGAAATTTTGCATGGTGATACCTTATATTCCCGGGCAACATCTTAAATACTTTTCATCTCTAAAAATTAAAAAGTTCCCGTGGGATAGTTAAAAAACTATAACAACTTATACAGCTTAGTACACAAAAACTACTGATTGGATTTTAATGAAACTTTACAATAATATAGTTCATACATGAAAAAACAAATCAGTTACTTTTCATCCCGGAAAATTAAAGAGTTTCCGTGGGATAGTCAAAAAACTATAATAACTTATACAGCTTAGTACACAAAAACTACTGTTTGGATTTTGATGAAACTTTACAATAATATATATAGTTCATACATATCATATTCCGGAAAAATATACTGTTCCCGTGGGATAGATGTTTTTGTTTATTTGTAACGTATTATGTTCACAACATAGACCCCAAAACAATAGTTATTAAAAAAATTGTCTGTTTGCCTGTATGTCTGTTTGTCTGTTTTTGCATGAGCGTTTCACGCGAAAAGTAATGTACCGATTTCAACGAAATTTGGTGAAGTGATAACTTATTACTCGAGTCAACATTTAGGATACCTTTTGTATGTATGTATGTATTTATTTATGTATGTATTCAGCCCTTTTTAACGTGCCACTGCTGGGCACGGGCTCCCTTCAATACCGGGGGGGGGGGGGGGGGGGGGGGGGGGGGGGGGGGTCCTCACGATGTTTTACTTCACCGTTAAGACAAGGTAATTGTGTTAGAAATGATTCGCACATGAAAATATCAGAGGTGTGAGACCCGGGATTTGAACTTGCTTCACTCGGTTTCCCAAGCGAGCGCGTTACCACTTAGCCCGAGAGCTCGTGAAGAATTTTGGGAATGTCCTTTTGGCAAGTTGAAATTGTGAAAAAATATAATTTCGTGAATTGGCGAGTCCAGTCCCGCGAGTCTGGTATAGCTTTAGCGTTTATTCCGTTACTGCGCAGTATATAATATTTGCAAAAAAAATATCCAAAAAAACATACTTTTGGCAACTTGATTTTTGTTTAACCTTTTAATTTAGTTTTCATATAATTCAAAAAAAAGAACCCCACACGTTTTGGTCAGTTATAAATTATTGCCAGACCTCTCCAAAGATTCATTTTTTTTTATTCCAAAAAATATACTTTTGGCAATCTGAAATTTTAATCATGTATTTATTAATATAGAACATAAGAACAAAGTGTCTTCACCTTAACTAGAGACTTTAAGAAAAGTGCCATTGGACACATTCTTAGATATATTATTTTATAAAACTAAGTTAAAGTTATATTACTCATTAGCCTTGTTGGCTAGATCGTACTAATATTAGGTTACAATATTTTTTATGTATTTATTGAGTAATTTTCAATAATACTTGCAAATCGCCAGACGAATTTACCGGTTATAAACCATTCTCAGACGTAAATAAAGTTTACAAATTAGTACTACAAAAAAGTCTTATGCGTAACCATAGATGCGAGAAAAATAGCTTATTGAGGTATGCCAGCAGCTGATGGGGGCCCAAGGTCCTCGCGCTGTGATTGGTTATCGAGAAACCTTCCCAAAATTCGTCGCCAGCTCTCGGAATAACTGGGATACCACTGCCCAGATACCTTTTACTTCAAGAGAATCTTTCTTTCCCACGGGAAAATACAATAACTGGTTTTATCGAGTCCTCCCTAGAAACCTTCTGCTGGCCTTCTGCAGCCTTAAGACAATATACTGAAAAATTGTAGGTCTTGAAAAGTCCTACAGAAGAGTTTTGAATTGTATATGTCTATCTCCTAAGTTACACTCGCAATATTTATTCTTATCTATACGTATAATAAAACTAACTTAGTCAAATCGATGTGCGCGTTTCACGCAAAAAGTACTCAGCCGATTTTAACTAAATTTTGTATAGTGATAAAACTTAGTACTCGGGTCAACATTTAGGATAACTTTTACGACTGGCAAATTATTCATTCCCACGGGAAAACACTGGTTCTATCGAATCGTCCTTAGAAATTTATATGGGTAACGTTGGCTCAACCTTAAGAGATAGATCAATACATTGTGCAAGAAAATTGTAAGTCTTAAAAAGGTCTATAGAAAAGTTCTACATAGTATATGTCAATCTCCTAAGGTACACTCACTATAACTTTTTTCATTATTATATATTACTGTTTTATTATACGTTATTTATTCTATCTATACATATAATAAAACTGTAGAGGTTAGAAAACAAAAATGCTAAAAACCGAGTCAGTTCCCTTCTTACATCCCGAAAGAAAAGAAATAGAACAAATCCAGTTTTTTTTCAATATTTTTGTTTCTCTGTCTGTTTGTTTATTTGTACGGGCTAATCTCCGAAACTATTGAACCGATTTAAATGAAATTTTGCATGGTAGTACTTATATCCCCGGTCAACATCTAAGATACTTTTCATTCCAGAAAATTAAAGAGATTTCGTGGGATAGTTAAAAAACTATAGTAACTTATACAGCTTAGTACACAACAACTTATCCACCTAATTTAGTAAAATTTAGCATGTTGATACATTATATTGCCGGTTAAACAACAGGTTACTTTTCATCCCGGAAAAATGAACGGTTCGTGGGATAGATCTGTTTGTGCTTTTCCTTTTTTAGAGGTGAACCCGAGTTAAGCGAGGGTGAGCCGCTAGTATTTAAAATAAAATCGTATATGTATACTAAGTAACCAAATAGATAGTAGTAGGTAATAATTGAATATTAGCAAATTAATGTCTTTATTTTTAGATTGGTTATATAGCAATATTTAAATGCAATATTTTTATTTAAAATGTCGATAAATCTAAGAAGTATTATGCAATATTTGATAACGTTTATGATAATAAGCATCTTCTACGATAGGAGAACTGTTTAATGATAGATACCGTCTCAGTATGTTTCTATTCTATCCACGACCAGCAAAAACGTCTTTGCAGCGTCTTCAAAAATGGTTAGAAGATGTGTATGATGGATAAGTAGCATTTTAAAGAAGAAAGTTTTATAGGATAATTAGGTTATTAGTTAATTTATTTTTTTAATATTTATACTGTCTTAGATAAATGAAATTAATATACTTAACATAAACGTTGGAAAATATATACCATATTTTGCTATAATATTGTTCTTTCTTACATTTTTGTTCACACAAATAACTTAGGTACAGTATTCTACAAAGAGTAAACTTCTGAACTCAAATGCCTTGTGCCATTACAAGAGATATCTTACAAATTTTCACACGTAGGTCCTAAGAGAGTGGGGAACTTTGAGGATAATTAAATTAATCACAATGTTCATAGAAAGATTAATATATAACCTTAAGACATCGACTTAATATTCCTCACAAAGAAGGTAATCCATAAATATAATGCTCTTTTATCATACATTGAGACCATTTTGAAACGTTCATTTTTCAAAATGCCTTCTAAGCTTAATTTTTTTTTTGGCCAAATAAATAATAATGCTATCTACACAATTTAAATTCTCAGGTATGAATATAATTGTATTTAGCCCTGTTTAACGTCCCACTGCTGAGCACAAGCCTGCAATACGAGGGTGATCAGGCCATAATAAAGCAAGGCTTACAGTGCTAATCTAGCACTGTGAGTAACTGGTAAATCTATACATATAATAAAAATGGTAACTAAGCCGAATCTGTACATTTGATATTTTTTGGAAAATCTTATTGAAATAAACATTATTATCGATACAGAGGCCGAATCTATGGCTTTTAGAATTTTTGTCTGTCGGTCTGTTACCGTAACACAGAAAAACCACTGGAGAGATTTTGATGACATTTAGTATGGTGATAGCAGGTTATCCGGGTCAACATATAGGATACTTTTTACCGCGGGAAAATATCTCATTTCTGAGAAAAAATACAAAAACTGCAATGTAAGAGTATACTAATATGTAAAACCTAAGAATTTTGTTTTTAGTTATCTGAACGCGGGCGGAGCCGAGGCAATGCTATTTTTATATATCTTTCAAAAACTAGATAGGTTCTCTTAGATCTGGAGATTTCCTCACAATGCTTTCCATCACCGTAAGGCGCGTGGTTATCGTAATGAAAATGATTGAAAATATGACAAATGGTAAATATATATCATAGCATCAAAAGAAAATGTTGTTATGAGCTTTCGTTCTGGGATATGAAATTAAAGCTGATGACTTGCAATTATTATGATGTAATATTTCTCTTACATACATGAGAGATACTTATAAAAGTTCACGTACATACGTGAAGATACATAAGACGACTTACAAATATAAATTATCAAAAATAATTCCTCCACTAGTCTGTATAATAAATATTATAAATGTGGAAGTTTGTGAGTATGTATGGATGTTTGATACTCTTTCACGCCAGAACGACTGAACTGATCTGGATGAAACATTGACTTGGCACAGAGATATATCTCTATATCTGTCTGGAATAGCACTATACTAACTTCTTTTTATCCCGGAAAAATATATAGTTCCCGAGGGACAGATTTCAGAGCAAAACGAGAGTGAGCCGCTAGTACTATATACTTGTATTTATGCAGTTCACTCTTTGTATTTCTTCTTAATTTTTTAGGATTAATACAATATTGTTCTCAAATAATATATGAAACTAATTATTGATTTTAAAAATTGTTCTTTCTTTTCACTACACAATTTAATACAAATATTTTTACCGTTGACAATTATCATTGAGGATGGTTTAGACGTGCTGTTAATAACGTAAATATTCGCCACTCGCAACTACCTACGCAAGAATATTTACATTTTGTTGTGAAAATTACTTGTGTGGATAGCATAAAAGTTAGAATCTCTTTAAAAGTGTATCGCAGGCTCCTTGTACGTGAGGCTGCTTAACTTTATCTTATTTTTGAATAAGCAAGATTTTGGTGTTAAATATTTTTATATATCGTTACCGTCTTTACTGTTGTATTGTTTGCTTTTCTTATAAATATTATTTTACTAGCGGCTCACCCTGCTTCGCTCGGGTTCGCCTCTAGAAAAGCGCAAATAGATCTATCCCACGGAAACCGTTTATTTTTCCGGGATGAAAAGTAACTTGTTATTTGACCGGCAATATAAGGTATCAGCATGCCAAATTTTACTAAATTAGATGCATAAGTTGTTGTGTACTAAGCTGTATAAGTTACTATAGTTTTTTAACTCTCCCACGGGATCTCTTTAAAATTTTCCGTAATGTAAAGTATCTAAGATGTTGCCCGGGGATATAAGGTAACACCATGCAAAATTTCATATAAATCTGTACAACAGATTCGGAGATTAGCCCGTACAAACAGACACAGACAGAGAAACAAAAAATTTGCAAAAAAAACTGGATTTGTTCTATTTGTCTTCTTACATCTCCATGACTCGGTTTTTAGCAATTTTTTTCTATGTACAGACATTCGACCTCTACAGTTTTATTATAGTATAGATAATATCTAAAGACATTTAAAGTGTGTATATTATAATATTATTTGTCAAGGAAGGAATATGATATGAGTTATGTAGACAAAGATGATATCGTGTTATATTGTATTGAAGTTTAATATTATTGTATATAATCATGAAGTAATATATGTATATGACAGCGAGCTCATCAGATTAGAGTGTGAAGTCAGGCTTCCACAGCACACTCTAGTAAAGCGTCGAAGCGATGGCAGCAGGGTGATACAAACTGGCAAGTTTTAAAAAGAAATTAAAATAGAGAATAAAGTTGACTATTAGAGAAATAATAAAAGGAATGTCAGATGTGGACCGCGTTTACGACGAATTACGTATTTCCGAAGTTGTTATCATTATTCATTGTGTAACGTTTAATTTGTGTTTTATTTTGTGAACATTGTTTCTTAGTTCTGAGTGTGTGAAGTGTAACTGACTTAGTTGATTAAATCTACTGTATTTGTTAATATACATTATTTAAGTTGACGCCAACTATAATGAATAATTCTGATGCTGTCCGTCCTGCGCCGAGAAATATTATTGTCGCGTAGTGATGAGTGCGTAACGTTATTACACTAAAAATTTTATATCTTTAAACGAGTAATTCTTATATATATATATATATATATATATATATATATATATATATATATATATATATATATATATATATATATATATATATATATATATATATTACGATTTTCATGAAATTTTTAGTACACGGGAGGTTTCGGGGGCGATAAATTGATCTAGATTAGTCTTATGTCTGGGAAAACGCGTGTTTCGAACTAAAAGTAACTTATTTTTACAACCGAAGCTACCAAGATTTTACTATTATAGCAAGTACCTCCATTCCAAATCCTGGTATTATAAAGCGAAAATGTGTTCTTTGAACATTTTTAATTTAAGTTTGAGGAATGCTTGATACAAAAATAGTAAGTAGTAATAAAGAGGATTAAAGGTCAATGCAAAATTTAAAAATTTTGCTTCATTTTATCTATCTTAGCGTGTGTAGCCGTAGACAATGACTGTACTGTAAAGCGTTCCCTTTAAATAATATTTTATTTTTTTTTTTGGAATATGTTACAAATGTATTCAATCAATTTTATCCTTTTGCTATAGTGCTTTATAGACGACCATTGTATTCTTTGCTGGTTTTATTTACGAGGAACCCAATAAAATGCATGCAATGGAAAATAGGTTAACGGATTTCATAAGAGAACGTAAACAACGGTGTTTTTGCAAAGCTATAAAATACAGCTACGGATTGCGTTTCAGATTTATATTAATTGATATTATGTACAACAGTATGGCGTATTGTGGGTAGAGTTCGATTGGTGACCAATTAGGCCAAATTCTGCGTACTCAAAGTCTTTACGGTCAGGGTGTATTTTAGGTTTGTAATGTTTATACTTTTTTATTATATTTCTACTAGGGGCTAAAAACGTGTAGATTTTTATTGTGAGCTGAACAATAAATTGTTCAGTAAGCTTTAGTATTCTATCAAAGAATATCTAAAGGGTAAAATGCGTCAGAGGAGAATATCTATTGAAGTATGGACCGCCGTCCAATTTAGACATTTCAAAACCAAACTTGTACTAGACAGTTTAGATATTACAACCTATTAAATATAATACATTTAGTTATTATTTTTATTAAAATGAATGGAATTATTGAGTTATGGTTAATATATTGTGTTTACTTATATAATATAAACTAGCGACTCACTCTTTCTTCGCTCGGGTTCGTCCTTAGGTAACTACGTTTTAACGGTTAGTATGGAATAAATAGATTATATATTATTAAGCGACCCTCATCGTCGACCATATGTTATTCCCTATAACATCAGCTTTCATCTTCTTTCCCTATATCATCAGCAGAGATCACTTTAAGTGATAAGGCCGCCTTTACACTGAAATATTTTGTAGTGCTGTATTGTTTTAAAATTGTACTTCTTTTATGGAATCTCTCTATCTGTAATAAAGAATTAAATAAATAAATAAATAAATCAGCTATCTTCCAGTGAAAGTCTCGTCAAAATCAGAGCCGTTTCAGAGATTATCCGGAACAAACATACAGATAGACAGACAAAAATAAAAAAAAAGTGTGTTTTTCTTACAAGTACCGTATATAATTACATTTGCATTGAGTAAAATGCTGTTATTTTGAAATTACAAACAGACACTTCAATTTTATTTATCTGTATAGACAACAATAAATGACAGTAACAGAATGTTGCCTAACAACTCAGTCGCGTATGTTTCCATTTTTTGACCAAATGAGAAGCCAATTCTTCGAAATTCATATCTTAAGTTGATAGATTACATACATTGATCTCAGACATTTAAAGATACATACATCGAATACATTAATATTTATCGGTTATCGGTTATTGAATACTATATTTAGACGTCACTTTAATAAATCATTAATTAGTTCCGGTGTTTACATAAATGGTTAATCAAATTTCAATTCAAAACTTACTGACCACTAGAAGATGCAGGTAGGTAATAAAGATAGTAATTTTTTTTTCAAGCAAGAAAAAAGGTACTTTAGACAATTTTACTTTAATACAGGAAGTAGGAACTATCAAATTAAAATAAGTATGAGGAATTTTATTTATTTTAAAATTTTAATGCTTTTGGTACAAAACTTTTGTACTAGGTTATTAAGTTTCCTCCTCCTTCCTTTTCCTCATTCGTCAACTTCCTAGAAACACCATCTGTTAAATTGACAATTCCAAAGTGCTTGTAAAAGTCTATTTAAATATTTATTCAAAATTTAAGTTTATATTTAGTATTTTCACGTCAGTCACTCAAAAAGTTAGTTTTATATCATCTAAAAATAAAAAAAATTGCGCATAACGGTTTAAATTCTGCTAACGAAAAAGCCAAGAAAATTGCTACTTAAGAGATAAACTATTTGGAATATAAAGTTTTTCAATTTAGCGAAAAATATCTGAGAAAGAACTTTTCTTATCTAAACACTTTTTTGTGTTGGATCCGACTTTGCCTAGTGACCTTAAATTATCAGATTTCAGTGTTCCGCAATGTCGTTCCCTTTTTGACCTAAGCAATTTTATATGAAGCCAAAGCCAAGTCAAACTTCCTTTTCATATTATATGGCATTTATAAGTATTACATTATACAATGTTATTTTTTCAAGTTGATAGTTCTAATAACAGAAATTTTACTTATACTTTGTGCAATTGTTGATTCATTTTGATTCTCCCAAACAAACCAACGCTAAACGAAGCCTTTTCGAGCCTAATGCAAAGGAAATTGGAAAAGCAAATCCAAACAGCTCGCGGTGTGGGATATCGCTGTACGGAAATGAAAAATAATATGGACGGATGTTTCAGAAAGAGAAGTTTAGTCGTAGACAATATTTGTTACGACAACTGTCGCAATTGGTTTTGTAATTATACAGTAAAATACAATTATTAAAATATAAGTCGTTATTTGTTGAATGGAGTATGAAACTTAGCATTCACATATACCATGGAAACATACACAATAAATTAGTTATTACGGTAAAACTTTTTGTGGAGCCAGTAGATAGTTATATTAATTTATATAATCATTTTTTAAATTAATTAATGTTACTGTAATTTATAACGATTTCACGCGGACGGACACATCGGCAACCAAAGGCTAGCTTAATATCTATTTCATAACATTGTATTACTACTTTCATATTCTTTATTGCACAAATAAATTATAAAAAACAAAATACATAGAAAGTGACGTGGACAAAGGTGGACTTATCTCTATAAGAGATCTCTTCCTGTCAACCCATGCATGTGGGTAATAGTGTTAAATGGCGGGACAGAAAGAGAAAGTGCAGATTTTTGTTATAGTAAAGTATATAAGTATTACTACTTGTATGATTAAATTGTAAATTGTAATTTATGCACAATATGTCTTCCCCAACTTGCACAGATAAACAATATTGTTCTTTTAATTGAAAATGATTATCCTACATTTAAATAAAATAATTCATTCGTGACTTAATTGTGTAACAAAATCAAAGTCAGAAAACGTAAAATCAGTTATAAAATGAAAAGACAATTCGCACAACGAAATGAAAACATTCAGAATGAAGCTTCCGCAGAAATAACAGCACGTATCAAGGCAGCTATAAAAAATGTTTGAATAATGTATATACAAAGTAGAATTGTCAGCCGGAGAATATATTCAGTGCCACCATCACAGATTATTTCCTATTGCATTGTAATTGAGAGCAAGAAGCTAGACTGTACTCGTATTTGGTTTGCACTTGTGATAAAATATAGAGCATTTATAACGACAAGATGTTACTTTATAGAAAAGTTCTTTTTCTTTATAAAAATTAATACTTTTTTTTTATTGATTTTAACAACTAACAAGTTATAAGAAAATATTTTTTGGTTATGCAGTGTACAATTATAAAGACAAAAGTTCAATTCCTAAAAAAATTTATATATATATTTAAAATAAAAAAAAACTTGTATGTTTAAAAAAAAATAAAAAAAAAAAAAAAAAAAAAAAAAAAATAACACAATTGTTATATACGAGTATTATAGATGATAAGAGAAATTGCTTTGCATTATAGGTTAGAATAACCTAATGGTGAGAGATCGACGTAGAGAAAACAAAAACAAATTAGTGACCACTTATGTACATTACTTAAGACTTAATGTGTATCTTTATATTCATTATATTAACAACTAGCAATGTACTTGCTTGTAGCTTCACTTGGGTGTGTCCTTAGGAGTCTTTTTGCTATACATTTTACTGCCTTATTTCAAAGCGCCAAAGCAGGGAGCGCTGATAAAGGAACTCAACGGCCAGGTTTCTTCCGATTACAATTAAATATATTATTATATATATAGACAGTAAACACATTTTATCAAAATAAAAATGTTCCTATTAGTGAATTTTCAGGATCGGATCAGTTGTTTCAAACTTACAAACTTTATCTCTATATAATATTACCTCCAGGTAAATTTCTAAGAAATTAATTAAAATTCTAAGAAATCTATTATTAACTGACTCGCCGGCGTGTCCGCGGTCGTGGAGGGAATATTGATGTAGAAGAATCGATTAAATAAATTTATATTTTGACTTGAATATCCCAGTTTTATTTACGTTGCTTCAATATCTAAATCATAAAAAGTCTCGCAATAACTTGCCACACGCTGCGTAAAACAAACCCGGGACTTTATGCCTTTGAGCCGTGTAATATCATCCCAGCGGGTCGCTCAGTTCACGCCGCCTTGTAAGACGCTGTCATTGGGCTTTTTTATGATGATTCCTTACATTATTGTGTATTACATATTGACATGAAAATCATAAAAATGTGTGATGTTCCATATTACTACTTCTTTTGCTTTATTGACCGACTTCGAATAGGAGGAAGTATTCAATTCGGGTGTTTTATTTTCGCTTTTTTTCGTCAATTATAAATCAATCATATATATCTTTTTTAGTGGATTTGTTAATTGAAATTATTCAATTTTTTTTTGTGAATTTGTTGTTGTTCAATTACTTTTAAAATATTTTTGGAAATGGTGATTTCTTTTAGTCAAAATATAATTAAGTAGTTTAAGTACACAAATCCATACTAATATTATACATGCGGAAGAAAGTCTGTTGATCTCCTTAACTTAGCAATACATTTTATTACAAAAATTCAATTTAAATATGTATGTAGGATGTTTTTCGTAGAACTTATTGTAAGAGGATTTTGTAACCTTTAAGGATATTTTGTAATAATCTTGTATGTAGTAATAGAGATTTATCCTTAAAAGGGTTGATTTATACAATTCTTTAGAAAAAATCCAAACGTACATTACTTTTTCCTGTAAGTTTGCAAGTCAATATTTATTTATGTACTAGCGACTCACCCTCGCTCCGCTCGGGTTCGTCACTACTTACGCTTTAACGTTTGGTTTCGATTTCTCAGAGGTGAGATATTTTCCCGCAGTAAAAAGTATCCAATATGTTGACCCGGATAACCAGCTATCATCATACCAAATTTCATCAAAATCCTTCCAGTGGGTTTTCTGTGATGCGGTAACAGACAGACAGACAAATACACAGACAGAGAGACAAACATTATAATAATTATAGATTCGGCCTCTGTATTGATAATAATGTCTATTTTAATAAGATTTTCCAAAAAATATGTAATATACAGATTCGGCCCAGTTAGAATTTAATTATATGTATAGATAAATGAATAATCCCATCAAAAACATACTGTAAAAAAATTGCAAGTCTCGCAACGCATTTCTTCTACCGCAAAAAGCTATGAGATATAATGTAAAACCAAGTCGGTTAATTTTTTCATTACCTATCTATGGAAGCACTATCCGACAACTTTGTCATAAATCGTTACCGAATTAGTTAAGTTACAACATTTTATAGTGAACGTATTAATATTAGATATATTTATTTCTTTAATTAATAGAATGGCTTGGCCAACGCACATGATAATAGAACTTACAAATAATAAAATTTACCTAATATTAGCGTTCTGAGTGCATTATTTATGTTAGTGTATGCATGTTAGTGCGATGGAAATGCAATTCGATAATACAACAGGCGTAAGATAAACGGCTATACGAGCTTTAATGTGAAACACCGCCATCTTCCCGGGCTGTTACTGTGTATTTTCAGACAGATAATCCCAATATCTATTCTTCGCCCGACCTGGGACTCAAACCCGTCCTGGATTTTGCAACCGTACATGCTAGTCACTAGATCTACGACATTAATAATATTAGAGTGTATAGTTTAAAGTGTATATTAGGTTCAAATTTTCAGCTTCATAAAATATAAACAGTCGTTAGCTATTTCATAGTGAGAGCAGCCTGCAGAAATTTTCATGATTGCTTTAATAAGAACTGCTTTTAGAGTTTAAGCTACATTTGAAGAGAATGTTATTTCATGAGAACTCGTTTTAACTTTATCATTCCACACCAGATTAATGAATTAAATTAAGGGGAATAACTTTGTTGTACTATAACCGAGTAAATTGCCAAAGCCAGTTGCCAAAATATTAAATTAATATTTTTTATTTATTGTTTTTATTGAAATTAAATAATTAGTTCATAATTACATTTTGTAAGATTATTATTTTTATTTTTGTACATATCATTATAAAACTTCTTCGAAAGGCTCTGGTATCTTAACAGATAAAATCTTTTATCTCGGATTCGTGAAACATTCGCTAAATTATAATTATTATGTAAGTATATTTTATCTAAGAAAATTTTCAACAAAAGATATTTAGTGTTCTTCTCTAGAATATTGTTTCTAACTAGTGATACCAGTAATATTTAAAATATATTTTAATGTACTTATATGTTTCTCCGTTATGAGTTTACATTTACACATATCTTTTACAAATAACTACTTCATTTGCATACCTAAATACATCATACGCAAACGTACACCTTGACATATATATCCCTTGCGGTGTAGGCAGAGGGAACAGCGCACCAAGCGCTACGATCTACATACGTCTTTCACTTCTTCCATTGTTATCATTTTCTTCATACACGGTCGTCGTATCTAAATACGATAAAATTTAAATAGTATATTAATAAACATAAATCGAACTACCAAAAGTAGAAATATTAACGAATATTTCTACTTTTGGTTGATAAGTCGGTACTGTTAAATGAAGAAGAAGATACGTATATAATAATAATACTTATTAAATGTATATTCACTGTATCGAATCTATACCTAATGAAATTGTACATTATAACTACATATAACCAAAATATATCTTAACATTTCAAACAGTTGACGGAATTTTAACGAATCAAATTTGAACAAAGCAAAGTTAACCACTAAATTACATTTGCAATGTGGCATTGTTTTCCATTGCATGAAATTAGCCAATAAACTTAATTAATGAAAGTTTCTATAATTTAACTTGTTTTGTTTAGTAATTTCGAAATGTATATACTTTTCATTGTTTTATCATAAATTCTTTACCCTTTTATTATGCATATAATAGTTATGTGCTTATTTATCATATTTCTATGTATTAATTTATATTTAATTAATTTAATTATACATTATTTATAACTATTCAATTTTATTTCTAGACTTTTATAAATAATATACTTTTAAAATAAAATAATACCTGAATAATTTCACTTATACTCTATATATATCTCAATCTAAAACCTGGAATTGTCAGATCAAGTTAAATTAGTACGAAAACGTGCCCTGGTTTGTTATTCCAACGGTACAGTTTGTATCTGGTAATGATCGTATTGAGTAAATTGTGGTTCCAGTTGCTCTTTAGATATCTTTGTTTTTATTTTCATGATCTTACAGAATTATTGAAAAACATTCTAAATATCTATACATGTACTTTCCGGGGTACGGGGATGTAACACCGCCAATTGTCTAAGTCTCGGCCGCTACTGTCAATTTCTTAACAGAAAACCGGAATAGCTAAACTTATATCGACTCGTGAGTCGACCCAGTACCTACCTCTGCAGCCGTAGCTGCTAGCCTGCTAGCCAAAAGACCGTTTAAGTAGAAATATATTCAGTATATAAGAATTTCCTATAAAATGTGCATAAACAGTATATATTTTTCTTCTACACTATTGATTATTTTAATTAAACGTTTAATTTATAGTCTGTAATCTAGCAATATAAATGGCTAAAAGAAACATTTAAGGTTCATTTCCTAATTATCACAATGGTATTTACGAGAGGACTTTTCTTTTCAAAGAGCTCATTAGGCTGAACTTTCAACTTATACCCTCTTCAATCGAGCAATACGTACTCACCATGTCCCGTCATAATACAATTGTTTTGGTTTTTTTAAGTATTTTTTTATTTTTATAAAATAAAATTATAATTCCTTGTACATTCAGCATGTGAAATGCATTTTCTTGATATATTTTTAATCATATAATATACATACATATATCTATAGCTTAGGTTATTGATTGTATAAGACCCCTTTTTCCAGAAGAATATAAGTGTATGTACATGACTTGCCCTCTGAATTTTCAGATAACAATGTAGTTTTTAGCAGCAGATATGTTAAAATTTTATTATTATATCTTTATGGATATAAAATGTAAATAGTCCATTTAAACTGAAATACAGATATGAACATTCAAATATGAATTCCACGCTTGAATGCTGACCATAAACTACTATACTACGCGAACAATATTGGACCAAGTCCAGATCTAAAGTTGATACACGTAAAAATTCGTGTATTTCATAAAATATATTATAAGATCTATAAAATAAATACATCGATAAAATAAATATTAGTTTATAATGTGTAAATTTAAATGCACTTTTCAAACTCCATGTGGACATTTTGTAACTGCAAGTTTCTATTGTGTAACATCAAATTGAAAAGACAGTACTTTTACAAAACAACGCAAAGTTTTGATAACCTCCGAGACTGCTTCCTCCTTGTCATGAATTATATTGCAAAGTGCAAAATGCGAAGCTTGAAATTGAATTCTGTAATATTTATTCATCATTTACGCAAAGTTATATAATTTTATAGTATTTTATTAGATACAAGCGACTCATTTTCACCCCCTTAAGGGATGATTTCCGGGATAAAAACTATCCTATGCCCTTCTCAACTATCTTCTTACCAAATTTAATCTATATCAGTTTAGTAGTTTTGGAGCCTGTTCAGTACATAAAAACAAACAAAAAATCAAATCTCTCCTCTTTATAATATTAGTACAGATTATTGGTGGTGCTGAACTTGTTGTTATCTTTTTATTTTAAAAACTATGTTTTACTTTGATAGCAGATTAAACCGATACGGTTAAAATCTAGTTATAGTATAGACAATCTCGTTAAAAATCACCCCTTACCACAAGATCGGGTGAGCCTCAGGGATTTATTTATTAAGGATAAGGAGTCAAGTATTTCCGACATTTTTACTCCGCTCAGGATTGATCAGCTGTCGAAACAATGTCGTAGTTAAATTTTATATAAAACCCTTTTTAACGTTGATTTTGTAAACTTAAAACTTTAAAAGTTTGTGTGTTGAGCTAAATAGCTAAACCGTTTTTCAAATTCTGCTTGAAGCAAACTAGAAATATTTTTAGATATAAGTCTAAAATAGCCTCCAAAAAGGGACGAAAAAATGAAACTAAAAATATATATCTATACATATAATAAAACTGTGGAGTTCAAATAAAAAAACTGTGAACGTACATAAAAAAAATGCTAAAAACCGAGCCAGGGGAATGTAAGAAGAAAAATATAACAAATCAGTTTTTTTTATTTTATTTTTCTCGGTCTGTTTGTCTGTTTGAACGGGCTAATCTCCGAAACAGTTCGACTGATTTAAATTAAATTTTGCATGGTGGTACCTTATATTCCCGGTCAGCATTTTAGATATTTTTTATCCCGGAAAATTAATGAGTTCCTGTGGGATTGTTAAAAAGCTATAGTAACTTATACGGTTAAGTACACAACAACTTATGCACCTAATTTAGTAAAATTTGGCATGCTGACACCTTGTTTTGCCGGTTAAGTAACAGTTTACTCTTTATTCCGGAAAAATGAACAGTTCCCGTGAGATAGATCTGTTTGTGATTTTTTATAATTTGGATAAAAATGCTTTGAAATAAATCAATACCAGCAAGAGTTGGAGCAAACTATTCCTAATCACAGGTATAAAGTCTAAAACTTTCTGAAACAAACACCTTTTTTAACATTCTTAAAATTAATAAGAAATTAATAAAGATTATATAATTAATAATATTTCTTCAAATATAAATTATTTATCACATTCGATTAAAATGCAGAAGTTTTGATCTAACATAGTTTATAGCAATAGTAGCATTGTTATATAAAGCATCTAAAACTTAAGACTTAAATTTCATTTTCGAAATACTCAGACCTCATAATGGTTAGAAGTAAGATAATTACAAAATTTAAACATTTTTACGTAAAAAGGCCAATCAAATTTTTGGTAATATTAAAACTATTCTTTATTAGTCTTTAGTTAGTTCAGAAGTAAAATTTTTAGCTGTTGATAAATTTTTATTTCATTGGAGAGAAGATATTCTCAAAAACTGTCTATCGATACTGCATTGTACCATCGAGAATAGTTATTACAAAAAATAATACAAGCATAAAATTTCCTGCAACTTTTGCACGAAATATTTTCCAATTAGATGAATAGTTAACGAGTTATAGCGTAGTTTAGCTAATTTTTAAACCAACTTTAACGCACCTGGTGAAAGTTATTCTCTACAGAAAGGATATTATATTTAAGGAAGAACAAAATTACTTATGCATTTATAACATAACATGTACTGTAAACATTAATAAAAAAGCTTAATAAAATAAGCTCTTTGTAATATATGTATATTCAAAGTAATATTAAATGATAAAAATATTATCAAAATTGCTTTTCTTCAATATTACGTAATATATTGATTTTGTATCTATTTGTAAGGCTTATTGTAAGACTTTGATAAGAGTTTAAAACAAATTAAGACTTGAAATACTATGAAAATGTTATAGCACATTAATGTAATACGTGTATATTACATTAAAGTGCGACCAAAAAAATACACACAATCCTCCCTAAGATTGCAAATAAGTAATAATCGATTATTAAGTAGATGGTTGTCTTGCATTCATTAAATTTAAGATATTTCACACAAATTGAAATAAAATTATATATTTAAACCGAATGATCTTTATTAAATCTAAATAAATGGGATATTTTTCCAAATATAAATCAATAATGACTAGACAATTGTTGTAGTACCTAGTAAACCTTAATAGCTTACCTGCTCGTATGCAAAACACAGTAAAACAACTATAAATATATAAAACACTGTAAAAATGTTTAAAAGCAAAAAAAAAACCATAATAATTTGTTCTGAGCAGAACTTAAACCGAACAAAATATGCAGAAAATTTCATCTTATAGCTTTTCTCGATTAATAAAAGTATTGACACAGATACACTAATTTTAAAAAAAATATCAGCTAATATAGTGAACTTCACGCAAACGTTGAACATTTTATCCACGTACAATATCAAACGTTTATAAAGCGAATAATAGTAACATTTTGGGTGCGGAATGCAAAATATGAACAATGTTATTTTAAAATATACGAGTATCATGATATAAATAAATTATTCGCCCTGAAGGCATCCAGTGGGGAGAGTGTTTGAATATCGAGAGCACGTTGATACAGGTAGGTAGGCAATTTATTTCCCATAGAACTTTTACATTAATGTCGGCGACAGGCAATTTATCTTTGCGTAATTCGTGTAAAATGCTTATTGGCTGTTGTGGGCCACACAATGATAACGTGATTTATTTCCTATCGCTAACCGTGATTATTACCCGCTTTAACGTACAAAATCGTCTTTCAGTGCGTCCTGTAATTAGTAGTCATTGACTGTTTGATTAAAAGATAAATAATAGAAATTCCTGTTAGAGCCTGCGTGCCTTTTGATTACGTCGTGTTTTTAAATGTTTAATTAATTATTGGTATAAATACGGAATCTATAACAGAGTATTGTACATCAAGATGAATATATATAATACTAATTTTAGCGTTCGTGTACTTTACTTGAAATCGCTTCACTCCTAAGGGGTCATCTTTCTTAATAATCAGGTCATAAAAAGCAAAAAGAACTTTTCAAATTGGACCGATAGTTTCGGAAAATATTGCGTTGACATCTATGGATAATAGCTGATAAATTATAATATAATAAAAATGTTATTATATATTTTCTGATATTAAAACTAGTACAAATCCTACTATGGTATGGGTGTATGTTTGTATGTTTGTTACTCTTTCATGTAAAAACTGCTGAACGAATTTTAATGAAACTTTACAGTAGTATTTAGTCCTTTTAAAGGTCCCACTGTTGGGCCTCCCTTCATTTCAATGGGGATCAATCAGTTCATAATCCAAAGTGCTGGTTGGCGGACTTCACAATGTTCACATGTCTTTAGAAAACCTGCTAGGTTCTCTCAGACATGCAGGATTCCTCACGATGTTTTTTTTCACGGTAAGATGAGTGGTAAACATGTTGGAAATGATTCGCACATGAAAAGATCAGAGTTTGAGACCCGTGATTTGAAATTGCTTCACTCGGTTTTTAACACACTCAAGCGGGCGCATTACCACTGGGCTACTGCCTCACAGTAGTAATAGTAGTTTATTCATCAGGATAACGAAAGACTATAATTTGCAGAGATATAATAACATTAAACTATGCAGGCGGAGCCGCGGGAAAACGCTAGTGTCAAATAATGCTTTTTGCTGTTTAATTATTAAAGCTTGCTTAGTATTTCCCAGTATAATAGTTATTATATTTATTTTTCCTCATACAGTTAAAGTATTGGATATTAATGTGTGGTTAATAAAAGCTAAATATTATATCCTCGGAAATATCTTATTAGGTACATTTTTGTACCGCATTTTACACGGAAAATTCTGTAAGGTTATTGATATTTTCTTAACAATTCTTACATGTTCTTGCAGAGTTGAGAAAAAAAAACGGCTCATTTGTGCTTTTTTAAAAAAAAATTCACTTTTAAATGAAATTTTTTTATTATTAACTGAATTCAAAAAAAGGGAGGTTATCAATTCGACAGGTATGTATGTAATATTACTGGAATGTATGTATGTACGTATGTACATACATACGTACATATTTACCAGTTTCGGAGAATTGCGTTGATTACTATCAAATCATAATCATTCTTTTTTTATTTTCTAACATTTATTTCAACTTAGGGAATTGTAAAGATTTCATTAAAATCGGTTCAGTATTTTTTATGATATGATATGGGCTAAAACGTGTAACTAAAACTGACAACAGTGAAATAGATTTTTGAATAATTATCTACTTATTACAAAAACAATTTTTATATCTTGTTCTATTTAATTTGCTAGTGTTTATTTTAGAGCAAACATGAACACGGAAGATTCTAAAGTTTTTGATATTTCAAAAGTCATACTTATTACAGGAAGAAAATAATTTTATTTAAAACTATCAGAACCCGCGGCTTTGCTCGCGCCAAAACTACAAAAAAAACCTCTAAAAAAGTAGGTTTCATATAAACTTTTATGGCCTATTTTATACTCTTATGGGATGAATTTCGAAAAAAGCTAAAACACGTATTTATTTAATTGTATTGAAGAGCATTAATACCAAGTTTCAAGTAATTTTTACCATAAATAGTTTTTTGGTTGTATTATAACGTGTTTTCCCGTGGGAATAAGATAATCTTCCGCGGTAAAAAGTAGCCAATGTCACTCTCCAGCCCTCCAACTATCTCCACACAAAAAATTACGCCAATCTGTCATTCCGTTTCCACGTGAAGGACAAAAAAACAAAATTTCACATTTATAATATTAGTATGGATGGCAAATATTCGCGTAAATGTAAGAAAATATTATTCTGTATAATAAGTTTCTCTGTTATGCTAAGAAGTACCTTTACACGTATATTTTACATTTATTTTATGAGATACTAAAATTTTACAAAATATCTCGATCTCATAATTGTTAGTAAAATCAGAAAATTTTTATTCGAATAGTAAACATATGTGGAAATATGACGCGGGCCGTTACGACTGCATCAGCGAGCTTTTACCACAATTATGCACTCGTGTAAGCCACAGTGCAGTTCATGTCACTATTAAATGCACATACTCGAGTGTTTCGCTTAATGCTCAGTGCGGACTAACCGCTGCATTTATTAAACATCTTCATTGAACTTTTATAAATATTAAACAAAACAAACAAAAAAACGTAAACTTTTTTTTAATTTGTGATTATTTGGTTTAAAGGTGTTTTATCTTTGTAATCATGGCATATTCCAGGTTTTTTTAGTAAATATATGTACATGTACATAAATATTACAAACAAGATATTTATTCGACCTTTCAACTTTCTCGAAAATCTAACAAGAGAAGTTTTATCCGATATTCGATCTATTCAGATTTATTTACGTGAGACTATATTTATTTTTACTAAAAGCTCTTTTATAATGTAAAGAATATTAAAGAAAACTTCATGTCTTTTTTTTCTTATGTATATATGTCGAAGCAGCATTAATTTTCTCTATTATTTTATCATGACATTGACAGTGGGCGTTATACAGGAAGTGTTGGTTCAAATAAAAGTCGATGCAATCAAAGTTGTATTTCAAATGAACAATAATCACTTTGTACATAGTAACTCAGCCGAGTCTGGCGAGTGTCACAACGTAGACTCTGTAGAGCCCAAAAAGGTAGCGCTTGCGTTCCGATTAGTTGTGATTATGACTCTATATCTGTTTTATTCGATACGTCATATGAAACAACTATCTTTTTCTTAAAATTTGCCCAAATTATCTGGTTAAAATAAATTATAATTATTTGTTTTTACACATCATGCATTAATCTAACTTTTATTATTAAATATCTTTAACTTTTTCCACTACGTAAAAAAAAGAGTAGAAATAACAGAAGCGACCAACACTCGAGTCAACTTATATTTTTCATTCATTTGAGTAGAGAACATTTTCGATATTCATGTAAATGCGATTAAGTCACTCTGTTATAATTTGTTCAATTATATCCATACAAATACTACAAATGTTGAAGTGTGTTTGTTTGTTTGTTTGTTTGTTTGTTTGTTTGTTTGTTTGTTTGTTTGTTTGTTTGTTTGTTTGTTTGTTTGTTTGTTTGTTTGTTTGTTTGTTTGTTTGTTTGTTTGTTTGTTTGTTTGTTGTTTGTTTGTTTGTTTGTTTGTTTGTTTGTTTGTTTGTTTGTTTGTTTGTTTGTTTGTTTGTTTGTTTGTTTGTTTGTTTGTTTGTTTGTTTGTTTGTTTGTTTGTTTGTTTGTTTGTTTGTTTGTTTGTTTGTTTGTTTGTTTGTTTGTTTGTTTGTTTGTTTGTTTGTTTGTTTGTTTGTTTGTTTGTTTGTTTGTTTGTTGTTTGTTTGTTTGTTTGTTTGTTTGTTTGTTTGTTTGTTTGTTTGTTTGTTTGTTTGTTTGTTTGTTTTGTTTGTTTGTTTGTTGTTTGTTTGTTTGTTGTTTGTTTGTTTGTTTGTTTGTTTTGTTTGTTTGTTTTGTTTGTTTGTTTGTTTGTTTGTTTGTTTGTTTGTTTGTTTGTTTGTTTGTTTGTTTGTTTGTTTGTTTGTTTGTTTGTTTGTTTGTTTGTTTGTTTGTTTGTTTGTTTGTTTGTTTGTTTGTTTGTTTGTTTGTTTGTTTGTTTGTTACGCAAGGCCAAACCACCGCATAAGCATCGGATCTCACGTACAGACGACAAGACGACGTGCCGGTCGCAGGCGCTAGCGCAAGTGCAAGCGCAGCAAGTCACGTACATACAACTCGCCAAATACTGCAATTTCCTATGAGAAATGCAGTATATAAGGACATTACGTGATTCTTATCTTTACTCTTGATCTAACATCGATCGATAGTCACTTTAGTAATAAGAAATTATTAGTTAATAAATTAATTTTTATTTAAATTGCATTTCTTTGCATCCCTGGCTGCCTCCAAAAACATAACTGGCGCAGTCGGAAGGATAGCCGTAACGTAGAGTCAGTGAATCGTTCACCGATAACGGCTATCTTGAAACCTACGGGAGTTGCGGCTGGAGGAGCGTCTAAAAATCGACACAAGCAGAGAGATGCAAATTATTTGGTGAGTACCTAAATCTTTCTAGAGTTGCTTACCTTTCCTATCTTTAATTTCTCTTTATTTTTTTATTCCTTTGTTCCTTTCCATATAATATAGCAAATCGTTGCGAATGGGAGTTTAGGAAATATTTTTAGAACTTTAAATATAGATTTTTTTTTAATTATTTAATTTTCTTTGTGTGTTTTTTTTTGTTTTCCAAAATTTTTCACCCACGAAAGTCACGGACCTCTGGGTCATATAATAGAATATCGCAAATCGATGCGCGTAGGAACTTAGATATTTTAGAAGATAACTCAAGTTTAGGGTTTAATAGTTTATTAGTTAATAAAATGAGCGTAGACTTGGTAGATCAAGTGTATAAGGCCTTACGTCTGTTACCCGAATTCGACGGGAACCCAAACATACTAACGCGCTTTGTACATTTATGTGATCAGTTAGTTGCACAATTTATTAGAGCGGAGCCGGGATTCGAGCTTAGCAATTTAGCATTAATTAACGGAATCCTTAATAAAGTTACCGGAAATGCGGCACGCACTATAAATTCAAATGGTATCCCTGAGAACTGGCAGGGTATACGAAATGCCTTAATTAATAATTTCTCGGACCAGCGAGATGAGACCGCTTTATACAACGATCTAGCTCTTTTAACGCAAAAACAGTTAACACCCCAGGAATTTTACGATAAATGCCAAAGCCTTTTTAGTACCATAATGACCTATGTAACCTTACACGAAAATATACCCACTACCATAGAATCGAAACGTATTTTATATAAAAAATTAACCTTACAAGCATTTGTTCGTGGCCTTAAAGAGCCTTTAGGTTCACGTATTCGGTGCATGAGACCGGATACAATCGAAAAAGCATTACAGTTTGTTCAAGAAGAAATTAACACAATGTATTTACAGCAACGTAATGACCCAGCTAGTAATAAGCCTTTCAGTATACCACCCTCACGACCATTTACTTTCTCTCCTCAATTTGACAATATGCCAAGTCCCTCGAGGCCTACTTATCAGCCACAAAGACCAATACAAGGTTGGAGACCCCAGATACCTCCAAATCGTGGCCCTTCACGAACGCAACAAATGTTTAGCGCACCCCCACTACACTATAGACCCCAAAGTAACGTATTTCGAACGTCTCAACAAAGGTACATGCCTAATGCTAGTAACGACTCTAAACCTATGAGTGGTGTAAGTCATTTCGTTCCCAAGCCTATGCCTAGGCCCATAACAGGACATGACTGGACGAGACACGGAAATCCACCCCCTTCTAATTATTTCAAGACTCGCGAGATGAATGTCAATGAGTTAGATTCTTATGACTATGACGAATACCCCGACTATTACGAACATCCCTACCTAGAGCAAACGTTCGAGCCCATGTATGAACAATACTATAATAACTATGTCCCCGATAACGTAGAAAAGCACCTAGACGAAAATTCTCCCTCAGAGAAGGAGGATTTTCAGATAAACCAAAAATACAGACAAACCAAGATAGAAATTAATTTACAAACGCAAAGACAGCTTCCATTTATTCAGATAGCAAACCCACCATTAAAATTATTAATTGACACAGGCGCAAATCAGTCTTTTATTAGTCCCGACGCCGTCCGAAGGTTTTACCCAAACGTCCCCCTTAACTATGAACCATTCGAGGTAACTAACATCCATGCAACCACTCGAAACAAGTACTCCATTACCTTACCATGCTTTCCCGAGCTTAATGAGAATTGTGATATTACACTTTTTATATATAAATTTCACAACTATTTCGATGGTTTAATTGGATTAGATTTATTAGAAAAATTAGAGTCTACCATAGATTTAAAAAACAAAGTCTTAGTCACACGCAAATCGACCAACCCTTTGTGCACGTACAATTCGCGAAATTGTAATCTTTATGAAGATATAATACCGGCTAATACGTCTAAATTGATCCGAGTCCCTATTAATTTCCATGATGGTGAGGCATTAGTGACAGAACAAACAATATCTAACTGCACTATTCGCGATTGCATCACCAAAGTTAAGAGTAATCGAGGTATTATAGAGGTAACTAATCCAACTAAGCATGATGTAATATTTTCAATGAATAGACCTGTTAGTGCAAAACTTTTTAATATTCAGTGCACACGCACTCAAAGTTCTGGCAATCGTGCGTCCCTAGTACTATCCCGATTACGTACTGATCATCTGAATCCTGAGGAACGCGCCAATTTAGAGTCTCTCTGTGCGCAATATACCGATATATTCTATCTCGATGGTGAACCTTCCAGTTTCACCAGTAAAATAAAACATAGTATTCGCACTACAGATGAATTACCTGTCTATACTAAGACCTTAAGATACCCTTTCGTTCACGGACAGGCAGTTCAGGATGAAATCTCAAAAATGCTCGATCAAGGTATAATTCGTCCTTCACAATCAGCATGGAGCTCTCCCATATGGGTTGTTCCAAAGAAAGCTGACGCGTCAGGTCAAGTCAAATGGCGTATCGTCGTTGATTTCCGAAACGTTAATGAAAAAACCATCGATGACAAGTACCCCATTCCTAGCATTAATGACGTATTAAATAAACTAGGTAACTGTCATTATTTTACTACGTTAGACCTTGCAAGTGGATTTTACCAGGTCGAAATGGACCCAGCCGATATTCACAAAACAGCTTTCAATGTAGAGAATGGGCACTTCGAATTTTTGCGAATGCCTATGGGTCTTAAGAATACTCCATCTACATTCCAACGTGTTATGGATAGTGTCCTTAAAGACCTCCAAAACGTTATATGTCTAGTCTATCTAGATAACATAATTGTGTTCAGTGTGTCTTTACAGGAACATATTGTAAATTTAGAAAAAGTATTTAAAAGACTTAGGGAATCAAACTTCAAAATTCAAATAGATAAGTCGGAATTCCTAAAGCTAGAGACCGCATACTTAGGTCATATAATAAGTAAAGACGGTATTAAGCCTAATCCCGATAAAATCGCTGCCATCCAGAGATTCCCCATACCTAAAACAACTACAGAGATAAAGCGTTTTCTCGACTTGCTCGGATACTATAGAAAGTTCATTCCAGACTTTGCGCGTATTACAAAACCCATGACGCAATGTCTAAAAAAGGGTTCAAAGATCACTTATGACGACCCTAAGTACATTGACTGCTTTGAGAAATGTAAAGTACTACTGGTTAACGACCCTATCTTACAAAGCCCCGACTTTACCAAGGACTTTGTATTAACAACTGACGCTTCTAACTTTGCCATAGGTGCTGTCCTTTCTCAAGGGCGAATTGGTAATGATAAACCGATAGCCTATGCGTCCAGGACATTAAATTCAAGCGAGATTAATTATAGTACTATCGAAAAGGAACTGTTAGCAATCGTTTGGGCTACCAAATACTTCCGTCCTTACTTGTTTGGAAGAAAATTCAAAATAATGACGGACCACAGACCCCTACAATGGGTTATGAGTCTCAAAGAACCTGGTTCTAGACTCACCAGGTGGAAGCTCAAGCTGAGCGAATACAATTTTACGATCATTTATAGGCAGGGCAAACAGAATTCCAATGCAGATGCTCTTTCCCGTATTGAACTCAATAATGAGGATACTATAGTTTTAGGAAAACCACACTCAACTGCAGGTTCTAACACTTTACCACCAAACCAGTGCAATTCAGATACTGCCAATATTCCAATCTTAGAGGTACCAATTCTCGACAGTGACCGAACTCAACTGACAGAAAGTTTAAATATGGATAAGAAACCCGAGTCAGACTATAGCCCCGATCAATATCCTTTAGCTTCCCGACATAAGTTAGACACGCGATATTCTCAGTGCACTATACTCGCAAAGCTTCCGATTCACATATATATAAAAAAGAAGAAACGCGGCCCAGTAGTCACACCTCAACGTAATCGAAGTCCTATGACACCACCCCTATTATATTATAATAAGATAATCACGTCACATAGAACATCTCTTTAGTACCTTATAAAAATTCTGCACGTAGTAAAAGAGGTCTCATTGACGGTCTAGGCTCTGTTATAAAAAGTATTTCCGGTAACCTAGACTACTCTGACGCACTTAAATATGATCAGAAATCTTAATATAAACGATGTTGAAGGTATAATGAGTAAGCTAGTAATGAAATACTTAATATAGAATTTAGGAATTTTTATGAGGTAATTAAATTAGGTCATTTTTATATAGTAATAGTAATAAAGGTTCCTATTGTCCTTCCCATAAGCTACGACTTGTATAAATTGTCCCATGTACCCAATAAAAATAATGAAACCCTGATTCCGCCCTCTCCATTCATAGCACTCTCTAGTAAAGACTATAGGTACATAGAGGCAGAATGCCCGAAGATAAATTCACTATTCCTCTGCGAGTCGAAACCTAACATAAAGATCCAGGACAAACCCGACTGTGTCCATCAGTTCATTGTCCTTCAAGAACTCCAGCCTTTCTGTAAACTTACACCAGTAACTCTAACTAATGAAGCTTTAGAAGTATTAGGTGACATACATTACACCCTGAGCTTTCCTGTGCCAACAAAAGTGAAGACATCCTGCAGACAAAAAGAATATCGAATACTACAAGGCAGTCACCTACCAGTTATCCCATTGAACTGCAACTTGAGAAACAGAACCGATGAAAACGAAGAAACCCGCAGTAACAGTATTAAAACCAGTAGTATCAATCCCAACCAAGTAAAAGTCGATCCCAGATGCCTACCAGCAACCATTTCGGACAAATCCTTCAATAGTTGCTGTACTACGGGGGGAGGTGTTACGCAAGGCCAAACCACCGCATAAGCATCGGATCTCACGTACAGACGACAAGACGACGTGCCGGTCGCAGGCGCTAGCGCAAGTGCAAGCGCAGCAAGTCACGTACATACAACTCGCCAAATACTGCAATTTCCTATGAGAAATGCAGTATATAAGGACATTACGTGATTCTTATCTTTACTCTTGATCTAACATCGATCGATAGTCACTTTAGTAATAAGAAATTATTAGTTAATAAATTAATTTTTATTTAAATTGCATTTCTTTGCATCCCTGGCTGCCTCCAAAAACGTAACTTGTTTGTTTGTTTGTTTGTTTGTTTGTTTGTTTGTTTGTTTGTTTGTTTGTTTGTTTGTTTGTTTGTTTGTTTGTTTGTTTGTTTGTTTGTTTGTTTGTTTGTTTGTTTGTTTGTTTGTTTCTCCTTCTTTCACGCCGAAACGGAGTGACGGATTGGCGATAGTTGGAAGGCAGCAGAGTGACATAGGCTACTTATTACTGCGGGAGATTATCTCATTCCCACGGGAAAACACGTTATGATACAACCCAAAAAAAATTATGATCAGAATTAAGTACTTGAAACTCGGTGTCAATGCTCTTCAATACAATTAATTAAATACATGTTTTAGCATTTTTCGAAATTCATCTCATAAGTGGGTAAAATAGGAAATGAAAGTTTGTATGAAACCTACCTATTTAGAGATTTTTTTGTAGTTTTAGCGAGAGCGAAGCCGCGGATTCTGCTAGTACTTTTTTATTTTTTTCCAGTCATTAAATATAAAAAGATTATACTAAAAATGTGAAACGAGCACGAAGTGTTCGACTTGGGAAATAAATTTCTCAGCTATGTTACGGTGAATGAAAACAATTTCGTGACCGCGATATTACGAACAATAAAGAGTATGCATAAAGATAAATAAGTAGTCAAAATTTTTACAGTATATCTAAATATAATATTTGTTTGAAATCAAATATAGAAAACAGAAAATATTTTAAAAAGATAACATTTTATAGGTTGGTGTTCATACTCATAGATAAAAAAATATGCACTTTATGAAAATTTCATTTTCAATTGCAAGACATACAAAAAGAAAATTACATAGAAGGTAATGTCCATGATAATTTTTTTCCGTGAATCTCTAAAAGGTTAGATTAAACTAATTTTATCTGTGTATGTCCATAAAGCCTAGAAAACCTTGTCTGGTCGCAGACAGTATTGCGGCTAGCAATTAACTTTACAGATGATCCACTCCGGCATCCTGGCATTCAATATCTGTGGACATTGCCCGCATATTAGTTCGAAGGCATTTTCTCTTTACGTTATATAAATATAATATAAAAAAATGTTTAATTATACATATTATGTACTTTCTATATTATATACTAGGAATTACTTTATAATTTAGAGTCATACAACTTTCAGCTATTTAAGTTAAGGGATTTCCATTTATTTTATTACTCTATAAAAAAACTTATGTCAGGTATTTGCGGGGTGGTCTATTATTTAGCTGTTTAGTTCTCAGTATCTTATAATATTGAATGAGCAATTTTTGTATATACCTACATATCAAATTTCGTGTATATCGAAAACGGCTCTAACGATTTGGATAAAATTTTGTATTTAGATAAGGTTTTGCTTTTTAAGTTTATCTACGAGTACATTTTGAACGCAATGCCCAGGTACTAGATTATGTATATTAGCGAGAGTCAAACTTGTGATATCTAACACAGTAGACCGTGCTACCTCTGCAGTGATGATTGTCACACATTATAATGGCTTAATGAGTATAATTTAGTAGTATTGATATTTTAGAGCAAACTCTCGATAATTAGCCCATTACAAATACCGGTTCATTGTATATATATGTACATATGTATGTTATGCGCTGATTAAAACCACAATTCGCTGAAAACGGAATAATCGGTAATAAAGTTTAATAATATGGTATTAACCTAATTCTTAGACACAAAAGGACCGCGTTCCCTTTAAAGTCGATTAAAACTTAGATTTAAAAGTCATTCAATCAAAATTTCAATAAAAAAAATTAATTAAAATTAAAGCGGCTAAAAAGGTGGAAATTAGTTGACATAAGAACCTATTGTGTAGTCGGATATAACATTGTTTTTTGCTTGCTGAGAGTCTGATTATTATTATAACTTGTATGTCTCTGACTGTTTTTTTAGCGTTGGGGAATTCATTTACACACTTACCCCACAGGTAGTTATGTGGTGATCGAGTAGTTAGAAAAGCAAGTACTACACACTAAAACTCATCAGAACCTTCCCGATCTTATTGGAACGCCGCGCCGCATTGGGTTTACTTATTATAACCTCAACCCCTACCCCGCCTTACCAGCCCTACCAAGACAGACCTTCTTTTCTCCACAAGAACCGGGAGTTGCTATCCACTCTGCTATCAGAAAAGTACTAGAGGCCACACAAAAATACGCCTTTAAGTATGTGTTTTATTAACCACGTTAATATTTTTGTATTAATGAGACTAGAAATCTATATTATTTTATATTATAAATTTTAAAAGACTTTACAGCCCCATAGGGATAAAATTTACACGTTTAAATTAGACATATTGGCTAAGAAAAGTCCACAAACTTAAAATTAAAAATGAAGATAATTACTACTTTATTGTATTTTTTTTTAATTTTAAACTTTTCATATCATTTATTTCAAAACTTAAAACATATACATCAATTTTATACTACACTTTATAAAATAGAGATAGAATTCCTAGGTAGCCTGTACATTCGCCACATATTTGTGCCTCTGACAGCCAATTACCATCTTTACAATGTATACCCATTACAGTTGCTATTAAAAAGAGCATTAATCTGATGAAACGGTAACGTTCACAAAGCTTTGTCTGCTTTCCAGATCTTAACAACATCAAATGTATTTAACTGTTGAAACAATGCTTGTCTACCTTTAAATGGTAATTGAATTTTTTGTATAATGTAAGAATATAATAATTTTGATTCAGTGCACATTTACAATTCATATACGTGTTGTTCTTATTTCTATTACCAATTCTTTTAATAATTTGATTTTAGATTTATATAATATACAATATTAAGTCAAAATTACAAAATTATTTTCTTTCTGTACAAAGAGCGGCAGAGAGTAGCTTTACATAAACGTAAGATGTTTTTAATGTTATATATTATATGTATGTTAAAAAGGTAATAACTGATAATAAAGGAAAAGAAGTGCAAGACTTGGGATTTAAATTCGATTAACTTGGCTATCATTTGTAACTTTTAAAGCTTTAATGCTACTCAACGATCCTATTATTCCATTAAGATTATAAATATGAAAGTTTGTAAGGTATGATTATTATTGATTATGATGGTGAAAAAACTTGGTACTTTACAATTCCAATTTACATAGCATTAACGCTTTTTTTTTATAAAATAGGTAATATTAATTAAAATTAATAAAATGTTTTAAGCTGTCAACAGATGGCGTTGTCATGTCATGTCATGTATATGAAACCACAGTCAATGTCTTATTCAAAATATTAGATTTCATAATTCTAAGCTTTCTTCAGTGTTTAAATAGAAAAGAATTTAAAATAGAACATAACTGTATGAACATAAATGTCTATCGTCTACAATTATTTTTTATATAAACTATAAGTTACTGTTATAAATATAAAATATACATTACTATATATTTTAATTCACTTAAGATGCCTAATCAGATATTTTCAAAGTCGGTGCCAACCGATCCAAAGGAAATCAAATCTATTTCGATATCTATAAATACACGTATGTATAATAAAATATTTTAACTATAATTAAAGTTCAAACCTTGTCATATTTAAATATTAAGTTATAATAATTAAAGTAAAAAAATGATAACAGTGCGGCCAATCAAGTAGATAATGATCGAAAATAGTTATTATATTTTTTTATAAAATATGCGAAAGTATGAAACTAGCATCTTTTGTAGGAAGTTCTTTTCAATCAGGTGAATAGTTCACGAGTTGAGCTAAGCTCAGATTTGCAAGAAGATATTAATATCAGGTGAAGATAGTTTTATTTTTCTTTATTTTATATTATGTCCTAGATGGTTCAGGCTTCTATCTGGAGCATGAAATATAAGTGAAGAAAAAGTTATAAAATAAGTCTATAGGCGATGCCACATTAAAAAATGACTTCTCCCTCTTTCTAATCATCTCACGGTGGTACGGAATATAAAAGCATTTAGTTTGTAATTTGTAGAAATTTGCTAAACATCCCTCCGCTATAAATTGGTAAGCTATTTATCTCTAGGAAAATGCTTAGAAACTAGCAGGTTTAGTACATTATTGAGATAATATAAAAAAAACTTAAGTATGTTTGACATAGTCGGCGCTGGATAGAACATTTTTTTTTAACTATTTTTAGGATCCCGTAGTCAAAAGAACAAAACGAAACTTTTATTATCTTATTATATCTGTGGAGTGCCAATAGACACTTCATATCAAATTTGAAATTACATTCGGAATTGAAGAAAAGGCTTGAGGCACTTCGTTCCTGACGGAGGTCCCCCGGCCTCTTATATAATTTTTTAATCTCGTCATTTCCGGGCCGTTAGTATTTAAGACTTTAATGAATTTGAATATTATTATAACATTTCAATTATTATAATTAGCTCCCATTTCTTTGTTTTCCTTATCCGTTCCACTAGTGACACCTTCTGGTGGTTTAAGAGGAAATGATTTATAAAATAATAAGACTCAATTCCATAATTTTAAAACATAATATTGTCTGAATTATTCATTAAAAATTTAGCTTTCCTCCCTTCCGCTGTGTAAGTCTTATTTACATGACAAAACTAGTTGTAACTAGCTAAGCTATAATAAATTTTATGTATTTTTTTCATAAACACGTAATTATTCAAAATTCATCAATGCCTATTTAATATTGTAAAAAGCTCAGAAAAACATATAAATATGAAAAACCTCAGCCTCCTTTTTGCGATACTACAGTTTCACGTTATATTTACATAATCAAATTAATTACTTAACAAGGTTATTATCTGAAAATCACTTTTGATGTTTTTGTTACTTAGAACCTACCGATTTGACAAGACTAAGTTAATTATTTATGAAGAAGTTTAACACCTCCAGGTAAATTTCTAAGAAATCTAATAATTGTTAACTGTAACGCCGGCGTGTCCGCGGTCGTGGAGTGATTAACAATATGGAGCGCTAATCAACTTACAGTATTAATGGATTGAAAAATGTCGTGTGATACTCTTTTCTTTTTATCGAAAAAATTTCACATAATATATTTTTTAAGAATAATAACACATCCCCAAGTCATATTACATTTTTTTTAGAACTAGGTAATAAGGGAATGATATAAAAGATAGGGAAATGCTTAATGGCTGTGTCAACGAGATCTCATGCCACAATTAAGTTCCACCAAGTCACAGTGCAGCTTGCATTGCTTCTTAACACAGATTTTTAATGTTATTCACTCCGCTGAAACATACTAACGACTGTTTATAAAGTCCTATTCGTAATCTACGGTTTGCATGCACTAAGTAGAAATGTAAACTAAACTTTTTAATATTATTTAGCAAAATAATATTAAATAACTAGCGACTCACCCTAGCTTCGTATATGTTCGTCTCTAGGTAATTCTTTTAATTAATATAATTTTTCTTTTTATTTATGAACCAATTGAAATAAAAAAAAATACTAAATATTAAGTAAAGCTTACTACAATACATTAGTGACAACCGCATCCAAATCAGTTAAGCCGTTTCTGAGATTAGCGCGCACAAATGCGAAATAGACATTCAGACAAAAATTCTAAAAATCACTGTTTTGGGTTCTATTACGTTAATAAAAACCCCCAATAATAGTTTTTCTCAAATATTTTCCATGTACAGACAGCGATCAGTTACACTTTTATTATATGTATAGATAGATTTATCAGCTTATGAATTATTCCAATTTTCATAGTAATAATTGGGTAATCTTTTCATTATACAATACACCTACGGTAAAAAAATAAATTTAGACATATAATCGTGGTAATCAAATTTTCATAATGTATACTTTGAAGGAATAAGGTTAAAAAACTATCATTTTTTCATCAATACTTAGAATAATGATACTTAAGTTTTTAAAGATCTTTCCGTATATTGAAAAAGCTATAAATTTCTCAGTGTAAGAAAATATTTCATTATTCATATCTAAGTGCTAGAATAGTTCTCTTACCGGCTGCAGACAGATATTACGGTGTGTAATTAACCTTTCACTTCGGTAAATAGGGTTGAAATGTTAGTATTTATTATTACATATTATTTTTAGTTTTTTATTTATTGCAACATGATATCCATACTACTATTATAAATGTGAGTGTGTTTGTTGTTTGTTTGTTTGTCCTTCTTTTACGTTGAAACATAGTGAAACATTAGCGTGATTTTTTGTGTTGAGATAGCTGTAGGGCTGGAGAGTACTTTTTACCGAAGAAGATTATCTCATTCCCACGGGAAAACACGTTATAATACAACCCACAATAACTCATCATACATGTCTATGTATATTATATACTAATATGTAGTCTATCTATTCTATACAAACCATTAAAACGAACCTAGAGAGAAGAAGGTGAGTCGCTATACTAGTATAACATAAAGTTTGTAAATTACTAAAACTACTGATTTGAAAAGCGATTCTGAAAATTCTTTCACCAATAAATTTATTTTCATTCACATTAACTCCGAGTGTAATAGGTATTTTTTTTATTCTGATAATATATATATATATATATATATATATATATATATATATATATATATATATATATATATATATATATGTATATATATATATGTATGTATATATATATATATATATATAGAATCATTTTTTTTAATTAGAAACAGAAAAAAACAGTTTGTGGAGTTGCTTTATTGGCGTGCGCTCCCTAAGCGCTTTGAAATAAAGCAATAAAATGGATGACGAAAGGACACCTAGGAACGCACCCGAGAGAAGCAAACAAGGGATATTTGCTTGGTTAAAGTCTTTTCTTAAAGTAAATAAAAAAATTCGACGTTTCTTAAAAATATATTATGTAAAAAATGTCTAGAATAAATTGAACATTTATATTTAATGTAATAAATAATATGCACCAATATAATTATCTCTCGCATGGAGTAGGGTTTCATGTGTTACATTTGTTGTTCTCTCGGGAGTTTTTGGTTATAGAATCAGATGAGAAATATTAATAACAAAATTAAAATAGAAATTAACCTTAAATTAAATATAATGAAGCCCGCAGAGAGAAATAAGTGCCAGAGGAGAATTTTCATTTCTTCTTTTTTCATTTCAATTTTCTTGGTAATATTTTTAAAACGTGAAAGTTGAGCAAAAATTACTTCGCCAATATCATAAAATAGAGAAGACGCGAATAGGAGATTAGTCAGTAAAATAAAATTATTAAACTACATTTTTACCCTTTATGTACGCCCACTGTTATGCACGGGCCTCGCTTCAATGCTAGAGGGTCATAGCCATAGTCCACCACGCTGGCCAAGTGCGGGTTGGCGGATTTCGCATGCCTTTCGAATACTTGCTAGGTTCTTGAGAGAACCTAGAAAGTATTCGAAAGAGACATGCAGGTTTCCTTATGATGTTTTCCTTCACCGTAAGGCAAGTGTTAATCATGTTGAATATGATTCTCCCATGAAAGTATCAGAAGTGCGAGAGCCGGGATTTGAAACCACTTCACGCGTTTTCCCATGCGAGCGCGTAACCTCTGAGCCAGTAAAACGTCATTATTTATTATTATTATTAAACTACTGGTAGAACCCACGATTACGCCCGTGTTCAATCTACAAAATAAAACTCTTTGGCTTTATGTTATACAGTGACTCACCCTCGCTTCGTTCGGGTTTGTCTCTATGTATATTAATACTAAAATTGCGATTAAAAATGGGGGGTGGGGGTAGGAGAGTGAAAAATATTTTACAACCTATTCTCATACCTACCGAATATACAAAAAATCATTAAAATCGTTCGAGCCGTTTCGGAGGAGTGTGACCATAAACACCGTGACACGTGATATTTATATATTAGAGTTAGATATTAAATTAAAATGTTTTAAAATGCCTACAAGAAAACTTTAAACAAAAGACAGCACAAATTGTATATATGTACATAAGAACCTCAGAAAAAAAATCATCTTTTTTTTGCTCTGGTATTAGTCTCATCTTTTGCCTCACTTAACGCTTTATCAATTATATTTGTGTGTTTGTATGTTTTTGTTTATTTCTGTGTTTCTAAAAAATGAAATACCTATTCTAGGTATATAATATCTGTGCACTGGTTTATTATGGCTTAACATACTAATATGACGAACAAGGACGGAAAATACTAAATACAAAGTTTTTGATTTAGAGGAAATGCATGAAAACCGTCTCATGCTACTTTACTGCTCTTTTCTTCTAAAAAAGTTTCTAAAGCTAAAGGATTTAAATGCATACATTTGATATCTCTTTCGCACAACATTCACGGAAGATATATTTATAGACTTATTCTTTATAAGTCACTCTGTTCCTGACATTAACGTAATAAGATCGGCTGTTCAGAACATCAGAAGTGAAAAAATGTTACTTTTGCGTGAAAAATTCTTTACCTTTGAGCTTAATAAAGCCTAAAACGTCCGTAAACGAGGAACGTTCCGTAAATAAATTGTTGTATTTCTAAAGGAAAATATATATTTATTTTAGTCGATTACTATTGTTTAATTAAGGAAGATTAACTTAAATAGACGGTTTCGCTCATGTATAAAATAACTGTCCTTATATTTATCTAATACACTTATATACATACCTATGATTATATGTATTTTTTAAACCAAATAAATATATGCAGTAAAAGAAAGTGGCTGTCTGCATTCTATACCACGCAACGGATTTTGATATGGTTTTCACTAATATTAGAGCTTTAAACGAGGAAGGTTTGTGTATAGATGATTTGAAAATATTTTGCAGAAATTAGCTGAGCTATGACGATGTTTTGAGTCGCTGGCTTATACTTAAAAATAAGCACTTTTAATATATATATATATATATATTTTATATATATATATATATATATATATATATATATATATATATATATATATATATATATATATATATATAGACTATGTAGTCTATGTATTCCATACTAACCGTCATAAGGTATCTAAGGACGAATTCGAGCGAAACGAGGGTGAGTTGCTAGTATTAAATGTAAGGCGAATCTACAATTTTTAAATTACCTTACAATACCTATAGTTTTCTGTCTAACCGTATATCCTTTATATACATATATCTAACGAAATATGCCAGTTAAACTATAAGGAGGTAATAAACTTGCGAGCTATAAAATGCTGTTTTATAGTTTACATATGTACTCAGATGGATGTCGGGATCACCCGACAGCAGCAGCTCATTATTAACCCCAGAGAAATTCTAACATATAAATAAACAATAAATAATTAAGTTTCTATTAAACAAATGTAGTTTCTAACTATAGATAAACTATTAAAATTTAGTGAAATAACGACGTTGCTCCTTTTATAAAAAAAAATAATTTTCGCGTTATTCGGTTCAACGTTAGTTATACACGATAGCAGCTGTTCTTTCCTGTTCGCAATGTGACTCCTCACTTAATTTTTTAGCTTCTTATTTTTATCGAAAACAATTAAGAGTTTGTATAAGTCGTCTAAATGAAAAATATTTTCTAACAAACGTGGCTTATGATGTTGACGACTAAAGTATACAAATCATCTGCCTTCGAACTCCCCTTGACATTTTATATCAAAACCCCCATTTTTTGTTTCTCATACAGAACTTTAAACTAATTTTTATAATATAAAAAATAAGCAATTATTAAATACATGATATGAAAAATATAGTACACACACGCGTAAATCCGACGGGAATTACCATTGAATTCAATTTCACTAATGCTTGCCCATTTTATTAATAGTTTTTTGACAGCTCGACGACTAACAAGTTATAGTGATCTTCTAAAGGACGTAATAATCGATATCGCTTATTTTTTTTTTTTTTAATATAATATTTATTTTCATATTTATTGATATGAAAATAAATATTATAATCGTAAAAATTATTTATACGTCAACTGGCCACATCAACCGACCGCCCGTGTCCGTCCGGCCGCCATTTTGACGTAGTCTGTCACTCGTTAGTCTTTTTTTCTTTTTTTCTTCTTTGTTTCATCATTAAAATTTTGTTGTCTTCCTGATTAAATAACATATTATACCTTATTTACATAATATTAGCATTTATTTCTACAGATTATTTGTAATCTGTGGCACAATCGTAGTAATCGTTATGTGTGGCACATCAATAAGGGGGCGGTACCCGTCCATGAAGTATAATATTATTTGTATGAAATTTTAACTTAAACAATACGAAACTTCATGAGCTTGACCTGCCAAAAAACTTTTAATAAAATTGACTAACTATAGTAGCTCGCATTAATACTTAACTATTAAATAGGGACTTTCATGATATCAATCCTTCATAATAGACCAAGTGTATAGAAATCGATATTGGTTTTGGTCTATTTCTAGGCAATCTATAAACCGATCACACAATCTCGAGTGCCTCGGACAGCCAATTAGCATCTTAACAATATATGTCTATTAAGGTCCGCCATGAAATGCCAACATTAATCTGAAGAAATTTGCACAATCTTATCAACATTTTATGTTTTATAAAACAAGACTTGTAATTGTAATCAGCCCTTTCTAATCCCACTGCTGAGCATGGGCCCCTTTCATTGCAAGGAGGAAAATTACTGTAACAAAACTTTGTCTTGTGTTTGTGTTGAGTGGATTTCGTTGTTCATATCCTATTTTATATTATTGTAAAGCTAACGTACTGTTTTAAAAATTTAAAAATAAATCCATTAACGACTAAATGATAACGCGCTCTTTTGAAAAAAGTCAAGTCAACTGGGTTCAAACCAGAGTCTCGCATCTCTGATATTCTCATATGCGAATCACTGTCAAAATAATTATCACTTGTCTAAAAGTAAAGTATCACCATCGTAAAGAAACCTGAATGTTTAAGAGAACATGACTAGCTCTCGAAAGACTTGTGAAGTCCGCCAACCCACGCTCAGCCAGCGTGATCGACTATGGCTTGATCCTCGTTACCTTGAAAGGAGCTTCGAGCCGAGTAGTGGGACGTTAAAATAGGATGAATACATACATACATATATACTTTGACTATAAGATTCTTATAAAGGTAATTTGTAATTGTTGAAGGATTTTATATTTTTATAATCTAACTGAACGTGCGGAGCCGCAATCGGTAGATACTGTAGAGAATAAAACTGTTATCGACTAGCTGAAGTGCTTTTACATGTTTTAATCGTCTCTAGCTAGGGCTATTAGTTAAATGAGCTTCGTTTTATTTTATTTTTAATTTTACTGAAGTACCTACTCTCTTTATTGACATTTTTCATTAATTATAGCCAGTTTTACATCTTTTGAAATATTTAAAAACTTTTTTTTTCATAAAAAATATAATATTTCTGTAGTGTTTTCTTTTTATTGCTTAAAAGTTATTACTTTGAATGATGAATGAAATTGTCTTTTTTTTTTAAATAAAATTGTATCATTTTGTTGATTTAACTATAGTACATATTCTATAGTGTTATTGTATACTAGCAGCTCACCCTCGCTTCGCACGGGTTCGCCTCTAGGAAATCAAAAACAAAGCAATCTCACGGGAACCGTATATTTTTCCGGGATAAAAAGTAGCCCTTGTGTTATTTCTGACTATAATCTATTTCTGTGCCAAATTTCATCCGGATCCGTACATACTCACACATTTTCACATTTATAATATAAATACGGATGTACGATAATCATTTCCTGAAGTAAATTAGTTTTTACTATCACAATTAACATTTAATGCTTAATAATAAGTTTTTCATGCAAGCGGAATACACACTCCTAAAAATTCATTGTTTATGTATAGGTACTATTACGCAACCAAACAGTTTTACAATATGTACAAATTATTATTAATACTAAATGATCAAAATCAGTCAGTGTATTATCATTAAAATATGAGTTATGGCTAATTTCATTAGCAATTATATTTATTTATTTTTACATACTCTTAACTTAAAAAAAATGGTGTTTGATAAGAATAATTTAATGTAGGTTACATCTTCAATGCGAAAGATATGAGTTCTCTGAACCAAATCTATTAATGAAATTATTTACATCCTACAGAATTGAACTCTGAACAGAATCTACACCGTTTTAGTAAAATCCACATAACTTGATTACTCGTCATTTTCGCGATAGCATCAATGCCTCTATTGTTATGTTTAAAACTGACACAGTCGAAACATTTTAACGTATACATAATATTATTTATACTATGTTTTCGGATTTTTTAATAGATTTATTTCGATTTTTGCTTCCTGGAGTTTCGAATGCTTAACAGTAATCATAGTCACGGGAAAGACTAAGGTTTTAGACGTCTCAAATATACAGACAGTACCAAACCACAAAATGATTCAATTGCTTTTAAAATTAATAATGAATTGTATATACACTAACCATTTATTAATATTATTATTGTTCTTACAAGAAATTATTGCAAATTTAGTTCGCCGAAATGGCTGCAGACGTTTTAATTTTTCGATAAGTTTTTAAAGTAATTGCACCTATCGTAAAAGCCTGAGTCTGCTTTAATGATTTCTATTTCACTTGAAGTTAATAGGAAATATATAGATTAAATAAGTTGCCATCGATATATAATTTGATAATTATTTTACCACACTTAAAAAAAAACATCGTCTGTAGTTATGTTAATATTTTACTGATGAGTTCGGAATTTCATTTTTAATATTCACAAATAATTTCATTTTTAATTTTCGACTTCAATATTTAGTATGTAGGATATTTCGAGTCTATTAAATTACTAACAAATGGTCCCAATAATAAAAATTCACCTTGTATGCATAATGCTTCCTCCGTCTTTAATGGTACCGTCGTAACTAAGTAAAATTAGTGTGAAAACGTGTTTTGGTTTCAAAATGTGGACGTTAAGACTTGTAACTAAGAACATTCCTTATAAATAATAATGTTCATGTTGGTTCTATTTTAAAATTTCTATGTGTTATTTATCACTTTATTTTTGATTATTATACTCAATTTTACATTAAAATATATAATATATTAAAAATAAAATATAATATAATAAATAAAAATATAATAATAACAGTAAAATTAAAATAATAATATGTATGTTTAAATTGTTTAACAGTCAGCAATAAGTCTGTGCTATTCTCATATTATACTCGCATGATAAGAGCTTATATTTCAAACGTTTCACTTATAATCTTGCATTATGTAACGATAATAAACTCTTCTTTGTATAATACTAGCAGAACCCGCGGCTTCGCTCGCATTAAAAAACTACAAAAAAATTCTAAACGTGTTTTCCCGTGGGTATGAGATAATCTACCACAGTAAAAAGTAGCCTGTCGCACTCCAGCCCTCCAACTATATCTCCACACTAAAAATCACGCCAGTCCGTCATTCTTCTTCGACGGGAAGAAAGACAAACAAAGAACAAAAGAAACACCCTTTTAGACTTATAATATTAGTAAGTATGGATATCATATATCATATCGTACTACGTTATATATTTTACGTAAAACAATGAATAAAAAAATTAAATATTTATACGTCATTACAATCAATTTTGTATCCAAACAACATTATCGTGAAAGCAGTATACCTATTAAGGATTCAGATATTATCGAAACAGTTGACACAGCTGATGCTTTAAGTACATCTGTATACGTGAGAGGGTCTTAACGCAATTACAGCGGCAATGGCGAAATAACTTGCGAGGGATGCGACATTTATTGATGATTGTGAAAAACCAGCCGAGTGTAGAAAAGTATTATACTTATATAAGAACTGTTAGAGTAAAATTGCACAGTTTTACTTTCATTGGAATTATCTATTTTGTAAAACTATATACGTAAAATTTCAAAATTGTGTGGTTTTAAATTCTGATACTGATACTGATTTTAGGTTTAAAAAAATGTTCATATTTTACGCCTGATATTTAAGAAATGAATTTAAATTTATATTTAGAAATTGCGCAATTTCATAAAAAATGAAAAGAAAAAAGGTCAAAAAATCCAAGTATTTGTTTCAATTAAATTGGAAAAATAGTATGATGAAAATAAAACACTGAGCATACAAAGCATTATGTAATGCATTAAATTTATTATTAATATCAAATATTTATTTTTATATTAGTTGTACACACTTTATAACATCGAATAACCTCAAAACTTTTTAATACATATTTTTTTAATATTTAAACCAAAAGGTCGTATAATTAAAATCTCGTCCAATGATTGAAACTGTCTGTAGCATGAATGGCCTAGCTTCCGTTTAGGGCGGATCGGTTCTTAATTAGCGGAAAGTATCTACAAGTGGACATTTTCCCTTTCAAAAAGCTCATTACGTGGGATTCTCTTTTTTATGTTAATTATATATTTTATAGTCACTGGCATTCTGTGGGTAAAGCATTTTAAAAAAAAAGGCATTCTTTGTGTTTTGGAAAGTAAACCCACAATACTGTTTGAAGTTCTTTATAATATCTTTTAATATAAAAAATTAGAAAGTATATTTTTCTATTGATTTGTTGGATCATCCTTCTTTAACGCAGGAAAGAGATGTTATATTTTAAATTTTTCCACAGAAATATTTTAGAATCAAAAAAAGTCCATAGTAAATACATATTATATACTAAGGAACGCTTAGAAAGATGAGGGAGATTGTATTATTTCAAGGACACTAAGCCCCAAACAATTATCTTTTATTGAACAAAACTAGCCAACTCACTGGTTTACGAGAGGCTTTTTTAAAACTTTTGTTTACCGTAAATTATTTCGCTGAACCATTGAAGCTTTCCAGCTTCTAGATTTGATTGTTTAGCAAGCTCCCCACTAATTTCGAGATTTGTAGCGGTGATATTGAAAAATTAGGAAGCTATTTGTATAACACTCTCCAAGATTTACACATAGTTGTCTAACTACTAAAATAAATCTTTGAAAAAAATCCGAAAATACAGTTTTATTTAAAATATAAACAGTTACATGATACTATATCCTCCACGCCATAATAATATTAACCACAAAGTACCAATAACGATGTTAATACTCTACGTATTAATATCATTATTGGTACTATGTACTTACACCGTACACGCACATACTAACGCCATAATATTTATAATAAAAATCACCGTAGATTTTCGATCGTATTGAAAGTTATAGTAATATCCTCCTGACCGAGTAGTAGAGTAGTATTAAAAAAAAGTACTATACGCGTAGTAACCAGTGTACTTTCTAACCCTTTCACTCTTGACACAACCAGTGAGAAATCAGGTGCAGGACCGACGGATTTACGTGTTCTGTGTACTACACTACTAAGGCAGCTACTATCATATGTGGACTAATAAATCCACAACCAACCACGACGCCCCCACGGCTGGCCTCAATAGCCATGGGGTCGCTCCCTTAGTCCACTCTGCTATGAAATACGTACCAGAAGCATCCCGCATGTACACCGCCCCTCAGAGGTGGGCCAACTCTTAGTGTATCTATTAACTTCATACCCGGATGGATTACGGAAGTGTTTTGAGTAAGTCTAAGATTAAGATTTTTCCTATATATGTAATTTTTGAAGTAAGTTATCTGAAAAAATCATGTTTTTTAAGAAAAGAAAATATCTTAAACTTTTATTAATATAGTTTGAGTAAATATATTCATAGAACTATTTGAAATATAAATTCAATGCTCCAATGCCAGCCTAAAACTAGCATAATTGGAGTATTTCCAAATAACATCGACTGAAACTGTTGAAATAAACAGCAGTATGATTCAAAGTACCCAATAAATAATATAATCAGTCTGTACACACTACACACACGTCACAGATTTACATTTTAAGAATTTATTTTCTTCAGAAAACGCATACTTCGATAATATTATATACGCAGTTAAAATTACTTGACTCGTTCAAAGCATTACTCAGTTTTAAACGTATCTTTAATTTATAGAGTTACTTTTTAACCTTCACGGTGCTAATAATATTTCTTAAAGAACTTAAGGTTAATTAATTATATGTTGCATTCTCAAACCATTTCCGACATTTTGCACATTTCCGCGCGACTCTAAAGAAATGGTAAGCTTTAATTTTAACGTGAACTGAAAAGTTTAACGTCTTTATTTCGATAAATTTTGGTGGAAAAAAAAAAACAGATGCTAACATGTCTTTTTCTTTCTACTTACACCGCATAAACACGTCTAATTGAGTAGCAGTGTCCAGACTCTAAAGCATTTACACGGTTAATACAGATGTACCTAGTGCTAATAAAAAATTAAACCCATATATTAAATGAACACTTTTCTTAGTGAATAAACTCAAAACCTCGTTATTATAATTAATTTCCATTTTCATATTACTATGCTTTAATTATGTGAAAGCTTTATAATAAAGTCGTAAATTTCTGACATCGTATCAGATAACTGGATAGTATAATACTATTTCTCACAGCAAACATAATAAAATAGGGAAATGCCGCGGACGCTAATGGCCATGTCGGTGAGCTCTCTTTCCACAATTATGCTCTTTGCAAAGCCGCAATGCAGTTTGTGTCACAGTTTAGTGCGTATATTTGAGTGTAATGTACTAAGAATCGCTGCAAAAGTACCAGTTGTAATTTGAACCTGAGATTGTAAAATTAATTATTCAAAGTAATTTTTTAATGGTTCTCCGCTTTCCAATATCTCTATTGACACACTGTAAGTTTGCTGGTGATACCCAAGCTCCCCCTTTATGTAAACTACATATATCAAAACAAACTTCTTGTATAAACATTTACCCCATGATATGTTGTTCACAGCTGTAACAGTAACCTCATTTTGTATCGCAGCCAGTGTGGACAGATAATATAATTAAAAAATATAATTGAATTCAATATTAAGTATTTTAATCTTATTCCTATTTTAAAGTCTTGAGGATATATCAAGGTTACTAAGTCTATGTCGTTAAAATCTAATCTGTCTGTTAAAATCTATACATATAACAAAATTGTAACCGATCGCTGTCTATACATGGAAGAAATTTCAGTCAGACTATATTATGGCAGGTCTTTATTAAAGCAATAGAACCCAAAACAATGATTTTTAGACTTTTTGTCTGGTTATCTGTGCGTTTGTGCGCCCTAATATCAGAAACGGCTTAATCGATTTGGGTGCGGTTTCCAGTAATGTATTTTAGTACGCTTCACCTAACATTTAGTATGTCTTTTATTTCAATTGGTTCATAAATTGAAAAGTTATGTCAATTTAAAGAATTACCTAGAGATGAACGAAACGAGGCGTGGGTGAGTCGCTAGTATTATAATAATATGTAACATGGCAAATGGATAAATCAAAAGATCAACAGATTATGCAAAATTTTGTTAAACTTGCACTTACCACACTAGTGTATAGATATGGGTTTTTCATCTGGAAGCAAAATTGGTTTAAATAAATGGCAATAGATGGTATTATTTCTATCGAATTGTTATTGAATATTTCTTGATAAATTTCAAAAAATGTTGTGGTTTAAAAAAATGTCTATAGTGAACCAAAATGACATAATGCGTTTGCAAATCAAATTTGCGTAGTTTTACTGATTATTAAAAAATTGCAATCAGAAAATGGGTGGTAAAGTACGGTAGTGTATGTATATCCATTCATGGCGCTTTTACTTTTAAAAATGTTTAGTCATAATTTTTTTTCATTTGTTTAATTTAATTTAAAAAAAATCGTCCTGAACAAGTCGAATTTTGTTACATTTATCATATTTAAATTTAAACATATCTACATATAAACATAATGTACATATAGTTCGACAGTTTGCGGATTAAAGACTACTATCATATAATATTTAAGTAAACAAAAATAGCCCGAATTAGAGCTATCCAATTTCTTTGTATGGGATGGGGCATGTGTATTAGTCTAGTGTTATGTAATCTGTGGTATTGAACGTATATGATTATGAACGTTTTAAAATAGGGAGTAAAATTAAGTGTAGTATTAGCAAAACACAATAAATAATCTCTGCTTAAGAAACAATATATAAAACTTAAGTAATATAGATGTAATGAGGTTGACTCCATGCCAAAAACTACGCTAACGAAATTTCCATAATTAGTGCGGATTATATTCTAAGGACCTACTTTCAATATTAAAGTGGTTGGTTTATAAGTAAATATAAGAATGATAAAAAGTTATAGCTTACTTTATATTTGAAGCTGAGAAAATGTACTATAAATCCTGAGTATTAAATGTATTATTCGTTCATTTTACCCCATAATATAGGAATCGAATTAAGATCATTCTGCTAGGATGGCGGCAGTAAAAAACGATTATTATGAAACAAAATATTGAGAATATTATCATTTGGATGCCTAGATCCCTTTAAAAGTATAGGGGAAGATTTCGAAATAATATTAGTAACAAAAAATGCATTTTAATAGAAAAAATGATTACTTATCTATTGTTTTTTTTTAACTAATCGTTGTTATTTGCATGGTTATTTAAGCTGAATAGTTTACTGAGGTACACGCCGATCTCTCGATTATCGAAAGCTCGTTATCTCTGACAGTCAATTAGCATGAATGGCTTAGTGACTTCAAGACTATAGCACACAGGAGACTACAGAGACAGGACTAACACATTATTTAGTAATATTTCTTATGAATAAATTATGTAACTCATAACAACATTATTTTTTCACTTATATATCTGTAATATAGTATATTTTATACATTTAAATATAAACAATCTAAAAATTAACATAATATTTTTTTTATTAACTAAAACTGCCTTGGAAAACCTTGTGAAGTAAAATTTTTGTGAACTCAACGCCCAAAAAAATATATAGTATTATTAATAATAGTGTGCGGATAATTCACAAAATATCCGGAACCTACCTTTGTCTGAGTCCAAATCATACTTAACTATTTTTTCTTGATCTTTTACGTACTTTGCAATTACTATGACATGATTTATCATTATTAGTGTGTCGTACCACGTTAAGAGATTAAATTTTTAAATTGTATACATTCAATAATCATTAATCGAATATATTGTCATACAATTTAATATTAATCCAGTATGAAGACTATGACTAAAGTCTATCAGAAGTCATAAGTACTATCACAACTTTGATGAAATATAACATATTAGCTTTGAAATATAGTTCGAAAGTAATATTAACTGAAAGTTAAGTCGGAAAGCAATATTTCTTTGATCTTACTTCAAGTTCTGGACCTAAATTGCTACTATAGCTGGTAATGTAAATTAAAAGTTAGTATTTAATGTCTGAGCCTTGGGCACAAGTGAAACCACGAGTACTTGAAACTTAAATTTAAGATAGACAATAATAATGAAAGTTGAGTTTAGATAAAGCTACATATGTATGTATTTTATATCATATTATTGAAAAAAGCTATCTATTAAAATAAGTAAATATTAGTTTAATGTTAGAAACTTAGAGCAAATCTTTTATGCACCTTGATTATTGATATTATAATTATAAAATATCGATATCCATGTTTGTTCGTCTTATTCTACTGAACTAAGCAACAGATTTTGACACGATTTTGAATTAAAAAAAAAACATAAAAAAAAGCTTTTATTTAAATGCTCTAAAAATAAGAAAATAAACTTTAAAATCAACAGTTCTTTTTCCATTATTTTATTTTTAACCAAACTAAAGTCTGATTTTTAATTCCACGGAATTCTGACATTTCAGAAGTGTTGTCAACTTTGAAACATTGTCACTAAAAGGGGAACGCAATTTAGCAAAATAAAAAAATAAACCTTTCTTGAATTTAAGGTTTCATTTAGAAAAACTAATGAACTGGATGATGATGACGACAATGATGATATAAATAATAATGATTAATAAATATTTCCATTTAAGAAATATTTTGTCTTACACTGTTTTTTTCATTTAACCATTAAAAAATTACATTATAATTAATGTGTATTGTATACACAAAACAAAGACTATTTACAATCTCATACACATAGTTTACTTGATCTTATTCTGTTTCATATTTTTTTGTTATTTTATATTAATAAAATTGAAAGCAGAAAAGGTTTATGATATCTGAATTGTCAAAGAACGACAGCTGTCATATTTCCGTGGAATTAAAAATCAGACTATAATGTGCCAAAGTGGGTCGAATTTAACTTGCCAATTTCCATTATAAATACCAGAACAGGTGAAACTAAATAAAAGCTTGTAAAATTTTGACTTATTTAATAAGATGTGTATATAAATTACTAGTGATCTATATCTAAGTTACTCTTTAAAACAAAATTATCTCTTACAAAACCGTTTCGTGTATTGGAATAATTAAGTAGTCTGTTACTTTTACTATGTTTACATTTTAATATTAAAATATGTCTAACTACTTTACTAGAATATAGTATACTATTATAATATTATTAACTAATAACTTATGTATATTTGTTGCATTTATATTTTGTCTTTTTTATTTCTTTATATACAAATACATATTGTTAACCCCTTCACGACCGCGGACACGCCGGCGTTACAGTTAACAATAGATTTCTTAGAAATTTAATTAATTTCTTAGAAATTTACCTGGTGGGAGGTGTTACCAATATAAATTTTATTAAAGTTCATGCCATATCGAGAGAACATCAACCTTTAAAAACTATTTTTATTAAGTACTTGAAAATTCAATGTTATAAATTATAGCTTTGTTTTAGTGTAGTTCAAGCCATAATTACTTTTCTTTTTAATGCAAATTCAAAGCTTTATATGTTTGGAGCTTATAACTTCTTGGAATAATTTTGAATAAAGTTTTTTTTTAAGTGGTGCTTAGGATTTTCAACTGATTAAAAATCAGTTAAAGTTAGATTGTATCTTAAATTATCAGGTTAATGAAATATAAACAGCCTGTAGCTCTTAGTGCGAGCGGGCTGCAGACATTTTCATTATCGCTTCAATAAGTGACTTTAATAAGAAAGTGCTCTTAGCGTTCACGCTGCCTTTCTAGAGACTGTAATTTCTAAAGACTCAATCGTACTTTACATTTATTTAGATTTATTTTGTTAATTTTACGGAATTAAAAATTGTATTATAGATAACAGTTTAATATTACAAAACAATTAAAACGTATAATACTGATATTTGATTTGGCCACCTACTATGTTATTTATGTTGTGAATATGCCCCATAAATTATTATATACCAGCTCGTTATTACCTGTTAATTGATATATTAAAGCCATACGAAATATGTTTAGTACCGCTCAGTTTTTTTTAGCTCTCGGGACTAAAGTATTGTCATTCCGAGCTATACTTGTTTTTGTAATATAAATGTTTCATTTAAGCTGAAATTATTTCGTTAAATTTTCTAAAATGATTTCTTTTCAATTATTTGATATGTAGATAGGAAAATAATTTTAAAAGAAATGTAAACCGGCTTCAAGTCACAAAAAATGTAAGAAATGACTGAACAGATTTTCTCATTTACAAAAGGCAGCTAACCAGATATTTTAGGAGTTGGTGTCAGCCGACGCTTACAAAGAAAATGTATTTAATATAATAAATTAACTAATTTAATTTAATTTAACATAATCATTTAATTAAAATGAAGTAAATTTATATCTAAATGCACGGTTCATTTTTATGGTCATCGACTACCAATATGTCAAAGGGAGCTGTATTGGACCTCATTATCTACCTGATTAAAATTTAAAGTAGCCAGTGAACAGGACGCAGTGCATTTTCCCGTCAATGCGTACGTATAGGTTTAAGTCCCCGCAAAAGTCCAGAACCATGAGGTCCTATGATAGTAGGTAGGTATATAGGAAAAAGAAGACATTACGGATGATCTGCGCGGATGCCTATATCGTGGCTGATTTTCTGGGACATCAAGTACATATTTGGCGTTCTTGTGGCGATGGTGATGGGCATGTTCTCTTCGATAGACAAATACAAGTGGTGCTATATATATTTCGAGCTTATGTGTTGAGCTTTTACAGAAAACAACTCTTGAAAACTGGCATTCAATAGCGTACGGAAAAGGGAATTACGACGTTGTATCTGAATCAACCATGCGTAGACCGTTAAACAGATTTATGATAAGACACATAGATTTTGTTTTGAACTAAAACTTCGGATACTTTAATTTTGATGATTAATTATAGATAAATTTGGGTATTAATAAAAAATGACGTTGCTTATATCGTTAAAAAAAACATTTACCTCATGAGCGAAACCACATGCGGAAATTAAAAATAAAACTCGTGGAATTACAATAAAAAGTAAGAAATAATAAAAAAGATAAATTACATGTTAAAAACAGCGGCTTATTATGATCTGATTCATGAATCCTGAAACTTTGTTGAACAAAGTTCTTACTTAAGTTAGGGAAGCCAAAACGAAGCACCCTAAATTATCTGAATTCACTTCGCTGATCTACACAACTTGTGCTAAACAATGTCAGATATTACCGCACCAAGAACCTGTTGTTAATAAACTAAACAGTCGAAGGAAACTGAGACAAGACATGTTCTAGTTAATAGCAAGCGACAGTTGGCTATTTAGAAACATTGGATTGAGACATTAGACGATTATAACTTGATTGGTATCCAAATAGATTGGTAATTGATATTTTATGTTAGTTTTCTATTATTATTTTAGTTATCTATCTATGTTGTCAAAAAATTATAAAATATAATTTAAATTAATTATGCAAATTTTAAGATAAGAGATATCTTAAGTAACTGATAAGCTACTTCGAAACATGCAAGGAACAACATTGTAACTTAAATATCAATATAAGGAAGAAAACATAAAAAAATATAATTATAAAGGTGGAGTTCTATACTGAACATTTGTTATTTCTGATTCAAGTAAAAAGACGTGCGAAGCCACATGTTAGAACTAGTATTATATAAAATTACTTGTAAAATATTCAGACAAGTCTCATTCATTTTCTATATTTCGCTTGCATGACAAACTGTAATCTTACTTAGGTACTGCATTTCTAACGAAAGTTGTATCAGCAAAATTTATTGAATTGAACTAAGTTACCACAATTTTCCATTACATAATTATATGTAAAATACTTTAATTTTACTATTAATATACTAAATAATATTATTAGCTTACATTTTTTGTTTTTACATATATGAGTACACAGCATACCTTAACTTGTTATGGACGCACAGAAACGGAGTTTAACCTTAATATATTTATGTGGATTTGCCAAGCTTATTGAAATCTCTCCAAATTTATTTCAGATCTTTACAGTAAAAAAGGTAATCGAGTCATTATTTAGTAATTCTGATTTAAAAATGTTCAATATTCTGTGTATACAAATATTAAAATACTATATATGTATACTATGATACTAATGTGATGCTCTCCTAGCCGATTCCGGCTACGGCGGCCAATCTCATTGAGATTAGCTAACTGCGCAGGAGATATTATAGTGCACAAGTGTACGCGCAGACACAAGTGCACTCTCTATTCCTGTCACTCTCATACTCTGGTGGGACGACTGCTCGACACGACCAGTGAGAGTTAAGGCGCAGGACCGACGGCGTTACGTGCTCTCCGAGGCACGGGGGTGAAACACCGCCAACTTCCCAACTCCGGGCTGTTACTGAGGCTTACTATACAGAAAAACTCATTAACTAAACTTGGCCCGACCCGGGACTCGAACCCAGGACCTCCAGGTATGCAGCCGTACATGCTATGATACTATAATGTATGGAACTTGTTCAAATGAAAAAGCAGCGGTAAAGCGTTCCACTATCATCATACATCAGCATAAGCATATTATTGAATACAAATGTTAGTATCCAATTTTGCATCAACATTCATGTTATACATATTCATAGTTTCACATCGATATGACAATTAAAAGTGGGTCAAAATTCAACTTCCAGTGGTCATAATATAGTAAGGCTAATAAACTCGTATTAAAAATATTTAATGTACATCATCGAGCCCGCTACAATTTTAATAAATCTATATGTATAATCGAGTTATTGATAAATATTAATCTCAAAGGCAGTGGTAGCCCAGTGGTAACGCGCTCGCTTGGGAAACCGAGTGAAGCGGGTTCAAATCCCGGGTCTCGCACCTCTGATATTTTCATGTGCGAATCATTTCCAACATGATTACAACTTGTCTTAACGGTGAAGGAAAACATCGTGAGGAAACCTGCATGTCTTAGAAAACTTAGCAAGTTTTCGAAAGACATGTGAAGTCCGCCAACCCGTACTTGGCCAGCGTGGTGGACTATGGCCTGATCCCCCTCGTATTGAAGGGAGGCTCGTGCCCAGCAGTGGGACGTTAAAAAAAGGGCCGAATACAATACATACATTAATCTCAAAAGGAAATTGCTAGCAATATATTTATATTTGAAAAATATTCTTTACTTACATTATACAGTGATAAGCATCTAAATAAATTTACAAAATAATTGTATTTATGTATATCGAAAATTGCCAGAAAGTTTTCTTTTATTACAGAATGTAAACATAATATCCTGTAAGAATTTATTTTGTGTAACAACTCTCAAACGCTCCTACAAAATAAACAAGGGTGAACGATTTATCTCGTTGAAAAAAGCATCTCGTTTCTCTTGCAATGTGACCCACAACTCACCGGTCTTCCCCATCTCTTTCGAATATACGTTCATGCGCTCTAGCGAAGCTTTGAAATGTGAAGCTCACGAAGTCGAGATTGAAGTGTTGATGTGAAACTTTAGTTCTAACATTGCTATGTTTCATCGCGACACTATTTCTCAGTTTTCCTATATTATTCGAGCTTATCGATTGAAATTCAAAGTTATTAGTTTAAATTAATAAGTATTGTAGTAATTATGTAAATTGTCATTTTTGTATGAATGTTATAAAAGTCCTTAAAAGATTTTTGTTTTTGTATAGAAGCTACATTTCGATAATTTTTAGATTTATTTTGTTTGATTTTATTTATCTTATTCCTTATCACTAATCATGGATAGATGCATTTTTTTACTGTGCAATATTACGCACAATTATATATATATACATGTACCTATCGATACTAATATTATAAATGTGGAAGTGTGTTTGTTTGTTTGTCCTTCTTTTACGTCAAAGTTACGGAGTGACGGATTAGGGTGATTTTTTGTGTGGAGATAGTTGGAAGGCTAGAGAGTGACATACCACTTTTTTGCGGGAGATTATCTCATTCCTACGGAAAAACACGTAATAATACAACCCAAAAAAATATTTATGATCAGAATTACTTGAAACTTGGTATGAATGCTCTTCAATACAATTAAGTAAATACGTGTTGTGGCATTTTTGAAATTCATTCCATAAGGGGGTAAAATAGGGGATGAAAGTTTATATGAAACCTATCTTTTTAGAGTTTTTTTTTGGTAGTTTAAGCGCGAGCGAAGCCGCAGGTTCTGCTAGTAAAATATATAAATTTTATCATTCCATATACATATGAGTATATCTATACTAATATTATAAATGTAATAGATTAGTTTACTCTTTCATGCCAGAACGGCTGGACGAATCTCGATGAAAGTTAGCACAAAGATAGATTATAGTCTACAATAGCACATAGATTATTTTTTATCTCGGAAAAATGTATGGTTCCCGTGGGATAGATTTGTTTTTGTTTTTCACAGAGTTTGATCGACTATCTATTTCATACTAACCGTTGAAATATATCTAGGGATGAACCCGAGCGAACCGAGTGTGAGTCGCTAGGTATCAAATAAATTCAGAGATGAAACTACAGCTCACCATTCTACGCTGTAATGCTATAATATGCTTATTAGCAGTACACTAAATAAAATAGACACTCGAGTGACACTTCAACCAGTAGCTATAATATAATAAGCCTTTTCCTTTTTAAATCAAATGTTATGGACGATTAAGTATAATATCCAAAAATCTCTCTAACCTGTTAAAATATCATAATTTAAATTTTCATATTAATTTTTAAAAGTCATCTTATTGCTTTTGCTCTATAAGCTTTAACAGTTAAATCAAGTTTAGTGCGGAATAGGTGGTTAGTTAATCCCGTTGCTGATAGAACAAGCGGTATTGCCGTATCGTGTTTAAGCACCCTCTATCAATTTTGCTATTTTGTACGGCAAAACCAATAGTGGATTCCATCGAGCTCTCTCACCACGTATATTCCATTTAAATTCACAAATGCTATTAAACATTAATGGCTTTTGACAAAAATACATTCATACAGGCGTTTTTCTATTGAAGGCAAAAATATCTACAACATAAATATTTATTCTGTTATTTTCGTGGATTAGAATTAGATTTAACAAATATTCAGTTATTGACTTCCTAGTATTTATTAATTGAATTGGTTCTTCGTACTATACGTATTTATATTTAATTATAATATTCAACCTTTTATAGTATAACAATTGTTAAACAATAACAGCTGTGAAAGATAAATGCAACAAAATATACATATATAAAAAAAGGTATTCCTTGTGATTTAATATAAAAATGCATAGTTTTTTCATTTATTAATGTCATATATCATCGAAATGGCTCCAAATTTAATGAATGTAGTGTCTCAAGTGGAATATTCAATTTTCAATGTTCGGTAGAGTAATGATTTTACTTTTAAGCTATTAATTATTAATATCAATATATGCGTGTATATGTATATGAAACCTTAATTTATATTATTTTATAAATTTTGATTAACTGATCGATGGCTAGCATCAGATATTTTAGAGCTGAAAAGACGCATTAGCGGTATTAAAATCTGATTTCACTATGTAATATTCTCACTATCCAACTTCGAGATAAGATCACTCCTTTTTATATTATATCCTTTTCCTAAATATCCTATAAATAAATTATAAAGAAACCTATCAATTTACTTCATATTACTTTAATCAATTACAAACATAATTTATATATATATATATATATATATATATATATATATATATATATATAATTTATTATTGTATTTTTTTTTGCTATTGCAATTTTATTTATTTTAAGTTATCTTACCGGTTAAATATCAAACGTACGATCTCTTCGTACTTAAATTTGTACCAATTATATACGATGTAAACAATAATCTCGCTAAGGTTATTCATAAGTTTAGTTTAAATAATTTATTATTAAGCAGTAAAGAAACGAAATTAATAATTTTCGTTATGGTATATACGTATATATATATATATAATTTATTATTGTAATTTTTTTTTGTTTTATTTTACTTCTTATTTTATGTATTATTATCAATTTCTTTTGTATTATGACATTTATCTATAATAATAATAATGATTATTTTTTATTTTTTGTACTTTTAATTCATGAATATTTAAATGCTATGTACACTTACAATTGACATACATATAAGGTATATTATTATTACATTAATTAAATTGAAAATGTTTCATATGTATGTATGAACAACATCTGTAAGAAAAGAATTAATATATTTTAAATTTTACAAAAATAAAAATATTTTTATTGCACCTTCTAAACGGTAATAGTCCAGCATTAGCAAACTAAAGTGCGTGTCCGGTGGAGGGGGAGGGGTGGAGGGGTGTAGGAAGCCGCGCTTACTCATTTAAACTTGGCCAGATGCTAGAACTTTAAAGTATAGAAGGTGCAAAAAAAATATTTCTATTTTTGTATGAAAATAAAAATTTAAGAAAATTATTTTTTTCTTACAGAAGTTGTTGTTATGATGTAAATAGTATATTCCCAAAAGGTTTTCAGTAAATTAAAAATGACCCTGTATATATATATATATATATATATATATATATATATATATATATATATATATATATATATATATATATATATAGTTTTCTATATTACAAGAAAAAATATCCCATGAGAAAAAAACATGTAATCAAAATCGTAATTATAATTTTTTAGCTAGATCGAACGAAGTCTTGTAATAACGCTAAAGAAACAGGAGTAAAACTTGTAAACGAAAATTATTGCCATTCTCCGGCAAAAATAGGTAAAAGTTAGAATGAAATATATGAAATAAAAATTAGGGCTTATTTTATTCGAATACGAGTTTATTTTATGGCATTTTAACTTTATAAGACATAAAAGTACTGTTTATATATATTCCGTGATTTGTGTTATTTTTATTACGATTATTATTATTCGTTATATACACCCAACCCCCAATTGGCCAGCATTGTGGACTATGGCCTGATCTCCCTTGTATTGAAGGGGGCCAGTGTAAAAGTTAATGTGATATTAATATAAAATCTAAGACTTATCTCGCTTCTTCGGGTGCATACCTAGATATGTACATATAGCATTGCTACAGTTTATTAGATCATTTAAAGAGGAAAAATTCCATAATACATTGTTCTTATATAACTCTATTGGTTTACGTAGCTCACGCCATTAAAGCTCCCAGTTGGCATGACTTTTTCCAATACCTATAACAATCATCGTCATATTTCAGCCAATCTATACAAAACTTTAATGAGTTATGTATACTTAAATCTTACTCATGAATCACTCCGTCCATTGTTCAAAACTGTATGAAAATCTGTTAAGTAATGTTCAAATCTATCGCTTTCAGACAGACAGACACGGCGGGGGACTTCGTGTTATAATATGTAGCGATATCTCGTGGTCATATGCGGGGATCATCAACGTGGGTTAAAATAAGCAGACAAAGAATTATTGTTTTCTTAATGCTTCTCATATATCGCTGTCCGCTTTTAACCCGCACAAAAGAATCTTAAATGAAAAAGCATTTATCTAGTTCTCTTTGTACATTTAGCCAAGAATAATTTAACACAAAAAGGCATTTGCATTTAGGTTTGCTCTAAAAAGTATAAATTTTCAAAAAAAAAAACTTTGTTATCTTTTTATCCAATAATGTCATCGTAAAACATTATTTTTAACCCCCGACACAAAAAGTATATAAGTTTGACATCGATGTCTGTCTGGCTGTGTGTGTGTGTGTGTGTGTGTGTGTGTGTGTGTGTGTGTGTGTGTGTGTGTGTGTGTGTGTGTGTGTGTGTGTGTGTGTGTGTGTGTGTGTGTGTGTGTGCGTGCGTGCGTGCGTGCGTGCGTGCGTGCGTGCGTGCGTGCGTGCGTGCGTGCGTGCGTGCGTGCGTGCGTGCGTGCGTGCGTGCGTGCGTGCGTGCGTGCGTGCGTGCGTGCGTGCGTGCGTGCGTGCGTGCGTGCGTGCGTGCGTGCGTGCGTGCGTGCGTGCGTGCGTGCGTGCGTGCGTGCGTGCGTGCGTGCGTGCGTGCGTGCGTGCGTGCGTGCGTGCGTGCGTGCGTGCGTGCTGCGTGCGTGCGTGCGTGCGTGCGTGCGTGCGTGCGTGCGTGCGTGCGTGCGTGCGTGCGTGCGTGCGTGCGTGCGTGCGTGCGTGCGTGCGTGCGTGCGTGCGTGCGTGCGTGCGTGCGTGCGTGCGTGCGTGCGTGCGTGCGTGCGTGCGTGCGTGCGTGCGTGCGTGCGTGCGTGCGTGCGTGCGTGCGCGTGTGCGCGTGATTACTCGATTAAGTGCTTCACGCGTACCAGTGTAATCGTTAAATGACAATTAATTTGCGTAGCGAGGTTTTTTAATTTTTAGTTTATAATCTATACCGATGGGTCCTGCAATGTAAACTAAAAGTAGTCTTCACACTTTGTTTAAATCAGGTAATAATAATTTGTTACTTCATTTTTGCGGCTATATCGTGTCACTGCGACCATTTCTTGTCTATTGTGATCGCCGCATTTTATAGTAGAGTGAACTACTAAGCCTAGTTGCAAGGGTTATGTTTTTCGCGCCTATCTTTGTATGTTTATTTGTAATATACTTTATTTACTCATATCTTCAAAGCCACTCACTGCATTTGTTTAATTAAGGTATCGTTAGATTTGTCTCATTAGTCCAAGTGTTCTTAGATAGGTGACATAAAAAATAAATAAATATGGGGGCTGCTAGATTCCATAATGTGATATAGAAAAAAATGAAAACTAACGAACTATGTTAAGTGGGGTATCGTTGAATAGGTATTTAAAAATCATATTTATGTTTCTTTCATCATTTTTAATTTTTATTAACAGTTTAGGATATATAATGATTTAAAGTTGGTTAACAACCAGTCTCGCTAATTTTCCTACTTAAAAATACTTAAAAAGTTGTCAATAAATAAATATATGTATTATAAAAATAAAAAACCCGACTGCATAAAAGCTAACTAAAAAGATGAAAACAATTTCACGAAGGAATATCATAGTATTATGCAGTCGGAGACATACACGTTTCATCCTTGCCGCGAGATGTACATACTCGTATGTACATATGTCTCCGAGGCACAAAATTCAGGATTGGGGGACTTTGCCCCTAGCGGAGTGGGTGGTATTTCTGGATAAGGGACGTGATAGGGAGTCGAAATGTTAAATAAAAATTGTCCGCGAACGTATGAGTAAAAAGTTATTGAGACTTAAAGTTACAACATTTCCATACATTTTCATATATTTCTTTACCACCATTCGGAGTGGGTGGTATTTTTAGATAGGGGAGGTGACAGAGAGTCAAAAATATATTAAAAATATTTGGAGGAAACGTACGAGTAAAAAAGTTATTGAGACTTACAAGTTATAACATATCTAACACAATTTCCATACATTTCTTTACCTAAATAAGTGATTACAACAGATAAACATACCTTTAACGAATAGTACGCATCCTTTTTTATGTACATTACACATTTTCACAACAATTAATGCTTATTGTATTTAATATTTTAATAATTTCACAACACAAACAAAACGATCTTACATTTTGACAAAAGCAAAACTGACACTTTGTTTTATATTACCGCTTTTAAATGACAACAGATTATATTTGATTATTCGTCATATCTTGGTTAGGTTAGGTTAGAACATTTAAGATTATTTATTTATTATTCCTCATATCTGGGTTAGGGTTAGGTTAGAACATTTAAGATTATTTAGTTATTATTCCTCATATCTGGGTTAGGTTAGGTTTTAGAACATTTAAGATTATTTATTTATTATTCCTCATATCTTGGTTAGGTTAGGTTAGAACAGTTGCCACAACGCACGAGCCGAGAGCGAGCGAAGCGAGCGTGCCGCGGTAGCGGCCGGCGAGTGGCCATAAATGACTAGAAAACTAGAAAATTCGAATTTCACGCAAAGTACAAATAAAGACAATCATCTGGAGATTATTTTGACAATTGAAAGTGACGTTTTGACTCCAAGTGTCTAAATGGTAGTAATGTCAAAATAATGTATGGAAATGTTGTAACTTTAAGTCTCAATAAATTTTTACTCATATGTTCGCGGACAATTTTTATTTAACATTTCGACTTCCTATCACGTCCCTTATCCAGAAATACCACCCACTCCGCTAGGGGCAGAGTCCCCAATTCTAAATCGCAGCCGTCTCCGACTGTATAATACTATATTCCATCGTGAACTTGTTTGTCTTGTCATGATTTTAGTTAGATTTAATCGGTCCATGCACTGCTCTACTAGGTTCGATGAGAATATGTTTGAGTTTAACGCTAGTAGTGCAGCTTGGCTTACGAATTTATATAAATAGTTTGATTTGTGTAGTCTAGCACTACGACACTCCGACAATCTGACACACTGACACTCAAACACTCGATACTCCGACACACAGACTCTCATTCCCACTGACACTCCTATACTCCTACACTCACACACACTGACACTCTGACATACTGACAATCAGACACTCTGACACTCACTTACTCAGAGTGTCGGTGTGTCGTAGTGTCGGAGTTTCAGAGTGTTTTATTACTTCAGACCAAGAAGTTGCATCTGAGTTATAAAAAAAATTTAAGCAAGACTGAAGGCATAATAATATAGTATTAAGTAAAATATCGACCAATGTGTTATAGTACAAATTGAATCAGCCTTATGTTCTACACTTTTCAACATATTATTCGAAGTCATATACTGTTGGTTTTAATAAAACGTAATTTAGCTATTTTAATTTTATTTACTATTTGATATAAAAAAGAAAGACGTATAAAAGGTAATGCTAAAACTTACTAAATAAAACAACTAATCCCAGATTACTATTACAGAGTGCTACTTATTCTGGAATTTTGTGGACTATATTTCAGGATTACAACGCTCTTTTGTTCTCTCCAAATATAACCCAGTTTATATAATTATTACCTTAACAAGCTTATCTACTGACACTACTTTATTTAATTTACAACCTATGAATGTAAATTAAAATCTTATTGTAATTTACCTGATGGTTAGCAGTAAATACCTAAATAATACACACGTATAAGTTAATTTATGAACCTAAAATATACCTTGTAATAGGAGAGAGGGCGAGGGGAGGGGTGCTGGGGTTGGGAATTAGGAATTAAGGCTACAATACCTATACATTTTGCCTATGATCTACCATATAGATATGACACGTAATTCACTTGAATAATTTTTTCTATTTTTTTTTCAAAGTATAATAATTATGAAGTCAGAAACACAGTCAAACATAAAGGTTTAAGTAAAATTTAACAACTTCGCGAATGCGAAGAATGGTTATTAGTGTATGCCTATATTGTTACCATAACGAAAATTATTAATTTCGTTTCTTTACTGTTTAATAATAAATTATTTTAACTAAACTTATGAATAACCTTAGCGAGATTATTGTTTACATCGTATATAATTGGTACAAATTTAAGTACGAAGAGATCGTATGTTTGATATTTAGCCGGTAAGATAACTTAAAATAAATAAAATTGCAATAGCAAAATGGCGTCAAAGAGATTAGGTTGTACGCATTACCGCTAAGTGTGTAAGTCGAAAATAATGTTACGCGTTTCTGCTAAAAAAGGTAGTATAATTACAGCACCGATACAATTTACGCATCTCCCCTACATATATTTCGTAGTTAATAAGTTATTTTTTACCATATCAATATTTGACATTTTAAATAAAACTATCTTTTCGGATTATTTCGCGGATTTATTAGAGAGACTAAGGTCTAAGGTCCTTTGTCTCTCCCGTGACCATGATTGCTGTAAAGCATTCGAAACGTCGGGAACCAAAAATCAAAATAAATCCGCGAAATAATCCGAAAAGATAATTTTATTTAATAAGTTTTATATTTATCTTAATCTCTACGTAGTTTATATTTATCTTAATAAGCAAATATATAACATGTAAAAAGATCGTTCAATTATATATTACGTATTAGAGTCGCGACTAACTAACTAAAGCCAGTTTTGAAACAGTTGGATAAAACTTAATCTCCCTTGATAACCCACTAACATTGTGATCCGAGCCTAGTTGGCACACACAACTGGTAGCTCCAATTTCTACCTAGGATATTGTTTCTGTTGTCTGTCTAAGCGCTTGTACTGTTCATTTATACTTTTGTCACGAATCACGATCAATAAGAGACACGGCATTGCTAAGTACCATCCAATACTTCAATAAGTTCCAATAAATTAATTCTTTTTGTGTGAAGGTTTTTGTGTGAAGTTGGAGGGCTATAGAGTGGCATAAGATACTTTTTCAAGATATTTGTACTGCGAGAAAAGGTCTCATTTCCTAGTTAGGCATATTATAATAAAACTCATGTAATTTCAATTGATATAATTATCTGTATGGGGATGATCGGAAGCCTCGTTAATTAAATAGGTATGTACAAACATAATTAGAAGATTACCCCTAAGTAAGGCCTAGCTAGTTTATTAAAACTGTTTTAATTATTAATCTATGTTTACCTTTATTTGCTTATTGCAAAGTGGTTAAACAAAAATAGCACTCAGTATAGACAACAAACTAGACACGTCAAAGTTTTGAATAAATAATATCTTTTATATACATTTTTCATGTATTCAATTAACCAACATTATTACAGAATGTGTATATTTAAAACTAGCGGCTCACCCTCGCTTCGTTTGAGTTTGTCCCTAAGTACGTTTTAACAGTTAGTATGGAATAGTTAATAGTACGTTTATATTATAAATAATATAAAGCCTTCCTAAATAAACGGGCTATCTATTACAAAAGTAATTTTTCAAATCGGATGAGTAGTTCCTGACATTAGCGCGTTCGAACAAACAAACAAACAATCTGTTGATCAATGGGTCGATCAATCCGTCGATCAGTCGTTCGATCAGTCGGTCTATCAGTCGGTCGATCAATCAATCGGTCAATCGATTGATCTATCTAGCGAACGGTCAATGGATCGATCAATCGGTCTATCAATCAATCGATCTATCAATTAAAAAAAAGTTAAGTAACTATTTCGTTAATTAAGCGTCAATAACATTAATACTGATTTTTAATTCAACTCGACCCTGATAATATTTTTACCTTCCCAGGGGATCAATTTCGAATAATCTGATTACTAACACGTAATGCTTATGTTTTATCTTGAATACTTAATTTTAACAATAAAAATGGCGGATTTTTTTACCAACTTTATCGCCCATTTTTAGCCCCTTACGGGATGAATTACAATATTGTTATAATACGTGTTTATTTATTTGAATTGAGCATCATTAAGCCTACTCTTACATGATATTTCTTGTTTCTGATCATCCGTTAATACCAAGTTTCATCCCCCTTTTTTTTATGTCGGGAAATGCATTTACGCATACCACCTGATCCCCCAGGTGGTGATGTGAGGTTCACCGGCTAGAAGAGCCGGTACTACCCACTAAAACCCGACATTCCCCTCCCCTCCGCCTTAAAGAATGAATTTTCTTAAAAATATTATACTACCTACAAACTTTTTACAAACCACGTGCTCATATATCTATAATTTTTACATTTCTAACGTCAAAAATGACGAAGTTTCCAACAAATTTTCATCCCCTATTTTAACCAATTAGGAGATCAATTTTCAAAAATCCCTTTTTAGTGCACATTTACGTCATTTAAGGAACATTTGCCCAAAATTTTATGCTTCTAGACCCAGCGGTTTCAACTGTGCGTTGATTGTTCAGTCAGTGAATCAGTCAGTCAGTCAGTCAGTTTCTTACTTTATATACTTATATAAATAATGCGATAAAAACCCGTATTAGCGTTCACAAATATTTTCAACAAGATAATTTACGCTAATAATCCGGTAAATTCATTTTACCAATATAAATTATGAAAAAGAAATGTATTTATTGATGCTTAACAATTACACTTTTCTCACTTCAATGTTTACAACAATTAAATTGTACATATGTCATTATATATTCGTTAATAGAACTAAAATAAAAAATAATAAAAAAAATACTCAGGTTATTCATGCATAATAGCACACTACCGATTTATTGCTTGGGGGCGTCGAAATACATACGTGATTTTTTACACCTTTAGCTTTGTAGTTTTTTCTTACAATTTGTTCCTATACACTAATATAGTGCTATATAATCTGTGCCTATACTGTAAATAATGGGGATCTATTCTATGGGAAAATTTTTCAGGTACATCAATTATAGAAGAATAACAAATATACACGACAATAACATATACACAGTGTTATAACATACTGGAAATTCTATGAAGACAATAATATTCTCTCACATTTTTATTTCGGATAGTACTTGAAAATTTCCGTGTTTTGGATCATTAGTTCGGCTACATTACTCGTGAGTTATCACGTTATCCGGAACAATGATATATTTTTTCCGATTTTTTGAACTGCTCTTACCACATAAAATTTTATGCGCTACGGTAAATAAAATGCACGTAGCAAGACTAAACCGAATAATGAATAGACACAACTACTTTTGGGCATATATTTTTTTATAATAATAACTAGCATTGCCCTCGGCTCCGCCCGCGTTCAGATGATCAAAAACCAAATTCTTGGGTTTTACATATGTATTAGTATACTCGTAACATTTCAGTTTTTCTATTTTTTTTCAGAAATGAGATATTTTCCCGCGGTAAAAAGTATCCTATATGTTGACCCGCATAACCAGCTACCATCATACCAAATTTCATCAAAATCTCTCCAGTAGTTTTCTGTGATGCGGTAACAGACAGACAGAGAGACAGGCAAAAATTCTAAAAACTATACATTCGGCATTTATATCGATAATAATGTTCATTTCAATAAGATTTTCCAAAAAATATTTAATGTACAGATTCGGCTTAGTTTCAATATTATATGTATAGATATAGATATATTATGTACTTACTGCATTGGTTGTGTAAGAGAGAGTAGATTATAGTTTCTGCATTTTTCTGTAGTCTGCTATAAATTGTAATGATAAATTATATTTGCAATTATGTAAGTGAATTTTAATCGATAGAGCATACTAAATTTGGTATAAATTAAATTTCATTTTGAATGAAAAGTTAATTCAGAAAGTGGAGTGATTCTAATATAGGACACTAATATAGGACACTATATTACACAACAGCCCCCTTTCGTGTCAGGAAGACAGGGTCCAATTTATTACGTATGTACGTCTCCTTTGTTACTAATTATTTTTATATTAATTGCAAGTAACCTTTGACCTGTAAAGTCAAAGTGCTATTTTAGTAAAAGACTAGCAGAACCCGAGGCTTCGTCCGCGTTCAAATTACAAAAACAAACAAACTCTTTGACTTTATGTTATAACTAATAATTGGATGGCTGTAATGATTTTCAAATGTGAGTATGATTTTGAGTTTTCGGGTTCCGTACCGCCGAATATTGTGTTGTTTTTACTAACATATTAACACACTAATATATTTTTACGTTTTCGCAATACATACTTTATTATTTGTAAGAATAATTTCGTGTTTCATATTATTTCTTAAAGATATTATGAAAAACAAGTTTAATTTTAGCGACCGTAACTCTGATAAAAAAAAACCCTCTCAGGGGACGAATTTCGAATAATCTGATTGAAACACGAATTTCTTAATTTTTATCTCGAATACCTAATTTTAAAAATAAAAATGGTGGATTTTTTTACTAATTATATACTCATTTCGATATCGTAGTGGCTAGCATTTACGGCTGCACATCGAGAGGTCCTGGGTTCGAGTCCCGGGTCGGGCCAAGTTTAGTTATTGGGTCTTTCTGTTTAGTAAGTCTCAGTAACAGCTCAGACTTGGGAAGTTGGCGGTGCTTCACCCCCGTGCCGCGGAGAGCACGTAAAGCCGTCGGTCCTGCGCCTTAACTCTCACCGGTCGTGTCTCGTGTCGTCCCACGTCGTATGAGAGTGTTTAAAGTCACAATGTTATTTGATTTAGTATTTATTCCGAATTAATTTAAATATCGAGCAGAGCCATCATATGACATTCATTGGAGACACGTGTGGCTTAGTAAAGTTGGTTGATCTTGATGGATCATAGAGCCCCCGCAACGTGCGTTCACCTTGTCGTGGTGGGGGGGCTCAGTAGTGCCCGGCAATCCAACCGGGCGCGAAGCTAAGAAACGCACAGGGAGGTTGCCCATTTCGGTGGGAGGTGGCCCTCTTCGGGGGGCGGTGTACCATGCGGGCTGCTCCTGGTACTTCTCTGATAGCAGAGTGGACCTTGGAGCAACCCCATGGTTGTGGTGGTCTGCTTCAGCAGACCTGCCGTCGGGGCGTCGTAGTTGAATGCGTAAGCGATCCTGCGACGCCCCATTAAGACGGGGGAAGGTTTTGTTGGGTTTTAGTGGGTAGTACTGGCTGTATTACGCCGGTGAGTCCCACACGTCGTGCGTAAATGCATTTCCCAACGTAAAAAAAAATGGTGGATCATAGAGAGTTATGTTTTGATATTTTAGTTGGAAGTCGACGATCGCCGTCCCAGAACCCGCTGGCTCCACTAAATTATTAGAATTAAGTATCGTTTCTAGTTTATAACATTGTGATTTTCCTGATTAAATTGTGATGATGATGACACGATTTTTTTTATGTATGTTTATTAGAGTTCATACCTAATCATATTTATCTATTAGTTAGATATTTATATCTTAAAATATTGTCGGCTGGCAGCGATTTCGAAAATATCTGATTAGGTATCTATTCTAAATGAAAACCTCCGTTTAGTTATTTTTTACATTTAGTGCCTGGAAGTAGGTTTTTATTTTTTTTAAGTTTTATTTAGATACTATATTATGTAGGTAACATAGATTTTTTTCTTTTAAATAAAGCAAAATAAGCCTTCTAAAAGTGTAGACTTATAAATATTTCGTTATAGAAACATTTCATTTACTTACTTTATGTGGAAAACCCGTTTCTCCGTGAACCAGATTACTCTCAAGACGGGTACGATAGATAGGATGAAAGAATTGAAGGGACAATAGCAAGATAAAATGTAGAGTTTGTATTGTAGATTTATCCAGGGGGAATGTCTTCAATACTTTATTTCTATCATGCCAATTATTCGAAATGTATTTCTGTCGCTATACAAAATAACTGATACTCTTTATATTTTATACCCAATAGCAAAATTATTAATTTGATTCTTGAGTGTTAGTGGCGATCTATTAAAAACATGTAGAAAACCTGTATCTAACTCATCTGAAATTTTCATTTGTGAATCTATTTTAAATTTGGTATGGTGATACTCGATATTCAATAAAAAAAGTTTATAATGTTATTATCAATACTAACATTTGCAAACAAGCATCGAACTTCGAAACCGTTTATAAAATAGTCGCGTTAATAATTTACGTTTCACATTAAGATTATTTGACTACTTACTATTTGTGGTTAATATTTACTTAAATAAACTTTAAATTTTACATCTCAGATATACATTATACGCGCCTTTAAATAACATCTAGAGTAGTCTAAATGTCAAATAGTATTTCCGTGGATAACATAAAAGTAAAGCATCTCGTAAAAGTGCCTTGCGAGCCACTTGTGCTTGCGACTGCTTTACTTTATGTTGTTTTTTTTTTGGTTTGGAAATCTTAAGCAACCATTATGTTGGAATATTAAGTTTATTTTGTAAATAAATTAATCACTCTACTATAATAAAGGCGAAAGTTTGTATGTATATTATTATGTAATATGTGTACACTCATCCACGCTGAAACGGATAAACGGGTTTGGATGAAATTTAGTACAAAGATAGACTATGATATGGAGAAAATTTAACAAAACAACGCTGCATATGTATCCATACTATACCTAATATTATAAATGTGAAAGTGTGTTTGTTTGTTTATTTGTCTTTTTTTCACGTCGAAACGGAGTGACGGATTGGCGTGATTTTTTGTGCGGAGATAGGCTACTTTATCGCGGGAGATTATCTAATTCCAACGGGAAAACACTTTCTAATACAACTCAAAAAAATATTTACGATCATAATTACTTGAAACTTTGTATTAATGCTCTTCAATACAATTAAATAAATACTTGTTTCAGTATTTCTCGAAATTCATCCCATATGGGGTTAAAATAGGGGATGAAAGTTTGTATGAAACCTACCTTTTTTGAGTTTTTTTTGTATATATATATATATATATATATATATATATATATATATATATATATACATACATATATATATATACATATAATATTACATTTTGCTTCAAAGTTCGTGAAATCTATCTACTGATTCGTTCGAGACAGTTCTGAAATATATTAATTCTCTATTGAAAGAGTTGGGACTAGCCCGACCAGAACAGGATTCGGTTTACTTTTCCGAAGGATCTAAGATCAATTCATGATAACTCGATGAAAAACTTTTATGTACATCGAGTAATTTAATTCTGATCTTCAGCTTCTTCTGGGAATCACATTCATTTTATCTTTTGTAAGTACCTATTAACAAGATTACAAAAAAAAAACAGTATTACAGTAGGGATTTTTTTATGATGCAGAGATAAAGACTTAACTATTTATTTATTTATTTTTTATATTTACTGTTGTTGTTTATACGTTATTATTTAGTCTGCCTTTAAAATTAGCATATCAAATACTTAACAATATAAATAAAACGTGCACAGGCATAGTTGTTTCTTTGGTTTTACTCAAGTTATTGAAATGAAATTTAATTATGTTTTCTGCAAAAGACAACGAGATGCAAAGTAAGTCTTCAGACATCTTAACAAAACAAATAAACTTTAAAATCATCTTTTATTTATGGCAAATGCACTTAACACTATCCAAGACTCGAATCTGCAGTCCAATACGCTAGCCACTAGGCCAATGAGGTAATCTCTATCTCTATCTCGCATAACAGACACTATGAAAAATGTATTAATGTACTCATTTAATAATAATATATAATACTTCACTTAATTTACCTTCTTTGATTTTAATTAAGATAAGGGCGCCAAGCCAATATTAGCTTAAACATATACTGAATGGCAGCTTAATATGTGACGAGGAAAAGGAGTAGGTATGGCGAGATACTGGGATGAGATAGGATGTGTTTTGGTTATAATCAAATCAGGCTGACTTCAAAGTAAAAGTATATGAATACTGTTAATTAATTAGTGTTGGTTTATTATTTTTATATTATCGATATAAAAATATAGGTAATATTATTGACGATATAAAAATAAAATGTTTCTCGCCGTCGCATCCTTATTTATTTCCTCTTGTTAAGATGACAATACGTTTTCTTACTTCATTATTCGTCATGTACTGTCCAATCAAGGCTAAAAATCTTGTAGGCTCGTAAAGAAGATCTATATATCATAGCTATATAGAAATAATACAGTGATTTCTCGTTATTTCCAGTTTACTGCTTATACTATGTTCTATTGCGGATGATAAGCTTTTATATATAGTTTGTGATGTGAAAATCTATGCATATTTGGTACTCAATTACACGTAAACAGTAACAGATTTAGATTCATGGTATGACATATGAAATAATAAATATGATGTTTTTTTTTTGGTAAAATCATAAGAAAAATCCTAAACCTTAATTTTATTTAGTAACATTTTAGCACTAAAATAACCTATAGATGGTATTCTCTAACATCAAAACATCCATTAAGTATAGGTTTTTTTTTATTGGATTCTGAGGTTAATGAACCCGAAAGTAATATGTCGTGACATGCTGGAAAATTTCGCACCACGCTGAGTTTTAGGTGACCCTCTCTCAGTGTATGTTATCAAATATATATTTTGCCTTTGAATTTCGTCTGGTCACTGCTGTATAAGCCGTTGTTTAAGATTTTTTATTTACTATCAACCAGTTCTCTTTATTGAACATCCGTATTAATATTATAAATGTGAAAGTTTGTGAGTATGGATGTTTGTTACTCTTTCACGCCAGAACGGCTAAACGGATCTGAATGAAATTTGGCACAGAGATAGATTATATTTTTTATCCCGGAACTATATACAGCTCCCGTGGAATAGGTTTGTTATTGTTTTCGCTAGTTAACTTATGTTTTATCCTTAACAGCCAAACTTTTTTATTTGCCCAGTTAAGATGTTAGAATTACTGTCTTTTAACCCTCGACGCCAAAGGGTCACATACCGCATTTTTGTTAGTCGCATAGATTTTTCTATGGAAATATAGATTAGATTTTCATTCTTATAACTATTTCTTAGCTATATTTGATGGAGTCATAATAACTTGAATATTATTTTAATTTTATTATCAATTGTTTAAATGTTTTAGTACAAATATGCATATTCATATAAGACTAACGGTCCTACAATAAGCTCTAGCCCTGGTACTACGACTATGGCCGTTGCAGCAATATACAATTGTTTCAATCTATTATATATGGTTTTAATGTCACTCCTTCACTTTTTTACTAAATCTGTATCGAAATCTGCAGAAATTCTAAAATTAATAATTATATTGATAAGTGCTTATAATAATTTGTAAATGTACAATAAATACCACAACGACAATAACTCAGTATTAATTTTAAAAAAGTTACAAATATTTTTATAATAAAGTTAATAAAATTCCCTAAATATAATTTTATGAAGCCTGATTTTAAGTTATTTTTTACGCATTTAGGAGATAACAATAATAAAATTATTACTAACTTTTTAAGTTTTTTTTTATTATGTTAATGTTTATTTTTTTTTATTAAATCTTATTGTATCTGGTTTCTGCTGAATTTAACCAACTGAATATCGAGTAAAGCTTGATTTTCGGTTGCCACATAAACGTTGGATAATTGCGTAGTGGTTTAGAACAAATGTACACCTAACACACACCTGTGCTTCTAAGCTATAATCTCAGGTAAAATCTCTTAGATCTAAATTATAATGCTGAATGATTACAAAACTAAAATATAAATTGATTTAACAAATATAATATTCTTACGTAAGTATAATATTCTTCTTACCGATTTCCGGGTCGATGGTCAACCTCAATGAGCTACTAGCCATCTGCAGGCTATAGTCCACCACGCTGGCCAAGTGCGTGAAAATATTAGAGATGGATTTGAACCTGCTTCACTCGGTTTCCCAAGTAAGCGCGTTACCACTGGGCTACCACTGCTTTATAATATATATAATTTTTTGACATTAACATACAACACCATCTAGTTCCATAAGCAAGTAAGGTTGTTCATCACAACCCTTAAAGATCAACTCAGGAGTTCCTCAGGGATCTGTTCTCTCAGCAACCTTGTTCCTGCTGCATATCAACGATCTGCTTATACCCGGTATCTATGGGTACGCAGACGACAGCACTGTTGTAGAGAGATACCTGCCGAATCGTCGGGCCAGTAGAGATCAAATTCAGTCCGAAAGAGAGGCCATGGTAGAGCGGTTGAATCTCACACTCAGGACAGTCTCCACCTGGGGCGATGCCAATCTTGTGAGTTTCAACGCCACCAAAACGCAGGCGTGCCTGTTGTCCACAAAAAGGAGTCCTTTTACCTTGACTCCTACTTTCCGGAATGTGCTTCTTGAGTACACTGACCGTCTGCAGTTGTTGGGAATGGACATTACCCCCAACATGAACTATGCGCGGTTCATGGAGTCTAGGGCTAATGTCGCAGCGAGTAAAGTTTTCATCCTTGCTAAAGTCCGACAGTATTTCACACCAGGACAGCTTCTTGTTTTATATAAAGCTCAAGTCCGGTCGTGTGTGGAATACTGTAGCCACATATGGGCTGGTGCTGCGAAATGTCATCTGTCAGCCTTGGACTCGATTGAGAGGCGTGCTCACAGGCTTATTGGTGACCCTACGCTGGTAAAAGCTAACTTACAAAGCCTCGATCACCGACTCACGATGATCACGACACGACTGCGTTACCACTTACCATCAGGTGGAACGTAGTCAAGCACTAATTCTGATTGGAATAAAAAAAAATACGAGGCTTGTGTTATGGATACCAGATAGTTGATAAATTACGCTTATATAACTTTTAAATACATACATATTATAAATATTTAACTAATATACACATATAGTATACCATTACACATAAATGGTCTACTACTAGGTAATATTGTATAAATAATTCTTTATTTTGTAAAACTCCTGTTTGAAAACACAAGTTACTAATACAATATACAGCAACAGTAATATTAGCATCTCGTAAATCTCACTATAATTTATTCTAATTTTTGTTTATTTTAGTGTGCATGGGCGATAAATTATTATAATTAGAATTTGTTGTGGTCTGCAGATTTTGTTATGATTGTTTTGTTTACGTACATTGTACGCCGATACGATATTAATAGTTTAGTTAAATTTCGCTTAAATATGCGAAATAATCTCTATATAAATTAATTATGTTTCAATAATAAATAAATAGTTATATCTAACTATTATTTGGTTTCGTTGAAAGACACAAGGCGGATTACAGCACCCTATTAAATACAAATGCTCGATCATTAATGAATCACACCTTTACGGGGTAGAATAATTACTAAAATGATCTCAAAGTCGTCAAATCTTAATTAAATTATAAAATAAGTATTTATTACTACAACTACATAAGTTCATAACTCGAGAATTAAAGTGTTGAAAAGGTAAATCTAGGACAGTTTATGAAATTTTATTAAAGCAAGCGAACCCCATTTAATTCTAATATATGCTCAAGCTCATAAAATATATATATTTTTTTTACTTTTCGTACGTTAAGTCTGCATTTTTTTAGTATTTAACGTGTGTATGTCTCTATTTTTTATATAAGTTTCCCAATTTTGACTCGTCAACTAAATATTTTTTAATACAATAATTGTGTCTTGCGACCGCGAGAATATCGCTTTTTTTAAGATCTCGCAGAGAATTAAAAAAGAATATTGTCACCAACATCTATGAAATATTGGGGCGGGTCTGGGCCTAGGCTTTTGCGGTTTCCGTACGACATGTTTTTGCATGGTAGTTTAGGTGCAGGCCTACCCTACCACCTCCTTCAGAGATGGTAGGGGGGCGTTGGTCTTGGGAGTAGCGCAGGTCGCAAAGATCCCCAAGACAAGTTCGGTGGACTAGCCTTCTCGAGGTTGCCAGCCCTGTTATAGGTTTATTTCCATCCGAAATAGACATAACTGAAACCACCGGACGGTTCAACCCAGGGGAACATATAGTGTATGTAATATATGTAAAACTATTAATATGTAGTGTACTTCTACTGTTTTCCCCACAATTATTATCACCGTATTATATTAAAACATCACGGCTAGTAGGCGGGCCGTGACTATTATAGTATTTTTAAAAAAACAAAATATATGTATGTTTATCATAATTCATTATGCATATTTATGTGCCTGGGCATGCACCGAAATAAGATAGCCCGTTATCTATGTACGTCTATCAACTATCTTAATTCTATTGATATAATCGCCTACCTGCGCTAGAGCCTGCGCAGTCGAGCGCTGCACGTGCGGATGACGGAGTCCTGGGAGGTTGAGTCGCGCCAGACCAGCCGACAACACGCCCCTTTGGTCCCGATTTCGCACTAAACAGTACCCCTGAGTCTAACCAGCCCAGGGGAAACGGCTTTACGTCCCGTCAGAGGGCCGTAGGTGAGGTGAGGGGGGGGAAGCGGAAGGTCATGCTGACGGAGTAAGGGTGTGTGGAACAACTGGTCGGACCAGAATCCGGTCTACCAGCCACACATAGCATGCGGCCCCCGGGCACGTGCGTCTGAGCTCCTGATGTCGCACTGTACGCCACCCCTTCTTTCCTATATCTGCCAGGTAGTCCTAGTGCTCAAAGAGTACTCCCAGTTGCGGGCTCCGTGGAGGGTGGGAAGCCTGGCAGACGAATCCAACAACACCTAACTATGGAAAACCAAGGATTCATAGAACTCAAAGCAAAGGTGGCATCTGAGGGACACCCCAAAGAAGCCCCTGCTAAATCCAGAAAAACAAACGCGTCCGGTGAGCCAAGCACAGGATTCCCTGTGGGAGGTTCCCACGCTAACCGCCAACAAGGAGGTAAAGGTAGAGCAGGTAAAGGAACTAAGGGGCAACCCAAAGCTCCCAAGCCAGCCTTACCAACCCCTAGTCAAGACCAACAAATGAAGTCAGTGGAGGCCCCACAAGGCCCCCTCACTTCATTCAGCAAGGGCCGCCCCAAGCTGGTTGCGACGACCACGCTCACTGGTGGTGAGGTGGCAACCAGATCACTGGAGGCCCCCCCATCTCTGATTGGGGCCGGAGCAACCAGCAAGGGAATGAGGGAGGTTGTAGATGCCCCACCGGCACCCCAGACCGACTCAACGAAAGCCGCCGCTGAAGCTAACGAGGAGGCATCCAGGAAACTGGTATTGCCCCCGTCTGCCAACGCGAAAGCAATCGGGACAGCCGGGAAGGAGGCGGCCACGGCAGCACCTGCAACCACCCACACAGACCCCGAAACAGCAGGAGGTCCATGGACTGTGGTAACCTCTCGCAAAACAAACAAGCACCCTCGTTCGGAGGCTGATCAACCAAACACTGGTAATGCGGAAGCAAAGGAACCAGGTAAAAAACTCAGGAAGAGGCCAAATGCAGCCAACAGATGGAAGCGCAAGCTGAAGGCCAAAACTGCACCAATAACATCTGCACCTAACACCACACAAGGCACTTCAGCCTCAGAACCAAGTGCGAGTGGCACGCAGCCCCTAAAGGCAGGGACCTCTGGTTCCACTGACGGAGGCAGCAGAAATAACAAGAGGCATCGTCCTGACGAGACAACGACCCCTAGTGGAGCAAAGAAGAAGGCTCGCACGGGTGCCACCCCAAGAAGTTATGCTGAGGCCGCTAAATCTGACCTTATAGCGGCAATTACAGCCGACAACTTGGGGCACCTGAGCAAGGAACAGGCGGAAGAGGTCCAAGAGGTGCTTACCGGCAAACTCTGGTCCCTAGTCCAGACCAAGGCAAACAATCCACCAACATTTCAGGGTAGACCCTCCTATTTTGGTGGATCTTTACAAATATGGTGCACAAACGCGGAGGCCATGGAGTGGCTAAAAACAGCAATACATGGTCACACGCTAACTTCGGGAGTTAAGGTAGAGGTCCGGAAACAGCAAATCATTGGAAGAAGCACCTATGAAATATTAGTTCACAGACTCATTTACTTTCTCATAAGAATTGTTGTATAGGATTCATAAATGTACTTACAAATTCAATAAGTGCTACTGTAAAAATCATACGCATCAAATAACAAGCTTTAAAAATCATAATTCAATTACATTTATTTGCATTTGCTGTTATAGGATTAAATAAAGAGGATTATGTTATGATTTCAATGCATACGCTGAGCAAATATCATTTGCATATTTTGGCTTTATTATTAATGCCACATACCGACACAATACTTTTTATTCATTATCATAGTTATTCGTTTAATAAAAAATCTTTGTTTAAAGTACTGCTAATCTAAAACTTCCATTTATACTAAGAATTTTAATACAAGGGAACGCGTTCTTATTTACAATACTTAAGTTTATAGTCTTCTGTTTCTGTTTTCTCGTAAAAAATTTAGTATGTACAAGCATAAAATTTTGTGTCAAGTTGTCAGTCATAGAACAAATGATAAAAATCCTCTAACAATAAGTTACACTTGCCCTAAAAATATGAATTTTTAAGGTTTTATGCCAGTAATATCATTTTTATACGATATAACGTACCAGAAATTGTGTAATGACAAGAAGTCTTCGGTGTGCACTCGATTGTTGATTGATGATTGTTTCTAAAGTAATTGCTATTATCTCTATTGATTATATTATTCAATTATTAAAATAATTATAGATCCAAAAAGCTATAATAAAGTAGTAACTTACCGTCCCTAGATTCCTTTTGTATTTATAATAATACTACCGACTGCCTCGGTGGTATAATGGCTAGCATGTATGGTACATCAGAAAGTCCCGGGTTCAAGTCCCGGGTCGTGCGTGTCTTTCTCTTACGAAAGTCCCAGTAACAGTCCTGAGTTGAGATGTTCGTGGTTGGTGGTGGTCCTGCGCCTTAACTCTCACTGGCCGTGTCGAGTAGTCGTCCCACCGAAGTATGAGAGTGACAGGAATAGACAGTGCATTTCTGTTTGCGCGCACACTTGTGCACTATATCTCCTGCAGAGATGGCTAGTCTTTATGAGGTTGGTCGTCGTGGCCGAAATCGGTCCGGAGGACATCATCATCATTAATATTACTACCGACTTACTTTATTTCGCTCGGGCTTTAATTTTATATGCCTGCATATAAAATTAATAATTTAGTTTGTAATACTAGTATGATACAAAATATTTATAAGCTTAATAAATAAATAAATATGTTGGGACATGAACGCACAACAACATCTAGTTCCATGGTAAGCTACGAGGCTTATATTATGGATACCAGATTGTTGATATACTACACATATATAACTTTAAATAGATACATATTATACATATAAACACCCATGACTGGACTACAAATATTCGTGCTAATTACACAAATAAATGCCCCTAGCGGGACACGAACCCGCGACAGCTGGCACAGCAAGTAGGCTCACTACAAACAGAGCCAACGTGTCGTCGAAAACTGTAATCATAAATTGCCCTAAATTATAGTACAAATAACAATGGAGTCGTCACTTCTATTGATAGATGTAATAATTATACCCCAATAATACCTTTTTTCCTTACGAATATTTAATAAAACGCTGCTTTGAAGCTATTGACAACTCCAATTATATGGGCGTTTTGACGGTTATACGAGTACATGCTAATACCGTTATTAAACAGTTAGTGGTGAGACATAAATCATATTATCCCCGTACTTCGACACCCAATAAGCGTTTTACGAATTAGGATGAGATAAATTGCCTCCATCTGACACTAATATCAATTTTTCGTCATATAAATTATCTATCTATATTATTAATATAACTTCTCACGTAGGAAATTAAAAAGATTGCAAGTATTGCATGGGGAAACCAGGCTTTGTGCGCATTGCTCGTATTATTACTTTTAGCAGGTTTAGTATAATAAATTATAAATCAATAGGGAGAATTGTTTATGGTATAATATAATCTAAAATCTATACCATTAATATTAATGTTTCCTTTAGAGGTTACAAGTTAAAGCGATGGGTCCATGAAAGGCAGTTCAATTTGTTGTTGTTTACTTTAAGGCATCGTTGTAGAATGTAGAGTCCTAAAATTAAAATCTATTCTACTGAATGTTTATAAACAATTATTAATTTTCATATTTAAATTAAATTATAATTATTTAATTTTAACTGTGATTAACTATTTTCTTGTACCTAAAAAAATGAAGTAGATAAAACGATTAATATAAATCTTATTTCAGAAATCGAACTTCAATTTTTGGACATTTTCAAAGTATTATCATATAGCCAAAAGATAGTTTAGTTTAAATATATAGTATGATTTATTTATACGACAGTATAATTCAGGGCTCAATTTAAATTCTCAAAGGTTAACTTAGGCGAACTCTGGCAAAGACGGTATAATTGCAATATCTCTTATTCACGAACTCCATCTTTGCATTCATACCAGCCTTAGCGTCTTTTACAGCTGACAGTTTTATGCCATAAGTCATTTGACTTTGCAATATGTAAGCAATAGAAAAACTATCGATTTGCATTGATCTTATATTTTTATAAAGTTGTAAGATATATTTAAAAAGATATTTTAAATTATTCTAAAAGAAGCTTACTTTGAAGGCTTTGACGTGTTTCAGATTGCTTAACCTAATTTTTACTTCACTTCTTTTGACATTGAGATTGATTTTACTTGAAAAGTTAATCTTAGTTATATCTTGTTCAGTGACATGGCTTTCTAAACTTCTGTAAGAGTAACTAAGTTTGGTAATCTAATATGGTTTAGTAAAAAAGATTTTATCGTGTCATCTCGTGCCTATTTTTCATGTAGGAACATCACTAAAGGAAAGTGTAACGAAAATACGATTTAATGTGGTAAATATAGCGAAATGATATTAACGTCAGAATACGAAAGATGAATAATTATTGTCTATCTGTGAAGTAAAGAAATTCTATTTGCTTTTTCATTATTATAGACTAGGGTTGAAGCCTTTAAAAATAATAAAAAATTAAAAAAAAATTATGGTAGGATGAAACTCTTTGGAAAAGGAGGAGAATGTTATAAAAATTAAGGAAAAATAATTTACGGGCGATCTGTTTTAAGGGTAAAAAACGGTTTATCTCGATTTCCGGCAAAGCTACAAGTCCTACGGAAAAAAATCAAATGGCAAAGTTGTAGGTAATAAAAATATCTACAACTTTTGTATTTAAACTTTTTTCACATAACCTAGAAATTTATGTGAAAAATTAAAAAAACAAGTTTTTGGTTTTTTATTTTTACCTTTTACAAAAAACATTTTTTTTTCACGAAATTTGGTGAAAACTTCCCTTTTTATGTCCCAAATACTCTGTAATTTATTGGATTTGAAATTTATTTTTTCACCTTATTTTGGCCTAATATCGAAAAAGTACACTAATTTTCAATCGAAAATTCACCCGTTAAAATATCAGCTTTTATCAAAAAGTTGGTGTGCTTTCTGTATGTTGAAATCGCTACTTTCCGATGGTGTAAAAAAATATTTATTACTATGGTAAATTTTCTCATTTAACTCATCAAATGTAAAAAAAAATCAAAATTAATTATTAACATTTATTAAAGCTTTACTATTATAAAGAGAGCTGGAGTTTGTATAAGTATGGTCGGCGATCATATTTCTTACTAGTAAATTGCAAAACTAATTTAAGCAGATAAAAAAGTCTATTTAGTTAGTGTATATTGCTTATAAAAGCAGGACTAGGGAGGTATGAGGATTTTTAAATTTGTTCCGTTAATTTTTAAATAAAACTATCTTTTCGGATATCGGGATTCGGAAAAAGTTAGAAAAGTTAGTTTTATTTAAAATGTCAAATATTTGCGTAAATCTAAGAAAGTATTATGGTTCCGTTAAACTTCTATATGTACATATAATATAATTATAATTGAATCTAATCTGTACATTAATATTTTTGGAAAATCACATTGAAATAATCACTAATATCGACACAGAGGCCGAATCTATAATTTTTAGATTTTTTGTCTGTCTGTCTGTTACCGCATCACGGAAAACCACTGGAGGGATTTTGATGAAATTTGGTATGGTGATAGCTGGTTATCCGGGTCAACATATAGGATACTTTTTACTGCAGGAAAATATCTCATTTCTGAGAAATCTATACTAAACTTTAAGAAATAATAAGAAATAATATTAACAACGATATTAAATTATATTTGAAGTTTATGTAATAATAATTATTGTTGTTGTTGTTGTTCTACTCCAATATTCAACTCCAAGCTTTTATTCTGCTCAAGTCTTCACTCACATAAGAAGAAAAAAAAATTGTTTCTTCTCTTTCAACGTTCTTGGGCAGTACCTATGTCCTTAACTTTCATTTCCTTCAACAAACATATCGCAATAAAGAATTCGCATTTGAAATATTTTAATATACCTACTAGAATATGTAGAGCCGTAGTGTGGATATTGAATGAAAAATAATGCAGTTCAGTGCATTACACTGCGTCGGTCATGAAATAATATAAATTTTATGGTATCGCCGATATCCGACTCAACATTCACTGGATTTTTATTTTATTCACTTCAGATTCTTTATTTTCATTTTCTTAGTTTAGAGTTATTCTAGATATAACTTTATTTGTCATGGATTACTAACTTCTAAAGATTAGAAACTTTATTCTGGTGTTAATATAGATTTATTAAAATAAAAACTATAGCCTGCAATGTATAAATTTTCTAAAAAATATTTTTATAATACTCATAGTGTGTGACGTGGTTTTTATTATAACTATTATTAAATCAATTTTTTTTCGAACCAGAGCTCAGTGTCAGTCAAACACATTCATACATGCAAAATTTGTACACTTAATACAAGTTTTAGCAACATTAAGTTTTAATTTATATGAAGCAAAAGAACATATAGATTAACATACCTTTTAAAGTTTCTTTTATCTTTTTATCATCCTAGGCAACGGTCGAACAAACTGACTAAAATTTCGTAGCACCATAGAAAACCATGTAATTATATAATAATTTATACATTTTATAAGTTTATTTTTTAATTTATATGCAAATAAGGTGGTCTTAATACTGTCGGTGATATTGGTGGCCGCAATTTTTCTTTAATTGAGTGCTAATAACTATTATATTAAACATTTACTAAAAACAATGATAATAAAGTATTATGTCTAATTAGTTTTAAAATAAATAAATTAAAATTAATTAAATGGCCAAGTTCTCCATATTTTCTTAACAGTTGTTTATAAATATTTATTGAGAACCGATTTGGATGTTTCATTTTTAAAGAATATATCTCAAGATTTATCATATGAATTTCAAACAAAACATCTGCTCCTGATGCCAAAATACTCAAAACGAATTTAATCCTCATACCATTTAAGTCAAAGGTGTTTATCAATTATATATTGAATAATTAAAATTTAGATCACTTAGTTCTTGAACACTGTCATTATCCATACTAATATTATAAGTGAAATTAACTCGGTCTCTTACCTTTTCACGCATAAACCAATAAAATATAATAGTAAAACCACAATACAAACCTAGTGGTAGCAATATTGTAGAAAGTATTGTTGCCAAATAGAGCATTTCTCGCAGTGGCTTCTTGAAGACAAGAGCAACTGTTTATTTGTAACATGACTTGTATTACCTAAAAATTGTTCCGATTACAGGCAAGAAAAAGTACTTCATCGTTTTTAGAATGATCACTTTGAAAATAATGGTGTTATGAAATAAAAATAAAAATTCGTATTATGATTTTTATATTACTCACTTTTTTATTTTTGTGTATAAAGAGAAGTGTAAAAGTAAAACCACATTGAGATTTTCCAAATGCGTAGAGATAAAATTCAGGACTCAATTGAGTACACCTGTCTCCACAAAATAGTATTTCAATGGCAAGGACTATCATTCAGGTAATAAGCGACGCTGAGTCCTAGAATTGTTCTGAAGAATTACTCAACTGCAGGTCAAGAGAAAAGATATTCTACAATTCGTATTCTTTTGTAAAATCAACAAGGCAAAGTTTATTACGAGTTTGCAATATAGACTATTCTAGATTAACGGACATTTTATGGCATAAGTTTTAGGATCCAGACAATGTGCGACGTACGTGATTCAGATAATTCTAAAATTTATTACATTAATAACTTAAATCTATGTAACTTGTAGACGTGGCCTTTTTAGTAATTTGTCACTTTAAAGAGAAGTATGTCAAACTACAAACGTGATAGCTAGTGCAAATTAAGAGCTACATAAATAATAACATTTGTCCACATGTTTTGAATGACCACATGAATTTTTAAAGTTATACGTTGAAATGGTCCAAAAGTTTGGTCCAAATAGTTATATTTACTAAAATCACTTTAATATATCTAGTAAGGTTAAATAGAGTACAAATAATGGATTTTATTTTTACGTTTCATTCTGTTCGTGATATTAACGTAATAGGCGCGATTTTACTCAGCGTACAAGATCGAAAAAAAAAAACATTCTCATTCGGCAAAAGATTCTTTGCTATTAGGATATCAGTCTTCTATCACGAGACGGCTATAAGCATCAATAAAGTTGAACACGAGGGTCATGACTCGCAAATATATTGCGATTGTGCTCAATATGTAACGTCAAAGTGCTCTATATAAAGTAAAAATTACATTTAATTTTGTAAAAAGCTTTAAGCCCGATGGGAGTCTAACCGGCAATAGACATGAAACTTAAAATGAAGCTCCAAGTTCAACTTCTTTGTTGATAAATTAAAAAACGAGAATTTTCCATCCAAACAAACACACAAACTCTATTAACATATTTTCATTTCATTAACAATAAATTAAAAATTTATTTATTAAGCATTACTAGCTTTATTTATACATACGTACAAAAAAATCCATACAAACTTACAAAAAATGGGGATAGCATCTTATTAATCCTTAAAAGGGGATGAATTTGAAATCATGCCGTAGTGCTTAGTTTTCTTTTCTGTTATCAGGAACTTTTAATTAGTTCTGGAGATTTATATGACCTTTATATTTTTGATGGTATGGAATACTATTTTAGTGTGTTTAGGATTCCGTGTAGCCTACGTAAAAATAGAACCCTTGTAGGATCGCTTACGAAAAAGACGCGAGACCTTTTCTTACTACCTTTATTATATCAATATTATAAAATCTGTGAAAGTTTGTGGCAATTTTTAATTCCTGTAACATAATTATTCGTAACACCAGACGTACCTACTGCAGGATTCTATCCTTTCTTGGTTGACATTCCGACCTCTCGCACAAAGCACTATTCATCATCTTTTATAATGTGCACTATCAAGAAGTGGAATGCCCTGCCTGCGTTTGTTTTTTTGAGTGTGTATGATCTGAAACTCTTTAAGGCTTCTCGTGAGCAAACTCCTCGACCTTATCTATGCCTTCGAGCTAAGATGAAGGTCAAGAGTAAGCCCATTACTAATTTAAAAAAAAACCTTGGATGGTTTTTAATGTACCTTGGCACAACAGATCATGTCCTTCTTGTATTTGAGAGCCAACTTACCAACTTATATCGACAGATGGCGCTTCCTAAAAATGTTGCTGTTTAAGTGTAATGTAATATAAGTTCAAACACTTGATAAACTTGCGGCTATCCGAGGCATGGCAAAGTAGCTTACAGTTTATAGTATTGTGTTAAGTAAAAATATATAAACATATGTAATTACCATTTGCAGAAATCGAATTCGTGACTTTTATTCTCATGTTAATTCTACTATATCTTGATGATGTGAATTTCAATTTATTGTAAGTAACATAATTATCATATACTATATTCACTTAAAATAGGTTTGTTATATTATGACAATTATTAATCCATTAGGACTTAATTGCTTTTAACACCGGAGAGTTTGCGGCGGAGAGCCAATTCCAGTAGGAAACCACGTGACGCGTTTCACGTGAATCTTGGTGAGTGCTACCACAGGATGTCTGTACCAGGGGGAAATTCAATAAGCGTTAAAGGTAGCTAAGATAATGTTTTGCAATATAGCCCTATGATAATATAATTTTTCATACCTTGTTCATAATTGCTGCATAAAATTTGATTAATTATTATAAGAGACAAGTAGCGACTTATCCTCTCTATACATAAAAAAATACATACAGGTGAACATAGATGCTACTCTATTTGGAAGTCGGTTAAAAGTTAAAAAAAAATATTAACCTATCTACAATATTGAATTTATAAATCGCATAAATAAAGCATATTATAGTATTACTATGAAAAGCAAAGCCAATTGTGCGGTCTAACGTGTGAGAAAGACATCTTCACATATCAAAAATTTTGAAAATGCTTAGAGTGAAATGGTTGTGACGTATGGAGAAACAGACAGACGGACATGACAAAATTATAAAGGGAATTATAATAAAGAGGAAATGTGACATAATATATTTATATATTCTTTATTGCACAAAAAAATAGTCATACAAAAAATAAATTGAAAGCGACGTGGACAAAGGTGGATATTTGGTAGGTTACTAGATAGATGTACATAAAATAAAAATCATACGTGGGTATGAAAAATAAAAATAAGTAAAATAAAGTGATTATACACGTGATTTCCACATATAAAACGCTTTGGCCAGTTAAATGAAAGCAATTTCGCTACTTTACAGGCACGATTGCTCAAAATTCGACCACAGACGGTACGAGTTAAAATAATCTTGCGTACGCTCTTAAATGTACGTAATAATACATTATTTTAAATGCTATGGAAACGCTTTACTTTAAATAAAATAATCGGTTATTAATCTTTAATTTTAAATATATTTTTTAACATTAACGCTTTTTCAATGAATTTATTAAAATGAATAATCTTTTAAATGAAAATACCTAAAGCTTAATAAAGTATAATATTATAGGGACTCTATTTAATTTTACTGCATAAAATGACAATAATTATCTTAATTTTCTTCCTGAATTGAAAAGATTTATGCTATATATAGATTTATAAGATTTCTAAGTGATGACATATTTTCTCGCAGTAAAAAGTCCTCCTATACCACCATGCATTCACCTTGTCGTGGTGGGGGGGCTCAGTAGTGTCCGGCAATCCAGCCGGGCGCGAAGCTAAGAAATGCACAGGGAGGTGGATTGTAGAGCAACCCCACAGTTATTGTGGTCTGCTTTGGCAGACCTACCGTTGCGTCGGGGCGTCGTACTTGAACGCGTAAGTGTTCCTGCGACGTCCCATTAAGACGGGGGAAGGTTTTGTTGGGTTTTATTGGATAGTACTGGTTTTTCGAGTCGGTGAGTCCCACATTACCTGTATGTCAACAGATGGTATGCGTAAATGCATTTCCCAACATTAAAAAAAAACAGTTATCATTATCAGTCGCGCACGCGCCGCGTTACGTGTCGGGCGTGTGTTTGTTCGAAGTGTATGCATTACGTTGCAATTTCGAAAAATGACGTTAAATTGCAATAATTGCAATTTAGTTATTAGTGAGCTTCTAGCATACGTGCAAAACAAGCTGTCTGTAGCAGACGAGGACAGCATTGTAAGAATATGTGTGGCGACGTTTACATCTGAACAAATTGAGGAGGCAAATAACTTGCTTGTGCATTCCCTACCGACCGACCTGCGTAAAACTGCGAGAAAAGGAAAAGGCAAAGCAAACCGCTTAGTGAACGATATAATCAGCGTTTTTAAAGTCACCGATCCTGATGTCTTGCCAATTTTTGTGGCGAGAGACTTAGACAAGTTACCCCCGATTACTTTCGATCACCTCGATGTATCAAAATTACTTAAAGATCTAGCCTTGTACAGGCCGAGTTTAAAAAACCATCAAGTCGTCATACGTAACCGTCGACCAGCTGGAAGACGTGAAAAGGGAGTGCCGATTTCTTAAGCATACGTCACCGCCCTTCTCAGCAGCAAAAGTAAACATGAGAAGAGGAGCTTATCGGGACAGTGGGCCCATTGGATTTTCTCAACTCGACGATACGGTCATTACAAATCACAGTGATCGTCATAACGCGAAAACTTCATCTCCGAGAGATTTTAACGTAGATTATAGGAGCATAAAACTATATGGAGGGTACTCGTAGTGCTCTTAAAAATTACAAATCTCAACGGACGGTCAAAAGCGGGAGAACGAGAGAGTGACGTGGAACGGGTCAGTGGCGAGGACAAGAGCGAGAGAGAGGCAAATAATGTGTTATCGCATACGGTAAGCGCGCCGAGAAGTACGCCGAGTGAGACAACGTTAAATCAAGCAACACGAGGGGATGCTACGTCATTCGCAGAGGTGGACGAAGACAGAAGGCGAGTGGAATGTTGTACAACGCCGAAAACCTAAAACGGTATCGTATCGTTATCGGGAGCCGCGGGTGTCTCTAAAGAAGAAAATTGTAACTTTAAAGCCGCGGAAAGGAAAGTTCCTATTTTTATTACGATGGTGCATAAGGACACGAAGGAGAGTGATATTGGGAGTAAGTGTACAATAAAACACAAGAACATATTAAACTCGAAAAGATTACTTTTTTGAAAGGAAACAAAGATTACAACGCATACAAATTTTTTGTATCAGAGCGGAAGATATCAATATTTTTAGATGAAACCACTTTGGCCACAGGGCGTGATATTCAGGCGTTTCGTCAATTTCAAACGAAAGTACAGCTCTGGCACGAACGGTGTAACGGTGAAGACAATGTACGGCCCTACCCCTACTGGCAATGGATAATAGTCTCCCGTGTAACTTAGTAAGTTTCAACTGTAAAAGTATAAAACGCTCAATAGACAATGTGAGGCACCTGTGTCAGTTGGCGGACATAATAGCCTTACAGGAAAACATGGTTATTTCCACACGATATTCAGTTTCTTAGCGGGATTGACGGACGTTTCGGCAGCACGGGCACTTCTGCTATTGATACGGCGGCTGGAGTCGTGTACGGCCGTCCTTATGGAGGTGTTGCGCTGTTGTGGAATAAAAGTGTATTTCCTAATGTGTCTGTGGTGGATTGTGAAAACCCACGAATATGTGCCATAAAAATAGTGTTGAGCGATAGGTCCATTTTAGTGTTTAGTGTGTGTATATGCCTACGGATAATAAAATGAAAACCTTACGGAATTCACGGATTGCCTCAGCTTGGTGAGTGCTATTATTAATTAATATGAATATCGAATGTGTTTACATTCTTGGTGACTTTAATGCGCATCCAAATAATAGGTTTTATGATGAGTTAATGTGTTTTTGTGACGAACAGAATGGGCGTGTGCGGATGTACAGCTTTTAGGTGTTAGGGTCGGGAACTTACACTTTTGTTAGTGAGGCCAACGGGTCGAGAAGGTGGCTTGATCACTGTGTGACCACTAAATCCGCTGTATCGTCAATTTTAAATGTATATGTTAAGTATGACGTGTTGTGGTCTGATCATTATCCGTTAATTATTGAATGTAATCTAACTAATATAAAACCAAAGTGTAGTAGTAAAAATAAAGTGATAAACGAGATTCTATGGGGAGATAGAAAAACGGAGGAAATACAATTATTCACTAAATTATGCCATGAAAAATTGAGATCTATCGATCTCCCGAAGAGTTTCGTTTCTTGTTGTGATTATATGTGCGAGCGTATCGATCACACATTACTTATAAATAAATTATATAGCGAGATTATTAATATTTTATCTGTGGCCGCCACTGAGTCTAAAACTGTAAGATCACGCGGTGGGAAGCGTCCTGTGGTTGGGTGGAACAGGTATGTACGCGACGCCCACTGGGAGGCCAGGTCTAAAGTTTTTGATGTGGGTTGGTTGGGTAAACCTAAAAATGGTTGTGTCTATGAAGACATGCGCCGAAGTCGCAGTGTATTTAAGTCGCGATTAAAGTGGTGTCAGAACCACAGTGAACAAATAAAAATGGACATTTTTGGCTACGCAGCATTCGAAAAATGATTTTCGTAATTTTTGGAAATCGACAAATAAATTAAATAATAGACCTGGTCTACCAGAGAGCGTAGAAGGTATTAATGATCATAGTCGTATAGCAGACATGTTTAAGGAACATTTTACCAGTGACATCACCTTTGGGACCATCACAGCCTGCAAGAGATAAGTGTAGGCATGGCCAGCAGGTTGAAATCAGATTTACAGCGAAGAATGTCAATGATGCTATAACTTCTATGTCGCGGGGCAGGTCTCCTGGCCATGACGGACTAGTATTGAACATTTTAAAGCACGCGGGTCTCTAATTTGCCCGGAGTACTTGCATGTTTTATAATTTATGTATAGCTCACTAGTACTTGCCCGCCAGCCTGATGAAAACTGTGGTGGTGCCAATTGTGAAAAACAAAACTGGGGACATATCTGATAAATCCAACTACAGGCCCATTTCACTTGCCACCATTGTTGCGAAAGTGCTTGACAGTATGCTTAACGTCCAGCTTGATAAACACATTCACTTACATGACAATCAGTTGGCTTTCAGGCCAGGGTTTGTCAACGGAATCAGCAATATTGTTCTGTCTAAAGCAAACTGTGAAGTACTACTCGGTTAGGCAAAACGCCTGTGTACGCCTGTTTCCTTGACCTTAGTAAGGCATTTGACCTGGTCAATTATGATATTCTATGGCAGAAACTAAAAAATACTGGATTTGCCTGAAGAAGTTACCGGGATCTTCAAATATTGGTATCAAAATCAGGTCAATGTCGTGCGATGGTCGGAAAGTTATTCGCAACCATACGGATTGGAGTGCGGGGTGCGACAAGGGGGCTTAACTTCCCCTAAGCTCTTCAATCTCTATATCAATGCACTGGTGGAGGCGCTCAGTACTACTCATGTGGTTGTCATATTGACGGAGTGTGCCTAAATAACATTAGCTATGCAGACGGACATGGTGTTGCTGAGTGAGTCTGCTTGTGGTTTAACGAAATTGTTGAGTATATGTGAAAATTATGCCTATAGTCACGGTTTGATTTATAACGTTAAAAAAAGTGAATGCATGGTGTTTCGTGCCAAAGGAAAGTCTCAGCCCTCAACTCCACCACCCATTGAGTTATACGTATCCCGTTAAAGAGGGTGTTTCAGTATAAATACCTAGGTCATGTGATATCCTTTGACCTGAAAGACGATGCTGATATAGAGAGAGAAACGCAGGGCATTGTCTGTGAGGGCGAATATGATCGCACATAGGTTCGTTCGTTGTTCCATCCCTGTTAAGGTGACCCTCTTTAGAGCTTACTGTACTTCTTTTTATACTAGCAGCCTGTGGGTCGATTACACGCAAAAACAGTACAATGCCCTTCGTGTTCAGTACAATAATGCATTCAGGATGCTGATGGGACTGCCTCGTTGGTGCAGCGCGTCGGGTATGTTCGCCGAGGCGCACGTAGATTGTTTCTACGCTATCATGCGCAAACGGTGCACATCCCTGGCGCGCAGGGTTCGGGCCAGTTCCAATAGCATCCTGAGGGCATTTGCTGACAGGTTCGATTGTCAGTATTTGAACCATTGCCAAATGGTGCACATGCTGACAAATCGAGTCTGTCTTAGATAAGGTTTAGGATTAAGTAGGTTAAATGTGTACTAACATTAGGTTACAGTGTGTCTTTACTAACGAAATATGATCCTTGAAGGTTGAAATAAATGATATTATTATTATTATTATTATTATACCAAATTTCATCAAAATCTGTCCAGTGGTTTTCTCGTGATGCGTAACAACACAGACATACAGACAGACAGACAAAATTTTTAAAAACTATAGATTCGGCCTCTGTATCGATAATAATGTCTGTTACAATAAGATTTCCAAAAAAATAAATAATCTACAGATTCAACTCAGAATTTATTATACGAGTGTTACTATGTACAGATGTTACCTTTAATCATTTTTAAAACATTCTGTGACGTTTACACTTAAGCGCACTAATTTTAAAGCTTCATTGATTTCACGAATTTATTTGGATTTTTGGTTCCCGACGTTTCGAATGCTTTACAGCAATCATGGTCACAGTTGTTACAGGCAGCCTACCCACAAATAACAAAATGAAAATTGCACCAACTATACCTTCGAGACATCTAACACCTCAGTCTCTCCCGTGACCATGAATGCTGTAAAGCATTCGAAACGTTGAGAACCAAAAATCCAAATAAATCCGCAAAAAAATCCGAAAAGATAGTTTTATTTAAAAAAAAATAAGTAAATTACATCTTGCAATAAGCAATATTACGTCAGCAAAATTTCATTTTAGTACTATTTTTCTTAAACTGGTCTAAGATTTATGAAAACTGTTGCAATAAATCTTTTTAAAGGAAGACAGATCAAAAAATTTGTTATACTTTCGAGATTCCCAAGATACTGCGAATTTACTCCTTCAAGCGCAAACTGAATAAAAATAAGGTCCCCTTGCTGCTTGAAATATAAGTGAAGATTGGTATAAAGTTTTAAAATGTGTCACGATAAAACATTGCAAAATAAAAGTGCAAGGAAAAGTTTCGAATTATCATTTCAATCGGATTTGCAGAGTGTCACTTTTTTGTTCACAGCATGTAGAGGGTAGATACAATGGGACCAATGAGTTGTGGGTCACATTGAATGAAAAATGAGAACCTTTTTTCAACGAGATAAATCGCTTACCCGTGTTTACACTGTGTCGTTAGAACTTTTGGCACTGTTACTCATATTGTGATATAAAAGAATCGCTTTTTGTCCAATGACTAATTACAGTTTATAACTTTAAAGCTTTATTACTAAAATAACATTTAACTTGTTTAAATTATATAAATGCGATTTTTTTAATTTATTTTAATATGATAATATAATTTTAATACTTACAAGCATTAAAATTATGTCTGTATGTGTTTGATTATGTCACAGGCCCGATTTGGATAACGTAGGTTGAGAAGAATAAGGCGGGAGCGTTTAACGTAGCGTAGCTCCCGCCTGGTTAAGGCTGTCTTTCCTTCCCACCGCTCTAGTAAGGCCTTTTTTTCATTCAAACCCAGAACTCCCAATATCATAAGTGCTATAACCAACATTTACCAACTCATGTCGGTATATCCAAAGATTTACCAATATACGGGTTTTTACAGTAACATATAAACTGTATAATTTATAGACTTATATACCACAAAAAAATTAACGTGTCAGACCTTCCTTAATGTATTTGACAAACAGATTTGTTTTATATACCTATTTGTGAGATTATTTATTACAGGTTTGTCAAATAAATTTGAATGTTTACGACGTACCTACAATGTGCCTATTTAACAAATATTTTAATTTCTTATTTACTTTTAAAGCAATTTGTTAGATATGATTCAGCCCATGATTACGTTACGTATGTACATTTGTATACAGAAATACATAATATAATAGGCCATATAATTTAAAGTGCAGTTTGTAACTGATTAAAATAAAGATTCATATATTTTCGGATTTCTAAGTTCAGTAGAGTTGATGATAAGATAGAGGGAATGTTCAATATTGGCTGATTTTTAAGCTTTTTTTTAGATCAACTATTTAAATATATATGTATTTCTTCTCTTACCTGAGCCGTACGATTTCGTTTTTTAAATGATAATACTCGTAGTCTTAATGAAACTTCAAAACTTAGAATTTACTTATTTAAGCTATATTAAATCTAAATTTAGATGTCTTTTAACTTTTTCCTCCATTTTATAGATTAGCAAAAAATATATAGGTATATTACAGACGTCCAGACGGACAGAAATATGAGTGATCCCATAAAGGTTACGTAGAACCACTTTATTTAATCACTAGTGACTTACCTTCCCTTCGCTCAGGTGCGTGCACATAGCGTTGCTACAGTTTAATAGGAAGATCTTTTTAAGAGGAATAATTGTGTAATGCATTGTTTTCATATAACTTTATTAGTTTATGCGGCGCACGGTAATAAAGCTCCCAGTCGGCATATTTTTTTCGGCATCTTCAACATACATCGTCATGTTCCAGCCAATTTACACAAAACCTTAATGAATTATATACCTAAACCTTCCTCATGAATCACTATATCTAGTGGTGAAAACTTTATAAAAAACCGTTCGGTGGTTTTTGAGCTTATCGCGCTTAGACAGACAGACAAACGCGGCGGGGTACTTCATCTATACATACCTATAATAAAAGTGTAACTGATCGCTGTCTGTACATGGAAGATATTTGAGTAAAACTATCATTGGGGGTCTTTATTTACGCAATAGAACCCAAAACAATGATTTTTAGAATTTTTGTCTGTTTGTCGGTTTGTCTGTTTGTCTGTGTCTTTGTGCGCGCTTATCTCAGAAATGACTTAACCGATTTGGATGCGGTTTTCACTAATATATTGTGGTAAGCTTCACTTAACTTTTAGTATTAATTGTTTTATTTCAATCGGTTCATAAACAAAAAAAGTTACGTCAATTTAAAGAATCACCTAGGGATGAACCCGAGCGGAGCGAGGGTGAGTCGCTAGTTTTATAATATGTTTAGATGTAGGTACATATATTTAATCTAAAAACTTTTATATCCTACAATTAGGACATAAAAACAAATATTAACTTATAAAAAACAAATATAAAGTTTAATTTTGTTGAAACTAGTGAGACCGCGAACGATGCAATTAGACATTTACGATCCACAGGATTGACGACTCCGTAGCTAAGAGTTTAGCATTCCCAATTGCGAGTTCACTTCAAAGGGAAGAATAATCAAATCGAATTCCATTTTATTGGTGATTCTTGCCAGCTTTGATTGAATGTCACCTTTATTTGCTGTTGTTATTGCGGTAAAATAAATTGAAAAAAAAAAACTAAATTCAGTACACGACCTCTTTCCAGTATGTCATAATTCTTTTATAGTATCGTAACGGTATGTACATAAAACAAAATAGAGTATATAATTTTTCGGGTATATGACGTTATATACGGTGTATAAAATGTCGTTAAACGCTTCACATAAGTGAATTTCATATAGGGTAACATCTGAATATAGCAGTTTCCATTTTTGCTCTATACTTCTGGACAAAAAGTTATGTTATTATATTCCTGAACGATTTTGGCCACGGCGACCAATCTCACTGAGACGAATCATTTGCGTAAAAGATATTATAGTGCACAAGTATGCACGCAAACCGAAGTGCACATATCCTGTCTGTCAAATATCTCGTTGGTCTAGTGGCTACCATGTACGAGATTATATTGAAAAAATATAGATATAATATCTACAAAAGTTAGGCGTTTAAGGTAATGTACCCGCATAAAACGCCAACAATAAGAGTTTCAATAATTAACTAGTCCCTTCATCAGTCACTATCATGTTTATTCAATATTTACTTCACCACATATATGATTTATATCTATACATATAATAAAATTGTAACTAAAACGAATCAGTACATTCAATATTTTTTGGGAAATCTTATTGAAATATACATTATTGTCGATACAGAGGCCGAATCTATAGTTTTTAGAATTTTTGTCTGTCAGTCTGTCTGTTACCGCATCACAGAAAAACCACTGGAAGGATTTTGATGAAATTTGGTATGGTGATAGTTGGTTATCAACATATAGGATACTTTTTACCGCGGTAAAATATTTCATTTCTGAGAAAAAATGCATAAACTGCAATGTAAGAGTATAGTAATCTGTAAAACCTAAGTATTTGGTTTTTAGTCATCTGAACGCGGGCGGATATTTGTTACTCTTTCACGCAAAAACTACTAAATAGATTTTAATGAAACTTTACAATAATATAGCCCATACAGTAGAATAAAACATATGCTTTTTATTCCGAAAAATGTATGGTTCCCGTGGGATACCTTTGGTTTTTTTTGAGGGTGAGCCGCTAGTTAACAATAATGCACTGGCACACACTACTTAATATGTACAGTAGACTAGATTTAAGTGAGTCTGCCCGTGACTACGGCTGCTGCAACCCAGTCGAAACGTCGGGAATAAGGTATATAGCCACTAACGAATTCACGCGTTTAAGTCCCGTAGTGTAATTATTATATAATAACCGACATAATATTTTATATTGTTCTCTATGAAAATGTTTACAAAATTTTAACTAAACAGACCTTTTTAATTCTTTGTTTAATCAGAAGTTGTGCAACTTATTTTGAAACATGTTATTTTGTCATTGTATTTTACTAGGTATTAAATATTATTATTATTTATGACTTTATAAATTAAATTAAATATTATTATTATTATTTATATATTTAACAAAATTGTAACGAGATTAGTCGTATATGGAATATTTTATTATTTATTATTGACCTGAATGATTATTTACAATATTAATAATCACATCGATAGCTTTTTTAAATAAAATCATAATTTATAGATATCTATCTTTCTCTTAGTGAAAACTGTATATAATTCGGTTAGTAGTTTATGAGATTAACCCGAACAAGCACCAATTTAGCGAAGCGGAACTTTAATTTATATTTAGTGACTTTTTTTTCAATAAGTGTATTAACAATATACATATAATGTATTTACTTTATATTATGATAAAATATTCTCAAATATTTTGTATGCATATCTCTGTAAATGGTAGGTACATAGCATGGTTTCGCAAGCACTCGTCAGGTACTTGATTCGTCAAATTCTTCGCTCGTCAAATTAGCCTGTTGTCACTCATATATTCTACAGTCATGAGGAAATTGAAAACAAGCCACAAGCGTAATTTTATTAAATTGATAGATGTATAAAGTGTATTTTTTTATTATTTACTTATATAATATTAATATAAAAATAAAATTAAGATGGGCACATATATTTATGGGCACCTACTTTTGAATACCTATGATATCTCTGATAGGCATACTGATTTTAAATCGTAGGATGAGTTTGACATCATCAACCAAATGTCTTCGAAAATTAAAAAAAATCTCACAAATCAAAATGTCCATTCTAGTGGTGTTCTGTGCGTTAATAATCTCATATTAACACCTAAACTATGTAAACAAAGACATACTGTAAAAGACAAAATTTCAAAAGTTTGAAACAGTAGTTCAGTTTTTTTTAGAACTTCTAATGATGTATATTTGATATAAAAGAAAGTTTTTTTTGATACTATTTTTTTTTAATTACAAAACCACAGCGAGCGCGCTTTCACTGCTCTACTATTTTCTTTACCGTTGCCTAGTGCTATGGAGCATCAAATCTGTACACAGTAAATCTGTTTGTAATATTTGTATAAATGTGAAAAGTACCCGTCCATATTAAATACTCATTAGCGTTCGGCAACCCAGATGAGCGCGAAGCCAAGATACGCACCGGGACACTGAGAGACGGTCCATATCGGTGGGCGGTATGCCATGCGGGTTACTCCAGGTATTTTTCTGATAGCAAAGTAAGCCATTGGAGTGGCCCCATGGTTGTTGTGGTCTGCCTTAGCAGGTCTGCCGTCGGCCCGCCCACGCCCTATTAAGACGGGGGCGGTTTCGTTGGGTTTTAGTGGGTAATACTGGCTTGTCTAACCGGTGAGTCTCAATGAACACCTGTTCCACCATCTAATAATACAGGTGGTACCTATTTGTAAATACATTTCTTAACGATAAAAAAAATGGTCCATTATGTTGGCCAAGTTTAGTTTGGCAATCTTTACACGTCTTTCGAAAACTAGTTAGGTTCTCTAGAATATGCAAATTTCCTCACGATGTTTTCCTTCACAGTATTAGGTAGTGGTAATCATGTTGAAAGTTTTATATCTATTGATATGAAGTCAATTAACATTTTTTTATGTTCTCATTTAACTGAAATACTTAATTATCTGTTTTATTTTTTACCCGACTGCGGCAAATCTCAAAAGTGGGTTATGTGTTTGACCTGTATATATGTAGGTCCGGCTTAAACAATTTTGATGATTGTGACGTTCGAGTATTTTTTTTAATTTTTTATAATTTATTATGATATTATCTATATTTTGGAATATGATAGTAATATCAAAGTGAAAAGTCATAAAAAGTCTTACCTCATCATCTATGAACATTTCTAGTAAAAAAATTAAGACGAATTTATTATTGACGTACGAGTATAAAGTGGAAAGATAACAGTGTGATCGGTATAAGAATGTATCTAATTATTTAGCTTCCACGTCACGTAATTCTGTAGTCCGCTTCTACCAATTATCGAAAATATGTCTTTTGTTGGCTAACTTCTTGATTACTTAACGTGTGTTGTATGTCGATGTAATATAATATATTTTATTCCAGCTGACCCGAGAGACGTTGTTCTTTCCCAATTTCAATACATTTATTTATGATCGTTGAGTTGACATAATATGAATTGTATAGAAAAAGCATATTCAATTTCTCTCGACTTTTCCAAAAAAAATCTACTGTTGTAATGTACTTAGAGATGCACCCAAGTGAAGCGGGAATACGTTGCTAGTAAAGATAATATAGTAAAGAATAAGTATATTAATAAATTATAAATAATCTATCCATTATTTATAATTTATTAATATATTATTAATAATTTGAATAAAATATATATTTGTTATTAATAATTTGAAATAATTATTCTTTTAAATAACAATGAATATTTATTACTTATAGTACGCTCTATGAATTCAGGGATCGGTGTTTAAAGCACGTCTTTTGCACTATACTGTTTTATTGCTCTTGGTTGCGCGTGACTTTTAAGGATTCTCCAACACGCGCAGTATATACACATTGCATAGCTCTGACTAAATTCAGTCTTTGAACACTGTTTTTCACCACTCGTCACACTTTCATTATGATTTTACTCCACTTTTCCTATCTTGTCCACTTTTTCGTATTTCCTCTCAGTCTTCACTTATCTGCGAAATTCAACTGATCTCTTACAAAAATAAATGTCCTTGTCTGTTAATTTTTATGCTTTAGACGTGCCTTTTTAATTATTATTTTTGGTGTTATGATGTTGCACATTCTCCACTACGTGACACTAGTAATTTTATAAAAAATATTATATTTATATTTTGATTTGTTTTAAATTAATTGCGGTATCTGCCATAGCGCTAAATACGTTTTACTTCAACCGCGCTTAAAGGTTACACGCACTCATTTTTTTTATATCAATTATATATTATAGTAGATACATAGTAATCTATTTGAATTTTATTTGATAAAAACTTATTTCTTAAATATTCTTATGTCCTTAATTATTTAATTATTATTTAAGCTTTTTCTTTTAAACTTAAAAATATTTCCATTAATCAGTTGTGTATAATTTTGCTTATCCTATATTTTGCTATAATGCACTGCACAATACAACGGGAATCGTATCATTCTGTTTGTATCTAACTGAAAAGTAAAAATATACGCACATGAAAATCACTAGTCTAAAATGAGTGAGCCTCGAGAATCGATAATATTGACGTTTCCTTTTACGAAGTTCAGTTCAACTAATCAAAAATGTATATGAATTAAGTACATACCAAAATATTACAACAACGCTTCTATTAGAAGTTTCCAGTCAGAATATAAAATTTATTATTACTTCGAAATTTCCGCTATCACTAACGTGAAATATTTAAGAGTGTTCTAAGCTCTGTGTAATTTTTCGTTGTAAAATAAAATTTTACAACGTGCTTCTAGTTTGCACTAATTAATAGGATCTTAAACCTTCAGGAACATAGCAGTTTTATACTTTACATTTATTTTTAGTGCAAGGTCGATGCGGCGCGTAAGTTCTTACGTAACTACGCTAATTAAAAAGTGCATTTAATTTCGTCTAAAAATTGCGGTCTAAAGGTGCTTTCGTTTCCTTTGCGCTTTCAGGTGTCCCCGACGTCGAACATAAGCCTATCTAGTACCAAGCTATATGAAAGCTACGTACACTGCAGGTGTATTTAAATTCAAATTTTGAAATTACGAACAATTCGTACACTATTAGATTTTTCATTATATTTTCATATAGATTATCTAACGAATATGGAGAGAACAAAAAAAATCCTACGTATTCGATAAGTATTCTATATTTTGATAAAAAAATTTAAATCAACGCATTAAAACTAAAGTTAAATTAAAATATTTAAATTAACGTAGCCATATAAAACTAAAAAACTTAAATCTAATCAGAAAACAACACATTCTGAATTAAAAAGTTTAAAAACTATTATTTGAGATAAAATAATATTTAAAAAAAAAATATTTTCCTTATAAAATAACAACAAAATCCAAATATTGCGTATACTGAGCAAGTAAGCAGTGTACCCTTACGCAGTTGACGTATACGTCAATCGGCTCCCGGTGCGCCCGCTCGGAATCAGTACCACGCAGCCTCTTGTCGAGGAAACTCGATCCTTGCACCGAAGTACGATTAAGTAATATTACGAGTGGAGTGCAGTGAGTGCGAATGTGTTTGTATAGTGTGTTGTGTTTAAAAATGTAAGTATTTCTTAAGTTTTTATGAATGGAATAAACGATTCTAGAAAAATATTTAATTATAAAAAACTTGATATATGTAAAAATGTAGGGTTTGGAAAAAATGCAAGGGTTATGAACTTTTTATATTTTGGGTATATTATTATTAAGTTATGTAGTACATACTTTCAGAATTAAATAAAATTTTGGGTAGCATTTAGATATGTGTGTAACAATATAAATTAAATAACCAAAAAATAATAATATGAACCATAAGACTGATTCCAGTTTTAAATAAACGTCGGGAACTAAAAATCAAAATAAATTCGCGAAAAAATCATAAAAGATAGTTTTATTTAAAATTTCAAGTATTCGCGTAAATCTAAGAAAGTATCATTCCAGTTTATTAATAAAATGATAAAGTCCAAATTAACAAGTAAAGAAAATCATTTAAAGAAAATTGGTCAAACATATATGTTTAAGTTCCGCTGCAAATGACATGAAAATATTCTTACGTTATTTTTTGCTGTACGAATGATGTAGGCTTCCAATTAGTTGGCAGCTTCAGCTGACGACCCGACCCTTAATTTATTTATATGAAATTCCATAATTACATCATTAGTGTTAAATATGTTTATTTGTGACCCCAATTAGACCGTCCGAAATGTGTTAGGTGGCTATTAAAAACGTAGAAATAAAATATTTAACTTCTCCCCATACAGAAAATATACCTTAATAATTACAGTTTTATAATTAAAGTAAATAATTCTATTATTTAATTATTTATTTTGGTTTACAAAAGAAAAAGAACATAGATTTTTAAATTAAGGAAGATTTTTTTAATAACGAAAATCAATAAATATTTTTTTAATATATTATAAAAAAAATAGTTACTTAAATTTTTTTTCCTTACATTTTTTTAATGCGAGAAAGTGACTAGACAACATACCTATGACATTTGCCATACACAAAGTGATGTGATCCATCAATCAATTACCAAAATGACTGAAGTAAGAGCGCTAATGCTGTAGTCTGTTACATTACTTAACATTATACATTGTTCTCGTTTAGGTTCTCACTACCCTATCTTGAGGATTTTTATTTTACTAAATGCTACTATTATAAATGCGAAAGTTAGTATGTGTCTATGATCATTTGTTACTCCATCATGCCTAAACACCTGATAGATTTGGATGAAATATAGTAAACAGATAGGTTATGACCTCAAATCGCACATACGAGTACATAGGTGCTGCATATAATATTTTAAATCTGAAAGTTTGTGAGGATGGATGATTGTTACTCTTTCACGCCAGAATGGCTGAACGGATCTGAATGAAAGTGCACAGAGATAGATTATTATAGTCTGGAATAACACATAGGCTATTTTTTTCCTGGAAAAAAGTACCGTTCCCGTGGGATAGATTTGTTTTTGCTTTCCTAGAGGCGAACTCGAGCGAAATGACGGTGAGCCGCTATATTTCATATAAATGACCCTTAGGGTTGCATCTTATCGTAGCATGCTCTTTCGACGACATGTTTGGCTCAGTTTGTAGTGACCCTACTTTCTGTGCCAGCGGCCGCTGGTTCGAGTCCCGCTGGGGGCATTCATTTGTGTGATGAGCATGAATGTTTGTACTTCAGTCATGGGTGTTTATATTTATAATATGTATGTATTTAAAGCTATATATGTGTAGTGTATCAACTATCTAGTATCCATAACACAAGCCTCGTAGCTTACCATGGAACTAGATGGTGTTGTGTGTTAATGTCTCAACATGTTTATTATTTATTTTATTTATTTTATGCTCTGCAATTTAATAGGTTTATTGCTGCATAATGAAATCTGAGCTAAGATCTGCTTGACATTTAATTCTTTTTATTTTGAATGTTAATAGTGTTCAGATATATTATAAATTATATTATATCAATCACAAACTCAAAAATAACTGCCCGCTTAAAATTTTGATCGAAATATTGGCAATATTTTATGTTGGTAAAACACAATACATAATATTCCACAATTAGGCAAAAAGTGGATGAACAATCAAAGCTGTTAACTTCAAAAAGTAGTTAAAAGAGACTATTTTTGGGAGCCGAGCTCTATTTAGTAACAATGAGAACTGAATCATTGGATTTTTTAAGAAGTAAAATTTCTGGCCATCATTTGAAACTATTGAAATTGAAAAAAATACACCTTAAGTATTACTATTCTATTGGTAGATATTATATCTAATAAGGATTAATTTTTGGAAAATGTGATATGTATTTTTAAAAACGACAGGTTTGATGATCAGTTAGGATAATATTATGGATACATTTAGTTTTGCGTTTTGTTTATATTACGTGGTGTTTTCAGTAATTTTTATGTGACTTTAAATGGATATTATTACCTTTTCAAGTAAAAAATAATTATTATTAGTACAGAGTCCTGTACTAATAATATTTTATTAGAGTTATTGGATTATTATTTGCTATTCGTTGTTAAGCTAAACTAAGGTTTAAATGTCAGAATGCATCAGCATTGACCCATACCTAAGGTAAATAAACTCCCTTTTAAACTTAACATGTAGAATTTTTCGCCAGAATTAAATAGTATGTAATATGACCGTTGGATCAAAATGGCAGGGAGTTCGAGGAATTCGATATCTATCGTTTTGACTCTTATGTACATAGACTTACATATGTTCGGCGAATTTTAGTGGTTCCTAAGTTATTTTGATGATTATCATATGATGATTCTAAAAATAAATAGTGATAACCAGATTTTAGAACAAAGTTCGCAAGTACAACCGAAGTATGAACTATATGATAGTGTTTTTTTTATAAAGTAATCTAATAATGCCTTTTTACCATTATAATTCATTAATTCTTAAAATCTTCTAAAAGTCCTAATAAGAATATAACATTATGAACTACTTCGGTAATTTAATTTTGATCTTTAACTTCCATAGTCCTTAAAAATATTTTTTTATTCGTGACTCTACAATTTTTTTTAAATCTCCGCTCCGCTTTTTTTTTTAAATTACCGAAGTCATTCATAATGTTTTGCTTTTATTTAGACTAAGAAGATTTTGATAGTTAATGAATATGTCTGCTTTGCTTTTATTTAATTACTAGCATTGCCCGCGGCTCCGCCCGCGTTCAGTTGACCAAAAACTAAATTCTTAGGTTTTACATATTAGTATACTCTAACATTGCAGTTTTTGTATTTTTTCTCAGAAATGAGATATTTTCCCGCGGCAAAAAGTATCCTATATGTTGATCCGGATAACCAGCTACCACCATACCAATTTCATCAAAATCACTCCAGTGGTTTTTCTGTGATGCGATAACAGACAGACAGACAAAAATTCTAAAACCTATAGATTCGGCCTCTGTATCGATAATAATGTTTATATATATGTTTATATAAAAATATCAAATGTACAAATTTGGCTTAATTACAATTTTATTATATGTGTAGATTTAATAATGTTTTGCTTTTATTTAGACTAAGAAGATTTTGACAATTAATGAATATATAATGGTAAGAAGGCCCGACATTAGACCACTTCAGAAAAAAAAACACTATCATATAGCTCTTACTTCTATATATCTGTATTCTTTCTACTTTATTTGGGCTGTGCTTCGAAAATTTATTCTAAAATCTGGATATTATTTACCATTTATTTTTTTCACTCCAAATTACTGTGTAACCAGTAAAAATCGCTGATACACGAGAGTAAATCGATAGGTATTGAAGTCCTCGACCCCACTTCTAGCTTCGATCCATCAGTCATGTTACACACTGTAATATTCCATGGGACATAGGTAAAATTGGGCCTAAATGTTACACGAATCAGACATTAATCAATATTTGTTTTAAGCTGTTCTATAATGATGAAATACTTAGATTATTTGGACTTGGTATAGTAAAAAAACTTATAATATTTTCATTTTCAATGAAATGATTTTCAGGTTAAAAAAATATCGTGAATCGGCGTAAAGCTTCAGTAGCTTTCTGACCTGTCAACGTCCAAATCGTATTGGCTTAGTGTATGAGACAAAAACGAATTAAAAGTAAAAAAAATAGTTATTTTTTCTTTAATAACAACTATATTTTATATTTCTCTTTCTCACATAAATAATACGAATCATTATTTTTCGGACATAGTAATGCAATGTGCTTAAATTCATATAGAAATCTTTTAATAGAAAACTTTTACCCGTCTCCCGTGTTATTTCTTTTTGACATGTTGATATTAATTTTCATTCGGTTAGAAACAAATTCATCAAAACAACCCAAAATATTAAGATTGACGTTCAAGTTCTTTTTGATTTAAAATAATATTAAAAACCAATAAAAACACTTATTTGACTTACCTGTACAAAATTCCACTGCAGATCTCGAACGTTTGATCTTCTTCATAGAATTAATATTATTCTTTATAGAGTATATACTATAGTATAGTATAGTTATAGTATTAAATTAAATTTTAACGCTGCGAAAAGGAAGTAGGTTACTCAATTATTACACTATTATATTAAACTACTGGAACAAAAGTGAAAATATTTCTATTCTATTTAGTACTAGAATTGGACACTAGTAGAACTCCAGTATAGCACCTAATTGACCTAATTACGCATGTAGGCCCCTAATACTCATTCATAAAAGTGCAAGCCAAATTTTACATTGTCTGTAAATTGCGTTGGAGTTTATATGAAAAGCTACTCGTCTATTTTTTGCGACGTAATGAAGGAAACATTGTGGTTAGTGGCCTAGTTTCTACTGTTGAATATAATGTTTCATCATTTTTAGAATACTTATTTTGATTTTAATTAAAGATGTCACAATACTTAAACGAATTGTTCTATGTCAGCTGTTTGCATTTAAAGTTCACAATGTGTTTACGGTTTGCTTTTCTCATTGTTACTATAAAAAAATGATTTTTTTTATTTTATCTAAGCCTACTTACCACAAAATATCTTAATACGAAATTAAATTGAAAATTAGTAATAATAATTTTATTTAAAGTATAGCTGGCGAAATGTTATATCTGAGGTGAATTATAACATCAATTACGAAGACTTTAACTGGAAACTACTGTATGTTTAGCTATTGTTTGTTAAAAGTTGCTTAAAGATAATTAACGCATAACTTTATTCATTTCGAACTTCCTAACTTAATGGCATAGACGGGGACAATGAGAATCTTATTAGGTAAGTTTTTCGCCCGACGTTTGATGCTATCCAGAAAGCTAAGAATGAAGAACAGATTTCGATACCAACTTAACTTTCATTGAAATTTGTCTCTCCAAACATCAGGGATTAGAGTAATAAACACTTTAATATTTATAGATCTAAGAAGTCAACTTTCTTTTATTTTAAAATGATATCAGCTTTTATATAATCTTACATATGATTTTTTTATAATTTACTGTAACAGTCTTTCAAAACTTGCGAACGTGGAAAGTTTCAGTTAAAGTTACTTATAAATAAGAACTTTTAAATTGTATTTTTTTTATTTATTGAAAAACAAAGCTCGCTACTTCTGCTACTAGCTGTTTCTGCTTAAAATCTATCAATTATTATTAGAGCAGAGATAATGTATTTAAAAAGATGACAGACATCGAAGTCAAACTTATAATACCCCTCTATTTGCGTCGGGACTTAAAAAAGGAATACACTATCTCTGTTCTAATCGTTTCTTAGTATTAATGTAATTGTTTTTTCTTGACCCCGGTTTTGACACCGGCATATTTTGAAAAAGTTAATAATGATTTTGCTTTTGAATAAAAATCATAACTATTCTGATTTACAGGACAGGATAACAGGACTCATACGCAAATTCTATCTACTTCAAAGGATCCCTTTTTCTTTACTTGTTAAAAATAACTTATTTGACGATCGTCCAAATCTTGAGGGTTTGGTTTAACAAAGCAAAATTTAGTTCTAAATTAACCCTTTAATACTGATTAATCTACGTCGTACCTTTTCCATTCTACGTAACATTGGCGAAGTAAACTGTACTCAACTGGTACGCTTTGTACTCATTAACAGGAAAAATTGAATTTAACTCTTTAAAAACATATCAAGGATAAAATATCATTTCTAACATAAACGATTTAGGTTACATCTTTTTATTATACAATGATACGCAAGACAAGTGCTAGGAATGCGACGCCAAATTAAACACACTTTAAAAATAATGAGCGTTGTTGCAAGCAGCGATTCATTCTTTAGGAAATACAAAACATCGCGTCTAGACAATGGTAGTAAAGAAAAATATGATTTATGAACATGTACTACGCTGTCCCATTTCAAGTTTATGTGCTACTAAAATTAATTTTTTAATCAGTATTGTTTTATTCGAACTTAAAAGGCATGTTGTTGAAATGTATGTCTAAAATTTAATGAACTAAATATTCTACGCCGTAATTGTTAATAAATAGTTGAACACCATCATAATTCAAACTTAGTAATAATAGCTATTAAATTTTTTAATGCTTATTAGTAGAAGAGAATTAAATTATTAAACTAGCTACTCACCCTCGCTTCCCTAAAACAAGAACAAATTCATCCCACAGAAACAAAAAAAAAATTCCGGGGTAAAAAGTAGCCAATATGCTATTCCAAACTATAATCTATCTCTGTGCCACATTTCATCCAGATCCATTCAGCCGTTCTGACGTGATTGAGTAGCAAACATCCATCCAAACTTTCGTATTTATAATATTTATGGGATATCTAATCTTTAACATTGTGTGTATGTTTAATATATCTTTCTAATAAATTAAGCATAAAATAATAAATTATTTATTAATATACTTAGTTTTAAACAAAACCTCTTCATAATCTCTTAAGTTTGATCGTTAACAAAATATATGTAATAAATATATATAAATTAACAAGTATCTCCCAACATTTCAGACAGTACCCAAAACTACATAAGTGGACGCTAAACTAATAACAAATATTAAACTATAATGAATGACTTGAGCGCCCGAACCATATGCCTAAGTCTATTTAATGGTTTTAGATTTATATTCTCAAGATGAACATCAAATGATCCAGTATGAACTTAGAAATTATTATCGATAAAGTTCACGACATTTATATTGCACAAGTTAGGAGAAATTAATGTTGTATGTCTAGAAATTTTCTTGCAGAAAAGTTTGTTAATTAACTTTAACTTTGTGCCACAAAAAGATCTGTGAAAATTAGTTTTAGGTATTTTATAAAAGGGACTATTTCAAATGAAATGTCGACTTTGTCATGTTAAAATGTCTGTTTTTCGATAGGTAATTAAAACACTTAAACCCTATTTACGTACCATTTTAAGAATTTAATCCCATCGAAGATGCATAATATGTAGACTAGGTATATTAATTATATTAGAAAAATAAATTTTCCACTAGCTAAAGCATGTTATCCCTCATTACCTAACATGCAATGGCATAAAATTAGAAAAAAAGTGCAACAGCTTAACTATTTTTTTTTTTAGTAAATTTGTCTTCTTTAAAATCCCGAAAAAAATTATTTATTCCACTACGAGACTAAAAAATATTCGTGCCAAATCCAATGATCCTATTCGGTCGATTGCTATACAAAATATTGTTCAAAAAATGTAATATACATATGGGAACCGCCCTAATAATTATAATTCTGCCTTAAACAATTCCATTTATAGCCAAAGTCACGAAAAATACAAACACAAGCCAACAGTAATTTAGTTGCTTATGTGCAAATGAGTTTGGCGCGGCTTATTAAATAGTTTGTGGATATCATGTTGTGAGCGCTTGAGCAAATTCGTGTCCCATAATTACGCTTAAACTATGCAATAATGGAAATAAACTTTTATAGATTATTATGATATTAATTCAGTATTTTTCAATTCTTTTGTTCAGTGGCTTCTAGAAATGCCGTTTGGGCGCAATTTGTTTGGTCTTGTAGAATGCATAGTGTACACGGTTTAATATTATCATAATATGTTCAATATGGCGATGATAGTTAGATCATTTATACGTTTTTAGCTTTTTTAGTTACCTACATTTATGACAGTGTAAGCCCAGTGGTAATGTGCTCGCTTGGGAAACCAAGTGAAGCAGGTTCAAATCCTGGATCTCACACCTCTGATATTTTCATGTGCGAATCATTTCCAACATGTTTACCACTTGTCTTACGATGAAGTAAAACAACGCGAGGAAACAAAACCTTCATGTTTGAGAGAACTTAGCAAGACCCGCACTTGGCCAGTGAGAGGTACTATGGCTTGATCTCTCTACCTCTTGAAGGGCGGCTCGTGCCCTGCAGTGGGCTAGAACTAGATGACTAATAAGATACTTGAACTAAAACGATTTTTTTTTAACACCTCCAGGTAAATTTCTAAGAAATTAATTAAAATTCTAAGAAATCTCGCCGAAGACACGCCGGCGTGTCCGTGGTCGTGGAGGGAATAAAAGTACGTAGTTACTAAGTTAGCTGTTTTCGCGTATTCAGTATTTCGATCCAAGACATATTAAATGCTTGCTTCCTTGCTAATATTATAAAGTGATAATGTATTTGTGCTTTTTCAGTTTATTGGTCTTATACCACGCACTACCAAGTTAGTAAATCGACATAATTTTTTTATATAGATTTAGTTATTTTCTATGCAGATACTCTCTGTGGAATATTATTATATGTAGTGAAGTTCATAAAAACACACAGAATATGAAGAACGGCTTGCTAGAAACACTTCTAATGTAATTTAATGGTAAGTAAATAAAAAGTGCGATTATAATCTTATATCTTTAAACGAGCAATTCTTGTACATATATATATATATATATATATATATATATATATATATATATATATATATATATATATATATATATATATATATATATATATATATATATCTGAATCTCGAAAACGGCTCCAACGATTCAGATTTCAACGATTTTCATGAACTTCAGTATACAGGGAATTTCGGGGGCGATAAATCGATTTAGATTAGTCTTATGTCTGAGAAAATGCATGTTTTCGAGTTTTTATGCAGTTTTCTTTTTCATTATTCCACGCAAAATATGATCGGTAATTAGCACGGTCGGTCATAAGCATCGTGGTCAAGCGGCCAAGGTGCAAAATCAACAATCACAGTTGTCCAGGTTCGAATCTCGGACGCATACAAAGGTTTTACTTTTGTTTTTTTTTTTTTATATTTATTCAAGGTTTAGTTTGTTTAAAAAAAAAGAAAATTGTGCTTTAGGCCAAAAACTCTGAGCAAAGCTCGGTAGCTCAGGTACTGTGAAATTATCCATAACACGTTTTTCAATTCAAATGCTTTCTCAGTACTTTCCTTTACATTTTTAACAACTGTTCCTACAATTGAACTCTCTTTTTATTTGATTAAGTGATATCTTTATCTGTGAAGCTATTCTTTGCACAAGCACATCTTTTTCTCGAAGTATTAGTTCTTGCTTGTCTTAGACCAATAAATCGAAGACTTTAAAAAGATTAAGACATTCAATACTAAAGCTTTTCTCAACTTTTCAAGGATGAATTTTATATGGGAGATAACATAAATACTTATTTACTTTGCTTTTTATTCTCGAAGAGTGCCAACTACATAGATGTTATTTCTAAGAGGATTATATATATTAAGACTTATGTATATTTCTATTCTCGTCTTACGTAAAGTGAATTAAACTACAGTAGACATTAAAACATTCAGTAGATTTTTGACTTGAGATTATAAAAAAGAATATATTATGAATCCAAAAGTTTGCCAAAATAATTTAAATTCAAACTTTTACTGAAGATTTCTTAAAACCATTGCATTTTCAATTTAGATATACTAATCTACATATCATAACGCAAAGTACTCGTAATAAACCTACGATCTTTGATGTTATGAGATATTACATAGCATTATAAGACGCATGTACAATGACAGCACTATCGTAATAGCTGGTTAGAGAGACGTATTTGTATAGTTTGCAACACACATCATTTATTAGCTCTGTAGGCAATACTAATCAAACACAATATCACGGCATCATTCAGTCGACAAACATTTTTACATTTCCTCAAACCCTTTGGTATACTACAGTGTCCTCCCCGCCGATAGTAACTGTAACTTTTAATTTGATAAGTAAACTTAAGTACATTCACTACACCCTCACAAACAAATACCAGGAGGATTTATCTAGTCTCCTACTCATGAACCACTTATTACTCAATTCTGAAAACTACTGAAGATTTATTAATTGAAAAATTAAATGCTTATGTCCTTGCCCGGGACTCGAACCTAAGATCTGATGTTTCAGCTGTTGAAACTACTAGTACCTATAGACTAACAAGGCAGTCAGTGGAGATACTCGTATACTGGCATAACAATAATAAATTAAAAAATGGAGTTGACTTTCAATAATAGTTTTCGGAGAGAAGTCATTAAGAAAAATATGTGAAAATCGAATTGGATGTCTTCACATTGGTAGTCCACACACACACTCCTCTCAGCTTCGACGGTATCCAAACTTATAACGCATAAATAACAGATTAACGATTTCAAGCGCAAAAGTAAAGAGCTCTTGTGGTAATGAAAACAGTTGAAGCGTATCGTTTAAGCGCGCAGTTTCGTTTATAAATGAATTCAGTCCGTACTCCCACAAAATGTTGATTGATGATTGTTTATTAAGTTTTTTAGGGGTAAACCCGGGAAAGCTTTGTTGTGTTTGAGTTGAAGCTTTTGAAGAATTTAATAATCGTTTCGTCAATTGGAATGAGTCTGCAGGAGCTTTTAATGTTGATATTTAAAGTTTTTCTTTTGTAATATGATGTAGGTAAGCTAGCGGTAAGTAAGTTTTGAAAGTATAACACATAAATGTTATAAATAAAAACTGTGATAGTTATTGCTGAAAAATGCTGATTATTATTGTTTCATTTAAATTACAATTCACTTTCTAGGAATTTGTTGTATTATAAAACAAATAATACAAGTAAAGTGAGTTAAAAATAATATTAAAATATTAAAAATAAAATAAATTTTCTAAGGAAACTTTATTATCAAAGTTATTATTTTCATATATTTTCGTTAATATAGTATATTTTTGCAATAATTTAAATATTATATTTAAAATGTCAAATAGTCGCGTAAATATAAAAAAGTATTATAGTATAATTTACATAGTCACCTAGAATATTAGATTTTGGATGCTGAAAAAGTTGATGAAAAAAACATCGCAATTGCATCGGAACGCAAGCAATAAACGGGACAAAGACCAATACGGTACGGGACAAAGAAGCCGAATTTCAGGTCACTGTTTTCATTACATGCCTGATATAAAAAAAACACTTAAAACTAAGCTATATATTTTATATTCTCATATTCGTATCTTACATAATATTTTATTAAACAATCAATATCTATCATTCTCTAATTCTGGTTTGTTTCTTATAAGTTTGATTCTCATTATCCCTTTAATATATTTTAACAAGATCATAAATTATATATATGTATTATGTAGGTGTAGTATATATAATGGCTGCCTAACTTCACTGAACATGGTGGAAAATATTGCTTATCAGTATGTGCGTATTCCTTTCGTTTCCTTGGAATTAGAGATTATTCTGTCGTAAAATTTATCACAAAGCACCAGTATATAGCATATTCTCAAAATATTATAATAAAATAGCATTCTAGAAAATTAATTCCAAAGAAATGAAAGGACTATGCACATACTGGTAAGCAATATTTTTATGATTAAAATCATAAGATATTACATTAATGTAACGAAAATAGGAATGCTTTATCATTAAAACTTAGTAAATATTTGTCGAGTGAGAATAAAATGCTAGAAATGTTTCAATTGTACCAATTGACTGGCTGTTATTGTTGAAACTTGAATGTTTTGCGAACAATATGAAAAACTCAGCGAGTGTTAAAACGGCAAGTGAAATTCGCCAATTTGCAAACAATGGTCGGGCAATTTTTTATGTTTTAGCCTTTATAAATAAAACTGAAATGGTTATACTGTGGGACTTTTTATTTTATATCAAACATAATAAATTATATTACTTACTTTGCGCAATTAATTCTTAATTATATGTGTATATAATTTAATTTAAAGCAATGTATGTTCCGTTATCAACTTTGTCGCCACTTTGTTTGTCGGCCCTTAAATATTCTAAGGCGACGATGTTACCATGAAAAACACATACATTGTGAATTTAAGGACTCTTAAAGATTATCTTAGCAGTAACTTCCAGAGATTAGATTTGTAAAAGCTAAATAGAATTTCTTTATTGCATTTAATAAAATTTTTGGGTTTATTTTTAATTTATATATTATTTTTTGGCTAAGTATTTTATATGTAACTATTTATATTATATTTTATATGTAACTATTTAATTTATATCTAAAATAAGACTACATAATGTTTTTGTTTTTACACTACTGACACACTCGCTTCGCTCGGGTTCGTCCCTAGGTTGATTCCCCCTACAAACTTTCATCCACATTTTCATCCCTTTAAGGGATGATTTCCGAAATAAAAAGTATCCTATGTTCTTTCCAGGGTCTCAAACTATCTTCTTACCAAATTTCATCTAAATCGATTCAGTAGATTCCGAGATTACCCCCTACAACGTCACAAACTCACAATTCACAAAATTTTTCCTCTTTATAATATTAGTATAGATTTGATCGTTAAATTAAGTGTCCATTAGTCTATTGTATCAGTATAGCAAAGATAGAGTATGATGTAAAATATTGATCCTTATTTCATGTTAAAATTAGCCATTGCTTATCCACACCTCGCTCAGTACCAAATTGCGCATCCCATAGTAGCTTTCTATTACCTATAATGAAGTCCCATGGTAACCTTACTATTCTAATAAAATGCTTATCAGTTTCTGGTCCTCACTGTATCTGTAAGCAAAAAGTCACGATGATTAGTTACTTCTTAAAAATAATAAACATCCAAGAAACAATTAATAAAGTTACTTAAGATCTCCTTTAAGTAAAGTTTTGTGAAAACAGAACTATGTGATAAACAATTCAAATCAATGGTAAAAGTGACTTGCTGTTATCATGTACGATGGCTTTCAAACTACGTTCGCTTCCACCATACTCTCGTATTATACCTATTATTCCGAGAGCTCGCGACGAATTTTGGGAAGGTCCTTTTGGCAAGTTGAAATTGTGAAAAAATATAATTTCGTGAATTGGCGAGTCCAGTCCCGCGAGTCTGGCATAGCTTTAGCGGTTATTTCGCTACTGCACAGTATACAACATTTGCAAAAAAAAATATCCAAAAAAACATATTTTTGGCAACTTGATTTTTGTTTAATCCTTTAATTTAGCTTTCATGTAATTAAAAAAAAAGAACCCCAGACGTTTTTGTCGGTTATAAAGTATTGCCAGACCTCTCCAAAGACTCATTTTTTTTTATTCCAAAAAACATACTTTTGGCAATCTGAAAATTTAATCACGTATTTATTGAGTAATTTTTAATAATATTTGCCAATTGCCAGACGCATTCAGCGGTTTTAAACCCTTCCCAGACGTAAATAAAGTTTACAAATTAGTACTACTAACAAGTCTTTTTAGGTGTAAGAAAGATAGCTTATTATATTATTATATTTTTTCACAATTTCAACTTGCCAAAAGGACCTTCCCAAAATTCGTCGCTAGCTCTCGGGCTATATTGTCTATGTGTAGATTTTCTACAAATACATATTACTGAACACGAGCGTATTTTACTTATTAATTTCAAACTGGTGACTCACCCTCGCTCCGCTTGGGTTCGTCCCTACTTACGTTTTAACGTTTAGTATACATTTCTTAGAAGTAAAAAGTATACTATATGTTGACCTGGATAACCAGCTATCATCATACCAAATTTCATCAAAATCCGTCCAGTGGTTTTTCCGTGATGCGGTAATAGACAGACAGACAAAAATTCTAAAAACTATAGGTTCGGCCTCTGTATCGATAATAATGTCTATTTCAATAAGATTTTCCAAAAAATATTTCATGTACAGATTCGGCTCAGAATTTTATTATATAGGTATTGTATAGATTTGAATTGTTTCTTTACAGTTTACCATACTATTTCTATCACCTGTATACAATCGCATGTTCATTGTAAATATACAAGTTAATTTACAAAAAAATAAATAGTTATGTTTTAATTCATACTATTCAGTTTTTAGCAAAGTACGATACATAGTTATTAAAAAAAATATAAAATATAGATACACATTGTACATCACCGGATGGATCTAGATGGGATCTTTTTGTATAGATCAGTCTTATTATTATCTATTTGTAAATTCACTTTAAATATGCAACCCTAAGCTTAACCATCCATTACCCATATAAAAATATGGGATCATCTGTTTAATACAACAATCATTAAATTTGCTTGGCATGAAAAAGATGACCTGAACAGTGAACTCCGCTTTTCTGAAGTCGGCCAAAAATAAAGCTAACTTTTAAACAGAGAAGGTGACTCAAAAGTATAGCTCAATTTCCGTTTCACGTTCTCATACAAAACGTTAAACACATGTAGTAGGTTTGGAATAAATAGAAATATATTACGTGGATGAAACCGCAGGCTTCTTTGTAACATGTCTATGGTCTATTAACAAAATATTGTAAATCTATGTACCTAATATATCCCAAAACTTATTACCAAATATAAATAATCTACTTTTTGAAATCCAATCAACTTTATCTGCTTTATACTATATTTCTCAAAGAAAATCTTTTAAATATTCACAACGATGTCTCTTCAGCATAAACACTTTGAAGCAAACTCGAGTGGATTCAACCCATTTAAAAATTGGTAAAATTGTATAATATTATTTTCGATTCAAAATATAAACTGTGAATCTCATTCTAAATCGAGTATTGAGTACTGATACGCATTGAAGATATTTTATATTAAACGTTACGTTCATAAATGATAATTTATTGCTCTAAATTCTAAAAGAAAAGATTTAATTAAAAAGTAAGGGTGTCGGTTCGTTGAAAAAAAAATCATAAATATATATTTTTTATTTTTATAATTCAAATATAAAAGAGAGATAAGATCAAGGCAATAATATGTTAAGTTTATACCTTATTAATTTAGTCACATAATAATGATAATAATAATGATATCTTTTTTTTTATCTGCTGAAACATGAAAATCTTTTAATAAAATAATCATGTTATATTAACAAATGTTAGCTACTTTATTCTGTACAGAACATCAAATAATATTATTCTGGCAAATGGTGTGACGCTTAAGATAACTACGGAGGAAAAGGGAAACAAGAGGCACGTACCAGAAGTAATAACAAAATGGCTGTCGGAGGCAAAAAGCTAGATAAAAATACCTCTATGATAGCTTTGATTGTTTCCAATAAAATAAAATAGCAAGTATGCCTGATACGCATATTTTAAATGTGTTTTGTTTTGTAAAACTAAAGAATTTGATGATAAAAGTCTTTAAAAGTATGAATTTACACGTTAGTTGATTTATTGGGAGTCAGAAATTATTGACGTATTATTTTGCGTAAAAAGTAGCACTGAATTTTTCTAGTAATATAAAAGTCAGCCTGTAAACTTTCAAAATATAATATGTAGTTTAGAACTATAAGGCTGAATTTTTGATTTATGATACCTAGTTTAAGCATCATATAACTATTTCAAAATTAAAGTTTGTACTAACTCTCGATGAGGATTCGGGAAGTATAAAACAAAGTTTTCATTTTTAATTAATTCTAAAATAGTGGCATGATAAGAACATGAAAAATATTTCAAGTAATTATAGAGCGTACAATGTTACATAAAACAGACTTGATATTGTTTTTAATTATACTTAAATAAGGAAATAGATTTACCAGATCGGTTCAGCTTATGCATGGTTAATCTAAATTTTTACCATGATAATAGAAATCGAACCTATGACTTTGGTACAGACAGTGAGGTAGCATTCATTTTTAAAAAATATTTTATATCTGTAACACCAATATTATTTTAAAATATAATAATAGGTAGCTTCTTAACAGTGTGGTGTCAAACAGTTGCAATATGTTTCCCTAGGTCTTTAGTCACTTCACCCAAATTTGTAAAAATTCGTCGAATGAAAAACAAACATACCGCAATCGCAATTATAATAGTAACCAGATTATGGTGAGACATGAAATATTTTTATAGTAGCCCAATAAAATCTCAAAAGGGGAGCCCAATAGGGGATTCAGTAAATCCCAAATCTCTCACTATTTTGCAACATTCTCACACTGCTTACCGTCACCACAACGACTACTCAGCCCAAGAGACACCACACGCAAAGCGAACACTTTCAGTCAACACGTTAGACAAATACGTCTGACTTAAGAAAACGATCACGCGATTTCCTTCAGTAGTGACCACATCCGTGACCCGCGAACACATTGATTGAGACTCGTGAATTTCCGACACAAAAAATACAACAGACGCGCAACATGGCTCCCTGTACAATAAAATGGTGTGGAAATAGTAGTAGTATTCACTTACCTATGAAAAATGGCACCACTGAAAATTAAAGTTCACTTACCTATGAAAATAGGTAAGTGAACTTTAATTTTCAAATTCATTAAATGTAATTAAATCAGAGCTCAAGCTATATTGGTCGCAACGCAACTCGCGTTGATATATTTCGACATCTTCGGACATTCTCGGACTATGCATCCCTTTCTTTTCAATGCAGTTCGTTGTTGCTAGACTTTTCTTTAATTACCGGCACGTGTAACTAGTGCTGTACCAGTTAAACTATAAAATTGGTACAACGTTATGCAAATAAAAATAAATAATATAATAAATTTAAAAATACAATAACTTTAAAAAACGGTCAACCACGCAAGGCCTATTTTTTAGTAAGTAAAACATTAAGCACTTTTGTTGGTGAGCCGCTATTTTCAGAAATAATTTTTCACCAATTTCAATCCGAAGAAACTAATCACACATTTCCACTAGGTTAGCATTTCTAACGAAATCTTCCATTAGAATTCTAGAAACCGACAATAAGAAAAATTTAATACATTTCAAAAACAACTAAATGTAAAGAATGAATAATTGTAATAAGTACCTCATGTATTTTTTATAAATAATAAGTTCATGTAAATAAGTAGTAGTTTAGTTATACAGAGTGTAAGGGATAGTTTTCAGAAAACTTTAACCATGGATTAACCTGTAAATAAACCTTGAATAAACCTTACCTACCTTACCTACTACCTACTTCCATATTGCAAACCGGCAGATTAATATACCTCCATCATCAAAGACACGTGAAGCATATACGCTATCAATATCTAACGCGCTCTAGTATTTTCATGTGACTGATTTTTTTTTACATTTTCGAAATCCTGCAGACGTCCCTCCACCGGTGATAACGTATATATCATATAAACTTTTTTTCTGTCTACCATCTAATCTTCAAAATCCAATAGGTCCCCATGACATTCTAGTAAATCCCCATTTAGCATACTAGGCTCCCCTATTATTAAACAAAATTATAACTATCTTGCCGATTTGACGTTCCGCAATTTATTTATTAATGCTTATTTGGAATTTTATCAAATATGCCATGTAAAGAGAATTTAACATATTTTCGTAGAAATTTTTATCGTGCCGCTAAAAAATCTTTAGAAATATTGAATATTATCCTAGCGAAAGGAATTGAAATAGGGTAGCCAAGTAAAATACATAATGCGCAAACTTCCCCACTGTTTGAATTAGATCAAAATACCATTTATAAATAAACTTGCTTTTAGTAAAGTTGATCTCTCGTATGAAATTGAAAAATAAATTCTTTATTGCACACACATAATAAGAATACAGAAGATGAAAAAGTCATAATTAAATTAAATTAAAAAATCTTATTAAAAAGACTAAAGCAACACTAAGTTAGATAAATAGATAAAAGAATTCAGTAATTCGTTTTATTTACACAGACACGCCTAAGTTTTTCTTTTGATTTTTATTATGAATTTTGAATTTTTTGAAAGCTAATATCAGAGAAAAGCATAACGTAGCTCCAGTCGTAATTGGCGCCATAAAAAGTCATTTTTTTCTTTACTATAAACTCAGAAAACCTTACTACCCATAGTGCTATGTACTAAAATCAACTCAGACCTGAGTCATTAAAGTGTACTATTACATTAATATACACACAACAACGTTGTAACATTATTCATATGGGCCATGCATTATAGGTAATGTATATTATTACTAACACATTAAAACGGGATAAACATATAGACATATTATGTATGTATATCTAGATCTACCCTTTCATCTTAATAGAAAGAGAAATTAAAGTAGTCATATATATTTTTTTTGCTATTGATTGAAGTGTCTTTTGGAGGTACCACGTGTAAGTATTTATATGTTAAGTAACTAGTGGCTCACCCTCGCTTCGCTCGGGTTGGCCTCTAGGATGACAAAAACAATCCAGTCGCACGGTAACCGTACATTTTTCCAGGATAAAAATTGACTTATATGTTATTCAAGACTATAATCTATCTCTGTGCCAAATTTCGTTCAAATCCGTTAGCCGTTCTGGAGTGAAAAAGTAACAAACATCCATACTCGCAAACTTTTACATTTATAATATTAATACCGATTTATTATGTATAGACCATTATTTATTCTCTGTGGACTGAAAAAATAAAACTTCACCTTACCCTACAAAGCATCCTAAATCCTAATCCTTTCAGATTGAAATCAAAGAGGGAATTCGAGATGAGTTACTATAAATTTATTTCGTTTACTTAAGCGAACTTTCTATAACAAAATAAGACAGAAACTTGAAACTGAAGTAGACCTTTTGCATATTCGAAGTATTGTAGATGAGGTTAGTAGATATTTACTCTCTCTTCGTGCTAGATACCCTTTAACAATGAAATCGAGGAACTTTGTAATTGCATATGGGATTAAGCGGACACGTTAAAACACAACTGTAAATAACTACAACTCTAAATGTACTCTGTTTTACAATTTTAACTACTAGTTTGTTTTAAATTATTGAACATTTTTCAATTGAAGTACTTTTTTACATACATTATGATTTCTATAAAGTATAACTTGTTAATATTTAAAAAAAACTGCTTTCATCTTTTTTATTCAGTTTTTCCACAAGAAATTAAATTAAAAATTAAAAAAAGACCTCTAACAGAATAACCTATTCATTGAGGTCATTTCAACATGCCTAAACACGAGCTCTATAGTATTTTTCTAAGAGTTGAGTATCTTGCAGAGACGCTGCAGTATTAGGCCAAGATGACCATACTGATGCAATTTCATTGAATTCCCGGGTTGCAAAGTTTCAAATGGATTAATCTGTGGATGTTTCTCATATATATTCCTTTACCATCTAGAAAGGACATGATCACCTGCAAACGGCTGAACGGATTTTCTTGATTTATAGCTAAGAACACTCTCGATCAAGTCACATTTTAAACAAAACGAAACTAAATTAAAATTGGTTCATTCATTTGGGTGCTACAATATCACAAATAGACTCACAGATACACAAATTCAACGTATTAGTTTTTTCACCCCTTTTTGCGTCGGGGGTTAATAAATATACAATTGCTGTTTGGTTTATTCATAGGAGGAAATTAACGAACTATAAACAAGTTAACGTTAGCATTATATGTGTTAAACCAACTTGTTATTAAATGCATACGAGTACATATTTGTTTTGGCAACACCATTTACTAATATAATGTAAATATAACATTCATTCTATTTATTAAAAGCAATTTTTTTTCTCAAAACACATGTTATTGTTGGAATTATTGCCTTTTATTTATATTATGTAAGTATATAATTTAAAAAAAGTCTATAAAAATTGATTTTTAAGAAGATTTAACGAAAATTTCAAAATGCGCAACTTTTGAAATATGCACCTGAGAAATAAAAACCTTTACGAAGACCCTATTAATATTAAAACCTAAAATTTTATATTACCCTATAGATTATATAGATTTATGTAGTTTTTTTTATTATTATGAGCATTATTCTTCTTTCAAACGATTTATCTCGAGTAATAATGTATAAATAAGTAATATTTTCCAGGTGAACGGCGTGATGCGTCAGCGCCTGTGATGTGCGGTTTAATATGCAGTGGGGCGGCCTCTACTTTGTGTGTCTAGCGTTATGCTGCCTCCATTCTGCATCAGGTATACGACAATTAAAAAAATCGGTCAAATGCTAGTCGGATTCGTGTACTGGGAGTTCCCCGCCGAAATTCAAGTGAAATATAAGGCAATAAAATATTATTAAAGGTCCGACTCACACTTGACCATTTTATATAATTTGGTTTTGTTTTGTACTATAATAAAATATATGAAATTGTAATTTTAAGTAGCTTATAATATACAAATATAATAAAATACAAACAAAAACTAGATGAGACACCCTTTAAAAGTAGGACAGGCTGACTGACGGACGGATGTATGGACGGACAGCGTAAAGTTCCAACGTGCGTTAGTTTTCGTACTAATGGATCCACCCATCCGTTGGTGTGAAATCTTAAAAAACCTTACACATATTAAATTATACGTGTTTGCAGATGAAGCTTTATTTTATTTATTATTGCGAACTAATTATCTTGTCAAAATCTACGTTTTTAAGCGAGTTGTTTAATAACTATAGTTCTAGCAATTTTTCTGAATTTGATCAACATTTTTATTAAATTATGTAAAATATGACAATATACATTGTACTACAATCAAAATATTTTTTTTATTGCTTAATCTATAATTATATTTAATTTTATATATTTAATGTTATACTTTTTCTTTATTTGATTTAACGTTATAACATTACATGTCGCTTTTGTTTAGTTATCGAAATAATATTCGATGGGTGATATTGTGATTTGTGTTATATTTTAAAACTGAACGTCAAATACTTCAGCAGTATGCTATTTCTGATTTTTCGATCATAATTTATCTGGAAAAGAGAACCAGACGAAAATAAAGCAAATTTTTAGATCCATACAAAATAAAGAGGTAAGTTGGATAATAGCAAAACTCTGTTACGGTAAGGAGTGCTGTCAACGAAACCAATTTGGAGCAACCAAAAGCTTTAAGGAAACAATAGATGTGATATTTATGAACAAAAACAACTTTACCATCATTAGGCGGGTTCTATCCATCATTTAACTTTGTAATTTTAATGTTTTCCAGGCTTTATTATGTGACCTTTAAATTACACTAATGATTTAGATGGAACAGATTATTCTTTTTACTTAACTATTAATGGTTGTGGTAAAAATAGTTATCTTTTCTCTTTAATGTGTTTTCATTTGAATGGAAGCGTAATGATCATATAAATATTCATAACAAACTACTCGCATTTAACTAACCAAGCCGTAATTTAAAAACTTACTCAGCGTGCATACTTAATTTGAACTAAGTAAAAGCTAAAAATAGTTTTTAATTGTAAATATCCAAATATTTTACGGCTAGAACATAATAAAAGGAGATGAATACAGAGTATAATAGAAATATAAATTCTTCATTTCCTTGCTTTAGTAAAATCCAATCAGGTTTCATTTTCAAATATCCTGAAGACATTAAGGTATTTAGGGAACCATTTATAAAGGATATTCGATTCGTTCAAATTCACACAATGAAATGAAGTTTAATAATCAATTACTATTACGTGCCATCTGTTTCATTGAAAATAATATATTACTATAAAATGAAAAGATATTTAAATAGGCTTACATAAATATTCTTTGATTTATATAATCTCACCAAACTTTTCATTGTAATTTTTGAATCAGAATTTGTTATTTCAAAAGGTTGAAACTGAAATCTCATAGTATTTCATACTATATTCCAAATTCAATTAAAACCTCAGGCTACGAATAATAATTCCATAAATTTTACTTTTAATTTAGGTTACAAGTATTTGAGATAAAATATTTAAGTGTAACATATCAAAATTGAAAATGTTTTATTGGATACAAGGTTATGATATGATCAATTAAAATAAAACAATACAATGCATTATTTATATTTTTATATAGGTAAATAAAAGTCGATGTACACGAGATAATATATATTTTAGAACCACTGCGTATTCCCGAGGATTATCACACAAACGGTATCCGAAGGCGTCGAAGCGATGAAAAGGACGGGCTCGCCCTGTCCAGGGAGATATTCAGGAATATTACCAAGAAACTCCGGGAAAATATCAAACGAGAAGGCGCTACCGACGTGAACGATCATTTGTTACAGAGTGAGTATCGATTCCAGCTATTGTGTACGTTAATGTACGAGTATTAAGTGTAAGGTAGAGGCGAGCAAGTGTTATATCACAGTCCATTTAAATGTGTCAACATACATAGTAAATATGTTATTTAATGTAATTTATTTAGTTTTGCCAGCTATAGTAATTCATTTAAGCATATGAATTAAAACTACACATTTTTGCTCTTTTTGCTAGAACCGACTGTAATACTTTTGTCTAAACTAGAGCAGGATATAAAGCAAGTTTAATATTTCATAAAACCATATTACTTAAAAATTCTGTAATATTTTATTCCATACTAAATTATACTATCCTTGAGCAAACTCTATACTTAGTGTACAGCAAACTTTCTTAGTATAATTAAATGAAAATGACGCTATTACGTACCAAGTAAAGCTAAATCTTTGAGTTGAGTTGTTTCATAATAAATTATTTACTTAAGTAGCGTCATCTACTTTAACAAGCATAATGCTGTTAACATTCCAAAGAAAACTAAATAACTTACATATTAAGAATTTCTTTATTTATAGAACACATCACGTATAAAATTAACTAGCGACTCACCCTCCTCCGCTCGGGTTCATCCCTAGTTACGTTTTAACGTTTAGTATAGATTTCTCAGAGATAAGATATTTTCCCGCAGTAAAAATTATCATATACGTTGACCCGAATAGGCACCAGCTATCATTATACTAATTTTCATCGAAATCTGTCCAATGGTTTGCTCGTGATGCGGTCACAGATAGACAAAAATTCTAAAAACTATTGATTCGACCTGTGTATCGATAATATTGACTATTTCAATAAGATTTTCCAAAAAATATTTAATTTACAGATTATACTCAGTTACAATTTTATTATATACCTATAGATATATAGACTATAGACTATGCATAAATAACTGCCTAACGACAGTATTATTATTACAAGTTCTTATTTATTAATACATCATTAATTTTCTTCACAATTTCATGAGTTTCAATTTGTTTGCGCCAAACCCTGGTTATTATTTTATTAAATAAAAGTACCCGACTTTAGCTGTTACCAGGGTACGCTTTCATCCGATCGAAGCACGCCCAGTCTAAGCTGAACGCTATTTAAAATGCTCGACCATATATACATGTGAGTTCGAACTTACACTGGAAGCTTCTAAACTTCCGAAACTATCAATTTTTTAACTTTGTTGTATTTATATAAGTTTTCAATCATCAATTCAATCATCAACTATAATATAGTTAACCAAAGTTTCAGCAAAACCAACTGAACATGCATCGAGATCGACGGTATAAATAAATATACAAGAATTGCTCGTTTAAATATATAAGATTATGTATAGGTGACACAACAAAATATTCATGTAATACCTTTAAACGAGCAATTCTTGTATATCATCTCCAGGTAAATTTCTAAGAAATTAATTAAATTTCTAAGAAATCCATTCTTAACTGTAACGCCGGCGTGTCCGTGGTCGTGGGGGGAATATTTATTTATACCGGCGATATCGGAAACGGCTCTAACGATTTCGTTGAAATTTGGTATGTGGGGGTTTTCGGGGGCGAAAAATCGATCTTGATCGATATATTAGTCTTATGTTTGAGAAAACATGTGTTTTCGAGTTTTCATGCGGTTTTCTTTCGTACACTCGGGCATATGTATCGTGGTCAAATGGCCAAGGCGCAAGATTGACAATCATAGGCGTCCGGGCTCGAGTCCCGGTCAGATACAAAAAAATTTTTTTTGTATTTATTTAAGTTTTAAGAGTTTTTTGTTTTTAAGCTAAATTAAAAAGAAAATTGTACTTTTGCCCAAAAACTCCAAGCGATGCTTTGTCGCCCAGGTGCTTAATTTTTTTACTTAATTTAAAGACACTGACTTTGATATTTTCAACTTAAAAATAATTATTATTTCATTAGAGTGTATTTTTTTTCTTTCATGTATATGGTGATCCCATTTTTCCTTCGAATGTTCGAGTAAACAATAAATTAAAAACAACACCTGAATTGAGAATTTTCTCTATTTTTAAGTCGGTTATAAATATTAAGTGATTAACTCACTTACTTCTACTATTAATAAATATATATGAACGTCTTTAAGTTGTACTTAATCTATTACATTATATTATATACAACTAATATTTTTACTTTACCATTTTGGGGCATCATATTTAAAATAAAAAAAAAATAAAAAAAAATGTAAAATAAAAAAATATGTTTACTTAATTTTTTTATAAGAAATAGTATATGGATATTTCATTTCATTATATGAGTATTTTTACCACACGTGCCTCTCTATTTGCCTTTTATTTAATTCGTTTCACTTTTGATATTCATTTTCTGTAAAAAAATAAATTCTACGCAATTATTTCCTTTCAAGGGCTATGTAGCTGAATGGCTAAAACCTTATATTTTCGTCATGTCCGTTTGTCCATATGTCTGTCTATCGATCTATTCGTCTGTCCGTCTGTCGGTCTGTCCGTATGTCGGTCGGTCGGTATATCTATCTTTCCTTCGGTCCGTCTGTCCTAATATCGCAGCCATTTTACTTGAAAGCTTTCAAAAGGTAAAATCTGATATGTTATTTTATTCCTCAAGACAAGGTCGAAGAACCCCGACACTATCCAGCTCCATATCAAGAATATCATCACTATGAGCGTCACTGGGGTCCGTACTTTGAGGAGAGAAATGTCACACAAGTCACAGCTCACGTGGGCTCCGAAGCTCTACTGCACTGTCGTGTTGTGATGCTTAAAGATAAAACTGTAAGTAAAAAATAATATCTTATTATATATTTTAATTTAATATATGTATATTTTTTTCCAATTTATGATTTTTTAATATTTAGAATATACTATTAAATGATGTCTTCTCATTAAGATTTTTCATTTTTAAATAAATTATTTGGTAAATATTATTATGTTATAAAACTAATCTAAGCACATTAATACCTACTGATGTGCTCTGTTCGAGCGAATCAATTGAAATCGATTTCCACATCTACAACTAGTGTTAATAGATGGTTATTTTAATTATGAATTTCAAAATTAGTAAAGTTTTCACAAATAAAACCTTCACTAAAAAGAAAGCTTTTAATATATAGATTTAGTAATACAATTGACGGTACTTACACAGGTCATGTGGCTCAGGAACACGACGGACACCGCTCAACTTCTGACCGTCGGACCGGCACCGTACGCCGGAGATAACCGCGTGGCTGTGAAATTTCAATACCCAAATAACTGGAGGCTTAGCATCAATCCAGTAAAGTGGTCTGATGCTGGATTGTATATGTGCCAAATATCTACACACCCTCCAAGAACCATATATGCAAATTTCTCTGTACTTCGTAAGTAGATTAATGTAAATCTTAGCTTATAATTTTAATGATATACTACAATTTGAGATTAAATTAACGTGAAATATTCAAAATTTATGCAAAACCCTTCTGCTTGTTCCGAGACTACTTATGCAATATTCTAATTTTATAAGTATTACTATAGGTTGTATACTAATTCTCAAGGTCACTGCAACAGGTACTTACGTACATAAAATTTCACAGCATAAGGAGGATGCGATTCGTTTATTCTTCTTCAATCGAATTAAACAAAATTATATGATTATTTAGTAAAGATTTATTTTAAAATAATAAACACCTACGTTACCTAAACCGTATTAATTATTCCATTATAAACACTTGTTTAGTGTTTGTATTGTTTAAGTGCTTGAAATAGGCTTATCAAAACCTAACCCAAAATTATATTGTGTGTAATTACTTACATACAGTAATTTGTACAACAGTACGGTGACGTACACTAAAATGATTTAAATCTAACCTTAGCTATTGGACAGATAATTAAATAGTCAATAGCTTTTCTGAATGACCAGAAAGACTAAACTTTTTTACTATATTTTAGTGACAAAAAAATTAGTTGTACATTTTTATTTATATAGTGATTTAGTAGTCAAAAGATATCGAGCTCTGCCTGGCATCGACATATTTCACAACTCTTATGCTGTATTTAAAAAAAAACTCACCGATCATCTATCGGTGAGTCCTCATTTACATTGAAATAAATATATATGTATATTCTTTTTTCCTTTTTCCCCCCTTAGTGTTTACATGTATTTGTTGGTGAATGTTATGTACACTAGTTATTGATATACATATCAGTGTGTGTTACTTTTCAATTTTCTTAATATGTTGTGTGTTAATGTTAAATATGTATATTGTAAGTGTGCTTATAAAATAAATAAATAAATAAATTTAATCTCAGTTTGTAATGCTTGAACGAAAATCAAATACCCGCAGGCAACAGGTAGTGAAGGCGTATGAAAATATCACAGAAAGAAGATTGACTTTTAAGCGTTTTAGCGTTTGCTGAGCGTTTATTCGTTTTTTTATTGGAGTTAAATGGAGTGGCATTCGATACAAGGGGAATTGCGTAATGCAAAATGAAAACGCGAGTGATTAATACTGCCAAAGGCAATAATGTTGCAAAGGATAAATGTTAAACGGTGTTATTGCTTTCAGCTTTCTCGTATACAAAATTTTCAATTCGAAGTAACGTTAATAAAATAGCAAATGAAAAATTTCAAAATAAATTAAAATGTCAAAATAAATTAAACTTTTTATTCCTCATATTGAATCAATAGTTTAGTTTATATAGTGCCTTAGTAAAATACCTTTTGCCTTTACACATTATATAAATAATTTATATACCTTTTACATATAAAATATCTATTATATCTATCTATCTAGTGGCGAAGTTAAGTAACAAGTGTATTGAACATCAGGTGTTAGAAGTGTCAATGCAGACATTGAACGATTATCTTCCTACTTCACATCTGACACTACACTGTATACAGAAATATGTATTTTATAATATGCATTATCCCGAATCGATAATACTTAGGCATAACCTACTTCTGAAGTAATAAAAAGCAGATATTGCGCTCGATTCGGTTTAAGCGACTTATATAAGTTCATTTTATATTTGTGCTATCATTTTTTACAGCCCCCGTATTAACAATAAATGGCGATAAAACACACGACGTAAAAGATAGATTCTATAAAGCTGGGAGTTCCATAAAGCTTTCCTGCGTAATATCAGAGGACTACATTTCATCGCTGCCTACTAAACCTGCAATGACTGCTAAAACGTTTCCTACGACCACTACTCCTTTAACGACCACGACAGAGTCGACCACTAAAATGAGTACAATATTCAATAGAATAGATTTAATGTTAAATAAAAGTTGGAGTGTAGAGACTACGACTATCACATCAACAGTTAGTATAAGTACAACTACAAAGAGCACGGAATGGAAAAGTAGTGAACTGACCACTGTTCAACCAGTTACTAAAGCTGTACTTAACAACGTTTACGGACTGTCTTGGAAAAAACAAGGAGTAGATTTTAACGAATCTATCTCGTGGCGTAACATGAGGTAAGTCTAATTATTAGAAACTTTGGTTATTCGTTTTTAAGAGAAGGGAATATGTGTCATTTAAGTATCTACATAGCTATAATTATTTGCTACTGCACTACAGGTACTGAGCTCGATCATATCATAGCTCGTGCGTGTAGTGGGATCTTAGTTCTACTATTCCACAAGGTAACCTTAATGAACCCTAGATATATTTTTTTCTCCTTCACGCTGAAATTGTGTGATAGATTTGTATGATATTTAGTACACAGATAGTTTTTGACCTGGAGTAACGTATTAGAGCTTTAAAGCTTTAAACACCTAAGATGGCACCTGAGCGAAGCATCTCCCTTCTTCTCGCTTAAGTCACTGGTATATTTTAAAGGTACCGTTATGATATACTTTATGCTTTAACGATACTTAAGTGATAAAAATTGATAGATCCTGTAATAAACACAAGAATCACGTTCTAACTTGAAGATAAAAGAACCGATGAATAATATCAAAGGAATCTAGGTTGTGAAAGTCATTCGATATGGAAGCGAGAGAACGTCCGCTCTCTGAAATCAATAAGTCATAACAATAGTAGTCTTATGAACGGATAATATTTTATTGTAATCGTTCTTTTTATTATATTTCGATTCATCAATTATTTTGGTTTTCTTGAATTTCTTAAGATATTATTCATCGTAGCCACAATTAAGTATTATTATTTTAATAGATGTTTTCAATTGAGCAGGTAAATTGGTTTAATATTTCAATGGTTCCTAACTAAACCTAAAGTATTGTAGCCAACAAAATGGGGAATTTCATATTGTAAGTAATTCAGAGTTAAATTAGTATTTATCATCGATGTTTTTCTTTCATTCTTTATATATACTCGTAGTTTTCGTTTCCAAATTGACTCGCATCGGACATACGATGTAGTTCTATACTTATCATTAATATGTGACAATAGTATGATATATACCCTACATATGTATGGCATAATATAGTAGGTACTTCAATATCCAAAGTTATGTGGTGCGCATTGACTTTCGCCAAACTTCCCGTGAACATTAAGTTTTGTGCGAACTATAGTGATATACTCTTTTATCATTCTAGTATACTTCGTTATACGTTCAAACTTCTCTGGAACATATAAATCTCTATAACATAATATCAATGCTGGCACAAATCGGAATATTATTTGATTAATAGAAACGTACCTATATACAAAAATGCCTACCGTAATCTTTTGCTATAGTAGATAATGGGAACAACACAAGATCTGTACAAAGGTGAACAAGTTTGTGTATACCAATGATTATCAAAATTACATTAAACCAAAATTAATGTAAGTCTTATGTCAATATTAAAAGACATTTAACTATTCCCTGTGGAAAATTTGTGAATCGAAGTGAAATTGGAGGTATAATCTCTCTTAAAATAACTTACCAACTTTTTGCCACTAATCAATTTGTAATGGTAGTATTTCTAATTGAAATTATAAACGAATTCTAAAACCGACCACATAATACCTTCGAAGATTAACGCGAATATTTGACATTTTAAATAAAATTATCTTTTCGGATTATTTCGTGGTTTTATTTAGATTTTTGGTTCCCGAGGTTAGTACACAGTATGTTTTTTATTTTTCACAGTACTGTCTATAACAAGTATATAACGCCTCTGAGATGTCTAAAACCTTAGTCTCTCCCGTAACCATGAAAAGCATGTTGTAAAGCATTCGAAAAGTCCGGAACCAAATCCGCGAAATAATCCGAAAAGATATTTTTATTTAAAAAAATCGACTACAATTTATCTCCATGATAATATTTACTTTTAGAGAGCTTGTTGGAAATTCGAACAATGTCGCCGTTAGAAAAAAAAGTGCTTAGTCTGGACCCTGGTTTTAATAATAATAAGAGAGCTTTTTAACTTAACTAAGAAAATATTAATCTTTCTATAAATAATAATTAATTTAATTAGTTTAAAATACAATAAGTTTTTATCGTATCACCAAGCTGTAAATATATATAAATAAATGGAAAAAAGTTTTTGCCCGAGGCTTCGCTTGTGTGATAAGAGGGGCGGGGTTATCCGATCCCAAGATGCATTCTATGTTCTTGCCAAATTTTATCAATATCTGTTCGGCGGCTTAAGCGTGAAAATGTAACAGACAGAGTTAACTGTCACATTTACAATATTAGTATGGCTGTTTAGCCATAGTTGAGAAACAAACATATAAATATCATCACAAACTTTCAAAGTTAGAATATTAGAAATAGTTTTGCTTTCATCTATTAGATCTTTACGGCGTGACGATATTATGTATATTCTATTTTCTGTAGGTCTAGTTGTATATAATTTTCTTTGTTTTTGTTCTTCTCGAATGGCTTTAGAAATGTCTTTTAATATTGGCATACGATTTAATTTATATGCCTCTTGATTTAAGATAATTTTTATAATATGTGTTTGAATGTTTCGTAGCTTATTGTTTTTTCTCAAATTACTACCTCATTTTTTAAGGTTCCGTAGCCAAATGGCAAAACGAAACCCTTGTATTAGGGACACAAAAGTAACCCCCCCCCACTCCTCCTCCCCCAACGTGCGTTCATTTTGTCGTGGTAGGGCTCTTTAGCGTCCAGCGATCCAGTCAGGCGTGAAGCCAAGAAATGCACTGGGAGGCGGGCCCACCTTAGTGGGCGGTGTGCCATGTGGGTTGCTCCTGGTACCTCCTGGTTGAAGAAATCTGCTTTCGCAGACCTGCCGTCGGGGCACGTCCTGCGGTCGTGGTTGAGTGCGTAAATGATTCTGCGATGCCCCATTAAGACGGGGGAGGTTTTGTTGATTTTTAGTGGGTAGTATTGACTTTTTTAGCCGATAAGTCTCACATAACCACCTGTATGTATACAGGTGGTATGCATAAAGGTATTCCCAACATCAAAAAAAGGTACACAATAGCAAGATTTATTATAAAACATGTTATGTGTAACTTAAGTTGTAAAATGGTTAATATGATATAATATGTATTTCATTAGCCAAACTATGATGTAAATGAATCTTTAATTTCAATTACTATTATTTGAACTTACGCATACACGATTTACAATTTTGTAACAATAATATCTCTAAAAAAATTTGCGTAATACTTAAACCACTTAATATTATTTATATTATATTCAAATAGTCCATCTGAAAACGTTCTCGCTCTACTATACTCGCGGTTTCACCCGCGTTCACCCGCTGGGTTAATCTGAAGATTGCCTGAAAATATCAAAATCGCTCCAATAGTTTTGGAGTCCATAGGAAACATATATACACACATCCATTTTTATATATGTAGATATATAGTAATGCTTAATTATTTATTGAATAATTTTTTTGCAGCGCCACAATCAGTGTCAGCTCGGCGTCGCAAAATGACAGCGGCACTTACACGTGCCATTTGCGAAATCATTCACAAGTGATTGTAAACGTACATGTCCTTATAGGTGAGTTACTTACTTGTATCTATTGATATCGTACAATGTATTATAACAAAAAATAAAAAAATAATAGGATCAAATGAGAGCAATGGAAAGATATCATTCTTCTTCTTCATCATCAAATAGCAAACGTGCATGAAATTTTTTATCGCAATCAACATTTTAAATATTATAACTAAGTGATTAAGAGTATATTACACTTATTTACTAAAAATATTTCTTAGGTGAAAATCAAGCTGCAGTTCACCACGACACTTGGAATAAAGGCTCCATATTCTTAAAGGCCCATGACTTACATTTACTTATCTTCATTATATCGCTGTTATTATTTATATGAATTTATAATTTTAAAATATCTTCGTTCGTGATATTTTTATTGTTTCAACTCTTCATACATACATGTTATAATTGTAATTGTTATACGATAATAAGCTTTTTATATTTTAATTGTTTGCACAATTTACTAAATGTTTTTTCATGTTGTCGTAACGACCTTGTAAAAACTATTATAACGGTAATTTAATTATATGAAATTGTTCATATAAAACTGACAAATATTAAAAATATATATATTAAAGAAATTAGCATTCATGTCATGCAATTGTGTCACAAGGACCAAAAATCAAGTGGCACCAAATATTTTACTTATTTATTTAAATAACCAGTAAAATAATTTTGTATTGGAATTAATGTTATTTTATAGTTACTTATTTACATAATTTAAATGTTTAAGCAAAACGACATTCTAAATCCACTATACAAGTAAAGTATACTGGATATTAAACTGTATTTGAATCTCGGTTAGCACCTCTTTAAAAAAATATTAATAATAAGATGCCCTAGTTATAAAAGTTTTTAAGCGTTAAAGGATCATATAGGTTAATATACGTTGTACATAATAGATATTATCGTTTACTATTCAACGTTAGTATTATAAGATAAAATATTCATATAATGTATTAGATGTATTTATGTTTTTGTCACGTATGTAATACAAATGTACAGTCAGATCTTATTAATATCCAAATTATTAAAAGTTTGACTTATAAAGGCATAGCCGTTATGTTAAGATGGTTTATGAAAATTGTTGTATTTTGTTATCGATTAAGTTAATTTAAAATCTGTAAACATGATATTTTAATGATTTATTGTTAAATAACTATCAAGCTAATACACAAATAATAATATGATCGAATTACGTTTTATTTATTTTATGTTTAATAAAGTATATGTCCTTTCCTAATCCTTTAATATAAATAAGTGTGTGTGTACTTATGTACGCACGTAAGAAGTTATACTTCTTTGGCGTAACAGAACAAAAATGGCTAAAGATTTTATCCCGTATGTCACAACTCTTTGTTCGTTAAAGGAATGATAAATTAATAAAATAATTAAATAAGGCATATTAGGCATATAACAAGCATAATTATTTATAAAGAACTTGCATTGCCCGCGACTCCGCCCGTGTTCAGATGACCAAAAACCAAATTCTTAAGTTTTACATATTAGTATACTCTTACACTCTTACGGTAAAAAGTATCCTATATGTTGACCCAGATAACCAGCTATCACTATACCAAATTTCATCAAAATCCCTCCAGTGGTTTTTCTTTGATGCGGTATCAGACAGACAAAATATCTAAAAACCATAGATTCGGGCTCTGTATCGATAATAATGTTTATTTGAATAAGATTTTCCAAAAAATATCTAATGTACACATTCGGCTTAGTTACAATTTTATTATATGTATAGATATCATTTAAGGAAAGAATATAATATTATATATCATTTGTCAGACAATAACAACGGTTACCATGGTAACAAACAGTTATAAGCTAACTTCATCATGTCGCTTTTTGGCTGTCGGTGTGCGCGCGCTTTGTAAAAATTTTACTCTCATAACTTTTTCCAAACGTCCCAAAAGTTTTTAGTAGTTAACATCAAAAATATATTTTTCCTAATATTCCACTTTAGCAATAATTACGATGTAAAGTCTTCCTGATTGAATTTTAGCACTCCAATCTTACTGAAGCTATCGCAGCTGATATTAGAGTATTGAACACAAGTTCATTCTATTCCTTAAATTTTAATAATTCTAGTAAGATAACAGTCCTTCACGACTAAGAAGAGATCAGGGACAAGGCCAACAGTTAGTATGGAGGTACAATACCGCACACCATGTTGCTAATGAGAATTTCTTTGAAGAAACCCAGCATTGGCCCCAGTTGCAGTTGAAAGCCAAGACCTCAGTATCTGCAGACGAATGTACTAGGTTCTAGACCAAGAAGGCAGCCAAAGATGTGAAAGTAGTACAATCAACTAAAAATATAAAAAAATATATATTTTGTACTAATTAGAGTAGGCACAAGTCTACTTTGTTCTCTTCTTAATCTGACCAAATGAAATAAAACCTATAGCTTATAATTAAAAATAGTTGTTGATGCGCCTTTTTTAACTAATGCCAAATATGGGCAGAACACAATTTTGAAAAAAAACTCAGAATTTTTTTTCCGCGTGTATTTTATAAATAATAAATATAACCCTTAACTAGATTGAATTTCCGATAAGAGAATTATAATAATAATCTTAAAATAAGACTTAAAAATAAATTATATTAGGTATTTGTAGTTAAAAAAAACTGTGTATGAAATATTTATTAAGTAAAAAATCTATTTATTATTTAAATTTATTTTTTACAGTTTATTTTGAGGATTCGTTAAATATTTTTTTAAGATTGATAAAGTTACTAATGATTGCTTTTAACATAAACATAAATGAGTAGGTAGTGAGTTTACATAGTATAATATGAGCATTTATGAAAAAATAAAAAATAAAAACCCGACATCCAAAATACACGAATCGACGTAAAAATAAAAAAACCACTACAAAGCAAGAAATAATATTATCTTTTCCTTATACTTGTAATAATTTGTTGTCACACCGCCAATATTTTCTACAGCCTCATTAAAACTAAGCATCTTATAGAAGAAGAATATAGGAAGCAGGAAGTTAGTAGTTTACATATTATGCCCTTTATTTGCGCTGTAACAGAAATAATTCTTTAATAAACCAAAGTGAAATATGGACTCTTTTTTCTTGAAACACAATATAAAATATATTATACAAAAATTGTATTATGTTATACCACTTTTTAGTCGAGAATTTATTCTTGCATATAATAAGGTATTAGGAAACGGAACATCTTAGAACATTTGATTCGTTTTGAACTAAAAACACTCTTTATAAAAATAGTTTTTTAACCAAATGCACATATAAAGCTCGCCACCTCATATACAACCACGATCCCTGAAATGCCATCACCTCCACTATGCACAATGATCCGTGTGTAGTCATGGACCATGACGCCGCTTTCAGCTCCTCTCTGCCCTGGCTCGGCTATTGATTACTTCACCGTGCTCCCGATGGCCACATAAGTCATATGATAGATATAGAACTGGTAACGTGGTAAGTGCATATATTATAGTTAGATAGATATAGAACCTCTTGCCATGTTTTGATAAAATAAAAATCAAATGAAAAAAATAAAATAAAAATCGACTATAAAATACACATTAAAAAAATATAAAAACCAGATTCTATACACTAAAAAGTAACTGAACGGGGTTTTTCATTTTGTATAGGTTAACGGAAAACTCCATTTACAAGAAAATTTTATGGGACCACGTCTGGCTTAATTTATTATTAGAATACAGTTTAATGTAGCTAAATCGGTCGTCTCCGAGATTGGTGAATATACACAATCGGTGAAACATAAAAAAATACATTCAGACGAATGAAGAACCTCCTCCTTTTTGGAAGTCGGTTGATGAAATTTTACTTTATTCACTTAGACTTGTACAAGCACTTTTTTTCGTCAATTTAATTTAACTAATATAGTCGGTCCGTGAGGAAGCTACAACGGGCTCGGAAGGTAGTCTTCAGAAGGGTTTACTAGCAAGCAGATATTTAAAGATATAGTTAGAAATACATTTGTTACTCTTAAATTATAAATGAAATTAATTATCTTATGTTCTACGAGTATTATAAATCATAAATGTAGTTATAAATAGAAAATTAGATTATTATGTTATCTATACATGTAATAAAATTGTAACTAAGCCGAATCTGTACTGTAATCTGTAATCTGTAGATATTTTTTGGAAAATCTTATTGAAATAAACATTATTATCGATAAAAAGGCCGAATCTATAGTTTTTAGAATTTTTGTCTGTCTGTCTGTATGTCTGTTACCACATCACAGAAAACCCACTGGAGGGATTTTGATGAAATTTAGTATGGTGATAGCTGGTCATCCGGGTCAACATATAGGATATTTTTTACCGCAGGAAAATATCTCATTTTTGAGAAAAAATACAGAAACTGTAATGTAATAGTATACTAACAGATAAAACTTAAGAATTTGGTTTTGATCATCTGAACGCGGGCGGAGCCGCGGGCAATACGAGTATAACATAAATAGTACATTACTTATCAAGATTATCACAAGCTAATAATATCTAAAACTATAATAGTTATTTTTATTACATCAGAATGGAAGGCACAATTACGAAAATGAAATCCGTCACAAACATCCACTACGAAATAAATTAATGACCATAATATAGAATTTAATCAAATAAATTGTTTCTTAGAAAATATGATATTGAAAGACCGCAATTTACAAATTAGAATTTAGAATCAAAATACGGAGTCAAGTAATAGAATAGAGACTACGCGTAATTCGAAACAAAGTTACTGAGTAAGTTAGAAAATTTTGATTTGAGGAAAAATTAGCAATTGACGTTTAAATAACTTTTTACAATATACGAGTACATATAACTGCATATACCTAATTTCATTTTTTGTTTGTTTGTTTGTTGATTTGCTTGTACCGAATAAGCTCCGAAACTACTAAACAGATTTAGATGAAATTTGGTAAGAAGATAGTTTGCGACCCTGAGAAGGACATTTTTAAGTTTTCTTCATTTCAAGTTTCACTTAAGATGGTGAAAATAGAGGTGAAAGTTTGTTATGGGGAAGAGCCCAACAAATAGTATTAAAATATTAAATGAGTAATTGTTGCATATTTATTTCGTGTATCTCGGATATGGCTCTAACGATTTGGATTAAAGTTTCTATGTAGATTAGTTTTGCTTTTTATAATTAAATACATAAATATAGAAATGGGAGCTTTTTTCCGTCTGCTCTCTTGCTGACAAAGTCACATAGCGCCATCTCGTATTTTTTTCTGACACTTGGATTGTTGTCACTTGATGATAACCCATTGAACGAGCACATACATCGAGCAAAACGTCGCCCAGGTACTCAATTTAAAATAAGGTACATACGTACATACATACCTACTAATAAAATATCTGCGGTGTTTAAAAATAACCTCTGATCTTAAAATCTGAAAACGAAAAAATATTTCTACAGTATGTCGTACTATGTCAGCATACTCATTATTTACGACTATATATACAAAAACAAATGTAGCAATATGCTGTAAACCTTTATCTAACATTATTAACATAGACTTTAAAAAATCACTTTTAAGTTAACTCACTTCTGTCCCTTAATCAAGTTCTGTGAGGTCTAATAATATTTTTTCTCGTTACATAAATTTCATACATATTAATATGTAAGTGCCTCTCGTAAATGCTTATTGGTCCTCAGTAATGATATCTGTCAATATGAATATGTAAAAGAGACGTATTGAGATAGTTTAATCAGTTATTGCTATTTACAAATTCTATAATAAGCTATTTTTGAGTCGGCTGCTTTTGAATCTCTTTTTTTCGAAGTCAAGTATAATTTAAAGACCTTAAACACTATGGAACTACAAAAAAAGGCTAGGACCTAGTTATAAAAATCATATACGCCATCATATATATATATATATATATATATATATATATATATATATATTATATATATATATATATATATATATATATATATATATATATATATATATTTAAATATAAATATTTAAATTATATATATATATATATATATATATATATATATTATATATATATATATATATATATATATATATATATATATATATATATATATACCAAACACAAGATTTAGGATCTAACTCAAATATGGTGTTATATGGATAAATTACATTTTGAGGGCGCACGTGCGCACGTGACCACACAACAAGTTCAAGGATTTACTTTGTGGTATACCGTATTTCATTATCTTCGACGCTTAAATTAATATGCTGTTTGTAGCTTCTAAAAATCAATTTAATCCTACAACTTTTTACTCTCATACATTATAATTAGTGACTCACCCTCGCTTCTCTCGGGTTCATCCCTAGGTACGTTTTAATGGTTAGTATGGAACAGATAGAATATATTATATGATTATAATATATAGCCTATAGCCTTCTTCAATAAACAGGCTATCTAATGCAATGAAGATGCAAGAATTTTTCAAATCGGATTAGTAGTTCCTGAGATTAGCACTTTCAAACAAAAAAAAAATCTGCCTCTTTATAATATTAGTATAAATTATATAATATACTAGACAAAAGTATATTATGAAGAGTATTATAAAATGTCCTGCCGTATATAATGCAGCTGAATTATATACTAATTCTAATTTAAGGATAGAGGTAACTGAAAAGAATGTTTAAGAAAATATTAGGTAATACTTAATTCATTAGAAATATCGCTATGTGAACGACTCGCGCAAATGATACGAGACGATTTTCTTGTACATGGAAGCATGCATTAATTGCTTGAAGTTCAACGGAGCAAGGTTTACTTCAAGTCTTTGTGAGTAGAATAATCTGAATCGTTAAGACGTTCAGGAGTTCTTGCTTATTAGCTGATAACAACATTTACACTGGTAAGTTCATTTATTTTAAACTAGCGACTCACCCTCGCTTCGCTTAGACTATAATCTATCTCTGTGCCAAATTTCATCAGATCCGTTTAGCCATTCTGACATGATTGAGTAACAAACGTTCATCCATCTATCCTCACAAACCTTCACATTTATAATATTAGTAAGATAATAAGTACATAGTTATTCAGATCGAAAAGGTTTGTTGTAGCTTATTTTTGCTTTTTAGTTTTTTCCTGTTTTCAGTTCCTGTTGAATATTTTGTAAAAAAAACCTTTTATTTCATACTTTTTGTAGCTAAAACCTATTTGTTACCTGTTCAAAAGTAAATATGTACATTATTTTACCACTTTTGTGTGTCAATTACAGAATATTCTTGTTCAATTAGAAGTTTTTAATTTTTATATTATATTTCAGCATTAGAAGCTTTGAATTTCTTTCCATATATTTTAATAAATTTTGATATCTCTATATTTATGACTCATATAGATATGGGCTTTAAGTTTAATTAGAAAAAAATAACTATACTTCAAAAAGTACTTAAAATATACATTATCTAAGAAAAATATGCACAAAAATCAATATGAATTGACAAAAGGCTTTAGATAAAAAATAAACAAAACAAATAGATAATATGTGTATAAAACGAAATAGAAGCATAAATCTGAATGGATGTCAAACTAAATATTTAAACAGACGTGGATGAGTCTACTGAAAACGTAACAGTTTTGAAAAGGATTGATACTATAATTCTGTATGAAAATTCAGGATTTATAAAGTGGAGTTGGATTAACATAAATGGACCCAGTTATGCAAAAAACAGCCATGTGCGTAAAAGTATCAACAGAGTTATAAGCATTATATTATAAAAAATAAAATAATTATAAAAAATAAACAATACTTATATAAATATTGTTCAATTTTAAAATAACCAGAAAAACAAAACATAACCCAAGTGCAACTATCGACAGAAAAATGATTATATAACTCTGTTGGTACTTTTACGCACATGGCTGTTTTTTGCATAACTAGGTCCAAATATCAATTGATAATAGAATTTTTTTACACACAAACTAGTATGAAAATGAATATCTAATATATAAATATCTCTTGTCACGGTGTTTGTGGTCGCACTCTTCCAAAACGGCGTGACCGATGTTATTGTTTTTATTTTGTATATTCGGTAGGTATGAGAATAAGTCGTAAAGTATTTTTCACCCTCCTATCCCCGCCTCCCATTTTTTATTCGTGATTTTAGTATTTTTGTACGAACAATATTATATAAATACATACCGATCAACCCAGGCAAAGCGAGGGTGAGGCGCTAAAGAGATTTTTTTTGCTAGTTACAATACTTATATTAATATTGTAAATATTTTTTATATTTTGTATCTGTTGTTTATGGAATATCTATCAAATAATTAAAAATAAACTGGTGCTTCATATAGTTATAAAATCTACATTAATTTAATAACTAGTTGTATATTCATATACTTAGTAGTAAATATTTCGAGAGCACCTTGTAATTTATTTTCAACATTACTGACAAGCTTTGATCGGCTTTATTCAAGAAAGTTTTAATAAGTTTTCTATTCGAAAAAGTATTTAATTCTTTCTTAATACTTCAATAATAATTTCCATTTAATTAAGATTTAAAGATTATTTTATAATTCATTTTTCTTACAAAAATAGCACAAAATATTACAAGAATTTAAAAAATGTATATTATGTAGGTACATATATTTTTATGACAATAATTTGGTGAACCATAATGTGTTTACTGGCTTCAAAGCGATTTTTGCAAAGTTGAGCACCTCTTAACATCTTTTGTGGATATCTTGAAAAAAATTTGAATTGCGAAAAAATCTAAATTACTAGAAAAGTGACTAAAATTGTTTTGTAAGCTGTAATATCTACGTTTGTCAATATCGAGAGAGGCGAATCCAGCTAACCTGTTGGGTAGTTGCACAGAAGATATTACAGTTCACAAGTGCTTTTTAAAAATTAGTAAATCTGCAAGTTTGTATATTATTTTGTTTATTCTTCCAGTTATATGAAAAAAACACAAAACAAAATTTCAAGCAACGCGACGGTGTAATCATGAAACAGTAATAACGATTATTTCTGTCTCAATCGAAAACTTTTAAAGCTAAGAAATAGCTTGGTCTCGTTCCTTTTGTTATGAGTTGATTATTTATCTCAAAGCCGCCGCAGTATCGTAACGAGGCTTCGTTTAAGGAAATTTCCTTACGTTTTTTTAATATTTTATTTACATTTAAAATTTATGAATATTTTAAAAATTAAAGAAATTACAATTTATAATAACTTTTCATATTATTTATATAAATACTTTCATAATTTTATCAAAATATTCTACTTTTATAATATGTGCATTGTATTTGTGTGTTTATTATTGTAATCCAGGTAGATTATTTTTAATATTTCACCACATTATTTCAGACATATCTATAAAAACGTTAAATATATCAACCAGTCACCTATTAGGGCTCAAAATATTATATCCATTAAAGAATCTGTCTTGAGATAGAAGGAAAGATGGATGGAGGAACAGACGACAAAAGTAACTAATAGCGCCCCGACCCTTAGGGACGCGCTCACCCTAAAGCAATTTAATATAGTGGATATAGTCATGATTTTATTTATATTTTATACTTTTATTGTAGGTCAGTTATTATAAACTTTGGTGTATCTTAAGTATTTAAGAGAATTTTATCGCAAAATTTTCATGTTTTCCACCTTTTGAGCTAGACAGAGAGAACAGAGTAATTTCTTACTTACCTTCATTTCTCTTACCTATCCGTACACTTCAGGCAATGCACATTTTATGTTTTACTAGTAACTCGCTATCGTTTTGCTTAGGTTCTAAGGATATACCTACACTGTCCATTCCAACGGTCACTAATTTTTGTTATAATACATAGGAACTACTTTATATACTAGATAATTAATATTGTCTACGTCTCTAGCCTATTTATTTCAATTTTACATATAAAAAATTACAATAATTTTCTAATACTTCGAAAAATAGCCAACGCAAACTCTCTTACATAATGCGCTCTCAAATTATTATAATATAATCAAATATATATATATATATATATATATATATATATATATATATATATATATATATATATATATATATATATATATATATATATATAGCATAAAATGTATATTAGCCTCCAGTTAAATAACCTCCGGCTTGGCTATGGCTAGCTAATAGTGAGTTCAAAAAAGTTAAACTGGACTACTCTAATTTATCAAAGTATTTAATTTTGTACTAATATTACACTACATCTATTCAAAATGGTTTGGAGGAGGAAGAGAACAAACATTAGTAAATGTAAGCTTTAATGGTAGAATCATTAAATGGTTATATTTTAACTCCTTTGTTGTGCGTTGAGTATTTCTCAAGATTCTCCGTATACGACACGTTAAAGCTAACGATGCTTCCGTATAATATCATATTTTGCTTTTATCTTAGACTCTGATTATAATATGTACGAGTAATATAAAATTTTATATAAAATATATACTTTCAGCTAAATTTAACTTAAACTACTTTCCTTGTTATTATTATATTGTCCTAGTAATATTATGAACGCGAAAGTTTGGGAGGATGGATGGATGAATGTTTGTTACTCTTTCACGCAAACACTATTGAATAAATTTAGACAGAACTTTAACAGTAATATAGTTTCTACATCAGAGAAACATCAACAATTATGTATTACTACATAATATTTTTTAAATATGATGTAGTAGTACTAGTTTTTTTAATACTATTTTTAATATGGAATCGCGCCTGCGGAGCCGCGGGAAAATGCTAATCTATACTAATATTATAAAGAGGTAAAGTTTGTGAGTTTGTGACGTTGTAGGGGGTAATCTCTGGATCTACTGAACCGATTTAGATAAAATTTCGTAAAAAAATAGTTTGAGACCCTAGGAAGGACATTGGATACGTTTTATCCCGGAAACCATCCCTTAAGGGGATGAAAATGGGGATGAAAGTTTGTATGAGGAATCAAGCTAGGGACGAGCCCGAGCAAAGCGAGGGTCAGTCGCTAGTATTCTATAAACATAAAATGTACGTTTTAACGAGTTGCAGTCTGAGACCTAAATTTTCATAAATAAACCCGAAGGTTTGTTCCAACAGTTAATGCTTAATAGAAATAAAGGTTTTATATCAATGACACGACTCCTAAATTATACTTCCAAATTTGTCTGCTCCTCTAGACATAGTTTTCTTCATAATTTCTGCAATATTATATTTTAGTATTATTTTAGTTATGTAAATTACAATGGATTTAAGGGATTCTTTTACAGATCTGTAGATATTATTTACTATTGTGGGAAACTTGGGACTTAGCTTGGAAGCATATGTTGTATAAATAGGTGATATCCTCTTACATACACATTACCAGGGTAAAGTTGGACACTTTGGATGTATCGCCTATATGTATATATTATTTAGTTAAGACTACCAATATCAATATTTGGAATCACCAAAATATTTTGTTTAAAGCAAAATATGTTAATATTTTAGTATTTAACTAGCAACTCAGTCTCGCTCCGCTCGGGTTCGTCCCTAGGAACTTTTTAACGGGTAGTATAGATTTCTTAGAGATAACATATTTTCCCGCAGTAAAAAGTATTCTATATGTTGACCAGGATAACCAGCTATTATCATACCAAATATCATCAAAATCTGTCCAATGGTATTCTCATGATGCATTCCCAGATTGTCTATCTGACAGAGAAAAATTATAAAATCTATAGATTCGGCCTCTTTATCGATAATAATGACTATTTGAATAAGATTTTCTAGAAAAATATTTAATATACAGATTCGAATGAGAGTTTTATTATATGTATAGATAATAATATGACTAATGTGAATATAGAAATATATTCTCTAGTAAAATTTAACACAGATAAAGTGGTTTAAAATAAAATAATTTTCAGGACTGATGAAATTAAATACTTGGGCGCAAAGCGTGAATTGCAGCCTCTGATAATCGAGCGGCAAATTAATGTAGGTACCAGTATAAGTCAGAATTGTATAGCGCATTTTTGGCAGCTAGTGTCAACATTAACACTATAAAGCTCTTCCGATTTATGTGTATAGCTAGTAATATGCTTTTCAAATTTGCTTATTATTCAGTCTGTGCTTAAAGGACTAAATAATTTAAATTAATTACTTTCCAAAATTCGGTGAATGAACAAGATGAATAGGTCCTTTAAGAGCTACTCATCATTTACTTTTTAAAACTTATTGCTTACTCAGCTGCGTAGTCAAAATATTTAAAGAAACATCTAAATACGTTATCTGTATAAGAACTTTTATCAATTTCAATTTGATTTGTAATGAATAAATTATTCTGATGACACGTTTGGCTCGGTTTGTGGTGACCCTACTTATTGTACCAGCGGTCGCGGGTTCGAGTCCCGCTGGGGGCATTCAATTGTGGATGAGCATGAATGTTTGTACTCCAGTCATGGGTGCTTATATTTATAATATGTATGTATTTAAAATTATATATATGTAGTGTTCCAACTATCTGGTATCCATAACACAAGCCTCGAAGCTTACCATGGAACTAGATGGTGCTGTGTGTTAATGTCCCAAGATATTTATTATTATTTATTATGCATTTGTGTAGAATTGATAATCTTCTTTTTTAAAGTCAGTTAAAAGAACAACGGTGTACTGAATAAATATAAATAGAAGTGTGAGTTACACGAAAAATAATACAAGTGTATACAAGAAAAATTGTTCAACGAAAAATGTTTTTCGGCAATTCCGCAAAATTCAGAACTATTTTTGAAAATATCATTCACGTTGGGACATTTTTGTAGACTGACTGCTGTATAAATTAATTGTAACGTATATTCGTATACCCGAGTGCTGCACTAACTTACGAGCTTGGGTTCGTGAATCAGAAATTAAAGGTGGTCGCTTGCTATATAGATATTTTAATATTGTTACATAGGAGTCTTTTAATAGTTCATGCATCATGCTATGGCTTAAAGTACATTTTAGTAGTAGAATTTTCGATTTCTTGCCTACATAAAACAATCTGACATAAAACAGAAAAAAACAAATACTAACATCTATTTTTTTTCATAAAAAATGAAATAAAAATGTATGTGTGTGAGAAAAATTAACTAAAAATCCCTTTATTAATATACCAAACCATATTTGCTATGTAAAATATATAAAAATATGGGACTACTCCCTACGCAAATGAAATAATATAAATGACGCTGTTAGCGCGGTACAGTTTACATATAACAAGTTTTGGTTTGGATAGATTTACATTTTTTCACTTTATTATTTTCTGAAAAGCTTTATTATATTTATTATTAATATAGTATATCTAAAAATGAAAATATAATTTTAATAATTGTATTTAAACAATTTACTTTTTTATTTATCTGTTTTCCAAAAAAAAAGTCGTAACAAAGTAAAACCTATTATTATTTTAAAGTTTAATGTCATCTATAATAGAGTGTAGCGATCGCTTCAGTCTCCATCTCAGATTATACTCGGTGGGTCAATGATACTGCTTATTGCTTAAATTATAAAACAAATAATAATACCTAAATTAATAATTTTAAATTGAATTATTAAATTTTTAATTATTAAATTCTATTAAATAATTAAACTTTAAAGGCAACATTACCAGCCAGAAATTCAAGGTATAGAATTATAGATTATCTTTCGCCTAAAATATTTCGAATGTTAAAACAACCATTTATCATTTCCGCCTTGGGCAAATATGTACATGATACCTAGCTCAGATCAGATTCAGGAATTTCTTGAGTGATTCTGGCCTCAAGATACTGTTGCCTAATTTATTGTAGATCCTTGAAGTAACCCGTTGAAGAAGTTTTTTTTCTAATTCTTGTGAGAAATAATTCTTTAAACTTTAAGACATTTAAATATATATATAAATATATATATATATATATATATATATATATATATATATATATATATATATATATATATATATATATATATATATATATATATATATATATATATATATATATATATATATATATATATATATATATATATATATATATATATATATATATATATATATATATATATATGGAAATGACATATTATGATTGCCAGTACAATGACCAAACAATTTCTGTAATTTCATTTAGTACTATTTTTTAAATTTCTATTCTTCAACGGTTATGGAATGACATTTTGGCCAACCCTCCACTCCATTTTTCGCAACAATTCTTTTTATTCATCGTAATTCCTATTTTTTTTGTTATCAATCAATTTATCTGCATTTCTGATTCACACTAGAATTTACATTATTGTTAATAAAATAAAGCCTAATATAAAGCCTAGTATAAATAACAAGTTTTTATTATAAGGCAGGTCAATATATCACGTTCCAGTTATGAGAGATAGCTTACCAGTATGTAAAAATTGTGTTCACGTACGAAACTGAAACAATGAAACGACTATTCCCTAAGCTATTATTTTCTACAAAAACAACCATTCCACAATTGTAAAAGGAAAAAGAAGAAATATCTGCATTGTTATCTAAGCTCAAATTATTTTAGTTTTCGTTTGGAAAAACATACTTTTCGAGGCAATATGTAGAAAAAATCGAATCTATCTTCTCATATTTAAATAAAATGTTCTTAAAGACGCAGTTAAGAATATATTAGGTATGCATATTTCTTTTCTGTTTGAAGGATTCCTCCGATGTAATCAAACTCTAATATTCGCCTGAAAATGGTTAAAACTAAGGCGGGTGATGTTTTCCGAGTAAAGTATGTATTATAATGAAGTTTTTTGGTGCATTCTGTAGCTCTAGGCCGGAGATTTTTAACATATTTTTTTACTCAAACTCAGTTTATTGCTAATAACAGCTTACAATGAAGATGAATAAACTTATTAGGTATAAATAAAATTGCGTACTGGTAGCACACTAGCAAAATTGGTCGGAAAACCGTGAGCACACGTATATGATCGCACGACTATCACCATGGTATAATTTAGTAATAAATGACAATAAAATAATTTGAAAATAAGTCTTATACAAATTGAGCCACAGAGAATTTGTCTTAATTGAATATTGAAAAAACCTATATCATTCTCGCCTAAATCTTTTATCTCTAAGAAAAACCGACTAAATTAATCATTCAAGTAAAGGCATTTTAAAAAATATATAGAGGCACGGAAGCACACAAACATGCAGAACTGTCCTTAACACGATTGTTGCGCCTTTAAATAAATTAATAATTTAAAAAACATATTATTTTAAAATTACAGACAGACACTTTTTAATGTATAAGCTATTTCGTACAAAAAATGTCTATATATGTATATTTATACCTTATACCATTTATACGATATTTTGGTAAAAAAATACATCCTACAAATATAAAAACTTTATACACAATAAAAATGTTAAAAAGTATATTTTATTATAGCATATTTTATTTAAACTAAAATTATGTGTATGTCATATAATAGCTTCCTTTTTCTATTCAGCTTTTAAACTTTCATAGCAAGAAATAAGTCTTTGTTAAAAAGTAAAGGCCGGGAAGAAAGTAGCACTCTCATTATTTCAGGTATGAATAACATTCTATTTATAACTCAAATCTTCATTTGAAGTTAATGTTCCATTACTTCAAAAAATTTCGTCATTCACAATTTACATTAGTTGGTACTTAATATCATAAACATATTAAAACATAATTTGAAATAGAATTTAAAAAATATTTACTTGGATATAATAATTTAATTCAATTTCATTTATTTATATAGATATTAGAGCACTATAAAGGAAATAGCAGATTTTATTGGGTCAAGATACTGCATGTTCTACGTACGTATGTTATATACTTTAGCCAAAGGTATAATAATAATTATTAAATTTTAAACAAATCCACCATAATACCTATCATATTTTTTCATGTTTATTAAGTTTTAAGATAATAGCTTTTTAAAGGACGGATGGATGGACGAAAATGTCTTTGTAATCAGAATGTCCTGGGAAAAGGGAACGACCCCTAAAAATACAATATAGATGTTGATTATCTGTTTATGTTAAATTAACATTTCGAAGACTTCAAGTTGATTTTGAGCGTGATCTCATTCCTTTTGTTATGAATTGATTAGATACTTATCTCAAGCGTACTTGAGCGGCGCCATGTCGCTAACGAGACTTTCTTCAAAGGTCTCGCTTTACCCTGATATTTTATTCGCACCATTAAATTTTGATTAATTCTGCAATCTTTGATCTTTGTCTTATAATAATTTGATACTACTGAATATGTTTATTAAGAACTTACTATAAAAATGCTGTTTCTTAATGTAAATATACTACTGTTAGTTGTAAGGAAACCATCATGGTTTTTTGTGTTAGGCTTGTGAAATAAAACAAAATAAGCGCAAACTCAAAGTATCTACTATTAGCCGTTGAAGAGTTCCACCTATCCACCATCTGGCCTTACGTCAGGTCAGGTCAACGATACCTAAACACTGCACTATCAACAGAAATAGATACACTTTTAAAGTTACAAGTCAATATGACAATTAGAAGTAGTTTAAATTCATCATATTTTCCCACCCTTAGGGGTGGTATTTTTTTGAAATTTAAATGGGACCAATCTGGAAGTATACACTTTCAAACAAAACAAAAATTGTCTAAATCGGTTAACAAATGACGGAGTTCTAACATAAAAAAAATTAAACATACAGCCGAATTGAGAACTTCCTCCTTTTTGAGGAAGTCGGTTGAAAAGTATCTAACTTACTAGGCTTTAAAATTAACTTAAATAGGCTGAAAAATTCAACTAAAAGTTTTTTTTTATTATACTTTATTTTCCGGTGTGAAAGTCTCAAACAACTAAGTATTTGCTTTAGGCACGTTTATTGTATCTACTATATAAGCCCTTTTTAACAAAAACTGTGATTCTACCTATAATTTTGAAAAAAAAAGTATATTTGTTTTATAAGTAAATTTTATTTTTACAAAATTATATTTTTAGTGAGAAATCAAACAAAACCCCTTATCTAACGTAAAGAACTGCTAAATATATATATATATATATATATATATATAGCGCTGTAATGTGTATCCATGAACGAATTTGTGTGTATCTATAAATAAATAATTATAATAAATCACTAATTATAAATAATTATTACTTAAATATGGGCAATAAATATATTTTGTTAATCTTAGTATATTTTTCGTATAGTATATTCGAATATAAAAATAGCTTTTAAACTTAACTATGCCTCGTTTATTTATAGCAGTCTCTAAATCTAGATAGAGTAGAAGGATTTTAGGATACCGTAGAGTGAACAAATAATAGCCAGATTTTTACTGCTTTATGTGCGGCTTTGGATTTAAAATGTACCTACTATTGTAAAAATTAAGAAATTGTATGTGTTACTTATTAGTTTTATTTATTATAATTTAATTATCTATGTGGTTTGAAATTATCTTTGTTTTTATTAATTGTTTTCTACTCAAAGGTAAAATGAACATTAAACACAGTGCTTAAAGTTGTTTTCACAAAAAAAAAAAAAAAGCGCGCTCAAATGTTCAAATGAGCGCTCATTCGGTGAGGACATTTTTTGTCGCTGATTGTGTATTTAGTACTTGATCGAAGTAATCATCATTATTTATATTAAAAAAATATATTCATAAATTTTTTTAGGTATGACAATATATGTATAACTCAGCAATAATTATATAATAGGTTTTTATCCTAAGAGAAATAAATAAAACTATTAACTGACATCACTTACCTAACACATGTTGAGGACTACCCCTACTAACACCAACTGACGGACATCCTCACAAATTCTATAATAATATTTACTTAAGCACAGAATAGCATATTTTTTATTAAATACTGAACTTTCTCTTACATTGTGTAACAATAGATTTAGATTATATAGCCATTTTACTCGAAAATTATATTATACACAATTTTGTATTCAAATTATTAGTAAATTAGTAGTAAGTCAAAGTATTAGTTTAAAATAATCCCTCAAGGACCGAAGACACGCCGGCGTTACAGTTAACAATAGATTTCTTAGAAATTTACCTGGAGGTGAAAAACTTCAGGTTTTCTATATTCAGCTATATTATGTATAGAATATATATATATATATATATATATATATATATATATATATATATATATATATATATATATATATATATATATATATATATATATATATATATATATATATATATATATATATATATATAATGTTTACGTTAAGGTGTCTTCCTTTAAATGACCATAATGTACGGAACCCTTCCTCACGCCAGTTCAGTATAATTTATAACAATGTTAAATTCATAATATACGGTCAGAACACAATTTCGAATTCTATTGCAGTATGTACAGTAAAAGGCCAGTTTGAATTTACATTTTACTTACGGTCTGTATAGTAACAATATTTATTCAGTTAGTGCCCAGTACTTGCATCGCCTGCAGTGTTACCTTAAAATATGAACTATTTATTTGGCTTAGTCTTTCTAATTGTTTTAATGTTTCAGTTTAGTACAGTTGTTATGCTTTTAATAGGAATGCTTAGTGGAAACGTACATATTATCTTTAATAAATTGCTTTGCGCGATTTTTTCTAATTTGTTTTATCTAATGCAGGTATCTACACTTTCGAGCTATCAGTTAAAAATATAGTGACCGTTCATATCATACTTTAAATCGATCTTATCCTTGTGTTTATATTATTGAATTACATATAACATGTGTACAGTCAATTCTCATCACCCGAGGCAAAATTCAAATTTACAATCTGCAACATGGCCAACCCAATGCAATAATTTAAGTAACGATGAATAACTGAAAGTCAATTTTCACTCGAATCTTCAAAGAAAATTGGACTAAAAGACGTTTTATGATAAAAGCATTCATTATTATCGACGATGTCTTTTATGTTAATCACATTCGCTATTCTTGCTATTAAAATCAAAAGAATGTTTAAAAAGCTTGTTGAGAGAATAATTGTTAGTCCTGATTTTTTTTGTTATTTCTAGTTAAAGATATACATTTTACATTATACTAATTGCTTAAGTGCCTTTACTTTCTGTCAGTCTATTTATTATATTTTTTAATTAAAGCTGCTAAAAATACAGTCTGGTTAGATTACATAATGTCCTCCTTTGCGTAAATACGTTTATTATAATGAATATAATATTATTTTAATCATCTAATGAATATTACATATATTAACAAAATTATGTTATTAGTTATTTTTGCTTCAAATATTTTGAGCATATGCAAATATAAGTGGCAAATTTTACAGGTGGCGCTAGATTTTACGTGTACTAGTGCTTCAAGTTTTAAATGTTTCAGGAAACTTTGCTTTGAAACTTTTTGTTATATCTAACCATGTGGCTATAAAGTTTTAATGCTAAGCATTAATGCATGAGATGAAATTATTTGTCTGTAGCCTATGTGTTACTCCAGGTAATTAGTCTACTGAGAGACTGACTGCCTAGCGGCTAGAATGTATGACGCGCATCCAGCGGTCCTGGCTGCGAGTTCCAGGTTGGGTCAAGTTATTGAGTGTTTCTGTTAAATAATGCCATAAATACATATTTACCTATTAGATATTCATATCTTAAAATATTGTAGGCTGGCACCGACTTCGAAAACATTTGATTAGGAATCTATTCTAAATGAAAACCCCCGTTTAGTTAATTTTTACATTTTAGTGCCTGGAAGTCGCTTTTATTTAAGTTTTTAATCAACGATATTCTTTTGGATCAGTAGCTATATTATTAGATTAGATAGTGTTATCAATGAAAAAAATATTATGGTAGAATTTTAACCACTGGCTGAAGTATCACTAGTTAGTTAAAATATACCATTTTAAAACAAAATTGAATAAATCTATTTGTGAACACATCATACATTTTAATGCGCATCCGTAATTAGATCACTAACTTCCTCAATCACAAATTTCCCGAACCTAGTTTAGTACAATCAGGATAATCAAATTTTGTCGCTTATCAGAACGCACGAAGCCCCTAATGACGTGACTAATGACATTATATTTTATTAAAGTTTATTTGTGGATACGAATATTATATATTAAAATAGGTAAATTTAACATATGCGGCTTTACCTTTCTTTACATAAATAATTCTAAAAGAGCAAAAGTTCATGTAGTTGAATCTTCTCTAACGAATAACATAACAGATACTTCTTACATCTACATACAAAAACTTAGTACTCCTTTTTACGAATATTGCGCGCACGGAGGAGTATGAAATTTCCCATACTTATAGTTTATATAGAGAAGGAATGCAGAATGCTAATATTTTTTTTTTAATTATGCATAAAAAATACATTAAATCAATAAAAAAAATTACACGCACTACCATGTATTTGACACACACACGCCCATATATATTCTTTTGTACGCTTGAAGGGTCGCGGATACGCCAGCATGTCAGTTAACAATTGATTTCCCGGAAACTAACCACGGAGGCATTAAAGTCTGTGGTCAGATTGAGAATAGAACCTCAATATCGATCAAACTTAACACCTCCAAGTATATTTCTTAGAAATTATTTAAATTTCTAAGAAATCTATTGTTAACTGTAACGCCGGCGTGTCCGCGGTCGTTGAGGGATTAGGAATTATGGTTGATTTTCAACCACGTGGCGATCACTAGTATTATTAAATTCAGCCTATCATTACTACAGCAAATTTTTTTATTAAAATTCACGTATCCCTGGGTGGTACGCTATCAAACTTAAATATTCGTAGTGGACATTTATCATAGATAGCACCTACATGAAACTAGTAGGTATGTCTGTTTGTAATGATGAATAATTTTATTTTCATAACCATAATGTTAGTTTTGTTAGTCAGTACATTATTTTTATAGTATGATTGGCATATTTATCATGTTTCTACTATTGTTCTTATGTTTCCGATACTTCGACAATAGCACAAGAATTACGCAAGTAAAGTGACGGGTACACTGATTTTATACGGGTTGGTGTTATAAATGCTTAGGCAGAGGGTAGATACCACCCGCCTACAACTGTCACTTCAGTGACAGACGCCCTATTCTATTCTCGACGTACAAAGCTTATTTTATCCAATCGTGAACCTTTTTTGTTACTACTTCGGGTTTTAGATAATTAAAATCCATTCCCTCAGAAGTTTTTGTGCCCTGTAATTTCAATGGCTTCTATTCTTAAACGCAAAAAACTCAGTTAATATACTATTTCACATAGTATCAATAATGATCAAAAGATTTCTATCTTTGTCATTGTCTAAGTATCGCAACGTATCATTGTACAAGATTTTTGCTGACTTTATTCACTTAATATATCAGATCAGATATAAATATATATTAGTTTAACAGTTAACCTATTGAAACTTTCTTTCAAAATGATCTTAGATTATTTGTCAAAATAATACTTTCATTTCGTAAATTATCTTCCACAAATGAATATATATAGATACCTACTCAGAGGAAATACAAATTATTCTTATCTGACAATTGATTACGCGTCGCGGCATCTGCTCATCAGTTGGATGAAATGTCAAACTGAGTTTCAAAATGACAAATGTTCGCTAATGACCCAATGGTTAGATACCAAATAATTTTACAAATATTTTGATGTTTGTTATATATTCTTATTTTTTTATTTTACTCTTTTTGTTTTTATTTTGAGGAGGTTTAGAATTTTCATTAACTATAAAAATATATCGACTTTAAACTTATTTTCAAAATAATTTTCTGTATGAATAGTCCGTTGAGGTGTGCAACCTATTTATTAAAAAGAATCATGAAAATCGGTTCATAGTTAGCAGATTTCTCTGATTTCAAGTTGAAGAAAAATAAAAAATGTAAATCGGGCAGCTAATAATTAATAGATGAAAAAAATGTGTTTCAATTTAATCCAAAAGATAAATCTCAGTGTGATATTTGTAAATCCATATTATAAGTAAATAGTAACTATAAAATTTTATCTTTCTCTATAATATCTTTAAGAAGGGCTGGATTTTAAGTATTTATGAGACCATCCGTACTGCTTGATATGATTTATATTTGATTCTTGATTTAGTCAAAGCTTAAATTTTTTTAATGTTATTATAATACCGTAAATGACAACATTATGATATCATATAAAAACAATAAATAACATTTGACGTGCTTTTTTCAGTTTTACCATAAAATAATATTTTCATTTTTAAATTATCATCAACAATTTGCTTAGTAAAGACGTAGTAATACAGGTATATTTTTAACAAAGTATAACATGATAAGGGTAAAACGACGCGGTAAAATGTATCATGTGACCGCAAAACAATTAGGGAAGCCACTCGCATACCTTGTGGAGGATTACATGAACGTTACTCTAAATTATATGTAGAGTATAGACACATTTATAAAAACCGACGACTAAAATATAGTAATGGTATGCTCTCTCCAACTGATGTTATAAATTTTGGTCTTAAAAATCTTTTAACACCTCCAGGTAAATTTAAAAAAAAATAATTAAGTTTCTAAGAAATCTACTGTTAACTGACACGCCGGCGTGTCCTCGGTAGTGGAGGGACTAATAAAAGTCTAAAACATCTTGAGCTATTGCAGATATTTCTTTTGTAACATACAATGACACATAGGCAGTCAAACACACAACTTTATAAAGTGTAGATTGTGGTTAATTAATTTTTTCAGTCGCCTGTTATTTTAATGTGTTATGTTCATAAATATATTAGTCATTTTAATATCTTATTTTGTAAAAAAAAAATAAAATTATATACATTTGTTTCACTCTATTTATAAGTAGTTTTAATATATTCTTCGATTCATAAAATAGTACCTGGGCCACCGAGCTTCGCTCGGAGTTTTTGGTTAAAAAGTACAATTTTCTTTAAAAAATAAACTAAAAACTTGAATAAATACAAAAAAGAAACAAAAATAAATCATACCTTTGTATCCGAGCGGGATTCGAACCCGGATTCTTATTTAATCTTGCTCCTTGGCCACTTGACCATGATGCTTATATCCGAGTGGGCGAAATTGTCGAACGTAATATTTTGCGTGGAATAATGCAAAAGAAAACCGCATCAAAATTCGAAAACACGCGTTTTCTTAGACATAAGACTAATCTAGATCGATTTATCGCTCCCGAAATCTCTTGTATACTAAATTTCATGAAAATCGTTTCCGAGATTCAGATTATATATATATATATATATATATATATATATATATATATATATATATATATATATATATATATATATATATATATATACACGAGAATTACTCGTTTAAATATATTAGATATAATAAATATAAAATAGAACCATTTAGGAGAATAAATGTTGATGGGTTTTAATTTAATATTGTTCTATTTAAATAAAATTGGTTGACTATCTACTATTTAATAAATATAAAGTTTAACATAAAATCTCATATTTTTCTGGAATCGCCTAAAAATTCTAGTGAATTGCAAGTGAATGAAAACTGAAAAACACTTAAAATTTAAATTTTAAAAATTTCATCACTGAATAACTTTATTAAAAATTCTTCCTAAACTTTCATCAAAATATAATAATTGAAATAAAGACTGCCCTCAGGCTGTATACTGTTTTGCAGTTATTTTATTAAAGTCGCGGCAAGATTTTTCTCTCGAATTTTCCACTCCAGCAGCTGTTTACTTCCCGAAGTTGTTATTGGATGCTGTGCATATTTTCAAGGCGTGATTGTACTATTGTATTAAATAATAAAAATATCCTTTTATATAACGTTTATATTTAATGTTTAATATTAAGTAATAAAATAACTAACGGTTACTTATTTTAACTTTTTCAATACTTACAAGATTTTCTTTGACATTGGAATAGAATATACCGTTTCCACAAGACAAAATCACAAAAACTAGTGTAGTAAATAGTTTTAGCGCGATCGAAGCCGCGGGTTCTGCTAGTTAGAAATAAATATTTAAGTTTATGTACATTAAAATGCAAACATCAAAATTTGTTTGAACGTCGAATCACGCATAAGTCGTGAAATGGATTGGGATGTAACTTGCTACTCAGGCCATAGAGATGATTAGTCTAACACATTACTATTACTCATATAGGATAGTATGATTTAAGCCGGTAATGCCTTCCTGTCGGATAATAGCTTAGCTCTAATATTATTTTAAAAACATTAGTATACTTTTTTATTTATTTACCCTACCAGTAAATTCCTTTGCCTAAGAATGTAGAAAGAAAATAAAGTAAACACCTTTCACGGAATTGAGTCCACGGGAAAAACTAAATAAAATCATTCAAGTACGAAACGGACTTCACGAAATATATTTGTTACACCATAAAAATTGGATCCTATATGAAGTAACGCAAGCGTGGATCAGTCTTACACCTTTCATATATTTTTTTTTTTTGTTTTGCTATAGCATTTGTACTATAATAACAACAATTTTCAACATTACTGTTTTAAGATAGTACAGAAAAATATAGGTTTCTTGTTTTTTTTATATTATGGGTATAAACTTCCTTTAAATGTTTAAGTACTTATTGCTTATTTAATTTTAAAACCGCCACTATAATAAAATTTATTTAAACAGGCTTTCTTTTATTATAAAGGTTCTATATGTTCACGGACGGACGAACGAACAGTGCAGGCTTATTTGTAGGGTTTCTTGATTTTTTTAGCGCGAAACCCGGTAAATTAGCCAACAATAAGGCGTAAAGTAGGGGTTCCGTACATTATGAGAATTTAAAGAGATTAAAAGAGATTGATAACATAAACTTTGCTCATAGCTTTATAAGCTTCGGTAACTTTATATTATATCCGAATTTTGGGATTAACAATTTCGGAGGTGAGGCGATGAGCATAATACATTTTTTGTTAACATTCTTTGAGCCGTACACTAGCTATATTTTTTTACTAAAAAATTAAAAATTCAAATTCACATAAAAGTAATAATTCTACTTAGATTTATGTAAATATATTTTTTAGAATATATCTGGGTGGTCCCATCCCCTAAAGTTTATATACTTATACATATAAAAAAAGAATTATGAAAATCCTTCACTATTGCGAAAGGCATTGTGTATACACAAAAAATAATTAACAGTCAAATTGAAAAAATATAGTCAGTTTTCGAAATTTTTCAAAAATGGCGTCCGACGATGTTCTATTTCTGAGTGAAAGAAGAAGAACAAACACAGCAACAAGTGATCTATTATAAGTATAAATTAGTGATTAATAAGTATCAATAAAATATTTTGTTATTTTACTTTAAAATGCCAATGGCAATAAAGTAGAATACTCTATACGTAGGTATATGCTACTTATATTTTAGCTACGGGTAAATTCCACACGCTTATCTAAAACAAAAATAAAATGAATATGAACTGGTTGGATTTCCAAGGAATCCCTGAGCTCGCCCGAAGCTTTACAATATCTCTCGATTGCAGCGAATCTTGCAAAGCCCACTGGAGGCGTCTACACAAACAAATACTGTTTAGGCTTCACTTTGCTTTTCACTTTAAATTAGAATTTAATTTTTAATAGAAATTCTTTACAAAAAAGGTTAGGTTTGCTATTAAAATTTTCATTTGCTTATTTAATTAGTTAATGTGAATACGCTATGTTAAATATGGAAAGCACCATCATCAAAAATATCTTTTAATAAAATAAAAAATGTCTTAAAAAGACAGAAAAAAAATAAAACAATCATAAAAACTTAACTTAATCTATGGAAAAGAGTGGTAAATTATCTGATGCTTTTAACTCCTAAAAGTCCAGCAGCACTGATTTTCAGTTAAGTACACCCAGCTCTCTCAGATGTTGAACGGGAGTAAGGCAAAAGCATGATCTTTTATCTCACCTATTTATTATTGGTACAAAAAAAAGACAACTTTATTACAATATTTAAAAGCAACCATATTTTTATATTGCTCATATATTTCGCACTCATATAAAAAGGGTTTTTGTACCCATTCTAAACTTTGATTTATTGAGTTAGGAGGTCAAGACGGTTAACCGTCGCTATATATGTACGTAAAAATAAAAACACAAAAATTCTACAACCTGTGACCTTGGTTTTAATATCTGCAAAGAACAACATTGTAATTATGGAGATAATGGAACCATAAAATCAAAATAAATTCGCGAAATAATCCGAAAAGATAGTTTTATTTAAAATGTCAAATATTCGCGTAAATCTAAGAAAGTATAAAAAGTAGCCTATGTGCTATTGCAGACTATAATCTATATATGTATCTCCATGCCAAATATGTAGATCCGTTCAGCCGTTCTGACGTTCTGACGTAATTGAGTAACAAACACCTATACATCCAAACTTTGGCATTTATATAGTAGTAAGATTACAAATATTTAGTAATATTTTATTTGAATCGATTTTTGACTAAGATTTAGAGTGATAATTATTGGCTTAGTGGTTTTGGATCTGTTTCTATCATAAAGGTACCCGGATCAGGTCCCGCTCAGAATAACAATATTAGAAGTATGCCCATATTATATTGTCTGTTTAACGGTTTCCTACACAGCTTTGTAGCGCGGTCGTTATATGACTTATATGTATATGCAGCAATATTCGTTATATTTTCTTGAATATTTTCTATTTTAATGATTTCGATAATTATTAAGTACCTATTAAGTTTTGCAAAATATTTTATATATAATAACTATGCCAAATTTTATTATTTTTCCTCTGAACATCAATTTTTGTTATTATTTCACAGTTCATAGTTCTTTTTACAATTCCATACTTAACAGAACATCTTATCCAACATTTCGTACATGAAATCTAAGAACAATTAAAGAATGAAGAGCACACAGTTAGTACTAGAAAGTTAGATTCTCTGACTGTTAAAGTACTACACGAACTTTAAACAAACTTTAGAAAACAAGGAGCAAATACTTGATCTACTCTATTCTAGTTCGTAAGTTAAGTGTTAAATATCGCCAAGAAGTTTTTATGCTTCCTTGTCTTTCGAATATACAAAGACTACAAAAAAATATAATCAAATTGAAATAATAATTTACTGAACTGATGCATGAATGTATGTATGAAAGTATACAAAATTGTGCAAGAAATAATTGGCAAAATTGTTTTTATCGATTATTTACTGACAGTTTTTCTATTATTAATCATATTAAGCTCACGTAGAATATAATTTTGAATTAAATATTGAATAAAAAAGCTTAAAATAAAACGGAATCAAATTAAAATTTTACCTGATTTTCGTGTTTCAAATATTTTTCTCATAAATTTATACTAAAATAATGTATGAAAAATCTAAATAAGCACATAAATACTAATAACTTAACTGAAAACGACTCGCTAAGTAGTGGCTGTAGAACATAAAGAGTGCATGATTTTATCTCATTCCATAAGTGAGTTTCCTGAAAAAATATTTTAACTTTCCAATTTACGAATGCTAGAAGTAAGCTAAAATTTAAAGTATGTTTAGTTTCAAAATAAAACTTCTCTAACTTTCAGCTTAAATATCATATAATCTAAATGTCAAGCCTAGTCTTGATTCATATATCTTATGATACGCACATACTATACTAGAATATGGGACAATACGCAAGCATTGTTTCACGGAAGCCCGCATTATTACTGCCATAATTACACGACCATTTCAGGCCACTTTCATAACAATAAGCAGTTGTTAAATATGATAATGTAAGTCCAGAGAACTTAGAACAATATCATTTTATGTTATATATAATATCTTAATATCTTATAAATAAGATAACAAAATAGATTAAGAAAGTAAAGTAATTATTACGCTGTATACTGTAAAAGCTAAACAAATAGCTAGGAAATCAACTTTAACCCAAAACTTCATGATCTGGAGTCACATAAGCTTACTACTTCGCCAATAAGGTACAGTTACAATAGTATTAAAATATTGTAAGCGTTTTTAAAAACTTTAACATTTACGAGTAAGCTCATAGTTCACTTACATTGCTAACGCTGGCTAAACCTTACAAGATAGATCAATATAATGTAGATATATGTATATTGTATAATCTATAGGTACATATAATAAAATTGTAACTAAGCCGAATCTGTACATTTCATATTTTGTTGGAAAATCTTATTGAAATAGACATTATTATCGATACAGAGGCCGAATCTATAGTTTTTAGAATTTTTGTTTGTCTGTCTGCTTGTCTGTTATTGCATCACAGAAAAACCACTGGAGGGATTTTGATGAAGTTTGGTATGGTGATAGCTGGTCAACATATAGAATACTTTTTACCGCAGGAAAATCTCATTTCTGAGAAAAATTACAATATCTGCATTGTAACAGTATACTAATAAGTAAAACCTAAGAATTTGCTTTTTGATCATCTGAACGCGGGCGGAGCCACGGGCAATGCTAGTGTACCTATGTATAGTTTTAATTTTTATTTTTCCTAAATCTTTTTCCTATACCTAAAGGTTGCCTGGAAGAAATCCTGTTTTAGCGATAAGACCGCCTCTTGTGCATTTTCCTACCAATGTTTCTTTTTCTTTTGTGTGTGCAATAAAGAGTTATTATTATGTTCCACGGAATTGTATATCTTAAAAAGGTCGATAGGAAAATCCGCGTTGGTATATCTCTATGTATCTCTTTTTTTTAACGTTGGGCATTTACGCACGAGGTGTGGGGCTCGCCGGCAAAGCCAGAAGCCAGTACTACCTACTAAAACCCAACAAAACCTTCTCCCGTCTTAATAGGGCGTCGCAGGATCGCTTACGCATTTAACTACGACGCCCCGACGGCATGTCTGCCATGGCAGACCACAACGACCATGGGGTTGCTCCAAAGTCCACTCTGCTATCAGAGAAGTACCAGGAGCAACCCGCATGGTACATCGCCCTCCGAAGAGGGCCACCTCCCACCGCCCACCGAAGTGGGCCACCTCCCTGTGCGTTACTTGGCTTCGCGCCCGGCTGTATTGCCGAGCACTACTGAGCCCCCCCCCCCCCCCCCCCCCCACCACGACAAGGTGAACGCACGTTGGGGGGGATCTCTATGTATCTCCTAAGATAACCCATTGTAACCATTTTTATCTTTTACACGTTAATAAAAAATAATGGGGTTTCACATAGTTATTTTAAATAATATAGTGTTAAACCTTATCCAATTAAATAGATTTAGATACAATGTGCATTTATTGTAGAACAAAATTACAACATATCATTAAAATGAATATGTTAGGCACAGATTCAAAATTAGAAATCGCTCGTAGCGAAACGGCTAATATTTTATTAAAACAATGTACCTACTAGAAAATTGTAGTTTAAAAATCTTACAGAAAAGTCCGCAATAGGATGTATCTATCTCCTAAAGTACACTAACAATAACTATTTTTATCTATCTAAAACGGACCTTGGGACACACCCGCGTCTAGCGAGGGTAAGTCGTTGGTATACAATAAATTAGTTTTGGCAATAGAAACAAGAATCCACCTTAGCCACTTAATTATCCCTAAAAAATAGTAATTTGTACCTTTATACAACCCTACAAAATAATAAAAAGTAACCGACCTCTATCAGACCCTTAAATTACTAGTATACTAATCAGAGATACCTATAAATATTTGAGTTATAGAATATTGTTGTAATATGTATGTCTATGTCCTGTATTCCACGATTGAATTGCTTGAGTTTCAGAAACCGTTATATAATTGTATTATACATATATATTTTATTTTTATTTTATTTTATTTATTAGGAAGCCTACGTTATATACTAAGAATACATTTTTTAACTTATTATAGTTATACATAAGAAAGTGTTACAAAGTATATCACAATTACAGGCTAACTTTCCATGTATATAATAATTGTTAAACTAAAAAAAATGCTGTTGTTGTTGCTCACTTATGTTACAAAAAAAATATAAGAAATGAAAAAAACTCTAACATTTAAATAACAAAATATCCTTGTAAAAAAAAAGTTTTAACAAAAATATAACTAAATATATATATATATATATATATATATATATATATATATATATATATATATATATATATATATATATATATATATATATATATAGATCATCGTACTACCCAAGGGAGCTGACCAGTAATGTAATATAATATAAAAATAATATACGTACTATTAACTATTCCATACTAACCGTTAAAACGTACCTAGAGACAAACCCGGGCGAAACGAGGGTGAGCTAGTTTTATTACATGTATAACATTCACTAAAATGTAATTTTTTAAATTCTATATCAATTAGCTTTAGTTAGATAGCAATATTTTACACATATTTGTATATTATTTTATTGTTGGAATTACAATATACAGCGAATAACAAACATATTTGAAACATCATATCCATAGCATAATAAACATAAGCTCTTTTGATGATATGTAAAATTAGGTAACGTCTATATAATATGGATTTATTATATAAAGGGATTAAGTAGAATAAGGTAAGCACCATTACGTTAAAAGCATTACGTTAAATGTCTTTTTAACTTTTTATGTTGGCAACTTTTTACTTTGAATCTAAAACTTTCAATAAACATATTCTATTTATATTTTCCCTGGTACTAGAAAGACAAACTAAACAAAGAAGAAACTAAAATTGTTAGTTGCCAAAGCGTTTTGCCTCGTTAAAATAAATGTTAAACGTTTGAGTTGTATTAATTAATAGTTCTTTCTCAAAGTATTTATTTTGTAAGTTTCCCTAAATATCAAATGTGGTTACAAATAGAATTCTCACTATACAAAGTATATAAATGATATTTTTATTTATTTTATATTTTATTGTTTAACATTCTGTTATGTCCTCATGTTAACGTTGTTTCTACTAAAATAAATCTATTTATAGATATTTTGATAAGATCGTAATATCTTACAATCTGGTATTATACATAAATAATGATATTCTCTAAAATCTACTAATTATATTAATTAATAATGTAAAAGTCACTCTACTCGTATGTATTGTTTGTTATCGCAATTTACATTTAAACTACTGAATATATTTTGATGAAATTTAACAGGAATTGATTATACTATGAGGAAGAACAGCCACTGGAGCTGCGAGCAAAAGCTAATATTATTAATAACTTCAAAATGGACGCTGCTTTTATCTCTTTATATTTTTTGTTGTTTTATTTGTTTAGGCTAATCTCAGAAACTGTTGAATGGATTTATACGATTCTCACCAATAGAATATGAATTATCGAGTAAGGCTATATATGAATATTTTGCGAAAATAAGCTACGTTATACCTAACGATATTTGTAAATTAAATGGAAAAAATTGTCCCTTCCGTTTTATTTCCGTTATAAATGCAAAGGGTCACTAGTAAATACAAAAGTACTTTAAAAGTTAAAGTTTAATTAACGAGTTTTAATACTTAAGTAAGTAGGTATCAGGTAGAAAGTTTTATGACAGAATTAAAATAAAGGGATTATGAGTATAAAGCGCGTAGATAATAACACGAAGCACTCAAAAACTGAAGGGAGGCGTGGTTTCTTTTGCGAGCTAATTTCCTCTTAAGCAGTAAAACTAGAACCATTTTAAGGATATTAAATACAAAGTTTACATCTTTTTTTAATCAAAGCTTTATTAAGCTCAGACATTATTGGATGAAACTACCGTTATAGGACTGTGTTAAGCGCTATGTACAATTACAAAGGTCGCAAAATCGATTCCTACGCGTGGCCATTTTTATATAAAGTATGCCCCGCTCTCCCCACGTTGTACATGTTTGATTTTTTTGTTTTAGTCCTCAATAATTTAGGCTGCACATATGAAACAAAAAGTTTCAAACACTCAGAAACCACACTTTTGACCAAGATGGTTCTTCTCAAATCAAATGAATTCAAACTCTACTTTTACTTGCTGTCATTAAAAATCCACTAACAATACCGTAAGAAAGGTAAACGTTATAAAGCTAAAATGATTATAAAATAAAACATTTATAAAATCTTTTATTTAATTTATATCATTATGGACAGAAAATATGATGAAAAGATTTTTATACACAAGTTACACTTTATTATTAAAATATTATAAAGAACAATAATAAATTTTCACATGAATGCTTAACATTACAGATTACATATAATTTCACAGTAAAGTATCCAATATAAATAAATCAGAATAAAATTGCAGGCGTCCGATTACGGGATATTAATTGCTTAAACACAATAAATCCTACATAGTTAAATAATTATTATGTAGGCATATGCTATACAAAACTATATATATATATATATATATATATATATATATATATATATATATATATATATATATATATATATATATATATATATATATATATTAATAGATTAGCTTTAGGAATAGAGCAATTAAAAGCTGTCAAATGTTAGCGAAAGTTTAGATTAAGTTTTTAATTTTAAATATACTTACGGAATCATTACTTTGTATAAACATTCTTTCACTGAGTATTACAAAATAACAGTCTTAAATCAAAGGAGATCAATGCTTAAGATTTTCAAAGTGTAATAAAGTCAATCACAGGAACTCAACATGGCGTAAAACTTTGTTTTGAAATTCGCGTTTCCCAATTGTAATAAATTATAACTTGTATACATATAGTATATTAAATAAATACGTAAATCTTTACTTACTAGGAACAAATATAAAATTAAATATGCTTAAATATGTTAATATATTATTATTCTTTACATTGTTACTTGTAAGTTAACAGCTTAAATATTGTTTGTTTATTAGAAATTAATAATAATAAAAAAAAATTAACATCGAGCTTTTATAGGTTTATTTTGTTCTTTTTAGGGCATTAAAATAAAAGCTTGTTTTTAAATATGAGTTTTTTTACTATTACCATTTTCTAAGTGATAACCAGGTTCATTTTATTTCGTTAATTAGAAAAAATCCACTGAATTACCACTGCTGCTTATTTACGATATATGCCACGTTTTGTTTAATCGTTAATAAAAGTATTGTAGAATATTGATGAGAATCAATATTATATTTGTTATGCTAGTGGCTTACCCTCGCTTCGCTAGGATGCGCCATTGGGTGTCCTTTCCGCTTATAATATTCCCACACTCGGTTACCTAGATCTTCCTTATAAAATATCACTCTTTAAAAAAGTCATCAGATACTCAAAAACATAGGATGTTCATATCTCATTTCCCCCCATTCAAGTTTAATTTTCGCGACAAAAAGACCTATGTATGTCTTTTTTTAAGGTCCGATCTATCTATCTCTATAACAAAATTCATCTGTAGTGTTTTACCGGTTTAGATGTAAAAACGTAGCAGACAGGCAGACAGGGAGAATTACTTCAGTTTTAATACTGGGAATAATATAAACGACTTCTACATACAAAATGATTTTTTTTAAAGAATTTAACAATTACGTAAAATTTATAGATTAATTGTTGCATTCCTCAAACTTCAAAGACTGTGCTTATGATAAAACACTACGTTTATAGCACAAACTAAAAGGGAATATTATCTTCTATAGAACTAATTTACTGGACTATAGAGACATCTTTCAAACCGATAAGATAAAGCCAGCAAACTATCACCGAGGGATCCAGTAACTGCTCCTTTCCATTGAATTTATGGTAAATTGGTTAAAACGGTTGATGTCTATTTAGCAACAATAGGTAGCTATGTCAATTTGAAATATAATATTGGATAAGAGATTTTTCAACATCGTATACTATTTATTTTAAAGTTTTATTTATTAGATTTTTCCTATTAAACCCTGCAAATCTTTTTAAGTGTAAAAAATAAGAGAATATTCGAGGAAGAAGTTATTATTACTTACTAACGTTATTATTTCATATTTATTGTAGGTATTTTCTTAAATATAATTATTTAAAGTTAAATCCATATTAACAAAAATATTCTTCGTTGAATTTCAGATTATTTAGATATATTCTTGTTAGACAATATAAAATATTAATTGCTCTGAATGTCCTCGAAAGCGTATGAATGAAATAAATGATGCATACAGTTATGACAGTACATAAATGATGCTTAAACCACATGGGATTTTGTCGGATAAGTTGATCTAACACTATACGCTTATAGTTTGTATACAGATAGTAACACGAACATCTATATGTTTATTTATTTAACAGTATTTCTATCTTTATGCAATTTCCCTTGGAAATAAAGAAAAACAATAAATTTTCCAATTCTATACTCTTTCTCTCTCTTTTTCTCATTAAGAAATAGCTCACCTTTATCTATCTCATATTCGGTGTATTTTTGTAGTATTTGTTTTATAATTTAAAAGGATTTAATTATAATTGGGGGAAAAAGCCCCAGGGCTTCAACATAATGAGGCCGAAAAGTCAGTACATTCAAAGAATTTGTTTTCTACGCAGGAGTCGAATTCGCGCAGTACGTATTGAATGTAACACATTTCCGTCTGCATTATGACGGTTATCCATAGTCATTTGAGTTATTATACTTCATTCAGCTATCGTTAAGACGCAGTATGTTGAGGCCATGTCGAAGCAAAGGTTACCTTGCATTTATATTTAAACGAACTTTCTCGTGAAACTGGAACACGAATTTATAATCTGAAACACGCGTTTGACTTTGGAGCTCTTAATTTTATAAACGACGCTAGCAATTAGGAGTGAACAGAATTTTGTACACTGTAAGGCGTTGGTACGAGTATATAACAAATTTTAGTCATTGACGTTAAAATTGTTACATTCCTTTTCCTTAATGAATGGTAACTTTTATGTACATAGCATCCAATGTTTTGGTGAGGATTGGACTTTCTTTTGAAAGTTATACTTACACTTGAAGATTTTCCTCAAAAACGGTAAAGAAGGAAGAGGAAGGAAATACATGTAAATATTTGTTTTTTTTTAAGTTGAAAATGACGTAATCTAAGCATGCAAGTTTTAAACGGAAAGCCAGCTATATACAAAAATTCAAAAAGCAATCGTGTATGTACGAGTATAATATCCACTGCAATATACCTATTACTCAAGTTAACTGTATTATGTAAGTTAAGCTTAATGCTGAATATCTATCTAAAACTAAAAGCAAATTGATGTCATTTCTTATTTTTTTGACAGAAAATAATAGTACTTCGAGAAATGATTGCTTCCATCACACTTTTCTATTACGGCTGCCATTTGTTCATTCGAGCATAGCCGTGAGACAAATCAATACTGATTGGATGAATACGATTGGAAATGATCTCAAAGACTTCTACTATTTTTAGGTAATAATCATATTACTCTTACAATTTTGAAATGTATATGTTGTTTGTTATATCCTAGCGCTGCATACACGAATTTAGATATTATTAAAGTAGTACACTCATAAAATATGATCTGGCTTAACGCATAGACTTATATTTGCCAAAAAGTGGCACTTCTTGAATATTGGTCTATAATTATAAATGTCAAAAATTGTGTGTATGTATGCTTGTTACGCATTCATAGTAAAACGGTTAGATGGATTTGGATAAAATTTAGTACACATATAGATTATTACCTAGAGTAACATATACCTATGTAGGAGGTATCTAGGGACGTACCCGAGAAAAGCGAAGGTAAGCCAATCTTATGTTCGTATGAAATGAGACCACTGTTCATTTATTGTATTAAGTTTTATTTTATTAATTTATATCATTTACAAGCGTTACGGTGTATGTCCAGTATCTTGGCGAGTCAAAGAAAGACAGAGAGAGCAATATTATAATTATAAAAGACACCAAGTGACAAATCGCTACTGTTAGAATAAATCTATATTTTCGATATTTACGTATTTTCTGTGTATTATGTACTATTCAGTTCTAGAATCTGAATTACCTTATCTCGTCTACTATAGAGCGATACATACTCGTACAATGACTCCGATCGCAGTTAAACTCCAATGGGTGTAGTTAAACGGTTCAGTAACCGCTACTTAAATCTGATAACGGAAATTCCTCGACATAAAATTTAAGGTAAAAATAAATCTTGAGAGTAACTTTTAAAAGTCGAATAAAACTGCTTATAGCGAAACTCGTTAACAATTTTTTGTCAGGAATATTTTATATCTATAAGGCCAAATCTTTTACTTTTAAATTTGTTGTTTAAGTTATTATGAAAGTTATTTTGTTTTGTACTACCTTATAACCGTATCTCTTAATTATATTTATAAGTGTTGAAACTCGGAGCCCAATTTTCCCAACTTTTGTCATATAAGAACAACATTTAGTTACATTACATACATACTTCAAGGTTTATGTAATATATACATCGCCTTATGCCTTAGTTACTTTCCTCTGCAAAATATTGAACTGTAATGACGACCCTAAAGTCTACTATGAATTTTCCGCTTATAATGAGTCTTTGCCTATTTTCAGTCCGTGCCAAAATCAAACTTTTCTCAAACCTTTATCATAAGCAATGTCTGCCAGACTCATGCTACATATTGTACTTATATAATATGTATTAGAAACTCACCCTCGATCCGTTCGGGTTCGTCCCTAGGGTGGAACACCCTTATCACTTAGGGGTATGAAAAATTGTTGATGACCTATTCTCAGACCTATTGAATATACACACAAAGTTTCATAAGAATCGGTCAAGCCGTTTCGGAGGAATTTTGTTACAAACACTGTAACACGAGAATTTTATATATTAGATATAAAACATTTCTCATATCAATATTATATTCTTTAATAAAATATTTGAACCATAAGAAAAACACTGCAAGCGAATAGGTTCTATGAATTCTACGAATACAATATGCACCTATTGTAAATTTAAAAAAAAATGTTCCACAAATTCATATTGGAAAAGCCACAAAGGTAATACATATCATCCGTTCTAAGATCTAACAATGATTCCAATCGAAGATATCGTTTCACGTAACATGCTTTGAGCATACAAATGGGAGAATAAAGGTTTTCTGCTTAATATATTTACATCTACGTGGGATAAAAACCATTTTACGCTAAAATGCCTCAATAATGTGGTTGCGTTCAATGGTAGCGATCTTTCAAAATGGTTATTAGTACCCAATTCTTTTTATAACTAAATCGTTTTCTTTTAGAAACATAAAATATAAGACAAATTCTTTATTATATATTTTAAATAAATATAACTATTTAATAACACAAGTAGATCGTATATGCAATACTTATATGTAACTAGGAGAATCCGTAGCTTTGTTCGCGTTGAAATTACAAAAATCTTTAGGTAGATTTCATACAAACTTTTATTTCTTATTTTACCCCCTTATGGGATGAATTTCGAAAAATGCTAAAACACATATTTATTCAATTGCATTGAAAAGCATTAACACCAAGTTTCAAGTAATTCTGATCATAAATATTTTTTTGGGTTTTATTATAACGTGTTTTCGTGTGGGATTGAGATGGTCTGCCGCAATAAAAAGTTGCCTATGTCACTCTTCAGCTTTCCAACTATCTTCACAACAAAAATCAAGCCAATCCATCACTGGGCTTGGACGTGAAAGAAAGACAAACAAACATACTAACAAACACACTTTAACATTTATAATATTAATTTATAAGTATGTAAAATGTCAATACTTCATAAAAATAATCTAATTAAATTAAAAGGACAATGCCTATTAAAGTAATGTCATCGCTGTAAATATTATTTTAGATGGCTGAATCCAATCTTGTTTTTACGGCTTATACTTAGTATAATATAATATACCTACTCTTTCAATACAGTATATTCTATATACCTTCGGTTATTATTTGATTTTAAATTACACATATATTTGTTCTAGACGCATATCATGTAAGTAAATTATTATTAAATTTCGGTATTTCTAAGACGCAATCTTAATTATTACTCTATTTAAAATATGTACATTACCTTAATATTATAACTTTTTCATCTTGAGGCATAAGAAAAATCAAAACTGACAAACTCTATTTGATCAATTATACTAAATGAAAATGCTAAAACTACTGTATCAAAAAGAAACAGCAAGCAAGCGGCTATTTATTTTCATCATAAAATAACTAAAGCGTGAGTTTGTATCGCAATTTTCAACGACACTTCGTGAGTTGAGTAAGTTGGAATTAAAAAGAAATTATTATGTAATAAACAGACGCTCAGATAATACGTCTTTTTACAAAATCTGAGTTATTCTTACTAACTAATAACTCAGACTTAAAATATTATTATTCAGGGTCATTTTGTATATATGGTTTTTAATAAATATTTCGTTTTCTTAAAAAATATTATGACATAGACAAAAACTAAAGTAGAATACTCAACTATACAGAAACAATGATTATGTGTGACTCACCGGCTAGGAAACCAGTACTACACACTAAAACCCAACAGAACCTCCTTTGTCTTAATGAGGAGTCGCATGATCGCTTACGCACTTAACCACGGCGCTCCGATGGCATGTCTGTCAAAGCAGACCACACAACCAAAAGGTTGCTCCTATGGTTCTCTCGGCTGTCAAAGAAGTACCAGAAGTAACCCGCATGTACACTGCCCACAGCAGTGGGCCACTTCCCAGTGTATGTTTTGGTTTCCCGCCCGGCTGGAATGCCGGACGCCAATAAAACTGGACATAAAAATGCTCCAATAAAATTCAGTTCAACCGTTTCAGAGTTACGACATCACATACGTAGACATTAAAATCCATAACATTCACAAAAGACTTATTAAAAGAAAAGTGGCGCTTAAAATACGAAGCTAATCAGTCACCGAGAGTATTAAAAGGAGAACAGTGTTAAATCTTAGTGAAGTTAAACGCTTCATTATTTGTTTAAAAAGAAATATTTTAAAATAAATTAGTAAAATGTCGCAGTTTATAATACTTTATGATTATTACTGGGCCTTTGGATAATTTATAAATATTTAATAGGTAGAGACCTACGAAATTATCAAACTCGTTACTATGTAATCACTTTAGATACAAAACATTTTATCATTAAAACAAAGTAATAACACATTTACTATTTTAAACCATAAAATAATATTATAGAGGAAACTTTATTATCTGCATAACGATCTCAACAATTTTAACGTGAACTAAACATAATATCAAGTTCCAAATTTTCGGTAATATATTTTATGAAAAGATAAGAAATAGAAGAAAATAATAAATTCTCCTTACATTAACCTTTGTATATATTTTTAAACAAAAGAATAGTAGCAAGAATACTTTATACACACAATATTTGTTCTTATTCTATCATTAATCAAGAATGTATGCGCGCGACAGCGGCACTGAAACTATTTCCGACTTTTACAATCTGCTCCATGATTAATGAGTACATACTATTTTACATATGTATGCCATTAACTACACGTAAAAAAAACAATAATGAACAAAATTATCACGTTAAAAATGTAAAAATGTAAGTAACACAAGATTTATTAATTCTATATTATTATTCTAACGACTTTAAACGCTCGCTTCGCTCGGGTATGTTCCCGGGTGCCTATGATACTTTAGGTCATAATCTATGTTTATAATAAAATTGTAACTAAGCCGAATGTGTACATTCAATATTTTTTGGAAAATCTTATTGAAATAGACATTATTATCGATACAGAGTCCAAATCTATAGTTTTTAATCTATAGTTTTTTGTGATAGCTGGTTATTCGGGTCAACATATAGGATACATTTTACAGCGGGAAGATGTCTCATTTCTGAGAAAAAATACAAAAACTGCATTGTAAGAGTATACTAATATGTAAAACCTAAGAATTTGGTTTTTGGTCATCGAAACGCGGGCGAAACCGCGGGTCATGCTAGTCTATTTATAAATAAATATAATATATTTAATAAATATATATAATAATAATAAATATGTTGGGACATTAACACACAGCACCATCTAGTTCCATGGTAAGCTACGAGGATAGTGTTATGGATACCAGATAGTTGATACACTACACATATATAACTTCAAATACATACATATTATAAATATAAACACCCATTAAAAACATTTGTGCTCATCACACAAATGAATGACCCTAACGAGACTCGAACCCGCGATCGCTGGCTCAGAAAGTAGGGTCACTACAAACTGAGCCAAACGTGTCGTCGCTAATGTACTAAATTTCATCCGTTTTAGCTTGAAGGAGTACACATGCACACACATATAACCTTTTGTGTTCAGTGTACATGTACACACATAATATAAACTTTTACATTTATTAACGGTTATCCTATTTTTGTCTTTGTAAAAAAGTAAATGTAAATTAGCAAGGTCACCGCCGGTCGCTAGCTGAAAAAATTAAAGGCGTTATTTTAAAATCTTACAAAAAATATATTTACATAAAATGTTAATATAAATAAGGAAGTATCGCCAGAGTGCGATAAGGCTCTACGTGAGATAGAACAGAGTGGATTAAGAGAACGATGCGAACTAATCCCGCTGACCTATCTGTGAAGACCTAATAAATTGAATTCATTTCTTTTAGAAGATTTATTAAAGCTAATGCTTTGTTCAATCTGGGTATCGATCCAGAAAATATCAATATGAAAAATTGATCAGCATTATCGCCTTAGCGATTAACATTACATATATATTAATATTATTCTTTAATAGACACATTTTTTTTGACTTCAATCGCCTTTATTGGATTTTATTGCATTATTATCTTTGGCATGCATTTTACTTCTTCAAAAAAAAAATGGGTCTAATGTATAAAATTTAAAATTTTGTACTTTATTTACTTTATTATTTACTGCGTCGGTTTATGTTCTTAATTTTTTGTTAGGATATTATGCATACTTTATTTATAAAAGTAATGAAAAGTGGATGTTTTGGAATAAAGTCGTCAATCAAGTGTGAGCGAAGGAACAACAGGTTGTTTATAAAATAAATTCAACCTAATGACATAATGTTTTTCTTAGTAGTTTAAGATCTGAGATCTGATATGCATGTTTCTATAAACATTCAGTACAAAATTAAATTAGCAAAAGTGTGTTAAAGAGATTTCTTCCAGTAAACCCATGGAAGTGAGAGACAAGTAAAGGGTTAGGTACACAAAGTTTCTGTTTAAATTGATCACATGGGTGCTTGTTCGCTTGGTTTAGATAAAGTGCGATGTTTAGAACTGCTACGTTGTATATATTGTCGCAATATAGATAAAGTGGAAAATGGTGTTAGGTGTCATTATGTTATTTCTGTCAACACGAGATCAAACATAAAACTACGCATACAAAATAGAGAAAAGATATATGAATAAAATTGTTTTGTTTTCGTAAATTTAGCTGTGTACATAAACAAGAAATAAAGTGTTTTTTTTAAATACGTAAATCTCGCGACAAGCTTTAATTTATTTCATATTAATTGTGTAATGTAATAAATTGATGGGTTTGATTTAGTTTAAAGTTAATTTCTTCTTTTTCAAGCATTTAAATAAAAGCTTGTTTTTAAAAGTGTTTTTTTTTTACAATTATTTTATTTAGAACAAAAATTATATTTTAACACCAATATTATTATATAATTTAAAAGTTACACCATCGACGAGGAGAACGTGGGGAGCTTGGCACTCATTAATAAAGTCATCCCTCAGCCAAATAAGTAATTTAATCAAAGTTGAGCCTCAACTAAGGGGACAACTAATTCGATTTCAATGTTCAAAGATCATAAGACGCGCTATATCTTCTATTGTTGTTGTTTGCTTAAAACATTATATAGTAACTAGCCACTTGCTACGGGGTTGTTTCGGTGCTTTTTTATTTTATTTTCATAATAATTGGGTTATTTTGAAATAAAAATGGTAAGTCTGTAGTATCTTTAATGGATGAACCCTTAAGTTATTAAAAAAAAGAAGCATATCTCCGTAGGGTCAACATAACAAATCATACCAAACTTGAATAAAATCAGTTCAATTGCATTGCCACGAAATACTAAGCAAATATTCCACACATATATGTATGTAGATTGTTATTTTTATATCTATAACACTATCTTAAAATATTAAATAAGTCATTCTTGTATATTTATATATTTTATTTCGTGCTTTAAAATATATAAATATACAAAAAGTGATTTGTACGAAATTTTGTAATTTGATAAGGTTTTGCTTTTTATGTTTATCTATATTAGTCTTCTCTGCAAAAAAAACTTTTCCAAAAAAAATCGATTTTACAAAAAAAAACGACGAGTGAAGCTTTTCGTTAAAAAATATATTTAGTAAAATATTGTAGAAAAGACTAGGTACATGTTCATTGCTCAACTTTGAAATTACCAAACGAAATAATTTAAAGGTCTTCATAATTTTATTCTCATCTAAAGGCTCATTGTAACTATAAAATTTTATTGTTGGACGACATAGTCTGCATCATATGTACGCCTTTGTCATATTATGTTTGGACACTCATAGAAAATTACAGTTCTAATTATCATTTTAAAGACTTTGTGTACAGTTAATTAACCATAATTGCCAAACAGAATAACACGTATTTTCAGAGTTCATTTTACATTTAATGTGCACATACTTATTCGACTTTAAATAGCTCTCTGAAATTATTTAATAAACTGGTTGCTAGTTAATTAGTAGTCTATATGTTTATTAGACTTTAACAAATAGATATACATAGTCTATTATTCATATTATATTAAAATATTTATTTTAATCCCTCCACGACCGCGGACACCCCAGCGTTACAGTTAACAATAGATTTCTTAGATATTTAATTAATTTCTTAGAAATTTACTTGGAGGTGTTAAACAAAATTAGCCTATGTTGCTCCTTATAACATCAGCTATCTGCCAGTGAAAGTCCTATCAAAATCAGTCCAGCTGTTTCGGAGATTAGCCGGAACAAACAGACAGACAGACAAAAAATGAAAAAAAAAATGTGTTGTTCTTATAAGTACGTATATAATTTCTTATGCATTTTGTAAAAAGCTGCTATTTTGATATTACAAAACAATACTCCAATTTTATTCATATGTATAGTTTTGACAAGCTTTGTAAAATCAATTAAATAAACAACATAATTGCTAAAGGTAATCCACACAAAATGCAGCGAATGTCAAGTTTTCAGTCTACGAAAATATGTTCACAGGAATTCGTTTAAGCATTTCAGAGTTAATAATATTATGTTATATAAGTTACTTTGCCATGAGTTTAATAAAGTTAAAAATACTTTTATCGCGTATAAAACGGGGTTACTGTTCTCTTTTATTATAAATGGGTTTTAACTGCCTCTAAAGAGAAGAAAGTATTCATTTCATTTGTATGTTTGCTTATGTAATTTACACGTTAAATGTATAACGTTTAGGTACTTTAAGAATTGTCTGTTCTAGATTCAAAGGTAAAATTTTACCACTAATTCTACTAATATTACAAATGCGAAAGTTTTGGACGATGTATAGATGTCTGGATGTATAGATGTGTGTATGTTTGTTACTCTTTCACGCAAAAACTACTGAATGGATTTTAATGAAACTTTACAATAGTAGATATAGCTCATACATACATCAGAAAAACACATAGCTTACTTTTTATCTCGAAAAAATATACGGTGCCTATGGGATAGATTTGTTTTTGTTTTTCTAAAGGCGAACTCAAGCGAAGACAGGGTAAGCCGCTGGTGTGGAATAATTACTTTATCACCTCCAGGTATATTTCTAAGAAATTATTTAAATTTCTAAGAAATCTATTGTTAACTATAACGCAGGCGTGTCCGCGGTCGTGGAGGGATTAAAAGTAATTTTGAAGTGACCACAATTTGGTTGTGGAGCTGTATATTCCCAATTAAAAATTTACTAAGGGCCAGCCGAGTTAGCTAAAATAAAATTTTGCTATTTTTCCGACGACAACAGTTAGGCAGTTATTTGCTGTGTTGAAAAGAAAATTCTATTGTAATCTGCCTAGCCGTTTTACGCGAAGCACTCATAAAGAGTCATAAAAATTCTAAAAGTAGAGTTGTTTTATTTTCTACATTCAGTTGGCACTGAACAAAAAATCAGTGAACACAAAATATTCAAAGTATAAACGCAGCTACGATATTGTAAAGATAAAAGAACAGTTAAAAGTTTGTATAAAGTAGTAACTTGAAAGTACTACATAAAATCGACTGTATTTTATTGCAGCTTATTTCACAGCAGAATTATAAACAAAAAAATATATAACATAGAATTATATCACTTTAGCCTATTAGTTATTAATTTTAAAAACTAAATAGTTAAAAAAAAACAGAACCAGGTCATGTGAACCCAAATCAAATAAAAAAATAAACAACATAGGGTGGCGTTCCTTACCTAACGAGAGTGCACAAAAAATTAAGTTAGTGATTTGTTAAACAAGAAAATTAAATTAAACTAAGTAAATTTTAAAGTGGTTTAATTACTAATGGTGTTGATATAAATAAATATAATCGATAAATGTGCGGGGTAATTCCATAATAGAATGATAATATTCGACCGGGACCCGATAGTGTAGTTATGATAATATTATATCGAAATATTCTAAATTACAAGTTATTGACACCGCATTGTAATACTGTGAGTACCAATATAGTGCCCATAAAATATATCACTGTGTATTTTAGTAAGAGCTCTGCAGATACAAAGCATCGTATAACGTTTTATGACCTTCTGTTTTGATGCTCTTAGTCTGATAAATATTAAACGATAATACGAAAATGATGCAATGAAATTGTAATTGTAATAGACATAAGAAAAATTTAAAAAGACATTTTTTAATTGTAATGGCAGTTATATCAGACATGCAGGTTTCCTCGCGATGTTTTCTTTCAACGTAAGACAAATGTTAATGATGTTAGATATGATTCACACATGAAAATATCAGAAGTGCGAGACCACGGATTTGAACCCGCTTCACTGGGGTCATCAAGCGAAAGCGTTACCACTGGGTTACTGTTATCTTTAAACGGGGTTATCTTTAAATAATATCTATAAATCATTTTTGTTTTAAACTTATCTCTGAAATGAAATTTTTAGTAATACGTCAAATATTGGTCCCTTCTTACCATTGTAATAGTTTTTGTCAAAGTCCAAATAAAAATGAAATATCTTTGAATTTTAATCTTATTTTTTATAGTAGTGATTTTTTAGAAGTTATTTTTAAAACTGCGCTAATTTTTGGAGGATAAACCCTGCAAATTTCATTTATCTAGGACTAAAGCGTCATTTGAAAAAATGCATTCAAAAGGCTAGGTGCTTAAATATTTTAGTAAGCACTTAAAATAATATTAATAAGTTGTTTTAAAAACGTCATTCTAATAATATCTGCGCTTATGAAAAAAACTTACTCTTAGCTATGGTACATTTATTTACTCTTTATTTTCACGCTGAATTCATTGGAAAAAGACTTTGCAGCGTTTCTTCCGCCACTAAGGTTTTATGCTAAGCTGTCTCGGTGGTCTAGTGCATATCATGTATGGCTACAGAAAGTTTGTCAAGAAATTTTGAGTAACAGTCCATAATTGGGAACTTGGCAGTATTTTACCCCCATTCCTTGGAGAGAGCACGTAATGCCGTCACTTTTGATCTATCAGTCATGTCACACAATGTATGAGTGGGATTAGACTTTACTATGTAAGGCATCTATCTTTATATCAGATGTAACTGTTTTTCGAAATATAGAACTTTTATTCCATGTTACACATAGGCTTTGCTTTTATCGAAAACGTAAATAGCTATACGCGTGGAACATCGGGAAATAAGAAGTTATTCTTGTCTGTTTATGGTAATGTTAGAATATAAAAACCACGCTCATTCAAGAATCCTATCAATCATAAAGCTAATAGTAAAAATCCTAAAAGCTATTCTATTGGTTTAGCTTCGCTTCCATACATATACATATTATAGATATAAAAGGATTACTGCTTTTTTATCGCGGTGTTAAAAGGAAGCCGCCGGCACTACGGTTCACGGCGCGGTGATATTCAAACTGACTATTCAGGCGTAAAGGCAATTTAACCCTGAAGGATTGAAAATAATGTTTCTCCCTAAAATGAGTAAAGTAATGGCATCTTATTTTAAAATAACCCTTTCAGCTCTGTCATCGCGACTTAATCCCAACATAAACAGATAAGTTACACGTATAAGAACACTTTCAATGCTTCAGTATTATAATATCACTAGCTTTTCATACAGGCGCGTTCCTAGTATTCATATTTGTGATATTATATACAAGCAGCGCCACCTTTTGGCTAATTTTATTACTAGCCGTAGTACTCTAAAGCACATAGTCCAACTGTGTACGAAATTTTAGCGTTAACAAGTAACAAACATATTACATATACGAACGGACACATATACGCACACATACTCAATTTTTTATTTCTTATTACATTTATATTAGTGATATGATTGCATAATGGCATTCAGTTAAACCTTTTAATAATCATGTAATAAAAAGATTTTTTTAGGATTTTGTACCTCAAAATAAAAAAGAACGCTTCTAGGATCACTTCGTTATCCGTCTGTCTATCTGTTAGTCTTTCTATTCGTCAGTCTGTCTGTCAAGGCCCCTTTTCTCAAGAACGCGTGGAGGTTACATCAAGTTAAAATTAATATAAAATACTGATCTGGCTGTGAAAAAAATCAAACTTCTAAATCAACGCAATCAAAAGACACGGCCGTTTAAGATTCCTATTTTGACATTTGCCAGGAAATCAAAACATAGAGGTTACTTAGTAGGATACTTCTCATTGACCTAGAATTATGTAACTTAGTACAAGTAAAGGGAAAAATTTGTGAAAACCGTTCATTTATAATTACGTCACAAAAACATATTTGCGATTGTAAACTTATTTTAATGTTTCATGTAACAGAACCCTTTTCTTCTCATTCTCGCATTTATCCTTTTTTTTTAATTTTAACCATTATAGAGATGTCACAGTGGAATTAAGCTCTATCATAATAATTTTATTTGTAGTAAAAATATAAACTTTAATTGGACCGCTCAATTTGTTTTCCTAAAGCAACAGCAAAATTGAACTCCACAAAAAGTATAATAATTAGAATTACTTGTACCTCGAATTATATTCTATAATAGCAGAAGTTACGTGGGATAAAAAAGAACAAAATATTGCTTACATCATTTTTGCCACAAATCACTTACATCATTTTTTTAGTATGCAAAGGAACATAATCGACAATTGGAAAATCGCTCGTTTTCACGCGTAAAAGTTAACCTCATGACCGCTCTTGACATGTTTGCTTATGTTTGACAATTCGCTGTTGGTCCTTTGAATATTGGGTTTGAATAAGTAAACTCGCTCAAGAAGAGTGCTCTACCAAATGGTACACTCGGGCGCCTCTAAAAGGGAGACGATCGACAGAAGAGCGCTATTGGGTAGGACTGTTCTTTTTAGGCAACTATCATATTTATAGTGGTGGCGCTGACGTCACTATACGTTGTTAATGTCAAAACATGGCAAACTTAAAATTTTAGCCTAAATACGAGTATTACATATATTTTAAAGTCATATGTTATTCTTTAATCTCCATACTATGAAAATACATTTAAATATACTTTGCAGAAAAGCTATAATCCTCGGAGCCAAAGTGCAGCTTATGAAAAGCTTGCCTTAAATGTTGAGCGCTTTCAAAGAAATCATTATTTCAAATAAATATAATAGGTAATATTACCTATATTTATTGCTCTTATTTCAAAAAGCATATGTAATATTGGGAAAGACATAGGTATTATTCGACGACACGTTTGTCTCAGTCTCAGTTTGTAGTGGCCCTACTTTCTATGCCGGCGGTCGCGGGTTCGAGTCCCGCTGGGGGCATTCATTTGTGTGACGACGAATGTTTGTACTCCAGTCATGAGTGTTTATATTTATAATATGTATGAATTTAAAGTTATATATGTGTAATGTATCAACTATATGGTATCCATAACACAAGCCTCGTAGCTTACCATGGAACTAGATGTTGCCGTGTGTTAATTAGGTACATATGTATGTATATTTTAATTTTCATATAGAATAAAATACAGTCAAATTGCTTTGCGAAGAAAAAATATTTTTTTTTGTAAATTAAAACTTCATTAGGAAATAATTTATTTATGTAATAAAAGTACAATTTAAATTGTAAATCTTCTAAATATCTTACAAGTTTAATCAGACTACCTACAGTTGCACACTGCGAGGACGTAATGTAGGTTATTTTTTTCGTTTTGTGAAATAAATTGCCCAGTCCAAGGCTTTACTAAGCGCAATCTGAAATAATCGCATTTCTTGTGAACTTGTTAAATGTAATTCTCTAGTGGCCGTTTCTCAAGAATTCAAAAAGTACGTATGTACATATAAGTTTTATTATTATTATTTGTTAAAATAAAGTAAATAGGAAAACCTAACTTTTATTATTAGATTGTGTGGTTGTTAGTAATTCAAGTAATTTTAAATAATCTTGAAATTATTATTATCTTAATATAAAATAAAGGAAGCACTTTTATTTATCTAAACAAAAAAGTAATTAGGATCTAAGCTCCTAACAGGCTGTTTGCTTCAAGAAAAGAAAGTGCACTTATACGGATAACGTTCGCGACACGCGAGCGCGTTTAGTGGCGGCCCTTATGCACATCATTACTGCATCTTTTTTATTAAAACTGTGTTAACATTTTAAAATGTTATAAAAAGAAAAGAGGTCCATTGGCAAAAGGGACACTATAGGAGCTTTTTTTTATTCTTATACTATCCAATCACTACACATCCCTAGGTTAATTCCCCATATAAACTTTCATCCCCATTTTAACTATCTTAAGGGATAGTTTCCGGAATAAAAATATCCCTTGTCTTTCCAAAGGTCTCAAACTATCTTCTTACAAAATTTCATCTAAATCAACAAAGTAGTTTTTAAGTTACAAACATATCTTTCCTCTTTATAATAGTAGCATAGATGGAGATTAAGATATTTTTGGATTCATTTTCATGCTACCTTACATCGTAGAACGCACTAGGAGGTAATTATGGGTTTATTAGTAAGATATAAAACTATGACTCTATAACAATGCAGTAATGTAGCATCGCCATAAATGTTGAAAAATACGCAAAAAGAATAAAAATGTTTTAAATTTCAATAAGGATTATTGAGCATCGAGGAGAAAAATCAGAAAGGATGGATGTCACGAAAGTAATCGATGACTTCGCGAGCACTGAATCTTGAAAGAATATTAAAAGTACCGCGCAATTATATTCTATGTAAGCTATGAAGCAATGCTACTATTTACTATTTAAAATTTACTTAATGATTTACTTCCGCAGGGTCCACGTTTGTTTTCACAAAACTTCCATTTCCTTGCATTCGGACCAGAAAGGGCTAATTATGCTACTGGAATAACATAATAATATATAAGTATGTATAATGAGACGTATTCGTCATTCGTTAAGTAACTTTTTATAAGCTTTTTGTTAACTTAAATTATGTAAGCTATCCATTTCAACATTTGCAAAACATTTTTCAATCACTTTCTGGTATCCAATTGAGCTGAAATTTGGTATTCTACCTATGATGACTAGGGCCCGAAGTTTAAGCCGGAAGATAATAAAAACTTGTTTGTAAAAATCTGTTTATACTTTTATTTTATTGTGAAGCTTGTAGAATCAATCATAATGAGATTTCCTACCTCTAAAATCACCAAATTAATTCGATACGGGTTATTTTTTCAGTGTAAATGTTTAAATGAGAAATTCCCTTAAATACAAATTTGATATAATTACGTTATTTATTTTTATAGTTAAAAAGTCGTGTATTATAAAGTATATAGTAGTCGTATGATAAATATATTAAGGTACTGTTAAAATTGATATTTCAACCACAATCTCCGAAATCACATTTTTCAAAAATAGAGAGATCTCAGTACGTAAAGTACCTACCTGAAAACTACAGTGGTAGAATTGTGTATTTAAATTAAGTTTAAGCAATTTTGACTGTGAGACTAGGTATTTCTTTTAACAATTGTTTTCTAGTTACATAAGGTTTAAACAGAAACGACGGCACCAGCAGCTACCGTGGATAGGCGACCACAAATTGGCACAACGCACACCAACAATCAAAGCTTGAAGAGCTAGTTTTAACTTTAATTTCGAATTTTAATGAGATAAGTGATGATCATTACAAATAATCTATATCTATATTATACTCGTAGAATGTAATATTGTCTGTCCATTTTAATTTATTCACACCTAAATCGCTGAACAGATTTCGATGAAAATTAACAAGAATAAAGTTCAACATGCAGAAGAACATAGTCTACCTTTTACCTTGCTTTGTACTATACAAGCGGGACTACTAGACAAAACTAATTTTGTATAAAGATGTTAACTTAACATAAAATTTCAACATATTTAACTTAATAATGTTTCTACTTAGTATATTTATAAATCGAAAACATACAAAAATATAGGTCGGTACATCCGCATAATACAATTATTAAAGTAATAAGTAATAATGCTGTTAAATTATTATTTTACTTATTAACTTTAAGAGTAAAAGTTTTAAAAGAACATTCTGGAATACTACCAACATAAATATGTATATATCAACTTATTATTTTATAAAACATAAATAAATATTGCGAACTCTCATGAATACGCACAATATTTGTAACCAATTTCATTGCAAAAAATGTTCTAAAATACCCTATTTGTATAATCAATATAAACTGCAAAGTGTAGGTGACACAGTTTATTTTTTATCACGATACATCGAGTGGTGTCCGTGATATATTAAAAGTTTGCAAAACGACTCCAGCCAGTACTTTTAAATACTTCTTATTAATAATGTACACTGATTTCGAAATAATTTAAAAACTACACTTAGGCTGATTTTTTTTCTAACATATTTAAAAAATATATGATTAAAATCGATTGAAAACAATTGATGAAGATATAAAATAAACATACACAGAAAAAAATACAGCTCCTATCAAGTAGTTTTCAAAGTCGGTCAAAGTAAATTTCATCGTAATCTTATTTTATAATGTAACTTTGTTACTTAAGTCTATATATTAATAGGTAAAGATATAACATTTGAGTCCTAGCTTTTACTCCTCTGTTTGTCAAATGATTTTCTTTTTTTTTTTACTTAACAGCTATTGACAAGCTTTAGTGTTTGTTATCAATAAAAAAACGGTTTATTTTTAATACAGATAGGTAAATTCTACTCATAAAATATATGTTTTTCTTCAAATTTTTATTAATCATTATGTTTGAAATTCAACTACGAGGCGAATACTAGTATGGATAAAATCACGTCCTATATCATATTAGTCGTCTAATTTTGGTAACACAAAATGACGTTATATATGTTACCAAAATTAGACTTCTAATAGCGACATAATTTAACATGTTAATTTAAGCATGTTATAAAAATAACTGTACAGAGAATTTCTCTTCATCTTCAGTAAGTAATCAGCCAAGCAATGAGTATGAAGCGGCGTACTCGAGTCTCGACTGTCGCGGTTGATTACGGATTACGTAAACCTAGCTAAGATAACCTTCAGTTTAATTTGCTCAGACAGAGATTACGCGTTATCATTCCGCTCTTGTATTAGATACTTATATACCTGTACATATTTTTAATTATTTATTGTTTTATTTGAATTTTAGGGCTCATACACACGACAACTTTTTAACAGGCAGCGGACATGTTTAACACAAAGCCGTTGCAAATATATTACTGTCGCAAAAAGGTTATGAAAATATGTATGTCAATGATGACTATTTCTCTCTATCAATGCACATTTAATGCTTCGAAAAATTGGCCACCCACCATATAACAAAAAACAGTTCAATAATACAATTACATATTACAGCCCAAGAAATGTACGCTCATAAATAAAACGTTATGTGCACAGGTATTTAGAAGCTAATTTTGGAAGGTAAAGGCTTAAAAAATATAAAAAATGTAGCCTAATTTTCATCACAATGTACATATAACGTAACTCATTCGTATTTGACTCGCACTTACTGACATTTTTACGTTACATTTGACATTATAAAATGATTTGTTAAACGTTCACTTTATTTCGATTCAGTAGGTATTGGTTAAGCTTATTCATATATGATTAATAATTTGTATTTGCTAAATACTTTATAAAATGTACGAGATATTTTAGATATAATCAGTATTTAAAGTTAGAAAAGAAATTGTAATGCCCATTTTTATTGCGTGTACGACCTTTGTGTGGATAACAAGAATTGTCATTACACTAAATAGTGTATTGAAACAAAAAATCATGACATTAAGATATTGTTATATTGAATAACGTGTAAAATAGAGCAATACATTTAATATCAGAATAGAGACAGTAAATAGATTTCTGTACTCTTTATATACCTACTGGCGGAACAGATATATAAGAGCTTATAGATGAGATCGATTAAAGCTGTTAGAAACTACTTAAGATAGTGTGAAAATAATGTTGGAGCTTTTACTAAAAAAAAATTGTCTTCAGTATTCACTATATATAAATTGAAAACTTACAAGTCTTTCATATGTATGCCAAATAAAAATATTGTATCGCCAGATGGGATTCTAAATATTTTTTACAGAGTACAATTTTAATATTAATAATAATAATTAATCATAAAAATATAAAATATAGTTTTGTTTTGATAATAATCTTTGTAAACTTTTTTTTCGTCAACAATTAATGTAATAAATCTAAACCTCTAAATAATAATTGAAACATCTGCAAATAATCTTTCAACGTGTCCATAGAATCCATAAAAGAGTTCTATCACAATATTGTCTTACCTCTTTCTTGAATATTTGTTCAAAGTTACTTATAATGTATATATTCAGCGCTTTTTAACGTCCTACTACTGGGCACGGGCCTTCCTTCAATACGAGGGGGATCACGCCATAGTTCACCACGCTGGCCAAGTGCGGGTTGGCGGATTTCACATTTCTTTTGAAAACTTGCTAGGTTCTCTCAGACAAGCAGGTTCCCTCACGATGTTTTCCTTCACCGTAAGGCAAGTGGTAATCATGTTAAAAATGATTCGCAAATGAAAATATCAGTGGTGCGACCCGGGATCAGAACCCACTTCACTCGGTTTCCCAATCGAGCGCGTTACCACTGGGCTACCGCTACTTTAATTTTAGAAATATGATAAAGTATGATAAATAGTAAAGAATAAATAATGAAAGTAAAACAAACATAGCAATTAGGTAGCTACTAAGTTCTGTTAAACATTACTGAAAAGTTAGCTGAGCTTTTTCTACATAAAATTAATACTAACAAAAATTTTCTACGAAAATCACACTTGTAATACGTTAACATATTTCTAGTCGCAGTGCAGCTGTTCATTTCGAAGCCAACATTAATTTACATAACGTTAATTGGAATATATGAGATAATGGTAAATGTAAAATTTACCTCACGACCTGAAGCTACGAGGCTGGATAATATTTATCTAAGACAACCATGTATTTTAAGTTGTTTATAGGAGTTTCAGTAGTTTAAATAATTTAACATCTTATTTTTGACGGATCTTTACATCAAAAGAAATCTGTCCCATTTTCTCTGAATTTTCTAAAAATAAAAAACATTTTTTATTAACACTTAAAACAATTTACAAAAATCATCCAACTCTAAAACCAATGTTTTAATATAAAAAATAAAATAAATATAACAAACATCATAAGTCGTTAAATACCTTTAAATATTCATAGTATATTTTTTTACTTAATGTTAGTTGCTAAAAGTCTGTGTGATTTAAAACAAAATTTATTAGCGTTTTTTTTTCAAAACATAGCTTATTTTTATACTTATTTTTGAATAACCATTTATATTCTTGTAACATTCTCAATATATATTTTATTTACATGTTTCGAATATTTTCCTTCTGATGTGGGTAGCCAAGATATGGGCAAGGAAACACATGTGTGTTAGACGACGATCCCAAACAGGAAACTTAAACACCCTAAAGCGAGGTAAGTAACTGCGCGGTCAATACATTTACTTGTAACAAATCAGCTCATTTTTAAATTTACTTAAAATACAATTGGTTCTCTATTTTAATGGCAATTAATTTTAAATCTTCTCTCAATTTTCTAAAATGTTGTAATTTTTCATATACATACAGTATTTCAGACATGTGTTTCATAATCTAAAAACCTTATTTTTACTAGTTGGACGTTGTTTTAAAAAGAGTTTTGTAAATAAAAATAAAAATGTACAAGTTTTGATGTCCTACTTGTACATTTTTCACGACCATAAAGAAAAAATTCACACGAAGATAACATGAAAAACTTTGTGAGTTATGCATAAGTTTATTTTGTGAAATGGATTCGTAAACTTTTAGATGCTAAACTGACACGAACAATCATAAAATTCTCGAGGGTCGTCCAGCCTTGAAAAAAAATTTCCGGGTGAGAAATTATCATAAATATTATTAACATACAGTTTTCTATATTTTTTATGGGTTTGTAAAACTATTTGTTATCATTTTACCTTTATAAAAACTTCTTTTGTAAGTTACTAATGATTTACCCTCGCTTTGCTCGGGTCGGGTACTTGTGCATTCATCCGTGAGTCCATAACTTCTTTAACGTTAGGAAATGCATTTATTTACACATACGACCTACATAAATAGGTATAAGTGATAATTACATGTAGAACTCACCAACTAGAAAAACCAGTACTATCCACTAAAACCTAACGGAACCATCCGCGTCTTAACAGAGTATCGTAGGATCGTTTCGCACTCAACCACGACGCCAAAGGGTTGCTCCAACGGTCCACTCAGTTATCAGCAAGCTACCAGGAGCAACCCGCATGGTACACCGCATAACGAAGCGTATCTCTTGGCTTCACGCCCGGCTGGACTGCCGGATGCTTATGAGACCCCCCCTCTCCACACCACGACAAGCTCAACACTTATCCGGGTAAGAGTGCCGAAACTAATCTAACCTAACTGTTCTCTGTGTCACTCCAGGTTTTACAATCTATCTACATTTTCTTATGTATGTACTAAATTTCATTCAAATCCATCTTGCCGTTGCAGCGTAAAGAAATAACAAATATATACACACACATACAAAGTTTTTCATTTATTTATTAGTAACGTACAATTAATAAAACTTTTGTAATTAAAATTATTTGTAAACACATTTATTACAGTTAAAAAAGTATATTTTTATTTCAATTACAGCCCAAGAAAAACAATAGTGCAAGCCGTATAACAGAAAGTTTTAAGTCGTGTATTGCACTAACAAAGCTTTCAATTATAGAAAGTTAAAAATGTTAACAGTCTAACGAAAAAAATCGTGCTGTAGACGTTCATTTCTGAACCTTTTGTTGCCAGGTAAAAACGTAGTTGAGTTGAATTTAATGTAATAAATTTTATTCAAAGCGCGTATTATTAGGGTTGTATAATTTTGAATGTATTTTAAGTAACTAGCTAGGTTTTCAAGCAAAAACTTTGAGATTAAAGTCGTAGGTAGGAAGGGAATTGTTACAGACAGAAGATATGTGATGATGTTCTCCTAGCCGATTCCGGCCACGGCGGCCAACCTCAATGAGATTAGCCAACTGCGCAGGAGATATTATAGTGCTCAAGTGTACGCGCAGACACAAGTGCACTCTCTATTCCTATCACTCTCATACTCCGGTGGGACGACCACTCGACACGACCGGTGAGAGTTAAGGCGCAGGACCGACGGCTTTACGTGCTCTCCGAGGCACGGGGGTGAAACACCGCCAACTTCCCAACTCCGGGCTGTTACTGAGACTTACTATACAGGAAAACTCAATAACTAAACTTGGCCCGACCCGGGACTCGAACCCAGGACCTCCGGGTGTGCAGCCGTACATGCTAGCCACTACACCACCGAGATAAGAAGATATACGTACTCGACGACACTGTAATTACCAGGTTTTTATTTTTTAATATTTTGTCCATTATAATAATTATATTAACACAACTCTCGTGTTCGCTTTGTATTGGCTGCAAATCATCGCTTGTCGTGTTCCCAATGGTTGTGCCAATCACCTGACAGAATAGTTAGTGCATATACGTATTACGTACGCACTCGTATGTCAAATGTCACACTTTATTAAAATTGATTGTTTAGTGAATTAGTGAATATGTTTCATTATTTCACTAACCAAGAATATTGAGATATGGTTTATACTTACCACATATAGCACAATAATATGTACGATGCGAGTAGATTTTCATGCGAAATGAATGAAATCCACCGAATTGCTATATTACTATGTACACTTAGACATTGGGGACTAACTAGTTCTAGCGAACATATGCGTATTGTACATATTTGATCAAACTCTATCAAACACTTTATGTAATCGCGTACAAATTAACACATCGGAGAAACAGATATTTTTAAATTGTTGTTTTGTAATCTGCAACGGTAATAGTGCCTGCTACAAAAAGATTTTTTAAATAGTCCCATTAATATAAATGCGAAAGTTTCTATGGATTTTTGTTACTCAATCACGTCAGAACGGCTGAACGGATCTGGATGAAATTTGGCACAGAGATAGATTATGGTCTGGAATAGGTTACTTTACTTTTTATATCGGAAAAATGCATGCGTGGGATAGATTTGTTTTTGTTTTTCACTAGGGACGAACCCGAAGCGAAGCGTGGGTGAGCTGCCGCTAGTGTAATATGGCCAAAACGATAGATGCCCTTGGCTAGTTGTCCTTAGTATTTATAACATTGCGGATACTCTCAGAAGGGACGACATTACTCGTATTAATTCAATATCATCCTACCGATAGCTTTTTTTAGTAAAATATTTATAAATTATTTAATAAATTTAGTTAGTCTTAGCTGATATGTAATTTACAGACTGTTCATTATTTTATTTTTTAAATATACTAAGGGCCAACAAAAATAATGATTTTCAAAGTCATTTCTTAATCCGGTACCTTTTTCGTAAAAAAAATATTATTTACATTATTATTTAAATTTTGATGAATAGGTAAAATATTATTCAAAAATTCCAAAAGCTAAGCCCAACCGCTAAGTATATATGTAGACATTTACAATTATAACTAAATTATTCTAACCTCTTAAAAAGTAAATCTAGGCATTCGCTTATTTCGTTTAACTAATAGATTGTAACAATATGCAGGGAGTTTAATAAAATAAATAAATGACAAGATGTCATCTCTTTAATGCCAGCATCTGTAAGAAAACTGGGCCACGTCTCACTAAAGTGAACGATGCCGCCGCACTTAACTCTAATATGGAAATCCACAATTTTTTACTGAACGATATTTTAATAGTGTAAATAGTTTTAAGCTCTGCTCTAAATCTAAGAAGTTGTATGTATTTTAAAAAATAACGATTAAGTAGTTGGCTTCAGCTACTGTATTCGGTCCTCACGTGTACCCAAAACATGATTATAGAAAAAAAATGGGCCACACTATACAAATACTCATTACATAATATTGGTTTAATTCCAAAAAGTAACAAAAATGAACTTTATATGAAGTTGCTATGCGTTAGCAACAAATAATATTATTATTAAATATCTATACATATAATAAAATTATTATTAAGCCGAATCTGTTCATTAAATATTTTTGGAAAAACTTATTGAAATAAACATTATTATCGATACAGAGGCCGAATCAATAGTTTTAGAATTTTTGTCTGTCTGTCTGTTACCGCATCACAGAAAAAACCACTGGAGAGATTTTGATGAAATTTGGTACGGTGATAGCTGGTTATCCGAGTCAACATATAGGATACTTTTTACCGCGGGAAAATATCTCATTTCTGAGAAAAAATTCAAAAACTGCAATGTAAGAGTAAACTAATATGTAAAACCTAAGAATTTGGATTTTGGTCATCTGAACGCGGGCGGAGCCGCGGACAATGCTAGTTATTTTATAAAATTTGTAGATCTTCATCAACTAAACAAGGTCAGCTAGAATCATACAAATGATGATATTACAATGACATTACATTAAATATGCTTTGTTTGTTTCCAGTACTTTTTTTAACGTCCCACTTAAGGGTATGGGCCTCCCTTCCATATCAGGCCATAGTAAACAATGCAGGCCAAGTGCTGGTTGGTGGACTTCACATGTCTTTCGAAAACTTGCTAGATTCTCTGAGACATACAGGTTTCCTCACGATGTTTTTATTCACCGTAAGACTAGTGGTGATCTTGTTGGAAGTAATTCACACATGAAAATATCAGAGGTGCGAGTTCCGGAATTTGAACCCGCTTCACTTGGTTTCCCAAGTATGCGCGTTACCACTGGGCTACCACTGTCATATATCTAGTTTGGGGCAAATTAACTTAATTTTACATTTTAAAGCAAAAACAAAAAAAGCAAGTAGTTGCTCTAACTTTCTATACACATAGCATTGTAGAGTATTGTTGTGAAACAGTCTTGAAATAAACTTGTAATTAAAGCGAGATTAAAACGGCTCCTATATAAACATGAACAACCCACATTTCCTGTCCTATGTATACGGCGTAAGTACATTTAATATTTTTTCACAGCTGTTTCCCTTTTGATAAAAGTACTACAAAACTGGATTGATATACCATCATATACTGTCTTAAAAATTCACATGTTATAGGAGTTATAAGACACTTTTACCAGACCATCCATACTATATTTTCATAGGGCCTTAATAAAACTTTTATTATTCATTATCAAGAGTGCCGTTGTTAACATCTTATTGATTTAAACAAAAGTAATGCTCACGACCATAATATATTGTGAGCTTTACTAGAGTGTAGTCCTCAGTTGGAATTACAAATAGGTTCTATTTCATTGACATAACGCTTGAGTCTTATTTATATTATTTTTTCTATCACAAATGAATATAAATATTATTATGAGAAAGAGTGTGTGTAAAAAAACATCTAGGGCTGTAGGTTTTTAAAATACAACTGTATGAAATATAAATATTTACATGCCAGCAATAAAATCAATATTGTAAATATTTTAGTTTACTCTTAATATATCAAAATACCTACGTATGTGGTTTAAATATAACAAACTAAATTTTCATGCTACGGAACCCTCGGTACACAATTAATACTTGTAAGTGTCCGTTATTTTAAATCTTTTAAAAGTATACATTTCTTTTAATTTTATATCCATACTTAATATTATAAATGTGAAAGTATGTTTGTTTGTTTGTCCTTTTTTCACTTCAAAACAGTGACGGATTGGCGACATTTTTTGTATTGAGATAGTTGGAGGGCTGGAGATTCATCTCGTAAGAGGGCAACCGTCCATCACCGACGGTGATTGTGACATCTAAATGAAATTCAATTAACCTCTTTCAATGTTCCAGTGGTTTCAATTATTATGAAGACACTGAATGACAAGTTTTGAAACGTGTACAAAACAAATCATGGCTATATCGGGGTGACCCATTTCCCAGGGTCTCAAATTAACTTTATATCAAATTTTATCTAAATTGGCTCAGCGGATTTTTAGTTTGTCCATTACAAACAAACATACAAAAAACTATTTTTTTCCCTTTATAATATTGGTATAGATTAGTATAGATATTAAATATTCGATGTTAAACTTGAATATACAAGTATTAAAGTTTAACATCGAATATTTAATATACACCCGAATAGCCCAGTGGTAACGCGCTCGCCTGGGAAACCGAGTGAAGCGGGTTCAAATCCCGGGTCTCGCACCTCTGATATTTTCATGTGCTAATCATTTCTAACTTGATTACTTAGCCTTACGGAGCCTTACGGAGAAGGAAAACATCATAGGGAAATCTGCATGTCTCAGAAAACCTAGCAAGTTTTCGAAAGACATGTGAAATCGGCCAACTTGCACTTAGCCAGCGTGGTGGACTATGGCCTGATTTCCTTGTATCGAAGGGAGGCCCACCCCCAACAGTGGGATGTTAAAAAGGGCTGAGTCCAATTCGGCTTAGTTACAATTTTATTATATGTATGAATAAATATTATGATCTTAATATTAAATAAATGTATATTTTATTGTAACTTTTTTATGACAATTTAATTATAGAATTTGGTTAATGATAGCTAGAATTTAGAAATTTTGTTTACAGAAGTTAAAAAGCTGCGAGTAAATATATGAACAGCACAAATAGTAATAATTTATAAGTATATAGTTGTAAAAGAAGTATTCGTGAGAAGATTGGGCGGCTTGCTAGTATTACAATAGTTCTACTCAAAATAAATAACCTGTAATAAATACTTGAATATTTTATATGAATGCTTCTGTTTTTTTTTTTAATTTTTTGTATAATTATATTCTTTACATTTTTAAATATATATATATATATATATATATATATATATATATATATATATATATATATATATATTTAAAAATGAATATATATATATATATATATATATATATATATTCTTTATAAGCACTGGAAAAATGTATTGATAAAGCTGCTATAAATATATAAAAACCCATCACGAAATTATAATTTTCAATTTTAACGTAAAATTTAAAGCTACAACAACTTCAGCATATTGCGATGTTGAGTAAATGACTGCATGTTTCCGCCCAAATGACTAAAGCCACGAATAGTAACATCAACAGCAGTTGACACACATAAATGTGTTTTGGCATCAGTTAGATGGTGTGGTGATGTTTAAATAATAATCGCGGATACTTTTATTCGATCAATTTAACTTTAGGTACGCTTAGAATCAATATGTACATAGTATAAAACAAAGTCGCTTCCCGCTGTCTATCTGTCCCTATATATGCTAGATCTTTAAAACTACCCCCCCAACGTGCGTTCACCTTGTCGTGGTGGGGGGGCTCAGTAGTGTACTCGCGAAGCCAAGAAACGCACAGGGAGGTGGCCCGCTTCGGTGGGCGGTGGGAGGCGGCCCTCTTCGGAGGGCGGTGTGCCATGCGGGTTGCTCCTGGTACTTCTCTGATAGCAGAGTGGACCGTGGAGCAACCCCATGGTTGTTGTGGTCTGCTTCGGCAGACCTGCCGTCGGGGCGTCGTAGTTGAATGCGTAAGCGATCCTGCGACGCCCCATTAAGACGGGGGAAGGTTTTGTTGGGTTTTAGTGGGTAGTACTGGTTTCGCCGGTGAGTCCCACACTTCGTGCGTAAATGCATTTCCCAACGTTAAAAAAAAAAAAAAAAAAAAGATCTTTAAAACTACGCAACGGATTTTGATGCGGTTTTTTTAATAGATAGTGATTCAAGAGAAAGGTTTCAACGGTAAAAGATAGTTTATAGTTCTTAAGGCGGAAGTACACTAATAGTTTAGTGCCTAAAACTAAGAATGTATGTATGTATGTATGTATGTATGTATGTATGTATGTATGTATGTATGTATGTATGTATGTATGTATGTATGTATGTATGTATGTATGTATGTATGTATGTATGTATGTATGTATGTATGTATGTATGTATGTATGTATGTATGTATGTATGTATGTATGTATGTATGTATGTATGTATGTACGTATGTACGTACGTACGTATGTATGTATGTATATATATGTATGTATTTAGCCCTTTTTTTAACGTCCCACTGCTGGACACGGGCCTCTCTTCAATACGATGGGAGATCAGGTCATAGTCCACCACACTGTCTAAGTACGGGTTGAACTAAGAATATCTAAGGATATTATGACTAAGCACTCTAGACTGTACCGTATTTGATACTCGTCATTATACAAATACGGCAAATTGACTTTGCTCAACTCGTTTCAAAATGTTTATATTTTTTTTTCTGTTAATCGATTATGCCAAACTCCATGTAAATAAATGCATTAGAAATTTTCTTTACAGAGATAATTTTAAAAATAAGTATTTTTACAGACTATACATACCTATGTGGTGCTATGCTGATTACAAAAACACACGGCCGAAAGGGACTGTGTATGTATTGTATACTATATTTTATATGTATGTATAAAATAGTAAATTACCTTTAAACATAAAAAGTAAACCGTGTCCAAAATCACTTTAACAGAAAGTTTTTTCTTTTTTTACAGATAGTGCATCTGTTTTCTTAAAATGTAGGTGACGTCACCCTACAACCTTTTTGTCTTAAGGAAAAAAAGTACTATAAGCTTCCTTAATTGATTGACTTAAGGTCGTGAAAGGAAAGAAAATTCTTGGGCACTGCCTAGTGTAGCCGTAATATGAAAGTTTTTTGTATTAATTCTACTATAAATAATTTATACCTATATTATAAATCTTATAATATTTTTACCAAAGCAACCTTACGTCGTCGTTTACAATAAATATGTATAATATGAAAAACCTCTAAGATATAGACATATATAAGAAAAATATATAATAGAAAGACCATACTATCTTTATCCGACTGCGGCGAAGCTTAAAGGAGACTATGAATTCAACCTGTACGTATATCTGTATATCCATTGTCAAATCCTATGTTCCCTCATGATTCCTAATCCATGATTCATACGTTGTTAGATTAGTCATGATAACGCAAGCATCGTGTTTGAATGTATTTAAAAGAAATCTTCCTAACCTACCGATTGGGGTTTCAAAATGAAGACAATTTTAAAAGTAAAGTAAAAGTAAAGTTTTAAAGTTTAAAAGTAATTTGGGATAGTAAATTATTAAATAAAACTCCAAATCTAACTGTAAATAAAGAAATAAGAAAAACCTATGACGTAAAAAATGAACTATAAAGATGGCAACAAGTTCACAAGAAACAGTATTATTATGCAGACGGAGACATACATTTTGGGACACACATCGTTAAATTGATTGTAACGTGACTATCCTAAGCATATTTTGGATAAACGTGGGAAATACTTCTCCTATGAAAGAATGAGTTTCTTTAATAAAAGTCTTAAGAAAGGCCCACATTGTAGGTAATATAATGAAACTTACAAGAATATAAACAAATTTATTCAAGTAAATAATTGCAGTTTCCATTTAAAATAGCTTGCAAATAACAGGGCAAACTTAATTAATCTTATTGTAATTAATGCACAAGTGTTACTTCAACACTTCACTTAATTAATTGCTTCCTAGATTCAATTGTGCTTTGGCTATCTTACTATATATTATTTATTTTTAGTTAATTAAAAATTAAGACATAGAATTGTTGTAATAAAAACTATTTAAACAATGTCTATTTTTTCTATTTTTAACATCCCACTTGCTGGGCATATGCTTCCCCTTAATGCAAGGTTAGTTAGGCCCACCACGCTGGCTAAGTGCGGGTTACCGGACTTGGCTGACTTGACATGGCTTTTAAATGTTCACGTTAAAAATGATAAGAATTACGTATCTATATTAATATTATAAAGAGGTAAAGTTTGTGATATTGCGAGTTTGTGAGTTTGTGATGTTGTAGGGGGTAATCTCTGGATATACTGAACCGATTTAGATGAAATTTGGTAAGAAGATAGTTTGAGACCCTGGGAAGGACATAGGATACTTTTTATCCTGGAAATTCTCCCTTAAGGGTGTGAAAATGGGGATGAAAGTTTGTATGGGAAAGCAAGCTTGGGACGAACCTGAGCGAAGCGAGTTTGAGTTGCTAGTATAAGATTATAGGTAGTCCCGTATTTATTATGTATTAATATCAATAAAAATATAAAGGCTCGCTATTTGAACCCGCTTCATTTAGGATCCATAGCGAGTGCGTTACTTAACAATTAAATTTGTTAATCTTTCAGTATATTTTTTATTTTATCATTATAAAATATGAACGTTTTAATAATTATTGTACTACACTACGTAATATAACTGACAAATACATTTAAAACCGAGTGATTTCGAGTTTCAGTGCATCACGGATAATAACTCTGTATTTAAAGCGGAAACAAGATCGTTGCCGTTAAATTAAAACGTTTAACGATCCATTATCACATTACTATTGTAAAAGTTGTACGAGAACGAAAAAAAAATACATAAAAATATAAAATATTTTTATTGAATTAAATATTTTGTAATATACAAAAAATATTTTATGTAAGAAATATTATAAAAAATGCGAATGTACACATTTTGTACAATCTATCTACTTTATACATTAATTCCATTGATTAATTCTAAAAATAATCTTTTGATCCACTTTTCCGTGTTGTTTAATGTTCTACGAAATATTTTCCTTATTCATTAAATTAAATAGAAATGGCTAGACATTTTTGTAACTCCAGTTTTTATGGTTTGATCACCGAAATAAACTGGCTTTTGTTACAGTAATATAGATAAAAAATAATTTCTCTATACAATAATAATGTAAGCTTTCCTAAAGACTGCAATAAAACGAGCAGTTTATTATTTAATTTATTTTAGCTTAATTCATTTATTAGTAAAAATGACTATTTACGATTAATCAGAGGAACAAACATATTAAAAAAATTTAAAATCTGATGCATCGCAAACGTAAATAATGTGTAATATTTTACAAAATTGATTGTCTTATAACCCGCACTTGGCCAGCGTGGTGGACTATGATCTGATTCACCTCGTATAATGGTAGGGAGGCCAGTGCCCAGCAGTGGGGCATTAAAAAGGGCTGAATATATACCTACATAAATAAAACCTCATAAGCATTTTGTGTTCAAATAGAATAAATTATTGTTTAGATCTTCCACTTTTTAGTAGCATTCTAAACGGCCCTCTTTTAACGTTTGTAATAACGTTAGGAATACAGAACTGACTGGTTTTACGCATACCACCTCTTGCTTAAATTAACACACATTGCAAATCTTTTACATCTTTTTTTAGCAATATCGGCCAAGTGTTGAATTAGACTATCATTAGTTCCTGATCGCAGGGGAATGTTAAATAATATACAGTTTATAGTGGAGTTGTTGGTGGTTCTGCGGAAATCTATAAGTTTTAGGACTTAATTTATGTATATAAAGGTATTGCAAAAATTTAATTAGTTTTTTCATTAGTGTACTTTCTTGCTTTGGAAACTTACTTCAGCTAATCGTAATTGGGAATTTATTCAAACTTTTCTTAATCACCATTGCTTGGACCTCAATAGGATTTATTAGTGATTTAGCTCCCTTTAATTTATCAATTACAGGTAGTAATTGAGACTTCCATAATCTACATATTTGCTTGACGTAACTTTAGTTTTAAGCATCATCAATTTTTTTGTGCGAAGTCTAAGAAATAAACCACATTTCCTATGAAAACGAGAATTTTTAACTTAAATTTTGAAGTTTTGAAGTCCTAACAGAAAAAGATTGTCTATCAGAAACAATGGAACTTGTTTTCCCTACTCTGGAAGGATACGAGAAGACTTGGCGAATAGACAAGCCAGTACGTACTGCCCACTAAATCGAACGGATATCCTTTTAAGCGACCTATGTCATAAAACCTATGACATGTAGCTTTGTACTTAATCAAATTATCATGAATGTGTCCCCAGCTTTATTAATTAGTATTTATAGTCTTCTCATGTCTTAGGGTCATGACTTAGCAAGTTATAGAATTCTATTATAAAATTGCTTTTAAACAACTACGTGTCGAGCATCTTAAGGTTATATTAATGAAATAAATACTCGTAATATCATTATTTAAACGAAATGTACCACGAATATATATATTTTTATTCATTTTATTTATTTGCAATATTTTGTGAGTAATCTAGGTATTTGTATATCTGTTTTCATGATATATTATTAAATTCATTGGAATATATTAGAGCAACAAAATTGAGTTTTTGCAACTAATCAGCAACTATTTAGCTACAAAATCCCACTAATATTTCGATTGATTCTGCTTACTTTTCATTGTAACATACGCCTTATTCCAATAATTTCGTGAGATATAGCTAGGTAATGTTAAAGTGGGATAAATGTCTTTCACTTTTAAATAAACTTAATATTTTTTTATAATCATAATAATATTAAATGTAGTTTATATGAGAAACTTTAATCAAAGCCTCATACAAATAGAATCTCTAACAAAATGTTATTTAAAAAGTTTAAAAAGCTCTTGGTGAAAATATTTGAATCCAGACTTTGTACATAAACATTATGTATGGTAGCCCATTGTAAACATTTTTCATGCTTTGTATGGATGGAATATGTAGAAGATTAACTAAATGTTTACGAAACCAACCCGCATCCGCTTTATCCGAAACAAATAGGCCTTTTAATTGAAAAACTGATCGTACAGACATTCCCTTTAAGCTTTATGTTGTTTTATTATGAACTAGCTTGCTTCCTAATATAAACTTTCATCCCCATTTTCGGCCCCTTACAGGATGATGTTCAGGATAAAAAGTATCCTATGTCGTTCCCAGTGTCCCAAACTATATTCTTACCAAATTTCATCTAAATCGGTTCGGTAGATCCAGAGATTACCCCCTACAACGTCACAAACACACAAACTCACCTCTTTATAATATTTGTATAGATTGTGTTGGTGACCACAAAATTGCAACTAAAATTAGAGTGCACCATACCTGAGGCAAGTCATACTATTGATTACATTCTTCATGAGAAAAATATAGAGATACTATTTATAAAATGTCAATATCCTGTCTAAGCCCTCGTTGTTGTATTATTATGACAATATTACTTCCATATTAGTAACCAAACCAATTTATCGAAAAAAATAACATAAATATATATAAAAGTCCCTAATAATGCTATAAAAGTATGGGATTGCCTAACATTTTAATAGCCTGCGGCGATCGTTTTCTTAGCAGTTATTCTTGTACATTACGCGCCGAGAATTTTGTATTACATTTTTATACCGTCTTCCACAAAAATGTTTAAGAAGCATATTTTGCCTTCTGGCAAATGATACAATGTGAAAAATTCGGATTTTACTTAAAATATTTTTGAATTCTCTTAAATATATTTGAACATTTCAATGATTAAAATCATATATGTACTTATATGCGTGGGATGTCGTGTATGGTAAGTTTTAATTTGTTTTCAAATTTTAATCATACATATAATAAAATTGTAACTAAGTCGAATCTGTACATTAAATATTTTTTGGAAAATCTTATTGAAATAGACATTATTATCGATACAGAGGCCGAATCTATAGTTTTTAGAATTTTTGTCTGTCTGTCTGTCTGTTACCGCATCACAGAAAAACCACTGGAGAGATTTTGATGAAATTTGGTATGGTGATAGCTGGTTATCCGGGTCAACATATAGGATACTTTTAACGCGCGAAAATATCTCATTTCTGAGACAAAATACAAAAACTGCAATGTAAAAGCATACTAATATGTAAAACCTAAGAATTTGGTTTTTGGTCATCTGAACGCGGGCGGAGCCGAGGGCAATGCTAGTACTAAAATATATATTCTAATGATATGATATTTTTTATATTATATATCTACTAGCGGGGTGGGGTTACTTCTATCAAAATAATAAAATAAATTTTATTATGTATTTACTAAACGTACCATAACACCATGTACTTAAACCATTTTTATTATAATTTGACTTTGGTACATCAGAGAAAAATTTCAATTTAACGTAAAAATAAATGTAAGGAAAAGAGTATTACTTAAACACCGATGAAAATAACCCATTTTCCTCTTGCCGTTTAGCTTGCAAACTACCCTTGCAAATATCTTTTTAAAAAAAAGTTTACCTTATTTTTATGGTAACTGAGTGAATTTTCTCAGATACTGAGAAAAATATAAATAATAATTATGTTTACTAGAGCTCATGTAGAAATATTTGAAATATAACTCCAGTAAAAGGTTTCGTTATACGGTAAATTGTCTCACAAAGTTATTAAAGATGCAAGTGAACTAATATACATTGGCAGAAGTTCTTAAGCATACTCGTAGACGTATTCAAGTAACATCTGCCTAATTTAAACTTAACAACTACTGGAAACACTGCATCTGTTATATGTAATTTTCATTCGTATTATTAACAAAATGTTACATATGTACATTTGTATGAAATTCTTCATAAATAAATAATTATTATGATAGAACAAATATTTTACTCGTATGTTATTTCTTTCTCAAAAGGTATAAATTTACATATACTTTTTTGTTTTTCAGACTGGCTTGTTGTTATTTATTTTGTATTTAGAAGCAAACAATTAAAATAATTAATCAGTATTGCTTTGAAAAACCTATGTTCATTTATTTATTCATTTATTATTCAATTGTAGGTAAACCGTTACGGCCTAGTCTGAACCAATATTTATGAGACTCACTCATTTCAGACTTCTGTTACAATTTAGCTAGGTTTATTGTTTTTTTTAGGTAAAGTAAGTTATTCTTTTAACTAAACCAAACCCTGACTTTCCTGAGTCATTTGTTTATGAGTTAATATCGAAGTCTTTACAATTACTTTTACATAGATTATACTTTTTTTAATCTAATATAAAGGAAGAAGTATTTTGTATTTATGTTGTAATCTTTTGTGATGATTAAGTTACTCCTCTAGAGTAAGCCTATCAGCCTATCAACTTTCCTATAAGTGGATATTTTTTTATTTCGAAGTCAGTGCATGTGCAAAACACGAACCTAACATAAATATGACTGTATGACTGTGTGTGACTATCGAAGTCGATGCCAGCCCACAATATTTTAGGATATGAATATCTCATAGGTATGTAATATGTATTTATGTATAGAAATATATTAGATTTGCTTTGCATCGGCTGGCACCGACTTCGAAAATAGCTTATTTTTTACATTTTAGTGCCTGGAAGTCGGTTATTATTATTTTTTTTAAGTTTTTATTTTTCCACTTTTAGTGTAGACGTAATAAGCAGGTAATTTTTAAAAAGAAAGTTTTTAAATAACATTTCGATTAAACCATTTATTTAAAAAAAATGTTGATTTTATTAAAAACCGCTCGACCGATGTCGATAAAATTTATATGGGACCACCTGGGAAGTATACCTTTGAACCAAAAAAAATCCAAATCGGTTCAGGCGTCTTCGAGTAATCGGTGAACATACATAAAAAAAGATTCCGACGAATTGAGAACCTCCTCCTTTTAGGAAGTCGGTTAAAAATACAAACACAATAAAAAAAGAACTAGCCAAACAGGTGCAGCCCTTCTGAAATAGTTCGCTTACATACATTTGGCAATTAATTTTTATTTATATATGTAAATAGATACATACAAGTATAGATAAAATGTCAAATCTATAATATAAAAATGAATCGCTGAATGTGTTGGTAAGCGCAAATCTCGAGAGCAGCTGAACCGATTTCGCTAATAATTTATTTAGAATATTCCTTGAAATTTGAGGATGGTTCTTACGGAGAGAAAAATTTAAATAAAAATCCTAAAAAAGTATAAAAACAACACTTTTCTATACTCCCATACAAAAGATTCGAAATAATACTTAAAAGTCAATTTGAACTTTAATACCATACCATAAAGTTTAAATGTTAGTGGCGAGGTTCCGGGAAGGCAAAACAATTGAGTGACGTTACTATCGTATAAATATTAATGCCAATATTTGTCAATATTATTAACAAAAAAAAAATGTATAAGGCTAACGCTGGCTAATAACTACTTATATCTATTTAAAACGTACCTAGCGACGAACCCGAGCGAAGCGAGGGCGAGCCGCTAGTTCTAATAATATAAATTGCTTAGTTATTTTCCTAGCCTGAAAGCCCACTTTTTACTCAAACTTTTATTTATATTTAATTTTTTAGTTCTATTTATATTATATTAGGACATACTTCATGATTTATAATAGCATTATCTTTTTGCAGGATGCTCCGTTGGCAATTTAGCATAAAACTCTAGACTTTTGTGACACTTTTATGGCAAGCTAAATAGCTTTAAGTGTTTTAAATGAAATAACAAGAATAAAATTTTCTCACATTACATTTCTTTAACATTAATTGTAATTATTGGTCGTATTAGGTCTATAAATAAAAAATCATATTATCATACTAATCCATATTTTAAAATATTAGTACCTGGGCTACCGAGCTTCGCTCGGAGTTTTTGACCAAAAAAACTTTAAAAAAACAAACTAAAAATTTGAATAAATACAAAAAAAAAAAACAAAAGTATAACTTTGTATCCGACCGGGATACGAACCCAGACACCTGTGGTTGTCACACATGCGCCTTGGCCGCTTAACCACAATGCTTGTCTTAGCGTGCGAATTAGCGTGGAGCGTATTTTGCGTGGAATAATGTGAAACAAAACCGCATGAAAACTCAAAAACACGCGTTTTCCCAGACTTAAGACTAATCAAGATCGATTTATCGCCCCCGACACCCACTATGTACTAAATTTCATGAAAATCGTTGGAACCGTTTCCGAGATTCAGATTATATATATATATATATATATATATATATATATATATATATATATATATATATATATATATATATATATATATATATATATATATATATATTTATAATTGCTTGTTTAAATATATTAGATAAAAGCAAAAGTTTATTCGTTTGTTTGTCCTTCTATCAAGTTAAATACCTCATTCCCACGGGAAAACAGGTTTAAAAGTCACTACTGCCCTATTTATCCACTTAAATAGTATGCTACTTTCCCCAGATTTTAGTAAGTTTAATATTATACATTAAAGTTTGTCTTAATCTTATCCAAAGTTGAAAAAAATAAAGACTTAAAGTTACTCGTAAAAATATTAAATTTTATTTTTTGCACTATATATGGATCTTAATGTTATAAATGTGAAAGCTGCTAAAGCTTTCTAAGATTTATATTTTTGAAGTTATACTTCTTTTCACGCGATATGAAAAAAATAATGAGTGATTATTTTACGATACGAAGACTAATGTGAAGTTAGTCCTTAAATTTCCCTTTAGTAGTGTGATGTGATGTCTATTTTCAAGATATTTATTTCGATATTTCTATGTACACAATATGTGTTTTATATCGATAAAAATAAAATTTATTACAAGCCTTAATTTAGTTTTACCTGTCCCGGTGTTTGTCTGTAATCAAATCTTGCAAGTTAAATTTGACCCACTTCCCAGTGTCCAAATGTCCAAATTTGGCACACACGTGTAGTTCTCGTGACTGCCCTATTAGCTAAATGCCGCCATTTTTAAGTGAATATGGCAGACGTTACAAAATGGCGATTTATCATTTCCATAGTAACCCATATGGTATGGGCATCAAATGAAAGGGCTTGATGAGCTAAGCAAAGTGGTGTCATTGTAAATCCAATATGGCAGACTATTTTTTTATGCACCCATATTATATGGATATTAAATGAAAGGTTTTACTGAGCAGAATAGGAATAAAATAAAAACTAAAAAAAGAAAAGAAAAAGAATTAATAAATTAAAAAAAAAGCTTCAATTTAAATACTCTAAAAACAAAGAGGTACGTAGGTATAACTTCTTACATACATACTTAGATACAAACACACCTGTTTTCAATTTAAAAGGTCTAAGGCATGGCGTGTCATTACGACCGAAGCTTAATAATGTCGGTCTAAATAATGACTTGATACAACAATAAAAGTTTTTTTATATGTCAAAAGACGCAAGTGAGTTAGATTTCCCGAGAGCTTAAGAGACAAAAGAGCATAGTCTTGAAACTTCTTTTACCAGAGATGAAACTTCTTGGCAAATAAATTATCGTATTGTCCCCTGACCTCAAATTCCATTACCTTGATGGTTGTTGTTTCAAACACAGTAATACCTTAAATGATAGAAATCTGTTCCATTTTCTCCTTTTCTTATTGCTGTATTTGCAAATATATTTAGTATAAAAGTTAAAATTTTATAATATTTTATTAAAGTCACACAGAAGGATTTTTTAGGGTAAGCAAGGGTGTTTTTGATAACAAGAAAAAAGGGGTATACTACTCGTATATAGATCACCCGTAATAGACCAGGACAGTTTAGTGGTCGGCTTAGAAGAAGACCCTAACTTTTACCGAAAAAGGTGGATTTAATATTGTTTTGTTAATATTTTTTACCTTCACAAACACCTATCAGTATTATGAAATCTCACGAAAAGTCACTTCTCAAAATCTCTGTTCTAATATTGTGAATTACAACGATCATTGATATCCCATGAGATCGACAGATATATCAATTTTTAAGACGATTCATTGAAGCGCTAAGAATCGCTAGTACGCCATAAATAATAATTGAACTAAATTAACTATGTACCGTATTAGATTTATTGTGGTTTTTGTGTTTCTATAAAATGTACACAATAATCTAGTAAGTGACCAGTTAATAAATGAAAAACATCGATTTGTTTTTATTACTCCATACTGTTGATTTAATTGATTAGAGTCTGCGTACATTGAGTTTTTTTTAATTATAATATACCTATATGTATGTTCTGTGTAATAAGAACTTGGAAGTACTTTTAATATTTTAATATTTTTCTGGTGAATTATTTTGAGTAGATTTACTTGTCGGTACTTAAATTTGCCTTTTTCTTACCTACACAATATAAACCACTATACCTACTAATAAATTTCATACCGACCTTAAATTTTAAATTGTTTTTTATTTTTAACAATAATGGTTATTTATTTACATTGTCTTTGCGAGTTTTAGTGAGTGAATTAGACCAATGAAAGTTGTTGGAATATAATCATAAAATAAATAAATCACTTAGTAATATGTATAATGTGCGCAGACTCAAAGCTATTAAAATGAAATCATGATCACAATCATGCCCACAAAGCTTATATTAATATATAACGTATAGGCATTGACATGTTGCTATAATTATACAAATTGACATGGTACTAAATTTGTTTACTATCTAATCATTTAAATTATCTATTAATTATTCTCAATTCACATATTCAATCAGCTCATTGATTTATTTCAGCTCTTCTTAATTGTTGATTAACATGAAAATTAAATTTAAATCGATGATAAACGTATAGCAGATTTATACCATATTTTTATTAAAAATATTTTTCGTTAAACATAATATATCATTTATTTCAGACAGTTATCTATAAAGTTCCATGAATAGGTGTAAACTTGGATAAACTCAAGGCTGGAAGAATACTCACAATCTTAAATAGTATCAATAGTATTGTATTTTCTATTGAATATAAATATGTCGCAGGAAAATAATAGATGGACTGTGTGAACACGATAGATCTTTTTGAATAAGAATTTTGTGCCGGGAAAATTTAAATAATAATATATATTTCTATTGTAATCAGGTCTGTTTTTAACCTCCCACTCCTGGACACGGGCCTCCCTTCAATAGAAGGGGAAGCAGGCTATAGTCTACCACTCCGACCAAGTGCGGGTTGTCGGATTTTACATGTCTTTCAAAAACTAGGAAGGAATTTGAACCCACTTCATTCGGTTTAACAAGCGAGCGCGTTACCACTGCCCTACCACTACATTATATAAAAGGTTATTATTTATTAGCATATACATGTATTTTTAATTAGTACCATCCTAAGACCATTAATGCCAAAATATAAAGTTATAAAACTCACTAAATATACTTAAGAGGCCACTCACTTTATATATGTATACTAGATCAAATAACGTAAGTAACTGTGAAGTAAAGTTTGATATTTGGGGCAAGCAATATCTGTACCATACTGTCATATCAACTACGCGTTCATATATTATATGTCACCTGTCATGCAGGTTCCTCGTTACGTTGCGTTACCTCCTTTACGGAGGTTGATTTTTAATATTTGACCTGAACGTTTGATCTAAACTAATTTATTTTTATTAAAGAAGTAAATTTATAATTTCTGCTTAAAAATGTAAGTATAAAATTGTTTAAGTTCGATATTTTATGCAAAATAATATATGTAAATCTAAAAATATGTGCAGGTGTTTTTCTATTTATAAATCTTCGTAACTAAATCGCTGCACCGATCTTGGTAAAAGTTGTAAAGAAAGCTTGCTTTTTAAGCATTGATTACTTCTTTCTGTATCTAGTAGAGAGAGCTGCCTCAGTGGCTAGCATATACGGCTGCACACCCAGAGGTCCTGGGTTCGAGTCCCGGGTTGGGCCAAGTTTAGTTATTGAGTCTTTCTGTATAGTAAGCCTTAGTAACAGCCCGGAGTTGGGAAGTTGGCGGTGTTTCACCCCCGTGCCTCGGAGAGCACGTAAAGCCGTCGGTCCTGCGCCTTAACTCTCACTGGTCGTGTAGAGTGGTCGTCTCACTTGTGTCTGCGCGTACACTTGTGCACTATAATATCTCCTGCGCAGTTGGCTAGTCTCAATGAGATTGGCTGCCGTGGCCGGAATCGGTCAAGAGGACATTAATATATACATATTATAATTATCTAGTAGAGTATCTACGAAATATGATAAAGAATCTATTACAATTTTTTTAATAATAGATAAAAATCTGTATAAATATTATAAACTACAAATAAAATCTCTAAAAAGGTAGGTTTCATACAATTTTTCATCCCCTATTTTACCCTCTCAGGGGTTGAATTTTGGAAAACGCTGAACTCGTACTCAATTCATACGTTTCATGCAAACTTTTATCCCCTGTTTCACTCCCTTGGGTTGAAATTTGAAAAATCCTTCCTTATAGGATGCCTTCTTCATATGAGAAATACGTGTGCGAAATTTCAATTTTTCTAGCCTAGGGTTTGGCCTATGCATCTGTATACATCAGTCTTGTACTTTTGCTTTTTATATAGGTAAATAGATGTGAACGTTTGTGAGTAGATATAGATGTTTGTTACTCTTTCACGCTAGAACGGCTGAACGGATCTGGATGAAATTTAGCACAAAGATAGATTATAGTCTGGAATAACATATAGGCTACTTTTACCCTGGAAAAGTGTAAGGTTCTCGTGGGATAGATTTGTTTTTGTTTTTCTAGAGGTGAACCCAAGCGTAGTGAGGGTGAACCGCTAGTACCTAATATTTTTTTGATAAAGCTTGACATTATTGTTATTTAATAATCTTAACTCATAAGAAAAATCCCAGAAAAGACTTTTTAGGGTTTTTGTTTTATCAAATCTTTATTAATAGTATGAGTTTATGATAATATAACGATACGATTAATGTAATAAGAAAAAAAATATTCTGGCCAATCTTGTAATATAAACCGCTGCCGATAATTTAATTAATCTTCAGATCGTAATGTTTACTCCATCCCGGAACTAAGTTAGAACATGATTTATCATTACGATAAAAGCGATAAATTGTCAAGTGTTGACTGAGATGTATATTTGGAAATTATTTGCAAAGTTGTGATAGAGAAAAGTTATATTTTGAATAACTCAAAGACAGATTTTTGGATAGCTTTAAAATAAACCGCTGATGGAGGGAGATATTATAATAGAGTTCAACAGACTCACTGTGAAGATACCATTCTGTGAAGATACCAAAGTCAACTTTGTTGAAGACGTTACAACGACTTAAATGTTAAAAATAAAAGAAAAGTGGATGAAAATGGTAATGAATATTTATGAGCTGTGATTTCTCTGCAACAGAGTGACCGAGTTGATAAAATAGTTTGTTCATATTGGTGATAATGCTAGGCACTTTGGAGTGTCTCTTAAAAATCTGCATCACTCATTTGGCAACCTTATTCTCCTTAGATTCTTTATATTAATTCGATTTATAGTTATAAATTTTCAAAGGCCGATACAAATGTATGAATTATTTAATTGAATTGAAAAGACTTAAAACTTTAACTGCAGTATTTAACTCTCGGTGAAACTCCATTATTTATTCTAATGTTCAAATGCTCAACGAGATCAGTCAGAGTATTCTTAATAGGACCGATTGATTAGTGAATTTAGTGAAGTATTACAACATACTCTTGTTATATCGCGATATTTACGCAATTATTTGACATTTTGTGGTGCTTTTATTTTATATTTTGGTTCCCGACGTTTCGAATGCTTCACAGCAAACGTATAAAGAAGTCACAAGTACAATATTTTAAAATTCCTTTCAATTTATTTTCCCTGTCAATGGCTATGAAGTGTGACTGTTAATGGCCAAATTGTTTTTTATATAAATATTACTGCAATTCATTAAATTACAAAATCACCCACAATTCGCATGATTGGTAATTAACAAATTAATAATTGAATGAGTGCATCATTGTATTAAATGTAAACTTAAAACTTTTAGATTTTATTATGATTTAAAAGCTCTAAATGAAAAATACTATGTCACTACTTTATTAGGCAGTGGTAGCCCAGTGGTAGCGCGCTCGCCGGGGAAACCGAGTGAAGCGGGTTCAAATCCCGGGTCTCGCACCTCTGATATTTTCATTTGCGAATAATTTCTAACATGATTACCACTTGCCTTACGGTGAAGGAAAACATCGTAAGGAAACCTGCATGTTTGAGAGAACTTAACAAGTTTTCGAAAGATATGTGCAGTCCGCCAACCCGCACTTGGCCAACGTGTTGGACTATGGCCTGACCCCCCTCGTATTGAAGGGAAGCCCGTGCCCAGCAGTGGGACGTTAAAAAGGGCTGAATAGACTTTATTAGGCAGTAACTTATCCCGCAATCGTATCAATGTGTTTGATGTTCGCGCCCTTTTCTTCTTTATCACCGTAACCTTATGGACCCTGTCCTTTGTTAAAATACAATAGTGTAATCTTGATCCATCTTAAAGGGAGAGTTCGATAACAAAGGTCACGAAGACATATTTAATCTCGGCAGATACCGTATTTGAAGATTTAAATATTATTATCAACGGGACACCATTTTTTAGATTAATTAAAAAGAATGTAATATATTTTTTTTTTTTGCTTTTATTTATAAATGGACGTTCATTGCTCCTTTTGTTTTTTATTAGTACTTATTCTTTTGTTAGAATTTATTAGAGCCCCGAGGGCTTTTTAAATATGGTTTCGGCGTTGCTTGGGAAACTTTGGAGTTATATTAAGAAGATTTACCATAAATATTTATAATATTTAAAATGCAAATGATTAGTTATTATATTATAATATATTTTTCGTTTTTTAGTTAAGTTCAATAACAATATGTATTGCTTCATTTAATTAATACAAGGAAAAAAAATCTATTAAACGATCTAGTATAGGTACTAATATTGTAAAGAAGCGGAATTTGTTTGTTTGTTTGAACGCGCTAATCTCAGAAACTACTAATCCGATTTAAAAAAACTTTTTGCATTAGATAGCCCGTTTATTGAGGAAGGCTGTAGGCTACGTATCATATAATATAATATAGTCTCTCTATTCCTTACTAAGCCTCAAAACGTACCTAGGGACGAACTCGAGCGAAGCCAGGGTGAGCCGCTAGTTGTATAGATTAGCTAATTACAAACTTTGATATTAATAATTTAATTTGTGAATTTGTAACATGCAGTTGAAATATTAACTAAGACCACACCTGCTGCGCTGTTAATTAGTTTTGTATTTCACAAATGTATATGGAATTAATTAAGTGTATGCAATGAGGACAAGTGGTACATTTATCGGACTGTTGAATAATCTCTGGTTTCATGTAAATCTGACCACTACTATAATTGCGAAAATTTGTATCTGTGTGTATGTTTGTTACTCCTTTATCCTGAAATGGCTGGATTGAGATGTATACTAGGCCTGCCTGAATTGCCGGGCACTACTGACTCCCCCCCCCCCCCACAACCCCACCACCCTCCACGACAAGATAAACGCACGTCTGGGGAACTTAGAGATGGATTTGATCGAAGCGAAGATAAGCTTGTTAGCTTGTTGCAAATATTTTTAGTCTTTCTTCACTAACTAGCTAATGACAGTTTCAGTAAATTATAAAAATAGTACGATTCTTTTGTCAAGTTAGCTCAGTTTTTATAATAAAATTACCAAATCTACTTCTTATATTCTGCCTTCATATAAACAAAACGAGATAACTAAATTTATTACAAAGAAGTATATTGTATGAAAATCTTCAGTGAAATAGTATCAATTCAGTCAGAGCTAAATCATTCTATACATATAAAGTACTCTATAATCATCGTAAAGGAAAATCGCATGTGATGCAATCTCTTTCTATGCGTCGCACAGTACAATTTCTTCTCCGATATATTTTGTCAATTACGTTTATTATCTTGAGATTTTCACACAGAAGGAGTAAAGTAAATTATTATATTTTTATTTTACATACGTAATAACATCTAACATATGAAGAAATAAAATTATTTCATACCTAATAAATCCGTGTATATTTGTATCTTTAGAAAAATGTCAATACAGTGAATTACTGGGAATATTCTATCTACTAAGTTCTATAAGAAAATCAAATTGCCACACTAAATATTATTTTAAAATCTTGATTCACAGCAAAATATTATTTCTTACGTTGCTAGTGTCATGTCGCAACTAAAATGACATATTTTATCTATACATATAATAAAATTGTAACTAAGCCGAATCACATTAGATATTTTTTGGAAAATCTTAATGAAATAAACATTATTATCGATACAGAGACCGAATCTATAGTTTTTAGAATTTTTGTCTGACTGTATGTCTGTCTGTTACCGCATCAAAGTACAACCACTGGAGGGATTTTGATGAAATTTGGTATTGTAATATCTGGTTATTCGGGTCAACATATAGGATACTTTTTACCGCGGGAAAATGTTTCATTTCCGAGAAAAAATACAAAAGCTGCATTGTAAGAGTATATTATATGTAAAACCTAAAAATTTGGTTTTTAGTCATCTGAAACCGGGCGGAGCCGTGGGCAATGCTAGTTTTCCTGTAAAAGTAACTTATCGTTTCTTATCTTATTTAAATGAGCAATTCTTGTAGGTATATATTATATACATTTATTTGTGTGTCTCGGAAAGGGCTCTAACGATTTGGATCAAATTTTGTATTTTGATAAGGTTTTACTTTTTAAGTTTATTTGTATAGATAGATGTCTTTTCTGAAAAAAATGCAATTTGTAAATCTTTTCCAAAAACACCCTTCTACAAAAAACATGCAGCAAAGCGCGGTCGCCCAGCTACTAAAATGTAAAAGCATAAAAATGTAGGTATTTAATTCTTAATAAGATAATCTTGTACACCATTTTATTTAGAATTCGCACATTACAGTAAGAAAAATGTGGAAAATGAATCCGCGAACTGATTGCCACACAAAGCAAACTTTTTGCACTAATTTATAAGGGAAATATAAATTAAATCAATTTATAAAAAAAGTTTGTGAATTTTTTTAACACAAAAAATATTTTAAACGTCAATAAAAAAATACTTACTTTTACTCTACCATTAGTAGGTATGCCACAAAATAGAGCTACAATGACCATAACTGATCGACCTAGGGCCGACCTCGGCATCACACCCAATACAATAATAATAATAATAATGCCACAAAATACATAGGTACATTTTTGAAAAAAATGTTTTATACATTCATCCACTTTTTCACTTCACTACTGTTTTGTTTATTATAAGTGTAAGGAAATTATATGAATAATAAATATATTAAAAGTAAACTACGACATAGCATGCTACAAGCATAAATTTTCGCTGCAGCATTCATCATTGACAGGCTGACAGCTACACATATAACATCGACGTGATGTATGACCGAGGCAGTGTGAAATAAGATTGAATGTTTCAGAGAACTTTCCAAAAAGAAGAATTACCAAGAAGAAACTAAATATTATTTTTCCACACTGTTGCCACTTAAACAAAAACTGCGAATATTTCAATAAAATTAGATATATTTTATGAATAGTATGAAAAGGAAGGGATATATACAATAAAAAATCTTAGCAGGTTGTATATTTATTATTAAGTGATATACATACATAATATGTATATCTACATGACTTAATTCCTCAATAAAAAATAAATATAATATGTACATATAATAATCTTAGAATAAATTTCATTTATGATAATATGCCTAGTTTTGAAGTGAAATTTCTTTAGGCTTGAGGGGTAAGTCAATACATTGGAAAATTGAGTGTCGTGGAAGTGAGAGAGAGACAAATTTATTATTTTTAATAATAATAAAAAATATACTTATAATAATTATGTTTTTTTAAAATATGTATTTATTATCAATGTTTGTTACTCTTCGATGCAAAAACTACTGAATGGATTTTAATAAAACTTGTCAATTTTTTTAATATCAGATAATTATAATTATTATTAACATTAATGTATGTACATCAGAATAATACATCGGCTACTTTTTATCCCGGAAAAATATACGGTATCCGTGAGATAGATTTGTTTTTGTCTGTCTATAGGCGAACCCGAGTGAAGCGAGGGGAAACCGCTAGTTATTATAATTTTTTTTAAATTACTATATTTTGTTTTTTTTTTTTTAATTTTAATGCAGTATACCCACACGAATTACCTACTATTGTGGCATATATGCCATAGTAATTCATTCAAAAGTGCTGGTAAAAATAATATTTCTAAGAAAGTGGTAAACGCCAGAACTTTAGACTTAATTCAAACGTAGTATATATGTATGTATGTATGTTTACATTCAACTTCGGTATACGTATGTCGTATATTACTTGGGCGCACGTGCAGAATAGTCTGTATGTAACACGTCTCTTGTGGTCTTAGAACATCGAATTCAAATTAGCTGATTCGCGTTAGTAAAGTTTAGTTTAAATTAAACTGTTAAACTAAGAAACTTTATAATTTAGTAATTAAAATTTAAATTTAGCTAGACGTATGTAAGTATATTCAAAAGTTTCTTTTTAAACTAATCTAATGGGAACTCCTTTTCTTGATCGAAATAAAGTATATCTTTTATTACTCTTCCTATATTTCCGCCATTATTACAATCATCCGTCAGTATAAGACCCATCGAAAAAGACTGTACCATTCCGGAGAATAAGCAATATTAATAGACGACATATTTTCGCCGTCGATTATATGCGTCGTTCTTATCGCACAAATTACCATAGAGCATGATGTAAGGTAGGTTTTTTTAAATTATATATTCAATAAATTATAATATTAATATTTTTAAGGAAGAGTAGAGGGCACTAGAGCACGTGGCAGAACGCCCATGAGGTGGACAGACCAAGTGAGGGCTGCGATGAATGTTCCCTTACACGAATGCACGAAGAAAGCGGCTGTTAGAGAGGAGTGGCGGCGGTAGTCAAGCGTGCCACAACGCTCAAGTGACGACCACGACCACTCTGTCAAGAGTGTAGCGACTTAGAAGATATTAATATTGTAGATATTTTAATTTGATTTTCAAGTACCTATGGCTTACGTATACAATTTAATATAATTTTATTTCATTGTTGGTAAAACTATTTGATAATATACGGTCGAGCGTTAGGATTACAGAAGAGAAGTTAAAATTTTGCCAATATAACAAAAGTACCCTTTGCGGTCAAAAGGAGCACGCTGAAGTGGAAGCGGATATCGAATACCTTAAAACGTTGTGATTTGTGATCGCCTTTGTTCAAACATAATATACTGCTAGGATGACCGATACCTAAATAGGGACGCATTTACCAGGTGTTTTTCTGTCTATAGTTTAAACTAAATTTATAGAAGCTTATGGAAACGAGTATTTTGACGTTTAAATCTTAATTAAATCTAAAATGGGTAAATTAGCATTTTTAGAGAGAGTAAGAATGACGTGTAAATTAATTACACTAATTAAGTTAATTTCGTTTTCGTACAAGCAATATTGCTTATCGAGAAACATTTTGGATAGTAAACTCGAGCCGAATCCGCCTACACATTCCCGAATCTCTGAAAGTTAATAGCTGGGGTACAATTTCGCATCTATATTTATATTCAAAAGCCAAGATCTGTCTATGAATAATATGAATAAACAAACAGTCATATATTTAGGCTCATCGGGTTATTTGTACGATAACACAAAGAACTATTAATAAATTTTCTATATGAGTAGGTTAATATTCAAAGTGGCTAATTTTTCGGGTAAAATATATATATATATATATATATATATATATATATATATATATATATATATATATATATATATATATATATATATATATATATATATATATATATAGAAAGTAGTTGAATGACTGTTACTTAAAGTTATGGTTACTTTTTTTTGCGTCTTCGACGATCAAAACAAGCCCCAGCGGATAGAAAATTAAGGGCAATCTACTTTAGACTGCGAAAAATATTGTGAATTTTTTTATAAAATGAGGAAAGATTAATATTTAATAAATATATACTATCATATTTAGAAAATTGAATTGTTCAACTTCTTGGATTAGCGTATTATTTATAAGAAAATTGTATTAGTTTACATAAATTGAATGATAAGTACCTACTGCATAAATTAATAATAGCTACGATATAGTTTATGACATAAAATTTCTATATTAAAAATAAATATCAATATGAAGAAAAAAAAATTTTTTTTCATTCACATCTAATTTCAATATAAAACTTATAATATTAAATTATAATCTTTTTGGTTTTTATACCATTTACCGCTGTAAGAACCCTTCTATTACATGGTCGTAACTTTTTTTGACCCTTAATAAAACCTTTCATGTGTCAGTTGCAGTGCAGACGACCGTTCGCGGTCACTAAAGCTAAATTGATGGCTCATTCTGCTACCCTTCAGAATTAACGACCTTTGCCACTTTGGACATTTCATCGTTGTTTATTTTAAAATACCGTAGTTTTTTTTTATTTATACCTGCGACTTCAAATACGTATAAACATATATATTATTTATAAGGTCAAAACACATAACGCTCTTAAACGCCTATAAGCTATCTTTCTTTTATTCAATAGATAAAAATGCCTAAAAAAGAAAGTGAAATATATTATATAGAGATAGTTAAAGCATACTCTGTATTATTAATAACATAGAAAATGAAAAATATTCAATAAACTACTTAGAACAGATGATAATTTTGGTTGAAATAAATAAAAATACAGTATGCTAAAAAAATTTACGTCCCTACTCTACAAACTCTATCAAACATGTTCGTATACTGGATAATCCTGAAATATGAACCCTAAATATGAGTGTTGTCTATTAATAATTAGGGCTGGCAATAAACATTTATTATGAAGTACATATATTATGAATTATCATTTATTTAATGCATACCATATATTTAATTAAACCGCAAATGTGTAAGACACATTATGCGCAACACAAATAAGTAAATATAGTAAATTCTGTGGCCAGCAGTAAGATATTATACAATTTACACTGCGGCATTGAGACAAAATTTACATAAATGAAATATGAGTAGAAATAATGAAACAGAATTTTGTTCCTTAATTCATAACATTATCCAGTACGTTGGATAAAATTATTATTATCATTCTTGAAGTGCAAAAAATTCTGTCACTTGAAAATTTTATGTGAAATCGTACGTTGCTTTTCAAGATGATATTTTTAATTAATTATGTCAAGAACTCCAGTGGGCAATATTTTATACGTCCCTGAACTGAGTTGTCGTCTATTAATTAATTAGCTAGTTTTTATTTATTTTGAACTAATTAAAAATATAAAATACAATTTACTGAGCTCTATGTATTCATTTATTTATATCTTACATTATTAACGAATAACAACTCAATATAAGCAATCGTGTTATTTATTAGGTCTACATTGTGTATTGTAATATGAAAAATTCATATTTTTAGCTATAAGTTTATAATATAACTTGCTCGTCAGCGCTCTTTGAGATCTCATCTAGTTTCCGGACTCAGCTGCCATTTCCTCTCTGAAGGCAAATTGGCGTAAGATATTTATATGATATTTTTATGAAACTTAAATATTATAAACTTTGTTAGTATATTGAATAAACTTGAAAGTGGAAAAAACATGGCGTTATTTATTATTATTTGTACACTTTGCAGGATATGATAGTCTATGGGTACAGAATAAAACAAAAACAAACTTTTTTCTCATTTATTTACCATGTCGTTTACACGTTGAGTCCATACTGAATTGATTTTTACATACTAAATAAATGGCAGCTGAAATCAAATTTCATAACATATGGCAACCCGGTAACAAGATAATAATTGCTTGTTCATCGCAAAATTTCCTACCTAATGTTCAGTGTTATCACTAATCAGGATAATTAGATAAAGGAGCATCTGTACTGCTAATGATTGTTTAATGTTGGAGCTATCAAGCAATTCGAACAAACATTATTAGATATATACACATATATTGTGCTATAAAAATGTGTTGTTTCTTCTTTTATATGGCACGCTATTGTCATATTAAAAGTTTTCATTATTATAACACATCCCAGTGAATTTCAACGGTAAAATTAGTATTTTAATTTTATCTTTATCAGTATAGTCAAAAGTCATTATTTTTACATAGAAATGCCAAAGTAGAAGTTTTTTTATGAAGTTACTAACGACTCTCATTTGTCTCTACTTCTATATTACCAAATGGTTATACCATACAGGGCAAATTTTATCTCTATTGTATGAGTATATTAGGGATAGTAAAATCATTTATTTTTATAAATACAAAATATTGATATGATTTTGTGCAGATATTTTAAACAAGATGGCAGCATAATTGCGCGCCCATATATGTATGTTTACTATATATAATACTTAGATATACTATTATAGTATTGTTGATATTTTTATAGAACTATTAAGCACTATAATATTTGCGATACATTGCTTGCAGAATATACAACACTTGGGTAGCACACGCACGGACGCACATAAACTTGTGCATTTATAATGATGTCCTCCCGACCAATTTAGGCAACGGCGGTTAATCTCACTGAGACTAACCATCTGCACAGGATATATTAAAGCGCACAAGTGTACGCGCAGCACATCGTGCATTCTCTGTTCCTGTTACTCTGAAATTACGTTGGGATAGGAATTCGAGACAAACGGTGAGAGATCAGACGCAGGACCGACGACGACGCGTGCCCTCCGAGGCTCAAGGGTGAAACAACGCCAACTTCCAACTGTTTATGGAGACTTCCTTAACAGAAAGACTCAATAACTAAATTTGGTCCAACCTAAGACTCGAAACCAGAACATAGAGGATGGTATTTATAAATTTCCCAAGTCAAACATTATTTAGGAAGCCAGCGGCATATTACGTCACGCTTTCATTACTTCACGCGTGCTTTATCAGAGTAACGAGGATACTGAACTCGTAAAAAGACCGGTTTTGGTAAATTAAAAATTATAAAATTAATATAAAAAACAGTAGAAACAATAATATTTTAGTTAAAAAAAAGAGATTTTAAGACTGTATAAATCTCTGGAAGTATTAAATTGGTAATAAAAATTCTTTAAATATTCTAGAGTAACAAAAGCTAAGCTTTACATTGCGTATAGAAAATTAATTTGAAATAAATGAATTGTATAAAGTAACCACAAGTAATTTAGCTTTAATGGTGGCTTAACAAACATAATACTTTAATAATCAAAAACAATTATTTTAGTACCAGAAATAATAACTTCTTATTTTTTATATATTATCTTGTAAAATATTAAAGTATTTTTATGTCAATATCAAGTTTATTATTATTATTGAGTAATATTATTTTAATTTAAGGTTTTTTTTAATATTTACAATATAAATATCTTCATTTTTTAGGCTCAAATACCCTAAAAAATGCATATTGCATATTCTTAAAACATTGTTTTTGGAAACGTATTACGTAACGTATTCCTGAATATAAATTGTGAAGATTAATAACGTGTTACCTTGGTAAGTAATAGAGCCATTTGGTACTCAAAAAGAAGGTCACCTGTAAAATTTTCCGGGAGTTTTGAAAATTAGTGATTTTATAGTTTTTATCGAGATTTTTTGCCAGTCGCGCCATCCATCATATTTGAAGAAATGGCGCCCAAAAACAGTTTTTTTAACAATATTTCCTTTTTAACTAATTTAGCTATAAAATTTTTAAATGATAAATTAAGCTAAAGAAATCTTATAATTTATGTAATAACCTTTTTTTTTAAAATGAATAGTTTCAATGTGTCAAAAAAGTCATCTTCAACACGCGTTTTGGCCAAAAAAAACTCATTTTGACACCACATTGAGGTAGAACAAGCGGTGCCTTTTTGTGTAGTATTTCCAGTAGGTCTAATCCTCCTATAATGCACTATTACAAAATTTGCAGTAGCACAAAAAGGCAAAAACACATTGTAATCTATAAAATCACCAATTTTCCTACACTCTTAGAAAACTTTCCAAGCAAAACTACCAAATGACTGGATTAAAGTACTTTGACATTCGACATATTATATTCGGTATTAAATAATATTTACTGAACGGTCTTTATAAAATCCTCTTTAACGTGCGAAGTGAGTGCATATATACTTTCGGCTCTTGAACGTTAAACTGGAAAGTACGAATCGGGTTTCTGAAAGAAGCTGTACTAAACTCTTTATGTGTTCGGTACTATCATTGCAAAATGTGTTTTTTTTTAATATATTAAAATGTATATTTATAATGTATATTTGTCCATTTTTCTTAACCTATGTGTTCCTAATCAGATTGTTATAAAATTTGGCTTAGCAAAAAGAACCAAAGTACCTAGATGATTAGCGAGTCTCAAAACCTATATTAAATGACTACAAATCTGATAGATTAATTCAAATTCTGGATATCTATAGTTGTGTATCCATGGTATTAATTTGGTGCCTCGGAAGCACTTAAACTCTACAACAAACTTTTTGTCTTAACTTGCCTGGCAATCCAGCCGAACGTAAAGCTATACAACGCATTTGGGAGGCGACCCATTCCAGTCCCGTAAAATATACCACACTGGTTGCTCCTGGTGCTTTTATGATAGTAGAACTGAACTGTGAGAGAAACTCTCTGGTAGATGTGGTCTACTTCGGTAGGCCAGCTGTAGGATTGAGTATATAGGAGATTCTGCGGCGTGCCATAAAGACGAAGAAGGTTCAGTTGGATTTTAGAGGCTCATACATGTGTCACTACATAACCAAATAAATAGGATGGTTCTCATAGAAATATAAGAATAAAGAAATAAAGAATGCATCTGAGCTTATACATATAATTAGGTACTGTAATTAATTTTTACGTCATAAAGAATTGGCTAGACGGATATTACGTGTAATTTATTGATGTTAAATACATAAATAATATATCCATAAAAAATCCTTTCACATATGTAAATTATATTTTTAGGAAAATGATTTAAATAACACCGAATTTCTATTCTTAACTAAAATATTCAATATTACTAGCATGTGTATAAAATATCAGGAATTTTATAAAATCAAACTAACTTTTTAAATTTATAACGCTCCGATCATACGTTTAGCGTGACACAAAATTGATGGCCCTCTACCACGAATAAAACATCTACGTTTAATCCGATAGCCGAAACTTCTGCACAATTTTTTATCAAAACCATTAAAATTATTTTAATACGTTTAGCTTATGATGCTCATTATAGTAGTGATAGCCCAGTAGGTACCACGATGAACGCGGTCTATTAGAAAACTAAATAAAGCGGGTTCCAATCTCGGGTCTTGTACTTCTGGCATTTTCATTATCACTTGCTAATACGGTAAACGAAAACATTGTTACGCAACTTGGATGTGGTCTACTTCGGTAGGCCAGCTGTCGGATTGAGTATAAAGGAGATTCTGCGGCGTGCCATAAAGATGAAGAAGGTTTAGTTGGGTTTTAGAGGCTCATACATGTGTCAGTACATAACCAAAGTAATAAGATGGTTCTCATAGAAATATAAGAATAAAGAAATAAAGGAGTCTGAGGGAACCTAGCAAGATTTAGAAAACCGCCAACTCGCACTTGTCCTGCATGTTGGACAATGGTCTAATCCCCCTCCCATTTAAAAGAGGGTTGAATAGAGAGAGAAAGCTTATGGTAAAATTATTCGAATTATTCAATAAAAATAAATGCTAGATCAAACAATGTTTGTACTCGTAAATTTGAAAAAAATTCTAACTACATATGTGCTCGTTGGATGTTAAATGAAATAGTAGTTTCATTTTGCTATTTGGCGTTTCGAATAATCCGTATGTTGTTTGATTTATGATTTATTTCGTTCATGATTTTTCTTTTTTTCTTAAAAATAGTCTTCATTCTTTAAATATTGAGTTTCCGTTATCTCCTTAACTTAATTCTAATTAAATTCGTATTAAAAAAATTTGTAATTAATATTTTAATAATTTTTGTTTTGTTCTTGACACATTAATTTTTATAATAAAATTGTTTTTAAAGGTTTATTTCTAATTAGTTAAAAGCATTAATTATAATTAGTTAAAATCAAAATATTTGTCTATAAAGCGTTATTATTCCAAGTATAATTTAGCCATGTACCGACGACATCGGAGTTAGCACAGTTCAGTCACGGCAGCTAGCATCGTTGATTAATAGCAGATTTAATAGTGCACAAGATGTGGATGAACACAGATGTATTCTCTATATCCTCACTGTCATAGTCTGAGAGGACGGTACTCCGACACGATCGAAGATAGAACAACAATGGTCAATTAATAACTACGATTAGATTGCTTGGAGTACCAGAGATAGATATGTACATATTATGTGTATGTATAATAACAATGGCTTAGGTACTCTCGCTTTGATATGTTCATCTCTACGTGCCTTTTGCGTCTTGATCCAAAAACTTTGACAAGCCTTAGTAAATTATCAACGCCATCTTTTGGAAAATGTTAGTTACTGACAATGAAATAAAAGTTTCACTATTATAATATAGTCTATTACTGGAATAAATTTCACTCAAATCCATTTAGCCGTGTCGGCGAGGGCAGGACGCACGTACGTACTACGTGTGATAATTAATACGGAGCTTTTTTCTTATATCAATTTCAAGTAGATTAAGCTTTAAGTTAGACTATTTTGACCAAGGCATAGTCAATGGCTTTACGACGCACTTGCCCAGGAAACACCGTTGAATATGTTACAGTTAAAACCCGTTTTTAGTTAAAACGTGTTTTCCATAGTTAAAACTGGTTTTTACTAAATTCCTATATTACACGTAGAATTTACTATTATTCAAAAAAATATTATCAGTTAAAACTAGTTTTAACTAGGCAAAACGCGTTTTGAGAATGTGTTTTGAACGAAAAAAATATTTAAGTAGTTACTTGTTGGGCCTCAGAACTAAGAGAAGTGAGCATGGATGTTCTGGGCTTAAAATAATAAAAAACCTGATGAGAAGGCTAAGGCGTCTATGAACCATGTTGGACCTGTCACATAATCGATAATTAAAACTTACAAATAAATAATCTTTTCTATTTTACTAAGGTTTTAAGTTAGGCCTAGATTTATCTAAAATTTATTTAATATAAATATCAAATTTCTAGTTTTTAATTTAATTTAAGCATTTATTTCAGGCAACATTTACAAAAAGATCTTAAATATGTAAATAGAGGCCCATAACATATCATACCTTAAAAACTAACTTAGTATATAACTTTTAACTAGTAAGTACTAGTTGTAACAAAGGCATTTAGTAAAAACCAGTTTTAACTAGAGAAAACGCGTTTTAACTAAAAACGGGTTTTAACTGTAACATATATGTATAACATCACCAATCTTGAGAGGTAGCTCCTGGCTGTATTTCTCGAAACAAATATCCAATAACTCTTTTACGTTTGCAAATAGAAATCCGGGAATCAAACCCAATATTCCGATATCTGCAGATATAAACTAGCGAGTGATCGAGGCAGTTATGTTTGTTATATTATTTCTCGTACATTTTCTCCTAGTCATGTTAAAAATTTAAATGTAATATTTAATTAAATTACATTTGTTTTTTTTTTTTTTATTTATATAAGTTACACTTAATTATTCTAAAAATGTCAATTTAGCGCAATATACGAGCCTACTAGTTGCGGAAGATGTATTACGTAGAACCCTCCACTTGACATCAACCAGCCAAAATTAAGGTCGGCTAAGACGAGATTGCATGACTTATTTTACATTATAAAACATATTATTTATTTATGAAACTTTAATATTTAATAGGAAAATACGTGAAAATAATAAAGATCACAGAAAAAAAGTCGTTCACAAATTAAAATTGCGTGAATGTAACGCGTTTACAAGAATATATTTCTATTTCTTCCAAATTATTAAGCTGTTTATAATAATAACCATTGAGCCGTTTAAAACTTTATTAGTTTTTCTCGTGATTACAAAAATTCAGTAGAGCACAAAAATTAATTTATTTATTTTATAGTAATTATACTTAATTAATGGTATTGTAATTACGGTTACATAATTTCATACAATTTCTTACATCTTCCTACACATACATATATTACCATCTTACATTCATCGACACCATAATAATCTTACTTGGTTTTGGAAATACTCAAGAAAAGTTTGGCTTACTAGAATAATAAACAGTATTTTTTTATTTAAAAAAAATATAAATACGTACTTTCTCCTATGTTCAATTATATCAAAAATATTTCCTTGACTATTGAGTCATAATTATGCTAATTTTACTTAAACTATTAATCAACCACTTCAAAAATTAATTTATGTAATGTCTGTTAGTTTACATACAACATGCGACTCACCCTTGCTACGCTCAGGTTCGTCCCTAGGCTGCTTCCCAATACAAACTTTCATCCCTATTTTTACCCCCTTAAGGCATGATTTCTGGAATAAAAAGTATTCTATGTCCTTTCCAGGGTCTCAAACTATCTTTTTACCAAATTTCATCTACATTTGTTCAGTAGATCCAGATATTATACCCCCTACAACGTCACAAACTCACAAACTGTACCTATTTATAATATTAGTATAGCTAAAACTATAACTGAGTCGAATCTGTAATGTTAAAATGTAATTAGGGTACAACCCGAGAGGAGCAATGGTGAGTCGCTAGTTCAAATAATAGTGGGCAGTTGTATTAATATCTCAGAAACTTCAAGCATCGTTAAGACAATTGGTTATTGAATAGGTTCATAGCATCTCTATCTAATGTATTCAATATAGTATATTTTATCTTCAGAAAAAAATTAAGTTTTTTTTTTAAATTACATGTTACGTAAGATAAAAAATAACTAAGAATAGCTGTCTATGTAGTTCGTCTTGATTTTCATCCCTTCAACTGGAAAACACTTAACGCTTAATTAAATTCTGATTGCATTTTTCTATATTTATGTTACCTGTAAAGGTTAAAATAAGTGTTGCTTAGAATGAGAGCTTGGTATTAAATACTAAGCACCTCAACTGGTTAACATGTTTAAGCAAATTAACGCTAAAAAGTGTATGTGAGGCTACTTTTTTAGATAACGTAACACGTATCCTTAAAAGAAAAGTAGAAAAGTTTTCACAGCTTAGACCATGTAGTCGGGACTATAAAGTGGGAGAGGACTATAAATGGTAAGAATTATATAAAACAGCTTGATTCTTACTGCCGTTACGTTAGTTAAAATCTTATTTTTCTATTTTCCAATATAATGATTATATAATTTTCAAATCAAAATATACTTTATTTTATTTTTAGACTTTTACAAGTACATTTGAATCGTCACTTTTTACATTTTCACTACTTAAATATATACAAAATTTAAATTAAATGTTAGTTATGTAAGTTCGCGTTAAAAATATAAACGAACAAATATGTTATTTTTTTATCTTGAGATTCCGCGAGATAGGACAAAGAAGAATGGATGAATTAACAAAATCATATCACAGACGAAATGCGCGAGTAGAGTCGCGGCAGGATGCTGCAGTAAAAATCGCATAATTTTTTTTATCCTTACTCGATACCTGCAAGCACAAATTGACTGATAAACAGATGGATGAAAGCTATATATTGTTATTTCTGTTTTTACTTTTATTTTAAACACATCCATTATATATATATATATATATATATATATATATATATATATATATATATATATATATATATATATATATATATATATATATATAATATATATATATATATATATATATATAATATATATATATATATATATATATTCAATTTACAAAATAGATATAAACGATAGTCCAAATATTATATTTTTATTAGTATTTGCTAGTAAATACATAATAAAAAAATAGATAAATTTGATTTATGAGAAACTAAAACAATATTTATTTTGACATGTTTCTTACATAACATTGTCTACTATTTATCAAACAAGTCTGTCCTCCGCACAGTGAAAAATGTCTGAAAGCACTAACTTAATAAACATTGAAATGCCGTACACTTTGTCTTTTGTGGCGGCAGAGAGCACTCCCAACCGTGCACTGTATGCATAAAAGTCCAAATATTTATTTTGCTAGACTTTGTTATACATACAAAGGAATGAGACCATATAGCTGCTATTTTTTATAACACTTTCAACTATGTTTACTTTTATTATTATTTATGCAATACTTATAATATTATGACCCACCTTCGTTGAATTCAGACACGACCCAATACAAAATGCTACAAAAGAACCACTTAATGTACCGATGTAAAAAGTAGTCTCTATTACTCAACGATCTATAAAATACCTTTATACAGACAAAAGACATGTTGATCTGTTGTTCTAGTATTGTATGAATTTATTATATGAGTATAAATAAATATAAGTGACTTGCCTTAGTTTCACTCGAAGGCGTCTCTAAGTAACAGTAGCCTTTGTCCGAGTCCGATTATGTTAGCAAGGAAATAATTAAGGAAGTTCGAATATAAAAATATACTAGTAAATACATTTTATAAGAAAGTTTGTTTATTACAAGTTAATAATATAGGGCTTATGAGAAGTATGTAATTGAGAGTATAAGAGGCGAAATTAATCCAGCCTCTCAAGGCTCGAAGCTAGACTCAAGAAGATTAAATTTAGAAGAAAATTATGATATTCTCAGAAAAAATATATTAAAAGTAATACCTTTTTGCTCGTGTCAAATCAAGACATATACATACGTCATTTTCGTAGAGAAGTAATAACAACTATTTAAACAAACGAATTTTTTCGCTCCTAAAAAAAGTGTGTGTATACTTATGTACGCACGTAAGAAGATAGTATATCTTTGGCGTAATGGAACAAAAGTAGCTAAAGATTTCATCCCGTATGCCACAACTCTCTGTTTGTCAAAAGGAATGAGAAATTGATAAAATAATTAAATAAGGCATATTAAAATCATATATTTATAGAATATAACTTAAGGAATATCATTCGTCAGACAATAACAACGGTTACAATAGCAAACAGTTAACAGCTAATTTCATCTATTATTTATTATTGTAAAAATTTTATTTACATATTTTTTTCCAAACGTCCCTATAGAAGTGTAACTTCAAAATATGATATCCATTATGTTTTATACAATAATAATCGTGTTATTAGAAATATGAAAATTCAACTGACTTCGTAAAGTATTTTTTTTGTGTCTATGTAACACGATATTTCTCGTATTATTAATTTTATATATATATATATATATATATATATATATATATATATAATATATATATATATATATATATATATATATATATATATATATATATATATATATATATATATATATATATATATATATATATATATATATATATATATATATATATATAAATTGGTTTTATGTTTCTCGGCTTCTATCATATTATTAATTTTATTAAAAAAACCAACTCTAAATGTGGAATAAGTTATAACTTAAATATAATAACTTTTTTTGGTTTTGAAGTTGATGTACCATTTTTAATTAAAAAAGTATTATTATATTTGTGATTAAGATTATTTCTTTGATAAAAATTTCGAACTCGACCCTAGAAATTCCTATCAAACACCAGAGTAGAATCGTCACATAAAAGCTAGTAATTTTACGTTTTGTATAACAGATATTAAAACTTTATTATAAAATGCTTATGTAAAATAATATAAATATAAAAACTTTACCTAATCTATAAAAGCAAAGTTAGATAATATATCTAACTTTGCTTTTATAGATTAGGTTATAGATAGGTAGGTATAGATTAAAAATATTATCATAATACAATATGTGTTTATAGGTAATATTAAATAGCACTAAGATTTGGCATGAATTTGAAATGTTAAACAAAAATTAAAATAATATTTTTAATCAGTCAACGTGATTAAAAGTGATATACATTTATATTTATAATATTAGTATATAGATAAGATCCTCAGCATACAGAACTAATGGATATCTTTTATTTTAAATATAGAAAGTTCAAGGAAGGAACAATAAAGTTACCCGATGTGAAATACACGCGTAAACGTTCCGGCAGATTTCCCCCGAGCTCGCACTGATAGCACTGTTCTCACAAGTAAATAGTTTTTTTCGCTAGAGACTATATTTATAGTTTTCATAGAGTTAAGACTAGTTTAAGTGAGTAATTTTTAACATTATAAGGGAAGTATTCTAAATATATTAAATGTAGTATTATTCAGTTGTTTTGATATCAATTCAAAACACATGTTTTATATTTTTATTTCTTAAATTTTATCCTAAGCCTGGCATTGTCAGGTAATATTAACATTACAGTGTCTTCTGGTGTATTTGTTCTGTTTTTAACATGTAGAATTTGGTGGTTGTATCTTCTTCTCACACTCGCAATATTGATATTAACATAAATGTAAAAATAATTATTCAAAAGCACTTGGGATAGTCTATTTATTTGCATAAATTATATTTTAATTGTGAAAATATAGGTATTTGAAGTTCTTCAAGAAGCGGGCGCTTAAATCTGTATGAAGCTCTGGCGCTCTCGCTCGTCGCTTCCATACATGTAGATTGCAGGTGGTCCTTCGTAGTTCGTGGACTAATTCGCCAAACAACAGTTACTAATAACAGTTAGTATATTATGCAATCATCGACACTATTTATTTAATAAAGGTGATATCGAACTGGCTCTTATAAAGCATATACATGTACATAATATTCTATGTAATTATTATTTTCCCCTAACTTAAATTAATTAGATTTGTGATATTTGTGTGTGATTTTTAGTTCTGCTTAATATGAATTTTTTTGTAACGAGCGATGTCAGACATCATAGTAGTAAAAAGACATCACAGACTGTTTAGAAACTCTTGAATATATTACGATAATTTTTCGTAAAAAAGCTTTTAAGAAATTTGATATTACATTAATTTTTTTCGCAACTATAATATAAAGAATAAGACTGAATCGAAAGATTTAATATTACATAATTCTTATATAAAGCTTTGGTTTTACTAAAAAATTACTTCAGGAGGTGCTCACGTCGTGTAGCTCCAAACGCTGCGTTGCAACGTAAAGTATATATTAAAATTAAATTAATTATGGCCATAGTTTTTAATTTGTTAATTGAAAGGACAAGTCAGAAAATTCACATATCAGAGCCTTAAAATTCATATGTTGATGATTTTTACTTTATTTGATGATTAATTTAACATATTCCTGATTATACGACTTTCACCTTGCCTTAAAGACTCCTATCACTATCACTGCAGAGAGTGATGCCTTAATTAAAAGCACTTTGAGGGCGAAGCTGAACTGAATGATTTGGGTAACCTCAAACCATCCCACAATAGTTTTATTAACCCTTGACGCAAAAACGACGAGATGTTAAGTTTGACGTGTCTGTGTGTGCGTCTGTCTGTGGCTTCGTTCTCTCGAACGGATAAACCGATTTTGATTTTGTTTGAAAGGTGAATTAGTCGGGAGTGTTCTTAGCTATTTTTGATGAAAATCGCTCCAATATAGTCGGCTTTTTTTTTAATTTTCAATTTATCGCTGGTTAAGGAAACTAACATCAATAATATTAATATTACTATTTATGTCGTGCATAAAAACATGAAAATTATAAAATATTATTAAAAATAACAAATTCTATAGTTATAAACAGTGCAAAGCGTTGAACCAGCTGCAGGAAATCCCTGATGTGCGAAGTATAGAAGGCAAGTTTGCAAAAGAACTCCGCAACGTTCCTCGGAGCAGCGCATTTGAAACTCGTTATGAGATAAAACAGTTCCGGTTTATTTTCTTCAGATTTGAAACATCAAAAATGAGAAATTTTACTTACCTTAAATTCTTTTGTAACTATTACAATGTATTGTTAATTTTTGCTATATGTGTGTACTAACTAGTATTACCCGCTCTACTCATATTAAAATGACCAAAAACCAAACTCTTAGGTTTTACATATTAGTAAATACCACTTTCATTGTGCACCGGAAGATTGAAAAAATGGGGGTTAGCAATGCGACAAGTTTTCCTCATTTAATTTAATAAGATTGCTTTTTTAACGTCAACATTTATAGTAGTTATATCTATAGTTCTTTTACTACGATTATTAGACAACTTTTGACTAAGGAATATTTAGTTCATCTTTTAAACTACAGAATATTAATTATTCACAACAATTAATATTTTGCTGCCAAAACGATTTTCTAAGCAAAATTATTTGTAAATTTTGATCTAATCTTAAAATATAAAAATTAAGCAAGTGCGAGTTTCGGGTGCACGTAATATTGTCTTGTTATGTCTTATAAATAAGGTTAGTCATTTTAAGTTTTCTTTTCGAGCCTGTCTTTCTAGTCTGTTCTTTTCTAGTCTAAAATTTGAGGTATAAGAGCTTCCAAAATACTTTCAACGAAAATTGTTTTGCAGAATATACTTTAATTAGTTTTGAAATATGGAATATTTTCAGTTACTCGATTTATCAGTTTGGCAACCTCAAAATAACAACACAGTATTTGGCTATATGAAACTTTCACATGAAAGCTAAAATGTAAAAAAAATTTTCAGTTGAAAATTGTTTCGGCCAACAAAATATTACAAATATATAAGGCCAAATAGTTTATTTTGTTGTCCATATGAACGCGGATAGAGCCTCGAATAATGCTAATAATTCTAATAAAACCATAGAAAGAACCTGTCTGTACAGATCAGTAATAATCTAATGATTACTTTAAAATTTAATCTGGCAACATCTATTGACGAAAATAACACAAAATATTTGCAAAGTTATTTTTATGTAAAAATTTCGCCGGTTATTTGAAATAATTGCTTTTCAAGACTTAACACGATTTGTAGTTTTTTTTTGTGGAGAAGCAATGATTAAAATATGAAACCCTAAAGTTTTGCTAAAGTTTAAATACGTCCATAGATTTTTTTTATTGAATAATACCGAGATATATATAAATAATTATATGAAGCATTAAATATTAAAAAAAATACATTACCTATTATTGATTAAAATTTAATTATGTACTTTTCTTAATGTCGTTCTAAGACGACTTCAAGCTTCCTTAATTGGATTCATTAAAATTACATTAAATTATCAGTTTTTCTCATATCTTTATTTAACATAAGTATCAAAAGACATAAATATATTGTTTCATAATTCATAAGTTGTCAAATATAATTGATTTAATTAAAATTGGCAATTGACAGGCTTCTCTTAATTTATTTATCGTCCAATCAGTTAAGTGTGAAGTTAAATTAATTGAGTTCCTAAAGGTAAATAATTTATTTTATAACGAGTTTGATGTTACCAATATTAATAAGTTTTCAAAACATATAATATGAACTGTAATTATAAACCAATATTATAAAGAGGAATATTTTATACTTAAAGGACAATCTCTGAAACTACTGATTCGATTATGGAAATGTTTGCACTAAAAAGAAAGTTATATTACCGCCGATTGCTATCGGCTATTTTTAATTCCAATGAATATGTGTTTTCTGACAGGAATTAAAAAAAAACATAGTTCTAGATTGAAGTCGGAAAAAAATGACCTTAAGTTACTTTATTGGCTATAGGGATGCATCCGCGTATGGCAATGATAAGCCGCTTGTCTATGATAAAGTCTATATCCAATAAAAATCTCATTTAAATCTCTCGAGCCTTTCCTGTTTTGTCTATTGACACAATATGTCAATTGGGTACAGCTTATATCGCTAATGTCGCATAAAACACAGGAGAAGACCATGGATGAACTAGTAGAAAATATATATTATACAGTTAAACTTTATTTTTGATTTTTTTACAATTTTTTATTAAAAGTACACCTTATTGGGATTTTTGAAACATATTTAATTATATATAAGTCAACGTAAAATGCGTACCATGTGTCGCACTTACTATAACAATATTGTAACCTAGATTGCCTAACAATATCATCCTAAGTTGCAGCGATCTAATTGGTTACGTTGACCATAGTATGGCCAGCTGGCGTCTTGCCAGTGATTTTAAGAAAGGCAAAGTCTATGTAGATGCCGATCAGCGACGTTGAGAATGACATTGATGTTTTACAAAATTTTGTTTTGCAAAAGCTTATTATTTTACTTGATAGTCACCTTGTTACTTTATTAAGAACTAGCAACTCACCCTCACTTCGCTCGGGTACGTCCCTAGGTTGCTTCCCCATACAAACTTTCATCCCCATTTTTACCTCTTTAAGGGATGATTTCCGGGATTAAAAGTATTCTATGTCCTTCCCAGAGTCTCAAACTAACTTCTTACCAAATTTCATCTAAATTGGTTCAGTAGTTTCAGAGCCTATTCGGTACAAACAAACCAACAAATCTTTCCTCTTTATAATATTACAATAGATAAATTATCTGTAGACATATAGAATGCAGATATATAGCCACCAATTTATTTGTATGAAATGAAATGTATTGAAAAATATTTTTGGAAGTTCAACATTTTATATATACATAACGATTGCACAATTTAAAATAAAGTAGGATATAACTGCAATGAAGGGCGTATACTTACTTTCAAATGATTATTATAGCGAGTAAATGAAAAAATAAGAGGTACAGATGTTATGTTATTTTCATTAAGCTAATATAGACTGTGTACATTTAGTTCATGTTTCAGGTTAAAATGGAAGTGTTCACTGTTTACACAAAGTAAATTAGTTTGAACTCAATTATCACAGTCCACAAACACGCTGTATAACAATAATGTGGTTATTTCAAATTATTTGTGGGAATATTATGTCTTTCATCATGTTATTATTGACAAACTTTCGAGTGGCTTAAGGCCTGACATTTATGTGGCATTGAGCTAATTAGTAGTAGAAGTAATTTATGTTTCAGTAACGTTTTAGCTATATTTAACTATATATTTGTGTAGATATGGCTACCATGTACGGCTGCAGATCCGAAGGTCCTGAATTCGAGTTCCAGCTCGGGCAAAGTTTAGTTATTGAGTTTTCCTGAAAAGTCCCATTAGTAGAACGGAATTAGAAAGCCGTTGGTCATGGGCCTGATCGTCTCTACTCTCGTTTAACGGTTAGTATGGTATAGATAGACTATATATGTTATGTATTACATAGGTGTGATGTGTTTTATATTCTTTTCTTGAAAAATAATTGATTTCCCATACAAACTTTCACTCCCCTTTTCACCCCTTAATGGATAATATCTGGATAAAAACTTTCATATGCCTTCCTTGTGTTTTAAACTATCTTCATTACAAATTTCATTTAAATCGATTCAGAGGATTGAAAAATGAAAAAGTAACAGACAGACCGATTTACTTTCATATTTATAATATTAGTATGGATGGCCGTTTATATTAATTTTACAAAATTTAATAACTTAAAAACTTTTTCGAACGAAAAATCTCTTTATAATGTTTGTAACATTAAAATATAATTTTTAAGTAGATATACAAATTATTCACATCTAGTAATAACATATTCTCTTAGGTTAAGAAGTTTTCGACTCTTACCAACCTTAACTTTTAATTTGTGATGATATTTCATAAGCATTGTTAAAAGGTAGTTGATTTAAAATAAGAAACAGAAAAAAAGGCCTAAATTCCGCTTTTTGAGGTGAATCTACAGACTGGATTTTTTTTAGATATAATAAGAGAAAGTAGATTAGTCAAATACATAATTGATAATATGTATATTTCTATCTAATTTTGCCTTTAAGGAATATTAAACAAAATTTTATTTCTCAAAATGGCTAGTTCCTATACATATTCGTGTATATTACTTTTTAGTACTGGTAAATTAAAAACTTAAGAAAGTTATAAAATTATGAAAACGCTTAATAAACATAAACAATCTTGACGATCTTACTGTGAAAAGTTTAATGAGCACCATAAGGTTTAACATGCGCTACGCGTACATCGTTTATTCAACAGCCGTTTTATAATGGAATTTTCTCCTTCCTGCCTCGGCATTGAGACAAAATGTACCTATGAATCTCCGTTAATGTTGCGGTCTACTTAATATTATGTGTAAAGTAAGATTCAACCGCGAGATTAGAAATTCATATTTTAAAGGATTTTAAAATAACACATTCCACAAAGGTTAAGTTAAAATTTCATCAACTTTAAACTCTGACTTTATTAAAAACCGTTTAAAGGACTGTAGTAGTGTAGTGGGCTAGCATTTGTTAGTTTTAGACAACTAGCGACTCACCCACTCTCCGCTCGGATTCGTCCCTAGTTACGTTTCAAAGTTTGGTATGAATTTCTCCTCATCTCTATGAGATATTTTCTCGCAGTACAAAGTACCTATATGTTCCCGGATAACGCGCTATCATCATACCAAATTTTATCAAAATCTATCCAGTAGTTTTCTTGTGATGTGTAACATCACATGACAGACGGACAAACATTCTAAACTATAGATTCGGCCTCTGTATCGATACATATAAGATAATGACTATATCAATAAGATTTTCCAAGAAATATTTAATGTACAGATTCGACTCAGTTATAATTTTGTTGTATGTATAGATATGCATTGTGTCTATGAATTATAAAAGATGCAATATGCTTAGTACCGTCACTCAATAAGCAGAAGCGGGGAGTGTAAATGTAATAAAAATCATTTTACACTCTTTCTCTCTCTCTCTCTCTCTCTCTCATGCTCTCTAATTATCTCTCTCTCTCTCGTTCTCTCTCTTTCTTTCTGTCCATCCCTCTCTCTCTCCATTCCGCAAAAGAAAGTGTGTAAAATAAGGGGAAAAACAGCAAAAACTTATGTTAATGTCTTAATATGCTGAAAATAATTTACTGGTGATGTTTATGACTTTTTACATACATATCAAATGTAATATACTTACACCACTGTTCACGTTAAAACAACGTAAGAGAGCTTACCTTAACGTAATCTACAATTTTTATTTCTAGCGCGCAACGTTTGTACCTACTGTAGAATTTAAATATTTTCTTAAGGCTTAGGAGTAAGTAAAGTTAATTTTATTTTTACAGTCTAGGTTGTCTCCCGTTGAAAGGACTGAAAAAGATCACTTATGAATACGAGGAAATTTATAAAACTTATTTTTCTAAATCAAAATTGAGATCAATGATTTCGACAATGTGCAGATTTTAGTCCAGTCAAATAAGATCTGGCAACATTATATCAAAAATGCAATGTTGAGTGCCAAAATTTTGATTTCAGAATTTATTTGACTGGGCTAATTTTACGTTTTAACAAAATTTTATGCCACTGACAAGAAACTGTCAGTGAATAGTTATTTATTAATCTCATAACAAATCTATACATATAATAAAATTGTAACTAAGTCGAATCTGTACATTAAATATTTTTTGGAAAATCTAATTGAAATAGACATTACTATCGATACAGAATCCGAATCTATAGTTTTTAGATTTTTTGCCTGTCTGTCTGTCTGTCTGTCTGTCTGTCTGTCTGTCTGTCTGTTACCGCATCACGAGAAAACCACTGGACAGATTTTGATGAAATTTGGTATGATGATAGCTGGTTATCAGGTCAACATATAGGATACTTATTACCGCAGGAAAATGTCTCATTTCTGAGCAAAAATACAAAAACTTAATTGTAAGAGTATACTAATATGTAAAGCCTAAGAATTTGGTTTTTGGTCATCAGAACGCGGGCGGAGCCGCGGGCTATGCTAGTCTGTACTAATATTATAAATGTTAATGTTTGTGAGGATGGATGGACGTCTGGATGTATAGATGTATGGATGTTTGTTACTTTTTCACGCACAATCTAGTAAATGGATTATAATGATACTTTACATTAATATAGCTCATACATCAGACAGGCTACTTTTTATCAGGAAAAAGGTACGGTTCCCGTGGGATAGGTTTGTTTTTCTATACATATAATTTAAATAAAACTAAAAAAACATACTTTTATCGTGCGTCAGTAAAAAACGAAAAATTATGATGAATATATTCTATACGTCTACTACGTAAGGGCTTTAGTATAGGTATATTTGAGTGTTTCTTGAAATATAATATAAAATGATTTATGATCCTTGGACATCCAGCTTTCTGATTCGTCGACAAAACTTGTAAGTCTTATTTATTCTTACATTTTAATGTAAACCAACATTTCAGCTATATTAGCAATTTTATTATAATTATGTAACTAAATTTAAAGGCAAATAAAATAAAATGACCTAACATTTTCTGCCACATTTCCGTTATGCCTCGCCATAGAGTTTCAGCAAAAAATCTCTCAACCTTACTCAATCTCCACAAACCATTGGGAGCAGCGATGTTCCGCGCGATAAACGTAAAACAGAAATCTGGGCCTTCTGCTTCGCTTACTTTTTCTGGATTGTTGATATAATGTAGGTATAATGCTGCGTATAATTTAGGTCTTTTATTTTTGCTTTTATATACATATAAAGTTAAAATATAATGAAAATGCAAGTTGGTTAATATGCAAGTAAATTAATTTTAAAAGTACAATATATTATAAAAAACAAATAATCTAATATAACGTATTCTAATATTTTTGAAATTTCTCTCCACAAGGCATATTTAATACTCTAAAGTATTTTTAAGAGATATATACGATAGAAGTATTTATAATATTTTGTATGTAAAACATATTTATTATAAGTAATATTAATAAATTTTAAAAGAGTGTACATAATATCATGTAAATTGAATATAAGCATACATCTCATGTAATTCCATTGTCTGAAAAGTCTCTTCCCACACTTTATAGGAAAACTCTAATCCCCTGAGCGACGTGAGGCTTACGCAAATCTTGGTCCAATATCTGTTGAAAATATTTATTTTATAAAGTAAACAACAGCAACAAAGTGTGATAAAAATAAGCCGTAGATTGAAAACCGGTAAATTTTTCAAGTTAATAAAACTATCACTATCGATATTAATAAAAGATAAAAATGTGTTTTCTAATTACATTTTACTAGTTGAACCTGCGGTTTGCTCGCGCTTAAACTACAAAAATCTCTAAAAAGGTAGTTTCATACAAACTTTCATCCCCTATTATATCTCCTTATATGATGAATTTCGAAAAATGCTAAAACGCGCATTTATTTAGTTTTACTGAAGAGCATTAATATCAAGTTTTAAGTAATTCTGATCATAAATATTTTTGGATTGTCTTATGTGTTTTCTCGTGGGATTTGATAATCTCCCGCTGTAAAAAGTAGCCTATTATCACTCTCTAGCTCTCCAACTATCTTCACACAAAAAATCACGCCAATCCGTCACTCCGTCACTCCGTTTCAAACAAAAACAAACAAACAAACACACTTTCACACTTATAATATTAGTAAGGATTTTAAAATTAATTAAAGTACTAGTTCATACCTGCAGATTTACTCATATATTTCTAGTAAACTAAGTAAAGAAAAACAGCATCTATTTTGTAAAGAAATTTTACAACACTAGAGCTTTATACATAAGCGAACTCAAGCCATATCATCATCATCATCAGGTTTACTTCTGCAATTATAATAAAACTTTGATATAGATGTATATATTATGTATTTAAATCTGTCTGTACAGTAAAAAGTTCCATTGTAATTAAACAACAAAACAAAAACAGTCAAACAAACAAAAATTCATAAAGGATTGATTATTGAAATAGCAACTTCGTTTTATTTTTTGTCTACAGAGTTCAATTCGATTCTTTAGAATAAAGCGTGAGATTAAAAAATTAATTACAAGGGTACTTATTTCAAATTACAATTTTATACTACTAGACCATTGCATATATAAATTCATTTTATTTACCCAAAATATATTTGATACTTCCTATAATTAACTTAACATCTTCACAATCACTATGTAACCTATTTATTACAAAAGAATCATGAAAATCAATTATTTCTTTGAATTCACAATTTGCAAGCACAAAAAAGTATCGTTTAATTTAGATAAATAACAAAAATATACAACCAATTTGAGCACTTCTGTTTTTTGAAGTAGGTCAAAAATGACTGAAAACCCGTTATATCATCATAAAGCAATGGTTATATTAATGCTATGAATAGCGTCCAGATAGATACATTTATTTGCCCATAAATTTGCTCTATCACTGCAGATTAGCCGCAATAGTCTGTGTTTGAATTTATTTTGACCATTACTCATCGGCAAATGGCTAGCAGCGAATCTAGTTAATTGCGCAAGGGCTCTCCACACTATGAGTTAGATCATGCTATAAATGTTTACCATTTTTAATTATTTTTGTAACTGTCGTTGTGTATTTAGAAGTGTCGAGTGTATTTTCAATATAAAATGTTAAGTTATAACCACGGATTCAATATATTATTATTCTATTTTTTACAATAGCTTTTTCTTCTGTCTAGCTCTAGTTAAAGTTACCCATCAGTTAATAAAATTGCAAGCGAAATAATGTGTAATTCATTTTTTACTCGTTTATATTGTATTTTATCGTATGAAAAACTTTACGTAAGAACTTTAGAAAAATCTGCCTTAAAATTTCATATTAGATCGACAATAGTAAAAATTCAAGTATTACATAGTTACGTACTTTATTATAAAAAGATTTCTTTAATATTATATTTTAATCTAAAGTAGAACTAAATATTTAAATATGACACATTATTACGTATATATTTACAAACGGTTCAAATTGTTCTAATTTACAAACATATTGCATACATGGCCAGCTATATTTTTGTATAGTCCATAATTTCAATAAAGAAAACTCTTGCAGTAAGCTATGCAAACGATTCCTCAACGGAACGTCAGCAAATGTTCATTGTCGAAGGCGAACTTCATGTCTGTTTATTTTACAATTTCGTATGTAAATTTTACGTACACTCTGCATTTGTTTGTTGTTGTAACATGATTACGGTTATGTCGCTTTGTAAAATTTAGATGACTTTAGTGACGACGAGTAAATTGATTTGACTTCTAGTATCTCACTCTTGTCGCAAACTAGAATTAAAAGACGGAGGACTCAAATGAGTTAAGAAATTAACATGCACAGTGAATAGATACTATACATATATTATGTGGTGTAAAATAAAAATTTTCATAAAATATTAATTCATTGTAATATTATAAGTAAAATTCTTATTGTTATTCATTACTTGTCGCATTTTAAACTATATCATTCTATTCCATGTCCTTCTACATACTACCTGCTAAGTAAATACTGTCCAACTGATACTTCTAAAAAGCCATTAACAGTTAAATTAAATAGAAATATTCCCACTACTTTATTCCTTTCAAATATTTTATTTAAGGATACACTGATTAAGATGTACATACATAGATTCATAAATGTTCGTATGTTTTACCACCGCGTTGATAATTATAATTTAATCGGATAAATAAAAAAATAATTAATTGTTCGAATGTTGTCAGTTGTTTTATAGAAAACTTTAAAGAAAATACAAACGATATAAAAAGATTACCAGCATTTTTATTACGTAATAATGAGGTAGTCATTATATTTTAGTACTTTAAGAACTCGTTAAAAATAATCTGTCTATCAACTATTAGAGATTAAAACTTTAATGTATCCTTAAAAATGCATACCTATAGGCTATATATGTCCTACAATAGATCAAATAAAATCAATCTTCATATACAACATAACATACAAACTTCGACTTTAATGTATTTTAATTAAAATTTCTACACCAAACTATTATACTACATAAGATAAAATAAAAACCCAATTAAACACTATAATCTTATATTAAATTAACTCTTAAAACCTGTCACTTCGGTTTCTTCCCAACCGGAAACGGGAATGCTGTAACAATGCGCATAAGTACCCTCATCTAGAACGCTAGCATCAACTCGGATGCGTTGTCGCTAAGAGCTTGCTATTTTTCATTCGATAAACAACCTGTTAACAATTTATATGAGAATTAAAATTACCGGTTTTTACTACATAATTGTACAAGAAGGTCATTAAAATAGAAGAATGTTTGAGTTCGAGAAGTACTTATAAAGCAATTTTGCGTTTGAAAACAATTACTTTCTTAGAAAATATTCACAGTAAAAATATTAATATCTAATTGTAAAGAAAGGAAATTTAAAATATTTCGCAGACATTAATTATGCGTCAAATTAAATAAACTGTCTTAGCCAGCGTATCTAACTATACATAAATTTTATTTTGTTTGATGTACAATATTAAGTTATAAATAACGAAATCTTATGGATTTAGAATATTCCTGTATAGAATTACATATAACATTTTTCATTATTTTGAAAAATTTTAATATAACTTATAAAATTTTTCATGATACTTAAAATACAAAATATATTGTGCAAATATTTGGAATCAATTTACATCATTATAAATAATATGTAAGAAAAATATATAATATAAATTACCCAATTAAAAAGCTTTAAAAACAAAACTTCGTTATGAAATATGAATATGATAATGGGCTTATAAAAGTTCAACTATATTTAACGCGTTATTTTACTATTCTATGAGCGCAAATGAAAATGAACAAAAATGGCAAATTACTAAGTTTGAATAAGCATTTATGTAGAAATCTATTGTTTGTTGGTTGTTCGGAAACACAACGTTTAAGGTGACGAGTACACGATACAGTATGTAATAATTATAAATAAAAAATTTTAAAAATTCCCTACTTAAATTGTCATTTAACGATTAGACTGGCACGCGTGAAACACTTAATCGAGTAATCATATGCCAAAATGCCTTACATCATTTTGGAAAAGGGCTGATACTCTTACACTGCTGGACCAATATTAACCAAACAAGGCTAAAAACCACCACAAAAAACTGGCTTTCAAATGAAAAGACCATATCGAAATCGGTACATCCGTTTGAGAGCTATGATGCCACAGATAGACACACACACAGACAGACATCGACGTCAAACTTATTACACCCCTCTTTTTGAATCGGGGGTTAAAAATTGAAATCTATAAGATGAAAGTCATAGTACAAATCAACTATGTGACTATGGTCTAGGAGGTCATAACTTCCTATAAGACTTTGTCGAAAGTTGAATTTATAACAAGAATTATATTGTATGGATGTTTTAGTAAAGGTTTACAAGTATTTTTACTAAATAGAAATCGCAGATTAAATAACATAGCATATAATTAACTAATTTATTGCTACGTGGAAACTCCTTTACGACATTATTGGTTGCAAAATTTAAGAGAGGAAAAGAAGAATAGAATTTGAAATTTAGTACGAAAATGCGAAAATGCATTTCCCAACATTAAAAAAATATTGGTCTGAAATGGATAAGTTTATGAAATTTTATTGTAAACACATTAGAAATAAAATATAAAACCATAACTGAAAAATTAATGTTTTTAAAAATATAATTTAAATTATAATTATTTAAGAATTTACAGTGGACAAATACATAAAAAGGTAATGCAAGACCTAAGAGTGTTAAAATTGTGCAATAATTAATATTATACTATTAATAATAACATCACTCAAGTGAAATAAATACGTAAAACGAAGTAAGCGTAGAGCATCTGTTCAAGCAAATGCATTCATTTCAATCCGTTTCAATACAAAATGAAACACCATTTCTGCCAATATTGTAGAAATATATTGTATTTTCCTTCTGAATCATATGCCGCTTATCACAATATCTATATTAATATTATAAATATAAAATATTCTCTGCTCCTCTGCTTGAAGTACACGACCAAACTCTTTTACAACTTTGATAAAATATGACGTAGGTAGAGACAACTACTTTTGGTATATTAATGTAAAACAATTATATAAAAAAGCTTATAGCACTACTATATATTAGCCCCGGGGGAGAAGCCAACTCCTACCGGGCGCGTCCCCAGGTGGCGGATAGGGGAATGCCACCCGCTTAGGGCGGCGGGTGGTATCGGAGAAATCCGGCGCGGACCGAATGGCTTGGGTGGGGCCGCTCGTCTAGGCCTCGAGCCAAAGGCGTTGCGGCCACCGGTGGTGGGACCGCTTGGTCCCACAGCCGGATGATGGGCCCAGTTGCGGGACTGTGGTCGCAGGACCGCATCCGGTGGTGAGGTAGGCCGCGGCGGGAGAGGAGTGCCGATATTTCGGTGCGCCGTTCTCCCTACCTTCCGCGGCCTAGACGGGGCCGCCACCGTTTGATGGCGGACGCGGTGGGGCTGCAGGGGAAGAGTAGTGTCGGTGTTTTGTTGCCGCTCTACCTGTCCTCTGCAGCCGATTGGAGGTGGCCCACTTCGGCGGGCAGAGGTTAGGTATAATGGGGCTGCTCCGGGTACCTCTCTGGCGTAGCAGAGTTGACTATGGAGCAGCCCCATTGGTTTGGTGGTCTGCCTAGCGTTTAGGCAGACCTGCCGCCGGGGCGCCGTAGTAGTTATGCGCAAGCGATCCTGCGGCGTCCCACTAAGGCGGGGGGAAGGGATGTCGGGTATTAGTGGGTAGTATCGGCTCTTCTAGCCGGTGAACCCCACATCACCACCTGGGGGATCAGGTGGTATGCGTAAATGCATTTCCCGACGATAAAAAAAAAAGAAAAAAAACTACTATATATTAGCACTAAATCAATTAACAGAGTTTTAAATTAAATAAAATCGGTCAAGTGCGAGTCGGGTTCGCACACGAAGGGTTCCGTACATGTACTTTTTATTAATATGACTCTTTCTCTATGTATGTAGTATATTAACGTCGATGATCGATTACGATCGAGATTTAAAAAAGGTTTTTTGTATTTTTATTAATTTTTATTACATTTTGTTATAGCGGTTAAAATTTCTACTCTTTACCTATTACGGTCTATGATACAGCCCTCTGACAGACGGACGGACGGACGGAGGGCGGAGGCTTAGTAATAGGGTTCCGTTGGCACCCTTCGGGTACAGAACCCTAATAAAACATCCGTTCAAAGTATTTGTAATATGTAAACATAGTGATAGGGCAGAACGCTAATAAAATATTATGCAATTATTATTTCTTGTTACGGCTATTGTTTCAGAATTAGAGTGACCCATATAATATCAATCAGTGTCGAAACTATAAGAGAAATCGATTGTAATATTACTCACCACTAATTTGAAATAACCGCATTATTAGCGTTTTCAGTGCGCATAGATTTATTTTGTATGCTTTGAAATGATTAAATTTACATATTGTCTCACTTTGAATTTTATTACCTCAATTTAAGTAATTATTTTTGTACCTACGATTAGTATTTTAAAATAATTTACTATCTACTGTATTTAAATTTTTAATCTTGCGAGAAGAAACTAATTGGGGAATGGGGTATGACGTTTGTGGTGATATTAAAGTGATTTTTTAGGGTTTCGTACCCAAAGGGTAAAACGGCACCCTTTTACTAAGACTCTGCTGTCCGTCCATCTGTTTGTCTGTCCGTCTGTCACCGGGCTGTATCTCATGAACCGTGATAGACAGTTGAAATTTTCACAGATGATGTATTTCTGTTGCCGCTATAACAACAAATACTAAAAAATAATAAAATAAATATTTAAAGGGACTCCCATACAACAAACGTGGTTTTTTGCCGTGTTTAAAGATAATGGTTCGGAACCCTTCGTGCGCGAGTCCGATTCGCACTTGGCCGGTTTTTTATTATGAAATAACGTAACTGACTATTATTATAAATACAAAAAAATGTATGTGTTTGATATACCTTGAAGATAAAACAGCTGGACAAATTTATCTACACACTTAGGGACGCACCCAAGCGAAGTGAGGGTAAGTTACATGATATGCAAAATTAATTGTTCAATTAATTATTCATAATAATAATACTAAAAATAGTACTATTTTTTATTATAGATTGAGTACACACAATTAAAAAAGTTATAGTGGTAATATATGGAATGGTTTGAATTGTTCTGAACATTACTTGGTCTACTTTGTGTCAACATTTGATTTTAATTGGCGTTGAACAATTATTATTTACCTTTATTACCTTTATACATACATTTTCTATATTAAACGGATGAATGCTCGATTCATCATAGGTTTAATTTCGATGCCAGGAAAATCTGTTTGCAATGCAAAGACGCCACGCCACGTTCTTTCATGCCCATGATATTAATATTAATTTGTTCCATTATATTCCCAGTAAAGTTATTAAACTGTGAAATCAAAATTCCGTCAGCTACCAATAATGTTTGCATAATAAAAAGAACAAATTTTATACTAATATCACAAAATTCTCTACTTTGACTTATTTTCTTTTTAAATTATTTCTAATTTGAAATAGTGATGTTAGTAAACTATCGTGGAGTAAGGTGATGTAAGATGCAAGTGACACCATCTACAGGAAACTTTACCGATTAGTATCTTTGTAGGACTTGGGGTTTGTTGAAAACATTGGCATCACGCCAGCTGGCCTTACAATGCACAACACAAGCGATCGCGTATAAGCGATTATTATGCTTAGTAATTTAATGATACCATATTAAAAACTAGCGGCTCGCCCTCGCTGCGCTCGGGTGCGCTTCTAGGAAAACAAAGACAAACCTTTTAAATAAAAATATCTTTTCGGATTTTTTCGTGGATTTATTTGGATTTTTGGTTTCCGACGTTTCGAATGCTTTACCGCAATCATATTGTACCACATATAATTACCCATTTATTTCAATAATGCACTTTTATGAATAAATATTATATTATGTAGATAGATATTATATGTATTGCATGTATATTTGTATGTACAATGACGATTACTTGTTGTATAAGTACAAATACAACAGGTAATCGTCTAGCATTTCACATATGTAGTATACTTGGCGAAATAACTTATAGCGATTAGTTAGTTAAATTGGTTATTACAGTTACAGACTAAGAGTAAGTATAGCTTTATTCTAGTGTGCAATTTGTTATTATTATTTCTTGTGTGTTTATTTTCTACTACGCAAATAGTACAATACAAAATTCGAAAGTATGTATGTTAATTGGTAAATCCTTCTTTATGGAAGATTATAATACAAAATATTCATGTCGTATTCTGTGGTAAAATTTTTTTTAGCAAATACTAAAAAAAACTTCGATTGGCTTTGACAGCTTCATTAGACTGATTTTTAAAGACGCTCTGTCGATCTTATTCTCATAGTCTGAGATATGGGCCTGATTGATACAAACAGTAAAGCTAATATTTGAAGCCTAACTTTCTTAAATGTTTCTTCGGAAATATTTCATGTAAAAATGTGTGAAATAACTTGCTCGTGACTTTACAGTTTTTTATTCCCGCTAACATGACACACGTGTCTTAACGAGGACTATAAAATGGCAAAAAATGTGAAAAAACTGAAAAACTTCTTTTTTTCGCCCGGTTTCGGTCAGAAAAAACATATCTCGAAAACGAAATGAAATATCGAAAAAATAAAAAATACTCCTAGAGATATAACTTTGGGCTACATTTAAAAAAATATTAGAGATATAGGTATGGGGTATCACTGATGGGTTATTCAGAAGTTGTACATTTGTGACGCTGAGTTTACGCGCGGAGAGCACGGTAGAGACGGTGAATAAATATTTTGGAGCATGATTATGTTGTAAGGCAAAGTAATTCTTTTTGACTAAATAAATATGTATTTAAACTCATAAAAAACTAATATAATTATTAAAAAAAACAGATCATTTGGCAGATTCGTTTTCAATGTACCCAAAGGCCGTGGCAGAAACGAGATCTGTGGATTTCTAACATAGAAGATGCTTAAATAGCTCATTTTAATAATAATTTCACAAATCAGTTTTTCATATACATAAATTTATTAAACTATAAAAAAATATTAATTACATAAGATTAAGAAGTAAGTAATTACTGTAGTAGCAAAGAATAAGGTTATTTGGCTCAAACTCAGGATAAATTGGACACTGTCCAAGTCACACCCGGGAATTGTTGAACTGTCTACACTCTACACTAGACGCGTAATTAAACTTACCCACTAAGAGAATTCTGTTAATTACTTGAAGAAGCTACCTCTAGTGTTTGTACGTGATCATATCGAAATATTCATCATATTACGAATATAAAATGTAACCATGCTTATTAAGTTTAATATAAGTAAGTATTATATTATGTTCAATTGTGTGTTTTTTCCTTTTTTTAATGATAAAGCAATGGATGGATATTATTTAGTCTAAAAATGATTTTGGACCGCAAAAGTAAGTTACTGATTATCTCGGAACGTCAGGTGTGTCCTGTGGGATTATTTTGTTGCAAAATATCAAAAGCGTATTTCTTTAAGTATTAAAAAAAAATCGAGTTTTTCATTTAACAAATCATGCTAAAATTACTATACATTAATTTATAATTCCATACTTAAAATGTTTTTTTTTTATTTATATGTTTGTACATCTGTTTGTTTTGGGTAAATATTACATTACAGGCAGCTTTGATTTGACATCATAGAAGAACCAACAAACACTAAGTCTTCTATACAACTTGCAATGACTTAAAAGCATCCGCAGAACAACTAAGCGTCTCATAACTAAAGTTACTTGCTTTCGTTAATCAAAGTTTGCATTAAGTATATTGATTTTATGTAATGTCAAAACATTTGTTGTTATATCTTTGTATAATTATGAATGTATTTATCAAAAGTAATATTTTGACATAATCTATAGGTACATATAATAAAATTGTAACTAAGCCGAATCTGTAGATTAAATATTTTTTGGAAAATCTTATTGAAATAGACATTATTATCGATACAAAGGCCGAATCTATAGTTTTAGAATTTATGTCTGTCTGTCTGTCCGTTACCGCATCACAGAAAAACACTGGAGAAACTTTGATGAAATTTAGTATGGTGATAGCTGGTTATCCGGGTCAACATATAGGATACTTTTTACCGCGGGAAGATATCTCATTTCTGAAAAAAAATACAAAAATTACAATAAGAGTATACTAATATATAAAACCTAAGAATTTGGTTTTTGGTCATCTAAACGCGGGTGGAGCTGCGGGCAATGCTTGTATACTATATTATCCATCCTCCAGATCGAAAGTACACTGCAATTGAAACGCTTATTAACTTATAAAAAAACGGACTAAGTAAAAAACGTTTTTTTTTTTGTTTTTTTTTTTTGAAATCTGAAATCCTCCATTTAGATTTTTAATAATATCCATATAACCTATAATTATCGCGTTATCAAGACGAATCTAACGACGTATGAATCAACAAATCAGTTTAGCCGTTTAGTTAGGTGATAAAATAGGATCGGACGTATATATGTACATATATAATACAGGTCAAACGCATAACTCTCCTTTGGGGTCACCGTAATCGGGTAGTAATCATTTAATTTACTTTTGATATATCAACACTAAATTATGTTTAAGCGCAACAAATTTTTATAAATAAATACATATATTGGTACGATTCCGCATATTAATATTTGATATAACAATGAAATAAAAATTCTTCTTATTCATGCCTCCAATATAATTTATCTAATAAAATAACTAAATATTAAGTATGTAGAAAACAAACAATAGCACCTCTTGTAAAAAATAGCAATTTTTAGATACAATATTATTATTGACGATGTGGATAATTGAATTCGTATTTGCTTGTGTTAGTCCTTCGAAGGAAATTAAATTATTCAAAGATTCAGACAAGTATGGCGAGCGTTTCATCAAAATTGCTTTACTAATGGCAGCGCCCGGTACAAATGTCATCGTGAAATTCTGTTGTTACAACTTCAGCTTTAGATTTAGAATAATTTAATATAAGCGTAGAAAGGTGAGCCCCATTTTGTTGTCCCATTAACTGAAAGATGTAGCTGGGATAAACAAATGATATCGATAAATCTTTGTTTTGATTGGTCTCATTGCCTGCTTCATAATTCCATTGATCAAATATAATAATAGCATTAAGTAATATCTTTTATATATACGAGGATAAATATTTTATATTACATACGTTAGTAATTATAAAATCTTACTAAATAAGTATAAAATATATCTTTTTTTAACGTTGAGAAATACACTGACGCATACCACCTGCATACATACAGGTGGTTACGTGGGCCTCAACGTCCAGAAGAGCCAGTACAACCCACTATAACCTAACTATACCTCCTCCGTAAATAATAGAGCGTCACAGGATCGCTTACGAACTTTGACTTCAGCTATGACGACCGACGGCTGGCCTGCCGAAGCAGAGCACAATAGCCATGGGGTTACTCCTACGGTTTACTCTGCTATCAGGGAAGTACCAGGAGCAACCCGCATGGTACACCATTCACTGAAGTGGGCCACCTCCCAGTGTGTCCCTTTGCTTCACGCCGGACGCTTAACAGCCCTAATCACAAGGTGTAACACACATCGGAGTGTAAATAATAAAGTATTCCTGGAATAATGTGTTATTCATTAAATAATAACAAAATTGCCAATAGATGGCGCTAATCATTTGCCAAAAGATAAAAACATACATATTATATTATTATATTATATACTCATAAATACGAGTATGTATATAAAAAGACCAATCAATGTTCAAGTCGAAAAAGGCACCTAGGGACGAACCCAAGTCTAATGACTCAGATATAATAAGTTATGATGCAGAATGTTCATGCTAATACAGGGACAATATAAAACTCGCATCAATTGCTACTATTGGCTAATATTATTATTTTTATATTCTATACATCTACACCAAATTTTTTGAAAAAAACTTCACAAATATTTTTCTATTCTTCTAGTGCCTTACCTTATAGAATATACTCGTAGATAGCAAGGATACAAGTTTAAATGAAGCAAACTAATCAAATTAAAAGTTCCAGGAGTAAAGAAGTTAATACTATCGTTACTTTTCCCGCTACTAAGTACTACCATGAAACTATAGAACGCTTTTCTATATGGATGTATTAAATAATACCTTATCTTGCTTATTTACGAAATACTATTTCGAGCCACGGCTATTCGTATAGTATTAAAGAAGAATGCAAAAGATATGTGTACATATGACCAATATATGTATATAAAATCAAACCTCATAAATCTACATTTTTATCAAATTTAAAGTTTATTTTAATATATATATATATATATATATATATATATATATATATATATATATATATATATATATATATATATATATATATATATATTATAATTGAGTAATAAATTAATATATAGAAAACACTTTTAAAAACAAACTTTTATATCATGTAAAGTGTGTAATGTAATAAATGTGTTTGATTTAATTTAAAGTTTTTTATGTACTTATTCGTATTTCCTTATTGTTAAAATTCATTAACTAGTTCGTTAGTCCAACAATTATGCACATAATATTGAAAAGTCTTTTAGAGATTAAAATCTTGTGAAAGATTTTTAGTTTTGTTTTATAATAAAAAAGATTCAACGATGAGAAACGTTAGCTATTCTCTTTGTCATTTCGCCTACTCACTTATTATGGCCTCTGGGACACAGACAAAAAAATTATAAATAGTTTGAAATTTTGTATCGTTTAAATAAGCTTAGTCTTTTAACAACATTTATAAGGGTTAAATCGACTTCCAAGATTTAATTACGTAAATTGTTATAAGTGAACTAATAAAAGTGTGTTTAAAAAGTAGTTTCATCGTAGGACATAAACCAAATCTGTTTTTACTACGTTAAGAAATGCCACTCTTTATTTGGATTTTTACAATAAAATTTGGGAAGATAGAAAGCAATAAGAGTTAAGAAAAATCCATTGCTATCTAGGAAATTTATCACAGCTATTCCGTTCGCATTACCGGTGGCACCTTATAAAAGATAAGTTTTATATACCTTCAGTAGAAAAAGTTCTCGTAGATGTCGCAAGGAATCATTTTGTCGGCGAAAATAGTAATGGATTATTTTTATCTTAACTGATAACATTAAAGAGTTGTTCAGTTTTGATTACATTAAAAGTTGAGTGACTACACAATATTAGTTTAACAGTTTGATGACACGTTTGGCTTAGTTTGTAGTGACCCTACTTGCTGTGCCAGCGGTCGCGGGTTCGAGTCTCGCCGGGGATATTCGTGTGATGAGCACGAATGTTTGTGCTCCAGTCATGGGTGTTTATATTTATAATATGCATATAGTTAAAGTTATACATATGTAGTGTACCAACTATTTAGTATTCAGAACACAAGCTTGCCATGGAACAAGATGGTGCTGTGTGTTAATGTCCCAACATATTTATAGGTGCATATATGTTATATTTATAAAAGATTGGAAACTAATTTGCGAACATTAATTTTACGTCACCTGTATGTGGGTGGGTGTTTAATTAGTGGAAAGATTTGATCCCACAATACCATATACAAACAAAGCCCCTGATATTTTAACCAGATATCCCACTACGAGTAAGTAAGTTTAAATTCTTTTCACACAAGTAAAATACGATAACGCCTTTTAATTTTTTTCCCTTAAATAAAACTTTGTTTTTTGAAATTATTTTTAAGCTACAGTTATTTTCATATATTTATTTATCATCAGAAGTCCAAAATTCAAAACTACTACAATAAATGTTATACTACTATAATAAATGATTTACAATGGTATTACTTGCAGGTGATATTTATACATATAATAAAAATGTAACTAAGCCGAATCTGTACATTAGATATTTTTTGAAAAATCTCATTGAAATAAATATTATTATCGATACAGAGGCCGAATCTATAGTTTTTAGAATTTCTGTCTGTCTATCTGTCTGTCTACCGCATCACAGAAAATCTACTGGAGGGATTTTGATGGAATTTGGGATGGTGATAGCTGGTTATCCGGGTCAACATATAGGATACTTTTAACCGCGGGAAAATATCTAATTTCTGAGAAAAAATACGAAAACTGTAATGTGCTCTCACATTACAGTTACTATACATATACTAATATATAAAACCTAAGAATTTGGTTTTTGGTCATCTGAACGGGGGCGGAGCCGCGGGAAATGCTAGTATATTTATAAAATTACTAGGTCCTAAATATAGATACCTAAATGTATTATCATAACTTACTAATCATTTGAGACCTTATTAATTGTTTAAATCTTTAATAGCATGCGACACCAAAGCTACGGTCTCATCACTTTGTTTTCTAATAAAGTTAGTAAATGGTCTACCGATAAAATAACAAAACTTGTAATTAAATTGAGCAAAACTTTGTTTCGTTCAAATCACTTGCAATAAACTTACTATTTGTGAATAAACACAATGCAATTTCTATTTGTTGGAGCATAAAAATAGCATAGCATGGATTATTTCTAAGGTAAACTTTTCTATGTATTTTGTAAATAACAGTTTAATTGGAGCTAATCGACTTGAAACCCTATTAAAGTGAAAATCTTTGATGATTTTATCTTTAAACTAAAATACCCAGTAAAATTATTTTTAAATAATTATCTTTTGGATCGATTTCAAAAATTTTATATTTTTTTTTTAATAAAAAGGCTGTAGATACCTCAAAGGACAAGTCATTAATTCAAAGTAAAAAAAAAAGACACCTAGATGTAAAAAGGTGGAGTAATTGTTATTTCTCTTTAAATTGATTTATTTATTTACCAAACAGAAAAAATCATTTATTATCAACTAAGACACTCCTACTAAGTACAGTTGTACTACGAGCGTCTTGCCTTCCTTCCATGTTGAACAAAATATAATTAACACGAACATAATATCACAGTCTTATGAGTAAGATGTTATGCATGATTAATAATTATTATTAACGACTATAAAGTTTAATTACTTTATAATTAGTGTATTTTTTACTTAAAAAGTAAATGTATTTTAAATGATTAAAGAAAAAGATTTACCTGATGTCATTAATTGTGTATTTATTATATAGGTATTATATATTATATAGGTATATCATTTAGGTAGGCATTATCCCATACTATATTTACTTAATATTTATAAATGCGAAAGTAACATTAAAGTAAGTTAAATCGCTGAACCAATTTTGATTAATTTTGGTGTAAAGATAGATGGTACCTTGAAGATAGGCTACTTTTTGTCGCGTAAATTACTCGTAAATTTGAAAAGGATGAAATATAAGTATGAACGTCCTAGTTTTTTCCTGTTTGAGACATAAAGATAAGTTAAATATTCTGGTATATTATGTTTATAGAACATAAATAGTGATATTTTATAATGAAGTTCAAGGGAAGCGAGCATGGGAACATTATAAGCAGAAAATACACCTACGGTCGCTCTCGAGCGAAGCAAGTGTAAGCTACTAGTATAGTATATACTATAGGTTTTTTGTTATTTTTAATTTTAACATAAAATTTATAATATATCTATATAAAAGTATTCTTTTCCATGCATTCTTTAGAAGTCTTTAAGCTATAGAAAGTCTTATTATAATAAAAATAATTATTTAGTTCACTCACGTTATTGCTCTTGCATTTACGATAAAAGTAATTGACAATCCAAATTATAGATTTTAAGATATTTTTCTTCTACACTTCATCCTACGTGAACTTTCTTTAACGGTATGACAATAAGCTTATGTTTCTCCCATACATATTTTCGATTCATCTATCCACTAGAAGAGTCCCGTTAAAGTGAATTTAGCCGTTTTGAAGAATAACGAGTGCAAACAGACTAACAATTGATATTTAAAAAAAACGTACGTTCTCCATTCTTAGAAATTTTATATTTAATTTACTGAAATCATTTTTATTTATGGCTGATTAGATACAATTGAGCGAAACCTACATAGAAAAATCTGAATACTAAATAATATTATAAATAAGCATATTCATATTATTTTTCTACAAAAAATAATTTATGTGATTTCTTGGAACCGTCTGTCAATGTACTAATAAAATATAATAATAGTATTTGCGACAAAAGATATTTATGCCAATGAATTTGGCGGAAGAATTTATAAGAAAGTGATCATAATATTTTATCCTGAAAATCTGAAATACGCATGTTATAAATTGTATTCAATTATATTATATTTTCAAACAATCATACTTTTTGTGCGAAAAAGTTATTGCATTGATTATTATTATTAATGGCGCCTCGACCCCTGACACACCTCCCATAAAACAAAACAAGAATTATTCAAATCGGTTCAGCCATTGTTGAGTTTCAGCGTGACTAACGAACGGCAAGTGATTTTTTTTATATGGTCTCAAACTATCTTTTTGCCAAATTTCATCTAAATCGGTTCAGTAGATCCATAGATTATCCCCTACAACGTCACAAACTCGCAAACTTTACCTCTTTATAATATTACTATAGATTTGCTTTGCATCGGCTGGCACCGACTTCGAAAATACCTGATTAGGTATCTATTCTAAATGAAAACCCCCGTTTGGTTAGTTTTTACATTTTAGTGCCTGGAAGTCGGGTTTTTTTAAGTTTTTATTACAATTATTTTATTGGTAGGTAAGAGACTTAAAAAATATTGAGCTTTCATTTTCTACTATATGATAACAACGTTTTTTTACCATTTATCTGATTATTCAATCTCGAAAGTAAATAAAACTTTGGTGAAATAATATTATGAGGAATTATCCCTTATCACAAAAAGGATGCCTGGATTCATTTCCAACTTTTTAAAAGCAAAGTTTTAAACGAACAGTTACTTCTTCGTTTGACGGTGCTTTTATTAAATTTTGCATGTTATCATCATAGATAAGAATATTTTTAAATTATTTACAATATAAATAAAGATGAATTCAGTTGGAAATGTTGTTTGTCGATAGTCGTAGTTATAAAAATCTTAGGTGTAATGAAATGTTTTTAGTGATAGTTTTAAGTGTTTCCTTTGTTAGTCTTGTATTTAGCCGTTTAACGTCCCACAGCTGGGAACGGGCCTCCCTTCTATACGAGGAGGATCAGGCCACCACGCGGGCCAAGTGCGAGTTGGCGGACTACACATGTCTTTCGAAAAATTGCAAAGTTTTCTTAGACATGCAGGTTTCCTCAGTATGTTTCCTTCGATGTAAGGCAAGTGGTAATCACGTTGGAAATGATTCCCACATGAAAACATCAGAGGTACGAGACCCGGGATTTGAACCCGCTTAACTCGATTTCCTAAGTAAGCGCGTTAAAACTGGGCTACCACTGCCTTTTGTTAATCTTATACTCGTATATTTATTATGTTATGCTGCCATAATTGCTTAGTCATTTATGTTTTTTAAATTGCTTTCTCGTAATGAATTTCTTCCGTCTTCTAGCCTTAGACGTAAAGGAACACAAACACAGTTCCACTTCATAATATTAGTATGATTATAAAAAAATATATTTCAGAAATATTTACATCAAATGCAGTAGTAAAAGCAAGTTTTTGTATAATAGACTTTTTAATATTTGTTTCTTACGACAGAAATACGAGGTTAAATTGGTCTATTCTGACTATCACTCATAGGTCGAGTTTAATTTCCCATAAAATATTTACCAGGTAGAGATAAGTACAGATTTTATGAGAAATTAAACTAGCCGGTATAAAACTAATAGCCCTTTTGATCAATTTAAGAGTTAAACCCTTTAAATATTTAATAAAGACACGAGAAAGGTTTTAAAATGTGGTTGTTGCAATGTTGCCCCTCAATTAATTAACTTCTACTCCATCTGTGAGCTCTTACGAAGTAATTAATTATTACTAAGTTAATACTTGTTTGTAATTTTGGTAATTAAAATATATACTTACCTACTACTGTTTTAGCCAAGCGTTAGCAGTTGAACCTTGTTCACAATATAAAATTGAAATGGGGAATTGTATATGCCAAATTCTCTTTGTGGAAAGGAAATGAATAAAAATAAATACTATATGAAGCTCGAAATCCTTTTTTCTAACTCTAAAAAATGTATTTACGCACAATATTTACGCGATACACTGTCTATGGTGTATATACTATAATATATGACATGCACTAAAACCAAATAGTATCCCTTTGGCAATAGTAATATAGAACGCCAGTTGCGTATGTAGCATTTAAATTGTTATTAATTAAACTCTTTATTTAATTTACGTTATTTGAAAACTGCATTTTTTTCAATATGTAAGCTAAAATAATACAATTTAAAGCTTTTAATAATTTTACCTTCATAAAAACTTATCCGTATACTTGTCAATTCATATGTTGCATGATATAGAACCAAGAGACAGTATCTTTATATCCTCTTTCATTTGTATTCTATAGAGATCTGTACAAGCTATTTGGTTATATACAACCATTCAAATGAATTCAATGCTAGATTTCAGTGCTAAGAGAGTTATTGAGCCTTCTTCACTTCCATACAATAATCAACACACATCTAAGTTTCTAATTAACCAACATGTTTCAACTTTTCTATAGAGAGACGATCGTAGTGAAAATAATGGACGCCATAGGAATCTGTGAAGTGAGGAATCTATTTACATTTCCTCTCGCTACTCGTTACTGTATACGAAGTCTACACAGATTTTCCTCAGAGCGTCTCAATTTCCATTTCTAAAGCAAATTGGTATACAGTTGTTTTCACTGTATAGCTACTATATTACTTCCTGTTAGGTAACCGCTAAAAATATTTTAAGGTAACTTTTTCAATTGTAAATGCTGTTTATTTTTTTTTTGTTTTATAGAGGCACAAATATAGGTTTAATAAACAAATAAGTAAGTAATTGTGTTGTCGTCATGACAGAATTAAGATAGAGTATCATAAACGATAATTTAATATTAATAAATATTAATGATAATATTTATTAATATTATATTATAAATATAATATTTACGTTAAATTTAAAAATTTATTTAACGGCGATAAGATTATAGTTGTTAAATCGCAATAAATATTGTCTTAACAGTATTTTTATATTCATAATAATCTTTATCATCACAAATGTAGTACAAAAAAATTATTTATTTTTTTATTTCAATATACTACAAATACCACAATTGAAGGCTTTGTGAATTTTGGCTGAGATGCTGTGTTCCTAGCTTGGTTATAATTTATATATGTAGCAATATACTCTATGGTTATAATATAGAGGAGTAACGCTGGTCCCTATTGAGTGTCTGTTAAAACGTGCATAATAAGCTCTTATACATTCGTTTTCTACTACAACTAATTAAACATGACATCTTGTTTAATTAATTAAATTTAATTATAAAGACAAACATATATAGATTAGCATTGCCCGAGGCTCCGCCCGCTTTTAGACGACGAAAAACCAAATTCTTGGGTTTTACATGTTAGTATACTCTTACAATGCAGTTTTTGGATTTTTTCTCAAAAATGAGATATTTTCCTATAATCCTAAGTATCCTATATAGTATATGTTGACCCGGATAACCAGCTATCACTATACCAAATTTTATCAAAATCCCTCCTGTGGTTTTTCTGTGATGCGGTAACAGACGGACAGACAGACATAAATTCGAATAACGATACATTCGGCCTCTGTATCAGTAATAATGTTTATTTCAATAAGATTTTCCAAACAATAATTAATGTACAGATTCGTCTTAGTTACAATTTTATTATATGTATTGATATGCTAATGCATTACGTACTGGACGATATATCCAAGCCTCATTCTTGTCTCTGGAGGCACACTGTTGTGCAGACGATATTTGGTTTTTTAAGGTTATCTGTAAGCAGTGTTTGTCTTACAAAACCCGTATTATATTCTTCTTCTTTTTATTTGTCTCATTCATTTAAGCCAAAAAGTCAACTTGCTATATTAATAAAACAAATTTTTCGTTCATAATATTTTGTATATTATAATCTTTCATGATTTTAAATTCCAAGTGCCACATACTATATTCAGTGAGAGAGTTTAAAAAACACTCTCATTCATATTAACATAATGTAGGTCAACCATTATGCCTCATTCATTTAACAGCTTATTTCAGAAACTGTAGTTCAATATTCAATGTAGTCGTAATGTATAAAAATAGGTTTTAAAATATGAATTCTTTATTTTATAACCTTTCATTACTTAATAAAACTACCACTAAATGACTAACGAAGGCTTCATTGCCTAAACCTGTGGGTGGAAAAGCACGAAAATGTGCACCTAATTGTCTTATAAAACGCAGGTACTAAGAACTGATTTTGAAATGTCATTCTTAAAATATATGAAAATCCATACTCTTCTTCTTCTCCCTGCCCATTTCCCAATCACTTGGAGTCGGCACAGTACATCTTCTGTACTGCTAATAGGATTTGGCAAAATTTTTACGACCAGCTGCCTGCCTGACGTCAACCCTCCTTGGGAATTGAATTGAATCCATGAAAATCCATACTAATATTATAAATGTGAAAGTGTGTTTGTTTATTTGTTTGTCCTTCTTTCACGTCGAAACGGAGTGACGGATTGGCATGATTTTTTGTGTGGAGATAGTTGGAGGGCTGGAGAGTGACATAGGCTACTTTTTACCGCGGGAGATTATGTAATGCCCACGGGAAAACACGTTATAATACAATCCAAAAAAATATTTATAAAAACTAAAAAAAAACCGACTTCCAGACACTAAAATGTAACAAATAATTAAACTAGTGTTTTCATTTAGAATAGATACCTAATCAGATATTTTCGAAGTCGGTACCAGCCGACGCATAGGAAATCTAACATATTTTGATACGTAAAATACATATTTACCTATTAGATATTCATATCTTAAAATATTGTCCGCTGGCACCGACTTCGAAAATATCTGATTAGGTAGGTATCTATTCTAAATGAAAACCCCAGTTTAGTTATTTTTTTAAATTTTAGTGCCTGCAAGTCGGTTTTATTTATATTTTAAGTTTTTATTTTTATATTTTTAGTGTAGACGTAATAAGCAGGTAATTTGTAGGAAGAAAGTTTTTATAAACATATTCGATTAAACAATTTGTTTAAAAATATATTAATTGTTGATTTTTTTACAAACCGCTCAATCGATTTTGATAAAATTTATATGAGACCACATGGGAAGTATACCCTTTCAAACAAAACAAAAAAAAAATCAAATCGGTTCAGGCGTCTTCGAGTAATTGATGAACATACGTAAAAAAAAGATTCCGACGAATTGAGAACCTCCTCGTTTTTGGAAGTCGGTTAATAAATACGTATTTTAGCATTTTTCGACATTCATCCTATAAAGGCGTAAAATAGGGGATAAAAGTTTGTATGAAATTACCTTTTTAGAGATTTTTTTGTAGTTTTAGCACGAGCGAAGCCGCGGATTCTGCTAGTATTTTATAAGTTGAAAATATAAATCTAATGTCCATTATTATTAAAATGATTAACAATACAAACAAAAGTATTTATTCTCATGGATCATCTTTGTTCCATGCAGAGTTGGCAAAGAAACAGTTAACAAACTACCAAACTCTTTATTTTAGGTTAGATATATCGACCCCCCGGTGTTCACCTTGTTGTAGCGAGACCTTCGGCAACCCAGCCGGATGTGAAGCTAAGAAACACAGGTTTAATGCGGGTTGTTCCCGATACTTTTCTGATAGCTGAGTGGACATTGGAAGTAACCACTTGGTTGTTGTAGTTTGCCTTGGTAGACTAGCCGTCGGGTTCATTGGTTGGTTGCACTCAAGCGACCTTGCGACGCTACATCAAGACGGGGGATTTTCCGTTACGTTTTTGTAGGTATTACTGTATTTTCTTTTGCGATGAGCCCTACATAATTAATACTTATACGTGTATGTATATTGGTGGTATGCATAAATCCATTTTCTAAGGCAACGTTTAAAAAAAATATTTGGATATTATGTCGTGTTTAGGTTTCATCTAACCGGCTTTAATGAGTGCGATTAGGTTCATTAATGAGATTAATATTGACAACCGGACATTTAAAATTACTTCTTGAAAAATAAAAAATAAAACTATAGGTAATTAATTAATAATATAGGTACTTATTTCTTTCTTTTTCTCTTATAAATGTAAAAATTTCAAACGCTTCGTTTAATTTCAATCCCTCTAATAAATAGTGTATCTAATGTAGTTCAATCAAGCGTAGTCATAGCTATTAGGTAATATTAAAAAAAAATGTTTTAAAATAATTATTTGGTATTGAAGAAAGATAATACATTTTGTGACAACATGTCTAACTATTATTTGGAGCCATAAAACTTATATTAAAGTTCCATTTTCATCAGTTTTTGCTAAGAAATAGCGAAAAAAGAAATAGCCAATAATATCTTACAATTTTGAAGCTTCTCATCTCGGTGTTATCATCTCGCTCAAGCCTCATTATCGCGCTAATGAATTCCACCAAGAGACTACAAGAGTTTTATCTCAAAACTTCAAAGATTCTTATTTATTTTATAGACCACTGAGTGTATAATTTAAAAAACTTAATAATGCTCAAAATATACGAGGTAACGAGTTGTATAACATTTTTCAATTTTTGCTTAAAAAATACTGCAAGGGATAAATATTTTCCAACCTAAAGACATAATCATAACTTTTAGCTACAATGGACCAAAACTGGTCGACGTAGCTAGGGTCGACCTCGGCACCACACCCGACATAATAATAATAACTGCTACTAAAAATCTGATAACAAAGTGGCAATTAAACGGTATTTTTGTTTCTAATTGTAACAAAAATAAAACCTTTCAAAATATTCTGAACTAACTTGTATCGAATACATAACTGAATTGGTGGAGCACGATCGTCGTATTCGTTGAAGTGTAAATGTGAATATCGTTGGATCCAACATTTTCAACAAACCTTGTAAAAGCTTTAGAGATTGGCTTATTTTGCTATGTTACAGTTTCTAAATTCAAGTAATTAATTTAGTTTAACAATGTTTACTAATAAGGAACATTTTATGTACGTATATATTGGCAATTGCCAATTTATTTCCTTTATCACCTTCAATGCCATGAAACAATCCTGTATAAACAATAAATTATAAATACTGTTCATATGTTAAGTGGCCATTTAACATCCATAAGATATTGGTAAATTCATTTAGGAAGCTAAAATTTTGATAATGATCTGCAGAAAGATGAAGTGTCGAATAAAACTGTGTTTTTTATCACAGAAAAACGTTTTTAACTAAATACCTAATGCTTAATATTAGTTGTAAGGCATATACGATTAACATTATTTCATAAAAATTATTGCTATTTAGAACTTTAAATATTTAGTATAGCAAGAAATCGGTAGTTATAAAAAAGATTTATGTCACTTTATTCATATTTTGAGATATAATTCTTCTTAATTTCGTTAAGGCTTCAAAGACATCCGGCGACCCAATTTCTATCCTACCCTTTAAGCGAACAATACAATTTTATAGTTTATAATTACTAAGCAATTAATCCCATAATTCTATTGAGCTATTAATCATAACATATTTTCTGCTATATAGTTCTACATCTTCTTGGACAATTACTCTATTTATAATATTACTCTAAATACAATAGATAATATTAATGTTAGATACATTATCATACAATATGATCACTAATGTTTCAACAATCACCATATCATGAAATCGTCGTGCGTTTAGCTGTTATCGTGAAACAGAGAATTTTCATTGATTTAAGCAGATCACGTCATGATGTTGACCGCTGACACTGTGTATCATGACATTCACTGTTCAAATATTTCAAGAAAGAATCAACTGCCATCTGGCTACGAATTATACATATTTACATACACATTTATAATGTACTTAGTCTTTATTCACGTCACTTTCAATATATTTTTGTATGACTATATTTGTGCAATAAAGAATATAATTGTTTACATATTATTAGCAATTTACATATTAAGTGATTTTGTTGTAAAACTCACATAACTAAATATAGAATTAATAGCTCAAAATATTTCCAGCTCTCACATTCACAACATTCCATACAAATATTTATTACTTTAGCTAACAAATTAAAACAATTAATTGAATATGATTTAATCTATTATAGTCTGAAATATCAAGCAACTATTTCATTGAGTTAAGTCGTAGATAATATTATATCTAAATTCAGCCGACGTAAACGTAACGTGTAAATACTGGTGTAAATGACAAGGCACTTTGGTTAATCACCAGGAGTTGGCCAATGCCTCACCCGAAATCTGAAAACAAGAGAAAGCTTCAAACGAGAAAGACCCTTATTTTAACTTTTGAGTGGTCTTTAATGAATTTTTTCGCAAGTGACTTTTACAGAATGAGTCTTAATAACTTTTGCTTTAAATCAACTAAGTTAACAAATTGTAACAGGACTATTATACGTAACTTTGCACGAAAATAATCGCACGCTATCTTAAGTTAAATTTATAATCTAGATATTAAAAAGGTAATGAATTAACAGAGCAATTTTTTTAATGAAATGATTTCGACAAACTTAATTAGAAAAATTCATGTACCAAAAACTTTCCAATTTTTTTAACTGTACGTTATTTCTGTCACTTTTATACTCCGGTGGGACGACAATTCGATACGACCGGAGAGCGACCAGGTGCAGGGCCAACTCCCTTGCATACTCCCGAGGCGCAGAGGTGGAACACCATCAACTTCCCAACTCCGGGCTGTTACTGAGATTTTTGACGGAAAAAAATATAATAACACAATTTGATCCGACCCGGGACTTGAACTCAGGACCTCCGGATCTGCCGTCGTAAATGCTAACGACAAATCCACCGAGCCAGTTTAAATTTTAAATGTTTTATTACGTCAAGGATAATTGTATAGCTATATATATCCAGAAAAAGTCCACAACTAATTGTAGAATTGCTTTTCAAGTGACTTTGAGATCAGAGTATCTTTTTAGTTAATAAGAAATTACTTTTATATGAGTTTTTTTGTTAGAATCCTTTATAAATATGTATGTTTGGGATCCGGTCCTAAACTTTGGAGGTCTTCTTCACGAAATCAGAATGAAACGAATTTTCTACTTATTTTGGATCTTAGAGTATTTTACGTAAAATTTATGTAGTTCGCTGTTCCACTCGATTTGATTAACGCCGAAATCAGTTAAGAGTATCATATCAAAAACTTAAAAATTAGCTGACATTATTAATAGTAGTAGAAACATCGGTATTCTGTAATGCAAAAAAATTCAACAAAAATGCCTAAAAAGTACATTATGTTAGAAAAAACTACATTTATTAACCGACTTCCAAAAAGGAGTAGGTTCTCAATTCGTTGGAATCTTTTTTTTATGTATGTTCACCGATAACTCGAAGACACCTAAACCGATTTAGATTTTTTTTTTGTAAAGGGCACCGACTTCGAAAATATCTGATTGGGTATCTATTCTAAATGAAAACCTCCGCTTAGTTATTTTTTACATTTTAGTGCCTGGAAGTCGGTTTTTACTTTTTTTTTAGTTTTTATGTACATATATTTATAAGAGCTCGAAACTTATAAGAAAAAGAACGTTCTGCATGTTTAACATGCAAGCTATCACCCACTCCTTTAATTTATTCTACAGTAACTAGTCCTAACTTCATCCAAGTTTTCACATTCGTGTTTTTTTATTTATCTCAAAATTCCGCGTGTTGGCTCAATTGCTTTGGTTCTTCTTGCTAGATTTAAAGTATAAAAACTGTTTTAATGCAGACTGCGCAATATAAATACTTATAAAAAAATAATAATTAAGGAAAACAAATAACGCAACTGCGTAAATACTTGAAAAGATAAAAACAAGTTGAAATATACATATGTATGTTTTATACTTGCTATGAGTCTTGCTACATAAACTAGTAATGTATCCGAACTCCTCTTGTAACTTATTTAAATAAATAAAAATCAAAAATATTTAAATCTGTTTTCTTTGGTTCAATTAGACAATTTGAATTTCATTTATAGTTGGATTTATTTTTAATGTTTAAAAATATTTTGGACCTTGTGTAATTATACCTTTGTTATTACTTCTTAAATTCCATCATTTTGACATCACAGTCGATAGGTTTGGAAGAATAATTTTCAAAGCACCCAAGATAACGTCTAAAAATTCATTATATTATTATTTTAGTCCCTAAGTTATTGTTATGTTGTGATAGATGCTTGAATTGCATTAATTAAATAAAATACTGTAAATACTTAACAACTATTTTCTTATAATAGTTCAAATACCACTTAAATGTCAAAAATATAAATCTGTTGACATTGTGTGATACAAATCACACGTCAATAAAGTTATAGTTACACCTCGTCCATCCGCTCTAGATTCAGATTTACATAGAATAAGAGAGACGCAAACTCAGCGTCTGGTCGGCCCACCCGGCTTCCGCCGGCAGAGAATGTATTCAGACAATAAAGGAGCCTCAAATCGGCTACATGTGTCTCATTTAGTTTTATTTTTTTTCTTAATTTAATTTTAAGTTAGTACAATGTAGTTTTCAAAACGCTCGGAAACCAAAAGTATATTGTTTTAAGTTCCAATGTGCCGTGTTTCGTAATTTTAAATGTTCCATGAATACTTTACACTTTTATGAATAAATTAATGCAATTAAAATAGTTTATTACAAAAATAAATAGCGATCATGTACAGTTGATAAATCTTCGAAGGAAAAATATTTGGAACAAATACGATATGCATATAATAATGATGAATGATGATTTAATTTATAAAAATATGACTGTAATTGATGATGTTCTCCTGACCGATTCCGGCCACGGCGGCCAATCTCATTGAGACTAGCCAACTTCGCAGGAAATATTATAGTGCACAAGTGTACGCGCAGATACAACATGCACTCTCTATTCCTGTCACTCTCATACTCCGGTGGGACGAGGCGAGTTAAGGCGCAGGATTTACGTGCTCTCCGAGGCACGGGGGTGAAACACCGCCAACTTCCCAACTCGGGGCTGTTACTGAGGCTTAATATACAGAAAGTCTCAATAACTAAACTTGGCCCGACCCGGGACTCGAACCCAGGACCTCCGGGTGTGCAGCCGTACATGCTAGCCACTACACCACCGAGGTAGTTAAATAAATAATAGTAAAATTATGTAATTAAATACCACTTAAATCACTATAGCATATTAGGGGACTCTGAATGGAGTATTAAAAGTAAAAACCGTAGCGCGTTTGATATTACAAGAACAAGAGTTCCGTGAAACTTCGCAGATTGGTATCTTTTTGGACTCAGTGAAACTTTTCACAAACATTGGCAAGTTGCCACTAGTTAGTCTTCGAATAAAAGGAAATGCTAGTTTGTGTGGACTCTACATTATACTAATAAAATACAAATGTTAGGAAAGAAACAACTTAATTTTTTATTTAATCGAAGTAGGATTACTATAAAATAAGTTTTTTTTTTATTTTATATTTTGTTTCACGTAAACAATACTATATTATATATTTAAATATTTTAAAATTTTAAATTATTTTTTACTAAGCGCCACAAAATGTGTAATCTACTTCTAAAGGAAGTGAGAATTTTAAAGGTTTTTTAGCTCAATGATAGTTATAATCACAAACATAAAACAATACAATATATTAATATGTCAAGTAACAGATACCTCATTGCAAACTACGAAATTATATACTTCTAATTTGGGTTATCCTCCTAGTTTTTTTTATCTTCCAAAAGATATAAATTATTATTGATTTTTAAATACTTCGGATATCGACTACGTAAGCTGAATAAGCATTTAATAATCAAACACATTTAAGAGCCAATAATATAATTAAAATGTTGTATTTAAATATTTTTTATAGTATTACATTTTTTTTGTAAATTAAAATTGTTCATCTGTACCGTGACGTGAATTAATGAAGCCCACATTTTGAAGGAAAATCATTTGAATGGCAGGGCGTTAGGTGAATGCAGATGACCTGCTACAGTAGGCAGTACAGCTACCTTTACTGAAAATATATTTAGTGTATTTACCTCTTAAGAAGCCTTTTAAGAGTTTACTGCGATTCCGTTAGCATCTGTTATTCATGTGTATATTATTATGTACTATTTTTTTGTTTCATTTTACTATCCTATAGTATGTGCTTATACAACACATCATTCTACAATAGTTGACGAAATGGAAATTTAAAATAAATATTTAGCAAAGATCTTTAATTAGTAAGTCCAGTCTGTGATCACTTACGGAGCTGAGATATAGGCGTTCACCGTAGGACTTGTCTACATATTTAAGGTTGCTCAGCGAGCAATGGAACGCGCGATGCACGGTGTTTCTCTGGCAGATTGTATTCGAAATGAAGACATTCACTAGAGAACTAAAGTAACTGACATCGCATGTCGAATTAACACGTTGAAACGGAAGTGAGCTGGACATGCCTCCAGGCTTATAGATAGTTGATCAACACGTGTTAAAGTGGAGACCACGCTTACGAAAACAGGGTGTTCTAAACTACACCCTGTGACACGGTGGACAAGATGCGGGCTGCCCAAGATCAAGATTTTTGGCGTGCTATGTGAAGGCTTTCATCCAGTAGTGGACGGCGATAAGCTGAAAAAATATATAGGAAAGACATATTATGATTCTATGACATAATGATTTCAATTCAATCTTTAAAGTTTCTATTCGTCTATTCGAAACTCAATGTTTATTTATACAGTTAATTGGTTAATCATTAAAAAAAGAAATAAAATATAAGCAATATAATTTGGAATATTTGCCATTGGCCGATACCGTCACTAACGATCATATTTTTCAGATATTTCCAATTAATATTCTATAAAAGTAGCTCGTCCTATTTCTTTGTTAACTATGTCACGCTCAAAACTCTTGGGTAACATAAATTGGATGTTATGTTCAAATAAAATATACGGAAAGAATTCTAGACAACTGGTACGATTGAAATAGATATATTTTTCAATTTTAAATGTATTTACTTTCGAAAAAGTAATCAATTTTCCTTCTCCTTTAGCTTGGTTTGACATATACCGTGACGTTTAAATCATGTCAGCACAAGTTTCCGCAAACGGGTCAACCACCAGCTGTGGCGTGGTTGCGTTTGACATCTTACTGAATGTGCTCATCTTCGCTCAAATGAGCTAGAAAATGATTATATTTATATAAGTCCGCGATTCTTTTTCATTTTATGTAGCTCTATTTAAAATTATCAAAGTATGTACGTTCTAAAAACTATTTATTACCTAAATTATAGGTAGCACGTATACAGAATTCAATACAATTCTATTGTATTTTTTTTTCGTGACTTCTAAGACAATACATATTTTTAATATTAAAGCAAGCTGACATCTTTGACATAGCTAGCTTGTCCAATGTTTTACTTAAACGAAGGTACTTAAATCAATATTTGTAATTCCTTTACCTTCCTGTTAGATTGCCATACTCATATGTACATTGTACATAGTAGAGTAATTTAATACACTGTGGCCGTACTACGGCATTTAAATTAAGGGTATTTTCGGCACCTTAAAAATTACAATTCTTTTTACATACTCGTAATATTACCAACATAGAAAAATATTTAAGTTTTAAGTATATGAAAATAGCTCTTAATTTTAAAAAGCAAAAAGAAGTAGGCCATACATAAAATTGGCCTCTACACGCTGGTTGTTTTATATTCATGTAAAAAGTTGTCGTAATAATCTTTATAACATATTCTTTTCAGGCATCGTATTTCGTACCTCAGAGTGCAATATTGTAACATTTATGACATTGCGAAATTTTCGAAGGACAAAGCGAGTTTATAATAATGTCCTGTGTCAGGCAGCGCAAAGCTTTGATGTTTTATTTCTCCGAATTTTATTCCATCTGACGTACCATATCATGAGAAGCTCTAAATGATTAGTATGTAATATTTATATAAGCATACTTTAATTCAATTCCATTTGACAACGTCAAAACATTTATTGTGTGTTCAAAATTTATTTCAAAATATATCAGAAAATAACTTTACAACTTTGAGTAGTACTATAAAAATATTTTAAAAGAAAATAATATCAAATGTGCATATTACAAGATGTCCGCGATAAACAATAGCATTCCCAAAGAGAGTTGATATCAGGCAGGCGGCCGGTCGTAAAACTTTTGCCAAATCCTATCACCAGTACGTAAGATGTACTGCACCGACTCCAAGTGATTGAGAAATGAGCAGGGATATGATAATGACTTTAATCCCTCCACGACCGCGAACACGCCGGCGTGTCAGTTAACAATAGATTTCTTAGAAATTTAATTAATTTCTTAGAAATTTACCTGGAGGTGTTAATTCAATTCCATCCATATTTATTTAAATAATTAATCGCAAAGTCTTTTACTTTGCGATTAATTATATAAGCGAATTGAACAAGAAGAAGTATTCTTAATACATACTACTCATATATCCTAAAACATTTGTTTGTTTGTATTCCGATTAACAGGGTTCAAATTAAAGTTATTTTTTTTTACAAAATAAATTTCTTACTAGCAGAACCCGCGGCTTCGCTCTCACTAAAACTATAACAAAATCTAGAAAAAGGTAGGTCTCATATAAACTTTCATCCCCTATTTTACCCCCTTATAGAATGAATTTCAAAAAATTCTAAAACACGTATTTATTTAATTGTATTGAAGAGCATTAATACCAAGTTTTAAGTAATTCTGATCATAAATACTTTTTTGGGTTACATTATAACATGTTTTCTGTGGGAATGAGATAATTTCCCGCGGTAAAAAGTAGCCTATGTCACTCTCCAGCCCTTCAATTTTCTTCACATAAAAAATCCCCCCAATCTGTCACTCTGTTTTGACGTGAAAGAAGGGCAAAAAAACCAGAAAACAAACACACTTTAACATTTATAATATTAGTATGGATTTACTTATATTGTTTATACAAATAAATGAGATTGTCGCACTTTAAACAACCGTTAAATTCACCCCACTATACACATTGAATTCTCATTAAACTCGATCAAATACTCGTATTGAAAGCTCTACTATCCGAATGGAAAAAGAAGAAATGAATGCATCGATATTGGAATATAGGCCTGTTGAGTTTTTTTATACGTAGCTAATTTTACGATGACTGTGCGCATAAAGAAAGAAAAATATGAAAATGTGTCTTTTATACAGATTTTATAGTTAAGGAGCTTAAATTGTCATGTCTAGTGGTAATAATAACGTAGGAGAACATCTATGTATATGTTCTTCTACGTTATGATTATTGATAATAAACAAAAATATATAGATTGTTAAAATTACTGTTTTTTTTATATTCATACCAGAGGCTCGACCTGGCTTCGCCCGGGCTCGCCTCTAGAAAAACACAAAATCTATCCCACAGGAACCGTTCATTTTTTCGAGCTAAAAAGTAGCCTATGTATTATTCCAGACTATAATCTATATTTGTGCCAAATTTCATCCAGTTCCGTTCAGCCGTTCTGGCGTGTAAGAGTAACAAACTACTCACAGTATAGATAGATTATTGTCTAGAATCACAGACATAGTTTACTTCGCGATAAAAAATGATATTCAAAAAGTTTACTTTATTTTTGTCATCTCGACCTTTTTTTTGATTCTACATCGAAGAATACAGATTTTAATTATCAAAGTCAGAGAGTATTATTATTATAATTGATCAAAATATGTATAAGGTACAATAAATTATAAGAATTTTAATTGTGTTGAACTATTTTAAATAGCTCAAAATTGTCGTTCGTAAAGAATCGTAGACCTTCATATTTTATATTCATTTTAACTTAGCACAAACAAAGAACATAACTAGTAGTAGTAGTAAGGGTGTTGACAGATGGTCATATCATCAAAGTTGTCCTTTAGTATAACAGTGTTTTTTCCTATGAAGGTACAATTTACAAAACCTCTTATAATGACATCTATAAAATTACATAATTCTTTTTAAGATTTACCTTTCAGTTATCTCGTTTTATTTAAAATACCGCTTCGTTAAAGGTATTTTCTTTTATTTTCCTTTTTATTCTGTTTCAGACTGAATATGTAATTAAAAATTCTTTAACTGTCGTTTGTTTTTGTATATAATACAATTTTAGTTGACTTCATGAACGTTTATTTAAATATAAGAATATATTTATTTGTATACATATGTAATTAAAAGCAGTGGTAGCCTAGTGGCGACGCGCTTGCTTGGGTAACCGAATGAAGCGGGTTCAAATCCCGGGTCTCGCACCTCTGATATTTTCATGTGCGAATCATTTTCAACATGATTACCACTTGCCTAAACGGTGAAGGAAAACATCGTGAGGAAACCTGCGTGTCTGAGAGAACCTAGCAAGTTTTCGAAAGACATGTGAAGTCTGCCAACCCGCACTTGGCCAGCGTGGTGGACTATGGCCTGATCCCACTCATATTGAAGGGAGGCCCGTGCCCTGCAGTGGGGCGTTAAGAAGGGCTGAATACATACAATACAATATTAAACTTAATACTTAATAGGAAAAAAATGTTTAGTGAAAATTAAATATCAGTAAAAATGTTCGAATTATATAATTGTAAATGAATTCGAATAAAATCGTTTAAAAATGAAAGCAAAGAAAAACTTATGAATATAAGCAAAAAGTATGACGAATTTAAAGACCTAAGAGGTAACGTTGAATAGGTAAGCTGAACGCAATTAAGTTTGCAAGTTTTACAATTTTCTTTTGAAATACTTCAAGTTTCTATGAATAAAATTTGAAATTTTATTACTACTTAACGAATCTTTTATAATGTTATAAGCATAATCTATTGAAAAAAATCATATTTCAGATACAAAATATTAAACTATTAATAAAAAAATATTCCGTTTTGAATTTTTATATACGTATTAACGCAGAAAGAAATAAAGCTAAACATATATATATATATATATATATATATATATATATATATATATATATATATATATCCAAAAGAACATTTATACATTTAAAAAATTAAATGTATGTAAAATTAAAGCAAAATAATTTTAAGGTAGCACGTCTTGTATGGACGCTTCGCCACTGATATATAATTATATTATTTTAAACCATTTAGGTATACCTATACTATATTCATTAATTCTTTGGAAACTATATAATCAAGTTTTCCCTCAGTAAATACAGCTTCAATTTAATAGCATGCAAACAACAATAGTCTGAATGAATTGCATTGCATTATCGAAAGTGTTTCTTAAACAATTCAGTTTAATTAATCACTTCATCGCTGCAATTTCGTTTCATTGAGTTTCAATTCTATCCAAATGGTTTGTATTATTTTGTATCTATTTTAGAATTAATCTAATAGCACATTAAATTGAGTTTTTCTTTGTATTTATTTTGTTTTGCATATTTAGTCAAAGTTATGGATATTTGTAATATTACATTTTTGTTATATGTGTGTAACGTTGCGTTATTGCCTATAGTATATAATAGTTATATAATATATAATTGTTACTGTGAATTTTGCCATCACTTGCTGCTTTGGAGAGTGTTAAATAAAGCCTTAGAGATTAGTATCCTAAAATGTTACTCGTACTTATTTAAAGCTCATTTAAACGGAAGTGCATTTAGGCCCAAAACATTATTATAACTAAATATTAAATATAATTCAAACTTAAAAGGTTCATTGTTCAAAATAAGCATATCATATTAAGTTTGTTCTTAATAATATTTATCAAACGGTTCCACTACTTCTGCAAGAAAGGTAACGTACAATGTATAAGATTATGCCTCAAGTTAAAATCTTATTAAAATGTATGAAGTTGGTGGAAGAAAAATAAATTGCAAAATGTTCGCATTGGTTTGTTGCTTTTACTAGAACATACAAAAAGAAACTAAACATACACAAAATTTATAGCTTTTCTTTTTTACCTACTGAAAATTACACTCTTTTTTAAACTAGGGTAAATCAATTTATTTCGTAATAATATACCACAATAAAAGCATGTTCTAATGTCTTTGCATTTAAAAAACTTAAAAAGTAAATAAATGTATAATGAAATCTATTTTTCCTCACAAATTTGATTAAAACAGGATATTTGTTAACAGCCGGGGTTATTTATAAATAAATAAGATGAGACTGTTCCTTATATACACTCGTATATATTTTTATACTATCTATACATATAATAAAATTGTAACTAAGACGAATCTGTACATTAAATATTTTTTGGAAAATCTTATTGAAATAGACATTATTATCGATACAGAGACCGAATGTATAGTTTTTAGAATTTTTGTCTGTCTGTCTGTTACCGCATCACGAGAAAACCACTGGACAGATTTTGATGAAATTTGGTATGATGATAGCTGGTTATCTAGGTCAACATATAGGATACTTTTTACTGCGGGAAAATATCTCATTTCTGAGAAAAAATACAAAAACTGCATTGTAAGAGTATACTAATTTGTAAAACCTAAGAATTTGGTTTTTGGTCATCTGTACGCGGGTGAAGCGGCGGCCAATGCTAGTCTAATATACATATGTTTTTTTGTTTCTCTTATTTTCGTTTTGTAGAACGAAGGCTACCTCTGATCTCCGCTTTCCGTTACTTTACAACACAAGCATTGGATAGTAGTATAAGTCAGGCATAGGCACATTTTGTGTGATCCATACTAATATGTCCGGGAGACCAATTTCAGCCAAGGCGGCCAATCCGACTGAGACTAGCCAACTGCGCAGGAGATATTATAGAGCACAAGTGTACGCGCAGATACAAGGGCACACTCCTTTCGCTCTCAAATTCCGATGGGATAATAATAATTCGACACGACTGGTGAGAAATCGACGCGAAACGGAGTGCTTTATTTACGTGCTCCCCGATGCACGGGATGGAACACCACCAGCTTCCCAACTTCAGGCTGTTTGGGGTTGGAACTTTCTTAACAGAAAGATTCAATAACTGAGCTTGGCCCGAGCATATAATATGTATTTTTAATTTTATGAATAGTTTTTTAAGTTCATTAAATAGCTAGCCATCGAATGTTTGCAAAATATTTCAGATAAAAAAAGACTTTGAAGGGCGGAATGTAATTCCGATAGCCCTTTATAACGCAGATCGCTTTTGAAGTACAACAAGATGACGAATATGCCAGAACAAAGGTGGTTTTGACCCTTAAAATTTTATAGGAATATATTACGTACCGTGCGTATGAATTTTAACTATGCATTGATGTGGAAAAAACCGGGCTTAATAGAATTCCAAGGAAATAATTTGATTGTTCTTTAACAGAAATATGGTATTTACATTTTTTGAGTGTATATTATAATAAATGAACTGCAAATGGAAATTTTAGAATAAAACGACAAGTGAATGCTTTTGTAATAATAAGCACACGCTTAAACAATGAATGAATGAAGGAACCGGATATTAATCTAAAGATTTAAAGATTTTTATTGAACATAATAACATACATATTAAAAACATTTAGATCGTAAGTAGCTGCATTAGTATAAACTGTGTCGCAGCTATTTACGCCCACCTCGGGACAATAAGGACAGTTATGTTCTAAGGTTAGTACAAATATATATATTATTAGGGTGTGTTAGCAGAATTAGTTACTATTGTAATGATATTAATTTAGTTTAAGCTTATATTTATAAACTTTACGAATTCTTAGGAGATGAAGATAGAACAATCAGGTTGGTAAGTTTTATAGTAGCGTAAGTACTACACTGTATAATATATACTTGCTATATTTACGTACAGAGCTTATAAATAATAATTCACAAAATTATCTTATAAATATACAATTAACTTATGTTCATTAGTTATCATAAACAAGTGATTCAGTCTCTTTATAATTGAGATTTTGCAAAAACTTAGTTACTTTATTTTTACATTGCCAGTAAGACAGAGGATGAATGTTTATCAATGCATTCAATTTGTTGTAGATTTTAGCCGAGAGATAGTCATAATGATTTCTAACAAGGGCAATACGAGTAGGTTTCATATTGCAAATGCGGCCAGCCCGTCGTTTTATAGCATTTTTAACAAAAGGTAGCTCAAGGTGTTTGCGTAATACCGTTTTTAAGACAAACAATTGTCTCACCGTTAAGACTTTAGCTATTGTATACAATTCAGAAGTAGCAAAACGGATTGGTTTGCAAAGCATAACTTTAAGAAGGGCTCTTTGGGCTCTCTCCAAACGGAGGAATCTAGTTTTCCCTGTCCCACCCCAGGCTGATAAACATTAAGTCAAAACAGACTGTGCCAGTGAGAAATATACGATCTTCAGAGTTTGTTGATCAGCAATATTTCTAAGGGTCTTGAAAATATACATTTATTTTCTAATTCGACCGATAGCCGCCTCAACCTGGTCATTCCAAGTCATTAGAAAGTCAATAAGAACGCCAAGATATTTAACACAGGAAGACTGCGTTAGCTCGGTGCAGCGGCAAAAATCGTCATTTGGGTTACAATTGTGGGCGTGGAGAGTCAAAGTAGACGGGGGCAGAGACAAGGCTTTGGGAGCAAAAGCTATGAAAATTATAAAAATTAATGTAAGTGTTACGCAAATATATTTTAAAATACCTTAAGTGTACATGTTTATGGTTTACGTTATGTATTTATAATGGGATACTAGTCCCCACCGCCTTCTCTTGTGTAATATAACTTTACCAGTATATTGCTTTAAATATTAACTCCGACAAAATACATAAATGTAATGAATTTTAATTTCATTATCCTGCCAGTAACCATATTTGGTAAGTATATATATATATATATATATATATATATATATATATATATATATATATATATATATATATATTTACAAAAGAAATTCATTGTAATTCATAAAACAGCGACTGAACCCAAACAGTATATTATGTTAGGTTTCAAGTTTTTATCAACTTATAATCTTCCTTCAAATCCGATTTTGGAACACATGTACGTGTAATTAGAAATATGTGATATTCAATTATAATAAAATAAAAATGATTATAACCTATATAATCATAATAATAGAATTTATAATCCCTGATATTTTAATAAATAATTACATACATTCACTTTATTGTTATAGATTTTTTTACCTAAACATTGATTCTATACTGATACCAAATAATTCATGATATTTCCATAATTCTCGATACAAAATATCGTAAAGTATAAAGTCCTAAAATTAATTTTCAAGTTTCAACGTTTGATATTAACAGAATTTCCATATAAACTTTCTACTGTTACCCCTGGGAAATTGTGGGGATTAGCGTATACAAACAATTTGTTTACAGTTTTATTATATACTAGCGACTCACCCTCGCCTCGCTCGAGTTCGTCCCTAGGTACGTTTTAACGGTTAGTATGAAATACAATCTTTGAAATTCTCTGCTTTTCTGTACTACAACATGCATGTATTATACACATATTTTGTTTTATACTTTACATATTTTGTTTTATTTTTTATTATACTTTTAAAATGAAAAGATGCACTGCACTGACTTCAAAATCATTTTCAAAGTGTTTTTTTTTTTCATATTTAAGGCTTGTCCTTAAATATGTTTTCTTGAATTTTATGGAAGACATTCTGTGCATTAAAAAGTCAAGAAAATCTGTTTATAATTTGCGATGGAAAAAAGAAAACACATTACCTAAATTTATATTTTCGAACGCTTACATGATATTTTTATAATATAAACATTTTTCTTTATTACCCACTGTCTCCTATTGGACAGTTTCTAATAAATATACTTCACATTATTCATCTTTTGAAAATAAAACCTGAATAACAATTTTGTTCAAAATATAAATATCTTTCATAAATGATAAGCAAATAACAAAATTATAAAGAGTTTCTGGCGAAATTTGTATTCAGAGGGTAATTTGATTTACAGCGAAGGGGTCATTAACAAACATTTGTCATTTCCAAACTCAGTTTGACATTTATCACTCTACGGTTGATGAGCAGATGTCGGAAAGAACAGTCAGCTGTAATAGAAATGACTTAGTCAACAAACGAAATAATAATTAGTTTTAATAAATTAAAGTTAAAACGTAATTAAATTAATTAATCTGATACTATTAAACATTTTATTAAATATATTTTTTTACTATATTATTTTTAAAAATAAAAATACTTACTATATTGAGAATTTAATATCAATAAGTATATGGTTATTTTGAAATTTAAGCATATTTATTTTGAAAAAACCTTAAGAAAAAAGATACCTCTACTTTCCATATTATGAAATTATGAGACACGAAAAATATATTTTATAAAAACAAATATAAATATGTAATAGCATAAAACCATCATAAATAAAAAAAACCATTTACGATAATTTTATTATAATAGTTCAAACAGGTGACCAGCAATAAATCTTGTTATCTCATATATTCTTGAATGCCACAGATCTACGAATGCGAAAAGTACAATTGGAATGAATATAGGTAGTTTTACATACCGCTCTTCAATATATTATACATAAATCACCGCATGAACCCTCCCCGGTCAATAGTGGAGCGTTAGAAACACCTGCGGCTACCGTGGTATATCGTGCGTGGCCTTTTTTATTTGCGAAGCTTTTACTTTTTGCCGACATACTTAACCCTGGGTTAACGTTGATTTGTCTGAATTTACGTACTGTACTAAGTATATTATGTTCCGATTAGAGCTCAATTTATTGTACATTTCTTTTTATTAAAATTTAATTTTACTATTTTGGCTTAACTATAAAGCTAGTCCTGATTAATTGATCAACTATCATCAAATGATGGGCAGTACAATAAAAAATAGCCCTCTTTTTAGGTAAACACTAAAAATAGTATGAAATTAATTCCTTAAAGAGTTTAAAAACCAATGTGTGAATGTTAATATTTTTTGAGTATTAAATTTAAAAAAGTTACTGGACGTATTAAACGCACTAGTACAAAATAAAAGTGCCGGTAATATCTAAATCTCTGGATCTACTGAACCGATTTAGACAAAATTTGGTAAGAAGATAGTTAGAAACACTGGAAAGGACATAGAAAACTTTTCATCTTGGAAATCATCCCTTAAGAGGGTGAAAATGGGGATGAAAGTTTGTATTGGGAAGCAAGCTAAGAACGAACTCGAACGTAGCGAGGGTGAGTCGCTATAAAAAATAATAATACTTTTTTTATGCATAAATACTTTTCTTTATGTATTAAGTTGAGACGCCGTTTGTCCTGACACCTAAGTATTAGCGAGTATTTAGGTTACTTGCGAGACCGTTATAAAAACGTACCGGGCAAAAATATGTATATTAAAATCTTTTTTATATTTGAAGTCAGTAAAATAAAGATTATTTTTATTTACAATTGTGTTGAGACGACCATGCTGTAGAGCATACCATAATTACGTATTTACATCGATTTACTATTTTCAGAGTTATTATAATTAAAAATGTTGGGGGCAGTAGTAGAGAAATTAAAAATTAACAAAGAACATGACGTACAAAATATGTTCAGAATAATAAAAAAAAATAGTGAAGTTCAGTTGTCTATTACGAGTATAATTAAAAATATTGGGAAAAATTGATTACAGAAGAGCAATTAAAAGTTAACAAAAATGATATAAAAATATGTACTAAATAATAAAGAATACGTCCATAGATTTGTGAATTTGAGAAATTGAAATAATAAGATAAATAATCATATACATGTCATCTATACTTTTATTCTAATATTATAAAGAGGCAAAGTTTGTTCGTTTTTTTTTTGTTTCAACGCGCTAATCTCAGAAACTACTAATCCGATTTAAAATATATATATATATATATATATATATATATATATATATATATATATATATATATATATATATATATATATATTAGATATCCCGTTTATGAGTTTATGAAGGAAGGCTATAGGTTACATATCATCCCGGAAAAATGTACGGTTCCCGTGGGATAGGTTTAATTTTGTCTAGGGACGAACTCGAAGCGAAGCCAGGGTGAATCGCTAGTAAAATATTAATGTCTTTAGTCCTTGACCTAATCATAATTAACTAAACAAATATAACTGAATATTTATGAATGGAAGAACTCAATATTACACTCGTAGAATTAAGAACTTCATCCCTTTTGTCACTTAATTAATCCTCACACTTAGTATCTTTTTACTAATAATAATAAAGGGAAAGGTAAATTAATTCATTTATTTATGATTAATACTAATATACCATGCAGGTAATATTTGGTCCTTCTGCAATAGCAGAGTGGATTCTCGAGTAGTTATAGATGAGGAAAAAGACAACCAAATTAAAAATATCTTTAAAATCAAAATATAATTTATTCAAATAGACTTTTACAAGCACTTTAGAATCGTTAGTCCGTGAGGAACCTCCATCAGCTCGGAAGGCAGTTCTCCTGAGAAGAGCCGAAAACAGAAACTCAACAGTTGCTCTTTTTACATATAATATTAATTTACAATATTGCAATACAATAAGTATATTCATATCCCACGTAATTACTAATTCTAAGTCTTTTAATCCCAAAGTGGGGCAGCCATCAGTGAGATGCGTAATCGTAGAGCAACCTGCTTTATCGTTCCTAAAGAAGTCTTTCTCCGTAGTCATTGAGATATGCTAGTTGAATGAAGACAAGTGTTTGGGTTTTACTCGCTATTCTGCCTTATCCAGCCAGTGAGTCAGTATATAATCACAAGCAAGTAAGCAGGTGGTTTATATTAACGAATTTTCGTACGTTAAAGAAATAGAAAAACTATTTTCTATACCATTTCAACAAGTGATAACCCTAGGATACCCTCAACCTCAGATTATTAAAAAAATAATATATAGCACAAAAATGTTCTCTTAAAAGTCTTTGGCGGTGTCAGTTTCTCTGAATGAACTCTTTATATATAAAAGTGATAACAAAGACGAAAAACGTGCACAGGTAGCTTGCATCCGTAGAACGAAAGAACTTTCGAGGAGATATACCAAACCCAAGTTTGAGATGTCTCGGGAGATTTTTAGAGATCAAGCTTTTATTATACTTAAGTATAATAAAAAGAAAATCATGCTTCAAAATCTGTAGATCTTCCAACGAAAGGGTAGAAAGAATAATGACAATGGAAAACGAGTTGGTATGTAGAGTTCAAAGCGCCTGGTAACAAAAGGTCGATCGGTATGCAACTTGAGTGCAACAAGTTACTAGCATCATCTACAATATACAAGTCTTATCTTGTAAACAAATTGGCTTCTCTATATTACGATGAAATCGATCCTGTTTTACATCTTAAGTAGTTACTACGAAATAGTTACCAAGATAGAACCCGACAATAGATATTTACGCGTTATTATGGGTTGAAACTTAAGATTATAATACATTAGTTTTCATACTATGTTAGCTTATACTTAATGTGCGTCGATTTTAAAAAAAACTGACTTATTAATCTGATATCTTTAAATTATTATGAAGATGGTTTTTAGATATATAAAAATTATTGTATATATTAAATAAAAAAATAAATTTAAAATAAATTTTAATAAATTTATTAATAAAAAATAAATTTACTGTGCGGAAGAAACAATTATCAACAAACAAAGATTCAAAATTGGTCTATAAGTGCGAGTTTAGTCGCATGTAGCCAATCGCAATACTGTGAGATTCTTGAGGATCATACGTTCGACCTTTGGGCGGCTCGCGCATGAATCTTGCTTCAGAGGTAGGCCAGAATTTCGCTCTCGGCATTACGTGTTTTAGACTTTGAGTCGAGACACGTCATAACGCATATGCGTAATACATACGCGATTGTGCTGTGGGTGGTGGTGGTAACACTTAGAAAATATTGCAACCTATTTAACTTTATCTATTCAAATATTATAAAGAGGAAAAACTTGTTTTTTTGTTTGTTTGTTTGTATCGCAAAGGCTCCCAAACTACTGAGTTGATTTAGATGAAATTTGTTTTTTTTTTCCGGAAATCATCCCTTAGGGGGTGAAAATGGGAGTGAAAGTTTGTATGGGAAAGCAACCTAGGGATGAACCCAAGCGAAGCGAAGGTGAGTCGTTAGTTAGGGATATAGTAGATCAGATAGAATAATTTATTATAACTGATGTTCGCCCAGTGGTCGAAATTCGACCATAATTATTATTGAAAATTTGAAAACACAAATAAATAAAATTTACCTACCCGAAAAAAAAGTGTTTCCAATTTTTTTTATTACGAATGATAAAACACGTTTATAGCTACTGTCCGGATTAAACGTACACACCAATAAACCTTTAGATAAGTTTATTATTTTTAGTTCTTCGGTGGCGCCTAGATGGCGTTGTTAGGTTTATGCAACTTTCTGAATCGCGCTATGGTTTGGTTAGACTGTAAAGTATAAGCTATTTAAACATAATTTTTTATGTGTGAATCGTTTATACGAGGAAATAGATACTTAAGTTATACTAAGTGTTTTATTTCGTGCATAAGAGCCTCCAGGACTTTTGTTCATGGTCCTTCGAGCCGGATCGGCAAGGCGTGTTTTTTGTGTTATTTGCCGCGTCAGTGGTACATTAGTACCACCCGTGTCGTCACTACTGGCAGTGGATCGCTGTCCAGAACATCCCACCAGCAAGGCGCCACGAGCGGCGCCAAGGCAGTGGAGGAGCCGGGTGTCTACAACCCGGAGGAGCGACGGGCGAGAAGTGGCAAGCAGCAGCGGTGGAGGTTGCGGAGCGCTTGAAAGCGCTACAGGTGCATTAAAGCGAAGACAAGTGAGTGCGTGTGTGCGGTGATAAATTGTGAGTACATTTTTAAATATTATAATAGAAGAAATTAACTTGAAAATTAAAACTTATTTCAAAGATTAGTGGAACTTAAAGAAAAAATTGAAGATAGTGAAGTAACTAAGAATAATTTCAATAGTTTAGGACTTGTAATAGTTTTAAGTAAATATTGGGTTGAGACGGCGAATCCACGCCCGATTTTAGTTAGAATTTAAAGTTAAAAAGACTTGTAAAATTTTGTTCATCTGTTTCTTGGACTTAGAAAAATGAGTCAGTTGTTTAAAGTTTAACTTTGTCAATTAAAGTAAATTGTTATTCTGTTTTATATTGATAAGAATTATACCTAAGTGATTAAAATTGTCAAGGTAAAAAATTTAAAATGGAGTCGTTTAATGATCTGCAGGAAGACATAAGGGCTAAAATGCTAAAAGTTAAGACTAATTTTAAAAAGTGTCCTAAGGATCGTTTGACGGTTGCTTATATTGAAACAAGGCTAGATAACTTGGAACAACAGTGGACTTTGTTTACAGACACTCATACTAAAATTATTAGTCAGGTTAAGCGAACTGATTTGTATAGTTCGGATTATCACAAAAATAGTGTGTATGATGATGTAGAAGAATTATATGTTCAATTTAAGACTGAGTTAAAAGAAATGCTGTATAAATTAAAAACACTTGAGTTAGAAGTAAAGTCAAGTTCAAATAGTCAATGTGAGAGTTCAGAAAGACGTTTCAAGTTGCCTGAAATAAAAATACCTACCTTTTCCGGTAAGTACACAGAGTGGCAGACATTCAGAGATTTGTTTTTAGGACTTGTGCATGAAAACAAGTCACTGGATGATGCCCAAAGATTTTATTATTTAAGGGGACATTTAACCGGGGAAGCCGAGCAACTATTGCGCAACATTAAGGTGACGTCGGATAGTTATCAAGTTGCGTGGGAGAAATTAGATAGTATGTACAATAATAAAAGGTTTTTGGCGAACGGCATCTTGAAGCGTCTACTAAGTCAAAAAAGTTTGTTGTCTGAATCCGCATCTGAAATTAAAAACTTAATTAGTACAACTTCAGATTGTTTAGACTCAATAAAAAATATTGGTGTGGATGTTTCATCTTGGGATATCCTGATTATCCACATTATAAGCGCTAAATTAGATAAAGATACGAGAAAGGCATGGGAGTTAAAAGTATCTTCAGATCCAAGTGACGAATTACCCACGTTTCAACAATTTTCCAACTTTTTAATAGGGCGTTTTAGAGGTCTAGAAAATATCGATTCTAAGGTACATCACAGTGAGAAAAAAGTTACTAAATCTTTTCACGTTGTTAAAAACAAACCGATTGTATCGTGTGCGTATTGCAGTGCGGATCATAAAATAACTGCGTGCAAAAAATTCGGAAAAGAAAGTAATGAGAAACGCCGTGAGTTCGCGTTAGATAAAAACTTATGTTTTATTTGTTTAAATAGCAACCATTTCGCTAAAATGTGTAAAAATATTGTCCGATGCCAAGTGTGTAAACGTAGACATCATTCTTTATTACATCCCACTGGTGATTCTGGTTCTGGTAGTGCTAAAGTTGAGGCGATTCATCAAACAACCTCCTCGACCAGTTTAAGGTCAACTGAGGAAGATACTGCCGCAAGCAGTAATAGGTTATCTGTGCAAGCAGAAAGTTTAGATAAGCAACTTGTGTCTTGTTTTTCGACAGGAAACTGTTCTAAAATGGTTTTATTAACTACAGCTGTGGTGCAAGCTGAGTCGAAAGACGGTACTTATTTCCCAGTTAGGGTTTTATTAGATCAGGGGTCGCAAGGTTCTTTTATTACCGAGGCCATGGTGCAGCACTTAGGCTTAAAAAGGCTTGCGGTCCAAAATACCGTAGTTGGTGTAGGTGGAGATAAAAGTGTGACTTCCAAGTTCACAGTCAAAATTAATTTAAGGTCGAGAGTTGATCCTAGGTTTCAAGTTAAGGTTAATGCACATGTCTTGAAGTCAGTTACGTCTCTTCTCCCAGTTGCGAAGGCAACTAGGGTAAAATGGGAAGACCTGACTCTGGGTGATCTGGCTGACCCTGAGTATCATACACCTAATAAGATTGATATCTTATTAGGCGCGGAGATATACAGTCAAATCATTCAGGAAGGCATTAAAAGAAACCTCAACGGATCTCTCTTGGCGCAGGATTCTGCTTTCGGTTGGATAATATCTGGTGTCTGTGAGGTAGATAGCACGTCAAATATCCATTCTCACACAATTGTGATGCATTCGTATCTAGAAGTGGACAACATGCTGAAGAGGTTTTGGGAACTCGAAGCTGAACCACCTGTAACAAAAAAAATGCTCACAGACGATGAAAGTAAATGTGAGAAATTATTTAAGGATACTACGATACGGGATGAAGACGGTCGGTTCATCGTAAGACTGCCGTTTCGTATGGCCAACCCGGACTGCATGCTTGGTGAGTTCAGGACAATAGCTGAAAAAAGATTTAGAAATTTAGAATTTAAATTACAAAAGAACATCAAGTTAAAAGAGGATTACACACAAGTTATAAAGGAGTATTTAAACTTAAATCATATGGTAAAAGTTACAGATAATGATAAATTTAAGAAAACAGCTATTTACTTACCACACCACGCAGTAGTCCGGGAAGATAAGGATACTACTAAAGTCCGAGTAGTGTTTGATGCCTCCTGTAAGGGAAGCAATGGGAAGTCATTAAATGATGATTTATTGATTGGGCCGCCACTGCAAGCCGAACTACGTCATACAATTATGCGCTGGAGACAATATAAAATATGTTTGGTGGCAGATGTGGTGAAAATGTACCGCCAAGTGCTGGTAAATCGGGAAGACACTCCATTTCAGAGGATTCTTTGGAGAGACAGTCCTGGAGAGGAGCTTCAAGAGTTTGAATTACTTACCGTAACCTTTGGCACTGCATGTGCTCCATATTTAGCTGTGCGGTCACTGCAAGAATTAGCCTATAAGGAGTGTCAGAATAAGCCAGAAATTGCTAAAATTATTTTGAATGATTTTTACATGGATGATGTGATGACCGGGGCGGAAAACCTAGAAGATGCTTATAAAATATATAAAGAGTTAACCGAAGTGTTAGCGAAAGGAGGGTTTCCGTTGCAAAAATGGAAAAGCAATTCTAAGGAAATATTAGCTAAAATATGGAAAGCAAAGGGTAATAAAGATGAGGAATTAAGGATTAAGGTAGATGATACAACTAAGATATTAGGACTTACCTGGGATCCGCGTGGTGACTTCTTCCGGTACTCTGTAGATCTTGCACCGCAAGAGGAACCTGTAACAAAAAGGAGAATTATATCTGATATATCCCGATTATTTGACCCGCTCGGATGGTTAGCTCCTTGCATTATAGCAGCAAAAATACTCATACAAAAGCTTTGGTTGGCTGGTATTGGGTGGGATGAGCAAGTTCCTACTAATTTAATAAAGGAATGGAGTACTTACCGTAAAAATTTAACTGCCTTACAGAATATTAAAATTCCACGTTGGATACACACTTGTAATAAATATCAGCGCGAGTTGTACGGATTTTCCGACGCTTCGAAGGTCGCTTATGCGGCTGTCGTGTATCTGCGAGTGGTAGATGAAGTGGGAAATGTTTACGTCTCGTTAGTTACAGCTAAAACAAAAGTAGCTCCCATCAAGCAGGTGTCTATCCCTAGACTTGAGCTTTGTGGGGCCGTACTTTTGGCTAAGTTGATGGTTGAGGTAGCTGAAGTTATGAAAGTTGAAAAGGGTCAGTTACATGCATTCACTGACAGTGAGGTAGTTTTAGCCTGGCTTAATAATCACCCAAGCCGGTGGAAGACCTTCGTGGCTAACCGAGTTTCTGAAATCCTACAGATTTTGGATACACATCACTGGTCCCATGTAGCCACTAAAAAGAATCCGGCGGATGTTGCATCACGAGGTATTTCTCCGGCGGAACTATCAGAAATGGTTCTATAGTTTGAAGGGCCAGCGTTTCTAAAAAATAAGGTAATTATTTGTAAAAAACCAAAACACCTGGTTACAAATCTTGAGCTGGTTAACGTTCATACAGCGGTCGTTAACACAACCTTGTGGCAAAGGTTCTTCATTCTCGAAGCTTGTTCGGGTGGTCGCTTATTGTCGACGTTGGTTAAGGATAAGGAAAGGTTTGAGTAGTAGGCCAAGTTCACAAACATTGGAGCGACAGGAAATTGAGGATTCGATAATGGTCTGTATTAAAAAATGTCAAGAAGAAGGATTCCGGAAAGAGTTGGAAGAATTGCGAAAACACGGCATAATAGATAAGAAAAATAAAAGGTTAAAGACATTAAATATATTTTTAGATTCGGAAGGTGTAATTAGAGTAGGTGGTCGGCTGGAAATGTCTTCACTGTCATTTAACGAGAAACATCCGATTCTCATACCTAAAGAATCTTGCTTAAGCGGACTCTTAATTGCTGATGCTCACCAAAAAACCCTGCACGGAGGCCCGCAACTCATGATTACCTATTTGAGATCGAAGTATTGGATTGTGGGTGCAAAGTCTCTAATTAAGAAATATTATCGTGGCTGTGTCACTTGTACGCGTTACTCGAGCAGGTCCACATCTCAACTCATGGGGCAGCTACCTTCCGCGCGTGTGACACCGAATAAGCCCTTTCTTGTCAGCGGAGTCGATTACGCAGGGCCTATTAATATAAGAATGTCGAAAGGTAGGGGTAACAAGTCTTACAAGGGATATATTGCTCTGTTCATTTGCATGTCGACCAGAGCCGTACATCTTGAAGTGGTGAGCGAGCTGTCTACTCAAGGGTTTATAGCCGCTTTTAAAAGGTTTGTCGCAAGACGAGGTAGGTGTGCTGAGTTATACAGCGATAACGGTACCAATTTTGTGGGCGCTGCTCGAGAGTTACTGTGTCTGTTCAACGAAGAAAAAACTAAATTTAAACCTGAACTGGCAGAGTATCTCGCGACCAATGGAACACAATGGAATTTTATTCCCCCTCGCGCTCCGAATTTCGGTGGACTATGGGAGGTAGGAATAAAGTCCACAAAGTACCACCTCAAACGAGTAGTTGGAAACTCTACGTTGACGTATGAGGAGATGGCCACCGTATTATCTCAAATAGAGGCATGTCTTAATTCGAGGCCATTGTCTCGTGTAGAGGATCAAACCGAGGTCGTAGTTTTGACTCCTGGTCATTTCTTGGTGGGGGAACCACTGATAGTAGTTCCTGATGTAAATTATGAGTCGTCAAATATGTATACTTTGCGAAGATGGCAACTCCACCAGCGAATGATGCAGGACTTTTGGCGTCGATGGTCCCAGGATTACCTTCATCAGTTCCTTCAAAGGTATAAATGGGAATAACAGAACCCAGAACCATCAGTGGGGGATGTGGTTTTAGTCAAGGAGGACGATCTACCCCCGGCTCGATGGTTGCTAGGCAAGATCGAGCAAAAACATCCGGGACCCGATAAAATCACGCGAGTCGTCACAATACGTACCAAAAGTTCTTTAATTAAAAGACCTACTTCCAAGATAGCAATTTTACCTGTAACTAAATAAATTATTACTTGAGTGATTCGTTACAGTTTGGACTGTTGCATGGTGGGCGGTTTGAAGGACATTTCTCATTATGTCCTTGGTGGGCGGTATGTCCGGATTAAACGTACACACCAATAAACCTTTAGATAAGTTTATTATTTTTAGTTCTTCGGTGGCGCCTAGATGGCGTTGTTAGGTTTATGCAACTTTCTGAATCGCGCTATGGTTTGGTTAGACTGTAAAGTATAAGCTATTTAAACATAATTTTTTTTGTGTGAATCGTTTATACGAGGAAATAGATACTTAAGTTATACTAAGTGTTTTATTTCGTGCATAAGAGCCTCCAGGACTTTTGTTCAGCTACTAAACAAACAAAAGATAACAAGATACTGAACTGTTTTGTTTTTGGCTATTCATATATAGATATATCGTTTAACCTTGGAAGTCATGAATGAGTGCCTACAATTTAATAAAAAATGACCACTATATACTTTTTATATGCTTAATTCTTAAAAAGTAGCGTTAATTTAACAGCTTTTATTATTATCACGGAGATTCACACGAGGACATTTAATAAGGCAATAAGAGAATGGAATGAAAACAAGCTCTGTCGCGCTAACTGTTATCCGCAACAAGAACGTGTTAAATGTCGGCACTAATGAGAGTATTTAATGTTGTACGCTTTGTTTATGCAATGCTTAACAATATGTGTCCACGTCTTGAAGTAGTTAAGAATTATTTACGCGGTTGTTATCTGTTATTTTCAGTAAAGATTACGCTGAGTTCATGTAATAAAATGTTAACAAGATGGTTTTGGTTAATTTAATTAAGGTTTGGTGATGTGAAACTTCTTTAGAATCGTTGTGATTAGAAACTCGATGAAACGGAAATACAATAATAAAAAGAGACAAACACTTATGTGTTTGTATATATAGGATTAAGCCGGCGAAAGAATGAGATAGAATACATTGCTGTGTTGCCATGGTAACCGTTTTTAAATAAAACTATCTTTTTATAGATAGTTTTCTTTAAAAATGTCAAACATTCGCGTAAATCTAAGAAAGTATTATGGTAACCGTTATTATTGTCTGACAAATATATAATTTTATATTCTTTCCGTATATGATATTCTATAAATATATTATGATTGTAATATGCCTTATTTAATTATTGATTTATTTCAAATTAATTGCGATATTTGCCAAAGAAGTTTTGAAGTGAAAATGCGACACTAGAAAGAGACAAATACATAAATATATAGAAGTAAGCCGGCGAGAGAGTAAGATATAATACATTACACAGGAAGTGAAAAATTAAACTGAATAATATGTTATAACATAAAATGTAAAATAACTTTTAAATTTGGTAAAAATAACTAAACTTATAAAAATAAATATTTATTTCTATGGGATATATGCATAAATAAAAAAAAACTATTATGACTAATTGTTGCCATGGTAACCGTTGTTTAAAAGTTTCACTTCTACTGCGTGTGAACTGCACACGTTTCAATATTTTGTTTATTTCATAAACTTTATTTGATGAATTATCACAGCAGTTTTTATATTATTATTTTTTTTTTGTTTCTATTTGTTGAATACGTTACTGAAATCGATAATAATACAGCTATTTTGGTTGCTTAACTTATAATAAAGTTTATATATATATATATATATATATATATATATATATATATATATATATATAATATATATATATATATATATATATATAGATCCGGGAATAGTAATAAAAGCGTTTATATCACTATTAACAATTTATTATATTAAAAATTATAACTAACAATGTTCACGCGAATCGTCGTGTCGCCATTATGACACAACATTTTTCTTTTCTTTTATTCATCTATTTCATTCCATTCCATTCTTAAAATTCTAACATACGTCTCCTTTTATTCTTAAAATATCATTTCATGCATACTCATCTTGCAGATCCTACACTCGGCCATACTGAACAATGTCTGCCCTCAGACATATCATATACGCTAAATTTCTACATAAAGCTATTACAATAATCGAATTGAGTGAATACTTCTATGAACCTAACATTATAATAGTAACAGTATAGATAAATAAAGAAAACACCAATAAACCTACAAACTATTCTTACCACGTATATAATTTATCCTCCAGTTCATGTAAGTGTAAAATTTAAAAAAGTAAAAACATAAAATTAAAAATACCTCAGAAAAATAATGGACACTATCTGTTGAATATTACAGTAGTGAGAAATAATAACCATAACACAATCATACAAGCTTCTATACTGATTATCTTATGCTGCTTACTTTGTTTTGGGTTGTAATTTTTGACATGCTGCATCACCTCCTTTCTTAATCTAATATTCCTTATAGGACCTATGAAGTAAGATGGCAAACATTCATTAACACAACATCCCATTTGCATCCTTTCCTTACATACTAATCTAACACAGCCTCGTTCCATCACCACTGTAATATTTGATAAGAACTCTTTGTCCTAAAATTACATTATAAGGGATATAATTCTTAGATACAATATGAAAAACTATATTGCTATAATAATTTCCATCTGCATAACAACTTAGATAACATTTCCCTATAGAACGTACTGTAGACAACCCAATGCCGGAAAGCGTAATATTATCCTTGTTGCACTTAGGTTTACCGATAGCATCATATATATCTGAGGATATAATATTCACCTCACTGCCTGAATCAACCAGAACGCTTAAACTAAGTCCGTTAATGTTTATGGTAATCATTGGCTTCTGTAAAATTATATTATGTTTATGTATTTTGACTGGCATTACCTCACTAACGACAGATACGTCACTGTCGTAGTAATCGACATTTTTTTCTTTTAAGTTTTTAACGACGTAGGTTTCAGTTAAAATATCATTTTGATTTTCTTCGTTTAATGTATTAGAACAATCTGACACTGTAATTGTGCCTCCTTGAGATGCTCCGAACATGGCATGTTTCGGTATTCTGTGGTTGGAGTTACTCGAAGATTTACGATTATGCAGTTTCACTTCCGATCGTGGTTCGCTTCTTTTACACGTTGAACCTACGTGGCCAAATTGATTGCATTTGAAACACTTAAGTCCCTTATCTTTGTGTGGGCACTGCAACGAAGCATGACCCGCTTCACCACAACCATAACATCGTATCCGTAAGATATTTTTGGATGTTCTGCTTCTTTCTTCTTCTCTTCTTTTGCTACAGATTGTTTCATAAATTCTTAACTTTTCTTTCAATTCACTATAAGTGTTTACCCCGTATAACATCATTTTATTTGTTTCTTTGTCACTTATTCCGTCAATAATATATTTTACTTTATCTTCCATTTTTCCTCGGTTACCTAATTCCTTCATCACAAACATATATTTAATGCAACTTTCATCCTGATGTTTCTTTCTCGCGCTCATCATTTCATGGATCGCTTTTGTATCCAATTCGTCCAGAAATTCTTTAATTAATGCGGCTTTTAGTTCATCCCAACTTTTGAATGGCCGTTCAGTTTTCAACCATAGCGCCGCCGTCCCAGTAAGCGATCTTCGGGCTAGAAGTAGCTTTTGGAGCGGAGACCACACAAATATTTCTGCATTCGTCTCCACATCGTCAATCCATTTTTCAATGGTGTACGTCTCGTCTTGACCACTAAAATTTGGTACTAATTCCGCCGTCATTAGTAGCATATGTGGTGAAATTGATGGATACCACTTTTCATTATGCTCGTCTATTTCCATTTCACTTCTTTCGCGTCTTTCTCTTGACATCGTCGTCTTACGAAATATCAAGCAATTTCGATAATGGCGTCGCGTGACAAACACTATATATTCCAATAAATAGGTTTTTTTTTGATCCCGGACGAGCCCCCAATTTGTAGGATCTGGGAATACTAATAAAAGCGTTTATATCACTATTAACAATTTATTATTTTAAAAATTATAACTAACAATGTTCACGCGAATCGTCGTGTCGCCATTATGACACAAGATTTTTCTTTTCTTTTATTCATCTATTTCATTCCATTCCATTCTTAAAATTTTAACATACGTCTCCTTTTATTCTTAAAATATCATTTCATGCATACTCATCTTGCAGATCCTACATATATATTATATATATATATATATATATATATATATATTATATATATATATATATATATATATATATATATATATTATACAGGTATAGTATCGTTAACTTTATTGTTTACGTCTGGAAAGTAACTACATTTATCGAATGTTCATAGTTTTTGACATATAAAATGTTTAATTGGATTTTGTTGGATTAAATGGTTCTGTGAATGAATGTACTATTCTGACAAGTCAATCTACACATATCTTTCAAAATCGTCGCTAAGCTTTCAACATTATTACTCACTCACCAAACACTCAAAAGTATTAAATAATAATAATTTTTATTTCATAATTTGTACTTCCAAATAATTACAACTTCTAACGCCACTAAAGATACGAATTATTGGCACATTTTAGTACAACTAATTCAAGTAAGCGATTAGTCGCCACACAATGCTTTTGTGCTACTTCTTCTATATGTGGTTTCTATGAAACCTCACTTAATGTAAAATAATTATCAGAAACTTGTGTAATTATATTACATACTTCTAGTATTATACCTTTATTTTGCTTAAGCAGATGAGTAAATGACTAAAAAGACTTACATTTTATACAAAACAAAAGTATAGTCTTGTGATTTAATAACTAATTCAACAATTTTCTCTTCAAATTAAATAAAAATCCTAATTAATAAAAAATATTTTGTGATTATGGCGCTATAAATATAATAAATATTATGTTTTATGAAAAAATTGCAACAACTGTACTACATTTTAATATCTTTAATATTAGAGAATGTCCATAGAGCAACTCATATAAAAACCCAGATGTAAAGAAAAATATATTACTCTAAAAGATGACAATTAATAACAAAGATAATTTAATTAATTTTATGTAACCTTCAATTGTTACTAACATAAAATATTTATAATATAAAAAAGTAAAACTTTTCTAACGTTTTATTATTCTCGGTTAATTCCGTTTGTTGATCGTTTTCCTTAAACCCTTTTCAGCTGAAAACAGACCCTGTTTAAGGACTGGTGCGATCGTAATCATAAAACCAGTTCCACAGATGTTGCATAAATCTCTCTAAATAAAACCTAAACAAAGGAGCAATAAATAAAAACTGTAAACACAACACGAAAATATTATATCCCCAACACCTGTCAAAATTAGCTTAAAAGCTTTAAGTGAGTTCACATATCGTTATAAATATGTAATAAGTATTTTATTTATTAACTAATTATACTTGCAACTTCGTTCACGAAGACCAACTATGAAAAATCTATTAAGAAAAGAAAAAATCAATATTATAATGAAAGATATTTGTGTGGCATAAAAAAAATAGTAGCTTTGATAAACTTATTTATTTTATGGACTTATCTTATATTTCGTAGCAAAACCTATAGAGTTCATAAGATTAAAATAAATTACAGACAGTACATACATTTATTATAATGAAATTATATTAAAATTACTAGAGGCTCGCCCTCGCTTCGCTCGGGTTCGCCTCTAGGGAAACATGAACATACCTAGCCCACAGGAACCGTACATTTTTTCGGGATAAAAAGTAGCTTATATGTTATTCCAGACTAAAAACTATCTCTGTGCCAAATTTCATCCAGATCCGTTCAGCCATTCTAGCGTGAAAGAGTAACAAACATCCATACATACAAACTTTCACATTTATAATAATACGGATTATACAGTTTTAATTACATTTTTAATTCAATTAAACATTTAAAAATTTAAATTATTTCAATATTAACACAGTATTCAGTTTGTAAATGCAAACATAATTATGGCGTAAAAAACTTTTCTTACCTGCCAGCTAACAGAACACAAAAGAAGATTTATCTCGTAGAAAATTTTCAGTCAAACTCTATGACCTAAAAAAATATCTGTAAGATGTCTTTTCATTTCAATTCGTCATTTGACCTACCTTATTTATGCTCGTTTCGAATATAAGCCTATATAGTTACTAAATTGGACGCATATTGAGACTTCTGAAATTATTATAAATAATATATCATTCCTAGGACGCAAGTCAACTGTGTACGTAATATATTATGTAAAATGTATTTAAGGTGAAAGGAAATACGTAAATATCTATCTATCTATCGATATATATGTGTACATTTTTCATGTAAATATTTATTTACCGCATATTTGGCTACGTCGTAGACAATGCAAGGCCGATTGAATGGAGGTAATCTATCTGCAGACAATCTTAGTAGCAGCATCACGTCAAGCATTGTTTTTCAATTAAATTCCTCATAATTATTAATCTCCACCTTATTATGTCTCTCAGAATTTGCTTGGTATACATTGCTTCAAGCAATAAGACTGCCATGGTACGCTTTATGTATTTTCATAGAAAATACTTGTGCCATTTGTCTGTTTACATGTGTATGTGTGATAAATAAAAAAATAAAATAGGAACAAGTAATTCCGAAATCAGCTTATCTCGTTATTTCAAGAAAAAAAAAACCTATGATCAATCAACGAGAAATGACTTTACCACAGACATGTATGTTTATAAATAGACAAAAAACACTAATCCCATGATTTTTTGTCATTCAAAACACCACTTAGGTAATTGGCAACGCTATATTTAGCTAAAATCTATTAAGTCTCTTTATCCAACTGTAGTATAATTCAAGCTAACGGCTAATAGTAAAAACCGTTAGGTTTTTATACTTTTAAGTAATACATGTTCGACGCCACATTTGGCTCAGTTTGTAGTGACCCTACTTGCTGTACCAGTGGTCGCGGGTTCGAGTCCCGCTGGGAGCATTCATTTGTGTGATGAGCACAAATGATTGTATCCATAATACAAGCCTCATAGCTTAATGTGGAACTAGATGGTGCTGTGTGTTAAAGTCCCAACATATTATACCTATTTATGTCTATTTTTAAGGCAGTGGTTGCCCAGTGGTAATGCGCTCGCTTGGGAAACCGTGTGAAGCGAGTTCAAATCCCGGGTGTCGCACCTCTGATATTTTCATATGCAAATCATTTCCAACATGATTACCACTTATCTTAACGGTGAAGGAAAACGTCGTGAGGAAACCTGCATGTCTGAGAGAACCTAGCAAGTTTTCAAACGACATGTGAAGTCCGCCAATCCGCACTTGGCCACCGTGGTTGACTATGGCCTGATTCCCCTCGTACTGAAGGGAGGCCCGTGTCTAGCAGTGGGACGTTAAAAAAGGGATGAATACATGTCTATTTTACGACGTATTTTGAATGTGTTATGTGTGTATGTCATTTGAAAAGAAAGTGTTTGGAAAATAAAACATCGATGATCTCATCTATGTTCTCTCTCTATTTATAGAAATGGGAACTAGACGAATAGCTTCCAGTCGTAACATTTCTTCTTGCAAACATCACACAATGTACACGAGTACAAATACAAAGGCAGATAAATAAAAGCTATCTGTTCGAATTTATAACATTCGTAAAACATCAAAAATATGTAAAATTCCGCAGTGGAAGCAATATTTTAAGGAGTAAAATGCGATTTCAGTGACCTCTGAAAGCTAAAATTGCTTTTGAAGTACAATGAAATGACAACGTTATGCCGACACAAAGGATCCCTTACGGACTTAGAATAAAATGTGTATAAAATCTTACAGATAAAGTGTCTCGTGGCTATTTGATAAAAACAAAATACAATGTTTAGTTATAAGCTAACTTACGAGTTTATGCTTTAAAAATTAATATTCACGAAAAAGAAAAATGGTAAAGATTTTTTATATAGGGTTTGTCTATGGCCCTCGCTCAATATGAAAGTCAAACTTTAATCTACCCAATGAATTGATCGATCTTTCCTTATTACTTTCTGCAGTTTTTTCTTTTGTAAAGAAAAAATAAAATCGAGCAAGTGCGAGCCTGACTAGCATATCGAGTTGTTTAAAGAATAGAACATTAAATTTATATTATACTAGCAGCACCCACGACTTCGCTCGCGCTAAACCTACAAAAAAAAACTCTAAAAAGGTAGTTTCATACAAACTTTCATCCCCTATTGTACCCCCTTATAGGATGAATTTCAAAAAATGCTAAAACTTGTATTTATTTAATTTTATTGAAAAACATTAATAGCAAGTTTCAAGTAATTTTGACCATAAATATTTTTTTGGATTCTCCTAACGTGTTTTCACGTGGGAATTAGATAATGTCTCGCGGTAAAAAGTAGCCTATGTCACTCTCCAGCCCTCCACATAAAAAATCACGCCAATCCGTCACTCCATTTCGACGTAAAAGAACACAACAAACAACAAGAAAACAAACAAACTAACACACTTTCACATTTATAATATTAGTATGGACTACAGGATTGCCTAGTGTTTTATATGAAACATCTACACACCAAATGCTAGCAACATAGCTATAATAACATATGGATTTAAATATTTCTTTGACTTTTGGCGTAAGTACTCCTGAAACATTTTTTTTTATATTCATACAATAATTTTATACTTGAAACGCACATTTGCCATAATCTTTATTATATTAGTTTTATTTCTATTCTTCTATTGTAAAGTAAAAGTAATATAATAAACATTTAACGTTTAAAGCGAAAAGTCATAGTGGGAATTAAGATTTATAGAGAGAAAATTTTCTACGAACATCGACTTGAGCTTGACTTGATTTATACTAGGTATACACAAACCCTATATAAGATATATATTCAACTCAACGAAAAAGAAAACGTAAATGTTATAACCCTTCCACCCTAGTACGAACATACAGAACTTCTTATCCAATTTTCGTATATTTCTTAAAATATTTTAAAACGAATCTTACGTAACAGTCTAAAGTAGGGCAGTGAAGACGGCTATACAAAGTATCTAACTATAAAGGCAGAATGTTTTAATTTTTAAAGTAAAGTTTATACATATATAGATACAACAAAGTCTCTGTGCCAGTGTCACGTGTAGCTAAATGAACCTCTGCGCTGGAATCTCGGGTTTGATTCTCACCTGGTGTATATATTTGTATTCTTACATATTTAATATGTCTAGCTTAAAAGAAACACAGTTTTGATACTAGCAATGACTATAATTATATCATTCTTATCGCTTATACTACCTACATGACCTAATCATCAACTGGGAATGAAGCGAGACTAATATAAGCGGTGTATGTATAATGTATAAGTGTTAGGTTTGTAGTTATGAGATATGTGTTCGTTTTGTTATTTATAAGTATTGTATTTAGCCCTCTTAACGCTCCCACTGCTGGGCACGGACCTTCAATTGGGGACCATAGGCCACTACGCTGGCCAAGCGGGGCGGGCTTTAAATGTCTTTCGAAAACTTTTCTTCTCAATATTTTCTTTCACTGTAAGATAAGTGGTAATTACATTACATACATGATTTGCCTATGAAAATATCAGCGGTACGAGACCCGTGACTTAAGCCCACTTCATTTGGATTCCCAAGTAAGTGCATTACCACTTGACTACCAGTAATACCAAAATACATATATAAATATATAATACCAAATCTTGTATGTATTTATGAGTAGATGGTATTCTCTCTATTATCTCCACTAATAGAAAAAGAATAAGTCATATATCTCTTAAGCACTTAATGTTGTAGCAACGTTGAATTTTGACTAAAACTATTTGGAGAACTATTATTTTATCTAAATTCTTAATTAAGACTTTCTGAAACGTAAGACTATTATTGAAGCGTAAGCTAATAATAATGAAAAATTAAATTTCAATTATTAAATAAATAAAATAAAAATTTAAAATAATATTTAACATTTATATAAAACTTTCTTTAAAATAGAAAACTATAATTCAAGTGTAGAAAATGTAATATACAAATCGCTACAAGATTGTGCATGATGTATAGTTCAGTATCGTTTCTTTAATAACTTCCTTACATTCAACTAAATCTCGTCCCAAGCGAGACCGAGTCACGTCCCACGATGCCTTACTCTAGCTATATAGACTCATGAATTTCTTAGCCTTTAAGATAAATGCAAGACTTGCTATATATCTGTTATTTTAAAAGAACTGAACTGTATAATTTTTCTGTATAAATTGAATTTCTAGAAGACGTTACTTTAATGTTATTTTGTTTGTATACTATAATAGATTTATTAAATTCATACATTATTTAGTAAGGACCATGTGTTTGTTACTTCTTCTCGTAAAAACGGCTAGACGGATTTGGATTAAATTTAGTACACAGATAGTCTATGATCTGCAGTAATACAATGGCTACTGTTATCCATCGGAATGAAGCGAGAGAAACCGCTAGTAAACTATATAAAAAAACCCCTATTATTGACAAATGTATATATCACTCGAGTATCAATCGTTTAAATAAAGTTTTTAGGAAAAAAATTGGAAAAGTTACCGGGAATATTACGGATATGAGGAAACTAAAATGTTTTTTTTGTACACTTTTGTCATAATAACACAAATATCATATTATATATAAAACTAGCTTGCCCGCGACTCCGCCCGCGTTCAGATGACCAAAAACCAAATTCTAAAGTTTTACATATTAGTATATGCTTACTATCTCACAAATGAGATATTTTCCCGCAGTGATGTTCTCCTGACCGATTCCGGCTACGGTGGCCAATCTCATTGAGACTAGCCAACTGTGCAGGACATATTATAGTGCACAAGTGTACGCGCAGGCACAAGTGCACTCTCTGTTCCTGTCACTCATACTCCGGTGGGACGACTGCTTGATACGACCAGTGAGAGTTAAGGCGCAGGACCGACGGCTTTACGTGCTCTCCGAGGCAAGGGAGTGGAACACCGCCAACTTCCCAACTCCGGGCTGTTACTGTGGCTAACTTTACAGAAAGACTCAATAAATAAACTTGGCCCGACCCAGGACTCGAACCCAGGACCTCCGGGTGAGCAGCCGTACATGCTAGCCACTACACCACTGCTTTTTTCCGCAGTAAAAGGTATACTATATGTTGACCCGGATAACCAGCTATCACCATACCAAATTTCATCAAAATCCCTCCAGTGGTTTTTCTGTGATGCGGTAACAGACGGACGGACGGACGGACGGACTGACAGACAGACAGACAAAAATTCTAAAAACTATAGATTTGGCCTCTGTATCGAAAATAATATTTATTTCAATAAGTTTTTCCAAAAAATATTTTTTGTGCCGATTCGGCTTAGTTACAATTTTATTATATGTATAGATTGAAATAGGGACAGAGCGACGTCTGTCGGAGCAGCAAGTAAAAGAAGAAGAAATTCGTAATTATTCAGTAAATTATAACTTTTTGATTCTTAAAATGTGTTCCTTGCTATTTATTCACTTACATACATACATGAAGTATATTTTCGAGTAGTATATGAATGTTTTTAGGACAGTTAATTAATTTTTCGACAAGAAACAATACACCAGTGTTAACTCGATAAATAAACCCTTTTCAACGAAAAATAACACAATACAGCTCTGAACTGGGTAAGAATAACATATTTGTATCTCAAATATATGCGATATGAAACAAAAGAAGGAAATTTCAAATTCATGAATTCATTCTATTCAAAACCTTTTTATACTTATATAATATACATATTGCTCTATACTAAATTTATTATTTTAAGAAAGTAACATTATGTAAAGCTATAATCGTTAAGCATCAAAGTAGAAATTTATTGAAGTATACTTCTTTACGAGAGCAACTTTAATCATATTGATGTTCACTAACCGTAACTACAAAGGACAAAACATCGGTTTATAGTTTAAGACTGTAACTCGTAACAAGTTGACAAGAATATTCATTATCTACGAACTTAGGTTAGAAATTGACTTGGGACGAAGCTGTTTTGCTGTTTTCAGCTAAATTGTGTAGAAACGCGTGGATTTAGTTTGTCATACACTTCGACAAGTTATTTTGTACAGAAATTGGACGGCTTTCCGTAGGGTGAAACTATTTGTATCACTTTATCCCTATTGGGGTATGAATCTTCAGAGAGTATTATTTGAATTAACATACATATCTGCTAGTATTACCTAAGTAATTTTAATCATTTCATTAAAATACATAAATAGCATACACATCTGCTACTTTTAAGTAAAATTATTTAAAAGTAGCTGATATGTATGCTATTTATATATTTTATTTTCTTAAATTCTACACTGATTATTTATCCTTAGTAATATTGTTGAAATGTGAACGCAGTCCTCTAAATTGTATTTTATACATAATCCCCTTTTATATAATAATATATTATTTTGTTAATCTATACATATAATAAAAGTGTAACTGATCACTGTCACTTAACATTTAGTATTTGTTTAAACTGGTTTATAAATAAAAAAAATATATCAATTTAAAGAATCACCTACGAATGAACCTAAGCAAAGCACGGGTGAGTCGCTAGTTAAAGATAAATCATTACAGCTGTCATCGTTTTCACGCTTGGGTCTTTAATTTATACTTTTACCTATTTTAGTTCTTTTACCATAATCCTTTAACAAAACAATGTATGTATATATGTATATAAAATACAAGATGGAGGACAGCGTTCACATCTCAACCAATACCATGAAAGTAAGTGTGGGTAAATGTATTCTTTCTTGTTCTTTCACATCATACTACCAAGCTTGCAAATATTATTTTTATAGAGGTATAAGACTTTGATGGTGTCATTTATTTGATATTTATATCATATAAAAATATATATTTAATATCATTATCGTTATTACTATGAGCATTTTAAAGAATTTTATTTAGCAATTGTAGACAATGAAATCTTAAAATTTTAAACAGTAAATAGGTATATATTATAACTAGCGACTCACCCTCGCTCCGCTCGGGTTCGTTAGTACTTACGTTTCAAGGTTTAGTATAGATTTCTCAGAGATGACATATTTTTCCGCAGTAAAAAGTATCCTATATATCGACCCGGATAACCAACTATCATCATACAAAATTTCATCAAAATCCCTCTAGTGGTTTTTCCGTGATGCGGTAACAGACAGACAGACAGACAAAAATTCTAAAAACTATAAATTCGGCCTCTTTATCGATAATAATGTCTTAATGTCTATTTCAATAAGATTTTCCAAAAAATATTTAATGTAAAGACTCGGCTTACTTACCATTTTATTATATGTATAGATAGGTATAATTTTAAAAACTTATATCTTAAATATTCTCCTTTTCAAAATAAAAGTATACTTATTGCACCTATATGCTCTAATATTATATTTACATCATAATATTTTTGTTTATTGGAATTAAAATGTCAAGGAAAATAAATTAGAAAACATTATGTTTAGAATTTCAATAAATCTAACGAGAAGCAAAGTCTACGAAGCCTCATGAAAATTCATACTCTTAGTTCAGACACTAAAACATAAACTTAACAACGGTCAGTGGCTTGTAAAGTAATACGTTTGGTTAAGTATGCATTTATTTTCAACCAAACTTCAAAAGAAGGACCTTTCTTCTTTAACGGTTTGTTCTAAATGTAATTCCAGACTTTCATTCAAATATATTAGCCATTGTAGTTAGTATATTTATTAATCAATATCGAAAAAAAAACTTTTTACAACAACAATCCCGATTCCCAATCTGATTAAAAAAATATGAGATTTCTAATACTCATAACTCACTGTTAAATGTACAGAAATTAAGACTTACGATATTTCTGAAACAAACAATAAAAATAAGAATAATTCTAACGATATTTCAACCCTGACTCATTTATGAGATAAAAAAATTAGGTGATGCTGTCAAATTTCGGTTATTCAAGCTTCGCCCATTGATGATTTAAAAGCTTAATTAAAAAACTACCAATAATTATAAAAATGAACACTAATTGCTGAATAGACTAAAATATAAATAAAGCTTCTCCAGAATTTTCGTTTGATATTAAATTAGCCGGTGTCTTAGAAAAATAAAAGGGCGTCTTTAATATTAATTAATGTTGTAAAAAGCCACTCAGTCGTTTTTCTTTGATAGTCGCTATTTAAATCGCAAACAAAATAAATATTTGCCTTCGCCGCCATTTCATTTCTTTCTCATTGTTTCCTTTTGTATTAATAAGCATTTATTCAATCATTAAAGTACAAATGAAAAAAAATATTTTTGGTAAAATATTGTAATTTCGTAAGTTATTTTATTGATAAAATATGTTAGTTATAAGTTAGCCATGAGTAACATATATGCTGGTTAGAACGTGGAAAACAATTTTATTAGCTCAAACGTTATTTTCAAACTAAGTTTTTAACGAGTCAACCAACAGCCATAGTTATAAATTTTCTATTTAAGCCTAGTGGTTGCCGTCAGCTTCACCTATCTTTATTCGTTTCTATAAAGTCAAAAACCATTAAGAAGGACATCCCATATTTTGTATAAGGTCATATACTCCAATAATAGTGTAAGCCCCAGGTGTATATTTGTTAGAATATATTTGCCGTGTTAGTTTACTGGTTAATATATTCGACAGACAAAATCCTTAGGTACTGAACTCTAAGCACTAGTTAGTCCAATTACAATTACAGAGTCTGTTAAAAATTCTCAGTAGTAGCCAGGAGGTGAGAAGTTGGCGGTATCATAATACCCTGTATTTCTAAAAAAACATAAAGCCGCTGATCTCTCGCCGATTGTGTCCAAAGCTTCTTTCTCACCATCACCACCAATCTTTAAAAAAATATAAAAATTATCTCCTGAGTTGTTGAGTTGGCTGGTCTCAGTAAGATTGACTGTGACGGAATGAGTTAGTAGTACATAATTTTTATGTGTATGTTGATTATAAATGATCAAATTATTATTTTTACATACATTTGTCGCACGTTCGCGGTCCAGTTTTAGTTTAGCAGTCTCTTAGTTATATTTCCAGCATAGTTTTTCTAATGTCACCTGTACTATCGCTTTCACTCCACTTTACGTCCATTTCGTATTTCTTTGTAATGTTTTCTTAAATTGCGTTCTCGACACGCTGTCGCGCTTTTTGATGTATATTGCATAAACACAGATCACTCTAGTATTTTCTAGTACTCTCAATTCTTGGGAAGTATTAATAAACATCCTTCAGACGTGAAATTTTAAATTATTGTTTTTGTTGTAAAAACGTTACACACTCTCTATCTCTCTCTCCCCACTGCCCGAAATACGTTTGTAAAGTTATATAATTATATTATATAATTTATAGCCAATTTCACTAACTAACGCAAGTATAGCTTCATATTAAGTAAATTAAGTTTTAACACAAAACAAAATATGTAATTTTATACTGATAAAAGTATTAGTACATGAAAATGACATTCCTTATCTAATTTAATATTAAAAAAGCTACTGTTGCAGAAGGATTGTCTGTCTATATAATATTTTTTTAGTAATTTTATTATACCGTAACTACAGTTTTAAACACCAGTATGTATAATATGTACAATGTACCTACATTATATGCAGGCGTTAAAATGTAATAAATATTTTTTTAATATGTAATATATACCTATTGATATTAAATATTACATGCTTGTATTGAATGTAATAAATATTTTCCTAATACGTACATACAGGCGTTATTTACACATGAGCTATAAACTTTAGTACACTGTATTACTATTAAAGTTTTAAATTACTTTTTATTATATTATAATGTTGGTAAAGAACGTATACTATAATTTTCTTTAATAAAGACGAAAAAGTTAATTTATTACTGTACCAAGGCGTACCTCAAAATACAATTGATAACTTTTGAGTTATTCAAGTTGTACGAGCTGCGGTAAAATAACTGAGTTGTATTATAGAAGTCTTGAAATATGTCTTATGTCAGTCTCCTAGAAACAACAAAGCCGTAACTTGATAAGCAACAAAGTGTCTTGAAGTCGCGAGGGTAAACTTAACTTTATATTGACTTATATATTATTATTATTGTTAGATTAAGTAACACTCGTACGTTTCTACATTTTATATTTAATTACAGTTACGTATAATATAACTGTATGTTATGATCTGTGGTATATAATTAATTCAGATATATATGTGTAGTTTTCTAAATGGCTAGAATTTTCAGCAGTAAGAACTGAACAGGTGGTGTTAGACAGTTTTATGTACTCTCGTGAGTGCACCATCACATAAATTTGTGTTTTGATAGGAAAATTGCTTGAAAATACCATCTTATTTTTAATGCTATTTTTCATTATTCATATCAGGTGTCAATGACGAATTTCTTTTTTACTTTATTATATTTATTAAGTACTTATATTATCATACTTAGATTAGACACTGTAGGTGGCGTTTATAAGAAAGATGTGAAGGTGTTCGTACTTTTGTATAAGAAACCACAAAAATTTAACAAATCTAATATATTTCCTAAATAAATATACAACAGGCAGTTATGTACAAATATCTACATAGCAAAAATTAGACATTTTGTTTGAGCTTTTCAATTCTTTAGCTCTTTATGTATTTAATATCCTCTGCTATTTTTGTGGGCATTTTGCCTACTGAATGTACAAGCAGTGCGCGCGCCTCGTACTCGTCACTGCATGCATATTTATGGTGTTATGCAAACTGTGACTGTGCTGTTGGATTAAATAAAAATATTTTGGGAACTTTGTCAGTTTTAGAACGTAGATTCATCTGAATAATTTTTAAATGTTAACTTTGACATTTTATTTACACTACGTCTAACTAACACAAAATAAAATCAAACCAAAGTAGTGGTTTTCTTTGTGCAATAAACAAGAGAACGCAGATTAAAAGCGACTAGCAAAAACATTACCCTTTTGCTCGTTACGCGCGAAAGCTCTTTAGAGAGCCATCAGCTATTGCCGTAACGTCTTCTTATCGCAACAATAAAACAAGTATTTACAAAGCAAAACTCTTCAAATTTTGTGAATTAACCGTTGTATTTTGCACACAAATATTTTTTCCCTCAGACATAAATAATTGTCTACCAAATCGAACATGTTAAGATTTTTTTTCGTTCTCATAGTCTTTATATTTAATTTTACATTTAAGTGTCTCGTTATCTTTAAACTAGTAATTCTTGTATATATGTATTAGTAATTGAGCTATTTTCATGGAATTTAGCATGCAGGTGGTTTCGGGGGCGATAAATCGATCTAAATTAGTCTTATGTCTGAGAAAACGTGGTTTCGAGTTTTCATGCAGTTTTCTTTTGCATTATTCCACGCAAAATATGGTCGGTAAATTTGGTGGTCAAGCGGCCAAGGTGCAAGATCAACAATTACAGGTGTCCAGGTTCGAATCTCGGTCGCATACAAAGTTTTTACTATTATTCATATTCATTCAAGTACTTGTTGTTACTTGTACTTTAGGTCAAAAACTCCGAGCGAAGCTTGATATCCCAGGTACTGAAGCTTTTAAGTGATATAATATGAGAACTATGTAAGACTTTGTATTAGATTTTACTTAATACTTATATAGCGTGTAACTGTCATAGGAATTGATTTTCATCTGGAATTTAGTTAAGTAATAATTAAGACACTTGATGTTGTAAATCATATTCTAACATATACACGAGGGCTGGCTAGTTTTTTGTTCAAAGTATTGGCATTCCAAGATAGCATTCTTACCACATTTCCACATGATTATGCCTTCTACTATTATTATTAAGCATACCTACGTCATGCATATTTGGTTTTGTATATATAGTAAAGACTATTTTTGTACAAAATCAAAGTCCATGACTTCAAGATTCAATCGTTGTCTTGCGAGAATCGTTTCATATTGGGGATACAAAACATCAAAAATGTTGACCAGTGCCAAATCACGTTGCTACTTTTTCTAACACCGACTTGACGATTTTTTGCTTTTAAATTAATACGCTCCCCCCTAGGATGTATCTCAGATAAAAGAAAGAGTACGGAAAAGGATATAAATATCATATTATATTATCAGTACTTGTCGTGTTATTGAGTCACATCTATACATATAATAAAACAGTAACTTAACGAAATCTATACATGAAATATTTTTTAAAAACAATAACTGTAACGTATTGTGTAAAACAATAGCATTTACAATTTTTGTCTAGATATCTGTTTGTCTGTTTATGTGTGCATGTTTCACACAAAAAGTACAAAACCGATTTTTACCAAATTTAGTATAGTGACAACTTATTAGTCGGGTCAAAAGATACCTTTCACTGTACGAAGATTTTTTATTCCCACGGGAAAACACAATAATTGGTTCTTTAAAAATTTACATGTCTAACGCTGGCTTAACCTTTAGAGATACATTAAAACAATGTACTAGAAAATTGTAGATCTAAATAAGGCCTACCGATAAATCTGCATATATAGCAGAAGTCTTTCTACTAAGGTATACTCGCAATAACTATTTATATCTATTTAAAGCGTACCTAGGGACGCAATCGAGCGAAGCGAGGGTAACTCACATAATGTAAATGAATTAGCCCCTATTATACAAAAATATATATAAGTATTATAATTCATACAGTTTCTAACACACTTGTGTAATTTTAAATAAAACTATCTTTTCGGATTTTTTCGCGAATTTATTTTGATTTTTGGTTCCCGACGTTTCGAATGCTTTACAGCAATCATGGTCACGGGAGAGACACTTGTGTAACTCTCTTCTATATATGTATTCATAAAAATAATATTTCATCAGTGCATTATAAAAACAAAGTATTTTCTAAATAAAATAGCAACTACAAACTTTAACATTTATTTACGGCGCATTGTAGTATCCGTTATCGACGCATAGTAATATTGTTACTCCGTTAATATATGACCTATAAGTGCCGCTGTATATTTTAGAGCAGACTTTATAAGATGCTAAAAAATATCCATCCATATTAACGTAATATATATATATATATATATATATATATATATATATATATATATATATATATATATATATAGTCAACGTTGCAAATAGTTTCGATTATATTATATAACATGAAATATTTATAAAATGCTTGTATCTCAGGCTTTGCAAGATATATGCTAAGGTTTCTTTATTTAAACAAAAATAAACAATGTTGTGAAGAAAAAAAGCTTTCAAATTGTCAAATTGTCAAATTGAAAAACTGTCAAATTGTTTTTATTTACATTTAAAAACTTTTATTGAGCTGACAGAACATGGAAACTTTTCAACAAAAATTTTCAATAAAGGTTGTTTGGCTAAACCGATGAAACTCTTTCATTCTGAATTGAATATTATCGTTTAAATCTTTTGAATATATCAAAGTTAAACTGCAGTAAAATATTATGTTAATTGCGCGTTTTTATTAGATATTTTTATTAACATCTTTGTGTACAAAATTTCTTTGATAGAGAGTTCATCTATAATTATAATATTTTGTACGACAATTTACCCAAATATATAAAAATAGCATTAAAAGATATTAATGTTCTAATATGTTTATTTATACATTAATACAAATGCTCAAGTATCAAACGTAAAAGGAAATTATTTATTTAGAAGTTCGCGTTATTTATCCTACACGAAAGCAACAATAATCCTCTGATTTATCAAGTCCTTTGCCCTTCCCATGTATCTCGACACGTGAGATCTCTGTTCGTAACACGTTACATATTATGTTGACAAGGCTTATTCGTATTTATGCCTCTCAACTTTATATTTAACAAGAAATCACGTCAGTTGCTTCATATAATATGAACCTTTGATAGTAGATGTAAGATAAATCACTAACGGCGTACGTTATAATCCTTTGAAAATCTACTGTAGGACTAAAGTCACACTAGAATCTATATAACTTCTATATAACTGTGAAGTTTTATAGATTATTAAAATAATTATTTTGTCGAGAGTTCTTTTGTAGGGTTACTAAGTTGAAACTGAAGTATTTTTAAGCTGTCCATCCTACCTTTAAGGACCTTTAGGTAGGTATGTTTTAAAAAGTAAATACCTTTATTACAGGAAACATATTTTTAGATTTGTAGGTAGTTTTTATATCACAAACACTTATACATACAACCATCAAACTTGAAGTGATTATGAACAAACCTAAAAATGAAACGAAAAAATCAGTCATGAGGATTGCCGACAGAAGTGGAAACTTAAAATTATAAACAACAACATTCAGTAACAAACAGTTAATATTTGTGGATATTCAAATTAGTTATTTGATCTTAAATTAAAATTTGTAAATTAAAACTGTTTACATTTATCGGGATTTGACATCTATCGGCACTCTGATTGTTAGCGTTAACACGTCACGTGACCATGTCGATGACGCCTTACATGAATTTACTCCCCATTCAAAGCTGCCTTTTTCACTTCAATAAATAATAAAACTTGAGTAACAATAAGAAAAAGTATAAAATAAAACATGGCGAGTCTCTCGTCGTCGTTCGTTTTAGGATTGAACTAATAATATTAGATGTAACTTCATTTTCAACCACTGTACGACATTAGGTTTATTCTTTAAATCCATTAAGAGTGCAGAATAGCATGTTAATTTGCAGAATACCCTTGAAAATTAACCCATTTAAGCCCGCTGGCCCTGATTGGGGCCATTTCTTTAGATACCCTCATCTTTTCACTTTTTTTATTAACTGTTGGTTTTGATGTAAATGTGTTGTGTCATTGAGTGTATCCTCATGATAAATAACATAATATTCGAAAATATTTCTTAGAGTGGTTGTAATTGATGGTTTTATGTACTACATTGTGTAAAAAGATAATTGACTAAAGGTAAGTCATAAATAATTGTGTTTACAATAAAAAATCTCGCATATTTTGATATTGTTCACTCGGCTATAGTTTTTCCTATTAATTGTTAAGATTTTATTTGGTATTTATCAAAAATTTACCATAATAGCTTTATTTTAGCGTAGTGTCCCCAAACAGGGCCAATGGGCTGATATGATGTTATTTATCGTTTATTTGTCACAGGTTTAGTTTCGGCGTAAATAATGACGAAACGATCGTTTGACGGCTCAATTGACTTTCAATGGCTCGAACAAGCCATTGAGTATATATTGAATGAGGAAGGGATCCCGACGTCAGCCTTGACCTAGTGGCTATTCCCCTAAACCCCAGTATTATCACAGGTAAAGAAGAAGGGGGTGAAGATGATGGCTTACGAAGTGCAATTCCGCGAGATAGAGAGACGTGTGAAGTGAGATATTTGGAAATAGAAATGTCGTTGAATGGGACAGTAGCGAAGACGAACCTTAGAAATACGTAGAATAGTAGGGCAGAATCCAACTTGGCGTAAATGTGATGATTCGTACGTTGACAGGCCCTAAGCAGTGAGTAGTGTGCGAAACCTAAAGGAAGCTCTTATAAACGAACTAAAAGACCAAAGTCCTAGCATCTGAAAAAACATGGTATCGAGATCATGGACATGAATCTTCTGAATACACAGTTGTATGCTGTACAAAATAACAATCACGACTTTGAATAAATGTTAGTGACCTCAAAATATTGACCGACAGGAGAAAGATAGATGTAAACATTCCCTTTGTATTTCAAAATAATAACAAAGTCATATTAGGAGTTCATAAGGCAGATCAATTGGTTGCTGTGCATAGAATTGCCATACGAGGCGAAAAATGCTGGTGGGTTTTGTTTACGTATATATTGTATGTGGCTGTAACGAATGCCTGGCGTCTTCACGTTCTGGCCGTGGAAGATAAATGGACCAGTTCCAGTCTCTTCGATCCATAGACCGATATTATTTGAGGGCTGAAGGCACTGAAAGACCAACGAATGAACAAATGAAGAATGGACACGTCGTACACTTCCTTCATCAGTACCAAATATGAGTCAAAATGGTGTTGGAAACTTTCCTGGAAATTTACCAAGCCAGCTACGATGCGTTATATGCCGTAAGAAAGCACGTTGGCAAGGTAAAAAATGTGATAGAGCATTGTGCATTGAAACGGGTTGTTTTGAAAATTATCACACATGAGCCCATTGGCCCCAGTTAAGGACGGTGTTTTTTTTCATAGAAAGAAGAATATTTTTTTCAGTTTTTTTTCGTAAAATTTATCTTTAGCATCCAATTGATAAATAAATAAAAGTGTTTTCAAAATTTTTGTGCTAGTTTGTATTTGGGTCCAAATGGGTTAAATGGCAACTTTATTTTTAACTGACTTTCAAAAAGAAGAAGGCTCTATGTTCGTCCCTTTTATGTATTTTTTATGTCTTTTTTTATGGTAATCAGTAACAAACGAGCAGACAGCCCACCTGGTAAAAAGCGGTACCTGTCGCCCATAACATCTACGGTTCATGCACTTAGTTTTTATGTTACTAAATACAAAATCGCAGGTGCGTTATCACTGTGAGGACTAAGATGATATGCCTCTTGCCTGTAATTGCACTGGCTACCTTATCCTTCAAGCCGGAACACAACAATGTAATCATTGTTGCTTGGCGGGAGAAATACATAAGGGGGTGACCCATCCAGTCGGACTCTTCAGGCTTGATAGTCCTACCACCGGTATGTCGGAGTTAGCCGATACAAAGTAAATATATTTCGATATTTATAGGATTTTAACTATAATTAAAGTTATACCTACCTAAACCCTGTCATATTTACCTATTACATAATATCTTAAAATATTGTCGGCTGGCACCGACTTCGAAAATATCTGATTAGGTATCTATAGTAAATATTTTTATTCGTTCGTTCAGTTATTTTTTACTATTTAGTGTCTGGAAGTCGGTTCCTACTTACTTTTTATATTTTGACTAATAAATTAAAAATATTTAATATTGCTTTGCTTATTTTTTATGACATGGTGGATATTTAGATCTCGAGGGCCCCGTGGAGGGTCTAGATGGTGATTACGTCAGGAATATTTCTTTATTAAAATCATTAAAATTTAGTTGATTTTGATTTGTTAAATCGATGTTTTTAGAAAACACATAAGAACCCTACTTATCTATGCTCAAAAGCGAAAAACATGTTCAGGGATTCCCCAAAATAATTGAGACGTAATGTTGACGTGAGCGTAAGAGGGGGGGAGTAAGAGCTTACTTTTACTGACAAGTTAATTATAATTACTAAAATTCTGCTTGCATGATACTAGGCCCCTTACCACAGAGAGTAAATTTTTAAAAGTATCAAAAATAAAACAAATAAAACAAAAGACACTTGTTGTTAATATTGAGTAAGTAAACAAAATATTTCCTTCTATGGCTAAACAGAAACAAATAGTGTCTTAAGAGCATGAAGACTATTCATATAAAAAATATATCAATCATAGTAAAAATAATCATAAAACCATATGGAAAAATCATAAAGCAAAATGAAATTTCTGCAAAATTTAATAAATCTTGACTGCATCACAAACATTTACATTTAATAAGCCGACTTTCTTCGCCGTTAAAGAAAACGTTTTTTCCTTGGAAAACTCACTTATTTTATTCAAACAAATGTCACGTTTATGAATAAAAGAACGATTTGTTGTAACAAATGTATTCTATAGTATGCAATGAAAAAATGTCTTATGACTATGTAGGTGGAGAAATTCGTGAAAAAATGTTATCTTCATTTTAAAGTTAAATCTCATTTATGTGCTGGTATTATACTATTTGTAAATTTTATAAAAAAAGAACATGCTAAGCTTGTCTTAATACATACTTGCCGCCAATATTTAGAAATCTATTCTATTAGCGTTTTGAAATATTATATAATTTATCCATTTAAAAAAAATATATATTATAATATATAATTCGCAAATTTAAGAATGAAATTTACTTCCAATCCTTTAAAAACGTAATATACGTATTTAAAACATACGTTAATTATGTTTCTAGGTAGATTAGGTTATGCGGTACGTTATGGTAATTTTTATTAAAATATATTTTATTATCTCTATCCGTCTAGATACTAGCGGGAAATTTCATAAGAAACTTAATAGAACATACTCAAATGTTGCTAAATATTGAAGACTACTATGCATAGTTTTAATAAAATTTGCATTTCAGTACTTTAAGCAATCAATTAATTTACATATTCATACATTGCATTTTAACTTCCCTTTGAAGTCGGATTAACGCAGCCACGCAAACTACTTCATAAAACTTTCAACGTACATCTATTGTTCCCATATTTAGTGCATACCAGTTGACTGGTAGTTAAGCTTCTTCGCTCTGAGGTTTAAGCTCTTAACATATGAATGAAAAGCTCGTGACAGTCATCCTAGCGCTGACTTACTCTAACTAAATATTCAATATTTCAATTGAATAGTGAGCTTCAATCTAGCGACGGTGTAATCTATACATATAATAAAACTGTAGAGGTCTAATGTCTGTACATAGAAAAAAAAATGCTAAAAACTTTACTAATAACTTTAGGGGAATGTTAGAAGAGAAATAGAACAAATCCAGTTTTTTTTTTTAATTTTTTTGTTTTTCTGTCTTTTTGTACGGGTTAATCTCCAAAACTCTTAAACAGTTTTAAATTAAATTTTGCATAGTGGTAGCTTATATCTCCGGTCAACATTTTAGATGCTTTTCATCCCGGAAAATTTAAGAGTTCCCGTAGGATAGTTAAAAAACTACAGTAACTTATATAGCTTAGTATACAAATACATTTATTATTTAATAGTCTATTCTATACTTCATCCGTTAAAACATTCCTAGGGATGCATATGAGCATAACAAGGGTAAGTCGCTAGTTATTATATAATATTTGTTTATTATATAATAACTAATTTTATAAAACATCATAATATTTGCATTAATTACGTTGTTCAATATTTGCAAAATCACCACAAAAGTAATTAATTGGAACTCAACAACTCTAAAATTTCAATTGTTTAGGCGGGCAGTTGTTTACCCTACGGAAAAAGCATTACGCGTGAGCCTTCCACTTTGTCTACCATTTTCGTAACGCACAATCTGTAGCGTGTGCGGAAAAACGAACAGTTGAATTTTGTCTCGCTGAACTGACAACTAAGTTGAAGCCTAACGAATAGTTACACAATATTATTTAAAACATACAAAACGTAATTGAAACGAACAGATCTCTAGCTACAATGAATGATGACTGAAAAGTTGGGATCTCGTGAGTAGTTACAAAATTTTTAATTAAAGCGCACAAAATTAAATAAATGAAATAAAGAGTTGAAAGTTGGGGTCAGTTCAATGTCATAAAAATATTATAATACACGTTTGCAAAATTCCATTTTAACGAAACACCGGTAAATATTTGATAATTTGATAACTATATTTTACATCTACATATATATAAATAGGCAAAGACAACAGTTCAGTACTGTCCACCGACTTTCTTTTTTTTATTATTACTATTAGTTATAATGAGCTTAAAAATATTGATAAGTTTCATAGAGAAAGGTCGAGGTAAAATGTTTCGTCTAGAGGTCGTTTATAAAATAATTGTAATTTATTTTAAGTAGTATGCAAATACTGTCCTAATAGAGATAGCTAACGAATCTCTAGAGACTCTTTGGCTCATATCCAATTAAATCAGATATCACGCCAAAAATCTTTTTGAAATATTTTTTTATACTACACATCAGTCATCACTTAATGAGTGCTACCAAATTACCACTTCACTAATAATAAGAAATAAATGTTGGTACTCTATCTCATCTTGCTAACACGTAGTAATGATTAAAAAGAATAAAATGAAATGAAAAATCTTTATGTCCTAGTTAATAAAAAGTCTTTCTACTACTTAGGAAAATATAACTTAAATTGTAATATAAATTTTTACGATATTCGAACTTTCATATACATAGTTAAACTCATATGTAGGTTTTCAACCGACTTCAAAAAGGAGGAGGTTCTCAATTCGACTGTATGTTTTTTTTTATGTTTGTTACCTCAGAACTCCGTCATTTATTAACCGATTTGGACAATTTTTGTTTTGTTTGAAAGGGTATACTTCCAGATTGGTCCCATTTAAATTTCAAAAAAAAATACCACCCCTAAGGGTGGAAAAACAACCAATGATGAATTTAACCTACTTCTAATTGTCATATTGACTTGAAACTTTGCAAGTATTTCTATTTCCGTTGATAGTACAGTGGTTCGGTGTTGTTGACCTGATCTGATGGCAAGGCCAGAAGGTGGATAGGTGGAAGTCTTCAACGGCTAATAGTAGATACTTTGAGTTTGGGTTTATTTTGTTTGATTTGACAAGCCTAACACGTTAGAATCCTTGCTGTGCTACTACTGTCTACACTAAAATGGGAAAAATAAAAACTTTTTAACAAAAAATAAAAACCGACTTCAAACAAAAGCACTAAAAATTAAAAAATAACTGATTGGTAGTTTTCATTTACTATACTTACCTAATCAAATATTTTCGAAGTCGGTGTGCTTTGGCTAAGTAATTAAAGCCTACCTATTAAATACATACCTAATCAAATATTTTCGAAATCGGTGCCAGCCCATACAAAGCAAAGCACACCGACTTCGAAAATATTTGATTAGGTAAGTATAGTAAATGAAAACTACCAATCAGTTATTTTTTAATTTTTAGTGCTTTTGTTTGAAGTCGGTTTTTATTTTTTTCATCTTATAATATGCAGGAAAAAAATAAAATAATTTAATTTTTTACTTCAAACATTTTCTTTTTACAAAATAATTCACAGTTTCAGCACAGAATATTTGATTCCATTGTATGGAAAATCTGGAACACGTATTTTATTCTGAGACGTAGCCACCAAGACGCTTCGTATTTGTTGGCACGCAACGTTTAGTGAAATCAGTACGGTGAGGTTGCAGTGACAGCTAGCGTTCTGATATGAAAACAAAGACCATTCCTGGTACATTTTTATTTATTACTAGCAGTGTCTGCAGCTTCGCCCGTTTTCAAACGACTCGAAAAAAACTCTTCGACTTTATATATTAGTAACAATTTATTCGCCATAACAATTATCAAATAATTGAAAATGGTTTGTATAACTTTGGCCTGATCTTTAAATTTAAAATTGGGGTTGGAGTTCCGCTTTATTTTTTATTTTCGTAATTTTAGTACAGGATTGTCTACCGGTTCACATGAGACGCCTACCTGCAATACAGCTCCAATAGTCTTTCGAGTAAAATGACTGTGACTTGTGAACAGAAGGACATGACGAAATTACTAGAGTTCCTTTTTTGCCTTTAGGCTCGGAGCCATAAAAATGGAGTAGAAAAATCTGATAAAATGGTACTTGATTTGAAAAAAAATTATTTAGAAATATCTATTTGAATTCCAAAGAACCCCCGCAGATATCGCACACGCTTTGGTAGACTTAAAAAAATCCCTCTATCAAAATTTTACATGTATGATATACTAGCGGTTCACCCTCGCTTCGCTCGGGTTCGTCGCTAGGTACATTTTAAATAGATATAAATAGTTATTAGCCAGCGCTAGCCATATAATTTTTGTTTTTTCATTAATTTTTCTGATGTTTCAATACTTATTATCCTATTCCGGACTAAGAGAAATACAAAGATTCAATAACACAAAAATTGGTCCAGTCGCTCTTTATTATAAATGGTGTAACTAGCACGACTTTGTTTTGTAAATAATATATAGATTAAACGAAAGAGGTCGTTTTATTGATCGACACAAGAAGCCGAGAGCAATTCTAGTAATAGTGGAATTTTCAGAATATACGTTTAATATATGTACATATTTAAAGATATTGTATATTTTGAGTTACTATCGCTAAAATTAAATTTGTTTTCTATATACATATCCTTAATAAATAATAATATGAAACACCAACTTAAAATAATAATAGCGAAAACGTGAAAATTATATTATAGTGTGTTTTGTTAGTAAAATAACACAATATTCGGCGGTACAGGCCCTCGATACGCGAGTCAAAATAATACTCAGGCATTTTAAAATCATGACAGCCATAAAGTTAATTTTCAGACGCACTTAAACATAATTAAAGAAAAAGAATTTACAAAAAAATACCTTTTTTATATTAGTTTTTTACATTTGTATTCATTTTTAATCTAATGAATGATTTGCTTTGACAAGATAGCAAAAAGACAGATTAAACTAACCGAACTAAACATCTAAATATTCTAAATATGTTGGGACATTAACACACAGCACACTACACATATATACCTTTAAATACATACTTATTATAAATATAAACACCCATGACTGGAGTACAAAAATTCGTGTTCATCACACGAATGAATGCCTCCAGCGGGACTCGAACCCGCGACCGCTGGCACAGGAAGTAGGGTCACTACAAACTGAGCCAAACGTGTCGTAAAACTAAATAGAAGATGTTTCGTTAAGAAGAACTTTTTATAATGTTATACGTATGTAGCATTACACTAAATTCTAGTATAAGTGAGTAGCAATTTTGTCGGATCTAACCCTCTAATTAATTCGAAACTAGGCACATAACTAAGTAGGTGAATATTAAAGCATACCTATTTAGAAAATTGAGTGGTTGCTTTTGGCTTTGAACTAAAATTTTGTGAATTTTATACGTAAGTATAATGTATTTTCTTGATAACTGTATACACACTGTTACAGTGCTTTTAAATATTTAAACCAAAACACGTGTACTGCTTTTAAAGTGCTTGAAAGATTAAATGTAAAATCATGAATCTAGTAATGATCTTATAGGCCTTGTATGAGAAGCCACTATTTCAATCCCCGTAATTATTATTATCTAACTAGCGACTCACCCTCGCTCTGCTCGAGTTCGTCCCCTAGTTACGCTTTAAATTTTAATATAGATCTCAGAGATGAGATATTTTCTCGCAGTAAAAAGTATAATATATGTTGCCCCGGATAACCGACTATCATCACAATAAATTTCATCAAAATCTGTCCAGTGCTTTTCTAGTGATGCGTGCCTAGACAGATAGATAGACAGACAAAAACTCTATAAACTATAGATTCGGCCTCCGTGTCGATAATAATAACTATTTCAATAAGATTTTCCAACTGATTTTGATTTTGCAACTGCCACCCTAATCTATAAGGAAAATGAGTGTTGAATTATTACACTCTCTGCCAACTACCAAAGAGCTGACACATTATTTTATATGAAACTATAATCCTTATCGTTAGTATTAGAACCACCAACGTATCTTTAGAAGTAAGTGTCTTTGTTTGCTTTTTTCTTATACGTTGCAACTCGGACATGCTCAGTGAGAATATTAGAACTGTACAAAAGGCTATTTAAATAAAGAACACACTAAACGAGCGCAAGTCACTAGTCATAAAATTATCTAAATTAACATATACATCCATTCTAATATTATAAATGCGAAATTAAGGCTATCAGTCTCTCAGTTACGTTTTCAGGCGTAAACCGCTGAAACAATTTTGATGAAGTTTGGTGTAGAAAAGAATGGGACCTTGAAGAAGGACATAAAATACATTTTGTCGCAAAATGAAACTTGAAAGAGGTGAAATATGGGTTGAAAGTTTCTATTGAGAACCAATCATTCTTCAAGTTCGATATCTATCACAAAATGTACCTACTGCGTTCTATGGCATTGAGTTCGAGCGCATCGCTGTTTCTAGCATTTTCTGCAGTTTTAATTGCTTCTATGTAAAGTTTTTATAATAAATTATTAAAAAAAATGTAATTACGTTTCTTATGAACTGACATACTATATTTTGGTATAAGTTTTACTTAATAATACTAATGTTGTAAGGATATATTTACAGCTAATTCTAAAAGTTTTTAATAGTTTTTAAGATTTTGGAAAAGATTTTTTTTGTAGAAATCAAATACATATTTTCAAATTCCGAGGCTGTTATGAACTCATCATTGAAAAAGTGCCGTCGCGCATTGTATTAAAAACTCGCTTCGGAATTTTGGATTTATTTCAATTAATAATGAAAATTTGCGAAAAGCGAGGCCTATATGAACTATATTAATAACTATCTCCACCATACAATAAGTCAAAATTGTCGAATATTTTCAGTTTCTCTCAATAAGAATATCAAAGATGGGCATTAAATTGTAAAATCACGGGCATAATATAATAGCCCTCTGAAGGACGAAAAATTGAGTGTATCCTATAATTTATTATTATTTATCGAGGTGAAATAGGGGATGATATGTCGTTTTTTTAAAGTACTTACCTACTTTTCTATACCTTACGGTATTTATATATAGTTTACCTATACCATACTAACCGTTACCGGATGAACCCGAGCGAAGCAACGGTAAATCTTTAATATATTATATATTCGTATAAAGATAATGTTGTTAATTCACAGGGTACATTATAGTAATACCTTGCATATTTTACGTCTAACCTTCGTTATCTTTTAGCCTGTAATTTAATAGGAACAACCCGGAGGATAGACCATCTAAATAATTTATAATACATTCTGACGTTTACCTCACTACAATAATTTATGAACTCTAAACTGATTCTTGCATCCTTATTAATATATAAAAACTATGATGTTTTTAAACGAGAGAACGAACTCTGGGAGCCCGATTTTGAAAATTATTTTTGCATTTTATAACCTATTTATTGAGGAAGCGTATAGGGTATCTCTAGTATCATGCTAAAACCTTTAAGAACGGAGCAACACATAAATAAACTAAGCGGGCGTAGATCAATATTAATTATATTATACATACTCATAGGTCTTTTTAAAATGGGATTCACTATTTCATTATTAAACAGTTTGAATTATCATTATATATTATGACATAATACGACAAACAGGTCGACATAATCCACTATTCTATCCGTTAAACCGTTCTGGAGGAGTAACGGATACAAACGAATAATAGATGGATGTCTGTGTGTATGTATTCAGCCCTTTTTAACGCCCCACTACTGGGCACGGGCCTCCCTTCAATACGAGGGGGATCAGGCCATAGTCCACCACGCTAGCTAAGTGCGGGTTGAAGGACTTCACATGTCTTTCGGAAACATGCTAGGTTCTCTCAACATGCAGGTTTCCTCACGAAGTTTTCCTTCACCGTAAGGCAAGTGGTAATCATTTTAGAAATGATTCGCACATAAAAATATCAGAGGTGCGAGAGCCAGGATTTGAACCCGCTTCACTCGGTTTTCCAAGCGAGCGCGTTACCACTGGGCTACCACTGCCTTACAGTGTCTTATAGATGGACGATAGTTGGATAGTATATTTTAGTGATTATTCATGGTTTGATGTCGTAGAAAAATCCATGTAAGCTCAATATGAATTTACTATTTTGAAATCATAGACACATACTTCAGCAATATTTATAAATACTAGATACTACTACTACTTAAAAAATATACTAGAAGTATATGCTAAGATGCTAATATACTTTAATTGTTTTACATGAACCGTAGCTAGCTAGTATACAATTTAGAAGATGGATGCGTCACACATAATATTACATAAAGGGGTTACACACCATTAACAGAGATTCGCTGGTTCATTCTGCTTCAAATTCATGGGCTATAAAGGGAAAATTTCATTATAAGAATCGTTATCCAGAATGAGCAATAAACACATTGTAGCACGCTTACAACTTTGCTGTGTTACATGTTTTCTAAATTGATACATTATGTATGTTCAACGCATATGTATTTTATGAAGTATCTTAGTAAAGAAGGATTATAACAGTACATGTATGTATTCAGCCCTTTTTTAACGTCCCACTACTGGGCACGGGCCTCCCTTCAGTACGAACGAAGAAAATATCAGAGGTGCGAGACCCGGGATTTGAACCCGCTTCACTCGGTTTCCCAAGCGAGCACGTTATCACTGGGCTACCACTGTCTATTATTTTAACAATATGAGTGAGTAAACATTTAAATACTTCTAAACACATATTTACGTATATATGAATAAAAAGACAAATTTGAATAAAATTTACTGCCTTCGACTAAATTATATAATAAGGAACGGCTCAAACAAAGAAACAAACAAACAAATAAACAAACGAACTCTGTCTCTTTATAATATTAGTATAGATATCTTGAAAACTAGAACTACATACATTTAAAATCTAGTTAGAAAGTGAAACCAAAAATCTTCATGGCAGCCCGGAGTGGAAAAAATTATGTTATACAGCAATTGGTGCTTAATTAAAAGGCCAAGATTGGACGAAGGCGATGGCTGCGTAACCAAACAGACTTTATTAACAGATGATTCAACTAGAATTCTAATAATATGCATAGAATTTCTGATATTTTGTGATTGACCGTTGTTTGTTTTATATTTTTGGCTTGGCAATTTACATACTTAATTTCATGAATGCAGTATTTCTCGCCCTGGGAATAAAACAACTCAATGTAGTTTGCTAAAATTTAGCAAAGTTTTAAAATTTTAAATGAACATTTATAGAAATATGCACGATTACATTGTACGCTTCGAATTCCGAAACAAGTATTTGTATTGGCCTAATTTTATATACATTCTTCGGTCAACTAAAGATACTAGAAAAAAAAGAGAATGCCAAAATTGTTTTCGTTAATTATCATATATACTAAAAAAACTCTTTACATAAAACTTTATATTATATGTAGTACCTAATATTTTCATTGCCGAAATGATTTTCAAATAAAACTATATAACATTTTACCGCCGAACATTGTGTTGTTTTTACTAACATTTTTCGCTAGGTTAACACTAAAATAAAATATTTACGTTTTCACAATACATAAGTGTTCTATCATATTATTTCTTAAAGATTTATAAAAAACAAAGTCGGTCCCTTATCTCAAAAATTACTTAACATATGCTCTAGTACTTTATTTTTTTTTCAAATTTATCTACTCCATTTTTTTAAAAGTTAGATATGGGGGCTCTGTTTGGTACCTTCTCTATGTTACAGATACCCGTAAAACAAATTAAAACGTTAAATAAAACGTCCTAGACAATATAAAAGAATCCCAAACATTATTGTAATACGTCAGTAAACGCCATTATCATCAGTGAAATTTTGAGCAGTCATGCTTTTATTTCACCGATTGTATACATACTAGCAGCGACTTTCCCTCGCTACGCACGTGTACACTGTACGATACTGAGTATATTTTAAATACATAAATATAGTAATTGCGGTGTTATGATTAAGTTGTAGGTACTACCTCAGAAAATAGACATGCTATCGCGAACTTTTCTGTAAGATTTTTTAGAGCTACAATTTTCTCGTGTTTTGAGTGTATGAAGGTTTAGACAGCGTTAGCTATACGAGTATAAGCGTACGAAAATAGTATTTTTTGACAGTTACCTTCACAGTTAAGCTATTTTATTAAAAATATTTACAAATTATTAACACATGCCCTCGTTGTTTATCGATCTTTCTATTAGAGAGAACTGTATTAAAACACCGTTGTGTGGTACTAAGCCAAGTATGTGAAAAACAGTTAGGTATATAGCGACTTTGTCTTATTCTATGTAAACATACAGATGAGCGACTTGCGCCCCCATGCAAAGATTTTCCCATAAAAGTGAGAGATTTTACAGCATTTAACAATTAGTTAACTCAGCTACTAATAAAATGTTTGTGTAATAAATTATTGATATTTCTGTATAAACGATAACTCGGCTGAACAAGTTATATTAGTTTTCGGTGGGAACGAGAGTTTTCCTATAGTCAAAGGTATGGCAAATATTGACCGGAATAATATATTATCGCTGCACAAAATTAAGTTAAAATCCGTTCAGTACTTTTTGCATAAAAATGAACAGAAAAACAGACATGCAAGCATACAGACAAAAATTTCAACAATTTTGGTTTTTGGGTCTTTATTCTTTTCACAATAAGCATAGTCATTGTTTTTGAACATTTACAATTACGATTTTATTATATGTATCTATAGATACAAACGTAATGTCAGAACACATTAAATATACCTACATACATATAATTGTAGACACGTGTATATTCATAATTAATGAGAAAAATAATCATTATCGATCTCATAAGTATTGACAGAACTGACAGCTGAGTAACCTATTTGACGAAGGTATCGTTAACAATGGCCTTATTGAGTGTTTCAGGATTATTGGAAGCAATTACTCATTGTCAGAAAAGTAAAAAGAAATAAGTAGTTTTTGGATATAACGCAAGACAAAGCCGATAAATACAATGCCATATCACCAATATATCAAATCAATCAAATTATATCAAAATTACAAGGTATTTCTGGTAATTCTACTAAAACTGTACAGGTTGTTTATTTAATAGTATTTATGCTTACCAATGGTAGCCCAGTGGTCGAAACGCGACCATAACCATTTTTATTGTTAACGCCTTCTCCGTAATAACATATTATTAGTCACAAACTACACAACACTTATTCTCCAGCACTGCACTTTCTTCTTTCACATCGAAACGGAAAATACGTTATAATATAACAATCCAAAAAAATATTTATGATCAGAATTACATGAAACTTGGTATTAATGCTCTTCAATAAATTTAGATAAATACGTGTTTTTGCATTTTTAGAAATTTATCCTATAAGAGGATAAAATAGGGGATGAAAGTTTCTATGAAACTACATTTTTAGAGACTTTTTTGTAGTTTTAGCGCGAGCGAGGCCGCGGGTTCTGCTAGTTATATTATAAATATTATTTTATTTGCTAGCCTTCCTCGCTCGGTATCTAGGCCACGAATGGCTTGTTTTCCGACTTTTATTATAACTTCAATTTCGAGTCAAAATAAAATCCATATTCTCAATTATTGAGATTCCATAATATTTGTATAAATAGTTTTGTGATTTACTATATATAATATTGCCACTTTATTAAATATCAAAAATATTTAAAGTCGGTAACATTATTGATAACCCTAAAGCTCGTCAATAGCTACTAACAAAAAAAACAGTTGACAAACAGACGAGAAAAAGCTACTGAATTGTTTTGTCTTTTCCTATTTATATATAGATGTGTTTCTTTGAATTCCTTTATTAACGAAGAACGAATGAGTTGATAGTATTAAAGCTAGTAGGAAGCACTTAACAACCATCCTGAATAGAGTAAGAAAGATAAACATTAAACAATTTATTTTACAGCAATGTTGTAAATTTTAAATAATCCAATTTACTTAAACAATGTTGAATTCGTTTAAATGTAAATATATATTTTACGATAGAAGTTATAGAGCTTTCAAGTTAACATTACACACCTTTTATTATTAGAAGAATGATCCAAGTTATTATACTCGAAACAATACATTATGGTGTAATGGTAGTTTGAAATGGAAATACCATTTTTTATTAAATAATTAAATACAGATGAGGCGTTTAGAACCAAAAAAGTAAATAGCTCTCAGGTTTTAACGCGCGGTAAATCAGCGATCCGTTGCACGGTCAGCGATAAATTGAACTTAGTTGTGCATCAGATTTCCGAGTTTATACCATTATTTATAATAGCAACAATTCTAAGTTTTTACTAGCAGTACTAGCTAGCACTAGCAGAACCCGCGGCTTCGTTAGTGTTGAAACTACAAAAAAAACTCTGAAAACCTTTTTAATGGAAGGATGAAAGTTTGACTGATACCTACCTAGGTTTCATACAAACTTTCATCCCCCATTTTACCCTCTTATGGGATGAATTTAAAAAAATATTAAAACATATATTTATTTAATTCTATTGAAGAGCTTTAATACCAAGTTTCAAGTAATTCTGGTCATAGATATTTTTTTGGGTTGTATTATAACGTGGTTTTGTGTGGGAATGTGATAATCTCCAGCGGTAAAAAGTCACTCACCAAATATCTTCACACAAAAAATCACGCCAATCCATCACTCTGTTTTGACGTGAAAGAAGTATAAACAAACAAACATACTTTCATATTTATAATATTAGTATGGATATGGATTATTATTATAAATACTAGCACTGCCCGCGAATATGCCTGCGATAAAACTATTATAAAACTACCTCTACGCCTTTATATTCGACTTTAAATAGTACCTAATATTTTTATAACTGAAATGATTTTGAAATCAAAACATTTGTACATTTTTGTTCTGATTTATAAATATAAAAAACGGGAAAATTCAAATCTGACTCACGCATAGAGTTTCATACCGCCGAATATTGGGTTATCACTAAAATAAAATATTTATATTTTCACAATTCATATTTTATGGAATAGAAAAAATGTGTGTTCTATATTATTTATTTCTTCAAAATTTTCTGGAAAACAAAGTTAATACCATATCTCAAACACGTAACGTATATATTTTGCAAAGCTCTAATATGTAACTACATCACTCTTTTCGGATTTATCAACTCTATTTTTAAAAAGTTAGAGAAGAAGAATGTACGGATACAATGATTACGACCTAAGAATCATATAACTCGGCTTAAAAAGTTGCTTAGAAATACCTTAATATATAAAAGACTCGACCGTTACCCTCGCTTCGTTCGAATTCGCCGCTAGAAAAACAAAAACAAAATTATCCCACGGGAATGGTTTATTTTTCTATGTACTATTCCAGACTATAATCTATACCTGTGTGAAATTTTATCCAGATCCGTTCAGCCGTTCTGGCGCGAAAGAGTAACAAACATCCATACTCACAAACTTTCACATTTATAATATTAATACGGATTAACGTTTCTCACCGTACCCATCCATGATCATAGTAAAAAAATACTATTAGTTATATATATCATTATAATATGGGGAAATAACTCAGCGGAACGAGTTATTGTCTTTTCCCGTGTAGGCAAAGATATGAGATTCCATACACAATAAAAAAAAATGTTTTTGATGTCTTTTAAAAATAATAAACAATCACGATGTTGCTGTAACATGTTAAATTTCTTGTAACATATCGTATATTGTTACTTATCGCTATGGAGCTTATAAATCACGGGTGTATTATTTATATGCAACAAATAACAAGCCCGCATTAAAACCATTTGTTTTTCGAATATTCTTTCAAAAAATAAAGTGGAACAAAGGATACGCAGAAACGATAAGCCTGTTATTTCCATTTTGACATTCGAATTGCCCGTTTTCGAAGGCCAATTTGTGACGCGGTTTAAACAGAATAAATTTCCAATAACACGAGTCAACCCGAATTTATAAAATAACGGAGTCTGTTTAATAATTAATTTTTGTACCATTTATCACGATTTTGGTATTAAAAATGGAAAAAAATGTTATTAATACTAAAGCACTGTACTACCAATATATCATTCTTAAGTGCACATAAAAATGTAAATAAACCTCGAGCGACAATCTTCTTTGAATTTACGTAACAAAATACCGCTTTGTGGTCGAATTTATTAATCTACTGAAGCAAAATTGTTCATTGCAAGTAAAATTAGTTAATATAAATATAAAATGGCACTTATTTGATGCACTTTTTTTTTAAGAAAATTGAATTATCACTCTTTTTCCTATTTCACTAACTAAAGTAATAGAATAGATGATCAGATTAAGTATAAAAACGAAGAACATTATAAACTTACTTTGATACCCTTACACTCTTATGATGTTCTCCTGACCGATTCCGGCCATGGCGGCCAATCTCATTGAGACTAGCCAACTCTCTAGCCACTCTTATAATCGTAAGTCGAAATTCTAATAACCAAATGTGTCATTAATTTTTCAAATATAAATAAAAACATTTCTCAAATATAAATAAGTAAAAAATTCACTTACATTCTGCTACTACTAATACTGAATACAATTTTGAAAATAAAAAAAAATATTTTTTTTTTTTACTTTATGACTTATACACTAATCGTTACAAGCAGTGGTAAGAAATAAATGAAATATAATAATTGAACTTAGTATTTAGTCATTTAATATATTAATTTAGTGAATTTCTTAACTATAAAAACTGTTTATTCTATTATCCGATACCAATTATTACTTTGAATTTTGTTCATAATATACCTAATCAACTTTGTAATTTTATTTTCTTAACTTAACAAATACTTAAATATCCAATTACACTGTTATTTATATTTAAACGCATCAGTTTTCAGCATTCTTAAACAATCTACTTATATACATAGGTATAGAGTCGTTGTGTAAAATATGAGTTGAAAAGTTTGGACAGAAAGCTTCACTTAAGTTAAAACCTTTATATTGATACGAATATCTTGCAACGTATAGTGTGTACTATATTTTATAATTAAAATGGCAATAATTCATTCTTTCAAACTAATATTATAGTAAATAATTAGCGACTCACCCTCCCTTCGCTTGAGTTCGTCCCTAGGTTGATTCTTCATACAAACTTTCATTCCCATTTTCACCCCCTTAAGGGATGATATCCGGGATAAAAACTATCTTATGTCCTTCCCAGGATCTCAAACTATCTTCTTACCAAATTTCATCTAAATCGGTTCTGTAGTTCCGGATCCTATTTAGTACAAACAAACAAACAAAAATTAAAAATCTTTCGTCTTTATAATATTAGTATAGACATTTATTTGTTTGAGTTTCCTTCTTCACACCAAGCAATAGATTGATGTGATCTTGTATATGTAGAGATATTCGGATAATGTCGGTTATATATTAGATATGCTTTTTTATATTAAAATATTTTACTACGATAAATCATCGGATTAAATTATACAAAATAAATTGCTATCATAGGAATATTATATATAGAAATCAAATCAGTATCAAGACCCCATAAAAGCAGACATTTGATATACTACACAAAGAAACTATTGTAAGGAAATATATCGTTTTTGTTGATATAGTGGAGGATACTAAATTGAATATTCCAAAAGATAGCAAAACTCGCTTTCTGTGCCTTCTTTTTTTAATGAACTATGTATGTAACTTGATAATATAAAAATATTAGTTTTTGTTTTTTTTTGTATCAATAATTCGTAATCTACAACCACAATCATGATCAAGACAAACATAAATGACTAACTTGTTGTTCATGCTTGCAGAAAAAAAAAAACATATTTTTTTGTAAAAGTTTAACAGTGCTTATGATTTCAAATAGGCTACCCTAAATTGAGCTTATATAGTTATACCAAAGCCCATATATTATGTTAAAATGTATTTATCTGTCTGTTCTACAATCATATTATACACAATATTCGATAAAAACTGGTTGAGCCAATTTTATAGGTAACTAACTAGGGACTTACCCTCGTTTTGCTCGGGTACGTCCCTGGATACGTTTTGTATAGATAAAAATACTTATTGTGAGCGTACTTTAGGAGATAGATATAGGACGGATACATGCTATCGCGAACTTTTCGTAGGCCTTTTTAAGGTTTGAATTTTCTAGTATATTGTTTAGATGTATCTCAAAAGGTTTAGTCAGCGTTAGCCATGTAATCATACGAAAGCAGTTTTTTTTTTTTGAGAAAACAACATCTAGGCCCAGCCATTTTATACATAATATGTACAAATTATCACTCTTTCTATTAGTGAAAACCGTATCAAAATCTGTTGCATGGTTTGGACGAAGTAACAGATTTTACTATGTTACCCTTTTATTATAGGTATGTATAGATTTTACTGATAGATAGAGAATTTAATCACATGCCACTTTAGCCGTATTCCAGGTAAAGAAAAAGATAAAATTAATTTCATTATGACTTTCACTAATGTTTAGAGCATTATAGACTTATTTTTATACTAATCTATAAAATTGTGCAATAAAGAATATATATAAAAAAGTAAAATAAGGAACAGTAGTCGTATGAGTTTGATACCAGGGGGTAGTGGGCTAAAACGAAGCAAAGGGGTGTTGCTAGTGCTTAGAAAAACATGAATATACCTTTCATTTATGTATGTATATTATATAGACTAATTATATACATGAATACCTAAGCTTACGGGGAAATTTAGTATATTTACTGTGAAATTAATAGGCAACTTGCGCTCCTCGACATATGGCTATTCAAGCTAACTACTGAGACGTAAAGGTAATTTAACGTATATTGCGTTTAATCCTAAAGCGGACTTCGCCATACTACCGGCTGTAAGAGCATTAATGCTAGCATTATGTAGAGAACTTTGTTTACTTATGGCTAACTCGACTCTAAGCAACTTCTATTATCGAGAATTATATTAGTTCAGTGGCATAAATGATTAATCAGATTAAGTTTTATAGTTATTATTCCTTTTAAAAGAATAAAGATGTATGAGAAAATGTTTTACTTAATTATTTATTAACTTAATTTTGTATACAAAATAATTAACGTCCAATTACTTTAAATAAATAATAATAGATAAGTCGGATTGTACAATATTTTGTTATTTTTTGTTATAATACAATAATAATTAGATTTAAACTTGTTTATTTCATTTATATTTCAGTTTTGTGAACATATTAATAAATAAATAAGTGAAGTAAAATTTTGTGTGGACCTCAAAATCATATTTGTCTCGTTTAATTTCAATATACATATACAAGCAATATATAATGAAGAAACCTTACAGTGTATCTATACTTTTAGTAATAAAAAACTATTTTTACGAGCTCTTATTTGCTCGGTAACTGTCTAAAGTGATATATAAATACTAACCCAACTGACCGCAAATATTCTTTGAGTTACATTTCAAAGTTTTAGTCCCGGGTATTGCGTTGAGCGACGTTCGCAATATTTAACACCCTTCGCAAGAGGATTTATGTTGTGTTATATTTGCTAAAAAAACCAGAGTAGGTACTTCATACGACCAGTATATAAAATTGTGATAAATGAAAAAATAAAATGTGGTATACGATATACGCTAAATAAATGACGTGTCTAGTGTTTTACGAGTATATGTATCTAGTACAGTTGTTATAATGTAGGTATATGTAGGTTACATATGTATTTATTTTGTTAACATAGGGGTCAATAAGGGCCCCCCAAAGTGGGTTCATCTTGTCGTTGTGGGGGGGGGGGGGGGGGTAGGAGGGGGACTTCAGTAGTGCCCGGCAATCCAGCCGGAGCGAAACCGAGAAACGCACTGGGAAGTAGCCCACCTCGGTGGGCGATACACTATGCGGGCTGCTCCTAGTACGTCTCTGTAAGCAGATTGGATCGTGGGTCAACCTCATGGTTGTTGTGGTCTGCTTCGGCAAACCTGCCGTCGGAGGGTCGTGGTTGAATACGTAAGCAATCCTGCGACTCCCCATCAAGACGGGGGAGGTTTCGTTGGGTTTTAGTGAGTAATGCTGGCTTTTCTAGCTCGTGAGTTTCAACATAACTACCAGTATAAAAAGGGTTAAATGTTGTATGTAACGTAATAATCTAAATCTGATAATCGCTTTTTAAAAGTTAAAAGGTAAAAGTAAAATAAAAACAATACGTTTAAACGAAAAAAATTAGTAACAATGAAAACAAGAATAATAACAATTTATTATTACAACTTCTTAAAATATAATCATAGGGATTTGATTTTTAAATTTTTATCCATAAGTATATGATAGATATTGTTATTTAATTTTTACATTATTTTAGATTTTCTATATTCATGATGAATTTCATTGGTTTAAAATGTCATCATGTTAGCATTACGTAATGGAAGCAACTGACGAGTTTTATATTATTATTTCGTTAACAATAGGTGCTATATTTAGAATTTGTAGGGATCCGAAAACCTTAAGCCTATAGAATTACCTAAGTGAAATAACTTAATATTAAGCTTGGTTTGTTATACTGAATATTTTGTACTACTCGTAATGAAATAGGTTTGTATATGTATGTACGTATGAAAAAGTTTTTCCATTAACAGATTGTAAAATACATTGTGAAGTTAAATTAAAATTGATCTATCTATCAGCAATTTTAATTCAGAACTGGAGTCAAATAAATTTTCATATATGGCTATATATATATATATATATATATATATATATATATATATATATATATATATATATATATATATATATATATATATATATATATATATATATATATATATGACTCAGGGATACATGCCGTATGATAGATGAAAGTTGTTGTAACATGGTGAGACCTAGAACCTGTGAACTGCAGTCAACATGGATGTTTTGAAAACTCATCTTTGTACTAAGAAATGAGAATTAATTTGTTACTATTTCTATCAACTCCAATTTATTACTTCGTAGTAAATATTCAAAGTAAATTTATACGGCAAAAATTATCCACGTGTAAATGTTAGTTAAAGCAATTAACGTAAAAAATATGACTTTATTTTTCTGGGTTAGTATTATTTTATAAACTTATTGCTTATTTCAAATTTACTTATAATTAAAAAAAAACCGTTAGCATAAGCTTAAAGTCATTAGAAAATATTAAGTAATCAAACTTTTCAAAATTTATATAAAGATGTGTATATTTTATTTTTTGTTTATACTTACAGATGCCACTGCCGGACACGGGTCTTCCTTCAATACGACAGAAATCAGGCTATAATACTCCACCACGCTGGCCAAGTGCGGGGCGGCGAACATCACCTGCCTTTGAAAACTTGCTAGGTTTCCTCACGATGTCGTTCTTCACTGTAACACGAGTGGTTATATGTTGGAAATGATTCGCACATGAAAATGTCAAAGGTGCCAGACCGGAGATTTTAACCCGCTTCATTCGATTTTTTAAGCAAACGCGTTACCACTGGGCTACCACTGTATAACTTTTACACATACCTGATAGGATTTTGTATCATGATTTAAGGTTATAAAAACATTTTCGCACATAAATTCTATATTTTCATCATGCAATCATCCACGGTCTTCTGGTATGAGAATAAAGCAAAATTATAAAATTTTGCAGAATAGAAAATGCCATTTGTGAAGCTCGTGAGTAAAACATTTTCTCCAACAAGAGTACTATCAGTGGGCAGCATTTAAATTGCAAGACTTTGCAATCTTATGCAATGTCATTGCACATAACAAACGAAGAATGCAATTTTCACATTATAATTATTCGCATTAAATTATAATATTATTAAATGAGTTCAGTAGATGACCTCAAATTCTAATATGACTTCAAATAACTTTGCGCTAAGATCATTGTGTACTTAAATATTATTTTTTTTTATTTTTACAATAAACTATTTACTTCATATAAAAAAATTACTTCCCTAAACGACTTATTGTTAAAATTACTGAGAGCCTCATCTTATATTCTTTATTGCATTAAACAAGTAATAAAAAAAATACATAGAAAATGACGTGGACAAAGGTGGACTTATCTCTATAAGAGATCTCTTCCAGTCAACCCATGTATGTGGGAAATAGTGTTAAGTAGCGGGACAGAAAGAGAAAATGCAGAGAAACGATAAGAAAATAAATAAGAATAATCATAAGTAAAACAAAATAAATACAATATATACATAAACATACATATATACATAAACATACTTATATTATTACAAAACAGAAAACAAGGAAGAAAAAACAACAAAAAAGAAAGAAACTCATTGTGTACAGGAAAACCAGAAAGTAAATCCTATTTCAAGTGTTAATTGGCTTATTTGATGAGAGGGTTTCATTATAGCCAATATTTAAGTTTTTTTTTAATCTTGGGAAAAGCATTTACGTGGTTACGTGGGACTCACCGGCTTAAGAGAATCGAATACTATCCATTAAAACCCAACACAATCTCCCCCGCATAATTGGGTGTTGTAGGATCATTTACGCACTCAACCAGAAGCAGACTATACAACCAAGGAAGGGGTTGCTCTCACGATCCACTCTGCTATCAAAGAAGTACTAGGAGCAACTATGGTTGGTACACCACCCACTGAAGTGGGACTCCTCCCAGTGTGTTTCTTGGCTTCACGCTCGGCTGGACTACCGGACGCTGAACCCAACGACATGGTGAACACACGTCGTGTGGACAAGTTATCTACCTAATTTAATATAAGAAACAAACACATCGTCCCTCCATTGTGGTAAGAAACACAGCGTCATTACAATTATTATAATATGTGTAGGTACACTGTACAGAAATAATTTAATTCTTACCCAGAAAGAAAAAATATTTCTCTGATTTTACCCAAGAAAACGTCTTGTTATATCTTAATTTAACATTTTCTTGAGAGAGAAAATTTTAAAAACTGCTAACAAAATAAGTGTTTAAAATTTACCCCAAAGAAGTTTCTTATACGAGTTTTTTTGCATAATTTGTTAAGACTGCTAGTCTTAATCTTTATTTTCTTATATTATTTTTCTTTATTATAACGCTACTCGTGGAACCGTAGTAAAAACAAAACAGCGCACTTTGTACTATAGAATGTAGGACCACTCTTATGTGAAAATATGCTTTATATTTATTATAATTTATTTTGAACAAGTACTAAACTTTTAAGGAGCTAAGTTTCTGACAAGTGGGGATTATCAAAGAAATAAATCAAGGAGTGGGTACCGTTGAAATTTATAACGAGAAGCTGTGAAGCTATGCTAAAACAAGTAAGCTCACTAAAACAAAATTAAAAATTATTAATAGAATGCCGTCTTTATGAAAAAAACTGTTTTTCATTATTTTTCAATGTTTAAATCAATTTTGAATGATTCAGGTGTAACCAACATACCAAACTTTCTAGAATAAAAGTATAATTAGTTAATATTTAATATAACCAGTCAAAATTTACACGATAGAGTAGATTTACGATAAACGTTAAACATAAAAGACAATGTATTTTTTTTTAATTCAGATTGCTTACATATTTTCAACATAGTAGTATTTCATAACACAACAATGAAATATGTATTACAAGCAGTTCACCCTCGCTTCGCTCGAGTTCGCCTCCAGAAAAACAAATACAAAATTATCCCACGGGAATTGTACATTTTTTCGGGGTAAAAAGTAGCTTATGTACTATTCCAGACTATTATCTATCTCTGTGTCAAATTTCACCCAGATCCATTCAGCCGTTCTGGCGTGATTGAGTAACAAGCATCCAAATATCCAAACATCCGAACATCTAATCTTTCACATTTATAATATTAGTAAGATTAGTAAGATTTATAAGTACTTTAATAATCTTATTTTTTATTTGCTAAGATTCTCATTTTACTCACTTAACCAGTCTTGATCGTATGTAGGTACTCATATCGGTTTTTATCAAAGGCAATCTTCACTATCAAAGGTCTCAGATCTCGATTTACCTTTGAAAATATTTTTGTCGTAAAATATTTCTACAAATTCTATAGCAAGTACTATGGCACTCAATGACATTATAAAATGTTGTTTATTTTTAGCAGAGGCGGAAGAAGGCATAAAAATATTTTATTTGGAGGGATTGATGAAAGCTCATTTTTAGCGTAAATATGAATAAAATATTATGATATATTGTAAGACAACTCTGGAAAAATCAGCATCATGTTTCAAAACTCATATATTTTAACCACATATGGTTACAATTTTTTCGTAAACACCTATTCTCAACAATTTCTTATTTCCTTTTTCCAGTTAAAAATCATGGACAACATCCACCCATGTCCACTCCCCGTCAACCAAAGCCCCTTTTTTTGTTTTTCTAGACTTTCTATCTTTTATTTGTATCTCTTCCTTATTTCTTTTTCTTCAGCCTGCCCACACTCGTGATTTTTATGTGGCTGTTTTATAAAGGTATCTGTAATTTGTGCATTCCTGTCGTCAATGTGGTTAGTATAATCAATTAATGACCGTTTTATTATATATTAAAATAGACCTTACAATATAACACAATCAAACTCATACAGGTTTGTGCCAACCGAAAATGCTTCAAGTCATGATTAGCTAATAAATAAATATGACAAGGTACAATCTTAAATTTAGTTAAAATATCATACATCTGTCTGTAATGTATTTGTAACACATATCTATATAGAAATATCGCTTTGCCCCGTAATGGCTGGCATCGATTTCGAAAATATCTATCCTATATATATCCTATTAAGGTAGCTATATGAAATGAAACACCCCTTTCAGTTATCTTTTACTTTTAGTATTGTTATTTTATTTTCTCTACTCCTTTGAAAGAATCATTGAACTGAGTTACGCCATTCAATCATCTTTTCCACTTCTAAACTACCTTACTCTTTTATGGAATAAAAAATATTCTTTAGTTACCCTTTCTTCGCTCGGTTGAGTACTTGGGTATCTAACGGTAACGTCACGTAAGTCACTCTTAAATACTAGGCCAGGTCATAGTCCATCTGTATACTAAATCTCATCCAGCCGTTTCTACGCGAAGGAACAAATAGTATGTAAGTGTATGATGTAGACTGTGTGCTTAGACACGCGCGCGTTCCCACACAACTACATATAGTAGTCTGATTACTCTCGTTTAAATTGTCTATTCGCTTGTAAAATAGCCAATTAATATATATATAATAATATGTTATTGTATTTGAGTAGATTTAAATATACCCATTATGTTGTAGTGGTAGTGCTGAAGCGCACATTTTGGCTGTATAGCAATTGTATCGCGCCAAAAACCCCGACCGATATCGATTCGTTTGTCACTTATATTATTATTAAAGTATATATTGTGCTAGGGATATTTGTAGCTACCTTAAAGTGATTATAATAAATATATGTAACTTTGGACGTTTAATTCCTCTGCATATTCAACTATAATGAACACGCAATATTCACCCACACACTAAACTGTATACAAGTACTGTGTGCATCACTCTTCACAAGATACATTTTAAATACTTAATTTAATCAAACAATGTACGTTAATATAAATAGTAAGCAAATTACATACAAACAGCATAATTGAATTGTTCATACTTAACCAAAGTTGATAACAAACAAATTAATACCAGCCGTGCTATTTCAGCGGCATACCTCACAGGAAGTAGGAACTACTCGTGCAAGATTTCTATACTTGCTATGAGCTAAAAGCTCTCTCTGAATGACTAAGCGTCTCATAACTTTGCTTTCATTAAACTCTTGCTTGAAGTGTTTCGGTATACAAGTTGCTATTTTCTTTCAAATCTATATTCATATATTGAAAACATATTGTCCTACAAATTCCTTTCTAAATTCAATTTATAAAATGAAACTTTAAATGTACTATTATTTATTTTGTAAAGCAAGTAGTAATTAATAAGAAATAATTATTTACGCAACTAAGAAATAAACAAAAACCTTGTTACCTTCATCGGAATGAAATTATTTATTAAATGTATCTACAATTGTATAAAACTTTTGTGACGTGAACAGAATAATCTTAATTTGCAGTTTGCACTATTAAAATTTTATCGGCTTACTTATTTCATATTAAATTGAGAATGGTGAACCAAATTATCACTTCAGTTTAATGTGGTTTTGTAATAGAATGAATATTATATTTAAAAAATAATTAAATTTGTGGTAGAGATAAGCAAATATAAAAGTTGGATAATGAAAACATTAAAAAAATAATAATCCATGTACAATGGTACATAGATTTTTTATAAAATACAGGTAAATATAAATTTTAGTTTCTGAAGATAACAAGTTTTATGACAGAAATCTATACATATAATAAAATTCTAAGTCAAATCTGTACATTAAATATTTTTTAGAAAATCTTATTGAAATAGACATTATTATCGATACAGATACCGAATATATAGTTTTTAGAATTTTTGTCTGTCTGTCTATCCGTCCGTCTGTCTGTCTGTCTGTCCGTCCGTCTGTCCGTCCGTCCGTCCGTCCGTCCGTCTGTCCGTCCGTCCGTCTGTCCGTGCGTCCGTCTGTCCGTCCGTCCGTCCGTCCGTCCGTCCGCCCGTCGGTCCGTCCGTCTGTCTGTCTGTTACCGCATCACAGAAAAACTACTGGACGGATTTTGATGAAATTTGGTATGGTCATAGCTTATCTGGGTCAACATATAGGATACTTTTTACCGCAGAAAAATATCTCATTTCTGAGAAAAAATACAAAAACTGGTTAGAATAAAAAACGATGATAGTATATAGATTTTAGCAAGTTAGCTTACTAAATATGTCAAAAACTATTAAAAATAGCTAATCTTGAAAAAGTATATCAATAGCACTATTTTATTCATAAAAAAAATATTTTAATGAAATTAATTTTTGTATTATTTAGATATTTGTCAATAGATGTCGCCATGTGTCTTTAAAATACGTAGTTTTAATTCCAAAAAATTGAATGTACAATTTCGACCTTTCTATGATTTTATTAGAATTACTACTAAATTACCCGCGGCCCCGCCCGTGTTTAAATTATCAAAAAACAATCTTTTTAGCGTTATAAATTAGTTACATCTATAGATACATTAAAATTTAATGAAGCAGTATCTGTGCTTTAAATATTATTTGGAAAATTTTATTGAAATACACATTATTATCGCGAGGCCGAACCTATAGTTTTAAGAATTTTTGTGTGTCTGTCTGTCTGTGACCGCATCACAGAAAAATCACTGGAGGAATTTTGAAGAAATTTGGTATGGTAATAGCTGGTTATTCGGGTCAACTAATATACTAATACGAGTATACTAATATATAAAACCTAAGAATTTGGTTTATATTAACGCGGGCGGAGCCGCGGGCAATGCTAGTAATAATATAAGCCAAATTTTATTAAAAGTTAAAAAATTATTTTATAAATAAACAAATCAATAAAATATGAACAAAACATCCGTCGTGCAACGTTTTTATGAGTATAAGAGTGCACGTTTGTTGTATGATAATAAAATACTAATTTCACACACTTTTCCTGGCAAACCGGAGATTGGAACACAAGAAATAAAGGATAAACTGTATGTTCAACAATAAGATATTTTTATAAAAAAAATTATTATATAAATTCACAATTGGTAAATATCGCGTAGCGTACGCAAAGAAATACATGAATTGAAAACTACCTTCTATTTCCCTTAAATATGCCTGTATTCAGCTTCAAATTATAGATATTCGATATGAAAAATAACATCAACCTGTCCATTTGTTGCTATCTGGATAAATACAACAAACAAATATACTTTTATATTTACAACATAATCAATAATTTGGAAATACAAATATTTTCTTAGTACTTATTTAAGTATCAATTCCCACTTGACAATAGCAAGCTCATTAATTAATGTTATTATCGCGGGAGCAAATGATTGCTCAATAAACACGACATAGCCATTACCACGCTAATTAATCTTCAAACGACCGGCTCCTATTTGGCGGCATCATATCACATTACAGAAAGATCTATACATGGCTATGATGAATTAATTACCACATCAACACCAGGAAGAGTTTCAGTTAGCATAATATTATAGTTTGATTATAATTAATAAATCAGTATTTAACTACATATTTGCGAATTACATGAATTAATTTAAAAGAACAGATAATTTGTCGGAGCGTAGGTATCTTGGTATGCAAGGAGGTTCTCACCGCCTTAGGCCTTCTCGTCGATTTCACAGTGGTTCACAACGCGGAAACGATGCGGAACAATATGGAACGCGCAATGCTAAATGTTTGTCTGGCGGAAAGAATTCGAAATGAAATTTCACTAAAGAACACCGACATCACATGCGGGATTAGCATGCTGCAGTGTTAGTGAGTTATCTCCAGACGTATTAATGCTAATGTATAAAAATAATTAAAATTGATATATTTGCCTGTTTTTATGGAGAAAAATAAAAGAACAATGGTGGTTAAACTGATTCGTGAGAAAAATGGATTCGTGAGTTACAGGCTACTTTTATCATCATCCTCATATTAAGCGACCAAAACCGAGAGTGAAAGCTAGTGCTAGTGCAATTAATGAGTATTTGAAACAATTTTCATACTTAAGTAAACTTTTAGTTTACGTGGATGTTTTAATTATTATTAGTAATTGTGAACCCAGAGCAAATAATTGTAATTTCATTGTAAATATTATTTTTTAGAGTCGTGCCTCCTTAAATTTACATATTATATTATAGTAGAATTTTATTTTAAAACGAATATGTGTTTTATAAGTCATCGTCCTCCAATTTAATTTAAAACTAAAGAAAATTAAGATCTAAACAAAAGGAGAATAGAATAAATAATTTTGAAATGTTTACTGAGAAATGCATACAGATATTTGTTTTTCTTTTTGTTTCTGACTTAGCATTAAATTAATAATAAAATGTCCTTTTAGTAAAATAAAATGGCCATAGTGTATTTTATTCAGTGTACGTTTTATTATATCTAATAACCCTCAACATTTTCTACAAACACTCCTGCTTAATGTACTCGTAGCACTCGTGCGTGACTATCTGCAGTCCATCTGAGGCCCTTCTTAAGTGAACATAAGTAAACTGTACTGGAAGTACTTTTTAATAATTAAATCAAATAGTATTGTTTTTATTACAAAATATATTTTATTTTTTGGTAAGGATTCAATTATCATGTAAAGCTTTTATGCTATTCCCCTTAAACACAAATATGTAGCACAACTGCCTAATATTTATCATAATATAATAGTACTAGCAGTACCCGCGGATTAGCCCGCGTTCAAACTACTAAAACAAACTCTGAAACTCTGACACTGACACACTGACAGCAGCGCCACCTACCGGATCCAATTGTATTTTCAAAATATCCAGGAGCCCATTAAAATATACACACAAAATTTCATCCAAATCGGTCCAACCCCTTAGGAAGAGTAAGGTGACAAACACACGCACAGATTACTAACCATCACTATTTATTTATTGTGTTTGTGTCTTCATATTTTTGGACGATACCATAAAAATATTAAGGTATCAAAATATAGACTGTTGTAGTTTTCTTTCCGTTTTCATTTCATTTAAGCTTTATCATATTTATCCAAAAACAAACCGCGGGCAAAATATTTTTCATGAATTTAGCCAATTACGGTGTCGAGAAAATGGGTCATTTGTCACAGGCCGAAAAATTCTATTCCGGTTAGATTTATATCCATATCTCTGTACATAACTGTTGTTGATTTATTGGTATGATTTATTTTTAGTATACTTTTAGTTATAGTTAACAATTTTTTCATAAAGATTTTAGTTTTCTTTTAAGATTACTAATGAATAAGCATGACATAAATAAATTAATGTGATAAGTATTAATAATAGTAGAATATTTTTGATTACAATATTATTGAAAAATATGTATATTTATAATTAACTAGTTTTTCCTGCGGCTCCGCTCGCTAGTCGCTGCGTCGACAAATAACAGCCTATATGACATCTATACATATAATAAAATTCTAACTTAGTCGAATCTGTATATTAAATATTTTTTTTTGGAAAATCTTATTGAAATAGTAATTATTGTATACGATACAGAGACCGAATCTATAGTTTTTAGAATTTTTGTCTGTGTGTCTGTCTGTTTGTCTATGACCGCATCACGAGAAACCAGTTGACAGATTTTGATGAAATTTGGTATGATGATAGCTGGTTATCCGAGTCAACATATAGGATACTTTTTATTATTATTATTATATATTTAAGTCAAATAAATCAAGTCTACGGAGTTCAATATAAAACTAGATGAACGTAGAACAGAGTGTATCAGGAAGATGTAGGTACTACGACTGTACATATGCACACGTCGTTACATATTTTTTTCATCTTTCTGTATGAAATAAGTACGAAACTTTATAGCGGTCGTATATTTTCAATTATGTGTCAGTAAACGCTAGCGCGAGGAAAATAGAAGAATATAAAAAAGTACCGTCACGTGCAGGTCCGGTTTCATGCTCGATTTAAAGACGAAAGCGTGGTCCGTTTTCTCTCATGGCGTTCTAAGTAGATTTAGATTTTAAGAATAATAGCATTTTACGACCTCGGTCTCTTAACGTTTAGTATGTTTAATGCCTCCAATTAATAATTATTTGTTTTGTGTGTATGCACATTTACCTAAGATTTAAAAGCATTTAAAAGTTTGATTTTGTTTATTTTAAGTTATTTCATCAGTGTTAGTATAAAAAATATTAGGTCTTCGTCTCATTAGAAGATCTTGTACAACTTATATACAACAACAAGTCAACAAGTGATAAAATAATTCGAGATATTCCTTTATACTGTCCACATAGACGAAGTCTCTCGTAATCTTATGTAGGTTAATTAGAAATTCCTCAGTGCCGTCAAACATCTTAGTACCAGATTTGCTTATTGTAGTCAAACTTTTGACATACTTCATCCAATAGCTTTTAAAAAAAATACAAATATTTTAGACTACTGAAATATAAACCTCAATGTAAAAAGTTAAAAGATTTTCTCTGATGGTGGACTAAGATTAATCTGTCGGCGGCTTTGCAACGGATCGGCGATTTACCGCACGATAAAACCTGGGAACAATTTTTCTTCCATCTAGTACCTCCCTCTAGTGATGCATTTGATATATTTTTGAGATCGAATAAATTACGAAGTGTTAGCGTTGCTTTATAATATACTTGCTTGCAATGAATTAAGAAAAAGCATTTTTTTACTTAGTTCTCTATATATAAATAGGAAAAGACAAAACCGTTCAGTACCATTTTCTCCTCTGTTTGTCAACCGATTTCCGTTTGTTTTTGTTTAGCGTTATCAATAAAAAACTTGGAACAGTAAGTTTTTCTGTTTTCCTGGATTTTTTTTATAATACTTATGGTCAAATTTTAACCATTAGGCAACACTAATACTATTAAATCAATAAATTTCTTTTTGTATTTAAGCTTTATAATTTAGCTTTAATTATAGTATTTAATCATATATAATGTTGCTTACTAAATACTCCTTTTGTATATTTTACAAGCATAACAAAAAATTGTTAATAATCAAAAAATTATCGAATATATGAAAGTATGTTACGAATATATATACTTTATTATTTGTCTAGGTCTATTAAATAAAAACGGATGAAATGGATTTTCAGGCTGATAAACCTTAATAAGTTTATATTTACGAGCACTTTTCTTTATTAAATCATAACATACTTGTCTAATAATATATTACGATAAGAGATATCATTTTTCTTCTATGTATGTAATACATGTGATGTAAATCGATCGATACATTTATTTACGAGTATTGCGAATAAAAATATTCTGTGTATCAAAATAACTGTTTAGAAGATATAAGTGAATATTTGGAAGCAAAAAGATCGTTAAGGAAGCAATATATAACAGTATGTAACCATTGGAAATTCAGTAATATCATAAATTTACATAACGTTTATATTTTTTCTGCTGACATTAACTTATGCTCATATTTTCCAAGTTACTGGCACGTTTTGTCATATTTTCCCAGACGATAATCTATATCTATTATATATCTATTATATATATATATATATATATATATATTATATATATATATATATATATATATATATATATATATATATATATATATATATATATATATATATATATATATATATATATATAAAACAAAGTCGGGTTTGTTACAACACTTATAACTCGAGAAATGCTGGACCAATTTTTATGATCTTCGATTTGTTGAATTTTTCTCCGCCCCGAATATCAAAATAATTATTACAACATAGGAAAAATTCACAAAAAAAAATTACATGGCTAACGCTTGCTAATAACTATTTATATCTATTTATAACGTACCTAGCGACGAACCCGAGGGAAGCGAGGGTGAGCCGCTAGTTTTAAAATAAACTAAACAGTAAACACATTTAATATAATCGGCAAAGAGCAAAAGATCTAGAAACAACAGCAATTTTAATTGTGATACATACTGGTACTATGTGCATACATTCGTGCACAATTTTAATATTTCAATATTAAAATTGTGCAAGAAATTAACGTAGACTAACAATCACTATCATTAATCGTCGTCGCTTCTCTGAATGATTAATTAATAACCTCGCATCTTATCCACGTGCCACAAGCAGACTAAAATCAAATTTAGTTTGGTTATCAGGCATGCTTGCTAAGAACACACATGCCACTGACATACTCGTAACAACAATATCTTCTGGACCAAATTATCATCCTCCAGTAGTCTTTCAAAAATCAAATTTACCTTGTGAAGTTTACGCGTTGTATTAATAACTTGTTTATATTAGTTAACATTTTATATTTTTTGTATCAAAATATACTTTTTTATTTTAAATTCTTTTTTTAATGAAAATAGAAAATTGTGATAAATCCTGTCTTCACCATACCATCTTACGGCCCTAAATAAAATTTAATGAAAAAAGTTTTTGTGATTTTAGCAAAAACAGCAGCCCTTTAGATTAAAAGTTTGACAAATTTTATAGGAGTATAATTACTTTAGGAAACCTTTCCCACTTTGTTAACTTAACTTTCGGATATTGGTATTGATGTAGTCTAGTCCATTTTATGATTTTAAAAGTTATATTACATGATATCATGAAAATAACTTAATAGAAGGAAAACATAAATAGAAAAAATAATCATATAAAAAAATAATATCTTGATTTTATGTAGATTCCAGCGGAATCCGCGGCTTCGCCCACGTTCAAAGTACAAATAAACAAACTCTTCTTTTCCTTCCCTTTACATAAGTCTGTTCGATTTGTTAATATTTATGATTACTGCAGCGCTCCCTTGGGTAGTAGCATGATGATATATAGCCTTCCCCAATGAACGGGCTATCTAAAGCAAAATGATTTTTTCAAATCGGATAGTTCTTGAGATTAGCGCGTTCAAACAAACAAACAAACAAACAAACAAACAAACAAACAAACAAACAAACAAACAAACAAACAAACAAACAAACAAACAAACAAACAAACAAATAAATTAATAAATAAATAAACTATGCCTCTTTATAATATTAGTATAGATATAATATATATAAAAATAATATTAACTAAGTATTGTAAATATAAAATATTTAAGAGTCAACCTTGCAACAAGGGGACAAAATATGTAGTTCATCCATGGGAATCAGTAACATACTCGTAGTCTACACGCAATAATACTTTATTTAAAATGGTCTACACGTTTTCATTATTTAGTCAAAACGTCCTGATTTCTGTTCAACTTCATTGTTAATTCATGAACAATTCACTGTGGTTACTTATTACAGACTGACTGAAATAAACATTATATTAGTAAATCTTAAATTTTGTAAACATTTTATTAAAAACTAGCGACTCACCCTCGCCTCACTCGGGTTCGTCCCTGGGTTGATTCCCCATACAAACTTTCATCCCCATTTTCACTATGTGATCCTTCCCAGGATATCAAACTATCTTCTTACCAAATTTCATCTGAATCGGTCCAGTAGATCCAGAGATTACTCCCTACAACGTCACAAATTCACAAACTTTACCTCTTTATAATATTAGTATAGATAAAATAAATATAAAATATTATTGGCTTTATTTTATTTTTTGTATACAATATGGTCACAAGAGAGGTTTTAGACGTCTTAAAAGTTATTATATGGTTGTTACAGATATCTACCTTCAAAACTATGTAATAATTTGGAAGAAATAGAAAAATGATACCGAAGTACCTAACAATAATTGTTAATTTTAATAATCTTAATATACGAGTATAAGATTCTTATGTACGCATGTTTGTCTTGTCACCTTACTCCTCCTACAGAGCTGGACCGATTTGGATAAAATTTTGTATGTATATTTCAATGGGCTCCTGGATGGTTTGAAAATAGAATTGGACCCAATAGATGGCGCTGCTGTTGGTATGTCACTGTTCTTCTAAGCGTCAGTGACGACTTTAATGATATTTTTTGTGTATGTTCGAGTAGGTCCCTGCAAGGTTTAAATTTACAAATGGACCCGGTAAGTGACGCTGCAGTCGGTGTGTCAAAGATTTTTATTTTTTTAGTAGTTTGAACGCGGGCGAAGCCGCGGGTACTGCTAGTAAGTGTATATAATTAAATATTTATTAATGTTGTTTACTATTATTATAATCTTTATAAATTTAAAAAAAAAAATTATTACTTAATGCTATTTAATTTTCACATTTTTTTTATTTGAGTAAGAACAAAATAAAACCGGGACAAAATCCAAAATGATGGTGCTATTTAAAATTCGAGGTTGTAATGTATTGTGTGCCTATTTTCATACTATATTTTTGAGTAATCTAATAAAATAATACATAATATAATAAAATTGTAACTAAGCCGAATCTGTAAATTATTTTTTTTTTTTTGGAAAATCTTATTTAAATAGACATTTCACATTAGTATCGATACAGAAGCCGAATCTATACTTTTTAGAATTTTTGTTTGTCTGTCTGTCTGTTTGTAACCGCATCACGGAAAAACTACTAGAGCGATTTTGATGAAATTTGGTATGATGATAGCTGGTTATCCGGGTCAACATGTAGGATACTTTTACTCCGGGAAAATATCTTATCTCTGAGAAATCTATACTTAACCGTAAAACTTAAGTAGGGACGAACCCGAGCTGAGCGAAGGTGAGTCGCTAGTATAACAATATAATGAATACTCACATATGCAAATTTTCACCTGCATGATTGAAATACCAGTTCATGTTACATACATAAAGTTAAATACTTACATAAAGCTTTCTAAGGACCCTGGGGATGTCCAATACAGCTGGTATGTATCATTATGTTGCCAGTTACTCAGGTAACGTAAACGACTACCCAGCTGTATTTATGTTTTACACTATTCCGCTATTTTATTATATCAATTCACACTTTTCACAATTCAAACAGAATTAATAATTAAAAAATTATCGTCCTTCATGCTTAAACTGTGTACAATAAGTATATCTTCGTATCGTCATTAATAGAATTTCAAATTGTCATTTATTTGTAACGTGTAACAGTAATTTAAAACGTGATAATTGTAAAAGTTGTCTGCCAGCTGGTTCAAACTTCAGGTTCATAACATGAAAACCTCGAATCATATAGCTACAAATATTTTTATAGCAACACTGTTCTCGTAAAACATGTCACAAGTCGTAAACCTCTCAAAATTCAAATGTGCCTCGACTATAACTTTCAGTGAGAACTACGATGTAAATAAAAGTGTAGTAATCCTGCGGGTATTATTTTACGAGAATCTATACACAAAAAAAGCTTATCTAACTTTTAAAGCCTCACATCTATACTATCATAAAGCTGTTTGAAATGTTTGAATGTACGGTGCATGATTTTTATACTGAAAATTAATTTTAAGCGTTAAGAGTAACACTATGCAGTTAGCTTATACATATCATACTAAAACAAGAGAGTGGTAGCCCAGTGGTGACGCGCTCTAGCTCTGGTGGCTTGGGAAACCAAGTAAAGTGGGTTCAAATCCCGGATCTCGCATCTCTGGTATTTTTATGTGTGAATCATTTTCAATAAGATTACAACTTATCTTACGGTGAAACAAAAGTACTTGCGCATCTCTAAGAGAACCTAGGAAAGCTTTCTAAGGACATGTGAAGTCCGCCAACTCATAATATTAAAGGGCACCATAGTACCTCAAAATAGCAGAATACAATACATCCTAACAATACGTAAAATCGAGGTATTTTTATCTCTAACGTGATTTGTGATTAAAAAATTAAAAATATTTTTCTACAACTTTTTCAAAATCTAAATATTGGCCATACATTACTTTAACTTATGTATACATATATAGAAAAAGCCGTGATAGTTCGGCTATAAGATATAAAACTAATATAAAATATATTTATAAGAATATAAAAGCGTTAAAAATTTAGTGCTAAAAATTTCGTTTACATTTCTAAATGATTTTCACTTATTTATAAGACAAATATAAGTAAGTATTTCGTAGAGTGAAAAATACTCGACATCCTCTAGTAGCAATAAAATGCAGAGCGATCTGCAAAAATTTCGGACGCATAAAATTTTAAAATATTTTCCTAATGGTAAGTTTGTGTACTTGTTTGTGTTATATTGTAGCTTTGCTTGAAAAACGTGTAAAATGTTTTTAATATTTTGTATTTTCTACGGCATGAAAAATCTGTAGTTAAGTGAATAGTTGATAAGTTTTTATCACTATATTGTAATTGTAATTATTAGCAAAATAACTATAAAGCTAAAAATAAGATGGCAATTTATGTTTGTGTATGTATGTATATATCTAAAATTTACAAAACACCTTTAGTAAAAAAATTATACCCTACCTGCTAAAGAAATATTTTTTGTTACCATTTCTATGTAAGTTCTTTGAATAATCGATGAATGCATTCAGGTCGTTATCTGGAAGGCTCTCGTTGCACGTGATATGAAATAAATGCAAGCGACTGCATTCGCGAAATACATTTTGCAAGACATCATATAGATAACATATTCTTTTGAATAAAAATAATACAATAATATGGTATTCCACATTTATCTTTCCATTTTATGTAAAAATTTCGAAGACTTGTTTCGAAGGGTATCAAATATCACGTATATAATAACAACCTGCGTCTGTTTTTCCGAGTGCGTATAACCTGAATCTATTTAAGGTACATGTTAACAGGCTTCTCCTGGGCAAATTCGCTAGATCGTAGACCTTATCTGTGCCTTCGAGCTAAGATGAAGGTCAAAAGAAAGCCCATTTCTAATAATAAAAAAAACTAATACCAAGAAGCAACGTGAAACAAAGGCAATTAATACTAACCTGAAACACCTTTTCCAGAATCGTGAGATACAATGTTAGAACCACTGTTTCAGGAGCACTGCATTGAATTATCTGTCCAAAACATGCAATTATTTAAAAAAAATAGTTGTGTAATTTGTATGATTATCATACCTACAATAAAGAATTTCGTGAAATTGCCGCATTATCATTCTTTTTTTATATTGAAGCTGATTTTAAACGGCTCTGTCCATTAATATCGTTATAATTTCATTAAAAATAATTGCTTTTTGGCATGGCCGAGTGTATTTCAGCACTATGTATATATGCAGTGACCCCGTTTACAATTCAAGAGTTCTAACCTAGTTTTTTTGGTTTTCATCACTTTTTGGCTCCATTCTATGTACATAAATATATTAATTATTTTATATAACTTACACAATAATCACTTCCATTAAAGTGCAATATTACGCTTGAAGCTTGTTACGACGTACTATAAAAATGTAATATACATCAATTTTACCTTCTTTGACTCCGATTTCAATTTAAGTTATTGTGACTTCTGACAGTAACAGATTTTTATTAGAAAAAAAATAGCCTATAGCACTCGGTGGTAACGTAGCATTCTATTAGTGAAAGAATGCTTAGAATCGAATCAGTACTTTCAGAGATTACCCCATACATACAAACTTTTCCTCTTAATAATATTAGTGTAGAGATACTAATTAAACATGTGTTCGGCCCTTTTTAACATCCCACTGCTGGGCACAGGCCTCCTTTCAGTACGAGGGGAATCAGGCCATAGTCCACCACGCTGGCCAAGTGCGGATTGGCGGACTTCACATATCTTTCGAAAACTTGCTAAGTTCTCTCAGACATGCAGGTTTCTTCACGATATTTTTCTTCACTGTAACGCAAGCGGTAATCATGTTAAAAATGATTCGCACATGAAAATATCAGAGGTGCGAGACTCGGGATTTGAACCCGCTTCACTCGGTTTCCCAAGCGAGCGCGTTACCACTGGGCTACCACTGCCTTACTAATTAAACATAAGAAAATATATTTTAAAAGTAGAATACGATTATACTTTTGTAGCTTACGATGGAGTACAGTGTGAAATAATTTCAATAGGATTTCTTGATAAAGGCGAAAATTGGATAACTATTAAATGTTTAACAAGTGTGAAAATTTTTTTTGTAATATGATAAAAAATCCATATTATCAAAACTTACAGACGTATAGACAAAATTTACCAACATATATTTTCAAAATCCAAACAGCATAACAAATACTAATTAATAAATTATAGAGAAATTATTGTTTAGTATGTTTACAAAATCATTATAATTACAAAGCAAGCAACAATTATAAATTACATTACTGCCTTTCATTTAAATTGCAGCCCACACATATCTGCTATTATAATTAGACAATCTATCCTCGTCTATAGACCTTTACAGATCTACTTGTTCTATTTTGATTTGACTGGCTTTGTGTATGTAATAGCCAGTTCAATTATTACACTTAGTTACGAATAATGGACCTGAAATTCGTAGACACCTAACATGTATAACAATAGTAGTAGATTCGATATTTTACATATACAAAATCATGGCTTAAATATACTAACTTGCATTAATTTACTTCATTTTTTATGCATTTAAAATTATATGTATGTATGTATTCAGCCCTTTTTAACGTCCCACTGCTGAGCACGGGCCTCCCTTCAGTACGAGGGGGATCAGGCCATAGTCCACCACGATGACCAAGTGCGGGTTGGCGGACTTCACATGTCTTTCGAAAACTTGCTGGGTTCTCTCAGACATGCAGGTTTCCTCACGATGCTTTTCCTTCACAGTAAGGCAAGTGGTAATCATGTTAGAAATAATTCGCTCATGAAAATATCAGAGGTGCGAGACCCGGGATTTGAACCCGCTTCACTCGGTTTCCCAAGCAAGCGCGTTACCACTGGGCTACCACTGTCTGTTTGAAACATACTCTCATTCAATGACACCTCTGTCTCGACCATATTTTTTAAACGTCCATTGTTATACTTTTGTAATAAAAACTACTATTTATTCGACAGACAAAAATTCTAAAAACTATAGATTCGGCCTCTGTATTCTATTTCTATTGAATGTCTATTCCAATAAGATTTACCAAAAAATATTAAATGTACAGATTCGGCTTAGTTACAATTTTATTATATGTATAAATTTTTGTTAATCTTATTTGAAAAAGTATACTGGGACCATGAACGAATTAGCCACAAATTGTTCATGACTTGGACGATGGTCACATATATATATATATATATATATATATATATATATATATATATATATATATATATATATATATATAGTGATCATCTAATAATAAAAATAAGTTAACTATTCAAAATGTTTCATATTATTGCTAACAACTAGTTACTTTGTAAAAAATAATTACACCACCGAACAAGACAGGTTCTGGAGATGAACAATTTTTAATTTTTACTTAAACCCGTATTTGCCCTTTTCCCACACTACTCTTACTGGGTTTGGTATATGATTTTTCTTTTTCCCTCTTTTCTCTATCAGCCGTAATCTCAAAACACACTTTTCATCTACATATTTCATACAGTCTAACCACGCCTTCCTTGTTCTACCTCTACTTCTAAACTCATCCACATTCATACGTACATAAATTTTGCTTACATGGCCACAGTTAATTTTATATTTTTCTAAAAATAAAAATATTTTGGCTTGGATAAAATATTTTCCAAGCTGCTCCTGTGCGAGTTGCATATAAACATTGACGTTTAGTGTAGCCGAACGAACGAACCTTATATTTTTACACGATTTTATTGAAAGTGATGCCATATGTCAACCTCACATCGACTTTGAATTGGACAGTCATAAACAAAGAGTTTAGATTAAATATCCACGTACATATGTATAAAACACAACAAACAAATATACATTTACATAACACTTACATTCTAATTAATTATTTTGTTATACTCTTTTATGAAGTGTCCGTACTTACAATAATTTTTAACTGTACTGTTTTATGTTAGCCAGTAATAAGTTTTGAATTTTCAAGATATAACAAAAACATATAACATAATAGAATTCACTGTTTACAATTATTTGTATGCCATAATTTAGAGGAAAATCGAAATAAAAAATACAAGAAAACTAATCTATATTTACAGCATAGAATATATTGATATTAAAGCAAATGATGCCAGTATTCCCGTATATATACATACATACGACATAAAGAAAAAATGAATTAGTATACAAAGAAGATACTATCAAAGAATAGTAGTTTTAATATGGCACATCATATAGATATGATTGAAATCTGCTATTACTCTATGTAACAAAACTTTATAAGCTTTTTAAGACATCGATTCAATATCACAATTCCAAAGAGATAGTCGATTAAAGTAATATTTTTGCTACAATTCTTCCTCTTTTGCAAGAGTCCGTTAAGCATTTGCGAAAGTGCTACTTAAGTCTAGGAGCTAATATTACTGGAACTGGAAAATGCTAACACGGCAACAGCACTTTCTTACAACTGACTTGGATAACAGTGGGAAAATAAGGGTCCTATCTTTTACATAAAATTCGCTTTGGATTTTTTAACCTGAAAATAGCTTTAATGTTGTTATATTCTGGTAGTAATAATTTGTTTGATTATTTTAGTTTACAAGAAAAAGATTTCAAAGTTGCATACAAGCAATAAAATGTTTTTCATTCCATGTTTAGTGGTTTCGATAAAGAAGTAAATTTTTTATCCCACTTAGCTTGAAATGTAATAAAACTATATGAACATCAAATTGGATAATATTGAAACTGATTCATAAGACTACGAAATATATAGATATTGTTTTATGTATATAATATGTATACCTTTTTTTTCGATTTATTGGCCAATACATAACAAATACATTATAATTTGCAATTTAAGTACCACGAAAACCTCTATGTTAAAATACAAATAAACTATATGTAACGATGAGTAACTTCTACAAACCCATTTAAAATGCTATATATTAACAACATAATATTCTAATCTGCCTTTTTTATAAGTAAGTTAAACAATAATAACTGATTTGAATCATTTCTGATATTCCATAAATTTAATTACTTTTTTTAGGCTTGCAACTTAAAATATGGATTACAAATCTTATTTCATACACAAAATGTGCCCAATTTTTATGTAAATTGTGGATAAAACTCCATCCCATTTACTTCATTTTATTACATATTAGTGATAATTTTTCGCTTCAATAGAAAACTAACAGTCAAAAAAGATTCCGATTATTTACGAACAACAAATTGCGTAGTAAAAAGTGATAGCGGTTTCCGGAAAGCACACTCATTTGCCGCTTATCATGCTAAGATAGCGAAAAGGTCGTAAAAGGAAGCGAGCTGATGAAATATGTACTTACGCGTACCCTCCCTAATATTGATGAAGAAAAACTAAAAAAATATCTGGTGTAAGCTCAACTTTGGTGAAATATTTTCGTGGTTGAGCCGCATATTATAAGGCTCAAGATGCGAAGTATATATCCAGAGTTCAAGGTTGAAGGGTCTCTTTAGTAAGTGAGAATCATAGATGTGAGGATTTTCTTTTTAAAGCTAAGAGCTCAATTGATATTGTTACGTTACATTGATTCTCCAATCGGAAGTTATAGCTGGTCACTAGAAATATGCCGGGGCGCCGTAGTAGTTATGCGCAAGCGATCCTGCGGCGTCCCACTAAGGCGGGGGGAAGGGATGTCGGGTTTTAGTGGGTAGTACCGGCTCTTCTAGCCGGTGAGCCCCACATAACCACCTGGGGGATCAGGTGGTATGCGTAAATGCATTTCCCGACAATAATAAAAAAAAAAAAAAAAAAAATGGTCACTAGAAATATAATAGATGTTTTTTGTATACGCGTACCAGAACTACTTCCATATCTCCTAAACTAACGCGCCTAGCATCCGATTCTTACAACTCACCCAGTCAAAAGGCTACGAAAACTCATTTTGTCGGTTACGACACTAAAATAGCTTAGAAGTTAGTTCACTATCACTTTTAAAATCGTTTAAGTCGTTCTTCTGCTATTCCGGGTGATCCTCACTCTCTTTAAGTTAAAAATAATCTTCGGTACAAAATATTTATAAATATTAGCTTTTAAAAGATTGCTAACTTATGTTATAAATAATATTAATGAGTTTTATCATATGATATTTCTTTTTAACCCCCGAGGCAAAAACGACGGGGTGTTATAAGTTTGACGTGTATGTGTGTGTGTGTATGTCTGTTTGTGGCATCGTAGCTCCCGAACGTATGAACCAATTTTGATGATTTCTTTTTGTTTGAAAGGTGAATTAGTCTGGAGTGTTCTTAGGTATGTTTGATGAAAATCGGTCCAAAATGGGATTTTTAAATTTTTAATTTATCACTTGCTTAAAATAATTTTTAAAATAGTATGTAATATATAAATAACCCAGAACAGATAGAACAGATTATTATTAAATCAAAATATCCGCTTATTCTCAATATTTTAAAATTATCTTATTAAACCTACTGTTGTGTAATATTTTCTGTTGCTAATCGTCCGTTAATCGGATCATAAAAAAAAATATTCGTCTGACTATTTTCGGTTTATTATAAATATCTGCAGTGCCATCAATGTCACTATTGTTGGATTCTATATAATCAATTCATAAATAATCGATTTTTAAGCGCATATCTATGTGCAAAAAATAAATAAAATTGGATTGTTGATTTGCAGGGTCAAAAGTTTTTATGTGTTTTAGAAGAGAGGCGCCCTAACGGAGGTAAAAACGGATTTTCTTAGGAGAAGGTTTCTCTATCAATAAAACAATTTTTATATTTGGTGCAAAATAAAAAGCACAAGTGATAAATTGTTTCGATTAAAGTGAGTACATCTCAATATAATTATATAAAAGTTATATTTAGTACACTCCTCTAACATTTAATAATCAAGTTTACTATTATAAACAAGTATTTTTATTTCAAATTCGTAAAGTTCTTACCTTAGCATATAATAACCAAAATTTTTGAATACGTCCAAAATACCGATATCATAAAATATCACTGACACTGTCATTATAAGCAATCTCGTACATTAGGGTGCATACCTAAGCCTCTGATCCCAGAATATGAGCAACCGAATTCTGAACACACTTTACCCATCAACAGGAATAATAAGTATATGAATAATTCATTTACGGACGACGCTAGTTGACGAATAGTGACTGAGAATCAATAAAGCCCCTCATTGAACAGTGAAAAAGATCATGCTCGTTCAGCCCTGAATAAAGATTTAGTTGATTTCATTTGTGCGTATAGTATCTACTAAGGCTAGTACATTTGAACATGTTCATTATCTTCGAGTAAATATATAAAAATCAATTGCTGTTCGTTAGTCTCGCTAAAACTCAAAAACGGGTGGACCAATTTGAATAATTCTTTTTTCTTTCGTCAGGGGTAATTTAAGTATAAAAAATGGGAAAACCCAAAAAAAAACAACTTGAAAATTGTAAAGTTCAAAACTGTTTATTTTGCACCATATAAACTATTATATCTAAATATTCCATACTAACCGTTAAAACGTACCTAGGGATAAACCCGTGCGAAGCCAGGGTGAGTCCCTAGTATATTTATAAATATTAATGAACTCTTTAAAATTCATCAAAGTCATTTAGAACATTTTACAAATTCTATAATTGCCTGGCATTTCATGCCTTTTCATTCCTATCACAATTTTAGTACTAATTTAATAGCCAAGCATTCGCTACTCTAGTACTAGAATGGATACTTATATAAAAAAGTGCTCATATCATCTTCCCTTATCCTTAAAAGTATGTACTACGCGTAAAATACTTACAGGAAAAATATAATAAAAAGTAAATATGGCTAAAAATATACAAATGAAATAGTAATATATGAACCATGAGGGTTTACGAGTCCGACGCGCAGCCCTTTTGTATTAATTAGTATATACCCGTAAGCCCTGACCTTCCAACTGATTTATAGATAATACATAACCTTGATTGGTAAATCTAGATATTTCAAATTTAAAGCTCTTCTAATATCTTAAAGGTAAATTAATAAAGGTTTTTAAACTTTGTCTCTAGAAGGGTAGAAAAGGGCGGTAAAATTTATAAAGGAATATTTTTCTACGCAAATAAACTGGTAACTCAATATTAAACTCTTCGACAGAATTAACGAAACAATTTATTCGGAGTTTTTATAAAATTATATCGCCTAAGAGCACAATTTTTACTGTTAAGCGATTGAATTTCTTTTTTTAATTGTAACGAGACCATTTTGGTTAGTATTTGTGAGGACAATAATTTATTCTGCTAAAATCTATTTGAAACTTGGTATTAATTTTATTGATATAATACGTAAGTTTAATTGCCATTATCTTTATTGCTAACACATAAGCCCGTTTAGAATTTTTATAAAATATTTTGATCATTTGTTAGTTTCTCTGACTATCTAGTCTATGAAACCCACTTTTCGCCGAATCTGTTAGATAAAACGTTTGAATACGAATTTAATCTATGGATCAAAATCTAGGGATCTCTAAATCTGGGGATTCAAATTCAAATTGAAATTTAAAATATTTTTTCAGCATTATAATATTTGCATTCTCATTATATTATATGCATTCTTATTAAACCTGCCAAAACTACTGAGAATTTGAGATTTAAAATAGAGTTTTAAAATAAAAAATCCAGAAATTAATGGAAACTTCTTTCAGGTTAGTCTGACTTTGACCAATTTTATTTATTATTATCACATCATTCTAACATATATTTTTTTTAATTTGGAATCTTTTATTTATAATCCAAATGGTATTATTGCGACAGGATGAAAAAAAAACAAGAAGAAACTTTATCTACCATTTGTTACAAGCTCGACATGAAACAAACTAATCAAATTAAAAGTTTCATGAGTAAAAAGTAGTTAACGGCATCATTATTTACTTTTACGTTAGTTACATAGTTATTTTATTCACACTGAATTTTGTGGTATGAAACCTCTAAATATTTAGTATTCAATAGGTTTTTGTAGTTAAATATCTATACACCTCTGGACACCTGTGATTGTTGATCTTGCACCTTAAATTACCGACCATATTTTGCATGGAATAGCAAAAGAAAACTTCATGAAAACTCGAAAACACGCGTTTTCTTAGACATAAGACTAATTTAGATCGATTTATCGCCCCTGAAACCCACTGTGTACTAAATTTCTTAGATTGAAATATATATATATATATATATATATATATATATATATATATATATATATATATATATATATATATATATATATATATATATATATATATATTAATAATAAGTATTGCTCGTTTAAATATATTAGTTATAATCTATAGGTTATTAAAAATGACAGCTTGTGTTAAACATGTAGGTACATACAATATAAAATTGAATAAAACATAATATAACTTGACATTGGCGAAGTAAATTGTGCCCAAATTGCAAGCCTATATATAAACCACAGAACAAAGAACATTGAACATAATGTTAATTACAAAAAAAAAAAAATTATAGAATGAGAAAATAGTCATCAAAATATCTCTTAAAATTCTTATCTTTATACAAAATCATAGAATATACTTCTCCAAACGAAGTAGATAAAGTAGAAGAGTTGAAATCGTATGAGTTTATAGCAAATTAGAATTACACATCTTTTTCAGGATTAAAGTAAAAACCAGTTTTATCCAAGAAATATATCTAAACTATCCCTTTCGTATTACCGGTGTCACATGATAAAAGATATGGTTTACCCAGCGTCAACAGCAAAAAGTTCTCTAATGTCGAAGGAGGATTATTCTGTCGGTCGTACCGAAATGAATCACCGATTTACTGTGTAATAAAATCAAAGAGCGATCTTTCTTTTTGTTGAAATCTCAACTTGTAAATCCTAATTCTCTAAGCGACTTTTAAAAATCATATTAGTGTAATAACGTTTAGAATATTACTACAATTGCAAAAAATAATCTTGCTTATAATAGAATTATAAAAAGTCTGCGACGATTTTTTTGATTTAATGGGTTCACAATTTTTTTATTATGTAAGATAATAGTGAGTTTAAAGATTACTGAAAAATGCGATTTGAAGTGCTTTAGTAAATACATGGTATATTTAGATAGTTGGAGGGCTGGAGAGTAACAGACGCTACTTTTTACCGTGGGAGATTATCTTATTCCCACGGGAAAACATGTTATAATGCAACCGACAACAACTGATCATATTTATGTATATATATATATATATATATATATATATATAATATATATATATATATATATATATACACACTCATACATATACTCTATCTATTCCATACTAACCGTTAAAACGTAACTAGGGACGAGCCCGAGCGCAGCGAGGGTGAGCCGCTAGTTTACTATAAATACCTATAAGAAAAAAATTAAGATCACTTCTGTCTAAATTGATTTTCATCAAACTTGATTATTTTATTGTAAAATAATATTTTAATCAGGTTTTTGTAATACTTACTTTTATTACTTACATATATCTTCTACCTTTTTGAAAACACAAAATATAGGCAATTTCCATTGATAATTTAATTTAGTTAAATTACCTAATAGATATGTAGATGTTATAAAATTAATTGAATAGGATATTTAGCAAATACAAAAATTTTGAATGAAAAAGAACTTCAAAAAAATGGCCTAAATGAAATATATAATATAATTCTATTTCTTTTGTTGTAAAATATAATTTTTATTCGGAAATAAATTTTACTAGACATTAGACAATACATTAGCTTATATGATAGTTAGGTATCTATCATTCACCCATCAATATAAATCTTCGACAGAAACCAAATTCGATTTATTACGGTCTTAAGGATACCTGAGAAACGTCGGATCGCGTCAAGTACCCGATCCTTTTCTATCCACTATTTGACATAGGGAGGCTTATTTTATTTAGTTCAAACATTCTTGGATTTCATGTAACTGTCCACAGAAAAAAATCTTGTATTGTATTTATGACATGCTTCAATTTATACTATAGAGAGATAAAAAAGTATTACTTCCAGCTGCTACACATAACAAATTCAGAAATACATTTAACAAATTACCGTAAAGATTCAATGGATATTTTTGTTTGACAAACGACCAATTTTAAACACTCTAATTGGTAAAATTCTCGAAAAAGTAGCGAACTTCGCCAATTGACCACTTTTTCGATTAAAATAATATTACGAGGTAAAAGCCAAAGGTAATGAAGAGATGGTACAGCAATAACCGCGGCAGTGAAAATTTATTCCGGGTTTATCTTCATGATGTTTCGCCTTCGCAAAATTCAGACCTATCAAAGGAGTCATAAAAAACCCGCAGTATCTGAAAATTATTATTTTTTGTATTAAATTGTTTATAACTTACGTAAATAAATTCTAATGTAAATGTTTTAGTGTTTAAAATACAGTATTAAGTAGCTACTTTCATAACCAAAATTTTAAAACAAACCCCTTCTTATAAATCTCAAAACTTTTACTCGTGCACAATTTGCAAATTAAATTTGTAAATGTTTTGAATGCTTACAGTGTAAAATCTTTAAATTACCCATTTGAGTGATTGAATCTACTTTAGGAGTTTCCATACAATAAATACAAAATATAAGTTTACAAAGGTTTGATAAATCCCTTGGGAAAAGTGTTTAGTATATTTAAAAAACTTTTACTCGTGCACAATTTACAAATTTGAATTTGTAGATGTTTTGAATGCTTACAGTGTAAAATTTTTAAAGCACCCATTTGAGTGATTGAATCTACTTTAGGAGTTTCCATACAATAAATCTATAATAAAACTGTAGAGGTCGAATGTCTATACATAGAAAAAAATGCTAAAAACCGAGTCAGGGGGGTGTAAGAAGAGAAATAGAACAAATCCAGATTTTTTTTCATTTTTTTTGTTTTTCTGTCTGTTTGTCCGTTTGTCTGTTTGTACGGGCTAATCTCCGAATCTATTGGACCGATTTAAATGAAATTTTGCGTGGCGGTATCTTATATCCCCGGTCAACATCTTAGACAATTTTCATCACGGAAAATTAAAGGGTTCCCGTGGGATAGTTAAAAAACTATAGTAATTTATACAGCTTAGTACACAATAACTACTCATTGGATTTTAATGAAATTTTACAATAAAATAGTTTATATATCAGAATAACAAATAGGCTACTTTGTATCCCAGAAAAATGTATGGTTCCCGCGGGATAAATTTGTTTTTGTTTGTCTAGAGGTGCAAAAGGTCGCTAGTACAAAATATAAGTTTACTAAGGTTTGATAAATCCCGTGGGAAAAGTGTTTAGTATATTTAAAGATCTGATTGTCTATTAATGTGAAGAAGTTAAACTTCTTTAATTTAATAGAAATATACATATCATACAGACAAATGAGCATAAGAAAATTAATATAGCAAATAAGTAATTTAATTTGTATGTTATCTTTTTTCAATTTCAATTTGAAAGAAATTCTCACCATGGTCGGAGCCTAGTTTCACTCCAATTGTATCGGACCGTCATCACATTTGCTTTAGGCAAAGAAGGTCCAAAAATACTATTGGATATAAAGTAATGCAGTATAAGTCCCACTTAGACCATTCTCAGTGAGATAAGGTGTAGTGACTAAAAATTGGCATTTTATAAAGTTACATACAAAAAAAATTTACCTGACAATCAGACAAACAAAGGTTCAGAGAAGCCTTCGTATCTACTACTAAACTAATAATTGTCAAAAAAAGAAATAACACAATATAGTCACTGCTTTTAGTGTTTCAACTCGTTACAGCATTTACAGTCTTTGATTTTTCTGGAAACATCTCAACTTCCATATCGCAAGCAAATTGTTTGCCAGTTTCTAGCAAGATATTTTCTTTTTGTGAAACTCGTCGAATGTCTCAATATAACTTTTTGCTTCATAACCTTAATACAAAAGATATTAAAATTATAATACTTTCTTAGATTTACGCGAATATTTGACATTTTAAATAAAACTATCGATTCGGATATAGTCTCTCCCGTGACCATGGATGCTGTAAAGCATTCGAAACGTCGGGAACCAAAAATCAAAATAAATCCGCGAAATAATCCGAAAAGATAGTTTTATTTAAAATATTAAAATTAGTTTGAACTTCAAACATACCAAGTTCCATAGAATTAACCTCTATCATTAAAAATAATGTGGTATTATTTAATTTTTGCAACAAAAAATTTGCATTTTGTTAAATATTCATCGTGCCTGTCGAACAATTTACTTACAGTCTGTTACTTTGTTTGACTAAACAAAGCCTAAAATAACGTAGTAACGTTGAAATTGATAGTACCTCTTAAAGTGAAAATTTAGCAGAATACTCCTGTAAAAATACAATTCATATTTATTTCGTTCAATATATGGTGTGATTATATCGAAATTACCGCACACCAATGATATGGCAATCAGACTCTACGATGATTTATTGGCTACAAACAGCTCTAGTGTGATAATTAATTATTGAAATATCCTGTACATAACATTTCCTTTACACGGTGCAATGATTATATAATTATAATTATTATTACAACTATCAAATCAAAATATACTTTATTCAAATAGGCTTTTACAAGCACTTTTGCATATTGACTTTTTACATTATTAAAATTTAAATTAAATGTCAGTAGGTATATCCGTGAGAATCTACCACTGGCTCAGAAGGTAGCTCTGCTGAGAAGAGCCGGCGAGAAACTCAACAGTTGCTCTTTTAAAATAACATTTGTTTTCAATATTGCACTACAATTATCTTCTTATCCTACGTGAGATCCAGTCAGACATTAGTCCCACACATTGACATCTACAAAGTATTCCGTGATGGTGTAATAAGCTTTATTCAATAATATATTTTTAATTTAAGACTTAAATTGTTTAAATGGTAAGCTCAATATCGATGTGGAATTCTATTACATATGTATACACCTTGCCCTATAAACGATCTATTCACTTTTTGGGCTAGGCTAGACTATATCATGTCATATAATGTAAATTTTAAAAATATATTTACATTTATTCAGATAATTCATTTAATAATAAAATAAATAATTTCTCAATGGAAATAAAGGTTTATTAACTAATATTAATATCACTTTTCTATTTCATTTTACTTCTGTAGTGTTTTCAAGAGAAATATGGGGTCAGGAGCAAATTTCATAATATAGCAATAACTTTTTCTTATTGGTATATTTTCCATTATATGTATATTTGCAGTATTATTAACCTCTTACATTAAACGCGAAGAACTAATAAACAAATATAAATTTAATTATAGGTTAGTATCGTGTAGTTGCAAATGTAAAGACGCCCGCCCGTCTTTACACAAAAATAGCACGCCTGTACACCGCTTAAAAATAAATTATCGAAATAGTTATCAATTCATGACAAGCATAGGTAATGGGATATTGGCTTAAGAGATATAATATTTTCCTGAAAGAAATCGACATTACGATAACAATTTCGAAACTTCCATTACTAGAATATTCTTTGTTTTATGTTTAGTATAAGAGCCGCAGCGTATCGAGCAATCAGCACAAGTTGGAAAATATGTGACAATCGAGAATACGAAGAAGTAAAAAGTGAAGTAAAATGGAGTAGTTTTTATAGTTAAAAATAATCAGAATGTTATCCTTAAGAGGTGAAAAAAGCCGTCACTAAACATGTATCGCAAGTGCTATAGACTCTTTTAAGTATATATCTATTATGCTTTAATTTCCGATCCTAGAATTCAACATTTTTGACATTAGATCTTAATTATTTTTTCTCTCTTGCAAAGTCCCTTAGTTACGCTTTAACGTTTAGCATAGATTTCTCAAAGATGAGATATTTACCCGCAATAAAAAGTATCTTATATGTTGACCCGGATAATCAGCTATCATCACCAAACATCAAAATCTGTCCAATAGTTTTCTCGTGATGCGTTCCCAGACAGACAAACAAAATTCTAAAAACTGTAGATTCGTTGTCTGTATCGATAATAATGACCATTTCAATAAGATTTTCCAAAAAATATTTAATATACAGATTCGACACAGTTAAAATTTTATTATATGTATAGATTATACATTTATTTATTATTGCTACATGTTCTCTTCGCGGAAGGCACAATACAATAAATAGTTTACGAAATCTCTCAATAATAGTTCGCCTTTATCTTATCTGAAAGACATTCCCGTAGTCCGGTTATACGGAACTTCGAAATTAGTTTTGAAGTGCTTAATTTTCCATTTAATATAAAGTACTTTCTGAAAACAAAAATTAAAATTTGAAGACGTTAAAATAATACTATATATATAGTTAAGTTACACAGAACTAGGTTTCAACACTTTGTAAACGCTTTTTATTTACATAGTAGCCACCAAACTAGAGGAGTTTAAGTTTTATCTTTTGATTCAATCAGCCAACTGAAATTAAGCTACAGCAAATTTTTAATTAAAAAGATACTAAAAAGAAGAAATAAAGATAATTCATTGATTTCAACCCGTCTGTTTTCTAGGGATGTGTACACAAACTCACAGCATTTAATATTTAAAAACATAGATTGCTTATATGCCGTGGTAGCACCATGGATCTCCTGTCTGTCTGTGAGACGGCTGTATCTCATAAACCGTAATAAGTAAAGAGTTGAATTTTTTGCAAAATATGTATTTCTATTGCCGCTATAAAAACAATTATAAAAAATAAATAAAACATAAAAATAAAAAATTACAATAAACATTTTTTAAATTATTATTATGAATGTCAGCCAGTATAAAATGGCATGGTTAAATTTTACACTAACTCCCAGACTATTAATGATTACTTGTAGTAATTCCTTACTTAACAAACGCGTTTTTTGAGTCTACAAGCACTAAAAATAATCCAGTAAGTTAAGTGTATTTTAAGCTTGACCTCGACTCGACTGATAGAATAAACAATAGGACTTAATCTATTACGAGTATAATAAAAGAAGTCTCAATGAAATCCATTCAGCCTTAGGTTTCGAAGGATACAATCAAATAAAGAGCCTCAGGTCTTTTGATTTGGTTCTAATAGATACAAAATTTCGAAAGTATTCAGCTTATTACTTTGACCATCTTACAATTCCATTATGTGTTAGAGATCCCTACAAAATGAATTACCTGAATTATCGTCTAATATTTAACTCAATTTATCAGAGAACTATCACTTTTGTTCGTAGTCCAACGCTCAACCACAAACAGGGTAATCTAATTAACTCTATATTGACTCGTTCGCCTGTCTGAATTCCCTTGTCGCAATTCAGTATGGAACAGTCGAAAGTGTACTTAATAGGGTCAATTACAATTATTGATTTTAATTTTTTACTATACTTCGTTTGTTGTGAATGTTTAAACGTTAAACTATTAGTATTCTTTAAAACACGTGGCAAAATTCGTGCTGAACTAGATTATGACAATTTTTAAAAGTAAAAAAGTACACTTCTAATATTAACTAACTAACATCCAGAATTTATGATCGTCGAATAATATTATTTTGATATTTTAAAAAACATAGGTAAAAATAAAAAGACACTAGGTTTAGGGCGCAGTGTCAAAAAAATATAATAAAAAAATTTAAGAGTACGTGTATGAATGTATACACGCGCAAGAAGTAAAACTTCTGTATTTTATCGGTACTCTTTATGAAATTCAATTTCTGTTTTAAATAATTAGGATAGGTGGGATACTAAAAATAATGCATATTAGGCATATTACAATCATATATTTATAGAATATCTTTTAACCCCTCAACTGTCGCTGTCATTTTACAAGAATATGGCGCATCTGTCGGCTACTTTCCGAGGACCTGCGCGAAATATGTACGCATCATTAAAATAACAATATTTCTTAAAATTTTTATATATAAGCTATATATAAAGCTTATATCGTTAGAATCGTTTTAAAATAAACTAAGAATATATATATAAATGAGTTCAATTGTATTTAATAATATATAGTTAATTCTAAGTTGAAATTACTGAAAGTGATTTTTTAGCAGTATATAGTATGAAAACAGGAATTATTACAAAATAAAACTATTATTTTAAAAAGTTACAATTTAATTTAATAATTGATACAATATTTTATATTAATTGATTAAAACAACACAACTCACTGTACATTTTTTTTATACCACAAGCTTTTACAATAACATGTCTCAATCATAGCGACTTAGCGCTGGATAAAAAAGAGGTTTTTTTATACTTTAATTCTGAGAGCATTGAAGATCAAGAGATTTAGGATAATCATTTATATTATAGTTTAGTCCACATACGTTATACTGACATAGTTTGAGTTCTTATAACTATTTAGTTTACGAGAATTAAACAATAAACCAAACACTTTAAAATAAGTACTAATAAACGTCATCTCGAACTTTGGATCGCAGAGCAAATTCTGTTTAAATTTTCATTAAAATATATGAACATCTTACAATTTAGTGATATTTAAAATTAGAAAAATATAATAAAAAGACATGTTGCCTTATTAGAATATTTCAGAAATCAATTCTGAAAACTAACAATTTCACTATAAGAATTACAAGGGACAGCTAAAAAGTATGGATACGACCAATTCCATCACATCTGAACAGATTATGTTATGGAAATAAAATGATAATAAAAACATCAATAAAAAATAAAACAACTTCAAATATTAATTCGGACAGGAATTATTTTTTTTCAACTGTTTTTATCCTCCGACGCAAAAACGACGGGGAGTTATAAGTTTGACGTGCTGTGTGTGTGTGTCTGTCTGTCTGTGGCATAGTAGCTCCGGAAGAGATGATCCGATTTTGTTTTTGTTTTTTCTTAGAAAGGTGAATATTCGGAAGTGTTCTAGCTATGTTTGATGAAAATCGGTCCAAGATGGCCGCCGCCACAAAATAGCGGATTACATATTATTTCACAACTCCCTCAATATGGGTATCAAATGAATTAGGGTTGACTAGTATAATACACACTACGATAAATTTCAAATCCAAGATGGCCGCCGCCACAAAATGGCGAATTACATGTCGGGGTTACTTTTAAATTTTTAATTTAAATTTTATAAGATTGAAGTATTGTGCCAGTTACTGTATTGAGTATTTAATGGACTCCGTAGTTATAGTAGTAAACAAAATTATAGTAGAGTATAAAAACTTTGTAATTAGTACTCACAGATGTTTTAAATCTGAACTTGAAAGTTTTGGATGCCTTTTGTTAAGTAAAGGACACTTTTTAATGAATATTGCTGGCAGGTAGAAGCTTTTATACATATTTTTTTAATTGAAAAAAAAAGTTGAGCATCTACCCTAAAAGCAACAAATACTAATTATCACTAAGTAAACATACATACGTAGCTATACTAACCTCCTCCCATATAAAGTTCAGCTCGTCTTCGATGTTCAGTCACGTCGTCGAAACGAACAAAGGCGTGGTATAATATATAAATCAGATATTTTCGAAGTCGGTGCCAGCCGATGCAAAGCACATCTAATATATTTCGATACGTAAAACATATATTTACTTATTAGATATTTATATCTTTCAATATTGTCGGCTGGCACCGACTTCGAAAATATCTGATTAGGTATCTATTCTAAATGAAAACCTCCGTTTAGTTATTTTTTACATTTTAGAGCCTGGAAGTCGGTTTGTATTTTTTTTTAAGTTTTTATAGAGTTTTTTATACTACACCCTTGTTTGCTTCCGCTCTACATTGCCTACAATTGGTCTTTCTTGTTCACCCCACCGATCATAATATTGTAATCTAATAAGGCATGTTTTAAGCAATTTTGGTGCAGCTACAATAAACATAAAATGCAACATGATACTAGTGTAAGAGATGCAAATAAACATATTTTTTACCCGACAACGCGACGCAAAGGAGGGTAATGTGTTTATCAGTCTATGTATGTAAATACATAGGTATGTTTTTCCTTTGTGGCACTCTAGAAACCAAACGCGTGGGCCGATTTTGATGATTCATATGTCGTTAGTGTCGTATTTACGCGAGTGCTATAAGCTATATATAGCCTACGATACTCGCATTATAGTTAAAAATTAAAAATAGTTGAAAATTAAAATGGCGGATATCAGGCGCCAATTTGTCTCAGTAAAAAAATCTTCCAAATCAATCGAATGGGGTCTCAAAATAAATATTTTTGGTGATCACAAAAAAATTTAAAAGAACACAACTTACATGTTAGAGGTAATTTGGGATAAGAAATTGCTAAATATTAGGTTATACCTATGAAATTGTCGTTTAATATACAGAAAGTTAAAGTATTTTTTTTATAAATATTTTTCATTTCTATTAATCAAAATATGCACCCATGCTATTGATGCAATTTTATGCAAATGTACCAATATTGTTTTGATGCTAACGTTAAAAGCTGCTGCTATCTCATCCACAGATTGAGTATCATCAGCTTCCACTATCGCCTTTAATGCGTCGTTACTGATTTTAGTTTTCGGGCGACCACGGGGTTAATTTTTTAAGATCAAAATTTCGATGTTGGAAGCGTTCAGACCAATAACGAGTCGTGCGTTCGTTTGTAGTGTTCACTCGGCACTCCGTACACGTCATTAATATTGCGAGCCGTTTGTGCGGGATTGCTACCGCGATGGAACTCGTATTTCATAATTACTCGTATTTTTATTGCGTTCATATTGATGAAAAACAAACAAATGTAGTGAAAACAAAACACTAATTAATAAACAAACGACTGAATTCAAAAATAGAACTCCATACTTTTAAAATAAAATACATTTGAATATAGAATTTATTGCCGGCCATTCATAAATTACGTTTCCAATGGCCAGTAAGTATTGTAGAACGGCAATTTCAAAAGACCTATTATAACTTCAAATGTCTAATAAAATTAAAAAGCTGTAAATACAAAATACGTTTCATTCTTGTCGCGAAATGTACATATGTATGTCACCAACTGCATAATACTTTATTCCTTCGTCAACTTGTTTTCATCTTTTTAGTTAGCTTTTATGCAGTTAGGTTTTTTTATTTTTATGTTTCAAAGTAATCTGTAAGTTGAAATTATATCTGTAAAATAAAAATCGTTCTGTTTAAAAAAAACAATTTTTATTTTTGTAGGAAAACAGTTAAAATAATTTTATAAAATACTAAATTTCAAATAATGCTAAAAAAACATCAATCTGAATATTCTAATCAATATTAAAAAAGCCTTCCCCATACTATCCAACAGCCGTCAAAAATGGCGGCTCGAATTTGGGTTACGTGTTATTATATTAATAATTACTTAAAATCCAATAGAAAATTTACAAATTCAATTATACGTAGTTATTTAGTTATAAATTTAAATCATGTTAATAAAAATATAATGCTTTCGCTAGTGTATTTTTTATTCAGAAAAAGTGAAAATATAAGGACTTAGCGCGCGTGAATGCTTACGATGTTTGACAAATATAACAATTTCTGTATAAAATCTTTATTCAATACACATCCTATGAAATACAAACTGTTAATTACTTACCCTTTCATCATATTCCAATCCTTATACTAATAATTTTACACTATTTTATTAATTTTTTACTCACAAGTATTGAGTTCGAAGACCGCCAAAATTTAAATAAATTGTCTGCACAAATTACAAAAAATTATGTTATTGGAGTTATTACTTTTTTGAAATGTAGTATGATATTATTGCTTGTATTTTCCTTTACACGTTACAAAAGTTAGATAAAAATAAATATAGTTTAAATGCGAGAAATCACACATTAAATGACATCGGGACCAATCGACCTTTAAAAGGTCGCTTGACAGACAGGGGTCTTTTTGACATCGACCTTTAAAAGGTCGATCGACAGACGAGGTATTAAGGAAAGAATATAATATTATACATCATTTGTCAGACAATAACAACGGTTACCATGGCAACAAACGTACGTACATTTTTTCGTAACGTACTACATTTTTTTTAACACATTCACCAGCTTACCCCCCCCCCCCCCTCCCCCCCCCCCCCCCCCCCCCCCCCCCCCACCCCCCCCCCCCCCCCCCCCCCCCCCCCCCCCCCCCTCCAAGTCCAGCGTACGTAAAGAAGTTTCACTTCAAAAACATGTATGTGTATGTACGCACGTAAAAAATTATACTTCTTTGTCGTAACAGAACAAAAATAGCTAAAGATTTCATCCCTTATGTCACAACTATCTGTTTGTAAAAATAATGCAGCTAACTTCATCATGTCGCTTTCAGCTAACTTCATCATGTCGCTTTTTGGCTGTCGGTGTGCTCGCGTATCGTAAAAATTTTCCTCTCATATATTTTTCCAAACGTGCCAAAAGAAGTATAACTTCAATAATAATAACCCGTTATTCATTATTGTATACGAAAAAGAAAACTAAATATACAGAATATAGGAAAATGCACAAGAGGCGGCCTTATCGCTAAAAGAGCGATTTCTTCCAGGCAAAATGAGTGTAGGAAATAGTAGTAAGATAGAAGGGTCGTGAGTAATAAAGATATAGATAATACAAAATGTATAATATATTTATAAATATGGTCAAACTGTCACACATTATATAATAAATACAAAACAAATATAGTATAATTAAAATAAAGTATAAATAAACAATAACTAAATACTATAATTACATACATACATACATAGTATATTGTATTGTTTAAGATTCCTTTCTTCCCCCTTACTAAAACATAGCAAAGATTAAGCAAAGCAACTCGAAATAAATAGTTTTCATTTTGGAGTGTATAGTTGAAAATAGTGGTTTCACAAATACCTTATAATGCATATGTTAAGATCTTATGAGCTAAACCGGTCTCATAAAGCAGAATTAAATGAAATTGTTACTGTTAACCATATATTTCATTAAAGTAATTTACCTGAGTAGGTACACCAAGGTCTAATTCTATGAAATATTGAATACATATTGTTTGTGACAAACCAACATCCATGTTAATTATTTTCAAAGTATCGTCATAATATTTACAAAATATAATTTCGTTATTATATAAGGTTTTGAAACAAATACAAATAGTACAAAAAAGCCATAAAAGAACAGTATAAGTAATTAACTAAATAGTACAAGAGGATAAAACAACTTGCATTTTCTTCAAAAGGTACTTTAATATGTTGGGAAAACTGGGTTACCGTCTGTGTGAAGTTTAAATAGAACTGCCGCAGTCCAGTCTCACGCTTCAACGCGTTTATGCGAGAAGTCTAACAGCATTCACTTAATGTTTTCGCTAACATTATCACTTTTAAACTTTAATTATAATACATATTATTTTTCCTTATACCTCCTTTATCCTGTATCTAATTTCAAAAAAGAAAAGTGTGATTTTGAAGAAAATGCATACGAGTGTTTATTTTCTCTATACGTGACATCTTTGCATATAATAAATTAATTTTGGTTTTTCTTTTTTTAATAAATAAAAATATATCTTACGGTAAAGCCTATGGTAATGTATAGACATCAAAATTACATTTCAATTAAAAAAATACACCCTCGAATAACTTTATTTATAACATCTGTTCTGTTATATGTGTGTTATAAATACCATTCAAATTAGAAGTAACAATGAAATAATGTGATCGTAATTTTTACTTATATACTAATATTATAAAGAGGCAGAATTTGTTTGTTTGTTTGTTTGAACGCGTTAATCTCAGAAACTACTAATCCGATTTGAAAAATTCTTTTTGCATTAGATAACCCGTTTAATGAGGAAGGCTACAGGCTATATATCTATCTATTCAATATTCCATTAAAACTTGCCTAAGGATAAACCCGAGCGAAGCGAGGGTGAGCCGCTAGTATTTTATAAGCGGAAAAAATAAATCATATACGAGTAAATACATACATCAGAAGTTTAATAACGTTATTCATGAGAAGGATTGCCCATAAAAAAGTCATGTTTATTATTATAATACACAATTTTTTTTTCTTTGAACAAATAATGTAATAGTATTAAAATATAATATAAAAACTGAGAACATTACTTCTGTTTGGGGAATGCATATAGAATTATCTTGTCTAGCTTTAATAGTCCTTTTCAAAGGGGCTGTTTCTCAGAAATACTCGTGTTCAGAATTTGGCACAGTTAATATAATCGGTTACCTCAACATAAACGTGAGATAAATATTAATATATTCATTTCTGGGTGTAAATTACGAAAGGGATAATGTGAATTTAAGCAAAATAAATGCAAAAAATATAAAGAAAAAACTGTTAATTTTTTCCGAACAAAATAACAACACACACTCTTTTTATTGACAAATTAGAAGTTGTGTATTTTGGCATATAAAATATTTAATTGAATAAGATATAATTTAAAATATTTCGAATTTCTAAAATGTTATCCAAAATAGAAAACATAGAAAATAAAGTTCTGAAAATATCAACACTTTTTTTAGTATGATTATATGTACCTCAAACTTATTCTGTATTAGTAAGTTCTCACTGCAATCATACCTCTTCCATTTCTTATAATATCCACATACATTTGCTTGATGGCTAAGTAGTGGCTAAGACTTTGAGAGTGTAAGTAATTCTCTTATACCATTTATTTGTTTATACTTTTTTGACTCACGCGTTTTTTCACCCTCAGTATCATATATTAAAGTAAATATTTTGATGTTCTCCTAGCCGATTCCGGCTACGGCGGCCAATCTCATTGAGACTAGCCAACTGCGCAGGAGATATTATAGTGCACAAGTGTACGCGCAGACATAAGTGCACTCTCTATTCCTGCCACTCTCATACTCCGGTGGGACGACTACTCGACACGACCGGCGAGAGTTAAGGCGCAGGACCGACGGCTTTACGTGCTCTCCGAGGCACGGGGGTGAAACACCGCTAACTTCCCAATTCCGGGCTGTTACTGAGACTTACTATACAGAAAGACTCAATAACTAAAACTTGGCCCAACCCGGGACTCGAACCCAGGACCTCCGAGTGTGCAGCCGTACATGCTTACCACTACACCACCGAGGCAGTTAAGAAAATATTTTATATAGGTAATGTAAACAGAAAACTGCCACGAATTATGTATGTTATTTAAGGCAAAGCTGTTCGTAGAAAAATAGACGGCAGATAGATAAAACAGTATCTATAAATATTTTATCGTGGATCTTCCTGTGTATTTAAATACTTTCCTTAAAGGCATGTTTATTTAAAATCTATGTTTATATGTGTTTTATATATTAAATGAATTTATAAAATAATTCATTATTATTTTTTAAACTTATTTTTATTTTTTACAAAAAATATATAGTATAAGCTACAGCTTATACTAGCTAAAACTAATACTGGACATTTACTAGTATTTATCAACTGTGATATTGTCTTTAAAGAACGCATTGGGTGGTACAAAATATGATCTTTACCTTGTTAAAAAGCTGTTCTTTTATCGGAATGAATAGCTTTAGAAATATATTATTTATATACTTATAAATGATTAATTCGTAAGACAATACAATACAAATATAAGTAAATCGAATATTGGGCCGGGACATTGTATTGAAAGTAAAATATCAACTCATTCTACTACTTCTACTTATTTATTCTAGTTTACCAACAACACGCGAAAATAACTAAAGTAGCAATATAATATATATATATATATATATATATATATATATATATATATATATATATATATATATATATATATATAATTATACTTTATATACTTATTATACTTTCACAGCTATCACCTAAAAGCTATAATAGCAATGTTTATTCATTACTATGATATATATGATACTTAGTGCTTACTTAATCACTATAAGATGCCTTGAATACAATTATTCAACGAAATGTCACAACAATCACTGTTACACCTGTAAGATAAGTCAGTAGATATGTATACAATAACCATCCTAGTTGTGTCATCGTGGTAACTCTGTGTTTGGGCAATAATTGAAGTACGCCCTCAAAACTATAAATACGAATACACAATTAAAAAATTGTACCATTTTACAAGCTTTTATTTAACATGCAATGTACGAATATGTATGTTTGTCCCGGTGGAATCTTGCAACTCAATTTTCAAGCAGATATCTTTAACCAATTGAGCTGAAATTTTGTATACATGTTTAGTTTAGATGACAATCGTCATTCTAAATCCAACATGGCAGAGCACCCAAGATGACGGACGAGTTATTTTTAATGCACTCCTACAATATGGGTATCCAATGAAAGGGCTTGCTGATAATAACTCGAAAAATAAAGTGACGTCACTCGAAATCAAATATGGCGGGCTCCTAAAGATAGCGAATAAGCATTTTTATATGCATCATCATGATATGGATATCAAATGAAAGGATTTGGTGAGAAAAATACGAATAAAAAAAATAATAGTAAAAAAAATATTTATAAAAACAAGCTATTATTTAAATTTTTAAATGCTCTAAAAAGAAGAAAAAAAAAACTTTAAATTAAATCAAATCCTACAATTTATTACATTACACAATTCATATGATATAAAAGCTTGTCGTGGGACTTACCTGTGTAGATAGACAAAAATATATAACATTTAAAATAATATACAACAATTTAAATAAATATGACTTTTACCATTCACAGCTTCATTTATGAGGCCCGAAATATTTGTAATTACTACACTCACAAGAAGTAATATAAAAACCCTGAAAAAAGTTTTAAAATTTAATCTCAAACCTAAATAATTTCTTTGTACTTAAATTAAAACAGTGTAAAATTACGAAATACTATGAATAATTGTTTTTGAAAAAAAATTGCTTACTTTATTTTAAAGTCAGATTTAAAATTTTAAATAAAATAGTTTTAAATTATTTGAATTATTTAAATTTTAACTATACAAAATTATGCGTATGCCCAATTATGTAGTTCACCGTGTGACCTTTGCTGTGCGTACACGGGTAGAGCACGCTTGTAGTGTGACTGACAAATCTGAATACTTTTTTCAAAAGCAAAATATATACTTTTTATGATATTTTAGTGTAACTAGTTTTTTACAGAAAATGCTAAGTACTCGTAATACTAACCATTTTGAAAACGAAAGGAAATGACTAAAATTAGCAAATATTTTTACATACATACTTCCTACATTTTATCTACATTTACAAAAAACAAATCGGTGTCATTATCTAAAAAATAACATGTAATTGACATATTTAGAATTGAAAATATAATAATGACTTCAAATATACTCCATCTTGCATCTAATAGCCAAAATTATACCTAGAACGAGACTTATTTAAATATCGATTTTTTGTATTATAATTTTTAATTGTTTGATTGTTTATACTCAAACATATCAAAGTTATTTTGGTACAGCGAAAGAGAACACACACAATAACGTTTGCCTTTGTGTGAGTGAAATTTGCCTAAATTTGACGAGCCGTCTGCTCTTAAATTAACCAAACTAAGCAACTACTAATTATACGTACGTACATTATTTTGTCCAACTGGTAATTCAAGAGAATACTCAAAAAGGCTAGATCTATTCAGAGAATACTTTTACTTTTTACCCTTTTCAGAGTCAAAACTGACTTTCTTTTTTTTATTTTTTAGGAATAGATAAGAAAGAAATTGTATGAAACAGTTTTATACAGTAAAACGTGAATATATTTTAATGACTGCTCGAATTAATTTTCAATCGAATTTATTATAATCATAATTATTACTTAATAATGAAATATTCATTTAGAATACAACTTTTACTGCGCTATAAATTATTGCAGGATAGTGTATAAAAATTTAAAATGAATATTTCAATAGTTTCATGTTTGTGGAAATCGCAGTAGTATTTTAATACTCGCATCCTATTTAAAATGTTAGAATCTCGGAAAAAGAAAATATAAGGTACCTGATATTAATTTACGAGAGTATTAAAGCGCCATCGGTTCGCAAAATTGCTTTTCCACCTCTAAATTTTGAAAGATTTTTATTACAGTTCTTCAAAACGGATTCCTTTTACGTTTATAGAATTTCAGACTTACCGTATATAATATTTAATTCTCTTTTAACATAGTTCTTTTATAAAGCCATTTGTATACTTTTAGAAATAAGGATTTTAAATAAAAAAACCGGACAAGTGCAAGACTATCGCACGCCAAGAGTTCTATAGCATGAAACAATAAATTTATTTATTGTTTTAATATACTTATGGATTACGTTAAAAGTAAAATAAAGCATGGAACGGAAAATATCCCATATCTCCAAAACTACTCAACGTATCTTCATCAAAATATTTTTTGTTGAAGAGTTTTCGGAAGTTCTATTATCTCATTTTTTACAGAATTCTCTGGCCCACACTCCATACACGTAAAAAAACTTTTCACCCTTCACTTACATGTATGAAGTGGTATACATACCTATATTTTTTATAATTTGACAAGAGATTTTATGCAATCTCTGCTGCTCTTGCGCTACAAAAGTAGCTAAGAAATGAAATACAAAATGAAAGTATCATATCAAATTGTATGGTATAAATAGTAATTTAATAAGATATGAAATAAATAGTATCACAAAGAGCGCTGAATACGTTGAATACATTTAAATCACAGTTCATGCTTAAAATCAAAATACTTAAATTATCTTTCTCTTTAGAGTTATATTTCAGAGAAGACATGATAATTTGTATTTGACATGTAATTTTACGGATGTCAACAGCAAGTTCGCATAAATAGGTCATAATATGGCAGGGATCAGAGTGTGATAACAAAGCACAAATTGTACATTCAAATCCCAATACTTACTTTATTAGACCATTATCAAATTGTCAATTTCAGTAAGTATCGTTACTTAGGTGGAAAGCTTTCATTGTACTTCATAATTTATATTCTTAAATAAGCCATGGAGACAACGCTTACGCTTTGATTTAAGATAAGAAACAAATTCTCGTCATACAATTCATTGATATAGCTAACATTTATGTACATTGTACGTTATTTTATTTTTTAATATACATTTTATTCTCAAGCATGTCATGTCGCATTTTTGTATATGCCATCATATGAAAATAGGCCGCATATTAAATTAGCTTCTACGGAAAAGTTGTTTCATATTCATGTAAAAAGAGTTGTGAGAAGGTTTTTTAACATTTTCTTATGAGAACCGCCGTATTTTACGCCCTGGTTTAAGAATTCCCTTTATAGAATGTAAAACTAATTTATTTAGGTAAACAGATTATTAATATTACTCTAGATTATAATTTTTATTTTTTATAATAATATAATATTAAGTTTTTGTCAAAATTACAACATTATTAACTGATTTCGGCCACGATGGCCAATCTCACTGAGAATAGCCAACTGCGCACGAAATATTATAATGCACAAGTACGCACAGGCATAAGTGCACTTTCTATTCCTTTCACTCTCAAATTCCGATGGGACGATAATTCGACACGATCATGCTTTATGTGCTCTCCGAGGCATGGGGGTGTTACTGAAACTTTCTTAACAGAATGACTCAATAACTAAACTTGGCCCAAATCGAGGCTCGAAGCCAGGACTTTCGGATGTGCAGCCGTACATGCTAGCCACTACACCACCGAGGCATTTTGCACCTCCTATTATAATTAAAGTAGATGGTGGTGGTTTATAATATGGCAGGAATATTGTAAAATCCGTAAAATTATAATGTCACTAGGGATATTATAATTGCACGTCATTTGTCAACGTCCATTTCTTACAATACCACTAGACAATCCTATTTACATTATAATTTCACTAAACATTAATAAGAATCACATCTTTTACTATTTAAAAAATCTATTTTCAAATTTCAAATAAATTATTAATATATTTAAGGTGGTAAGGTGCACTTGGCTGTGTCAAAACAGTTTGTCGAAGAATAATTATCCTTTTGTACGCCTACACAATTTAGCTGAACGCTACAACTTCCGACCCCAGACCATCGTTAATTCATGGGCATTGTTAGAGCTTGTTGCGAGTTGGCGAGAGTAAATGCTGCCAATGTTTTACCCCTTTAATAGAATTATTAACTTTGGGCACTTCTGAAATGCGATTATCATTATTGTTGTCAGGGTGAATATACAATTTGAAACAAACGAATTAAGCAAATTATATCGTGATTATTCACAAAGCGTTGGAAATTGACTATAATTTTATTGAGTGTCAAAAATATAAGGGTTATTTTATTACATTGCAATAAGCAAAATCCTTTTGATTACGCTAGCCATAAGTATATTTTTAACATATCCATATTTTTTGAAAAATTCAATATGTAAGTTTTAACGATAAGACTAATACACATAGCTTCTTCCGGCCCCGGAGGCTATTAGAAGCCTACCCAAAATTGCAAAACACAATGATGAATAAACGTTAAGCAACTTTTAATTAATGTCATATGTATTCTTTTATGTAAGCCGTTTAGCGTGTTTATTACTACTAAGTCACTGTGTAAGCAAATTTTGGAAATCAATGTTAACCTATTTCTAAATATCATATTAATTTGAAACATTGGAAGTAAGTGAAATCTAGATGATAAAATATTAGTAAACGTTTAGCACAATTTTTAATTTGAGAATCAAACCCGCTACCTCAAGCCTATTTAGTACACATTTAATGTATCCTTTACATAAGTTTTTATTGAATGAAATCAAAAGCTATCCATAAAAGAAACTGTTTCATTTTAACTCTTTTTATTTTATTTCTTATTAAATTGGAATTTAAACGGTTCAGGAATTAAACAGCAAAATAAAAAACCTTACAAGTCCCTGAGGTATTTTAAAAGTGGAATTTAGACCATCCCGTAACGCCAGGGCACACATAAAACCATTTTAAACCTTTACAGCAGGTGTGTTTTACTTCAGGCCTATACATACTTTATCTAAATACAATGCATTTTTTTCTACTGCTTATGTTTTATTGTAAATATATTTAATTATATAAGTTCTTTTCAACAAAAGAGCAAAAATGTAACCTTGTATGTATATTAAAATAAAAATTAATATAATATCCAAACCACACTAACTAGTACTCGTAAGTGTGCTGCAAAAATATCACATGACCATTAAGTGTAAACGTAAGTTGCAGACTTTATGGCGTCTAGTGTATTTATACTACGTCTAATTATAGACACTCTCTTGCCCGATATAAAATATGCTTTTTTTGTATAGAATTATGTAAACTATAAACATTTATGCAGGCAACTTTGAACACATTTTAAAGTATTTTTATTAGACGACGTTTTTTAAAATTTTCATTTTGTTCAATTACAAAAACTCTACGTTACCTTTTATTTTTTGGATCCGAAGCAAAGATTTTTACAAAAAAATAGCTGTGGGCCGAATATTAAGTAATTACAATATTAAAAAAAATCTGTTGGCTGTTTAGCCGGTGTCTCTGTGCGTACCTAAACCATTTTTTAAATTCAAAATCAAATTTTAAGCTTTAGTAACGGTTATTCAGTGTTACTCATACATATGTACATCATAGATTGAAAATAATAAGATTGAAAAGATTTTCAGCCTGCTGATAGTTTTTTTTATCAAAACTGTGTTTTTACCAAAAAGCTGTTTGCCTTAAAACCTCTTAGATTTAGGCGAATGTTTGACACTTTGAATATAACTATCTTTTCGGATTTATTTAGATTATTTTATTCCCGACATTTCGAATGCTTTACCGCAATCATGGTCATGAGAGAGACGTTTTAGTTTGCATTTTTAATTAAAAAAAACATAGGGCCTTTTTACCTGCTTTAGAATTTTCCACGCAAAGAAGCCGTAGTTACAATTAGTATAGTATAGGACGTGACCTCCTGATATTACTCGTACTTTAATAGACATATAAATTAAATATCGCTTTAAAAATATATATTTAAACTAGCAGAATCCGCAGCTTCTCTCGCGCTAAAACTACAAGAAAATCTTTAAAAAGGTAGTTTCATACAAACTTTCATCCCCTATTTTACCCCCTTAAAGGATGAATTTAGAAAAATGCTAAAACATGTTTTTATTTAATTGTATTGAAGAGCATTAATATGACGTTTCATATTATTCTGATTATAAATAATTTTTGGGTTGTATTAGAACGAGTTATCGCGTGGGAATGAGATTATCTCCCGCGGTAAAAAGTAGCCTATATCATCTCCAGCCCTCCAACTATCTCCACACAAAAAATCACATCAATCCATCACTCCGTTTAAACGTAAAGAAAGACAAACAAACAAACACACTTTCACATTTATAATAATAGTATGGATTATACGGAATATAATATGTAATTTGAGTTATCTACAAATAAAATGTTAAATTCCAACTTGTACGTTAATTTTAATTAAAATGTTAATATGATAATAATAAAATATTTATTTATTTTACATGCTTATACATTTATTAAGGCTTAATGATTGTATAAGTGAACATATTATGTTTCGCAATATATCAGCTATCTAACCTCGCTTTGCGCAGTCTCCTTTTAGCCCAGTCATTTGGTGCTCAAAAAAAGAGGTTATCTGGAAAGTTTTCCGGGAATTTTGAAAATTGGTGATTTTATAGATTTGGACGGGCTTTTCCGAATTTCTATAAAAATCGAGTTTTTATAAAAAAAATGACACATCACCTGAGAATGACTACCTAGATGAATATTGAAATGGATTTTTGCGCCATAATTTGAATTCATGAACAAGGTTTAAGCTTAAGTGTAATTTAAATCAGCCAAACTGATCCAAAAATAGGTAGGTACTGTATGAGCACCTCCATCTCACTCTCCGCTAATTTAAAGTAATACTAGCATATAAGATAGTTTATAAATATAAAACACATAATTACTTTATTGGATAACACCATCCGATTTATAATTCATATAGTTTTAATACATGATGGCCGTTGGATATTTGGATAATATACATAAATCGATGATTAACTGATAAATGGAAACCAGAGACGCATTGATTACATTATTTATGACTTATTAATCTACATGAAAACTGTTCTAATTAGTGATGAAATATTGTATTTTTAGTATATTTCCTGATAAATAATTAAAATTCTTTAAATTTTCTTAAAGTATACAAGAAAGCAAAGTATTACAATTTTTTTTTTTGTTCATATCGAATCAACTATAAAAAAGTCAAGATTAATCTATACATATAATAAAGTTGTAACTAAGCCGAATCTGTACATTAAATATTTTTTGAAAAATCTTATTGAAATAAACATTATTATCGATACAGAGGCCGAATCTATAATTTTTAGAATTTTTGTCTGTCTGTCGGTCTGTCTGCTACCGCATCACAGAAAAATCACTGGAGGGATTTTGATGAAATTTGGTATGGTGGTAGCTGATTATCCGGGCCAACATATAAGATGCTTTTTATCGCGGGAAAATATCTCATTTCTGAGAAAAAATACAAAAACTGCAATGTAAGAGTATATTAAAATGTAAAACCTAAGAATTTGGTTTTTGGTCATCTGAACGCGGGCGGAGCCGCGGGCAATGCTAGTACTTCATATACCTATTATAATTTATATCGAAAAGATGTGTCTCTCATTTTTAATTAATTTCGTCCCAGTCCTTTTGTCGCCTGCTAGTTATTAACTGTAAGCTCAAAATTAATCAAGTTACGAGTATAAATAACATTATGAAAATATCAAATAAGAGTTTTCTCATTCGTTACAAATTCTTTAACAATATAGATGAAATAATTAAAGATTTACTCAAGAAACACATAAATAATTCTATTACAGTCACGATATTTCGTTCTAAAATTTGTATTATATTATATCCATATACTCTATAACATAAATATTGAGAACGTCTAAACTAGGTCATGTTTTAGAATAAATATCTATTTTTGATCAACTCTTGATGAATATTGTGAATAAAATAAAAGTTGAGAGGTGTTGTAGGTACCGGTAGGAAAGAAATTCGCTGTCTGCCCTTGACTCATAAATTAGGTCATAAAAAATGTCACGAGTAATGGGGCATCATAAACATCAAGCAACGTAGATTGTATATGATGAAGCTAACCGAAGAAAGGCCCGCGCAGAGTGAACACGAATTTCTTACAACATACATAACCCTTAACACTTGTGATTGCCTGGTACTTATGATCATGTCTACTGGGAGCCCTTTAGAAAATAATAAAAAGTGTCATGAAAGTCGAAATATTACACAATTTTCTTTCTAGCTCTCATTCGCCAAGTGCATTAGTTCCAATAATACAGCCCTTTTAAAGTCCTACTGCTGAGCAGAGGACTCCCCTTATTGCGAGGGAAAAATTGGCCTGATCAAAAGCACTTTAAATGATTTTACATGCTGACCCATCCGGGTCCCATGGATCCCGGTTAGTAAAAAGAGAAATCAAAGAAGATCGGTTAATAATTTTAGATATTACGTAGAGTCGGTTTCGAGATCTGTATTTTCTTAATGTTAATTATTCTAAAGTCCATTATTAACCTAAAATATAAATATCTATCGGCATTAACATTAGATTATACTCACGTAAGACTTAGATGATGTTAAATTGAATTTATTTCATAGAAGATTATGCGGTGTAAGAGCTATGGTATTCTCGTGCAGCTTAACTATATTCGCCAAGAAGGGTAATTGTTTTATAACAGAATTAGTTCCGTTAAGTAAATTTCTTTGAAGATGGCATTAGTCGTGCAAAACAGCTTTGACTTTCTAAATTTCAAAATATATTCCTAGACATTTGGTGTATACATAAAAGCTTTTTAACAAAAAAATTAAAACCGACTTCAAACAAAAGCACTAAAAATTAAAAAATAACTGATTGGTAGTTTTCATTTACTATACATACCTAATTAAATATTTTCGAAGCCGGTGTGCTTTGCTTTGTATGGGCTGGCACCGATTTCGAAAATATTTGATTAGGTATGTATTTAATAGGTAGGCTTTAATTACTTAGCCAATACACACCGACTTCGAAAATATTTGATTAGGTATGTATAGTAAATGAAAACTACCAATCAGTTATTTTTTAATTTTTAGTGCTTTTGTTTGAAGTCAGTTTTAATTTTTTTGTTAAAAAGCTTTTATTTTTCCCTTTTTAGTGTAGACAGTAGTAGCAAAGTAAGAATTCTAACGTATTAGGTTTGTCAAATCAAACAAAACAAGCTCAAACTCAAAGTATCTACTATTAGCCGTTGAAGAGTTCCACCTATCCACCTTCTGGCCTTACCATCAGATCAGGTCAACAATACCGAACCACTGTACTATCAATGGAAATAGAAACACTTGCAAAGTTCCGAGTCAATATGACAATTAGAAGTAGGTTAAATTCATCATTAGCTAGTTTTCCACCCTTAGGGGTGGCTTTTTTTTTTTGAAATTTAAATGGGACCAATCTGGAAGTATACACTTTCAAACAACACAAAAATTGTCCAAATCGGTTAATAAATGACGGAGTTCTGAGGTAACAAACATAAAAAAAAAAAAAAAAAAAAAAAAAAAAAAACATACAGACATACAGTCGAATTGAGAACCTCCTACTTTTTGAAGTCGGTTGAAAATTATAGATGTGATCTTAATTTAGTCATAGCTTAACAATTCAAAACACTTTTGCAGTAATTTGTTTCTCGTATAAAGCATTATAATATAAATATTTTAACTGTGTTCTTTGCATTAATTTTTTAAGAAACAGATTTATACAGGCTTACATCAAACAGTTTGTTTCTTACAAGCTGTATCTAAAAATAACATGTTTTTTTAATTAAAATAAATAAAAAGTTCTTGTTCTTTCATTTAAATATTTTTATTGTTTTACTAGCAACTTATATACTTATAGGTAAAGGTTTACAGTACCTAATAACATATTTTCTAAAAAATCTTTAAAATTTAAGAGCTATATTTGACTCGGGTAATAATCGTATCTTACTATCTGAAGCTTTTTATAAGAACTTTCTAAATAAACGTTTACAAAAAAGTGCTTAAGATAAAAATCTATTTTCTTGGGATATATTATCAATTTAAGAACCCAAGTAAGGTCGACCTTCGGCCCATCTGCTTACTAGATGAAAAGTATCTTATATTAAAATAATATAAATAAACAAATATATCGTAGATGGTTGAAGGGCGATCTTACTCCAGATCTTCTACTGTATTATATTAGTATGAAGAACATCATAGTCTCGAGTATCTCACAATGCCAGCTTCCTTCCTTATAAAAGCCGTTAAGTAAGACAAATGATATGAACGCCTTAGACGCTTAATTTCTTCTACGGTGTCCTAAAGTCAAAGATGTAAGTAACTAAAGCGAGTGATGAATTATGCAGGCATTTTACGAATAAACTGCTAACTCTGTACATCTTTAGAAATACTACAACTAAGTTAACCATAAATAAATCCATTCTCTGATTTGATTTAGAACAATTAGATTAAAGACGACACGTTTGCCTCAGTTTGTAGTGACCCTACTCGCTGTGCCAGCGGTCGCGGATTCGAGTTCCGCTAGGGGCATTAATTTGTGTGATGAGCACGATTTGTACTCTAGTCACGAGTGTTTATATTTATTATATTTTTTTAAGTTATATAGGTATGTGTAGTGTCTCAACTATCTGGTATCCATAACACAAACTCGTACCTTACTATGGAACTAGATGGCAATTTATGTTAATGTTCCAAAATATTTAAAAAAAAGAATGTTGAAAATTGTATTATAACAAAAATATAGATTTATTTCCATGAAAACTGAGATATAACAGATCAAGTTTTTATATAATATGCTCATAAGTAAAATAGCAAAGTCAAACTACTTCACATAATCTACATTAATATTATAAAGAGGTAAAGGAGTTTGTTAGTTTGTTTCTCTGAAACTGATACATATTTTACTAATAGGAAGTTATAATATAACCTTACAGGCTATATTTTATTCCGATGAAACTGTGTTGCCTTTCAGAAATAATAAGGTCTTTAATTTAAGTTAGAAAAAAAAACCGTTGAGCGACTTTAGCTAAGGGAGGTTAAGTCTTTAATATAGTATAATCAGAGTAAATAGCCGTATAGTGATATCGTTGCCTCACTATTACCAGGTTCTATTTTAATTTTAATGAAGTTTAGTAATTTTTACATAGAACTTCGTTATTTGGTTATCGTAAAAAAACAACATAGAACTATTAAAATTGAATATTTTGTAGTCAAAGTGCCGCTATGTAGTGGTTTGTTTTTGCAAAACTGTAGCTAATGACACATAGAACCTTGTAGCATTAATAACTAAATAAGTACTAAAATTGTAACATAGAACCTTGTAATAGTGAGCCAACGAATTATGACACAAAGACTGGTATTATAAGTTTGAATCCCGCATAGATTTATTAATATTTATTTCTGATCAGCTATTTTTAAATAAAAAATAATTAATAAGAAAGATCCTTCAAATAAAACTATCTTTTCGGATTATTTCGCGGATTTATTTTGATTTTTGGTTCCGGACTTTTCGAATGTTTTATAATAATGGTCACGGGAGAGACGTCGGGAACCAAAAATCAAAATAAATCCGCGAAATAATCCGAAAAGATAGTTTTATTTAAAATGTCAAATATTCGCGTAAATCTAAGAAAGTATTAAAGATCCTTCAATTAAAAAAATACATACATATAAGGACATCGCAACGTTCGGTTAGTCATAGCTATATAAGAGAAGCAGTAAAAATAAATTGTGTATACAAAAGAGAATATTTTTACTTTATTAGATCCTACAATAAAACTGTTTTCGGCCGCCTTGTTTCGTGTACATCAATCACAGTCAGCGGTTTAGATAACTACTAGCTGCGTGATTTATAGGTTGAGGTGAGTGAGACTCGAATGAACTCAAAAAGAGTCTCAGAATATTCCACTTCGTTGCTCAAAATACTAATAGACTTGTACTGTCACTAGTCGATTAATTATTAAAGTATAATATTATAAGAAAAATATAAAGTACCATAATAAGGCAGTGGTAGCCCAGTGGTAACGCGCACGCTTGGGAAACCGAGTGAAGTGGGTTCAAATCCCGGGTCTCGCACCTCTGATATTTTCATGTGCGAATTATTTCTAACATGATCACCTTACCGGTGAAGGAAAACATCGTGAGAAAAACTGCATGTCTAAAAAAACTAGCAACGTTAAAAAAAGGGCTGAATACATACGTATATAAAATTCCATTCCCATTATTAATATTATACATGCGAAAGTTGGATGGATGGATGTTTGTTACTCAATTACGCCAGAACGGATAAACAGATGTAGATGAAATTTGGTACAGATATAGATTATAGTCCGGAATAGCACATAGATTACTTTTTATCGCGGAAAAATGTATATTATAAATTGTGAAAAATAATAAATTGATTTCTTTAAGCTTCTATACTATAATTTACATCTAAATTTTAGGCCTAAAATAATATAGCTTATTTTCTAAGCAAGCTGCCTAGAACTTTGTTCGCGTAAGTACCTACATCTCTACTTGAACCACAAACGGTAAAATATATGGCCCCAACTTAATATAGAAATGCGTTAGACGGAGAAATTAACGTATATTTTCAAAAATAATGGAGTAATTAAAATAAATTGTGGCTATTTTTGTAATATTTTTTTGTTATTTTTACTGATAAATAATTATGTTATTATAGAAGTCTATTTTAATCTGTTTTTTACTATCAATATCAATCCAAAACTTTATAAGTACCTTCTCATATACGAAATCCGGATGACATCATAATAGCTTGTTATCATTTAGCTGATCTGATAAAGGAGGTAGGTGAATAAAATTAAATCTTAATAGACACATTTTGTTTTTTTTTAAATAATATTTTTTATTCCAGGCAATAACTAAAAGTAATCTAAGCAGCCGGTCTCAAATGATAAATAGAAAATTATTACGATTTTATTATATTAATAATGTGTATAAACAATAAATGAGATATCCGTTCAGATTCAGAGATATCCCAGCCATCCAAGGGTTTCAGACATGGCTTAACGACTGCTGTCAATCGATATCAACCGGGACGAATGGCCTAACGTGCTCTCCAAGGTACAGAGTTTCCAATTATTACCCCACTCAACGATAACCAATTCATTAAATGCTGCTTGTTCCACTGGGTTTTGCTGGGATTTTACTTGACCTCGCTAAGAACAAAATATAAATGTCCATAATGATGACCTCGCAATTTTTGAATTTCTAAGAAATAGAAAATGTGCTGAAATGGGCCCAGTGTGTGCTATTGCGTACCACTTAAAAAAATTTATTTTCACCAAAAATATAATTTTTATTTATATCTTTTTTTCAATTTCGGTTAGCTCCGACACTTTATTGTATCGGAATCATTAGAATTGTGCCGTGGTGTGCTCGAGATGTGTTATCGTGTGCAAGTGTTGAAAAAGGAATAAAATAACAATTATATAAATAAAAATGGAAAATGTTGCATGTCCATCAATGATGACTCCGCAATTTTTTGAATTTCTAAGAATAAAAAATGTGCTGAAATGTGCCTTGTGCGTGCCGCTTGGAAAAAAAATACTTTGGAAAATTATTACGTTAAACCTTAGGTAGTATTATACATAATCTTATGTTGCTATTTTTATATCTATAAACATAAACAAAATTAAAAATATTAATATTAATTAATTAAGCAAAATTATTGTTCTATGTTTAGTTTAAAAATTTAAAAAAGTTTTATAATATTTAGTTTAGTTTGCTATTATGTATTTAAAACCAAAATTTTAAGCATATTTAAGAAAGTGTTAGGTACGTCTTTCTCAATACTCAAATAACTAAAATAAATGTACCTACATTTGATTCATAAGAAACATTTCCAATAACTTCACAAAAATGTTCACTCTACCTTTCTATAACAAGCGTATTGCTCGTCATTAGCGTTAACGACGTGAGTTAAAGCACTTTACTTAGATGTTTAAAATTCATATAAAAAGAGATTTTTCATAATACAATAAATAGGTAGAACCTTTATGAATTTCTATTAAGAAAATGACTTGACCCTGCAATCAATGCAAGATTTCGTACCGATTCCAACATAATGTGAATCTATACATGTAATAAAATTGTAACTATGCCGAATCTATACATAAAATATTTTTTGGAAAATCTGTAGCCCAAATCTACAGTGTTTAAAATGTTTCTCTGTTTGTTACAGCATTATGGGAAAATAACTGAACGAATTTCGATGTTGTATGGTGATAAGTGATTAATATTAGCTAAGAGTTCGAAAATTCTTCTAAGTGAAAAAAGAGCTGTATTTTTTTTATAAAATATCAAAGCAGGCCAACCGTGATCACACGTAATGTCTTTTTGTAAAAGTTTAAATGACTGCAGATGGATAGAACAATGGAAAAGTTGTCGTAGCATGTAAGACTTGGCGAAAACTTCAACATATTACGTCACGTGTTTGGTTGGTTAAACAGCGTGTAGTTTTGATGTACACCTGGCAAAGAAGTTACAGTTATAATGCTCAGTTTGCTTCCATTTCTCCGAGATTTAACTGAAATTTATATTGCGCCTAAACGCATTAATTCAATATCTTTATCTATTTTAAAATTAAATTAATTGTATAATGTAGTAATTACATTTATTCTTGTGTTAGGTCATAATATCATCTATACATATAATAAAATTCTAACTAAGTCAAATCTGTACATTAAATATTTTTTGGGAAATCTAATTGAAATAGACATTATTATCGATACAGAGTCCGAATCTATAGTTTTTAGAATTTTTTTCTGTTTGTCTTTCTTTCTGTCTATCTGTCTGTCTGTCTGTTACCGCATCACGAGAAAGCCACTGGACAGATTTTGATGAAATTTGGTAAGATGATAGCTGGTTATCCGAGTCAACATATAGGCTACTTTTTACCGCGGGAAAATATCTCATTTCTGAGAAAAAATACAAAAACACAAAAACTGCATTGTAAGAGTATACTAATATTTTAAACCTAAGAATTAGGTTTTTGGTCATATAAACGCGGGCGGAGCCGCGGGAAATGCTAGTAATTTAATTATATAAAACGTGAAATTTTGTAGGTTTGAAATTTTATTAACTAATAAATTAGTAGTCAAAAAGCTTAGAATACATTAATAAATGAAAGCAAAATACATTTGAAATACGATATTAGCTTAAAACAAATTTTCTTGAAGGTTGCGATACAAAATTAAGGACCTACTTATAAAGTTCGACAACGAAATAAATAAATCATTTAAAACTTATTAAGTGTTTCAGGTGTTTCCATAATTATACTTAATTATTACATTATTTGTATTCATGAGCCACTTTTTTTTATTGTACATAAAATTTTGACAACAATATTAAGAAAATATATTTCGCTTTAAATAATAGCATTTGTTTACTCATCTAACATAACTATCTAAGGTTTCAAGTGTTTTCAAAAATTAATGTATTTTAACACAATATATAAATCGACCAGTCTCGATAAAAACATAGTTTAAACAATTTAAATTACACAAATACATACCTACGTATATTCAATTTTTATTTACCACTTGCTCACCACTTCCCGCGTGGGTGCTATGCTGGACTAGTTGGCTGAAATAGTCAAAAATAGTAACCCACTAAACCGCATTATAGCATGTCGTAGAATCAGTAAAATTTACCAAGTTATAGAATTTAGCGAAATGTATCAATAAAAAAAAATAGGCTGGCCCTATTGATACATGAGTAACTGTCTCAATTATAGCTTTCATTATTTTTATTATTCCGGCTATTGATTATTATTTTTTTTTATATTTTCAATCTTAAATAAACTAAGCAATCATGATATTGGGGTTCTAGGTTTGAAATGAAAAAGACCTAACGAGGTACGCTACGCTTCGCTCCCGCCTTAGCCTTCTTAACCTACGTTATCCAAGTCGGGTCTGTCACATAATCGAAAATTAAAACTTACAAATAAATAACCTTTTATCCAAATACTCTAAATTTAAAACAAAAAAAAGTAGCTGGACAAATAATTATACATTAGTAGTGACTATTGATACAGTAACTGTATTAATAGTCACTTAAAAAAAATTAAAGCTATTCTGAAACTAAACACTTGTAAAACTTATGCTATACGATGAATTATTTTGATAACAACATACAATGGATAAATCTTTAACAATACAAATCCGGATGTCATTATAACAAGATCACAAAATACAAGAAACTCGTAATCTCAAAGAAGTATAGTAGAGTATTTTATGGTGCAGCTCTAAGCGTATGATAAGCAGCCTGAAATAAAACGTTATGCTTCATTCACATATTACATGAAACTGATCTCCGATAATATATTCATCGCGTGAACAAGAATTCTTATAAAATGTATAGCCCACGTCTTGAATGCACAGTACCTAAATTTAGATTAGGGATCAATAAAATTTATTTTTTTATTAGAATATTGAAATGACTCCTGTGAAATACGTAGTGGGTTTCGTACCCCCGTTTAATAATCTTATATTGTAATTAGTGTTATAAAAAACTAGCGGCTCACCCTTGCTTCGCTCGGGTTCGTCCCTGGGTACGGTTTTAACGGTTAGTATGGAATAGATAGACTATATATATATATATATATATATATATATATATATATATATATATATATATATATATATATATATATATATATATATATAGTTTTTGATATATAGCCTATAGCCTTCCTCAATAAACCAGCTATCAAATGCAAAAATGGTTTTTCAAATCAGATTAGTAGTTTCTGAGATTAGCGCGTTCAACCAAACAATCGAAACTCTGCCTCTTTATAATAATATTATTTTTATTGATTATGCACATATAAGTACATAGTTACGCAAACATTTAACATTTTAAAATATGAAACTATCTTTTCGGATTTTATAGCGGTTTTATTTTATATTTTGGCTACCGATGATTCGAAAGCTTTATAGCAAACGGGAGAGACGAAGGTTTTAAGCATCTCAAAATTTATTATTTAGTTATTACACACAGAATCAATATTTTAATTTTTACTTGCTATTATTATTATTCTCACAGTTTTTGAAAAAAGAAATATTTTACATAGTGTTGCTATTACTATAGTTATTAAAAAAGAGTTCCAATTTTAGTTAAAATATTGTACATATATTTGTAATGTATTTTACGTATCGAAATATATTATAATTGCTTTGTATCGGGTGGTACCGAATTCGAAAATGTCTGATTAGGTATCTATTCTAAATGAAAACCCCCGTTTAGTTATTTTTTACATTTAGTGCCTGGAAGTCGGTTTTTTTTAGTTTTTTTTTTTTTGCTTTGTATTATCTAGAAGGTTCTTAGAACACGAAATGAAGTAACCAATCGTTAAGTCTATATGTATATTCTTACGTAATTTATTCCGCAGCATTTTATTTTCACATTCTATGACGGAAATCATATTTTATAATGCATACGAGTGCTTATCGTATAGACAGCCTGCGATAAAGGTTAGGTATTATTAAATATTGTGATGTACCTACAAAAAAATATCTTTTATTTAAAATATTCTTATGTAATAGTTATAAATAATTAGTTACTAGATACATAATTTTTTTTGTAAATAATAGCAAAATATTTAAGAGCCCAGCTGCCTCAACTGCAATTGCCAACAAAAGGTTGCTTGGTTTTTGATGGAAGAGAGGTTGAATCTGAGTTCGAGTTCCGGGTCTTTCCAAGAATGCAGAAAGTTTTGAGTTGGGAAATTCCCGGCATTCAGTGCAGTCCAGGTTTAGAAGAACATCAAAGCCATCGGTCTTGCGCCTAATCTCTCACTACTTGTGCTGAAAAAGAGATATATATTATTACACGTTAGGATTCTGGGATCGGAAATGAAAGCTGGTTATAGCGCTGACAATGGACTTTTTTACTATATATACACAAAAGTCATTTTATAATATAATTTACAAACATCCTTGGAACAGACACAGTTGTCGCTTATTTCATTCATCTAGTACCAGCGGACATCACTAGTTCATTCAAACAGTTGATTGGTTTTAAATGTTTATTTTCATGATGACGTAGAAAAAATAGCATATATTTAGTTATTGGGACCTTGAACGAAAATACTCGAGATTGTCAAGTTACAAAAAATGTCAACATTCCAAATAAAATCATCTGAATATCGTATATGAGTGAAATATGTATACAGCAAACACTGTACTAAAGTTTTTGGTTTGGTTGGTTCGTCAATCAAAGCCTAACGATACAAAGGAAACCTACCCGCATACACAACTCAAGAACACTACAACAATCCTATCCTATTTGATTGTCACTCTACATCGTAACACAATAAAGCTTTTAGCAATGCAAATATTCTTTCACAGTTGCTTTATGTCATCTCTCGTTATATCTTAATTACCGTGTAATACAAGAACAACATTTGCTATGTTCTTATTCTGAGAGAATTATCAACTAAATTCTTACAATGTCAGACTTTTATTAAAAAGCTATTCTGTTTTTCAGTTTGTCGGTTTTGTAATTGTCCTTCTTTCGACTGATAGATATGACTTTCCGTTAAGAAAAAAATTTGCAACTATGATATGTATGTGTATATATTATGACATAGGTACTTTATCATATATCCCGGTGCATCAACTGTTGTCCATAGTCAATAAAATTAGTGCATTGCAACGCGAAAGGTGTAATAACAGACATAATAAGCATAAATAAAATTAAAACAGTTTAATACAATAATAAACACTATAAATAAAAAAATACTAACACGTCTATAATTTGTGGCGTTAAAATTCTTTGATTATATAAAGTAAAATTTGAGAGGAATAAGGATTTGCGTCAAAACGCCATTCTAAGAAAAACATATCTTCAAATTCAGATTTATAAAAATAAAGTGATTTATTTTATATTAAGAAGTGTGATAAGAAAGTTTATATCTATACATACATATAATAAATTTCTAACAGAGTCGAATCTGTACATTAAATATTTTTTGGAAAATTTTATCAAATTAGTCATTATTATCGAGACAGAGGTCGAATCTATAGTTCACAGAATTATTGTCTGTCTGTATGTCTGTCTGTAAACCCATCACGAGAAAACCACTGGACGAATTTTGATGAAACTTGGTCGGTGATAGCTGGTTGCCCCGTGCCCGGGTCAACATTTAGGATACTTTTTACTGCGGGCAAATATTTCATCTCTGAGAAATCTGGGTATACTAACCGTTATAACTTACCTAGAGAAAAACTCGAGCGAATCGAGCAGGAGTCACTAGTCTTTTATAAAAGTCTACATTAAATAGCCTTAACAGTTAAACGGTTTGATTACATAAAGACAATGCAATTCTAAAAGCAAAAAATTATCGACTAACCAGTTAAACGATTTAAAGGAATGTAACAAATCATAATACAGCAAAATCGTGATTATAATTTATGTATGATACATCTTACAATCTTTTTATCTTGTACAATAATTAAATATTACTCGTTTTTTTTTGAATTGATTATTATGAAGTAAAATACGACCCTAGGTTTTATTAGTCTGCTCAATTAACATCTTGTTATGATAATTTTAAATAAAAAAATAGGTATATAAAAATTCTTAAATAATACTGTAAGAAATATAATTAACAAAAATCAATAAAATATCTGCAATCTTAAAAGAATCACACGTGCGATTATTTATATGGAATAAGTTAAGAACTTGAAGACAACCGTTTTAGAGGGTAAAATTTTAAGTGGTAATTTAATTTATTTAGAAAATATATACTGTAATTTTTAGCTGGATGTGTTTATTTTAGCTAAAAATACCTGAAATACGTTAGCTTGTGCTTGTGTTTAAATTAAATTAACGTTGTTTGACAATGCCTATTTAATTTAAGGTTTTAAATAATTTTATCATATAAATTCATAGTAAGTTAATAGATTTCCGGAACATCTGAACTTTTGTGATTATGAGGCGTATTCACCATGCACTGGCGTATATACTCGTAGTATTCGGGTAAGTATTACGTTGGTTATTTTCTTATTAAAAAGAGAAAAAGAGTTGCAAGAAACAGAATAAAGTAGAAGGACAACAACATTGATACACAAAAACTCAAGATACACAATTAGCGTCTCAATAGTGTCCTCAAAAAAAAGCGCATAATACAAAATTGTGCACTTTGTTCAAACAGATTGAATTTGTGTGATCTACAGAGCGGATGTCCGAAATGTCAAAATGTTCCTTACAAAAATGTAAAATTATTATATTTAGAAGCTTAAAACAGGGTGGAATATCGTGCGTGCAACTTGCGTTCACCTTGTCGTGGGGGGGGGGGGGGGCTCAGTAGTGCCCAGCAATACAACCGGGCGCGAAGCCAAGAAACGCACAGGGAGGTGGCCCACTTCGGTGGGCGGTGGGAGGTGGCCCTCTTCGGTGGGCGGTGTACCATGTGGGTTGCTCCTCGTACTTCTCTGATAGCAGAGTGGACCTTGGAGCAACCCCATGGTTGTAGTAGTCTGCTTCGGCAGACCTGCCGTCGGGGCGTCGTAGTTGAATGCGTAAACGATCCTACGACGCCCCATTAAGACGGGGGACGGTTTTGTGTGCGTAAATGCATTTCCCAACGTTAAAAAAAGGGTGGAATATCGTGCGGGCAACTTGCGTTCACCTTGTCGTGGTGGGGGGCTCAGTAGTCAGTAGTGTCCGGTAATAACTAAAGAAACGCACTGGGAGGGGCCCAACGCGGTGGGCGGTGTGCTATGCGGGTTGCTCCTGGTACTTTTTGATACGTGTTTTTTACGATAATACGTTTTTTTTATATGACGGATAGGCGTATTTTTTTGTGGAAATTATTGGAGGACTGGAAAGTGATCTAGGCTACTTTTTACCGCGGAAGATTATCTTATTCCCACGGGAAAACACGTTATAATACAACCCAAAAAACTTGAAACTTGGTATTAATGCTCTTCAAAACAATAAAATAAATACGTGTTTTAGCATTTCTTGAAATTCATCCCATAAAGGAATAAAATGGGAGATAAAAGTTTGTATGAAATCTAACCTCGCAGAGTTTCTTTTTCGTAATTGTTAATAACATAATGTTTTTCACGTGTGAAAACTATAATTTTCTAAAATTAATGTATAACAATGAAATAAATACATAATTTAATAAAAAAATATATAATTAGTATAAATTACAAAATAATTAATATATTTCTGCATTTTAATTTTATTTAAAAACAGAACAACAACAACTTTGTATCGAACATTTCAATATTATGTCATCTAACAGTGCAGTCTAAAAACTCGTTTAATATCAAATCTTTCGGGCACAAAGGCGTATGTGGCCCGTAGTCGCCAACTGGCGCAGTGCCAGTGTGTTCAAGAGTTCTCACCAACTTCTACAAAGATACCAATCTGTAAAGTTTTCTCGGTATAGAGGCACTGATATGGCCATTGTTTGCGCTGAAGCATACTTAGCGATCTTAAATTTCTTTTATGAATACGAAATAATCCAAACTTTTGCTTTAATTGAATACGGAATTAAATGAATCTTAAAAGTTAATTTTAAATAGACTTAGTAAATTCGCTAAAGAGTTGAAAATGTAAATATTATTTTATCTTATTTACGTCTAAAAGGAAATGCGAAGTCACTTCGTACTTCGCAATGCATGCAGCGCAGCCTTTCTGTCTACCATGTAGTAAATATAGAGTTATTCGATACATTCAGCAATATAAAATCATTCAGAAGTAGTTTAGCTGTTACTAATAAATAATTCCTTATATTCTTGTCCTTTTTACATTCTATATTATAAAAATGTAATTTTATGAATTTTTTGTGTCACAATCTGACGTTATCCTTTAAACGGATTTGAATAACCCACGCAGCGATGGTTGGCTTACCGAGACAAACCTCCCAACCGATAAACCCCCCAACCATTCCATCAGCATGCTCGATCTTGGGATAGGGGAAAATATTTTAAAGAAGTTATCTTCCTACCTCCTATAATATGTATGCTCCTACAACAACCATGGGATTGCACTCAATATCAACTGTTCTTTCGACGAAGTACCAGAAGAAGCTCACACGGTACACGTTCCGACGCTAAACGAGATGAACCGCCTCCCAGATGTGTTTCTTTTACACGAGTCCAGCTGGATTGTTGTAAGGTACTATAACTTGAGCAAAGTTAAAGCCGGTTGCTTTATATTGAGTTAATTCATATAATAAAAGAAATATCCCACTATGTACATATTATGTATATAGTGGGACTTTTCCTCACTATGTTTTTGTACATCTTTTTAGCATTTATATCACCTTACATGACGTATAAAATCTAACAAAACTGACACAGCGCAGAAAAGTAGTTGAAATATTTGTTTTGAATCAGTATAATTAGATTACGATTATCCAGTTCAATCATTAATTATATATTTTAAGTTTTTCCTAAAAACAATCGTTATGATGAAATCTATACATATTATAATTTATAATAAAACTGTAGAATTTGAATGTCTATACACAGAAAAAAAAATGCTAAAAACCGAGTCAGGGGGATGTTAGAAGAGAAATGGAACAAATCAAGTTTTTTTTTCAATTTTTTGTTTCTCTGTCTGTTTGCCTGTTTGTTCGAGCTAATCTCCGAAACAATAAAACTGATTTAAATGTAATTTTGCATAGTGGTACCTTATATTCCCGGTCAATATTTTAAATTCTTTTCATCCAGGAAAATTAAAGAATTCCCGTGGGATTAACTATCCCAAAAAACTATAGTAACTATACAGCTAATTATACAGCTTAGTACACAAAATTTTTGATTGGATTTAATGAAACTTCACAATAATGTAGTTCATAAATCAGAATAACAAATAAGCTACTTTTTATCCCGGAATAAAAACTTTTTAACAAAAAAATAAAAACCGACTTCAAACAAAAGCACTAAAAAGTAAAAAATAACTGATTGGTAGTTTTCATTTACTATACATACCTTATCAAATATTTTCGAATTCGGTGTGCTTTGCTTTGTATGGGCTGGCACCGATTTCAAAAATATTTGATTAGGTAAGTATTTAATAGGTAGGCTTTAGTTACTTAGCCAATTATTCCCAAGGAGGGTTGACGTCAGGCAGGCAGGAGAGTCGTAAAACTTTTGCCAAATCCTATCAGCAGTACAGAAGATGTACTGCGCCGACCCCAAGTGATTGGGAAATGGGCAGGGAGAAGAAGAAGAAGTATAGTAAATGAAAACTACCAATCAGTTATTTTTTACTTTTTAGTGCTTTTATTTGAAGTCGGTTTTTATTTTTTTGTTAAAAAGTTTTTATTTTTCCCTTTTTAGTGTAGACAGTAGTAGCAAAGTAAGAATTCTAAAGTGTTAGGCTTGTCAAATCAAACAAAATAAGCCCAAATGCAAAGTATCTACTATTAGTCGTTGAAGACTTCCACCTACCACCTTCTGACCTTACCATCAGATCAGGTCAACAATACCGAACCACTGTACTATCAACGGAAATAGAAACACTTGCAAAGTTTCAAGTCAATATGACAATTAGAAGTAGGTTAAATTCATCATTAGCTATTTTTCCACCCTTAGGGGTGGTATTTTTTTTTTGAAATTTAATTGGGACCAATCTGGAAGTATGCCCTTTCAAACAAAACAAAAATTGTCCAAATCGGTTAATAAATGACGAAGTTCTGAGGTAACAAAAATAAAAAAAAATACAGTCGAATTGAGAACCTCCTCCTTTTTGAAGTCGGTTGAAAATGTAGGGTTCCCGTAGGATAGATTTGTTTTTGTTTGCCAAGAAGCGAACCCGAGCGAAGCGAACCCGAGCGAAGCGAGGGCGAGTTACTAGTAAAATATGTTCATCAAGGTTACATTTTTCTTCTAAATAACGTAGAAGGTAAACAAAAATAACACCAATAAGTTCCTTTGCAATAACTTACGTTTCTATTTTCCGGGCTCAGTTTAAGGCCACATACATTATTCACATGATCACATCCATTTTCGGCGCGAATAAGCGAAGCACTTTTTCGGCGAGAATACGACGTGCCTTTTAAAATAACAGCACTGTTTTTTAAGGTCAAAATGTTTAACGTTTGCGCTGTGTATATGTACGAGTATATAAGGTACTGACTTTATTTCACATTAAAAAAACTTTTCATATCAGAAGTATTTTAAATTACTAGAGAAGGTGACTTTGAAAGTTAGAATTTATTTCTTTTCATACTTTTCTATAGTAAGTTTGAAAGTTGCCGAAATGCTGAGCATTTGATTTTAATATTTATAAATTAATAGCTTCAACTGTTCAGTGTTACCCCTGTATTTAAATAGAAATAACTAGTACTTATACAATATTGTTACGGTTATATAATAACTCTATTTATTACCTGTATTTTAATTTAAATAAGTTTGTAGTACAAATGAGAACCAAAACACTAACTAAGCTGCCAGTGGAGTGCGATATTTACTCAAACTTAGTAGGAAGTAAAATTAATTAAGCGTGAGTTTCTCAGTGACCCGAAGTCGTTAGTTTTGAAGGACGACGGAATAAATCATCAAATTAACAGTAAGTTAAGCAACCAAACTAAAAGATGCCAGTGGCTAAAATTTCTAAATTATTTTCTTATTAATTTAAGAAAAACAAATATTATAATAAGTAAAAAATAAACTTCACACAATTTCATTAATGAATTTATAAACAAGTAAAATGAGATACTGTATATACAAATTCGTAATATTTTGAAAGCTTTACTTCCATTCGTTGGTAATTCCTTGTACAGTGCGAGAATTATTTCTTAACCTTCATACCATTTTAACAATTGGGGCTTCTAAAGCTACGTGATTTAGTTAGCCTTATAATATTATCATGAAACTATATATACACGTATGGGGAACAAACAAAGAAGTGTGTTAAGGATACACCACTTGACCTAAAATTTTACATAACCTTTATCCATAATGGGATTTTGCACTGTTACATTTTCTTTTCTATTAAAATGCAAATTTTGAAAAATAATTTGGCAAAGGAAGCATTTCATACTCCCAAATAAGACCCTCGTTTTAGGGTAATAATAATTCGAATAATATGCGTGAATTTCTCCGAGACCACCTAATGAATACTCAAAGTATTTAGTTCATACATCTAGTTATTTACTTTATAAATACTACGAAGTGTCGCTGGAAGTTCCAATTACTGATATTAAAAATCCTCTATAAACTCTCAATCTCATAATAAAGCAATTATATAGTGTAGGCTAAGGAAAAGATTTAGTATTATAAAAATATCAAATAAGCGTATGTGAATTACACAGCTGTAACTGAGACTTCGTCAACGTGAACTACGAAAAGCAATTTATGTATATGTTACTTTAAAATTTTAATCTAACTAGACCTTCATATTTTCAAGAAAGTATGTTTCGATTATAATAAATGGTCTTTGCGTGATGCGCACCTGCATGGACTATCACATCATGATAAACCAGTAAATGGACAAGCAATTTGGTTTTTTTACTTCCTATACTTATTCTTTACATCCCTATTTTTTGTTAAAATAAATGTTTTTGGGTAAAATCTGGAATGGGACAAATTGCCCCGCGGTGGTGCGGGTTGTTATGTCGTTGAGATAAATAGTTCCGGTTACATTAATGGTCAATTTTAAAGAATAAACTAACACGTGTGTAAACATAAACTCTTAATTTGTTTAGGAATGAATAATTCAATTTATTTTAATTAGAAAAGGTAAGGTGAAGTGAATAGGTGGCTACTGAGTTAGTGCGACTTACCATCTACGACTGCGTTACCACTTACCATCAGGTGGAACGTAGTCAAGCACTAATTCTGAATAGTATAAAAAAAAAAAGGTTTGACGACACGTTTGGATCAGTTTGTAGTGATCCTACTTGCTGTGCCAGTGGTCGCGGGTTCGAGTCCCGCTGGGGGTAATCATTTGTGTGATGAGCACGAATTTTCGTAGTGCAGTTATGAGTGTTTATATTAATTATAATATGTATGTATGTAAAGTTATATGTATATGTGTAGTGTATCAACTATCTGGTATCCATAAAACAAGCCTCATAGCTTACCGTGGAACTTGATGGTGCTGTGTGTTAATGTCCCAAAATATTTATATTTATTTATTAATTACGTATCGAATGAAAATATCGGGATTTTAACAATAGAAAACCACAAAGGTCTCCAAACAACATCTTATACTTATAGCTAAAAATTCTTTCTAGAAAACTTTGATAATGTTTTGTGCGGAAAGAAAAAGAGCAAGACTAAAAATAATCCAATATCAATCGTAGACGTAAGATTTATCTCGAAAATCAGAAATCAGACAAACAAATATCCTTTGAATAAATATCTTGTACGCACTATATTTCCTTTTTGACATCGACGATCGGCTTTTTTAATATACTTATTTAAGATATAAGAAAAGATATCAATAATGGCAGTGATTTTGAGATGGGCGACTTCAAAAAATGTACTAGTACCTGATTAAGTTATGTTACTTGTGGCTGTATTGATGTAGGAAATTGAGGGGAATCATCAGATTAATGTGCTGCTGCTTAAGAAACAATGAACGCTATCGTTGCTGTGCATTATTTTACGACGATGGCCCAGGCTTTTGAGCCGTGTGGTTCCTCGGAATAACTTGCCCATTTTAAAGTTTTTACCCCAAAATGCTATTTTATCTTAATAATGGTATAATCACAAAAAGTCTTATTATAATTAATTATACACATAACATAAAGAACTCATCGTCCTCTTAGGTACTTGCCAGCACAGAAGTGGCATTAAAATATGAACACATTAAGGACATTAAAATAGCTACAAAAGTGGTGTACTGGTTCGATGTTTTGTAATGCACTATCTTCACTCATCTCATCTTTTTCTACCCATTGCTTTATTAAAATTCTTATTAAGAGAACTTATCAATAATAAGCAAGGTATCTTTGACTATAACTTACGAAAACTAGAGATTGGAGTTTACTAAAAATGTTTATTATCCGAGAAAGTGCTTTAGAGATTAAGTATAAGATGCATTGAACATATAAACCTACAGGTGTTTTGAAACAACACGTAAATCCTGTTTTCCTAATCTGGATTATTTCAAGAATATTTAAAAAAAATGTACATTGGTAAGTGACATCTATTTATAAAAAAACAATATATAGGTTATTGTCTTAACGTCCCAAAATATTACTTGCTGGTAGATAACTTCATTTAGAATTCGGCCTTTTAAAGAAAATCTGTTTTAAGTGCCTCAGCAATTATGAACGCCAGAATTTTTAATCTTCTCATTACGATGAGGAGCCTTCCGAGATTAAAGCGTGAAATTAAGGAATTAAATAAACGGAAGAACATTCATTATTATTAAACTAAATAAATTACTGTGTTTATTTCACAAAGTGAAAGATGCTGCGTTTTTACTTTTTAACATAAGCATGGCCATCTCATACATAAAAAGGCTAAACTTTTATTTTGTTGCGTAATATAATCCTCCTGATAATTTCGACCATCGCGGCAAATCTCACTGAAACTAGCCAACAAGTTAAAAAATATTATTGTGCACTAGTGAATGCGCAAACACAATTGCATTCAATAACTTAACTTAGCCTGATCCCGGATCAGGCTAAGTTAAGTTATTATACTTATATAGCTAGTATACTCTCAGTTCTAGGACTTTGGAATCTGCAATCGCATATTCTGGCCTCTAGACATTGTGTTCGATATTATTTTTGATATAACATTGTGTTCCATTGTTATAAATCGTGATGAGATAAATTGAAATCAACACTTCATGTCAATAAATTAACTTTCTTTTTTTTTATCTTCTACATATTACACATTACGAAGCAGAGCTTTATAAGCGTACTGAATACGTTATAAGATAAGAAATAAGATCAGTGGTCCCGAAGCTTGAGTAAGTTAATAGGAATGACGTTTTATTTCTAGCTGCTTAACATACAAAAAGTGAAATAAATCACCCGGCACCCAGAATTCAGACCCTCTTTAATTTATAGCATTCAGGAAGTTCATAAAAGTCAATTCGTGGTGATACTCGATATATAATTTCCATATATTTTTCTATTGTTTTCTACTATGTAAAAAAAGTAAGAAATAAAAAGTAAAATAATACAATTAACGCAAGTGACCCTATAAAATATGTTTCGTCTAGAACAAAATATAACTTAACATATTGTACATAATTGTATAACTTAAAATAATTTGGTGTTTTTTTCATTATTCTCTAATAGAAACTAAATAAATCAAAAGGTCCCTTCTAAATAGAAATTTGCTTCTAGTTTTGTACTATTTTGCATAACTTTCAAATTCATAATGTATATTAAGTATTCCCTCGATAACACGCGATAGAATTATTTTCACACTAAATTCACTTAAGTAATGATTTAGAAATAGCAAAAATATTTATATGAGGTATGTTCTATGAATATTTTCAATTAAATATTTCGTTATATACCTTTTATATACTATCCTGAATAGTCCTGTTATGTATAATCAATCACAAAAAAAAACATAAACAACTTAAAAACGCCATATATACAGGTGTAATTTTGCTTGTATCTTGTAAATTATAGTATAGTAGTATGTAAGAAGAAAATAGTAAAACCGCAATAGACACACAGCATCCTAATTAACACGTATGTAAACTGTGTTCTAACTAATTATGTAAACAAATCCACCTCCAATATTGTCATATCGTTCGCTTAATCTCATGTAATTGTATATGCGCCCTGATACGATATATGACACGTCTCCCGTGCTGCGTCTATTTGTAGAAGCTTTACATAAGTAAATATATTTATAATATATTATATTATACATTCAGTATTATTGACCTATTTCAAAAATAAGGATTTGAAGAAATACAGCGCGCACTTGTTTCTGCGCACAAAGTGCACTATAGTATATCCGGCAAGGAGTTTAGGAGTGCATTATTTTATTTCAAATTTTCAGATTTTTCCAAGACAACTTCACGGTCTGCTCTAAAGAGTGGTTAAAGGTGTTAAAACACCACCAACTTCCCAATTACGGAGGGTTACTAAATATTTCTTAACAGAAATCGCCAATAACCACACATGTTCCAACACAGAAATCGAACCCAGGGCCTCCAGTTCTGTAGTTCTACATTCTATTCTTCTCTCTTCTATTTCTATTCTTGGACCAACGAAGCATTTAAGACTATTTTAACTGACCTGGTATTGTGACTTAACAAAATTTGCAAGACAATAGAAAAAAAAAGGCATCACATTGAATAATTATAATAATAACAGGCCCCTATAACTATTTAAAAAAAGTTTGTATTATTTAAAAATAAAGCCTTTTCATTTATCAATTAAAAAATTTATAAAATAATGTGCGAAATTTTTTCGTCTGCCCCGAAGTCGAACAAACTAATAGTTAACAATAGTTTTTTGGGATTGTTAATACTCCTAATGATCTTTTTTGTCGGCAACCTTAAACCTGTTTAGATTTAAGGTTGTCAACGAAAAACAGTTTTAATTTTAATCGATTGGACTTACATACATATGTATATCAAATCGATTAAATTTAAAATTATTTTAGGTATGAATGTATCACTTATAGTGTAGAATTGACGATAATTTTACATAAAAATAAATTGCTAAAGTACAGGTAAAACCTATTTTCCACTAGTCTATCATTCCTAAAAATAGCTACTATACTGTTTTAAAAGTTTACATCATAAAACCACAGATCATATATTATATACCTATAGTATTACTATAGGTACTAGTAGTAATGGGTAATACATATGTAGATTAATAGAAGATTAAAGAATATAAATAATACTAAATAAATAATTTACTTGCGAGCTCGCTAAATTATTTGCATGAGATAGTTAAAGACTACTAATGACTTAACTTTTAATATAAGTTTATGAATATCTTACTTTCCATCTTAAACTTACATGCACTTTATTTATCAACTAATAAATTAAAACTGTTTACATTTATCTGGATTTGACATCTATCGGCACTCTGAGTGTTAGCACGTCACGTGACCATGTCGATGACGGCTTACATGAATTTACTCCCCATCCAAACCTGTCTATAGAAGTTTTCACTTCAAAAAAATATTTGACGCCACGTTTGGCTTAGTTTGTAGTGACCCTACTTGCTGTGTTAGCGGTCGCGGGTTCGAGTCCCGCTGGGGGCATTCATTTGTGTGATGACGAATGTTTATGCTCCAGTTATGGGTGTTTATAATATGTATGTTTTTAAAATTATATATGTGTAGTGTATGAACTATCTGGTGTCCATAACACAAGCCTCGTAGCTTACCATGAAACTAGATGGTGCTGTGTGTTAATGTCCGAGCATATTTATTTACCTTTTATGCACGTTACGAAATAAAACACGACGAACTGATTGAAACGATTTCGATGAGACTTGCGCGATGTTCACTTCATAATTGACATTTTTTTGCACAGCTTATTTACTGTATAGTATAGTGTATGTGTAATAATATCACTTTTCAGAATAGTTACAGACAAAGCAACAATATATCGTACAAATAATTATTTACACTAGTGTTGAAGAGTGTCGAAATTCGACCATTCATTATTAAAAAGAGAAAAAATATTATATGAATAGAATTTACATATCTACGAGTGTATAAAAAAACTGTTTCTATTTTTTTTTTTTTTTGTATTATAACATTTTTATTCACTTTTTATTATAACACTTTACGATACAAAACGAAGAAAATCTATTGACAAACAGAGGAGAAAATGTCTTTGCTTATTTATATATAGATTAATTAATTTATTTAAGTGTTAAGTTCTTTCACATGTAATGTTACAAAGATTTACATTTAATAACAATAAAGTCTCATACCAAGAGAAAAACGTTTAAGATGCGCGCTGGCACCGACATTTAGCGAGCTCGAATTGCAGAGGGTATTGTGTTACTAAGATTGTATTAATTTTCAACTAATTGACCTATTAATCTTTATTGTGTAGTTTAATTATAATTGCTTGAAATTTCATATTCATGGAAACTATTATTTTTAGTACTCTACAATAACATAAAACCACATTAAACAAAAGCAAAGAGTAATTTTATGAAAAATATTAAAATTAGTCAAAGTAAAACTGCGTTAAAAAAAGTTTTGTCAATTGTAAAGAATTAATATTGAGTTTAAACTCGATTTAGTCTTAAATAAGAAGCCAAAAGCTTAAATGATGGATGTATGTTTGAATTGATACCAGACAATTTTACAATTTCGAAAAATTTTATCTATTATAACTGGGTAATTCTTTTGTCAGCCATAAATAAAATGAAATATTATGAGAATAGAATAAAGTTTTATTTCATTTCATTTCAAAAACGTAACCTTTATTTAAACGGCAAATTAATATTAAATAAATAATTGTATGAATATATTTACATAGTAAATTAAAATATAGAGGGCTGAGTACCTACTTTTCGAATAATGGTAAAATTGCGTCGAGAGTTATCTCATGATGTTAGAAAATTCCTTACTTTATTAATATCTAGTTGTTCTCATACTTTAAGTATACACGTATGTAAGTTTTAGTTACTGTATTAAAATTTTTAAATAAAAAATACCATTAGTTAATTCTTCCCTCAGTATTTTTATGCTTTGCTAAAATAATTAAAAAAAATCATTAAAATTAATCTTATCGTATGTTCCATATAGATTCCAAAACGATTGCAGTGATTTTGATGAAATTTTCAGGCAATCTTCAGATTAGTCCTGCGGGTGATCCTGTGAAGATTGGCAGCGATTGAAAGTTTGAACGCGGGCAAAGCCGCAGGTACTACTAGTTAAAAATATTAATCAGCTAAATTGAAAATAGTCTCTGTCGCTTACATACATACATATGTACGTATGTATATGAAAGGACATATCCATCATTTCTTCTCCATTCTACACGTCAAGGGCAAAGTAAATTGGCAATTATAAAAGTCATAAAGAAAAAATTAAATGAATTTGAGACTGCAATAATTATCACAGGAATAATAGAAATGTGCGAAATATGCAAGTACAAGGTAATAATTAATTGAATGTATATTTATTTATAAATATAATTTTATAGTTGCATGCATCTACGTTCCGTAAAAATGCTACTAATGAACGCGCTATACTTCATGTAAATATAATCTTATTAAATAAGCTTTTTTTAATAATTATGGATCAAATGTCTTTGCTTTTTACCCTAAATACGTCTTGTGTTCAATTTGAGTTAAAATCCTTAATAAAAGGATACAAAATTAAATAGGTACTTAACACAAATATTCACTCACCCCAGAGAGGCTTTAAAATGGGCTCTTTCATAAATCTTCGCGGCCGTTAACGGCTCGCCCGCAATTCGGTAATCAAGATAAAATTACTTATTTACTATAGTTATTATAACAGAAAATATTCAAAAAAAATATACTCACGTCCCTTTCCGTCTGCTTTTAAAATTTGTGATAATCAGATACGGTGCCAAGTCACACCAGATTTTTCTCACGTTCGTGGCCAATGAATAAGTGAACGCCATATAAGAAAGTATTATGGAAGCGATCACATGTAATTCAATAAATCTTCAATAAAGGGGATCGCAATCTTCTACTTTTCACAATATTTTCGTATCGTATTTCCGTTTTAGCAGATCGGGACTCATCCTCAAGGGGACATTGAATAAAATAGTTCGTTCCTAAATAAATAAAAGAGAATCATTGAGATTATTATGTGTATCAATATTTCTCAGTCGAACACGCTATTCATTATAATATGAAAATAGTATTTATATATTGAATATAGAGATGTAATATTTATGAAGATAATAATATTTATACTGTTATATAAAATATATGAAATAAAAGGTATAAGCGAAATGTCGATAAAATCTGACATGGTTTACATTTAAGTCTCGTCTTACTTCACCTTCATTTATTTTCTATAGCCGCTTTCGCATTCGTTTTATAAAACACCACTTTAAGAGCTATAAAGCACTTACTCTACATTTCAGTTCAAAGGTTAAGAGTTAGTAGACTAGTAATAGGGTATTGGTTTAATTTATTTCAGCTTATATTTAATAAATATTGATGATTAATTGATAAAATAATATTGATTTATTTAACTAAAACCTTTTTTTTTTTGTAACATTTAGTTTTTCTTTTAAATTTTGTAATATTTAGTAAAAAGATTTATAAAGTATATTGATACTGATTTATTTAACTAAAACCTACCTTAACTAACCCTATTTATAAATAAAAATAGTTTACAATTATTATAGACTAAATGATATACAGAAAATTGAGTAACATAATCCTCGAATTAAGAAGTACTTCTTAGAAGTCGGTTTATGCGCTTGCTATTTCGTTGCAGAATAGAGAGAAAAAATATATCTTTCTCTCAGCTTCTATAGAACACTAGGGTCTCACCCTCGCTTCGCTCGGGTTCGCATCTAGAAAAGCACATACAGATCTATCACCACTGTTCATTTTTCCGGTATAAAAAGTAACTTGTTGTTTGACCGGCAATATAAGGTATCAACATGCCAATTTACTAAATTAGGTGCATAAGCTGTTGTGTACTAAGCTGTATAAGTTACTATAGTTTTTTTAACTATCCCACCGGAACTCTTTAATTTTCCGGAATGAAAAGTATCTATAGTGTTGGCTGGGTATATAAGTTACCACCATGCGAAATTTCATTTAAATTGGTCCAACCATTTCGGAGATTATCCCGTACAAACAGACAAACAAAGAAACCAAAAAACTATAGTTCTATTTTTTTTTCTTACATCCCCCTGACTCGGTCTTTAGCATTTTTTTTCTATGTACAGACATTCAATCTCTACAGTTTTATTATATGTATAGATAGCATATATAAATGGCAGTAAAACGATTTATTTACTTTATTATAATTAACTATAACTACTTAAATCGGAGCTCATGCTCCGCTTTGTATAAGGACGCATAAATAAAAAATATATATTTATGCGCCCTATATACATAAACATACTTTTGCTATAGCTATATTTTTGATATTTTAATTTTGATGGATTATTTTATTTACTGCACATCAATCCTGCATAAAAATGTCTGATTAAAATCATTCCAGCTGTTGCTGAGCTAAAAATGTTATTTAATTCCTTATTAATTGTATATAAAATATAAGAGCACATTTACCAGGAAAGCTATAATAATAGAAATGCAGAAGATGTACAGAATCTCAATGATATGTTTCGAAATAGGCGTAAAGTAATTGTTACCATCCTATCATAGTGCCGCTACAGTTAGTATTTTCGGTCGTTGCGGAATCCGGACTATCCTCTGATTTGTCTGCGAGCGTCTCAATTTCCATTTCGAAAGCAAATTGGTTTCCTAGCCGTTTGAATATTTTTCTGTCGTGAAACTTGTCGAAAAACTTACAAAAGTTTTCATTTTGATTTTGAGAACTACATAAGTTTTATTATTACAAATAATATTTTGTATTATTATCAAGAGCTTTTCATATCTTTACCGCAACAGAGATTACGTGAAAGAAGTTCTTTGACAAGACTCATTTGGACAGGGAACATTCAAATACTGCATATTGTTTTTAAATAATTTGAACTAAATGAATTAAATACTATAAATAAATTATGTATGTAATTGAATAAATGTGACTGTTTTTCAGTATGATGAAAGTGTATTGATTAGTAAAATTTAAAATTCTACTCAATTTACCATATTTTTTCTATTTGAATACTATTGCCCTCTATAGATAGTCTTGCCCTAAATATTAATACAAAGAAAAATAAATACAAAGAAAAATTATTTTTTCTATTGCACGTAACATTTATTACTATTACAATGTGTTAGTTTAATACATATTACATTAATATAAAACCATTAAAGTTACCAGTTATCAATATAAGTACGCACTCTTTCCATGGGAAAAGTTTTCACTGCCAATCGTATGGATTGTTTTAGGGACTCCAAATTATCATGGCATTTAGAGCAAGCCCTACTTTCTAAAACTGACCATAAATGGTATTATCATGGGATTAATGTCGAGCCTAGATGACGGTCCGTCTTCACCACAGATGGTAGGTAGGTCCGGAACGTAGGTATCTAACCAAGATTGCGTGGATCGAGCTTTATGACCCGGCGCCGAGTCTTGCTGAAAGGACCATTCTTGGGTATTGAACATGGTGTTGTTAAGAGGCTTATCATTATAAAAATCATCAAAAATATTAGAGCTTAAACAGTCATTTTGCTAACAGATGAGGCCTTAAGTATCTTTTAATACTATTTTTCTTATCTGACAGACTTTATTGTAAAGGGTTAGCTGTTACACATTAAAACCCCTGATTAAAACAAATTACTCTTAAATATGTTCAACTCCATGTCATATTAAATTGAAGCTATAATTGGATCGCAATTACCACATACCGATGATATGGCCTGAAATGATTTATTGGCGACAAGCAGCTATAATGTGATATTAAGTAAAATTAATAACATCTGTCCTATATCATAAACTAGTTTTTATGACTGAGTATGAATGCGTGGTAATAACGTAACATTATTAAAAAAAAATGTAATATCCACATTAAAATATTAAGGGATAACAAAAATCTGTCAATATATATTTTTAAATTGACTATTAAATTAGACGTCATGATATTAAGTAAAACAATCAGCACTTTGAATACTTTCTTGATAAATGAAAACAAAATATATAAAGTTATATATTTATCATTTAAAAATACAAGAGTGTTAGTTAATGAGCCTTAAAAAACACAGGGTCACGTTGGGAAAAAATATATTACAATTTATCCGCCTGTTATTTCTGTGAAGAAAAGCGTGGACAGAATGAAAAGTGAAATAAAAGCTTCAAAAGGCTTGATCATCGTAAATGCGAAGTATTAAATAAAACTTTTTTTTATGTCGAATTTATTAATAGCCCTCATAATTTTAAGATGATCTACTCGTAACTACAAAATTCTTAGAAGCTAAATTTAATTTGAATTAAATAATGAAATTTTTTTCTCTAAAATTTTTATTGTAATTTACATTTGTTCGTTAAAAAATAAATAATATAGAGCTACTTTAGAAGTTACTTGTATATTGCCTTTTGCGTGTAGTGAGAATGAAAAAAATGAGTTTTGTAAAAATGTATTTATTAGTAAAAACAACATATTGTACTCAATATAGAACAAATTCCTATAAGTTATAATAATGTCTAAATTATATAACTGCTTTATGATAATTGTTTTTTTTTAAATCCATCAAAACTTGTTACTTCTGACCAAAGAGTTGCCAGTCAAGTAGTCAAGCGTTGCCGGTAACATTTAATCACATGATTAAGCGGTCCGTTTTCAGTCATGGCAATATTTTATTTTTTAAACTATAAGAAGCCAGTTTTGCCGCCAGGATCAATTGTTCAACCGAAGAAGAATTAAAAAATATTAAATCATAATAAAAGTGCATAACATAAGTTCTACTTAAAATAATAAATAAAAAAAATTGAATCTGTTTGATTTTTGAGAAGGAAACAGGGGATATCCCTAATTTATAGAACTCATCTAGTACCGACTCTAAAAATATCTCATAAATAGAAGCGATAATTTTTAGTACTTTCAAATCGGCTCATATTTTTTTATTTGATTCGTTATTAAGTAGACATATAATAAGCGTAATGTGTGCATGTTTTTTTTATAGCAAGGACTGCTTCGTATTGTGCATACAATATACATAGACCTCAAAAAATTGTTTAAATGTCTGTCTGTTTAATTTACATACAAAAAGAACTGAACGGATCTTACCTAGTATTGTGTACTTTGTAGTAACCTTATTTATTACTCGGGTCAACATTTACGACATCTTTACTACAGGAAAATTTAAATAATTAACTATATATACAAAATTATTAGTATCAAGGTTAACAATTAACATATTTAACAAATAGTCTTTTATTGTACATAAACTACTGATGTCATTGAAATGTAGCATTGTGACAACGTATATTATCGAATCAATATACGTATAGATTATTTTTTACCGTGAGAAAATAGATATATATATATATATATATATATATATATATATATATATATATATATCCAAATTACAAATAAAATGAAATTTCAGAGGAAAATTTATATAAAAATGGAAAACATTTCGGCCATCAATCAAATAAATTATTAGGTACTATATAAAGCCAAATATACAGTCGAAGAGTATGTTTTTGGCAGCTTGAACATGAACGTAGCTGCAGGCTCTGCTAGTTTAAAATATAATATTTAGCTAAAACTTTAAACGCGGGTCAGCAAATGTCAATCCTTAAATGATGAAGGGAAGGTCGAGCACTCTTTTTTCGTGACAGAAGGTCACTTTCAGTTTCAGTGATTGACACTTAGATAGACAAATAAAAGAAAACTGTTTACCTAACATTAAAGAAATAAAATTTTAATTCAGCATTATTAATCAATATAAATAAAATAAAAACTTAAAAAAAAACAGACTTATAAAAATAGAAAATAATAAAAAACACTAAAAAGTATAAACTAATTGGTAGTTTTCATTTATTATAGATACCTAATCAAATATTTTCGAAGTCGGTGTGCTTTGATCTGTGTCGACTGGCACCAAAATAAGCCTAAACTCAAAGTATTTACTTTTAGCCATTGGAGACTTTCCCCTATCTATTTTCTGACCTTACCATCAGATCCAGCTGTCGACGATACCGAACCACTGCACTATCAACAGAAATAGAAGTCAATATAACAATTAGAAGTAGGTAAAATTTTCATTAGCTCTTTTTTCACCCCTAGGGGTGGCTTTTTTTTCAAATATAAATGGGACCAAATTGGAAGTATACACTTTCAAACAAAACAAAAATTATCCAAAGCGGTTTTTTAAAAATATTGTTATTATTATTTAATAATATTATTATTGAATATTGACGAAGTTCGGAGGTAACAACAATAAAAAAATGCAGCGAAATTGAAAACCTCCTGCTTTTTGAATAAACTGATAGAAAATTCATATTACATGATACGTAACGTTAATATACTCGTATACACCGAGGCACTATTCATAAATTTAAATTTACATTTAAGATCAAATGTTACCTTAGCATCAATATAATAATCTACAATAACGAGTGAAATAAAATTCACCACATGTGTTTTGCGGCGAAGTGAATATTGCCTTACTCCCTAATTTCGTGGCATTACAAAATAGTGTAAAGTCAAAACACTTGACTGAATTGTATTTTGAAACACCTACAAACAAAAATGTATATGAAAGACTAGCATTGCCCGCGGCTCCGCCCGCGTTCAGATGACCAAAAACCAAATTCTTAGGCTTTACATATTAATATAATCTTACATTGCAGTTTTTGTACTTTTTCTCAAAAATGAGATATTTTCCCACCGTAAAAAGTATCTTATATGTTAACCCGGATAACCAGCTATCACCATACCAAATTTCATCAAAATCCCTCCAGTGGTTTTTCTGTAATACGGTAACAGAGAGACAGACAAAAATTCAAAAAACTATAGATTCGGCCTCTGTATCGATAATAATGTTTATTTCAATAATATTTTCCAAAAAATATTTAATGTACACATTCGGCTTAGTTACAATTTTATTATATGTATATCTATAGATAATCCTGTTAGTAACAAATATAAATGAACTATATCTATACTCTTATCTATAACGGTAACAGATAACCCAACATTGCGGTGAGATTTGGAAGTGATCCAATGTAACTCTGTCTAGTGCCAAATGAACTTTCCTTTTGTCCCGCCAGAACGATTAGGCCGCTCAATATATTCGATGCTTTAAGTGAGACCAAAGTTACCCACAACAACAAATAGCCTGTGGTTAGTTATTTAATCATATTATTTGTTTCACAATACTTGTCAGCCATAGTAAGGTCGTATTTTTATATATTGAGCGTTTTAATGGAAAATAATATATTCGATTCATTTGCAATAATTTATGTATAAGGCATTTAGTTATGTGACCTTGGCCGATAGGAAAGTGTTTAAAAAAAAAGGGCGCGGATATTCATTTGTTTACCCGCGCTTTTGCACTGAGATGTCGGTACCATCCTGTAGTGACTAGTCACGAATTGTTTGTAATACTAAAAATTATGGTTATACATTATGTAACTCACTGACGATTATAAAAGTACTGAATATAAGAATTTGAGCAAGGAATATATCGAAGTTTTATTAGGGACCCTACACTGTACTAACAACCAAAGTTGTATACAGATTGTACCTAAACCTACAATAATATTTTTCCTCTAAAAAATAATTATTTATTTTTTTTAAATTTAGTTGCCTATGAAATACATAATAAATAAATTAATACTTTTAAATATATTAAAATTGGTTCTTAAATTAAAATTAACATAATATAAACAGCTATAACGATTCAATTTAAACAGTCCAGTGATTTCACAACACCAGCTCGTCGCGGATAATAACTACGTAATACCTACTATATTAACGACAATTTTAATTTAAAAAAATACAGACTGCACTATACTCTCAAATAAGTTCGATTTGCAAAACGTTATATGACCATCAATATTTTTAAACGAGTTTAATAAAGTAAGAAATTCTCAATTGGGATGAATGGTTAATTCCTTTTTTCGTGTTTCCTGTTATTTCAAAAAATAATTATAGACTTTGAACTTTGATTTTTCTGTAAATGAATATTTAAAAATATATAAAACAAGCTTTTGCTACCTATACCCACATTGTGTAATGTAATAAATCGATGGGTTTCATTTATTTTAAAGTTTATTTTCTTCTTTTTAGAACATTTAAATAATGAAAATAATAAAAATTATATTAATAATAAAAACATTTTTTCGTATTAATTTATTTTTTATTTATTAGTTATTTATTCATATTCTTCTTAGCAAACCCTTTCATTTGATATCCATATCATGGGGTGCATAAAAACATCGTCCGCCATCTTTGTGAGTACGCCATATTGCTTTTAGAATGACGTCACTTAGGGAACCATGCATTGTCATCCAAAGTAGGTATGCAAAATTTCAGCTCAATCGGTTGATGATAACTGCTTTAAAATTCAGTTGCAGGATTTGACCCGACAAACATACAAACATTACAAGTTAAATAAAAGATTGTAAAAAAAATATACACACATATATAGTATAGTATAATTTCTATGTGCACATTTATTGTAAAAAATAAAATGGGAAAAACGTTCCTAGCTCACCTCCCATTCATCACTTAAAGTATAACTAGCTTGTTTGTGTCTTGGGGTGTGGGATATTATACATATGTATAATAGATATTGGATAGATATTGTACTTGAATTGTCTTTGTTACATTTTGTACATTGAATAGTATACTATGCCAGAAACATAGATATTCTCAGGTGTATAAATGTCTGTCCTAAACATTATCTATCTAGCCTGATTTCTGAGACATAACAGAACTAGGTCACTGTCAAAATAGTCGTTGGAACAATCACTAGTACAAATGTGTTCGCTAAAATCTGCATTTATTTGACCTCTTAGGCGATTAAATCGCAAGCTCAATGGAATTCAACATGAATAAAATTAGGCACAAAACCGGCGGGTCAATGTGCCCTCTGAGAGTGTAACATTACTAACTTCCAACTATAATCGAAAGTTTCTTACTAGAAAACCTTTCCTTTTTTCATGTTGAAAATGCATTTACGCATACCACGTGTACGTACAGGCTATGTGAGACTGACCGTCTAAAAAACCAGTAGTACCCACTAAAACCCAACAGAACCTCCCCCGTCTTAATGGGGCGTCGAAGGATCACTTACGCACTAACCACAACGCCCCGACACATGTCTGCCAAAGCAGACCACAACAGCCATGGGGTTGCTCCAAGGGCCCACTTTGTTATCAGAGAAGTACTAGGAGTAAGCCGCATGGCTCATCGCCCACCGAGGTGGGTTGCCTCCCGGTGCGTTTCTTGGCTTCACGCCTGGCTGGATTGCCGGACAAGGTGAACGCACGTTGAGGGGATCTAAACAGAAAACCTAATACATCTTTCGACCTGATATAAAATTCGAAATCATAAGCTCATGATCTGCAGCCTCCAACTCCAAGAATAATAAGGCAGTTTATTATCCTAAGCTTATAACAAATGGTAATATATTATATGAATACATGTCTAATATAGACTTCGTTATTCATCACGTAATGTAAGCACGGTGAAACAAGGCATAACATTTGATGTGTTACGTGTGTCTGAATTTTATTACAAGACTTTAGGTAGACTCGTGAGATCCAATCTCATTTCTCGTTAAACCTAAAAAATAATGTAACATCACAATTATATTTTCACATGCCTGGTGAAAAATATCCTCGTGCAAAATAAGAACAATGAAAAGTTGGCTTTGTTTTATGTTTCACAGAAATATTAAGAAGCTTTTCTAAGTAACTTTGTATTGTTTATAATTTTTGGAATATTACAAAGTAAATCATACATGTTTAGAAAAATTTAGTGTTCTTGGAATTTAAAAAAATCATTAAAATATTTTAAAACTCCTAATATATTATATCCTTAAGTTACTGGTTTCATTACGCTAATAAATAATACAGATTAATACGTAATACAGATGCCTCATCCCATGCAAAGAAATTGGATACCGCTAATTTGGGCTATTCTTCGGGCTATTTTTGATTCTTCAATAGATAATAATAGAGGTTATTAATACACAAATTGCCAAAATGTTTTACTTTTAAAATATGTGTAAACTATAATATGATAACATCATTCAGAATTAAACGAATTTCAGAGACTGTAAGTTTTTTAACCGCAATAAACAGCTCATAAAAAATAAGCACCATTATGAATATGTTTGTACTAACTACACACCACATACTACATACATGTTAATTGTTGATTTTTCACTAATTAGTAAAATTACGCAAATTTTAATTATTATTATATATATTTATTTAGTTTTCCTTTAGGTACATACAGCTTTTTTAAAACGATAATATAAGGTATATTTGGGATCTATTTTATATTTTTTTTAATTATTTTACAGAAACTTTAATAACAAAATGATACATAATGTCATCTATTAACATTTATTTGAACTAATTTTTCTTTATTCGTGATGAGATCCCATGCTATGACTATATATACCATCAGGAATTTTTACAGCGATTTTTTTATGAGAAGAATATGAATTAGTTTTTTTAATATATATATATATATACTAGAGTGTAAACAAAATTTTATTTCCTTCTCAAATATGAGCTACTTTTTAAATTTTTCAATCATGAAAAATTTTCACCGTAAAATTTTGTTTCATGCGACCTCTCGCAATTAGGTCTTGCTTATTAATAGTTTAAACTAACTTTTCGTATACAGTACGAAAATTTTATACGAAAACGTGTTTGTTTAAATTTTATCATAACTAGATCCTACTAAAATAACATAAAATTACTGCTTGCAACGTGTAGTTTAATTTATTTTTATACTAAGTAAGCTGCTGCTTAGTTATGGAAGTGCTTCTGACCCCCGGGATAAAAAGGAGGACGCACTTGCACTATAAAATTTTACACGCTTTGTCACAGGGACATAAGAGTATACAATTTTTTTTCGTAATTTAAAAAAAAATACTAGGGTTTGTGACATAATTAAATTTCTTTTAGCATACAAATATTAAGGAAAGAGAAAATAACTTTGAAATATCTAGAGAAACTCCCTGAAAGTAGAAGGCCATTCGTTTGTAATTGCCACAGCTACTGCGACTATAAAATTTGAAGCTGCGAAGTCAAGCGGCTGCTAGAGATTACAAAGTCTTTTAGAGTTCATTTAAATGCAAATGCTATTAACAGTTATTATTGTATAATTTCTACGACATTACTATACCGTACTGTAGCACTGTTGAACAATAAACATTTGTAAAATGTCTAAACTAAACTGATAAAAGGTGTTATATATCTATATCATCCACATATGCTACATTTATGTATTGAAATATAAAAAATATGCCATACACATTTTCGACAAAATGAAGGGTATTAAAAAAAATATTTTAAGGGCGTAATATAATATTTTTTTTATATTACGCCTACTTAAACCTTATTAAATACCAAAAAGATGCATTTAAACTCAAATAAAATTTTACTTTTGCGGTTATAGCCAACCATCTGTCCATTTAGAATTGGCCTTAGTTACATATTATTTTACTCGAACAAGCGACCGAGCGGCAAAATAGTTTTCGTCCATTTTGTGAATTCGACCAATTACAGGGTCGAGAAAACGGGCCATTTGTCACAGGACAAAAAAAGCCGGTGTCCGACCTTTCCGTTCATGTGTAAGAAAACATAATGGGTCTTTATTCTATAAAAAAAATTTAATATTATTTCCTTGGTTTTTAATTTTTTTTTACTTTGAAGATCCTTTCTAGTGATGAAATAAACTTTACTTTTATCTGCCTGTGTATAGACATGGATCGAGTGTTCAACGCGATATGACATCTGTTATCGGCGAAGACCGTCGTAAATCGAATTTTATTTCTGTGAAAAATTACTGAATGAATAAAACTGATCTGTTATGTGAATGAATCATAAAATAATGAATTATCACATTTGATAAAGTTATATTGGAAATGATCTATGAATATTTGTATAATAACAACAACAGCCTATAAACTTCACCAGTCTAAACGTGTTGGTTACTTCTTCACTACTAAGTTACTCTTATTACTTACTTATAACTGTCTCTGTGGTGTAGTGGCTAGCATGTACGGCTGCACACCCGGAGGTCCTGGGTTCAAATCCCGGGTCGGGCCAAGTTTAGTTACTGAGTCTTTCTGTATAGTAAGCCTCAGTATTAGCCCGGAGTTGGGAAGTTGGCGGTGTTTCACCGCTGTGCCTCGGAGAGCACGTAAAGCCGTCGGTCCTGCGCCTAACTCTCACTGGTCGTGTCGACTAGTCGTCCCACCGGAGTATGAGAGTGACAGGAATAGAGAGTGCACTTGTGTCTGCGCGTACACTTGTGCACTATAATATCTCCTGCGCAGTTGGCTAGTCTTAATGAGATTGGCCGCCGTGGCCGGAATCGGTCAGGAGAACATCATCACTAAGTTACTTCTACTCTTACGAGTTTTCGCATTTATTAATTACACATTACAAATATTCTTTATATTACATAAACAAATTTTAGAAGACATAATGCAACAAGAAGTAATATTGGTACTATTACTAAACTGCCTCGGGGGTCTTATTGAATTTAATAGACATTATTATCGATATAGAGGCTGAATCTATAGCTTTTATAATTTATGTCTGTCTGTATGTCTGTCTTTCTGTTACCGCATCATAGGAAAACCACTGGAGGGATTTTGATGAAGTTTGGTATGATGATAGCTGGTTATCCGGGTCAACATATAGGATACTTTTTACTGCGGGAAAATATGTTATGTCTGAGAAATCTATACTAAACCTTAATAATTTAGAAGGGACGAACCCGAGCGGACCGAGAGTGAGTCCCTAGTTACAAATAAACCTCATTCATTATTATGTAGCTAAAATGTGCAACTGCAAATCATAAGATTCTAGGTTCAAGGCTCAGGTTAATTCGAATTATTGGTTTCAAGAAACTCATTGCATCTGTTTAAATCGGACTGACACTTTCAGAAATTAACGCATTTCAATACCCAGAAAGGGTTTTACCTTTAACAATAATCTGTTTAGCTTTATAATATTAGCAAAGGCAAATTCCATTATTGTGAATATATGTCATTCTTACAATTTATAATTTTACACAAATCATTAAATTCCATCCAAAAATATATTATTTCTATATATATATATATATATATATATATATATATATATATATATATATATATATATATATTATACCCATTAACATCCTGTCTCAAATCATAAAAATAATGTCAGTGACCATGGACGCTTAAAGAATAATTTACTTACTATTTAAAATGTTTAAACATTTTTGCAATATATATCTTGTTGCGATATAAAAAGTAATTAAACGTTGGAAGCGGTGTTGTGGACGAAATTATTCACGGACTTATAGGCGCGTGCCATCTGTCGCCGAGCCTTTTAAGATGGCATTTATTAAGCAAATACTGAGCGTGATTGATTAAAAGCATATAAATCATCTCAGGACAAAAAGACGCCTTTTTATAATATTACTGAAAAAAGAGAACGGCATGATTTAAATAATTGACAAAACGACTTGAATAATAAATTAATATTATTGTTCAAAATTGAAATAGAATAATAAAGTTAAGAGCAAGTTCATCTTCTTTCCTGTTAAAGAACTTCATCTATACTATAATAAAACAAAATATAAATAATAAAACTATAACAGTAGAGGTCGAATATCTGTACATAACAAAAAAATGCTAAAAACCGCTATTTTTATTTTATTTATTATTTTTATCCCGGAAAATTAAATAGTTCTCGTGGGATAGTTAAAAAACTATAATAACTTATACAACGTATGCACCTAATTTAGTAAAATTTAACATTCTGATACCTTATATTTCCGGTCAAACAACAGGTTACTTTTCACCCGGGAAAAATGAACGGTTCCCGTGGGAACTAATAGATTTCTATTAGTGTTTTTCTAGAGGCGAACCCGAGCGAAGCGAGTATAAAATAATATATAGTATGAAATAAGGAAATACGTTTTAAAATTACAAACTAAACATTTCCTTAACCTTTAGACTCGAAACAAGGTAATAATGTCTAAATTCGCTATCAACTCGTGTCGGAATTCCGGCTGTCGCGCCGTCACTGAATACTGCGGCTCACCTCGTCCGCGTCTATTCTCTTTGATAAACTAGTTCACCTGGACATTACTTATTTCAGTATTCAATATTCCTCGAGAGTATTTACGACGGGTGCTTCACTGATTATATAAATAAAGTATCATTGAAGGTAATTGCACACCAAGCTGTTATATTTTCAGCAGTACCTACCTACCGTCCTACAGTTTATCTAGTATGAACAAGTTTTTACTTAAACAATGTTAGCATGATCTGTAAATACTTGTTTTATAAAGTGTTGTTTATTGTACACTAAGCCGTTATTGTAATTATAATTATTATTAATAAATCCATAATTCCATAGCTAATATTATAAATGTGAAAGTGTGTATGTTTGTCCTTCTTTCACGTCGAAACAGAGTGATAGATTGACGTGATTTTTTTGTGTGGAGATAGTTAGAGGGCTGAAGAGCCGCGTGTTCTACTAGTAAAAGTATAAATTAATAAAAGCTTAAAATTCCCTTATAGATCAGAAAAGACTGAGGAGCTTGTAATTCGAAGACTCGTTTTTGGAATTTCAATTCTTAGATCATTAATTTTTACTTTAACTGTTATCACAACTAGATCCATTTTGTGCAATTAATGTTTAATGTCGAAAGTTTAATACTCAATCCATTATTATAATTCATTAAAACTTCATTAAAATTTAATATCTCTTTACTATGGAAGTTTTCCATTTTGCATAAAACTAACCAACTTTACACATATATTAGATTAAAAACAATATTTTCTTAATATTTTATCACTCTTCATCTTTTATTTGAAAAAACAAAACCTATTTCAAGAAATTTCTTCTTTAATTGTATATATAAAAGTAAATTCTAACAACTTTTTAAAGCTATAATAATTTTAAAGCTATAATATCAATATCGAAAAATAGTATTAAATAAAATTAATGTGTTTGTCGAGCTCGTTTTCCAATATATTCATATGCAATTAATCAATGGAGCAAAATTTTCACAATATAGCAATATTTGTTGCCAATGTAAAATATTGGTGTCCGACTTACCGTTCAATAAACAACACGTACGAACGGCATGTGTCACGGTTTGGCCGAGTGTTATATTAGTTTCAATAACTACCCGACAGCGCTAGAAGGAGGGTTATGTTTTTCGAGTGTATGTATGTATGTATATTTCTTTGACACGCTCTGTGGCCTAAATAGCGTGATGAATTTTAGCTTGAGAGATGTCATTAGATTCGTCTTAATAGTGAGAGTGATATGAGCGTACATATTATATCAAAATTATAAAAATTAAAATAGTCGATTTTTTGGCGCCACATTATGTTAAATAATAAAATATTATGTAAAAAAAAATTTTTCCTTAAAACCTATCTAGTGGAATATCAAAAGAAAGGGTTTTACAAATGGCTTACAAAAATATACACAATTTATATATTAAAAATGTAATTTGGAATGAGAAATGCTAAAAAACTCATGAATATTCTCTAACTTTATATGTAGGAAAATATAAAACAGGGAAGTTCAATACAGATTCTGTTTATCACACCGGTGGACAGATTTAAAATATGGTTGATAATCATACTAAAGGAAAGGCCTTAAATGATATCTCAATAGATAAAATTAAAAAATTATAATATTACTAAAGAAAATTCGGTCTGCTTTTCGTCCTTTTCTATTATTTATTCTATTTCTGCCACCTGCATTTTACGTGTCTACAGTTACAAATATGACGTTAACTTTATATAGAAAATACTTTGGTGAAGATACTACGCTTTGTACGAATCTAGAGCTTAACCCGTGACTCGAACCCAGGAACTCATCGGTCGGATCGATAAAGCTTTGGACATTTTTATTAGAAATGTTAGTGCTTCGAAGTTGATTTTGGCTATTTTATCCCAAAATTCTTCAAAATTTAATTATATCAAACAATTAACTGAATTACATATACAATTTAATGAAATTAAAACCCATTAACATTGTTTCTAAATGTGTAGCTGAATGTAATAATTGTTAAAATATCTCTTATATTGAACCTCAACAATTACCTACAATAGCCAATTAATTTAAAGCAATTATTATGCTCAATGCTCTTGTCAGTTGCATGCTAATGTTTTGGTAATAGTTGTCTAAGCCAAATGGTCTATTAATAACAATCAAAAGGCTACAAATGTGAATAGGATTATAATATTTGGTAGCTATCTATTTCTAGGAATGTAACATACTCGTAGTAAATTACAGACACCTGTTAAATCTAACCCGAATATGTACCTGTAAGATCTGCTGAAATATATTAAGGTCAGAAAACAACTTCTTTATAAAGAAAACAAATAGATATTACATAGATAGATTGTATTTAAACTAAATATTAAGTTAAAAAAATAAGTTACTACTAGTTTAACCAATTCGTAAGTCGGAGAGTCGCAAAAGTACTCTCGCCACTTAGAGGATTAACAAGAGCGTTCACAAGGGACTCTTACCTTTTTGTCAATGAAGTTAAACACCTAAAACTCATGGACAGTGAAATAGTGGTTAGTTTTGATGTACAGTCTTTATTTACCAGCCTACCTGTGGAAGACTGTATTAAAATAATATCTAGGAAGCTACTAGATCACAACATGTCAATAGAATACAATGAACTTTTAAAACACTGCACATCCGGCTATCTACTGTGGAATGATGATTTCTATAGGCAACTGGATGGAGTGGCCATGGGTTCGCCAGTTTCCTCCATCGTATCCGACATCTTCATGGAGGACTTCGAGAAGACTGCTCTGAAAACATCACCCGTGACCCCTCGTTTCTATAAGTGGTACGTAGATGACACTTTCACAATATTACCATCTGATAAAATAATTGTATTTTTAGAACACCTTAATTCTATAAATCCTAAATTACAATTTACAATGGAATTATAATCTGACAATACCTTAGCTTTCCTAGATGTCTTAGTATAAATGCAACCCAGATAACACCTTGAGTCATACTGTGTATAGAAAGAAGACCCCCTGATAGGTACCTGAACGGTGAATCTCACCACCATCCTTCATAGTTAGCTATCATGAGAAAATCTTTGTTTCAGAGAGCGCGAGGTATCTGTGACGAGCAACGTCTGGCCGGAGAACTGCACTGCAGCATGTTAAGTAAGTTCTGCGAGACAACAAGCTGTAATCTCAAGCGCGCCTACGCCAAAGTGACTGAATGAAACCAGCCACAGCCGAATGCGTCCCTGCAGTCCTGCCATACATAAGAGGAGTCACTGACAAGATTGGCTACATCCTAAAGCGTGCTTCAACCAAAATTTACTTCAAGCCACCAAAGAAAATTAGTTAGTTCTTACCACCTGTCAAGTGCAACATCCCTCTCCAAGATACAGGGGTATACAAACTTGATTGTGATTGTGTGCTAAATCGGACAAACAAATAGATTCATTAGAACTTGGGTCAAATAACACATCATCTGCAGTCTGTAAACTTAGCCGGAATCACCCAAGCCACTACATTCGCTCTGATAATCCAAAAATACTCACGAAAGAGAACCGTTATCACCCCAGGATGATTCGCGAAACTATTGAAATTATAGAATATCCAAACTTCAATAGGGAAGGTGGCTCGGTACTACCATCATCTTGGGATCCTGTAATAAACATAATAAAATCTAACAACAAAAACAAACATTACAGACCATTAATGTAGTTAGTTCATTCATACTGTGTGGATCGCAATAATAACAGTGATTCTGATTAATAATATTTTTTGTCTATCAAGGTTGCAATAGTGTTGCTTAACATTTTAACTTTAATTAATAGCAATCTAAATTAATATTTTAACTTTTTTTAAATTACATACAAAACAATAATCTTGCTTAAATACATAATTAATATTTAAAAAAATATTTATATTCTTTATGGTTATACATAATATAATAATAGCAACACTAAATAATATTAGTTATTAATAAAGTTTTTTTTAAATTGCAATATTTATATTAATAACAGCTACAATTAAATAAATAATATTGTTATATTTAATTATAATACTTAAAAAAAATATAAAAAAATCTTCTTCTTCTCTCTGCCCATTTCCCAATCACTTGGGGTCGGCGCAGTACATCTTCTGTACTGCTGATTCTCGGATTTCTCGGATTACTCGGATTTGACAAAAGTTTAACGACCGGCCGCCTGCCTGACGTCAACCCTCCTTGGAAATGCTATTGTCTCTGTTGTTGTCTGAATGGTATCGCGGAAGTTTTGTAATTATTATGCACTTTCGATTTTGTTGTCTTTTAGAACGTTTTTATACAATTACTTAAATTTTTTATGTTATTTTCGGATATATTTTAAAATAAATTTTCATTACACCATAAATTTTGTTTTCACGTCAAAAAAAAATATAAAAAAATAATTATTAACAATAATTTAAAAAATATAAAGATGTTTTGAAATAAATATAAACAAATATTGTAAGGTGCTTTCGTGCTATTTCTGTATTTTTGAAATCATTTTTGTAAAATAGTGGGTAGACACTGCTGTAACAAATATATAACGCCTTTGAGATGTCTTTAACCTTAGTCTCTCCCATGACCATGATTGCTGTAAAGCATTCGAAACATCGGGAAACAAAATTCAAAATAATTATATTCGAAATAATCCGAAAAGATAGTTTTATAAAAATATAAACGTACATATTTCCAATTCCCATCTTTACTTGTAAATAATAAAAAATAGAAAAAACAACGTTATTTTTCACTTTGTTATCAACAATTTCAAAAAAAATTTTTATTTAAATTTGTTTATTTAATAAATAATTTGTTGGAAATAATTAAACTTTTCCTATATATTTTTAAGTAGGAATAAATTGTTAATTACCTAATGCATAATTAATAGAAAAATCGCGATAAAATTTTTTTACCGCGGATTTTTGTTCATTTATCTATTCAGTAATCTCCTGAATGTTTTATTTCTTAAATAGTATATCTAAAATATGTTAAAATATTTTTTATTGCTAAAGTATCCGAAATAGATGTGGTTAGCGCAAGCTAGAGCACACGTTTTCGGCCGTATTTTCATCCGTCTGGAAAAATTATAAATATTGGTCTTACAGTTCCGGAAGTCAGAACTTTTCTTTAGAAAATTTCCTCCTTTTTTTGAATCCATATTTGAAATGTTTTAAATTTGAAAAATCTCAATTATTTGTTGAGATATTTGCAATAAACTAAGCCCCTCCTTTCTTAGTTAATTGTTTATAACTTTTGCTATTTGTGCAAGCGGAACTTGATTTTTTTCAAAAATCATCTATATACCATTTCAAATCAAATGACACCTCGTTCATATTTTTTCGAGACTGCTGAAAAAAGTTGACCAAAAAGGCATTTGTTGACTAGATTATATGGCTTATAATATAGCATTACTTAGTAACAATAGGCTCTACGTTCAAGTTGTAATTTAAAATTGTTAAAAGAGCTAATAACATTCTTTCTTACTTCCATAATTAAACGTTACGATATAATTGTTAAAGCAATTTGTACGCCACATCTAGTAAGCAATGTAATGTTACGGCACGGACGTTATGCTAACCGCAAGCTCCTCGGAATGTCTGAACTATTCCAACTCTGAACATCTTTACCATTATAACCATATCTTCAAAATGATTTAATCAAATTTATCTATGTGAAATATACCATCATGTTACTAAAAACCTTTAAGTTATTAGATTATTAAATAATTTTAAGTTAAGTCTTTATTCTACAAAACTTTAAGATATACTTAGATTTTAATCTGTAGAACTCTAATACATATTAATATGTAAGCCTAATAAAAATATTGTTTGTTAAGTTATTGCCACTGACATAATTGCTTTACTTATATTATATTAGGAAAAGTATAAATATGTACGTGGTTTATAAGTAGTTATATTATTATAAATATATATTTTTTAAATATGTCTTCTTTATTACATCCATGTAACATTTTTTCTTAATTCATAAATGAAATAAAAAAGTTCTAAATGCCACCGCAATAAACTAAAGACCTTTATTTAATTGTTTAAAAAGAACTTCCGCCTAGTAGATGGTTTCTTTGAACGAAAATGTGGACAAAGGAAGGTGCCGACGAATAATTACGCATTTCATTAAATACCTAATTACAAAAAAGGTTATTTCCTCCGTAATAAGTCAGGAAATTTTTAAAAAGAATCTGGAAAATCGGACAAGTTTGACTCACTCATCGAGGGTTCCATACAACAAACATAAATTGTTTTTTGAACCTTTATCAATAAAAAGTTTGTATTTTTGATATTCCTCCAAAATAACAAAGCTAGCAAAACGTTTAACCGAAAATCTTCTAAAAACTATTTTTGTTGAAAGTATTTTGGATAAACTATGACCTGAATTATTTATATTCTTTTTAATATCTACACCTAGCTTTTCCTATTTTAGCTATGTGACGAAATTATAGGGATTCAGATTTTGCCTTTTGGCTGCAGGAATCTGAAAATCCCACGTAAACGTCATATATTTCTGATACTCTTCTCTAATACCAATGAACCGTTCACGTTCCATTCTCCAAATGAGATAGTTTCTCATCGGTTTGTACATTTTAGTCCCTTGATACCTTCAAGTTATCATTTTGGAAGGGTTTATTAAGGAAACTACGTAAACGTTTAACATATCTTTAATAATATTAAATTATATAATTACATAAAATTCTTGTGTATTAAACGCTTATGACAAACATTATACAACTTACCGCAAATACTATTCGTTTCTATGAAAAGGAACGTGTTTCACTACATAAAGTTACCTACCAAGCTGCGTATCGACGTGTTTCCTCGGACATATTGTTCATGTAAGGGATGAAGTCGAGCACATGCAGACGTCCACTAGAACTTTGATTCATAAATAACAGAATTAAATTAGCAATAAATTACACATTGTTTTCAATACATTTAAAAAACGATAGATTTAATGACGCCTATGAAGATTTGCAGCCAAGGACAAAAACGGCCAGGAGAAACTTAACTTTGACAGTGCTTGGAAGTTTTTCAGACTTCTCCGATGGACTATTGAATTAAATAAGTAGAATAAAAAATATTTCACTATATGAAATTAACACAAGGAAAAAACTTAAACAAGAACTATCTTAACTAAACAACCACATACGAGTACCTATATTAAAATAATTCGATCCTTTTCAAAAAGCGACCATGCTACAAGAGTCAAACTTATTATAACACTTCTTATTTGTCTGTATCTGTAATTAAAATCTAAGCGCAATTTTTTTAGATTTGTTCTTTCTTCATTTGCTCCTGTTGTGAGTATTTAATTAATTAATAATAATAAATTAGTAATAAAAGAGTAATTTTTGTCTACATGTGTATAAAACCGTCAGTGATTACTAAAATCAAATTATTTTCCCTTTGACGAACTTTAGATTTGTTTTATCCAATATTTGCCTTTGCTTTCAAATTATTAAGAGGAAAGCCATTCCTTATTAAGGCAGGAAATTTAGTCTTAATCAAGATCATAAAAATGGAAATAGAGTTTTATTTCAAAAAAATGGACTTCAAAATAGAAAATACTAAAAAGTAATCGTATTTGTAATTTACAATCCGCAACATTTATGTATTTATGATAAAAAACTTATGATGCGGAACTAAATCGTTGATATTTTATGTTGATATAAATTTACGGCTGGTTTTATATACATTTTTCTTGGTTATACTTTATCTTTTTATAAAACTTAGAAATATAGTTATATAAGTACATATGAAAAAAGCAAAAAACTTACAATAGAGCATGTGACGAAGGATTGATTTTAAAACATTTTTTTTATGGTATTCAGTGACAAACGAGCAGACAGCCCACCTGATGGAAAGTGGTGCCTGTCGCCCATAACACCTACGGTTCATGCACTTAGGTTTTATGTTACAAAAATACAGAACCGCAGGTGCGTTGTCACTGTGAGAACTAAGATGATATGCCTCTTGCCTGTAATTGCGCTGGCTACTTTATCCTTCAACCCGGAACACAACAATGTAATCATTGTTGCTTGACGGGAGAAATACATAAGGGGGTGGTACCCATCCAGTCAGACTCCTTTAGCTTAACAGAATCCTACCACCGGTAGTTATTTTTTCAAACAATTATAAAATAATTACAGAATATAAAAATGTCCTCCTGATCAATTATTACAATATGTCTTCTTAACAAGTATCAGACTACTTTGATGTGAATTTTTTAATAGAAAAACTAAATAATTTCAAATAATCGATGTAGAACTTAAATTCTCATAATATGTTACCGTGTGAGTTATTCACTAAATGAACAAAGCAAACAAAAAGAATAATTTACCTCTAGATACAAGTTTAAACAAAGTCTCATAAACAGAACGTTACTGCTATACCTAATAATGAACATAACAAGCTCGTATGGAAATTAATCAGTCGATTCACGTGTTTCATAATATTTTATTTCTACAAATTTCAAATTATGTACATGAGTGAATCCTGTTTAAATAGATAACAGCAATGACGGTAATACGTTGCAATGTTAATATTTCTTCATCATTGTAAGACACCGTGAGCGTAAGTACATATTTCACCAGCTCGCTTCCCTTTACGATCTCATCGCTATTATAGTATGATAAGCGGCAAATGAGCTCGCTCCGCAAAAAACCGCTATTATTTTTTATTACGTACATTGCCGCATTTTAATAGCCGGAAACATTTTATCTAGCTATTCGTTTTTGTTTCACAAACATAACATATTCATTAGACTACCCGATTCCCGCAGCTTTGCTTCAGGTAAGAAATTTTCCTTTATATTTTAGCATCAATTTCAATTAGAGAACTTTCTTGGTGCAATATTACATGCGTGTGTTTGAAATAGCTAATATATTAAAAATGTTAGTTCAATTGTCACTCTGATCAAAATATTAAAAGCCGATGACATGTTGCTAATATAGCATATATCTACATTTATCCTATAAAGGAAACCTCGTAAAATTATGTACATATACATATGTTCATATTTCAGCGGAAACAGCTGCTTAGTTTTGTTTCTAAAACTAAAATAAATATATGAGATTTATTAAAGTTTGCAGGAAACTATATATAACAGAAATCGATCTTTCTACCTAAGAAATATCTGATATCGTTATTGTAGTGGTTTTTCGTTTACCGTAATAACACGTCCCGCATGTCGGACACAGCCGCGCGCCTCTACTGCGTGCACTCGCCATGAAGCTGAATTGATGGCTCACTCCATCGCATGTGAAATGGTCCTTCGAAACGAACGACCTTTAGTCACTACCAGAAATTCGCGTTTGATTAACTGTTACTTCCTATCATTATTTAAAGCATAGATTTCTTAGATAAATACTATATTATGTTAATACTAGCGACTTACCTTCGCTTCGCTCGTTTTAATTTTTTTGAGCGGAACGCTAATTCTTTTTCTGAAGTAAAAGTAGCCTTAGTTACTCCTTAGAACATCAGCTATCTGCCAGTGATAGTCCTGTCGAAATAAATCCAGCCGTTTTAGAGATTAGTCAGAACAAACAGTCAGACAGACGGGCAGACAGACAGGCAAAAAATTTAAAAGTTGTGTTTTTCTCATAAGTACCGTATGTAATTTCATATTATGCATTTAGTAAAAAGTCGTTATTTTGACATTACAAACAGACACTTCAATTTTATTAATCCGTAATAGATAATATGCACGTTAATGCAACTGTGAAAATCTGACATAAAATAGTGGATGTTAAAAAATTACATATTTTATATATATTTTAAATATAAATTAAATAGCAAGTATATACATATTATATTCGTAAAATTGGAATACACAACAAATATAATATAGTAGTAGCTTTTAAGGCTTACTTAAAGGCTAATATAACGTTATTATTTTCAATTTCCTTTTTATTTCTACGTACATTTTATTTTTGACACTGATTGTGTTCCAGTATAAACATAAGATTCATTTAGGGCATAACAGATAAGGTAAACTCGAATGTTTCACATTTCGACTTTTGTCAAAAATTAATTTCGCTCTGTCCTTTCCATTCGTTTTCGAACCCGAATAGATATAGAACATAGTTAAGTCTAGTTTCTAATGTCACTTTTCCATTTTTTACACATACAGCCCAGTATTTGAATGATCAAATATATTGATTATTGACTCAATCATTAATTGTCAGTACAATAACTACAACTAAGAGATGAGTTATAACAACAAACAGCAGTTATTATCATAAAAATAAAATGCCACGGGTGTTCTTTAAAAACTTTAAAAGCACTCCTCATAATTTACTTAAAGTTTAGTTCCAAGTCTGAGCAAAAACGTTCCTAGAGAAAATGAATCAAATGTTCAGGTAAACTGATTTTGTCTTTTGCATCTGTCAGTATTTCTGTCTTACAATAAGAGGTAATTCCGTTTGATTCGACGACCTAAATACGTTACTTAGTCACATAAAGGATGGTAGACGGCAGTCAAATTCGTTTATATCGTGTAACCGAGGTGGATAAAACTTACTGAAAGACAAAATTGAATGGCATTCTTAAAAGTCCTTTGTACAGCGTGCTTTTAAGAAATCTGTAAGCTGATGTTGGATGCAAACGGAAATTATAATAAGATACAATAACTTTTGTTAAGTATACAATAGATTAAAAATGTTCTTTTTTTCAAAATGTTATTTATATTTGAAATACTATATACATACAATAACATGACTGTATTTACGTAGTGGATGGATTGTCGACTTCTGCTTACAAAATTTGTGTTGTTGGTACACTATTTTTTTTTCCCACAGGGAGAAAATTGTTCTAGTTTTGCTCGTATAAGGCCATTCATAGTAAACTTTTATCAACTTATTTAATAAATTACAAAATTCACTTGATTTACCGGAAAAAGTGATCTTTATACGAAAATTCACGTTGATGAGCTCATCTGCTGCTGTCCAAAAACATCGCAAACTAATAAACGCAGCTTCAAATGATGATAAAAAGGATGATAGTTAATAGAACTAAGCCCAAGTCTTAAAGAATAATAAATAAAGATTTTTTCTGGGAAAACTTAAACCACAGCCTGATTACAATACATAATAGGATATTTTTCTCCCAAGTTCTTCTCATTCCATACGTATACATTATGAGCTTACAATGTTTCTTGCCAAGAGTATCGTGTACGTGAGTCTACTGAAGGCAATAATGTGAACGACTACGTGACACAGTAACATGGGACATTTAAATTCAATTCAATGCAACTATTTTATTTATTGTAGCGAAATTTGACCATACATTATGTGAGCAGTGGACCATATATAGTGCAGTTTATTTTATATTTCGCTTTATTTTAGTGAAAAGAGATAATTTATTTCAAATATCACCTGTAGCAAAAGTTCTGCGTTTCCATTTGTTCTGTTACATTGCATGTGATGTAACATTTCCTTATTTTGCCATTGGTAAAATTCCACGTCCTCTAGTACTGTTATACGAAAATTGCAAATCTTGTGATATGGACGCTGTCCACTCAGAGCGCACTGCTGTATGAGAAAATATTTTACTCACGTATGCTTTAGGAATTGTGCAGTCATTTCTATTCTATGAAGTTTTTATAATTTCCTTTATTCTTCCACTAGGAGTTTCAGTAAATTAAGATTTTAATATTTCATAACTTTATAGCTAAAATAGTTTAAAATACATTTACTATTTTCGTTATTATCTCTTAGAATAGTCAATTTATGTAAATACTATTCCAGACTATATCTATCTCTGTGCCAAATTTCATCCAGATCCGTTCAGCTCGTTCTGGCGTGAAAGAGTAACAAACATCCATTCATCCATCCTCACAAACTTTCACATAATATTAGTAGGATTTATTCTCAACCTATTTAGTGTAATGGCGTTAACCAGTTTCGTTTATTTTTACTTGTTTTACTTTTGTATCTGTATCACGTAAATCTCCTTGAGAAGGATGTGAAGGATTACGAAAGTCGCTCAACGCAATGCCCTCAAAAAACTTAGAATAAGACAAAAAGGAAAAGGAAGATTTGCGGTCGGCTAGGATAGCATTAATACATCACACTGGACAGCAATTTATCAACGCGACAGTAGACTATGTAGACATCTTCGCAATGTCTGTACTATATTTCAAATATAAGGCATTAAATAAAATACAGATAACTACTTACTTAAACTTTAATAAATGAAGAAAGTATAATAAAACTTGAGTAATTTTGAATTGAAAACGTTATTACTCTAATACTCTATTGGATCAACTGTTATTGTTAGAATTCTCTACGTTTGATTATAGGTACACTGAATTGAAAAATACACTGATTTATTAATATATGTTAGTATTTCATTTATAAATGTATGTTCTTACCTACTTTTCGACGAAGTTTACGTAATAATATTAAAAAAAATATTAGTTATTTATTATATGTACAGATTATATAAGAAAGCTTTAGCCATCACATTTCAGATTCGACACTTGTGTTACGTATGACAATAACGACTACATTTGGGCATATTAATATTTACACACGTTTGTATATTGATAATATTTTTTTTAGCTTTTATTATTTGTTTTATTTTATACTTAAACATTGTTTTCTTTCTAAATTGTTCTTCTTTGTATTAAAAATAATATGTACATCTAATAAATATAAATACCTATTGCTTAGGACAAGAGTCCCTTTACCATTACAGCTAATTTTTTACTTTATTTTTTTATTTTGCGTAATTGTAATAATAACATCGGAAGCTTTGTCGTATGATGAGAGTTAAATCCTGACTTATGAATTATTATGGATGTCTATATATACTCGTAATGACAAATCTATACATACAATAAAATTGTAACTAAGCCGAATCTGTACATTAAATATTTTTTGGAAAATCTTATTGAAATGGACATTATTATCGATACAGAGGCCGAATCTATAGTTTTTAAAAATTTTGTCTGTCTGTCTATCTGTCTGTGTTACCGCATCACAGATAAACCACTTGACGGATTTTTAATAAAATTTGGTATGATGGTAACTGGTTATCCGGGTCAACATATAGGATACCTTTTACTGCGGGAAAATATCTCATCTCTGAGAAATCTATACTAAACGTTAAAAAGAAACTAGGAACGAACCCGAGCGGAGCGAGGGTGAGTTGCTAATGCTAACAATAAAATTTTAAAATCTTCTGCTACTCGTATTAATTTATAGTTTTATACTTTTTAACTCAACTTGTATTTTTTCTTACATTTTCTATTTTATATTTGTAAAACCAATGTCATATTCAATATTTTTTATTTATTAATATTATCGATCTTGTGAAAACTATATTTTTCATGTAATATACTACTCACGCTTACTACGATTCTATGGAAAGGTGAACGAGTAAAAAACGGATATCATGATATAAATCATGTCACCTGGGAACTTAAAAGCTTGATCGACTAATGGGATCCTTTTAGAGGGTTAGGGCCAAAAAGACTTTCATTATGTCCTCCTTTCTAATATTGATGTTGGGGTAAATACACTTAACCTAGATCAAGTAACAATATAGTAATAAAATTCATTAAAATCATAGCCAATATTAGAGGAATTCTTAAAATCTATATTTTATATCAATAAAAATCTTTAATATTTTATGATAAAATGTTAGAATTTTCATTAAGTTATTTGATATTTATTAATCCTATTGATATTATAAATGTGAAAGTTGAAGATGTTTGAATGAGTACTTATTTTATTATTCAGTCACGCATAAATATTTAATGATTTATGCCTTATTAAATTTGTATTAGACTTAGCACACAAACAGGCCTTGTTCTTAACTAATATATAGCATTTTTATCCTTTTCATATTGATGGTTCGGCGTTCCCGTTGAAATATACTTTCATGTTTTTAACAATACTTCAGTACTTCTGAGCTCATCCAAATAAAATAAGGAAAAAATATTTTTATGCTTATGTAAACGCAGGCAGAAACTAGTTTTATTCTCAGCTTTTAATTATTTTTTATTGAACACAAATTAATAAACATTATTTTTTATTGAATCTTCATCTAAAAATCTAAAAATCTATACATATAATAAAATTTTAACTAAACCGAATCTGTACATTAAATATTTTTTGGAAAATCTTATTGAAATGGCCATTATTATCGATATTGAGGCCGAATCTATAGTTTTCAGAACTTTTGTCTGTCTGTCTGTCTGTCTGTCTGTCTATTACCGCATTACAGAAAAACCACTGGAGGGATTTTGATGAAATTTGGTATGGTGATAGCTGGGTATCCGGGTCAACATATAGGATACTTTTTACCGCGGCAAAATATGTCATTTCTGAAAAAAATACAAATACTGCAATGTAAGAGTATACTAATATGTAAAACCTAAGAACTTGGTTTTAGGTAATCTGAACGCGAGCGGAGCCGCGGGCAAGGCTAGTCTAAAAATATATTCTCAGTATTTTTGTAAACTTTCTAAACAAATTGAATTCAGCTTAAATTCATTTAAAATAAGAAGATATTCGCATTTATTCCTATGTGCTATCCAATAAGTTATGCAAACGAAGTCTTATGAAAAAGACGCCTACGCTCTTCTCAGACAGAGATTACAACATTGAACTTCGTCTCTATTTGGTTTACCATTTTATATGTAAATTGTACTACATTTTGCATTTCTAAATCCTCGTTTAAACCATACGAATGTTACCGCATCGTAAACTCTTTGTGCTTAATTATATTGCGACAAAATTTAAATCTTAACTTTCCCATTCAGAACATTCAAACGAGTGATGAGTTTAACATTATTCAGGCGCGCTAACTCGTATTGCCAATTTTCACAGTCTTCATACAATTATGCTCATGAAATGTAATTACTCCTGACAGAGTTGGCGGCCCTTTGAGCAAATATTATGTTATGAGCACGGTTATACTTCATCTACATATATAATAAAATTGTAACTAAGCCGAATCTGTACATTAAATATTTTTTGAAAAATCTTATTGAAATAAACATTATTATCGATACAGAGGCAGAACCAATTTTTTTTAGAATTTTTGTCTGTCTGTCTGTCTGCCTGTCTGTCTGCCTGTCTGTCTGTCCGTTACCGCATCACAGAAAACCACTGGAGGGATTTTGATGAAATTTGGTATGGTGATAGCTGGTTATCCAAGTCAACATATAGGATACTTTTAACCGCGGGAAAATATCTCATTTCTGAGAAAAAATACAAAAACTGCATTGCAAGAGTATAATTTATTTATTTATTTATTTATTGGTAATCTTACAGCGTTATAAAATTGTTGATATATAGTTAGAGCACAAAGTTATTAATAAATATGGCCAAGATTAGATTACTCTATTAGATACAATAGTGTATGTATTCGACAACAGAGTACAGAGTAATAAAGGAAAAAAAGTCTGAATAAATTAAATTGATTATACTACTGATATGCACGTCAAATATAATGTGTTTACATGTATGTGCGGGTGTGTACGTACGTATGTATGTGTGTGTGTGTGTGCGTGTGCGTGTGCGTGTGCGTGTGCGTGTGCGTGTGCGTGTGTGTGTGTGTGTGTGTGCATGCGTTTGTGTGTGTGTGTGTATATTTGTGAGTATATGTGTGTTTCTGTGTTATGTGTAACTGTGCAGGTCTATGGTAGTTACGGATATATTTACAGTTATGTACACCTATTTATATAGATTATGGGTATATGAAGACATTAAGCATTTTCATTTTTTTTTAAGAGCGTGTTTAGAGAGATTAAATATGTCTAAGTCGCTGTAATATTTGTTATAGGTTCGTGTCAGACGCGGTATGACGCCGTTTTTAGCATATAGTGTTTTTTTTGGTGGTTCGTATAATAGGGCGGTATGTCGCGTTCTTAATTTTGGGACAAGTAGTGATATATATGACAGCAAATCAGGACAATCAATTCTGCCAGTTAAAATTGCTTGTAACAAAGTAATGTCACTTTGTGTGCGTCTATGTTCAAGTATTTCAATGCCATAGTGTTTGTATGCACTTTGGTATGTATCAAAGTATTTAAAATCCTTGAATTGTAAATATTTTATGAGCTTAGTTTGTATATTTTCAAGTCTTTTGATATGTATTTGGTAATAAGGTGACCAGATGTTACTGCCATATTCTAAAATGCTTCGTACATACGTAAAGTAAAGAAGTTTAATACACTCTGTATTCCTGAAATTTTGTGTAGCTCGTTTAATGAATCCAAGCTGTTTGTATGCCTTGTTTATTATTATGTCGTAATGTTCCGAAAAGGATAGTTTCTGATCAAGTGTAATACCTAAATCTTTTACAGAGGTAGCTTTTTCGGTGGATATTCCGTTAATATTATAGTTGTAATAGATGGGTCTCTCTTTTCGACTGAAAGTTATGTGATGACACTTACTAACATTTACCTTGATCCTATTTATTTCATAGTAATGGGCTAGTGTGTTTAAGTCTTCTTGTATTTTTATGCAATCTTCAATAGTTTTGACCTTAAGAAAGATTTTTTGTCATCAGCAAACATTAAGAATTGTGAATGCCTAAAGCATTTATCTATATCATAAAGATATGCATTATATAGAAGAGGCCCCAGTACTGAACCTTGTGGTACACCAGAAGGTACACACGTGAAGTTGCTTCTAGCATCGCCTATAATTACTGCTTGCATTCTATTTTTAATATATGATGTAAACCATCTAAAAAGATTTCCCTGTATTCCTAATTGATGTAACTTTTGTAGTAAAATTATGTGGTCTACGCGATCAAAGGCTTTCTCAAAATCAGTGTAAATCACATCGACTTGGTCGCGTCCATCCATAGCGTCAAAGATGTAGTTTGTAAAGACTCCTAAATTTGTTACTGTGGAGCGTCTGTGCATGAATCCGTGTTGTTCTCCAGGGATAGATTTCGTTATAGTAGGGCCAATTTGATCATAAATGATTTTTTCAAATACTTTACTCATAGCATTTAAGATTGAGATCGGTCGATAATTTGTTATTAGATTTCTAGATCCATTTTTATGGATAGGCACTATTAAGGCTTCTTTCCATTTAGAAGGAAAGCATCCGGAATTATTTATTGATAAGTTAAAAATAATTGTAAGAGGCTTAGCAAGATTCATTGCACAGTTTTTTAAAAATATTGGTGGAATATTATCACTTCCTGGGCCCTTGTGTATGTTAAGTTTTTTTAGATGATTAAGAACAGTATTTTCTTTTATAGCAAATGCAGAAATTGTATCATTAATAACGTTAGTGTTCAGTTCAAGATCTTCGTATGATGTGGCGGGTTTTGTAAAAATACTGTGGAAGTATTGACTAAATCCAATACAAGCCTCATTGTCCTCGTTATAAGTTTTGTCATTATATGTAAGTGTATTAGGATAGCCATATTTAATGTTTCTCAATGTTTTCATGTATGTAAAGATCATTTTAGGATCTTTTTTAATAAATTCTTGCATACGTACGTACGTTATAAGAATTAAAGCACTTTATTTGGTTGACTTTTTGCCGAGATCGAAGTAAAGCGAATTCGTCGTAGTCTCGCGGATTGTTATAGATCTTCCATCGTTTGTGAACTTCTTTTTTGTCTCTTATAATGTGTATTAAAGATTTTGAATACCACCGTGGGTAGTGTGAAAGGCTTGTTCTTTTAAGGGGAACAAATTTTGAAATTATATTATTGAGAGTATCGTAAAATACTTCTATAACTCCGTCCATTGTTTGTGCCTGAATAATTTCTTTCCAATTTATTTTTGATAAATATTCATTAATTTTTACGTAGTCTGCTTTAAAGAAATTATGTTTATTTGCTGGTTTGTGACGAAAGTTTCGTAATTGCAAGCTCGATAGATTTAATTCTAGACAAGAATGGAGTGGATCTTCTTTTACTAGGGGATTCTGAGAGTGAATTATATCAATTTGAAAATTACTTAGGATTAGATCAAGAACTTTATTTTTTGAGTTTAATATTTGGTTATTTTGAGTAATTCCATTCAGATTGCACATATCTATGAATTCTATCGTAGCATGAAGTAAGCTAACTGAGCCACAACTGGCTTGTATAGGCCCATTATCGGTCCATCTTGTATTTGTGAGATTAAAATCGCCTGCGATAACAAAATTATCGTTTGGAAAAGCTGTTATTATTCTGGCAATATTAGAAGTTATAGCTTCGATCCGACAGGACAACATGTTATCTGGGGGAGCATAAAATAATCCAATATGAAGATCTTTATTATTGTGACTGTAGATTTTACTGGAAGGAATAGTTACCCAAAGTGATTCAACTGTAGGGCATGTCCATTCAGATCGATGTTGTACTCGTAAAATCTTTAATGCGCATAATAAGACCCCTCCACCAATGTTCTTGGAAGATGTTCCCTTGTTACGATCATATCTGAAAATATCGTATCGATCGTCGCATATCTCGCCATTGTAGAAGTCATCAGAAAGCCATGATTCAGTAACTAAAATTAAGTCGAAATCATTGCTTAATATATTTTGCTTAAATTCTTCACATTTCGTCCTTAGGCCTCGTGTGTTTTGGTAGAGCAATTCAATTGGTTTTGTCATCATACAATAGTGAATATGTAAGTAATACAATTTGGACAAAATCTGTAATATATAACTGTTGGGGGTATTTTATAAACCTTGTCTTTGAGAGTTAAAAGGGGAGGTGTACATGAGAGCTGTATAACTAACACGTAGTTTGTGTGTAATGAGTTAGGTTGTAAGGTGTGTGGTGTGTGAGTTGAGGTGTGTGGTGTGTGAGTTGAGGTGTGTGGTGTAAGAATTGAGTTGTGAAGCGAAAAAGTAAAGTATATACGATGTGCATATCTCTTACACAAATAATATGTAATAAACATAGACAAAATAAAATTAAGAGAAAATACTAGGTTAATCAATAATATAAAAAAAATATATATAAAGATCTCTAAATAATTTTCTTTAGATCTTCTTGGGAGCTTATGTAAATAACTGGTGGTTCTTCGTTTTTTCTTAAAAAAATGTTACAATTTCTGACCCATAATATTTGAAAGCGTTGTCTCTAGCTAAGGACTTAACACTCTTAAGCAGGGATTTATTATCAGGTGTTAGATGTTCATTTATAAATATCTTTTTTTATCGTTACCTAGCCCTACATCTGTTGTATTAATACCTTTGTGTCTTCGTAGTCCAGATAGTATTTCATCTTTTAACTTACGGTCTTTGAGCTTTGCTACAATTGGTTTTGGCCTTCCCTGTACAGTCATTGAGGCTGGACACGATGTGCAAATTCAATATCATTTACTTGAAGATTCACACCTGCGTGCTTAGCTATTTTGATTATGAGATTAGTAGGCGATTCATTACTCGTTTGTGGCAATCCAACGACTTCTAGATTGTTTAACCTTGCAGTTTGTTGTTGCTTTCCAATTTGCGCCCGTAATTGTGACACTTGATTCTCTGATTCATAGACGCGATCTCGTAGTGAACTCAAATCCTTTTTTAAATCTTCGTTTTCGTTATGAAGCTGTTCGTATGCTTCATGCAGCTGGGAGAAATTACTCGATAATGTTAACATTTCATGCTTGATTTCTGTAAAGATAGAAGTTTTTAACTCCTCAATAAGCTCTTCTTTTATAAGCTTTAATTTGCTGTCAAGCATTCCCTCCAGTTGACGAATAACATTCTGGTAATTACAATTTGAAGCAATGTTTGTCTGAGTGCTATCAGATTGGGTAGACATCGGTGTATCAACGTTGTCTGCAACAGTCGTTGGCTTATTCTTTTTTAGGTATTGTTTGTTCGTTTGAAGCGGAGTGTTACTATTGTCGCCTTTACGTTGAGAGACAATACAGTTAGGACATTTCCAGTATGATCTAGGTGAGGATGATTCATTGTTGTATCTCACACATTCCGAATGAAATGCGTAGTGACAAAGTGTACATTTTATACGTTTTTGTGTAACACTTATATTTCCTTTGCAAGCTTCGCAGGTGAGTGCCATGTTGGTTTTAGTTGTATATTTTTATTTTTGCAATAGAAGATAAAGCAGACACTGATGCGATTTACTGTTTTTTTTTAATAAGAAATCACGATATATGAAATAAAATTGTATATTTTTAACTACTAATACGAATAAATATAATAGTAAATTAAATGACACATGTACTCTGTCGAATGTCACGATTTCTTTTTTTTTGTATATAATAATATGTAAAACCTAAGAATCTGCTTTTTGGTCATCTGAACGCGGGCGGAGCCGCGAGCAATGCTAGTCTATTTTAAAATAGTGTGTTAAATGACTTTTATGACGCTGTTATACACATAAATGCATTTTATTTTTATATCGCTCTTGCAAATAAAAAATTTATTTACAAATTCTGGATGCTATTGCAAAATTAAATATCTTACTATTGCAAACTCAATTTAAAATGACTACATTCTTCTCTAGCATTTATCCCTCAACGACCGCGGACACGCCGGCCTTACAATAGATTTCTTAGAATTTTAATTAATTTCTTAGAAATTTACCTGGAGGTGTGTGATCACTGATTAATCAATTTACAAATATAATAGAAGACTTAAAAAGACTTAGGTAATCTAAGTATTACCAGTTATGTTAAAAGTCGGGTAGTTTCTAAGAACTGACTTTTCAATAATTTATGCCCATGATATCTTCCGGCCATAATTTAAGAATTTTCTTTTATTTGCAATAGTAATATTTAATTCTAAACTTCATAGCTAACTATTTTTTGTACTTGTTGTCAGTGTGTGTTTTTGTATCAGTGAATTTTAAATCGAGATTTGACTTGGCTTTTAAGATCTCATTAAAGTGCTGTAAGAACTACTTCTGCATAGTAGTGAATTTTCATATCATTTCCTATACCGTTTTTTTAATGTTGGGAAATGCATTTACGCGTATCCCCTGTAGACATACAGGTGGTTATGTGGGGCTCACCGACTTGAAAAGCCAGTACTACCCACTAAAACCTTTCCCCCTTCTTAATGGGGTGTCGTAGGATCGCTTACGCGCTCAATTACGAATTTCCAACACCTGCCAAGACACATAAAAGAAGTATTTCCCGATATATTTAATAATACTACAGACAAAATATTTGAACTAACAGTCCCGAGGTTAGCTCGGGTAAAGAAACAAAAATACTAAAACAATAAATATATAGATTTATAATATTAAAATAAAAAAACGTACATAAAAAGTATCATATTTTAAAGACACCTAAGGATAAAATGCTTTGGTCATTGAATTTCTTTCTCTTTTTCACCGATAAAATCAGAAAACCTATTGTTTAGAAGCAGTTGAAATGCATTTAACGAATCTCTAGAACAAAGATTATTACAATTCGCGCTTAACGAATGGATATATATCTTAGAGAAACAAGGGCGGTAAGAGAAAATATAGCTGTAATAAAATGCAGAGCAGGAAATTAGAATATTTTGCTTAACGATAAATAAAGACATTAATGTTATTATAAATGTCATGAAAAATATAAATGTAAATATTTCAAAGGCAAATATTATAACATTGTCTTATTTTTGACTATAAATTTTTTCGAATTTATATATATATATATATATATATATATATATATATATATATATATATATATATATATATATATATATATATATATATAAATTCGAAAGTTTACGAGTGATAAGTGTGTGTGTTGGTTACTTCTGGTTCAAGATGTGAAGATATGTCAAACGGATTTGAGTGAAATTCGGAATGGAATCAATGTACCTACTCGTATACTTATATTGTATTTAATACTTAGGCTGGTTTTTGGGTTAACATTTTATCTATGCACCACGCGAGGAAAGTCTCGGGCGAAAACTAGTCCGTCATATACGAGATTGCACTAATTCTAGAAGAAATAACAAACGTACATGCAAGTAAAACTTATAAATCAAAAACTTTTTCTCTAGGCCATTTGACGAAATGACTGATCCAATAATTGCAAAAGAACTTCCACGCGTAAGAAAAGCATGGAATATAGTGCATAAGTTTAGTTAATATTTAAAAATTGTCACTCTCTATGTGTAATTTCAATTTTCTACCCCATCAGTATAAAATTCTTTATGTGAAAGATGTCAAAGCACAGTGAGTGATAAATCCAATAATATGAGACGCCATGAACTTGAGTTACATGTTGACCCAACCATGCTTTGTCATAATCCAGATCACATCAATATGAAAATACGTAAGATATACCTCCTAGAGACTTCTAATTCATTAATTATTATAGACATACCATGACCTAAGTAAATAGATTTCACAAGTCACCGTCCTCATGGCGCCATGAATAAATCATCCTCTGAATATGATACCCGGTGTCAGCGAGGAAATTTTTTACAGCCTCATAAACCTGGCGTAAAACTTATAAATTATATGATTTTTAATATGGGCAATACTAAATTCTTTAATATTATTAGATTTTATATTAAACTTTATTTTTATATTAATTCTTAAAGTAGAATTATAATGATGATTAATAATCAATAACTTATTCTTTTTACATATCTAAGATCAAAATCGACAAATTTCAGAACAGATTTTCAAATTATAAAATTTCGATACAGTTAGTTTCTAAAAAGCTTTACTCAATTTTAAAATAATGCGCCAAACATTGCCACAACGTATTGCTCTATACACACCAAACAGGAAATGAAGAACAAAATCTAATTTTGTTACTAAAAATATTGAATAGATGTTTACTTTAGTAGTCGGTTTTCTATTTCTATATTTATATAATTTAGTTGATGCTAATATCCTTAAATATAAGTTGATACTTTAAATATAGGCTGATTTAAAAGAGTCATGTAAGTATATTCAATAAAAATTCTAATATGCTTTGTTTTTGAAGAATTCCTAACTAAAGTAGTTTCAGAAATTCATTCCAAATTTGAACTCAATTCGCTAAAATTGCATAGAAGTAATGCAGAATACGGTTTGTGGATAACTTTGAAACCCAGGTTGAATTACCAGTGTTTGTGAAAAGTTCTATGACGCATTCGAAAGATTTCTTTTCTTTTTCTTAGAATTTGTTTTAGTTTTTTAACTAAGCTAATATTTTAAAATCGAAATATAAACATCATTTCTTCCAATAACCTATACATATAATAAAATTGTAACTAAGCCGAATCTGTACATTAAATATTTTTTGGAAAATCTTATTGAAATAGACTTTATTATCGATACACAGGTCGAATCTATAGTTTTCAGAATTTTTGTATGTCTATCTGTCTGTCTGTTACCGCACCACAGAAAAACCACTGGAGGGATTTTTGATGAAATTTGGTATGGTGATAGCTGGTTATTCGGGTCAACATATAGGATACTTTTTACCGCGGAAAAATATCTCTTTTCTGAGAAAAAATACAAAAACTGCAATGTGGGACTGTGGGAATGTGGGGTATACTAATATGTAAAACCTAAAAATTTGGTCTTTGGTCATCTGAACGCAGGCGGAGCCGCGGGCAATGCTAGTTTATATTATATCTTTTCCAAATAAATTATTTTAAAAATCATTTATTTGGAAAAAACGTGCTTATAGAAATAATGTACATGTGTATTATGAAAAGTTCAAAAAAAGACTTAATATAACTCTTTAATTAAACATTTTAATAACATTCAGGCTATTTTAATGAATCTAAACGCAATAATACTGCAGTATTTAGTTATGCAGTAAAGAGTTGAGTATCTTGCAGATTCCAGGTTATGCTACAGCAACATGCGTAGGTTACCGTATAATTTCAATATCATTAAAGTAGCGGGATACTAATTTTTGAATCGATGAGATCTGTGGAAATTGTTCATATTCTTTTAACACCTAGAAAAGAGCTGATAGCCTACAAAAGGCTGAACGGAATTCTCTTGATTTATAGCTAAGAGCACTCTTGACCAATTCACCTTTCAAAGAAAGAAAAACTAAATTCAAATCGCAAATCGGTTCACCCGTTTGGGCTTTGTATCTAAAGATTAAAGACTTTTAAATCAAACAATTATATAGATACCTAGATAGAGAAATAAAATTTTATTTCCACCTAAATAAAATTATTAGTTAAAATACTTAGCGTCCGGCCACACTATCAAAGCACAGCAAACTTATGTCCTCAAACTTAGTCAATCCAAACTTTATCAATCGCCAATAAGTCCGACGTCGACACACTTTGACCCCTGTTCACCAAGCAATAAACATAATATCAAGACACGTTTTACAATTTAAGAGTTGTCACCATAGTAAGTTGTTTTTGAAATGAAATAAAATCTGAAGCCACATTCTCTCTGTCTACCGTCATCTGCACAGTCTTTTGCCGGATGACGCATCTTCTGCACTTTATCAGTAATACTAACTACTCACCCTCGCTTTGCTCTGGTTCGTCTCTAGTGCAAAACAAACACAAATCTATCCCACAGGAACCTTGAATTTTTCCGGGATGAAAAGTAGCCTATTCCAGACTATATAATCTATTCCTATGCCAAATTTCATCTAGATCCGTTCAGCCGTTCTGGCGTGATTAACAAACATCCAACCAAACTTTCGCATTTATAATGTTAATGGGATGCCGCATAGAAAATAGATAAGTCAACAGCCATCGCTTCTAATTTCGCAACCTATATATTTTATGATATTCTAAACATAAAATCCTACTAATATAATAAACGTGAAAGTTTTTAAGAATGTAACATAGTTTATTTCTGTACAGCGCCCACTTTTATTGCTATTTTCATATTACCACCATTACCAATCCACCTCAGTTGGCTGATTCGATCTTTGGCATTTTCTGCCAGTGTTTAAGCCTGAAATTTTTCTGAAACATCGATAATATCGATTACTAGATATGTTGTAAAGGATGCAACGGAGTCAAAAAAACTTTATCTTGGACTTTGTTACAATTTTATTTATTTCGTTTGCTATATTAATTAAGCGTAAAATATACTAAAAAAATAAGGCAGACGGGATGCGACACACCATATTATACTTTCATTATTCGCTAATATATATATTTTACACTTTGATTCATATATTCCAAATTGAGTAATCTATTTTATGTCAATAAAAATCTTTTGAAAAAACAAAGCTTTTTATATACATATGTATTGTTAACCTAAAAACCAATCTATGGCCTCTATCGTCGAGGAATTTCCATTTCTGGAGCAAATTCCATAGTCAATTCCATAGTAGTTGTCAAAATAAATCCCAAAAATCCATGTCGGTTTGGTCTATGTGAATAGCTCAGTTAAATCTCACAAGTACTTGAAATATATAAAGTTTAAACCGAAAAAATAGACAATCAGGACAAGGGAAGTAAACGATTGAAAGAATAAAACAAAATATACAACACCTAGTATAGGTAAATGCGATATTGTTTTTTATATGTTATTTTTAAACGCTCACCTTCGCTACACATCCTTCAGTATTTTTTCCCCAATAGAGTAATCCCATGGTAGCCTATTTGACATTCTGGAATAAAAAATTGCTCATTTTATTCTTCTGTCGTCGCTATCAATAAAATCGATCATTTCGCTTCGCTTTTAACATATTTTTAAGGACAGCATCTGTTATGTTAGTTTAAACGACTCCAAATATAAACCTCATTCTTAGCAAGAAAGGTTAAAAGGTATTTCATCTTGTTATCCGTTTCACTGTCTCGATAAGAAGACGTTAAAGTAGTAGCTGATGGCTCTCGCCGGGGTTTTCGTGCGTAACTACGGGCAGTACGGTAATGTTTCCTTGAGTCAATTTCAATCTACGCCATCCAGTTTATTACAAACATTTAATCGTCTGATGGTAAATATATCTTTAACGTATTTATATACCTAATGTAATTCTATATTTATATATTTTCTCAAATGTTTACATTTAAAGTGAAACTTTTACTAACTATACATTCAATCACCTATACCAATATTATGCAATAAAAAGAAAAATATATTTCGAGATTAATATATTTTTTCATTTTAATAAATTTTATTTGTATTTTTTTATTCCATAAATTATATGTCACTATAAAAATTTAAATAACAATATCTATTTTAATATAATATTTAATATAGTAATTCCATTCGCAGAGGAGTGAGTTAGTCATATTTAGTGGTAACACGGCCATCACGGTTAATATCTGTATAAAGTCTTTTAAATGCTAATTAAAGTCATAATGGTTTTGGGCTTACCAAGTACTTGAATAAAATTCAAGATAACAGTGCCTACTATATAGTAAGACTGTTGTTTATTTGTAACGGTTGTTGTTACTTTGTTTTTATTTTTTACTATCGACCAACCCTTGCTCCGCTCGAGATCCCTACTAGATTTCTCAGATATGAAATATTTTCCCGCAATAAAAAGTATCCTATATGTTGACCCGAATACCAGCTATAATTATACCAAATTTAATCAAAATCCCTCCAGTGGTTTTTCGCGGTCACAGACAGACAATAAAATTCTATAAGTTTTTAAAAGTTCTTTGAACCTATGAAACTTCCATTTATATGTATTGATAGGAGAATTTTGAAAATTAACTCCGTCCAACTCAAACCTAAAATTATTAATTTCGACCCTTTCTTTGGTAACTTATAACGATTCACTATGGACTAAGAAAGTATATAAGTGGACAACGTCGCTGACATTCGATAGTGATTAATTTTAAAGTGTAATACACATTGTCTTAAGTAATAACTATGCACTAATATTAATAGCACAGATAAGATAGAATTAGCTTTACGATATATGCGATGCGCTTAGATATTAGAATATTGGAATCAAATTAGCTGAATCCCTTTGACGAAGTTTGAGCATGATTAAATTATTGAGTTACGATATGAAATTATTAATTAGTCTCCAACCCCGTGACCTCATGTATATTTACTCACACGATGAAATAAAACACATTAAATATTACGAGTATATGTAAATACCTCAGAGTCAAAGAAGTCAAAGTCAATAATAGTAGCGTAATTTTGTTGTTTATGCTAATAGTTGCATAATCGAGAATCGTCTCGATTTTCCATACAAATCGTTTACTTATTTTAAAAAATAAAGGATATTTTTATATTTGAGAAGGAAATATGAATAATATATTTTTTTGTATTTTTTAAGCATTACCTTCGTCCTCTTACAAGAGCTTGCGTAATGTTAGTTTATTTAATTTTATTTTCTTATCTAATATATAAAAATCTCGTGTCACTCTGTTTGTAACGAAATTCCTCCGAAACGGCTTGACCGACTCTTACGAAATTTTGTGTGTATATTCAGTAGGTCTGAGAATAGGACGTAAACTATTTACATACCCCTAAGTGGTAAAGGTGGTCGACCCCAAAAAAAAATATTTTTATTTTTTGGACATAATATTTACTTTAATTTTTTTATGATTCGGCGTTAAGAAATACATACAAACCTAAATTTTCACTAGGGACTAACCCGAGCGGACCAAGGGTAAGTCGCTACTTACAGTATAAAACCCGTAAACTATTCTTATTTATTAACATTTATTTACATATCACATTAAAATAGCTATTTTTTTATAGTATTCTGAATTAGTGCTTGACTACGTCCCACCTGATGGTAAGTGGTGACGCAGTCGTAGATGGTAAGTCGCACTAATTCAGTAGCCACCTATTTACTCTTGCCTTGAAGACACCCATGTTGTAATCGGACGGAAACACCGACGCCGGCAGGTTGTTCCAATCCTTAGCCGCACGTATAATGAATGACGTTGCGAAACGCTTCGTCCGGACGGGTGGAATGTCCACGACATAAGACCAGCCGTTCGTCGGGTTGTCCGATGGTAGAAAGGGGATGGAGGAATCAAGCCGTGTAGTTCCTGCGCACACTCTCCGAAATGTAACCTATAGAATACACAAAGGCTGGCAACCCTACGTCGGTGATCGAGGCTTTGTAAGTTAGCTTTTACTAGCGTAGGGTCACCAATAAGCCTGTGAGCACGCCTCTCAATTGAGTCTAAGGCTGACAGATGGCACTTTGCAGCACCAGCCCAAATGTGACTACAGTATTCCACACACGACCGGACTTGAGCTTTATATAAAACAAGAAGCTGTCCCGGTGTGAAATACTGTCGGACCTTTGCTAGTATGCCAACTTTCCTCGCTGCGACATTAGCCTTAGACTCAATGAACCGCCCGTAGTTCATATTGGGGCGAATGTCCATGCCCAACAACTGCAGACGGTCAGTGTATTCCAGAGGCACATTCCGGAAAGTAGGGGTCAAGGTAAAAGGACTCCGTTTTGATGTGAATAGGCATGCCTGTGTTTTGGTGGCGTTTAAACTCACAAGATTGGCATCACCCTAAGTGGAGACTATCCTGAGTGGGAGATTCAACCGCTCTACCATGTCCTTTCTTTCGGACTGAATTTGATCTCTACTGGCCCGAGGATTCGGCAGGTCTCTCTCTACAATAGTGCTATCGTCTGCGTACCCATAGATACCGGGTATAAGCAGATCGTTGATATGCAGCAGGAACAAGGTTGCAGAGAGAACAGACCCCTGAGGAACTCCTGAGTTGGTCTTTAAGGGTTGTGATGAACAACCCTCAACCACAACTCTGAGTGATCGGTCGTTCAGGAAGTCTTTAATCCAGCCGATCAGGCCAGGAGATATGCCATAGGCTACAAGCTTGCTTATAAGGCTATCGTGCCAGACCCTATCAAAGGCCTTTGAGACATCGAGGGAGACGGCAATCGCCTCCCCGCTTCGCTCAAGAGCTTCGCCAAAGATGTGATTGGCACACACTAGAAGGTCCCCAATTGACCGGTTCCGGCGAAACCCATATTGTCAATCACTGAGGAGGTCGTTTTGTTCTAGGTATGCCATAAGACGTGTGTTCAATACACGCTCCATAATCTTGCAGAGTATGGAGGTGATTGAGATTGGACGATAATTGGTAGGGTCAGCACGGCTTCCTTTCTTGGGCACTGGTTGCACGTTGGCAAGCTTCCAGGATTTAGGTACTATTCCAGTCTTAAGAGAAAGGCGGTACAGACGTGTCAGTATCGGAGACAACTCGGGAGCACAAGTTTTAAGCACCATCGCTGGTATACCATCAGGGCCACTGGCTTTATTCACATCTAGACTACACAATACTCTCTTTACCTCCTTATTAGTTATGCAGATTTCAGGCATTGAGATCCCGCAGTGAGGTAGATGTGGTGGAATGGCATTGCCAGAGTCTAGACATGAATTTTGGGCTATTCTATTAACATATTTTGTAAACTGTTTTAAAACATTTAAGTATGAACTGTGCCACCATGCAAATATACAAGTATATAAAATCTCTGAGTAAACAAACTATCATGTAAGTCTTGTGTACCATTGAAAAACTTAATTATATATGTGTTCTCTGTATTTCACGTATAAATAATATAGTAGAGTAGAAGTATACTTTCCAGGGGACCACCCATTTAAATTTTATCGAAATCGGTTGAGCGGCAGCAGCAGTTTCAAAAAAATCAACAATAAATTATTTTTTTAAATAAATTGCTTAATCGAATATGTTATTAAATTTTTAATTTAATTTGATTCTATCATATATTTCAGGCAATATTTACAAAAAAATCTTAAATATGTAAAAAGAGGCCCATAACATATATACCTTAAAAACTAACATATATATTAATTTTAAAGCTTAAAAAACTATTTAACACGTAGTGTAGACGTGTGAGCTGTATCAGCGGGCAAACGACCTCGGAACTTCGGAAGCACGAAGCCCTGCGGCCAGAAGTCCTCCTTCATGAAGGTTGGCAGATCTCTGAAACTCGTTTTGTGGCGAGGTACTAGCCGTTCAACCCTCAATTTGAAGTTGGACCTCTTCTGGACGTAGTCTACGACATCCTCGACCTTCGTAGACCAGTGCGGCCGACACATACAGCGGCGTCGATGGTACTACAGGACGCATCGGATGGCCTGGCTGGTTCGGAGCTGTACCACAAATGTTAAAAAACTTTCTTCTTACAAATTACCTGCTTACTACACTAATAACGGAGAAATAAAAACTTAAAAAAACCGACTTCCAGGTACTAAAATGTAAAAAATAACTAAACGGGGGTTTTCATTTAGAATAGATACCTAATCAGATAATTTATAATTTCGAAGTCGGTGTCAGCCGACAATATTTTAACACATGAATATCTAATAGGTAAATATGATTAGGTATGAACTCTTATATAGTTAAAATATAATACATCAACTTCTGATGTATTTTACGTATCGTAACTGTTGAATTTCTAGAAGGCTCTTCTCAGCAGAACTGCCTTCCGAGCCGGTGGTAGATTGCTCGCGGACTGACACTGCCATTTCATTTCATTTAAATTTAAAAATGACTTTTAATATGAAGCATAGAAATAATTTATTCAAATAATGTAATTGCTGCGAAAATGATAATACATATGAATATGCTAATATAATTGCTACGATATAATGTCAACAACGTAGTTGAAACAACAAATCAAGTAAACAAATTCAAAGAATAAATAAATAATATAAATTTAAATACAAAACGTAATTCCTTAAGTAATTTAAAAATATCCTGTAAATAACACCGAAGTACAGTGATACTCATAAACTTCATAGTATTTCTTGCGTCAAAATACAACTTTATATGGTAAAGCACTCTCGGGAAAGCATAAAGTTTTCTTAATATTAGGAGCTCCGTTCTAGTTACCTCAAAAGCTCGTGATAAGGTTTTTAAAAAGTTGTATCAGATTAATAACGAAAAAATGAGTAATAGTAAAATTAATAAAATCGCTTGTATAAACGGTGTTAAGCATTAAATTTCCATGTAGTGTTATTTGCCACAAACATAACAAAGTTCAAAACTTCTATGAAACTTGGTAGTAAGCGCAGCCTGTGCAACTAAATAACTCATAACTTGCGGCGTGTCGCGTTGTGCAGCGTATAATAAAGCAGTATATGCATATCATATCATGCATATCCATTGTAGTTTTAAAATCGAGAAGATATAAGAGAAATATGCGTGTAATTTATATAAAGGTGAAATATTATTTTTTACAATCTTTATTGCTTTTGAATTAAGCCTATTAAAAATGATGATATGAAAATAATTATTAAAAAATGCAAATATAGCTGGGAAATTCAAAGTAGGTATTAGTCAAACTGAATATGACTTCAAAGTATTATCATAACAGAGCGGTTAGCGATTTTTTCGCTACAAACTAAATTCGTCATTAATCTATGTAAGATAATTTGACGTCACGCCAAGCGCGCGAAATGGCAGGCGTTTAAAGTATATTTAAAGTTTAAATATTCTGTATTTAAAAAAATAATCTATCTATGCTAATATTATAAAGAGGTAAAGTTGTGATCTTGTAAGTTTGTGAGTTTGTGGGTTTGTGAGTTTGTGACGTTGTAGGGGGTAATCTCTGGATCTACTGAACCGATTTTCAAAATTTACCAATAGAAAGCCACGTTCTTTCTAAGTGTTATAGGCTATATATTAACCCGAAAAATGAAAAGGCTTTTTCGTGGTAGTCGGATTTGCAAAGTAAGTCGGAGAAAAAACGGTCGAACGAAAACGTTTCTTACGAACGCTGCCTTAACCATGAGAGATATATGATTATGTTCTAGAGAAAAGTTGTAGAGAATAATGTATGTATGTTGTAGAAAATAGTATAATGCCTACAAAAAAGTCAGCGACAGCATATATCTAACTTTTATATTTAAGTCACAAAAAGTAGTTTTTTATATTAAAAAAAAAATTAAATCGGTAGGTCATGTTCATTGGTCATATTATCAACAATTTTGGAAATGTCATAACTTTTTTTATTATAGATATAGAATAAATACTTAATCAAATGTTTTAAAGACGATCTTCGTTATTTAAAGTAATGTTTTGATTAAGGAGAATTTTCCCGATTTCCATCGAAAGTATGTTTTTAAAATATAGTATCTCTGTCTCTTAGTCTCTTTGTCTGTCTATCTGAACACGATAAACTCAAAAAATACCAAACGGATTTTCATACGGTTTTCACCAATAGATGGAGTGACTCATGGTTTAGGTGTATAATATATTAAGATTTTATGTAAATTGGCTAAAATGTGACGACGATTGTTGAAGATGTCAGAAAATATCATGCTGACTGGGAGCTTTATTGGCGTACGCCGCGTAAACTAATAAACTTATGTGAAAACAATGTATTACAGAATTATTCCTTTAAAAAAAATCCTATTAGACTCTAGCAACGCTGTGTACGTACCCACGTAGTATAACTATATAAGAAACCAAAGTGTTTAAAGCGAAATAATATTAACGCAACTTTTATTTACTGCTCTATCTCTTAATATTAATACTTAATATCAAACAACCAACAAGACATTATTTTGATAAGTGCTCTTTTTTCATCGAGAAGTAAAACGATAAATTATTTATTTATTTATTCATGTATTCATTTATTCATTCATTCATTCATTCATTAATTCATTCATTCATTCATTCATTCATTCATTCATTCATTCATTCATTCATTCATTCATTCATTCTTTCGTTCGTTCGTTCGTTCGTTCGTTCGTTCGTTCGTTCGTTCGTTCGTTCATTCATTCATTCATTCATTCATTGATTCATTCATTCATTCATTCATTCATTCATTCATTCATTCATTCATTCTATTTATCTATTTACCTATTTATCTATTTATCTATTTATCTATTTATCTATTTATCTATTTATCTATTTATCTATTTATCTATTTATCTATTTATCTATTTATGTATTTATGTATTTATCTATTTATCTATTTATCTATTTATATATACTTACATATACTTACATAACTTATACATATACTTACATATACATATACTTACATACTTACTTACTACATACTTACTTACTTACTTACGTTGATTTATCAATCGACTGATCGATCGACTGATCGATCGACTGATCGATCGACTGATCGATCGACTGATCGATCGACTGATCGATCGACTGATCGATCGACTGATCGGTCGACTGATCGATCGACTGATCGATCGACTGATCGATCGACTGATCGATCGACTGATCGGTCGACTGATCGATCGACTGATCGATCGACTGATCGGTCGACTGATCGGTCGACTGATCGGTCGACTGATCGATCGACTCATCGGTCGACTGATCGATCGACAGATCGGTCGACTGATCGGTCGACTGATCGGTCGACTGATCGGTCGACTGATCGATGGACTAATCGATCGACGGATCGATCGACGGATCGATCGACGGATCGATCGACGGATCGATCGATCAGTCGATCGACTGATCGATCGACGGATCGACGGATCGATCGACTGATCGATCGACGGATCGATCGACTGATAGATCGACGGATCCATCGACGGATCGGTCGACTGATCGATCGCTGATCGATCGACTGATTGATCGCTGATCGATCGACTGATCGATCGCTGATCGATCGACTGATCGGTCGACTGATCGGTCGAGAACTCAAGTTTATAGATGGAATTTAGTTTGTTTATGATACTTTATTATATCTTAATTTTACTTAAGCATTAAATTATGGTTGATAAAAACAAATCTTGCTCAACAACGCTCGCTTGGAAGACGGAGTGCAGCGGATTCAAATCCAGGGTCTCTCACCTCTGATATATTCATGTGCGAATCATTTTTAACATGATTACCACTTGCTTGAAGGAAAACACCGTGAGGAAACCTGCATGTCTGAGAAGACCTAGCAAGTTTTCGAAATGCATGTGAAGTCCGCCAATCCTCACTTGGCCAGCGTGGTGGACTATGGCCTGATCCCCTTCGTATTGAAGGGGAAGCCCGTGCTCAGCAGTGGGACGTTAAAAAGGGCTGAATACATACATACATACAAAAATAGCTTTCTAAGCAAAAATTAGCCTTCTAAGTTATAACTACAGCATGTGTCATATAGACCGTCGAACGGACGGAAACGGCGAAATTGTAAATTATTAATTTTGCCATTAATTGCAATATAATATAATAAATTATATATATATATATATATATATATATATATATATATATATATATATATATATATATATATATATATATATATATATATATATATATATATATATATATATTCTATACTATAATAAAACAGTAGAGGTAAGAAGACAAATAGAACAAATCCAGATTTTTTTTGTTTCTCTGTCTGTTTGTCTGTTTGTACGGGCTAATCTCCGAATCTATTGGACCGATTTAAATTAAATTTTGCGTGGTGGTACCTTATATCCCCGGGCAACATCTTAGATACTTTTTATCCCGGAAAATTAAATAGTTCCCGTGGGATAGTTGAAAAACTATAATAACTTATACAGCTTAGTACACAATAACTTATGCACCTAATTTAGAAAAAATGAACATTCTGATACCTTATATTGCCGGTCAAATAACAGGTTACTTTTCATCCCGGAGAAATAAACAGTTCCCTTGGGAACTAATAGATCTCTATTAGTGTTTCTCTAGAGGCGAACCCGAGCGAAGCGAGGGTGAGCCGCTAGTACTATAATAAAACTGTGGTCGAATGTCTGTATATAGAAAAAATGCTAAAAACCGAGTCAGAGGAATGTAAGAAGAGAAATAGAACAAATCCAGTTTTTTCTTTTAATTCTTTTTGTTTCTCTGCCTGTTTGTCTGTTTGTACGGGCTAATCTCCGATACTGTAAATCCAATTTAAATGAAATTTCGCATGGGGATACCTTATATCCCCGGTCAACATTTTAGATACTTTTCATCCCGGAAAATTAAAGATTTCCCGTGGGATAGTTAAAAAGCTATAGTAACTTATACAGCTTAGTACACAACAACTTATGCATCTAATTTAGTACAATTTGGCATGCTGATATCTTATATTACCGGTCAAATAACAGGTTACTTTTTATCCCGAAAAAGTGAACAGCTCCCGTGGGATAGATCTGTTTGTGCCTTTCTGTGTTCTAGTATTAATAATAAATCGAAAAAAAAAATAACAAGAAAAGTACAAAACATTATAGTTACATACATTAAAGTTGCATGATTTTTTTTTCTTCCGTTTTACTAATTAATTACAGTTACAACGTACCCGTATATAACACATAAAAATATATAAAATTATTCGAAGGAAGGAAGGAATTCGAAGTAGATCCTGGACTAACTGATTGTATTTTAAATAACATGTTTATTTGTATTTTGCATTTCAAATCTCATTATAAGGTCAAAAAAACATAATTATAATGTGTATTACATAATTTGTAAAATTATGCATTTACTAATACCTTTAATACAGCTACAAAACAATCAGTTATTTAGTATTGTTCAGCTGTGAATGGTGTGCAAGATGGAAGAAGTTAATGAAAGATCGAATTTATCTCTGAGTGAACTGTTTCGAGCATTTGAAAAGAATTTGGGCTTCAAAAATGATATTAAATGGGTTAATGTCATTTTAATTGGTCTTTATCATATTGCAGCTGTATATTGGTGCTCTATTTATTCTTTCCCAGTAAAATGGCAAACGGTTGCTTTCGGTAAGCATTGAATTCTATAAGCTTTTAACACACATAAGAGAGTTTCCTCAGATTGTAACTATTACCAGATCTCAAAACCTCTATGTTTACTTAACGGGAAAACTTATGTCCTTATTTATTATTAAAAGTTTCTGAAATATAAGAGATTTACTCGATGCCTACTTTACTTTATATTTGTTTAGGAATAACTGACATATATTATCATCATCACACAAAAATTTATCGGAGACATAGAACTCCAATTCGCACTGATGCGTGCTTGGTATTTATAATATTTTTTCCTTGCAGCTGCACTGACACTTATGGTTGCCGGTTTTGGAGTTACTGGTGGTGCTCACAGATTATGGACACATAAAACATTTAAGGCGAAGCTGCCTCTCAGGATATTTCTACTTATCTGTTTCTCTAGTGCTGGACAGGTATGAACGTTCAAAGGATTTAAAGAATTTTATACTTTTGATTTAATATGTACTTATTCAGCACTTTTTAACGTCCCAATGCTGGACACGGACCTCTCTTCAATACGAGGGGGATCAGGTTATAGTAACCCACGCTGGCCAAGTGCGCGTGGGGGGACTTCATATGTCTTTCGAAAACTTGCTAAGTTTTATAATACATGCCTGTTTCCTCACGATGTTTTCTTTCATCGTAATATAAACAACAGGGGTTAAAGTATGAAATTGCCGTTTTATTGTAATAGGTACTTCAAATTGGCATAGAACCTTCATGGTTTGAGATTTTTGAGTGAAACTTCTTTCACGTGGTACCTGTGTAGTTCTTCTTTTAAAAAATGCAACATTCGATTATCGACTGTCAGTTGTTTTTTTTTATTCAGCTTAGACAAGAAAGATGTATACTTCGAAAATTCGAGTGATTTTTGAATACGAGTTCCGACGCAGAGCTAACGCGGCAGAAACAGCTCAAAATATCAATGTTGCTTTTGAAGAGGGGACTGCCAATAAAATAAAAAAATATAAAAAATGGGTGCCTCATGATTTGACTGATCTGCAGAAAGAAACGCGTATTGAAACTTGTGTTGCCTTGTTGAATCGATACAGAAATGAAGGAATATTGGAAAAATTGTGACATGTGATGAAAAGTGAATTCTTTACGATAACCGTAAGCAAAAAATGCAATGGCTGACCCCAAGTCAAACGCCGCAACAGTGTCCTAAAACAAAGCTTACCAATAAAAAGGTAATGGTAAAGCTTTCTCCGATCTGGTCAAGCAATAACGGCAGATGTGCCGAACTCCGAACAATGATAGCTAAACTAGCAGTGAAACAGCCCCGACTCATGAATCGATCTTCACCATTATTGCTCCATGATAACGTGAGACCTCGTACAGCACGAGAAACCATTTTAACTCTACAGGAACTGCAATTAGAAACCATTCGTCATCCTCCGTATTCTCCAGACCTTGCTCCAACGGACTACCATTTTTTTCGTGATTTGGACAATTTTCTACGTGGTAAAAAGTTTTCTTCTCAGGAGGCAGTACAAAATGCTCTCACACAGTTTGTCGAATCTAGATCACCAGAGTTCTATCGCAAAGTCATAAATGACCTTCCTATTAGATGGCAGCAATGTATAGATAATAATGGTAATTATTTTGATTAAATAAATAGGTTAAATTAAAAAAAACGAATTTCAATTTTTCTGTACAAATCGGCAATTTCATACTTTAATTAAATTATAAATAAAATATTAAAATGTATTAAAAACATACAAAATGAAAAATACGTATTTCCAAAATGCTTTATTAAAATAAAATACTTTTATACAAGTAAAACACTTTAAGCAAGTAATTAAAGTAAAGACCCCTCCTTTATCCCAATATAACGAAATTTTAACTTTTTTTTATTTCTTATTATTTTTGTAAAATACAAAACATTAATTTAATGCTACAACAATTTAAAATTAGAGGTTATTTCGTTCTCTTTACGAAAAAATCGGCAAACTGAGGTCGAAACGGCTGTTTTTTTTTGAAAAATTAACCTTTTTATATAATATCGAGATTTTTTTAGGCATGAGCGCATTTCTTGAGCAGGTTATTTTTGGTTTTTTATATTGGTTGATGTCTAACGAACAACACACAAATAAATTACAATAAAAATAAAACTTTTTTTATGCATGAGCATTTGTAATCAAAGATTATTAGTAGTAACATCTTAAGTGCATCGCTATACGATACCGTGTTTATTTGAATGTCAATGAACTATCTTTTCATTACTTATAAGACCCATGCTGTTTAAATAATACTATTTAGATTTTTTTCTAAAAGGGTCACTTTTCTATCTTATTACTTACACTTAACAGATTTTAATAAAATAATTTGTTCGAGAACACTTTTTTATCTCATTAAGTTATTGATGTTGACAACACTTTTCAAAAAGTATTTTGCATTTTGCAAATACAGATATACATATATGTCCTAAAAGGTATTTCAAATAAATAACAAACTGTTTTTCTACAAAATAGTTATAGGTATGTTGTATTTTGCAATTCAAATACTAGTATTTAAAAATGTCTCATATCTTACTTCAAGCATGTATATTGTATAGTGCTATGTATATTATTCAGAACTCCTTAGAACAATAGGTCCGCGATCATCGCGTACATCACAAGTTCAGCGACACCGACGCAGACCCACACGATGCCAACCGAGGATTCTTCTCACACATCGGATGGCTGATGATGAAGAAAAATAACCAAGTTCTGACAAGTGGAAAACAAATCGACATGACTGACATTACTAACGATCCTTTGCTTCGTTTTTACAACAAGTAAGTTCAAGTTTATTGATGGACCGGACCGGATTTACTCAGTAAATAATACGAATTTCGCCAAATTAATATAAAAAATATTGAAACCGATACAGCCTTCTGCATTCAGTGATACCATATTGACCAGACTCTACTTTTAGGTGCTGGAGGTACTCAAAGTTCTACCACCTTTTTGTCGAAACGTTATTCACCTAAAAAAAAACGGCACAAGTTTAGAATTGGGGACATGGCCCCTGGTGGAGTGGGTGGTATTTCTGGATAGGGGACGTGATAGGGAGTCCAAATGTTAAATAAAAAATTTTAAGAAAACAAAAGAGTCAAAAGTTATTGAGACTTAAAGTTATAACATATCTAACATATTTCCATACATTTATTTACCTAAATAAGTGATTACAACAGATAAACATACCTTTAACGAATAGTACGCATCCTTTTTTATGTACAATACATATTTTCACAACAATTAATGCTTTATTGTATTTAATATCTTTTGAGACTTAAAGTTATAACATATCTAACATATTTCCATACATTTCTTTACCTAAATAAGTGATTACAACAGATAAACATACCTTTAACGAATAGTACGCATCCTTTTTTATGTACAATACATATTTTCACAACAATTAATGCTTTATTGTATTTAATATTTTAATAATTTCACAACAACACAAACAAAATGATCTTACATTTTGACAAAAGCAAAACTGTCACTTTGTTTTACATTACTGCTTAAATGACAACAGATTATATTTGATTATTTTTGCTTTTTCTGTTGGTAATATTAATAAATAAATAAAAAGAAAAATATTATTTTCACTTCATAAATACATTTATGACTTTTTATCTGATTTATGTAAAATATATTGTTTTAAAATTGTACGTTTAGTAAAAAAAATCATTTTTTTATCTGTGAATATTTTTCAGTATTATTGGTGGGTGTTCTTAAAATACCGCGAAGTTTCATAATTTGTGACTCTGTACTCTGTACTCAATGCGTGTTTTAGTTCGTCATATCTTGGTTAGGTTAGGTTAGAACAGTTAAGATTATTTATTTATTATTCGTCATATCTTGGTTAGGTTAGGTTAGAACAGTTACCACAACGCACGAGCCGAGCGAGCGAAGCGAGCGTGCCGCGGCTGCGGCCGGCGAGTGCCATAAATGACTAGAAAACTAGAAAATTCGAATTTCACGCAAAGTACAAATAAAGACAATCATCTGGAGATCATTTTGACAATTGAAAGTGACGTTTTGACATTTCCAAGTGTCTAAATGGTAGTAATGTCAAAATAATGTATGGAAATGTTGTAACTTTAAGTCTCAATAACTTTGAGTCTTTTGTTTTCTTAAAATTTTTTATTTAACATTTCGACTCCCTATCACGTCCCCTATCCAGAAATACCACCCACTCCGCCAGGGGCCACGTCCCCAAAACTAAACTGCAGCCAAAAAAACAAATAATTCACAAATGGAAAATATTACTCGTTTTTTTTTTTTTTTATTTTCCAGATATTTTTCATATCTTAAATTATTATTCTGCTACATACTGCCAGTTTATATCAACACACACTTGTTTGGTGAGACCTGGCAGTGCGCGGTCGCGTGACAGTGGTTCATACGATATTTGAGTGCGTTCCATAGTGAATTGACAGTTAACAGCCTTGCACATGCGTATGGATATAAACCATACAACAAGTAAGTTATTATTTATTTTATGTAAAATATGACTAAGACTTAGATTGAAGCCAATATGCTTTAAAGACGCACTATTATAATAATATTATGAGTCTGACTACTAATCTACTAAACGCAGAGTTGTTGTCTCAATACTCGCTCTGCGCAATTGCACTAGAAGCAACCATGGTTGTTAAACCAGTCATTAGGTACTATAAAGAGTATAAGCTTGTAGTTTCCAACGAAGTAAATAACTATGGAACATTATAGTTACCGAGCAGCACAGAAAATAGTTGCACATATAATTAAATAGTCACAATTAATATATTCATACACTCCCTATATATACCATATATGGTATATATACCTACCTATAACGTATGTAAAGTTATGTAAAATTTCATGACCTAATTCTAAAAAAATGTAATTTTAGGAACATAGAGCCAAGAGAAAATCGTTTCGTCGCGACGTGCACTTTCGGAGAAGGCTGGCACAACTATCACCACGCATTCCCCTTCGATTACAAAGCAGCTGAACATTTCGATACGTTAAAAAACCTTACTGCAAAAGCTATTCGATTATTTGAAAAAATAGGATGGGCTTATGATTTACGGGAAGCTACGCCAGAAATGATCAATTCTATGGCCGAAAGATTAGGAAATGGAACTCCAGTACACTTTCCTATACCTGCTAAAAATGATGTCGAATAATATTGAAAATATGAACGTGGAATTACTAAAAGGATGTTGAGAAATAAATTTTTAATTTATTTCAATTATAGTAGTAAAAGGCAATAATTACGATTATATATGTTGGTTTTTTGATTGAAACAGATGTAAAATTTGATAAGAAATAGTTCTACTAATAATATATAAAAAAACGTGTGTGTGTACTTATATAAGTACGTACGTAAAAAGTTATACTTCTTTAGCGTAACAGAACAAAAATAGCTAAAGATTTCATCATATCGCTTTTTGGCTGTCGGTGTGCTCGCGCTTCGTAAAAATTTTACTATCATATTTTTTTTCTAAACGAGCCAAAAGAAGTATAACTTCAAAAATATCTAAAAGCATCCTTAACTAACTTAACTAGTAATATATTAATAAAAATTAATATCGACTAGTGATCGCTCAGTAGTCGAATTTCGATCATAATCATTATTGATTATTTTTTTCTACATAATAACGCTAAACTCGTAAATAGCTACTATTAAAAAAAAACAGTTGCCATACAGAGGAGAAAAAAGAAGTGACCTGTTTTGTCTTTGCTGTTTAAATGTAAACGTGATAGTAATAGATTATTTATAATTTTAATACTTGTAATCGACCACAATTTACATATATTGGGAGTTTGCACAAATTTTCTGGGTTTTGAGCAAATAAACATTGATTTACCTTAACCAAAACTTGACCACATGTTATTAATTTAAAATGTTATATAAGCTCACGTATACAAAATTAGCTAATAAGACCATACATTTTAACGCATATAGTCCAGTAGCTCTAGTAGTCCGGACACGGTTTTTTATGATAATTTAGGCTTAAAGAATTTATTTCCCAAAAGAATTACAAAAAACTCACATAAATGAGAAACAATATTTTTTCTTAAATAGGTACTAAATTTTAAATTATGAGCGCACTTTATTATTTTCTAAAAGAAAAAAAAATACTATTTTACAAAACAAAAAGGTTATATATAATAATACTACAATTATAAAATTTGAGGGTAATCTTAAAAAAAAACAATACAAAATACTCATTTCACAAGAGACTTCCTACAGACTAGTTACATAGATTAGTTTTTAACTTTTTACTGGAAGTGGCTAAATGATATTTATGATAATGAAGATTAAGATTTAATAAAAAAAAACTTGTAAATACGTATGGATTTTTTTTTTTGACAAAAACTGCATTGTAAGAGTACATATACTAAAATGTAAAACCTAAGAATTTGATTTTTGGTCATCTGAACGCGGGCGGAGCCGCGGGCAATGCTAGTTTTAAATTAAACTATCTTTTCGGACATCTTTTCGACTGCTGATATAATGCTTTATGCTATAATACTTTTCAGCAACCATGGGCACGGGAGAGACTAAGGTTTAAGATTTTTCAAAGGCATTATATAGTTGTTACAGACAGACTACCCACAAAATTTTATTTTATTAGGATCTATAATGTACATTATACAGTATACATTAACAAAACATAACCTGTATGGACTCACAATTATAGAATAACACAACATACTTCACATTTTATAAAAATATCTTAAGACTTTATTTATTTTATTTATTTATTTATTTATGTACCATAAAATATACGTTATACAAAATAAAATAACAAAATGTTGACAAAGGATAACTTATCTCTTTAAGAGATTTCTTCCAGAAACCCTTCAGAAGTGAGAAAATAAGTTATATAGTGCGGTGTAGGTACAGTACAGCATTGAATGGAATTGTCTTAATATTAAAATACATTATATTAAAGAATCAAATTTTTAATAATGATAATAGTAAAAATAAAACTTAAGAATAAATATATGATTTACTACAAATATTATATCGTACTGCAACAATTCTCACATTTTTTGGAAAACACTGACAAGCTATCATGTCCTATGTCTAAGTCGAGTCACGGATCGCACACAAGTTATAATCGACATACGAACTACCGGCTTGTTCCTACCTAATTTAGTTAAAATAACAAAATGAATTCAAAAAAATCAAAAAAAAATTTATAAGTTTATTTTGGTTTTTTTAGCTCATTAAAATAAAATCTTGCTTTCATATACATATTTTATTATTAATTTATTTATCTAATTTTAGTTAATAAATCATGGTGTTCACGAGTCATGATGTGGGTGCACTATTTAACTCAAATGACTCATAATTGAATGCGTACATAAAATTTCGTGTTTGAACTATTAACCTATAGCGGTATAAGTTATGTATACGCACTATTTATATTTATTACTAGCGACTCACCCTTACTCCGCTCGTGTTCGTCCCTAGTTACGTTCTACGGTTTAATATAGATTTTTCAAATATAAGAAATGTCCTACACGTTGACCCGGATAACCAGCTATCATCATAAAAAAATTTATCAAAATCTGTCCTGTGGTTTTCTGGTGATGCGTCCCCAGACAGAAAAGTAGAAATTCTAAAAGCTATAGATTCGGCCTCTGTATCGATAACAATGACTATCAATAAGATTTTCAAAAAATATATTTAATGTACAGATAAGATTCATTTTGAATTTTATTATATGTATAGATTAATAGAATTGATGTGTAAATTGTATGTAACCATATAATAAAGAGTAGCCATGTGTAATCATCCGCTCGTTTAACTAACCTAACTCCTACCTTACAAACCGTTGAGGAGTTGCGTCGTCTAGAGCTAATCCTAGATGGAGAATCATGTCATATTAACCGTTAAAAGTAAAAAGTTGGAACTGAACCAATACGAAAAATTTCAAGTACGTAGGATAAAAGAAGTGGTTCTAATTCATCTTGCAAAATTACCACATACAAATATACCAACTAACAAATATTGCAAGCTAAATAAAAGCTTTTAAAAATTATTAAAAAAGAATCCTATTTCAATAGGTATATAACATACCTGTGATAATACTTCTGTAGGAACTTATATTTCCCTTTGACAGACTTGTTGGTGACGAGCTTGGGATTGAGATGTCTTTCAGCGCGACGTTCTTCCTCCGTCATGTTCTTCATTCGCTCTATCGCCAATAACTCCTTTTCGACTCTGCACTAAATTTCTTTTTTAATTTAGCTCTATACTTTTAATTTTTATATAATATTCCGCTCCCAATGGTAGATAAAGCTATAATAGTCTAGTCAACTAGTGCTTTTTGGGTCGAACTTTTTTCTCCATCTCCGAATTTACATAGGTTAAAAAAAATTTGCTTAAGTTTTAAATTTCGATAGAAGATAGAAATAAATCATTTTTCTCAAAAAATAACATATGGTTGTTTTTGATTCATTATGTAGAAAAAGAAAATAATATATAGAAAAAAATTAATTGTTTATAACAAATTGTTTATGAAATAAACAATGAAAATTTAAATAAAAATATTTTTTTTAATTGTTGATAACAAAGAAAAAAATAACATTTTTTTTATTTTTCCAACTAAAATTTCTTTTGAGACCTTTCAAAAATAGCTGCAAAAAATGAAAAAAATACTTAGAATTTTTATATTTAACAATTTTCGTACTTGCAATGTTCATGTTCAAGTAGGAAAAAAATGTTAATTAACTAATGCTTATGCAAAATGTTAATTATTTAATAGAAAAATCAGATTCATCAAATTCATCAAAAGTACCTTTAAAAAAAATGTAGGTCAAAAGTATATTTTAAAAAAACTAAAAACTTGAATAAAAACAAAAAAAAACAAAAATAAACTATACCTTTGTATCCGACCGCGATTCAAACCCGGACTTCAATGACTGTCAATCTTGCGCCTTTGCCGCTTGACCATGATGCTTATAGCCAAACATGCGTAGATCGATTTATCGCCCCTGAAACCCCCCTCATACTAAATTTCATGAAAATCGTTGGAGCCGTTTCCGAGATTCACATTTTATATATATATATATATATATATATATATATATATATATATATATATATATATATATATATATATATAAACTTCATAGTATTTCTTGCGTCAAAATACGACTTTATGTAGTAGAGCACTCTCGGGAAAGCATAAAGTTGTCATAATATCAAGAGCTCCGTTCTAGTTACCTCAAAAACTCGTGATAAGTTATTAAAAAGTTTTTTCAGATTAATAACGAAAAAATGTAAACATTAAAGTTCCCTTTAGAGTTATTTGGCACAAACATAACAAAGTTCAAAACTTCAATGAAACTTGGTAGTAAGCGCAGCCTGTGCAACTAAATAACTCATAACTTGCGGCGTGTCGCGTTGTGCAGCGTATAATAAAGCAGTAAATACATAATATATTCATTGTGGTTTTAAAACCAAAAAGATTCTCAGTAAAACAATAGGGACCATAAGTGTGCTTTAAATAAAGGTAAAACATTATTTTTTTATAATCTTTACTGCTTTTTTATTAATATTATTTATTTTATTATTATTACCTATATCAATATTATTTAATGTAATTTCTTTTTAATGAAAATTTTTCTTTTTAGTGTCAGTTACAGTTACGACGTTCCTGTACATAACACATAGAAATATATAAAATACAATGAAAAATAGAAAATTAAATATCGATAGCGGAAGTCGACGTAGATCTTGGACTAACTCATTGTATTTTAAATAGCACCTTTATTCCAATCTCAGTGTATAATTATACATACATTGTATAATTTATACATATTTTGTAAAATTATGAAATTACTAATACCTGTAACACGGCTACGAAGGAATCAGTTATTCAGTATTGTTCAGCTGCGAATGGTGTGCAAGATGGAAGAAATTAACGAAAGATCGAATTTATCTCTGAGTGAACTGTTTCGAGCATTCGAAAAGAGTTTGGGCTTCAAAAATGATATTAAATGGGTCAATGTCATTTTAATTGGTCTTTATCATATTGCAGCTGTATATTGGTGCTCCATTTACTCTTTCCCAGTAAAATGGCAAACGGTTTTTTTCGGTAAGCATTTAATTCTATAGGCTTTTAACACACTTATAAGTAAGACAGTTTCCTCAGATTATAACTATAACAAGATCTCAAAACCTCTATGTTTACTTAACGGGGAAACTTATGTCTTTATTTATTACTTAAAATTTCTTAAATACAATAGATTTACTCTTTGCCTACTTTACTTTATATTTGCTTAGGAATTATATATATTACATATATTATCATCATATATAGAATATAGAATTTCAATTCGCACAGATACGTGCTTGGTATTTGTAATATTTTTTTTTCCTTGCAGCTGCACTGCTATTTATATTTACCGGTTTTGGAGTTACTGGAGGCGCTCACAGATTATGGACACATAAATCATATAAGGCGAAGCTGCCTCTTAAGATATTTCTACTTATCTGTTTCTCTGGTGCTGGACAGGTATGAATGTTCAAAGAATTTTATACTCTTGATTTAGTATGTATTCAGCACGTGTTTAACATCCGATTGGCACCGACTTCGAAAATATCTGATTAGGTATCTATTCTAAATGAAAACCCCTGTTTAGTTATTTTTTTTTTCGTTTTAGTGCCTGGAGGTCGGTTTTTTTTTAAGTTCTTATTTTTTCATTTTTAGTGTAGACGTAATAAGCAGGTAATTCGTAAGAAGAAAGTTTTTTAATAACATATTCAATTAAGCAATTTATTTAAAAAAATAAATTGCTTAATTGAATATGTTATTAAAAAAATATAAATATATTTAAGGTTGATTTTTAAAAAACCGCTTCGATAAAATTTAAATGGTACCACCTGGGAAGTATACCCTTCGAAACAAAAAAAATCTAATTCGGTTCAGGCGTCTATGAGTAATCGGTGAACATACATAAAAAAAAGATTCCGACAAATTGACGACCTCATCCTTTTTGGAAGTTGGTTAAAAATGGTAATAGGTATTTTGTATTTTGCATTTCAAATACTAGTATTTAAAAATGTCTCATCTATTACTTCAAGCATGTATATTGTATAGTGCTATGTATCTTAAATAAAGAATATTATTCAGAACTCCGTAGAACAATGGGTCCTCGATCATCGCGTACATCACAAATTCAGCGACACCGACGCAGACCCACACAACGCTAACCGAGGATTATTCTTCTCACACATCGGATGGCTGATGATGAAGAAAAATAACCAAGTTATAACAAGTGGAAAACAAATCGACATGACTGACATTACTAACGATCCTTTGCTTCGTTTTTACAACAAGTAAGTTCAAGTTTATTGATGGACCAGACCGGATTTACTCAGTAAATAACGAATTTCGCCAAATTAATATAAAATGCTTTGAAACGGATACAGCCTTCTGCAAGCTGTGTTACTTATGTTGGCTTGACTCTACTTTTTGGTGCCGGAGGTACTCAAAGTATTACCACCTTTTTGTCGAAACGTTATTCACCTAAAAAAAAACAAATATTTCACAAAAGGAAAATATTACTCATGTTAATTATTTTTTATTTTCCAGATATTTCAATTATTTTAAATTATTATTCTGCTACATACTGCCAGTTTATATCAACACACACTTGTTTGGTGAGACCTGGCAGTGCGCGGTCGCGTGGCAGTGGTTCATACGATATTTAAGTGCGTTCCATAGTGAATTGACAGTTAACAGCCTTGCACATGCGTATGGATACAAACCATATAACAAGTAAGCTATTATTTATTTTATGTAAACTATGACTATTATCGTGCAAGAATTATCTTTTCCTGTGCCTTAATAGACTTGAATTGAACTCAATATACTTAAAAGTCGCACTATTATAATGATAATTATCATGCGTCTGACAACTAATCTATCCTTTAATATTATAAAGAGCAAAGATTTGATTTTTTGTTTGCTTGTACTGAATAGGCTCCAAAATTACAGAACTAATCTAGATTAAATTTGGCAAGAAGATAGTTTTGAGACCCCGGAAAGGACATAGAATAGTTTTTTTTCCCGGAAATCATCCTTTAAGGGGGTGAAAATGGGGATGAAAGTTTGTATGGGGAATCAACTCTACGTAGAGTCGTTGTCTCAATACCCGCTCTGTGCAATTGAACTAGAAGCAACCATGATGGTTAAACCAGTCATTAGGTACTATACAGAGTATTAGCTTGTAGTTTCCAACGAAGTAAATAATTATGGAACATTATAGTTACCATGTGCGAATCATTTCCTATATGATTACCACTTATCTTAAGGGTGAAGGAAAACATCGTGAGGAAACCTGCATGTCTGAGAGAACCTAGCAAGTTTTCAAAAGACATGTGAAGTCCGCCAACCCGCACTTGGCCAGCGTGGTGGACTATGGCCTGATCCCCCTCGTACTGAAAGGAGGCCCGTGCCCAGCAGTGGGACGTTAAAAAGGGCTGTATACAATAGTTACCGAGCAGCACAGAAAATAGTTGCATATACGAGTATAATTAAATAGTATCAATACATATATACCATATATACACATAACGTATGTTACGTCATGTTAGACTTCATGACCTAATTTAAAAAAAAATATGTTTGTTATAGGAACATAATGCCAAGTGAAAATCGTTTCGTCGCGACATGCTCATTCGGAGAAGGCTGGCACAACTATCACCACGCATTCCCCTTCGATTATAAAGCAGCTGAACATTTCGATATGTTAAATTTTACTACGAAATTAATTAATTTTTTTGAAAAAATAGGATGGGCTTATGATTTACGGGAAGCTACGCCAGAAATGATCAATTCTATGGCCGAAAGATTAGGAGATGGAACTCCAGTACACTTTCCTATACCTGCTAAAAAAAATGTCAAATAATATTGAAAAAAAATGAACTTTACTATGACGAATAAAACGAACGAAAATATGTTTTAATCACTTTAAATGAGAATATAAAAATTTCACCCCCTTTCTTAGATCTACGAGAATATTAGACATTTTAAATAAAACTATCTTTTCGAATTTTTTCGCGGATTTATTTTCATTTTTGGTTCCCGACGTTTCGAATGCTTTACAGCAATCATGGGCACGGGAGAGACTAAGGTTTAAGATGCTTCAAAGGCATTATATAGTTGTTACAGACAGACTACCCACAAAATAACAAAATCAATAAAAAAAATTCAAATTACAAGGATTTGTAAGTTTCTTATTTTGGTTTTTTAGCTCATTAAAATAAAAGCTTGTTTATAAAAGTGTTTTTTTTTACTACCAATTAATTTATCTAATTTTAGTTAACAAATCATGGTGTTCACAAGTCATGGTGTGGGTGCACTATTTAAGTCAAATGACTCATAATTGAACGCATATATAAAATTTTGTATCTGAACTATTAACCTGTATAAATACGTTATACTTATATATGCGTATATATAAGTTATGTATACGCACTATTTATATTTATTACTAGCGACTCACCCTTGCGTTCCCAGATAGACAGACAGATAGACAAAAATTCTTAAAACTCTAGAGTCGGCCTCTGTATCGATAACAATGACTATCAATAAGATTTAAAAAATATATATTTAATGTACAGATTCGACTCATTCAGAATTTTATTATATGTATAGATTAATTAAAACGATATATAAATCGTATGTATTTAGTCCTTTTTAACGTCCCACTATAGCTAAATAAAAGCTTTTAAAAATTATTTAAAAAAATCCTTTTATAGGAACTTATATTTCCCTTTGACAAACATGTTGGTGCCAAGCTTGGGATTGAAATGTCTTTTTCAACGGGAATCTCTTATGTGATCTTTCAAAAATAACTCCAGAAAAGGAAAAACAACTCAGATTTGTTACTTTGTATGTATACAGTAGATGTCAGAATTTTTTTCAATTCTTAATTTATTTATTTATTTAATTTTCATATTTGATAAGTTTAAATAATATTTATTCATTAAAGGTCCAAAGTGGGCGAGACTTACGCAAGTCGGAGACCCCGTTTTCGGCCGTTTTTCAACCCTCTGGGAAAATTATAAATATTGGTCCTACAGTTCCGGGAGGTTAAAATTTTTGTTGGGAAATTTCCTCTCCTTTTCGAATCTATTTTCAAATTTGAATAAAATGCTAAATAGTTTTAGAGATATTTGCAAAAAACCAAACGCCATTTTTTCAGTTAATTGTTAATAACTTTTGCAAGTTTTGCAAGCGGCTCTTGAATTTTTTCAAAAATCATCTACATGCTATTACGAATCGAATTACCCTCGTTCATATTTTTCGGAGGCGGAGAAAAAAGTTTGACCCAAAAAGCACTTGTCAGCTAGACTATATGAGCTAATATTAATTTATGGAATAATCACTACATAATATTATAAATTAAATTTGAGTTTGTATTTGTTTGGACAAATCTAAAAAACTACCGTACGGAGGCATTATCTAGGAAGGCTATAACTTATGAACTTTTCGCAAAATTAATCTACCAGTATGATGCTATTTCTAAATGAAGTCGGAAAAAACCGTGTCTTCTAGCGAAGGGAAGGTAAGCCACTAGTGGACGAGCCGCTGGGAAATTGTAAGATCCGTTAAATTATGATTTTACTAGTGACATTATAATTACCTGAAGTATTATCAATCGTCTCCTTGTCATACAATATCATGGGACATTTTTAGGTATACTATAATTTCCCTAAGCATATTCAGTAATATGCTTAGGCAATGTGAATAGTGAATCATTGAAATTTTAATATAATGAAAGCCGTTAAATTGTGAAACGATCACTGATTTATTTGAAAATACGTCGATATCCGAGCTTCTGTGTAAATAGTAAAATTGTTTTAATATTCTATTTGTAGGAGAATAAAGGCCCAGGTTTCATTTGGATTTGTAATCATTAGTTTAATTTTATTTTTTTATTATAATGTACAATTACCTATTTATATTTATTAACATTTATTTACATATGATCACAGTAATAGCCATACAAATAATATTTATAAACTGTTTAAAAACATTATATATTATTTTAAAATATTTTCGTTTGGGTTCATGTTTATTTCAATGACACTATCTATATTATTCATTAGTCTAAGGTGATTATATACCACGTAACCATCGTGCAAGTATACGAGTATATAAAATCTCTAAGTAAACAAACTATCATGTAAGTCTTGTGTACCGTTGAAAAGCTTAATTATGTGTTCTCTGTATTTCACGTATAAATAATGTATAAATAATGGATAATCAGTATGAAATAAGCTCTAGGCGTTTAATATGAGATATAGAAATATTTTATTCAGAAAGTGTAATTGCTGCGAAAATTATGATACCCAGGTTTGTGTTAATGTAATTGCTACGACATAATGTTAACAACGTAATTGAAACAATAAATCAAGTAAACAAATTAAAATAAATTAATAAATAATAAGCATAAATACAAAATGTATAAATATTTTCATATTAAGTTTCTATAATAAATTAAGTGAATAGTCCATCCCTCAACAACCGCGGACACCCCCAGGTGTCAGTTAACATTAGATTTCTTAGAATTTCAATTAATTTCTTAGATATTTACCTGGAGGTGGGTAAATTTCTAAGAAATTAATAAAATATCCTGTAAATAACAGCAAAGTACGGTGGTACTCATAAACTTCATACGATTTTATGTGGTAGTGCACTCTCGGGAAAGCATAAAATTGTCTTAATATCAGGAGCTCCGTTCTAGTTGCCTCAAAAGCTCGTGCTAAGGTTTTTAAAAGTTATATCATATTTATTGTAACGAAAAAAAATATTATAACGAAAAAATTTGTGAAAGTAAAATTAATAAAATCGCTCGTATAAACGGTGTCGAACATTAAATTTCCATCTAGTATTATTTGGCACAAACATAACAAAGTTCAAAACTTCTATGAAACTTGGTAGTAAGCGCAGCCTGTGCAACTAAATAACTCATAACTTGCGGCGTGTCGCGTTGTGCAGCGTATGATAAAGCAGTAAATGCATATATCCATCGTGGTTTTAAAACCGAAAAGATTCTGAATAAAATAATTGTAGTACTTGTCTTCAGTTATTTTTATTCGAAACCTCGTCTAATAGAAAAAAATAGTTTATATTCAATGAAAATCAACCCAGCTGTTAAAAACTTACGAGCTCTTTTCTAAAGTGGTTGGAAAAGCTCAATCGCCTTACAATAAGATGTCTTGACCTAATGTTGCTATAGAGAATAGTCTACAGATTACACAAGTCTATTATTGAACAATTCAATTTATATCGAATGAAAGCTCATATTCAGGCCTTGATGTATTTAAATATGTCGTATTATACCAATATCATATTTAAAATTATGTTAATATAAATTACAAAAGTTTGAGAATTTACAAATTAACATAAAATGTGTGAAAACACATAAAAATTATAATAATTAAACTGTAAAGGGGCAAAAATATTGAACGTCTCAAACTTTGATGTTCCTAAAAGTTAGATGTATTATTTTCCCTAAACTTGGCCCTATTTGATATTCATATTGCGTAAGGAGTCAAATAGTTTCAGTGATAATAATATGAAGTTACGAAATGAAGCTTTACGCTTCCTTTACGTACAGTTTCACATTCAAATTATATCCGGCTTTGTATTAGTATAACTAGTTATTTATATGAAATATTAAAAAAAAAATAGGTATTTATGCTTAAGCGTAGTAAATTTTGAATTAAATGTAAATTTTTCTGGTACAAAAAAAAATTAATAAATAAAATAAATAATGTTTTAAAACCAATATCAATTTTACATTAAAAAGAATTTCAAATAAACTTTACATTATATTTGAATGATTTTAAAAAAGGAGGGACTATAATCAAGACGTACATTTTCTTATATAAACATACATACATATGTTCACTGTTTACTCGGAGACGATTTGACCTATCTGGGTAGTTTAAATTGTAATTTATTTAAGTAAATATCGAGGACGTCTCATAGAATTTTCTATGACAGAGAGCACACCACTTTCGATAAAGTTAGAAAAAACATCAAATTAAAAGTATGTAAAATTTCTAAATGCATTTATTTCTAATAAGGGTATAATAATTTATTATCATCGAGCAATAAGTGGATAATAGAACTCTTCAATAAGTAAACCGCTTAGATTTTGAATGTAAATTAGCTTTCTTTAGGGAATAAGTTCCACATTCTTGACTTATACTAATCACGTGTACACTAATTAATCTAATTTTTCTTAATTGAATATGTTTATATACGTAATATTACCATAATTAGTTAAAGCTGTTTTTCTGGTATAATTATAAAATCGTATGTTATTTTATTGAATCAATACTTTTTACACTATAAGAATAAGTATAAATTAAAAAAAAATTAAAAAAACCTCCCTACACAAATTAATTGTCATTTAACGATTACACTAGCACGCGTGAAGCACTTAATCGAGTAATCATACACCAAAATGCCTCACATCATTTTGGAAAAGAACTGATACTCTTACACTGCTGGACCGATATTAACCAAACATAGCTAAAAACCACCGCAAGGAAACTGGCTTTCAAATGAAAAAACCGCATCAAAATCGGTTCATCCGTTTGAGAGCTACGATGCCACAGACAGACACCCACACACACAGACAGGCAGACATCGACGTCAAACTTATAATACTCCTCTTTTTGCGTCGGAGGTTAAAAAATAATAAACAATAATCACTATTCTGTCATATATTTTTTTGAGAATATTTTACAATTTTTTTTTATGTTGGGACATAGACACACAGCACCACCTAGTTCCATGGTGAGCTACGAGGCTTGTGTTATAGATACCAGACAGTTAATACACTACACATATACTCGTATAAGTTTAAATACTCGTACATACATATTATAAACATAAGCACCTATGACTGGAGTACAAACATTCGTATTCATCACACAAATGAATGCCCCCAGTGGGACTCGAACCCGAGACCTCCAGCACAGCAAGTAGGGTCACTACAAACTGAGCCAAAAAATTGAAAATTGTTACATATGACTAATTTGCCTGTCAATTAGAAATACTGAATTTTGTATTTACATAAATACTAGAATGTGACATCACAAGAACAGACTTCTAACAGCGTAAATGTAAATAGAGGAATAACAAAATCAAAATATTTGAATAAACATAACATATTATTTACACATTTTATATACATTAGTATTACTGCAAAGACGTATTTTAGCATGATGTATATATAAATATGTACAATGTACATAATATATAACTTTATGTGAGAATTAGGTGTAAGTAAAAAATTGAACAATGACGCTTAATAGAATACTATTTAGGTATTAAATAGGTACACACTACAATAATATAAGAACATATTCACAACCCGCGCTATTACGCGTCCCGTTTCCATTCTGAGTGACATACACTCTCTCGTGGCGCCCCGCTATAGTTGCATAGATTATATTGTTATTTATCGATTCATAGCCGCCTATCAGTATTTAGTAAGTACCTATATTTATATATTTATACTAATATTATAAAGAGGTAAAGTTTGTGAGTATGTGAGGTTGTAGGGTGTAATGTTTGGATCTACTAAACCAATTTAAATGAAAATTGGTAAGAAGATAGTTTGAGACCCGAAAATCATCCCTTAAGGGGGTGAAAATGGGGATGAAAGTTTGTATAGGGAATCAAGGAGTGAGGGACGAGTGGTATATATATACGAGTATATACATATACATATATATATATTATATATATATATATATATATATATATATATATATATATATATATATATTGTTATCATTTTATATATGTAAATATATTTTAATTTTGCGGACGGCTCTACGGAATGCTCCACGGGCGGCTGGACGGACGGCTCGACGCACGGCTCAACGAGCGGCTCGACGAGCGCATAATTTGTTAGAAGAAAGTTTTGAAATAACATATTCAATTAAGCAATTTATTTAAAAAAATAACTTATTGTTCATTTTTTTGGTTCTGGTCATGTTCTACCAGAACGTTACATTTAATAAACCGCAAGTAAATAGTATTATTGAAAAAACTTAATCTTGTTAACATTACGTACCTACACTTTATTGAATAAAGTCAAATACGAACTTATTTATCCATTTCCATTTTCCACTGAAGGATACAAAAACCACTCAAAAAGTATTCCTTTATGAGCTAACGTTTGCTCCAAAAAAGCTTGTACCGCTACGACTTGGACTCATCTTTGGTACATATTAGAAAAAGTACAATATATACATTCTTCGTAGTACTTAAACGATACATTTACTGAGCTTGATACAAATATAAAGGTACTAAACGTGTAAATTTATAATATGTTTTCTATATTTTATAGCGAGTATTTTTAAGATAATACTTTGTAGTTAAAAATAACTTTCCTTCTTATTGGTTATTGTGTATCTGCTGAATATTGCCTTGCCTTATGTAGATATTTGGGATTTATATGAAATATTCTCTTCACTTCCCCCAGGCTTTTACTGCATATACGAGTAAAACTATGTAATTCTGCTGCACACAAATTATGTCTATGAAATAATCTTTTACTCTGAAAAATAAGGAAAAATTAACACATTTCATACAAAATATTATAATATAATCCAATATTAAGAAAGCATGTTTGGTATTAAGTTCACGTCATCATAGGTTGATGAATGATGCAGAATGCTTTTCAGTTAAAGCTATTATAGACAACATGTATGACAGGGGTTCATCTTGAATAAAAGTCATGGATTTAGCGATTATTTTACGTTTGATCTCTTAGCTAGAATTCTACTCGAAATAATAGAATTTCGCTTCCATTCTAACATTCATCAACGTCAGCCGACTAAATAGATAAAATGATGTATGAAGTTAACGTACCCACCTAAAACGAAACTGGACGTTAGCGAGAATTTAAAATTATGTGTGAATACTAGACAAATATTCTGCAAAAGTCACATTAGATTTAAGCTGGTGATGGTGGTGATGAAGTAATACTTTATATCAAAAAAGGACCAGCTCTTCCTATAGCCCTGGAAAACACAATTTTTAATTTCCGCTGGAAGCAACAATGACTATTCCTCTTCGATCACTTAGGTCCAAGATGTTGGCCTGCTTAGGGCATTACCATGGAAATAAATAGACAATGTTTTCTATAACAGTGGAGGCTGCATAGATGAGATCAAACGACGCATATCGATAACCAGATCGGCGATGGACAAAGTGCAAAAAATATGGCGGAACCGCAAAATAACCAAAGCCACCAAGACCCGGCTAGTTAACACACTTACATTCTCCATATTCCTTTACGCATCGGAGACGTGGACCCTACGAGAGAGCGAAAAAAAGAGAATTGACGCGCTCGAGATGTGGTGCTGGAGACGAATGCTGAGAATACCCTGGACCGCATTCAGGACTAACATCTCTATCCTCAAAGAACTCGGCATCAAGCAGCGTCTCTCCTCTAAAGTTCAGGCTCGAATCTTGAGCTACTTTGGTCACGTGTCTAGACGCAATAATGTGGCCATCGAACGATTAGTGGTGCAAGGAAGGGTAGAGGGCACTAGAGCGCGAGGTAGATCGGCAATGAGATGGATAGACCAAGTCAGGGCGGCAGTAAACGTCCCACTGCATGAATGCGCGAGACACGCAAATAATAGAGAGGAGTGGAGGCGAATAGTCGAACGGCTTACAAGACCTATATGATGACCACGACCAGTCTGTCAAGATTGTAACGACTAAGAAGAATATAATGTAACACTTATTAGAGTAAATATTTTTTCTTAAATATATTAGAAATAAATATATATTTATATATATATATATATATATATATATATATATATATATATATATATATATATATATATATTCACGGTACTGTATATATATGTATATATATATATATATATATATATATTATATATATATATTTATACAGTACCGTGAATCACCGATTTGGATGCAGATTTTTTTTTCGAAAGTAGGTTAGAAAAGGAGGTCTTGAAAATTTCAGCTCGATACGATTTAACCCAGCCGCTGGAGAATTTTTCGAAATTTGAAAAAAGTTGATTTCTTACTCATTTTCAAAAATTCATCCCTCTGCTCCTATAAAACTTAGAGATACGATCAAGATGGAATTTTTCTTTCTCAATATTTTTAAGAAAAAAAAACCTAATTGATCTGAACGTAAACCCAACTTGACTGTGGGTTTCTAACTGAGCCACTGTTTGAGCAATTTTTTTTTCAATTTTCAAAGTGCTCTCAAATCTACAATTTTTGGAGTAGAATCAAGGACTCAAATTTTTTGATGAAGTATACTCTGTTGATTTCTATCCTAATTTTCTTCGAAATATAGCCACGTATAGCCCAATCAATTTCTCAAAAATCGTTGTTTTTAGATACCCACTTTTCAACCGACTTCCTCAAAAAGGAGGAGGTTCTCAATTCGGCTGTATTTTTTTTATGTTTGTTACCTCAGAACTCCGTCATTTATTAACCGATTTGGGCAATTTTTGTTTTGTTTGAAAGTGTATACTTCCAGATTGGTCCCATTTAAATTTCAAAAATTTGCTTTGTATGGGCTGGCACCGATTTCGAAAATATTTGATTAGGTATGTATTTAAAAGGTTTAATAGGTTTAATTACCTATTACACCTACCTTATTAAACCTACCTAGCCAAAGCACACCGACTTCGAAAATATTTGATTAGGTATGTTATAGTAAATGAAAACTACCAATCAGTTATTTTTTACTTTTTAGTGCTTTTTTTGAAGTCGGTTTTTATTTCCATTAACTTGAAATCTTTTCAAAATTTTAGGAATTACATTTCATTTTATTCTCAAACAATCCTAAAAGTTTTTACCTGGTTACGGAGCTATGAATTTTTAATACTATCAAATCAACTTAATATGACGTGTTTCGGACTTTTATCATCAGTTTTATAATTTTAAGGTATCAATTAATACTTATTCGAAATCTTATAGTAAAGGAGGAGACTAAATGGTTTTGTTATAAGTAAAATAAATAATCAAGATGTCTAAGTTTGTTTTATTTTGCGAATTTTATTATTTGTATTTAATTTGAATTGATATTTGCATTCATTAAACGATATAAAACAAAATGTATATATCATTATAGAGACATACTTGTTATATTTTATTTTCAACCAGAGTTAAACTAATTTTACGTTTCATCAGGAGTAAATATTAATGCGGGAATAGAACTCCTGAACTTCAGTGTACCTATTTTGAGAAAACAACATATTGACGATTATTTATTTTTTTACAAATATTACTATACTCAGTTATCAACTACACAATTATCAATTTTATATAAGTAGGTATCAAAGAACCAAGTAATGCTAATCCCTGTTCACGATATTTGACATTCTTTATTTCAATGTCATAGTTATAATACGAGTTCAGTGAATTATAAAGTATAATTTTGAATTTTTAAAATTGAATTTTAATTGACTTAATAGTCATTTAATAATTTTAGACTATAATTTGTCTAAATAAACTTTTGGTCAATTTTACAATATTCTAATAATATCGACAATTGTCTTTTGTTAATCAATTATTATAAAGCGATTAGTGTCATGCGTACAGTACGCAGTACAGTCCGAATGATAAATGCCTATTAATTACTACTGAAGCGAAGTTCAATGTAACTAACTGCTTCGTTTATTAACTGAATAACATTATCATACAACTACAATTCGTAATACTATGATGAATATTTTTATTAGTTTCATTCATTTATGTAGGTGCTAAATTAATACTACATTTTAAAACAATAGAGCCAAAGTATATTGCAAATAGAACTAGAAAGTACATATATAATATGACTCAAGGTGTTATCTAGGTTTCGTCTATAATGAAGACGACTTATTAGTCATACATAATGGTTTAAATGTAATTAATATAGCCCAATATATCAGTCAGTTAAGGCAGTGGTAGCCCAGTGGTAACGCGCTCGCTTGGGAAACCGAGTGAAGCGAGTTCAAATCCCGAGTCTCGCACCTCTGATATTTTCCTGTGCGAATCCTTTCTAACATGATTACCACTAGCCTCACGGTGAAAGAAAACATCGTGACGAAACCTGCATGTCTCAGAGAACCTAACAAGTTTTCGAAAGACATGTGAAGTCCGCCAACACGCACTTGGCCAACGTGGTGGACTATGGCCTGATCCCCCTCGTATTGAAGGGTGGCCCGTGCCCAGCAGTGGGACATTAAAAAGGGCTGAATAGAATATATCAGTCACAGTAAAAGCTTAGAAAACTATTTTTTTAATAAGTTATGATCTTTAATTTTATTTTGTGTTCGCATGCCTTACATCAAATCCTCCGTAGTATAGGATATAGGAATTTAAAACTTAAGTCCTAAGACTTAAGACTACTTAGACAACTAATTGTAGGCTATATATTTATGCCGTTTGGCGTGAAAACTTTGTAGCCGTGGGGACCAACGACACATCGTTTCAGTAAAGAATTGAAGATGCATCTTATAGAGGTAAACCAAAACCAAAAGGCTGAGTAAACACTTTGGTCAAAAAATAAGTTAGTAACGTTGTCAGCTGTTTGGGTACTATCCCTTTTTTGTTATAAATGCATACATAAAAAATAATAATCTTACGCTAAAGCGGTCAAAGGCTTTTGTATGGTACAATCATGTATGAATGTTTTATTATTTTATTATGCTTGCCATAAAAATATGGCACACATATTACACTCATGTTTTGGTTTCGTACACATCTGTAATTTTTATTTACGTCCTTTTTAAATAAGTAAATACTAAAAAGCAAGGAGGTGGTATAATTTAATAGACAATGTATAAACATTAAAAAACGTTATCCATACACCCATAGGGGTATCAAAAAATGTGTATCTACCCATAATAAAGTAAATAGATTTTGCATTACTAAAAATTAAAAATTAATCGAATTAATCAAATTAAAATACACAAAATAACCGATATTTTACTACAATGTAGATTAAGTGTCAATATTTTATTCTCATCATTTGCACGGAGTTAAATACATATTTACTTTATCTAGAAAGCTTACACAAGGGACCTCGCGGTATTTCCCCAGAGCTAGAAAGCAAAAAGTATTTGCTCTAGCAAAAAGTTACACTTATATAGATAAAACTGAACGTCAAAACAATAGATAAGGTTTTATTTCTATTGTACATTAATAAAGCTGGTGGAAAGTGGAACGTTATTTTCTTTTAATGTTAGAGTATAAAATATGCTTTAAATTATTTTACTTAATATTTCTCAAAAGTTTTATATTTTATCAAAATAATTATCAATATTTATCAAAATAAAATATTTTCTCAAAAGTTTTATTTAACTATAAGAAATTATAGTTAAATTCTTACCATGCCATTTCAAACCTACGAAATTGAAAAACAGATTGTGTTGTACTGACAGGGATTTCTAATATCTTCAGTTATAAATGCAAGAAATATTTTTTATTACACTTTTTCCTCCTCGGTGTATGTTTTTCTTGTGTGTATGTACATGACATCTTTTGCGAATTTCAACAAACTATGTTCCGTATCCAAGAGGCTATAAAGGAAGCTCATTTAATTTTATCATGTCCGTTGTCCGTATGTCACAGCCATGTTACTCGGAGAATATTTGATACTATAAAGCTGAAATTTGGAGGGTTATGAGAGAATGTCTTATACGAAGCGGTAGACTATTCATTGTCAAATACCAGAAAATAATCAATAGAGATGACAACATTTCAAGAAAATATTCTACCTTTAAAGCTCTAATAACTACATTTAAAATTATTTTAAAGTCTCTATGGTATATCTTTATTTAAAAAAAATCTTTATTTTATATGCGGCGGTTATATAAACAAAATTCTCTGAAGATAAAGATCAAGTATAGATATCATCGATCTATCCGTCAATAAAAGTTAGTTCAATTTAAAGCTGGCTCCGATAATAATCAGTTTTATTCAGCGATAGACCAAAGCGTTACATTACAGTATAAGCAGCGAATACTGTTGCCAAATATTCCACTTTGGACAGGCCGTCCTGGTTTTTGACTCCCACAGGACACGACCGTCTAAAGTCAGACTTTTTTAATATATTTAATTCCATTACATAGCAACCTATTTTTGTAAATAATAACATAAAAAGGTATTTTTGTTAAATATATAATTTAATTACGTATTTGGTATGGATATTTTTTATATATTTTCTTACATAAGTTGTATATGAAAAAAAAACGATTAAATATAATAATATTCCAATATTTAATATATGATATTCCAAAATATCAGTAAAACAAATCAAAAGTAGTTTTATATGTTTTCCTCCGTCATAACTACGAATTATGATGGTATATAAATATAAAAAAAATAACCAACAAGCGTGCCATGGTTTAAACATTAATATCCTTATAATATTTAAGCTCATAACAATAACGTGGAAGTGATTATTATTTAAGCTATAAGCATCTTTTAGATAGCGCTAAATTTACGCCTCATATCACGCGGTTACAATCCGTTAGTCGAGATTCGCAGTTTCATTTTCTCCCAATTTCATGGGCTATAAACAGAAAATTTCGCTGCCAAGATATTATGTATGTAATTATGTTTTACGAACGACAAATACATTGTAGCAGTTTTCACATACATATATGTTATAAGGAATTATGAACTACATACAATATTTTTAACCGACTTCTAAAAAGGAGGAGGGCCGATTTTACTACTTTAAAATGGTATTCTATTAAACTAGCTAACGAGGTGGTCACATAAAATTTTCTCTATTATGTATAACAATATAACGATTTTCGAGAAAATTAGGAAAATGCATGTAATTTGGCGTATGTTAACAAATCTAATTCTTCAGTCTTTTTTACCTATCTGTCTAGCTGTTTGTTCCGGCTAATCTTCGAAACGGCTAGACCGATTTTGACAAGACTTTCACTTACAGATGGCTGATGTTATAAAGAGTAACTTAGGCTACTTTTATTCTAGAGAAAGAATCAGGGCTCCGCGCAAAAAAATTAAAACCCAAAATATGCGTACCCAGGGATGGGCCCGAGCGAAGCAAGGGTAAGTCGCTAGTATGTCCTATAATTTGATACTTCTAAATTCTCAGATATAAAAAAGTATATTTTTTTAATTATTTCCATATATAATATATTTTACTTTACATATGTATGTTTACATTATTTCAAATTTTTCACGGAAAAAAAATCAATTCACCTTATTTTATTAACGGGAATGGTGCTGCTGGGAGAGACGACAATTTAATTTTGTTTAATTAATATGAATGATTAATCTTTTAAGTAAGTTAAGTGCTAAGTTTATTTAGTGAGTAAGAAATTGTAGCTTACTAAGTTCCAAATGAAGTAACTTTAACCAATGTCCGAGAGCAATTTATTGGTGAACTTTATTCCTGTAACCATTTTACCTAATTCTACGAATAAATTGCTTTAACTGAACTTTGATTTAAACTCATTTTTTATTTTTAAATGTCCCTATAAATTAGTAATTCCCATAAAATATATCTCCTAAATTGTATTTTTGTAGGTAGGATTTAATAAAATGATCAAAAAGAAAATTGAAAATTTGCACTTTATAATTAATCTTATATTAATCAACTTTGGTTTTACAGACTTTAGTAACGATTGATCAATTAGAATTTTAGTAAATAAATTTATAAAAAAAATAAGTAAGTGGTTATCTTACTCGACCTATCCGTCTCGATGGCCATAGCAAAATGTAGAAGATAGCCATATTCGTGTTTTATTCTTTCACCCCTGTCTTTCCCCTCATATCATATTCACAGTCTTCTCCAGCTGAAACCTCATGCAAATGTATTACATCTTCTTCTTCAGAACTCGTTCCAATTATTTGTTTCGTCTCTATTTTTTTCTTTGAAAGTCATTACTGCTACTATATATTTGCACTTTTCTTGTAGAGTTGTCAATTTCTGGGACTGGATTTAAAAAAAATAATAATAAGCATTTATTACACACCATGAAAAATGTTCCAAACAAGTTGGGAGGCATTTCTAAGAAAATGTTGCAAAATGGTCACCAAATTTGAAACGCTAAGAATTGACTTTATTTTTGATGCTATGCTAGCAGTCTTATAAATCATATAATTATTACCCAAGTATTATATATAAAAATCAGCTTTTTTACTATAACGTAAGTAGAATTATGATTTCATGAAAAGGGTGTCTGGCAAGGGTTTGCCACGATGTTAAGTGTCTGGCATTGAATGACGTGATTTTTAATAATATTCTGAAGGTAGTACTAAAAAATCACACTTTATTATTTGATGAATTTAGATCGGTATTTTACAACCCTTTAGTACCGTGTACCTGCCAAAGCCACCATAGCCTGACCTTCATAATGGTCCATCGTTCTTATCTGTGTTGGGAGCATGCGCTGACAAACTTTCGCCTTTACAAAATGACGAAGGTCTGGCGTTCACGGGCTCTTCCTCTAAAATATTTATATATCTACATTTTCATTTAGATCAGTCAATTTATATATAAACGAAGCGAACGAAGAATAAGACGAAGCCGCAGATAATGGTGGTTTCTAAAAAATATTTTGATCAAAACTAATATGTCTTTTCTATGACATAGTATTTACTTTTATTTTTAAAACTATCACAAAGTTTACGATAAATTTAGTTTTACTTAGACAACTTGAATTGTTTAAAACAAAAGCGCTTTGAAAGCTATTCATTTCCACTTTATTTAGCTGAAAACATTCATTGCTAACTAAAATGCACTTCACATACATAGGGTTCTCGGCGCCGCAGGCACTGACCGCAGCTTTTAATTTCGTCTCTTGTGAAACTCATTTGCCATTGTACAGCGCGCGGTAAAGAACTTTACCATTCTTAAAAGTTTAAAATAATACTTATGCCAATTACTGATACTGATACATATTTCTTTATTTACATCATTTCATCGAACTTTCTATATTTACTTATACGAGTTATACTTATTTGAAAAATTATTTTAACTATATAACTTTAATTACGTCTCCTGTTAACTAATTCTATATATTATGTATATAAAACTATAGTTACGAATGATTTTTTAAATGGGATTTTATAAAAAAAGTCTACAATAATATTTTGTCCTTGATATGACTGTTCACAATTCCATTTACCGTCTTAGATATTTCCGCAGATGCGAAACATTTTTTATTATCTACATCACATATATTTCAAATGTTCTACCAACCTTTATGACAAAGGAAGGAAATGGGTCATCCCTGACATGAGTAAAACATCTCATCACATGAATGTTTTATAAATATTTCAAGGCTATAATCGTTTCTTTGATTCTAATAAAATATTTATTGTTTGTATCACAAATACTAAATAAAGTACAATATTTTGTACTTTTTTTTGGTTTGTAGATCGATTTTTAAAAATATTTAAAGTACATTATAAGTATGTTATAAGTACAATAACAAAACAATTATGGATGTATATTAATAGTATAGTATTATATGATCTGTGATTTTATTATTACTAGCGACTCACGCTCGCTTCGTTCGCGTTCGTCCCTAAGTCCATTTTTACCATTAGAATAGAAACTATATATAAATGTACATACATAGGTATAGAAAAGTAAGTACTTGCATTAAAAACAAAAAAAATATATCCCTTGAGAAATGATTCCCAATACAAATTTTCTTCGCCCTTTTCACCCCCTTAAGGGATGATTTCCGAGATAAATTCCTATGTCCTTCTCAGGGTCTCAAACTACCTCCATACCACATATCATCTAAATCGGTTCAGCGGATTAAGCGTGAAATGGTAACATACAGACAGACAAACAGAGTTACTTTCGCATTTATAATATTAGTATGGATTAGAAACTTAGTCTCGCTTCGCTCGCGGCATCCCTTGGGTGCCTAACAGCCTATGTGTTACTCCAGGTTACACTCTCTTTGTGTCTAAATTTCATTCAAATCCGTCCAGCCCTTTCAACGTGACGGAGAAACAAACATACACACACAATATATACACATTTTAGCATTTAGAACAGTAATACGATTTGCTCATTGGTATTCTATACCGATTATATACATTTTTATAATGTAAGTTCATAAATATAATTGTGCAAGCTGAAACAGCGTTACAAACGTAACCCTGCGGCCAAGAACCCGACCAGCCAGCACTTTGTATTTTATTTGGTTTTGTTTTGCTTATAATAATTACAATTTTGATCCCTGGAGTGAAGTAAATTTTCTTCCAATTTGACGTAACAATTCTTGTGGGACCTTCCTATCTATAAACCTTTAAACATTTTCATTCATTCTTTAAAAAATAATTTAATTATACACAATACGTTTTTGTAAGCTACAAAGTTCTATAATTTAAAATATTTATTTGAATTCTACAATTATTTATTGTTTCGCTTTTTCTTCTAGAATGCTTACAAAAAAACCATAAAAAGCTAGCACAATGAAATTTTATCTGTTATATTTTCTCGTTAGACGAGTTAATAAAGTAACGAGTTAATTAGTAGGTATCTACGTTCGTTAAGTACAAAAGTTTAATATTAAAAGTTTAATTAGTATATGTCTTTATACAAGTTTTAATTAGTTGTAGCTGATTTAAGAATCTTTTAGTTTTTATCCGACTGCGGTGAAATCCAAAGGAGGGTTATGTGTTTGATTTATTTTATACTGAACCTTTGGCATATTACTAGAAGATCTATTTATTTCTTCAGTGTAGAAAAATGACATTCAGAATTTATTAACCGTGGATTTCAACATTTTAAAGTTACTAAACTAAACAACTTGTCCAAAGTAGGTTAGAAAATTGGTACAGCACAATTTTTTCAAAAGTCAACTTACTTTTAAGTAATGATTAAATTTTTTTATTGCTAGTTCAACTATTTACGTAAATGGGTCCTGAACAGGGAAAAATAAATTTTAAAACATACTCTTTTAATACCATACAATTTTATTTCGTTATTTTATGACCGGGTCAAATTTGGCTGAACAACGTGAGTGACAAAATTTTTCGGATGTCCATTATCCGGATTAACTCGGGCAAAACAAACGCTCTTTATGGTTTTCAGTTGGCTGCTGATTCAAAACAATTATTTTAGGTTGAATGGTGAATGGGTTTAAGTTAAAATGATATACAATACAGAATATAAACATTTAAACATAATTATATATTATAGTTTGAGGGAGATTGCCTTTTATTGCTTAAAAAATAATATCTTTTAAAAAAGTACCATAGGGTGAATAATTTTTTTTGCCTATTCCTTTTTAATTTTTAGAGTTCTATATCACATCTTCTGTCACTTTTGTTGATAGATTTAGATAGCCCACTTGCGTATAGCTTAGATAAGTATTGATGAATTCTAATTTTAAATAAATAAAGAGGGTTTTTTTTTAAATTGCCAAATGCATCATATGCCGGTTGTCTTAAACAATATCCATTTTCTCCAGCATGGATATAGCAGATCCATCACAAGACAAGTAAACATCAAAATTTCCATGAGATAAATCTTGCATTGATCTAAAGTCTGAATCGTAGTTTTTTACGGGATTCCCTTCTGTATCAAATTTTTCATATAACTCTCCATTGTGATAGACTTCTGAATCGCTAGAAATATTTGTCCAACTGCTACTAACTCACATAATCCACCGTATGTATGAAATACTCAGCGAAGTGTTTTTTTTATTTTTTATATATAATATGCGAACGATAAAAAAAGTTAAGTTAAAATTGCTTGTTCAATATTTTATAACTAAACGATGATACAATTTTTAAACCGACTTCCAAAAAGGAGGAGGTTCCCAATTCGTCGGAAGCTTTTTTTATGTATGTTCACCAATTACTAGAAGTTCCGTTTAGTTATTTTTTACATTTTAGTCCCTGGAAGTCGTTTTTTTTATACCACGTCGGTGGCAATCAGGCATGCGGCCCGCATAATGGTAAGCGGTTACCGCAGCCTATGGACGCCTGCAACACCAGGGACATCACATGCGCGTTGCCGACCCTATAAGAACTTATTTACTCCCCTTTTGAAGGACCTCATACTGTATCCCTCTGGGAAAACCTCGGCAGGGAGTTCATTCCACAGCGAAATGGTCCGTGGGAGAAAATTCCTTAGAAACATTCATTTGGGCTGCAATGTGTGCAAACACCTTTTTAATAGTATTGAAAAGCGTTAATTCCAAGTTTCAAGTAATTCTGATCATAAACAATTTTTTCCTCATATAAACTTTATCACTTCTTTTACAAGGGACGAATTTCAAAAAAACTTAATATACGTATTTCATATTTCTCATTTTTTATTTTAAACCTGAATATTTCTCGTTTACTTCACATTAAAAATGACAGACTTTCATACAAACTTTCATCCCTTATTTCACCCTTTAGAGATGGAATTTCCGAAAATGTTTACATCATAGAATGCTTGATGCTTCAATTGTGACTTACGCTCTGCGTTGATGAATCAGTCAGGACAAGCGATTTTATAATAATATACGAGTATGTAGATAATATATCTACAACATAAATTAAATTTAGAATAGCAAGTCTACACAAGTTCCCTGTAAAATTATGAAAGTTGATTTTAATAATAACTGGTAATGTGTGTGGTACACATGTGTAATATTGTATACTGGGGTTATTACCTGAGCGTAGAGACCTTTGCAGTCTAATAGCAAAGGGCCACGTGTCACGTGCGTTTTACGACGGACGTAAAAACCTATATCCTACCTTTTATCTTGAAAACTTATTTTAAATCAATATTTACATTAAATTATTTAAATTTTATATGTTTATACTTTTATTCCTATATGTTTATTTTGCTACTTCACATAAAACATAAATTTTTCAATATATTATGTCATAAGTTCAAAATGATCTAGAAAATAAAACTATAAAAAAAACAATATAATAAAATAATGCAACCTAAGTAAATAACCCATCTTATAAACTATGTTTGTAATGCATAGTATGTAAATAGTCAAGCCCACACTCTAATTCGATACTGAAATATGATAATATTCTTTTATATAACAATATCTATCGACTATCTTTAATATTTTTTCACGATATTATAGAATATTGAAAGCATCACAGCAATAACTTTACATACACACTCGTCTTACTTGATTAATTCTTAATAGTTTAAGGATTTTTATTGGAATTTTTAATGAAAATAAATTTAACAAAGTAAAATATGTGTAAATGTGTAAATACTAACGTTATCTTAACAATATCGTATAAGAATTTTCACTTGAATTTGAAGGAATCATTCAACTTCATTGACATCTTTAAACTCTGTAGCAGTTATACTTTTTTCAGGGTTGAGAGTTTATTTTCATTACATAAATACTTTTTAATTGATTCCAAATTTACTTTATTTTTTTTTAGTTTTTAATTTTGACATTTAATAAAATAATTGATATAGTATGTAATTATAAATTTTCCTCAAGAAGAGTTTATTTATTAGTTTATTGTTATTTAGATTGAAATAAAGGCTTTAAATGTTGTTTCTTTTATTATTACACAAACGCAGTTAAGTCTTTATTTTTCAAATAAGATAAGGTGATTCCGCTATAGAGGATTCTCGACTTTAATTTTTAAATTACATTATTTGTTATTTTTTATAATATAAGTGCAAAGAAAAAAGTTGAAATTTAATATTCAAAGAAAAATATTTCATTTTACTTTATATTTAAATTTTTGGCGTACTTGCAAAAATCACCATTCGCAGAATTAGTTTAAACTGCAAAATCACACCAGGCAACAAGGGAAGGGAAACAGCTATTGCCGACCCTTTGAAATTATGTTTTACTAGCTAAATGTGAAGTGATAATATTAATTTCTTTATATACTCCAAAAAATTTAAGTACATGTTATACTTTAAGCACCATTGATTATAAGAAGATAGCACTGTTAGTTTGTTGCACCCGCGATACAAAAGATATAAAAGTTTGTGTTTTTCACAGAAATAAAGTGCTACAGTTTTGAATCTTTGCAAAAGTTAGAAGAATTCATAAGTAAACTTAAATTAATCGTTTTTAAGAGTGTAATGTCAGTTGAATTAAAATAAACATTAACTTAAATTGGTTGCACCAGCGATCGTGATCAGAATCGCGGGTGCAACTCTTTGACAACTAACTTTATTGTGGATTTATTATGTATTTTATTGTGTTGATATACCTTGAATAATAATATATACTATGTATGATTGACGATATATATTTAATATGTGTGTTTGTATTATAAATTCTACTTTTTTATGGAAACATCGATTAAAATGACAGAAACAGTCTGCTTCACATAAATATAGGTGAAAGTTAAAAGAAAATCCTGAAGTTCATGCAGATCATCTCCGTCGAGAAAAGGCTCGTGATTTAAAACGGAGAGAAATAATGAAAAATAAAATGGAGACAGATGAAGATTTGAAAATACTGGCTAGCATCAGATCAAAAAAAAAGAATGCAGGCAACTAGAAAACGTCGTGAAGAAGAACAAGTTAAACGGTTAAGTGAAATACGGGAACGAAATTACAAATACACAAGCGGAAAATGATCATGATCAATGGAGAAGCCTATCAAATTTTTAAAGAAACTTATTCCGAAATATCTATTTTTGTTTTTGAATTTCTGTGTTTGAATTTTCGGAGAATATTGACGTATTTGAAAAGAAATAACTAGCGTAAGTGACAAAGATCTGATTAGTAATAAACATTGTTTGATATCTTATTTTAGTCCTATAAATGTTTTTATTCATATTTATATTCACTTAAAGTAGACGAATTGCACCCGCGATAATTTTATGTTGCACCCGCGATTGCTTTAAAAGTGAATAATTCATTGTTTATCTTTGTTTTCTTTAAACTTCTTTATTTTTGTACTTGATTAATTTAACACCTTACGAAATATCAATATACGAAATATCAAGGCATTACACAATAAATGTTACAAAATTAACAAACTTATGTGTTGTTTTCTTATGACCTAGAAAAGTTGGGCCAAGTTTGTTGCACCCGCGAAGCACTTTGTACCTTCCTCCTGGCTATTTAATTTTTTATTGAACATGTGAAAATGTAGTTCTTCCAAGATTATTTTTTAATAAAAATGTTGTTTATTTTATTATTAAGAAACATTGCATGCGTCTAAATGTTGCACCCGCGATAATGGAATGACCCATAAATAACATTATTATAAAACAACATTTACTGCAAATATTTCACAAAACATGGAAAAGTTAAGATTTGAGTTTGCAGTGAAACCAACAGCAGATGGAAAATCAAACCTTATATGTATAACCTCGATAACTACACCTGAAGGACAAATTTTTGGAATACCGGCCGAGTACCAACCTGCACATCTACACCAAGAAATTATTAAAACTATACATTATGTCAAAGTCAAAAAATCATTAAATAAAAGATATCAAACTAGGAAAATATGGATAACCTTGATAGATGATATATCAAAAATTTATTTGGATGAAGAACAAAATTTACAGTTTAATGATTTTTACTTAGAAGAAAATTTAGAAAAAACAAATATTGGAGAATCTATAGCCAGTAGCTCAAATCAGACGTTGGAAAAACTGTTGCAGAAATTTCTTAAAGAAAAATAAAAAAAATCTGAGACTGAAAATTTATGAGTTATTGCAAAAGACTTCATGATTGAGAAATTTACTGGCAGAAATTCAAATGCTTACTAGTGGATTCAGAAATTTAACAAAGAATGTGAATGTTTCCAAATTGACGAAGACAAAAAGAAAATTGAAATATTAAAAAAAATTTTGGAATATTCTAGTGTCGATTGGTACAGCAACATGCTAATAAAACTTACAGTGGAATCAGAATGGAATTGATGGGAGAAAGATTTTTGTGACACGTTTGCTAATAAAGGATGGTCACCCATTAGATATGCTCTTACCTTTAAATACCAAACAGGTTCACTACTTGAGTATGCTTTAAAAAAAGAAAAACTGCTACTAGAAGTAAGAAGATCAAATGACACTGGGACACTTATAGACCTTATAGCTTTTGGTTTACCCAATTATGTGTCTAATAAAATTGACAGAGGAACATTACAAGAAACGAAAGATCTCTACAATGAAATAAGAAAATTAGAATATCTGGTTGACAAGAAGAAGAACTCCAAAAAAATACTTTTTATCCTGACAATAAGTTCCATAAGACTGAAGAAAAGAAGCCATGCCAAATTTGTATCAACGAGGAAAAGGGGAAACGTTACCATCCTGAAGAAAGTTGTTGGTTTAAAGGGAAAAATCAAAAGGCAATTGTAAAAACAGTAAATAACTCAGAGTTGGAAGTTGAACTTAATGAGAAGAATCCAAAAAACTAGATGTGCCACCATTAATAGAAGTTAAGTTACTATTAAATGATACTTTGAAAGTTTCTGGAATTTATGACTCAGGATCAAATGTGTCATTAATAAATGCAAAATTATTAAAGATACAACCAAAAGAAAATACAAGGGATATTCAAATAGCAAACTTGAGGACTATTAATGGTGAGAAGAAAACAAAAGGTTACACTAAAAATTAAGATCTACAATATTGAAAGAATTATGGATATTTTTGTAGTAGATAATGAAATCATACAATATTACAATCCAAAAGAAAAGGAGGTAATCTTAAATAAAGAGGATATGAGAAACAAAAACTTAAAACATGATACTTCTAACTTAACAAATGTCGAAATTCCTGATGTACTAGGTGACAAAAATGAAGAAGTATTAAAAGAAGAAAGAAAAGACATAAACAAATGTGAAATAAATTTCAACGAACATATACACTCGGATAGATTCGAAATGTTAGTAAACCATCTAGTTTTATGTCAACAATCAGAAATTGATAAGTTGATAGAAAAATACAAACCTGTATTCGCTAAAGATAAATATGACATCGGTACAGTACGAGATTTCGAAGCTCATATTGATCTAATGGTGGATAAATACTGTTACAAACGTCCATACCGCTGCACAATTGAAGATAGGAAAGAAATAGAAAATCAAATTTCAAAACTATTAAATAAAAATTTGATTGAAGAATCTTATAGCCCTTTTGCTGCTCCAGTAACTCTGGCATATAAAAAAGAAGATGAAAAAAAAAACAAGATTATGTATAGATTTTAGAGAATTAAACAAAATTGTTGTCCTTCAATCACAACCTTTTCCGTTAATTGAGGATTTAATGGTAAAAGCTGTAAATTGTAAATATTTTTCTACTTTTGATATAAATTCAGCATTTTGGTCAATTCCTTTGAAAATTGAAGACAGATACAAAACTGCATTTGTGACACAAGAAGGCCATTTTCACTGGACGTATCTCCAATTTGGATTAAAGACTGCTCCAGCCATTTTCCAAAGAATATTGAGCAACATCATAAGAAAACACAAACTCTCTAGTTTTGTAATAAATTTTATAGATGACATCTTAATTTTCGCTAAAACTTTTAAAGAACATATAGAACATCTATCACGACTACTGGACGCAATACACTCAGAAGGCTTTAGACTAAAATTTTCGAAATGTGCTTTTGCAAATAATTATGCCAAATATTTAGGTCACATAATAGAAAACAACTCAGTCAGACCTCAGAAAGATTATTTAACAGCTGTCAAAAATTTTCCAGTTCCAGAAACAAGAAAAAATATACGACAGCTCCTAGGAAAAATAAATTTTCATCATAAATTTGTACCACACAGTGCAATTATCCTGGATCCGGTTCATAATTTATTACGGAAAGATATGAAATTCATATGGTCCACAGAATGTCAGGAATCATTTGATAAAATAAAAGAATTGCTATGTTCTAAACCAATTCTGAATATCTTTGACCCTGAACTACCAATAAGTATTTACACAGATGCAAGTATCAAAGGTGTGGGAGCAGTGTTAAAACAAGAAAATATAAACAGGGAAAGTAAGCCAGTTGCTTATTTGTTTAAAAAATTAACTGAAGCTCAAAAAAAGAAGAAAGCAATATATCTAGAATGTCTAGCAATAAAAGAAGCTGTTAAATACTGGCAGCACTGGCTTATGGGAAAGCAATTTACGGTATGCTCAGACTATAAACCATTAGAAAATATGAATATCAAGGCTAGAACTGATGAGGAACTAGGGGATTTGATGTGTTATTTATCCCAATATAACATTACAATAAAATATAAACCAGTAATATCAACCCAAGAAGCAGACTGTTTAAGCCGAAATCCAGTTCTAGAACCCTATGACAATACTGGCGACTTTTTAAAAGTAGTAAATTTAATAAGTCTAGAAGATATTAAAAATGACCAACATACAAATCTAAACGTACAAAATGGAAAACATATATTAGACAATGAAATTTATTACAAAAAATATAAAAGAAGAAAAAAATTGTTTTATCAGAAGAACTAAGCATAACTTTAATAAAAGATGTTCACGAAACTTACTGTCACATTGGGAGAACCCAGATGATAAATAAAATAACACCATTCTACACAGCAAAGAATATCATTGCAAACATTAGACAAATGTGTGATGAATGTGAAATTTGTATAAATAACCAATCAAGGAGGAAATCAAAATATGGCTTAATGTCACATTTAGGTCCAGCAACCCGCCCATTTGAAATAATATCTAATGATACCATTGGTGGCTTTGGAGGATCACGGTCAACAAAAAAATACTTACGTCTTTTGGTTGATCATTTCACAAGGTATGCTTATATTCTTCATAAAATTAATAATATAAGTTCATTAAATTAATAAAAAATGTGACACAAAAATTATACTATTGATATGATCTTAACGGACCAATATCCTGGCATAAATTCCAAAGAATTTAAAGAATTTCTAAAAAAAGAAAACAAGCATTGTTTTCACAACTGTCGCTACACCATTTTCAAACGGCCTAATGAAAGACTAAATCAAACCTTGGTCAACAAAATAAGATGCAAAATAAATGAAAGTGAAAAAAAAACAGCATGGACTACTATTGCACAGAAATGTGTAGAAAAATAAAATTAAACAGAACACACAGTCACGGGATTTGCTCCAAAGCATCTTTTGGAAGGTGAAAATGTGAATATCTTACCACTAGAATTGAAGACAAAATGTACAAAAGAAGATCTGAAAAGAGATCGAAAACTAGCTCTTAAAAACACAATAAAATCTCACAATTATAATAAAAAAATATTCGACCTGCATAGGGAAGAATATAAATTGGAAGTGGGAGACATGGTCTATGTGGAAAACGGAAATCGACTAAATAGAAAGAAAATGGATGAATTGAGGATTGGACCATATAAAATTCTGAAAAAGATTTTCAATTCAATCTACGAAGTTGATACTGGACACAAAAAAACGGAATCAAACTTCTACCACATTACAAAATTGTCTCCAGTGTTCGTTAGTAAATGAACAATTACGTATATTGTCACTTGTAATTGTTCCTTTCTTGGGGGGAAGATGTAAACAAAACCACTTCATATGCGAGTGCTTTTTTTTAAGTTTATTTTCATTACATAAATACTTTTTAATTGATTTCAAATTTACTTTATTTTCAACCGACTTCAAAAAGGAGGAGGTTCTCAATTCGACTGTATTTTTTTTTATGTTTGTTACCTCAGAACTCCGTCATTTATTAACCGATTTGGACAATTTTTGTTTTGTTTGAAAAGGTATACTTCCAGATTGGTCCCATTTAAATTTCAAAAAAATAATACCACCCCTAAAGGTGGAAAAACAACTAATGATGAATTTAACCTACTTCTAATTGTCATATTGACTTGAAACTTTGCAAATGTATCTATTTCCGTTGATAGTACAGTGGTTCGGTATTGTTGACCTGGTCTGATGGTAAGGCCAGAAGGTGGATAGATGGAACTCTTCAACGGCTAATAGTAGATACTTTGAGTTTGGGCTTGTTTTGTTTGATTTGACAAGCCTAATACGTTAGAATTCTTACTTTGCTATTACTGTCTACACTAAAAAGGGAGAAATAAAAACTTTTTAACAAAAAAATAAAAACCGACTTCAAACAAAAGCACTAAAAAGTAAAAAATAACTGATTGGTAGTTTTCATTTACTATACATAGCTAATCAAATATTTTCGAAATCGGTGCCAGCCCATATAAAGCAAAGCATATATATATATATATATATATATATATATATATATATATATATATATATATAATACTAACGCAACGTTACCAATATCGTTTAAAAAGCACACTAATAAGTACATGTTAATAAGTAATTTTAAGTTCCTTGCAGTGATTTAACCTCTGGTTATACTAGGCTAATAAATTATGTAAATTTATTTTTACTTAATTTGTAAATAGTAATGAGATATTTTACGAAATGCAACACAGACTTGACCGATTTTATTATAATATATGTATTTAGATTAAGAATAGATACTAATGTTCAAGCATTGTTAACAATTTCAATTGTTCAACATGGTTCTGTATACCTAATATTCAAAGCTATGAGATATAAATACTTAAAATCAATTAACTTATCCACGTTTCGATTAATAAATATTAAAAACATAAAAACTTAAAAAAACCGACTTCCATGCACTAAAATGTAAAAAATAACTAAACGGGGGTTTTCATTTAGAATAGATACCTAATCAGATATTTTTGAAGTCGGTGCCAGCAGATGCAAAGCAAATCTAACATATTTCGATACGTACATAAAATTAATATTTACCTATTCATTCTTATCTTAAAATATTGTCGGTAATTTATTTAAAAATAAAATAATTTATTGTTGATTTTTTAAAAAACCGCTCAACCGATTACGATAAAATTTATATGGTCCCATATATATGAAGTATACACCCTACCTAGTAATACCCTTTGAAACAAAAAAAATCCAAGTCGGTTCAGGCGTCTTCTGTAATCGGTTAACATACATAAAAAAAGATTCTGACGAATTTAGAACCTTATACGGTACGTATATCTAAGAAAGTGTCAAATACTAATTAATTAAAATATCTAAAAGACTACTAAAAATACATAAAAGTAGATTAAATTAAGTAATAATGAAATCACCTATAAAAGAAAAACGTCCAATAAATACAAAATAGTACCTATCGACACCAATAGCCTTTTTATAAGATAATTATCTATACAGATAAATAATATTAAAATATATGTTTGTAATGTCGAAATAAAAACTTTTTACTAAATTCATATGAAATCTCTCATATACGGTACTTATCAGAAAAACACAATTTCAATATGTATGTGTGTTTCTCTGTCTGTCTTTTTGTTCCGACTAATCTCCGAAACGGACTGGACTGATTTTGACGGGACTTTCATTGGCGAATAACTGATGTTATAAGGAGTAACTTAGGCTACTTTTATTTAAGAAAAAAGAATAAGGATACCGCTCAAAAAATTTAAAACGTAGCTAGGAACGCACTCGAGCGAAGCGAGGGTAATTCGCAAGAAATTTTTAGGTTGTCTGGTTTATTACTATAGGCATAGGCATATTACTTGAAAAGTACAAAATATATATCCATGCATATATTATACATGCATGAATTTCTTTCTTCGGTTTTAATAATTAGTTACAATTACGACGTTTCTGTATATAACACATAGAAATATGTAAATTATAAAATACAATGAAAAATAGATAATTAACTATCAATAATGGAATTCAAAGAAGATCTTTGACTAACTCATTGTATTTTAAACAGCACGTTTATTCCAGTCTCATTGTAAGGTGAAATAAAATGAAGACATATAATTTATACATATATTGTGAAATTATTAAATTACTAATACCTTTAACACGGCTACGAAGGAATCAGTTTTTCAGTATTGTTCAGATGTGAATGGTGTGCAAGATGGAAGAGGTTAACGAAAGATCGAATTTATCTCTGAGTGAACTGTTTCGAGCATTTGAAAAGAGTTTGGGCTTCAAAAATGATATTAAATGGGTTAATGTCATCTTAATTGGTCTTTATCATATTGCAGCTGTATATTGGTGCTCTATTTATTCTTTCCCAGTAAAATGGCAAACGGTTGTTTTCGGTAAGCATTGAATTCTATAGGCTTAAAAACTTTAAAAAATAATAAAAACCGACTTCCATTTAGAATAGATACCTAATCAGATATTTTCGAAGTTTGTGCCAGCCGATGCAAAGCAAATCTAATATATTTCGATAAGTAAAACACATATTTACCTATTAGATATTCATATCTTAAAATATTGTCGGCCAGCACCGATTTCGAAAATATCTGATTATATCGATTATCGGTATCTATTCTAAATTAAAACCCCCGTTTAGTTATTTTTTACATTTTAGTGCCTGGAAGCCGGTTTTTATTTTTTTTAAAAGAGTTTTTATTTGTCCATTTTTAGTATAGAAGTAATAAGCAGGTAATTTTTTAGAAGAAACCTTTTTTAATAACATGTTTGATTAAGCAATTTATTTAAAAAAAAAAAATTGTTGATTTAAAAAAAACCGCTTGACCGATTTCTATGAAATTTATTTGGGACCACCTGGAAAGTATATAACCTTTGAAACAAAAAAAAATTCCAAATCAGTTCAGACATTCCGACGAATTGAGAACCTCCTCCTTTTTGAAAGTCGGTTAAAAACACACATAAGATAGGGTTTGCTAAACTCAGATTGTAACTATTACCAGATCTCAAAACCCATGTGTTTAGTTAACGGCGAAAGTTATGTCTTTATTTATTAGGTACTTAAGTTTTCTGAAATATAAGAGATTTTGCTTTATGTCTACTTTATATTTAGGAGTAACCGTATAGGTACATACATATACATATTATCATCATCCCAGAAAAAATATCGGAGAGAATTATAGAATTTCTATTCACACTGATACGTGCTTGATATTTATAATATTTTTTCATTGCAGCTGCACTGATGTTTATACTAACCGGTTTAGGAATTACTGGTGGCGCTCACAGATTATGGACCCATAAATCATATAAGGCAAAGCTGCCTCTTAAGATATTTCTACTTATCTGTTTCTCTGGTGCTGGACAGGTACGAATATTCAAAGGATTTAAAAAAATATACTTTTGATTTATAATTGTTATCGTCCCAATGCTGGGCACAACAGTCTTCAATACGGGAGGATGGGGGTGTTCTGTTTAAGAAAAAAATTGGCAAACTTTTTTTGAAAAATTAACCTTTTTATATAATATCGAGTTCTTTTAGGCATGAGCACATTTCTTGAGTAGTTTATTTTTTTTTATTGGTTGATGTCTAAAGAATAACACACAAATAAATTACAATATAAAATAAAACATTTTTTTATGCATGAGCATTTGTAATCAAAGATTATTGTCGCAAGTTATTAGTACTAACATCTTAAGTGCATCGCTATACGATACCGTATTTATTTGAATATCAATGAATTATATTTTCATTACTTGTAAGACCCATGCTATTTAAAAATTATTATTTTGATTTTTTTTCTAGAGGAGTCAGCTTATTGATACTGTACTTAACAGGTTTTAATAAAATAATTTGTTAAAGACACCTTTTTTATCAAATCACATTAAAAATTTATTAATGTTGACAAAACTATTCAAAAAGTATTTTGCATTTTACAAATACAAGATATGTCCTTAAAAAGGTATTTCAAATAAAATAAAAATGTTTTTCGACAAAAAGTATTTAAATAAAAAAGAAGCTTTTGTGTATTTTGTATTTTGCATTTCAAAGACTAGTATTTTAAAAATTATTCAGAACTCCTTAGAACAATGGGTCCGCGATCATCGCGTACATCACAAGTTCAGCGACACCGACGCAGACCCACACGACGCCAACCGAGGATTATTCTTCTCACACATCGGATGGCTGATGATGAAGAAAAATAACAAAGTTCTGACAAGTGGAAAACAAATCGACATGACTGACATTACTAACGATCCTTTGCTTCGTTTTTACAACAAGTAAGTTCAAGTTTATTTATTTACCAGACCGGATTTACTCAATAAAAAATAAGAATTTCGCCAAATTAATATAAAATGCTTTGAAACCTATACAGCCTTCTGCAAGCTGTGATACCATGTTACCTAGACTCTACATTTTGGTGCTGGCGGTACTCAAAGTATTACCTACTCAAAGTTATACCTTTTTGTCGAAACGTTATGCACCTAAAAAAATCAAATAATTCACAAAAGGAAAATATCACTCATGTTGTTTTTTTTTTATTATTTTCCAGATATTTTACATATCTTAAATTACTATTCTGCTACATACTGCCTCTTTATATCAACGTACAATTGTTTGGCGAGACCTGGCAGTGCGCGGTCGCGTGGCAGTGGTTCATACGATTTTTGGGTATGTTCCATAGTGAATTGACAGTTAACAGCCTTGCACATGCGTATGGATACAAACCATATAACAAGTAAGTCATTATTTATTTTATGTAAACTATGACCACTATCGTGCAAGAATCATCTTTTCCTGTGCCTTAATTGGTTAAAGTCAATATTCTGAAAAGTCACACTATTATAATGTTATCTTGAGTCTAACTACTATACGCAGAGTCGTAGTCTCGATATACGCCCTAGGCAATTGCACTTAGGGAATGCAATCTCGATCTCCCTATCATCCGAGATCTCGCCTCATTCTTCGAGATCAATCTCGAAGCATAAAATGACGAGATCTCGTCGTAGCCTACAATAATTTAAGATATGAATATCTTATCTAATCATAAATCTTATAGATAAATATGTATTTTACGTATCGAAATATATTAGATTTGCTTTGCATCGGCTGACACCGACTTCGAAAATATCTGATTAGGTATCTATTCTAAATGAAAACCCCCGTTTTTTACATTTTAGTGCCTGGAAATCGGTTTTTATTTTATTTTTAAAGTTTTTTCAATAATTCATGTTGTATCTTACTCGCATCATAATCACAACTACTAAGTAGTTTCAATTATGTTTCAGTTATCTAATTAAAACAATACTTTTTGATATCAACTCAAGATCTCGAAAATCCCGAGATCTCGCCGAGATCGAATTTCTGATCCCTCGAGATCTCGACTAGCGATCTCGTCTCGAGATTACATTCCCTAATTGCACTATAAGCATTTACAGTTGTTAAACCAGCTATTCGGTACTATTATTAAAAAGTGAAAGCTTGTAGTTTATAACGTAGTGGATAATCTATACATATAATAAAATTCTAAGTCAAATCTGTACATTAAATATTTTTTGGAAAATCTTATTAAAATAGACATTATTATCGATACAGAGGCCGAATCTATAGTTTTTAGAATTTTTGTCTGTCTGGCTGTCTGTCTGTCTGTCTGTCTGTTACCGCAACACAGAAAAACTACTGGACGGATTTTGATGAAATTTGGTATGGTCATAGCTGATTATCCGGGTTAACATATAGGATACTTTTTACCGCAGAAAAATATCTTATTTCTGAGAAAAAATACAAAAACTGGTTAGAATAAAAAAACGATGATACTATATAGATTTTAGCAAGTTAACTTACTAAATTTGTCAAAAACTATTAAAAATAGCTAATCTTGAATAAGTATATCAATAGCACTATTTTATTAATTAAAAAAAATATTTTAATGAATATTTATTTTGTATTATTTAGATATTTGTCAATAGATGTCGCCATGTGCCTTTAAAATACGTAGTTTTAATTCCAAAAAATTGAATGTACAAATTCGACCTTTCTATGATTTTATTAGAATTACTACTAAATTACCCGCGGCCCCGCGTTTATATTATCAAAAAACAATCTTTTTGGCTTTATAAATTAGTTACATCTATAGATACATTAAAACTTAATGAAGCAGTATCTGTGCTTTAAATATTTTTTGGAAAATTTTATTGAAATACACATTATTATCGCTAACAGAGGCCGAACCTATAGTTTTAAGAATATTTGTCTGTCTGTCTGTCTGTGACCGCATCACAGAAAAATCACTGGAGGGATTTTGAAGAAATTTGGTATGGTAATAGCTGGTTATCCGGGTCAACTAATATTAGGTTTATACCTACTAATACAAGTATACTAATATATAAAACCTAAGAATTTGGTTTTGGTCATATGAACGCGGGCGGAGCCGCGGGCAATGCTAGTATATCCATATAATGGAACATTATTGTTACCAAAAGTACAAAATAGTTGCACATAAAATTAAATAGTTGCTATACATATTGTTTATACATACCCTGTGTATACCATATATAGTATATACATATAACGTATGTAACTTTATGTTTGATTTCATAACTTAATTCTAAAAAATAATAATTTTAGGAACATAGTGCCAAGAGAAAATCGTTTCGTCGCGACTTGCACTTTGGGAGAAGGCTGGCACAACTATCACCACGCATTCCCCTTCGATTATAAAGCAGCTGAACATTTCGATACGTTTAACTTATGTTCGAAATTTATTCTAGTTTGTGAAAAAATAGGATTGGCTTATGATTTACGGGAAGCTACGCCAGAAATGATCAATTCTATGGCCGAAAGATTAGGAGATGGAACTCCAGTACACTTTCCTATACCTGCTAAAACGGATAGCGAATGATATTAGAAGGAATGAATGTGTAAACTAAAAGGTGAAATTACTCTATTAAGAAATATGAAATTTTGTCTTTTGCTTCAATTATAGTAGTGATAGATAATTACGATTATATATTTTGATTTGATTTAAAAAAAATAGCTGTAAAAATTGATAAGAAATAATTATATTAATGATATATAAAACAAGTGTCTAAAAGCCTCCCTTGCCTATAAAAGTGGAAAAGATAGATAAGGAAAAAAACACCTTTGTCCCCTTTCAGGTCATTTAGCGAACAGCAATAAAATGTAGGTATATCAATTTTATTGGCAATGAGCAAATATTGAATATTCTAGATAATTTAATTTCTATTCAAGGTAAAATATTGAACTCTCTAATATTAAGATTCTTTTATTATTTTGTTATTGTTAGTCTTAGCTTACAGTTTCACCAGTTAAAACAAAAAAAAACTTCTATATAAGATTTAATTAAGGTAATTGTATGTAGTGTAAATTAAATGTAAGAACCATAAATTATTTTATATTTTATTGTAATTATTTTAAGAAAAATAAATATGTCTTTGATACCTAATATTTTATTTTTAACCTTTCCTATCCGCAGTGCAGAACTGGAACAAAAAATATCATCAATATAAAAAAGACGGGTGCGTGTAACCTTTACGCGCAGTTGGAGTAAAACTTCATTAGCAAATATAGCAATTAAATTAAAACAAATCAATAATAATTAAATAAGGCATATTAGGTATTATTCCGAGAGCTGGTGACGAATTTTGGGAAGGTCCTTTTGGCAAGTTGAAATTGTGAAAAAATATAATTTCGTCAATTGGCGAGTCCAGTCCCGCGAGTCTGGTATAGCGTTAGCGGTTATTTCGCTACTGCACAGTATATAAACATTTGCAAAAAAAAAGATATCCACAAAAACTTATTTTTGGCAACTTGATTTTTGTTTAATCTTTTAATTTAGTTTTCATATAATTCAAAAAGAAGAACCCCAGACGTTTTTGTCGGTTATAAAGTATTGCCAGACCTCTCCAAAGATACTTGTTTAAAATTCCAAAAAATATACTTTTGGCAATCTGAAATTTTAATCACGTATTTATTGAGTAATTTTCAATAATACTTGCAAATCGCCAGACGAATTTACCGGTTTTAAACCATTCCTAGACGTAAATAAAGTTTACAAATGAGTACTACAAAAATATGCGTAGCCATAGGTGCGAGAAAAATAGTTTATCGAGGTATGGCAGCAGCTGATGGGGGCCCAAGGTCCTCGCTCTGTGATTGGTTATCGAGAAACCGCGTGTTTCGAGTATGGTTCGGGTTCTGCGTTCACAACAGAATATTTTAGAGTAGTTTATTAGAGTTCCGTGCCCAAAGGGTAAAACGGGACCCTATTACTAAGACTTCGCTGTCCGTCCTTCTGACTGTCCGTCTGTGACCAGGCTGTATCTCATGAACCGTGATAGTTAAACAGTTGAAATTTTCACCGATGATGTATTTCTGTTGCCGCTATAACAACAAAGACAAAAAACAGAATAAAATAAATATTTAAGGGGGCTCCCGTACAACGTGATTTTTTTGCTGTTTTTATAGATAATGGTACGAAACCCTTCATGCGCGAGTCCGAGTCGCACTTGGCCAGTTGTTGTTTTTTTTCTTAAAAATGAGAATTAATTAAAAATGTATATTTAGTTAATTGTGTATAACTTAAGCAATTTTTGCAAGCGGAACTTGATTTTTTTTTTCAAAAATCATCTACATGCCATTCCAAATCAAATGACACCTCGTTCATATTTTTCTGAGGTGGTGCCTCGGTGGTGTAGTGGCTAGCTTGTACGGCTGCACACTCGGAGGTCCTGGATTCGAGTCCCGGGTCGGGCCAAGTTTAGTTATTGAGTCTTTCTGTATATTAAGCCTCAGTAACAGCCCGGAGTTGGGAAGTTGGCGGTGTTTCACCCCCGTGCCTTGGAGAGCAAGTAATGCCGTCGGTCCTGCGCCTTAACTCTCACTGGTCATGTCGAGTGGTCATCCCACCAGAGTATGAGAGTGACAGGAATAGAGAGTGCACGTTGTTTCTGCGCGTACACTTGTGCACTATAATATCTCCTGCGCAGTTGGCTAATCTCAATGAGATTCGCCGCCGTTGATGATGAAAAATGATGATGATGATGTTCTCCTAGCTGATTCCGGGGAATCAGCTAGGAGAACATCATCATCATCATTTTTCTGAGGCTGCTGAAAAAAGTTGACCTAAAAGCTTCGATCAACATTTTTGAGCGAAACCTAAAAGGCACTTGTTGACTAGACTAATATTAAGATATTGTATCGTGAAAGCTAACAATTGCTTTAGTCTTCAAATAAATATTTTTACTTTTAATAACTAACCCATCTCCTTCTTAGGACCAGCCTTATATCAAATGAATCTATTCTTGGTCATCAAGAGGTCTACTTGACATTGTATACTCAATTCATTAGGTACATAATACATTACTCTCATAAAATAACTTTTACAAAAGTAATGATATAAATCTGGAGGTTAATCGTATAAAGTTACGTGATAAGCAAAAGACAGTTTGACTCGACTATAAAGTACCTATAAAACGTTGCGTTCGCGCTTTCCTACAAACATTTCATAACAGCCGTCTGGGGACAAAACTTTTATTATCTACCCACGCCGCGCCGCCGCGCTGTCCACAGTTACGCTTTTAAAACTTTTATTTCACTGTTAAGCAGTGTTTGCAAGCCTGGCGGCAACAAAACCAACAATTTATTATTACCGTAGTTTAAATTATGGCTTCAATCTGAAGATCCGGGTTTGAGCATAAGAATTTATTTTAAATAAGTTTTATTGCTAATTTTAATTCAAAATCTTTAAGCCCCCACATAAAAAATATTAATAATCTACCTCCTAACTACTAACTTTGTACTTTAAGTAACTCCGTAGGTAAATACACATTATTTACCTACGGAGTTACTTAAAGTACAAAAATAGGTAAATATTTTATTTTAGTAATTTTATTTTTTCATTCATTTCATAGACATTTTAAACAAAACCGAACATTAATCGCACAACTTAATCGTTAACTCTACGAGACGTAGAGAGTACTGCGTAGCGCGGTAATCTCTTTGTACCCATATGCAACCACACAAAGCAATCCATAGAGTTCTTAGTTCTAGATAGTTCATGAAGAAACAGTTAAACTCATCGTTGCTGTAACTCGCTCAGACTTTCCTATTTTAATTTACAGCTGGATAAGCTCAAACGCTAAGTCCATTTCTTATTACATTTCTATACATATACTTTAAAATGACTATCTTAGTACTATTTCCTACACATTGGTTTAGTTTTTGGAAGATTGGTTGCCTGGAAGAAATCGCTCTTTTAGCGATAAGGCCAGCTCTTGTACCTTCTCCTCTATTTTGTATATTTTCTTTTCTCTTTTTTTGGGTGTACAATAAAGAGTTATTTGTTTATTATTTATTTATTTATGAATGTTTGTCCTCTGTGCATTCCTAAACCAATGATCCGATTGTGATTATACTCTAGAGGATTATTCTGTACTCTGTACACGCCTGCGAAAGTTTCTGGCCCAAAAAAAAAGAAAATTTTTTGGACGTTTATCTTTTATGCGTACCTAAACCATTCAAGCTTAAAGACGCACTCGAGCGAAACGAAGGTAAGTCACTAGTATAAAATAAAAAGCTAAAGAATCACAATTGTACAAAAAATTTTGACTTTAAGTTTACCTTTGGAACTGTCTAAAACGTGCTTTATATTTAACCAATAGAAAAATTACATTGAAATTCCAGATATCTTGCACACATAAATCAACCGAAACTTTATCTCATCGCCACAGCGACAAGGCCGTGAATCTTCAAAGTTTTTAACGATAGAAGTTCTTTCTTAAGCCGTTTAAAATTTCCGCTTGGATCTAGATCGTGATCAATCTACAGTTGGTGTAAGTCCACTTAGCCGATCCCGCCAGTAGTTTGCATAATACACCTTATCCTCTCGAATCTTCGCAGGCAAATTAGCTACTGTTTTATTCACTTCAAATGAGAATATAAAAACTTTAGCCCTATGAAAATATACTTTAAATGTTGAAACGAGTGTATAAAAGTTGAAACTTATCTTCGGCCACGCATTTAATTATTACACATCTTATTACGTACTGGTTTAGACTCACCGCCGTTACTTTTTTAGAAAAAAGTTGCTAAAATTGCTTTTACAAAAGAAGTTATTTATGAGATTTTATTCATATCGTAATTTAATTAAAAATATATTTTTTAATATGCAAGATTGGGGTAATGACTGCTAAGCTACTGCCTGTCTAAACTCCACGCCGCGGGCTATCAGTTGGATTCTGAACACGGTGGCTATTTGTATTAAACATAGCTACAGATGTTTGTGATATGTCATTATACCTAATTATAAAAAAGGTAAAACACATACGTGAACACATAACTAAACTTAAAACTTATATTTATGCACTATAATACAACTCTCTCTCTCTCTGGGGTTGGTCCCTCATGTCTGAGGATCGTGTTCAACATTAGGGTTGCAACTTTTTTTTTTAACGTTGGGAAATGCATTTACGCACGAGGTGTGGGACTCACCGGCAAAGCCAGTACTACCCACTAGAACCCAACAAAGCCTTCCCCCGTCTTAATGGGGCGTCGCAGGATCGCTTACGCATTCAACTACGACGCCCTGACGACAGGTCTGCCGAAGCAGACCACAACAACCACGGGGTTGCTCCGAGGTCCACTCTGCTATCAGAGAAGTACCAGGAGCAACCCGCATGGTACACCGCCCTCCGCCGCCCTGTGCGTTTCTTGGGTTCGCGCCCGGCTGTATTGCTGGGCACTACTGAGCCCCCCACCACGACAAGGTGAACGCACGTTGGAGGGGGGGGGGGGGGGGGGACATTAGGGTTGCACCTGGAGCCGATGATCTGCCTCCACCGGTTTCTGTCCAGCGCGTCTCTTACAACCGTGTAGAATTTCGATGACGAGTCTTTAATTTGGTCGGTCCATCTTGTTGAAGCACGACCGCGCGATCCTTTGCCTTCGGTATTTCCAATCACAATAAGTTTGTCCAAACTTTCGTCGCCTCTGCGCATTGTGTGGCCGAAATACGAAAGAATACGTTGTCGGTATAATACAAATAGACACTATGTAATCCTTTGGCGGAAGGTCTATCGAACACAAGCCTCCTATGAAGTTAGACTGGAACCCTAATTGTCGCTTTTTTGCAGAATCGAACTCCGTGGTCTCTCGATCCACTAAATGCTACATGTATAAAAAATTTCTTAACACTTCGTTGTACACGAAGGAATAATTAATACTCAATTAAGAAACTACTTCTAAAAAGGATTAAATTGGGGCAGAAAAGTTATAACTTATATGTTACTTGGGGCAGATGATTTGTTTTCAATATTTATTAATACAAAAAAATAACTTTGGAAAAATGAATGCACAAATAAATTTAAACGTATATTTTTATAATAATTAACTACACAGTATGTTTTCCTTTGGCCGAGGGTCTGTCGAACACTTGCTTCATCCCTCCTCTGAAGTTGGAGAGACGCGCCGCCGAGCCCTCGTTGCTCCACGCGGAATCGAACTCCGTGGTATCTTGGTCCACTAAATGCGTGTACTTTGTTCTACCTGATCTACCGAACTTCTTTACTTGCATCACCTATTTATAAAATTTTATTTATTAGTAGGTTGTATTTATTAATAGAGCAGTGGTAGTGAAGTAGTAGGTAGGGCTGAATTACATTTATTAATAATTTTCTTGTTAAATGTTATGTTATAATATTTTACATTATTGAAAGGGTAGACTAAAGTCACTGTATGAAGCCTGAATGGACAAAATATCAAAATTAACAATTGCAGGGAACAACGTCATAACTCAATGTTATAGTAATTTTGAATAAAGACTTTATGGACCAGTAATTTTCCTTTTGCAATTAGCGCATATTGAGTTACAGTATTGTTCTTGCAGGTTATAAATATTAAAATACAATTTAATATTCCATATATTTATATATCACATTATGTACCACATTATATACATAGTGCCATTTTAAACAAGATAGTGTACGGTAAATCACCAATATAAGGCTGAAAGCTCTATTACTATTAGCTCACAAACCTTTGGCAAAACAGTCTTATCAAAATGGTCATCTAGCGTAGGGCCAGAGAAGTCTTGTTTGAACACTTCGTCCTCCTTGTCCAAGTAGAATGCACCCCTGTAACAAGAAAACAATATTAATATTATAAAAAATCATATCCACAAAAATAGATTAAAAAAACTTCTTATCTTGTTTGTAAATAACATTACGATATGTGTGTGACTTAAGTTCATTATTGCATGCTAAATGCCGTGCAACAATAGACATACATAAGAAAGGAATCTTGTGTACAATTTTATAGCTCAGGTGACCTAAAAACGCCATTTTCCTAATGTCTAAGATCTGAAATGAAATTTTGATTAATTGCCAAAAATATTCGACAAATCATAATTATTATCGCGTTGCATTTATCAATCAGCTCACATTCCGTGCTACATGGTAAATCACACATAAAAATTGTAATATTTATTGTAATTTTAAAACCGAAAAGCAACAAAAACATAGGCTATATTAGTAGAATTTATAAGTTTATTTTCGTCCTTTCGCATTAAAAATCTTGTTTTTAAAAATGTTTTTTTGCTACTAATTTATGTAATTTTAGTTAACAAATCATGGTGTTCACGAGTCATGGTGTGGGTGCACTATTTAACTCAAATGACTCATAATTGAATGCGTATATAAAATTTCGTATCTGAACTATTAACCTGTAGCGGTATAAGTTATGTATATGGACTAATTATCTTTATTACTAGCGACTCGCCCTTGCTCCGCTCGGATTCGTCCATAGTTACGTTTTAAGGTTTAGTATATATTTCTCATTCTCAGAGATGAGATATTTTCCCACAGTAAAAAGTATCCTATATGTTGACCCAGATAACCAGCTATCATACCACATCAAAATCTGTCCTGTGGTTTTCTTGAGATGCGTTCCCAGACAGACAGACCGACAAACAGACAAAAATTATAGATTCGGCCTCTATGTCGATATGATAATGACTATTTAAATAAAATTTTCCAAAAAATATTTAATATACAGATTCGACTAATTTAGAATTTTATTATATGTTTATGTAGATTAATTGAAACAATATATAAATCGTATGTAATCTATATAATGTAATAGTAGCATTTGTTATCATCCGCTCGTTTAACTTGTCTCCCTAACTCCAACCATACAAACCGTTGAGGAGTTGCGTCGTCTAGAGCTCAAGTCAAGTCATTGTCATTAGAACTGAACCAATATGTAAAGTTTCAATTCTGTAAGATAAGAAGTAGTTCTAATTGACCTAGCAAGATTGCCACATACAAACATACCAAGTAACAAACATTGCAAGCTAAATAAAAGCTTTTAAAAATTATTAAAAAAGAATCCTATTTCAATAGGTATCAGTATAACATACCTGTGATAATACTTCTGTAGGAACTTATATTTCCCTTTGACAGACTTGTTGGTGACGAGCTTGGGATTGAGATGTCTTTCAGCGCGACGTTCTTCCTCCGTCATGTTCCTCATTCGCTCTATCGCCAATAACTCCTTTTCGACTCTGCAATAAAATATATATATATTTTTTAAATTTTGCTCTGTCTTTTTGTGCATAATATTATCTCTCTGCTTCCAATCACAGGTAAAGAAAACTATAAGAGGCTCTTATTCAGAGTTAAAATTAAGGCCTAAGAATGTATTGAACAATCACTACATAATATTATAAATTAAATTTGAGTTTGTATTTGTTTCGACTAATCTAACAAAACTACTGTACGGAGGCATTGTTTAGGAAGGCTATAACTAATTTTGTATTTAGGTATGGTTTTGCTTTTAAGTTTATCTATATAGGTATATTCTGAAAAAAAAACGCAATTTTTATATTTTTTCTGAAAAACGCCGAGCGTAGTTAGGCCGCCCAGGTACTACGCATTAACAGAGGACAAATATTGAAAACTATTTTTAGTATTTATACTAGTAATTATTGGCATGGCTTTTAAGCCATGCCAATAATTACTTAAAAGTCATACTAAACATTTACAATTCTTTAAAATATAAAAGCCATTAAGCCCTTGTTGCACTAACCCTGAGAACCTAATTTAGGATCATATGATATATACAAATTTTGATAATTTTTTTTTTTTGGATACCAGGTACTTGATACACTACACATATATAACTTTAAAGATATACATATCATAAATATATAAATTATAAACACCCATGACTGGAGTACAAACAGTCGTGCTCATCACACAAATGAATGTCCCCAGCGGGACTCGAACCCGCGACCGCTGGCACTGCAAGTATGTAAGCAAGTAGGTAGGCAAGTAGATACTCTAGAAACTATATAAAGTGTAATATTTATACTATATTTATTCTTATAAATTAATTTTTAAATACTTACGCTTCTCGTTCCTCCTTGTCACGTTTGATACGTTTCATTTCACGTAATTTCCAAGCTTCGTATTCCAGTTCGTCGTTTTCATCATCTGTGCACACGTCGTTTATATTTCCCTCCTTGTTCTCTGACTATGTGGAAAAAAATATATAATATTAATACCTTCATAATATTAATATAAAGACTAACTTTTAAAATATCAAATTAAGAATAAATAAACATTAAATAATTAAAAATTACATATGTGTGTAACATTGATGCCACAATAAGACAAAAAAAAAACAAACCCTTTTTTAAAAGATTTTATTATTTTTTTTCTAAAACCTAAATAGATTTCGTGTAATTTTTCAAACTTTCTGGGTTTTTTTACTTATTTTTTTAGTTACTATTGTTACAGTAAATCAGTTAAATACTAACGATATATTTTAATTGGTGAAGCTTTTACACGTTATTTACATTAATCTTTACTTTCTATGTAGCTTAGGAAATAAAAAAGGTCATTTATGTCTGGGACTCGGTATATACCCAATACATATTTATAACGAATATGTATATAATACACCTTATAAAAGTAATGTTTTAATAGTTATATGATATATAAAACATTCGCGAACCATCACTTTTTTAAATTAAAACAAAAAGTTCTAAATTTGCAATATTTATAATCATAGAAACTATAAAATTAAATAAATTATATCCAATGTGTATTTAAACAAATTATCAAAATTATAAAAATTATTCAAAATTAAAATTAATTAATATTAGACGGTACTTTGGTGCCATTTTGTTTTTTTTGAAAATCATTGTATAATTTTATGGTCATATAATATACAAATTTTGAATTTTTTTTTGGACACCAGACAATACACTACACATATACATATAACTTTAAAGACATACATATTACAAATATAAACACCCATGACTGGAGTACAAACAGTCGTGCTCATCACACAAATGAATGTCCCCAGCGGGCCTCGAACCCGGAACCGCTGGCACATCAAGTAGGTAAGGAAGTAGGTAGGCAAATAGGTATCCTATATAATGACCTTTACGATGTCTAAAACTTCAGACTCTCCCGTGACCAAGATCGATATAAATTATAAAGCATTCGAACGTCGGGAATCAAAAATCAAAATTCATCCACTAAAAATCCGCCAATACTGTTATATCACATATTATGTTACTCACACTTTCAAACAACCACTTTAATAATAATAAATTGGAGAAAATATATAATTAGTCGGTATAGAAGATTAATTCTGTAGATAAAAAGATATATATCCCGCGATGACATAATAAAGTACAATACACTTCGCAGCAGCGTTGAGTGCCGAGTAATATATTTATCTCTTTCTATCATATAGTTGTATCTTTTTTTACGCATCACGTCAATCAGTCAGTTACAATACGCTTAGTTAATAAAATAACTAGTATGGAATAGAAATTAGTAGCCCACAATCTTTACTTTTAACTTATTTTATAAATTCAATATTTTATTTTCTATATATGAATATGCGTATTATATATTTAATATAATAAATGTGAAAGTTTGTGAGTATGTATGGACGTTTGTCACTACATATTTCACGCCAAAATAACACATAGGCTACTTTTTATCCCGGAAAACTGCACGATTCCCGTGGGATAGGTTTTTTTGCTAGAGGCGAACCCGAGCGAAGCGGGGGTAAGCCGCTAGTATAATATAAAAATGAACACTAAAATCACCTCTTGCTAAAATAATAGTATTCATAAATCATAACATATACACAAACCTGTGCATTCCTTTGTTTTGAACGAATAGTCTCTTCAACTAATTTTAAAGCTTCTCTTCTCCTTTCTTCTTTCTCTTTTCTCGCTTCAGATTCTTCTTTTTTCTGCTGTTTCACTTTACGTTCTCTTTCAGCTACTGTCATTCTATCAGATGCCCTTACAAATACGGGTTTCACCCTTGGCCCTAGAACATACAAAACGTTAGTTATAAAAGTGTACAGCCAAAAATGAGTATATTATAATATAACACATTTGACACTTGTTATAGCATTATCAATAATAAATGAGATAAATAGTGAACATATACATACACATACACAAGCTTAATAACTTAAATTTTTAAAAATGCACTAACCATGCTAAAGTGTGTAAGTGTGTTTGTTTGTTTGTCCTTCTTTCACGTCAAAACAGAATGACGGTTTGACGTGATTTTTTGTGTGGAGATAGTTGGAGGGTTGGAGAGTAACATAGGCTTTTACCGCGGGCAAATATCTCATTCCCACGCGAAAACACATTATAATGCAACCCAAAAAAATATTTGTGATCAGAATTACTCGAAACTTGATCTTATTAATGCTCTTTAATACAATTACATGTTTTAGCATTTTTCGAAATTCATCCCATAAGGAGATAAAATAGGGGATGAAACTTTGTATGAAATCTACTTTTTAGAGTTTTTTTTATAGTTTTAGCGCGAGCCAAGCCGCGCGTTCTGCTAATAGATTATTAATTTGATATATTTTTCTAAGAAGCTCTTGAGAACATAGAAACATTGTAATGTAAAAAATTAAACTACATGATATACAAGAAAAGAAATTGCAAGATTTTTTATAGCTAACAAAGAATTACCCGTATCTTCTTCACTGTCTGTGTATTCCGTGTCAGAAGATCCACTTTCCTCTTTATCTCCATCCAACATTTCTTCATCATCATCTCTGCCTAATACTTCCTTTTCAGCTTCCCTATAAATATAATATATTATTACTATAAATATCCAAACTTCCAAATGATATATAAAATATGTGAATCTACTCATAACTCTGACTGTTACGTTTTCACGCAAAAACCACCGAACCAATTTTCATGAATTTTGGCATAAATATAGATGAGGATAAGCCTTGGAGAAGGACAGAGTATTTTTTGTCACGAAAATAAAACTTGAAGGGGGTGAAATAGGGGTTAAAAATTTATATGGGAAACCAACCACCTAAAGTACACTCACAATAACTATTTTTACTTATCTATTTAAAACATACCTGATATAGATACGCCCAAGCGAAGTGAGTATTATATAAATAAGCATTTACTGTTTACTAGCATACTAGCAACTCACCCTCCCTTCTCTCAGGTTCTTCCCTAGGTTGATTCCCCATACAAACGTTTATCCCCAGTTTCACCCGCATGAGGGATAATTTCCGGAATAAAAAAAACCTATGTCCTTCCCAGGGTCTCAAACTATCTTCTTACCAAATTTCATATAAATCGGTCCAGTAGTTTTTGAGTTTATTCGTAACAAACATACAAAAATCTTTCCTATTTATCAAATCTTTCCTATTTATAATAGAAGTGTAGAAATGTTATTAATTTAATACTACATTTGTGTTGGATTTTTCCAAACAAATGGTTACTGATTTCAATAGGATGTTGGGTATTTTAAATTAATTTGGAACCATTTTGTAAATTATGACCTTTATATATAATCATTTTAAGAATGACTACTGGTACTACTATTATATGAAAAAATAACCAAATCTAAAGATAGTCCTAACAAACAATACCACAGTTGATTTAAGAACATATTTGAATATTTTATGGGTGATGATGACGTGCTCCCATATAGTTACAAAAGGGAATCCCTCTCATTATTTACATACATCTAAATATACAGTTCTTCAATTAATCTATTTAATATTTATATAATTTTCACCTAGCTGCTAGCTTGGCTTTAACAGCCTGCCGACGTCTTTCAATTTCCTCCTCATCCAGTTCATCCTCACTCTCTGAACTGTGCCGAGCTTCATCTTCACTTGATTCTGATTCTTGTTCGGGTTCAGCATCAATTATCTCAGGTTTGTGTTCTGCACGACGTGGGGGCGAGTGTGCAGCGACCCTCAAACGACGCAGACGTGGATCATCTATCTATAAAATTATAATTCAATTCAATTTTCTTGTTCAATTCTTATGTTCAATGGCATGTAGGAGTGCCGTTTGAGCACCATTTACTTCGCCAATATCGCGTAGAATGGAGAAGACACGTTATATAAACAATAAATTTTCTTCTTGAGTTCAACATTCCAGTTGAGCTATATCACATAGTTTTTCAGTTTAAAACGTGACACGGGCAGTCTTTTGTGAACTAGAAATAGACTCTTTTAGACAGTTTCTAAATTCATACAGTTTTTTTGAGAGAAGACGAGAATCTCTCGAGCTAAAGACTGGAAACAGAAGATCAAGACTTGTAATGTTTAGGACTACTGATACTCCTAAGAATACTTGGCAGTACAAATATTTGTTAAGATAATAAGTAAAATATATTATAATACGATTATAGAGCTACAATTTAATGGTGCAATTAATAATTATTTATTTATTTATAATATTGATTGATCTCTAATAGTAATAGTATGCCTATTAATAACTAATGCTAAGTCAGGAAATTTCATTTTATTTTGTTATTTTGTTCATGTTTGTGTTATATGAGTAAAATTTATGAGTGTTTAGATCTATTAACTACAAAGTACAATTAAATGATATATTAAATAAGTAATGTTTTTTTAAATTATTATTCATACAGATAAAGTATTATTATTGTTATCATGTGCTTCATAATGACATGAAAGATTCCTTTGTCTCTTCAAACCATACAAATAAAGTTGTGGAATCACAGACAGTGCACAACTGCTTATATTCGGCACAAAGGTGTGACCACTGTCCAAGTTAAAGCATTTTTTTTTTTAGTTAAGACTCAATATAAAATTAGCATTACTTCTTATTACAAAAAAACTGATATTAATCATGTGAAAATATTGTATTCAAAAGCAGTCTTCACATTCCACAATATGTTAAACCTCTCAATCATTAATGGCTCACTTTACAGACTCTTTTTATTTATTTGTTAATAGGTACATCTATACTAATATTATAAATGTGAAAGTTTAGTAATGTATGGATGCCTGGATGTATGGATGCCTGGATGTATAAATGTATGGATGTTTGTTACTCTTTCACACAAAAACTACTAAATGGATTTTAATCAAGCTTAATAAATAATAACATAGCTCATATATTAGAATAACACATAGGCTACTTTATCCCAGAAAAATGCATGGCTCCTGTGGGATAGTTAGTTTTATAGTTTTTCTAGAGGTGAACATGAGTGAAGCGAGGGTGAGCCACTCCTATCATAATATTAGTTTTAAAACTAAAATGATTAACTTAAACTTATAAATTTACTTCTGTATCAGATTCACTGTGTTGTTCGTCTTTCCGGCTGACAATTTGTGCTATTTGGTGTTTTCGTTCAGGTCTCTGTTGCTCTATAAAATCTTCAGTATCTGATTCTTCAGAAGATGATACACCTTGAGCATATTCTGGTTTTTTTCCTGATATATATCTTTGCACTTTAACCTTTTGCATAGAAATTTCACCTGAAAGAATAAGGATAATACAACTATTGAGGATACCACAGCATTTTCAAATACACAATTGTACTTATGTTAAATTTATAAAATAATAAATATTCAAAGAAAATTACTTTATACTTAACCTTTAAAACTAAATATTACAAGTATGATTACATTTTTACTGATTTAACTTTTATATCCTAATGAACCTATTTACCTTTTTCATTACGAACAGGAACTGCTCCAGCCGTACTCTGAATTCCAATTGGTTGAGCTGGTAGTTGATTCATTTTGAATTATAATATTGAGTTCGGAGTTTCAAAATATTTATTAAATTTTTCACACTACGGGTATCCTACGAGGTGATGATAAAGTGTAGTGAAATAAAAATGTTATACTTTAAAAAAAATATTATACTCAGCCAAAGGCAACTTTACATTTGTTATGATAACATTGTCTTTATATCAACATCTGACATCAATTTATCCTTAATCATGGATGACAAATAAAATCCTTAATGATAAATTTAAATTTTTACTGTTTATAAATCCAAGACCCATCACCCAAGTCAATGTAGCCACGGGCACAGATACATAATTTTAAAAATTTAAATAGACTTTTTTTGTCAATTGACATCCATGATACCGATATAGATTATAAGGAAACACAGCTCAAAAACACCTATAGGACGCTATGGAAGAATTTTGCCATTTTCTCCCGCCAAATGTCCAAATCATTATAGTCCTCAGTATATTGTAAAGTTCTATTGCGTGGATGGGTTCTTTTTTTTTCACTAAAATTTAATCAACATGACAAACTGTGCAGTTCCAGGATACAAATAAAATGCATATCTTTTATTCCAAAAGACAAGAACTGAAGAAATTGTGGGCTAAAGCAATGAGATGACCAAAATTAGTGAAATCACAATATTTATATTTATGGCTGTGGGGACATTTAAAGAAGAATTTAAAGAAAAATACGGTGCCGTCTGTTTTCCCTTAGTCCAAGTTTTTGCCACCTTAATATGCAGTTGCCAGGGAAAAAAGACTGCGAAATAGAAATCTAAATCTCTATTTAAAAAAATCTGAATACCAAAATTAAATCAAAATATTTATATTGTTTTATTTTTTATTTTGAGGGCAAATACCACTTTCTGTGAATTAATTACTGTTTTATATAAACTTTCATCGACATTAAATTTCGAAAAATGCTAAAACACATATTTAATTAATTCTATTGAAAAGCATTAATACCAAATTTCTAAATAATTCTTTGTCCATATAAACTGTATTATCCCCTTTTCAGGGATGAATTTCGAAAAAAATCTAATTAACATATTTCTTATTTTTTATCTTAAAACTAAACACCATTTCTATGTATTTCACATTAAGAATGACAGAGTTTCATACAATCATTAATCCCCCTATATAACCCACTTCGAGGATGAATTTCGAAAAATACTTTATTATCGGATGCCTACATCTTAAAAGGATTACGTCCTCCAAATTTCATGTTTCTCCGACCAGCGGTTTAGGCTGTTATTGTACAGTTGTAAGATGCGAACGCAATAGAAGTAAACAGCGAGGTACAAACGAGATGTCGTAATAAATTTCTTGACCTGTTAACTGAATGTATAATAGATCATACATGTAGCGTCCGCCTTTCAAGAAATCTTCCCCATTTGTGGGAAACTAGTATATTTTCTATCCCCAAATTGGGGAATTTGACTTGGACTGTCGGGGAATTTGATAAATTGGTATTGGCAACGCTGCTTATCACTTATCAGCAGCGCTTACAATTGTCGGGTAAATTACCCGAAAGCGGGTAATTTTAGGCGATTTTTGATGGCTGGTAATTTTGACGGATATTTGCATTGAGTGGGATCAAAGCAGGTATTTTAGTTAAAATATAACTCGATTTAACTCGAGTTGAAATTCACGTAACTCGAATTGAACTCGAACTACGTAACTCGAGTTAACTGGATGAAAAATGATGTGAATGATTTGTTCTGTTTGTGCCAATTTAATGACTCTGCTTCGCAACAATATTAAAAAATGGTACAGATTCATAATGAATATTTATTGGGGCAATTATAATTATTGATATTTTTTATATTTATTTATTGATATTATTACTAGCAGAACCCGCAGCTTCGCTCGCGCTAAAACTACAAAAGAACACTCTAAAAAAGTAGGTTTCATACAAACTTTCATCCCCTATTTTACCCCCTTTAGGAATATGCTAAAACATATACATATTTATTTAATTGTATTGAAGAACGTTAATACCAAGTTTCAAGTAATTCTTATCATAAATATTTTTTTGGGTTGTATTATAATGTGTTTTCCCGTAGAAATGAGATAATCTTCCGCGGAAAAAGTAGCCTATATTACTCTCCAGCTCTCCAACTATCTTCACCCAAAAAAATACCCCAATCTGTTATTCCGTTTCGACGTGAAAGAAGGACAAACAAACACACTTTCACATTTATAATATTAGTATGGATATTATAACGCTGTCATTCGGTTGATACGCTATGGCGGGAGTACGGACGACAGCGATTAAGTTAAATACTGTGGCATTTTATTTAGTTGTAATAGGAACGATTTTGCAACATAAATGTATAGTTTGAAGTGCTGACGACTGTACAAAGCATGCACACAAGGTAAGGTCAATCGCGTACTCGCTTGATTTGTTCATTTACCACGCAAATCCAAATTCAAGTCAGAGAGAATTCAACTCTAGTTAATTCGAATTAAGCCTAACTCGAGTTAACTCGAGTTAGTAAATCGAGTTCACACATCTTTATGCCCGGCAATTCAGCCGGGCGCGAAGCCAAGAAACGCACAGGGAGGTGGCCCACTTCGGTGGGCGGTGGCCCTCTTTGGAGGGCGGTGTACCATGCGGGTTGCTCCTGGTACTTCTCTGATAGCAGAGTGGACCTTGGAGCAACCCCATGGTTGTTGTGGTCTGCTTCGGCAGACCTGCCGTCGGGGCGTCGTAGTTGAATGCGTAAGCGATCCTGCGACGCCCCATTAAGACGGGGGAAGGTTTTGTTGGGTTTTAGTGGGTATTACTGGCTTTGCCGGCGAGTCCCACACCTCGTGCGTAAATACATTTCCCAACGTTAAAAAAAAAGGTATTTTAGTTTAGCTGATTAATTTAATTTTTTAATGTTTGATTTAATAGTTTAATTGAGAACTGATTACAATGAAATCTTTTTCGAACATTAGTATTTTCTTTTAATCCATATAAAACATGAATAAATTACTTAAAAATGATTATTTTCGATTATTCTGCTCATGTTTGGTGCCGGCGGAATAAACGTATTTTGAGGTTTATTGATCGGGTAAATCGCCGACTGTTATCTGGCAGTCTTGCTTATCAGATAACTTTCCGAGAAAGTGATTTGCAGTTTGCCCACAGAGTAGTTTGTGGAAGAAAGTCTCAGCTTATAATAGTTCTTGTTGTTCCTGGTCTACGATAATACTAGTCTATGGGAGAAAGGTAACTAAAACAGATTGAAGGTTCCCCAAAAGTTCGTTTAGAAGTTGTATAAGTATTAATAATATTATTCAATAAAATTATGTGATATCATTTTGAATATTATCAAAAACAAACCTTTAGGTCATATACGCACGTCAAATCATATCTTGACAAGTAGTAAGCACAGCAAATCTAAATGATAAGTTATCGAAAGCTTTGTTAAAAACTTAATATTTGAACAAACAAGACATTTTCGTTGTTATCTGTTAATAATAATAAAATCACGTAATAATTTGAATATCGCCATATTGTTAATAGGTTATTTAATTCTAGTTTTATTTTCAGATTCAGTTAATATTTAATATCATGGCGGCCCTTGAAGAAATTCGCAGCTTAGATGATTTAGTAGTTAAACACCTAGAAGGTGAAGAGTTAGAAGAGTTTAATAGAATTTATTACGGAAGAAAGAGTCACCATGCATTGGATCTTAAAAAATCAAATGTTATTAATGCTTACAATAATAACTTCGAAATTGCAGCGTATGACTTCCCAGCACAAAAAGAAGAAACCAGAAAATCACGCATAGTTAAAGTAGGCATAATCCAACATTCTATTGCATTGTCTACAGATAAACCTATTATACAACAGAGGCAAGCTATTTTTGATAAAGTTAAAAAAATAATTATTACTGCAGCCAATGAAGATGTTAACATAATATGTTTACAAGAAGCATGGAATATGCCTTTTGCTTTTTGCACAAGAGAAAAGCAACCATGGTGTGAATTTGCTGAGTCTGCTTCTGATGGACCAAGTATAAACTTTTTAAAAGAGCTTGCTGCTGAATTTAACATGGTCATTATTTCACCAATTTTAGAAAGAGATGAATGTCATGGTGATACAATATGGAACACAGCAGTAGTTATAAATGAATTGGGAAAAGTCATTGGAAAACACAGAAAGAATCATATACCCAGGGTTGGAGATTTTAATGAATCAACTTATTATTTTGAGGGCAATACAGGCCATCCTGTATTTGTGACAAAATATGGTAAAATAGGTATAAACATTTGTTATGGTAGACATCATCCTCTCAACTGGTTAATGTTTGGGATAAATGGGGCTGAAATTGTCTTTAACCCATCTGCTACTGTATCAGGACTGAGTGAACATTTATGGGCTGTTGAAGCTCGAAATGCAGCTATTGCAAACAGCTATTTTACTTGTGCAATAAATAGAGTTGGGACAGAGAAATTCCCAAATGAATTTACATCTGGAGATGGCAAACCTGCTCATAATGAATTTGGGCACTTCTATGGATCTAGTTATGTCACTGCACCTGATGGTTGTAGAACCCCAGGTTTATCAAGAATTCATGATGGCCTACTCATAGCACAGCTGGATTTGAACCTTTGCCGTCAAATAAAAGATAAATGGGGCTTTACAATGACTCAAAGATTAGATCTGTATTCTAACAGCTTAAATAAAGCTATCCAACCAAACTATGAGTGCCAGATAATTAAGTAATATTGTTTTAATAAAATGTTTACGCCATTCTAATAACTATAGATAATGTACTTTTATAAACTTCACATATTAACATATCAATTTTTATTCCTTAAAGACTTGTTGTATTTTTTTTATTTTATCTCTTTTAATGTTATAAAATAATTGTTTACATATATTTGTTAATAAATTTTATCTTTACTATTACAAAAGCTGATTTTATATTTTTATTTAAACTGAAATATTATCCTATACACAGTAAATTTTTATAAATATAATAAATGGAGTATGTACGATTGCATAAAATAATAGAATATATTGCCTACCTGCTTGCACAACATTCATGTCATCATAAGTATGGGGTATTTTTGAACTTTCAAATTGCAATAACGAAAGGTAATAAAATAAAAGAAGTGTTTAAAAACATTGTGTACCAATGAGAATAATACAGTAGTGAGCTATACATAAATATATGGTAGTTTTTATAAGGTACATTCAGAATTTCAATTAGTTGTTCCGGCAACTATCTGCAGAGAGCATGATTTTTCAAATTACATAGTATTTTAATAAAACCATGATCTCAATTTTAAAATTACACTACATATTAGATATGAATGTTATACCATAATTTCATAAATTTGTCATTCATGTAAACATAATGCAAGTTCTAAAACTTGCCATATATTTAATATAAAAAATTAAGTCAGCACCAGATCTACAGCAGCAATAAATATGTGAAATACAAAATATTATTTTGGAGAAAAGGAAATTGACTGAATGTACCCTAGTGTGCCAATCATAAAATTGATTATAACTAAGCACTAACAATCTATGCAGTCTTTGCACGCATGGCAGCTCTTTTGCCAGTAACAGCCTGAAATCCTGATTTGATACTTGCAACAGAGCAACGGGAACCACAAGTTTCACATTGAAGGAAGAATAATCTGGTATCTTTCTGTAATATAGTGTCAGGAGAACGACAAGTATGACATGTTACATATTCCTTTATATATCGACGCAAAACATTTTCTATTTGTTTTTGCTGGAAACGACCTTTGATAATGAGTTGACTGTTACCATCTACAGAACCACTTGTACCCAATTCAGCAAGTAAAAAGTCTAGTAAATGTTTAGGCTGGCGATGAAGTGTCTTACAAATCTCTGTAAAGTTTGCAAAAGATGTTTTCTTTGTACCAATTCTTACTACTTGTGGTGGCCTCATAATAAACTTTTGTTTTTTACCAGACACCATACTAGGATTTTTTTCTCTCATAATATCAAATACACGTTCTAGTAACTCATCATATGTGTAATCGCGATCACTACCAATCCAATCCCCATGCTGATCTTCCTCTTTATCTTGATCTTCCCCTTTAACATCATCTTCAATCGCAAATTCATCAATGTTTTTCTTCTTTTTCTTCTTCTTGGTCAAAGAGAAGTCTATGTCTAAATCTAAGTCGTCAATTACCTCCTCTTCCTGAGGTTCAGGTTCTTCTACAGGAGTATTTTCATTCTGGGGCACTTCAGGAAGAGCATTTTCCATCTCTTGCAAGTTGAAAAACCTCTTTTTAGTTTTCTTCTTCTTTTTACCGAAATTGTCCAAGTCGAGGTTGTCATCTTCGGGTATGTCTACGTCACCGGACTCAGCAGGCGCTTCCACACTCGTGGTTTCGCCTTGATCACCAGCAAGCGCAGCGTCTATATCAAAACCAGTCTTCTTTTTCTTTTTTTTCTTTAAGGATGGATCAAAAATCATATCTTCTTCCATGATTTTACCTTTTAGTTAAAATAAAATTTATGATTGAAAGTTGAAACTTGGTTAAGTGCAGATCAGATAGAGAAATTTGGCATGTACAAACACAGAGTATTGAAAAGTCAGAAATATCTGCGCTGGGCGGCTGGTTACATATTTATTGTTGCCAGTAACATGTTGGCAAAAATCCATCAGGAACAATTCACGCAATATAACACCAAGAATTATATTTCTAGTACTATAACTAACTTATTATTGTTATACAATATTCAATTTCCTCAAACCGCATCCGCATTTTGCAAACACCATAATCATTATTCAGCACTAAAATATTAAATAGCAACACCTTTATAATATAATATATAAACACTAGAATCTAGACAAATAATCTTGATGAAAAAGAATAACTTTTAAAGGTAAAACTTTTACTACCTACTTTTAATTTAATCGTATGAAGCAATAACATATTATTCTGATTTAACAAGTACGTACCACATAACTAAGTAAAAGTGATGCAATAATTATTTAGATTATTTATAATGTATAGTAATAATACTGAACGCTTATTCATAATTTAGTGTATAGGAAAACATAGCTGTTTTAATATATGTTTTATAAATCATCACTAAATATATTTTCTATTTTTAAAAATAATTAAAGCCTAATTATATTATTGTAATTCATTTACAGGAAATCTAAATCTTAAACATTTTGCATTATTTTATTTAAATTTTAAATTACTTTAAATACTAATGTACATTTATATAACATTAGTGAAAATTCCGGGATAAAAATTCTCCTATGTCCTTCCCAGGGTCTCAAACTATCTTCTTACCAAATTTCATCTAAATCAGTTCAGTAGTTTCGAAGCTTAATCGATACAAACCAACAAAAAATACAAATTTTCCTATTATAGAATATTAAAATTTAGAATAGATAAGAACAATACAAAAAACTTTACTGTGTAATTCATTATCAAGCCTTGTTAATCTGTGATATATTAAAATATTTTTATTATACTCTGTATACTATTTTATCTGTAATGAAAAAAAGTAAAAACATAACCTTAAATTTAAGAATTATTTGAAGCACTTAAATGTTTATAATTTTTTAGTCTTAAAAAAAGTGCAAAGGCGCGGCAAAATGTTATTACGCGCTCATCGTACATTTCCTAATTTTAGGAAATCGGTATCACGAACATTCGCACAAGCCTTACAAGCAGAGGAAAATGAATATACAGATACTCCAGTATATCCCCCTATATTAGACATGAGTCTTCAAGGTAGAAAATTACGAGAACGAGAAGCATTGCATCAAAATATACAAAAAATAAATACAGTAGAAGAAAAACAGATTGCTTTAAATATGCCGAGATATTATGGCTGGCAATCTGTTGTGTTTAATGAAAATAAAATACCGTATAATGCAATGCCTTTAGTACAGTATTATACACGAACTCATTTCAAACAGATAGAAAAACTCCCTGATTTATATACTGGTTTATCTACAATGTCTGATACTGTTGTGCAAGAAGTAAAGACTTATATTGAAGATTCTATTGCAATAGAAAAGGAAGGAGTAGAGTATGTACTTTTTTTGCACAGCTTTTTCCGCACTTAGGCAATTTTGTCCGTTGTGCGTGAGTTTGTGTTATTCTTTCCACCCCAGGGCGTCCCAGTAGTCTAGCAGGCTGCCCGTGTCTTGAAAGATTTCCGGAAGTGATCTCCTGGGGCTTAGTTTTTCTGTACGTAGGTGTTTCAGTTCTCTGCATTTAAGCAGAATATGGGCTGGTATTTCATCCCCTCTAAGGCACGCTCTGCACTGGGGGCTGTTTGTGATACCTACATTGAAAATATGTGTATTGAGATAGCAGTGCATATGTGTTGATTATAATAATTGTTATTCTGTTTGTGTAAAATAAATTTTTATATTTAACTTATGTTACTCCAGGGCATAGTCTCCCTGTGTACTAATGTACTCTACCTGTGTTCATCCAAATAATTTAAATGCTACAAAGTGAATAGATATGAAGTGTCTTTAGTATCTTAATATGATATGTATGCACAAAGTTTAATTTATCAATATGAACCTATTTTGACAGGCAATAAAGTAACCAGTTAAAATAATTTGTTTATTTGATTTATACATGTTACAAGACCCATCAAGTATTTATGTAAGAAACATAGTTGTGGTACTAAAGTTTTATGTTTAGCAGATTTAGAAAACGATGAATGTTATATCAAGTCAAATGATATAATATTCAGTATAGTATAGTAGACCTTGTATAAAATTGTTTAAATAATATTATCCATTTCAGGCGTAACATAGAAACATCTTTAGATAAATCCGAAGTAGAACAAATTGAAAATAATCATGCAAAAAATATTGTAAGACAAATAAACAGGATTATAACAAATAATTTAACTGATAAAGTGCCTCATATTTTGACATCACAGGTAATTTTATTTTAAACTTATTGATTATTACATCTGTAACATTTCGTTATATATTATTAATCCATACTAATATTAGGTATAAATGTGAAAATTGTTTGTTTGTCCTTCTTTCATGTCAAAATGGAATGACGGATTGGTGTGATTTTTTGTGGGGAGATAGTTGAAGGGCTAGAGAGTGACATAGGCTACTTTTTATATATTCCAACGGGAAAACACGTTATAATACAACCCAAAAATAATTGTCGTCACAGTTACTTGAAACTTGGTATTAATGTTCTTCAATACAATTAAATAAATACGTGTTTTAGCATTTTTCAAAATTCATCCCATAAGGGGGTAAAATAGGGCATGAAAGCTTACATGAAATCTACCTTTTTAGAGATTTTTTCGAGCAAAGCCACGGGTTCTGCTAGTATTATTATAATATTAACAAAAATATGTGTTAAAAATGTATTAGTAATTATTACTATAGTGAATTTTGACAAAGATGGTCTGGTTTTATTTTTGTTTAATTATTAAAATTAATTAGAATATGAAATAATATTGTCCTTTTTCCATTTTAGGTTGATTTTGATCCTCGTCATGAAGCCTTTTGGTTTATTGGTGGTGTTGATGTGCCATATAAAGTAACTAAATGGAGAAAGAAATATCCATGGTTAAAAGATAGGGTAAATGAACCAATTGACAGACCAGTTCAATATATAGGTAATCTCTTATTTGATAAATCCACACTAATATTATAAATAGTCAAGTTTGTGAGGATGGATGGATGGATGTTTGTTACTCTTTCCAGCCAGAACGGCTGAATGGATCTGGATGAAATTTGGCACAGAGATAAATTATAGTCCGGAATAATACATAGGTTATCTTTATCCCGGAGAATTATATGCTTCCCAGGGATAGATTTGTTTTTGTCTAGGGACAAACCCAAAGCGAAGCAAGTGTGAGTTGCTAGTTTCTTAGTAAATTCATAACTTTCTTATGATTTCATTATAGACTATTGTAATTTTTTAGTATAGATTTGCAATGATTATTTTGGTTCACAGGTTCACCAATACTAACTCTAAGAAACAATTTGCCTTTAAAGCCAGTGATACCATATAGTGAATCAGAAAATCCAGAATTTAAGGTTCCTAAATTTACATATATTCCTGAAAGTATTGGGTACTTCAGTGAGTTTAGACATGGTACAAATATTCCAGGTAAAGATATTGTTTTTATTTTTTAATAACAATAATCTCTCAAGTAAACACTTCATTAAAAAATATATTGCATTCCAAAATTAATATTTTTAAATTTAAAAAATGTGCCAAAAGGAGTATAACTTCAAAAATATTATAGATTTGAAAAAAGATATTTCTAAATTCTATGTGTATAACATATTAATATTTATATTGTATATTAAATTTTACAGGATTTTGGCCTGGTGAGTATGATGAATATGGTCTACTCTCATTTCATGGCCGAGGTCATATCCTAGATAGAAAAGAATCTTTTGGTGAAGAAGACAACTTAGAAGCACTGAATACTCAAGCTATTAAATCTAGTTTTGGGTGGTTGTTAGCACAAGCTAATTATCAAGGGTTCACTACTTACAATGACCTCACTTATCCTTTAGTAACTCAAACAGTTATAACTAATGGACATTTAATATCTTTTTATATTTATCAATTAAACACTATTGTTATGCATAATGATGTAGTTGACAGCAATCCAAAACACAATATATGTTTTGGAACAAAGCCTATGAAATTATATGACACCATTGAAAATGGAAAGGTGAAAGGGTTAAATGAAGATGTTTTGAAAATGCTAGTACAATTTTATTTAAATGCCCCAGAAGAGAGAGAACATGAAATGAAACCATACCTAGGCAAGGAAGAACAAGTAGTTGCAGATATAGATGATGATAATAAACGCTGTTGGTTGGAATCGATATATAAACATCTTGTTTCAAACCGCCCAAAACATTTCTTGTTACCAGAACTCTATTTGTGGGAGAAAATATACAAGATACAATTCAAAACTCGATTCTTTGAAGCAAGGAGGAGACCATTTGAATGGGGAATCAATCCATTCAAGAGGCGCTTGGATGAACACTTACCTCCTTATATACCTAAAGTTTTAAGGCCATATCCAAGATCTAAAAAGAAGTTTGAAACAACTTACTATCCAAAAGTTTAACTAGGGTGTAGTAAATGTAAATTATAATTTTATTATCTATGTAGAATAAACTTAATAAATTAGTGTTATTTCAAATTGTCTCTTTAATTTTTATAAACATCCTCACCTTTTCCTTTCCCACCTCAAACTCCGGGCTACTGCTGAGAAAACAACATTAACAGAAAAATTCAGTGATAAACTTGGCGCGATCCGGGACTCGAACCCGGGACCACCGGATTTGCAGCCGTATATGCTAGCCACTTTAGATCACCGAGGCGATAGTAACGTTAAACTAATAATCTTTGGTTTTAGCTAAATGGGACTGCGTCAATGGTCTAGTGGCTGGTATGTATAAAAGCAGATCCGGGTCCCGTCGCGTCGGGCCATGTTCAGTTATTGTATTTTTCCATCAAGAAATTCTCAGTAACAGCCTCTCGCGGATCTCCAAAGTCAGTCTGATTATGAGTAAGGGAAATAGAACGAAAATTGAAATAGTCGCGTATGAGTTATGCCTAACTTGCCGAGTGCTGACATACTTTTGCCTTTTTAACAGTCCTTTCCATGATGCAAGTTATAAAATGTTAAAGGAAAATTTTAAGTATCTAAATTAAAATAAAAAACGAGCAATATTTTGTTTATGGACTATTGTTTTTTGGTCATAGATATTATGATTTATGTCATTTTATCGTCGCACACTAGGACGATGTATCACAAATGAGATACATCGTCCTAGGTAGCACATATCATAGATGACAAATATTTAAATAACTTAGGGGTTTTCCCCCCAAATTTATTATAAAAAAATTGCACCAGGACTTTTAGGGGGTAAAAATGTTTAGGTTTTTTTTTTCTTTAATAGCATGACCTAAACATACTCGTAAATAACGTTATATAAAGTTTCATTTAAAGACTTGAAAAATGAAATATCATTTGCACCATTTATCCTTTTTTTTATTATTTTCTAAGATATCTATGAAATTTATTGTTATTTTTAAATGGTTATATGCATTTATTATAAAAATAACCATATAAATAAGTTTTTTACTTTACTTGTAATTATTTAAAATTAAAAAAAAAATAAAAAAAAATGTATTAAATTAAATCCTACATTTTTCAAATTATCAGATAAGGGGATTTAGGGGTTTTTGAAATTACTCGGGGGATAAAATTTCAAGTGTTGGCAGCACTGTAAATAAGCCAAGCTGACATTTGAGTTTGACACTGTCCGCTGTCGCTTATCACATTGTTGTGCTCAAAAATAACGTGGTAAATTCTTATGTTATAAGCTGAAATATTTGAATTATTTATTTTTGAAACAAAAATGAAGAATTTATCTTTATGGCAAGTTACTTCAAAGAAGCAATTCGATTTCCAAGAAAAGTATTGGATTTGTTATGGTCATCAAGAAGAATCTGATACCGGAGATTTTTTCGTGTGTTCAAATAGCCTTAACATATGCAATGTTAATTTTTGTGGTGAAACTGTATGGACCAAAAATTTATCAGATATGGTATCATCAGAAAATGCTCCAGTAAATATAACATTTTTAGGATTGATCAATTGCGTGAGTGTTGGCCTTGCAAATGGTGAACTTATAACTTTAAGTAATTTCGGTGCTACTTGTGATTTGGCTGGTGTATGTGATAATGGACTATTGGTAAGTGTACCTTACTGAAATTGGAATTAATAAGAATATTAAAAGTATCTCTTAACATTTGTGTACAAAATTTTAGGCTATGGAATGGAGTCCTGATCAGGAGCTATTAGTTTTAGTGACAAAAGATTTAAAAGTAATTTTAATGTCTTGCACATATGATCCAATAAATGAACAAAGTTTGATAAGTGAAGAATTTGGAGAAAAACAGTTTATAACTGTTGGCTGGGGAAAAAAAGAAACACAGTTTCATGGATCTGAAGGAAAGCACGCAAGAACAAAAACTGATGTTGTTGCTGGTAATAGAATTTTTATTACTTAATTAATTAAACTGAATATTATTCATTTGTAAAAGTGTAAATAATTAATAATAAAGTATTTGTTATATATACTTTTCATGTTTTGTATGTAATTTATTTTATTATGTTATATTCTAGATGACACTATTGAGGACAGTAACAGAATTCTAATATCTTGGAGGGGAGATGGCAATTTATTTGCAGTTGGTTTCACAATGGAAGGTATTAGAAGATTCAAAGTTTTCGACAGAGAAGGAAATTTGCAATATACTAGTGAAAAACAACCCGGTCTTGAAGCAAATTTGTCATGGAGGCCTAGTGGAAATGTTATTGCAACAACACAAAAGATAGCTGACAAACATATTGTCGCATTCTTTGAAAAAAATGGCCTTAAACATGGAAGTTTCGACATACCCATCAACTCAAATACTATTGTAGAAGATTTACTTTGGAGTTCTGATTCTGAAATACTAACTATAGTATGTAAGGATAAATCAGACAGTTCACAAAAGATTTTACTCTTCACAACCAGCAATTACCATTGGTATCTCAAACAAACTTTAGTATTTGAAAAAAGTATAAGTAAAGTGCTATGGGACAATGATTTTGAAGTTGTTAATAATAAAAAAATGCATGTTGTATTAGAAAATGGCCAGTATTACTCATATACATGGGTATGGAGTATAGATCATAGCAATGGTAAAAGTGAAGAGGATGATGCTGTTGTAGCTGTCATAGATGGAAAGAAAGTTTTAATATCAGCTTTTAGACATTCAGTTGTTCCACCACCTATGAGTAATGTGGAATTAGAATTGCACTCTGATGTGAACTCAGTGATTTTCTCTCCTGGACATTCATTAAATTCTAATTTACTAGTAATATTGACTGTAAAAAGTTTAGTGTTTTTAGGGCAAACTATAAAAAATCCTTTACTATATACAATATCTAAAGAAATAGCTTTGGACAAAAATGACTTTCCATTCCAATATTATAACTGGCATTGGTTAGATGAAGAAAGGTTCATATGTACAAAAGTTGGAAATGATTCATATGAATTAGTTCAATTCAAAATATGTGATAATAAACTTATTGAGGAGAACTCGCAATCTGTACATTCAGCTGTATCAAGAGTTCAAAGTCATCCATTATTACCGTCAGCTGCATTTTTACAACTCATTTCTGGTGAGATTTTGGAATACAATCAAGAGTGCATTACACCTCAAGAAGTATCATTCCCTGAAGCCTGCCAAAAGTTTTCTGTTTTATCAATACATAATGATATCTTTTTTCTCGGTCTTTCCCATAAAGGTGGTTTTTATATAATGGATAGATTAATCATTAACAATGTAAGCTCATTCTTCATTCACACCAGCTTTTTACTTCTTACAACTTTAAAACATGAGTTAGTTTGCACAGAAATATCTAAAACTGGCCTTGAAAGACTGGAAGCATACGATAAAATAGGAAGTATTGATATATTTAAAAGAAACATTGAAAGAGGTGCAAAATTAGTTGTTGTAGTTCCAAAAGATACAAGGACTATTTTTCAAATGCCAAGAGGAAATTTAGAAACAATTCAACCAAGACCTTTGTCACTAAAAATTATTGGAGACTATCTTGATTCAAGAAAATATTATGAAGCGTTTGATCTAATGAGAAAGCAAAGAATAAATCTGAATTTGATTTTTGATCATGATCCAGACCTTTTCATAAAGAGTATTGATGTGTTTTTAGAGTCTATAAAGAACAATTCATGGCTTAACCTCTTCTTGACAGATATAGAAAATATTGACGTCACTAAAACCATGTATTCCAGCAGCTATTCAAATAAAACATCAAACGTAACTGTAAATAACAAGATACATTTTATATGTGACAAAGTAAGGTCACATTTAATAGCTGCATCAAATAATGCTACCAGAGTGTTACCGTTACTGACGACATTTGTGAAGAAAAATACCACAGAAGATTTAGAGCAAGCTTTAGTAGTTATTAAAGACTTAAAATTACAAGAATCAGCCGGATCAAAACTTCCAGTTACTTCTGATGAAGCACTAAAATATCTATTATATATGGTGAATGTAGACCATTTGTTTGATGTTGCCTTGGGAATGTATGATTTTGATCTTGTACTATTAGTTGCAAATAAATCACAAAAAGATCCAAAAGAATATGTTGCAATGCTCAATGAATTGAATGAAATGGACGAAAATTATAAAAGATTCACCATTAACAAGCATTTGAAAAGGTTTGACAGAGCAGTGCAATGTCTTGCTAAATGTGGTGAAAACAGATATGGAGAGTTACGCACATTTGTTAAATATCATAGTCTTTACAGAGACGCTTTAGCTTTGTTTTCTATTGAAGATGAAATTTATAAGCAAATATCTGATGATTTCGGTCTTTATTTGAAATTAAAGAAGCAATATGTTGAAGCTGGTATTGTTTATGAAATGGCTAAAAGTAATGATAAAGCTATTGAATGTTACAAGGATGCTTTAGAGTGGGAGTTGGCTTTAAAGTTAGCATATGACATGCCTAAAAATGAATTTAAAACATTGTGCTGGTAAGAATTTATTATTATTTTAATTATTATATAAGTTAAAAATATGACTTCTAGTGCACTTCTTAGGTATGAAGTGAAGAGATCGCGAGTTCGATTTTCTCATGGGATGAACGGCTGTTTTATATACATATATGTATTTGTATTACTTGTCATGAAAAGTTTTCTTAAAATGGATAGAAAGCGAAATATGGAATAACATAACTAAGTTTACTTTCTTAATCTCACGTAAAAATGTTAAATATGCTACTATTATTTACAAAATTTCTTAACGCAGGGGAAAAGAATAAATAACAATTCTTCTTCTTCTTCTCCCTGCCCATTTCCCAATCACTTGGGGTCAGCGCAGTACATCTTCCGTACTGCTGATAGGAATAAATAACAATTGTTTTCATAATATTATTATTACTTTAATATGAGAAAATAAGAATTAGGCCCCCCGCGCACTAGGCAGCCTGGCTGCGGCGGGCAAAAAATTGAGCAATCAGATATAGAAGCCATGGCGACGGCCAGTTGGGACGAAGTCAATTTTTAAAGTTTCGCAACGCACAATTTCTGGCTGCTACTACGACAAGGCGGAGACTGGCTACACTTGCTTTGGCGACGCGCAGCCAATGGGCTGCCGTGCTATCGGGCGCGTTCAGGAATTCGATGCTGCCTTAACATTAATTTTCTTAGAAATTAACCGCAAGGCGTGTACATTCAACAGCTTCCAGGAGGGTATCGTTATTAGTAGCCTTCTATAACACTTACTTCTATAACTTATTTTTTAAGGGATCTTGCAACAGCACTAAAGGAAGAAAAAAGACACAATGAAGCCTTAAGAATCTTGGAGCAATTATTGGATAATAATGAAGAAATCATTTCATTTGCAATCGAATGTGGCCAATACAAAACTGCTTTACGATTGTGTGCAAAATCTAATAGATTAGAGCTAATAGGTAGGTGCGCCGTTTGAAATGAAAAGAAAATTAACTTTACTAAAGTACTTGGTGATTTAAAATAACTTGATGGTTAAAAATTGAAATAAATATTCGTTCTTTCCTATTTTTGCCAGCAATGCCAGATCTAAATTTTTTTTTTATTAAGTATACATATAAAAAATTATATTATTTTTTAATTTCTTGTAGAAACAAAATTATCGCCAGCGCTATTAGAAGAATATGACAATCTTCAGGATTTATTAGAAACAAGTAAAAGTAACTTTACAAAGTATAGAAATAGGCTACAAGTTGTAAGAGAAATGAAAAGCAAGAAACCTATGGACAGTTATGAAGCTTATGGAGGAAATAAGGACTGTGATTTATATTCTGATGCTGGAAGTACTATTGCTTCTTCGTCTGGATCAGGGTATTTATTGATACTTATGACTAAAATTGAAATGCTTGTCTGTTATTTGCGAATTCTACTAATATAGAAATATGAATGAGAGAGGATGGGTTTGTCTCTTTCACCCAAATATACTGAACGGATTTTGATGAAACTACAATAATGTAATGTATACTTAGACAGTAGGGTATAATTTATGTAAAATAAATATAATATGATAAAGTATCTAATACATAAATAAATTACGCTTGCGAAGTCGCGGCAAAACACTAGTAACTACATATATTAAGATATATATATATATGATTAATGGTTATGTACATGATAAGTTCTAAACCCTAAACAATTGATTTATATCTGTTCGATTATACATCAGCTAATTTATGGAACAGCTGAAAAAATTGTAACAAAATTTTACTGGTGGATTCAGATATTTTTTGTAGATTTCATAACTTTTGTGGTATGGAGTATGTGAGGTGTAGTGAGGTAGTGAGGGCAGAAGCAATGTCAAGGCACGAATGATCACTCCTCAGCCCTAGGTGCATTTCGCACATTCTTCAGATACATAAAAAGTCAGAATACTTTACTGTCTTAATATTATCTCTATTTTTTTCTGAACATTGTTGTTTTTCGGATTCTAGATAAAATAATAGCAATTTACGTTGTTTTTATTTTTTTATTAAAAAGAAAAATATTTAAAGTATCTTTTCTAACATCAGGAGATCATATCGGTCTAGTAAAAATAAAAGGAAGCACGAGCGTAAAGTTGCATCTTTGAAAGAAGGGTCTCAATATGAGGACACCGCGCTAGTACTAGCTCTACATAGTCTGGTGACGTCAGCATTCGAACTGCGAATGCACGTGAAGGAAATCAACACAGCTTTGTGTTGTTTGAACATGAATGACAAAGCTTTAATTTTACAGGTAAAAGTTACTAATTAAGTTCATAAAGTACAAAATGAATATCATTATTCTAAATTTATATAAAATAACTAGCATTGCCCGCGGCTTCTACCGCGTTTAGATGACCAAAAACCAAATTCTTAGGTTTTACGTATTAGTATACTCTTACATTGCAGTTTTTGTATTTTTTCTCAGATATGAGATATTTTCCCGCGGTAAAAAGTATCCTATATGTTGACCCGGATAACCAGCTATCACCATACCAAGTTTCATCAAAATCCCTCCAGTGGTTTTTCTGTGATGCGATAACAGACAGACAAAAATTCTAAAAACTATGGTTCGGCCTCTGTATCAATAATAATATTTATTTCAATAAGATTTTACAAAAAATATTTAATGTACAGATTCGGCTAAGTTACAATTTTATTCTATGTATAGATATAGTATAATAATTGCTTTATAAAGGTAACTCTAGTTGCATCTCTATTTAATCTGAAACTTATTAGAGCCACCAAATCTGAAAATCGTCTCTATGGGTAGTGCCCTCTAAAAACGAGGTAGGGAAAACCGACTACCGTAGAGAGAGATGAAATAAAAGACTGTGTTTCTGATGTGGACTGTATTAAATTGATTTAATAGGTACTACCCTATTTAAAAACTTCAATAGGATCTCATCAAAAGCGACAAAAGCCACAAACCAATAAATATTTATTGGTTTCTATGTGGCTTTTGTATAAATAGAATAGTTAAATCTACAATTATATTTGATTTTTTAGACAAATCTGGAAAAAATACTTAAAGAAATGAAAGATAGCTTTAAACAGATATGGAATAATGGATTTGCTCTGGAAGCCGTCAATGCAGCGATAGCGGCAGAGAATGTTCCAGAAGGCAGCAGTGTGATACCTCAAGGCATTGCTACTTTAGGTGAGTAAGAATTAAAAATAATGAAATCAAAATATAAATAAAATACAATTTGAACTTATTTGAAAGATTGATTTTGAAATTTCATTAAAAATAGTAAATATAGCAAATTATTTATTATTTATTTTCTTTAATTACAGAACCTCATTTAAGGATAGCACCAATTGTACAGGATCTCAACTGGAAATTGGAAGGATTAAATTGTTAATTTTTTTTTTACTTTTATATTATATTGTATATATAGATTTTTATTTTTAAGAATAAATTTTATTGAGATTCAAAGTGACTCTTTTATTATAAAATTTATTTAGAAAAAAATCTTAATTAAAAAGTAGACTAAATTAAAAACATACAATTTTCTTTATAAATAAACACATTCATTTCTTAAAACACTTAGGTGAACAAAAGTAACACTCAAATCCTATAGCACAGCTGTTGTTGTTGTTGAAAACTACTACTCTATATAGATCTTTCAGCTGAAATTCTTTAATAATGAAATAATTGTCATTTAAAACTGGTTTCCCGCACACACACATATTGGCATTATCTAAAAATTCCACTAAAGTCCATGGTATTATATTAGGAGCATAAAAGAATTTATTATTTAAAACCACTTTAGCAGTAATATGTAACAAACTATTAATGTAGAATTCCCATGGCTTAAAATTAACAGTTTTATTATCTTCATTTTCATACATAAAGTTATTTGACGAGAGATCTATGTATTCTAAGTGACATTGCATCAAGCCACATGGTAAAGACTGTAGCCGATTTTGTGATACAGTTAAATATCTGAGAAAGAAATTTTGATCATTTTAATAAAATGTGTAGATACTAGATATTCATATTCAGTATTTGGTTATTTGAAATAAATTTTACAATGCTTTTAAATGTTCAGTTATGATATAAGTATATAGATTAGGCAAATTAGATTTACACTTAATAAGCTTTAAAGTTATAATGTTGAGTATTTGATAAATGTTCATCCATTACTGATTGTTATATTTCATCATTAATGCATAATGTAACATAATATGTTAATATAATATTTAGCAATTCCTGTAAAGGATCAATCACTGCAACAAAAAGTGTGAGTGTATAAAAAAATAACAAATTACCATTTTTTATTTATATTACCTCAGTGTACTGATGCGACCTAAAGTAGCTGGCAATTTTTCTAAACTATTGTTATCTAGTTTAAGTGTTACTAAGTTTTGAAGCTTCCAAATACTTTTAGGCAATTCTTTTAATTTATTTCCACTAAGATCTAGCAGTTTCAAATTTTTTGTTATCTGAAATAAAATTATCTTTATAAATTTATTTTTTTATTTTATCAGCTTTGCATGAGTAATTAATTTGAATTATTCATAAAAAAAATCTAAAGTATATATTTTTTTATTAAGTCTATGTAATTAAGTAACAACTTTAGACATGCACAACATTGTATATATTTCTAGATTCATTTTGACTTATTAGTCTTATACAAAATTACTATTTGATTCTCATAACTAACTATATTATGCGCTATATGAGGTAAAACAAACCAAAAAATAAAAGAATGATATATAAAAGAAAAGAATATCATTACAAACGAAATTATCAATTATTGATATTTTTCATAATATTTATCAGATATTAAAGAATATATTGAGAGATGAATTGAAAAGAATACCTTTATTCCTAGTAGCCACCTCCAATCAACAAAATCCTTTATCCCTAAACAATTATTAGGTAGATAAAGCTCACGAATACTAGGCAATCTACCTGTAAGAATAAGATGTATTCTATTGTAACAATTCTTTTAGAATAAAATAATATAAATTAAAGTATTTTTTGTTTAAAAGAATATAGATTTTTTATTTCTTACCAAACTCAGGGGGAATTTTTTCTATTTCGTTATTACTTAAATCAAGAATAACAAGGTGATTAAGTAATAAAATGTCTCGCCGAAAATTACATAGTTTAAGCCCTACTATGTATAAAGATTCCAGTGTTCGAGGCAAACCTTTGGCAGGAAACTCAGAACGATTACTGATTGTTAATTTAGTTGGAGCCACGTCCTTAATGGTAGTACCTATAGAAGCTAAATTTGATAGCTTTAAATCTTTAGTGTCTCCAGTAACACAAGATTTAAGTAATCTCATAAAACTTTTTAATTGTATAACTTCACTTTTTACACACAGGTCATGAGCAGGTTCTTCAAATCGTAATGTAACTTTACCTTCATTTAAACATTTAACAAACACTTGTTTCATACATTTCAATTTATATTTTGTACCATTTTTGTTTACAGTGGAAAAGTGTAAAATAAAATACTCTTTGTCATTCTTAGGCTCTTTTCCTAAAGCTAGGGTAGATTTTAAATATTTGCCATTGGATCTCATATTTAAACTGCTATGTACTCTATTAATTACTTCAACTTGACATTGTAACTTCATATTTTAAATGTAAAAGTAAAACTAAAAAAAGTATGAACATAATAGCACAAGTCACTACCATTTGGCATTTACCGCCAAAATTTGATGATTGCCTGGGACATTGACATTAGACAGTAGCGAATCAACATTTTTTTTAATTAGGTCATATGGCAACACAGATTCTTAGCATAGGTAAAATTTTTAACAGGTTCAGGTTCACCGTACAGCATCTCGAAAACCTGAAACATTTTTGTTTTATGTAAGATATTATCACTGGATTTAACTATTTAAAATAAAGTAAAAAAAAAATGGTTATACTTTTATTTTTATATTTTCATGATCAATGATGCGCCTTTGGTTAGAATCCAGATCAGAAGTTTTTATTAAAGATAATGCTATTTCTGTCTACTGGCAGCCATCTCATTCTAACAATTTACAATTTATTATTTACCTAGAAACAATAAATTGAAATAAAAATAAAAACAAATTTATAGAGCGGCATTAATCAGTGAGTAGTTATATCATAAATTCATAATATACTTTATAGAAATGTAATAAGTAGTGTGAAAAGGAATTAAATATATTGGAATGAGAAATAGTTTTTATTAACGTATATATTGTAATGAACTATATAATTATGTAAAAAAGTAATAACTGTTAATATAATTACTCCGTAAGTGATAGTGCTAAGGACTTTTAGGCTCATTTAATAATTCTATATATTTTTTTTAGAATTTGTCAAAAAATGGCTGCCCTTGTTGTTCAATCCCGTTTTGCCGGCTTAAAAATAGAAGACGACGACCATCCTGGTAATGATAACCAGAAATCTAAAAAGAATAAAATGAATCCGGGTAAAAAAATTGATCCTCCAAAGAAACCTAAAACTGCGAATAATAAATCTCAGGTAATGGACCTGTTATTTTTCTCTTTGCCTTTTCCTTGAGCGATTTTATGACTTATAATTTTTAAAATGTATGTACCTGCAACTAGGCAGGACTTATGAATAAGAAAACTGTATTTTGCTTTATTTTTGATGTAAGACCTGTCATTATATGTTTAGAGTGTAGCGACAAAGAAACGAAAGCATAAGCTGGTAGAAGCTACAACAGAGCAATGGGAAATGTGGAAGCAAAAAGATGAAGAAATTGTTGATGGCAATTTTGAAACCCAGTTGCAAGAGGTCTGTAAAAATTATGCTTTAATATGTAAAGCTATTTATTAATTATATTAATATTATGTTATACTAATAATAATGATCCATAATAAAAAATTAAATAGGTTTTTCCAACCAGATTAATAATTATTCAGAGAACCTCCTTAGTATTACTTAGATGAATTCCCTGCAGTTATAAAATATATACAAATAAAGTAAATGGTACATATTGAAAATATTGTGCAATTTTGATTATTTAAGTAAATAATTTATTCAATAAGTATATGAATTTAAAATCAGTTGGCTTAACTTTTAGGCATAATAAGAATTTTTAAACCTGTAGCATAAGCCAGTACATATTAAAATAAGACATGGATTTTAGGCAATTCTCTTATCGAAACTTGACTATGAGGAGAAAAAAGATGTCTACAAGGAGCTAAAAAAAGCAGCTGACTTGGAAAAAAAATTGGATGAGCAAGCACGACCAGGAAATAAAAAACAAAAGAAGAAAAATGTTATGAGTCTTGAACAGTTTAACGAAATGGTTACAGGCAATGAGGAACCAAATTGTAAATATAAACAGTATTTGCAATCATATATAGTTGTATGATAAAAGTATCATTTTTATTTAATGTATTATTTTTTATTTGTTCTTAATTCTAAAATTATATTTCTAATTATTATCTCAAATACAACTTATTGTATTTTTTTAGTTATTATCTTAGAGTATTTTAATACAAATGCTACAACTACAGATGTGGTTAAAGGTTGCTTAATTATTTTAGCTAATTTGCATGCTTTTCCATAAATATGACCTATGACATTTCATTACAGTTATGAATGTTACAACTAACAAAACTCAAGAAGAACAAAAACCAGTTGACAAAGACACAAAGTTCTTCGACAGAGTACAGGATGACACAAAGAATGAACTGTTAAAAGAAAAAATTATAGAAAGAGTTCGAAATCAGTCCGTTCCAGATGAAGTCTTAACTCGAATACAATTTGCTGAAGCTTTAGAGAAGAAGGATAAAGAAATAATAGATTTGAAAAAAGAAGTTACTACTTTAAAAGCGGAACTACTTACAGTGAAGTCTCGGAATAAAAAGCTTTGTAATATACTTGGACAGGGAGAGAGTAAGTTCGATTATTATAAAGTATACTAGCATTGCCCGCGGCTCCGCCCGTGTTCAGATGACCAAAAACCAAATTCTTAGGTTTTACATATTAGTATACTCTTGTATTGCAGTTTTTGTATTTTTTCTCAGAAATGAGACATTTTCCCTCGGTAAAAAGTATCCTATATGTTGACCCGGATAACCAGCTATCACCATACCAAATTTCATCAAAATCCCTCCAGTAGTTTTTCTGTGATGCGGTAACAGACAGAGACATAAATTCTTAAAACTATAGATTCGGCCTCTGTATCAATTATAATATTTATTTACAATTTTATTATATGTATATATTATTGTCATATATGTTTAAACACTTAAGTTTAGTTTTCATTTGGTTAAATTGTATTTAATAAAGTACGCATTTTTACCAAACAAAAGTACAGATTGACAACACAATAAAAACTCAGTAGTCATCAGGCTCTAATAATAATTAATTGTTTCTATCAAACAAGTCATAACAATTTGTATTCATGGTTTGTGGTCATATACATTTATCTATAAATTCCAGTGAAAGATAAAGCAGAAATTTTGGTAGAAGTAGAACGATTACGCGCCGTCCAGGCAGAATTGAATGCAGAGCTAGCTTCCCTGCATACTGATTTAGAGAAGGAACGTTCAAAGAATGCTGATCCCCGAGCTAAGGATAAGGTAAGGACTTGACGTAATACTGACTTAAAAATTAAAATAACTACTTTGCAAGCAACAATATTATAACTCATAACATTAAGGAGATAAATTATTTATAAGTCCACATTTAAAATTACCAAGTGTGAGCAACACTGAGTTACAATGTATTACCTTGCCGGTGTGTATATCTCATGGAGGTCAGACAAGAGTTAATAAAAAATCATTATTATTTAATTTGTTTCATATGAATATATTAAAGATAATCGGTTGAACAAAAAAATATTTATGTTCTCAAGTGATAAAACTACAAAAAGAAGGCATAAATTTTGTTCTCTCCTTAGAAACTTTGTGTCTTTGGAGATACTCATGTTATACTTGTTTAGTCGCGAGTTCGATTTTCTCGCACGGTGAATATTAGAGTGAAGATTTTTGAGACTAGAAAATTAAATCCATACTTATATTACAAATGTGATAATATGTTTGTTTGTCCCTTTTTCACGTCAAGACAAAGTGACAGATTGGCGTGATTTTTTGTGTGGAGATAGTTGCAGGGCTGGAGAATGACATAGGACTTTTTACTGCGGAGATCATCTCATACCCAGGGGAAAAAGTGTTATAATATAACCCACAACTCATCCTATATATATATATATATATATATATATATATATATATATATATATATATATATAAATATATATATATATATATATATATATATATATATATATATATATATATACTTTTAATAGAATAACTAAACGTTCAGGTTTTATTTTATCTTTAATAGAATGCTTATGAGAGGATAAAGTAACAAGTTATTATAATATTTCAGAAAAATTCTAATAGGAAGAAAAATATACGATTCGATGTGTCGTCTGAAGCGATTGTGTCCAAAGAGATTAGTTCAGAACCCATATAGCTAAAGAAATACTCTAGAAAACGTGTATATCATAAAAGGAAATAAAAATTATAAACTATGTTTTTATTTATTTTTTATTTTTTGTAAATAGTTGATATTTTAATTTTCAGAAGAAAAGAGGAAATGGAGATAAGGATAAATAGCTAAGATAAAAAGCTATGTAAAAGTCTAGATGTCTGTTGGTACTATATTAGGGCTCTAAGAAAATGTCTTACTTAAGTTTAAATGGTCAATTTCACATTGAAAAATGATTGTGTGCTTGTATTCTATTAATGGAAATGTTAAAATGGCTACAAAGTGGTTCTTCAAATGCAAAATTATTGTTTTACATTCTTTTAAGTGAATGAGTTATTAAGAGTACTATTTTTATTTTGGATTTTGAATTTTGCATATATTAATTCACTTTGCAGTAACTCAATGTTATGTGTACATATATAGTTATGGTAGAGGTGAATGATTATGAATGATTCTAAGTGTGTAGATTCATTCTGATTTTACTTTTTTTATGTAGTTTTTTTTACAAGTTCAGGTTTATTTTTGATAATTTGATTATTATTCAATATTTCTCTTGTTCTTTGTAAGTTTTTATTTACTCAAAAATACTCATGAGATTCTATTAATGTTTTTATAATTTAACTATATGAATCATTCGTCGTTACGCACCTCATATAAGAGAAACTTATGATGGATTATATTTTGTAACAAACCTCAACTGGAAAGCCATCAAAGTAGACTAAGATTTTAATTTCACAAAAGATATTTTAATTATGATAGATATATTTAAATAAGAAAATTATTTTACTTTAGTTTTCAACATTCCGAATTTATTTTAAATTTTTAATTGGAATTTCTTAAGATCTCTTTACTTGCTCTGTGATTTTGTAACGTATTTTTAATATATGTTTATCTGTAATTGAAAATGTCACAATTTTAGTTGTATATTAAAAATTAAAATCGGAAATAAATGAAAATCTCGCTTTTCATTGATTTTACTATGTTCTTTTCTTCTTCATAATTCCTGATTGTGTAAAAACAACAAGTCTTTCTTTTTTTAATAATTTGAATACTATTATAAATTTAAGTCTGTATGTGTGTGCATGCGTGCGTGCGTGTGTGTGTGCGTGTATATGTTTGTTAACTTTTGTTTCTTAATCATTTATAGTGAAACAGCTGGCCAGATTTGAAAGAAATTTATCATTGTGGTGCACAGATACACTATGAGTATGACCTTTTTTGCTGGGAAATGCATTTACGTATACCAAGCATATACATACAGATATGTATAATATGTGGGACTCATCGACTGGAAATCCAGTACTAGATGGACTATGACCTGGAGTTACCGTAGGTTACTGTTCGACACCGAGTGAGGAGAGAGTAGGTATAGCTAGTAATTAATATATATCATGTTAGAATTCGACCCTTATATTTAATAGAATTTATTGAAAAAATGCGGTTGTAAAGAAAACAATAGAAACAATGCACAATTTTATTGCCATCTCTAATTAAATACACAATTGTAATTATAATTAATACGCCAGTGTGATAACTTTACAAAGTAACTAGAAGAAATTCAGTGTGTAATTAAGTATGTAACTAATGTTAGTCTTAACAAATCTGAAATTATAATTGTGTATCAATTGATAGATGAATGTTCCCTGACGAGTCTTAGAACCGAAACGTCAGTTAACTCATTTACAAAATTACACCTAAATATATAGTTAGGTATAAGATAAATAAAATACTAGATCCATTATGCAACCACTTGAAAAAAAGGACACAAACAACTGTTAATAATAAATATCGGTATTTGTTCCAATAATAGGAGGCATCTAACAAATTCATTATTTTTATACATATAAAGCTCGTTTGAATCGGTCAATTTAATGCTGAACTTTTACAAAATCAAATATGAGATTAAATTATTTGTGTTTATTATTCCATTATGTTAATGACTAGGTTTCAATTTCAGTGCAATATTATAGTTGAAATGATAAAAAATAATTTATTTGTATAAAAATATGAACTTTCATTTGTTAGTATAATCTTAAAAAATACTTATTATACAAGTGTCATATTGGCAGTAACCGCGATTATGGCAACGTGAATTTGATTTCTAAAATATTTTTGGTCCAAATTTTATAGTATATTCTACGTTTTCACGTCGGTTTGTATAAAGAATACATACACCACCTATAATACTGTTACAGAATCGTTATTAATATATCTATTAATTGTTAAAACTAAGCGAAGATAATGTTAAAATTAACTTAAATAATATGGCAGTAAGTGGTAATTGTAGAGCATTGTTTTATGTACTTATCCAGCGAGATTCGTACGTCTCCACAAAGTTCCTATTCGGTATTCGAGTACTTGACGTGCTTATCTGGTGAGCGATTATGAAAGACATTCAAATCATTCGGTCATTGTAATCTGATATTATAATATAATCTATGTTAAAGGATATTATAATTTTTTATAATCTATTAAATTATTATAATCGTTACATTGAATGAATAAAACCTCATTCAAATTATTCAATTATAATAACGAATCATTCGTAATCGCTTACCTCTAGGGAATATGCCTATTCGATGGGCTTTTTGTATTATTGCAAAACGATACAAAACAATTACCTTTCATAGTCACCCATACTTTCACATTACATTCAAACATTTAAAGTCTTTTGCACAAAATGCGCATGTTATTCTCGTCAAAAAATGCTTCAAAGTCAAGAAAATATCCGTATGCATCGGATATAAAGCCTCTTCACAGAATCAAATGTGTCTTATGACTTCATTTGGAACTGTACATATTTCGTATCACTTTTGCAAAAATAGTATTTTTATTCATAATATTGCCAAAGTGATTTTCTTGGTTAGAACGTCAATAATGATTTCCAACAGAATATGTCTACAGTTTTGGGATTATAAATTATTTCCCACTTGCTTTCTCAATGGTCTTAAAAAATATCCATCCGTTTTGGAAAACTAACAGTAATTTGTTAGTTTAACTCGCTGGTAACGGAGAGTATAATCTGACGTATGAACCAGAATAAACATACATGTAACGTTATCATTAGCGTCATAGAGTTTTCGTTCATATTATTATATGATCCTTTCAGTAGGTCTACATCGATATTTCGCCTCGCTCGTCATCTATTATTTGTAGTTACATGTATAAGATTTTTTTTATCTTCAAGATTTTTTTTTATCAATAACTTCCATTCGATCGTAAAGCCTGTTATTCAGCAGGCTGGCACGTCAAGGCATTTAATAGTGCTAATAGGTTTAGATGCCAAGTCGCATTCGGAATCATCTACAACGTTATTGGATACTTTGTTAACGCAGTGAACACTGCGGTGTTTTTTTGCTTCTTCACCCTGCAAACAAAGAAAAAATAGTTTTTTGTAAGAATAATAGTATACGGAAAAAGTAGGGAAAGAAATAGAAAAAAAATTATATCCTATAAGCTATCTTATACCTAGCAGGCTATTTAGAACTCATAGAAAGCAGTATAGAGTCCTTATATTACTGCAAGTTTTTACTACATTTTAGGTAAATCATGCAGCAGATCCGTGCTAGCTCTAGGGCTTAATACGGTAATGGGGCTATATTAAAGGCAAATAATACATATTTATTAGATATATACCGGCATGTGGCAGGGCTCGCAGGGCTGCCACGCGCCCACCCACCAGTGCGTGCAGGCGGGCTGCCGGCACTGCTGCATCAGCGCCTCGTGGCGCGGCTGCTCAATGTGGTAGCACTGTGACAGTTCTACTTGACCTGTGAACATTAGTGTTTTGATTTAATTCGTTTGAAACATATAAATTAATCCATCCACGCCAGTGGACACGCCGGCGTGTCAGTTAACAATAGATTTCTTAGAATTTTAATTAATTTCTTAGAAATTTACCTGGAGTGTTAAACTTATAACTGCTTTAAATTAAATTATTTGTAAGAGAGAAAAATCTGTTTCATTTTTATCTGAAATCGAATTATCCTTGTTTTTGGTACATTTGCATTGTTGTGATTATGTCATAAAAGTTTTGCGTGTTTTGTATTAAAACAATAATAGGAACCCTATAGCAATTTGCAAACAATAATAATATGACGACTCGTTTGGCTTAGTTTGTAGTGACCCTACTTGCTGTGCCAGCGGTCGCGGGTTCGAGTCCCGCTGCGGGCATTCATTAGTGTGATGAGCACGAATGTGTGTACTCCAGTCATGGGTGTTTATATTTATAATAAGTATGTATTAAAAGTTTATATATGTATAGAGTATCAACTATCTGTTATCCATAACACAGGCCCTGTAACTTACCATGGAATTAGATGGTGCTGCGTGTTGTTAATGTCCCAACATATTTATTAATTATTTATTTAATGGCATATATTAGACAGACTTACTAAAATCAAGAATTTTAGTATTTATTTATATTTAATAATTTTAGTATTATTAGTAGTATTAGTAATAATAATTTTAATATTATTATCCTTATGACAACTTACGGAAATGGTCATCAACGCATATATAGTGTCGGTGCATGCGGCCGACGCCGCACGTGGCGGAGCACGGCGACCACTCGGACAGGCGGTACGCCACGCGCGCGCGCCGTGGCTGGTCCACCGTGTACTGGTACGTCACGCCGGGGTTGCGGTGGCGGCCGCGGAATATACGTTGCTGGAAAACATTCTTTTATCAATTGACTAGCATTGCCCGCGACTCCGCCCGCGTTCAAATGACCAAAAACCAAATTCTTAGGTTTTACATATTAGTATATTCTTACATTGCAGTTTTTCTATTTTTTCTCAGAAATGAGACATTTTCCCGCAGTAAAAACTATCCTATATGTTGACCCGGATAACCAGCTATCACCATACTAAATTTCATCAAAATCTCTCCAGTGGTTTTTCTGTGATGCGGTAACAGACAGACAGACAAAAATTCTAAAAACTATACATTCGGCCTCTGTATCGATAATAATGTCTATTTCAATAAGATTTTCCAAAAAATATTTAATGTACAAATTCGGCTTAGTTACAATTTTATTATATGTAAAGATTGACTGGTTTTAAAAATCGTGACATTTAATTCTATACAGATAAATAAAATTGAAGTGTCTGTTTGTAATGTCAAAATAATAGCGTTTTACTATATGTGTATGGAATTATATACGGTATTTATATCAAAAACACAATTTTTAAAATTTTGGTCTGTCTGTCTGTTTGTTCCGGTTAATCTCCGAATCGGCTGGGCCGATTTTGACTTAGCTTAGGCTACTTTTATTTCAGTAAAATAATTAGGGTTCCGCTCAAAAAATTTAAAATGTACCTAGGTACGAACCCGAGCGAAGCGAGGGTGAGTCGCTAGTCCGTTATATGATTTGAATTAATTTTATTTATTGTTACATTAGCTTATACCGGTGGTATAGTTAAAGTTTACTTTTTCTATATATTTGTATATTTTCTCTTCATACTTAAGTGCCTCATCTTTTTGTTCTGCCAGGTAATTTGTATCCTTTGTTATTCGTTACCAAGCTCTTTATTCGAAAGTGAAAGTCTTGTTAATATTTGTTCAGTTGTTTCAAAATTAGGTTAGGTTTCGACAAATAGAAAAAAAATAAACTGATTTGAGACTTGACATCGTATAAATAATCATTTAAGCATGTTAACACAGTATTTTTTTGAAATCACAGACAAACACTTAAATTATATTTGGGTATTAAGAAAGATTTATATCTAGGCTTTTATATTTGCATATTTATGCAATTATAAATTATTAATATTACTTACTATTCTCAGTAAAATGTTGTTGGTAATATCGTCGACATTTAGTTTTATTAAAAAATTATTAGTATAATGATTATTTAATTAGATAACCTCAAATTTTATTTTATTATTATTCATTTGTTTTTATTATATTATTATTTATTTTTGAGTTACGTATACTCATAATAGGCATGTTATGTATAAATAACATAATATATGCAATTCGGATAGTTTCTTACATAAACTTTGATGTCTTCAGCGAGAGGGCCACTAATACGGACTTTCTCCCAATCACGATCTCTCTCGTAAATCGCTTGCGTACCAGCTACAAAGTATTCCGTCAATGTTGCATTTCTGTAAATAATTTATATTTTATAAGAGAAATTTAATAAACTGAAAAATAAATATTATTATCAATAAATATGACTTATATATTCTAATACAAAACATATAAATCTTATACTGTGTATGACTTACCTTGCTCCATTTAAATATATTTTCCTAGATTTTGCGCTTCCAATGGATATATAGTTTCCAGGGCTAACTTTTTCTTGAATTTTTACATTTCTTGAACCGGCGGGAATAACAGCAACCTAAAATAATATATTTTTGAAATTACTAGACCATACCATACCATATACCATAGTATATATTATTATGTAATGATCAGTTTTAGCCATTAGCAATTTATGTATTAAAGTATATAACATGTTTCGGTTATAGTAATGAAAACTCACCTCACTAAATCCAGATTGCCTAGTAGTATCTTTATTATAAATGCCCTGCACAGTTTTACAGTCCGATCCATTTCCCCCACAAACTCCACACTCGTCTTCTTCGACGTCGGAATTCACAATCCAGTCACAGCCAACTTTGTAACACACACCTGTAAACACCAAGGGTTAATGTTATATATTTGTTGTAATTATAATTGTGTGTAATCACCCACTTTTCAGATTTTCATTTGCAAATTGTTTTTCAACGTGGTTACCACTTATTAATATAATGGTCCAAAAGAAACTAATTCTCGAAAGACGTGTGAAGACCACCATTCGGTATTTACATTACGTAGAAAAATGTAGCTTGAGCACTGATTATACTGATTAAGTGGTTCCTGCATGACTTTAGCACAGATTAACAATTAATTCTAAGTTATACATAGAGAGTTTGTTGCCTGGAGACTCTAGGCTACCTACTTTTTATTTTAATACGTGTAGTGGTTTCATGAGTATCAAAAATTTACTTAGGAATGCAACAACGGGTCACTAGTACAATATAAGTTAATACTACGGTTTTCAATACAATACAATCTATCTTATACTGACCGGCGATACACATGTCCCTCGTGCTCTGTCGACAAGGGGTTCCGTCGGATACGAATACTCCGATCACTTCTATATCCTTCCCGTCGCGAGGTACACATTGTAGGTCACATGGTTTATCTGAAAAAAATGCAACAGGTTAAATGTCAATTAATTTGAAGCAATCTGAATCCCAAATAGATTAAATATTAAAGATAAAATATTAGTATAATTAGAATAATTTTAAAGAGACGACGTTCGACCCCTGGGTCGAAAACGTAATTATTAATCAAATCTGTATGCTTATAATTATAACATATTGCATACAAGATAATAATAGGCAGTTATAATAACTGTATCTTTAAGCTAGGCAGTTATAATAACTGTATCTTTAAGCTGTTTATACTAGATTTAAATGAGTTATAACTTTTTGTTAGCCGGTTTTAAATAAGAAGGACGTGTTTAAATCGCATGTCTTTTCTCATATAAATTATTTCATATTTATTTTATCATTTTGAAAAAAAAATAATAAAAACATTAAAATTAATATAGTGGGAACATTACGCCTAGATTACAAACTTTCATAAAATTAATCGAAAACCTGATAATAAGAATGTATAGAAGAAACAACATATGGCAAGGTTTGTTTTGTTTCTTAGAATAATGAAACATCAAGTCACGTACGAACATACTAACCTAAAAACAATATACTAAGAATGTTCTAGAATTACCTTGATCAATGTAGGGTATCCATTCTGAGATAGTTTCATTGTGGTAAGTCATATTGTTAAACTTAGCACATTGAACTTCCCTAAACGTTGGCTCATTGATAGGGCACGGATCCGTGTTGCACACTTTGTATCTGTAAATAAAACCATTTTATTGCTATCTAGTAAAATAGTAGCCTATAGTTACAGTGGACAGCATTCACTACTGCAGTAGACTCTATCAGTAGAGTTATTGATTTGTTTTTTTTTTAAATTTAAATAAGTATAAAAAAAACAACGCGTATCAGATACTATCAATTAAAAGTTATTTAAAAATAAAAATGTTTTAAGTAATGTTTACCATTTAATTTTTAACCTCGCCTAGTGGCCCTCTTAATAAATATATGTTATATAATATATGGGAATTCCTTGTATGAATCATACACGTGTCCCTACTCACCGACTTCTATCGCCAATACAGTAATTGCCGTTGTTCAGAGGCTCAGGGTTGTTACACTCTCGCGACTGCGTGGAGACGCCGGCGCCACACGTTCGCGAGCACTCGCTCCACTCGCTCCACGGGCCCCAGCCGCCGTCGCGAGGGACGGGCGAAGGTGTGCGCGCCACGCAGGTTTGGTTTTGACACCACTGGTTAATTTAAAATTTATTACATTGTTAATATTTGTAAAATAAAAAAAAATAAGCGGATGAAAATTTCTAAAAAAATTAAGTGAATTTAATATCGTGTTAAAAATTTTTTGCTGGTATTAAACGTTTAATAAAATTAGTCATAGTTAAAAAAAAATCATTTAAATAGCATATAAATTTTAAATCCACAATAACATGTACTAATACATAGTACATGGGCGATCGAGCTTCGCTCGGAGCTCTTGGTCAGAAGTACAATTTTCTTTTTAATTTGGCTTAAAAAGAAACAAAAACTAAAAACTTGAATAAATATAAAAAAAAAACAAAAGTAAAAACTTTATATCCGACCGGGAACTTTATATCGAACCCGGCCAACTGTTATTGTCAATTTTGCGCCTTGGCCGCTTGACCACGATGCTTATGCCCGAGCATGCGAAATTAGTGAGCATATTTTACGCGGAATAATCGCGCGAAAGAAAACCGCTTGAAAACTCGAAAACACGCGTTTTTCTAGACATAACACTAATCTAGATGGATTTTTCGCCCCCGAAAACTCCCACATACCAAATTTCAGCGAAATCATTAGAGCTGTTTCCGAAATCGCCGGTATCAATTAATAATATACAAGAATTGCTCGTTTAAAGGTATTAGATTTATTAGAGACAGTCTCCTTTTGTTATCGTGTGAGCATCACCAACTTTACATATTTTAAAAAATCATTTATCATACGGAACAATTTTTATTAGTCGTTATTTTAAAGATAGCTAAAAATTTACTTCTATTAACATAAATAGTATTTACCATATTTTCCCCACAAGTAGTTCCGGGCGCAGCGGGTCGCAACATGGTTTTGCATGTGTTATTAACCAAGCACCACAAATGTTCGCAGAGTTCTGTCGGTTTCGCACAAACGACCGCTTCCGCACCAAACTGCAGATGACATTGAGACGCCGCATCAAACGTAACACCTAGGAAACAATATTTAAAATACATATTTTATTTACGTTCCGAAAATAGAAAAATTATAGAAAAGTGCTTTAAAAGAACTATGAGTTAGTTAAAACAGTACTTAATTGAAATAGAATTAAGAACACAAGATCTTACCAGCGGGTACTTCAGGATACACATATGGTTCCTCTTGCGACGGCCTGTCACTCAAACATTCCCCTAAGCCGGCACTGTTCAACAAATGAATAAAACAATTATAATTGTGACCCTAGCATTTTAATTAGAATGTCGCTATATCACTGCTTGACTGATTTACCTTATTATTGCGAAGCTTTGACTGTGTGTCCGAATAAGTTTAGACTGAACTAGTTTAACGACATCCGGTGTTATACCATAATTACGGTATTAATTCATAAGCCTGCAGGGCTACTTTCGATTTTATCAGATTTTAATTAATTAAGTATTGATGGCAATAACAGAATGTGGATCCAGCTCATTTGTCTATTTAGAGGAGACCGCCTGGCCGAAAGACATATAACATCAATCGAACCGCTACTACTTCTAGACTAGTTGTTTATTAGACTTTCAAGTAAAGAGAAAACACGAATGAAAACAAGTTGTAATTATTTATAAGTGATAATGATGTTGGCAATTCTGCAAATTATAAGTAAATGTATACAAAAAAAAAACTTCGTTGGAAAATAAATTTATTAGCCGTGTTGACAAACGATAAGAGCTGTATATGCAGATGTCGTGTTTTATCTTCTTTTTATCCCAGACAGTCAATTATAAATATATTTTTAATTAATGTTGTATAAATTGGCATACCTTATTACCTATAGAGCTTCAAGAAGTTAATTAATGATAATATTTCTTTCCGAAAATTTCTTTTAAATTATAACAGCTTGTTCCTCTCAGAACGATGGTATTGTTCTGCCAATTTTCGTTAAATTGTGATTCTCACCGTAAGATACAAAATAATAATTCTTTTTGAATAATGTAATTGGGTCGATTCAATCGAGACAAGATGTGATGCCATCACGATCTGCCTGAACGTTTATCTGAATGCTTATTGTAACTCAGAACAATTTTGGATAATAACTTAAGATTCATGTTATGCTTTCAATGCATGCTAAAGTAGAATTTTACGTGCTTTAATATTCTAGACTAATATAAACGAGTTAGGTAGTACGTGTCCTGCAAACTCGTTACTCAGCAAATTTTCTTTTCGGTAAAAATAAGATAAAATTATTTATTACCATAGCTTATTATATTACCTGATGTGAAATTCATATTGCTATTTAGCAATATGTGTTTCACATAAGGTAATATGATAAACGTTGAAAATGTTTTTGAAAATATTAAAATTAATGAAAAGCAATTTCGCTTATCTATTGACATTTTTAATAATAATATAGTAATACAAATAAAACTAGAATGATTACACTCTATGACTTACTCCAAGAAATTAGTGACGTCTCGTTTGCTGCAACGTGACCAGGCGACTTGAACGGTATCTGCTTCAAAGATTGGTGTCATGATATGCAATGTAGAGCCTTCACGTCTGTGACAGCCGATCTTCTCAGTATCGTGATATAAGCCGAAGCTGAAAACAAATGGCTTATGCTAATCAGTGCTTTTATGAAGAGATCAGAACCTCAATATTCTCTATTGGAAGTGGAAAAAAAATAAGTTCCAGTTGATCAGTAAATAGTTTATTACATAAGTTATATTGTCCTACATAAATATATTATGTAACCTTATTGGAAGTTGCAGACTATTTTAGTATTATTAATTTTTGTGAAAGTTAGGGATTATTTTTACTGACTTCTTTGTTACCATTATAATCAAATTGCATGTGGAGTTTACCTTTAAGTAATTGTTACACTATTACAAGAATATCTAAGATTGTATACTGATTATATAAACCGTGTAAACAATTGTTGGTGAACCTAAACAAATAAATAAATTACATTTTCTTACTATATGGATACATCTTAATATATGAACCTTCCACTTCTGGAATAATTAATAATTTCTAGTAATGTCGTAAAATCTTATGGAAAGCTTTTGAAATGATAAATTTATAAAAATCTTATTTTATCCATCAATTCCATACGAGCCTTATCTATTCTACCTGACATTGGCGAAGTAATTGTGCTATACTGGTGTCTTGTTGTTTTCAGTTCAAAAAGTGTTAATATGAAGTGTAATTACAAGGACGTGAAATAAAATGTATAGTACTGTGTAACAATTCTAATACTGAAATATGTAAATAAATATTTCTTTATGGTCACTATAATAATAGGAAATGTTATATAAGAAAATATATATTTGTTAAGGAAGTAAAGTTTTGGTTTATATATGACAGTGGAAAGTAGAGCAAGTGTCGTTGCATGTTCTTATCTCATTGATAAGAAAACACCTAGGATGTAGGTTGTGATTTAAGACGACTTCTGTGCATAACAACTGTAATCTATCTAAATTAATATATCAGAAAACTTAACTATATTTTAGTTTACTATCAGCAACATACTAATTCTATTAAAAAAAATATTTTGTAAATCATAGATTAAAATTCATACATACTTATAAAAACATTAAAAATAAACAATTTATCAAATTATTTGGCTTGTTGCAAAAAAGGCCTGGCAAAAGTTAATAAACTTAATGGTTGTAGGTACTATCTGCGTATGCCGAGTCGTTTATAACCAGCGGTACCTATCGTTGAGGTTCAGTAATAAGTCTGTCAATAAATCAAATTGAGCACGATTAAAAATTGTTTTTATTACTCTTAACTTGAGTAAATTTTATGCAACTAAAAATAACATTTTTCAATATTTACGCCTATTTGCTGTTTATCACTACATAATTTTATTAATGTTTTGTTTGAAAGCAGACACAGTTGGTACCCACTTATTTTTTAATAACACAGTTAAAGCAATATTGTAATAAGCATTATTATTTGTCTTTAGGTAAAGATAATACTTTTCTTCCGTATTTTTATCTAAATTTCTCAAATTATCTCTAGAATTATGATTCTTTCTTCTATTGTTACCTTATCTCTTTGAAAATGTTTTCTTTTTTTGAATTGTAGAGACACTATATATATGCTTTTATATACAAAAAAATCTTGATATATTTAATACATATTATAATTTAGCACTGTCATTTATGTATTTACATATTTTACTTGTACGCCAGAACGGCTGAACGAATCTGGATGAAATTTAGCACGAAGATAGATTATAGTCTGGACAGCACTTACGTTACTTTTTACCCCGGAAAAATGTACGGTTCTCGCGGGATAGATTTGTTTATTTTTGACAGAGCAAAGGATCGACTATCTTTTTCATACTACCGTTAAAACGTACCTAGGGACGAAATCGAGCGAAGCGAGGGTGAGTCGCTAGTAAAACTCTAAATTGTGGCATTTGGTATTAACCCATTCATTATTCTTTCTGATAAGGAATTGAAAAATATAATGTACTTGTGTGGGCCGATAGTGTGGCGTCAATGCACCGAGTGCATTGTACTCGACGAATGATGCATTCATATGTCTACGAGAAAGAAGGTCATTGGCTGTGCTGTGTTTGCGCTTACATAACTCGTGTTTATTTAAGATTGTAGGACTAATGCAAACTGTAACAAGTAACAAAACTGGTTTTATTATAAATAAATGTACACAGCATTATGTAGTTCTCCTTATTCATCAGTTAAAATTTTGGGAAATTTATCAGTTTTTTTTCATTCTATTCAGATTAGAATAATTTCATATTGAAAATATTAATTTTATTAGAGACTTCCTACAATAATTGTTTACTTCCAACCTGCCGAAGCCAGCGAGTAAACAAACGTGATGTAATGTGAAGTCGCTACCGACAGTATAGCGGCGCAAAACAAACACTATTTGAGTTTTCATAAGCTTCTTTCTCAGAAAGCAACGTCCTTGCGATAATCTCAGCTTAGAGATATGACTCAGTCGTTACTGAAGCGGTCGGCAACTGGTGAATTATTCTTAACACTGGATTATTTTTGAAGTGTTTCATAGGAAAGAAATATTACTATTGGTTGTTATGCTTTTAAACTATTACCGAGTAGTGCTGCATAAACACATGTACGCAAGGAAAGCATGTAAGATTCTTGTTTAAAATGAAAGCAGACGGTAATTGAGATTGTCGTGGATTGCGATACTGTTGCAATGTTTTAATGATCCGTTTTACGAGAGACCCCACGACGTAATTGTGACCTCACTATTACAATGTATGCATTATGCACATGCAAATATCGCCCATTGTTAAAGTAAAATGCGACCGAAGTGGTAATATTTTAAGAAATGCGACAACGTTTGTTGGAACATTCTGCTACTTCCAGGTATTTTATAGTTATTTACAAAAGTATATGTCATTAAACCGGAAGTTTGACTTACGTAAATATTTAATTAAATATTTCACATGCGCAAAGGAGTAAGAGAAATAATTTTGAGAAATTTAGAAGCGTTAATTGGAAGTTCAAGCAAAGTATTCTCATCGACTTTTGAAAATGTCGTATCTTAATTGCTTAGTTAATCAGGAAACTACTTATTATGAATGCAACCTCATGTAATAAATATGTGTATGCTATCAAGGGCTATTACTAAACTAAGATTAAATCGCGTGTCTCTAAAATGTTAACGCAGATAATAAAAGATTTATGTTCCGTTAAAACGTGATGCAAGTTCTAAATAGTAGGTTCTACTAATGCATTTAAATTAAACTTAATGGATAACATTTAAATAGTGTTAGCTTAATCTCGCTACGATTGGCTTAACCGAGTGTTTCATTTATTTACACGAATACCATTTCGGATTGTTTCTATCCAAATTGAAAGCGAAATAATTTTAAGATTAACGAGATAGATTTTGGTTGTATAGCCTAGTCTAATTTATATTTAGATTTCATGAATATAAATTTCAAGAAACATAGGTTATATAATTACTGTTATTTTTAGACATTAGTGTGTATTTAAAGTTTTAGCAGTCATTTTAATTATTTTTTTACAACCTTATTTAATTATCATGGCATTTCATTTCGTGTTATTTTATTAAATTAAAGAAAGCACAAACAGATCTATCCCACGGGAACCGCTCATTTTTCGGGATGAAAAATAACTTGTTGCTAGACCGGCAATATAAGGTATCAGCATGCTAAAATTTGCTAAATTAGGTGCATAAGTTATACGGTACTACCATGCAAAATTTCATTTAAATAGTTCCAACAGTTTCGGAGATTAGCCCGTACGAGCAGTCAAACAGAGAAACAAAAAAAAATGAAAAAATCTGGATTTGTTCTATTTCTTTTCTTATATCCCCCTGACTCGGTTTTGAGCATTTTTTTCTATGTACAGACATTCGACCGCTACAGTTTTATTATATGTATAGATAATAGAAAAAATAGATTTTTCTATCATTTAGAAAATTATTTAAATCTGTTATTAAAATACTTTTCAAATGTTAATATTTTTATTCTTTACTATTATAGCTTATTATGTTGCATCCAGACACGTGCAGGTGTACTTTATTCATGAATGACAATAGAGCTCAATGACGCTAATGATATCTTCGTTCAAATGCAAATGTATACATATATGAATACATTTATAGTGTTAATGTGTAGAGGATTAAAATTACCATATTATATGTATATTGTATCTTACTTGATGAATTTAGTTTGCTTTTGATTTAAACTTTTATAACATTTGAATTTATACTATTAATATTTATAGAATATTTGGTTTAAAAAGTTACAATATAGGTAATATTTTTCGTAAACAACACATGTAGGGGAATTGTGAAAATATCAATAATGCAATACAAATGTGTATTATGATTTTATTGTCTTCGTTTTCGATTCATTTGTTATTATGGCTCTGCTCTCTTCATAGAAACAATAATTTATATAGAAGTAAATAAAATAGTGTTAACTAGAATAAAAATTGGTAGCCATTTATATAGAAATACATACTTGTGTCCCAGTTCGTGTGTGATGGTGTGCGCTAGCATGATGCCGTTGTCCTCGTTGACTGAGCAGCTGCGGTCCGCCTTGCACATGCCCGCCACGTGCGCCACGCCCAGCGTACTGCAACAGTATTGCATACGTGATATCTATATCTTGACTGGTCTAATCAATTTGTAACATTCGTTAGGTCTTGCAAATGTCAATAATATTAAATTGTGGGAAGGACATGGGGTACTTTTTATCCCGGAAATTATCCCTTAAAGGGGTGAAAACGGGATTGAAAGTTTGTATTGGAAAGCAAGCTAGGGATGAACCCGAGCGAAACGAGGGTGAATCGCTAGTACTAAATATAGCTGATAAAATATTCTTAGAATTATTCATTACAGGATAACAGGTGTAGTAAACTGTAATGGCGTATTAATTATGGTGGTAGTTGCGAAGCAGCTACAGCGTGTAAATAATTAATGACCTAAAGATCGGCTCACACTTTCACATCAATATACAGAAGTAAAAAATATGTCGTGACGTTTAAGCATTTGTAGACAGACACGATCAGGCGTGATGTCTACATAACAATAGAACTAGTTTACGATAAGTCGTTAGTAACTAGATATATCGCTGTCCTCAGACGAGCCTCTTGTCATTGTATCACTCTATATTTATTACTCACATTAATAATGGCTTCAAAAATATATTTATTTATAAATAGTGTTATTTTTCAAATAAAAAATATTGAATCTAACAAATAATTTTAATATTTAAATGTTTATATGTTTTTATAGTATATGTTATATTTAGGCAATGTGTACGAGTTCTAAGACAGTTTAGTAGTAGTGTGGTTGGCGCAGACGCGGCCGGGAATAGGCGGCTAATAATAATATGCACGCGCGCTGACTCACACGGAAGCCAACGAAAAGCTCTATAAATTCCTTTTAATAAATTTTGTACTTTAGCACCAATGTGAGGATTGTGTAGGTACATGCTATTATTTCGTTGTTATAAATTATTTTAATACAAAATCAAAACATATATTAATAAATTGAAAAGTAAATAGAACGATTAAAAATATTTAATGGATTATATATTTATTATAAATGAAAAAAATGATTTAAGAAATAAATCATGACGTCGCGTTGTGCCTATTACGACACAAGTACGCGTTGATGTCTATTCTATTGAACAGGTGTGATTTTTAAAGACATATTGAAAAACAACAAAAATTGCACGTAATGATCGTTTTATCAATACTGATAATAATTTATGGTGCTCACCTTCATATTTAGACGCCAATAATTTGCAATACCATATATGAGTAATCAAATACAATTTTCGAGATGCAATCATAATAATTACATTTTAATGATTTAAGTTTTTGATGAAAAGCTTCCTTTTGTGTTTTGTACATTATGTAAGTTAACACAAATTTGTTCAGCTCGCAGGTGGTCGCTGTGTGAATTAGCTTAATAGCGTTTCGAAATATAAATGAGTAATACGCGGTGGGTTTCAGTGTTAAGTTTTAATTGAGCGCGAACTCAACGTGACGCCGCGTAGGGAGAGTGCAGGCTCGTTCATACCTACAACATGAGCTATATTGATTTGTATGTTATTTAAATATTTGATAAATATTGATAACCAATGTACGTGATGATATCATCATCTCTTACCTATTCTGAAACACTATTTTAAAATAAATCAATCATGACTTGGGGGTGTAAGCTACGAGTATATCGATATATATTAGTTGAGGTACTAGTATTTATCCTAAATGGATTCAAATAATTACAACGTTAAACGTGGTTCGAATATTAGCTGTTATATACTATAAAAACTTTTTAACATAAAATTAAATTTGTAATAACTTACAGCTGTTGCCATTTTCACAATATAATAATTATTTGTTGAAAAGTAACATGCAATTTAAGAATTACCAAGTGATTCTTTTGAGTTCAATGTTATTTGTAATATAGTGTATAGATTTTAAATAATATTAAATACATTAAATTATGAATACTATTAGAAAGCTATTTATTATGATATAGGGATTTCCTTAATAATATCCAATAAAAATGCTGGGACGTACAGATATTGCTGCATTAAAGCAATTATTTTTGTTTCCAAAATCAGATAACACACTCGTGAACAATATATTACCTTTGAAACTGCGAACGGGCAAGTGAGCGCACGCATCGTGTGCAATTTTCTTAGGATAAAATCATTCGTATTGTGTCGCTCAGGCGATTAAAAGAATACGTACATTCACTTTATTCGATCGTTATTGTAAAAAAGAATCCTTTATTTTAAAATATACATGATTTTTTACGTCTTTCCTGATTTAAAAAAAATTAAAATAGCATTCTTTATAGGTATGTACCTATATTATTGGAGTATTCCAGGAATACACTAGTTCCGATTACTACGTAGATATAAAATAATTTTAGCTATATGTAATATGTTACTCTGTTATATACGTGTTATTTATAAGTAAATGAACAACTAATTTAACATTTATCTAATTTTATAAGGTCATATAGGTTTATGTAAAGAGCTTCATCGAGAATTTAACTCAGAGGTGAGATAAGTGGGCGACACGCAGACTGCGCGGCGTCACCACTCGCAGCATACAGTTCGTAACAACTTTATATAATTGCTTTTATGTAAATAAATATAACATTAAGTTTACTCTTTTTTTATTTATACGTTTTTATATAATATTATCCAATATGTTTATAAAAATATTTTAGCCAAAAAACATAATTTCTTCAACAAAAATATTACCAGTCATGTAAAAAGCAAAATGTAGGTAAACATATTTTTTAATGTCATTGATGCATAATGCATTGAATGAAACATTGGGATTCTGACAGCCGCCCAGGGGTTCGACACCGTTACAAACAGACTCATTGTCTTTTGATTGCCGTTTTCTGAGAACACTTCGACTACTCGTTTGTACCGTTTACCGAATACATTGGGCTTCCTTATTGCATTCATTACATTCGTTTTTCGGTAAGTTACGTGACCTGTATAGAAATCGTAGCGTGAAAAGAGAGCCTATTTTATATCATATAACATAAAAACTATTTTTTTACTATTAATAATGTTATTAAAAATAAAATATTATGTACCATGTGTTATAAATTAATAATTAATCATGAGAGTCAGATATATCTGCTTCCTATCAGCCACCACTTTTACAGGTTTGTGGATATTCATATGTACAACACACTATAAATAATTCAATGGCGCTAACATTATCTTCTGCAGCTTATCTGGCTGAAGTGTTTTATAGGAAATTAGGTGGCAGACAGGCGGCGTTGTGCAATGTATAAAACTTAACATGAACGAAACGAAAACCACTCGTATTATGTAACACTATGCTTGCTTATAGGCTTTTGTTAAAATTATGAATGCCCATTTTGTATATACTCGACATCCTTGGCCTTAATGTCGGCACTTTGAAGTGACCGCTGACCGCGACCGGAGCTGTTAGCTATTTACAAACACCCGCAAAAAATATAATACTATACATTAATGGAAGCCTTGCGTACTTGAATGAATATTTTGGCAGCTAAATCAACAGACTGTATAAATTAATGATAATATATACTTAATTGCGTATAAAATATTTCGATGGGATTCTTTGTAACCTTGATTAATTTGTGGACGCTCTGTGCAAATGGCGAGACGGTTTAATGAATAAAAAATGTAATTATAGCATTCTTTTTCCTCTATTTTTTTTACAGCTACTATTTATTATCTTATGTATAAAAATATGAATATATCACGTGCCATTTCAACATTTTACATGGAAATATTAAAAGTATTAAAACGTATACAGAAGAACCTATGGACATACGTTTTGATAACAGGTGCTATGGATATCAATGCAAATAATAGTAATGCTTGAGTTTATTAAATTATAATAATAATTGTAAATGAACGGATAATTTGATATTTTATGTATAAGGTACATAATGAATTAGGTTGGTTATAAGTTTAATTTTAATTTTTAACTATCAGTAGTACCAATCGAAATGAATATTACTTGTTACACATATTCGTGAACGTTTTTCATTCAAGATAATCAATAAATATATTTGATAAAGGTGTAGTAAAATAAAAATTAGAAAAAAGGATATGTATTGGGATGATATCACCATTTTTTAGATTACTGCCTGTACGTTTCTGCCGCGTTTGAATGATTTTTAAGTTTTTATTACAAAAATATTGAAAAAAATTTCAATTTTTTAAATTAAATATTACAAGGAATTTATTTTACGTATAAGTAGGCATTATTCCATAAATATATATATATATATATATATATATATATATATATATATATATATATATATATATATATATAAAGAAAGCCAAATAAATCCACTCTTTTCGGTAAACACATTATAACTTATTGATATTAAAGTAATGTATGTACCTGTATATAATAACATGTACCTATCGATGTAAAGTGCCTATGACCATTACTTGCTATGTTAAGGTATATTACCTGGTAGAAGATCGCTCGTAATATCTGAGTTTTCTATTTTTATATTAGTTACTCACATCACCACTCTATTTACTCACTAACAGACACCCGCGTCTGCCTTTGACCTTGTCTCGAGAGATTGTATAAAAATATTGCAAATATCAATTAGGAAGGTTTGGCTACCTCTCAATAGTATGTCGAAAGGGTATAATTAAATTAACAAATAACTTAATTTATTAATGTATTTACATTTCTTTCACATGTTTATAGAAAATAGTAGCGCTTTTTACAATGATTTTATTCAATTTGTTAGTTTTGTTAACATTTAAATAAAGTGAACGTCCACCCACTTATCGTATTTGCTAAGATTAATGCATCCCACCTAAACATCGGTGTAGTTTGACATTAATCGCACCGTGGGCTGACTGATAGAGCCGTAACCAGCACACTATAGATTTAGTTTAAAGAATTACCTATAAAATTATCCTATACGTGTCGTAGGCGGGATAATTCTTTACGATATCAATTTTCTAAATGTTGCAACACGTGTCGTACTGTTTGGTACTTCTAATTTGTTTACTTTAAGAAGTTTTTTTTGGAGTTTCGGAACCTTTAAAAAATGAATTAAATATAAAATAAAATGATTTCATACCTACAAGGCGTGTCGTGTTGACTGCAGATATCTTGCCTGGTGACTAAAATAGCCACATCATGGTGATGAGGATCATCATCATCATTAGGATTTAGCTGATGCTGCCAGCGACAGAATGATGCGAGAGTGTAATCTGCGTTCGTAGTCACCTGCAGATCGGGCGCCGCCTGTATTTCCTCTACGAGAATAATCTTCACCACTACTACTTTTATATAATTTCCTATTGATGGATCCATATATAAAGATGATACCTAAAAAGAACCAAATAAATAAATTTTATGATTTGTAAACGATATCATAATCTGCTAAATATAAAGCAGGTACTATCAAAATTTAGGTGTAGAGTAATTTATCTAATAACAAGTGTTGTTTAGGCGCCAAATACACATAATACTTACAAAGATATTATTTATTATTATTATCTGCTTTTTATCAAAACAAAAATAGATAAAGATCGATATCTTCTATAAATATTTAGTTTCGATGCTTACCATGTTCATAATTGTGAGAAGATAAGTCTCCAAGTTGCCTTGATTGTGGAAATCGGTCATAGACTTATCGGCGACAAGTAGTACTTCAACATGTCGTGGTTTGCTCACAGAACGTATCGAGCGCCTAAAAGATTCGTTATTGCGCCTGTTTGCATGTTTCCTTTGAGAACGATTATTTTTCTGAAAACATAATATTATGTATTATACAACAGTATGGATAAAAAATAATATTTTTTTAGAAGATTAATTGGATATTACCTTGGTATATCTAGATATATTTTGCGATTCAACATCATGATTTTTTTTAAAATTTCTGGATTTCCACTGATATGCAGGTTCTTTCGTGGCACAGTTCTTTGATCGTTTTCTTCTTCTTCTTGTCCTGATACGTCTCGGCCTCTGTTCGTATCTTGATTTTTGTGCCGTTTTATTTTTATGTGAAAATTGTTCCAAGGAATTACTGTTCTCTAATGAGGAGGTCTTTGATGCTGAGGATAATGCTAATCTTCTTTGTTCCATTCGTAACTTCGACTGATGCCTTCTATATGCAACAGGATCTAGCCTCAGAGCTTCTAATCTCTTTCTTCTCTTTTCTATATACGCACGTCTGCGTTGATCCATAGTCTCTTTTTGACTTCTTACATTTCGTTTGGAATCGTATTCTAAATTATTTTTGTCGTTATAGTTTTGATTCATATTGATATATGAATTCGTTTTACTGTTTACTTCTCTCTTTCGTCTATGGAATGCCTGAACTTTGTCAACAGCAGATCTCTTAAAAATTACATGTGGTCGTCCAGAAGAGTCATCGGTGGGTATATTGTTTGAAGGTTCTATCCAATATTCTCCTTGCTCCGTTCTTAAAAGACCTGCCTATAAAATATTCTCAATCAGTATTCTTCGGACATTTAGCCGAATTAATAGTTTTATTGACCCTGGTTACATTATACTCATATATTTTAAAATTCACTAGTGTGAGAATTTTGCTATAATAATATTGATCGATCGATTTTGTTGAAATCCTACATTGATGTATTATTACTAAAAACGTTATATTATAAAGTCGTTTGGTGATTCACTTTTTATAATGTAGTATTAGCAAAATCAAAAGTTTCTAAATACCGAATCGTCTGTTGAATGTCAGACCGGTTTAGAAGGCAGTGGGTCAACAAATCTCGTGTCTGTTTGCTGGTAACGTTAGATAAATTGATTGATAAAGAGGCCGACGCAGTTTTGCGCAAAATTTAATAGAAACTATTCAATTGGTATCAGATGGGATGATATTTTATGCCGGTTTTGTGATCTTGCTAGATTGTTTAATGATTTATTCATGATAAGCAGCAAATAGAAAACAAACTAGATCATGTTCAAGGATTATAATCGCTCGTTAGATCTCTGTAGGTATATTATGAAAATTATTGAGGTATGACATGTAAAAATGTATCGGTCACAGGTTTCCAGCTTTATATGATTCACTTATATATTATTTTTATTTGTTTATAAAATATACCTAGGTAATTATGGAAGTAAAGAGAAAATTAGTCACTGAAGTTTTCTTTTGTAACTCTGTTGGAGATGCTCGATTCTTTTTTTTTTTTAATTGTAAATACATAATTCAAATAAATCAAATTATCAACATATTAACTGCACCATTTAATGAATACTGTTATATTGAGATAATTTAATCCCTCAACGACCGCGGACACGCCGGGGTTACAGTTAACAATAGATTTCTTAGAAATTTACCTGGAGGTGTTAACTGTGTAGATATTCATATGACAAGTGGTAACGAGCACTGCACGTTACGAGACAGATCTTAATCAGTCGTAATCACATAAATTGCATAAGGAGTAGAATGAAAATATTATTGAGTAACCAGTATTAGGAATAGCGTAATCATTTGTAAGCAAAATTATATGCCGGTACAATCTACCGCTCTCATCTACGTTGTTATTAAGTTGAGCGACCGGCCACTCGACCAGCCTGTATGTCGCCGGCCTTGTGGCTGGAAGGCCGCGAAAGTCGATCATTGCAAAGCAATTTATTCATTATTCAATTTTTTATTTTTGTTAGAAATCTCACATCTATGAAGTCAATATATGCATACATGTATACATATTAAATACATACCATAACGTACTAAAGAGGCTCTAAATTTTTTAGATATTATTAGACAGAGTTGTTTTATTTGAGTTTTATTTAAATCTATACATATAATAAAATTCGAGTCGAATCTATACAATAAATATTTTTCGGAAAATCTTATTGAAATAGTCATTATTATCGACACAGAGGCCGAATTTATAGTTTTTAGAATTTTCATCTGTCTGGGAACGCATCACGAGAAAACCAACGGACAGATTTTGATGAAATTTGGTATGATGAGCTGGTTATCCGTGTTAACAAAGGAAATATTTAATGCGGAAAAATATCTCATCTCTGAGAAATCTATACTAAGCGTTAAAACGCATATAGGGATGAACCCGAGTAGAGCGAGGGTGAGCCACTAGTTATTGTTATAAAGTTACTAAAATTATAGTTTAAAAGAATTTATTTTTTAACTAAATTGTATTTATTCTAGCAAATTACATTTATTTTTGACAAAACACATGTTTTTACATAAAATACGCGTAGATACACGTGAGCCCATAAATATAATATAACTGGAAGTAATTTAGAGGTATATACGCTAAAAGCTTTTAAATATAAATATATATATATATATATATATATATATATATATATATATATATATATATATATATATATATATATATATATATATATTTAAAAAAATATAATAAACTTTATGAGATATCTACAATTTTGCGTACAATATTTTTTATGGACGCTTTTGTTTGTAAGGTGCGGAAAGAAAATTTATTATTTTATCATTTGTATGAGCACAGTAGCACTAATATCTATTTCATATACGAGTACTTCGAATTCATTGTTTATATTAGAAGTGAGTGTTGATATTAAACAAAACTACTTGAACGTCGTTGTCGGTTAAGTGATAGTGAAGTGTTCATGGATCATTTGTCCTATTTTTTACTTTTAAATATTTAAATATAATATCGCATGAAAGCAAGTATAAAGATACTAATATTTAACAATGTAAATGAACCAAAATAAAAAATCTTTTCGTTTGTCTATTATGCCTTATGAATTTAAATGATGGTATATAATATATATAATTATAATAAAAAGTAATTGATGTTAATTCACTTTTGTTTTAAATATAATTTCGTAGCAAAGTTGCTATCATGCGGTAGATCATATAAACAGGTTCCGAACACCTCATATATTATCATAAAAAACATTAAAGCCACAGATAATGGCTGTTTGTACCTTTTTCGTAGAATAATTTTAGATTCATTTTATTAAATTACGTTTAAAACGATTAATTGCTATTTTATCTTGGTAACAAAATTTTAAGTTATACATAATTTTTTTACTTTTATTTTCGTAATCATTCAATGTTTTAGTAGGTAATGCCTATACATTGAGAACATGTTAATTAGTCCGCGAAGTAAAATAATTGATTTTTAAGATCAGATAGGTATACGAAAGCGAATGTGCAACTTTGTTAAAACCTTCTATGGTTAATCGTATAAGATAAAAGTCGAGATAAGTCCATTTCTATGAAAGAAGATAGTTTGATACAAAATAATTTATTCGAATTTGCTGTTAACTATATTATATGCCTACAAATATTATATATAATAATGTGGGTTGATTAAGAAAGACAGGTAATTATGGACCAATTAAGTTTCATTTATAAGTTAAATTGAATGCAAAATTATGATTCGCGAAACATATGAATGCTTTAAATAATATTAAATCGGAGTCTACCAAGATCATTAAAATTTAAATTATCTTTAACCACTTACATTTTTTTTAATAATAAGTAAAATTAATACATAGTGGATTATAACAAATATTTATTTAATATTTATGAGTAGGTATAATATAAATATATATCATCCACTTAAATTGTTTAATGAAGCATTTCAAGAGCTTTTATACATAGTTACAGGTAACAGGAACTGTCTATAATTAAGTCTAAAAAGTTATCATTTATATATAAGCGCTTTAGAATATTATTATGATTTACAACCCACATGCTCATAATTTTTGATCATAAAACAACAAAAAATCTTATCATGATTACGTTTAACGTACGACTGAAAGGTATCAAAAAACAAAGAAGACGTATGTAATATAAAAATGTTGCCATACAAAGCTGAGTTGCGGCGGATAAAGAAAAATAGGCTTCGTTAGCTTGTCGAGCGATAATACAATCTTTAAGTATTTTTATTTTCGATTTGTATCAATGCTAAAGAGCTTTTTCAAATATTAATTGCTAGATATGTAAAAATATGGCAGCTAATGCTAATTAAAAAAAAACTAAAAAGATAGCAAGTGTTTCAAATTAGTTATTAATTATGTTATATTAAGGAAGTTTCCGTATTTCATTTAACAACACATTGAATCCATATTTCCGTGATCAGATAACGCGTTATGCGGAATATACTACGAAGTATGCTATAACTATATAACTGCTTTATATCTACGCATTATGAAGCTCATTAGAAAACAAAAAAGCTCTACAAAAAATATTAAAAGCATGTTTAAATTCAACATCAGCATCTTAAAGGTAATTTCGGCTTTGAAACAAAAGGTTTAATTTTAATTGAATCCATAAAAAAGCGGGGGTTATCATAATAAAAAGATGCACTAATTGAAATATCATATCTGCAATGTAAAGTTCAACTTCTTATTTTATTTATTGTATATAAAACTGATAAATTAAAATAACTTAGCAAAGTAGTAGATATAAACGGATACTTTTTTATTTTATTTTCAAAATGCAACCAACAAGGACCGCACGCACGGAGCACTGTAGGGCCGGTTTAGAAACGTTGGTATTTTTGTAGCAATTGGCATCTTTACAAGATTAATGGAGAGGTATACCGATTCTTCGATTACTCAGAACGACTCTACAATAAAATAAAGGCCACAATTTATTTGAAAGTGTAAATTATCTATAGTGATTAATTTTCAACGACTTCGATGTGTTCAGTTTTAATTTGATAAACATATTTTTTATAGTGATACTAGATATTAAAGATGATCACGTACATATAAATGATCTGATTTAAAAATAAAATAAATTATGTATTATCATAATAATATGTAAAGTATATAAATATTACATTAACTTTAAAAAAATTACTTACGAGTCCATCGCAAGCAGATATAGCAATCTTAGACTTTGGTTGCCCCCTAATAGAGCCCGTGTAATGGCACGAGGTGGCCGACTCCTGCGGCCGTTCGCGCGTGCGCCCGCGCACGCCGTGCCTCTCCACCACCATTGACGGTGGAATAAATGTCACTGACGGCCTGTGAAATTAAAATTTTATTCATGTTTCTGCTGAATAACACTTTTATATATAAAAGAATACACAATTATTAATTATAATTTAATATTTTTTATATTACTGCTATTATTAAATAAAATAAAATAAAATAAAATTATTGCTTAGAAAGAATTGTCTTCGTTAACGAATTGGAACCTGCTATCTATTAATAAAAAGTTTAACTTAAACTTAACTTTATATTAAAATATTTTCAAATTAACTAAGAATTTTACATATCATCATAAAAATGTTGTCTGCGTGTATATCACCCTTGAAAAGAAGTTTTTTACGGGATCTTACAGGATAGCAGTCCGGGAAGTTCAAGTTGAAAGCATGCAAGTGTAAAATTCTATTATGCGCTACACAATGGAAACATGTACCGTAAATACGACGAGAAAATACCATAGTGACAACACAATAAAGGAGTATTTATTATAAACTGTAAGTTCGTTAGCCGCTCAGCCGGACCGCAGTGTAATATCCAAACTAACTATACAATGTAAAAATATATAATTTATATATTAGCTTATATTTTGTATTAGATCATCTAAATAGTATGCCGTTTCTAGACAAAAAAAAATGATAATTGATATAAAATATATTCTATATTGCTTTTGGTTACTATAAAAAGGAAAGTATGAATTTAGGTTTCAAATCACTCAATTGATACAAGCAAATATTTCCTCTGTTTAAAATTAGTACTGATCTGCACATATAATAAAATTGTAACTAAGCCGAATCTGTACATTAAATACTTTTTGGAAAATCTTATTGAAATAGACATTATTATCGATACAAAGGCCGAATCTATAGTTTTCAGAATTTTTGTCTGTCTGTCTGTGACCGCATCACAAAACACCACTGGAGGGATTTTGATGAAATTTGGTATGATGATAGCAGGTTATCCGGGTCAACATTTAAGATACTTTTTATTGCGGAAAAATATCTCATCTCTGAGAAATCTATACTAAACGTTAAAATATAACTAAGTAGGGGTGAACTCGAGCGGACCGAGGGTGAGCCACTTGTTAATTTAATAATATTAGATTAATTGTGCGTCAAAAATTTAAATGAATTAGTTCACATAAACTGATTTTCATCAATTACAAAACCTATATCGAGATATTCAGTAATGCGTCAATAAATATACATACTTATGTAGTTATTGAAAATAAAGCTTTCAGAAAGATCATAGCAGAGTTTGGCTGACGCAAGGCAAAGCACCACAGTAATTGAATACTATTTTACATGTACTAAAATCATAAATTTGTTGGATATAAACATAATTGGTGTGATATTTATGTGTAATATTTAAACGTAATAAATAGATAGAAAGTAAGACTGTCGCATGTTTATCGAGACTTAAAACTTGCAAAATATTTACATATTCTATGTGAGAAAGTAATTGCGATTATAATTATAAAACAATTTAACATATTAATTATTTTGAAAATTTTTATCACGACTTTGAAATAATGGACAGATAGATGCATAGCAAAAACTTTCATAAATGCATGTGAGCTAAGTAAAAAACTCAACAAATAATTTAGAGAGAGAATTTTATTATCTTGTTCAGTTACTTCGAATTGCTTAGTTTTACGAGCAAAATCAATATTTTAACATGAGTGAACATATAAAATACTCAATTAGTATTTACATATAATTGAATTTCAAAGTTAGAAAGTTCTACGTGTTTCAAATTAAAAGTTTCGACCGATTTTTGAGTGAAGCATGCATACAATATTTGCTTAATAGCTGCTATATAGAATTTTATTACTGAAATAAAAGCCCGTTTCATTAATTGCTGCTTTAACAATTCTATTATTTCCAAATTCGAGGTTTCTAATACTATAATTATTTGAGAACAAAATTTAGCGGAACAAATTTAAAAATAGTAGAATGTCTATCATAACTTCATTATAAATTATAACAATTTTCAAGTGTTTGTTATTTGTTTAGTCTGACGTCCATTTAGGTAGGTATAAAAAGTGTTGTAAAGTTAATAAGTAAATTATCCAAAAAATATGTAATGAATACAAAATATCACGGAATACTCTATAAGAAGTATATTACAGTAAGTTATTTTATAATACGCTTTAATTATCTACAACCGTCTCTTTATTTCAGTAAGGTGTGTAATTATTGCCATATTTGGAAGAATATGAACTTTCACTCCTTTAAAATAATTTTCTTATAACTTACATAAAAGTAGAAAATTTAGGAGCTTTTGTATCACAAGTAGATGCCAATCCAGCTACGAGAACGATGAAACATCGAAAGTTTTTTGGATCGCAGTTTTTTTATTAAATATCACAATAAATAAAGATCTAGTTTATTTTTCACATAAAGTCACAAAAGTAACTGTACAATTTTAACCAAATTACCCTAAAAGTAGTTTAATCTATGAAATGACTATGATACAGCTATTATATTACCGGATATTTTACGCAGATAGCAATCTATTTAAATATTGATAAAGTTAACAGTTAAGACATTAGAATGCATGTCGCATATTAGGTTTGTTTTGTATTACTCGTTGAACACATAGCCTTGGGAACGGAAGGTGAGCTGTCGATCGGCAAGCAAACAGCTCGAGTGGCGACTGAGCACACAGATAAGACTCATTACGGCAATTAGTAGAAGCAAATATGGCCGCCCCAAATACACGTCTGCGGAGGGCGACGGCTGCAAAGTGGTCACAAGATATCCGCTCTACCACTCCGAGCGCTCCAGCTGAGCTCGATACCACAGCTCGTTTTGGATCCTTTCATCATTGTTCTATAAATTAGTTCCTTTTATTAAAGACATTTGAATTTAAAATTAATGTTTATGGCAGACGTCCAGATCAACCACGTCCTACAATTGCGTTGTGAGAACATAGAACGGCTTCACTGTGGTTGAGTAAAACGAGTTGATTATTTTTATGTTCTAATATTACTTTGAATCTCATGTGTAAAATGTGCCACTTTTGAGCTAACTAAAGTTATTTTACCGGTGTTATGTTTTATTTAATAGAGAATAAATATTTTAATTGGGTTCTAAGTTATAGATAAACGGGTTTTCAAACTCAATTGATGTTAATGTATTGAATTTAACCAATGCAACTATGTAAATAATACTATGTTAAAGCTTTAAAATATAATATGTATTATTTATAATATAACAATATTTGATAGTTTAATTACACGAGAAGAACTATTTATAAAATAATAAATATAGAATAATAATTTTTGGAAAAGGAAAGTCTCTATCTACTATACAATAAAATTCTGAGTCGAATCTGTATATTAAATATATTTTTTTAAATCTTATTAAAACAATCATTATTATCGATATAGAGGCTTAATCTATAGTTTTCAGAGTTTTTGTCTGTCTGTCTATCTGGGAACGCATCACAAGAAAACCACTAAAAGATTTTGATGAAAGAAATACGATGACAGTTGGTCACTATTTATTACGGAAAAATATTTCATCTCTGAGAAATCTATACTAGCTTTAAAATGTAAATTATAAATGTTAAAATTTAAATTAAAATATAAATGTTTTAAAAAAGTGAGCAAATGTTATTGATTTTTTTCTATGATATGCAGTAAAATGTATGTATTATCAATTATCCAGATACAAGTATTCGATTTCCTTTTAATATTCGTCTAAGAATCAGTATATTTTATCGAGCTTCAGTGTCAAATACGTTGTTATGATCCTTCATTATATCGAGTATGCTATAGTAGTGAGAAATAAATCCCTTAGGCGCTGCAGTTACGACACCCTGCTGCGTGAATCCTTAATTTTATTAGTCTTTTACGAGGCCTTTGCACTTAGACCTTGTCATACACTTAAATTGAAAGTAAAGTTTCTCACAGCCATAATTCATTTTAAAATAGCACGTCATCTATTATCAATAAGCACTCTACATTAAAGGTGGTAGAGTGCTCTTTCCTTAATAATTTAAAATATCAGTAAAAATATCAGTCATTTCTCTTTAAAGTTAATTCAACCAAAAATATATTTTGTCTAAATTATCATATGTTACTTGTATCAAACAGTATTAGTGATTTAGTGTATCACAAACCAGACCAAGGCCGCTGAAATTATAAATATGTCAATTTGTTGAAGTTATATTATGTCGTTGAGAAATGATACACAAATTGACTACGTATCAAATGTTTTATGTAGTAACAGTAAGTAGGTCTAGTACAGTTTGTACAGCAATTAGAAATATTAAAATATGTAGCTATTATTTGTTAATAAAATTTTAGTATTAGAATTAAAAGTTGATATAGTGGCTATTATTGTTATGTGACTTATTTTAAGTATGCCGGCTTGGCACCACTCGGTTGTCGGCAAATTATCCGCCTGACGCAGGCGCGTAGAGCCCGGCCGGTGTTGCCAATGAGTAAATTTATTACCGATGGCGCCAATTTATCCACCATTAGCTTGCAACGATTAATGCATTTCAGAATTCTCGCTTTGAAACTCTTAACCGCATTCCATATAAAGATCAATCTGACAAAAAATCAATTTAATATTTATGGTTTAACGCCTGCCTCTTCTTCCAAGTATTCTCAGCATTTACACTATACTTAAACTTTTATACGTACCTATAGATTGACATTGTGTAATATTGGATATTTTTTAAGCTCTATATTTTAAATGTTTTAATGGCTAATATTTAATAATATAAACCTAGTAAGGAAATATCGAAAATGCATCGCATATAAAATTTCGTATTTAGATATTAAAAAACTGTATACTTTGTCCATTGTTCTTTGATATCTTTCTTATATAATGTATGTAGGTTGTACATATTTTTATAGACTTTTTGATGTATACTTGGAAAAATAAGGGCAGTATATTACATTATTAAAAAGCAAAGAAAGTTACATTTCAAACATAATTGTATATTGCCCATAGTAACATTACAATACACGATTATGTACTGCATATATTATAAGCGTAAAAAATAAGGAAATAAGCTTTTAAATTAAAGTAATTACTGCATACAATGGACGAATAATCATAATGGCTCATTGCACAATTTTGTGGCACTCGCTTATTGTATATCCATAATTGTAGTATAAATATGTATGAATTGATGATCTTCGAACACCATACGAAGCCGTTCATACTATCAAGTTTTTGTTGCTTCGCCATTAAAATGCATGAGCATTGCATCTGGGTTTCCTCCACATATGTAGATATTTAACGAGGTCACACATGATAGGTACTACATGCATCAAGTTTGAAAACGTTTCTTGAGTGAATAAATTAAGAATCAATCAATGTTCTGTCATTTTAATTTCTGTTGTTGCGTTTTTTACAATCCACTGAATTGCTAGGAAATAACAAACGTTGAAACTCATTGTTGTATTTTAATATTTTTATTTGTAGGTCAATTTGCCAACAGGTGAAGGCAAAGGCCTTAATCAATACTGTGTTATGATATAGAAAGTGCGTAATCGCCGTATTTTTGTATGAAATGCGTAAAAAACTGCACGGGCAGCTTCTCAGTAGCGTTGCGTGTCGGTCACACGAGTGCGAGTGATAGCCGTCTTTCCCAGAAATGATTGCATGAAAACGCGACGCTTCCGCGGTGCCTTCGCTTTGATCCTCATTGCATTGCAGTTACTCAATGATTTAGCCTTAATATAAACTGTGCCACGAAACGTTATCTAAACTGGCTCCTCAGACGAACTAATTTATTTTTGTGCTAAGTGATACTAATTATGACCAAGATACGTAGTAATAAAAATAGGTGGCACGTTTTATATTACCATAATTTTACGTATAAGTGCATACAGTTTTGAAAACGCATACGATACAGTAAATCACATAGAAGTTTACGTAGATTTCTTGATTGTTATTTAAATTATATTATAATTTTACATACTTACATATATACGAGTACTTATATAATCTCCATATATAGTTTGTTAGAAAATTATGAAACACTTAAATCTTGATTTTTCATTAAAAAAAATGTACGTAAATAAATAAAAAAAATTCAAGAATACGCGATGCATGGAAAGGTCGTATGGGCGATAGATTGAACAGATATCAATGAGGTGTGCACAGTATATTTATTATGTAGGTTTCCTTATATCGGAAAACTCTCGTGACCCAAAAAGGGACATAATATGGATAGAAAATAAATAAGAAACTCTTATAAGGGCATGAAATCAAAGGAATGAAGCGTTTATATGTTTTCAATGTAACACTTAAACTTGAAATCGAGGTTGTAGTTCTAATTTTTTAAACTAATACAATCATAGAGATATTTTTCCGTACAAATAGTTTCTTTGAGTTTATAGGTTATACTAAAAAGTTTTATTTCAAAAACATGTTTTATAAAAAAAAATACCCTATTTGTACATAACTTTGTATCCACTAGCTACAGATATTATATGAGTAAAGGATAGACTCTATTCTTTACTTTATATTTTTAGATTTATTTACTCTCTATCCGATAGAGAGTAAATAAATCTAAAAATATTTACAGTTAAGCTTACATTATACTGGTAGATTGATTATTTGATCTGTATAAATATTCATTTTAATGAATAGCAAATGAGTTGACGCGTAGCATATTAATTGAAAAGGCACTTAATATCATCACTTCTACGTAGTCTCAAGTTTGGGCCGTCTCTTGTGTTTATTAATTTTATGTTGGCCCGCTATTCTAATCTAAGGCCAGATTGTGTTGATTTTATCTTTTCATTTATTGCATTATTCGCAACAAGAATGCTGTTCGGGACTGGATTAGGAATTCATTATATCTAACTCTAGATAACAAGCCTAAGCAATGTTAGTGAAATTTGTGAGTAGCGGTTTAACACTCATAAATTCACATTTTTTTTTTATAAATGCTATTTAATATATTTTTAGAAATTTAGAACCTTTGTGTTTAACTAATAAGTTATACGATTGTCAAACAATTGTGATCTAAATCGAATATAAAGGTTAGTTTTATATAGTGTTGTAACTAAACATATATATTTATGTTTTCGCAAAAAACAAATAATAGATTGCTAGTAAATACAAGCAGCAAATTTAACTTTTTTATAAAAAAAAAAACGAAAATAAAAATAAATAAAAAATCTCTTTGGTAAGTAGTGCATGTATTAGGCGCATAGCCAACAGCGTGTACGAAATTAATATATACTTCTATCCAGAATAAATAAAGAAGGATGTGCCTCGAGTTAGCATTTCGTTTTTATTTCATTGTATAAACAGATATTTAATTAAAAACAATATGTATACTTTGCATAGGAAGTGAAGTGAGTTAAATCAAAATAAATCTGACAGTGGAATCTACATTTTTTTCATTGCTTGCTGATTAAAATTGGCTATAAATATTTTCTCTTCAAACTAAATATTTTGAAATCGTGTATTTTTAACATAAAAAAAGGTCTTACAAACGACGGTTGATATTAATTTATGATATTTCTAGGCGTATACATAAACATATCAGTATATTTCAGTATATTTTATCAACCATTTTATCAATTGTTTAGCTAATTTTGTTATACACCAAAACAAATCTAAGTTGAACATTCTAATTGGGGTTTCATCATTATTTTCGTGTCACTTGTTATTTGTATAACCTTTGTCATATCTATAGATTAGCGGCTCACCCTCGCTTAGCTCAGCTTCGTCCCTAGGTACATTTTAAATAGATATAAATATTTATTAGCAAGTGTTATCCGTATAAATTATATTTTTTTCGAGAATTTTTCTGATGTAGTAACAGTTATTCTGCTATTCGGGGCGGAGACAAATCCAACAAATTAAAGATCATAAATACCGGTCCAGACGGTCTCGAGTTATAAGTGTTGTAATAAATCCGACTTTGTTTTATGTATATATAAATATTTTTAGCACTAAAATAACTACTATTCTGAAAAAAGGCAGATAACAATTTTATTTTCATTTTTTCATAAAGACATTGTTATTTATCTGGTTTGTTTAAATAGGCCTACATATTCGACCACATATATGTATATTCTACATAATATACTATTATGAGAAAAAATAATGATGTTAAATTTTATCCCTCAAACTGGAGACAGAGACGGATTTATGAAGATTTATGTGTATTACTTGGAAATCGCCTGTTCAGAGTGTTTATGGTGGTACGGTCGTCTCAAGGTCAAGATGTACAGAATTTTATTTGTAATGACTGGACTGTTTGTCTTTTTATGATTTTTTTTTGAAGTTACACTAAAATTTATACTCATAAGTGTTATTTAATATCAATACTTGGCTACAAGTTTAGTGACAAGATAAAAATGACTGTGTAATAAACATAAATTAAAATAGCAATTACTCTATTTTTTCTAGTAAATACGTAATACTTATTTACATGCTGATTATATTTTATTGCAATAACTATTTTTGGGGTCATTGAATTACATGACTCATTGGAAAAATTAAATATGCATAAGTTTATAAATATAGAGCTGCTGTATAAAAATTAATGTTAAGCTATCATTCAAGTGTTAATTTGAGAATTTTGTTCGTCTCATTAGCGTCTGTAGCGTTAGAGCTAGGAAGTGATTTCGCAGTTCACTTATTGAAACAAATTGGTATCCATTTATTACTTTGCATCCGGCATGTCACTTCTATCAAGAGAAATATGATACCTTGAGTTGAAAAAATATACTCTAATAATGTATTGGGATGTGAACAACGATGTTGCACTCTTTTATGAATTAGAGCATATCATTATTGTAGAAACCTTCAAATTAAAGAAATATCTATTACTTAAGTATAGGTATTAAGTAAATTCATGTTTATTTTTTATGTGATGTGATAAAATAAAAAGTTATATTTTTATTTGAATATTCGCTTACAGAATTAAATTTTCCACTTTCGCTTTTGATTCATCGTCTCATTGTTACGCTCGCTCTGTAATAGCATCACGTATTTTATGACATTAATCATGATTTATTATATCAATTTAGGTCTATTCTTATGATGAATTCATTTCGAAGGTAAGTGGGTGTGTGTTTAGAAAAAGTATGACTTTGATTAACATTACTTTATCCATTATCGTAAGTCGTAACAAGGGAACAGGAAACAAAATAATTAACAATTTAAACATGTATAATTCAATGAGATGTGTTACGACACGGCAAAGTCACATAATGTTATAAAATCATTAGCTCGGAACAAATACAAGTAAATGTGACTCGTAGTGATAGCGGCGACAAGTTCAAATACTCGAGAAGGTCGAACTGTGATAGGTGCAAAATAAACTGTGTCGAAAGAGTACTGAGTCTGAGTGATTCAGTTCACAGTCGGCAACAGAGGCCGCGCGGGACGCTCGTTTCATGTGTTTTATTTTTCCTTTACATTTCAATGAACTGTTACGTTTTAGAGATAATTGATATAGAAATATATAAAGTTACTAGTAATATTTTAGTTTTAATGTAACTTTATAACACTACCTATGAATGTACCTGGAATTAATAGGTTTTGGTCTAATATGAAAAATATAATATTTAAGAATACGTCTGAGATGTCAAGTAGATTAGTTCAAAAAACTGTTTTTAAAAAGAAATCTATTAGAAAATTTTACATGTAATCTTCACAGGAAAACCATGATACACATGTTATTTATATCTCGTTATTGCTTGATGCTACACGCATGTGTGTTGCACTAAATAGTTCACCAATTTTCACGGAAAATTCAAAATATTTTAAAGATTCCAAGATTTTTACATTTCCTGCTGTAAATACTTTTTCCTGTACATAAATACTAACCTCTCGTTTCCAAACAAATTTAAAGTTAAATAGATTTTTAAAGAGATTTTAATACATTTAAATTTTAACATAAAACTGTCATCAACTCGCATTAAATTAGCATAGACTCATTTATTGTCAACTATACGGTTAGATAATACCTCAAGATACATTTAGTTTTTGAGATAGCGAGCATACGTCACTTTGATATCATTACAGTCACTGCTCTTTTTAGTTTTACTGCATAAAATATATGTACATATATTATATATACGAATTTGACGCTGATCGATGCAAGAGAATATGCTGAATGGCTTGATTTACCAGTTACCACGTAGTATAAATATAACAACAGCGCATGTTTTCATATAATTTCATATATTTTAAAAAACGCTCACAATGTTTTTAAAGTGTTAATATTATATATAAGCTCCTCCATCTTTACATATGCCTAATATTATATAGTAAACATATATCTCTTTCACGCATACGACTATAATAAAAAATAAACGTTTTGTGAGCAGGCATTAAAAATTATAATGATAAAAAATAAAAATTTACCTCAGGTCCAGCCTAAGGTCTCGCCCGTCAACAGTGAGGTTGTAATGTACTGTGTGGGGTAGTTCATGCTCCGTTGCGTGTAGATCACGACGCGCGCGCGCATGTCCATGTGCATGCGCATGTTCGAGCGCGTGCGAGACAAGCTCGCCCTCCCGCGTCACCTTCACTGGCGTCGAGATTTGCACTTGCGACGTGTCCAGGTGCCGATGCGAATAGATACCTGTAGAGATAGTATTTAAGTATATAATTGATATTTTATAGGCTCTATTTTATTATGGGAGATGTGAAGAAAAAGAAACTACATAAATAAAAGATTTAGATTTAAACGGTCGTGTTTTTGAACTGTACCCAAACGTACATACGCATTTAATATAATTATAAAATAGCAAAAAAAATCTAATTAAAATAACATAATGATTAATAATTATACAAAGCAAGTATACGACAACATATAACATATAAAAACTGGTCAAATGACTCGCACTAAGGATTTCTACTACTTTTCAATATAAGGTCTTATTTAATTAATTAATTACATATTGTGGTGTGCGAGTATAACCCGAGCATTAATTTACTGCTTAAGTTTAATCTTCTTTGAGTTTTAATAATTACTATGATATAAAATATATTTAAAGGTTTTGTTAATATTAAATTTATATTTATAGTAGGCAAAAATATTATTACTATAACAGAGAATCGATGTCACCAGTACTTTTTAGATGACTATGCTTTCCTAGTAAAACGGAAACTATCAAAATATAACAGCTTTGACCTGTACGAATAACCACTTGCGTCTACATTTGGCGCGTGTTTGTCACTGATGATGCAAGTTATCGTACCATACCGGTAATACGATGCTTCTAGGCGGTTTTGCTAATCGTTTTGGTTATACAATGAAAATTTATAATATTAATCAATTCAGTCAATCAATTATATTGATGTTCTCTTAAGTGTAGTCGTTTACAGCCATATTTCAAATACATAAACTCGTACGTAATCGTTGACATGCATACTTGGAAGATGAAATGAGCACTTCAGTAGAGTAAACACTTCTCTAGCTTCGTTTGATGTATCAAAGCTGATGTAAAACTTAAAGAGACTAAGATGCTTTTCAATTTAAAAAATCCTATAAAATTTATCTAAGATAATACGCCATGTGTTATTTAAATGACTTTTTTTAATAATTTATTTTACTTTTTTTAATTTAATAATGTCATAAACCACATGATGCACTGAATCTTGTAATGGTACTTCGAAAACAAAATTAATAATTAGTAGCAGTTATTCTGTTGTAATTGCATCTTCGACATCATCAAATTATTAGATTGTATAAAATGAAAGTTTCAAAAGTATGTACAATCGATATTTTCTCATTGATATTATGCTGATGAATGAGGGTTAATATAACAATGAATGTCAACTTATAGTATGACGAACATATTCAGGGTCATTGTCGCGCCCTATTCAGTAAATATTGCTTATTCCATTTTAACAACATTTAAAATAATAAATAAATAAAATAAACACTTTATTACTTAACAATAATTATTATATTATATATTTTAACTACAATAAAGTTTTTTTTTGTTATATCATAATTAAAAAAAAAAATGGCAAAATCTTTTTTTCTGTATATATAAATTTATTGATTAATAAAAACATAAGCGTATGGTATATAACTTTAAGAACCATAGCATTAGACTTGTGTAATTTTGTAATAAAGCACCTTGACAATTAGGGAAACTTATATTTACTTCTAATATTCAACTATAGTTTTTACATTTTATCAGCTTACCTACTATGTAACCAACCTATGTATATCTATACATATAATAAAACTGTAGAGGTCGAATGTCTGTACATAGAAGAAAAATGCTAAAACCCGAGTCAGGGGGATGTAAGAAGAGAAATAAACCAAATTCAGTTTTTTTTTTAAATCTTTGTTTCTCTGTTTGTCTGTTTGTACGGGCTAATCTCCGAAACTGTTTGACCGGTGGCACCGTATATCCCCGATCAACATTTAAGATACTTTTCATCCCGGAAAATTAAAGAGTTCCCATGGGATAGTTAAAAAGCTATCTTATATCTTTAAACGAGCAATTCTTGTATGTATATATATATATATATATATATATATATATATATATATATATATAATCTGAATCTTGGAAACGGCTGCAACGATTTTCATGAAATTTAGTGTGCGGGGATTTGGGGGGCGATAAATCGATCTAGATTAGTCTAATGTCTGAGAAAACGCGTGTTTTCGAGTTTTCATGCAGTTTTCTTTTGTATTATTCCACGCAAAATAAGGTCGGTAATTTGAACGCTCGGACATAAGCATCGTGATCAAGCGGCCAAGGTGCCAGATCAATAATCATGGGTGTCCAGGTTTGAATCTCGGTCGCATACACAAAGTTTTTACTTTTGTTTTTTTTAATATTTATTCAAGTTTTTACTTTAAAAAAAAGAAAATTGTACTTTACGCCAAAAACTTCATTCGAAGCCCGGTAGCCCAGGTATTAGTAACTTATACAGCTTAGAATACAACTAATTATTGGATTTTACTGAAACTACGATATATATATATATATATATATATATATATATATATATATATATATATATATATATATATATATATATACTACTTTTAGTCCCGAAAAAATGTACGGTTCCCGTGGGATAGATTTGTTTTTGTTTGTCTAGAGGCGAACCCGAGCGAAGCTAGGGCGAGCCGCCAGTATACATATATTATAAATTATAAAAATGATATAATCTAATTATAAAGTGTTTGAAATTGATATCAGGCGCCAGACTCGGCGGACACTGAGTTGTATATTTATTAATTTGATGCATATACTGGCGAACCTAGACTTTACCGGTGATCGTATGAGCAATTTCCTAAGAACTAGGAACGCCTGTTCAGCACCGCGTAACGCTGGTCACTCGATACTCGTTTACTAGTGAGGCCACACAAGTTTCTATTGCAATTCACATTTTTCCCATTTCTTATTACTTCAGTGTTTGTTGTTATGAACACAGTTTTTCTCACAGAAAATATACATGTTACCAAATCTATATATGTATGCTAATACCTATAATGTTGCTTTAATTTTTCATGATTACCATACCTTGCCAAGAATTCGGCTTTAATTTCAATTTAGTATGTAATTTTATGTTATACGTTAACAAATTAAAACATTTGGCTCGACCTATTGTTTCAGATAAAAATACAAGAGAACAAAAAAGGTTATCAGTTAGTCATTATACACTTTTTAGTTCGTACAAGTAATAAAAACTTACAATATGAGTACATTTAGATAATGTTATAAGATAAGAATAAATGTTGGAAGACAAGACGAAAATAGCGCCAAATAAACTATTCACAACGATGGGGATTATTTTCAATGTAATAGGTGTCGATAAAACGGGTTGATGTTTTTGTGGTTGTTGCGTGGGTCGAGAGTGAGACGAATGCTTACAAGCTTGTTCTTTGACTAGGGGCTTGGCAGCAATTATTGTCTATTACCCGGGTACCCGCCCCCCAGTGGACGACATGCCCGAGTCGACGCGCCGGCACGCCGACCTCATCATTGTGCGTGGGAGGACATTTATAAAGAAAATATAGATAAACATCACAACATAAATTTCTCCGAACAAAGATTTCGTGTAATAATGAATTAATTATTATTGTTTGCTATTTTTTTGTTTACTAAGTACTGCCTCCGGTATAGACTACATAGTACATATTTATTTATACTTCGTCGGTAGCTCGTTTCAATATCTTTGTAGAGACGTATAATAAGAATTAATATAATTAAAAGCAAAAAAAATATTTTTTTGTTATTAAAAAAGTAAAATAAAAACTTTTTAACAAAAAAATAAAAACCGACTTCAAACAAAAGCACTAAAAAGTAAGAAATAACTGATTAGTAGTTTTCATTTACTATATGTACATACCTAATCAAATATTTTCGAAGTCGGTGTGCTTTGCTTTGTATGGGCTGGCACCGATTTCGAAAATATTTGATTAGGTATGTATTCAATAGGTAGGCTTTAATTACTTAGCCAAAGCACACCGACTTCGAAAATATTTGATTAGGTATGTATAGTAAATGAAAACTACCAATCAGTTATTTTTTACTTTTTAGTACTTTTGTTTGAAGTCGGTTTTTATTTTTTTGTCAAAAAGTTTTAATTTTTCCCTTTTTAGTGTAGACAGTAGTAGCAAAGTAAGAATTCTAACGTGTTAGGCTTGTCAAATCAAGCAAAATAAGCTCAAACTCAAAGTATCTACTATTAGCCGTTAAAGAGTTCCACCTATCCACCTTCTGGCCTTACCATCAGATCTGGTCAACAATACCGAACCACTGTACTATCAACGGAAATAGAAATACTTGCAAAGTTTCAAGTCAATATGACAATTAGAAGTAGGTTAAATTCATCATTAGCTATTTTTGCACCCTTAGGGGTGGTATTTTTTTTGAAATTTAAATAAGGCCAATCTGGAAGTATACACTTTTAAACAACACAAAAATTGTCCAAATCGGTTAATAAATGACGGAGTTCTGAGGTAACAAACATAAAAAAAATACAGTCGAATTGAGAACCTCCTCCTTTTTGAAGTCGGTTGAAAAGAACATTAATTCAAACCATAATAATAACTTAAACGCTGCTTTACTAAATAAAGTTATGTAAAAAAAATGTCTCGGGTATTACTTTACAAGGATTAAGTTTATCAACATGTTTTTAACTCTAGAAACCAGTTTTTGTGGTGTTTGTATTGATTGTTTTCTATAAATATATTATGATTATTAATTTCCTTCTTATAATCTGTATAATAATTTAAGTTGGATTGATAATATAGGTAATGAATGATACGGAAATTATAAAGTAATTGAAAGGCTTAATGATAATGTAAAAAAAGTACATTGAATAATTTTTGGAGATAATGAATACCTATTTCTAAGAAATTATTATCCTATTTGATATTATATTTGAGCAGTCCTTAATTTTTTGTGTCTTTAACTACTACGATAAGGATTTAAAGGAAGTATATTACAAAAAGAGTTCACTATCTTCGCATGTAACATATTCACATATTATGTAGATACCCATACCTATAGAAATATATAATTTATATAGACATTCTATGGAGTCACCAATAGAACGATTATCACAGAAATAACATAGGAAGTAGGTACTAGCGACATTTTAAGTGTTAGTACCTATAGATTTCTCAGAGATGAGATATTTTACCACAATAAAAAGTATCCTATACGTTAATCCTGATAACCAGCTATCATCACTCCAAATTTTATCAAAATCCAGTGATTTTCTCGTGGTACGTTCTCAGACAGACAAAAAATCTAAAAACTATAGGTTCAGCCTCTGTATTGATAATAATGACTACTTTAATAAGATTTCCAAAAAAATATTTAACGTACAGATTTGTCTTACTTACAATTTTATTATATGTGATAACGTTTATTCGATGTTTATTTATCCTTTATGTAAGAAATTATAATTTATTAATCTGATTTCAAGATATTAGGAAATCTGTTGCTAAGATTGCGTATTTTCCAATTTGAGCTAAATGAGCTTGTTTAATGTCAATTCTTCACTAGAATTGCATTTATTGTTAATGAAACAAAACAAACTTAATTTATTCAGTATCTTTATTTTTGTTAAAATAAAAATTTGAACACAGGAAATATGTACTAGACAACAAAGCCTAAATTTACATAAAAAGTGATATATAAAGCGAGTTACATCATTCTAAATACATAGTAGTTAATCGTAGTAAGTATACTAAGATATTATATATTACGTATGCAGTAGACAGGAACAAATGTCTTTGAATGTTTCTTACGAGCACTATAGGAAGCATTTTATATATAATATGTTTATTCACATACATACATATATATAAATATATAAGTGTAAATTTAAGCGATACGACATATCTTACGCCTGCTTTGTCCTGTACATTCAGTTAAATTATTATTGTACTTAGTAAATTTTTCTTGATAAAATAAGGTAAATATTACAATATTATTTTTTTATTCAATAGGCACGCTCTATTTATTTTTGAAGGGAAGCTCATCGAAACTAAAACAAATTGACTTAATGTATTATGATATAAAGCGTTATTATCGCTTATCAACTTAGTATGACAAGTGACAGCTTTACGTCACACGCCGCGTCACTGACCAAGATTCGCACCTTTTCTTCATACAAGATAAGATTTGCTCTGCAAATATTGATATTTTCAGATAAAAGACACAGATCGTTATACTTTACACTTTCCAGTGATAAATTTTGGCTATTATCACGCACTTTTGTGATAAAAATATAAATTTTACTTGTATTTGTTTAACCTTCAGATCGTTATCGCGTCGAAAAATCAAATAACTAGCTAACAAACTCGCTAATCTTTAAACTGTTCCAAAATGGGTTAATTGGGGCGAGATTATTAATAATTTCGTTAGGTGAGTTCAACGACCAAGTCAGATAGGTACGTAGGCTTGTATAATAGATTTGTTTTCTAAATCATGCCAACGATTGCTGCTTTATAGTGCTGTTTTATTGCGCTCATGCTTCATTTGTGTATGCTTTGGGCTTGGCCTGCATTTTGCTATCCATACACTATTTTTGACACGTTATTGGATTCGAGAATAAACTGGGTATATTACTGTGTTGCGTAAAGCGCTTACATCACTTCTACACGATTAGGGAGTATCATTGTACAGATTTACTTGTAAGATAAAATGGGGATACAAAATGTTTACCAAATCTTAATATAATGTAAAAAGTATTTTCAAACTAAATTGGTATAAATTTAAGAAGGGAGAAATAGTGGTAATGCGAAACTACGGTAACACGATACACGAATCTTTAAAGATTTGCCAGCTCTCATATTCGACGACCTTCATACTACGAGTATACTACGTGTGAGTCCCCCATCTGTGTTATATGTTACAGCAAAGTAGCTGTACTTTTTTAAAAAAAGCTTCTTTTATTATGACTCCTAATTATTTAACACTAAATTTAGCAGCTTCGTTTGTCCCTTCAAATTCGTCAAACTGTAGAATAATTCGTTAAACCAAGTGAATAAGATACAGTCATTAGAAACGAATGTTCGTTTTAATATTAGTTTGATCCATGAATATATAGTTAACTAAAAGTAAGTTACTTTGAAAAAAAAACACGATAATATATTTTTTTAATAAAAATCGTCATGTTATATTTATTTAATTTAAATTGTAATTTAATTATTAATCATGTACCTTTTATTTAAAAAATACCTGTAAGGTTCGTGTGAAAAAGTCTTAAATCTACAAACACAGAGGAGATAATCCTTCAAAGGCAATCTCAGCCTGTCCCTTTACGCGAATCTAATTATCAACATCTCAAATTTGTGACAACCGTAAAAAAATGAAACACGATTAGGTTTATGAGTTTATAAATTGAACATTAATTTTATCCCCATCCGTTAGTTTAAATTGTTTGTTGTTTTTTGAGTTTATTTTCGGAAGAGTCAATCAAAGAACTAATGGAATAGGTTAGCCAAGAATAATAGAAGGTTAAGAGGATATAAAAATAATAAAACCGTTGTTGTTAAAATATTACTTTAGGGAAATATTACTAGAATGCTACCATATATAAAAACTTTTTAACAAAAAAAACCGACTTCAATAAAATCACTAAAGAGTAAAAAACAACTGATTTTTAGTTTTCATTTACTATACATACCTAATCAAATATTTTCGAAGTCGGTGTGCTTTGCCTTGTATCGACTGGCACCGACTTCGAAATTTTCAAAGTTTCAAGTCAATATTAGAATTAAAAATAGGTTAAATTCATCATTAGCTATTTTTCCACCCTTACGGGTGGTATTTTTTTTTTAAATTTAAATAGGACCAATCTGGAACTATACACTTTCCAACAAAACAAAAATTGTTTAAATCGGTTCATAAATGACGGAGTTCTGAGGTAACAAACATAAGAAAAAACACAGCCGAATTGAGAACCTCCTCCTTTTTGAGGAAGTCGGTTGAAAACGGTTTCTTTGACACTTATTTTAATTCCCTAACGATAAAGTACGATCCACATAACCAAGAGTAAAATGTCTAAAAGATTCTAAAATATAATAGACATTGGTGATATTTAAGTATATTAAATAAGATGGAATGTTACATACCAGTATGTACAAAAGTTCTTATGCTATCCTGGATACTCTCTTCTACGTCACTGGGTAGCTCCCCTCTGGGTGCCACTGGGAGATATTTTGCGCTGCATCGTGAGACCACTATTTGGAACAATAATAGTTTGAATATTGAACACCGCACATCCATTTTTCTAAGTAGTCGGCAGCCACTAGCACGCATGTTTTGTACCAATGCTGCCTTAATTCTTTGTAACTCCCTACGGATTTGGCATGCTATCGACTGAACGTTCTTGTAATCACGAATTCGGCTCTCTTATAGGCACCAGTTTAAAAACAATTTGTGTTTATAATTGGATATTGATATTACGGGTCTCTGGTTTTCACGCAATCTCATTATAATGTACCTGCAAAGAAGATAAAAAAATCAATAATAATATCTCAACAAAATTCAATCTGATATGAGTTGTCTAAAATATCAAAAGTTCAAGAGCAAATAGATTACATCTATTTGTGAAGTTAGGATTCAATTATTGCATTACAAATCATAAAACAATGAATGTTACCTATAACATTGCGGATATTAATTTAACTAATAAAAATTTGAACACTATGGTAAATTATCACTTTTTATTTTTAATTTACACTATTTATAATATCTACAAAACAATAAAAACTTTTTAATGACTATATCAACTTATTGACACTTTATCTTAAGAGTTAAGTCTTTATTAATTATTTATTAAAGTTTTGCTATCACTGAGCTCTGAGCCCCGAATATAACGTGGCGAGACTGCGACGATTTACTCGCCCGTTGAGTCAAGGTGCTATCTCTAAAGTGGTACCATGTGTTATATAATTTTTCGTTATTAGGTAGATAATTTTATCTCTCACTTCATCCACTGATGTAAACGTAAAACATAATCTGTACAATGACAAACAACTCCTATACGTTTAAAATTACACTAGTTAAAAGTTTCAACAATAATACAATAATAACAAGAATGGTAAAGACAAAAGGTCGATAAATAACGCGCATCAAAATGACATTAATTACATCCACATTAAAAAAATTCGGGTGCTCTTTTATTTCTTTAGATGGTAAAGATTTCGATAGTTGATTACCAAAATGGGATTGTTTGACAGACGAGCATGTTTTGCCATAAACAAACGTTTACAGAAGTCGTAATTTATGGGTAAAGGTCACAGATTTTTTACGCGAGTTTTAAAGGCATACTAGGTGTATTGCGAAACATTCAAAACCGAATTGCAAAATGTGTAGTATCATCATCGACATTAATAAATAATCACACAAAAAATAATAACATCTGCATCAATAATGTCTAATACTGAAAGGTATTGACGACGAATGCTTTCTATGAATAATATTTACTCTAAGGATTTCAAGGTAGAGTCCACGTGCCGGCGATAAGACAGGCGCCAGGCAACGTGGCTCCTTTGTAATATCATTTGTTTTGTTTGTTTTTCTTTGGAGCCGAGGAGCGCACACACGTCGCCACGATAGTTTTTTAGATTTAAAATTTTGTTGGAACATTTTATGGATGACTTTATAATTACTTACATAGTTTACAAGCCATCATGGTAATAATTCTAGATTATCCCTTAATTACTCAAACGAGATGAGGCATGAGAGATTACGAACTTGTAATGTATTTAACCCAAATGTTATGATATAAGTCCTGTACGGATATAAATTTTGTTTTGTTTTAATTTTATTCTGCTTATGCTAAAATTCTATAGGATATACACCTACTTATACATTTTATAAAAAAATACAATCTTATCTTATAATAGAGACTACAATAAATCTGGATATTCTGTGAAAATCAAAGCTATTATGTCATTATAATAACCTTGTACAACACATTTATGTAAGAATAGACAAATTAATAAGAACTGTGAATTTATAGTCAATATTTTCTATATTATTTGAGTATGTACGTAAGTACTTAAACTAATAAGTACTTTTATGTTGTCAGCGAGCACATTCGATAAATATATCATTTTTAGTATATAAATATTTATTTTCAACGCACTTGTGTAAACGTTAACTTCGATAAGACAAGTCGATGTATAGAGTTAAAATTCAATATCGTCACGACGTTCATATGCATGACTCTATTATACATTAGTTTAAGGTAAAATATTTTATATTTACTTATAAACACCGACGTAGAGCACATAAAGTTGGCATTACTCTACGCTGGCATCGTGAGATCCATGACCCGCTACAGTGCTCGTGGGTGGACACCTTTATTGTCCTCAACCCAAGAGTTTGCTGCGAAACTTCACTTTATTGCAGGACCTGGGGTACCCTGCGGCTGTCGTAGTAATGATGCAAGCTGCGTACTCGCAATGAAACTGGGTTTCCGGATATGCTTGTTTTGTTAAATATCTGCATCAGATTGTACGTCGAGCTACGTCGCCTGTACTACGTGGATGTTGCGTCACACTTCTAACATTGCGCACCGCATTATGTCAGAGTGCACCATCTGGTAATAATAGCACCAACTCTTTGTATCAAAATCATAGCGACCTGCAGAGACCTTTTTTAGTCAAGTGTGTTGAACATAATGCACGAAACTGGCAGATTCTGCCAGGTAATAGACTCGGCAAGGCCGTATTTGTAATGAAGATGACCAGAACAGTCTACATGTGGGAAGGTTTGAGGGATTTTATCATATTCCATCTTCTGGTGAGAGTTCCAGTTTTATAGCTCTGTCTCCTGGTATTTTTTTAATATTATATTTTAAATAAATTGCCTTTTAAAATTATAGAAAATGTACATATGAATGTGAACTACAAGTAACGAGCCTTTTTATTTGGTACGTCACATGATGCATTTTACAATGATTTATTTTACTTTTGTCGTATGTTTTTTTAATTAAAATCTACAACTTTAGATAAAGGCCTTGACATCTGGCCTGCCAAAGAGATGAACAGTATTAAATTAATAAAAAATATCGAAACGCACTACAGCATTAATACAAAATTTTAATTTTTAATTAACCAACAAAGTATATAATATTTCGAAGAACAATCTTTACAACTCTCAGATTTTCCAGCATCACGTAGTATCTCGTTATCAGAAACAAAGATATCAGTGTATATACAACACTTAATCTTGCTGGTGACCCGATTTGTGTCTAGACTAATAATGACGTACGTCCTAGACTCAAACTCTACCCACCAGTCATTAAACAATAGATAAGAAAGATTTAGAGTAAGTAAGCGTTCATTGTGGTCATAATTTTTCAAAGATCATCCACAAAAAGTAACAAATATGTACGTTTTTAATACACAAAATGTGCATATTATACCTACTTCCATACTTATAGGTATTAAAATTAATGTCAAAGTTTGTCTGCTTTTGTTCGTTCGTTTATTAGTTTGTTACTTTGTTTATTTCTTTGTTTGTTTGTCCTTCTTACACGTCGAAACAGAGTGACATATTGGCGTAATTTTTGTATGGAGATAGAGGGCTGGACATTGACATAGGCTACTTTTATTTACCGCGGGAGATAATCTCATTCCCACGAGAGGTATCCCGTTATAAAAAAACACGCATCAACTTATCATACCTATATATGTATATAATAAATAAAGTCTATCTATTCCATACTAACCTTTAGAACGTACCTACCTAGGGACGAGCTCGAGCGAAGCAAGGGTTAGAAATACTAGTAACATTTTATATGTATATGTATTTGTAAACTTGGCATTTATATGTTAGGAGGACTTATACTCTTGAGCTGAATATTTAGAGAAATCTTTATGAACGTTTATATGTAAATTTAAAAAGAAAAAAATTACTAATTGGTAGTTTTCATTTACTATACATTTACTTTTTAGTGCTTTTGTTTGAAGTCGGTTTTTATTTTTTTGTTAAAAAGTTTTGCACTGTCCGTCTGTCGATCCATATACTTCTTTATCTTTAATAAATAACATTTTTTTCACACGTTGAAAATAGTTTTGTTATTTACAATAGATTGTCTAGTTACCAAATATGTAATAGTTATTACTACCAAAATGATATTACATGGTAGTACAAAACTCTCGATTGGCAAGCAATATCGCACACAGACAATTTTTACAATATAGTCTCTTGAGTTTTTTTTAATATTTGTACCTAAAATGTAAAATAAGCGCAATACAAGAAACTTATTAAAATTCAAACAAGTTTAAATTTTATATAATATGTCTATGAGTTGTAACCAAGTGATATTACTAAATAAAAATGTGTAGGTACTAAATATGTATATGTTATAAACAAAATAATAATAAAATAACGTCAGAGACAATAAAAAAATTATTATCTCCGTACAATATTAATAAATTACATGTGTATATTTTTTATTACAATGTGATGTTAAGATTGTATTATTTAATTTTTTATAGTTACCTTATCCTGTCCCACTTAATTTTTTAAATACCCTAAGTGTGACATGCAGCTGTCTATATCTAATTTTTAGTGATATAGTTATCCTTAACATTTTATGATAATTAATAATATAAATTGCGAAAATGTCGTGCTTGTTGTATGTTGTTTTCCCATTTTTCACGCTGTAATGAACTAAAAGATCTATAGTATGATTATTTTGAATAGGTATTTTCTATTCCAGACTTCAATTATCAGCCAAGAAGATAAGCATATAATTTACGTGATAAGTTGTAAAAGGCTTAGATTGTGTTTTTCCACTTAAGGTTAGACCTTTATTTAATAATATAATAATACTGTAATAAGAAATCAGTAAATGTATACAGAGGCTCGGCGCCACTGGGTGACGTCCGGCGCGTCAAGCCCGGTCTCACGATCATCGACGGATTTGGAGTCAACTTGCACCCATATGGTGTACACCACTTTTTCTCGCTCCCTTTCTCAAGAATGTACATTAAGTGTCTATGAAAATAAAATAATTCATATAGTAAAAACAGTATTTAATCCATAAAAAGAAACAGTAAATTATATTCCTTTACGGGTAGAATAAAGGATCGTATATTATATCTCTTTAATGTAAAATTAAAATTACCATTTTGTTTTTACAGCCTACTCTGGACGTTAAAAGTTTTTATGCGCTTCTGTGCGCAATAATGTGTTGTTGTTGGTTAAAATGCGTGTCATGCTAATGTTTACCTAAATAAAATATTTCTTACATGTTTAGTAAACATTTGCTGTACTGTTCAAAGAAAATCCTTTTAAGTTACTTCATATTTAACGTCTGTAATAAAATAAAAGCTATGCACATTTTTGACGTTATATTTATAAGGAACAAGATAATAACGATGAAGAGCTTTTATGCATTAGATGCGTTTCCATAAAAAATAATTTAAGGCGTATAATTATATTAATTTAAATGAAAAATCTAATCTTAGGTAATTTGGTAATAAAATTGCTATGTAAACTGAGACATTTCTTTTAAATTAAACACGACTAATAAGCTGTACTAAACGAGACGTGGTTACATTGTTTGTACACAATAGGGCTTACGTCGGTAAAATTGTGTAGTCGTAAGCTATAGTTAGAACAAGGCCTCAGTCCGGAGCCGGGGGGATCCGTCATCGTCTCGCTCTCGTGGCTTTGTCTGCAATCGTTACGAGACTGGTAGCGCCGGTTGAGTCCTGCCTGACTCCATTATTGCCCTTTGTGTAAAACGTTCCCTTTAGAAATAGAACTAGCGTATTGTTCCTTTTATTAGTAAGCGGACGGTGACTCTTGCACTTTGGGATTATGGCACCCGCATTGGTATGTTAGTCGCAGAAATACAGAGGTATTTTTCTTTGGTACGCTATTTTTCTTTGACTTTTTCTAATTAATTTATTAAAAAAAATCGGGTGCTCAAAATGTTAAATATACATATTACATATTTAACATTTTGAGCACCCGAGCAACCTTTATTGAGTGTCCTAATTATTTAAGGTTGAGTAAATATTTAATTAACACTATGTATATACAATATACATTGGTTATGATGTTACTAGCGGCTTATATTCAATTTAACGTTCACAATAACGTTTCAATTGTGTATAAAATATTGTAGCATCATAGAAATACTAATTAAATTAATATATTCACAACGCAAATGAAGTTGTAACACGAGTCGGAAGCCGAGGAACTACCAGTACATTAAATTAACCGGTTTTCTTTTTACTAGACATTGCCAAATGCGTCTGCGACTATGTTTTTATAAATCATTCACTTCTCAGAATTAAAATGTGTTTAAGAATATTCAAGTAAAGGTTTCATGAAAATTTTGTTCTATTTTAATCTATAAAACGTCCAAAATTAAAGTTAGAATGATCTATATTTTCATCTAGCTCCGTTGCTTCAGTAGGTAATCGACTTTATCGATGTATAGGTCCCGAATGTTGAGTTAATTGATATCTTGTGATGATATCACTGTATAAGTTGCAACTAGCAAGGTACCTATATTAATTTACCTATATTGTACCTAGATCATTGAAATTATTCAATATGCTTATGATTAAGCTGGCTAAAGCCACAATGAAAATTTCACTAATTTTACTGTTTATTAGGTAATCTATACATATAATAAAATTCTAACTCAGTCAAATGTGTACATTAAATATTTTTTGGAAAATCTTGTTGAAATAATCATTATTATCGATACAGAGTCAGGATCTGTAGTTTTTAGAATTTTTGTTTGTCTGTATGTCGTCTGTGACCGCATCACGAGAAAACCACAGATTTTAATGAAATTTGATATGATGATAGCTGGTTATCCGGGTCAACATACAGAATACTTTTTAAAGCGGGAAAATATCTCAACTCTGAGAAATCTATACTAAACGTTAAAACGTAACGTAACGGACGAACCCGAGCGGAGCGAGGGTGAATCGCTACTCGCTAGTGTTAGATATAAACATTCCAAAGGCCCTATCATGATGAGCTTTTATGGTTGGATGTTATCTATATTAATATTATAAAGAGGTAAAGTTTGTGAGTTTGTGAGGTTGTAGGGGGTAATCTCTAGACTTTACTCTACTTTACCGATTTAGATGAAATTTGGTAAGAAGACAGTTTGAGACCCTGGGAAGGACATAGAATAATTTTTATCCCGGAAATCATCCCCCAAGGGAGTGAAAATGGGGATGAAAAAATTATTTGGGGAATCAACCTAGGGACGAACCCGAGTGAAGCGAGGGTGATTAGCTAGTTTTTTATATTAAATTTATATATGCCATGCTTGGGATTAAACCAACAAGAAAATGACCACTAAGACAAAATCCTCTGAAGGGACTGTGCTGAAAATTTACTTAGAAGATGGATTTCTAAGTTAGACAAATCTAAGAAAGAGTGTTATGCGCAAGCTTTATCTCAGTGTATGAAGTTGTTTGAATCCATTATAATAATTATTAATCTGTGCATACAATAAAAACATTATTTAGGGATGATCATCAGTGAAAAAAATATCTATTGGAAAAAATATTTAATGTGGTCGCGCCCTTATCTTTGTTATTACACGAACCATCTGATGCATTTAGCAATTCAATCAGTGTTTAATATAGTATAAAGTCATTTGTATGTCAGGTATACTATCATATTATTTCTTATTAATATTGTAAATGTGAAATGTGAAAGTTTGTAAGATGTTTGGATGTCTTGGTACTGTTGAAAGAATTTGGATGAATCTTTGTACATATAATAAAAATTACGACCTATTTTAGTCATTCCCTTGGGATAATTATTCAACTTTAATGTTATTTTAATTCTTTAGTTCTTTTTACTTTTATACGCAGACAATTACAAAAAATTAAACTGCTTAGATATAAATTAAATACTTATTTAATGTACCGTTATTATTTAGCGCGATCAATTAATGTAATAGGTGCGATATCGTATATTTTATTATACCTGTAAAAAAATATAAATAAATATTTATGATTTAAAAGTCGTATTTTATCAAGGAAATGCGTAAGCTGTTTATTGATTTATAAAGCAAATATTGTATCAGTGATTTAAAATTAAAATTGATTAATTTGTCTCTTGTCAACATTTCACTTAGTAATTAAATATTTTTATGTTTATTTAATAAATACATAAATATAAATAAACTTCAGGCATTAACTTCTGGTATGTCCTAATTAAGAAAAGACAATATTGTATGTCTTTCCTTTCATTAATGTTTCATATAATAATATACCTTCCTAACCTACCTTCACTTTGCTCAAGTGGTTACAAAGTACAAACCATACATACTCGCATACATATGTACACTTAACATCTATTATATTTAGGTACTATCTGGTTATCCTGGCTGTATCCGTTATATCCAGATTGGTGAACTCTCTGAGACCAAAATATCTGTAGAAATATTACTTCCCATATAAACTTTGCCACACCTCTCAATAATGTAGTTTTCAGTTATCTGTACATATAATAAAATTGTAACTAAGCCGAATCTGTACATTAAATATTTTTTGGAACATCTTATTGAAATATACATTATTATCGATACAGAGGCCGAATCTATTATTTTTAGAATTTTTCTCTGTCTGTCTGTCTGTTACTGCATCACAGAAAAACCACTGGAAGGATTTTGATGAAATTTGGTATGGTGATAGCTGGTTATCCGGGTCAACATATAGAATTTTTACCTCGGGAAAATATCTCATTTCTGAGAAAAAATACAAAAACTGCAATGTAAGAGTATACTAATATGTAAAACCTAAGAATTTGGTTTTTCGTCATCTGAACGTGGGTGGAGCCGCGGGCAATGCTAGTATGAATATACTTTCAAAACTTTATCCGGTTTGCTCCAGCATTTTAATCTGGATGATGATAAATAAATTAATAAAATTGAAAGCTTTAAGCTACAAATTTCTGATTGTTCGTTTGGTAAACCAACAATCAGATATACTCGTATTTTTAAATATAACCTAGATAGGTGGGTTATTCGGTTTGACTACGCTCTAGTAACCAGTCGAAGGAGTGTTTAGACTTTAGTTCATGTTCATTGTATCGTATATATATAAATTTTCATGAATCTAAGCAGTATTGTGAGTAAAAATTCACACGTAACTAAATGTTAACGCGTACATTTACAGAACAGTTTACATTTAGAATTAATTACAAGCATTGTTATATTTTAATCTATACACATAAAAAATTCTAACTGAATTAAATCTGTACATTAAATGTTTTTTGAAAAATGTTATTAAATAGTCATTATTATCAATACAGAAGCCGATTCTATAGCTTTTAGAATTTTAGTCTGTTTGCCTGTCTTACTGGGGACACAAGAAAGCCACTGGACAGATATTGATGAAATGTGGTATAATGATAGCTGGTTATCCTGGTCAACGGTATATAGGATACTTTTTACTATGGGAAAATATCTCATCTCTGAGAAATCTATATTGACCGTTAAAACGTACCTAGGAACGATCCTGAGCGGAGCGAGGGTGAGTCGCTAGTTATAATATATAGATTTAATTTAATATGCACATAGTGTTTTATTGCCTTCGAGAAATCATAAAAAGTTTTATATGTCGTTGAGAATATAAAACTTCTATAATAAGTGACTCTCGTAAGCGTCATAGCAATAAAAGGAAAACATCTACAGTCTAATTGCAAGTGATCAGCTTTAATTTCCGATTTCAAAATCGAAGCTCGTAATAACATCCATCAGTTAATAACACTCATACTAATATTTTATATGCAAAAATTTGTATGAGTGAGTCTTTGTATTTGTTACTTATTCAGCTGAAACGACTGGACCGATTTGGATAAAATTTCGTATACAGATAGGCAGACATAGATGATAGTACTTGGAGTAAACAAGGTTTACATAGGCACCTAGGGACAAAAACTACTACTAGACCCGAGTGAAGCGAAGGTAGTTTGCTTGTGTATGTACATACATATACTTGTTTGTACATTCATCAAAATCCTCAAACTCAAACAAAACTCTATTGAAAGAAGTTTGTGATGTAGAATTTATAATTTTATATATTAGAAAGTTTTCTCATATATAAAATGTAAGCAAATGCTTACATTTGTCTTTTAATCTACTATTATGATACAACACAAGCATCAAGAAACCCAAGTCGTTCAAGTACAATTTTGATGACACCTCTGATGTAGTTTCCACCGGCGACTATAGATTTCGTGGAATAGCGATTTAAGATCGCATGCCAATGTTGCTCATACATACAAAAGCATTTTATATATGTAGGAATTATTTATTATTTATAAGAATAGGCGCATGCATTGACACGTGTGCCATTTAACGAGAATTTTATGCCTTTAAAACTTATTTAACAGTCGGGTCTTCGTTGACTCGTAAGTCGGACTACTATTATAAATGCGATAGTTTATATTTGTGTGCGTGTATGCATGTTTGTTACCCTTTTATGATGAAAAGGCTGGATGGATTAAATTTAAATTTGGTTCCATTTAGAATACTAGCGAATCATCCTCGCTTCGCTCGGGTTCGTCCCTAGCTTGCTTCCCAATACAAACTTTCATCCCCATTTTCTCCTCCTTAATGAATGATTTCCGGGATAAAAAGTATCCTATCTCCTTCCCAGGGTCTCAAACTATCTTTTTACTAAATTTCATCTAAAACGATTTTGTAGACCCAGAGATTACCCCCTACAACGTCACACTTACAAACTCACAAACCTTACCTCTTTATAATATATGTATAGATAGATACCTTGGAGTAATACCTATATATGTACATGGAACTAAAAATAAAACAATTATACTAAAATATATATAAAAAATATATAATTAGTAAAATACTATTTTACCTACATTTCTTAATCAAAATTCTTATAGGTATATACTCCTATTCGTACTTAGGTATGTCAAGGATGTCATTATATAGACGGATGAAATCAATATACCAGTTTTCTTGATAAGAATATTAATGAATCAAAAAAACTGGGTTTTCTTACTGTTATACGAAAATCTATTGAAAAGTTGTTCATAAAATATGTGTTTCCTCATTTAAACTCCAATTGTATAATCGAAAAAATATCATGGACATGAATACCTACTTTATTCGTATATTATTAAAACTATACAAAAATTATTTAAAATAACAAATAAATATGTACTGATGTAAGCAAAATTTCGTACTATATGTTCTTTAAGAGGCTTTGCATGGCAAACCTCGCAAATGAATAATTTTACCAAATAATAATAATTACGTCACGGGAATGCCAGTGCATTACCAATACATACTAATATTATTGATAGAAATCAAACTTGTGACATTGAGACAAGACACTATTTTTTTTGTTAATTAAGTTGTCTCGTTCATTTACATAAAATACAAAAACATCTTTAAAAATGTGCCTAATTGGCATTGACAAATGCGCCTAAAATATTTCTGGTCATGATATAAAATTATATATGATCGCGTGTTTGATTTCTACGTGAGGTAAACGTGTGTATACGGCTTATAAAACTTACAGTTTTAAAAAGTTATTTAAAAAACATAATTTTAAGTTACTCATTTATACCGTAATTGAATACGAGTGACACAACATACTTTTAAATATAATTATATTATTTTATTGAAAATGGACTATACACACGATGGTAAGTGGCTATCATTGTTCATAGATATTTGCAAAATAAGAGTAGTTATGGATCCGTTACCACCTGAAGACACGATTCTTGAAGAGCTCTATCAAGGGAATCCTCGGGAAGAAGATTTTTCTATAGTTAGCACATGTAAAGCGGAAATGGAAGCGAGACACGTACATTTATGGGACGTCAAGTAAGTAGGATATGTTACGAAGGGTATGATGATAGAAACGCGATGTTGGACTTATATGGCCAAATATTATGTATTAATAATATGTCAACAGCTTGTCATGTTCTTCTATATAAATATAAATATGTTGGGATATTAACATACAGCGCCATCTAGTTCCATGGTGAGCTACGAGGCTTGTGTTATGGATACCAGGTAGTTGTTACACTACACATAGGTATATAAGTTTAATTACATACTTATTATAAATATAAACATCCATGACTGGAGTACAAACATTCGTGCTCATCACACAAATGAGTGCCCCCAGTGGGACTGGAACCCGTGACCGGTGGCACAGCAAGTAGGATCAATACAAACTGAGCCAAACGTGTCGTCTTCTTATATTTCTATTCATTCTATGTCAATTTCGAGGGCAAACCTCAAGGCGCTTGTTATGAGACAATTTATTTCTCTGTCTGTCTGTCTGGTTCTTTTTTAGAATATCAATTAAACTATACATTATGTTAATATATTATATTAAAATGTATGTAAATTTGTCTGTTTTTATTATGTTAAAAAAGGTATGTATTTTCCAATTATGGCATACAAAATTATGGAATATGTTTACGAAAGCATTATAAATGTGTACGTTGTCATATTGAAATGCCGTTAACCTCAAGTGTAAACACTGATTTCCACGTAGTAAAAAACAATATCTATGAACAGATAAGGATTATTTTACAACAGTTCACTCTTAGGTTTATATTGAGAATTATAATTATATTAAAATACTAGCGACTCACTCTGGCTCCGCTCGGGTTCTTCCCTACTTATGTTTCAACGTTTAGTGTAGATTTCTCAGAGGTGAGATATTTTTCCGCAGTAAAAAGTATCCTATATGTTGATACGGATAACCAGCTATCATCATACCAAATTTCATCAAAATTCCTCCAGTAGTTTTTCTGTGATGCAATAACAGACAGACAGGTAGACAGACAGACAGACAAAAATTCTAAAAACTATAGATTCGGCCTCTATATCGATACTAATGTCTATTTCAAAAAGATTTTCTAAAAAATATTAAATGTACAGATTTGACTCAGTTACAATTTTATTATATGTATAGATGCTCAAAAATATAAGAATAAAACTGGCGGTCATTAAGTATTTGTAAGAAAAACCGAATTTTCTTGATTAAAAAGATATATTTTTTGTCATGATTAAAAATTACTTCCAAATAAGGAATCAAATATTACCTATTGTGCTACAATACCAGAAAAAAAATATTTTGTAAAAAAAAATGTAGTCAAGCATTTGCATTTGTTAAAAGAAAGTTATTATGTATTTCTTACGACCTGTTAATTAATGAGTGCTAAGCCAACATGCCAAGGTCATAGAGTGTGTATAATCATATATGGAGATTACGCTGTTGTGTCACGTGACGTAGTAAATCCAAGTGGATAACTTGGACTTAAGTTGTCATCTTTTAGATAAAATAATAACGCTGAAGATGATTTCAACTTATATAATATTCATATATGTAAATAGTTAAAAATTGTATTATATATTTTATAAAATTTCAATGTCGGCATAACCTTCATGGACCATACATATAGCAAAAAAATAAAATTACACAGGTTTTGCAAATTAAAAAACCTGTGGAATTATGATTATGAATAGAAATAGTGAGTGGTTAGCACTTAATATTTGGTTAAAGCAATTAAATTAATTCAAAATCTTTGTTAGTGTATATGTAAAATATAATAATAGCATCCATATTTTATTTAAACTGGTATACGAGTATGTATATGAAATAACTCAGAATACCAAACCTAAACATAACCACAACATTGAAGAGCTTCATCTTGAACCTTTTATCTGTTAAAGTTTAAAAATAGATTTTATAGTTGCTTATATCAATACGGAAATGGTTTTATTTATCGCTAAGAGGATTGAATATCCAATAGTAATAAAACTTAAAAATGATACTACATTTTGCGAGGTGCGCTCGCGTAGGACGAGTAAAAGACTCATAAATCTATCTCACAATGTCCGGGGAAAATAATGAAACGAAATATATACCTTCACTGAGCACTGTCAATGGGCGTACTTGAAAGGGCGTGGGCGGGCGGGATTATTTACTATCAGCGTATCACGAAATAATCAAAGTGGCTCTGTCAACTAAAGCTAATGAGAACTTTAATTAAAATTTATATGCAATAGAAAATATTTAACAAACAAATATTATCTCTCCATCCTGTATTTATGCTGTTTCATTAATGCAATAAGTCTATTATCAATAATTCCCCTATTTGATATATCTTAAGATAATAATTATTATTTAATTTATGGATCCAAGAATCTGTTGTAGAGACACTTTTGTTTTATATACCTAATTAAAAAAAATAAAAAGTGCGTGTATCAATGTGTACACGCGAAAGAAATGAAACTTCTGTGGGTTATCGATATTTTTCATGAAATTCAATTTATGTTTTAAATAATTAGGATAGGAGAGATACTAAAAAAATTTTTTTATTGATTTAAAAAGGAAAACAATGTTTTATTATTCACATAATACTGATGATGTTAAGATAAAATTTAATTTTCAATCAAATGTAATAATTCCATAAATTATATACTCCACACATTCCATAAATAACAATACAGAGATACAAATTATTTAGTAAAAAAATTACGTATAAAAATATTTCAAGTATAAAAATTGGTCAGTGTCGTGGGACACCGTAGGAACGAAGTTCCTTTCGATGTCCGCCTTTAACTCAGTGCCGGATTAAACCTTAGCGCCGCCCCTGGGCATAGTAAAAAATGTCGCCCAATTATTGAAATTTTGCATAAAATGGATAAAGTTTCAATAAAGTTGATTTTTTTTAATTACTTATAATTTTTTGAAAAGTTCAAAAAATTATATTATACTTATATAATTTATAAATGATTCAATTTTCTGAAAGTTTTACTAGTTAATTTTTATTATTATTTATTTTTGTAACCTCTGAATTTTGCCACTACAAAAACTTTGCCGCCCTGGGCACTACTAGCCCCGAGTGCCCCTAGTGTAAATCCAACGTTGCCTTGACTCATACATTAAGCTCATACACATTGTCGAGAGTACCAGGGTAGACATCGAACAATGTACATTGTACATGTTAAAGCTCATCGAAGAAAAGCTTATACAGAGTGCACGCGAATTTCTTACAACATACTCCTCAACACTTATAATCGCCTGGTATTTTTGTGGCGAGTTGTCGAACCTCAAGAAGTATTCAGTATATTATTTCATATAAATATTATGTAGAGTCTCATCAAAGAGTGCATATGATCTTCTTACAGCTATGCTCGTCTGGTACCTACTTGTGATGACGTCACATGGGGATGTTCTTAATAAAATAAGTAATATTTTTTTAACAATATTTTTATTCATTTGATAAAATTCCATCGCACATTTAAAAATAAATTAAAGAAGTATTTTTTTATAAATATCTTTATTTATTGAAGTTCTTTGAAATATTCATACATTTAATAGTTTAAATAATTTTCAATTGACTATTTATTCACTCCTGTACCGTACGTACCGTTTCCGTTATAAAAATCGTAACACCAGCCCTTTCATGGGCGGCGGCCCCGCCCAAAAAAGGTTCACTTCAAAAAATACTTATTTAAATATATTATTATTATTATTTTGTTGGGTGTGGTGTCGAGGTCGGCCCTAGCTACGTCGACCAGTTTTGGTCCATTGTAGCTCTATTTAAATATATGTGCCTATATATAAGAAAGTATTATATGTATTAATATAAGAAAGTATTATATGTGCGTATATATTACATGAAGTAATAAAATTTCATTGTGTAACAAAATAAAGTTCAAAATCAAAAACTTCCTAGTGAGAAACCATGCCTAACAATGACGACACGTTTGTTCATTAAATGATTATATATGTGACATATCGCAAACACCTCCGGACATTATTTACGATTGTTGCGCACCTTCGTTAACATGATCAAGCGTGAATTGCCCAATAAACTTGACAAAATTGATAAACTTTACAACACGCAAAGCCTGCGCGAGCTGTGAAGTGCGTTTATGTAATAAACCCCCTGCCTAGGTAACTAATCAACTTAAACTCTCACCTTTAACACTATTAGCGCTTGGGTTATTGAAGAGACACAATTTTATGCACACCTCAAGCTAGACCGTAGAATTATCTACATTTAAGTATCACTAAAACTCTAAAAGCTAAAACTGCGTAGGTAATCTAAACTGTGTACGAATATTATGTTTGTAATTAAACTAATAGTATGTCACGTAGCCGAAGAACGTACTTTTTAGAATAAAATTACCGTTTTAATATAAATTACTGGTAACTAAAGGAGAAAAGTTAATGTTCAATGAACTCTTAATAACTTCCGGGCTAGTGTCATTAACACCAAAGGTCGAGACAGGACACACAAACTAGTCTGTCTATCCCCTTAAATGGCTGTACATTTGATCCGTAACGAATATTTATTAATTAAGAGTCTTTACAATATATTTTAATAATTTGTCTATAAAGTATAAGTATATATTATCCATATAAATATAATTAATATTAATTATGATATATAAACATACCTATAGTAATAAATCTAGTATAAGACGTACTTTTGATAGGGATGATATGGAATCCACGATGCGCGAGTCTGATAGACAAGCAAATTTTGTATTATTTATTTATATGTCTTATTCTTTCTTAGGTTTGACGACATCGTCATCATATAACAATCACTATAAACAATAAAATCAAAGTTATCACAGAATAAAACAACTACTTATTCTCATTTAATGGCCACAACAGTTAATTTTAAACTATCTTTGAACTCGACCATCAGGATAAGCTTTGACCCCGTCGGTATATGAATGAAGAATTATACCTGACAATTGTTAAATATATTTAAGAAAATTAATTATAACGATATTACTATATCTTTAGTAACAACAAATTCAGTAAACATTTTAAAACTGATTGTTTAATTTTCTGAAATGTAGTAAAATAAACTGCTCGAAACGCTCTGGTTGAATGATGATACCTATTGTACATATTTTTGTATCATATAATACTAGCAGAACCCGCGGCTTCGCTCGCGGGTTCTGCTAGTATTATATCTTTAAATAGGTAGTTTCATACAAACTTTCATCCCCTATTTCAACCTCGTATAGGATGAATTTCGAAAAATGCTAAAACACGTATTTATTTAATTTTATTGAAGAGCATTTATACCAAGTTTCAAGTAATTCTAATTTTAATTATAAATATTTTTTTTGGATTGTATTAAAACGTGTTTTCGCGTGGGAATCAGATAATCTCCCGCAGTAAATAGCAGCCTATGTCACTCTCCAGCCCTGCAACTATCTCCCCACAAAAAATCACGCCAATCCGTCACTCCGTTTCGACGTGAAAGAAAGACAAACAAACAAACAAAAAAACAAACACACTTTCACTTTTATAATATTAAGTATAGATAACTATAATTATAAGAACTCCTTTATCGTTTTATTTTAGAACTTATTTTTCTAATCTGCTTATATCGTTAAGAAACTAAAATACTGTTTTTTATTCGTACTATTATTCCGTATATTTTTATTTATGTTTTTACAAAAAAAAAACCATTTGATGAAAACATGTAGTACCTGCTAAAGTATATATGTATCTACATTCTACATACATAGGTACTTACTAGACTTACACGTACTGAAAATAAAGTTTTCTTTTTACAGAGCTCAGGATACAATATATTTTAATATAGGCGGAATATCTACGACATAATAACGGCATGATGATAAAAAGAAATTGGTAAAAAGTACGAAGAATTAACCTAACAACAAAAATCATAATCACATAAAAGTCTTTACTAAATGTACAGTATGTACCTAACATTTGCGAGAAGCTCGAGCTTGTGCTATTTTTACATAGTTTTCATTGCGCTCGGGTGTGAGCAAGTTCACGGAAAGTCGACGGGAAGTTTTATTGAACCGCGATATTTGGGGCATCGTGTCAGACGGATGAATCGCACACCACAGTTTGCTATTCGCTACATGCTATTAACCTGACCGCAAAAGAAAGATGTTAGTACCTATATCTTACATTTGTGGTTTCCGTGCGTTAGTAATGCTTAACGAAAATTATACACAAGAAAAAAAACATAGTATATTAAAAACTAGCGTTTTCCCGCGGCTCCGCACGCGCAGCTCAATTATGTATAGGTATATATATTCATTGTAAAGTTTTATCAAAATCCGTTCAGTCGTTTTGGCGTGAGAGAGTATCAAATATTCATCCATCCATCCTTATAAATTTGGACACTTTTGCGTTTATAATATTGAGAGGATTTTTCGTCACGTTATTGTTATTTTTTTTGTAATTTTGAGTTGACATGAAGAAAAGTTCTATCCTTACTAGGTAATGTTATAAATGCGAAAGTTTATTAAAGCTTAAATATATGACGAAATATAGGTGAAAAGTGTTAGTTTCATTACAAGACATCAAGTCTCTCCCGTGAGATATTAGTCGGTTGCCAAAAGTGACTCAGAAACCCGAGCGAGGCCAGGGCTGGGCTCTAATTATCTATATGTAAATATGAAGAAAGAGGAAACTGTTTTAACTATTAGGCATATATATATATATATATATATATATATATATATATTATATATATATACACACACATATGTAATGTTTCTTCGATATTCATGTACAGAAAGTAACATCTAGGCCAGTGATAAAAAAATCTGTATTGAGAATTAACTCATAAAAATTCGAGAATATATTACAGATTAACTATTTGAATATTGAGGTTAGTGGCTTACAAGATCATCGATGGTATTAAATTGATCTAAAACCATATGGTTATGTAGATTATTTAGTATTATGAACCTACTTTTTGTCTTATACATAATTATTTATAACCCTAAAAAATCAAATACTTTAGTCGTTCAATTACAAACATTTTTTTCAATGCAGTTTTCAGTAAAATATTTTAAAATGCTTTTTGTAATTTAAAGTGGTATAAAATTAAAAAAAAGTGTTTAAAATTGTAGAATTATCTACATTAATAGTTATAAACTCCATAAATGCAACAGTTGTTACGGTAACAATGAAATATATGTAGACGGAGCGAAGGCTACGAAGCCAAGTTCACGATCGCACGTTCATCGACCGCTCTTATCATTATTATTCAAGTATTCAAAGTAATACAAAGGGATCATTACTGATCCGCCTTCTATTGTCGGATTGTTTTGCACTAGTTTCCTCTGTGTAAAACAAAGCACTAATTGTAATCTAATGAAAATAATATTTAGGAAAGTCTACAATACTGTACAAAATGGCTTTAACACTCAATTTTATTCATGTAGAATTAGCCGTAACGATGTATTAGAATTAAGTAAACATATAAAACATACCAATCTTCATTTATAATAAGGTGAAATAAGGTCGTATGCATATTACATAATGTATTTATGTATGTTTAACAATTCGAATGCCCACCGTAAAATAAACTCTATAATTGTTGCTAAAATATCAATTTGATTGAAATAAGTAAAAAAAATGTTTCTATGTTTCTTTTATTTTTCTCATTAAACTAATATTAGTAAAAATGTGAATGTGTTTTTGTTTATTTGTTTGTTTGTTTATTCGTTTGTCCTTCTTTCACGTTAAAACGGAGTAATTGATTGGCGTGATTTTTTATGTGGATGATAGTTGGAGGGCTGGAGAGTGACATAGCCTTTCACTGCGGGAGATTGTCTCATTCCCACGGGAAAACACGTTATAAATTATAGTACATCTCAAAAAAAAGTATGATCAGGATTACTTGAAACTTAGTATGAATGCTCTTCAATACAATTAAATAAATACGTGTTTTAGCATTTTTCGAAATTTTTCCCATAAGGGGATAAAATAGGGGATGAAAGTTTGTATGGAACCTACCTTTTTTCGAGTTTTTTTTTGTAGTTTTAGCGCGATCGAAGCCGTAGGTTTTCCTAGTAATATTATAAATGCGAGAGTTTGTGTTTGAGTGTATTGGTTCCTTTTTCACGCTGTAGCAAAACTAAACGGGTTTGAGTGAAATTGATTGAATGACAGGATGGACATTACCAAATATATCCTGGGCTTCTCTTTTTATTGACGCATATGTAACTGCGGGTAAACTAGTAAATATTGAAGTCAATATAGATCACATATGAGTATTAAATATTACTTACTAATTTAAAAATATTAATGTGTTTTCAATTAGTATAAAAATAATTCTTTTTCGTTTTTATAAAAGTTAACAGTTGTAATAGATAACGTCAGGTCTCTGTGTGCCTAGTGTGCCTATATTAAAGCGTTTCACTCGACGCTCTAAAGTGTCCGAATAATTGTATTTTGGACGACTATTTACTTTTTCTTTATTTTTTGCTACATTTCTGTGTTTAAAACGAAAGTGAAAACAGACATTACGGCGACTCTACACAAATTGTAGAACATTTTAGGAAACATTAACCAATGTATCGTTCACAACTGGCACACATATTCTATAACTCTATTAAGTTCCGTACATGCAAATTTATTAACGTATGCATAATTTATATATAGAAGAAATAATTTGATTTAATCGAATTTATGTAATTTAGAGGTCTAATATGAAAAAGTTTTAATTTTTTTTTAAATAAAATTATTAAAACAGACATTTATTGCAACGTATTTCATTTTTTTATGGGATGTTTAATGTATATGTCTTAATAGTGAGTGTTCTCGCGATATTGTAGTGTGGCCTTCGCGGGGGCCACGGATTCACGATTACCGAGTTCACGGCACCGGCTACTTTTATTACTTTAGTCCATTTAACCCATATCGTTGACGTAATTCAACTGCTTTTATCGTTCGTTGCCGAGGTACGAAACAGACGCCTCTGATTGAAATATGAATGCATTTCGCTAACTATAAATTTTATATTAACACACGTACCAATTAGTTTAACAAACTTTTTGTCTTGACTCGAAAATATGAAGATTTTTAAATATACTGAAAGCCATTATTGGTGATCTAGTGCATTTATGATGTCAGACTACGTAAAAAGATATATTATAGATAACACGAGTAATTATCCACGACGTTTGTGGGACGTCCCTTTAAAACCTTAAGGACTCTACGGAGAATAGAAGAGGCTTTTATCTACTGACTTTATTAGATATACATTTATTATTATTTCAGAAATTATCTATTAAAATCCTATAAATATAATCTACAATCCTATCCTGTACCTACCTATGGATTTTATTATGAAAATTATAATCACAAGGCTATTTAAATGTTTGTAACTTTAAAAGTTTATGATAAATAATCATTAAATTAAGTAATACTTATTATTATGTAAATTTTGTCTATATCTTTGCAATAAACATTATTACTATTATCAATACAGGAAGTATATAACCATAGAGTCAGTTATAGATCCTTAATTAATATGTGGAATCCCAATTGTAAGACAATCTAAGGAACTAATCCGATGTAATTGTTATTTTTTAATTGATTTTATAATAAAAAGTATTATTATTAGTACCAATTAAAAGCAGCTGGTTTTTTGCTTTTATAAAAGTTTCAATATTTATATATACACTGCATTTGTTATGATTTTAACCTCAATATTGTTTAATTACTTTAGTTGTTTTTTGATTAGTGTTATATTGAGGGATGCCATTTAAACCACACTGCCAGATATTTCTCACGAAAGTGTTGTAAAATTAATAACGATGCTTTAATTAATATGAATGGCTAGGATTATTTGCGAGGACAATATAGCGCCTACTCATAGACCATATTGATGGCACAATTACCTACTATCAGATTGTGTGACTCAGTTCTTAATAGAAGAAAATTTTATATGACAAGGTTTTAAATTGTTTCAGTCTGAAATACAAAGTTCTTTTCATGATCGAAAGTAATATATCTCATATTAAAAATAATTTGGTTTTGTATGTTTATATACGAGTATTCATATAATGTATATATGTTAATGAACATGGGCTAACCCAGGAAGGGGCAGGGGGGGGGGAGCAGCTGCCCCCCTGGATCGTGTATGTCTACGTACCTTCTATTGTCGATAAAGTTATGTTTGAGTCAGGTTACGAGTGTTACAAATTACTTTGCAATATGTTATGTGTTAACTTATAAAAAAATTGCGCTGCGCGCCCGGTCAACTTGTATTCATACAACACGCTAGAGCAGCAAGCGAGCGGCGAGCTCCACGCTCTAATATTTGTTTTATCTCAATCGGTTCATAAATAAAAAAGTTATATTAATTTGATAAAAAACAAGAAACATTTATTACAAAAAAGTTGTGTATACTTATGTACGCACGTAAGAAGTTATGCTTCTTTGTTTTTTAGAGCATTTAAATTAAAGCTGATTTTTTTGAATGTTTTAATTTTTTTAATGTTTCTTACTTTTTTCGTATTCTTCTCAGCAAACCCTTTCCTTTGATATCCATATCATAGGGGTGCAAAATAAACAGTCCGTCGTTTATTTTATTATGACGTCACTTTGCTTATTGTGTTTCGCTCATCAAGCCCTTTCATTTGATACCCACATCATATAGGTCACTATGGGAATAATAAATCGCCATTTTGTAACGTCCGTCCGTCGTATAGGATTAAAAATGGCGGCGTTTAGGAAATCGTGCAGTCATGAGAGTCAAACGTGTGTGCCAAATTTCAGCTCAATCGGACAGTTGGAAGTGAAATTTAATTTGTAAGATTTGATTACAGACAGACACCGAGTCAGGTAAAACCTAATAAAAGCTTATAATTTTTTTTTATTTATTGATCTAAAACACGTGTTGTATATATAGAAATAACAGATTTAGTGATTTAACGACTAACTTCACACTGTAGTCAATAACCACTAACTTCATACTGTAGTCTAAATCTGTCATATCGTAAAAAAATCATTCTCTGCATCTATTTTTTATTTTTCATAACGCGCCAAAAGAAGTATAACTTCAAAAATGCTATAAAATACTGTTCAATTAATTTGGCTGAAACTTTATATGATATGTAGTTTGTAAAACAATGATGATGATGATGATATACTTTACGTGATTTCCAATTTTTTTACGACTCGTCAAATTGCAAAGTTGGAATGTTTTCGGCGACATTATATAAATAATAACCGTCAAATTAAAACCTTAAGTCCGCGATTTTTTTCGTTTTTTCCCGCAAAACATATTGGTGTAATCAGTTTATAAAAATTTAGTCAATAAAGTACGCTTTTTCAATGATTATTAAAAAAATGTAGTTTTCAAAGTAAAAATTATCGATTTCTCCAGTTTTTTCAATGTTTAAGGGTGTTTTTACATGGAAAACATACAACGTTTTTATTTCTTCAAAAAGTAGAGTGTAAGATGAAAAAAATGAGCCTATCTGAAAATTGAGCGACAATTTTTTTAAATGTATACACATCCACTTGAAGTTGGGGGTGGATTTTAAGCCTCTCGAGACCATAAAATATAAAGTTCTCGGAAACGACTAAACATATCAATTTCAAAAAAAATTGGATGTTATATGTATTTCAAAAATTATATTCCCCTAGTTTCATGAAAATCAAAAAATAATTGCAGAATTTAAAAAATAATAATTAAAAAACTTTTTTTTTTGGAAATATGTTTAAAATTTTGAGGTTATTGTAAAGTCGTAGATTTTTACTAGACCTACAACTTTTGTAAAGAATATTTTTCGATAGGATGTCACAGCAAGCCAGAAATTGAAAAAAAAAACTATTTTTCAACGTTTTGATTCCCCCTTTTCTCGGGGTTAGCTGAACAGCGGAGGATTTTTGTTCCTTATACGAGTATACCTGCTAACGTCTTAAAAATATAAAACTTCAGGTTTTAATTTTTGTGTTACGCATCGCGATCGGACTATTTGTATAGCACATATTTAAAGTAAAGAAAAACTTAATAACGAATAAAAACTAAATTTGTTTCGAATTAGGTACTTAAAAAAAATATTTTGGATTATCTTTACTTAAACTTCAAAGTTCTTAAAAAAGTATATTTGACTTGGGGGGGGGGGAGAGTACATGACCCCCATGCCCCCTCCCCCTACCCCCCTTCTTGGATCCATGCTTGGGACCAGGTTTAATAAATTTCTGTATTGCCCCCCCTGGACCAAAAGCTGGATACGCCCATGTTAATGAATCTATGTTTATATATATATATATATATATATATATATATATATATATATATATATATATATATATATATATCAATGTCATATAAATACCTAATTTATAATATTATTATTATACATATTTAGCTACTGCAACAAAATACAATATTTCCCTATCAGGATAAGCAGGAAGGATATGTAGTTGTATATTTTTGATATTTGGTAAATTCCTATTTATGCGTCAACGGTTAAAAAAAAGTTTATTATATTTAAGTTTATTTAAATCATTTCACGTAATTCAAAAAATCTCAATGAAAATAAATACAATATATTTATTATTGACATAAGGAAATCTTTACGGTACAAAGATATAGAAAGTTTCTTCTGGCTTTTAACTTTATTTTTAAACGGTTACATAGAATAGAGAACGTAGCGGTATGAAGTTTTGAGTGTTTGACGAGCATGACTTAACAAAATTATTTAATACTAGCGGCTTACCCTAGCTTGGCTCGGGTCCCTTCCTGGATACGTTTTATATAGATAATAATAGTTATTGTGAGCTTACCTTAGAAGGTCGACTCTAGATACCTGTTATCGCGGACTTTTCTGTAGGCCTTTTTAAAAAAAATTACAATTTTCTAGTAAATTGTTTTGATATATCTCTAAAGGTTTAACCAGCGTTACCAGCGTTACGTTGATTCGCTGCGAGCGATTAATAATTTTAAATCTGTGATATCTTTTAAGATTTATTTAATGATATGCTGTAAAGGACAGTATACATTCATTAAACGCACAAAATATTTAAGGTATTTAATTGTACGAGTATAAGGACAATAAATACAGTAGTATTGTTTAAAATAGCTTCGTAAAAACCCATTATCTGTTACTAATATGTATTAAAAAGATAAAAATGGTTACTGTGGGTTATCCTTAGGATATAGACATATACCATCGTGGACTTTTCTGTAGACCTTGCTAAGATATACAATTTCATTGCACATTATTTTGATATATCTCGTAAGGTTTAGCCAGCGTCAGCAATATAAGCGCCCAAAAATATGTTTTAAACGATATCATTACAAATCTTTGAATTCTCTACTGTAATATGCATGTGTTACACATATAAACCTTCCGGAAGAAAATCTCTATATGATAGTAAAAACCGTAGGCAGTGGTAGCCCAATGGTAGCGCGCTCGCTTGGGAAACCGAGTGAAGCGGGTTTAAATCCCGAGTCTCGCACCTCTGATATTTTCGTGTGCGAATCGTTTCTAACTTAATTACCACTTGCCTTATGGCGAAGGAAAACATCGTGAGAAAACCTGCATGTCTGAGAAAACCTAGCAAGTTTTCGAAAATGAAAAATGAATGATGTGTTCTCCTATAATTATTAATACATAAAAATATAAATTAGATTTAGGTAGCTATATCGTTAATGTAAAAAATTATGTATACTGTTGGAGATCCATATAAATGAATAAATAAATAAAGACATGTGAAGTCCGCCAACCCGCACTTGGCCAGCGTGGTGGACTATGGCCTAATTCCCATCGTATTGAAGGGAGGCCCGTGCCCAACAATGCGACGTTAAAAAGGGCTGAATACAAGTAAAAAACCGTATCAAAATACGTTGCGTGGTTTAAAACAGCGATTTTGCTTTATACTATATGTACCCATTTTAGGGTTCTATAGATCATAAGAAGGATATTTTCAGCAATACGATTTTATGCATATAAATATTTTATTTATATTTAACCTAACGAAGTAGGTAAGCAGGTAAACAAATTATATTACTTGCTTGATACAATAAGTTAAACATTTAACATTTGAACAAATAAATAAAACTAGTTAATTATATGTCGGCCTTGTGTTGCCTAGCGTTTCGACTAAAAAACAAAATGCCTAAGAATAGTATTATTTTAAAGCATTGCAGAATATTTTCTGATGGAAAATGTCGAGACTTCGTACGTCTTATGAGTTAGGTGGTCAAGTTGTAAAGTTCTGGAATGTTAAGTGTGTATTTTTTTTATCTTTCAAGTTAATAATTGTAAGAGACGATTTACAAAAATATAAGAAAAATTCTTAAAAAAAATGAAAGGGCCAGTTATAAGTGGTATAAATATATTTATATAAGGATACTATTAAATAACAAGTCTCAAAAATGTTTAAAAAATAAATAATAATTAAGCCCATATATTGGTTAAAAATATAGAGTATAACGTTCAGTTAAAACGAAGAAAATCATTTACTCCGTTTCATACGAACTCCAACTCGCACTTTACAGCGTAGATAGAGTAAGAAGTAGGTATATGAAATTACGTACTAGTTATTTATGTATATTTTATATATATATATATATTATATATATAACATTTTATTTGCATTTTTTTTTAAATTAACTATTCTAATGTACACATTGTACTTATAAAAATTTTATTAGATTCATTGATTCATTGATAAGTATTTTTTTGCTTTAAATCTGTACGGGTATAACCAATGACCTTCACATACATATATCGCAATACTCAAATACGAATGAAGTGTGTAACAAATCTTCCAGTTTCTTTATATCATTTTTTAGAACAGTTATATATTTCCCCGCCCACGTTTGATTCTGTTGTTTATATAAATGCATACAAAGTATAAACTGAAATAATTCGCACGTCGGCTCCGCAAGGTCTCTTAACTAATAGCAAAGAACGTATTCCGCTAACCAGTGACAAAAGCGAAAATTAGCACATTACAAACTCAGTCATTCACCCAAATTATCAATCTGTGAAATTGCGCGTAAAGTTCAGATCTAAATTTTTAATTACTTACTTGTTCCATGCTATCGTAATTTAAATTATATATGTAAGTAGGTATACCGTAAATATAAGTATCGACTAATAATTAATTGATAAACTATAAGAATAATTTACAGTTAATACTTAATACTCATTTTCTAATGAAGTTAAATCATAGCACAGATCATATAATACTATACTAGAGGAAGGCTTATTTTCAAGGAAGAAAAGTCATATGAAGCTTGAAATCATAAAATAATCAAAATTTTATTAATTATTTGAGTCCATAATTGATGTACCAAAATTCCTTATAACCCACATTATAAATAACACATTAAAATATGATTAAAAATTGTATATTTTGATTAAAAACACGCACGTTAACCGTCTTAAACTTTCGTTTAATTAACATGAAAATTAACATAGAGTTATGTATGTATTGTATTATTTAATTATAATTAACTATTTTACTTTATATTATACTTAGTTAAGATTTTCTATTAGCTTATAACATTGCAACTGCCATTTTCTATGAAATATGCGTCTGCACGTCATAACATGTCATTATTAGATATTGTACTGATGACTTTCACGCTATCGAAGTTCACACAGGGTGCTAATTAATGAATGAAAGAGAATTATCAATGAACAGTTTGTTATAAATATAATATTGTGTATCCCTTAGCAACATCATTAAACTTAAATTATTATTTCTTTCTAAAGGTTTTAACTATTCAAAAATACCCATTATGCGCTTTCAAAATGTACACTAACATAGTAGAGTTCCTGTACTACATATAATTTTACGTTAAGGTATAAACAGACAAACAAAGTTTAGTTCTATATTTATTTTTACACGGAAGCAATTCAATATGTTATAATTTTTTTTTTTAATTTAATTTAATCATTTATTTCAGGCAACAGTTTACAAAAAGATCATAAATATGTAAACAGAGTGTTGCATGAGTATATTTTTAAACAAAATATTTGCCTTTTTATTTATAGTTTGTTATTCTCTAATAATTTTTATGTAAAAAATATTATTAGAAAATAAATACATGTGTATAGCGTACTCACTTGAATCAATTTTCCATTTTGTGTAGCATGCTAGGCCCGTAGACATGATGAGCAGTCACTCTTTGCCGGTAAAAAGTGAAATTCCACGCGACGCTCCGCCGCTAATTTATTCACTCGCAGTGAAAAACGTGGATCAGCCGATACCGCCTTTTGTTCGCGCTAACTATATATAAACACGTGTTTGATAATATGAAATTTGATGCCTTAGTAACAAATAACAATTTTACAAAAATAATAAAATTTTATCTGTTAAAATTTGAGTTCGATCAGTGTCTGTAGTATTTATATGAAGGGGAGTTTTAAATAAATCGTAAGTGCGTTCGGAGAGCAGTCGGATTCGACGTCGACGGCGTGGGTCAGAACGGCTCGGAGAGTGGAGCGCACGACACGGCGACTTGTGGGCCACTGAATGTGCGCCCGCGCACCCGTTTACCGTCGTTCCTCAACTCTTCCAATTTTAATATTTGAATACGCAGGGCGCGCGCTCTTTTCTGATATGAAGCTTGCTAACGGCTACAGACATGCTTCAAACTTTATGAATATAGTATCCCTCTACTTTTATATTATTTTTTATATTAGATTTTGTATGCGTTGTGTTGAAATGAAGTTCCTTCTTTTAATTACGTATATATAGACACGTTTTGTATATATGTATTTTACAAAAAGTGTTTTAGTAATCATCGAGTTTAATTATTATTTAATAAATATTCATTTATAATAAGTACTATATTTATTCTCTAAATCTCTAACATCACATGTTATGCTTAGAATATTTTATAAAAAAATATAAGCTTTTGTAGTATAAAAATCACATGTCCCAAATTAAAAAGTGTGAAAAATAAATTATAAATTTAGTTGCAGGAAACTAAACATACCCAAATAACTGGAGTTGCTGCAATAAAATTGGCCCGTTAAATTATTTGCCGCCATATATCTTACACCAAAATAGAATATTTTAAAACACTTTGCTTTAGTTAAACAGGGTACCATGAAAATGTATGATGCTATTAACTGGAAGGTCGGCCGCAAACGATGATGTCACCAATGAGATCGCGACTGATTTATCGACACCACTTGCTAACGCTAGGGCCCCATAACAAGACAGCTTAGGGCCCTCGCTGCATATGTTTCGTACAAAATAAAAGGGTCAGACAAAACATTTTAAATCAAACAACGGAACGTCTTCAGGTCTAAAAATATATAAAAGAGTTATTCATTTTTTATTTCAGCGACGAACTCACAAAGCTTACAGAAAATGTCATATATTAGAAGGAAATGTAGCGTATTATTTAATAAATTTTCTTGAAGAAAACCGTCGAGACCGCTAAAGCGGTGCTCAAAAGCATGAACTCGTTAATGCACACAAACATATTGCAATATTATGTTTTGTAAAATAAAGATCTATAATATTTTACAAAACATTACTCGAATTATGTGTAACTTCTACTCTAGGGTAAATTAAGGAGTCTGAATTTTCAATAACTACTTATAAATAGAAGACTTTGACATTATAGACTCCAATAATGCATAATAATATACATCTTATTATGAATTATTAGATATGGTTCATACATCGATATGATTCTTAATAAAAGGCTTAAGATATTCTAATTTGTACAACAATTTTGTTTTGCATTTTGTATGTGTAATTCACTGTCTATAAAACCTTTAAGCTCTCCCAATTTTGGCATAGTAAAAAATACTCGAAATTAAAATCGAAAGTTCCTATTAAGTGCAATATTTTGCTTCCGTTTATTCTCACATCGCGGTAGATATATTTAAATAAATTCGGTGTGTGGTCCAATAAAGCCGTCAACCAGTCGTCAGATTGTATCAATTCTCGCATGATCTGATCACATCCGCTGTCATATCAAAGCTACCATTTCGTCTACTAATAAGGTCTAATCCCCCTTTCTCAGAACAGGATCTGTCATTAACGAAAAATCTGTAATTCAAAATTATAGACTTATTAATTAAATATTGATAGTAAAATTATGTTTACGTCTTGGTTTAGTTATTGTAAAATCATTAGCTTGCTTGATGCGCACTTATAATGTAACTAGCATTGCCCGAGGCTCCGCCCGCGTTCAGATGACCAAAAATAAAATTCACATATTTATACATAGTTTTACATATTAGTATACTCTTACAATACAGTTTTTGTATTTTTTCTCAGAAATGAGATATTTTCCCGCAGTAAAAAATATTCTATATGTTGACCCGGATAATCAGCTACCATCATACCAAATTTCATCAAAATCTGTCCAGTGGTTTTCTCGTCATGCGGTAACACACAGACAAAAATTCTATAAACTATAGATTCGCACTCTGTATCGATAATAATGTCTATTTCAATTAGATTTTCCAAAAAATATTTAATGTACAGATTCGACTCTTAGAATTTTATTATATGTATAGATTGGTTTAAGTTTAGACTGCAAAAATTTGGCTGCCCAAATTATTTTGAAAATTAAAGTTAAGTTTACACTTAAAAATATTTCATTTCTTGTAATAGTTACTAGCTTAAAGCTCTCACTGAGGCTTTAACAGCACTTCTTATCGCATTCCATAATCATTTTTAATCTTTGAACTATATTATAATTTTAATAATAAATATAATTCTTTCTTTTAAAAATAAATTAAAACAGCACATTCTCACTCAATTAAATAAAAAATTATCTTAATTACTTATGCATTGTGTTATATGTATAGATAGATAGGTATACATATATTTATATAAGTATCATTTAGTATATGTATATGTATTTAGTATATTGTATGGTATTAAATATAATATTTAATTAGCTATTTATTTTTAAGTATCTATATATTATTTATATGACTACAAATGCAAGATTTTAGCCTGCTTTATAACACTATTTCTCACTACTATAGGTTGGCTGGAAGTGATCTCTTCCAGAGATAAGTCCATCTTTGCAAACAAAAATTGTATTTAAATAACTGTATTTATTCTTAAGTGCAATAAAGAATAGTAAGCATATCTATACTAATATAATAAAGAGGTAAAGTTTGTGACTTGTGAGTTTGTGACGTTGTATGGGGTAATCTCTGGATCTACTGAACCGATTTAGATGAAATTTAATAAGAAGATAGTTTGTGACCCTGGGAAGGACATAAGATACGTTTTATCTGGGAAATTATCCCTTAAGGGGGTGAAAATGGGGATGAAAGTTTGTATGGGGAATCAACTTAGGGACCCGAGCGAAGCGAGGATGAATCGCTAGTATATTATACATAGGTATAGGAACTAGTACGCAAAACTTGTACTTGAACGCAAAGTGGTTGAGATAATAAGATAACAAACAAAAAATATTTACTTTGATTTTATTATCTTGGTTTAAAAAAATCCTAAAGTGGTAAAGAACTTATTCTTACGAAAATTCTGTATTATAAAGAATTGAATCAATTAAAGAAAAATAAAAATAAAATGGTTATTTTTAAATCGTGTATAAAACTATATTTACTATCCAATCTATATTGAAAACCATGAAGCTCAACTTACTTTATATTTTGACCTTTTATTTCTTATCCTACAGGATTTTTTGGAATTAGGAAATAAAATGTGCTGAATATATATGAATAATATAATGTTTTGTAACAAATGATGTTACTACTTTCTGCAAATACCAATATTTTCATAACACTTCCATTCACCCTCTTTTAAAACTTTTTTTATTTTCCAATATAAAAATACAATGAATATTAAGAATTAAACTTGCCAAACTACTCAAAATCAATAAATTTAATGCTGCACGATCCGTATGTACCTATATAGCAAGATTTTTTCGCTGCGGAAGTTCTACCATTTTTCGGTTTTACGATTATTTGACTCAAAGCTTTTATATGTTTTATGAATACATTTTTTAGATTTTTATCTAGCATAAATGATTGTAGAATGTCATATTTCCTAAATCCTCAGAAGGTATCCGTGATTGGCTAACAAATAAAAGAAACAAACATTTTTCGATAAAAACTTCCTCATTTTGTTTTATCTACGGACTATAATAATAAATTGCTATTTATTGTCTTTATAATACTTTACATTTGTTACATTCACAAATTGACTTAATTAAAAATTCAGCAACTAAACAATTTATGCAAATGTTACAAAATATCTAATATTGTGCAAAAGTACATAAAAGTGCCTTTACAAATACATATTTCTTTCAATATTCCAATTAGATACAGATATCATTTTGAACAAAATTAATATTTATATCATTGCAGAATTTTAGTGTCTAGTGGAACCATTTCACATTGGCCAAATGCGTCGATAAATTGTTTATTTCATTTATAATTAAACATTTCATAAATTGTCTTTTAAGTCGCATAACCGGTGTCGCAGTCATCAACTCGAAAACTGTTCTCAATAAGCAATTATTTATCGTCTACTTCCGCGTTGGGAGCCTAATAAAGCCAATCAGCAAGATAACAAATTATATATTAAAACACATCTAGCTTCCTTCCAGCCTTTATATTTATGTTAGCATAACAAATATTTCATTAATTTGATAAACATGTCCTTTAATAAAATTTAGATACGCTTCTCGCAAACCATTTATAAAATTCAACAAAAAGTTAACGTATCACTCAAAATTATTATTTAATGAAAATAAGAAACTCGAACATTAGATACATTGCACTATACTAGCTTACTTTGGAAACTTTGAATCATTTAGATTTAAATCTACACCTACTTGATTTTATATTACACTGATACAATCAAAGTCTTTAAATATTTCCGTTTCCAAATATGAAAATGACATCAATATCTGTTCTATCTATTTAGTCAGTACAGTTTATAATTCTTACTGCATTGAGTACATTAAGCAAATAATTAATTATTTTTCGAATCCTCAACTGTCGACAATTTAATTTAAAAACTAGCATTGCCCGCGGCTCCGCCCGCGTTCAGGTGACCAAAAACCAAATTCTTAGGTTTTACATATTGCATTGCAGTTTTTGTATTTTTTCTCAGAAATGAGATATTTTTCCGCGGTAAAGTATCCAGTATGTTGACCCGGATAACCAGCTATCAGTATACCAAATTTCATCAAAATCCCTCTAGTGGTTTTTCTGTCATGTTGTAACACAGACAAAAATTTTAAAAACTATAGATTCAGCCTCTGTAACGATAATAATGTTTATTTCAATAAGATTTTCCAAAAAATATTTAATAAATAGATTCGGCTTAGTTACAATTTTATTATATGTATAGATGAAACATTAATGTAAGCTAGCTGCTATATATAGATATAGAGATCTAAAAGTAACTATAAGTTTGTAACTAATAAGGCATTAACAATTCGATATTATCGAATTGTTCTAAAGAATTAACTGAACACAATGATTCTCTCTTACATCCAATTATGCGTTAGTGAGTTATTTATTCTTTGTATTCGGCGCAAAGCCAAATAATATTATGATTTAGCGAGCTTGACCGCGTCAGGCGCCACTCTCATAAACCAGTGACGGTTTTTAGCCTAATGATATAATTATGTTTTACAGCTGAGACATTTTCTCGTTTTAAATTTCAAACTGATTGTGTAGTAGATATATAATTAACGGTCTTGGCAAAAGATATATGTATTTTGTATTTATGTAAAATATATTTTGTTTGTAATTAAGATTACAAGTTTTCTGGGTACTACCTACTACTCTACCCGCGTATTTATTTCTATGAAATTCAAAATGTGAGTAATCTACTTTGTATAACAGATTTGAAAGAGCAACACAAACTATCTTGACTTGGTTTAAACTTAACTAAATATTGTCCAGTTCCTCTCGAAATTTTTTATAATAATTTTAAGGCACATTTGTAATTTTTTTAAAGATACAAAATCAGACAAAAATAAATTTGTCACATTGTAATAAACAAGTCTGCCCTGCATCCATTTTTTCAAAGATTTTAAACAAAATTAAAAAAAGATATGTTAAAACCATTTTCGAATGTCATTCAAATAGAGCACATATATTGAGATGAGTCATTAAAGGCAAAGCTTGTTTGGTATTCGGGGTGCATCTATAGAAGAGCAGACGGCGCCTACCAATTCCAACAATGAGCGGCGTGATGGCCCCGACATCTATCAACAGGGTCCCGGGCGCAACTTGTCTTGTCTCTTTTAAATCTTGAGACATACCATTTCATCTATCTCTAACAATAAATAAATATAACTTATACTCTAACTAAGCGATGAGAGAATTTGTGATAAAGTGAAGGAAGTCGAGCGAATTGCGTTAACCAAAAGAAAGGCGCGCTGAGAAAATATCAAGAATTACTGTTAAACTTTATTACTGTAATAACGTTTATTGCCTGCGAAACCGCAGATGTCAAAGCATTAATAAAATTATTTTCGTCATAACCAGCGGGCGTAATTCTAGAATTGTGAAATTATCCTACTACCAAAGGAAAATAGAATAACTGCGATGCTCTGAACACATTTTATTGCAATGAGATTGATAAGGCACGTCCTATTCACACACATTGAAATTTTTTTGAAAATTTTAATTAATGTATTTTAAATGTATGTAATTTAATGTAACGATATTATTACAAAAATGTGATTTTTTTTAATGTTACCATATGTGAGTCTTTTATTATTATACCCGTTTTTATATTTACAATAGTTTTTCACCGTGCAGGAGAAACGATTCTACGGGAGAGGTGACTAAACTCCTACAAATTTTCGATTAATAAAATAAAAAATAGATACTCTATGGTTGTTTAAACATGTTAATTTGATTTTTGGCCATTAGATTGTCAAGATTTACATTAGTACAAGATTTGCATTTACAAAATATAAACTTGCCTTAATTTTGAAACTACAGAAGATCAACCTTTACAATATAAAAAATAAAAAAAACCAGAAATGATGTATGAAATGATGATACTAGCATTGCCCGCGGCTCCGCCCGCCTTCAGATTAACAAAAACCAAATTCTTAGGTTTTACATATTAGTATACTCTTACAATGCAATCTTTGTATTTTTTCTCAGAAAGGAGATATTTTCCCGCGGTAAAAAGTATTCTACATGTTGACCCGGATAACCAGCTATCACCATACCAAATTTCATGAAATCCCTACTGTGGTTTTTCCGTGATGCGGTAACAGACAGATAGACAGACAGACAGACAAAAATTCTAAAAACTATAGATTCGGCCTCTATATCAGTAATAATGTCTATTTCAATAAGATTTTCCCAAAAATATTTAATGTACAGATTCGGCTTAGTTACAATTTTATTATATGTATGGATATACTCGTACATAAAATGCTTTATCCTGACTGACTGACTGATCGATCAACGCACAGCCTAAGCCGCTGGACGTAGAAACGTGAAATTTGGACGACATATTCTTTATACAATGTAGGCATCCACTAAGAAAAGATTTTTCGTAATTCGTGCCCTAAGGGGATAAAATATGGGATAAAAGATTGTATGAAACTATCTTTTTCTTACCGCGAAATGCACGGAAAGTGGTATTTAGTGTATTTATTTATTTATATTTAAGATGAAAAATAAGAAATATGTATATCTATAAGTTGTTTTTTTAAATTCATCCCTTAAAAGTGTGAAAGTGGGTAATAAAGTTTATATGGGCAAACAATTATTTATAATCAGAATTACTTAAAACTCTTCAATACAATTAAATAAATACATATTTTAGCATTTTTTGAAGTTTATTCCATAAGGGGGTAAAATGGAGGGAGGACGAAAGTTTGTATGAAATTCTGTAATTAATGCACGGAAAGTGGTATTTACCTTTGAAATGAGAATAAAACAATAGACATATTTTTTTTCGAAATTTATCCCTTAAAAGGGTAAAGGGGGTTGTGCTCATACATATGAGGAAAAAAATGTTTATGATCAAAATTACTTGAAATTTGGTATTAATGCTCTTCAATACAATTAAATAAACACGTACCTTTTTTAATATTTTTTTAAAATTAAGTAGGTATTCGTAATTTGATCGCGGGCGAAGCCTCGGGTTCTGCTAGTACTACATAATTATCGTAGTGTTAGTTAATTTAAGTGTAAGTTAAATTAACTTTATTATAACAACATGTGTGTAGCTGTAGTTTGGAGGTTTTTTGGCACTAGATTACTCGTAATAGTTTTACTTAGAGCAATACTTGTATTGAACCTAAACAACGGTTTTGCTCGTCTACAACACTTACCTGCTAGAAAAATAGTTCTCTCAGTCACACAGAAGCTTAGCAGCAGCTGTCGAACAATACTTGTATAATTACTAAATTACCTAAGCCTATAAAAATCTCATCGTTTGCGTGATTCTAGAAATTCACAGAAATATTACAGAAAAAGCTATAAATATAAAATATCATTTTTTTTTATTTATTATCCTTTTAAGCTTATACTGTCGGCATACTATACCTTTTGAATGAACAACATGTCTATTCGAAAACAATGGGCTTGGTGTTCGCTTAAGACAATTATTTAAAAAAAATACCTTTAACATTTTTTTTATACCATAAATAATTAGGTAGGTACATTACGAGTATTCTCTATAGTTTCAAGTTTCGTTATCTACGTTCAATTGAAAATTTTGTCTGTATTACGTCTTTATCACATTCGTTATAATGAAATGTCGTTTAAACCAATTTTATTATTAAACTTACGAGCATTTAACTTAACACCGTAAGCATTAACTAACAAGAATTATGACGTAATAATATCCATTAGTTACTAGAATATTTAATGTGAAAGCTTGTAAATTATAATGTGGTAGCCTTTAGCGAAATTCGATTTTTATGATACGCCCACATTACTGATTTATATTTACGTTATTAAAAATCTTACATGTCGTTGATAATAGTTATTAAATTTATAAACATATTATTCCAATTAAATTTTAACGAGTTTAAATAGATATTGGAACAAATAAATAAAGTTGTACATAGAAAACTTTGTTGTGTCCTATAATCTATTCAAAGTAGGGGTCATGATTATGTGGTCGTTGAGAAATAAATAGCAAAACGCACACGAGAGGCCGCGGGCTAATTCTAGTAAATTGTGTAAATACTTAATTAATGGTTACGTATACCTATAAAGATAAATATTTACAAGTTAAGCACAATAACATTTTAGCAATTAATATAACGATAAAGCTACCTAAAAAGATATAATGGCGGATATTGCTGGTATTTGTTGCATTTAATTTTATTGGTTTAATTTAATTAAGAGTTTTAAAATTTCACAGATCAATACAAAAATATTCGTCAACTGCTGTATAAAGCGTATATTTTTATTTCCCCATAAACTTAACAACACAAACTTGAAAGATCTGCAAGTGAATATTAATGAACCTCTAAAAAGCTATCTGTGTCACAATTAATGAACACATTTACACGTACACTATGAGCTTCATTAAATATGTTAAGTCTAAACAGACATTTCTTACAATTCCTCATACACAGTAGCTGATTCCAATTGCAAATTATAGTAACGAAATGGAATGCAAATCCATTCTCCAATCGTTTAGATCGCTCTGACCAACGAACATACAATCATAACAAATCTTATGTTAGCAAACATCTTATATCCATAAGCATCAATCAAATCAATGTCACGAAAGAGTCCCAGCGACCCATTTCACTGAAACTGCGCCGCCACGGCCGTTCACCTAATGATCTCATCGCCCCAGAATAAAAATTTACTCGTTTAGACCAATTGAATTTGTTTATGGTACGCTTTCTCAAGCGAACTAGACGCTCTACTTTAGTTTAGGTAATGCTCGAAGTCGAAATCCTGCGTCTGGACTCGGTCGTGCTTGAACGAGAGCTTTTCTAAATAATCTGAAGCCCTATTAAGGAGATACCCGCTGCTTAACTTCTCGGGCGCCATACGTTACTGCTTGCGCTCTTACTGGATAAATTCTCGATTGAGTTCAAACTAATAATGGCCTCAAATATGTTTGAAAACCATTTTAGTGTCTGAAATATGATCAAGAAAACAAATTGTGAAAACTTTTTTAATTCACGTGCGTGGAAACGAGTACAAATTTCATTATGTATGTTTATTCTTGGCTTTGAAATTTATAAAAAAACTTTAATTATATCTCACATAAACATACACTTATTTCACTGTGATACCAAGTACCCTTAATAAGAACTAGAGTATTTAATAAGAACTATATTAAGTCAAATTTAACAAAATCTTATCATAGTGTATAGTTTCCCAATAATACCTTTAAAAAATTGTAGAGATTTTAGATTATAATGCAATATACTTATTTACGTCTTCTTATTTACACTTTATTTTACTTGTACCTACATTTGCACCTCGCCGTATATCAACATATGTCCATACTGATCGTCTATTAACACTGACGACCGTAACAACATACTGGGAAATAACTGCAATTTTTCACAACAAAAATAATTGTGTTAACAAAAGATATCTGAATTAAATGTGACATGAGATATTGTCTGTATGTTTCATTTTTCATTAGTTCCTTTGAAATTGTTATTAAATATGTTCTTTTCTTATTGCAAGTTAACCCTAGGAATAGTGCTTTTTCCGTGCTCTCGATCTACATCCTTGGGCTCTATGTGAACTAAAAATCAGCTCTGCTTGTAATTTTAATCTATAATCAGCATCACCAGCAGCTCAGTTACTTCTTAATAAAACAAGTAAATAAACTGTTATATATAAAAATTGTACTTTTTGTATTTTATAGCAATGAATAATTTTTAATTATTATTACTCATTTATTTTATATCGGCATCAAGAATAATTATCTTTAGCAAGAGTATGATAATCTATATAGTATACGTAAAACTTTTCTTTTTGCATGTAAGCGGAAAAGCGTTTTAATCAAATCTATTGTTTATTCGACTATCATGTATATCGCAACATGCACTCTTTTACAGTACGCGGCGTCATAAAGTGCTAATTACGTTAATCATGATAATTATCAGAATTAGTACATAGGCCGTGATATCATGAAGTTCACACTTCATAAAAATTTTCAATGTAGGTATGTATTGTGAATAAAATCTCTATTGCTTACAAATAAATTAATAATTAGGGAAATAGAGCTGGTAAATTACCCTATATAAATAATTTATTAGCAGTTATAATACAAAAATCTTTTAAAAAAAGCTTTTGCTGTATTCATCGAGCAATCGCATAAAAATTATTTTTAACCGACTTCTAAAAAGGAGGAGGTTCTCAATTCGTCGGATTTTTTTTGCTTTTTTATGTAGGTTCACCGATTATTCGAAGAACCGATTTGGATTTTTTTAGGGCAAGACAAATTAAATATGTATTAAGTGTAGAGTTAAGATAATAGAGTAAGAAAGTATAACACTACTGTTCTATCAGTTAGCTTTGCGAATGAGGAATAATTTCAAATTCCAATCCTTAGAGTCCACTGTTTGAAAATAAAGTCTATTGTTGGAAATAGAAGGTGGCTATGTCTGCATTTTATTTTTCTAGCTATAATTACTTTAATGAAAATTGACTCTAAATAAATAAATATTATAAATCTAAACCAAAATATTTTTGTTCCCATTAGGTAATTATACTCGTGTGTAGATTATATACCTATAGTAAAAAGTTTTTTTTATTATTACTATAAACTGAAAAAATAAAAAAAACACTTTTTGATTCAATTTTTATAGATATATGTATTTTTGTTTACATTCGTTATGTTTGATTTGTTCATATAGGTATTAGAAATTAATGCTTAAGTCCTTGCTTTGCTTTTAATTCAATAAGGCCATATTATAATTTAATACGAAATTGAATTAATACTTTATAAATATTTGACCTAGCCGATAATTACTACAAAAAGGCCAAAAATATAAATAATTTTATATCATTGATCTATAACTGATAAGTAATGGACAAACATGAAACGAATCTAAATTTATTTAAATTAATCGTTTTCAAACGAAAAATTCATAAAATATTTATAATATTTAAATAGCTTTTACTGAAACATTCAATGGTATTTAAATAATTACCCCCAAAACTTCCGCTTCAAATCTCAGCATAATAAGACTAGAGAGACTTATAAAAAAATAGGCATTAAATTTACAGGCTTTTTTCTGTAAGTACTTTAAGTAGTAGGTGCAGTTACAACCTTATTAAGTTTTTGCGAACGTTACGCTAGACCTGATTTGAATTACAATGCTTTTCACTATTTGAAAGCAATTTAAAGCATTCCTAACAAAGTCCTCAAAAGTGAAATGAGGATATGTTTACTTTGCAAGTAGTTTTGTAAGTGTAAGCGAAAATGCAAATTAGTTTAACAAATAACTTTGTTTAGACGCTTCTATAACAGACAGATTCGAAAATAGTTATTATACTTATATATAATATACCTCCACAAGACGTAGAAGTATGTATGTAGATATATATTTTTATTCTCGCTTGATATCTTTATTAGCACATCATCCATAGTATTCACAAATTATATTTACGTGAACTTTATTAAAAGTTCGCTTGTTTACGCACAGAGCACGCTCTCACGCATTCAAATGTACTAGTCAGTTATATGAGTTACTGTTTAAATCGATATAAGTCTACATGTATTCATGATGCATAAACTTAGACCACGTTCCTATTTGCCCTACAAGTTAATACCTCACCGATATTCTCGTTTTGAAATATCAAAACAAAATCATGATCACATATTAATAATACTGCACTATATCTATACATATAATAAAATTGTAACTGAGCCGAATCTGTACATTAAAATTTTTTGGAAATTCTTATTAAAATAAACATTATTATTTATTATCGATACAAAGGCCGAATCTATAGATTTTAGATTTTTTGTCTGTCTGCCTGTCTGTTACCGCATCACAGAAAAACCACTGGAGCTATTTTGATGAAATTTGGTATGGTGATAGCTGGTTATCCGGGTCAACATACAGGATTACTTTTTACCGCGGGAAAATATGTCATTTCCAAGAAAAAATACGAAAACTGCATTGTAAGAGTATACTAACATGTAAAACCTAAGAATTTGCTTTTTGGTCATCTAAACGCGGGCGGAGCCTCGTGCAATGCTAGTGAAATATAAATATCCTCAATATTTCAATGTGAACGATTAAAGTATCAAACATATTTAATTATTTATCTGCTTTCTTTTGTCAAAATTTTAGTCCGATTTGATTAATTTAGAATGCAATTGCAGAATTAGGTAATACTGTTAGAAAACTCAGATCAATTATGTTTAAAATACAAACGTTGATTAACACGTTAAGCCTAATAGAGAATTCAAGCACGATTGCAGGTCAGAGAGCACTATAATATTTCTAGCTTTTCAACAGAGGCCGAACGGACATATTCATTTCTAATAAACATCGAGATTCGATTTTGCAATCGTTAGTCACAGCAATCCATCTGACAAGCTGTTAAATTAAAGTGTAAAAGGTCAAAATGTTATAAGTACTTGACAGAACTAACGGCGTTAGAATATCAAACTTAGATTCAACTACTGTTGTTTTCTAAGACACATTCCAGCACATCTGATCCCAAAACCGAAATCTAATCAAAATTTAAATAGATTGATTAATAAAGAAGGTATTTTAATATTTATTTTGTTAGATTGATTTTATCAGTCTTTATTTGTATTGTTAAGTACATATCTGCAACGCGTTCAGAATCTAAGCAACATACATTTCCTAGTCATAAATAACATGTTACTATTTAAATTGTATATTATTATTAATGTGAAAGGTCAAATTCGGAAAACAGAGCGTAAATACGTTGTAGTTTACGGTGTTCAAACTAAAACAAGACACTGTGTTCACTTCCCAGAAATTCCTTAAGCACAGTGTAACATGTGGTAAAATATCAAAGACTGTAGTGATAAAACGATTTAATTAAATGTTAATTTTCATGAATGATTGATAGCTACCAAAACTTGTACAAAACTCGTAGATGTTTGTAGAACTTTTTTTCTTAATGACGTCATGATTTTTAAATAATATATAGCATAAATATATTTAAACTCAAGTATAAGTTTAATCATATATCTAGTTGAGAATAAAAGTAATGGATGGTAGTAAGATTGTCATACATTGTAATAAAGATCGAGGAATTATTGACAGCAAACACAAATTAACAAAAAACGGAATTATTATTTTCTTCGTCTTCTCTATAAATTTTTTTCTAAATAATGATAAATAAAAATGTAATAAAATAGCAAAAAGTCTTTGGAGGTGCTGGGATTTGAACCCAGGACTTTCAGCATGCGAAGCAGACACTCTACCACTGAGTTACACCCCCGCATGAGAGTGTGCTTGAAATTACGCATCAAAATACTACAAACAATATTACTATTAAATTAAAGTACATATCTGTATAAGTATCTTTATAATCTATACTAATATTATAAAGAGGTAAAGTTTGTGAGTTTGTGACGTTGTAGGGGATAATCTCTGGATCTACTGAACCTTTTTAGATAAAATTTGAAAAGAAGATAGTTTGAGACCTTGGGAAGCACATAGGATATTTTTTATCCCGGAAACCAGCCCTTAAGGGAGTGAAAATGGGGATGGATGTTTGTATGGGGAACCAACCTAGGGACGAACCCGAGCGAAACGAGGGTGAAAAAGTTATTACATAAATTGTAAGAATCAACATAGATATAAGTAGGTAGTTCTATAAAGAACACAATTTTCTTCAAATATTAACAGTATCGTACAGTACATATTTAATTACGATACGGTCAAGAAGTTAAGTAAAAATCTATGCATTCCTATTATTATTTTCTATAAAATAGAATTACCATGGCGTTAAAACAAGTTTTCTTTCTGCATCACCTTATGTGGCACTGCGGTTTCCTCCAGATGTAGGTGAAACATTTAATTAAACGAGTATCTGGAACAAGTTTTATTAACAACTTATTAAAATTATAGGTACTAGGCGAATAGATATATATTAAGAATGATTAAAATTATTTTTTAAAATATTTTATTTAAAACTAAAAGTTGTATTTAAATAGTTATATAATAAAAGTAAAATAATATACCTATTATGTTAAATAAATATATTCAATATTACAATATAAAAAACTCCATTTATAACAAATTAATTATAATTTTATGACTAAATCTTCCTGTGGACGTCCTTCCGCAATATTTTACGTAAGGCCTCTTGGGAATATTAAGAGGGTTTCCGAATTAAAATGTATAGCTTAGAATTATTTCAAGAGTGACTCAGCTTCCTTCGCTTGCTGCTAACGCTACCAAACACTACATACTGACACCCACAGGAAAACTGGACAGAATTTGCAATTGAGCATATCATGGAGATATAACGCTGCGATATGTCAATCATCTATTGTACTCCAAATTAATACGGTGATTGACATTTGAAACAATCGCTCCAATATACGCTGCCTCTTAACAAAATATTTCATTCATCTATACATATGATAAAATTGTAACTAAGCCGAATCTGTACATTAAATATTTTTGGAAAATCTTATTGAAATAAACATTATTATCGATATAGAGGCCGAATCTATAGTTTTTAGAATTTTGGTCTGTCTGTCTGTTACCGCATCACAGAAAAACCACTGGAGGGATTTAGATGAAATTTGGTATGGTAATAGCTGGTTATCCGGGTCAACATATAGGATACTTTTTACCGTGGGAAAATGTCTGATTTCTGAGAAAAAATACAAAAACTGCAATGTAAGAGTATAGTAATATGTAAAACCTAAGAATTTGGTTTTTGGTCATCTGAACGCGGGCAGAGCCGCGGGCAATGCTAGTAATATCTATATGTATATGGTGCTTCATGATGGGACGCCGTACCCACAGATCCTCATATAGGTAGTACCTAAGTATACGTCCAATTAATGTTAAAGTAAAATTTACAGGTGTGCCGTAAAAGTCTGTACAGACCATAAGCCATTATATAGACTCGTTTGCTTTAAACTCTTAAGCAAAGCTTACACAAATATATTCACATTTAACATGTGCATTAATTTGAAAGTTTTCAGAATACAGTTTAAATATACGAGGACGCGAAACACTTATTGTGCCCATGCTAATGTTGGATACACTGCCCTCTGATGTAACTACGTCTGTTAGCAAATTGCATAATACCTATATGTATTCGTGAATATCCTGTGAGGTTCTATTATTTTTTATTTTATTAAGATTCCCCTGCGGCAATGACGATATTACAGTTAAAATTATACTATGTTACAAAGTTCTTATAGCACTATTATAGTTTTTATAGCATTACCTTTTAAGGTGAATACCGTATGCGAAAATATGTGGAGAATTCTATGATCTTCATAAATTCATTAATTATACTTTGTAGAAATTTGGAATATTTTATGGTAGCAACTTAGTGAATATTCTTGAAAATCGTTTGAACATGAGAGGTCTTTGCATTTTTATATCTGGTCTTACGATATACAAATACCCATTGTACCCATTGAAGAGATCTCTAGCGGAGGTTGCAGAACTAACTTCGGCCAAGAAAGTCAATATTAAACAAACATACATAAACAGTTATTAGTATTGTAACTGTTGCTAGTACTGATTTCGCAAACAGCTGATTTTGAAATCAGAAACTTTAAAAATAAATCGGTTTTTCTTATATTTTATGGGCATTCAATATATGGTCTAGATTTGATGTCGGGACATAGGACTTCAAAGTAGAGGTAATTTAGAGGTAATCGAGCGTGTAATGGCTGTATCATTGGGCGTGGGCGAGACAGATCAACGACTGCCCCGCAATGTACAAGACATACTTCACTGAACAGGGAACAAGGTAATAACGCAAAAGAATATCATAAAAGTGAATTATATATTATTGACATAGTCCTATAGCAGATATTTAAGATTTTTATCACGTCTCTAAAGTTGCAACAAATTGCAGGATTGTTATTTGTTTATATTCGTTATCGATAAATATGTATACAATATACATATATCATTACCTAATTTTTATTCTTCTTAATAACGTCATCTTTACATCCGTCTATATGTGAGGCGTAAATATCACATTCAATATGTTAAATAAAAAATACAAAGTGACATCGAAACCAAACTCAATAACCATACATACCGTTCTGTATTATATGATTATCTGATATGATCATTTTCAACCGACTTCAAAAAGGAGGAGGTTCTCAATTCGACTGTATGTTTTTTTTTTTTTATGTTTGTTACCTCAGAACTCCGTCATTTATTAACCGATTTGGACAATTTTTGTTTTGTTTGAAAGGGTATACTTCCAGATTGGTCCCATTTAAATTTCAAAAAAAATACCACCCCTAAGGGTGGAAAAACAACTAATGATGAATTTAACCTACTTCTAATTGTCATATTGACTTGAAACTTTGCAAGTATTTCTATTTCCGTTGATAGTACAGTGGTTCGGTGTCGTTGACCTGATCTGATGGCAAAGCCAGAAGGTGGATAGGTGGAACTCTTCAACGCCTAATAGTAGATACTTTGAGTTTGGGCTTATTTTGTTTAATTTGACAAGCCTAACACGTTAGAATCCTTACTTTGCTACTACTGTCTACACTAAAAAGGGAAAAATAAAAACTTTTTAACAAAAAAATAAAAACCGACTTCAAACAAAAGCACTAAAAAGTGAAAAATAACTGATTGGTAGTTTTCATTTACTATACATACCTAATCAAATATTTTCGAAGTCGGTGTGCTTTGCTTTGTATGGGCTGGCACCGATTTCAAAAATATTTGATTAGGTATGTATTTAATAGGTAGGCTTTAATTACTTAGCCAAAGCACACCGACTTCGAAAATATTTGATTAGGTATGTATAGTAAATGAAAACTACCAATCAGTTATTTTTCACTTTTTAGTGCTTTTGTTTGAAGTCGGTTTTTATTTTTTTGTTAAAAAGTTTTTATATTGTACCGATTTCAACGTTTTCTTTTATGTAACTTTCGTATAATGATACTTTATGTTCCTTACTTGTATCGTATTTACGTTAGCTATCGAAAAGGGAAGGACAATTACGATGACAGAAATCTGAGGAAACTGTGACGTAGGTACTCAATATTATGTACCTTCAATCCTTAGCGGCACATAGTGATTCATCGAATTAGCGACTTATCGTCGAAGAAGATAATAATATGCAAGGAGAATCGTCTTCCTTATATACAATAATATCTCCTTTATTAACTTATTATTACTACAAACTGTATATTCAATGATAATAATACTTGAAGAAAACAAAAAAAATAGTATAACATCCATACTAATATTATAAATGTGAAAGTGTGTTTGTTTGTTTGTCCTTCTTTCACGTCGAAACGGAGTGACAGATTGGCGTGTTTTTTGTGTGGAGATAATTGGAGGGCTGGAGTGTGACATAGGCTACTTTTTATCGCGGGATATTATCTGATACCCACGGGAAAACACGGTATAATACAATCCAAAAAAATATTTATAATCAAAATTACTTGAAACTTGGTATTAGTGCTCTTCAATAAAATTAAATAAATATGTGTTTTAGCATTTTTCGAAATTCATCCTATAAGAGGGTAAAATAAAGGATGAAATTTAGTATGAAACTATCTTTTTTGAGATTTTTTGTAGTTTTAGCGTGAGCGAAGCCGCGGGTTCTGCTAGTAATATAATATAAAGTAAAAAATATTACCGAAGAACTCACAGATTACGTTGTCGACATTATGAGCTAACTAGTAGCACAGATCAAAAAATACTATACCTAGTGGCTAGTAGCAAACGAAATATAATTAGAGTAATTTTTCCATTCGCCACAAAAAGTTTTTTCTAAATTGTATTTATTTATTTATTTAATTAATATGATTTAAATAATATGATTAAATAGAAATTGTATTACGTCTTGTATGCAATATAAATAATATTATTAAACAATCTCATTTAAAAACCAGGGCTTTATTTTTTTAGGTAGACTAATAATTATTTAGCAATTATTTATAAGTAAGCTATATCTTTGTGTGTAATTGACAAGCTGTCCCACATTACCTACCAGTCATACCTGACATAAGCATTATTACATGTTAATTAATCTACTACATAATTACAGTACGTAGTACTTACATATTTTCTTCGAACCACTAAATCTATACAGTAAATATAAATATATTATTGAAGTGTCTGTTTGTAATGTCAAAACAGGTTTATCTAACATACACAATACATGAACTAAATCCATATGAAATTATATACGGATATTTATACGAAAAACTCTTTTTTTTTAATTTTTGTCTGCCTGTCTGTTTGTTTCGGCTAAACTCCGAAACGGCAAGACTGATTTTTTTTAAGCTCTATCTGGCAGCTATCTTCCAGATGTTACAAGGAGTAATTTAAAGCTACTTTATTTTAGAAAGAGAATTAAGGTACTGGCAGTTTTGCTCAAAAAATGATTAAAAAGTATCTAGGACGCACGAATTGAGGGTAAGTCGCTAGTATTTAGAATAATAATATACGATGTTTGCATTAAAATTAGCATCTACGCTTTTTAAATCATGTACACAATGTGAATGAATTTAATGTAAATAATTATATAACACAAAGTAGGTAATCTCGCACAATTATATAATTATTCTACTATGGTAGGCCGTAGTTTTGCTGATCTGTATAAATAATTGAAATATGCGTAAATCTATTTTAAAAATACGCACTAATAGAGAATGTGTCGCCACTCATTCACAGATTCTATAATTAGCGTGGAAGGTGCGTTAACGACCTATAGTGGCAGACGAAGGTCGGCAGGTGACGGTATGCGATACGCCGGAAATGCTTCGATATAAAATAACACAGATTTGTTGATTTCACAACTAAAAATGCTAATGATATTTTGGATTATTTCGTTTTTTATTAATGTGCTATAATGATAAGAGATATCATTTACAAAAGTTTTGTTTCAAATTGTATATTATGATATATTCTTCAAAATGATCTAATGTACATTATATTTGTATACTAGCGTCTCACCCTCGCTTCGCTCGGGTTCGTCCCTAGCTTGTTTTCCAATACTAAATTTCATCCCCATTTTCACTCCCTTCAGGTTGATTTCCGGAATAAAAAGTATCCTATGTCCTTCCCAGGGTCTCAAGCTACATTTTTATCAAATTTCATCTAAATCGGTTAGGTAGATCCAGAGATTATCCCCTACAACCTAACAAACTCACAAATTTTATTTCTTTATAATATTAGTATAAATAAATATTTATCTATACTAATATTATAAAGAAATAAAATTTGTGAGTTTGTGAGATAATTATATAATTATTTTACATTTTGACAAAACTGTCAATTTCTTTTTTAAATATTGTTGTCATGATGAATAAACTGAACAACTGAACGTCAATCTGTGAACTCACTGTTTTATTTTTTAACCTAATTTTTTCACTTTTCCGTACAATTTTTCGATGTCCTTGATCTGACAATTACAAACACAACAAAAAAATAATTTGCCAAATAGTTGAAACCGTTCTGAAATAGTTCGCTTACATACATACATACATTTTACATATTATTTTTTTTAAATATATAAGTACAACATTACAATTGCAAAGTTGTTGTACAATAAAATGTTTCAAGCGGCGTGTTTTGTAGAAAAATAAATGAACTTGGCAACTATTCCGGAAGTCAAAAGCTATTATCCACGCAAAAAAGGTTTTAGTCAAGAAGATGCATCCATAAAGCTCTAAAATAATATAAATATAAATCAACTACAATACAGATTAAAATAAGAAACAGATAAATGGAGAGTAATAAAGTTTCTAACATGACCTAAAACTAAAACTGTACAATCTCAAATGTCTATGACGTCATTGAAATAAATTTGGACGATTCCCACGTCATTCTTTAATAATAGAGTAATATAATTACGATTAATCCTTTAAGGACTGTCGAGGTCTCAGTGTACTAAAAAGGAATGAACTCGTACTAATACGGCTAGGCGAGACTAACTTATGAGGGTCAAGAAAAATGCCTTACGATCTCTTGGTCATGGCGAAATAACTGTTCTGTGATTTAATCCTTTTTAGTCACGAACAACATTTGAAAATAATTTACTATAAACTATATTATTTAATAAATATCATATTATCACCTCCAGGTAAATTTCTAAGAAATCTATTGTTAACTGTAACGCCGGCGTGTCGTGGAGCGGGTCGTGGAGGGATTAATTACATTTAAAAAGTTTAAGGAATTATAAATGGCATGTACTTGTAGAGAACGACACTCACAGTATGAGTGAGAGGGTGACTTCAAAAATAAGATATTGTTAAAATAACACTAAATTTTAACTTTTATTCCACTGAAAGCCTTATTATCACATGTGTCCACAGCAACAAACATCTTGACATCATCGCAAAATTTCTATTATACATTCATCAATCATTGAGCGGATAAGAGCAAAATATTTAGCACGTGTATTTTATATGAATAAATAAATAAATTTGATGACACACCCACGGGTGTATTTATATTTATTTTTTACTAAGCTATTACTAAATCTCCCCTTTATATGAGTGTAGTGTATGTAAGCGCAGACTCGAAATCTCATTTTTTGATTCACCCAATCAATAAAATGAAATTTAGCAAGAAATATTTTCATTAATATTGTCGAGCCGTTAAATCAATGGAATTAGCAGACAAGACGAAAAAATCGAAAAATTATGTTTCTAAAAAAAGTAGGTTCTCAACACGTCAACGTAAAAACAAGTACTTAGAATATGATACGTTATGAAACTTTTTTATAAACCATACATAAAGATATTCTTCATTAGTACAGATATAAAGCAGTGCTTTTATTTTTTTAAATAAATATATAATGTGTATATACGTATGTCATTATATGTTATTGTATTTTGTTACATACTTTATGAAATACAAAGAGCTTAATATAGGTTTTATTAATTTGATTCTGAAGGGATTGTTATATGTTTCATGCCTTAGTTGATATGAAATATTAAAAATAAGTATTCATATAAAATACCTAGAGCTTTACATATGAGTATAATCAAGAAACGCCTCTGTATACGAGCAATTTCTTGCGAACAGCAACATTACAATTAGGTTTTTGAAAAGCAAACTATTATCAATGGATAAAAATATTATATCATTGAATTAGTCTAATTTGGTATTCCATTCATCGCGCTTAAAATTGAGACCTTGATAATAATACGTCAATAGGTTATACTAGGTGTATTTAAATTTAAATACATTATCCATTTATTTAGACAAAAATAGATTGTGGCATAAGCAATAACTACTTCAGAGTAATCATAAAATTAACTATATATTTACAGTATAGTATATGTAGTTTGTAATTAATAGTACAGTATTACTGAAATCTTATATAAATTAGAAGATACCGGTTTGATTCTTGACTACCACAAAATTAAATTTGTAGAAATTCTAAACTTTCAAAAATCAAAATAAAAACATTATATTATATCTAACAATTATGGAAAAATCACGTTGGATGTCATTGTTGCACCTTTCCTTAAAATCTTTAGAAGAACATTCTCACTTCAGGCAAAAACTCAAACTAACCGCCCAAAAAGCTATATTTACCAAATGAAATGGCTTGTCATAGTCCCAGTATAAAATACACGTAAAGTTTGTAAGCTCTTTGAAATGTTACTATACAATGTTACAGTATGATATAATAAAATTTCACATTTTACTATCTAATAATTTTCATTTACCGTAATAACCATACATAATGCCTTAGCTTGAGTCTAGTAGTTTTTAAGAATATATCTTAATACTGTTAATATTATTCACCATTAACAACAAAAACGATGAGAAAGGAAATCCTTACAAACAATGTCTTCAATTATACTAGAATGCAATAATTTATCTGTCCTGTTTCCTGGTTGATATCCAATAAATCAAGAAATAAAATAAATGACAAAGGAGCCCAAGTCCGATTACCACACACGAAGTGTGTTGTTAATTATTTTATGTTGTCATTTTTGTTATTACCTTGCACATCCGTGCTACAACACTTTTGGTTCATATTTGTTTAAATAATAATTAATTGTTAGATTTATTTATCTATATTTTTCACTATTTAAAATATTTTTATCATATTATGCAGCTTATCATAATCTACTACAACAATCTTAGACGAGTTGTCATTCGACAATCAAAAGAGTAAATATATTTAAAAATTATTTAATTATTCCCATAAATTTCTTTAGATAGGTATGTATTCTTCAACGATTGGTGTTTTGTCTAAGCCCCACGTATAGATAAAATAAAATAGCTTACAACTCGACTTTTCGGACATCATTTCAAGTATTCGTATTTGAAGGTGATTTCTGAAGTCACGTCTCGTCATATTGGCCGATAAAAACGCACTATGCATATGCATAAGGAAGACGGAGCCCATGTCCTCTCCCGTGAGCTCTACATCGAGGCGTTGGTCATTACATGGCTCGTATGTATGACAAGATCTTTTATTTGCAACCTGATTAAATAGACATAATTTAAATAGGAAAACTGTCTTAGTAAATACTAACAAATAAAAAACTTAATTTATCTGTTTCATGAAAATACGAGTATATATGCCTGGAAGAGTATCACTACAATGCAAATGCTTGGATATGTATACGTTGCTTGAACCTTATCAAATATGATTTATATGAAACTGAAGTATTTGATGTTTTACAACGATAGTAAAGTTTAACACTACTGAATTTGATCCTTGAGATTTATAGCGCCTATTAATTTTACTTTATTTATTAAATGTACTTGTGAAGATAAATCTTCCCATTAAGAATGGAACCTTGTCCTAAATTGGACACTATATATACATAACAACAAGTATAAATAGAAACACATCTCTATAATACAATTTTCATGAGAAATTTATAAAGTAATACCTTCATTATTACTCGGGCGGTTATAGCTCCACCTAATTATTACTAATGCACAAATAATATAAGTAATATATAAAAATAAGTTGTGGCACAGTGGTAACGCGCTCGCTTGAGAAACCGAGCGAAGCGGATCCAAATCCCGGGTCTCACACTTCTGATATTTTCATGTACAAATCATTTCCAAAATGATTACCACTTGTCGTACAGTGAAGAAAAACATCATGAGAATGTGAAGTCACAATGTGAATTCCGCCAACCCGCACTAGGCCAGCGTGATGGATGGACTTTTGCCTGATCCTTTTCTTATTGAAAGGAGGCCCAGGCCCAGCAGTGGAACGTTAAAAAACGGCTGAATAGAAAATCCCTATTATATATTAATATCATAAATGTGAAAGTTTGTGAGTAGGTATGAATGTTTGTTACTTTTTCACGCCAGAACGGCTGAACAGATCTGGATGAAATTTGACACAGAGATAGAGAAGAGATTACTTCGGAAAAATGCATGGTTCCCGTGGGATAGGTTTGTTTTTGCTTTCCTAGATGCGAACCCGAGTGAAGCGAGGGTGAGCCCATAGTTACTAATATTTCAAACGTACATACATTCTATTTTAAATGTAAATATGTAATTAGTTTTGATGTAAAAATATAAAATGTGGAGAGTCTAGATTTGCTTATTAAATTTATAAAAAAAATGTGCCTGAAATGAAAATATTAAAACTAACTACCTTATAAATTCTGTAAGAGCAGGTTCTTTTTTTTTAAAACAGTACCCATCCTACTTAATGCCGATTAATAAAGCTTGCATTGGATTTTAAAAAATGCCATGTTGGAATGTTTACTTTTTAATTAAGAATCAATAAATCTCGCAGGATGAATCGAACGTCCATTTGAATATTTTACATACGTAGTCGTTAGTCGAGATCGGAATGAAGATATACGATTCCTAATTTTAGTACCTAAAGAAAATCATAGTTTGTAATGAACCGTGGACTAAATTGTCTACAAACATAAAACGCACATCTCGTAAATTGTTCTTAATTTAGTGTAGGTAAATACTAGGTAGTCTAGACGGTCCTGGGAGTGTTTACATCTATTTGCTAATACTGTTAACGCGACCTCAGTAAATGAATATTTATTGAGTCATAGCCTTCATACTAGCGATTTACACTATACTAGTGAAAAGCGAATAACTAAAATAAGCTGCCAACATTTTATATTTTATTACAATTATGATATGTTTAGGTTTTGCGTTTCCGGTTTTTAATTTATACAATTTTTAATCATTTTTAAGTTTCTTTTATTTTTCTATAGCTCCTTTTTCTTCATATTTTTACCTTAAATGATATAGAGATATTTTGAAATAATTTCTGCCAAGACAGCTATGTTTTCAGCTATTAATATTTAGCAAGAAATATTATGTGATCTGTGGCTATACTTAATACAACCCTACAGTAAGTAACTCTACATCTAAAAGGATGCCATTTATGCCCATTGTTCACATTTTTTAAGAATTTAGATATATACTTTACTTTTTTAGTTATAAAACTAAAAACACAATATAAATATCGCCATTTTTTTAATTTTTTTTCTTCAGAATATAAATTAATATAAATGTGTTAATGATACGTCATGTCGTGAGAACAAGTAAAGGTCGACTCTAGCAGATACTTGCCGTAGTCAATTTGTACTTACTCATTAATATGTACATATAATATACATAGACACGCCGTGAATGGCGATGAGATGTGGCGCCAAGGGTGCCGCGCATGTTTAATTTTTTACTATTACCTACTTCACGTGTACTTTATGACACATAATAATATCTAAATTTATATACCTACCATCCTTTTCTTTTTAGTTTTTTTTGTGTTTAAGTTATTTGTGTTATTTTTTCTAAAATCCATGAAATAGATATAATGCTAAAACTATGTGTTGTTTTCTGAAATTATATATCAATTTTATACTTAAAATAAATCATATGTATAACTATACTTCGTCAGGCATGTGCCAAAATAAGTTAAACCATAACGTCTCTACAGTTTTATTGCGTTTTTTATTTAAATTAAAATCACTGAACCATATGATACCACCGTGAGTGGTGAACACAAAACCCAATCGCAAGTCTTTGGTTCCAAGAAGGTACGTTAGATTACTTGCCTGATACGATACAAGAGATTCAAAAATATACGGCTGTATGGCATCGCGCATCCAAAAGTCCAAAAAGACTACGAGGATGTGGGCTTTTATTGTTTTTCTTGTAACTTCAGTTAGGAGAATGCATACTGTAACTTTAGGAATGTACCTTTTATTGTTATGCGAACAAAGATATTTAAAGATTTTCGGTATAGGTATTTGCTTAAGTACAGAAATACAACATGTCATGAGTTACTTATGTACTGCTAGTGTAGTCAAACGTCTTGCTATTTAGCAGCATCTTAAAGGAACTCTGATAAATAAAATATAACGCTTTAGTTAAAAGTGCTGGGCATCTTTTGATATTGATCCTGGTTTTTACTGCCGCAAAATCGTTTTTATTGAACAAGAAATAATAAATGTATATCCAATAATAATAATAATTAAATCGCATTTGTTTCATATGAAACATAATAAAATGCCTGCATTTTAAAAATAATTATGTATTTGTAATAAAAGAAAAAAACCTACCGACATAGTTACCAATATTACTAAGATAAATAGGTATTGTAAGGAAATTGAGTGTTTGAAAAAAATCTTATAGGCACCGTTTTTTCAAATAGGTATTTTTAATAAAATTAGTTAATACGAAATGAATTTAATACCAAGAATATTGCTTTTAGAATGCTGAAATAAAAGCAATAAATAGTAGATAAGTAGAATAAGGATCGTGACATCAGGACTGGCGCCGATACGCACCAATTGTGAGCAATTGTCTCGTGCCCAACGCACTCCGGCGCAGGCTCTAACTCGACTTTGCCTAATTTCATTACTCAATCATTATATTGCATGCTATTAAATAAACGAAGTCATGAAATTGTAATGGTTATAAAATACTGGATGTCTTACAGATCAGAATATGAATTTACAATCTTAGACTGAAATACGTACTCAGCCTAAAATTAGGAAAATTTAAGTAATAAACCACATGAAACACTAACAATGTAATGGTATATAATATACATAATATATGTGAATTTTGCTAACTTGTAATCTATTATGACTATTATTATAACACAACATACAAAGCTAAAATAATTAATTTATAACTATACTTCCTTGTATACAATCTCTTTTGTAACATTTTTCGAATAGTTTAATAATACCTTTTTTACAAATAGACACTGATAAGTACTTCACCGTTACTATAAATATAGGCGTTATATATTTACCAATTTGTGTAATTTAAAAATATTATAATAATAAAAAGAGCTGAACACTCAGAAATATTTATGGACTTAATAAAATATAACTTCAACTGTATTTTGAAGAATGATCAACACTATGTAAAGTCCCAACAAATTCTTTACAGATGCCTAATGCATCACGTAAGTAAATAAAAGTTAAAAATCATAAGTCATTTTAATATGAAAAAGACTAGGCACAAACTAAATAACATTCAAAACGAACATAATCAATCATCTTCTGATATTTGACACTTACTTGGAAGTAAAATAAAAGTAAACGACGCCAATCTTTTATTCTATACTAGGAGAACCCGCGGCTTCGCTCGCGCTAAAACTATAATAGAAACTAAAATGGTAGGTTTCAGACAGACTTTCATGCGCTATTTACCCACTTATGAGATGAATTTCGAAAAATGCTAAAACACGTTTTTAATTAATTGTATTGAAGAGTATTTATATCAAGTTTCAAGTAATCCTGATCATAAATATTTTTTGGGTTGTATTATAAAGTGTTTTCTCGTGGGATAGAGTTAATCTCCCGCGGTAAAAATACTGTCACTCTCCAGCCCTCCATCTATCTTCACACAAAAAATCACGCCAATCCGCCAAGCCGTTTCGGCGTAAAAGAAAGGCAAACAAACAAAAAAAAACACACTTTCAAATTTATAATAATTGTTTGGATTTTCTGTCATTTCAGTTTGTCTGTCTCGTATTTTTAACGCGCGGTTTTTTTTAATGTCGTTCACTTATTTCCGATGCACCAAGAAAATAGGCGGATGAAAAATCTTTGCTATGATTAAATAAATAAAATTGTTATAAATTTAAGAAGAGGTTTGAAAAATACGCTATTTAATGTGTAAATAATTATATATTCAATTTAATTTGAAATTATAAACATAAATAATTTTATTTTTACCCGCGCATATAGACACCTCACTAACATAAACTCGTGTAATATTGTACGCTAACCAAATTTTTATATATGCATACTCTATCTCGTAGAGGTTCTTTCTCTTCCCAGGGCTTTAAATAATAAATTATTACGATATTAAAAAAATAAAAATAATGTCCAGTTTTTATATCATCTATTCATAGGTACAGATGATTTACAAATATTCTGTAAGATAACATTAAGTAACAAGAAATTATTCGAAGGATATCAAATTTCAAAAATTTTATCGCCACAGATAAATGAAAAAAAAGCAATTTTTTTACATTATTTGAGAATGTCGACAAGTAAACGTTTATAAATTACCTAATTATTTCTTCAAATTAATTCATCAGATAACATGAATATTTAACATGAATTAATTTTAATAAAGACACTGAATACATTCTTAGAAATACTTTCTTAGATTTACGCACTGAAAGACACTGAATATAAATATTTTAATAGCAATTGACTAGTGTATCTAATATGCGTATTTATCGAAATCGTTTCCAAAGGGGCAAATAAAACATCTGGCGAAAGGGCATTGTTCTCATCAGACAAAGCATTTATATCAATTAGGAAACGTTTTCAAAGTCAAATATACCGAAATATGATACCATACCATATCGTAGTTATACTGTCTCGCTAACTATAGTCTAATTGGTTAAAAGAACATGACTGAGCGCTTGATTAAATAACTTCAAGTTAACTTTCATAGTAATAGCTGATATGTAATAACTTTATTAAACTGAAATTCTAAATGTCTCATCTATCGCCGATATGTAGGTACAGATAAAGCGATAAAACAAGCATCGATTTTTTTTACTTTTACTGAACCGATTTAGATGAAATTTGGTAAGAAGATAGTTTGAGACCCTGGGAAGGACATATGACACGATTTTTATCTCGGAAATCATCCCTTAATGGGGTGAAAATGGGGATGAAAGTTTGTATTAGGAAGCAAGATAGGGACGAACCCGAGCGAAGCGAGAGTGAGTCGTTAGTATAATATAGGTATATCGCTCATTATTATTCATAAGATAAATATTTATAACGCTTTTGTTGTATCTATTGCATACAAATTATTTTTCTTTTATATCTGACTGAGCTGGGAAGGCAGCTGTAGTAATCTAGTTATATGAAGATAGTATTTTTAAATAATAAACTAGCGACCCACCATGGTGTAGAAACACATACTAATGAGTCTCAAATTAAATTAAATTATTCCATAGAATTAGCACGACACCTGTCGTATGTTTGTGGTTCCATGTCAAAAACTAACTGTACTAAAGTTTCATCGACATCGGTCGAATGTCCAATATAATTAACGTTAGTTTTAAAAAATCCATGAATTTCCGAATCCATTTAGAAATTGTATTACTAAATTCCCAGATGCTCCCAAGAATATACTTTATCCTGGGGCTACGAAAATAACTCCCTCAATAAATAATTATGTATGTATGCACGCAGGCCTTTTTAACGTCTCACTGCTGTGCTCAGGCCTCCCTTCACTACAAGAGATCAGGCCATAGTCCACCACGCTGTTCGCGGACTCTACAATTTTCTGAGACTATCAGAGGCGGTAGACGGGGATTTGAACCTTACCACGGGGCTACCAAGTAAATGATGATTTGACTACTAAGATAGTGAAAATTAAAACAAAATCTATATTTTGAATTTAATATCGTGCAAGCATTCTTTTGAGCTTAAATACGGTAGATATTTTAAATTCATCCCATGCAGAAAATTGTACAGCCCTAATTTGGCTATTCTTCAAGATATTTTTGTAATATTATTGTATATATTCGTTTTAATGGGATGTATTTTTATTTTATCAATTTTACACAAACATAAATAACAATTCGTCAAATTTTTTTTATAATGGCTTATAGTTGCGTTAACAGACGCAATCCATTCTGCCAGTGTCAGTCACAAATAATTGTCGTCTATTAACATATAGGTAATTACTAATTAGCTGAAATAAGTTTGGCAGCATCAAAATAAATATTAAACTAAAACAACGCAGCACGTTCACCGGGTTGGTCGTATTCCTTTACTAAAAACTATAGGCCTTCATTATTATTATGGCACTAAGATAATGCATTTTTACCTATCAAAAATGTAAATACGTATTCTATATCCATCGCCAACATTTCGTGCCGAACCAAAATAACCGAGTTGTCAAGAATATTAATGCCCCAGTGGCCGCGATCGGATGAGCGGAAATTACAATTTATCCTAACATTTTAAGTGATAAATGAAAATTTTAAATAGTAAACGCTAAGTGCATATACTTAAGATACATTCATGTTTTACGTTTTAACTGTAGAGGTAAACATACTTTAAATTTCCTTTAAAATTGCCAGCCTTAGGAAGATTTTTTTTAAATATATTAGGTATATTATGGTACTGTTAACTGTTCGGTATAATATATTTTTATTTTAATACACTTAGCGGTTAGTATTTGGAAAAACTAAGTGCTACTAACTTAATAAGCTATTATAAAAGTGGTAGTCCAGTTTGCAGCGCTCGCTTTTAAGACGTGAAACAAGATCAAATTTTGTGTCTCGCTCTTCTAGTATTTACATATGTTAATCATTTCCACATGACTTCCACTTGCATAAACGGTGAAGGAAAACATCGTGAGGCAAACTGTGTGTGAGAGCCTAATTTAATTTTCGAAAGAAAATGTCCACTAACCCACACTCGACTAGTGTTTTGGACTAGGCCCTGATCGCATTGAGGAGAGTATAAAAAAATAGGTGTAAATTGTAAAATTATGGATGCATAATAAGTTTCTTAATACTGATTGGGGATTGGGTTTTTGATCAACGTTTTTTCTTTATTTAATTATTTCTAAACATCTTTTTCAAATTCATATATATTACGCCATCTGTTCAGATTTTTTTGAACTAATATTTCTTTTTTTCTGGCAAGACCATTATACGCCGAAACTTCATCGCCTATAGCGCACTAAAAATGAAAAACCTCTACAGTCTACATTTTTATAAGCTTATAGAGGATCAAATTAAATCGATATAAAATATTTTTAAAAACATAACCTACTAAATATTACTACTAATAGGTACTCACAATAGGGAATTTCTCAATTGCATAGTAAAAACAACATTATAAAAATATAAAAACCCATGAAAATAACCAAAAATTAACTGATTAAACTACCGAAAAGGGAAATTATTTTAACAAACGATTAATTATGTATGTAACTTAAAAATGATTAAAAGTAATTATGTAAATATAAAAATGAATGAAAACAAAATTTATTTGTTTTTACGAATCCAGCCACAATTTTGCAAACATCCATGAACTTAGGTCTTTAATAAAAAAAAAATGGTCTATGATTCCTATTTTCCTTGATTGTCATTGGTGGTGCCAATTACAACAGTATTTTAATTGGTGCTTGTGACTTTTATGTTTTGATTTACCAATGAATAACAAGATTGTAAACGGAAACAAACCATGTGCTGACTGCTGAGTGCTAACATGGCGAATTTTCTTGGTCATCAACATCATTATTAGAAAATCGTTTCACTATTGGGCGATTGTTATGGGATTGGCATTTGACGTATTGTATTTTTTCGTTTTTGATCTATTTTCATTCCTCTATACATTTTAATATTATATTGCATCAGAATGAGTGTCGACGCGTATGGCCCCAGTTCACAAACGCTTACATTCTTAGACACCGAAGAAGCAGATCTAATCGGTGCTGACACTCAAGGCTCAGAATTTGAATTCACCGATTTCACTCTTCCATCTCAGAGTCAAACACAGGCGTCTCAACATGATCATGGATTAACAACATCCAACCAAGTGAGTGAACTTTTACTGCTAATATTAATATCATTCCTATAACCTAATTGAAACTACAAGGTTTAGCACGGTTATTTATTTAATTAAAACATCACTCTATAGGTAAATGGCTTGGGACGGGCGGAACTTAATTCAAAAGTATCAAGTGTTGCTAATGCCATTGCTGAGTTACAATTTGAAGAAGAAGATGAGGCATTATACAGTAGCAAAGATCTACCTGAACATGCATGCAAATATTGTGGAATTCATGATCCTGCCACGGTTGTTATGTGCAATATATGTAACAAATGGTAAGTATTATTTAATTATTTATATTCATGAATTTAATATAAATTTTACCATAAATATTATAGTAACATAGTAGCTAATTCTGTCTCTTTTCGATTAAGCTCTGACATTAAAGATTTATCTTTGAATGAATGAAAAATAATAATATTGCATTAATTGGTTGTAAATTAACTATTGAAAGAGATCAAACCAAATTAAACAAAATATTGCACAACATATAAGTTGAAAATTATGCTCTCTGAGTCTAGCCTTCCTCAAGTGAAATGCTTGAAAATAACCAGTGTCAAATGAATGACTGCTGTTTAGTAACACAATGCAGCCCCTGAAGTCAAATTTTTGAATAGGGGAGCTGAAGATTAATCTAAATATATTTAACTTATTATTCATCCTATTTAAAAATTTTAATCACTCCTTGAAGTCCACCTGCTCATATAATAAACTTATGCCAAATGGCTTGCTAACATTTGTGATTCATTATTTACTTGTCATTAAACAATCACTGTTTTAGGTTTTGTAATGGGCGTGGTAACACTTCTGGGTCCCACATTATCAATCATCTGGTTAGAGCTAAACACAAAGAAGCAGCCCTGCATAGAGATGGACCCTTAGGAGAGACCCTACTGGAATGTTATTCTTGTGGTGCTAGAAATGTATTTGTGTTGGGTTTTATACCAGCTAAGGCAGATTCTGTTGTTGTTTTGCTTTGTCGGTAAGTTATTTTTTTTTATGTATCTGCTACATGACAGTTACATATTTTATTTTACTTATTTTATTATCTGCTAGTATATTAAAAATTCTACTTTCTAATTTAAGGCAACCATGTGCAGCTCAAAGTTCTCTTAAAGACATGAATTGGGATCAAGAGCAATGGAAACCATTGATTTGTAAGTATCTTTATTAAAATTGTATCTGTTATTAACTATACTTATATAAATACTTATGAATTATCAATTTAATTTAAAGAGTGTCTAGAGTAGTCAGATCATCTAGAAACTACTGCCGGCTCAGAAAGCAGTCCTGTAGAGAACTGCTGGCAAGGAAGTAAAAATAATATTATAAATAGCCCGCATAAGAGTCAATATATGTACCTCGATTCCACACATTTCTACCAACTCATGAATAGAATAATATGCTTTATTCATTAAAATACTGCTAATTTATCTTTAAATTGTAAATAAGTCTATGGCAGTTTGTGCAATTTTATTGTATACTAAAGACTCACTTCACCCTCACTTCACCCGGGTTCGTCCCTGGGTGATTTAGCTTTTTTATTTATGAATTGATTGGAATTATACAAATATTAAATCTTAAGTGAAGCTTACCACAATACATTAGTGAAAACCGCACCCTAATTGATTAAGCAATTTCTGAAATTAATATGTACAAATGCACAGACATTTTTTTTTTACTCATTGTTTTTGGTTCTATTGTGTTAATAAAGACTCCTAATAATAGTTTTTATTAGTTGTTGACAGAGTTCGAAATGATAATTATCTTTGATAAATATAATTGAAAATATTTAATTTGTAACTCTTCAAATTGTCAATCAGCTAACGGAACTCTCTCAATCAGCTCAAAAAACTCCATCAGTAAACTGAATTAATGCAATTGAGGAGGATAGGATAATATTCCACTCATTAATTAGTCTGCCCACTACACCGTCTCATACCATGACGTGCTATGAATGTATCAGGCATGGAAACGAGCGACACGGACTACTATGCCCACTAGAACGTATCATTCGCGTATCATCCGCGTGTCATATCCGTCTAGTTCCCGTTTTCTCAAACGTAGTAGTTCATCTGTGTTTTCCCTTGAGGCAGCCGCGTCAGGAAGAGCGAGTGAATATTTTTGTTACGAAAATTATTTTCTATACCTATACGATGGCTATTAGAAACTTGTCTGACAGAAAATTAATAATAATAGCCATTGTTTTAGACGAGGAAGAAAGAGAATAACATTAGTCGATCACGACGTTACTAGGTTCACGCCATTTTAAAAAAAATATAAATTTAAAAGAAAATATTATCATTAGAAGACAAGCGACAACACGTTTATAACGGGCTTAGAATCGGTCATCATACATAGTTATACTTATAACCCATGTGCTCACCGTATCGCCGTCCGCACGCACCGGTCGGCAACGTCGCGTGCCAGGCACGGAGCGTATCGACACCGGCAAAATATTCTTGCCGATAGTAATTATTGTTAACTTTCCATGCACGGCACACAAAGGTGTTGGTTGGTGATGGAACGGTCTAGTGGGCCTAGTCTCATACTTTTCAATACAAAAAACATTTTTAGCCTGACACGGTCCTGTTATGGTCCTAGCACGGTCATGGTATGAGACGGTATAGTGGGTAGACCTTTAATTTAATTAAATAGTGTTTATATAGTTGGTTAAATTTATTCTGTTTTTATTTCATAGTTTGTATATATGTCAAAATGCCTCGGTGGTGTAGTGGCTAGCATGTACGGCTGCACACCCGGAGGTCCTGGGTTCGAGTCCTGGGCCAAGTTTAGTTATTGAGTCTTTCTGTATAGTAAGCCTTATTAACAGCCCGGAGTTGGGAAGTTGGCGGTGTTTCACCCCTGTCCCTCGGAGAGTACGTAAAGCCTGCCTGTCGGTCCTGCCTTAACTCTCACCGATCGTGTCGAGCAGTCGTCCCACCGGAGTATGAGAGTGACAGGAATAGAGAGTGCACTTGTGTGTGCGCGTACACTTGTGCACTATAATATCTCCTGCACAGTTGGCTAGTCTCAATGAGATTGGCCGCCGTGGTCGGAATTGGTCAGGAGAACATCATGTCAAAATAATGAAAAAATAATAATAAATAAAGATTACCTTGATTGTTAAAAGTGTATAATTTATTCTAACGTTAATTATGATAGGCAAGTAGTCAAACACCAATACCTACACAAGGATTGCTAAGTTTATATTTGTTTGATAATTATCGCATAATTATCTGATAATTATCTTGATAATTATCGCGATAATTATCAAAAGATATATTTATCTTGATAATTTCATACCCTGGTTGTTGATATTAGTGTTTCTGAAATACCTTCCATGTACAGACAGTGATCAGTTACACTTTTATTACATGTATAGATGCATATACTCAGGCCCTGATCCCTCAGAGAGAGAGGAGAAAAATGAGGGTTTTATTTAACTTTTGGAGTTGAAAACTGGGTGTAACAAGCTTATTTCTATTCCTAGTGTTTATTGTGTGACTATCACTGTTTTTAGAATAAATATTTAAATTTTTATGAACCTTAAAAAAAATTAAAATTTCAATTTATATGGTTCATATTGTGATGCAACTACACAAATGCCAAATTAAAAACATCTCACAGGAAATCATGATCTGTTAGATCATAAATAGCCCTTACTGTTAATAAACCTGCACTTGGCCAGCATGGTTCAATATAATAAAAATAATGATGTCAAGATTTTATTTTAATAACTGGCATTTGTATGTATTACCCATTACTGGCATTTGTATGTATTTTGCAACCTAAATTGTAAAATAAGGGAAAATATTAATTTCATCTTTTTTTAAACCTTCAGCTGATCGTGCGTTTTTGTCATGGCTTGTGAAAGTACCATCGGAAGCTGAGCAAATGAGGGCTCGACAAGTAAGTTAACTTTAGCATATAATATATATAAATGAATATAATACTTAAAGTATTGTTGACTTTAAACATGCATTATCATATCAAAACAGTCATAAAGATGATTATGATAGAAACTAAAAATGCTTTATTATTATTTTTGAAGTATTCAAACCCTATATTGCAAAAAATCCTACCCTCTGTAATATTGAAAAAAATATATTAAAAGTTTGTTGTGAAAAATAGGATGGCAATATGAATGAAGAAAGTGCCAGTAGCAACACATATTGTTAACATATCAAAAAAACAGCTATTTTACACATAATTTACAATTTTAATTAATAAGAACAATTGCTTATGTTTCAGGTAACACCACAACAAATTGGTCGCCTAGAAGAGCTATGGCGTGATAACGTAGATGCCACTTTCCAAGATCTTGAAAAACCTGGAGTAGATGAAGAACCGCATCAAGTGTTGTTGAGGTTAGATAAGATAATTTTACCAGAACTTTGCATTTGTTCATACAAATTATATTACTATATATTTATTAGAGACTAGCGGCTCACCCTCGCTTCGCTCGGGTTTGTCGCTAGGTACGTTTTAAATAGATATAAATAGTTATTAGCCATGTAAATTTTAATTTTTTTTGTTAATAATATTGACATTAATATTTATGCAATACAAACGTCACTCAATTGTTTTGCCTTCCCGGACTTTATGGTATGGTATTAAAGTTCAAATTGACTTTTAAGTATTATTACGAATCTTTTGTATGGGAATATAGAAAAGTGTTGTTTTTAGACTTTTTCAGGCATTTTTTTTTAATTTTCTCTCCGTAAGAACCATCCTCGTACTTCAAGGAATATTCTAAAAAAGAATTAGCGAAATCGGTTCAGCTGCTCTCGAGATTTTTATATTATAAGAAGATGTACCGACTAGTGACCGATTAGTCGGGAAAGGCTGAAAGCCGACTATCTGGCCATATTTACATATATGCGGCGACTAGTCCGCAAAAACCACCGATTAGTCGGACCATTATTCATATTATTATTCTCAAATAAGGGTGATTGAAATAAAATTCCGTCATTATTATTAATTATTATTTATATATTACTATCAGTCTTACATATAGCAATATAATCTAGGAATAGGAGCGAAGGAAGGAATAGAAGACTAGGACTTATATGACTAAGTTTAACAAAAAAAATTTTTTAAACGCAAGTGCAAGTCTGCACAAAGAACATTACAATATATTTATATAATCTCCTGTTTATAATTTGTTTTTGAATCACAGTTACATACACTATGTATTCATAATTGAAAGAAATACAACTTGGAGACAGGAACTGACTAGTGGATCGATTAGTCGGCCTTTTCCAACCGACCAGTCGGCTAGTCGGAAAAACTTATAGTCGGTCCATCTAATATTTACTTACCTATACACAGTTATCTTAATGAATAAATAAATTCAAATAATGTTGAGATATTTCCCCAAAATAAAGTAGTGCACCGCACCCTATATACTATAATATACTTATTATACTATATACTTAGGTACTTTATACAAGAGAAATCATTTTGATTTACTAAATACCGTTTCCAACAATATTGGAAAAAAATGTCATAATATTAGGTTTTATAGTTGTGATAATTTTTTTATTGTTTTACTATTCAATTTTTATTCTTATAGATATGAAGATGGATATCAATATCAAAACATATTTGGTCCACTTGTAAAGCTAGAAGCAGACTATGATAAGAGGCTGAAAGAGTCTCAAACTCAAGAAGGTATTGAAGTGCGCTGGGATGTCGGTCTAAATAAAAAAACGATTGCCTATTTCACACTTGCGAAGACCGATAGTGATATGAAGCTCATGCATGGAGATGAATTGAGATTAAGGTAAAAAAAAATTAAATAACAATTTTTCTTCTTAAGGAGTAGATTTCTATTGTGATTTTTTTTATTACAAATTAGCGACCTTAACTCACTTCGCTCGGGTTCATCCCTAGTGAAAAACATAAACAAATTTATCGCACAGGAACCATACATTTTTCGTAAATTGTTAAAATCACTCGAATCGTACAATCGAATGCAGGTTGAATTTTGAAATATCTACTTTACTTCAGTTTGCACATATTTATAAAATAAAACATTGCATAATATTGTCCCAACATATTCATATTTCATAATATTTGCGAATTATCAACATCTATTATCTATTCAAGCAAACAAAAATAGCCCGACTTAGCGCTCTCCAATTTCTTTGTATCGTATGGGGCACCTGTACTAGTATAGCACTATGTGATCTGGGTTTATAATATTAATAATCCTTATTCTAACAAAAAATCATTAAATAATTTCAGATACGTAGGTGAGCTACACAAGGCGTGGTCTGGGGTCGGTCACGTAATCAAGGTGCCGGACAACTATGGTGACGATGTTGGATTAGAACTGAAAAGCGGGGCCGGAGCACCCTTAGACTGCACGTCCAATTTTGTGGTAGACTTTATATGGAAAAGCACCTCCTTTGATAGGTTAGTAAATAGTAATGTACTTTGGATATATAAATGAGATATTTTTTAACAGACTTCCAAATTTTATTATGTATCTTCACCATTTACTCGAAGACGCCTAAACCTATTAGGTTTTTTTTTGTTTCTAAGAGTATACTTCCTAGGTGGTAATGGGACCACCATTTAAATTTTATCAAAATAGATTAGCGGTTTTTATAAAATCAACAATAAATATATTTTTTTAAATAAATTGCTTAATCGAGTGTTAATAAAACACTTTCTTCTTTTAAATTACCTGCTTATTACGTCTATACTAAAAATGGAAAAATAAAAACTTAAAAAAACCGACCTACAGGCACTAAATTGTAAAGAATAACAAAACAGGGGTTTTCATTTGCTATACATACCTAATCAGATATTTTCGAAGTCGGTGCCAGCAAGTTTTTATTTAAAATGGTATAATATGCTGTCTTTTATGTTTCTCTTGAAATTATTATTAAAAGAAATGTACAAAAATTCTAAAACTATAAGCCCAAAGTTTGCTAAAGATTTCTTTAGCATCCATTATTCATAATAGTTGATATTTTTAATTTTTCAATTATAGTTATGTAATTTGTTTTTTCATATATTATTATAACTATAATTTGTTTTCTATACTACTATTATAAAGAGAAAATAAGAAGCACTCATGAGGACTGCCGACAGAAGTGAAAACTTAAAACCATTAAACAAACAGTTGTTATTTGTTGATATTCAAATAAATTGCTTATCTTAAAATAAAACTTGTAAATTAAAGCTGTTTACATTGATCTGGTTTTGACATCTATCGGCGCTTAGAGTGTTAGCGTTAACATGTCGCGTGACCATGTCGATGACGACTTACATAAATTTACTCAGCATCCAAATCTGCTTTCCGAAGTGTTCACTTCAAAAAAAAGAATTTTTGTATGTATGTTTGTAATGGATAAACTAAAAATCAGTTGAAACGATTTCGATAAAATTTGGTATGAATATATCCCGGAAATCATCCCTTAAGGGGGCGACGAGGGAGAGAATGAAAGTTTGTATGGGGAATAGCGAGGGTGAGTCGCTAATCATTAATCAAGTACATAATATTAATGAACCAATTTCAGAATGCAATTAGCCCTGCGTAAGTTCGCGGTGGACGATTCATCCGTATCGGGCTACATCTACCGCCGGCTCCTCGGACATGAGGTGGAGGAAGTCTTGTTTCGCGTACACTTGCCGAAGCATTTTAGTGCTCCCAATTTGCCTGATTTGAACAGATCTCAGGTATGTCACAAAGTGTCTTTGACCATCTACGTAAATAGTTATTAACCCATTCCAACGACTAAGTCATATTTTTTACCTAAGTGTCCATGCATACCCCTCCCGCGCTATTGTATAGTGTATTTCGTGACTATATGCCGCGCGGCAGATGACTAATATAAAAAGAACTAGACCGCTTATCTTAGTTTCGTAAACGATTTTTATTTCCCTAATAGTTTATCTTCTTGTAGGTGTGATATACCAAAGATAATATTTAGTGTAAAAATAAAAGCTTTTATTGAATTTTAGTAGATAAAGATAATAAAAGTTTATATGATAATGAAATAGAAATCTGTGTAATAATTTATTGTATTACCTTTACCTTAAATTATTAATAAAACTGTGTAATTTTCTTATATCTGAATGTGTAGTATATCTTTAATTAAATTATTTTATATTTTTTACAGGTGTATGCAGTTAAACATGCATTACAGCGTCCCCTGTCGCTGATCCAAGGTCCGCCAGGAACAGGCAAAACTGTTACTTCAGCAACTATTGTATACCAGCTTGTACGTCAAAATGGCGGACCAGTGCTCGTATGCGCACCTTCAAACACTGCCGTCGACCAACTTACAGAGAAAATACATAGAACTGGACTTAAAGTGGTGCGTCTGTGCGCTAAATCTAGGGAAGCAATGGAATCTTCAGTCTCATTCTTGGCCCTACATGAACAAGCTCGAGCGTTAGGTTCGGCTGACAGTGAGTTGAGGAAGTTAACCAGATTGAAGGAAGAAGCTGGAGAACTTTCAGCGGCAGATGAAAGGAGATACCGTGCGCTACGAAGAGCTGCGGAGAGACGGCTATTGGATGCGGCAGACGTGGTGTGCACCACATGCGTGGGCGCGGGCGACCCGAGAGTGGCAAGGATGAGATTCCAATCCATACTAATTGATGAAGGCATGCAGTCTACTGAACCAGAGTGTATGGTCCCTGTGGTACTCGGTGCAAGACAGCTGATTCTTGTGGGAGATCATTGCCAATTAGGCCCGGTCGTGATGTGCAAGAAAGCTGCCAAAGCTGGACTTAGCCAGAGTCTCTTCGAGAGACTCGTAGTTCTCGGTATTCGGCCGTTCCGTTTAGAAGTACAGTACCGTATGCACCCCGAACTGTCGCGTTTTCCATCTGATTTCTTTTATGAAGGTTCTCTCCAGAATGGAGTGAGTGCGGAAGAACGTCGCCTACACAAAATCGATTTTCCTTGGCCTAGACCAGATCGCCCCATGTTCTTTTACGTTACTCAAGGGCAAGAAGAGATCGCCGGGTCGGGAACATCGTACCTTAATAGAACTGAAGCGGCTAATGTAGAAAAGTTGACAACTCGCTTTTTAAAAGCTGGAGTACGCCCGGAACAAATTGGCATAATAACACCTTACGAAGGTCAAAGGTCTTATCTAGTGCAGCATATGCAGTACCAGGGCAGCTTGCACGCGAAACTGTACCAAGAAATCGAAGTAGCAAGCGTTGACGCTTTTCAGGGAAGAGAGAAAGATATCATTATAATGTCATGTGTCCGCTCCAACGAACATCAGGGTATCGGTTTCTTGAGCGATCCGCGTCGCTTGAACGTCGCACTCACGCGCGCTAAGTACGGCCTGATTGTCGTCGGCAACCCGAAGGTTCTCAGCAAACAGCCGTTATGGAACCATTTGCTCGCATTTTACAAAGAGCGTAGAGTGCTCACAGAAGGGCCGCTATCTAACCTGAAAGAGTCTGCTATTCAATTCGCGAAACCCAAGAAATTAGTAAACGCTCAAAATCCCGGGTCGCACTTCATGTCGACATCTATGTTCGACGCAAGAGAAGCAATGGTCCCGGGGTCCATTTACGATAGAGCGAGACCACTACGAGACCCTCTGGCATACGTGGGGCCCGAGCAGGCCGCGATGTTGCACGCGCCGGTACCGCCGGCCGCCTTCTCCGCACACCGCGGCCTACAACGGCCTCAACTAAACCAACAGAGGAATCAAAAGAGGCGCACTAGACTGTCACAGGAACCGCTTTCGCAGCAACCGCATCTTTCGCTCTCGCAAGGAGCCTCCCAACCGGACTTCAGTCAGGAATCTACAGTACAAGACTGTCCCTCGCAGCCCGACGGACTCTTATCCCAGGACTCCACGTACCAAGGTGGATTTCGCGGTCAGTACTGAGTAGAGCGGACCGCCGTCGCAGAACTCACTCCGTGGAATACGGTACTGACGAGAATAGAAGCGTTGCCGCTAACTCGACTCGCGTGTACACGAAGGTTAAGGTGCATTCAAACAGGACAGCTAGAGGCTGGCAAATCTATGGCGCGCGTACCATAGCGAATTAGAATCGATGTTAAATCTACATGTTAATAAAATTGTAGGAATATATTGGCGTTCAAAGGTTCGCCACCTAGCTAGAGCGCTAATATAAGTACAGAGTGTTTTTTAACGAATGCTAGTGCCGCCGCGGGCGCCGGCGCGTCGGCGTGTCGCCGGACCCGACTCGAGTGTACACGGACGAGCGATTCCCGATCTTTTTCGGACATCGAAGGGATTGCGGTTTCGCCGACGGCGGGATCCGACGACCTTTAGATCCTCGCCTATATATTGACCTCTGACGAGAAAACGATACATGATTTGCCACGGCATCCACTTTACACGTAGCGATAGATTCGCATTACCATAAATCACAGGACTAGTAATAGGGATGTTTGAAAATTTGGGAATATTAAATATCGGTTCATAGTTCATAGAGAAACGGTTAATCTACGTGTCTACAACCATTATGCACAAAATTCATGTTTAAACTTTCAATAAATGTATAATTAAATAGTACCGGATGAAATCGAAGGTACGGCATGTCACCCTTATGTAGATAAACTTGTTTATGTTTAAAAAAATAACAAAAAAATGTTAGTATAGAACTTATTTGTTTAGGGCAACTCATTGTGGTTTTGTTTCCATTATTCATTATCGTCGATTTAAGCAATCATTAAAATCAATGCTATTAGACAATATCCAGCAATAATGCATTGTTTTTCCTTCATAAATTATTATATCTTCATATACACATAAGGTTTTTTTTCACTTAGTCCTTATAAAAAAACCTTTATTCTTTCTTTACTTATTTAAAATATCCAATGTCATATTTAAAAGCAAAATTGATAAGAGCATTTATCATCCACAACACTAACACGTTATGTCATGTGTCTTCTTGGGATGCACTTGCGCACCCGTTTTACACGTTTTTCTTTATAATATTCTCAATCTTAATATCGTTTCGGAATTATACGAAATATATAATTTTCTACTTTATCTGTCACATACTGTGTAACAAACAGAATATACAGTATAATGTCTTTCTCTGTACTTGCTTGTGGATGTTGGTCATTATTATCACCTTTCCTCTGAGACTTACAATTAACGATAATATGAGAAACTTTTTCTCTAATAACACTATTATTATACATTTTCAATTACTAATTCTATAGTAGGTGTTTGTCAACCATTTAAAGATAACAATAAACTTCAAATAAATATATGTGTATGAGAACGTCAATTAGATTTAGCAGTTTATAAATTAAAATTATTAGCATTTTTCATCACGTGTTTTGTGGTAATTTTCCAAAGGATTTTCAAAGTCTAACGCGAGAAGCGTTACAAATCTTGTGAACTATAATAGAAATAGTAAAATATTTATGGACTGCTATCCAAAATATGTATTACACAATTTACAAACAAAATATTTAATATTTAAATTTTTATGTAAGTTTATTTGTAATAACTTAGAATGTGTTGAGTACAAATCACTTGTGTATAAATGAATTTAATTTGCTGTAAACACTAATAGTAAACAAATTATAAACATCTCTTTGCAGGATTTTATTCCCATGGAATTAACTGGTTTTACTGTTGTATATCTTATTGGTAATGCTCAATTAGTATAATTTATTTTATGAAGGAAAATCAATAAAGACTCCCATTAAACATTTTATTTTAATTTTTCCCGAATGTTACTATAGGATTAAAAAAAACTATCACAAAATACTTATACAGTAGAATTACAAATCAATATCCAATATGATCCAATTGTTTATTTTTTAAATCCATACTAAATGTGGAAGTGTGTTATTTGTCCTTTTTTCACGTCAAAACAGAGTGACGGATTGTCGTGATTTTTTGTGTGGAGATAGTTGGAGGGCTGGAAAGTAACATAGGCTACTTTACTGTTTAAAAACTTGAAATAATATTAGTACTAGTATAGTATTATATGATCTGTGATTAGGATAAGAAAAAAAACAGCACTTTACATTAAAAAATTTAATCAATAATATAACATGTAAAATAAAATGTATAAAATTGGTAATACTGAGGTGATAAAATAATTTGCCAATGTTATTGAGATTATTGTTTTTGAATATCCATCGCTGCAGTATTACAAAATGCAAATTATATTTGTTAGTATTTAATATAAAACTTAAATTTAATAGCAACAAACAGGTTATACAATGCTTACTTGACAATAACTTTAACCTCTAAAATTAGAAGCAAAGATCAATAAATTGGAGGTCTTTATTAAATATATAATTAAAAACAAATATTGTGCATCTATGAGGATTACAAAACTTAAATTATATATAAACAGAAATGTGCAAATATATATATTTTTATTAGAAAATTTTATCAAAAGGTACAAACAGACGATATTATACCTTACCCCTTGCCCACGCTAGATTGTAGTGTAACATACTTATACTGTAAATTTTTAATAAAAAAAAAACTATCAAAAACATTAAAAAATAAAGTCCCTTTCAAAAGCTCTTAACATTGCATAGAGCAATCAGAACAACCCTATTTCAAAGTTTATGTTATAATTAATATTCACATTCACATATTTAACAAGTGACAAAAACATACTACATTCAGATTTCTCTTTTAAATCTAAAAAGGATCTCTTTTCTAAAGGATTGGTAACACTTCACAGTACAAAGCTCGTACATTTAAAGCCTTATGTTATATAGTATAATTAGACAGTGGCATATTACATTCGCTTTTAAAATGGCTTATAGTAAAAAAGGGATCAATAATATATTTTTGACATTAATATTTATTACTGAATTCAACGGAACGGAAAAAGCAGCAGTCAAATAGACGAAAGATGATAAAAAAAAGTGTGTACTTATTGCGCTTGCACGTAAGAAGTTATAAACAGAACAAAAATAGCTAAAGATTTCATCCCGTATGTCACAACTCTCCGATTGTAATAGGAATGCAGCTACCTTTATCATGTCGCATTTTGGCTGTCGGTGTGCGCGCGCATCGTAAAAATTTTACTTTCATTATTTTTTTTCAAACGTGCCAAAAGAAGTATAACTTCAAAAAGATATGTTATAGAGTTTAAAAAAATTATATAATCAGAATAAAAACTTTCCAAACATGTGTGATGTATTACAATGTAGCTAAAAAAATAGTGAAGTCAATGTATAGTAATAGATTTAAAAAAAAGAATAATCGATAAAGAAAAAAATAATAATCCTAAAATACAATTTAGAGCATAAATGAATTAAAATTATATAAGCCGATATATAATTGGGTTAAAATAAAATTTGACTTACCTGTTCATCTATACATATACAATAAAGATAACAAAAATGGACGGTTAATCGAAATATCAACCTAATTTTTCAAATTCGTGTTTAAATATATTTCAATAATTATTATAACAATTTTACTTACTTGTTTATTATTATTAGCTGTCTCGAAAGCTGCCATTCAGATTGATTCATATTGGCAAATTGCAGGTTTGAAGAAGAAAAAACAATTAATGTTAATAAATGAAGTAATGGAATACAACAAAATAAACACGTGACGTAGAAGCTTAACATCGATAAATCGCAAGCGCCTTTCGATTATTTTCTGTGACATAATATGTTATCGATTATTATTGAAGATATAATCGATTTCCATTGTTTAATCGATTTTAAATATCTATTGCGGTAAAGGTGGAGGTTGCATAGCAGCATAAGTTGGATAGAATGGAGCAAAGCGAGCAGGTCCGGCGATCGCCATATTGTTGCTCTCCCCATGATCTTGTATGGAGCGAGCGGAGTATAGAGATTCCTTGTACACTGGTTGGGCTGAAAGCAATATTTTACTTTAGGATTTAAAGCCTTTTTCATGTCATTATTAAAATATTTTCTCTGCCTAAGAGATATATCGTGAAGTGATGTGTATGTATTTTTTTATATAGAGAATATAAAATAAAATATACATAATACAAGCAACCTAGATAGAACATTAAAAGCAGTGATTGGATTTACCTAAAAGGAACCAAAGAAATCTGTTAACGATAGTTATTTAACAATAAAAAATAACAATTCCAACTACATATTAATTGTCTGCTAGCGGCTCTCACTCGCTTCGGGTTCGCCTCTGGACAAACAAAAACAAATCTATCCCACGGGATAAAAAGAAGCCTATTTGTTATTGTGATGTATGAACTATATTATTGTGAAATTTCATTAAAATCCAATCAATAGTTTTTATGTACTAATCTGTATAAGTTACTATAGTTTTTTTAGCTATCCTATGAGAACTCTTTAATTTTCCGGAATGAAAAGTATCTAAGATGTTGACCGGGGATATAAGGTACCACCATGCAAAATTTCATTTAAATCGGTCTAATAGTTTCGGAGATTAGCCCGTACAAACAAAAAAACAGACAGAGAAACAAACAAATTGAAAAAATCTAAATTTGGTCTATTTCTCGTCTTACATGCCTTGACTCGGTTTTTAGGATTTTTTTCTATGTACAGATTCGACCTCTAGTTTTATTATATGTATAGATTAATACATATGTACTTCAATCTATATATTTATTAGCATACACAGCTTATATAGTGGCATTATCAATCAAAATAAGTTTTACTCTTTTGCACTAAATGTAAGCCGATATATGCCCACGGCCAGTATAGAATGAGTGAAAAATCCACTGTATTCAACGGGTTCAGTTTTTTTTATAGATTGTATCAATAAAGTCAATTTAACTCAAACCGGTAGTTTACTAGCAATATGCGAGCATACAAATTACAGACAGAAAGAAACAAATAATTAAACTAACTTATTAAAATTAAAAATATAAAATATAAAAACTTATTAATGCAATTTATTCATTTTTTTTATATTATAGTACAATATACGAGCAAGTACCTAGCCCAATTCCATTTTTCTTGTTGTATTATTTTTTTTTAACTTTTGTGGGTGTACAATAAAGGGTATTTATATACAAATAATATTCTTACATAGTGTAGGGTACAGAGATTGAAATGGCGGAGGCTGCGCAGGCGCTCCCGGCAACACCCACCCGCCAGGTGCTGTGTCACCTCCCACCTACATAATAATTAATATTATTTATATCATACAACTAAAAATTATACAACAAAATAACATTAATAATACATATATAACTGTATATGTCAAATCAATTATTGATTTTGATTAATTGATTTTATACAACAAAAACAAGTGTGTGTGTACTAATGTACGCACGTAAGAAGTTATACTTCTTTGGCGTAACAGAACATAAATAGCTAAATATTACATCCCGTATGTCACAACTATCTGTTTGTAAAAGGATTAATGCGTCTAACATCATCATGCCACTTTCTGCTAACTTCATCATGTCGCTTTTTGGCTGTCGGTGTGCGCGCGCGTCGTAAAAATTTTACTCTAATATTTTTTTCCAAACGTGTAAAAAAGAAGTATAACTTCAAAAATCACCTTATCAAGGGTAGTACATTATGATAAGTGTGACTTAAATAGTACATTATTGCATGCCGTGACTTAGCACTTGAGTGCTTGGAGGATTTTGATTATGACATACAGACTCGCAACAACAACAAGTTTTTGTTAATAATTTGTATTACAGTATTTAAAAAATATTATTTTCTCTCTTAAGTATTGTAAATAGGCATATCGATTTTATCCATAGCTAGTAGTTGCATTATTGTTCACGTTAATCCGTTTAGATATTATTAAAAATGATGTGATTTATTTCAGACAATTTGAGGAGAAAATAAACATGATATCACCACTAGCTATGCCACTACAAATAAAAGTGTACTCTTAAAGTTTTATCTTAATTACAAAGTATATTAGTTTTAATTACGAAATATAAAGTTCATGACACTCATTAATTTTAGATAAATATTAAACATATACTTCTATTTGTGTTACACAGTATAAAGTTTTGTTTTATTATCTTACAAATTATGAAATAAGCCTAAAATATACAAAATAATATACATACATTGCCTGGTTGTGCTGCTTGTCCAGGAGCCACAGGCAGCACTGCAGGTTGACTCGGAGATGGTAGCTCACTAGGTGGGGCACTCGGTGCAGACTGATTCACACCTACCAATGGGACTGTACCTATTGTTATGTATTTGCGATCCTTCATGTTTATATGCACCCCAGATACTACACATTCCACCTGAAATATAAAGAAATTTTTAATATCATTTGATTCTATACATATAATAAAATTGTAACTAAGCCGAAGCTGTACATTAATTATTTATGAGAAAATCTTATTGAAATTGACATTATTATCGATACAGAGGCCGAATCTATAGTTTTTAGAATTTTTGTCTGTTTGTCTGTCTGTTACCGCATCACAGAAAAACCACTGGAGGGATTTTGATGAAATTTGGTATGATTATAGCAGGTTATCTGGGTCAACATATAGGATACTTTTTACAGCGGGAAAATATCTCATCTCTGAGAAATCGATACTAAACCTTAAAACGTAAGTAGGGACGAAGTGACGTGAGTCGCTAGTAAATTAATAAAGTTTGTTTAGTCAATGTCAAACAGCACAAAAAATTCAGTCTTCACATGTATGTATATAAGTATTTGCAGCCACTTCCATGACAATTTTGAGCATCACACATAATATGTGAATATCAAACAAAATCATTGCATATATTAAACTCATAGAAACACACGACAATTATTATATATAAAAAAATATTGTACATTGTCCATATAAATATCATATTTAGAACAATTAGTCAAATAATATTACTTTGTTATATAACTAGCGACTCACCTCACTCCGCTCGTGTTTGTCCCTTGTAGTTACGTTTTAAGGTTTACTATAAATTTCTCGGAGATGAGATATTTTCCCGCAGTAAAAACTATTCGATATGTTGACACGGATAACCAGCTATCATCATACCAAATTTCATCAAAATCCCTCCAGTGATTTTCCCGTCATGCGGTCAGAGACAGACAGACAGACAGACAGACAGACAAAAATTCTAAAAACTATAAATTCTGCCTCTGTACCCATAAAAATGATTATTTCAATAAGATTTTCCCAAAAATATTTAATGTACAGATTCAAATCAGTCATAATTTTTATTATATATATAGATAACTATTGTATGTAGTAATAGAGATAAAACTATTATAGTTTTTAACACAATTGAATGCACTTTATGAATAAGTACAACATTAATCTTGAATATTGTTAGCAACATCTCAATTTGATGAGCTAATTATTACAAGATTTCTCACCTAATCAGTACATCAATATAACTATAATTTGGCATTCAAATATAACCTGTAATCTCTATTTTACCTAAAGATATCCTTATAATTTAATTACCTTCAAGTCATAATCCAAGTCTATGATATTACAATTGACGAGATTAGAAGGTGGTATCGGAGGTACTTCCATAGTCATATTCCAGTGTTTAGTTGTACCTGCTGGTGCTGGACCCTCCTGGATAGTCAAAATTATATCTTTTGATTTCTTTGTCACCGTTGATGGAGATGTTGCTCTATATGTGACAACCTGAAAAAAATATATTATATAAACATTTTAATTTCACTATATATAAACATGTTATAATCAAAATAACAATGTAATTGATAGAAATTAAAAATATTTTTTATCTTCTCTCACATTACTCTTTTATTAACTCAAAAACAATGTACATTAGCAAGAAAAACATATTTTACCATATTAGTTACATACCTTTCTTAGGAATATTTTTACAAGGTGCAGTTGAACATTACTTTTGTTTTCAATATCTATTGTAATAGGAATCACTTGACCAGGACAGTATCCAGAAACTGGAGCTTGCACATCCACAGACAGAGGTGGAGATGCACAGCAAAAACAGCAAAATGTCTTTTCCATTTGAAAATGTATAGGTTCCTAAAATTACACACAATTTTTCAATAAACTCCTTATTTTTATACTCAAACTCACATGTATTTATTACTCAGCAATTTTTTAAATAAGAACACAAATTATTGTTTAAAGCTTACCCTATAAGATGGATTCAAATTGAGATCCAGTGCATTGATAACAGTAAATGCCATTTTAGTTTCTTGATCAAACTTCCAAGGTCTGTCTAAGGTTACTTTAACAGTATACCTCACATAGCCATATTGCCCTTCGAATGAGGAAGGCAAAACAGGTGGAAGAGCACATGTGAAGTTGTAAACTTGCTTTCCAGCAGGAATTTCTATTTCATTACCTACAAATAAATAAAATTTAAAAAATCTAAAACATGCTCAAGATTCTCAATTTAAAAAAAATACAAACAACTAAGAGCATTTTAATGGGCAGGTTAGTGTGGATTTTTTTTATGCCATAAAAATATATATAATTTTTTTTTCAATATCTTTTATCTACCTGAACTGCTTCCTAGTAAATAATAAGTGATTTGGAAGTACTCTTCATTTCCTGTGTGAAGAGTGTCAGTAGACCGAGTTTTTCCTTGCTCATCTTGCTCTTCTTTACTTTCACTCCACTCAGTATGAGCTTCTCCTTTAAACTTAACGTGAATTCCTGTAACGAAATACGAATGCCTGCCTACTATATTCAATAAACAATTATATAAATCATGATGTAATTAACACTATCGAAGCGGATATAAGATTACAATTCAAATGTTTGCCTATTATGACTCATAAATGCAATAATTATTTTTATGCAGATATTGCTGTACACTTACCTCTAACTTTTTTTGGACTGTCGAATACATATTCTATTCTTCCATTTACTGTTTGTCCTGCATAATAAGTATTCCACTGATTATCTAAGTATATTGCAGCTTCCTTTATACCCATTGTTAACGTAACAAGTAAATTATATGAAGTGATTCGTGAACTAAAAAATATAAATACTAAAATCACAGGTCAACCTAAAAAAAATATAGACCTGCCCAATTTTAGATGACAATTGACAGTCGACAGATGAGTGATGACTAACACTAGGGATGCGAAAATAATCGACAAAGATTTTTATGCATGAGGAATCTCATTACCCTCACGTCACACGTGGGTAGTTCTCATCAAAATGTTATTTTTTGCAAAAAAAATACCAATTTTTTTAACCTTCGTGCAGATCTAATATTTTAAGCGTAGTTAATTGTTTTGTTGATAGTAAGCAGTTTTATCAAGGAGGCATCCGAAACTAAGGACTAGTTTTCGAAAAAAATGACATTTAATAAATTTTGCTGTTACCGAGAATGACAATTTGTGAGAATAATGACATTAGTGCGGAGGAAAATGATGCTATGTTACAAATAATGACAATTTCATTATTTGAAGCAATAAAATCAATAAATACCATGATAATTTGTAATATTTTTTATTTTTTATGAAAAAATGTTATAGGTAACATATAAAACTTAACACAAAATATCAAAAATTCTTCGAATTCATAAAAATTAGATACCTGATAGTCTTACAAAAAATACAAAACCAAGGCGGCTATTTCAAAACATGTTATTAGGGACATTTGAAACTAATTTAGACTAGATTTCAAATGGTTTAAGGTAAAAAACCGCAATTGATGTTTGAAATTACCACCTTCGATATGAAAATCTTTTTTAAGACCGAAATTGTACCTTCTATGAATTCAGCGATTAGTCTTACGTAATATGATGATAAAAATTCTTAGAAAAAAATCGACATATTAGAAAAGCATATCTTTGGACGTTAAAGAATTATATTAGGAATTTGTAAGATTCTACCTACTTACTTTTAAATCACATCTTTTGTTATTAATTTAAATTACAACTTTAAAAGTCAAATTCAGACAACTAATCACAATCAAAATGAAGACACAAATATTGAACAAAACAAAAATAAACATAATTAAGATAAAAAAAAAATATAAGTAATTTAGTCAGAATTTTGTGATATTCTACAAAATTCAGGCAGTCTTGAAAATTTAAATTAAAATATAATAGAACTACCCACAAAAAAAAAATCAACCGAGCAGAAAGGCACTTTAACTATTTTGATGTTGATGGTTTGGTGGGCTCGTCAGATTTTGTTTTTGCAAGAATGGTCACATCAAGATGCTTAGAGAAGCGTCCTACAATTTTTTTTGATATATTGATGTCGTTTAACGTTATATCCGAGAGAATTGTCACTTTTTTATTCTTAGTGGAATTAGATTTTGTCTTCGCAAGTAATGTTAAATCAGATTCGACAATGTTAGATCTTACGTTTTCTTTTTGCAACAGAGGTATACATCCTAAATGTTTACCATGTTCACAAATTTTTGAAGGACCGCAGTCAAAGCAACTCAACTTTCTTAGAGTAGTTTTTGGTTCCGACCTATCCCACAATGCTTGGTAGACAGAAAAGGTGCCTCTAAATGGTTGTAGATGATCTGGAATTAAGCTAGCTTTTAGTAATATGTCACTATCGTTGACTTTTTTGACTATCACCTTTAATCTTTCATTTTCAATGTATCTCGTAATTAATTCATAAAACTGATCGAATGACCCAACGTCTTGTCCATACATGACCATTCGATCTGCCATTCTTTTTATAGTGCCACCAACTCCATCAGGAGCACCTTTTCCGTGACCAACTTCTGAATAGTTCCAAGTTATACTGTTGAGCTGCGGGAAATCATTCTTTAACTGAGTTATCACATAAAACATATACTTATTCCTATACTGGGAAGATGGTGAATCCGATAAGAAATGTATGGTATCAATAAACGGGTTTAATTTAATCACTTCCTCTATTAAAGATATTAAATGACCCCACACAGCTGGAGCATCATGGCGTAAGCAATCACTTATTGTGCACATGGAAGTTGGTCCAACTTGTCCAGTAGAAAAATTATGTGTATAGATAACTGCAGTATGCAAGGAAACCTGCTGCCTACTTCCACCAAAGTGAAACGACTGAACTTCTGCTCCATATTTTAAGGCATAATTTTCGGAAAAGTCAACATGTACTAATGCTTCCTGAATATTTAGATTTTCTTTAAGATTCTTGATAGCTTTGTATTGGCTCATAATTTTATAGTTGTGTTCTAAAAATTTTGGCATATCTCTCTTAAATTTATCTATTGCTTCTATCGTTGTAAGTATAATTTTTGTCTTTTCTATTATTGTTTGTTTCTTTTTGGTTCCATTCGTAAGTTGTATTTCTTTTGTAACTTTTTTCCATTCGTAAAAAGTACAGTAATTCCTTGAAAGATCTTTATATTCTATGTCATTTGATTTACAGGCCTCGCAATTTCTTTGTAAACAATTTGTATTTTTGTTATCACAGCACATTTTGGAGAGCACTGCTTCGGAATTTTTCTCTGTTATTATAGACGTTTTATTCAGACCTTCAATTAATAATTCCATATTGAGATGAATTGAGCACAAACAAGTATCCCTATCGGCTTTTTTTCGAAAAACTACCCAGAAAGGCCGAAGCTTACAAAAAAAAGAATAGCTAATTCTAAGATTTTTTTCCATTCGGAACTTTTTGTATAAGTCCTTCAAAGGTAGTCGCAAGAACCTTTTCTGCATACGGATTTGATTTTTTCGAATAAATTCCTTTTTTCCAGCACATAAGATGCTATTTACATCATCTAAATAGAACTGTTTTACAAGTTCACTTATAGTAGATCTTACACTGGAACAGTTTTCGAATTGTAGGCTAATTTCGGAATGATAATTTTCTAGAACCGGTATATCATTTTTTGTCTCTATTTGTGTCTTCTGTCGTTCCTTGAGTAGCTTTTTTAGTCTTTGAATTTGCTTGCAACGAGCTTTATCTCTTTTCTTATAAGCCGCGATAATATTGAGCAATATTTTTCTTTTTTTTATTTCTACGTAGCGAACTTTTCTTATAGCAGCTGTAGCATCATGCTTATTCTCTAGCAAAGGATCTCCTTCAAGATCATGCGTAGAAATGCTGTCACCTTGATTACTAGAAACGACAAAGGCTTCAAAATTTGGCGGCTTTGCTTGTTTTTTGTTTTGTCGATACCTACAAAAACAGTCATGTTAATCTACATTACTATTTATTATAAAGAAGAAAGATTTGTATTTTTGTATGTTTGTAACGAATACACTCAAAAACTACTAAACCGATTTAGATGAAATTTGGTAAAAAGATAGTTTGAGACTCTGACAGGACTGACTCTGGACAGGACATGTGATATTTTTTATTCCTGAAATCATCCCTTAAGGAGGTGAAAATGGGAATGAAAGTTTGAATGAGGAATCAATATGTTATTGAAAATAAAGTTATAAGTATAAAATCTAACTGAACCTTTTCGAATTTTCTTTCCACTTCTTTCACGTGTTGATCTAACAATAATGACATCTAAAGATATTAAAATTAAATAAGCACGTTCTAATTTGTAATTGTTTGTATAATTTTATTAGTAGTAAAATGACACTGTTAGAGCTAAAAATAAAAATGTTAAATCGTGTTACCAATAATGAGCTCCCGACCGATTCCGGCCACGGCGGCCAATCTTATTGAGACTAGCCATCTGCGTAGGAGATATTATAGTACACAAGTGTAAACGCAGACACAAGTGCACTTTCTATTCATTCTATATTATTCTATAAGACGCAGGACTGACGACTTTACGTGCTCTCCAAGGCACGCAGGTAAAACACCGCCAATTCAATTTCCTAAATCCGGGCTGTTACTGAGACTTACTAAACAGAAAGATTCAATAACTAAAGTTGGCCCGACCCGGGGCTTGAACCCAGGAGCTCTCGATGTGCAGCCGTACTTGCTAGCCACTACTTCACCAAGGTACTTAACATCTTACTACTAAATACTTAATAATCGTCAGAACCTAAAGGATTAGCAAGCTGAAGGCAGTGGACGGTCACATTTATTGCACAATCGATAACCGATGGAGTAGACGAATTCTAGAGTGGGGACCACGGCTCGGCAAGCATAGTGTAGGACACCCTCCAGCTAGGTGGAACGAGGATATACGTAATGTGTCTGGCAGCGGTTGCATGCGTAGAGCTCATCAGCTGAAGATCGAGCTCAGTAGCGTGCCATAGGAGAGGCCTATGTCTGACAGTGGACGAAAGCGGGCTGAATATAATGAAGAATAATAATTTGTTTTTTATTTCAATGAAAATTGAGATTGTCAGTCTATTTTATTCTAATAATAAAATAAATAAATTAAATACATAAGCGAATGAAATAAATATTTTTAAATCGGATAACATCACTTATTAATTATTATTAAAACGTCATTTTGACATTGACATTAAGTCTTTTGAGCTAAAAGAATTTACTTTTTAAATATATAATTAAATAAATTAAAAACATGTCTAACTTATAATACACGATACAATTGGATCAGTACATTTATTTTTTACGAAGATGGAGGAAACAAAAAAAGGTGCCCAGTCAATAAGCATTGAAGAACTAAAGAATAAAGGTAACGATTGTGTTAAAGATGGAAAGTATATTGAAGCTGTTTTACATTATACGCAAGCAATTAAGATGGATCCGAATAATTATGTACTATACAGTAACAGATCATTTGCATTTCTTAAATTAGACCAACATTATTTATCACTACAGGATGCAAATGAAACTGTAAGATTACAACCTCAGTGGGCTAAGGTAAATAATACGTAACATTATTTTTAAAGCAAGTCATGTATGCATAAATTATTCTTAATGAGTTAATTTTTAGGGTTATTTTAGACGTGCGGAGGTCGAAGCTGCTAGTGAATTGTATGATGAAGCAATTATTTCTTATACAAGAGCCCTACAACTTGAGCCACATAACCCTAAGTTAATGGAATCCATTAAAAATATAACAGATATGCAAAAAAGAAAATTGAGAGGTAGATAAAAAAGACATTATTATTCTTTGTATAAAACTGATTATTATAAAAATGGCTATTGCTATTTTGATTCTTACTTTTATGTAATTAAAAAATTAGACATAGTAATGTAATAAATTATCATTTCTGTTATATCAAAAAAATGTTAAATAAATAACTAATTTTCTTATTGTATTTCAAATATTATAAATAGATAAGGTAAATTGATTTTGTTTATATATTTTAATATTAATAATAATTATAGGTTACCAAAATATTATCTGGATCTGCACCTGTGTTGGTTTTATCGTTGGCATAAGTGTAGTTATAATGGATTATACCTTAACTACAAACCCAACACTAACAGTAAGTATTTTTTTTTGTATCACTTATTTTACTAAAACTTTATTGTATAGATTGTACATTAAATACTTAAATGTTCTATTCATACAAATCAACATTAAATATTAATATAAGAACAATATTAAGTGATATTATTATAGTATTAGTTTAAAAATACACTTGGATTTTTGAATTTTCAGCATCCTATTAGTATGGTGGCATTTTCTATAGCATTGGCAGGCTTGGGATGGGTTATAGGAAAAACATCAATTTCAATGAGCTCATGGAGTGCAGGAAAATCTCTTCAACCTCCACCTGATTTAGGTGAATACAATTAAATTCGAACTTATTTGCATCAAATTCTAAATATAAATGTCTAAAATATGTTTAGAAAACATCAAGAAGTACAATGACTTAACAAATTTATGTAAGACAGATGCGGACTAGTATTTCATTGTTTTATTAATTTAAAAAAATAATATTTATAATGTTTTTTTTTGCTAAATATCCTAATTATAATATAATATTATATAAAATTCAAAATTAATTCTTTTTTATTTGTGTATGTTTAAATCTTATGTTTCTATTTTCAGTTTCTAATGAGGCAAGTGATAAGGAAACAAGTGTACCAGAAAAAAAAACTAAGTACAGTAAAGCTCAAGCAAGACAAAGGTATAAGCAGGGAAAACTTTAGTTGATTATGAAACTGCCCTATTTTATAGTTATACTAATTGTTATGGTTTTATGTAATATATATTATGGTGTGGATTAGGCTAAGTTCTACAAATCATTTTATAAGATTTTCTAATTGACTTTATTTTGAAAATCTTGCCAAGTATAAAACATGTATTTGTACTTACCCCATACTATAGATGTGTATTGATAGTCAGGTATCCAAAAGTGACTTAAGAGTTGATACATTGATTCCAAATAAATATACAAGAATATTTATTAAATAAAGAAAATTTTGCCCATACTTTGTTTTAATTAAAAATTATAAAATCTTAATTTATAGAAGTTAATATTTGATTTAGCTTTTAATTTGGGGAAAAGACCTCTTGCTGTAAGAATTATAATAAATAAAATAAAAATATTAATTCAAAATATACTGACTAAAATAAGTGGCTAAGTGTATTGTGTTATAATTTCCAACATAAATTCCTTTAAAAAATATCTAGTGTACATGATTGTTAATATGCATTATGCACATAAGGGAGCATGAAATCAGTTTTTTTTTAAATATAGTCTATGGATTATAGGTTATCAAAAGCTGGGAATATAGATTAAACAAACAAAGGAAACCACTTAATGAAAGCAAAGTATTTAGGGGAAATACTTTATTGATCCTAGTGTAAAATGTATTTCGAAAATTGCATCAATACAATATATCTTTTGAATATAATTCTTGGTCTCATACCTTACATTTAAAATAAGTTCAACATAATGTGTGAAAAAAAAACATATAACAATATGGTATTTATACAATTATTAAAGACAAAATTTACAATGAAAATACTTAACATAGTCCATCACCGAATCCTTGATAGTTGTGCATCATATAATAAAATAATAAGGCAATTTATACAATTATAAGTATTTTTCTACAATTTGACATCAACTATACCTAGACGTTAGGTGCAAATACCTACAGGGTTTAGTAACTTAAGACTTAATTGTGGCAAAACTATAATTTCATGAATAACAGTAATATTACACAGTAATATTATGTAGTTTACATAAACATCAAAGCTGAATATGAGAAAGTAAGGTACTATTCTTAGAATTGCACCCCCACACAAGGTAACAAACATGTGTTTTTTTACACATATTTATATTTATTGTATTGTTCAGTTGCACTTTGGTGTTTAAAATTACCATATTTTTTCGATGAGATATGTCAATCGCTATCTGATATAGCTTTCTTTCGTCGCTTGGCTTGTTTTGGTTTAACAATTTCTTCCTCCTGAAAGAATTAATTGTTTTTACAACATGCTATGATAGTTATTTTGTTTAAAAACTACTACCATATTCATTTTGTACCTTGTAAATAAATAGTAATTTATAATAGATAACATTGTTTCTATTGTGTTGTTTTTTTTATTAAATATGTCTTGACTTAAAAATATACTACAATTATTTTATACATAAGTATTATTATAAAACTCACCTCACTATCTTCATTTGATGAATGTAAGTTAGGATTAATAGTTAATAATGAATTTGAAACTAATTTTCTTGCTCTTCTTGAAATAGGAAGTTCATCTTCCCAAGCTAACGAAAACAGATCACTGTATTGTCTCTGCAAAGATAAAAAATAGGAAACATTAAAAATAAATATGTTTTGTTTGTAATCATTTAAGTTCTTAATTATAAATACATAACAAAATAGAAAACCAATAGATTATATATAAATTAGCTGTAATTATTCTTATCAATACTGAATGAATGATAAAATTTACAAACCTTTAAACTATCACTACTATGCGACTGTGACTGCTGTAGAGCTTTCTGTATACATTCCATGTTAAAAATTGACATATCATCTTGCTCAACACAACATGCTCTTATTTGATCTAAGTGACCTAAAATCTGAAAGGAAAATTAAATGTTAATTTATTTACAACTAGTGTAATGTAGATAGATATGTTATTATTTAGTTAATAGTTATATATCTTTTTAAACATTTATGGTTACTATACAAATTAATGGTTTTTGTTAAATATATTTAAGTGTACCTAAAAAAGGTAATTTTTCAATATATTTATATATAAAAAAGTTTACTAACTAGTTCTGCCGAAGGTGGCGCGTTTGGTGGAATGTTATGTTTTCCAGGACGTTTTCTCTTATTGGGACTAGTGCCTGGGTATCTTGTGCTTAATAAAACAGCTAACAAGTCTGCAACTTTGTCTTCATAGTCCTGACACCAGTACATAACTGTTGAAACAACAAATGTATCCTCTTCATCAAGTGTTCTGCAAAACATTTGCCTCAGTACATCTGCTGTGGGACGCTCTTGCTTTAACATTAAAAGTACAGATGTCAGAGCTTCGGCATGATCTTTATAAGACAGTTTAGGAATTATTGGCAGTACATCTTCAACTGATATTTCATGTGCTGTTAAAAGTTGCCAGAGACAATATTGTTCAAATGTTTCCCATCCAAGACTAGTGGAAAGCATAGTTGTTATATCATCAGATTTAAACATCATTAAATTGCCTTGTAGTGTTAGACATACAAGTTTTTGCAACTGCCCTGCGTCTAATGTAGACACAATTATATGTAACAATCTGATGTGGTTTTGGACCTGGTCTTTAAACTCTCTATAAACATCTGGAATCAACCAGACAAGTACATTGGCATCACATTCTTGACACTTTTCAAAGTCATCTGCTAAACTCTCAGCAAGTTTTAACTCTAAGTAACTACAATACTCCTTATATATTTCAGCTTTGAATTTAACATTTCTTTTTTTTACTGGATCACGCTCTGCACGTCGAGCCCTTTCATAACATACTTTCAGATAGAACAATAAGCAGTAACCTACACTGTGAACAGAATTCTGTGAATAAATTTCTTTAAATGTTTCTAAAACTAATTTTCTCTTTGCTTCTGTAATATCACCACCTCGAACAAGATAATTAAACATTGAAAATACTGGTGAATTTAGAGCGTCCTCTAGTTCTGCCGGAGATGGATTACGTGTAATTCGTAATGGAGGCGCTTCTTGCAGTGTTGCTGCGAACAAATCTGCAAGAGCCGTAGGAGTCGGCATTGGAGTGGTGCACGCATTCAATAATGCAGTGGCCGCTGAAGATGATCGATCATCTAATAATGTCTCAGCAAATGGCCGTAATAATAGTGGCAAGGCAGCCGCCAATTCAGGCCTTTCGCGAGCGCGAACTTCTGACAATGGTAGATCGTCATCATCAGTGTCTTCTGCAATAATCGGTGGAGGATCATCTTCATCATCAGAAAATGCTGGTTCATCGGGCCCACCTCTGGGTAAGTCATCAGTGCCTTCAACATGAATTCCAGATACACCTTCTCCATTTCCATTGACACAGAATTCTTTAAAAGTTTCTCTTACTGTTGTTCTTAATTCTCTATCTAGTTTAGGTGAATCAAATAAGGGCTGTAAATTAGACAATACTCTTTTTTCTATAATTTGGTGTAAAGAATTGAAAATGCCTTGTTTTACTTTATCAGCAAATGGTGGATAGAAATTTGGAATAATCCGGCAAAGAAAATCTAGTAAAGTCGCTGTAACAGCTGGATGTGATCTCATTGAATGATGCATCACAAGGATCGCCGGTTCAATATTCATAATATTATCTTTTTCAGGATCATAAAACAACCAATCATAAAATAAAGCTAATTTAGCATTTGATGCAGCTACATTTGATGTACAAGTGGTTAAGAGCCATCCAATCACTGCCCATCTTGGAATTATGTCAGAACATAACAACTCATTTGTAGGATGTATAACCCCTACTATAAAGCGAATCATGTCACTTCTGAGTGATTGAGATTCTGGTGTGGCAAGGTACTGTCTCTGAAACCACTCTTGATACTTTTTATGATGTCCAAATCTAACCTGAGATGTTAAAAATACTAATTTTCTTTCCATATCAGGTGTCAATCTTGATTGTAAATAACGTCTGGAAGTTCTTGTTTGTAGGAGTTGCATGACATTAGTAAATGTAGGGGATAATGTTTTTGGATTTATTAAAATATCCTGCCATAGCTGGTTAAACTCTGGAATGCGGGCAACATTTTGTAGTAGCCTTATTAAGTCTCTTCCAAGGGTTAAGACTTCATTAAAATGTTCTCGAATAAGAGCAATAACAAAATTGACTTCCTTTTGTCTAAGGGTCATTAATTGTGGTATATTATGATCTTCTATTAATCTTAAATATGTGTATACTACCATACACACAAGCACAGGGAATTTATCAAGCCACATTCTATTGTCAATATAAATATCTAAAAGAGATTCTACTAAGAAAATATTTTTAGGAGTAATATCTCCTCCTGATGCATATCGCATCAAATTCCAACACACACTATCGACACCAGTCACTGCATTTCTTATCATTTCTTTTACTAGCCATAACAGCTGATTCCGGGTAGTATCTTGAAATTTTAGATATCTTTCTAAGATCAAATTTGACAGGTTGTTAAGTACGCATGTTAATCCATCTCTGGTCACAAGAGTAAGATCTCTATAACATTTAGTAGCATTGTGAGGCTCAGTGAGAATGGACATGAGCATTCCAAGTGACACGTCTTCATGATTTTTACATACGGCATTATTAAGTGCGTCATGAGCTTCTTTTTCACTACAGTCCGCCACGAGAGATTGGAAAAAGTTGTAAGCTCTTTCATATCTCTGAAAGTAAAAATAATAAATTAGTAGTTCACAAGTTATAAAGTTATAGGAATTGAATTTTCGCGCCACAGACTGCAGCGCCGCCATCGTCTCAATAAGAAAAATATGATTTTACATGGCCGACAAAATGATTCTTTGTTGAAAACTGCGAAAATGAACACACTACCTCTTCTATTTCATCCTTGTTTTCTATGGAGGTGCACACAAAAAGCCGAGGTGAATTAACTTTAGTCTGTTCCATAATTGGTATTATTTTAAACTGTTTTATTAAATAAAAATATATCAGAGTTCGCCTGCATGGCTATCGTAGGCGAAAAATATACATAAGCAATACAATCACAGATAAAATAATGTATAAGGATATAAGCACATTATACATGTGTGCGTGCGTGCAATGACTGTCGCGCCATGTTTGTTTTAGGGATGTTCCAGTATCATATACTAATGAATGAATTATCATCGTATCGATAGTCCCAGAACATAAAAGGTTAATCATAAAAAATAAACATGTAGGTAAAAATTGCAAAGAAAATCGTTAAAATTGATTTGATTCAGTTAAGTTCAATGAATAAAAAAATTTAATTGTAACTTAACATGATCGTTTTTTTTAAATGACTCTATTTCAATAGTTTATTTAAATAAAATGAAATTATATGTTAAAAAAAAAGAATTGGTAGATATTTATTTCCCATTTTATAATTTTTTCACTTAAGTCAATGCTGGTGAACTTAATATATATATTAAATATACATTTATTTTATAGCTTACTTTTCAAGTACTATGTTGATATATGTAACTTATATTAGTTATCTGTATTATGTTAAAAACACCTCAAACTCAAGCCTCAAACCTCGACGCCATTTTGTCATATCTTGAACTATATTGAAAGGCAAATGTTTTGGCGGTAATCGCTATATCCTTGTTGTATTATTGTTGAAAAGTTAAAGACTATTTGGGTTAATATTTTTCATCAAAAGTAGATAACTGAATAAGGTAAGTAATTTGTTATTTTGACTGTTGTTTGGATTCATTACCATTTATACGTTGTTAGACCGGTAACAAAGTATGCCGGCGATTATACTATTGTAACCATAATATCAAAATAACAACACTTTAATATTAAAATAATAATAAGATTAGTTATTACCAGATTTGGTAATGGATAATCAAAGAGAGAAGGAAAGAGATCGGTCCAGACGAGGAGATAGACCATCAAGATTTTCAGATGCCACACGAGATAGATCCAATGATCGAGAAAGGTCGGATGGAAAACGCTTATTTGTTTCAAACATACCTTATGAATTCCGTTGGACCGAGTTGAAAGATTTATTTAAAGAAAAGGTAAATGTTTAACAATATTATTATTAGAATGAAAAGTATTATTTGAACTAAGTTCTGTAACATCATTTCCCACTCTCGTCACTGGGAAAAACGATTTTTACATATTTACTGTTCTTACGTTTTTTTAAATACACTGTATAAACAAATATTTTGTTCTTTTTTAGGTTGGGGATGTTGCTTATGTAGAACTTTTTAATGATGAGAATGGAAAACCTAGGGGATGTGGTGTCGTAGAGTTTACAAATTCGGAAGCCATGAAAAAAGCTCTTTTTGTTATGCACAGATATGAACTTAATGGGAGAAAACTTGTGTTAAAGGAAGAAACTGGTGGGTTGCTAAACAATCTCTATCAAGATATATGTTTGATTCCTCAATCATAACACAACATCATTAAATTATTATTTAGTTTGTAAATTAGCTAATTAAAAGTTTTCTGTTATATATTAAGGTAATGAAAGAAATAGACTTAATACTTCAAGATCAGGAGGTGGTGGAAGTGGAAGAAACATGAGAGAAGACAAAGATGGGTATGTTAAAGTGATAAATATTTTTAAAGCAATATAAAAATCATATTTTAATAAGATATGAATATAAAGTACTTTTAAGTGTTATTGACAAAGTCAGTTGGAAATAACTATAAAAAGAAATTGATTGCATATAGAGTTTTTAATTTTATTTTTAGTTGGGGAGTTAATAAGCCTAGAGAGCCAGAAAATTATAACACTTATGGACTGAGTCTACAATTTCTGGAGTCAATAAATGTACAGCCACCATTAGTTAAGAAAGTGTTTGTTGCTAATGTAAGTCTTGTATTATTTATAGTGTATATTTATATGTGCAATTCGTGTATATATATATTTATATATACATACATAATCTGAATTTCGGAAACGGCTCCAACTATTTTCATGAAATATAGCATACTGGGGGTTTCGGGGGCGATAAATCGATCTAGATTAGTTTTATGTCTAGGCAAACGCGTGTTTTCGAGTTTTCATGCGGTTTTGTTTCGTATTATTCCACGCAAAATATGGTCGCTAATTCGCACGCTAGGACATAAGCATCATAGTCAAGCGGCCAAGGCACAAGTTTGACAACCACAGGTGTCTGGGTTCGTATCCCGGTGGGATACAAAGTTTTTACTTTTGTTTTTTTTTATTTATTCAAGTTTTTAATTTGTTTTTTTTTTTTTAAATATTTTTTGGCCAAAAACTCCGAGCGTAGCACGGTAGCCTAGGTACTAGTGTATATAAAATGTTGAATTACTTACACATTATGTTATGATTTGAAAACATTTTGCTATAATTGATATATTTCTATCATAAGAATAACATATTTTCTTATCTTTTACGATTGGCATGCTTTGAAGCTTTTAACAAGAAAATTGAATTGAATCTTTTATGACCCTTTTTATATGTAGTATCTATAATGCCTTCTAACATTACAATCTTTAGCTTGACTACAAAGCTGACCATGCAAAAATAAAAGAAGTATTTAAGATGGCTGGTAAAGTTCGTAACATTGATCTGGCTGTAGATAAGGATGGCAATAGTCGGGGATTTGCTGTTATTGAATATGATCATCCAGTTGAAGCTGTGCAGGTAAGTGTATACTATTTATAGTAGGAATTTTAAATCAATTTACCTTTGTATTTGTGTGTATTTATTTCTTACTCGTTTATACTAAAAAGGCTAGACTTTTTTGGATTAATTTAGTATACACGAAAACCATTACCTGGAGTTGTACATAGGCTACTTTTAGGCACTCAGGGATGAATCTGAGGGAAGAGAGGGTAACTCTAGTGTGGATAATGAGTAGATACGAAATATTGTTGCAACTGCTGTAGTAGCTGTTTGAATGGAATATTATGTCAGTGGTTCACAAAGCTGTTTTCCATATTGGACACGAGCTAGTGAATATTTATTATTATCTCATCTGTTTAAGTTGAAGTGTGATGTTTTATATCATCTTCTATGGCCACTAAGTTAATTAATATATATTGATAACTCCACAGAGTATAATAGAAGTGGCTAGTAAAGATAATTAAATGAAGAATTATTATAGATTTTGGGAAAAAAAATTTTTTTTCTAATGAACTTAGTATTTTATTGCCATTTTAATTTACATTTTTGTTTATAATGTGTAAACTTTTCAGGCAATATCAATGTTTGACAAGCAGATGTTATATGATAGAAGAATGACTGTTCGTATGGACAGAGGTGTATCTGATAAGACAGAAGTGAGGCTACCTGAAGGGCTTAAAAGTATTGGCATTGGTTTGGGACCAAATGGAGTGCCATTGAGAGATGTAGCAAGGAATTTGCCACAGAATTCTGCCCCAAATAACTTGAATTTGGCAAACACTGGTACTACAATTGGAGCAGGAGTGTTAGGTGCCGTACCAACAGCAAGTGTGGCCCTTAATGGTCTTGGTACTAGTCTGTCAGCAAATACTCTGGGAACAAATGCAGCATTGAGTGGAAGCTTAAGTTTGCAGGTATGATATTATATGTAGTTCTATAGTTTTATAGCTAAAAATATTATAAATTTAAGTGACTTTTTAAACAGCTGAAGGGAATTTAACAGAACTTATTGGTTTATTTTTACTCCATTTATTAATACCTATTGGATAGTGAAAAATTATTATTTATTTATTACATTTAATAAAAGTGATTATTATTATTGGTATTAAATTAAATTTATTGTTTGTCAAAGAATACAAATAAGTGCCTAATTAAACAGATTAGATAATTAGGTGTACATTATACATATAACTATAAGTTCTTATATTGTAAAGAAATAAGTTTGATAACATAATTGTTTTGGTAAACAATTAGTATTTAATTATTAATGATTTATAAGTACTTTAAACCTAACCCTAACTATTTTTAAAGCATAAAATATCATGTATACTAATATTATAAAGAGGTAAAGTTTGCGAGTATGTGAGATTGTGAATTTGTGACGTTGTAGGGGGTAATCTCTGGATCTACTGAACTGATTTATATGAAATTTGGTAAGAAGATAGTTTGAGATCCTGGGAAGACCATAGGATACTTTTTATTCCGAAAATCATCCCTTAAGGGGGTGAAAATGGGGAAGCTAGGGACGAACCCGAGCGAAGTGAGGGTGATTCCCTAGTAAAATATATATTGAATTACTATTAATACTTTATGTATGATTTCAGGCGTTGGGACTTACAGGTTTGGGAGCATTGCAAAACCAGCTTTTGCAACAAGGTTTAACAGCGAACGATCTGGCAACAGTACTATCACAAGCACAAGCTGCAAATGTAAATAGTAACAACATGGGTCTAAGCTCTGCAGACTTGGGATCAAATGTTATGGGCAATAGTGGTCTTAGTAATAATGTATTGGGACCAAATACTACTTTAAGCAGCGGACCACATTCAGGTATTTGTAACAATTAGTTTGGAAGTATTTGATTTTCTAAGTTACTTACAATCAGAGTTTTTCAGTAAAATAATTTGGTATGTACTTGGTTATATTTTTTTTTTGTTATTTTCGTTATTTTTTTGTATTTTTTAATTGTTAACTGGCGGTGTACCCTCGCTTCGCTCGGGTGTGTCCCTGGGTGCGTTTTATTTTTTTTGAGCGGAACTCTTAATTCTTTTTCTAAAATAAAAGTAGCCTAAGTTACTCCTTATAAGATCAGCTATCTGTCAGTGGAAGTCCCGTCAAAATCAGTCCAGCTCTTTCAGAGATCAGCTGGAACAAACTGATAAACAAAAAAAATTAAAAATGGTTGTTTTCTTATAAAAATACAAAAACTGCATTGTAAGAGTATACTAATTTGTAAAACCTAAGAATTTGGTTTTTGGTCATCTGAACGCGGGCGGAGCCGCGGGCAATGCTAGTACAAAATAAAAAGATATTTTTTACACTTCCTAAGTTAATCTAACCTGACCGTAGTAGTGCTTGCTGTAAAGTGATACAATTACGCAGGTAACCGTCAACTAGGCGGCGTGTCGGTGCCGGGGCAGGGCTACGGCCGCGACGGCGCGGCGCCCGGCGCCCGCGACAAGCAGTCTGATATGGTCATTATAACTAATGTAAGTGTTTGCCTTACTAGCTTTTGCACTTGACTATGCTCGTCTGGTTTATGTATAGTTTGTATTTTACGAATACGTATTGATTAATATTTTTATTAATTTATCTTCTACCATTATAATCTACTAACTTCAATAACTCAACTATTTGGTCTATATATGTATTGTAAACCTAGAGGAAGATAACAGTTCTCGTTTTACAGGTTTTCCTAGTACGAGCTTCTAAGCACTCTTTCTGGATAATCTTATATTATGTCTTAAGCAAAACAGTTGTGTAAAGAATATATTTTTGACCTGATCTTTTGCTACAAATATTATTATTATTATTAATAATGTATGTGTAAAAGAATTATTGAAATCTATTTAGGAGTTAGATTAGTTAGGTTCGCATGTTTAAATGTAAAAAATAATAATTAAATATTTTTTAAGCAGTTTTGCTTCGATCAACAATACTACTAGATAAAATGTTACATACAAAATCAAAGCTAAATTCTGTCCGCGCGAATATTTACTTATACAGTTACATTTGTATACAAACGAACCAAGACAAGGTCTTATAATAGTTTTATTTTCAACCTAATCAACACCAAAGCACCTTGTAATAAAGTCACAAATCTTCAAATTCTCATAATACGCTTACGATCATTTCGTAAGTTTTATAATCTTTATTGTAAAATCAACCTTATATCAAAAAACTCAAAGCACTTTTTCTAGTTGTTGCTTTGTGAGCTAAATCGTTATGTTTTGTTTCCGTTTGCCTCTTTGAATTTGTATTGTCCGACCTGGGCCAACGTTCTCAGCGGATTTAAAATTGTTCAAAATTTTTATATTATTTCGTAGATTAAATCTTAAAATATTGACTTAATCTATATGTATTTACCGAAAATAAGACACTCCGTCTGAAAAAAATCCTCTTCGTGTATTATTTTTGTAACTTTTAAATACATATTGCGGCATTGTGAATGTGTTTACGTTGGCTGTGTTTCAATAGAACTAATTGAAATATACGCTCACTTTTCAAATGACCGGATTTCTTATATGGACCGATATCTAGTAGTATTGTTGATCGAAGCAGTTTTGCTTTTTTTTACCTTGTTAGGCTGAGATGCTATACTGCAGATCTTGTGGTCTTAATCTCGAGTACCCAGTAGTAGGTGGAAAGGCTATATAATATGTCCTTGTGCTTATGCCAAGGCAGAGCCCCGTGTCATGTCGATTCTGCGCTGGATCTGATGGGAATATGAGAGTAAAAGTAATAGCTACTATTACTACCCACAAAAATCATATTTGCATAAATGCACTCTGCATTTGTGAAAACATAAATCATGTTTTGTGGGTATGCATCGTCTGTAATAACTGCGACTTATTAGACGTTAAAAACCTTAACTCTAAAATAAAAATCGAAATAAATCTGCGCAAAAAATACCGAATTTATAATATTAAATATAAGTGTCAAATATCCTGTTAAATTTTTTTTGGGTGTAGGTAACTAATTTAATAATTTTTTTCAGCTCCCACCAACGGTAACATGGCAATTGATACGCGAGAAGTTCAGCGAGTGCGGCGACGTGAAGTTCGCGGAGATGACCGCCGCCGACACCGCCATCGTGCGCTTCCACAAGGAGTGGGACGCAGAGAGGGCTGTCAGTATCCTTTTGTTACACATTGAGTCCAGCGTGAGGTGGACTCTGGTGGGTTCCGTGGTTAAAATTTCCGTTTTTGTACAGGAGTTTGGCGAGTAAGATCGTCTTATTGTTATTGTTACATATTTAAGATTATATTATGTATTAAGATGCATAAATTAGATTGCATATTCCATGTTTAATTGCAAATTATAGATTTGTTGAGTTTAAAATCTATACATATAATAAAATTGTAACTAAGCCCAATCTGTACATTAAATATTTATTGGAAAATCTTATTAAAATATACATTATTATCGATACAGAGGCCGAATCTATAGTTTTTAGAATTTTTGTCTGTCTGTCTGTCTGTTACCGCATCACAGAAAAACCACTGGAGGGATTTTGATGAAATTTGGTATGGTGATACCTGGTTATCCGGGTCAACATATAGGGTACTTTTTACCCTGGGAAAATATCTCAATTCTGAGAAAAAAATATAAAACTGCAACGTAAGAATATACTAATATGTAAACCTAAGAATTTGGTTTTTGATCACCTGATTGCGGGCTGAGCCGCGGGCAATGTTAGTGTTATATTAAAACTCATTATTTTTAGGCGTTTTTTTTAAGAATTTGTTTCAAAATGTTGCATTCAGCCCTTTTTAAACTCCTACTGCTGGGGGTGGGCCTCCCTTCAGTACGAAAGGGATCAGGCCATAGTCCACCACGCTGGCCAAGTTTCATTTATCTTATTACTAGCGACTCACCCTGGCTATGCTTGGGTTCGTCCCTAGCTTGCTTCCCAGTACAAACTTTCATCCCCATTTCTACCACCTTAAGAGATGATTTCCAGGATAAAAAGTATCCTATGACCTTCCAAGGGTCTCAAACTATCTTTTTACCAAATTTCATTTAAATGAAATTCAGAAAAACCTCGCAAACTCACAAACTTTACCTCTTTATAATATTAGTATACTAGTATAGATTAATGATTGATTTCGAGATCTCATTGCATGTTGACACTAATTTTCCTTAACACCGTTCAGAAATGTTTGACAGGACTCGCATCGACGGCAGGACTATCGATGTCCGCTTCTTTTAAAGCAATGTATAAGGTAATTAAAATACTTTTGTAAATAATATTTTTTGTATTCATTTTTCTTTTTGTTTTTACAAACATTTTTAATCGTAAATTAGTTGCATGTAGTGATGTATATTTTTGTTCGTGTTTCACTTTCACCTAACAGGCCTTCATAGAGATATATATTGTAGGTAATCTTCGTAGACATGTATGTAATGTTAATTGATGATTTGATACAATTAAGTATCATTCTGCGATTACTAAGTATTTTTTTTGTTGACTGTTCTATGAATATGGTCCTAAGATTAATGCTCGTACACGTAATTGGGTGTACCCGTGGCCTCTTACTGATCTTTTGTACACAAAGAATGATGTTGGATTTATTCACAATCAATAATTAAGAATATAAGCTATAGACGGAAAAATATTTTTTATTATATTTGATAAAGTATATCTTAAGGTATATTTTTTTCTTATAAAAAATATTAATATTGGCAACGTTGGTTTTTTCGTTATCAGTCGAACATTAAAATGTAATTTGAATTCAAGGTAATTGTTTGCTTATTAAATTTGTGTCTTTTGTGCCTTCATGTAATGTCCTTTTAACGCATAAATATAATTAAAAAAAAAGGTTTTACTTATGTGTACAATGAAGGTTATATACAGTAAAATCTGTCGAATTCGTTTATCATTGTATAGCCTGTTACTGTTTATTTTTTTCAAAATTTTAAGTATTTAGAAAAAAAAAACATTTTTAACTTAGCAAGCCAGGTATTTTTTGATGTTTTTTGTAGGCGGAAATGTCTCTAATAAATCCCTTTGACAAGTTTTTATATAAAGGTTCTTTAAGTTTTTCGAAAAAAAAAAACAACATATTTTTTGTATCCAAGTAGGATGTATTAAATCTGAAATTTCCCAAGAGCGTTGGGTAAAATAAATTGTTTTTGTGCTTTCAGGAATATGGTATTGAAGTCGGTCTGTTGGTCGAAAACTGATTTCATCATCGTCTTACATACATCGCTACGTGTTTTGGCTACTTTTTTAAGTTCTCGACAAAAGTTTTACTTAGATTAATTTAGTGTAGATGTCCCGCGCTTTATCTTACGGTCCTCGAGTAAACGAGTTGCATTTAAATGTAAGGATAAAATCTTTGGTTGTGCCAAATCGGCGATTGGAGATGTTTCGGACGTATAAGCTCACGCTCGTAAAGCACTCATAATATTAAGTTTCGTCTATTAGGTGATTCCGTCGGGAGTAATTCTGATGTAATCGTTTTCCGTCGTGTCTTTTATTTTGTGACGTCTATTGTAGTTTCTGTAGCAGATGCTTTTAAACTTGTCATTGTTTGTGAAAATAACATACATTCTATAAACTTCAATAAATGAATACCATAACAGTGTTGAATTATTCGTCCTGTCTACAGTTCATTGAGCTTCAAGCGATCACTCGATATTACCTCATTTCTACTGGCAAATTAATTAAAAATATATCCCTATATTGCTTTATTTGTGTTACAAACGTTTCTATTATATTTAACGTGTTACGTCATAGAATTGTGAGTGACTGTTTGAGCAAAAGAAATCCCTTAGTTGGAATCATACTAACCATTAAGTGGGCGTAGCTCAAATTGCTAGAAGCTTTATTGCTAAGCCAATTTTATGACGTAAATTTTCAGCCTTGGACGTTTTACGAGATGCTGCGTTGATATTGGTGCAAAAATCGAATAAAATTGTCAATTATATGAAACGCTTTTCTTTTATGCTGAATATATAGTTTGTATATTGATATATACATACAAATTTCATTAAGGATTTGAATAAGATTTCAAACTATTTTGTATTATATTAATTGCTAGAACAAAAATCGGTAATTATCTACAACTGGGGCTCTGCTGTATTGTATCATGTCATTGTCGGATATCATGTGCTGTGGGAATAACACGAAAGGTGCGCATTAATTTGGGCAATTATGATTTGGTTGAAATACATGTTTGGATTATGACATTTTCCTTTTAAAAAAATCATGGGAGGTAATATTTAGCGTACTTAAAATTTCTTAAATTGTTAATCGAAGTGGGCGCGCAGTTCTACGTCAAATATAATTTTTATGATACATTTTTTTTTTGTGAATGTTAAGCGTTGTTTAGAGGAATGGACTTTGGAAAATATTTCATTTTGGTAATGGACCAAAGGTGCAACGTCGTTCATCTCAACGTTTCAAAGTTTGAAGAAAGAATATCGATACTGAATAACCCTTGGTTGTCGCCTCCTCTTGGCATCGTGTTGGTTTAATGGTAAGTGCGTAAGTCGAATTTGGAGTTTTTGTTTGGTTGGGTATGCATGGATCTCCACTACGCATTGTTTATTTTCTTGACAAATATTAGGCATAATATCTTAGATAGAAAATGCTGAAATTTGATGGACTCTTTGTTGCTGGGATTTAGCAATATATTTTGGGTTGATTGGTCTGCGACATTATCGTATTCCTCTCACCAATTTTGGACGACACTTTTTTTCTCTGACCATCCTTGAAATTCACATTTTTTTAATCATTTTGACTATTGATCGATAGTGAATAATTAATAATACTTTTTTTTTATATCTTCGTTAAATATTTCAAAACAAACTGCAATGACCATTATAAACCTGTGGTATGACTTTCAGATGATCGAAAATATGTGATCGAAATTATTATGGAACTCGATGTATAAAGTAAATGATCATATCTCAAATGGTGGACAATATACAAACAATAAGGATGTAGGGAAAATTATACAACAGGATACCTAAATGGGGCAAAAGGTAAATTTAAATTATCTAAAATATTGTCTACATGTGATTTAATAAATTGAGATGTTAGTAAGTAAAATATTATTTTTCAGAATTGTATAGTTGTGCAAGGAGTGCAGTAATATCAGACGTGTAATATAGATAAGTGAAAGGAGAGTATGACACGTAAAGAAGTTTTCTTTATTCAACTCTCAAGCTTTACAACAAGTTTTCTTATTAATGTATTATTAAAATGTGAGTATTCTGACATTCAACTGTAAGTATACACTCAATTACAAATATGTATTTTTTATTTCTTTTCAGGTTTTTTTTTTCAATATGGCAGTAAAGATTTAGATAAGAGCAATGTATGATATTACACTGATAAGTAGCAGTACCCCGTTGAAGACTAAATATTTATCATTGAAAACGTGGTCTCGGACATCTAACACTACTAGGGACAATACTCTTTCTCTGAACTTTAAGGGTTCATGTTATATTTATTTTAGAACACAAATACAATCATTGATTTTGCATCGAATAATGTGTGCCTTCATTTTCCTTTTAATATTAACTCTAATTATTGTTATATTTTAATTAAAATTATCCACATTTATAGTCCAGAACAGTATTTGTTTATGTGCCTTTTGTAAAAATTATAAACTTAAAATTACGTAGGTACCAAAAGTTCGAATACAAATTCCAGTAAATGTCGGTTGACAAGCAGTTTGAAATGAGGAAATTGTGAAGGAATTTGAAATGCAGTTCAATTGAATTCCGATTTTAAATTTGAATGTTTTAGTCATAGGGCTTGTTGTGTGTAAATATTTTATCGCGTTGTCTATTACATAGAGTAAAACACTAAAGAACACTGAAGATATTTGTAGAAAAATAGTTCATTGCCATGTTGCAGGAAACTTGAGACTGAATTATTATAGAAGGATTAAAGCATTAAGCTCATTATATAATATTATTCATTACAAACCAATTGCTATGTTTATAAATAAATATAAATAAATTAAACACATTTTTGACATCATATTTTATTAACAACCAATGAGAACGTCCGGTACATTAATATAAAACGAACATAATAATAATCTTCCGCCAATCTCATTGAGACTAGCCATCTGCGCGGGGATATTATAGTGCAGAATGCGGCATGCGTGATCACTTGAGTGATGAGTCTCTCCCGTGACCATGATTGCTGTAAAGCATTCGAAACGTCGGAAACCATAAATCAAAATAACTCCGCGCAAAACCCGAAAACAGTTTTATTTAAAATGTTAAATATTTACGTAAATCTAAGAAAATATTATGAATTGACATTGATGATGATGATGTTCTCTGATCAGGGCCCAATGGAACATGGGCTGAAGACACTTATTTTTATATTGAGACAAGTATAACTTTATTGTTTTTTTTACTTGAATAAATAACTTTTACTTAATCATTTGTTTCATTTTTCTAAAAGCAAATTCAAATGAGATACATGTCGCACGAAGCGTTCCTATTAATAAATAAAGAGAAACTTTGATGGCCACTAAGATAAATTCCATTATAGATATAATAGAGCTGCCAGTGCAAAGATTCACGACCCCTCCACTTCTCACTGAAATAAAAAAATATATGTACTATTATTTACCTAGTAAAGTATATAAGAATTGTGTCTTCTGTGCTACTATGATAGACAATTTAAGGACATCAGCAAAAGTAAATTAATAGTTTTTATGGTTTTAATCTCTCCACAACCGCGGACACGCCGGCGTTACAGTTAACAATAGATTTCTTAGAAATATTCTTGTTTATCCACACAAGTAAATCCCGCGACAAGCTTTTATATCATATAAGTTGTGTAATGTAATAAATTGTTGGGTTTGATTTAATTTACGGCTTATTTTCTTCTTTTTAGAGCATTTAAATGAAAGCTTGTTTTTAAAAATATTTTTTACTATTAATTTATTTTTTATTTATTTGTATTATTCTCCATAAACCCTTTCATTTGATACCCATATTGTAGGAGTGCATTAAAAATAACTATTCCGCCATTTTGAATGCTCCGCCATGTTGGATTTAGAATGACGTCACATAGCTACCCATACATTGCTATCCAAACTAAACATGTATACAAAATTTCAATTCAATCGGTTGAAGATATCTGCTTCAAAATTGAGTTGCAGACAAATAGATTCCACCCGGACAAACATACATACATTGCAAGTTAAAAATAAATAAAAGCGTGTAATAAAATAAAGTATTAAAGTTAAATGCGTGCTAAGGAATAATAATAATACCCAATTAACAAATTTTATTTTTTATTACTAATATTAGTTTCAGGGATTTTTTTATTTAAAAACTGAATTGGTATTTAAAAATAACTGCTTTTTCTTATTACCTACCGGTTACTACTTGCAATATAGCAAAAGAAAGTTTGTGAAACAAACAAAGAATAAAATGCTTTACTTACGCAAAATATCATAATAATTAAAAATGATATCTCTTACAACTCTGACTTTTGGAAATGAAGTGATTTTTATTGTGAGTTGGTTCAACGGTGTTTTAGGAATATAATCTTCGTTGTCTTTGTAATATAAATCTAGTTCACAAGTGCTGAGGCAGCCGCAATCAGTCGATGTTCTTGGTAAATCTTTGGCGTAGTTGAATTTTTTCAAAGTTTTTTCAGAAGGTCTTAAAGATATTATTTCTTTTCTATAATATCGAACGCATTTTAATTCGTTTATATGGCATATGCGTTCATGTTCTGTAAACACGAGGAATTAAATAATTATTGTAAAAATTTAGTAAAAAATTTTACTAACAAAGGATATATGGCTCATTAAAATATTACTGTCACTAAAAACATAAATGTGAAAGAAAGCCAAGTTCATAACAGTAGATCTTGTAAGATAAGTTAGCTAACGGCTACTGTAATATTATAGCGGCTTTAATAATAAAAGTAGCGAGATCTAACTGGATGCCAAGTTTTTTTTTTTAAACCATAGCTCTCGGCAGTCGGCACAAATGCTTTAGTTGCTTTACAAGAAATTCTTTTATGATCTTTGCTACTAAATAGTGCAAATTGGCTTTACTATTAATCAAGGTTACGTTTAAATAAAATCATTATGTAAAAATATATTTTTAACACCAGTTATTACATATGGACATACTTAGTGGTTTGTAAAAGTGGGGTATACATCCGCACAACATCTTGATCATTTTAATTCTACATTCCAGTACGCAGTGGCTGTATGAATAAATTGGATACCGTTCACTTGTAGGCTCATCTATGAAGCTGGAATTATAGATCAAAGTAGGTAGTAAAAGTTAGTTCAGAATATGTTAAGTAGGTAATATTTTTTACTAAAGTAATATTATCATCATTATATACATAGGTAAGCTGCGATTAATAATAACATTACAAATATTTGTTTCACTTGAGTTTTGATTAGGTATGGTATTGGAAATCTGATGTTCTCTCGTCAATCGACAAACGTATGATAGTACAAATGGACTAAATTAGCAGAAGATATTTTAATTTTTTTGTCTGTTTGTGTAGTTTTAATTTCTAGTGTTATGCCGTCTCCATTAAAAATCTTAAATTTAACGATTACAAACTAAAGGAAAAACCACTGTTTAACCTACTCACATGTAGTAGAGATGAGATTGAAGCACCTAGAAAGCTATTTATAAAATAATATTTAATTAAACCTGAAAAGGTTTATATTTCAGATTTCTAGAATAAATTAAAGCTTACAATTTCAACGTGAAATGATATAGTTATCTTAAAATTACAATAAATATTATGTTGAGCTATAAATACCGGCATTTCCGTAGGCGTATAGACTTATATCGTAATTCTTCTGAAATTCGACTACTCCAAACTGATAATCCGAATGTTATACTTCCTTCTACATCGACGGTAAAAGTTGATGTAGTGCTAGTTGTGATTTCATCAGGACTGTGAATAAATACCTGTAAATACAATAAAATGCTTTCCTTTATTTGAAACTAACGCTCAATAGGTACACTTAATAATTATAATGTCCTTCTGACCGATTTCGGCCACGGCGGCCAATCACTAAGAAGACTAGGGAGTTGCGCAGGAGTATTATAATGCATAAGTGTACGCGCAGACATAAGTGCGCTCTCTATTCTTTTTACTTTCAAGGTACGATAGGACGATACTTCAACACTACCGGACTATATAGTATCATATGATCTGTGCTACCGGTGAGAATTAAAGCGCAGGACCGACGAATTTATGTGCTCTTCAAGGCACGAGGGTGCAACACCGCCAACATCCCCACTCCCGGTTATTACTGAGATTATCTTAACAGAACATTTCTATAATCAAACTTGGCCCGATCCGGGACTCGAACCCAGGACCTCAGTATCTGGAGCCGTACATGCTAGCCACTAGACTACCAAGGCAGTAGCACCATACACTTAATAATTTATTCTTCAATCTTGAAGAAACAGCACTGGAATGAAGATTCTGTAATTACTGGATAAAATCTGTAAGTACATAAATAAACTGGTATTTTAAAACGTTTTTATTAGCTTCACTTGTAACTAATTTGGTATGTACCTAATCAAATCTTGGAAGTCATTTTTAACCTACTTCTAAATCGAAATTTGTATGTACAAATAGTTAAAATGACAATTATTTAATTTGGTATCTTGATGCTGATCTGATGGACCTAGGAGGTGGGAGTGGACCTCTTCAAGTTACTATTAAATCTGTCGAGTTTGAGTTAATTATAATAAAAAAAGTAACTTGATTTCTATAAAAGTAAAGTATTTATAAGCAAACTTTATAAAATTAAATGTCATTTTGAGCAAAGGATTTAAGATATTTACCTAACTACAAAAGCCAAAAAATCGGGCAAGTGCGAGTCGAAATCGCACACGAAAGGTTCCGTACAGCCTTTTTGAAATTCTAAATCTTGTTTTTTATTATTTGTTGTTATAGCGGCAATAGAAATACACACTGTGAAATTTTCAACTCTACCTATGACGGTTCATGACATACAGCTCTCTGACAGACGGATGGACGGACGGACGGACAGCGGAGGCTTAGAAATAGGGTTCCGTTGGCACCTTTCGGGTACAGAACCCTGAAAACTATACGAGACTTACTAGCTAATATATAAAAACAAAAGTTCCTATATTCAACATTATAGCTCACTGCCTTTTATTTCGAGACTAGCGACTCGCCCTCGACGCTACACTCTGGTTATCCCTAGTTACGTTTTGACGTTTAGTATAGATTTCTGAGACATAAGACATTTTTCCGTACTAAAAAGAATCCTATATGTTGAACCGGATAACCAAAATCTGCCCTGTGGTTTACTCGTTATGCGTTCCCAGACAGACAGACAAAAATTTTAAATACCATAGATTCGGCCTCTGCATCGATTATAATGACCATTTCGATAAGATTTCCCAAGAAATACTTAATGTAAAAGATTCGACTCAGTAGATTAAATCCCTATTTCATTGTACTGTAGGAATATTTTTTTTTATCTAAATAAATAAACTTCATCACATCGCGTTCTTAACTTAAAGTGAACGAACAAACCTTGTAAACAGGTGCGTAATTAGTTAGCTGAGCGTAAAAGTCCACTTCAAACACGGAAAGTTCCACATTGTTTTTGACATATGCAGTCATTTCGTTCCATTTCCTAGAACGCAAAATGAAGCTAAATGGGATGACGTGCAGCCTTATATGCTAAAGTCATATAGCTCATAAATATTCGTACACTCGCGTAGGTACTTACTGGCTTTTTGTATTTTGTTCTTCATTCATTTCCTTGTTTAGGAATATGATTTATATTATTTTTTTCTTATTTTTTTTTACAGAAATAACTACTTAAAGTACTGTAGTAGGTTATGTGGTATTGTAAGTTATTTAAACCTACACTGATATTATTATAGGAACTTAAAACAACCATAGAATACATCATTAACAGATCAAATAATATGTTAAATAAATTATAATATTTAATGGGAAAATAATTGTTTACCGAGGATTGTCGTATTTTGCAACATTAGAATTTATGACGTGGCACATTCCCATTTCCGTCATAGCCGCCTCCACACTCATCGACCAGTTCGTATTAGTGGCCAGCGAACTATCTCCAAATTTCCTGAACATCGAAGTCGCTACTGTTGTGTAATTTTCCGGATGTATTAGCTATTCACAATGAAACAAGCTCTTTAATAGTGTTAGGTAGATACCTACTTTTATATTGAATAGTAAACTAATAACTTTATTTTGGAATTAAGCGTATAATATAAGTCATTAATTGATTTTGTGTATGTTAAAGATGTACAAAATATTTATGAACAGGTTTTTTCTACTATGAATACATAGAATGATTAATATTTAAAGTTGTACTGGGCTTCCGCTCGTTCGTCTCCATCAACGCGCTTTTTTTCTTCAATAGGCAGGCAATTCTTATTACGATACTAGATCGTGTTATGCGAGTTTTTTTTAACATTAGTAACATATTTCCTCTAATTTATTTAATAATAATCGATCCTTACCGATGTTACGTCTTCTGGTATTTCTAAATCCATATATTGTACAGTATCTAAGGCGGCTTCTGTAATAGCCCACATGTAGCTGCCCACCCTTAATCCCGTTTCATTGTTGGTTTTGCTTTAAAGTATTATAATCATTTATTATCGTTTTTTTTAATATGTAGTAATTAATATCATAAATAAAATGCTATAATGTTCGACGAATTACGAAATCTGAACATGGCGATTGTTAACTGAAACTGCCTAACTTATAAAAACAAACGTAAATGCAAACCGAGTTCCAAATGCAGCATAACTTACTTAATAAATATACCATATTTTATTATATCCGGTTTGTAAAGTGGACAAAGAGTAATTGCTGGAAAGGAAATATTCCAATCAAAGTAATTCATTTCTACGCTCATCACGGTCGGCGCAGCCTGCAATTAATTGCGTACTTATTTACGAAATTTTTTATTTTATTATAAATTTAAAATATCAATATTAAATATTACTGTTTAGTTTCCACAGTGTACTTAAAAATATAGTATAGTCTACAGTAGGGCTTAAAACAACACCTTTATTAAAGCTTTTTGTTTGTTTTTTTACATACAAGTACCACCCTACTATAAGGATGTTTAATGTTTATATTTGTAGATAAGTTTTCCGTAAGGTCCCATACAAAGTATATAAAGTGGTCGACATATTTGACAATTATGAAAAACTAAAATTAACTAAAAGTCATCCTAAATAAAACTATCTTTTCGGATTTTTTCGCGAATTTATTTGGATTTTTGGTTCCCGACGTTAAAAGTCATCCTATCTAGGTACCCAAGGGACACTTGAACCGAATTTTTAATTTTAATGTTATTGTTATTGCACATGAATATGTTAATATTAGTAAATATGTATTATTTAAGACATGAATGAATTTAGGGTTTGTTGTAAGTGGTCTTTAATGTTATTTGATAATTATTTTCAATTTAAAAGTTACACTGACTTAAACCTAAAATGTAATTTTTCATTTTTAGGGGTGGAATTTTAATTTTTTCAATTATCAAACTCGGTTTACAAAAGGCAAGAAACATATACGCGAATTGGGTATTTTCTCTTTTATTAAAGTCAAGAAGCGCATTAAGCCGTAAGTAGCAGACTAAAATAACATGACTACTCACAATAAATCGTGTGTACTGTATATATAACAAAAGTACAGCAAGTGCACAACAAGTCACAAAACTGGCTGTCCAAAATATCCTGTAAAACAAAAGTTTAGAGTAATTTTGATAGTTGATACTGGCAAATGTTAGCATTCAAGTGATGTACGAGCACCTACTTTTCTGAACCGTGTATATTTTTGTCTACTGTATAAGGCAGACCGTGGGTGGTTGAAGTTTCTAATTCGTTTCGTAAATAGTCCAGTACTTTTAGTTTCCGCAGCCGCATATAGTAATTATCATAATTTCTTTTAAAACAACTTTTCTTCAGACTTAATTTTTTATTTATGAGTTGATGTACCGTACCTATGTTTTTCATAATTAATTCAGATAGACTGCAGTCACATAGATATTCTTTTATAAATTATGGAAATAGTTTTTAGAGTTAAATTTAGGTTTAATTATATTTTATTATTCCTTTTTTTTACTCATACTTCACAAATACACCTATATTAAACAATATAAATTGGTATCTAGTCAGTAATGAATATTATTTATTACAAGCCAACTATGAAAAAAAAGATAGAAGTTACACTACTAGATTTTTTGACTTTAGATTTAAGACTAAATAATTTTCGTCATGAATAGCTTTTTTATAGATAGAATACGTCATTAGTCATTACATATTAATTTCTAAAGCTACTCTTGGGCTTAACAATGTATTCAATAATAATATGAATACGTAATAATATAATCGGAACACTGCTCCGGGCATGTAAGGAGTAGCGCAAGTAAAATAATAACCACAGTTAATATCAACTTCTTTAAGGATTTTTTATTGGGAACTTATTAAATATTACAAAATTCATTTTTTGAGTTCGTATATGTATAATGGAAAACAAATTTAAATTTTAGTGATTGTAACTCAAAATATCCAGTATCTTAAAAGATATTTAACGTAAATTCTGTACATTAATTTTCGTTTTAAATAGTTACCAAACTCCGCTATCTTTATTTTTGACACATTTTTCTACTCCATCTTTCCAAAGTTAGAGCAAGAGAGCACAATGTTATAACTCTCATAGGTAAAATGTTTACGACTTTAGAATCATGTAACTCAGCTAATATGGCCTTTTTACTAACAGGCTAACATCTACGATATTTTTAAAGACCCTATATTATATACACCTTAAATTTCCCAACAGTCTCTTACTTACTTTTTTCTTTTTTTTTTAGTCTTTACTTTTTTACCCATTAATATTTTAATTACAAAAATGTTAAAACACGTGTTTATTTAATTGAATTGAAGATCATTAATACCTACCAAGTTTCTAGTAATTCTGATCATAAATATTTTTTTTGGATTTTATTATAACGTGTTTTCCCGTGGAAAGGCGATAATCTCCAACCGTCTCCATACAAAAAATCACGTCAATCCTTCACTCCTTTTCGACATAAAAGAAAGACAAACAAACAAAAAAAATCACTTTTATAATATTAGTATACAATAAATATATATAAATATTAGTATATAACTACAAGTTTGAACGGTTAAATTCTTTGTTCATGTTATTCTTAAGAATTTGAATATATTTTTTCAAAATGAATATTATATATTGCTTTAGTATCATTTGATATATATTCTATTTAATGTATTGGACGTGACTGTATGTAACTAAAATTTCATTATAACGCTACTCTTTGCCGTTTCTGTTCCTAATTTGACATTATAATGGAATATCAATAGCCTTCATTTAGCAGTAATGATAGGATGGAAGAAAATAATAGGTACATATTATATCATCATCCGTAATTTTATAATATTTCAGACGCACTAGCATCTGGAAATATTATGTAAAATATATGTATAGTATTATATAATTTTTATAAGTAATATATGTATATGTATATATGTATGTATGTATATGTGATTATTATTAGCTTTATTTCTAGCATATATTTAGTTTTTTTGTGCACTATATTGCCCGCTGACATCTTCTTCCACATCCAGGGGTTGATTGGAAGAGATCTCTTTTAGGGATAAGTCCACCTTTGTGAACTATGTTTATTTTTGTTATTTTTTCTTAAGTGCAATAAAGAATATAATAAATATAAAATGTACCTAAAAGAACGGAGTTAAAATCTGAGCAGTAGTAATGGCTTAATTGGTATATCTCGAAATTAATAACTATGCCTTATTTTATTTCTTTCAAGTTATATTGTTTGATGTTTTTGAATATTTCGAACTATTAGTCTTTATTTGTTCACTAATGGATAATCGAAAAGCGATTAAGAAGTTCTATCAGTAATCTCCGAAACAAAGTTGTTATCTCGGCAGCTCTCTCGTTTGGTTGAATTAGTAAGAGGGTACAGACAAATGGCTAGTAAGAAACACAGAAACGATCTCGGACTCGTACAGAAAGCGATAGTGTTCCGCTAGTTACGATAATAAATAGGGGCTTAACGCTACCAAATGGCCGATTAGGGCATTCTTGACTACAACACGGGCATTCTGATAAAGTTAGCGTTTGTTTGCAACGAGTCTCGCGGGTTTTATGGGCAACAAATAGATAGCTCCCTCGTTAAATCACATTTCCATGTTTACTTTAAACTCGGAACAAATTTTATAAATATTAAAACTGAGATTATAACGGTTAACAGAAACAGAATTTTGCAAAAGATAAAATGGAACTGCCTGATTCTATGATGCTCATAAATAGCAATGATCCATTTAAAAATACCTCGTTTAGGTAATTTAATTGAAAATAAAGGTCTATAGGTTAGTTCAAAATATTGAGCAATGTTGATTAATTTTATTTACTTGTACTAATTTCTCATGAAACAAAGAAGTCCAAAGTTAAATCAAGGGTCTAAGATTGTATTTCTAAACTTAATTTTCTTTTTCCTTGTTCGTACTTACACAATGATTGTGGTCGCAAAACTTTCTTCAATTTATTTGGGTTGGATTTTAAATTTCATTTGCCATTTCATTATTATATTGTGTACTTTAATAAAAAAAAACAGTTCAAAAATATATTTTTTGTCTAGCTTTAACGATCGAAACTAAGCTGAAATATATTATATTATGTAAGCAATTGCCCTCTGTGGACACGGATGTTTCGTTTTTGGTATCTTGCACTTTCCGCATTCGTATGTGGTACATATTTCAACTATATTTTAATTTTTGGATTTCTTTTTATACTTGGACTTTCTTCTTTGTCTTATATTTGGACTTTTGCGGATTTATTTAAATTTTTGGTTCCAGCCATCATGGCCATGTCTGAAACTGTCAGACTCCAAAAAATCCGAAAGGAGTTTTATTGAAAATGTTAAATATTCGCCTAAATCTATTATTTCATTTCATTTTAACACGCTTTTATTGGTTTCGTCTGTATCTTTGAACGCAATTTTCGTCCAATTCGAACGGAAACCTCAGATTGAACGAAAATTTGCACATTTAATAAGGATCGATGACAATACAAACATTTATTAAAAAATAATTATTTAAAAATTATAATATCTATATTATAAGATATAAAACAAAGTCGGGTTTGTTACAACACTTATATAAACTCTAGAACTGCTGGACCGATTTATATGATCTTTATTTTGTTGGATTTGTCTTCACCCCGAATAGCAGAATAAAAAAAAAAAATAATAATATTAAAACATCGGAAAAATGTATGAAATTTTTTTTTTAATAAAAATCTATTCCATACTAAGCGTCAAAACCAACAACTAACCTAACCTAATCAACCAACCAAAACATAGCAAATAAAAGTAAACATAAAAGTTTGATAAATCGCGTAATATAGGTAAATCGAAATAAAACTATTATAATAGCTCGATACGTAACGGGATGAAAAATTTCATTGAACCTATGGCGCTTTAATGAAACGATGGAAAATATATTCAGAATGCAAAAACACATAATCATCCAGAATAATCAAGAATCATGTAGAAGCGTCGTGAAGAATTCAGAAGCTGCCAGTGTTCGTAGATAGTACATTTTGAAGATTGGACTGTCTATTGGATTCTTCCCATTACCAAGTAACTCAATTGGTGTCGAGCAGAAACCCCACCGGCAAGTCTCACTATTTATAGTTATAAAAATAATGCCTTCTTAAATCAAAGCTTTGGGTTTGAAAGTTGACGCTTTTACTTTTCATAAGTTGTTTATTATGGTTAAAAAGTAATATAGTTATATTTAATTCAATTTAGGACCAATTTTGCAATATTTATCATATTTATACTTATATTTATCTTTACTACCTTAAAATAATTTCCCTAAAATGATGCATTTCCCAAATTTTATCAAAATCCATTAATTGGTTTAAACGTGAAAAGGGTAGAAACAGACAGACGAAACTACATTCAAATTCATAATATTAGTATGAGAGTGTGAATATCTAGAATAACTTGTGTGAGAAAGAGTTGTTATTCAGCATTTGTGATTCTATAAAGTGAAATTTACGGAATTATGTTTGAAAATAAACATCACTGTCACGTATAGCATATTCTATGTCTTGGAAGTTTTTAAAAAGCTTTATTGGGAATGGTAGATATTTGGTAGAGGGATCTTTGATTGTTCGATAAAGCGATCGAATATTCGTTGTTCAACCTTGTATCCACTATCCAGAGATGCAAGCAACTAATTTCCTATAACGGTATTTGCTTCAAAGGGTAGCGTGACTTAAACTGCATACTTGGATGTTACTATGAACTAAATACAATATCTCATGTTAATAGATATCTTAATATACCTATATAATTTTTCTGTACGTGTGTTTGTTACCTTACTCCTCCTAAAGGGCTGGACCGATTTGGATGAAATTTTGTGTGCATATTTCAGTGGGCTCCTGGATGGTTTGAAAACAAAATCGGACCCGGTAGGCGGGGCTGCTGTTGGTATGTCACTGATCTTCTTCTAAACGGCAAGGACGATTTTAATGATATTTTTTTGTGTATCTTCGGGTGGGCCTGCAAGGTGTAAATTCACAAATGGACCCAGTAGGTGACGCTGCAGTCGGTATTTCAAAGAGTTTGTTTTTTTAGTATTTGAACGCGGGCGAAGCCGCGGATACTGCTAGTATTCATAATAGAATATGTCATGTTAATAGAATATTTAACAAATTATGTCATAACTCATAGGTACTGTTGGTTACTTAACAATTTTAATAAAATGTCATAGTAAAAATCTTATGTAATACTTGTGCTAAAAATTAAACGAATCTGGCTCTGCTTTGGCGCTTGATAGTTCTATTGTACCACTGTATTGTATCGGGGTTTCAGCCCATTTTAGGTTTTCTTTTCATTTGATTAAAAATGACAGATACGTTTTGAAAGGATATATTCCATAGAAAAATAATATGATGTTCTCCTAGCCGATTCCGCCTACGGCGGCCAATCTCATTGAGATTAGCCAACTGCGCAAGAGATATTATAGTGCACAAGTGTACGCGCAGCCACAAGTGCACTCTCTATTCCTATCACTCTCATACTCTGGTGGGATGACCACTCGACACGACCGGCGAGAGTTAAGGGGCAGGACCGACGGCTTTACGTGCTCTCCAAGGCACGGGGGTGATACACCGCTAACTTCCCAACTCCGGGCTGTTACTGAGACTTACTATACAGAAAGTCTCAATAACTAAACTTGGCCCGACCCGGGACTCGAACCCAGCCGTACATGCTAGCCACTACACCACCGAGGCAGTTAAAATAATAATATAGTATATATACCTAATATGTAGTATCTAGTAGGTTAAGTTTATTAAGTATTCTTTGAATATTATTTTAAGGTTTTTGGTCTTCTATAGGTACTATACATATACATCAAGTGAATATGATTTTTTTATTGCACAGCTAAATAGGGTGAATATTTGATACTGGTAATTAACTTTATTGCATGCAGGCCCGGAACGGCCTTTTGTAATGATCCTCTTTCATTATAGTTGGTATAGATAGTAAGTTATAAAAGCTGTATTAAAAATATTAAAATAAAAATTAAAAAAAACTGACTTTAAAAAAAAACCCACTAAAAAGTAAAAAATAACTGATCGGTAATTTTTATTTACTATAGATACCTAATCAGATATTTTCTTCGGCGTTCTTTGATTTGTATTGGCTGGCACCGACTTCGAAAATATTTGATTAGGTATCTATAGTAAATGAAAACTATCAATCAGTTATTTTTTACTTTTTTGTGTTTTTTTAAAGTCGGTTATTTTTTTAAGTTTTTATTTTTATATTTTTAGTGTAGGCATAGTAGTAGCAAAGTAAGGAGAAAGTATTTTAATAATTCAATAGGTGAAAAATCTATCATTTCATTTCTACACTTGGGACAGTTTTTTTTTCAAATTTATTATATATATACCCTATTCAATAAAGAAATATTCATCGAAATTGGACTACACTGTAAAAAGTTGTGCGTGGTCAAACATAAAAAAATATTTAATATTTTATGTGTCGAATTGAGAACCTCCTCTTTTTTTTCGTCGGTTAAATATCTACAGTAAAATTTAAAACAAGATAAGTAATTGAAATAAAACTAAAGACAGTGTAAAAATATAAACAAAACAACGTATATTTTGTAGGTATGTATATAATAAAATGTATTTTCTAAATTAAATTTTTATTCGATTTATTGTAAAAAGGTTAAAATTAAAGATTTTTATAAGCAAAATTTAGAATAAACTTTGATAGTTTTAAGATTATCTAAATGTCAATGCTTTCGCAGTATGTGTCAGAGCCTCAGGGCATGGCGCGTCATCAACGTCTTAGCTCCCAGCTACTATTGAGAATTCTTGACAGAAAATCCCAATGACTACACTTGACCTGACCCGATCCAAAGAATAGTCAACGTAATAAGACGATTTTGTGATCGAAAAATTCTCGTTGTAGCGCACAGAACGATTGAGTGCTGTTATAGCAATGTAAGTTCTAGCAACACTTCTTGATTTGCAAGCGTTGCTCAATACTGACTTTCTATTGTATATAATATATACGATATAAATTACATACCTTTTTATTAATTTCAAGGTTTACGATAATAATTTAATACCATCGTGTTTAGGATTTCGTTAAAAATTGCACATTTTAATTTTATACGTTTAACCTCATCACGTCAGTGATGATGGCTTACGTCTCATTTACCGATTTGGAACGTGAGTCAAAATAAGATTAAGATTTTGATTATAAAACAAAGATAAGAAAGATCACAATCACCGGAGAGTGTTACGGTTCTAAATTAGCCTTATGAGAAAAGAACGATAGTTATTCAGGTAAAAAGTATATACAAGTAGGCAAGTAGTGTACCAACGAATTTTGACGTCATAATTGCAGACGAATACCCGGGAGAGATAGATGTAGTCGTTTTCTAACCAACTCATTATATAACCGGTATGAAATCACATTTCATGAACGGTTATGTATCGACGAAAAAAACACTTAGATTGCGGTTAAATATGAACTAAACTTAAATATTAAACAGGTATGAACTAAATTTTTACGTTTTTCGTCGACTGTCAGTAACCGCGGCACCTATGTTACAAAAAGCTTTTTCATATCCAGAATATAATAGCTATTTCGTGTATCTTTACTCGACGTTCGGCTAAAACAATATTGTGGATTTTATTAATATTATCCTTAGTGGTGAAGTAAACCACTTAGGTATCGTTTCATGAGACGGAGCAGATTCCTCATAATATCTTTTTAGTTTGTCCTAAGTCTGCTTTATTTTTTTCCACGTTAAAACTGACGTTTATTACGACTCGAATATAGTTTTTTTTCCATTTTCACAGAATGTTTCGGATGCATCTAGCTTTTTAGTTTCTAAAAATTTTATTTTCGCCTTAATTTTGATAAAAGGATAGCAGTAGCTTAGTTAGTAGTTTCTCATTATGAACCAAAAATAAATTTTTGAAAAAGTTTTTATATATTTTTTTAAATTAAAGTCACTGATTTATCAAACGACCCTCGTAAATAGATAAGAATTGTTGTTGCGAGCACGCTTTAGAAGAGAGACATAAACTATTGAGCATTTTTCTGTAGGCCTTTTTAAGACCTCTTAAGGTTTAGCCAGCTTTACCCATGTAAAACAAGGACGACTGGACAGAACCAGTTAATATGTTTTCGCGTGGGAATTAAAAAAAATCCTGACGTAAAAGGTATTCTAAATGATAATCCGAGTAAGAAATAATCACTACACAAAATTTACCCAGTTAATATAGGTTCAGTACTTTTTACCTGAAATGCACACAGATATCTGTATATCTGTCTGCATTTCAGGCAAAAAGTGCTGCAGACATACTAACTACTATTAGACAACTGTCCATATTATGAATCTGAGCGAAGCGAGGGTAAGTTGCTAATATATTGTACTTTAAATGTTTTACCAAACGTTAACTGGCAAATTATAAATAGATTTTTTTAAATGAGTTAGTTAACGATATTTTGAACTAAAACATATTTTATTTTATTTTATAGATACAAAATTAGTAAGCTAGAAATACATATTTTTCACAAGAAAGTGGTGCGTTTCTCCACTGGAAAGCAGCGGGCATTCGGAAATGGCAAACTTTGAACTAATTTAACTTTAAAATGGCTTTTCCCAGTTCCACGAAGTGTGTTGACAAACAAATATCTGATTTTCTTGAAATAAATTCATATGTTACTTATCTAAGAGGATATTTAATGATAGAAAAATAGAATAAGAAAAGTAGGTATGGGATGTATAAGTTTGTACAATTAACTGTTTATTTTGCTAAGTTAACTGATTTATCAGTTAGCCAAATCGTAAAAAATAATAGGGAATATGCGTGTGATTTAAATAAAGGTGAAATATTTTTTTTAATAATCTTTATTGCTTTAGAATTAAGACTATATCTATTTTTTAATGTAGTTTCTTTTTGATTAAGAAAATAATTATTAGAAAGTGCAAATAATTAATAAAAAGTGGAAAATTCAAAGTAGTTGAAACGCACGCCATTGGTCAGACCGAATATGACGTCAAAGTATTGTTATAACAGAGCGATCAGCGATATGTCGCTAGAAATTAAGTCGTTATTTTTCTGTGTACGTCACGTCACGTCACTTTATGATATACACAGCAAAATAACAACTAACGCCAAGCGTGCGAAATGGCGGGCGTTTAAAGTATCCGATATTAGTATGACTTTTTTAATTTTTTTAATATAAAATTTTAGTTTTTTGGAGCTGGATATTTTTTCACAATTGTATAACGATGTTAGCTATTATATAAAAATAAATACACACCTACCTACCTATTCATCATCTCCCTTCCCATTTCCCAATCACTCAGGGTTGGCGCAGTACATCCGTACCTTTTACAACCGGCCGACTGCCTGACCTTGAATCCTCCTTGGGAATGCTATTGTTTATCGCCAACGTGGACATTATTTACTTTTGAAATATTTTTATTATATTACTCAAAGTTTTAATGTAATTTTTGATATATTTTGTTTCATCTACGGTTTGCATAAATTGGATCATGTAAGTGACTTTCGTCTACGACTGAAGTGGCTCCCTATTCGCCTTCGCCGGAATATGCGCATACTTACGACGTTATACACTATTTTAAGTAATTCTTCTCCTACGTACTTACGCGAGCGTTTTCAGCTATCGATCCCTAGCTCAAGACCCATACGCCCCTGTGTTAGGCTAAAAAAGCTTAACGTACCTTCTTATAACACTACTTTTTATGAGAAATCCTTCACAGTACAAGCAGCAAAACTCTGGAACTCCCTACCCGATAAGATTACAAATGACAATCCATCACTAAAACTGTTTAAATCTCGCTTAAAAGAACTTTATCTAAGTGACTCCGTATGATTTCCTTATTATATATTTCTTGAAGTATGTGTATGTATGTATGGATATATATATATATATATATATATATATATATGTAATATGTATGTATATGTATATATGTATGTATGTATGTATCTATGTACGTATGTATGTATGTTTGTATATATGTATATTTATATTATAATTGATATTTGTAGTTTGTACCTACACCGCACCGCATTATTATTTTTATATTTTGTCACACTTGAGGGTTTCTGGTAGAAATCTCTTAAAGAGATAACTCACCCTTTGTACACATGGCATCTGTTTTAACTTGTATGTTTTTTTTTCTGGTACATAAATTAATAAATAAAAATAAATAAATAAATTATTAACATACAATAAATTTTAATACATTTTTTTTACCTACCTACCTTTTACATATTTTAATTTTATTTCCATATAATGATACATTGTGTGAAAAGTCATACTTTAAAATACCATAAATATATTTTGTAAATTTTCAATTATGTATTACGTGATATCTATACCTCTGCAAAAATGTGAAAAAGAGGTGAGCTAGTATTTCTATACTTATCTGGTAAACAATAGTATTTCTTACGACCATTGTTATTTTAAATGGCTATGAAAAAATATTCTTTTAGTTGTACACAAAAAACAACACTAATAGCGATTTTGGAGAATCATCAAGGTATTATAATTATCGAAATATGAAATAAGGAGTAAGTACAAGATATGTGACTAAAATGAAAAAAGTACGGAAATATTTTTCATAATAAATTGGATGCCATGCTCATTGCAAATACTCTAAATGGTTTACATACGCTTTTATTTAATCCCCCCACGACCGCGGACACGCCGGCGTTACAGTTAACAATAGATTTCTTAGAAATTATATTAATTTCTTAGAAATTTAATTACTTTCTTAGAAATTTACCTGGAGAAAAATTGAATATATTTTTTATGTGTAATCTTCCAATTCAAAAAGTCTTTCAATAATTATAAGCTAAATATTCCTCGTAATATTTAAATATTTCGATTTTTAAATACATTGAGAAAAAATAGAAATCTAATTTAAAACAACGATTTTTAAAATATTTACAAATAAATAATACGTAAATAACCTATACTTGGTACTAAGAAAGGAAGATCCTTTTACGGTATATCATTTAAAGGGAAAGATAATTAAATTCTCAAGTTTATTCCTCTAATTAGAACATTTAAGAAGTCGATTTTTCTGTATTTTTATGATTAACGGGAAAATCCTGTATAATTTAATAAAAAGGCCTTCAATGTTTAAAAGCTTATTCAAGCATGAAGGTGGGTGGATAATTTTCAGGCCAATAATTTTGCTTTTTTGCTGAAACACTGAAAAGACCAGATCTTTTCTAAATATTTATCTTATTTAAATGATGAAAAAAAATATAATCTATTCTTTTTGAGGTTATTGGCAAAATGTTGAGCATATTTTTTATAATTTATTCCATAATATTTACCTACTACTGTGCATACACACTCTCGCCTTGCTCAAGCGTGTTTTTTTTAAAAGACTGACATTTCACTGAGCCGGACAGGCAGATAGACAAAAAAAATCAAAAAGTATAGATTTGGCCTTTGTATCGATAATAAAGACTATTAGATAATGATTTAAAAAAAATTAATGTCCATAGACGTTTCTTAGTTGCACTTTTGTACCTATAGATTAAAGATTCTTATTCAAGAAAGGTCATAAAAACTTTTTTTCATTAATTTACAGGTAGTTAACAGTTATCCTAGTAGACATTTGGAAATATGTTGGCATAAGTAACGATATCTGGCTCGATTCCAAAATATAGAGTGACCGTTTGCAATATTGAGATGGCTCCCATGCTCCTTAATGAAAGTAAATGTGTCGTTAAATTGAACACAATGTAGTTTACTTTAGGTCGATTCTAGAAATTTATCTTTAAATCTCATTTCTATTGTTAATCTATTAAAAAGTGCTGGATTTTTTTTTCGTTAGATAATTTGAATAAAAATAAATACACATTTTTGAGATCGCGTAAACAATATCTATATTTAACACTACTTATTTAAATATAAACCTAAAACTAAAAAAAACTTAGGCAGCAATCTACGTGCGCGATTCTTTCTGATTAACAATGAATATTAAAAATATTAAATATGAACTATAATTTTAATATGTACATACATCTAACATATACAATTCTCGTGTCACAGTGTTTGTAACAAAACTCCTCCGAAACGGCTAGACCGATTCTTATGAAATTTTGTGTGTGTATTCAGTAGGTTTTTAATTTTTTTATGATTCGGCATTAAAAATACATACAAACCTAATTTTTCTCTAGGGACGAATCCGAGCGGAGCGAGGGTGGATGCCTAGTGAAAATTACATATACATAATAAATAGAATAATAAAGTACATATATAGAATAATAAAGTTATATAATACGTTTTCAGTATTTTAAGTACACTGGGAACTAAAATAAAGTATAACTACAGATGACATAATACGATACTAGCACAGATACCCCATCCTATATAACGAAATTGGACGGTCCTATTTCGGACTATTCATGGGGCTGTTTTGTTTTGTATGAATAGCTGATGATAGATGTCGCTCACCCGAAAGCTGTATAACTATTTTATCTTATATCTTATATCAAAAAGTGTGCACTAATATATGAAAAAATATAACAAAATAAATTTAGTTACCGCAGCCGTTTGTATCTCCGGTAAACAACACATAAAAAAAGTTAAATTGCTGATAATGTCATCATATATCAGTTAATGTGTACTAACTAATAACTATATTTTTACAACTTTAGAGCATGTTATGGTTCTTCATAAACTAGATTATTATCCTCTCCAATATACAAACGGTTTAACTATTTGTCATTTTATATTGTAAACTAGTGAGTCACCCTCGCTGATAAAAAGTAACCTATGTGCTATTCCAGACTATAATCTATCTCTATGCCAAATTTCATTCAGTCCGTTCAGCCGATTTTTAAATTACGTAATTATAACTATAAGGTGATTACAAAATTACATACTTTTTCACGTAAATTCCGCTTCTTCAGGTAAAAAATATCATTTATTTTTAAAGTTACATATTATACCTAGGTTTATGGTATATGCGTCCTGATTGCCTTCTATTCTATACATTTACTTGGAACGTGAAAAATTTAGAACATTTTTCAGAGTAGTACAATAATAGTATAATAAATCCACACTAAGAAAAACAGTAGAAAACTATTTATTGCGCAGTATTTATTGTTTATAATATATTGTATTACAGTCACTCACAGCTCTCCACATTATTTTTTACTTAACCTATTAAATTGAGCACATGATTAAGCTGTTGTTCTTTCAATCTTAAAATTATATTAGAAATGTATAGTCTGTATTTACTAAAATAAATTTACCTACTTCAAACACACAGGAGACAACCGTCGCGTTGTTTCATATATCGTTTTTTATTATTTAAATCTTTGAATGGCATAATTGCCACCCACCCAAATAACCAAACACCTGTATGTATGCAGGTGGATATGATAAATGCATTTCCCAACGTAAAAAAGACTACGCTTTGCACAAAACTTGCTTAACAAAATGGTTCCATGGAAGAAGATAAGATTTAAAGGTCAAACTTAAAATGTTCATTTTATTGGGTGATGTATTTTTTTGTGCTTTCATAAATTATTACGACGACACGTTTGGCTTAGTTTGTAGTGACCCTACTTGTTGCGCCAGCGGTCGCGGGTTTGAGTTCCGCTGGGGACATTCATTTGTGTGATGAGCACGAATGTTTGTACTCCAGTCATGGGTGTTTATATTTATAATATGTATAATATATGTATTTAAAAGTTACATATATATGTATAGTGTATCAACTATCTGGTATCCATAACACAAGCCGCGTAGCTTACCATGGAACTAGATGGTGCTGTGTGTTAATGTCCCAACATATTTATTTTCATTTATTTATTATGCCACAGGGGATTGGAGCACGTCTAGTCTTGTTAAATGTACTTGTTTCTAGATCACAGTTAGGTACAACTATAATGTTTTAACAATTCATAAATATAAATGCTGCTGTGCCATTAGTAATAAGAAATCTGGAATAATAAAATGTACAGAAGTATGCTATTAATTAAAAAAGCATAGTCAAACCAAACAGTATATTTCTCTTAATTAAAAAGATGAAGTTCAGTTTTAGAAAGTTCGTATTAAGTTTTATAATTTAACAAATAAAATTTTATTATTATTTATTTAAAACACTCTACAATCTACATATAAATGTGTGAGATTAATTCTTGTTACGTTTTGAAATAATATTAGTAACTAATTTTAAATCATTATTGGCTGAGTTATGTTGGATTTTATTTATTTTTATTTAAGAATAGGTGCTTCCTTGTAGGCTGCCAGAAAAAAGTTTTCTACCAATTATATTATGTTATTATTATTTTCATGTATGCATTGTAACATTTCCTCTAAGAAGTCCCTGTAATTGGTTTGACGGCTGGGTTTGGCTTAAAAAATAATATGCAATCATTAAAAAATTAAAGAAGAATTTTTCAACATTTTAATCAGATTTTCTGTTATTCATTTTAAGATACGTACATTACACGTTTGTACTTTTATTTTACCCTGCAATAGCTATTACCTACAACTAGTGCAAATATGTAATGTTTAAAGCTTTCACCGATCAACTTTTGACGCGTTTTGCTAGAAACTATTAACTATTTACAATAACTACGAAATGGGTAATATTTGTGGAAAATAAGTTGTAGCTTTACTTGCGAACTGGATACACGAAGCTGTAATAGTTTGTGGATAGGTGGTTAGGTAAAAGGTATATATTTATTTATTACTTGGCTAATAAATGTTATTTTGATACAATTAATAAGCATTGAAAATTCTATTCATATTAATGAGGAATTATTTCGCTCTTGCAGGTTATAGTATAATGCTCAATAGATCTATGTTCATATTATATACATATAGATTTATTGAATTTTGTCCTGACTGATAAATGGATCAACGAACAACCTAAACTGTTGAGAAACTGCTAAGAAAGGATTTTTCGAAATTCATCCCCTAATGGGATAAAATAGGGAATGAAAGTTAGTATAAAACTCTACTATTTCTAGTGTGAAATGCACGGAAATTTATATTTAGCTTTAAAATAAAAAATAAAACAAAACGAGTATCAGATTTTTTCATCCCTTAAAGTGATAAAAGGCGGTGCTAAAGTATACATGAGCAAAAACTATTTATGATCAGAATAGCTTGAAACTTGGTATTAATGCTTTTCAAAACAAATAATTATTATGTGTTTTAGTATTTTTCTAAATTCATTTCGTAAGAATAAAACTACGTACGTAGTTTAACTAACGTAAAAATAAAACAACGTAGGTATATGAAGATTTTTTCCAAATTCATCTCTTAAAAGGGTTTAAAAGTTTTAACTTTTAAGGGGTCATAATATTTTTATATGGAAGCTTTTTTTATGAGAGGAATTATTTAAAACTTGGTATTAATGATCTTCAATACAGTTAAATAATCACGTCTTTTAGCATTATCTACAATTCATCTCGTAGGGAGGTAAAATGGGGGATGAAAATTTGTAATTTATTTGTAGGAAACTCTGTAATTTTTAATGTGAAATACACGAGAAGTGGAATACCACTTACACAAGCTAAATATAGCTTTAAAATACAAAATATTAGATTTTTTAGAAATTTAAGGGGGAAGTTTCTAAAAAATCTATATCTGTAAAGGGGGAAAAGCAGTACATATAATGTTTATACAGGAAAAAATTTGTTTATGATTAGAAATACTTAGAAACTTGATATTAATGCCCTTCAATACAAATATAAGAACATGTATTTTAGAATTTTTCAAAATTTAGTCTTTAACATGTTATAACATAAAAACCAAAGTTTGATTTTTTTGTAGTTTGAGAGCGCGCGAAGCCGCGGGAACTGCTAGTAGGCTATGAAATGCAAATCGTTTTTTTCAATAGGACCAGTAGATCCAACCAACACAAAACAACAAGCACGTTAAAACAAACTCATCAGAATTATGTATTAGTACAGATAATTAAAAGTAAAATATAATTAATGCAAAAGTAAAATCTCGGTCGTCATATAGATACTGATATGATGATATCATACGCATAGTGCGTAACGTGACGGTCTATTGTGCCACGGGATGGATGAACACGGTTATAATTTAATCATTATGATGATTAAAAACCTTAAGTATTGCGTATACACTAATCCTCTTAAGCATAATAATTGTAAGTGCGGTGTATCGAAGCGAGTATTTCCTTTTGAATGGACAGCAACGTTGCGCTAATGGATACGCAACTATGTATATTGTTGTTATGTGTTCATTACACGCACCAAGCCATATGAAAACTAATTTATATGTCAAGTATCTTTATTTATTACTAGCATTGCCCGCGGCTCCGCCCGCGTTCATATGACCAAACCAAGTTCTTAGGTTTTACATATTAGTATACTCGTAATATTATATTAGTTGACCCGGATAACCAGCTAATACCACACCAAGTTTCTTTAAAATCCCTCCAGTAATTTTTCTGTGATGCGGTCACAGACGACAGACAGACAAAAATTCTTAAAACCATAGGTTCGGTCTCTGTTAGCGATAATAATGTGTATTTCAATAAGATTTTGTAAAAAATATTAGAGCACAGATACGGTTTAGTTAAATTTTAATGTATCTATAGATGTAACTAATTTATAAAGCCAAAAAGATTACTTTTTGATAATTTAGTACTAATTCTTATAAAATCATAGAAACGTCTGATTTGTACATTTAATTTTTTGGAATTTAAACTACGTATCTTAAAGACACATGGCAACATCTATTGACAAATATCTAAATAATACAAAAATAATTTTCATTAAAATAATATTTTTAATGAATAAAATAGTGCTATCGATATACTTTTGCAAGATTAGCTATTTTTAATAGTTTTTGCCATATTTAGTAAGTTAACTTGCTAAAATCTATATACTATCATCGTTTTTTTATTCTAACCAGTTTTTGTATTTTTTCTCAGAAATGAGATATTTTTCTGCGGTAAAAAGTATCCTATATGTTGACTCGGATAATCAACTATGACCATACCAAATTTCATCAAAATCCGTCCAGTAGTTTTTCTGTGATGCGGTAACAGACAGACAGACAGACAGACAAAAATTCTAAACACTATAGATTCGACCTCTGTCTCGATAATAATGTCTATTTCAATAAGATTTTCCAAAAAATATTTAATGTACAGATTTGACTCAGTTAGAATTTTATTATATGTATAGATATAAAACAGTAAGCGAAATCTGTACATGAAATATTTTTTAAAAACAATGCCTGTAACGTATTGTATACAGACTATAGATCCCAAAACAAAAGATATTAAAATTTTTGTCTGTTTGTCTGTATATCTGTTTGTGTGTTAAAAGTAATGGACCGATTTTAACTAAAGTTTAAAACAGGAAAATCTTTCATTTCCATGGGCAAACAACTGGTTCGAGTCGTGTTTAGTTTATATGGCTAACGCTAACTAAACATATTAGGTTTAACAAGGTTTAACTTAGAAAAGTTCGCAATATCAAGCATGAGTCTATCTCGTAAGGTACCTATATATACTCGCAATAATTATTTATATAAAATGGACCCAGGGACGTACCCGAGCGAAGCGAGGGTAAGTCACTAGTCGATAATAATTTAATTGTATATTGATATGTGATTAGTTATTAGATATTACAAGGGTCAAGGACGTACTTGTGATGACTTCTATATGCGAGAGTGTTAGCTTAAAAGTTTATGACTGAATTTCATATGAATTCTGAGTTGTTTAAAGCTAATTAATCTATAGTCTAGAGGTGCAAGAAAATTGTAAAGGTTGTACCAAGGTAGATAGATACATTTAATTTAACTCTGTCTGTCTGTGATTTGTAGGATGATAATGGTGCTAAGAACAACATGTCTTCTTAAATGCACATTTTTAATCTCTTTATAACAACTTGATTTACTTTCAATTGTTAGAGAAATCTGAAAATACATATAGTATGGGCGTTTCATTCATAGGTTATGGTTAGTATTTGCATTTGAATTGTCTTTGAAAGTTTATTGAGGAAGGTTATTTTACGAGAAAGGATTTTCGCGTAAATTTTTTTAGTGTCTTTAAAAGTTAAGGTTATATTTTTTTCAAACGTATCTTACTATTTTGAGTAGAAAACTAAATTCGAGGCCTGGAGTTTGTACGCTCCTAGATAAAATAGACGTTTTCTTCTCACGACAGTACTGTGTGTTTTATTTTATTTTTTTACTTAATTGTACCTATCTAGAACAAACAAGTAATACTAAAAAAAATAAACATTTGTTTTGATATTGGCGTACACAGTTTATAGTTTTTCTCTATAGCAATTGATTATTTCTAAAAATAAGTTTTTGTGAATTTCAAGATGAAATATTCTATTATTAGCAGTTTGACAGCCATACCAATGTTGTGCATGCTTACGTCTGATATATCTTCGGTATTATATCGAGCTTTTTCTTTTTTTATCTATCTAATACTTTAAGGATTAAGGATAAGGATATACTCCAGTTGTCCTTCATGTCTTTAACTTTCAGCCTCATGGTATAAGAGGTGGAAGTCACATTTAAGGAGCTTTGAGTAGATTTTGTACTTGATTAAATCATCTGGCAACTATTTATTTCTTAGCTTTCCGTTGACTTTGAAAATACTGCCAGGTTGATTCTAATTGTACACTTCTTGTATTATATTTGATTCTTGTTAAAGCATTTATTATTTGGTTATTTCTTTATGTTATTATTTGTTTATAATTTTTCAAGAAATAAAGTAGAGGCGGAAATTTTTTTCAAGCAGTAGGCGGCATGTTTGTAAATCTACCTCTGAGCGTAGGCGCGTATCAGAATAACAAAACTGCTTTGGTATTTTGGCGTAAAGCCGAAATACACTTAGATATTATATATACAAGTACCTTGGGGTGATTCTATGCAGATTATTTGGGCGTATTTTGTAAATTGCCAAGCCCACACTGTGCTCACAGTTTTCGCTTGAGTCATCTCAAAGCCTTTCTATGTGAAAAGGCAATGACGAATGGTGTAATTTTCACACTCTTCTTTTTACAATCGCAATTATGCAAAAATATATTTAATGTTTAAGAGTAAGAATCTTAGTTTGCAACTTAAATCTATTTAACTATTCCAGTGTAAAATTAGCTGATATGCTGCATTCTTTATCTAACTGAGATTTTTACACGCAAAGCTTCACTGTCGTGCATCTTGTCTTTCTCTTATTTATAAATTTCACAAATTATTATGTGCACACGCGTTCTACGTCGCCTAAAAACTTAGATACCTACCTCGTTAAAAACTTGGATATTATTAATTAAATTATATCTATAAAAAAAGATATTATTTTCTTATGTGGACATTTCAAGGTTTATATTGTCTAATCAATACAACGTAAGTGTTTCGAACTTTTTGTATCTTCCGACGCGTTATCGCACTTTGGGAAATTTGTTGAAATAATGTTCCAGTAAGGAATAGGGTATAAAGTTTTCCTCTCAAAGTGAGAGGTAATGTTGGGTTCGTCGAAAAACAATTCTCGTACGTGACCCGTGCTGTATATCCCGTGGGAGATTCACGTTGATGTATTGTTATACGTGTGTGTTGGTAAAAGATCTTCGAGACTTTTTTAATATAAGATTAATAAATATTTATTATTTATATAGTTTCAATAATAGGAAATCTTTAAGTTATATTATTATTTTTATACTAGTATGAAAACACAATAGATTTCTTTTTCAAAATTAATAATGAGCATTTTATACTGTAACAAAATGATTTAGATCATTTGCGTAACAAATGTCTGCGAATGGCTTAGTAATGATAAATGCTGTATTGTATTTATAACCTACTAGCAGAACCCGCGGCTTCGCTCTCGCTAAAACTATAAAAAACACTCTATAGTATTATTTCTCTTATAGTATTATTATTATTATAGTATTATAGTATTATTATAGTATTATTCTCTATTATATTATAGGTAGGTTTCATACAAACTTTCTTCCTTTATGTTACTTCCTTATGGCATGAATTTCGAAAAAAGCTAAAACATATTTATTTAATTCTATTAAAGAGTGAAAGACGTGAAAGAAGGACAAACAAACAAACACCCTTTCACATTTATTATATCAGTATGGATTCAAAAACGAAGTTTCCTGAATTGGAACCGCGATAGTGTGACATCTATGAGCTAATTAAATTTTATTTGAAAAACCATATCTTTAAAATAATTGTTTTTTATGCTTTTACATTCTTGGAGTTTATTTTTATGTAGAGATATTTCATGTACATACTTTTTACCTTTTCGTATAATTTTTTTCGCTTTTATTTTTGCTATTATATTTTCGCTTCCAAAGTTTGAAAACAAGGTTAAATCTGACTTATCAATCATCAAATCAAAAATCAAATTAATATTAAAGATTACTAGTAAGTATCTACCTACTAATAAAAAAAATAAATGAGTTCTTTAGAAAGACTGAGAGTATTTTGTGAATGTCGGCGACGGAAAACCTATCTTCGAGTAACGTGTGTATTAATATAGGGACAATGTCATTTTAGCGTATTATGAATAATTGTTGTAAATATGAAATCTCATTCTTATTAGATTTATTATGTTAAAATAAGTTCTAATTAGTGTAATAAGGTTAGTTTAGAGTATTTTTTGCTTATTTGAATCATATAAGACTATTTAACATTAATTTGAAAGGAATAGGTACGTAAGTAAAATGTTAGCATATAATTACGTAACTTGAAAATGAGATTTTTTGTTTCTTGCAATAGCATAATAGTTTATGTTTTAAATAATAGATTTTATTATAAAACTTATAATAAAACAAGAATTAGGTCGATAGGACTATCCGATCAAAAGTTATAAGGGAAAATGTATAGTAAAAATGTAGCAACCTAGAAAGTTAGATAATTTTGTTTTAAGACTTTTTAATTAATTATTATATATTGAATATTATGTTTTAATATTGTATAATAGTATGTAAGGCATGTAAATAAATAAATATGTGTAAGGTGTTTTACTGAAAACATAAAATAAAAGGACTCTCAAGGTTTCGGTTTAGGGAAATTTTACTCGAAAAATGAGCTCAAAGTACGCGGCTCTCTGTAAGGTATTAACGGGCCAAATAAAAGGCGAGCCATTTCTCGATTCAAGTCAGTCGCAAGACAGCCACCGAAGAGGCAACAACTAAAAGGAAAAGGAAGAACCGAAACCAAGAGAGAAAAAAGGAAAAATTGTGTTTTTATTTCATCGCCTCTAAGTATAGTCTCCTGTCAACGAAGAAACCCTAGTGGATCGGGACCCAAGCTACGCATTCAGGGGTGCGTGGTGGCGTACATTACCAGCGAACGGACATACTGCCGTGTACGCCAAGAACGTCTGGGAGATTGTCCCAGGTCGACCTCCGGGTACTAGACATACCCTGGTTCTGGTCGTCCGAAACAGTTGGTCCTTCGAGCCGGATCCCTGCTAGAAGAAGTTCAGAAGAAACAGAAGATTGCGTTCAAGATGCCGGTAACCAGGTCGCAGAAGGATGCCCCCTCACGTCCCGGGTCCCGTCCTTCAGATAGGGACGCGACAGATGGAACGTCGGGATCAGAAGGGGTCACGTCAGTGTCGGCGTCATCGGGAACTGCAACTACATCGAACACTTCTTCGGGTACCACGACCACGGAGGGCACCACAGTGACGGAGACTACGGTTACGACTGCAACTACGGCGGCGTCTATGGAAGGCAACAAAGAAGATGCTGCACAGAGGATGACCAGGAAGAGCCAAGAAGATGTACCTGGAAAGGATGTTCAAGGCTCCTCCAAGACCCTGAAACCGATGGGGGTCAGTCGTCGCGCCAGGTCCACGAAGACCACGAGTTCCTCGGCCAGAAGACGCGAGCTAGAAGCAAAGGAAGAGTTGGCACGCCTGGAGTTGAAGCAAGCACAGGCTGAAACTAAGCTAGCCCGTGTCAGATTGGAGATGGCACAGTGTGAAGAAGAGGACTCCGTGGATGAAGACCTGGAAGACAGAACAGCACAGGTGCAGAACTGGATCGAGACGTCTGTGCTAGAGGATGGCAACAAAGTTCAACCAGAGATGCGAGGTCCACACCCCTTGGAAGAGCCACAGAAGATGAAGCCTGAAGAGAACTCCTTCAACGAGAGGAGCTACGATTGAAATTCAAGCACTGACGGCAGCATTGAAGGAAGCTCTTACCACGCGAGGACCAGCAGGACAGCCAACCTACATTCACGAGTTACCCTACTTCGACGGCAACAGCAGCGAGTGGATGGCCTTCAAGGTTGTCTATGAAGATACAGCACCGATGTTCAACAACGTCCAGAATATGGCTCGGCTAAGAAGAGCACTGAAGGGCAACGCAAGAGAAGCTATCAAGAGTCTGCTGTACTCCGAAGCCTCTCCGATGGAAGTGATTCAAGCCCTCAGAAGAAGATATGGAAGACCAGATGCACTGGTGCTGGCAGAGTTGGACAAGGTCAAAACGTTGCCGAAGATTTCTGAAAACCCAAGGGACATATGCCTCTTCGCGAGCCAGATCAGCAACAGCGTAGCGGCAATAAAAGGATTGAAGAAACCACAGTACCTGCATTCACCTGAGATGGTGAAACAAATTATTGAGAAGATGCCTACGATCCTCAAGTTCCGATGGTACGACTTCATTGAAACAACAGAAGAAGGCGAGTTCTCCGACCTAACACTGGTGTCCAAGTTCCTGAACAGAGAAGCAGACAAGTGTGGAGCCTATGCATCAACAGAAGAGAAGAGCGGGTTCAGACGGACTCATCGACAAGCAACGCATTCAACTAAGGAAAAGGACTTCAAAGAAAAGGTTTCAAGATCAGAGAAGACTTGCCCCATGTGTGAGGGTGAACACTTCCTCGTCGGGTGTCAGAAGTTCCTGAAGGCGTCTGTGCAAGATCGATGGGCAATAGTGAAGAAAAGCCGCGTTTGCTTCAAGTGTTTACAAGGGACACATCGGAAGGAGAGCTGCAAGAAGCCGTCGTGCAAGGAATGCAAGAGGTGGCATCATCATCTGCTGCACGTCGAGACAGAGAAAAGTTCCTCGGAAGAACAGAAGAATAAACCACAAGAAGTGGCGAGCATCATGGCATCGGTGAATGCGGTCAACAACGCAAGGGCATACCTGAAGATAATACCGATAGAAATCTTCGGGTCAAAAGGATCAAAGAAGATATTGGCCCTCATGGATGAAGGGTCAACAGTGTCGCTGCTAGACCAGAAGGTAGCAGAAGAAATCGGCGCTCAAGGAAGAAAGGAAGAACTGGTCATCGAGACTGTTGGAGGCAGGCTGATAAGGAAGGAAGACTCTCAGATGCTGGACCTTACGGTGAAGGGGATTCATCAGAAGACCAAGAAGACCTTGAGAAGAGTCCGGACCATCAACGAGTTGAAGCTTGCACCGCAGTTCCTAGAAAAGAAAAGGATAGAAGAGTGTCAACACTTGAAGAAGATTGCTGACTCTCTATATTATAAGGGGGAGTCACCACAGCTGCTCATCGGTCAAGACAACTGGGAGCTAATCGTGACTCAAGAAGTAAGAAGAGGGAAACCAGGACAACCAGTCGCTTCAAGAACAGGACTTGGATGGGTGCTCCACGGGTCAGACACTGGAGGCGCGAAAGTGGTGCACTTCTTAAACACGTGTCTACATGTCAGCACGCCAGAAGAAGAGATGCATCAAGCCATCAAGGATCACTTCGCAATCGAAGCACTTGGAGTACTACCAAGAAGACCCACTACGGATTCAGAAGGAAGAGCACTCACCATCCTAGAGAAGACCTGCAGAAGACTAGAAGATGGTCGATTTGAAGCTGGACTTCTATGGAAAAATGAAGATGAACAGATGCCTGAAAGCTACACGTCTGCCAAGAACCGATTGTTCAACATTGAAAAGAAGATAGACAAAGACCCTCTGCTGAAGGCAGAATACAATAAGCAGATCCAGCATCTAATCGACAGCAAGTATGCAGAAGAAGCACCTGGTGGACAAGAAGATTCAAAGAAGACATGGTACCTCCCTCATTTCTCCGTGGTACATCCATTGAAGAAGAAAATAAGGATCGTCTTCGACGCTGCAGCCAAGTCTAAAGGGAGAAGCCTCAACGACGCTTTACTACCGGGACCAGACCTACTGCAATCGCTCTTCGGGGTATTACTGAGGTTCCGGCAAGGCCCGTTTGCAGTGGCAGCCGACATAAAGGAAATGTTCCTGCAAGTTCGCATCCGGCCAGAAGATAGAAACAGCTTGAAGTTCCTGTGGCGAGGGGATCGTCGTGACGTAGCACCGAAGGAGTACAGAATGACATCAGTCATCTTCGGCGCGACATCATCTCCTAGCACAGCGATCTACGTGAAGAACCGGAACGCGGCGGACTACAAGAAGCAGTACCCAGAGGCAGCAAAGGCAATCGAGCTGAACCATTACATGGATGACTACCTGCACAGCTTCCATTCAGAAGAGGACTTCAAGAGAATTACAGCGCAGGTGGACTTCATTCACAAAAAGGCGGGCTTCGAACTCCGAGGATGGGCGTCAAACCACTCCGACCTGCTGCAAGACGTGAAGACTGAGTCAGTTGAGAAGACAGAGGTGGACCTTGGTGAGAAGGAAGAAAAGACACTGGGACTACGCTGGTTTACAGAAAGGGACTCCATAGGCTTTAGGGCGAACTTTCGGAACACGCCAGATGAAGTGGCACAAGGACTCAAGGTACCTACGAAGAGAGAAGTCACCAGCGCCGTGATGTCGACCTTCGATCCACTAGGGCTAGCATCACCAATTCTCATCCAAGGCAAAAGGCTGCTCCAGAACATATGGCGAAGTGGCGTCGGTTGGGATGAAGAGATAGAAGAAAAGGAGTACGAGTCATGGAAGACTTACCTGGAAAAGATGAAGCTGCTCCAAGACCTTCAGATCCCGAGATGTCTGGCACCACGTCGCACCGAGGGGGAGCTGCACACGTTCACGGATGCAAGCGAAATGGCGTATGCAGCTACGGTATATTGGAGAACTGAAAATCAAAATGGGACTTATGACGTCAGCTTAGTAGCAGCAAAAGTAAGAGTCGCTCCGTTGAAGCCGGTGTCAATCCCGAGACTCGAGCTGCAAGCGGCCCTCCTAGGAAGCAGATTGGCACACTCGGTCGAGGAAGAAATGGATCTGAAAATAGAAAAGAAGACGTTTTGGACAGACTCCAGTATCGTGCTATCATGGATCAAGACGGACCCGAGAACCTTCAAGACATTCGTGGCTCATCGCTTGGCAGAGATAGAAGATCTCACAAAACCACAGGACTGGAGATGGGTACCGACGGCGCAGAACCCTGCAGATGATGCAACACGTGACGTACCAGAACACTTCGACTGCCAACACCGATGGTACACCGGACCAGGGTTTCTAAGAAGAGATGAAGTTCACTGGCCTGTGGCAAGAACATTCAAGAAAGAAACCACTGGCGAAGAAAAGGCAGCGGACATCGTAGCGACTGCAGGCAGCTCCTATCCATCACCAGATCCCGAAAAGTTCTCGTCGTGGAAAAGACTTTGGCGAGCTACAGCAAGAGTACTGCAGTTCATACAACTCTGCAGAAGAAAGGAAAAGGTCCACGCCAGCAAAGAAGATCCTACCTGGAAAACTACAAAAAGGAATAAGAAAATTGTTGAGAAGCGACATCTGTCTTCAAAAACGTCAGAAAGGAAATACATACCATTGGAAACAAGTCTACTAGAGCAAGCTGAAACGCTGTTGCTAAGAAGAAGTCAAGAGAAATGCTTCAAAGAGGACATCAGGTGCCTACAGCAAGGAAAACAATTAGAGGGCAGCAGCAAGTTGAAAAGGCTCGACGTAGTGCTAGAAGAAGGTCTCCTGCGACTGAAAGGAAGAATCGACGCGATACGAGGGGTTACCAGAGACTACAAACGACCTATCGTACTCGACAGCAAGGACAAGACAACACTTCTCATCATAGAAGAATTTCACTGCCGCTTCAATCACGGGAATCACGCGACCGTAATGAACGAAGTAAGACAACGCTTCTGGGTGCTAGGACTGAGGTCAGCGATCAAGACCATTCAACATCAATGCCAGTGGTGCAAAACAAGAAAGGCAAGACCTCAAGAACTACCAGTGGGCAACTTACCTGCTGAGAGGCTGATGCACGGAAACCCTCCATTTACGTGCACGGGAATAGATTACTTCGGCCCTATGACGATCACCGTAGCAAGACGCCATGAGAAGAGATGGGGTGCTCTATTCACATGCTTAACAACACGAGCTGTACACATTGAGCTCACTCCTTCACTCTCCACTGACAGCATGATCATGGCACTACGACGATTCGCCGCGAGAAGGGGAATGCCAAAGATAATCTACACCGACAATGGCACTAACTTCGTTGGCGCCAACAAAGAACTCAAGGAAGCACTAGACACCATGAAGCAAGAAGACCTTATCTCGGAAGCGGAGAAGATCGGCGTGCAGTGGAAGTTCATACCTCCTGGTGCACCAAACATGGGAGGTGCATGGGAGCGTCTGGTGCGATCCATTAAAACCGCACTGGACGCCACGCTCAACGAAAGGCAACCACGAGAGGAGGTACTTCATACCCTCCTGTTAGAGGCCGAGCACATAGTCAACTCTCGGCCCCTCACCCACCTCTCCGAGAACCCTGAAGAAGAAGCACTTACACCGAACCACTTTCTCATCGGGCGATCATGTGGCGCAGCAAGAATCGGCAGCTTCGAGGACAACGAGCTTGTGGGCAGACACACCTGGAAGGCTACGCAGCGACTTGCCGATCACTTCTGGCAACGTTGGCTGAGAGAGTATTTGCCCACTCTACTACCAAGGAAGACCAAAGGAAGAGTCAGCGCCACAGATTTGCAAGTCGGAGACATCGTACTGATCGTCGATCACAGCCTACCAAGATGCATCTGGCCACGCGGAAGAATCCTGCATGTGTATCCTGGACCAGACGGGCGGACCAGAGTCGTCGACGTCGAGACCAGAGGAGGTGTTCTACGGAGGCCCAGTTCGAGAGTGGTGCTGTTGGTGCCGGGAGCGTCGCCGAGTCCAGGAGTTGGTGCAAAGCACGAGGGGGAGAATGTCGGCGACGGAAAACCTATCTTCGAGTAACGTGTGTATTAATATAGGGACAATGTCATTTTAGCGTATTATGAATAATTGTTGTAAATATGAAATCTCATTCTTATTAGATTTATTATGTTAAAATAAGTTCTAATTAGTGTAATAAGGTTAGTTTAGAGTATTTTTTGCTTATTTGAATCATATAAGACTATTTAACATTAATTTGAAAGGAATAGGTACGTAAGTAAAATGTTAGCATATAATTACGTAACTTGAAAATGAGATTTTTTGTTTCTTGCAATAGCATAATAGTTTATGTTTTAAATAATAGATTTTATTATAAAACTTATAATAAAACAAGAATTAGGTCGATAGGACTATCCGATCAAAAGTTATAAGGGAAAATGTATAGTAAAAATGTAGCAACCTAGAAAGTTAGATAATTTTGTTTTAAGACTTTTTAATTAATTATTATATATTGAATATTATGTTTTAATATTGTATAATAGTATGTAAGGCATGTAAATAAATAAATATGTGTAAGGTGTTTTACTGAAAACATAAAATAAAAGGACTCTCAAGGTTTCGGTTTAGGGAAATTTTACTCGAAAAATGAGCTCAAAGTACGCGGCTCTCTGTAAGGTATTAACGGGCCAAATAAAAGGCGAGCCATTTCTCGATTCAAGTCAGTCGCAAGACAGCCACCGAAGAGGCAACAACTAAAAGGAAAAGGAAGAACCGAAACCAAGAGAGAAAAAAGGAAAAATTGTGTTTTTATTTCATCGCCTCTAAGTATAGTCTCCTGTCAACGAAGAAACCCTAGTGGATCGGGACCCAAGCTACGCATTCAGGGGTGCGTGGTGGCGTACATTACCAGCGAACGGACATACTGCCGTGTACGCCAAGAACGTCTGGGAGATTGTCCCAGGTCGACCTCCGGGTACTAGACATACCCTGGTTCTGGTCGTCCGAAACAGTGAATAAATTTTCCTTATAAAATAATTAGTAATTCTAATCGTCTTTCATCTGGGGGCACGGCAGTGCCTTCACCAAGTTGAGCAATAAAGGGCATGGCAGTACTATCCTTTTCTCGAAGCGATTCAGAGTACTTTCCAGCCGCCCCCCCCCCCCCCCCCCCCCTCTTCCCGTAACTTCGTTATAGATAAAGCTAGAAGCCTGAATTTTCAGTGATTAAGAGGGTGACTAAGATAATATAACTAGGTATGTTTTCAAATTCCATTCCATTTGAACCTGCAGTTTAAGAAGTATTGCAGGTCAAAGTTCTTTAATATCATCACTCATTCATCGATCATCAAAAATCTATGGTACTTCTAGAAGGCACACGAACATTAAATTTTGAACACACTTAATTTTTAGCCAATAACGCCTATTAGCAAAGAAAAACTCACACATCCCGAAATTTCAGTCCCGTTTTCTAGATATACAACTGCATTAGTAACTTTGTAATCCTATACAAAAAAAAATGCGATATATGCGATTACAAAGTTACTTTTGCTGTTTAAATATGCAATTGTTCATTCCTTAAATATATCTAAACTTTTTGCGGTAGAAGAACGGCGTTGCTAGACTTGCATTTTTTTTCATGTTATATTTTTGATGGGATATTTATATAAAATGTCCAAAACTCGATAGTGAACCCCTGCAGATAGCCTTTAAATATGTTTCAAAATCGAATTATGATAAATATGTTTTTAATAAGAGCGTGTAAGCAATAAACATGATATCGTATACAATTTTATTGATATTTTTAATGAAATAAAAAAAAAATAGTTCTAAATCTAACTATTTCTTTGGAATTTTTCGCGGGTTTTGAATTTTTAATAATCTTAAATTAAAAATATTCACTTAATTTATTTAAAATTCTATATTTTATATTTGTCAATTTCCTCATATTTTTGGATAAGTATAAATTGTAATGGTAATTAAAAAAACTGGTAATAATATTAGATATTATTACCAGTTTTTTTGTGTCTTTTACTCTGATTATTTCCAAAAAACAAGGTAGGTAATAAAATAATCTAAATCTATTGGAAACAAAAATAATGTATACGTTTAAAAATATTAATAAAGTTGTCTATTGTATGTCTATTTTAGTCCTTTTAATAATAATAATTTTACAATTATTACATTTCAATTAATCTGTAAAAGATACAAACGTTATAACATACGAAAACTTACGAATTCATACTATAAGATTCCTTAGTATTAATTAGAACAGTTTATTAACAATAAAGTAAGTGTATCATATATCGTGAAACTTTCCCCATTATTATCAGTTGAGACATAATATCTGTATCAATAATAGATTGTTTAATATGTGGTATAGAAACAAAACTTCAAATTTCGCTATAATAACTAACTCACTTTAAGTATTCACTAAGTTGAAATCGTTAATTAGTCAAACTTTTCGGATTTTTCCATAACGTTTATTGAAAGAAAACGTGATATTTTTATATTTTATATTGGTGCGGCTACTTGACGACGCGATAGAAAAATAATATAGAAATTATTCTCTTTATTAAAGTAATAAAAATGCTACCCAGTACTAAGAGCTTATTGAAGTTTTATTGCAAGTACGCTTATTACGCAGGAGCTGGTGATTTTTGGTATGAAAATGGAGAAAAAGAAACAAAGATTTATAAAGTTTATATGATAATTTCCTTTAGTATTTACTTTATCATGTTTTTTTTGGAGAATATGGCCGCGATATTTGGTGATTTTCCTGAAGTTGAAGGAAAGTCTGCTGTGATGTTTTCCGCAATTCATGACATCATTTTGATTAAGATGTTTTTTATAGTTTATTATAAGAGCTCTATAAGAAAGTTAAATAATGAAATGTCTTTAATCATGAGAGAAATCGAAGAAGAAGACGTTCTGATTAAGCAACAGAAAAAAGTGCTGTGGGGCATTACTTTATATGTATTAACCGTTTATTTGTCTTTGATTTCATATGGCATAGAAAGTTTAAGAAAAGTAATTGTAGAAGGTAAATTTGTTTTTATAAGAAACTAATACAGTTTACCTTGCTATTTTTTCTTGATATGTTGATGATATTGGATAATTGCTGCGGTCGTCAATTAGCTAATTTGCATGGATGCAGATCGTGAGTGCTTATTTCCGTATCGGACTGATATCATTTTTTCCTGTCAAGAAATTTTCAATAACAGGCCGAAATTGGAAAATCGATGAACAAATAACTCCCTTTGTTTCAGCTCTCACATCTCGAGCTAAAATAACTAATTAAAGTTTTATCGCACGTTAATGTTTTCCTCTTCCCGTCAAAGAAGTCAGTTTCTGTTATTTTTAACTAAAAATCTACTAAATTGTCCTGGAAAAGATATTCATATTTAAGTCGCCTAACTTTTCTATCTCCCAGTGAAAGTCCCATTAAAAATCATTCAGCCGTTCCGGTGATTAGTGGGTATAATTAGCCAAAATTATTTCGACGCTCATTTGGGGTTCAAATGCAAATAAAAATTGAAAAACCTGATATGTATATCTATTACAAGAGTACATAACATTTATTTTATTCTATAATTCAAAGTCACACGGATAAAAAAATGCTGTTTAATTTAAGATCTATGTCAAAGTTATAATCTACATTAAAATTAGATAGATCTATACTCATAAATTGATAAACGCCTATTGTCATTTTTGCCCATTCAGAAATTAAAATCAGATTGCCTCCTCTATTGCTTATCCTGTGTGATACAATCAACCTATCACATCCCTTAGCTCAGCCCTAATATGATTTATCAATTAAGCCGCTCATGGGAAATAACAACTTTTTATGAATACATATATGGATAAAATAATTTATTCGACTAATGGTACTTTTTTATACTTTCAGGAACACCTTTCTATACAGTCGTCACTTACTTTCCTTCTTATTACGATGATTCTAGTATAGCGAGCGTGTTTCGTATATTCTTTTACATGACTTGGCTGTACATGATGCTCCCGATGATTGCTGCTGACTGCATGCCCATTACTCATCTAATTATCATGGCTTATAAGTTTGTTACTCTATGTCATTACTATGACAGAATAAGAGAGGATTTCAGAAAAAACTTACTTATAATGAATAATCAAACTGCAGCAAAAATACTAAAGTCCGATTGCTTAAATGGTATTAAAATGCATCAAAAATTAATGTTGTAAGTATTGATATATTATTATCAGTTTAATAACATCATCTACAGTTACAATTATTAAGCCTGGCTATGCATAATATTTTTTTAAAAGTTTTTTTGAGAGTTAGTTTTATTTGACCCCACAGACGCTGTCATGTCCTAATTTCAATAAAGTTTGTGATTTTTTGCGTTTTTACTAAAATCCTATAGAAATACTTTCAATTTTCTGAGCAGCTTTTCATTTGCTCCCTAAAAATCTTATTCGAACTATTACATATTCAAAAAATATAACGGACAAACCAGGATATCCCGCAAAAAAAATTATAATTCACTCTTTTTACATAGCATATGGTTATACGATTATTATATATATGTATATATATATATAAACGATTGATATTTTAAATACGATTATTTATAAATTTCAAAAAATTCATTTGTTTTTACTATTTAGTCTTGCAGAGGAAATACATCGCATTTTCGGAATCATAATGTCACTGCAAGTTTGTGAAAGTTCGGCAGTTGCAGTTTTACTTCTGCTCCGTCTAGCGGTAAGCGTAAACTTTTTAAAATAAAGGATAAAACTTATTCGTGAAAACTAAAATATCTTGGCAACTTTCAGCTTTCCCCTCATATGAACTTGACAAACGCTTTCATGACGTATACATTTGTTGGTTCTCTATTCTTTTTGCTGGCTTTGAATCTTTGGAATGCTGGAGAAATTACCTATCAGGTATTTTTTATACGACGAAATGTGGATTTTTTTTGTTTATAACATTTGATAGTTTTTTTTTCACTTTTACGATATAGGCATCAATGTTGTCTAATGCGATGTTTTATTGCGGCTGGCACCTATGTCAAATGGTTGAACCAACTCATCGTGATATCAGGCGTTTGATTCTTATTGGGTGCGTGCAGGCTCAGAAACCTCTCATCCTCAAAGCTTTTGGAATACAAGATTTGTCTTATTCGACGTTCGTTTCAGTAAGTATTTATTTGATTCGTAATTTTTTTCTTTTCTCAATATTAAATATTAATCTAGTTAAACTAAAGATTGAATATATTAATCGTTTATTCGTAATAAAATAAAGAAACAATACAATATAATAGAAAGAGTTTATGATCGTTTGTCGGTCATTTCCTCATAGAGTATGCCTGTATAACCAATAGTTGATGATGATGATATTCTCCTAGCCGATTCCGGCTACGGCGGCCAATCTCATTGAGATTAGCCAACTGCGCAGGAGATATTATAGTGCACAAGTATACGCGCAGACACAAGTGCACTCTCTATTCCTATCACTCTCATACTCCGGTGGGACGACCACTCGACACGACCGGTGAGAGTAAAGGTGCAGGACCGACGGCTTTACGTGCTCTCCGAGGCACGGGGGTGAAACACCGCCAACTTCCCAACTCCGGGCTGTTACTGAGACTTAATTTACAGAAAGACTCAATAAATAGCTTGGCCCGACCCGGGGCTCGAACCCAGGACCTCCGGGTGTGCAGCCGTACATGCTAGCCACTACACCACTGAGGCAGTCAGTACCAACCAATAGTTAATATTATATCGAATGGAAAATAAATTTCATATTTGAAAATTCGAAAACCGACCAATTTTCCAGATCAGAAGTATCTTATCTAAGAGATTCTCTTCGTCTCAGGATTGAGCGAGCGTAAAATATAAAACACGTGAGATAGATTTAGGTAATGTACAATAGACCTGTCTATCGTTGCGTGAAAGTATTTTATAAAGCACATATGGTGTAGGCGGAATAATACGTAATACAAATTTGTTTTCCCTTCAGGTATCGAGAATGACTTATTCCATCTTCGCTGTATTTTATCAGCGACGTTAGAAGTGAAGACGAGTGAAGTTAGAAGAATTACATTGATTCATAACAAAATAATATAAGAAGTAGGCTTCTCCTGCTTTAATATAGTAATCATGGTTTTGATAATACGAAGCTATGATAATTTATCAATCGATACCATTGTTTTTTGTATATATTTCTTTTACGTATATTTTATATGATATTTAATTAATTTATGGTAAACATAGAAATTGTGACGAAATTTTATCTCTTATAATGATAACATTTCGTATGGCGTACTATTTCCAAATTAAGTTCATGTATTTAATAATTAGAAAGCAAGCCAGTTACATTGGTATTCAACGTTGAATATGTTCGGCATAAGTAACTTTGGCGCAAATCCAAAATATAGTGACCATTTGCAGTATTGAGATGCTTCGATACGGCGTAATGGTAAACATATCGTTATTGGCTTAAGTTAAGACAGCATATTATATAAGAGTAAGTTTTATTTACTAACTATAATATAATCTTAAAACTTGTCACATTTTAAACTAATAAATACACATTGTGCAGTGTTAATCGATATTTAAATAATAATTATTATTTAAATATCGGTAATATAATTTGATTTCTTTGTTGATAAGAATTTAATCGCTTCGTAGCTAGTCGATCGCACTTTCTGAGGCTCAGGATTCGAGCCTTGGGTCGGCCAAATACTTAATAGTGTCTGTGATTTTCTATCCAGTTTTGAGTAGCAGCCCGGAGTGATAAAGGTGTAGGTACTCTGTAATACTTCGATTTAAAAGTCGTTTTCGATTGCTGTCCTTTCGGATTTTTTATTAACCGCCATAAACGAAATTCAATGTCAAGGATTTTAATTTATTTTAATGAGAATCTAGTTAATGGGGTAAAAAAACGTTCTTGAATATTTTTATTTTTTACTTTTTTCTCTATCTTTTTATAATTTAAACCAAAATGTCGCAGTCATGTCTAAGATATTTTTTTAAGATTTTTTTTGTATTTACATGAATTTATGCTTTTTACTTTACTCAAGGAACACATTAGTTATCCATCGTTACGTATATATATATATTATATCATACTTAGTTTTCCTTTACCAAAGCCTTAGTTTAAACTAAGTTAGATCTTAATTTTATAACAGAATCAATTAATGATTCATTTGGTGAGGTTCCAACCTACAACCTTAGCGATAGCACAGATCCCATAATACTATACTGCTATAGTAACTAGACACTATGTACACATTGCACTGAACGACGGCATATTTGCTTAATTAATTTTATTTGTACATTAAGTATTTGTTTATACAAATAAAGCAAAATTTGTTTTGTTCTAGTATTAGATATTTAATTAAAAGTTTTTTTTTTAAATTACATCTTTGTCTTACAAATTTCGAAAGAAAATTTTATGAAATAAATTATATATATATATATATATATATATATATATATATATATATATATATATAACATGTATATAAAAAGTAGGTATAGTGCTTTTGTTTAATTTGTCATGATTTTATTGTTAAACTTGCTGTACTGTACAAGATGTTTAATTGTAAAATGAGCAATTTATATACAATATACCATTATATAACCATATTGAATTCAAATTTTCATTAATACGTCCATACTCTGCGTCTTCGATATAGTCGATTTGCATAGGAATGTATTGAGGTTCTTTCAACTCGTAACATCTTTCAATTATTTTTAAATGAAAAAAGAGATTTTTGTGATACAAAATGGCTCGTACATGTGCCTTGTTAGATTTGATTGAAATTTCCTTACCCCCTATTTTTTTATTTATCAACTGGCAACTTAACCTCGCTTCTCTCGGGTCTCGGCTAGAAATGAAAAAAAAACATGCTCGATAAGCTAAAAACATATCGTTGGTTAAATCGTTTTAACAATTGAGATATGGCATGAAGATCGATCGAACTGTGGTCGTCTACCTGTATAGAATACTGAGACTACAAAGGAATCGGTTGAAAACCAACGTGTTCCAGTACCACCCGTTCAATATAGTATTCGATTAGAAATTCTAAAGACGGTATGCATTGCCACATAAAATCAATAGGTAAGACCTACAAAAGCTGTGCCGGATAGTGTTGTTGGCTTCAACATCTTCTTTGAAAATCGGTTAAATTTTAGCGCAGCTTTAGTTATCTATACATATAATAAAATTGTAACTGAGCCGAATCTGTACATGAAATATTTTTTTGGAAAATCTTATTGAAATAGACTTTATTATCGATACAGAGGCCGAATCTATAGTTTTTAGAATTTTTGTCTGTCTGTCTGTCTGTCTGTTAGCGCATCATTAGAAAACTACTGGTCAGATTTTGATGAAATTTAGTATAGGATATAGGATACTTTTTACCGCGGGAAAATGTCTCATTTCTGAGAAAAAATACAAAAGCCATCTGGACGCGGGCGTAGCCGCGGGCAATGCTAGTATTAAATAAGAAATGCATGTAATAGATTCTAGCGACTGACTAAGAACTACGATGCCCCGACAGCAGGTCTGCCGAAGCAGACCACAACAACCACGGGGTTGCTCCAAGGTCCACTCTGCTATCAGAGAAGTACCAGGAGCAACCATGCGTGCAAATACTTAATTTTTATCAAGTTGAGTGAAGAACGATCTTGCGTCGGATTGTCTACTATAATCACTTGTAACAGATAGAAAAAGTCAAAGAGAAAAGATAGTGCGCAAAATAAGCCACCGATATTGTTGTTTATAAGAATAAATGGGATAATTAATATTATATTTGTATCATAGTATTTTTAAAATGTAAATTTTATTGTTATAATTAAAGCAAAATGGATATTTTTAAATGCTTTTAGTTATCCTGTTTTTGTTTGGGTCTTGAAATTTTACCCCTTTCCTGTTGACAGATGGATCTGATATTTGATGTTGGTTACACCTTTAGTTCTAATGACAATAAAATTAAATATATTCAGTATCTTTATAAATTCACAAGATGACTGCCTCACAAAATGGCGGATTATATATTTTTTCACAACCCTCTCAATATGGGTATCAAATGACAGAGTATAGACAGTTTGACAGTTTAAAATAAAAATAAAAAATTGAAAATAAATTTAGTATTTTTTTTAAGTTAAACTGTTTTATTGAAAAGAAAGATAATAATGGTGTAGATAATGTACTAAAAGCTAAAAAATAATTAGGTAGGTCCAAGGCACCAGTCATCACACCACTCTTCTCATCAATCTAGGGCATTGATCAGATTGAAAGTGAGATAGTGGTGTGATGACTAGATTTTTTTTTTTATTGAATAAAGTTTTTCAAACATCAAAAATATTTCACGGACTAAACGACTTTACATTAAACTAAAACTTTTCTAGGAAAAATGATGTAAATATTATTTTAAGTGACTTCAATGATTTTGAGTAAATTTATTAAATATATAGGTATTATTAATAAAATTGAAGTCAAGGTGAAAACGGCGCAGTACTGAATGAAAAAATTCATATCAGAATATGTTATTACTTTAGTTTAACGAACTCTTAAAATTTCAGTTTTTCTTTAAATATTTCAAGATAAAATATTAGTAATAATAAGGAAAATACAAAGAATATTGATTCCAGATAGCTAAGGTATTTTGCAAATAAACTTCTTTTATATGTTAAGTTTATCCTTTAAAAGTCATACTTAGGACATAGAGATATGTAATATGTATAATATATTACAAAAAATATATTTTATTTAAGATACTATTAATATTTATAGGAAAAGCTAACGCATACATACATGCGTTAATATATCTATAACAGAGTTGTTTTACGATAAAACAAGAATCAAGATCGGTATTGGGGAACAATATTTAGTGCGAAAAATTTTGAATTCTTTTATACCCCCTAAATAAAAATACAAGTTAAATGGTTTTGCCATTTTTTCATTATTAATTTAAAATTTCGCCAGTGGCTCCACTTACGGGTTACTACACTCTCTTTGGCACCCACCAAGTATATTCTTTTAAAATTGGTTTAAACCTTTACCTTTAATAAAAACTTAAAAAAAAAACCGATTTCCAGGCACTAAAATGTAAAAAATAACTAAACGGGGGTTTTCACTTAGAATAGATACCTAATCAGATATTTTCGAAGTCGGTGCCAGCCGACGCATAGGAAATCTAATATATTTTGATACGTTAAATATTTACCTATTAGATATTCATATCTTAATAAATATTGTCGGCTGACATATATTTTTTTTTAAAGATTTTATGTTTATATTTTTAGTGTAGACGTAATAAGTAGGTAATTTGTAGGAAGAAAGTTTTTAATAACATATTCGATTAAACAATTTGTTTAAAAATAAAATATTTTTGATTTTTTTAAAAACCGCTTGACCGATTTCGATAAAATTTATATGGGACCACCTGGGAAGTATACCATTTCAAACAAAACAAAAATTTTCCAAATCGGTTCAGGTGCCTTCGAGTAATCGGTGAAAAAGTTTCTGACGAATTGAGAACCTCCTCGTTTTTGGAAGTCGGTTAGAAAAATAACGATAAATAAAACCTAAAGCAGCTTATTACTGCGCAAATAAACATGACGTAAACTTAATAATATGAGGTACCTAGTTAATTTGAAATCAAAGATATACATTTAAATCAATATATAAAAAAAGTCGGGTTTGTTACAGCACTTATAACTCGAGAACTGCTGGACCGTTTTCTATAATCTTTGGTTTGATTGATCGTTGGATTTGTTAGATATTTTTCACCCCGAATAGCAGAATAATTATTGAAACATCAGAAAAATTCACGAAAAAAAATGGCTAAGGCTAATGGCTAATGATTATTTATATCTATTTAAAACGTATCTAGGGACGAACGCGAGCGAACCGAGGGTGAGCCTCTAGTTATATTTTTTAAAATACTTCTTGAATTACTAACTAGCATGTACGGCTTCAAATTCGGAGGTCCTGGGTTCGAGTTCCAGCTCGGTGAAGTTCCAGTGTTTACTCAAACTTGCTACTAGTCATTTTGTGTAATAAATCATTGAATTTTTTTTATGAAGGCTAACTCGGCCAAAACAGTTAATGTGTTTTCCAATGAGAATGAGATTTTCCTGTAGTAAAATGTATACTAAATGTTGACCCGAATAATAAGTTTAAGTTAAAAGTAAGGTAGAGGTAAGGTAGTAGTTAATAGTAGGTATAACACAAAATTTTATTACCTATTTAAAATCCGTTCAGTACTTTTTGTGTGAAAAGCAAATAGATGAACAGACAAACCAACAAAAATTTCAAGAACTATTGTTTTGCGGTCTATATTTTGTAGGAACACAATACGGAACAGTCATTGTTTATTATAAATAATTTGCTTTCACACATTTCGCTTTGTAACTATTTTATTATATGTATAGATAATAAAATTTAATATGCCATCATGTTAGCGTAACTATTATTGTATAATGGCGCTTATTTACATGAATATCAACGCAAGAGGAATACGAATTGAATTTTGAACATTGAAGTTTTCTGAGCACAGACTACGTCACATATTGTCGCAACTATTTTTTTTTCTACCGCCGGAAGTTTTCCTTCGTTCAAAGTAATCTATACTAATATTATAAATGTGAAAGTGTTTGTTTGTTCGTTCGTTTGTTTGTTTGTCCTTCTGTCACGTCGAAACGGAGTGACGTTTTGGCGTGATTTTTTGTGTGGAAAGAGTTAGAGGGGTGGAGAGTAACATAGGACATTTTTCACCGCGGGAGATTATCTCATTCCTATGGGAAAACACGTTATAATACAGCCCAAAAAATATTTTTAGTCAGAATTACTTGAAACTTGGTATTCATGCTCTTCAATACAATTAAATGAATACGTGTTTTAGCATTTTTCAAAATTCATCCTATAGAGATCCTATAGAGATATTTACCTATAACCTAACTTATTTTTAATAAATACAACAATACGTATATCAGATTTTTTGATGAAGCCGCGGGTTCTGCTAGTAATTTCATAAATGTATCCCCCAAGTTTGTACATATATTTTCTTCCAAAGTATGTATAATATCTATCTCTATTAGAATATTTAAAAAATGTTTATAACAAAATATGTATGACGTAAGTGTACAGATATGAGTACATAAAGACAAACAAATAAGTCATATTAGATCTTGGAGGAAGTTCACATCGACTACGCTAAAGTCTCGATTCGCTTTGTGATTCATGGAAAGTTCACTTGAACTCGCTTGAGGGTTCTACTGAATGCAAGGAGAAAATTGATCGGTCACTGTTAAGATTTACCAACAATTTTTTGGGAAATCTAATTGAAATAGACATTATTATCGATACAGAGTCCGAATCTATAGTTTTTAGAATTTTTGTCTGTCTGTCTGTTTGTCTTTCTGTCTGTCTGTCTGTCTGTCTGTCTGTTACCGCATCACGAGAAAACCACTGGACAGATTTTGATGAAATTTGGTATGATGATAGCTGGTTATCCGGGTCAACATATAGGCTACTTTTTACCGCGGGAAAATATCTCATTTCTGAGAAAAAATACAAAAACACAGAAACTGCATTGTAAGAGTATACTAATATGTAAAAGCTAAGAATTAGGTTTTTGGTCATCTGAACGTGGGCGGAGCCGCGGGTAATGGTAGTCATATATATAATTCTATATTCTTTAAAAATTGGATATTAATTTAAGTACATTTTTATTCGTAGGTAGGTATTGGCTCCTACTTGAATAAATATCAAGAGATTTTTTAAATTGACTTATAGTTCTAAAAATAATAATTTCTGACATAATATTTTACGAATGAAAAACGTAATTTGATATAAGCGCAATAATGCAATTTTCATGCTCCAAAACGGTGAGATTGCCAAAAATTGTAAATCTCAGTGTCAAAGCACATGCACAAATATTTGTTAGAATATTTATAGGGATCAAGCACTTTATTTCCGTGAGTTAAATCTTTAAAAGGATATTAAACAAAGACGAAAGTAATAAGATCTTCTTTAACGAATATAACACTTTTTTTAGTTCACTAACGAGTTAAGCATAAATAAATACAGGTGAAATTACAATGAAACTCAGAACAACCTTTGTATGAAATTGGATTGTTAAATGCAATTATGTTATATATTTTTGGTACTCAACATAATATTGTTGGAACTGGGAGTGTAAAAACGATAAATTTGCATTTTGTACACAAATTGTAATGCATCAGTTTCAATAAAATATTTGTGGGTTTACTCTATTAAGAAATGTATTCAACATTCGAACATAATCAACAGATTATTTTTGTTATTATTTATACTCCAGAGTAGATTAAATATTTGTATAAATAATACAAACGTTTAAATTTTGTTTAATTGAACTCATTACGTCCGCCTTGATACACAATGCTCATTGATCCCACTACCATTTTGCGAAAGAATCCCCCGTCTGTAGATACCTTATAGCAGATGAAAAGAAAGCTTCTTATTTAGGCCGTACCAGAACGTGTTGATATATCGATAAGTCTTAAATTCCACCGGTTTCTACAGACGTAATTTATCGAACTAGAGTGAATAGATTCTCGATGTAGATATCGGCACTGTTAAATCCTAGTAAAAATCTGCTTTCTATACATTTCACATACTTGTATGTCTAACAAAGCAGTTTTGTATTATTGCTGTTTATATTTCTATACATTTTTATCATACCTATTTGATAATATGATTTGTTTGATCAATAGAGTCTATTACATTTAGATTTTGAACCTTGTATTTTACCAATGATTTAAACTGTTTAATCATCAATTATTTAATTATTCTGATAAGCATTTAGTATCAATTACAAATGATATTTATTACGGGCACGGCTCTAACGCTTTGGATCAAATTTTATATTTAGACAAGATTTTGTTATTTAAGTTTATATTTATAGCTGTCTTTTCTGAAGAACGCAAATTATCTGAAAAAAAAACATGAAAGAATTTAAGAAATTAATAAATTACATTATATTTTTATACTTTAACAGTTTTTTTATTTCAAATTGTTTATATTACTTAACTTTGTTTTTTCTTAAAAGATTTTCTTAAAAAATTTTGTAAGGATATAAAGCACATTGTTAGTATTATAATTTCATTCATCATCATTATTGGTATATTAAGCTTGTTTCTATTATTTCCGACTTATACTTTTTTATTTCTTTGTCGTGGCTATAGAATATCACTGCAAAGATTCCTGGTCTATTGTGAATGCCGCATATTGAACTACAGTAACCCATTGAACCGTGCAGTTTTTTATAAGCAACAGGATTTGCTTAAGGATACACTCCATAATTTCATCTGGGCCTAGAAAATCTCCTTTTTATGGTTATATTGTAAGTTGTATAGTTGGACCAATCTGAAATATATTATCTATACATATAATAAAATTCTAACTGAGTCGAATTTGTACATTAATTTTTTTTTAAATCTTATTGAAATAGTCATTAATATCGATACAGAGAAAGAAACTATAGTTTTTAGAAACTTTGTCTGTCTGTCTGTCTGTTACCACATTATGAGAGAACTACTGGACAGATTTTGATGAAATTTGGTATGATGATAGCTGGTTATCCGGGTCGACATATAGGATACTTTTTACTGCGAGAAAATATCTCCTCCCTGAGAAATCTATAATAAACGTTAAAACGTAACTAGGCACGAACCCGAGCGGAGCGATGGTGAGTCGCTAGTATATAATATATTTTAGCAAAACGCCGAGTCACGTGCGTTCTGCCACACTGGTCTTGAGGATTCACACTATCATTTATCATGACTTTGTTTTGTCAAGATTCATCCGGGGACCCACTTATCTAAAAGAATTGCATCAGAAGGATGTTCAGCATATTTTAAGGTCTTGCAAAGTTTTCACACAAGTATGAAATGTAAAAAATAAAAATGTATATACCATTTTTAAATATGTATTGTAAGGATGATAAAGTTTTGATTGGATATTGTTTCCAAAATTCTTATATACGAAAATAGATAGCTTTCCAAACGTACAATAAATTGCAGATATTTTCGACGAACCGAAGGAACACAATCAAGATTGTTTCAGGACCAGAGGTGCAAAATTAATTGCAACTCTAATTGTGTCTACTTAAACACAAAGGAGATATTTTCTTTGAAAACTTTACATCTTTATGAACAAATATTGAAGCTTATTAACTGAAGAAGTCTGGTAGAAAGCTCGATCTAAGAAGATTCCAGGCGAGGTGGCTATTAGAAAACTTGGATGGAAAATTATATTTTCCCTAGTACTAACGTAACAAAGTTAAAACTTAATACTTACTAATCAGTACTCAATTAAAATCATACTTATTAATTATTATAACTAATAGTTCTTTCACGTAACTTATACCTTAATCCTTGGTAAAAATTGTAGTCAAAAATTATTACACTTAGAAACTATTTGATACATCGGTCATTTTATATTGATATATGTAATTTTTATTGAGAAGGTACTGCTAACGTGGTGGGTTGTGTCTAGTAGCAAACTAACAAATTAAGTATAAGTATTAAAACAGTTACCATGTCCAGTTTTAAAAAAAATTATGTAGCCATTTTCAACTTTAAAATATAAAGCCTTCTATTTAAAAATTTAAAACAAGTATACCTAGATAAATCATTTTTTAAGTACATATTGCTGATCGTGGCAATTAATGATTATGTAGTGTTTAACCGTTAACAAGGGCTTGCATTAGATAATTCACACGTGTATTTTGTGTGCTGATTTAACATAATTTCCTAATTAATCTCTCTGATATTTCAGTAGATATGCTTAGCTCGTGCACGCGTCAGCATGTGATATGCATGTACAATTTATGTATCCGGTTTTTAGTGTGGATATGTCTCGCTAATTTTTTTAATGATTTTTAAGTAAAATTCATTATTGACATTAATATAATCGATAATTTGAAAAACGTCAGGGAAAGATTGTGTATTAAATGGAAAGATAGAAATATAATGTTATTTACCTATATATCTGTAATTAAAAATATAATGGTTAGGTACCGCTCATGAACAATGTGCGTGCATAAGCACTTTCGTTTTATTGGAATTTTATTTAGAAATTAATAAAATATTCAGTATATATGTATGTAGATTTTTGGTATTTGTTTCCAGGCATAATACTATAATTACCCATGCTGACTTATCTATTTTTTCAGTACAAGGGTAGTAACAATTAATAAAGATGTCATATTATTGAAATGCAACCAATTATAATTTAAGTTAAAGTATGCAAAACAGGTAAAATATAGTTTGAAGTGCTAAAAAACTGACTCTAAAAAAGATTATCCAATATAGATAAACTGGCTTAGGTTAAAACTTAAATGGGATTTTAGTCGGTAATACTGACTTTTTAGCCAGTGAATCCCATATAACCATCTGTATGTGTGTGAGAGCCAAGTTATTCACTTTTAAAAAATATCTTAAAAATGTTGTATTTAATGTATAGTATATAAGTCATTAAAAAAATGTATGATATATTTGTATATCCACACTAATCAGTTTTAAGCTATATATGCATATTAGTCTGCTCTTCTCTGATATAATTTTTAGCATAGAGTTTATGGTCCACATAGTGACACAGGCTACGTTTTTTACGGTTCCGTAGTCAACAAAGAACCCTTATAGTTTCGCCGTATTCGCAGCTTAGCTCAGAGACTCTTAGTACCAGAAAGCTGTAATTTGGCATGGATATACATATACAAACCGACTAAGTCGTAAAATAAAATCTTGAACAAAATCTTCAAAAAAATTACCCTACCTACCTTAGTACCTTGCTGTGTTGAGTTGTGTGTACCTTGACGATTTTTTTTTTCACATCTGGTCCATGGTGTGAGGTGTTGTTGGATAGGGCTTTCAAAAATATTGCGGCTTTGTGGAAACAATTTTTCGATTAAGGCATCCGTTTGTAAAATACTAAGCTTTAAAGTGCTAAGAAATGGTTTATACTGGATATGTGAAAAAATTACGATAATATTATATATGTATAACGAAGTTAAAGGGAAAATTATGACAGCTAAGTAGGCTTTTCAAGTATACGAGTAATTACCACTTTATAAAATATATTTGGAGAAGGAAAAATTTCGTACAAATTCCATTAAAAATTACTTAGATAACGTTGTTACTTGTATAAAACAGGTAGTAAATATAAGTTTATGAACCATGCTAGAATAAAGCCGTCTTCTTAATCCGCATTATTGTGATGGGCAACTACGGAACCCTACATTGCGCGTGGCCCGACACGCACTTATTCATATTCTGTATACGTTGTCTATTTTCCTAATATCACTCGTTTTTGTTACAATATATATTTAATTAGCTATTTTTAAACCTAAAATGATATCCTTAATATATCCATTGATAAATAAAATTTAAAAATAAAATTATAAAAAAAAAACAATGTGTACAATAATTTTAGTAATTTTACTAAATGTAGCAGTCATCTAGTGATCTCTTTAAATAAATAAATTACAATGATAGTTACTGTTAGGCGGTAAGTAAACTGGTGGCCAGATATTATAAATAGTTTGACTTGGCTGTTTCACTGTAATTATCTATTTCGTTTACTTTATAAAATATTAGCAGAATCCGCGGCTTCGCTAAAACTACAAAAAAAAATATTAAAAAAAGATAGTTTCATACTAAATTTCATCCTTTATTTTACCCTCTTATAGGATGAATTTCGAAAAATGCTAAAACACGTATTTATTTAATTTTATTGAAGAGCATTAATACCAAGTTTCAAGTAATTTTGATCATTATATTTTTGGATTGTATTATAATGTGTTTTTCCGTGGGAATTAGGTAAACTCCCGCGGTAAAAAGTAGCCTGAGTCACTTTCCAGACCTTCAACTATCTCCACACAAAAAATCACGGCAATCCGTCACTCCGTTTCGACATGAAAGAAAAACAAACAAACAAACACACTTTCACATTTATAATATTAGTATGGAAGTTTTAAATCAATGATTGTAACTTATTGTGTACGAATATAGACTCCAAAACAATAGTTTTAATTTTTTTTGTCTGTTTATCTGTTTGTCTGTTTGAGAGTTCGCGTTTCACTCAAAAAGTGCTCAATTGATTTTAATTAAATTTTGTGTACTGATAACTTATAACTCGGGTCAATATTTAGGATACCTTTTACTACAAATCTTAAAAAAATCCTAAAATCTTTCGTTTCGCAATTTCGTAATAACTGGTTCTGACGAGTCATCACCGGTAAATCTTATGCCTATACATAGTTTTCATGTATGCCTATACATCCAAACAATATTCTATGAAAATGTAGGTCTCGAAAAGGCCTACAGAAAAGTCTGCAATAGAATATGTCTATCTCCTAAGGTATACTCACAATAACTATTTATATTTATAACGCACCTAGTGACACATCCGAGCGAAGCGAGTGTAACTACATATATTTTGCGAATTCGCTCAATTCGCTATTATATAATTATTTTCTATCCGTATACATATTCTCTTTACTGTGTTGACTTGATGGATATTGAAAATCGTCGAAATCTAAATCACATAACTTTGCTATAGTAGTTTTGGGTTCGGCTAACTTTGTAACAAAATTGATGCCTAATAGTTCTTACTATACCACAAATTGATATTTGAGAAGTAGCGTAATGGAACACTTGTTGAAATTCAATAGATATTACCTACCTAGAAACAGCCGTAGTTATTAATATTCCAGACTTTATAATATAATAGTACTATTTAATGTTAAATGGTTTAGGTTTTATGTTTCAAAATGACAATAAATTCAATATACGTTGTTTTGTGCGCAAACTATATTATTCATCTCATTGAAGGTGATTGGAGGAGGTGAAAGCTTTCCCAACAAGCATACAAAAACATGCGAGATTTTGGAGAAATATTTTTTTATATATAGATTATTTTGAACTATATAGATTTCTCAGAAATGAGATATTTTCCCGCGGTAAAAAGTATCCTATATGTTGATCCGGATGACCAGCTATCATCATACCAAATTTCATCAAAATATGTCCATTGGTTTTCTCTTGATGCGGTAACAGACAGACAGACAGACAGACAGACAGACAAAAATTCTAAAAACTATAAATTAGGACTCTGTATCGATAATAATGTCTATTTCAATTAGAGTTTCCAAAAAATATTTAATGTACAGATTTGACTTAGTTACAATTTTATTATATGTATAGATATCAATAATTCAATACATTTTTGACGATTTTTTTCCCATTATGTTATCAATTTTCATATTATATGTGTATTTTCATATGTATATGTTGAATATATAAACGACGTATACTTTCAGTCGCAGGTTTCTTACAGCACTCATATCGACTGACTGACTGATGTTAAAGTTTATTTGGCTCGCTTCTTCATTTGACAAGTCCGGGGATAATAGCCGCCGACTGGATTCACATGGCGTTGCACTGCACGTTTTTCTATCCACTTCAAAAACGAGGGAGTTCTGAATTCGGCTGTATGTTTTTAAGGTTTGTTACCTCAGAACTCCGTGATTTATTAACCGATTTGGACAGTTTTTGTTTTGTTTGAAAGTGTATACATACGGGTACTTCCAGTTTGATTTCATATAAATAAAAAAAAAATATCACCCCTAAGGGTGGAAAAATAGCTAATGATAATTTAACCCACTTCTAATAATTGTCATATTGACTTGAAACTTCGTAAGTTTTTCTATTGTCATTGAAAATGCAGTGATTCGGTATCGTCGACCTGATCTGAGAGTAAGGCCAGAAGGTGGATAAGTGGAACTCTTCAACAGCTAATAGTAGATACTTTGAGTTTGAGCTTATTTTGTTTGATTGGATAAACGGAAAACGTTAGAATTGGATTTTAGAGCCTGATTTTTAGAGTCACTAATAAAAGCGAATTTTAGTTTGTCAGTCTTCATATAAAAATTGACATCTAAGTAACTTAAACGGCTTAAGCGAATATTTTATTAAAATACTTTCTTCTTACTTTTCTACTACTATGTCTACACTAAATAAAGAAAAATAAAAATGTATACAAAAACCGACTTAAAAAATTCGGAGTTGGAGTTAGCCGATACAAATCAAAGCACACCGACACAGTTCGGGGTGTAATTATGTGTTTTGCGCCAATTAATTGAGCAATTTCCGATTTATTTTGAGCTTTTTTCATTGAAGGAATTTAGTGAATAGTGTAATCCAATTTTCTTTTAAAGTTGAGTAATATGCTTTTCATTTAAGAAATAGTGATATTACCAAGAAAAAATCCACCTCTGAGTGACTTTCTCTATCTCTTCTAAGAAAGAAGAATTTTGAACTCGATGTATCTTTTGGTTAAAGAGCATTGTCTAAAAATCATTTACGCATATTTAATAAATTTTAGTATCCAACACTATTTCATAACGTAATTAATGTTAATAACTGTAATTCTATCTGAGATAAGCAATCATCAGAAACCGTAAACATGTTCATTACTGATGTTACGACATGGGCTTAGCGTGAACCGATATACGTAATAACAAGATTGAGTAATTACTATTAATAAAATAAATTACACCTAATTTTACCGTAATTATTATTAAATTAGTGATCAAGATAAAAGATATATCAAAACAACCCTAACAAGGTTGTTGTTATTATAAAATCTTTGAAGATTAAATTGTAAAGTTGTTTTTTTACTAATATACTCCCTCATAGTAAAAGTTAATTTTAAAACGATACATGATAATTATTTCTAATGCATATTTTTTGCCCACTGTGACAGTGAACAGAACAGTATGTTAATAGAACTATTCACTAATTACATATATGCCAATTACGATATATTTGATAATATGTATTTAAAAAAAATATAATAAATATGTTGGGACATTAACACACAGCACCATTTAGTTCCATGGTAAGCTACGAGGTTTGTGTTATGGATAGCAGATAGTTGATACACTACACATATATATTTTTTTTTAAATATATACATATTATAAATATAAACACCCATGACTGGAGTACAAATATTCGTGCTCATCACACAAATGAATGCCCCCTGCAAACTCGAACCCGCGACCGCTGGCACCGCAAGTAGAGTCACTACAAACTGAGCCAAACGTGTCGTATTGTATTCAAAGATCCGATATCTACTTGTAGTAGTTTTTAGTTAAGAAAATGAATTCGGTTAAATAACACCGCAATGGTTTATCATGACATGTGATTGCAAATTCCAGAATGTATTTTCTATCGGTTTGCAATTCCTAAGCGCCATTCCTATCTAGTAATTTTAGCCTAGGCTATTGAATTTATTGGTTTTCATTGAATCGAGTTAAGCAAGTGTCTATGTGGATTACCTTCCAGCTCTGCATGCAATGTTGCGGTTTGGAAGGTGCAATGTTGTGTATAATAATGTTTTGTTATGTATAATAATTATATATAATTGACTTGGACACTTTTTTTGATTATCGGATCTAGACTAAATTTTTCATTAGTTTATACTAAATTATTGCAATGTGCATACTTACAGTCAGTTCGTTACCAATCGGCACGGGATCGTCTGAATCAAAACCGATAAGGGTACTTACTTCCCGTTGACCTAGAATCATGAAATTTGGCAATAAGCAATGTCTTCGAATCCTCGTTGCATGAGTCAGACTCGCACTTGCCCAAATTTTTTTGATTTATTGTACTTTCATAAGTATTTTTTATTGCCAACAAAAACAAAAGACGTTACACATTTTTATTTAGTTTTTTTGATGTATATAACCTAATTATTTAATTTACAACCTAAATTTATGTACATTAAGGTCTTTGAAGACGAAAAAAAACATTTACATACATACGTAGAGCAAAGCGGGCGGGTGACGACTAGTTTATATGTAGGTAAATAGTCTGTTAACCAATATTTTTTTGCGACAGTCAATAAAAAAATTGAAAATACATAAAAAGTATAACTAAAATGTTATTTATATTACTTTGAGTATATAACATGTTGATTTCATGCATGTATTTTTTCAAAAATATATACTCAAATAGGTAAAAAATAATTTTAATTGACCTATTTAAGGTAATTAAAATAATGACTGTAAGGTTAAGCGCAGAAAATTATTCGCAGTGTGTAGCATTTTCGTACGTGACCGGGACCATATATCCTGTGGGAGCTTCTCACTGATATATTGCTGCAGGTGTGTATTGAAGAAAGATGTAAGAGATTAAGCATATAAATAAATCAAGACATGGAATATAGAGTAATTTGTAGAATAGTTAATAAAACTATTCTACAAATTACTCTATATTCCATGCGGTACTATATACATATTGAATTAGCTATCTATTTTTGATATCTGTATATTATTTATATCACTACAACTGCACGATTATAGCCTGATTTGAAACGTTATTTTTCATTATTTTAGCTTAGGTTGACTGGAAGAGATCTCTTCTAGAGATAAGTCCATCTTTACAAACAAACATTGTATTTTAATTACTGTATTTATTTTTAAGTGCAATAAAGAATGGTATATACTTATGCAAATATAATGTATATATGTAGCATGTACGTATATTACATTTTATATCCTCCTCTAATATAAAAATCTTTATATTTTTAGTTTAGGTATAAAAAATATGGTTTTACTAAAAAAAATTTATAAATTATACCTAGATATTTATAGCTAGTGATACATACGAGTAAGTACATCTCGGGGCAAGGATGAAACGTGTATGTCTCCGACCGCATAATACTAAATCCTTCGTGAACTCGTTTTCATCTTTTTAGTTCGCTTTTATGCAGTCGGATTTTTTATTTTTATAATATATTTATTTATTATTGAATTCAATTGAAGATCATAAATACTAAGTTTCAAGTAATTCTGATCATAAAATAAATTTTTACCCACAAAATTTACCCTTTTGAGTGATGAATTACGAAAAAATGTGATAAATGTATGATAAAAAAATAAATATTGTTTAATTTTAAAGGTAGGTTTATACAAACTTTCAGCCCCTATTTTACCCCCTTATGGGATGAATTCCGAAAAATGCTAAAACACGTATTTATTTATTTAATTGTATTGAAGAGCATTAATACCAGGTTTCAAGTAATTCTGATGATAAATATTTTTTTGGGTTGTATAATAACGTATTTTTCCGTAGAAATGAGATAATTTTCCGCGGTAAAATGTAATCTAAATCAGTCTCTAGGCCTCCAACTATCTCCACATAAAAAATCAGGCCAGTCCGTCAATCCGTTTCGACTTGAAAGAAGGACAAACAAACAAACACTCTTTCACATTTATAATATTAGTATGGATTTAATCGACGATTGCAGAGTAGTTTGCTTTGTAAAGAAGTGCTAACAATAAAAAATAATAAAGTAGAACTTTTTAAACGTCCCTTTCTGTAGGAGAAAAATATAAAATATTTTACAAAAAAATCCATTATACAAAAAAATCTTCTTCAAAGTTAATAATTAATTATTTTAACAAATACTATTGTGCATAATTACCTATAATTACTTATTTTTACATAATATTAAGTTTATATTAAAAGTGCAACGCTCAGGATAGCTATCTCTTATGTACACATATAAATGCAATAAATAAATAGTTAATGTTTTTACTACGTAATATTCAAATTGATATTTGCTTATCCTATATTATGTTATCTATAATTTTACACAAAAATTATTATTTTAAAGTTTATTTTGGCGATAAGCATTATTAATAAATAATAGTTGGAATTGAATTCCATAGCAATAAATATGGCTTATCATACAAAAATTAATTGCCTGCTGTACATAAATCAAGATGTTGGTAGCGACAAACGTGCTCGTAATGGCTTGTTAATATATTAACGTCTGATTTAATCATATACTGAACATACGCGCATAACTTGTATTAGATTATAGAAATGGTAATCCTATTAGGAAAGTTCGATGATGTTAAAGAGATCTTAATTTGGCATAGAAAATTTATTAATTATTCTAGTCATGGACTACTTACGTCTTACATTTTGTCAAAAACTTTTAGTTATAAAATATAATAAAATTTTAAGCTTATGTATGTAAATAAAAACGTATAGTGTAAACATATGTATAAAATTAATAAGTTTTGTTTAGTTGTGCAATATAGTGAACGATACAAAGCAAGAACACGTGCGCGTCATGGCCATGTACGGTAGGGTAGGTTCAAAATTCACGAAGTCATCTTGGCATTTATCCAAGTCATCTACACGCGCCCATATAATATAAAACTATACGTAAATTGGTGATTCCATCGATATTCGACGCCATAACAGTGACCTGATATTAAGCTAGCTTTCAATTTTGTTTTACTAGTGGCTATTCCGCGTATAGTTGTTTCATCCACGATCAACCACAACCCCGGTTTCATCCCATTTAAGATTGATTTTTTAAATCAATTTTGGTTTGACCGGTTTTTGATTTGAGTGAAATATTAAAGAAAGGTTATCACAGCATGTTTTCTTTCCTGGTTTTAAAAGGCACATAAAAGACAAAAAGGCGAGACGCTACGCTTCGCTTCGTCTTCGTCTTAGCGTTCCTTTTTTTTATTATAACCCATAAGTTCTTTTTACGCGCATTACTGTATGTTAAATACAAGCCAGGTCAGGTCAGAATTTTTGTAGTTGTTTTTTTTAATTTATTAAGAATACTTGTTTTCTCGGCAATTAAAGATTATAATAATAAAGTAGACGAAAAAAAAGTTATATAGTTTTTTAAAACAAAAAACGTTCACTAAAAATTAATTTTATTAATTTTTTTGGGGTGAATTTATTTAATGGGATCCTTGGAGCAAACCATATTCATTAAAAAAAAAAATTATGAAAATCAATATACAATTGTCAATGTTTTGTTGTGATATGCCAACAAAAATATTAATAAGACGAACTGAGTGCTTTTTGGAGTTGGAAATTGTTTAGTTTTGTTATGTGTATGTTTCAGAAAGATGTGAAGTTTAATCTTCTAAAAAAACTTATTTTATTTAATTCTTAATTAAGCCTCCTGATTAAAGCATTTGTCTAATAACAGAGAAGTAAAATACATATAATATATATATATATATATATCATATATATATATATATATATATATATATATATATAATATATATATATATATATATATATATATATATATGATATCTTAACTTTGTATATATATGTAGGTAATTAAGTATATTTGTAAAGTCCTTTATTGTAAATGAATAAAAAGTAGGTAAAAAAAACCTTTGATAAAATTTAGAAAATGCAGTGTGTTCTTAGGAATAGGCATTTTCCCTTTGACAAAATATTTTACGGTCTGATTTGTAAATTGGTTACGTGTGTTCAAATATTAGATGCAATTTGAATAGATGTCACGTGGGATTATATCCAGGATAAGTGAGTTTGGCTCGAGGCCAAAATATAGAGTGACAGTTACCAATTGGGGGACGATATCAAAGAGCTGTCTATATATGATTGTTTAAAGACTATTTTAATTCAAGTATAATTGACATAATGTAGAGAATAAATTATACTATACTAGCAAAACCCGCTAAAAGTACTAAAAAAACTATGTAAAGGTAGGTTTCATACAAAATTTCAACCTCTATTTTACCCCCTTATTATTTAATTGTATTGAAGAGCATTAATATCAAGTTTTAAGTACTTCTGATCATAAATAATTTTTAGGGTTGTATTATAACCTGTTTTCCCGTAGGAATTAGATAAAATTCCGCGTCATTCTCCAGCCTTCCAACTACCTACCTACACACAAAAAATGACGCCAATCCGTCACTCCGTTTCGACGTGAAAGAAGAACAAACAAACACACTTTCACGTTAATAATATTAGTATGGATATCATTATTTAGATTTTAATATTCTAATTGAATGGCAATATATATATATATATATATATATATATATATGTATATATATATATATATATATATATATATATATATATAATAAATTATTAGTACAGTTATGAAGTTTGATTTTTACTTAAACATAGTAACTATTTATCTAATGTCGGTTGATAGATGGTATCGTAGTTTTGCATTGATACTAAAATATCCAAATTAATCAAAATGATGACAGAAGATTAGTGGAATCATTTTACGAGACGTTAGTTTAGTTATTCAACAAATATTTATATTCCGTGTCATTGAGATAGGTTTTATATTTAAATAAAATAATATAATAATAAAATAGGTTTATTAAAATCATATGTTGCATATGTATCTGTTATATATGATATTTCATACACATATAACAGATACATATACAACATAATATGATTTCAATAAAGCTATAAACGGAAAGTTAAATTTGTAAGGAAATCTTTATGAAAAAGAATTGAAGAATTTCTATTAAAGAACCAAATGGAATTTATATTGGTGCTCAGACGTCCATACGCTGCGCCTCCGATACCGTCAATTTGCATAGGAACGTAATCAGTTGATATCCTTCTGTTCTGAAATTCAGTGATTTACTCGTAGTTATATAAACTTAGTATTTTTAAGCTTAAATGTATGTATTCATCCCCTTGTTCAATGCGGGGTGGATCAGGTCATGGACTAGGTCCTACTAGTCTTTACCAGGACTTCACATCTAAAACTTGCTAGGTTCTCTCAGACATGCAGGTTGCCTCACGATGTTTTTTTCTTTCACCATAAGACAAGTGGTAATCATGTTAGAAATAATAACCACTTGTGCGTGTGTGTGCGTTACCACTGGCATACCCTACTCCCTATTATTTCCCTTAGGATATGCATATATGTATATCCTAAGGAAAATAAACGTAATTAAACATAGATTGACTAAAAGAGCATTTAGAATAACTAAAATTCGTTTCAATAATAAACGTTGAAATGCTTTCAAAACATTTTTAAAAGCGAATTGCTTTTATTTTAGCCAATGTTGACACAATCAAGACAAAATAGGAAATGAAAGTGCTTAATTTCTAGTTCATTCAAATGGTTTGGATGTTTCAAAATTGTTTTATGCTATTGAAAACATTGATTTCCATTTCATACGCATGTCGACAAATAGCTGCTGTAAATTGGCAGTCAAATTGAAATGGAAAACTAGAGTTGCTTGTATCGTATTGTTAACGTATGCGATAAGTATAGACTTAATTTACTTAAATTGCTAATCTTAAATAGTATAATTTTGTTTTGCAATTTTTATTAATAGGTGCCTAGCTAGCCCTTGGTACAAAAATAAAAAAATAAATAAGTACTAACCGACGCAAGGTAAAGCAAACCTGTCCAGATGCCAGATAGATATCATCACATGCATGCTTTTTAAAAGGATTATATACATTATAAGTGTGGTTGCTTTATGCACTGAACAATCCCAAAGGTATATAGCATGCGAACGGAGCCGCAGGGAAATCTAGTACAAATATAAAATATGATCAAGGATTTCTATATAAAATATTTTATTCTGTATTAAATTATTACAATTTTTTATTAAACGTCATGAATTAATTACCAGTTCGGAATGAAACTTCAGACCAGAGAAGAATTGGCGAAAGAAACCCAGAGACTAAAATGCGTATACCTACATAAAATAGTAATCGCGACCGTTACTTATCGTTTGATATAAACTTATTTGAACAAATACACTACGTACCTGTATGCTTATACAGTATATATATCTATACATATAAAGAAATTATAACTAAGCCGAATCTGTACATTAAATATTTTTTGGAAAATCTTATTGAACTACACATTATTATCGATACAGAGGCCGAATCTATAGTTTTTAGAATTTTTGTCTGTCTGTCTGTCTGTTACCGCATCACGGGAAAACCACGGGATAGATTTTGATGAAATTTGGTATGATGATAGCTGGTTATCCGGGTCAATATACAGGATACTTTTTACTGTGGGAAAATATCTCAACTCTGAGAAATCTATACTAAGCCAACGTTAAAACGTAAGTAGGGACGAACCCGAGCGGAGCGAGGGTGAGTCACTAGTACAGTATATATATTAAAACAGGGAGCACTGACTAAAATAACATGAAGACATACGAGTTAAAATGCATGTGCTCATTAAACCTAACTGTCATTCTCAATCTGCCAGGTAATGATTTGATGAGATAATGTCAGCTGTCGATCATTTGATGACGAATTAGCGATCCATTATGGTGAAATCTCGTGGGTGACACATGGGCCGCAGTGTATGAATTATTTCACTTTCAAAATCAATCATTTATAATACAGTGACGGTTACATATACGAAAATACGATATATAACATTCATACTCGTATGTATATGGTATATTGTAAGTATATCTATTTTCGCTAGTGAGATATGAGTGGTAAGCTTTAGATTATTATTATTTACTAATTTTTGCCCGCAGCTCTGCTCGTGTGGTATATAGGTACCTATGTCGATAAATAGTAGTATTTGTGTTAATCCTGAATCTAGTTTCATATAAATTGTATGAGGTTGATTGTTGTCTTTTTTTGCAAACTTCAATTTAATAAATAAAATTCACCTGAATATATTGTATCTATGTAGCTATAAGTAATAAGCGTCGAGTAAGGCTTTTAGCACCAGAGATAAGTAAATGGATATGCGCAGTTGATAGATTAACGGAAGACGGGTAGAAATGAAAATTTACGATTTTTAAAGCTTTTGTTTTCTAGGTTCGCCTTTGGGTTTTAATATTAAAGCCATGAAATGTATGTTTTTATCTTTTAGGTACCTACGACTATTATAGAAAAAGTAAAAACAAAGTTTTTTTTACTTGTTATAGCATGATTATTTGCGTCACGTTGTAAATACAAATTTCTATGCTGTTTCTTAAACGATTTAGAGGTTTAACTTTAAAAATACATTTAGTTGCGAACGCTTAGCCGTCAAGTAAATAAGTACCTATCAAGTTTAAAATAAAAACGATAGTCTACAACTCCTAATGGTCTATTACTTGGTCTAAGAAGTACATTTAGCTGTGATTAATTATTATTGTCTTAACATCTGTGTAACAATGAGGAAAATCAAGATATCAACCACTAAAGGCCACTGGCACCAAATTTTTAATTTTATTTAAATGTTTTCAAAATATTTGGCAAACCTCAAACACTGCAATTTCTATATCATTTTTTAGAATAATATAAGAGGTTTTTCTAAGTCATTTTTATATCTCTTAATTATAATCATATTTAAATATAGAATGCATTTATTTGAGCAATTATTAATTGACCATTTGGGATTACCAAAAAATAAAAAAAATAAATATATTTCAGTTTTATATTCAACATATAAACTGATATATATATTTTTTTATCTCAATCGCAATCCAATTAATTGCAATTCTTTTTTGTTTTGTTTTTCATCTACGTACATATAACATACCTACGTATGTATGTACATTTGTATAGTATTCTATTGACATTTTTTTAAATTAATATTTAAAGTATGTTTAAAGTACACCGTGGAATTAATTTGGTTGTTCCTAAAACATATTACGCCAATTCTCTAAATAATAAATAACCAGATGATGAAAATTACCGTAAAACGTCAGTCAACGAACTGATTTGTGCTATTTAAAATACCCTTCCGGATTTCCCGCTGATCAAATTGTAGTGGAATCGAGAAGCACGCACACACTCACAGTTGTTTGACTTCAGGTTTTGTGTTATATATGAAGAAAGCGCTAATATATAAAATTAATATTTAAAAATAGTTATTTTTTTGTAATTAACTATAATTATTTTTATGAAATGTTATTAAATACTAATTTTAACTCCAAAATAATAACTATTTTAATGGTCAGATATAATGGCGTTAAAAAAGTTTAATCAAAAATTTGTGATTATTATAAATGTTATACTAAGAGAATTTTCGATGCTGTGAATTCGTAACTTTCTTATTCTTATATAAATTCTTGGGTCGTTTGCCCTTAGGTCGTAGTCTTTATCAGTGTTGTAACTGGAGATGAAGCAGTGAGATAAAATAATGATTTTAGAAAGGACGGACCAGGGTGTCATCCAATCGGGTCAATTGTAATCGATGCACAGAAAGGAGACATGTAGCAAGTAATAAGATCGATATGAGAAGATAAAGTCTTTGTTTATAAAATTTTGTAAAAAGGTTCGTAGATATTTTCAAAGAATAGCATATTTAATAATGTATATCCGTATTTTGCTGTATAAACTACGAGTAGTACATATTGACGACACATTTGGCTCAGTTACTTGCTGTGCCAGCTGTCGCGGGTTCGAGTCCCGTTGGGGGCATTCAGTTGTGTGATGAACATGAATGTTTGTACTCCAGTCATGGATGTTTATATTTATAATATGTATGTATTTAAAGTTTTATATGTGTAGTATATCAACTATCTGGAATCATAACACAGGCCTCGTAGCTTACCATGGAACTAGATGGTGATGTGTGTTAATGTTCCAACATATTTATTCGTATAGTATAGTAGGTAATTGTGTCAAAATATGAGGGTAGTGACCGTGTTCGCGAGACCGCCCATCTCGTCATTAGTGCTAGCCGACAACCGTCACTAACTAATTATTGAATGATTGATGGTGCCCGTTCTGCCCGCGCTTTACTTTGCACGCCTTTTAGTAAGGGTGTGAAATGTGAATATTCTATTAAGTGCTATTAAAAAGGTTTCTTTATATTAATTATTGGGAATAGTCAGTAGAGAATATTTGGAAAATAATTATTTTATTTCTGTAATACGATATATTTTTAATCGACTTCCGAAAAGCAGGAGGTTCTATGTTTGTCTGTATGTATGTTCCTTTATGTATATTCACCGATTTCTCGGAGACGGCTTAACCGATTCTGCTACTTTAAACAGTATTGTATTAAGATAGGTCTTTCACATAGAGTTTTCGCTTTTGGAAACGTAGGTATTACTTAGCAACTGTATATTGACACAAAATAATAAAAAAGACAAAATATTTAGACAGCTGTATCTCGTTGAGTTATCTGAATAAGTATAAGATAGCCAAATAACATATTTGTTTATTTCTTATCAAATGTTTCTATTCCTTATAGAATACATCATTGAATTTTGTTTTCAAAGCAGCTACCTACTATTTAAATTTTAGCAATTTTCCAATGAATAAGTACAAACATTCAAAATAAAAATATTGAATATTGTATTTTATTTTATGTCTACGGTTTCAAACATATTCGAAAGAAAATCAGAATAGGTTCCGGTTAGGAAATCCGATGAAACGATTGAAGCAAAAAATCGCATTAAAAGCGACTCAACCGTGTGGGAGCTACGATGCCACACAGATATATAAACAAATAGACAGGTACATGTTACGGTCGTAACAAGCAGTATTACTTTTATAAGATTTTTCGCCGGGGGTTAAAGAATAATCTCATGAAATTTTCTTCTTTAGAGTCTTCACTGCAAAATAAGTTTACCTCGATAACAACTGATCTATTTTTATTTCTGTCACAATGGAATTTCTAACAATATTTTTACTTGCAGTTTATATAAATCTGGATCTTTAAAACTGCTCTTCTATTATACAATTTTCTGCTTTTCCTGTGCGCCCTCATTCAAATACGTACGTGGCAGTGTAAAAATTGTGATCGATGGCCTTTGCCTAGCATAATTGTGTGGTGATGTTATAACATTTTCTGTTCCATTACTTGAGGAAATAACATATTTCATTGTAAAATAAAATATATCCTTAGAATTTATTCAAATTTTACATCCATAATTATTTTAAACAATATTTCCGGATGCAAAGAAATTTAAAAGAAAAATCTTAATTACACACTAAATATTTATTATTTTATTTATATAACTGCTTCATTAAAGCGATTATATATTATATTAACGAGTGGTTTTGATATTGAACATATTCCGAACCATTATTATTATGAAAGCGAAAATTTATATGTATGTATGTGTGTATATTTGTAACTGCGGCTGGACATGATTTTTTCGGTCGAGGTTTAATACACAGATGAACAGACAGAGTATACATAGGCTATTCTTAGGCATCTAGAATAAATCTAAAGCATCTAGGGTAAATCGTTTGTAAAATCGTATAATCGTAAAGAATTAAATAAGATACTCGTAATCAGAAATACATGGTAAATCTAGACGTATAATAAAATTAAATGGATTAAATATGTATTTTTTTCAAAATATATGTTTTCATGTGGAGTTTGAAGCATTTTTGTTTGTCTATATTTTCGTCTATCACTCAAAAATGGCTAAAGAAAAGAAATGGACGTTTTTTTAATATTCAAAACAAAAAATATTTTCAAATAACATTTTGTAATTAATATATTATTTTTTATTTTTCGTAGCTTTTAATACGTGTTTTAATACAAATAAAATACGCTAAATCTAAATATAGTAAATTATTAGAAAAATAATAAAATATAAGGAAATTTTAAGAAATAGTTAAGATATATACTTCTTAATTATTCAGAATTTAAATACAAAAGATAAGGGTAAGAGGGTGTGATGAAGAAGAGGGATCATTAATCTTCATTAAGGAATGACGCCCTCAACGCGACCATCCTCTAGATTTGTATGTGAGTGTAAAACCTCATAAATTATATAATGACTTTGCAGCACTTAAGTAAGAATTATGTTTTAAATATAACTGTGACTTCACATGTTAATCACATACAATTTATCAAAAGAGGTTAACGTAAAACATTAAAAACTACAACCGTAACACAATTATTACAGGGGTGCTAAGTTAGGCAAATGTAGGTATTTTCTATACTATAATAAAACTGTAGAGGTCGAATGTCTGTACATAGAAAAAAAAATGCTACAAGTCGAGTCAGGGGCATGTAATCAGTCATCCAGGCAGGCATCTAGTATTTTTTCAATTTTTTTGTTTATCTGTTTGTCTGTTTGTCTGTTTGTACGGGGTAATCTCCGAATTTATTGGACCGATTGATATGAAATTTTGCATGGTCGTACCTTATACCCCCGGGCAATATCTTAGATATTTTTCATTCCAGAAAATTAAAGAGTTCCCGTGGGATAGTTAAAAAACTATAATAACTTATACGGTTTAGTACTCAAAAACTACTGATTAGATTTTAATGAAACTTTACAATAATATAGTTTATACTCATGTATGAACTATCCGATAACGACACAAATCGGCTACTTTTTATCCCGGAAAATTAAAAAGTTCCCGTGGGATAGTCAAAAAACTATAGTAACTTATACAACTTAGTACACAAAAACTATTGATTGGATTTTAATGAAACTTTACAACAATATAGTTCATACATCAGAATAACAAATATGTTACTTTTTATACCGAAAAAATGAACGGTTCCCGTGGGATAGATTTGTTTGTGCTTTTCTAGAAGCGAACCTGAGCGAAGCGAGCGTGAGCCGCTAGTTCTTTAAATATGTCCCTTAGGCGTTCTACAAAGTCATAATTCATCAAACCCACAGTCAGTATAAACAGATAGTAAAAATAACATTTTTTTACGTAAATCTGTACAAAGAATTCCTTCACGAGAGATTTATCATGGGGAACGCTAACAACGGAAAAGTTTCGAGCAAATGTCGAGAACAACTGTTACGGTACCTCTGTGCTGTTACTTTTTAATACTAAACTCAATTCACCGCCCAACATTTACCCGTTGCAACAATTTTAAAGGCGGATTGGTAACCGAAGCAGCTCTACGCGAAACTTGACGCCAGTTGTGGCTTACTGGCGGATTTATTAGTGTAATAGTCGATATAACGTGGTCTTTTTACGGTCTGCTACAAAATATGTAACTCCTTGCCGTGCTTCTTATATATTATAATTAAAATTCATCTAGTTCTTTGTGTTAATGATATGAATTCATAACAAAAATATTAAATATTAACGATGTAGTACGGGAAGATAATATACATAAAATTTGTACTTTTAATGAATATATAAACATTTTTTTTTATATTAAAAAATGTTAAAAATTGAGAATAATAAATGAAATGCTATTCAACTTATCGGGATTCGCGAACTGCGGATTGCGCCACTGCGTCGTAGTTCGTGACATTTGTTCGATGCGGAGCGATTAATCTATACATATAATAAAATTGTAACTAAGCCGAACCTGTACATCAAATATTTTTTGGAAAATCTTATGGAAATAAACATTATTATCGATACAAAGGCTGAATCTATAGTTTTTAGAATATTTGTCTGTCTGTTACCGCATCACAGAAACACCACTGGAGGGATTTTGATGAGGTATGGTGATAGCTGGTTAACCGGGTCTGTCATATAGGATACTTTTTACCGTGGGATTGTCTCATTTCTGAAATAAAATACAAAAACTGCAATGTAAGAGTATAATAACGTGTAAAACCTAAGAATTTGGTTTTTGGTCATCTGATCGCGGGTGGAGCCGCGGGAAATGCTAGTAGTACATATAGTAAGTATACTTCTTAAATAACAATACAAAATAAGGTTGACTAAAGACAAGGATAGTTTTAAAGTTTATAAATTGGAGAATCTGTATACTTTTAACAAGAGATCGTTGCAGTTAAAAGTTAGAGTATGCAGCGAAGTATAGCTGAACTTTTGACCTATTTCTTAATTTCTTCGCAATTTATCACATCCTACAAAGATAAACAACACAACAGTAAGTAACGCTACCATTTAATAATCCTTTCCTGGAATAGAAAACTATATTGGGCGCGAGTTGCAAATATTTTTAGTCTACCTTAAATATATTGTGCAATTTTATCTACACTATTAACAGAGATGAGGTCCATTTCATGTGATCTCGTAAATTTCTGCAAAGCTTGATGAAGTTATTATGGCGTCGTTTTTATTCAAAATAACATTGTTTTCTAAATTGTTTTTTTTTATTATTATTATTTTGTTGGGTGTGGTGCCGAGGTCGGCCCTAGCTACGTCGACCAGTTTTGGTCCATTGTAGCTCAAATTGTTTTTTAAGAAATATTTTGAAATATAAAACTGTTTTAGTTTATTCATTCATTCATTCATATATTTATTTATTTAATTCATTCTGCATTTTTTAAGTTCAAGCTAGGTGGGTCAGGAGATAAGATTTGTTTGAAAAGCAGTAATTTTAGTTTAAATTTACTGAGAAGATGGTATAAAATCTACACTAGCACGCAATTAAAAAAATAGGTCTAAGATTGTAGATCTCTTCTTGGCATGCCATCTCTGTGGGTGGCCAGTATAGATTACAGGAAACAAAACAATAATAATTCGGTGCAACTTAGGTACCTACTTGAATAACCTTTTGATTCTTATGGTAGATTAAGAATATTCGAATTGCAGTTTTTAATCCTAGAAAATGGAGATGTTTCTAAGGTTTGAGGAAAGAAAAGTTTTGTGTGAAAATTTTGTTAATATGCAGTATATGAAGTAAAAGATCCCATGAAAATTTGGGCAATAAATTTAAATCTTTTCTAAGCTGAATTTAATATTTCAAAATCGAAATAAAGACCTTTTTGTTTAAAATTGTTTCCAGTAGAAAGTAATTATGATCCCAATAAAATTCATTCTTTTCGACCTTGTTCAGTACAGTTAAACATTAACTTGACAAACTTGCAAAACTTTGAGAGAAGTTAATAAAACTTTACTTCAGTCGAGACAACCCAAATATTGTTTTGGAGTACTTGCTAAATTTAATACGCGTTTTTATCAAATTGTCTTTAAAATATCATTAAGAATATTTTCATAAGCATTTAATATTTATTTCTAGTAATATGTATATTCGATTTTAGCCGTAAGGATTGTATTTTGGATAACTTAAGAATGAAAATCAAATATTATACTATAATAATATTGTTGTTAAGCAAAATCGATATGGATTTTGCTATATAATAATAATATTATACATGCGAAAATGAGCATGTTTATATCTTTTTACGATCTCAGTATTTTAACGCTTCAACTAATCGGGCTGCAGTAAAGCATGCACATCATGCATCATTTGTACAAAGTCGCTGGCTTTTGCTAATATTGGAATGAACAGTCTCAATGCTAAAAAGAATGTCGATTTTTTATATTATATGATTTACTAGCATTGCCCGCGGCTCCGCCCGCGATTAGATGACCAAAAACCAAATTCTTAGGTTTTACATATTAGTATACTCTTAAAATGCAGTTTTTGTATTTTTTCTCAGAAATGAGATATTTTCCCGCGGTAAAAGTATCCTATATGTTGACCCAGATAACCAGCTATCACCATACCAAATTTCATCAAAATCCTTCCAGTGGGTTTTCCGTGATGCGGTAACAGACAGACAAAAATTATAAAAACTTTAGATTCGGCCTCTGTATCGATAATAATGTTTATTTCAATAAGATTTTTTAAAAAATATTTAATGTACAGTTTCGACTCAGAATTTTATTATATGTATAGATGTTTTATTTAATTACTATGAAAATATTATGAAATGTTAAACAAATATAGCCCTAGTTTATGTAACTACATATATGGCTATATTTTAATTAGCAAAAATCCAAATTGCGATTTCTGATCACTTCCCTCTTACTGAAACTTAACGTACCTACTTGTAAAATCCCGTTTAACGTGCGACATAATTTATTAATGGCCCATTAGTGAAACTTCTCTTACAAATTTTATTATTTAATCCATTCGTTGCTTACTGTTTTTACAAATGTTAATCAATGCGTCAAAATCGTTAAACAACTAATATTACTGGAATGCTATAAAATTTTAAATTTCTAAACAGTATAAATTAACAATGACTTACGTTGGAATAAATTTATTTATTTAAAGTATTAATTAAACATAACAGTAGAAAAGCAAATAAGTCTTTCGTAAAACTTTCCGTCGAATACTTCATTTGTTCGTCCTTTTGTTATTTGAGGAAAGTTTTCTTCAACTTTCCACGAGCTGTAAACCTGTCGTGTAAAAATCAATTAGACCATGACAATTACTGCCATAGTACATATATAATTAGACTAACGACTAAGTAAATAATTAATTAGTTTTATAAATATTGTAAGACACTACAATTTTTTATAATGTCATTCTAATCGATTTCTGTTAGGTTGGCCAATGTCGATGAGGCAAGCCAGATTCGCGGGACGTACATATTATAGTGCACAAGTAGGTATATGCACAGCCACAAATATATTCTCTCTCCCTTTAACTCTTATACCTATTCCCTTGAGATCCGTTCAATGTCCGTATACGATGGATATGATACCAATGCTAAGGCAATCTTTGTTATGTAATAGGAAGTTTGACATCAAACAAGATCACTAACGTTCAATTTCTATATGTAAATTTATTTCCACATGTATGGTTGAATTTTTCTTTTTAATTCGTTAAACACACGATGGCGCCGTAGTCAATATAGGAAGAAATAAAAGCCAGAGTGTCATTTTTTTCAGCGTACCAAAATGCAGAAAATATATGTATAACCCTGTATCTAGTACCTATTCATAGGTAGTAATGCTATACGTAGGTAACAATGTGAAGTTCTATTTATACTCGTATCGATTGAGTCGATACATGAGCTTTAGTTTAAACTTGACCACCCGTCATCTTACCTATATGCATATTTCATAAAGGCACAGTTGAAGTATACGAGCGGACGCATCAATCAGATTATGTATGTTTATTTATTTTTTTATATCTAAATAAAAAAAAATCATTAGTACCAAATTTTTCGTTTCATTTTCTTATAGTTATATAATAATTTGAACAGCTACCGCTTGGTTTATAGATAGCGGAAGGAGGTTTGCCTAAGTTCACTTTGCCCTTCCTAGTGAGGAAAAGCATAAAAAATAAATAATCATACGGCAAACCTCTAATAAAATTACTATTAAAATATTTTTTGTTTACTTTAGAAACATCAGATGAGATACAATCCTTTATACTATAAGAGTGAGCATGTGAGATAAATCAAATAATCTCGAATTGGACCTGTTTCTACAACAGTGATTTATTGTACAACAATGAATAGGCCCGATCTAGAGATGTCGGTACCACTGAATCTTGAAATTGAAATTCTCCTCCGATACCGGTCCAAACGCAATAGCCTTTGTGCGTTGGGAAATAACTTCTGTCTTATCGGACCGGTTTTTTTGTATGCTGTTTACATTTTACTAGCAGCATTAAAGACTTGAAAATGATTCGGGAAATTCTGAAGACCGTAATTCCAGTATTTCGTATTTGAACGACTTTTACTCTTAAACTAACTAGGACAGTGATAGAATTCAAACAAATTTCAATTAAATAAGACATTTTAAGGAATATATTCCTAATAATAATGCTATAGCTTTATGAGTTAGATCCAAGCGTGAAGCGATAACATAACAAAGAAATTATTTAAAAAAGTTATTTAACTTGAAACCATGAATTATACAACACTATACATTCATATATCTGTCACAACTCACATGTATTACGATTTACGCGGGTTACTAGTACACTATAAATCACGTACCTACAAGTGAATATAATTAGTATTTGAAGAGCATTAAAATAACTTCGTAAGTATTTTATAGAAAATGCAGATGTTTTTATGGATAAAAGATTTTTAATGAAATATTTTATAATCTGCAAGTCAAAGTGGAGTGCAAGCAAAATAGCTGAAGTTAGCGAACAATGCAGGTAGATTCCCTTATCGTACTCGCTAAGATTGTTTATCTCGCTAAAGAAGGATTAACAGGATGATTAATACTAGTAATTTAATCAAATTTTTAGGTACTAGTACTACGAGTAGTTCAGCTACTTTAAAACAGATTTTATAGACCGCCCTATGTTTAAAATACAGCCCTGGATTTACACTAGGGGCACTCGGGGCTAGTGCCCAGGGCGGCAAAGCAAAAGCAAAAGATTTCAACAAACAAAAAACCCACCACTTTTTTATAAATTATTTTTAACATTTTGACGCGAGAATTTTCGATTGAAAATTAGGGTGCTTTTTCGATATTAGGTAAGTCAAAGAAGGTGAAAAAATAAATATTTTAAATAAAAAAAAATACAGTATGCTTGGGTCATAAAAAGGTAAGTTTTCACCAAATTTCGTAAAAAGATTTTTTGTAAGAGATAAAAATAAAAAACCAAAAACTTGGTTATTTGAATTTTTCAAATAAATTTTGAGGTTATGTGAAAAAAGTGTAAATACAAAAGTTGTAAATCTTTTTATTACCTACAACTTTGCTATTTAATTTTTTTCCATAGAACTTGTAGTTTTGCCAGAAATCGAGATAACTCGTTTTTTACCCTTAAAAACTCATCCCCTCCCACTTACCGACCTTTGATCGCCCGTAATTTATTTTTCTTTCACTTTTATTATATTTTCTTCTTTTTTCAATGGGTTTCATCCCACTATTATTATTTTTCACTTTTTCAGCTCTGGTCTATATGTCGCCGCGGAGATTATTCGCCTGGTTAATCCATAAATCTATACAGATAAATAAAATTGAAGTGTCTGTTTGTTATTACAAAATAACAGCTTTTTACTAAATGCATATAAAATTAGATACCCTAGTGTAAGATATAGGTAATGCAGTATATAGGTAATAGGGTGGTATTTTTCACGGTGCCCCAAGGCGGTACATAGGGTAAATCCGGCCCTGTTAAAATATGATGAATTTCTTACGGATACCGGTTGAAAGTAATATCAAGTCTAATTTAAAAGGTAAGGTACATAAGTACATACATTTTTGAAGATTAGTTGAATGAATTTAGGAAGTATAGACTAGTGACTTGTCTTTAAGTAACTTTTTGGAATACACGACAGGGACCACAGGACGGGAAACATACCAAAACATAAAAGAGCTGTTTCTAAAAAATATTTTAATACTTTTGCTCAAACTTGCTTGTTCATATTATTATGCCAATACGTTTTTATAAGTTTGTAGTTAAAGAAAACATAAAGAGCTGTCCCGCTAAATGTCAAGATCTACAGAAACAATTTTAAGCAATAGTATTATACACTCAAAGCTTATTGATTTAGAGAGGAAGTAACTCTGAATAACTCCATCTAAAGCGGTTTCCAATGAGAGAGTTATCTATTGCAAAACTTTACCGTAAAATTAAATCTTTCCAGACGATATTAAATTTCTGTTGTCTTTGAAAATTTATGATAGCCTTTCGAAAAGGTATTGGTTATTTTACATACTTTATGATTTATGAATTAACATTTCTATGAAAGTGTTGCTTTAGAGCATTTATTAATTGTACACTTAGATTAAGAAAATGAATTATAGACAGGTATATTTATTTGGATAGGTATTGTCAAAAAGTTAAAGAAATCAGACATAAAATCCGTACTTTATACCTAGATACAAATTAAAGTGCCCGTCTGCATGTGTATGATGCCTAATTAGTAAATAACTTATATATTTTGTCTGTCTATTTGTTTATATTTGTACGCGCTTATATTGCAAGGACGTTTGAAATAATTTTAATAGGTCTTACTGTGACGGATAGAGGATTCGAGTAAGAGATATTTTTTTATTGTGGGGAAGAAAAGCGTTTCTGTGGTATAGAGTATTAATGTACGAGTAACTGTCTCGGTGGTGTAGTGGCTAGCATGTATGGCTGCACACTCGGAGGTCCTGGGTTCGAGTCCCGGGTCGGGCCAAGTTTAGTTATTGAGTCTTTCTGTATAGTAAGTCTCAATAACACCCCGGAGATGGGAAGTTGGCGGTGTTTCACCCCCGTGCCTCTCAGAGCACGTAAATCCGTCGGTCCTGCGCCTTAACTCTCACTGGTCGTGTCGAGTGGTCGTCCCACCAGAGTATGAGAGTGACAGGAATAGAGAGTGCACTTGTGTCTGCGCGTACACTTGTGCACTATTATTCCTGCGAAGTTGGCTAGTCTAATGAGATTGGCCGCCGTGTCCGAAATCGGCTAGGAGAACATTATCATCAATGTACGAGTATATATGGGTTTGGATGACATAACACATTTATTTCTTCGTATTAACTTTATTATTTCAATTTATTTCTAGCGTTACAAATGTTAATTACTAACACGACTGACGACATATTCTTTCTATATTTTTAATAAAGTTGAAGCAAAGACAAGAGAGTAGTGTTGCCAGTTACCTTAGTCATAGAGAAAATCCTAAAATAGAGTTAACACAAAATACGGCTTATTTGATTAGAAGAGAAACTAAGTCCGTATAAGATTTATAATTATATACATATATACTTATTAAAATAGAGTGAAACTGTATTTTTTTGTTATAACACGCAAATTATTAAAATTTGCTGTAAATAAAATACGTTTTTTTTCAAAAAAGAGGTTATATTTGTATTATAGAATTATTTTTATTTCGGAAAGACGCTTGTCGCCTCCAGCTTTTAAGAAAATATTTAAAAATTATAAGTATTTCGTGCTTTTTATGTCATACTTTCATTTTAGTATACATAGTATATATTTACTATAGCTCATTTATGAACAGGGTTTCTTTAAGAGAAAATTTATCGCTAGTTAAGGCAATTTATATTTGAACAAGTCTTTAATAAATACCATGGTCAAGATTTTTACATCTATGTCAATCATATTGAATCTAGATTGACGTCATGTTGTCACTAGTTAATTCATTTGATACTGATATCAAACAGGTGATTGTAGCCATAATAAATCATTGTGTTTTCGCTCTAATTTAGAGTGTGATGTCACTTTGCTAATAAACTGTTACCAAAACCGAGCCTTTATGTTCAGCCCCATTGGTTGGTGTTATGTTGTCTATGATGATTTTCCAGGTGACCTTCATAATCATCGTCATAGATATTATGAAGTATAATACTTATTTCCTCATTACCTAAACCAAACATTTGTATATAATTACCAAAAAATTAATTTAAACAAAATAATAATCTAAACGATAGAAATCATCAATAAAACTGTTAAACGTGTACAACTAATATTCATTATTATTTGATTTACAATTAAATTAAATAAAATGTTTAATAACAAAAAAACCGCCTTCCAGACAACTTAAAAGTAAAACCTTAAAAAAAAATATAAACCTATTTCTAGACACTAGAAAGTAAAAAAAAAACTATATATTTACTATAGATTTCTAATCAGATATTTTCGAAGAAAATGCATAAAGCTATATCTTTATTACATTTGTCAAAATTATATTTATTCGCAATGCAAAGGTAGTATTTAGTTATTCACTAAGTGTAAATTGAATTTCATATAATTTACCTGCCAGACATTGCTGATCATAATAATTTATGATTATGCGGCGTTTATTTGCTGATAGCATATTAAGATATTGGAATTTATTGCACCTCTGTTTTGCCACATGATTTAACATAAATCATTATCTATACATATAATAAAATTATAACTAAGCCGAATCTGTACATTAGATATTTTTTGGAAAATTTTATTGAAATAAACATTATTATCGATACAGAGGCCGAATCTATAGTTTTTAGAATTTTCGTCTGTCTGTCTGTCTGTAACCACTGGAGGGATTTTGATGAAACTTGGTATGGTAATAGCTGGTTATCTGGGTCAACATATAGGATACTTTTTACCGCGGAAAAATATCTCATTTTTGAGGAAAAATACAGAAATTGCAATGTAAGTGTATACTAATATGTAAAACCTAAGAATTTTGTTTTAGGTCACCTGAACGCGGCCAGAGCCGCGGGCAATGCTAGTGCTTTGATATAATTACTCTTTAGCGAATGCTACGTTATATAGCAACTAATATGCATATTGCAAAAAGAAATAATACTTCGGTGGGACAACAGTTCGACCGGTGAGGGATCAATAAAAAGCAATACACAAAGTATGACAAGTAAATTATACTCGTATACCTGAAAACATAAAATTAGAGTTATTAAAGATTTTTATATTATTGATCTAGATATTTAACTATATCAATTAAAAGTATATAAGTTACTGTCTACGTTCAACGCCTTCTTTGTAAATATAGAAATTAACGGATCTGCAGTGGCTTTTGATTCCACTTTCCGCTTTTAGACAGTATCGAAATGCTGTGTTTGGGGTGATGGAAGAGTAGCTTATATTCGTAGTTAAATGTAAACTTATGAAATCTTTATAACAGACTACAGAAGTAGGATATGGAGTAAGATCGTCTCTTTAATTTCTTTTTATTATCAGATATACCAATCGGAATCCGTTTATTTTAAGAGAAAAAAATATATTGAAACCCTGAAGTTATATGATTTTAAAATATTATCAGGCATAGGAATGGAAGGAATGGAAATTCGTAAAAAACCCCCTCTGCTTAGCTACCCCCGAGAAATGGGGGGACGCAAGGCGTTGAAAAATAGTTTTTTTTTTCAATTTCCGGCTTACTGTGGCGTTCTATCGAAAAATGTTTTCTACAAAAGTAGTAGGTCTAGTAAAAATCTACAACTTTTATAAATAACACTTTTTACAATAATAACTTCAAAGTTTTCGAGATATTTCCAAAAAACTCGGTTTTTAACTTTTTCTTGTTTTTCATTTTTAATTTCTAGAATAATCTTTTGATTTTTAGAAACTAAGGGAATATAATCTTCAAAATACATGTAATAAATAAAATAAATAAAAAAATGAAATTGAAATGTTTAGCTATTTCGGAGAAAAGTATGTGTTATGGTCTCGAGAGGCTGAAAATCACCCCCAACTTCAAGTGGACGTTTATATTTAAAAAAAATCGTTTTGCTCCCAAACCGATTTCCGATTGGGCTAAGATAAAAAACAATTTAGTTAAACATATGTATTATATAGTCAAGTTTATACTGGTCATACTTTTTTATTTATTTAATTAGATATTTTAATTTTTTATTGATATTTCATCCATTAAACATTTGCTTACCAAATAGTTCTAATATTAATTCTGTGTATAAATTTGAGGAGCATGTAGAAACTAAAGAGGTAATGAATCATGGGTTTTCTGCTTTGAAATTTCAAAAATAGAATAAGGCAAAAAGTACGACAGAGTAATATTTAGTGTGGCGTAGGAAAGCTCAGCACAGCAGCTATAAAAGTAAATAAAACAAAAATTATTTCATTATTTTCAATTCAAGGGGCGCCCTTAATAAGATAACTCATTTACGTTACATTTGTTTGTAGTATTGTTACAGATGGTACCGGATCTTGTGCCTACTACCGAGATTGTCCGTATATAAGCATATATTTATATTTTCATTTCTACCACTACCTATTAAATTTTCCATTCATATATATATTTAAATAATACTCTAAAATCACATACATGCAGTTGTTGTCTTAATAAATAAATGTACCAGGACAGTGTAACCGGTAGGCTGCAGTTGGCTAGCAGCCAGACGTACTGGCCCGATTCGGCCGCTTGCCTACGATTATTTATTTCAACTAGATATCATTTTACGCTTCTTAAAAACTAAGAAGTGTGTATTATTTTTCAATAGTGATTAAGAACTGGAATTTCATTGTTTAGTTTTAGATTTAAAAATATGGTACACGAGAAAGGCATACATACGGATTCTATTTAATATATTATTACTACTTTTAATAGACTCGTAATTTTTTTGGCATGTTCGAGCAACAGTAATAGTAACAGTATGTCAGGAACAGAAAGTATCTGCTATAAATCCAATTTTATAAATATGACAGTAACTCTGTCTCTTTGTTATCCTTTTAGGATCAAAGCGCTGAAAAGATTTCGATGAAATTTGAATGTTTTTCCTTTTGTCCTTGATGTTTCATCATTTGACGACATGTTTGGCTCAGTTTGTAGTGACCCTACTTGCTGTGCCAGCGGTCGCGGGTTCGAGTCCCGCTGGGGACATTCATTTGTGTGATGAGCACGAATACGGTTGTACTCCAGTCATGGGTGTTTATATTTATAATATGTATGTATTTAAAGTTATATATGTGTAGTGTATCAACTATCTGGTATCCATAACACAAGCCTCGTAGCTTACCATGGAACTAGATGGCGCTGTGTGTTAATGTCCCAACAAATTTATTTACCTATTATTCTTTGAAGTCGATCTACTCATTAATAATTGAAATCGGTATTTTCGATAATCGATAAACTTAATACAAGTTTTGGATGAGAATGGCAATAAGCTATTTTTATTTCCGAAAAAGAAAAAGGCAGCAGCAGGATATAAATGAATATGGCTGAAAAAGAAAAGGCAGATGCGTAGATAAAAGCTAGTATTTATATATTGTAACTTTTTATTTGAATATTGGTATTCAATGAATGTTATTAATAATGGAGTAGGTACTTGTTACAATAATTAACTTATGCTCATACAAGTTGCAATTTACATCAATAAATTCAGCATAATGATTTCTAGATTGAAAGCAATATTAATGACTTTATTAATAGCCATTTTGCGGTACTATTCTAAATTACGTAGTTCGGGAACACCATTCATTTCGTCAAAGTTTTACAGTTTGACACATTCATTAAAGTTGCGTAACATAACTTTGCCGGGATGATTTAGCAGCAACATGTTAAACTGTGAAATACAATGATAGAATTAATGTGTAAAAAGTGAAAGGTTGTTGCAAATTTTATTTGAGTGTTATTTTAATACTAATTTCTTTTTGAATTTACGTCTTATTAGAGTTATATTAATTACCTAATAAGTAATATTACAAGGTATATAAACACATATACACTGTATATGTATTTATATACCTTGTATGTAAATACTGTATATTATACAGTAAGTAGTAGATACCTACAGCTACTATTCAAATTATCATCTTATTGGCATTTATCACCTAATAATTACCTATTTATAATATCTTTATAGAGAATTCTCTATCCTTTAGAGTTTAGAGCTTTATTTTTACATTAGCTACCCTAAATATTAATGAATGTCTTCGAAAATAAAAATATTATACTATTTAAAATATATTACTAGCATTGCCCGCGGCTCCGCCCGCGTTCAGATGACCAAAAACCAAATTCTTAAGTTTTACATATTAGTATACTCTTACATTGCAGTTTTTGTATTTTTTCTCAGAATTGAGATATTTTCCCGCGGTGAAAGTATCCTATATGTTGACCCAGATAACCAGCTATCACCATACCAAATTTCATCGAAATCCCTAACCGAAAGTGGTTTTTCTGTGATGCGGTAACAGACAAACAAACAGACAGACAAACATTTTAAAGACTATGGATTCGGCTTCTGTATCGATAATAATGTTTATTTAAATAAGATTTTCCAAAAAATATCTAACGTATAGATTCGGCTTAGTTACAATTTTATTATATGAATAGATTATCATTACAAATTATAAGTATACTACATTAGTACACTTGGAACGTTTTAACGATTAGTATAGATTTCTCAGAGATGAGATATTTTGCCGCTGTAAAAAGTATCCTAAATGTTGACTCGGATAACCAGCTATTATCATCCAAATTTCATTAAATTCTATCCAATGGTTTTCTCGTGATGCGTTTCCAGACAGACAGACAAACAGACAGACAAAAATTCTAAAAACTATAGATTCGGCCTCTGTATCGATAATATTGTGTCTATTTCAATAAGATTTTCCAAAAAATATTTAATGTACAGATTTGACTCAGTTAGAATTTTATTATATGTATAGATTTAAGTTATCTTAGCATTCACTCTGGTGGAAATAAAATCATAAGTAAACTAAATTTACAGAAACCTCAATTTCAGTTCACTGGATAAACTGCGGTTAAGAGCGATTTCAACCGAATACAAATACTCATTTGCGGCTCGGAGACTTATAGGATTCATAAAATATTAATTGCTTTATAAATATATTTAATCGATGTTTAAAGCATAGTCGAATATTCTTGAAACGTATAAAATTAAATGATATTTTCATTGATTTAATAGTGTACGGATTCGTTCGAGTGTATATTGCAATTTGTTCTATAATATCCACATTTTAATATAAAGCACAACCAAGATCTGCAGCTATTTATTTGGAATTACTCGATTAAAAAAAAAAATACTTTTTTTTATTAAAATATAATAAAACAGCCGTGTGTCCATAGCGATATTATATTTTTTAATTATCACCGGTACAGAGACAGTAAACGTCGATACATTTTTTGAAAAAGGCGCCTGCCCTTTTCAAGGTAAGCTTTTAAAAGTATTTTTGAGATTAAATCTTTAAAATAAACACAGATAAATCTCTGAATATTATATTATACTAACCGCGTACCCGCGGCTTCGCCCGCGTTTAATCTTCCGATATAAACATCAGTTTTAAAATAATTATGGAAAACTTTCAATCCTATGTGTTCAAATCCAAACCTATGTGTTATTTCAGACTATAATCTATCTCTGTGCCAAATTTCATTCAGATCCGTTCAGCCGTTCTGGCGTGAAAGAGTAACAAACATCCATATTCACAAACTTTCACATTTATAATATTTACTAGCGACTCACCCTCGCTCCGCTCGGGTTGGTTACTGGGGTGGACTCTGGGAGGACCACCCTTATCCTTATCACTTAGTGGTATGGAAAATAGATAGTAGCCGATTCTCAGACCTACTGAATACGCATATAAAATTTGGTAAAAATCGGTAAAGCCGTTTCGGAGGAGTACGGTAACTAACATTGTGACATGGAAATTTTATATATAAGATATATAAGATTACACAGATTAGTATAGATATATTTTTACCTTATTTTAGTAATTTGCTTCACTTCTATTTATTACTATTATTATGAGTATCTTTTCAAAAACATTTAAGATATCGTGTACTATTCTTGTAATCCAACGCTTCGTGAGACAAGTGGATGATTCTCACGCGATAGGCCGTCATTAATTAGAAACAACACGCGCCACACAGATCGCTTTCAACACACGAAACCAAGTTCCGATTACATCGATCAAATAAATAAAAGATGCTATCAACTGTAAAATAGTATTTGATTTGCATTACATTCGTACTCACATTGTTTATGTTCGCGTTGTAATTTATTCTGTTGGACATTTTAAATATTTACAATTACACTATAAATGCGAGTGTGTTTGTTCATTTGCCGTCTTGTTAGATAGTTCTATTTGGTACTTTTATGTCGATACTTACAATATACATTTACGATTATGTTGATATTTGATCTATACAATTATTGATTAATTATTACATCCTTTGGTAGATATTGCCAATTATACACTAGATATAGAATAGAGAAGAATACCCGTTCACATGTGGATTCTGGTTTAGACTACTAAGCAAATAATATTAATAAAAAGCCTTTTTTAGTACACTAGCGACATACCCTCTCTTCCGTATTCGCTTCGAGTTCGTTTCCATACAAAAACAAATCAATCCCACGGGAACCGTACATTTTTCCGGGATGAAAAGTAAGTCCTATGTACTATTCAAGATTAAACTAGGTCTGTACCTCATCCAGATCTTTTCAGCCGTTCTGGCGTGAAAGAGTAACAAACATCAATCCATCCATCCTCACAAATTTTCACATTTATAATATTAGTATGGATAAAATAAAGAATGTACATATATTGATAATTGATGTATTTTTTAATTTGGATTTAAATGTTAATCAAATAGATTTTTTTAAATATAACTAAACAAATAAAAAGATTTTTCTAAAAAAACTACGAAATTATATACACAGCATGTAGAAGGTACATTCATGAATATTGTTATGTAAAAAAATGTCTTAACAGCATAGAAGTTAACGATTTTTTTATTTGTATATTCACTAGCGACTCACCCTCGCTCCGCTCGGGCTCGTCCCTAGTTACGTTTTAACATTTAGTATAGATTTCTCAGAAATGATACATTTTCACGCAGTAAAAAGTATCCTATATGTTGTCCGGATAACCAGCTGTCATCATACCAAATCTCATCAAAATCTATCCAGTGGTGTTCCCGTGATGCGGTAACAGACAGACAGACAAAAATTCTAAAAACTATAGATTCGGCCTCTGTATCGATAATAATGTCTATTTCAATAAGATTTTCCAAAAAAAAAAATATAATGTACAGATTCGATTTAGTTATTATTATATTCAGTCAACTTTATAGGCCATATCCTATACTAATTTAAAAAATAAATAAATAAAAAAGAACATTATGTTGTTTGAAAAATATTCAATTAAGAACATTTTATTATTTTTGTTATAATTATGGAAAATAGTACATATTTTCTCGTTTTCGCTTAATTTTGTACAGATATTGTTATTTAGGTACGACAAAGAAGAGCAGAACAATATAATATCGCTTGTTAGTGACCTATCTACTAAGAAGTTCACAATGAGGAAAGTAATCAAATGTCCCGAGTCCCCATCTGCAGATAAACTTTCGAGTATACGTGTAATTCTACGGAACATACAAGTATCTCATGAAAGCTACTTACTTACTTACCTAGTATCTACATACTATAATAAATTATATATATATATATATATATATATATATATATATATATATATATATATATATATATATATATATACTAGTGCACATGTACATAATTAAATCTCAGCGAAGTTCAAAATTTTACATATTTCGCGTGTTAGTTTGTCATAAGCTCTAGGTTTTTCAGATATAAATATTAAATTAAATGTTAAAGATAATTGTTAAATATTATAAATACGAAACGACTTATTTAATGTAAATACAAATTGCATAAACTCTTTATTCAAGAAAAAGGCGTACAGAATGAAGGTTATATCGTATATAGAAATGTTTATAAAGATCGGGGATCAAAGAAATTTATATGAATAGTGCTTATGTTTAGTGATGAATAGCTGTGAAGTCACTTAGGATAATGGATTTCTATCTCGGTTTGTAAACTTATTTGATTAGTATTTATTGATAGACTTACTTAGAAAATGTGATCTGTTTCAATCATTTTCTTATTTGTTAATCAATAGCTATTGCTTGTGCCTCCATTCGCATGTTACATCGATGGAAATGGCCGATATTACATTCATCTAAACACCCACCCAAAAACCCACCTAATAATTTTGTTTCATTAATCCCTCCACGACTGCGGACACGCTGGCGTTACAGTTAACAATAGTTTCTTAGAAATTTAATTAATTTCTTAGAAATTTACCTGGACGTGTTAAAATCGGTACAGTACTTTTTGAAATTAGCGGCTAAAAAGAGATAAGCAGAAAATATTAAAGTTGCTAGGGTATTTATTTGGTCTCGTTCAAATGAGTGTATAAGCTTGACGTGTGGTAGCTAATAAGATATCACAAACATAAATTTTAATTTTATTTTAAATAAGTATACATTAAAGCTCTATGATGCAGCTTTTAACTATTTGACACTGGTGATTTTATTTGAATTGTATCATCTTAGTTGTACAAGCTGTTTTTGATCATCAGTAATATTAATTCGATATTAGAATTTTTCTAAAAGGAATTTTGGTAAATTGATTTTGAAATTGAACGAAACTTATTAAGGCGCCTTCGGTCCGCAAAATTGGTTTGTGAGCTCTAAATTTTTAAAGATACGAGATCCTACAGTTTTCTAAGAAGACAAAATATAATTTATTATTAAAAAGAATCATAAATTCAACAAATGATTTGAATCATTTCGTTCGATAGAAAAAAACGAATTTGTCCAACTTTATTGATTTCATACAATTTTAGCGTTAAATTGTTAAGTATTTCGTTTAATTTTAATTTAGCAACTTTTATTATTCTTATTAAACAAGGATATTTATTAGTAATTAAATTACAATCTTCTATTTTTATTATGTTGACTTTAATTTATTTTATTTTACTATTTTTTTAAATTTAGATCACTACATATTATAAAACAAAGTTATCTGCCGCGTCTGTCTGCCTGTCGTTCGCGTTTAACTCAAAAACTACTGCACCGATTTTCATGTTATTTTTACCAACAGATACTGTGGTTCTCGAAGAAGGTTTTAGTATATAATTTGTTAAGTTTTGTATACAATGGCTAAAATATAACGATATTTGTTGGAGGTGTCGGAGAAAAATGAGCCGTCTGGGAGCTTTCAACGAAAACGCTGCCTGGTTTAGGCAACATACTATATCCATTTTAATTTAAAACGTACCTAGGGACGAACCCGAGCGATGCGAGGGTAAGTCGCTAGTATTGACATAAAATAAACAATTTTATAAAAAATATTATCTATAAAATATTTCATCAAAGATAAATAGTAAATATAAACAAAAAAGTGTACTAAAAGAGATCACGCTTTAGTTTTAACGTTATTTATTTTTTTACTGCTAATTAATTGTTGTTTATTAAAGCTTGGAACGAATAGAAATTAGTTGGACTCATAAAAAAATGCTGATGTTGTAAAACAAACAGGAAAATCCTCGAATAAGATATTCTATTAACTACTCAAATAATAGTTTTTGTTTTTCAAAGGCTTAATAGAGAGAGCTATTTGGATTTGTATTTGAAAACTTTATTAAAGTACTTAAATTTGTAGAAGTTATAATATTCTTAAGTAAATGGAAGATTGTGAGCCAACCACTGGATATAACATTTTTTCTTACTTACATGGTTCTTGTTAAAGTTCTATATACTGAAAATAGAACCATTACAAAATCGTTTGCTCGTTCGTCTATCACATTTTAATTTCATAGTTAAAATGATTTCTCATCTACAATATCATCATCATATTTTTTAAATATATAAAAAATATATATAAAACTACTAAACTATAATTAACATGAATCATATTTTAAGAAAGCCTTAACATGACACTTATTAATTTCACTTGCAAATAACTATATAATTAAAAAAGTACTAAATTCTCGTATTAATATAATTTTTTTAAAGTTTCTATACCATCGAGCTGATCTGATGATTGAGCCAGGTGGTGAATAGTAATATCCACCGGGGCGCCGTAGTAGTTATGCGCAAGCGATCCTGCGGCGTCCCACTAAGGCGGGGGGAAGGGATGTCGGGTTTTAGTGGCCCAGTGGGTAGTTCCGGCTCTTCTAGCCGGTGAGCCCCACATCACCACCTGGGGGATCAGGTGCTATGCGTAAATGCATTTCCCGACGATATATAAAAAAAAGGTGGTGAATAGTGAAATTTTCAAATGTCCTAGAACTTTAAGGTGTAAAACAGACAGTCAAAAGCTTCGTATTCCAGTCATGAACGAATTAGTGGCTAATTCATGATTCCAGTTTTTAAAATAATAACTATTATTTGTGGCTAATCCTCAAAGTTAATATTTCTTTGGTTTTGTAAAAATGTTTAATAATACTACTATTTGAATAAATTGTATTATTGTTTTGTTATCTCTTATTTGCCAGGCTGATCGCCGTGAGCTTAATGCTTAACCGCTTTTACACTATAAGGTCACAGTAATAGAAGATATACAAAACTGTTAGGCACGGGAAATGTTGCCGGCTCCGCAGGGAAATTTCCGTTCAGAGATATTTTCCAAATAAATGTGAATAAATAGGGCTTGCGAGATTAAAAGCGGGCTCGTTGATATATTGCAGGCGTTGTCGCATTCTTGGGTTCGGGACTTGGGTCACGAAATCCGAATGACATGTAAAAATGACCAAATAGTTTGATTTCCAAAACTTAGTTAGAAAACTACAAAATAAAACAAGAAATAACTTCGAATTACTAATTAATAATAATATATTGGTCCATTCATAATGATATATTAACTTTTAATTATAATAATTAAGAGAAGAAGATATTTTTTTTGAATTCCGCAATATTAAGGATTCCTTCAGGAATACTAAAGGAATGGAAAATTAGCTTAAATATTTAACAAGTCTATGTTTCCATTTTGCCTGTTACAACTCTACTACTAAATAAATTTGCATTGAGATGCAGCAGATATAATTTATTAGATTATTTTGCATTTTAATATTAAGTTAACTTGTAAATTTTATAATTTATAAATTTAGTAGAAACGTTTTAAAATTACACTTGTTGAAGCTGTAAATGTACAAAAAAGTACTTACACAAGTGAACACACGAGTTTCGATTAGATTATTTTTCAAAACTTATGATAAACCTAAATAAAATTCTACTGTACAGTTTGCTTACAATGATTTCTCGTAGGCAATAGGTGCGCATTGAAAAGTTCAGCTCGAGGTATATTAATTAAAGGCTTTTTCACTATAACCTCTTTGAGGGCTGAAAAAAATTGTTTCTTCAGAGGAATTCATGAATGCGCATGTCTACTGAGCAACTTGCATTCGTGCTTGACCTAATTAACATTTCATTTCTTTTTTGTGAACGATTTTTTTTTACACTAATTACTTTGACGACATCATCGTAGAAGATTTGAAATTGTCTATGGTTACTAATGAAATTATGAAGTTGTTTCCTATTACCTAAAATAAAATTACTTTTTAATTTAGTTATATTATATACTTTATAATACTGCCTCGGTGGTGTAGTGGCTAGCATGTACGGCTGCACACTCGGAGGTCCTGGGTTCGAGTCCCGGGTCGGGCCAAGTTTAGTTATTGAGTCTTTCTGTATAGTAAGCCTCAGTAACAGCTCGGAGTTGGGAAGTTGGCGGTATTTCACCCCCGTTCCTCGGAACGCACGTAAAGCCGTCGGTCCTTCGCCTTAACTCTCACTGGTCGTGTCGAGCAGTCGTTCCACCGGAGCATGAGAGTGACAGGATTAGAGAGTGCACTTGTGTCTGCGCGTACACTTGTGCACTATAATATCTCCTGCGCAGTTGGCTAGTCTCAATGAGATTGGCCGCCGTAGCCGGAATCGGCTAGGAGAACACATTACTTTATAATAAAAGGACATGCCTTGCTCGTCGAAATTTTCTCTAATTATTATAATAATTTCCAATAATCCACCTTTGTCCACGTCACTTTCTATGTATTTTGTTTTTTTATAACTTATTTGTGCAATAAAGAATATATAATATTTTTTTTACATATGTCTTGAATTAACACCTGCAAGTAAATTTCTAAGAAATTAATAAATTTCTAAGAAATCTATTGTTAACTGTAACGCTGGCGTGTCCGCAGTCGTGGAGGAATTAAATATCCACCACTTGTTAAGTTTAACTTTGTTAATAAAGCAGAAGATGCTTTCTAAAGTTATAAATTATTTTTCATTTATTCGATTGAATAAATAAGCCAATATGGAAAAACATTGGAAAGCGAACAAATTTTTTTTATTACAATGGGCGGGAATATTTATTATTATATCTTGAATTTTGAAAGAGTTTTACTATAACTTAACAGTTACTCGTTCCTTGAAACTCATTTATACCTATTTTAATATAAAATACCAACATCAGTAACAAAAAAATATATGCTTTTAGTATTCTTCGTATACTAAATAAATTTTCGTTCGAAACTTTTTCCTGAGGGAACTCATAGTTCTTGTGGGATGCCTTTATTGTGAAGGCTATATTGACATAAACATTTGGCATTTACACGTCAATTGTATTACTAGTAATTTTTAAAGGACTTTGAATGTTAAAGTTGGAAATTAAATCGCTTATGATGTTTTGTTTTATTTAGACTTTTAGATGATATTGAAATATATGCTATTTTAATGGTAAAATCATATAATATGTAGTTGATACATGTACAAATAGCGGCTCACCGTCGCTTCGCTCGGGTTCGCCTCTATGAAAACAAAAACAAATCTATCCCTCGGGAACCGTATATTTTTTCGGGATAAAAAGTAGCTTTTGTGTTATTAGAGATTATTATAATCTATCTTTGTACCAAATTTCATTCAGATCCAGCTGTTCTGGCGTGAAAGAGTAACAAACATACATCCATACATATATTCTTACAAACTTTCGCGTTTATAATATTAGAAGGATTTACATGTGAAGTTTAATATAAAATCTGGTTTTTACTAATAATTTTTTAAAATTCCAATAACTTTGGAACTACTCAAAATCTCTGAACATATACAGAGGTTAAATCGATAAGTCCTCGATCCCCCCTGCCAGCTTTGATCCATCAGTCATATTATACATTGTATAGGGTTAAGTTATATCCATTATTAATCATTCTGTAGTTTTTTACAGAGTATACAGACCCTTGAGCTATAGATATTGTGTAAAAAATGGATCGGAATAGCCCTCAAAACAATTTTAGTGTATTTACGACTCAAGTAGACTTGATCTCAATGTACAAACTTATTTTGTTATTTACCACTTCATACTAATATAATAATTGCGTAAGTTTGTTAGTAAGACATGTATGTATTAAGACGTACTTAATTGTTAATTCTTCTCATAACAAATTCATGGAATAAAGTGAAATTCAGATTGGAGATAGCTTCCTTTCTGGATTTATTAGAACAATTATTAGGCTATTATATCGATGTGTCTAAAAAACTAGCAACTATATACATATTATGTATATATATTTTAAATTTTAACGTACTATTTTTTATAAAACGTAAAAATATATTTTAATTTTTCATAAGTACTCTCAGCACACAACTCTTACACAAATTGGGTCGTGGGTCGTGCGTCGGGTACTACAGGATTTAGACAGCATTTCCAGATTTGGGCACCTTTTTAATGAAACGCGAATATTTCGCATCAAAAATCATGAAATATTAGTTGCTCTACTGGGGTAAATTACATAGACTAAATTAGAGAAAATTGTCGTTTTCTCAAGCAAAAGTATACAGTATGTAAAATTGTGTTATCTAGAATATCAATTTTTCTTTTACTTAAGGCCTAATACACATTTAAAAAATACAATGAACTTTTAATATAAATCAGAACGACCTAATTAATCATTTTGCATTTATTGCAAATAGTAATTTTGAATATTATTGCCATTTTTCTGTAAATATTGTTTTAAGATGCAGCCATTTTTGTGGTGGTAGCCGCTAGCTTAAGAAAAACGTTGGTTGCAAAAACAAAAGACTAGATTTTTGTTATTACAATTTATGATGCTATATTCTCGATAATCTTGTAACTATCTTATATTTACTTACGGTCGGGCATATGCCTTTTATTGATGGTCGCTACTCGTCCGATTTTAGTCGTTTTGTTATCTTTTTTATTTGATTGTTTTTTTTTTTTATTTTAGTCTATTGTAGTTTTAGTTCGTCATAAATAAACTATTTACAAAAAATAGTATTCTAAAAAATAAGGTCTTAATATGAATATCTGATCAACTGATTATAATGATTTATAGTTTTTATATACAAAAGAAAGTAACTTTAACGATTAACCTTTTATTTATGAGACGAATTATCCGATCCTTAAGAATCCGATTGCGCGATTCTATTTTTTTTGTTATTTACTTAAAGTTTATACACTGAATGTTGTTCCATTCTTTATATAGAATTAATTATCTTTACCTTTTTATAGTAATGCTCTTTATTAGTGTTTTTTTTCATTTACCAATTAAAATAACAATATCGAGAAACGGAGATATTTTGAGGACTGAGTGAGGAAGGCTAGTTTTTATCTCGGTATATTCAATTTTTTAGGAATATTACAACAGTGTTTTGTAACAAAACATACTGTAGAACGTGCGGAATATAGTGTAGACAGAATGAAGTTAGGGTCATAAATCTGTATATTGTATATAATTTGATATATTTTAGGAGAGCAACGCTATCGTGTTCAGTCGATTAAACTTTGTAATTAGTAGCGATGGGCGCTTGACTAATAACCTGTTATTAGATCTGAGTCAGCGAGATACACCCATTTCCTACTATCAATTGTACTAAGCCATAGTACGTATAAGTAATGTACATCTTCTGCTGCTTTAGTTGCTATAACTAGAATATATGGTAGTAATGGGGTTTATATTGTACCAACTTTATGTGGAATTTTATCTATTTGTATTCAGCCCTTTTTAACTTCCCACGGGCCTCTCTTCAAGATAAGGGGGATCAGGCCATAGTCCACCACGCTGGCCAAGTGCGGGTTGGCGTACTTCACATGTCTTTCAAAAACTTAGTAGGCTCTCTCATACATGCAGGTTTCCTCACGATGTTTTCCTTCACCGGCAAGTGGTAATCATGTTAGAAATGATTCGCATATGAAAATATCAGAGGTGCGAAACCCGGGATTCGGACTCGCTTTACTCGGTTTCCTAAACTGCCCTAAATATTCTATTTATTAATAAGTTTTTAATTTTTTAATAACACCTAGTTACATATATATTTTATCTTATTTCCTGATATTTTATTTTAAGCGTCTTTTGGGATTAAGTAAAATAAACAATTATAGCTCTCTAAATTGATCGACGACGATCAACCAACCTGCAGAATTAGAAGAAACAACCTGGTGTTACATCGACAAGCTACTGGCTGATTGCTAAAGATTGATGGAGACATTTTATGTAATTTATTAAAACACATGCATTCTGTAATTCATATAACTAAATATTTCGACAAGAAAATAGCCATATTGCGAGCTTAATTTGGTTTAGTTAATTTTAACTCACAAGACATACTCGTACACTATAATTTCAAAGATAATCATATATATATATATATATATATATATATATATATATATATATATATATATATATATATAATAACGTTCAACGTAAAATCATAATAAACAATATCTTAAACAGCAATAGCAAGAGGGATACAAATCAGTTAAGCATGGGAGCGACTAACGTAAGTTCCAAGGGGAAAATATGTTTGATATAAATGTAAATAAATAGGGCTTGGGAGATTAAAAGCGGCCTCGCTTATATATTGCAAATATCGCTCGGGATTTCTCAATAAGCGACACAGACAAGGAAATTATAACATAAACATAATTAATTTCAGCTTTTAAATCTTAAGAATTTCATTTCATATATTCTGACACTAGGCTGTTTTATTTCGAACATCCATATCGATTTATTACACAAGACCTAGCTATAGTATGACAAAAATGTATTATATTTATTTATTATTAGATTTTTATTTTATTACCTAAATAAAATGACTTAGTTACTACATAACTCGAGCAGAAGTAAGAAAATAATATTTCTAAAGTGACTGAAATCTAAATATATGTACATAAATATTATATAGCACAACCACTCTGTGGAACCAGCTATCGCCGGCGGTCTTTCCGAACTGCTACGACCTGGCCACCTTCAAGAAGAGAGCGTATTTATTCCTTAAAGGCCGGTAACACATCTGCAAGCCCTGCGGTGTTGAAGATGTCCATGGGCGGCGGTGATCACTTGCTTTTGTATGGGCTGGCACCGATTTCGAAAATATTTGATTAGGTATGTATAGTAAATGAAAACTACCAATCAGTTATTTTTTACTTTTTAGTGCTTTTGTTTGAAGTCGGTTTTTATTTTTTTGTTAAAAAGTTTTTATTTTTCCCTTTTTAGTGTAGACAGTAGTAGCAAAGTAAGAATTCTAACGTGTTAGGCTTGTCAAATCAAACAAAATAAGCCCAAACTCAAAGTATCTACTATTAGCCGTTGAAGAGTTCCACCTATCCATCTTCTGGCCTTACCATCAGATCAGGTCAACAATACCGAACCACTGTACTATCAACGGAAATAGAAACACTTGCAAAGTTTCAAGTCAATATGATAATTAGAAGTAGGTTAAATTCATCATTAGCTATTTTTCCTCCCTTAGGGGTGGTATGTTTTTTTTAAATTTAAATGGGACCAATTTGGAAGTATACACTTTCAAACAACACAAAAATTGTCCAAATCGGTTAATAAATGACGGAGTTCTGAGGTAACAAACATAAAAAAAAAATACAGTCGAATTGAGAACCTCCTCTTTTTTGAAGTCGGTTGAAAAGTCACAGCTGACAAACGTCACAGCTTTAACGTCAATCAATATATAACTTTTTAAATAAAACTATCTTTTCGGATTTTATCGCGGATTTATTTGGATTTTTGTTTCCCGACGTTTCGAATGCTTTACAGCATTGATGGTCACGGGAGAGACTGAGGTGTTACATGTCTCACAGGTATAGTTGTTACAGACAGCCTACCCACAAATAACAAAATGAAAATTTGTGATTTCACAAATCCGCGACAAAATCCGAAAAGATAGTTTTATTTAAAATGTCAAATATTTGTGTAAATCTAAGAAAGTATTAATATATAACTTTTTTTCACACAACAGGTTTACGTATTCAAAGTTGGTCATTGTGAAAAGCGTATTTCTTAGTTTGATTTTAGAGGCGGTCAAAGGGTCACTTTCGCTTCGACATCACTATTTATAAAAGGGTTTCTAAAACTATTTTTCTTTCAGTATACTATAAGTTTTATACAATTTATATATTTTGAACCACAATATACGATAAAAGGCTATAAGAGATATTTTTATTAATATGATTGCAAATCTTTATATATATTTATGTATCTAAATAAATTTTCGCTAACGGTATTAATTAATAAGTTAGTAGTAGAGTCACGTTGACATCAAATGTTTATTTTTAATTTTTATGTGATTGACATAGGATATCTTTTTTATTAAAGGTTATTGGTAATTGTTAAATACGTTAGTCTACAGTCCCCAACGGATTTTTTTTGTTATTAAGAACAAGCTAAAAATTGATGAGTAGCTTCATTTTGGCGAGGCGCCCAACTATTCTAATTTCTACGAGAATTTGATAGTAGCAGATACAATTGTGGTGTGTATAAAAAATATCACCGCGAGGGCGACAAAATCAGAGCGTAGGACTGAAAAATCCTACCATTTTATTTGTAGGACGATTTAATCATTCAATTATGCGTATTTTTAATAATAAATACCAGGAAAATCAGACGGCTTTTAATAAATTTTATGATGTTGTTATTTTAACAAGTTCGGAGAGGGGGACTATTTTACCCAAACCATCTGTTTTGTAGGGTTATACTTTTTCTTGTTTAATGTTAGAAAATCTCAAAAATAAATCGTAAAACAATCTGCTAGTAATAAATTTTAGACTACCACCGTTTTGACATGTTCCGTATGAAGCCACTATTGTATCTACCACTATCAAATTCTCGTGAAAAGAACAGTTGGGCGTCCCGCCAAAATGAAGCTGCTCATAAAGTTTTAGCTTATTATCAACCATTTAAAAAATTCGTTAGGGACTGTAGACTACATGTACTTGATTTATATGTACATAGTTGTAATTATGTATGACATTTTTTTTAGAAATGCGTTAAGCCGCATGCAAATCAACAAGGCCGCTCCACGGCAGATGCTAGTGTTGAGCTAGTGAAAAATATTTTTGAGGCTTGGGAAAGGTCACAAGATGCACTTGGGATATTCTGTGACTTATCCAAGGCCTTTGATTGTGTACATCATGAGACGCTGATCAGGAAACTGCATCACTATGGCATTAGAAATAAGGCACTCGACCTTCTGAATTCGTATTTAAAAAATAGAAACACACAACAGAGGGTTGATGTAAATGGTAAGAGATCTCCTGCAGCTCCATTAGATATGGGGGTTCCACAAGGGTCTATTCTTGGCCCCTTTCTTTTCCGCTGATGACACTTCACTTATTTTTAAAGTGAAGCGCAATTCGCTAATGTACGACGATGTAAACGATGCTGTCTCAAAGGTTGTCTATTGGTTTGATTCAAATAATTTATTATTAAATAATAAAAAGACAGAATCAATAAAATTCTCAACACCTAATGTCAAACTTGTTGATAATGGTGTAATATTAAATGGCGAAGTGTTAAAACCTGTAGAGCCCACTAAATTCCTTGGTATTATCATAGATTCGAAAATTGCAGTAGGGCCCCCATATTGAGGGGCTAGCGAGTAGACTCAGCTCTGCAGCGTTCGCGGTAAAAAAAAGACTTCTTACTGATTTAGATACAGCTCGCATAGTATATTTTAGTTATTTTCATAGTATTATGTCCTATGGTATCTTACTATGGGGAAATGCAGCTGCTATTAATACGATTTTTGTCTTGCAGAAAAGAGCTATTCGTGCAATTTATAGATTAGGTCCTAACGTGTCATTAAGAGATAAGTTTAGAGAAATAAAAATATTGACTGTTGCTTCTTAGTACGTGTACGAAAATATTATGTATGTCCGTAAAAATATACACGAATTTCCCAAGAAGTGTGACATGCATAACATTAATACTAGGAGCGTTTAAACATAAACTTGTAATGCCTGTAACTCGTCTACACAGAGCCAGTAATTGTTTTTATGGACAATGTATAAGCTTGTACAACAGGATCCCAGAAAATGGTCAAAAGGCTTCTATCGCCAAATTAAAAAAAATTTGTTAAAAACGATTGTGTGCTAAAGGCTATTATATAATAAATGATTTTATAGAAGATGGCACATCTTGGGAATGAAATGATCGCCTCCAGGCTACTTCAACTTGACAGGTATATTGTAAATTATAATCTTCTTTTTTTTCTTTCTCCAGCAGTTTCTTTCGCCAGTTCTTTTCAGGTCTGAGGCTTCTTCTTTCCGAACCGGTAGTAGACTCATGACGTTCAGTAAAAAATTGAAATACATAATTTAATGCTGAATAAAATATTTTGATTTGATTTGATTTCACAATGTCCGGACGAACAAGACAACACTGTATGTAGGTTTTATTCTTTCTTTGTTGCGTCTATAGGGTATCATTGCGACCATGTCTGGTCTATTGCGATTGCGGCCTGTTGAAATAGAATAAGCCGCGGAACTCTGCAACTGTAACATACTGAAGGATTTGCTTAGGGTACGCTTCATTATTTCATCTGGGCTTAGAAAATGTTTCCCTAGATGAGTACTGCACTTGTGTGTTGGAAGTTCACACTTCCCCAGAAGATGAAGTGGCGTTTCACCTGCTTCTATACATCGTCTGCAGGTGTATGTATCATTGTCAAAGTACGTTAGTTATTCCGCTGCTAGTTATAACAAATTCTTGGGTCGGAAGATGTTATAATATACGCTAAAATCTAGTAGAGGCTTCTTGACGAATAAGGTGTTTTAGGTGTCATTAGTTGCCCTCATTTGATGTATAAAATACGCAAAGCAGAATCTCTCATGCAAATTTTGGTAAATTGTTCCACAATGGTGTTGTCTCGCGTTAAGTCTCATGGCCTTTAGGGTGATGATGGTTTTGTTAAAGGAAACCGTTACAGAACAGGATTTTTTCACGGTGTATAGCCCTTATCACCCTCGATAACGAGATATTTCCACATGCTACCGCTATCTGGATGTACTGGGAGTAATAATCTACTCCCAGTACATCCAGATCTTCGTAAAATATACACGAATATATGTACACTCACACTTGCTTCGCTCGGGTTCGTCCCTAGGTACGTTTTAACGGTTAGTATGGAATAGATAGACTATATATTCTATCGAAATTTAATAGGTTTTAATTTTTTTGCGCGGAACCTTGATTCTTTTTCTGAAATAAAATGAACGAAGCGACAGATGGACGGACGAACAAATGGTTTTCATTTTTATTATAAGTACGGTATATACTTTCATATGTATTTAGTAAAAAGCTGTTATTTTGACATTATGTACAGACGCTTCAATTTTATTTATCTGTATAGATGATATAGTCTATAGCCTTGCTCAATAAATGGGCTATCTAATATAAAAAGAAATTTTCAAATCGGATTAGTAGTTCCTAAAATTAGCGTGTTCAAACAAACAAACTCTGTCACTTTATAATATTAGTATAGATTATAATATTTTTTTCCTTCGTTAAAAACTATTATAAAAAGTAATCTAATAAAATCTATTTTTTATATTATTAATTTTAAATTAAAATTAAAATCCTAAAACCATTTTTTCATAGTACCTACCTACAACTCTAACAAATTCTCATTACAGTAAATCTTGCTAAATTTAGCTCATTAAGCTTAAAAATGACATTTCCTTTTGTTTAAAACTGGCAAACACTATCAAAGCTTATAAATAAAAATGTCTGGGCTTTTAGCCTGAAAACTAGAACAGATGTTTTTACAGTAAGTAGATAACTCGTTAATGTTCGACATAGTTCTCTGAGAGACCATTAGTGCATTCTCTTTATTATATTCTTAATTTAGTTCACTGTAAGTATTTCAGTGAGTTTTGCTTTATATTTATATCTTTTATTATAATTTATAACACATCATTTTATAGTAAAACTGAATATTTCTGTAATTTTATTACTGTGTATACTTTTGTAATTTTTATACAAAAGAAACCTTATAGATACTCAAGATAAATGAATATATATATTTATATACTTTATGACATTTCGCCATTTTCAAATTGTAATATAATACACAGAAAATAATTATCATAGTAATAAACTTATTTATTATATAATACTTTCTTAGATTTACGCGAATACTTGACATTTTAAAATAAAACTATCTTTTCGGATTTTTTCGCGAATTTATTTTGATTTTTGGTTCCCGACGTTTCGAATGCTTTACAGCATCCATTGTCACGGGAGAGACTGAGGTGTTACATACACTTCAAGACATAGACCCGACGTTTGTCGGGAACCAAAAATCAAAATAAATTCGCGAAAAAATCCGAAAAGATAGTTTTTTTTTAAATTATTTATTATATTATTTGACTTATTTGCTCCAGTTCTTACAATATAACTTATAAGCACAATAGTAAATATTATTAGTTTGGTAATTAATTAATTCCCGAATAGAAGAAAATATCGGCCCTTACATTACTTATAAACATTTTATTAATGTTACACTAAGTAATGAAATAATCGTTATAATTTGTTAAAAATAATTAATCTAGAAGATCGGTGGAAAAGTCGCTATGTTTTATCTGTTGGAAAACCAAACTTTTCAATAAAAAAAAAATAATTATGACGATAATTGTCATTAAAATAAATCTTTTTTTTGATGTTTTGATTTAAAGAAGAGGAGATCTGTTTATTTTTTTTAAATTTAGCACAAAATTAATATCCAATTTATCATTGTCATGGTTTTATTCATATATAATTTTAGGTGATGAGGGATTCGAGTGCGTCGTCGCTTCTTATTTAATGAATATTGATGTTCTCTTATTAGTCTCACACTTTCTTCTACTTGAAGTTTCAAATGAATAATCAAAGGGCATTAAAAATTTCTTATTTCTGATGAAAGTTTTAGTTCAATTTGTTTACTAAGTAATGAAAAACTTTAGAATGTATGACGACACGTTTGACTCAGTTTGTTTGGGTTCGAGTCCCGCTGGGGGCATTCATTTGTGTGATCAGCACGAATGTCTGTACTCCAGTCATGGGTGTTTATATTTATAATATGTATATATTTAAAGTTATATATGTGTAGTGTATCAACTATCTGGTATCCATAACACAAGCCTCGTAGCTTACCATGGAACTAGATGGTACTGTGTGTTAATGTCCCAACATATTTATTTATTTATTATTTATTTCAAACATAGTAACAAAACAGTATTGAATATGGATTATTAGACTGTGGTAATAGCGTCCTAATATCATTTAAATATTAAATGTTATGAAATCATAATGTGCAGTTTAAAAGACATATGTATGTATATAAACTAATACAGATTTATTAAAATAAATAAACGATTATTCGTTCACTTGAAGTAATAACATTGATTTCAATAATAACAATTCAGATGTACCGCAAGTACTTTGGGAATGAGTGGGGTTTTGAATTATTAAATTAAAAATTAAATTTAATTAATTGTTCCTAATGTAGTCAAATAATCTGATAACTACTGTACACAAAACTTTTTTCCATTCACAACCATGCTTTATTAAATTATTTTACAGGATAACAAAAGTCGTCACGGCCGGTGCTCAGCTGTTGTTTTAACAATGTTGTTATATTACGCATTTTATCCCATTGGGACTTGTGCGAACGGTGATTATGTAAATTTAGACACCCCCAGTGCGGATCACATAAATCGTTTCATATTTTATCACATTTTTGCATAATATACATATATATATTGTGTAAGCCGACCATCATCCAGAGCGGGGTTAAAGGTGGCTACTTATTTGACAGATGATTTGTTTCCTTTGTGACGTGTTTCTGAGCCGGCTAAAGTTATGGGTATAATTAAAAAAAAAGCCAATAACGTGATTTAAAAAAAAAATGGACGACCATTTGTTTGCTTTGATTTATCCTTGTATTTCTTTCACGAGTAGTAAATATTTCTAGGGAACAAACACTCAAATTATGTTAATGCAAATAGTTTATACTGTTACTTATACCACCATCAAGTTAGTTCTCATTCTCGACGTTAATTAATAGGCGAATGATGTTTAATAAGGAAGATATAAAGTCCACAGAGAAAGCTACCGCAAATAGCAATTTGCATTCTGTTAGAGGCGTAGAATTGGCGTTTAACTTCAGACACTTCATTGCATTCAAATGGCATGTTTATAATTCAAATTGAATAGGACTTATGATATATAGCTTTTTGGAATATATATGTATGTATATCTGAAGATATTTCAATAAATATATGAATTACTATTTATTCCTTTTTCATTTTTATTATAATTTGGTAAAAGTAAAACTTGTTTTTGCCTGCGTTTCCGTTTACGTGGTAGGCAATACGAAAGTCGAAAAATATCTAGAATATAAGATATCTCAATTCCGAATTGCACTCAAACGAAGGTTAATTTGAGTGGAAAAGTAATGTAATTAGGTGTGTGACATGGTATTGTTGTTGTGTTGCTTATTTGTACTGGCATAGCAATTTTTATTCTCCTTCAAGAATTATATTATATATTTATATATATATATATATATATATATATATATATATATATATATATATATTTATATATATTTATATATATATATATATATATATATATATATATATATATATATAAATATATATAAATATATATATATATATATATATATATATGTATATAACTTTGTGACCAACACGTCGTCTGTCTGTTTCCAAAAAAAAACACAAAATATACAGTCTCCTTGTGAAAAAGTAATATTACAAAACGTAATTTTTACCTTATTACTTCAAAAATGTTCATCGAAAGGCTATGTACAAATTACATGGTATTGTTATATGTATCTAATTATTTCGAAGTTATGCCATATGTACGTGTAGATACTATGCTAAGTAATCCATCCAAGGCTGTAGCGTTCATTCTATCATAAATTATCTTGCCTCTATAGTAATTGATATATGATAGTTCGGCGGCTGCTTGGATCTGCCAAACACTAATAGCTAATATTGACATCTATATTACAGATATAGAAAGCCTTGTTAATAATTATTAGGTAGTAAGTTTCGCTTAGAGGAAAGTTATGTTAAAGGTTTTTTTGTGCTATTTTGATGATTTGAATAAAGTTAGTTTCTTATATTTAAGTACTAAAAAAAATTACAATGCATGCTTTGTAGTTTTCCTTTAGTCTGAATAAATAGACATACTTTACATATTTTACACTATGTTAAAGTGTTGACAGTAGACTCTATAATTTTACTTATAACTAGCATTGCCCGCGGCTTCGCTCGCTAACTACTACTAAAATGTTAAATTATTATTATGCCAATTTCTATCAAAATGGTATACCAGGTGAGCCTTTTTTTAACCAAATTTTTACTAGACTAAGTATGAAAATTTCCCCAGGAACTATGATTATAATTATCCGGTTATAAGTGAAAATAGTTATAAAATTTTTTTACTCTTACACGCAAACTTTTACATTGCTTTTGATACAAACTGACATGAATTTACTTTTCCGCTAACTTTATTTGTGCAGTTCTTTTCATGCATTATTTTTTTCAAAAATTTTATTTGCATTTTAAAATAAGTATTTCACAAGTTCATGGCGACATCTATTTTTGATTATCTAAATGATAATATTGTTTAATACATAGCAACATAATATTATTGTTTCTTATTTTTCTCAAACGTGTTATTTCAGAAGTTATGAAGTAAAAACTACGTATTGTTCTGGCGTGATTTTACTTAAACCAGTTTTGGTTTATTCTTATAGAGAAACAGACATTTTATCATGACATGTTCAGACAAGCAGACAAAAATATAATAATATCGATAATAATGGCTATTTTAATAACGTTTTCAAAAAAATATTTAATAAACAAATTCGGCTTAGTTACAATTTTATCATGATACGTAGTTATAAATTATATTCTCTTAGATATTGTATTTTTAAAAATAGTTGTATATTTATCGTTTTCTTGTTTTTAACTAAAACAATATTCCATGTTTTATTTGTTACATATTAGTTTCAAACGCACCTACATATGTACGTACCTACAGAAAATCATTTTTGGAATTTTTAATGTAATAAAATATTTGTCAAGAGTTCTTGGTTTATCTATTATATTTCTTTAATGACATATGCCGTAAAAGATATCAATGTCTATTTATTTATAGTAGACGTGTAATTATTACTAGTTACAACAGACGTGTAAGATATTTATATTGATTTGGACCTTTCCTTAAGTAGCGGAAAACATGTCACTTAGACATTAGGTAATTAGTCTTCAGTGTGTCAACTTAGTCTCTTCTTTTATTTTGCAAGCGAAACGAATATCAAGTCTAAGAATGTATAAGAGTTTATATATTGTTAGTAAAAATGCTGAGAAAAGCATTCACTATATTATATGCATGACGAAACATAAAGTGCATAAATAAATGATATTTTGAAGTCATACTTCTTTTGGGTCGTTTGGAAAAAAATATGAGAGTAAAATTTTTACGATGCGCGCGCACACCGACAGGCAATAAGCGACATGACGAAGTTAGCTGATATCTGTGTGTTGCCATAGTAACCGTTTTTATTGTCTGACAAATGATATATAAATATTACATTCTTTCCTTAAATGATATTCTATAAATATATGATTGTAATATACCTAATATGCCTTATTTATTAATTTATCATTCCTTTTACAAACAGAGAGTTGTGACATAGGTACGGGATGTAATCTTTAGCTATTTTTGTTCTGTTACGCCAAAGAAGTATAACTTCTTACGTACGTACATAAGTACACACACGCGTTTTTTACCAGTATTAAATTTCGTAGTAAAAACCTTGATGATGATATTTTAAAACCCATAAGAAAATATAACAGGTGTGTAAACCATGCTTAAAAACGAGCCAGTTTAATAAAGCAAGTCAGAGTAATAGCGTTCGAGATACATAATATAACTTCGTTCTAATGAATGAGTTACAAGGTTGTCACTCAGCAATAGAGCTCTTTCCGACTAATGAAATTACTGCAAAGACTAGGCTGGTACGGTAATTTTGACGAGACTTTCGTGATTCAAAACCGCTAGGAGTGGGTGCTATTATTATTAATTATTTTGCGTAAGAAATTGTTTAAAATGTTATAAATTCTTTAAGTTTATTTTGAATGTAATATTTTGTTGTCAAGAATCTAACATCGATGTAAATAAATATATATTCATTATTTACTTATACTGTTAGATCTATACATATAATAAAATTGTAACTAAGCCGAATCTGTACATTAAATATTTTTTTTAAAATCTTATTGAAATAGACATTATTATCGATACAGAAGCCGAATCTATAGTTTTTAGAATTTTTGTCTGTCTGTCCGTCCGTCCATCCGTCTGTCTGTCTGTCTGTTACCGCATCACAGAAAAACTACTGGAGGGATTTTTATGAAATTTGGTATGGTGATAGCTGGTTATCCGGGTCAACATTAAGGGTACTTTTTACCGCGGGAAAATGTCTAATTTCTGAGAAATTATACAAAAACTGCAACGTGAGTATACTAATATGTAAAACCTAAGAATTTGGTTTTTGGTCATGTGAACGCGGGCGGAGCCGCGGGCAATGCTAGTATAACTATATATTGTTAATTATAGTTTAGAATTGATATTTTGCTAAACAATGTTCGATTATTCATCAGATCAAAAGGATTCATCATGTTTTGTTATTTATAATTTCATATTAATTTAATATTGATTATTTACTATTTATTATTTTATAATATTAATAATAATATTGGATAGTTGTATTTTAAATATTATTTTTAAATGTATTGACATTCACCGTTGGGTAAAATTAGATGTAGAACTTAATGTTAGGGAAATTATGTTTAAATTGTTGTAATTACCATTTAGTAAGGTACTTCGAGAAGTAATCGAAGTAAAGGAAGAATCACTCAAGTTCAATAGGTTTATTTGAATATTCATTATTAACAATATGTTTTCATCTTACAATATCTTCATATTACATGTCTTTAAATTTGTTAAAAAACTATAACAATAGGAATTTTCATTGCTTCTATACTTTAGTAAGCTATTATTTTCTTAGCCACTGTCACTCTATTTGAGTATAAGCAAAATAAATTTAGCACTTTTTCTAATATACCAAGATTGTAAAACTCCAAAGTTATAAAAATTCATAATTGTGAATTTTTTCAACGTACTATCTATATCTAAGCATAATCTATTTTATTACTTACCTTCATTTTTCTTGGGATCATCTTTATGTCTTAGCCCTCGCTATATTATTTAGGTCACCTTTCTAAAGAAATTCTATAAATATTCGTGAAAACCGCATCAAAATCCTTGAAGTAGGTACTGTGGAAGAACTGAACAAAAAGAACTGCACAAAAAGACAGACAAAAATGACGACTTTAGTTTATAGTGAAACTATGGCCTTCTAAAACTTCTTGCTGGCTTTCACGTATGCCAAAGAGAAACAATGGATAGAACTTAATATGGTTGGTCGGCGAAACATTCTAATATTTTTATTTAGTTTTCGTTATAGATATATCTGTCGCTTTATCTAATAAGTTTTGGTAAATATCTTTTATATTTAAATACCTCTTATAAGTTGCAACTTTGCGCGCGCGCCATCTGGTGGTTTCTAAATACTAACCGGAATAGATTGTGAAGTTAGGTTCGGACAGCGCACTCCAGTGAAGCGTCTCTAGAGAAATAAATCTTGAAAAATAACAAATGCTGCATGTCATTTGGATTTCTCATTTGATGTCCAGATGCAATTTTTTAATGCAATTTGCCATATATTAATAATTTTTTTCGTACTTAATTGAAGGTTGCTGGATTAAAGTACCTATCTTTTATATTAGCTAGTGAATCTAGTATTTGTACTATATGAAATTTCCAAAAACTATTTAATATATAACAATGAAAATTACCATTGTTAGACACAGAGTTTGCAACCAGACAAGTAAACAAGCTTTTTTTTAAATTATTTTATTTGTATGCAAAATAATATTATTATAAAAGCCTTAAAGAAGAAAGTATGAATGTTAAAATATTAACCTTTCGCTTAAGTACGTCTTGTAAACAAAAATAACATTATTTACAAAAGTACTGATTAAGTTAATATTAACTTAAGTTCTAGCTCTCGTAATCACTTACTTAGCTTCTAAAAGGCAATATTCTGCACCACTAAGCATCGTGAAGTAGGAAACACAGATCAGATTTATATCAGTTACAGGAATTAAGCCATGAATATAGGTTTATTCCTAGAAATCAAGTGAATCATTCACTTCACAGTATTAATACAACCACATCCAGTCCCAGATCCAGTCAGAGACTATGTGTGTCGATTATAGTGTTTGATTTGCCGTTTAATAGACTTGCCTGTAGAGAATGCTCGGACGTTATTTCGTTTTAGTGTTGCAATTGAGAATTGTCACGTGTGTTGTTGCCTATATCTAATATATTTCAACGAGCAATTCTTGTATATATATATTTTTATTTTAATGAAATTTGGTATACGGGGGTTTCAGGGGCGATAAATCGATCTAGATTAGTCTTATGTCTGGGAAAACGTGTGTTTTTGAATTTTCATGCGGTTGCATTATTCCACGCAAAATATTATGGTCGATAATTTCGCACACTCGGGCATAAGCATCATGGTCATGCGGCCAAGGCGTAAGATTGAATAGGTGTCCGGGTTCGAAACCCGGTCGGATACAAAGGTATAATTTTTTTTGTTTTTTTTTATTTATTCAAGTTTTTAGTTTTTTTTAAAAGAAAATTGTACTTTTGACCAAAAACTCCGAGCGAAGCTCGGTGGCCCAGGTACTTATGTTTATGTAGGGAAGCAGATAAATAATATGTGGCTATCTTTTGTAGCCATAACAATATCTGATCTATTAGGTAGAAATATAAGATCATTGATAGTAAAATGCATCGATCAAAAAAGCACTAGATACCCTATCAGCGACAAAAAATGTCATCACCGAATGTGTGAATTACCTAAGCAAAATTGGTGACAGTTTAAAGAGAACTTTTATATCTACTTAGTACTTTTTTGATCGATGGTAAAATGTCATATTTTAAAGCTTACATGATAATATGACAACTAAATTTTTAATGGTATAGTCTATTCCATATATAATATATAATATGACTATCTCTTTGTACATTCATGTATGAGTTCCATGATTTGATATTTGCTTCACGGTTAGTTTCCTTAGAATTTTAATTAGAACTTTAATAAGACATTGTGCTGTTGAAAATCGTTTCAATTCTATTGCGAAAGGTTTTCCTTTCCTTTGTGCACTGGATTGGATCAGAGCCAACTAGCGTTACTTATCCCGACAAATTCCCAGTAAGTGTGACTTGGCTTGCACCTGTCACTGAATTAGCTGCAAGTAATGACCATATCGAGAGCACACGACTTTGAACTAATCTATTTTGAATCGGTATTACTTACATAAATATCTCATTAATGTTTCGTACCTACAGTAGATATGCCATTAGTCTGCTTAAGCGATTTAAAAAAAATAACGCAAAAAAAAGAAATTGTGAGTTTAGATAATAAAATTCAGAAATTCCAAAACAATTCCACAAAAAATAGATATATCGATAGCAGAAATATTTATCAATAAATATTACTATATGAAATTAAGTCTTAAGTTTCTATAATTTGGTTGTTAATGCTTAAATAGTTAAATGAATTTTACCCATGCACAAGGCACGGATGAAATTAACTAAGTTATGTATTAGATAATAATATATTGTAAAAGCAACATAAAACATAGATATGATACTAACTATTCAAAGATTTCCAACCACTCTGCAAAACGAGCTCGACATGGAATATAAAAACCTGACAATCACAATAGAATATTATAAAGTAAAAAAAAAAGCTTTTATGTCTAAGAACACTAACACAACCGTAAGCGAGCTTCAAATACAAAGCCCGCCTTGTGTCAAAAATGTCAAGATCTTCAAAAGTAGAGTTGAGTTCATTGTACAAATGAAACGATATAGTTTGAGCAATGTCATTTTTATCCTACTTTCTACAGCATTCTTTTAACTTCTACTAATATATATATATATATATATATATATATATATATATATATATATATATATATATATATATATATATATATATATATATATATATATATATATATATACACTTATTTAATATAGATCTAAATTTCTATTTTTCCATATAAGTAATTCATTTTGTAAATTATTTTTCCTGAAACACCTTCAGGATATTTTCGCTAAAAGTTTTAAGAGTAATAATGTTTATTCGGAATAAACGACAGAATGGTACGCTTCACAAATGGACAAAGTGCCCGGCGGCAAACACTGGAGTCTCACTTTTTACATTAAAATAAAAGTTGTAGCTTACAAATGATCGCCAAACGAGGAACGAGGAAAACTCTTATCTTAGGGTCCAATGCCCTCGCATACAAATATTATTTTTTCATATCATATGTGTGGGTGTGTATGTTCACATGCGTGAGTGTGTATTATTTGAAATTTCACCTCATAGGTGCTTAAATACTAGAATAACTTATATAATATATGAGAATTTAGGTTTTGTTTATAGTAATGCAAAGATATCTTATGCGCGTTTTTTTATATCACTAGATGTTCATAGTTTATATTAATGTTATATTTTATGGATGTGTATAATTTTTTATTAATTTTGCAGCGGTTATATAGGTATATGGCTTTTGTTATGGTAAAGCAGACATGTTCATAAAGTAGCAGTATCATTTACATAAGCAAATAATTTTATATCTTAAGGATTCACAATTTTTTTTTGTATTGACTGCGTATTCGCAGCATTGGCCTAAGGATAATTTTTGGGGTACACCACATATAAAATACTGTATATTTGTGTAGTTATGTTTGACCCGCACAGTTTGTTTTCAGTCTTTTAAGTAATTAATAACTTTTCTAAATACTCCTGCCTAAAAGGCAATCACTATCTTTCATACATTCTAGCTTATTCAGTACGAGCGGTTTTGAAGCAAAATCAAAAGTATATGGTAGGAATATTGCCTTAGATATTTTAACAAAGGTATCACCGACAGCCCACCCTGAAGAATGTAACTATAGGTCGAAGAATAATCAGCTTATATCTAACTGCAATGAATTGAGTTTGTGAAAGTAACTATAAAAAATCTTGGCCTTAGCAGATTGCTCTCAATCTTAATATTCCAGGCTTTCGGTAACCTTGAAAGCCATTAGCCCACTAGTGGCACTCCCTATGCTGAAAAAATCTCAGTTGGAATGAGTTAAGTACAAGCTCGTGAACAACAGGGGACTAATAATTAAAATAGACTAATTGCGGAAAAGGTTGTTTTAGAAGAAATCAAAGAAGAATATACTATTTATAATAAGTTAGACTATTACTACTACTATTAATACTACTAGACTTAGACTATTTAAATTAAGTTATTATTTTTATTATTGTAGTTTAAGAAATAGGCATCCAAACTAAAAAAATACGAATATTGAGCAAATACGAGTATATCCTTATTTGTCAATACATACATTGTCCTTGTTTATCTATCCAGCAATGATATAAGTAAGGAAACAGAAAATAATCCAAAGGGATAAAATATACGTGCATTATAAAGGATTTTAAACTTCAGCTCGTTTTCTAATTTAAAATTTGCTATCATGATAACGGACGTGTGAAATATGCATTTTTTAAAATGAAACAATTGCTTATTATTCAATTCTGTAAATAATGTGATTTGTTTATTATGAATTCGTTATTAAAATAAAATATCTTTTTCATAAATATTTAGATTTCTGATTTAATTAGAGACAGTATAATTGATTTTTTTGATTTTTAAATTTTAACAACGTTCGCCTCTTTAAACTTGAAACTAATACCTATTGCTCGAAGCCACAATTTGTTTAGATGTGTGCCATCACATTATATAAAATAAACTAGCTTTGCCCGCGGCTCCGCTCGCGTTCAGATGTCCAATAACCAAATTCTTACGTTTTACATAGTAGTATACTCTTACATTGCTGTTTTTGTATTTTTTTCTCAGAAATGAGATATTTTCCCGCGGTAAAAAGTCCTAAAAATCCTATATGTTGACCCGGATAACCAGGTATCACCGTACCAAATTTCATCAAAATCTGTCCAGTGGTTTTCTCGTGATGCGGTAACAGCAGACAGACAGACAAAAGTTCTAAAAACTATAGATTCGGACTCTGTGTCGATAATAATGTCTATTTCAATTAGATTTTCCAAAAAATATTTAATGTACAGATTCGACTTATTTACAATTTTATTATATTTATAGATTAAAGTTCACAAGTCTTTATTTCTAGCAGAATACATACATACTGTAAAGTGTACATGTATAGTAAAGTTTTATTTTATTGTAGTGGACATGAGTTGGAGAACCGCCAAAATTGTTTTACTGTATTTGTCCATATCGAGCTTGTAGCAAGAACATAATTCACACCCGTTAGATCAGTGTTTATTAAATCTTTACTACTAAGTACTCCATTTCAATCGTTCGATTTGTTCAGTTATTTATAATATACCAGCAATGCCCGTAGCTTCGCCCGCGTTCAGATAATCAAACACCTAATTCTTAGGTTTTACATATTAGTATACTCTTACATTGCAGTTTTTGTAATTTTTCTCAGAAATTAGATGTTTTCCCGCGGTAAAAAGTATCCTAAATTTCATAAAAATCCCTCCAGTGGTTTTTCTGTGATGCGGTAAGAGACAGACAGGCAAAAGTTCTAAAAACTATAGATTCGGCCTCTGTATCGATAATAATGTTTATTTCAATAAGATTTTCAAAAAAATATTTAATGTACAGATTCGGCTTAGTTACAATTTTATTATATGTATGGAAAAACCAGTTTTATTTAGGAAACCACATTTATTTTTACATAGTTATGTACTTACAGTGTTATTTAGAGTATAATTGCAAATACAAAAAACACATATTTACACAGTTTTGTATAAAGTTTTTTTGGTCCAAGCTGGTTTTATACATCTGCAACTTATACTTGTGAGCCTGAAAGATACGTTTATAAACTAATTCAAATTGGATGAGATTACTAAAAATAATTCATATAAAATTTGCTACAATAATTTAAAAATGTCTTTTGAACTTTTGGTATATTTTTTATTAGAAAGGCTGTAAACAAGCGTACGACTCGTCTCGTAGTAAGTTTGTAGTAACCGTAGCCAATGTTTCTACGAGTGCAGCAAGTTTTGAAATAATTAAAATGAAGGAAAAGGAGCTCTAGAACTGTCATTTTTTGAAAAACTTTCAATGGTGCCTGTTCTGCTAATTTACTTCAATATTCTATGAGATATAAATAAAATAAATAAATAATAAATAAATAATGGTAAGCTACGAGGCTTGTGTTATGGATACCAGGGGGCTTAGCCATGTTGACTATCTACAATCGTTAACGATTTAGAAAACTAATGAAATGTATGGGCATTACGTATTTTTAACGTTATGTCACGTGGTCAAAACGATCGAATTGAAAATTCGTAGCCAAGTTTACAAGCTACAGAGTTCGTTCTAAAAATAGAAACGAACTGAGCGATTCTACAATGTGGATTACAAGATCTCATACAAAATGGTAGCCAAGTTGCACATTTGACAAGCGCTTGAGAATTCAAATCTAAGTTCTTGAACGCTATCTAAACGAACGGCGAGACCCTGCAGTTAACGCTAAAAAAATGGCGTCATTAGAATCAGCTGCTTTAAGACTAAAAGAAGTGTTTTGTTAATTCGCGTTAGTTTTGGAAAACCTTTTATTTTTAAACTTTAAGATTCCTTTACTTCAATTTAATTACTAAGAATTTACAGTTACAGCAAGTTTAATTATTATTCTACTAGTCAAATTTGTTAATAAAGTATAATCGTGTAGTTTATAATTCATTTAAATCTCTAATTTATAGAAAAAGAAAATATATAGTGAAAAAAATATCGTTGGAACTAAAGGTTGAATAAATATTATGGATATTATAACTTTACTTTAATTCAAACCGAAATAAATTTTGTTTTGTTTTCTGTAAAAAGTGATTATATCTTTATTTACAAAATGGTTTAGTTAAGTATTCATTATTTGTTTTTTTTAGTTTATATTTCATTATCATTAATTCTTAAAAAAAATATAAGGCATGTCAATCAGTCAATTTAAATTAATTATAATTATTATTAATTTAAATTGAATTGAAGGTTGAATATGTCATGATTAGAAAAATATATAATATAGCATATTGGATATTGTAAGTTTAATTTTGGTTCAAATATTTCTTTTTGTTTTCTGTAAATGAAATAGTAAACTTTTGAAATAGTAAATAATACCTATAATCTGCTATATAAGTACAAACCTTATGTAATTATAACAAGACATATTAGACCTAAATATTATTATTAATTTGATTAGACCTCTCAAGTTCTTTTTTCACAAAAGATAGGTACTTATTTATATTTTGAAATTTATTTATTTTTGAAATGTAAGGATGGACATTTTTTTTATTTAGTTGTGACATTGTGAATATTTTAATTAGATGAACAATAACAAAAGAGAAATTATTTCTAATTTAGTTACCTACCTTAAAAATATTATACCTCATTTTTTAAATCAAATATAAATAAAAAAAAAAATATAAATCTTATCAATTGTATTGACATTCCATATCCATACATTCCATATATCCTTTTTGTTTGTCATGTTATCATGTACATGCGCATCATTTCTTACAAATACGAATGCGAATGTCAAAAATATAATATTTAAAATGTAAATATATACCTACTTAATAAGTAATTGTAAAAATGAAACAAATATCTGTATTATAGTAAATGACTTTATTATTATATGTATAAATTTATTGTAAAGAAATTGAGGTTGTTAGTATACATAACTGCCTGTGCTTAGCTGATCTTAGCCAATACTTAATTTTTATAAATATATTTTAAATTCTTTTCCTTAAAATTAAAATTTTTTTCTTTTCAATTTTTATTTAAATTTACATTTTCTACCTTTAACTTACTTTGAATACATCTATATATACATATATTGTTTGTTGACATATGAACAAATATTTTATCAGCAGGTAGTATATTTGAAGTTGTGTGAAAAAGATGAATATATTCATATAATTATTTTTGTTTCTTTATACTATACTTATAGTAAATATTTATTGTACCATATGATTGTTTTGCAGCTGTTCTAATTAAACTAAAATAGTTAAGTATATATTATGTTAACATTAGTCTTAGCTTGAATCATTATAGATGTCAATAAATAACCGCTTATACCTATAATAAAAAGTATAATTTTATTGAGAGCTTTTCTTGAGAATTTTAATAATCATTGATTTAACTTTATTAACTCCTCCACCAATGGAGTTGACTCTCCCAACTTCTGCTATAGACGGTCTGCCCTTATCCTGCCATAGCCCCTTGCTGAGGCCTTATTATATCACCATGGCTATAAGTTGAAACTATTTTAGAGAAACAAAGGATCAATTCATTAAGCAAACAAGTGAATACAGTCGTTTTGGATTTTTTTCCTATGCAAGTAGTAAACCTACTATAGTTTATTTATTTTCAAAGGCTTACTAACTAAATTTACATAGTGACATGAGTTAACACATTATTACCTTTCTATTTTCTTTATAAATTTAACTTAAAAGTAGGCACAGCATTTTTAGAAATATTTTATTTAAATTTTATGTCTGTAGTAAAACAAAAAATATGAATTGGTAACTAGTGGCCATTCGAGTTGTACAAGAAATGAACCTTATTTTAATATATAAATACAATTTCTCTTTAAATAAACTTAGGCTGTGAGAGAAAATGTCTATATTAAATACATTACTAAAATATACGGTTATGCAATTAAAGCCTTGTAAAAGGAGCCTCGTATTTTTCTAGTTCTCGAGTAGGTATGACAAAGACTAAACAACAAAGGGAAATTTTTGAGTAATAAGATTAACTAATAATATACTTACCTTTCCATGAATTCCAGTAGAGGCGAAAATCGTTCCGGACTCACTCGTGATCTGGACTACACCCTCAATATAATCATTTATATAAATTCCGCACTGTAATATCAACAATATAAATGTTATACACTCAGTACCCCAGCCAGAAATGTGTTGATATCCAGCTAACTACAACATTTTAACGTAAAGCTCAAACAAAATTCAAAAGTCAAATAAAATTTTCAATGGACTCTTTTAAAGCAAAACTATTTTTTTAAAGTGACAAGTTACATTACGAGACACATCATTTTGTTATATAAAAATAAATTTATTACTCTGAAGGAATACTATACTTACTCAAGCGACGATTGTAAATCACTTAACAACCACTTCATAGGTGCTGAACAAAAACGCCAACCCTGCATCGACCTCACTTAAGCTGCATTCTTGACGTATATAACATACTTTAAAATTACAATATTTAACACTGAAGTATTTCCATTATAATTCACTCGCTTTTTTAATCACGAAACAAAACATAGTATTTTGATTTTTAAAACAAGACTGTGACTTAACGTGTATAGGAACGCTCTCAATAGATAATTTTTCGATCCACATTGTAGAATTAACGATTGACACTGTAGACACTAGTTTTGTTGATATGGCTAGCATCAAATCGTTTTCTAAAATAGCTATCGACAACTCGCTACCAATGATAGAAAGAGATTAGATAGGAAACGTTTGTAACATGGCTAAGCCCTCAGATAGTTGATACACTACACATATATAACTTTTTTAATACATACATATTATAAATATATAGTCTTAGCAGCTTCAGCTGCCTCAGCAAGGTTCTACCGTACCTATATATATATATATATATATATATATATATATATATATATATATATAATTTATGATTCAGAAAATACAAGTTCAAAGAACCTCAAAAGTAATAATTCCATCCACGTATTTTTAAACTTATATTAGAAGACCTTCGAAGAAGCTATTATATATATATATATATATATATATATATATATATATATATATATATATATATATATATATATATATATATATACATATATACTATTTAATATAAAAATAATTTCAAAAGATCTGAAAATATCGCGTAATGTACCTTCTTATAATATAAAATATACTTATATTTAAATGTCACATCATGTGATTTTGTATGTACGCATTATATGAAACCCTGAGTAAAACGGGGAGTTCAAGCTATCTACTTCATTGATTTAAATAAATTAATCGAATTTTACTTGTACAGTCAAAGTCAAACGTAATTATTCGAAATAATAAAATTATGAGAGAAATTTTGTGAGGTAATATAATATACATATTGTGTACTACGTAGTAATTAATCTAAGGACCTATTCCTTCACAAATATCTTCTTTTTTTTTCATATAGTTTGTACATAAATATTCATCGAGACATTTATCAATGATTTGTTTCATGTGTTCTAAATAAGGCTCGATGAAAAGATATTTTCTGTACAAGAGTCGCAGCTGGTAACAGAAGTTATTAATATCGCAAAAGCACAGCAAGCACCTTGACTTTAATATTCTAAAAGCAGCCTCTTTCTTGTGCACAATGCATTTGCATCAAATTTCGCCTGAATTTTTTGTTACTTTGACACCGTTTTTCGATAACTATTAAGATGCAGTAAGAAATAGGCTTGATTGAAAACAAACTATTAAGTAGAAGTTAAATTTATTATCTCACAGAGAAAACTCGTTTTACGCATGTAACTTTTATTTGTGATTTGATTTTAACATTTGACGTGACTCGGAGAGTACAGCACGTTCTGCCATCGGTCCTGAGCCTTATTTCTCACCGGTGGTGTTGTATTATCGTCCTATCCGAATTTGGGAGTAACAGGAACCGAGAGTGCACTTGTATCTGCACATACACTTGTGTACTATGATATTATCTAGATACGTACTAGATACGGCTAGCATTGACATTGGCCGTCGAGGCCGAAATCAGTCGAGAGGACATTATCTTACGATTTTTATAACAGTAATAACTTATTTTTAGGTCAAATGGAAAATTTCCACCGTAAGGTATGATTTTTGATTTCTTGAAATTTATATAGAAACACCGTAATATATTTGCTTAACGATGGTGTATATGGTATATAATATAGTGATTAAAAATCATTTAAAAATGAGTTCTTAATTGGCGAACATATCTCGTAACATGCCTACGCATAAAAATAAAACGAATCGAGCACTTCCTCATATTTTGAAGTCGGACGAAAAATAAGTGGTAGACTGTCTACGCGGTTCAACGGAAGAATCAGCTCCGCTTTTAGGTTATCTATACTATAATAAAACAGTAGAGGTCGAATGTCTGTACATAGCAAAAAAATGCTACAAACCGAGTCAGGGGATGTAAGAAGACAAATAGAACAAATCCACATTTTTCTCAAATTTTTTGTTTCTCTGTCTGTTTGTCTGTTTAAACAGGCTAATCTCCGAATCTATTGGACCGATTTAAATGAAATTTTGCATGGTGGTACCTTATATCCCCGAGCAATATCTTAGATAATTTTCATCCTAGGAAATTAAAGAGTTCCCGTGGGATAGTTAAAAAACTATAGTATCTTATACAGCTTAGTACACAACAACTTATGCGCCTAATTTAGTAAAATTTAGCATTCTGATACCTTATATTGCCAGTTAAACAACAGGTTACTTTTCATCCCGGAAAAATGAATGGTTCCCGTGGGAACTAATAGATCTCTATTAGTATTTTTCTAGAGGTGAACCCGAGCGAAGCGAGGGTGAGCCGCTAGTCTATTTATATGAAGGTATAGTTGAAATATTATTAAATAAGTTTAAAGTTAACTGGAATTTTACGTTTCTTTTTGCATTTTTCGATGTTTAACAACAACGTCCTTAATTCTGCTAGTTTTAAACTTGTAAGTAAAACTAACTTTTATATAAACGTTTATTTCTTTAAAATCGAAGGGGTGGATAATAAATTCAATTAAAATTCATCATCGAGATTAGTAATTTTGCTATCGTTATTATTTTAAAGTGATCAAATACGCATTGTTAAATTTTATTATTATTAAACATTTTAACAATTAGTATGAAGATATAAAAATTAAAGCTTATAACTGTAGTAGCAATTACCTAAAGCTTATAATATATTGAACAGTATCTGTGGTATAATCTATTTATTTGCAGTGCGTTTAAAATGGTGAGTGTAAAAGCTTTCAATCGCGTGTTCGCTGACAGATAGCAATCTGCGGGCAGTATGCGTTGCCTAATTAATAGCGTAGTATCGCGTGGAAGCCGACCACTTGTCTTGGCAGCGGCGGATGTTAAGAAGAGTTGCAAGCTATGCCGACACCTTAAATGTTTTTAAGGAACACAGTGTTTATTTTTTAAAAGTTGTTAGATAACATTTTCCTACTATATATGGTAATGAGAATATATGTATGTATTTTTATCACTTTTTCACTATATCGCTGCTGAAACTACATAAAAAGTTTGTTAATGCAAACGTATATAATTTTCATTCAGAATATACAAGTCTGAGAAATAGTAATTAGTATTATTTTTTTATTCGATAAATATTATTAAGCTTAAAATTAACTGGAATTTTACGTGTTTTCTTGCATTTTTCGAGGTTTATCATTAATAAGTGTGTGAAAAAATTTGGCATATTTGAGTAGGTATATATTGAGCCTTTATATTATATAAATAGGAAATTAGATTTTTCCATGGTTTTATTTGCAATTTAAATTCATTTTTTTAAGCATAATGAGAATGTTTTGTTTAAATCTAAACGATAAATTAATATAAAGTTTTACACTAAATAAGTTTTAAATTTTACCACACGCGTGACTTTGCTGTGGCTAAGATAAATTGCAAGAGACGGCATTTTCACACTCTGGTAAAGTCGCTAGCTAAGCTATCCATCGATATTTAAAGATTTAAAAGCGATCATCGCCATATTACGTCCAATATAGAGCATGTCTTATTTGATAAGGATTTATATAATAGAATATCTTTATTTTACGTATCACTAAGCGACATTTTGATAACCGAATTGATTTTTATGATACATGTTCTTTCAAAAATAAATGTGATTATTAATAAATATCAATTAAATAAATAAACAAATATCATGAAATTTCTCTTGATAGTATATTATTATTAACAAAATTTGGGTAATTATTACAATGTGTCACGTTTTTTTTATATTATAAATAATGTAGATACTCCTGCCAATCTCACTACAGATGTCAGGTACGCCTTCTGCGCAGGAGATATTATAGTGCAAAAGCGTATGCACGAGCACCGTCTTATTTTTTTTATTCTTAAACTTCGATGGGACAACAATTCAACACAACCTGGGACACACACACACACACACAGGCGCAGGACCAACAGTTTTAAGTGATCTCCGGGCCCCGGGACTGGGGGATCTATACACAGATTTTTTCCAAATTCCCAACTCTGAGCTACACAGAATTTCTTAACATTAAAACTAAATACTTGGCCCGAGCCGGAATTCCTTGGTTGAACCCAGGACTTCCGGATCTGCACCAGTACATGGTAGCCATATGCATATAGACCGAGTGTTAATATTATAAATAAATAGTTTATAATATATTAAACATAAGTATGCCACAGTTAATAAGAAAAGATAACTAAAAATTGTGAAAAATTCTACTAATATGGTACACGTAATTTAATATTGCATGACTAGCGACTCATCCTGTCTTCGCTCGGGTTCGTCCGTAGACACGTTTTAACGGTTAGTATGGATTCGATAGACTATAGTATTATATTAAATATAACCTTCCTCAATGAAAGGACTATCTAATGCAAAAACAATTTTTCAACTCTGCCTTTATATAATATAAATATATATTTTCGATGTCTGATATCTGCTGGCTTGTCTTATAGCAGTGATCTTTCTATTTTTAGTCTCACTCATTTAACATCGGATGGCTCAAGTAAGCCTCCATAAGAGTGTAAATTATAGTAAATAACTTGTTAATAAGAACATACGAAGGAATATCTATAATATCATGATTGGATTCGTGTTACTTGCCCTGCTAGTAGATATATAGATTGATGATACTGCATTCATGTCTTTATGCAACCAATCACTGGAAAGTGGAAATTCGAAAAGATTAAACATATTCAGTCGAGCCCTTTTAAACTCCATTGAAAAAGTAAAATTAACAATCAAACAGTTTATCTGCTTGCAGATCGCTCTTGAAACGCGGAATGGTAATTCAACGCAGATACTTTTTGATTAATTATAACTATAGTTCACGTAAACAGCACTTAAAATATTACTTTACATTTCATACTTAGCAGTAGAAAGTTCACGTTGAATAAAGTTTATTACTAGCGACGTACGATGTCCCTAAGTGCGTTTTAAATTGATAAAAATAGTTATAGTGAGTGTACCTTAGAAGATAGACACATGCATTATTTTGATGTACTTTTGAAGTTTAGTCAGCTTCAGCCTTATAAGTAAGTCGTTGACAAAACAGTCTCATAGTTAAGTTGTAGAATTTTTTTACAAATTATATGCTCAAATCTTTTCCGCTTATAACTATTTAGTTTTATTACTAAAAACCGTAGCAAAATCTGTTGTGTGATTCTAAATAACCAGTCGAAGTAGAAGACTGATAGTTATAAGTATAGTCCGAAAAATAGGGGTACTCTTGCGTAAATTCCCAAGAAGCTGAAAATTTACATGAACGTTGGGAATACCATTATAATGAAATTGTAAAAAGTCCCCATCGATTCCATGTATGCAAAAAAATTATACAAGGTCAAAGTTCTCGAAAATGGGTTTTTTGGATTTTTTTGCGAAACGGTTAGTTTTATGAATAAAATAGCTCAGACTATGATCTACAATTTTTGTCTTATTCTCATTAAATTAATATTAATGATTCATGCCTAATTTTTTGCACACATGAGATCGATGGGAACTTTTCACAATTTAATTATAATGGTATCCCTAATTTATGCAAGGCGAATGTCTATTTTGACTGGACTAATATTATATTAATATGTGCAATAATTGATTGAAATTTTCGTATGAAGAACAGCTCGTCCGAACTAGTTATTGTATTTTCCCGTGATAATGAGAGATTTTCCTGAAGTACGTACTTTTACGTTAAATGTTGACCCGAGTAATAAGTTGTCGCTACACAAAATTTACTTATAATTCCTTATTAATTAATACTTTTTGCGTAAAAACAAACAGATAAACAGACAAAAATTTCAGCAGCTATTGTATTGTCAATATTCTGTATACTGCACGGTACAGTCATTGTTTTTAAAAAATATTTCGTGTACCAATTACGATTTGTTACTTTTTTATTATATGAGTATATTTAGACAGATGATATCTAAGCTGTAATAACTGTAGTTTCCTCAAAATCTCAGAGGTTAAACCTTCATATGTTTAGAGAATAATAATTAAAGTTTGCGGATAATAAACAGACCTCTGCTAATAATTAAATGGCTTGATTTCCTCTACTAACTCCTTGATATACATATATGCCTATATGCATGTATGTTTGTATTTTAGAAGAATTTATGATTGAATTTAAATGAAATATATTGTGAAATAATGAACTAGCCATAGCTACGGTATAAATATCTACAAGATTGTTACTCCAGTAAGGAGACTTAGAAGAAGGCCTCTTTTTTAACGTTGGGAAATAAAACGTATACCACCTGCATGCATACAGGTGGTCATGTGGAGCTCACCGGCAAAGCCAGTACTATTTACTAAAACCCAACCGAACCTCCCTCGTCTTAATGGGGCGAGGCAGGATCGTTTACGCACTTAACCACGACACCTCGATGGTAGCCATAAGGAAGCAGCTCACACAACCACAAGGTTGCTCCCACGGTCCACTTTGCTATATTAGGCAAGTACCTGAAGCACACTGGCCACCGAGGTGGGCCGCTTCCCAGCGCTTTTCTTGGCTTCACACCCGGCTGGATAGCCGGACGTTAACAGGCCCGCCCACTACGATTTTAATTACATATACATAAACAATATTAAATAATAGTTACAAAATATAAAATTATATTTCTAGATGAATAAAGAAGTATAAAAAACACGTATTTATATATACAAAAAACAAATTCAATAAAAGATTACAAACCAAAAATGAAACCTTTACGTATATTAAATCAATCGAAAGATTTACATCAAAGCTTAAAAGCAAAAGCCTTCGCCGCGAAAAAGTGAATTACTAAGTTTTCTTCTTTACAAAATTTACAAAAGGGAATTGTTTTGTATTTAGCCCGAAAATTATAAATTTCTAAGAAGCTCTTTGAAAATACAATTATCCATACTTAAGAGAGCGCTACATTTTCCTCTATTTAATAATTAGATTGCTAAGGTAATTATAATAATTGCTTTTAGAGACATATTAAATTAACCCTTTTAAGGAGGAATACGAATTTGACGATTTTACTTAAACTAAAAAGTGTTTTATTTTTATTTTCATAAAAATACAGTTAAATAAATAAAAAAAATATTGTTGAAAAATATTTTCTATCTTGTGACGTAATGGATAATTATTTTTGCTGCATAATACCTATCATATCTATTCTAGGTTTATTATACTAATATTCTACCTTCGCCAAAAATCACGAGCCCCACCTCCCCCCACCCCCCTCCCTGTACGTGAGGAATGGTTGTATGAATCATACAAATACATTCCGATATGCTTATTATGTTATTTAACTAAAACGCAATACGCCAATATTATTTAGAAGTTTAATTTTGCGAAAGCATTTTTTTGGATAGGTCAGATTTAAAAACGTATTTTAGCGATGGTAAGTTACAATTTTAGTTCGTGTCGGAAGAAAAATCGTGGCGCGCCGAGGTGATTAGTATATTGCACTAGACCTGAGGGAGGTGGAGGCGGGTCACTGGTAGTTATATAAGTATACAGCACGAGTTTAGGTTAACACAAAATTGCTTGTTTTTGTAGCCTATAGGTTGTAATATTATAAAATACAGTCTTTAGAGAAATGGAAAGTGAGTAACAATACTTACATTGATTGCAATATGTGAACTAAACATTATAATAGTCATTTTTTTAATACTGTCTTAGGTGTATGCGAATATTTGACATTAAACTTAAATTGTTATTGCGGGTCGAATGTAAAACATATCTCTCCCTCTCTCTCTCTTTCTCTCTCTCTCTCATGACCATGATTCCTGTAAAGCATCCAAATCGTCGAGAATCAAAAATCATAATGAAAAGCGAAAATTATTTATTATTAAATGGAACATTTATATTTTCAACTTATGAAAAAAAATTACAAATTTAATTTATGAAGTGAAACTGTAATTTGAAATTCGATAAAACGGAAACGAAACGGAATGCGACACTAAAAAGAGACAAACAAATAAATATATAGGATTACTAAGCCGCCGAGAGAATGAGATAGAATACATTGTCATGTTGCCTGGTAACTGTTGTTACTGTCTGACAAATACATACATAATACTAGCATTGCCAGCGGCTTCGTCCGCGTTCAGATGACCAAAAATCAAATTCTTAAGTTTTACATATTAGTATACTCTTACAATGCAGTTTTTGTATTTTTTCTCAGAAATGAGATATTTTCCCGCGGTAAAAAGTATTCTATATGTTGACCCGGATTACCAGTTATAACCATACTAAATTTCATCAAAATCCCTCCAGTGGTTTTATTGTGATGCGGTAACAGACAGACAGAGTTGGGAAGTTGGCGGTGTTCCACCCCCGTGCCTCGGAGAGCACATAAAGCCGTCGGTCCTGCGCCTTAACTCTCACTGGTCGTGTCGAGCAGTCATCCCGCCGGAGTATGAGAGTGACAGGAATAGAGAGTGCACTTGTGTCAGCGCGTACACTTGTTCACTATAATATCTCCTGCGCAGTTGGCTAGTCTCTATGAGATTAGATGCCGTGGCCGGAATCAGTCAGGAGAACATCATCATCATCATATGAATAGATTAAACTTCACTTCTACCATGTGCGAATTGCACACAGACGCACTATTTTAGTATTATTACTTTTCGAATTCAACCTCAAATAGTGGTTTCAATATTTTTTTGAAAAATATTAAATCCCTTGGGATAGAAAAAAAATGGATTAAGTAACACAATGCACAAATAAAAATAGACAAATATTCAAAATAATAGAAATATTATTAGATAATATATTTGAAAAAATCAATATTACGTAACAATATTTAAAACATAAAAAGCTGTCCTATTGTCTGCAACTCTCAGAGCAATTTACTAATCAAATGTCTACTTACTCTTAACTGAACTTAACATATTAAGTAAATGTATATTACAAATAACATATGTTGATTCAATAATATCTGCAATATAATAATAAAATAACATAATAAAGAAACAAAAAAAAAAACAAGTTAGCGCTTAACCTTAAAAGTTCGTTGTTTATGTACAACGTAGCAAAATAGCTTTTATAATATCTTTTTTGTATTAATATACAATAAGTTTCATGAGCCGCTAATACGTTGTACACGACGACATGATTTAATTCCATTTTATAATAAATGAAAATGCAAAATATGTTGAACAAAAATCATATTCTTCATACGTTGAAGCCTTACCTTCCATATGGAGCCGTTGAACAATGGGACGATTTGAACCCTCGTTTATACCATGCCATTCATATTTATTGGCTCAAGTTTTATGGGATGTGGTACTATAGCTTTACACCTTCCAGTTTTTATTTCTGGCTGAAATTAATGTATACGATACTTGTTCTTTTTCTTGTGTGCTTCTTGCCTTGTTTCGGCGAAATCGTTTATTTACTAAGGCGCCAAGGAAATGTTGGCGATATTGCGGAAGGGTAAGTACCCTGTAATTTTCTCTTAATTTTTATATATAGCTACTATTAGAGTTGACATATTTGAAGTTCTCTTCAATAACAATCTACACAACTATACTAATAAGAAATTCGAACATAGCATTAAATATTTTTTGAAAAATCTTATTGCAATAGACATTATTATCGATACAGAGGCCGAATCTATAGTTTTTAGAATTTTTGTCTGTCTGTCTGCCTGTCTGTATGCCTGTCCGTCCGTCCGTCCGTCCGTCCGTCCGTCCGTCCGTCCGTCCGTCTATCTGTCTGTCTGTTACCGCATCACAGAAAAACCACCGGAGGGATTTTGATGAAATCTGGTATGGTGATAGCTGGTTATCCGGGTCAACATATAGGATACTTTTTACCGCGGGAAAATATCTCATTTCTGAGAAAAAATACAAAAACTGCATTGTAAGAGTATACTAATATGTAAAACCTAAGAATTTGGTTTTTGGTCATCTGAACGCGGGCGAAGCCGTGGGCAATGCTAGTTATATAATAAAATTCTGAAGACTGAGTCGGATCTGTACAGTTATTGTATTATCGATACAGAGGCCGAATCTATAGTTTTTAGAATTTTGGTCTGTTTGTCTGTCTGTCTGTTACCTCATCATGGGAAAACCACAGATTTTGATGAAATTTGGTATGATTATAGCTGGTTATCTGGGTCAACATATAGGATACTTTTTACTGCGGAAAATATCTCATCACCGAGAAATCTATACTATACGTTAAAACGTTTAAAATATAAAAATAAAAAGTACCTCTTCTGAGCTACTTTTTGTTCTAACACATCAAGTGGTTTACGAGATATTACTTATATGTTGTTTATCTTTATTATATGTGTAGTAGTGTAGTAAATAAATTCAGTAATTTAAAAACTGTAACATAAACTTACATATTTTTATTTGCAGACTGTATTTGTTTCTGAGCGAAATGTATACCTATGTTAAAATCACAGTGTTTTGGCTGAATAAAAAGAAGATCTTGAATCTCTTAAAATTTTTACATTGCGATGAATTCAAGCCAGAGGAGAGAGAGCACAGAGGGATTTTGAGAAAAAGCATTAAAACAGCGCGTTCCATAATGACGTGCTATTCCACTATGTGTGTTGGTGCAGTTTTAGGTAAATGGGGTCGTTTGGTTTTTTAGCTATAGACCGTCGTCCTGTTTTAGTGGAACTAAAAAGACTAAATGTTACATAATGATTTTGCTAGTTTGTATAAAACATGAAAACATAACACTTTCTTAGATTAACGCGAATATTTGACATTTTAAATAAAACTATTTTTTCGGATTTTTTCGTGGATTTATTTGGATTTTTGGTTCCCGACGTTTCGAATGCTTTACAGCAATCATGGTTTCTCTCCCGTGACCATGAATGCTGTAAAGCATTCGAAACGTCGGGAACCAAAAATCCAAATAAATCAGCGAAAAAAATCCGAAAAGATAGTTTTATTTAAAACATGAAAACATTTTTGATTACAGTTGGAATAACTATGCCACTTACGGAGAATTTTGACATATTACCTACCAATGTAGAGTATCTCTACTTTGATGTTTATAAATCACCTATTTATGGTATTATTTATCTTCACCACGTAAGTACAATAAATAGTACAATATGATAACTATAATATAAGCTAACATTATGTTATTTAAAAAAAATATTTTAAATATTGAATGATTTTTACAGATATATTACAAGCCTGCTACTTGTATAATAGATGGTGTCATGGATACTATTTTAGCTGCATTTATTGCCTCTGCTAGTAAGATATAAAAAAATAGATATTTATCTCAATCAAGTCATATTGCGTATTAGCGATCTTGCTGATCTAATTTACATTACATAATTAGTGGCGTAAAATTACTTTCATGACAATAATTTCATTAGAAATGTCAAGTGTGTTATATCTTAATTCGAGCATTTATTTCACAAAACTAAATAATTTCGTGAACACGAATGGTGCAACACTTAACTACTAATAATTATGCGAATTAGTCGCGAGATGCACGTTATCTGATTTGTCGATTTATTTAAGAACTAGCGACTCACCCTCGCTCTGTTCGGGTTCGTCCCTAGGTTGATTCCCCATACAAACTTTCATCCCCATTTTCACCCTTTAAGAGATGATTTCCTGGATAACAAGTACCCTGTGTCCTTCCTAGAGTCTCAAACTATCTTCTTACCAAATTTCATCTTAATCAGTTCAGTATATCCAGAGACTGCCCCCCACAACTTCACAAGCTCACAAACTTTACCTCTTTATAATATTGTAGTATTAGTATAGATTAAAGATAACGACAAAGATAAAAAATAGATAAAGATGTTGATAATTATTAAATTAAGTTAAAAGATAAGGTAAATTAGTTAAGTGAAATTAATTTAATCCATGAAACTAAATTCGGAATCTTTTAGCTTAAAGTTAATACAATTAATGGAAAATATTTAATACCTAAGGCCTTATGTATGTTTATTGTACATTAATATAGCATGTGGTAAATCACCATCAAATTGTTAAAAATAATTCGTGCTTAGTAAAAGCTCTATAATCAATTCCTATACCATATAGTCTTTATGTGAACTGATCAATTACGTTCATACATTTTAGCACCGAAAGTACATACTTACATTTACGTCTGTACATTTTAAATCAACTACTGTCAGGTCTATTCCTTTTACTGATACCATTATATGTATGTACTACCTACTATTTTATCAACTCATATATTTAAATATTTTTTAACTGTAGGTCCTTAAAATTCTATTTAGTTCTTAAGTGACTCGTCTGACAGATATACCAAATTTCTACTTTTTTCTTTTACATAATTCGTTCGATACACTTTCTAGTACTTCGTTGACAAACCCTAGTAGCTAGAAATAGAAAAAAATATCCAATAAATTGTCCATATATACGTAAAAATATTGTTATCATAGTTGGACAAATAGAAATACTGGCTTACAATTTACGTAACTTCGAAGTCTTAGCTGAAAGAAAACAAAAACAAGACTCCAGGAAATACCATGGGAGAGTAGCGCACAAAAGTTTCTATATACAGTATGTTTTGAAGAAGAGCATTGTACGTTACAATGCTATTATAAGGTATTTAAAAAAAATATTATTAAATTTTTCAATTTTCTATTCTAATAATTTAATATTTAAAATTAATACAAAAGAGGTTATTATAAATATTTCTAATATACAATTTTCTTTTATTTATTTTCTTGTACAACATTAGCTATTATAGTATTAAGTTTATTTACTACTTTGTTGTTTGGAATATTAAAATACTCTTTAAACTTAATTACTTTTTAATAATACGTTTTATTTCTTTATATATTTCTTATAATAATATTTTGTTTTTACTAATTTAGGTATACAGGAAAGAAATTCAGCTTATACATAATCCATACTTTATAAAAGTGAAAATATCTTTTATGTTAAACTCTAAACAGATTTTAATGAAATTTGGTAGCACACAGATTACATTGCGTGGGAAAGGATATAAGCTACCTTTTATCCGCTGTGATGATGATGATGTTCTCCTGGCCGATTCCGGCCACGGTGGCCAATCTCAATGAGACTAGCCAACTGCGCAGGAGATATTATAGTGCACAAGTGTACGTGCAGACACAAGTGCACTCTTTATTCCTGTCACTCTCATACTCCGGTGGGACGACTGCTCGACACGACCAGTGAGAGTTAAGGCGAAGGACCGACGGCTTTACGTGCTCTCTGAGGCACGGGGGTGAAACACCGCCAATTTCCCAACTCCGGGCTGTTACTGAGACTTACTATACAGAAAGACTCAATAACTAAACTTGGCCTGACCCGGAACTCGAACCCAGGATCTCCGAGTGTGCAGGCGTACATGCTAGCCACTATACCACCAAGGCAATTAAGTTATCCGCTCTTACCGTGCGAGAGAAACGAGCAGTACTTCTAATTACATATACCTATCATTACAATATACAATCATGAATGACACGAATAGTGGTTATGTGATAAAATTTGTTTTTGAATAATAGTTTAGTAATATTTCAGTGAATAGAATTATACATATTTAGATATGTATCATAAGTTAATTAAAAAAAAATCAAAAAATCAAAATGTACAGACAATTTTTTCCTTTAAAATTATATATATATATATATATATATATTATATATATATATATATATATATATATATATATATATATATATATATAGTTGTTGTATATCATCAATACATTTTTTTTATAAATATTACGTAAAATTAATATTTTTTCCAGATATGTTTCAATGATTGAAAGTGCCTTTAGTTTGGCGTCAGTTCTTCAGTTTATGTTAAGCGTGATGGTGTTGTGTTTAGTAGGCATTCAATTTCTATCGGTAAGTTCATGTTTATATTTATATTATAAATGCCAAAGTTTATACGTGTGTATGTATGTTTTTAACTCTTTCTCTCTGTAACGGCTGGACGGATTTCAATGAAATATAAATAATGTTGGGCAAGTATAGTCGCAACCAAGCGTAGCAAGGTTAGTTACTAGTATAAAATAATTTCCAAGAGAGCGCTCGAAGTCTTTGATGATGTTCAGTAAAGAAATATTATAGTGTTAAGCAACGTATATCAATCATTAAACTTCTCAGACAACCTTTAAAAGTCGATATTAAGCCCAATTTATTTGGTCTAGCCAGTAATCATGTAAATTTGACCCCTTAGATACTTGACGCCTAACGAAGCTGCGGTGGAGGTGACATATTTAATAGTACATAAATGTTTAGATTATAGAATATTTTTCTTACTTAAGATGGCAAAAAGAGTCCTAAAAAATTTAATAAAATATTATTACTTAACCCCTCTTATAGTTTACGAGATTGGATCCAAATAAGCGATTTGTAAGCTGGTTTGTTAATTACATTTAGTATTTCAGAAACAACGGGTTCGATTTTCGGATACAGATTTAAAAAAATCTAATAATGTAATTTCCAGGGTGTACAGGAAAGAAAAATATTTTGTGTAATATATAATCATTTGCTATATTATAGTAGTTTTACTAGTAAATGTATTACGAAAACTTATTACAGATCGAGAATCCTAGTAGCCACCCTATGCAAATCGCTTGGATGGCCATTTACTTGACGTGTATGTTGATTGAGGTGTTCATACTTTGCTGGTTCGGTAACGAACTGATATTAAAGGTAATCGGTTTTATTTATTCGCTCAATTTTATTTCATTTTAGAATTTATGTAAATTTTGTATGTTTGAAGTAAAATATTGCTTGTTAAAGATAAAGCACGAACGAACATTTAGGTACCTACATGGCGCGGTGGATTTGTGTGCTTCTTTGAAAGTACCTAAAACTTATATATGATTATTTATGTAATTGAAATTAAAATCGTTTTAAACTGCATTTATAAATATATCAACTCAAAAGTTATGTTTGAATGTAGGGAGCATAAAATGAACGTAGAAATATACAAAATACTAGCGACTTGCCTTTTCCTAATACCTCAACGGAACCTAAATATATTCTATATTTATTTATGAATTCTCTTTTTATGTAACGTAATTGACGTATCCAATATAATAAAGTAGCCAAATAAAAGATAACTAAAAAGATGAAAACAAGTTAGCGATGGAATTTAGTATTATGCAGTCGGAGTCATACAAGTTTTATCCTTGTCGCGAGATGTACATACTCGTATGTATGTATGTCTCCGACTGCATAATACTATATTTCATCGTGAACTTGTTTTCATGTTATAGTTAGCTTTTATGCAGTCGGGTTTTTTATTTTTATAATATATTTATTTATTTACAGCTTTATAAGTATTTTTAAGTAGGAAAATTAGCGAGAATGGTTGTTAACTAACTTTAAATAATTATATATCCTAAACTGTTATTTAAAATGAAAAATGATTAAAAAAACTAAAAATTATTTTTAAATACCTATTCAACGATACCCTACTTGATATAGTTCGTCGATTTTCATTTTTTTCTATTTTACATTATGGAATCTAGCAGCCCCCATATTTTTTTAATGTCACCTATCTAAGAACACTTGGACTAATGAGACGAATCTTACGATACCTTAATTAAAGAAATCCATCAAGTGGTTTGGAAGATATGAGGGAATAAAGAATATTACAAACATACAAAGCTAGGCGCGAAAAATATAACCCTTTCCTTGCAGTCGGGTAAAAAAATTAATATGAAAATAAGGATATATCAATCCTTTATTTTAATTAAAATAATTTATTTAGCCTAACCCATGCAATACGGTAAGTTCCAAGTACAAGCTTATATTCCCAATGCCCTGGGAATTCTTTATTATCCCTGGAAAGTCTATGTTAATTTTAATTTGACTACTGAATTATATTAACTTCAATCTACATTAAAACCCATGAATTAGATTACTCCGTGTCCTTATATGAGTTTTATAAAACTTTTATCACTATGAATAGATCAAGGGAACATTTCATATTTTTATATTTGAAAACTACGTTGAATATTAAGCAATTATGAAGTTAAAAAATATTAAACCCGTGGTGCAGTTTTCGCATAAGATACATACTTTTTACTAGGACACCACACTATATTTATGAGGGTAAAAATATCAATACCAGTCAGTAAGCTGCAATACGTATACAATTATCAATTAAAAAAATCCGAAAATCCAGTATATTTCCACTAATTCGCAAATAAATTATCATATATATATATATATATATATATATATATATATATATATATATATATATATATATATGTAATCTAATGTACAATAATATATAAACAAAAAAACGATAAATGTTTAAATTTTCTGTTATGTGCCTACGAGTATATCGATAATAATATAACATCTTTATTAATTTTTATAATTATTATATTTGTACTATCTGTTAAATATTTCGTTTTTAATATACTTTATTAACAGATGTGAAAAATGAAACAGAAGCGCTTATTGTATAGTTAAATGGTTATACCTAGGTAATGTTATATACAGTATAAATGTTTAAATAAATTAAATTATATTTAAATAAATAAATTAAATTTTATTATGTTTAAATAAATAAATAATTATGTTTAAATAAATAAATTAAATTTAATTAGAGTTTGGAGCTTCGTCAAGCCGCATTTGATGGACCCTGGCTGAAAATGGATCGTAAAACCACGATGCTCATTGTCATATTTCTGGAACGCAGCAAACGCCCTCTTCAGGTCACCGCAGGAAAAATATTTACTCTGTCCCTTAATACATACACATATGTAAGATTCTTTAATTACTGTATATTAATAGGTACTTTAATTTTTTGGTTGATAAATATCCTCCATTCAAATTAATATTAAGCCTGTAATACATATAATTGGCAATTTTCAGCTCATCAACTGGTCTTATAAAGCTTTCGCTGTGATGAGAAATATGAAAAAGTAATATGAAAAACAATTAATTATTGAGGTTTTGTAAACATAGTTTGTGTTGTAATTTTATTATTAAAGAAATAATAAATATTGTAGAATAACATAGTTTTGCAAAAATTAAAGTTTTTGAATGTGTGTTTCTGAATGAGTAACAGAAATTAGTGTTATTTAATTAAATCTAACTTTCTTTGAAATCTAAAAGAAGTTTTAATTGTAGTATTTTTTTTATATTCCACTAGCATTGCCCGCGGCTCCGCCCGCGTTCAGATGACCAAAAACCAAATTCTTAGGTTTTACATATTAGTATACTCCTACATTGCAGTTTTTGTATTTTTTCTCAAAAATGAAATATTTTCCCGCGGTAAAAAGTATCTTATATGTTGACCCGGATAACCAGCTATCACTATACCAAATTTCATCAAAATCCCTCCAGTAGTTTTTCCGTGATGCGGTAACAGACAGACAGACAAACAAAAATTTTAAAAACTATAGATTCGGCCTCTGTATCGATAATAATGTTTATTTTAATAAGATTTTTCAAAAAATATCTTATGTACAGATTCAACTTAGTTACAATTTTATTAAATATTGTACATAAATCAGTAACGGATAAATATAAAATAGTTATACATTTGTAACGGATAAATGACCTATTCGTGTCATTGAGAGAGTAAGCTGTAATTGCTGTCAATGGGAAGACAATTCGATTTTTTGTTTACAGATTTTTTGTTTGTTGGATACAATTTGCTTCGCCAATGTGTCACGTACGTATTATATTATAAATATTAAATAAAAAATAAAAACTGTAAGTCATATTGGATTGATATTTTATAAAAATAGAATTTAATAATTTTCTTTTCACTTCGAGAATACTTGACTATGACATATAGTGTGCGAGTGGAACCATTCACACGTACGGTTTTGGTCTTAGAAAATATTACGCACGAAAATTTTTGAAAGAGCGTATGGAGTTTCTGAGACACTTGCATTCTCGATTTCTTCCCAGAAGGATTGTCTGATTCAATTCAGAACTTCCTTCTAATAAATCTTCTTTTTTTTTTAATATATTATTAAAATGAGTTGCAGATCGTGTAGAGCTTATCTTACAAATTCTTTTAGAGAAAAAGATGGTCTGGTTTTAGAATACTTTTAATTTAAGCATAAGATGTGATAAAAGTCGGACAAAATTAAGAATTTATTAAACAAATACTATCAGTTTAAAACTTTCTCCTTTTATTATTATTATTTAAATTTATGATTTGTCATATTTCTTATATTTTAATATCTATAATATTTATGTGTATTCAAACAAAAATCATATTGTGCATGTACTTTCATAAGGCGTGTTAAATTATTTTTACACAGAAATTTATAAAATGGACTAAACACTAACATTAACATACAATAATTAAGATTAATGTGTTGGTGGACTTTACAAGTCATAGAGAGGACCATAAAAGTTGGGACAGACTGAAATGGATATGACTAGGATATCTACGTTATATTCAGATAGACAGTAGTCCATAGCATTGACCTCAACGCGGAAGAGAGAGATGCGAAACAGTATATATACATTTCCTACATTGGCATTGACTTTAGTAAGTAGCTCTGTCGTTAGAAGATGCTGAGAATATTTAGATTTTTTTTTTAATTTTTTTTTTAAATAAATTAGGTGTTAAAGCCAAATTAGAAGGATGTTAAGATATATCTGCTTTTCATTATTCATCTCAGTTGATTTTTTGGGTTTGCCTTGCGTCAGCTTGAACCGACTCTAAATATATCTAATCAGGTATTAATTTCAAATGAAAGGTGCTATTTGCTATTTCTGACTTTTTAATACGTCGAAGTCATTATAAAGTTTTTTTTTTATAATAAAGCAATAAGGGATTAACTAATAAGCTATTTCCTGCAAGCGCTGACTAATGACTCATCGTCTTTTTTACCGTAATTTTTAGACAGAATATATAATGAAAATAATGAAATTAAATTATACATATAATAAATATACGTACAAGTTATAAAAAGGCTAACATACATGCTCGTATAATAAGTCAGTATGTAATGAATTGATTAAAATAAAGCAAAGTCGTCAATCATCAATTTTTATACATATTTACCTATTCTATTTATAGTTTAGTTCACCGTTGAGCCTAAACATGAATAGTTTACTCTGAAAAATGTAAAATAACAACGTTCCTTTCTCACCTTATTTACATAAATAATAAAATATAATATATAAATACTTCTCAAGTACACACAGTAAAATCTGGTCATATATCACTTTTATATGGAAAAAACTTAACGATGCGTGAAAGACTTACTTTCATGCAGCAAAACTGAAAATTTTCTATACAGAATATATTTTGGAATACAAAAAAAATGATTTATAGTTTACCGTGATAGTCAACAAGCTATAGATTACTTTGCTTGTTGTTGATGTTGATTGGATGTAACATAGCTTCATAATGCACACTTTTACGTCTTAAAGATCGCTGTTGAGTTGGATGACTTTATTATTAAAATATTGTTTTTTTTTAATAACAAAGTATTATGAAACTCTAGCTCATTCTTACTTTTATAAAAAAATATTTACGATATTCTTGTAGCAATTCTGATAAAATATAAAGTAACTGCCCAGTTTCATAGCTAGTTAAAACGCCTACGCTGAATTTATCGGTACTTTCGAGAACAATGTTGCTCCTCCGTTAGCTTGTTTAAGTGTATTTATTACTCCGCTATTTACTTTATAGTTGTATGCTTTAAATGATACAGATACGTCTAAAAGTTTTACTATCAGAAGGCAATTAACAATGACACATACATTTCAGACAAATATATTTACAATGACATTTCGTTGATTCCATATCTATATTATTATATATAAAAATGAATCCCTATTTCCCTTGGTCACGCCATCACGCGTGAACGGCTGTACCTATTTAATTTTTTTTTTGTTGTGTTTGTTATTGTTAGGAGAAGGTTTTTATGAAAGAAAAAAACTAAAAAATTGCGCGGAAAATTATAAAATTTAAGAATTCTTATTTAAGAATACTTAACAACCATATTAAAATTTATATAGCTAATGCTGAGTAATAACTATTTATATCTATTTAAAACGTACCTAGCGACGAACCCGAGCGAAGCGAGAGTGGGCCGCTAGTCTCTTTTTAAAGCGATTAATTATCAATCTCTACCATGTCTTCTCCATTCTACACGACATTGGTGAAGTATGTACCCAAATGGCACGCATATAAGCCGCAGAACAAAGAACATTGAACATTTATTTATTGATTCAAAAACAACATAAGAACATTGAACACTGAACATTTATCCAATATATCTACCTCCTTATAAACCTTTACCTTTTCTTATTTGAACCTGCGTGATTTTAGTTAATTTTTTCGCCTTGTATAAAAGATAATTATTTTTTTCTTTACTTCAACTTATTTTTATAAGCTTTTATTTGACTTGCAATGTTTGTTTGTAATGTGTTTGGGCAAAATCTTGTAAGTTAAATTGGAACCAATTTCTCTTAATATAACAAAAATTGAAGAATAATATGATTTTTTGACATCTATGTACCTAGTACTTAGTTTATACCTACTAATAATTTTAAACTTAAACATGTGTTACTTATAATTTACTTTATATTATACTTTCCCTATTAAGCATTTTTTCATTATGAAGTGAGCAATTCTGTTGGGACAATTTAACATCGTATACGTATATCCAATATTTTATTGAAATTACAGTAGGCATGATCGTGATGGAGATTACAAGAAACCGTTCAACGCCAATCATAACATGTATGGCCATTCGCCAGACGTATCTTTATATATATATATAATTCTTCTGTGAGTGTGTATGTCACTGAACTTCTCTCAAACGACTGGACCGATTTTGATGAAATTTTTTGTGTGTGTTCAAGGGGATCTGGGAATGGTTTAGATTCACAATTTTGTCCAAAAAGTTTGAAATTTTCAAATTAAAGACGTGTAGACAGGACAACGTCTGTCGGGTCCGCTAGTATGTATATAAAAGTGTTCAAGCTGTACTGGTTCCGTAACGAAGTGATGTTGAAGGTAATCCATCTTTTCCATTCATCACGTTCAAATGTATTTTATTTCAGCACATGACAGGTTCTATGTTGCATCGTGTCGTAGTGGCAAAATATTGCGGGTATATAAATAGCTATCTTATAATGATTTTATAAATAACTAGCGACTCACCCTCGCTCCGCTCAAGTTCGTCCCTAGTTACGTTTTAACGTATGGTATAGATTTCTCAGAAACGAGATATTTTGCCTCAATAAAAAGTATCCTATATGTTGAGCCGGATAACCAACTATCATCATACCAAATGTTATCAAAATCCGTCCAGTGGTTTTTGCGTGATAAGGTAACAGACAGACAGACAAAAATTCTAAAAACTATAGATTCGGCCTCTGTATCGATAATAATGTCCATTTCAATAAGATTTTCCAAAAAATATTTAATGTACAGATTTGGCTCAGTTAGATTTATATTATATTAATTTATATGAGCAAATAATTCTTTAATAACCTTATACCTTTAACTTTATTGTAAAATAATATAATATAAATAATCATAGCATGAATTATTGTAAATTTTTAAATAATATCAGTAAATACTCACAGTGAATCAAAAATTAAACTTATGACTCAACTTTTACAAATAGTAACTGTAGATTTAAAATTTTATACTGCATTTACAATTCACAAAAACAAATTTATTCCACAGGAACCGTACATTTTCCGGGATAAAAATTAAAGTTCTCTGTGCCAAATTTCAACCATCCAAACATCCATCTAAACTTTTACATTTATAACATTAATAAGATTTTGGTATATTAGTAGAATACCTTAACCGAGGAATCCGATTACTTTACTACAGCCTTCACTCCGCAAAACTGTGCTCAGATTGAGTTTTCCAGTTCACCTTTGAGTCACTAAGCAAGTAAACTTGCCTTTCCTTTGGGAATTTATATGGTAGAATAAGAACTAATTTTACAAATAGGTCATGAATCTACACATATTTACCTTCACATATCCTTAACGTAGATATTGCTTGTATTATTATAATTAAGCCTCTTGCTATTTTAGCTATTTTTTTGTTAAATTTTTTATAAAATATTTGTATTGATATTGAAAAATAATAAATAATATAATAAGTGTTTAACCCCGTATTTAATAATTATTTAGAGGTGCTATTTATTTTTAAGAATCATTCATAGTAAGATGCTCTCGTTAGTATAAAACATTACTTCTCTTTGTTTTTTAGGATTCCGTACCCAAAGGGTGCCAACGGAATCTTATTACTAAGCGTCCGCTGTCCATCCGTTCGTCTGTTAGAGGGCCGTATCTCATGAACCGTAATAGGTAGAGAGTTTAAATTTTCAGAATATGTATTTCTTATTTATTTCTATTGCCGCTACAACAACAGATAATAAAAATAAATAAAAATAGAAGAAACATTTTTTTAACCTTCGTAATCGATCATCGAAGATAACATACTACATACATAGAGTAAATGTCATATTAATAAAATACAATGGTACGGAGCCCTTCTTGTGCGAATTCGACTCGCACTTGACCGATGTTTATTAATTACTATGTTTTTATTTTACGTAACAAAGAATGACCTCCGGAGATTCCTAAAGTATCGCTGTGTCTCGATTGTGATGATTGTAAGTTATATTTTTTACCATTGAAGTAATGATGCCATTTCTATTTAAGGAAATACTTTCCTCAAATATTCGAAATTGGATTAATGCCAACTAACATGCCAACAACTCTTAGGTTTTTTTTAATAACTGAGTTTACCTTAAGGAAAGTTATTACTAACTACATATTATATACTTGTGATCGTTAGAAAAATTAAAAACCAATAAGACTTCTATATCAGCTCAAACACACTTCAAATAAAATTTATTATTCAACGAGCTCGTAGTTCAGCCAAACAGTCTTTCCCTTTCGAGCCATGGGAATTAGCGTAATTTATTAGTATCGTATGAAGTATGTATGTGAAATCTTTTAATTTAGTCCTACGTAATAATCTCTTAAATTTTTGTAATGTTAAGCTTCACTTAAAGGCCACAACTTACACACACACACACACACACACATACACACATATATATATAATATTTGACACGTTTGGCTCAGTTTGTAATAACCATGCCTGCTGTGCCAGCGGTCGCCGGTTCAAGTCCCGCTGGGGGCATTCATTTGTGTGATGAGCACGAATGTTTGTACTGCAGTCATGGGTGTTTATATTTATTTATAATATGTATGTATGTATTTAAAATATGTAGTGTATCAACTATCTGGTATCCATAACACAAGCCTGGTAGCTTACCATGGAACTGGATGGTGCTATGTGTTAATGATCAACATATTTATTTATTTATATATAGCCCGATCAGCGCTCGAAACTTATATATCTCCAGAACTGTCTTATCTCTACAATGTTGTTAATACTAGCTACTGCTCATTAGACCAACGAGGCAGGAACTGATTGTTGAAACACTAATATTATGAAGAGGTAAAGTTTGTAAGTTCGTTTCGGATGTAGAATTTAATCTCTGAAACTACTCCGATTCTGAAAATTCTTTCATTAATAGATACATTACAGCCAAGTGCTGAAGGCTATTTTTCGATGAAAATGTGTTTAATGCCAGAAATCAAAATAAATTGAAGTCGGATTTTTTTATATCCGTTTGCCCCGCATAACAGTTTTAAATAAAGCAATAAAATATATTGCAAAAAGCCATCTTAAAAAAAGAACTTCTGTTTAATCTATTGTCAATATAAGTCATAGAAGGAATACGTAATATAACTGTATAATAATAAGTGTTTAGAAATGGCTTTAAATATAGAGTTCAATGCAGTTTCATAAATGTACATACAATCAACCGTGAGGAGTTACAGTCGAGTTTAAATTGACATTACGTAAAAGTGTTCTGCGGACATTACAATAAAGAATAAATATTTATGTCAATATTTACTATCTTTTTACGAAAAATATTTTAAAGTAGTCTGTAAATACTTAAATAAAGAGAATTTTGTATTTACTTCGTTTCGTTGGTTAATATAGTATATAACATTTACATCAGTTTTAATATATATTATTCCAGTATCGCATCTCGTTACAATTTTGTCCTTTGGGAAATAATTTTATTGTAAGGCAGGTGCCTATCGTGAGCACTTAAATTAAAAGCAGTCTTATGTTGTATAATAATGTTAAAGAAGAGATAAAAAATAGACGTAGTACCTATATTTGAATAAAAAGAGTTGTTTATAAAGATTATATATACAGTACATAAGTCGATTCGACTTTTGTCTAAATTGGATGAAAAAATTGAGACCATGGGTACCGGAAGCTATAAGTCAGTATAAAGATTTGTCAATATCAACCAGTTAAACCGACATTCAAAGATGGATTGTCTGAGTATACTTAATACTTACTGCCCAAAAAGATAATGTCACTTTTATACACTCTTTATTTTGTTTTCTTAATAAGATCATTGTTTTGAAGATGTTTTATTTGTAAATAACAAATTGTTGTTGGCATTTCCAAAATGTTCAATTATGTATATTTTTTATAGTTGGCAACAACTTTATAACAGTTCCTTTTTTGTCACTGGTATTACTAACTCGCTTCCAGGTATGATGGTAGACAATAAACGTGTGTAATATTTAAATGCTCCGAGGTTTCAATAATAACTGGCCTTATATCCTAGCGACAATTATAATTAGATGATTTTGATTAGCAAATGTCCAGTTCTATCCAGTAATAAATAATTATATTATTAATAAAAAATCTGACAATGAATAACAATAGTAATAAAAAAATGATTCGATTTTAAAATAAATTTAAATATGAAAGTACTTTTTTATTAAAATTTATTAAATTACCATTTACGTCAATCATTTTTTTGAGAGATTGAGATTGGTGACATTGTTAGTACCTGTTCTACATCTGTTATCTCAATTAATTAACTTAGCTTCCTCACTAGTCTAGTGGCTAGCATATACCGTTGCAGATCCTGGGTTTGAGTCTCGGGTCGGGCTAGAATAGCTATTGGGGATTTCTCTGAGGAAGTTTTTAGTAATTAGCAGCCCGAAGTTGTAAAGTTGACGGTGTACACCGTTGTGCCTCAGAAAGCACGCTAATTTGTCGGTCCTGTGCTTGATCTATATATATATATATATATATATATATATATATATATATATATATATATATATATCATGGACGAATTAGAGACTGGACCTGACATAAAATACAAATGTATGAAAACTAGTTCAACCAAGTGACGCTTAACGCACGCAAAGATTTTATTACATTATTATAAACACTGATACACAATACAATATTTCTAGTGCTTGAACGTAATCGATAAAATACATATATCGATGAACCAATGAATGACATTTTAGACATCGGTTAGCATAGTCTTTTAATTTAGAATATCTGTATTTATTATAATAAATTAAAATAAATGAATTAAAGAGGCAATAATAATGTGTCAAATAATAATTAATTTTTAATTTGATTTATATAAATACGATGGCATTAATGGCAACATTCTGTTGGCCTATAATAATGTTAATGAACAAATGAATATCGGGTGTATTCCATTAATATATAATAAATATTATTTTGTAAAGATTAAAAAAATATTAAGCTAATTTAATTAAATAAAGTGATTTTGTTGATTCTGTTATTGAACTATTTTAATTGGCAATTGATTGTCTCGGGTAGTTATAAAAATGTGATACTGTCCTAATATTGCTCAGTTCTTAATAAACATTTGTGAAATTAGGAAAAAGAAAAAGTGTTTGCAAATTGTGAAAAAGTGAGTGTTGGATCGTGGAAGTAAAATAATTAGTGCAAGTGGTAAAGTGTTTTATTACAAATCGCCAACCCAGAAGTTGAGTGCTAAAACATTATTGTTTGATTTTGTGTAATTTATGTGTTGAAATAAAATGATCTTTATTATTATTACAATGGAATAATATTCCAAAGTATATAAATGTGGTATAAAATAAAATAAAAAATTAAGTACACATACTAATTATAATTTTTGCATTTATATTTTTATGTGATTTAGAAAATATTTTTATAAATTTATTGTCATCAGATTGTAGGATACTGTGATAAAAGTATTTTATGTTATTATACTGTACAAATAACACAATTCGTTCAGTTATTTCGTCAAATATCGATATATTTTTCGACATTGTCAAGCACTAGTCGATGTCAAATGAATCCACTCGACAGTTTCGTCATTTGTTCTGAATGGTATAATCCAGCCATTTTATGATGGTTGTCAGATGTCAACAATACATAGAAATATCGACTATATTTAACATAGTTGTATAATATGACATTTTATTTTACATTTAATTAAATTTTGTGATAAATAACAATAAATGTAATAAAATAATGTATTTACAAGTGGAAAGAAATAGTGCTGCTTCCGCCGTTATAGTTTTTACACCATTTAACAGAACATTTAGTCATTTTTGGGAGATGTTTTGTTGACAAGTAAGTGCTTGAGACTGACACAAAAAACAAACGACCTAGGCTAAAATTCCCTGGTTACAGACATGACCGTTAAAGGTACGTCCGCTTATATGTCTGGTCCAGTGGTTAATTCGTTCATGATATATATATATATATATATATATATATATATATATATATATATATATATATATATATATATATGTATATATAAAATTAAAAAAGAAATTATATTATAGTTATATGTTATTCTGAAGAAATAAAGCTTAAAATATTTTTTGTTTTAGCAAAAAGCATCACTAAAGTAAATTATTTGTTTTGACTATACTTACTTTATACAAAAATTAAAACAAAATATTTTCAAGAGCATAAAAGTTTTGTTAACAGTAAAATTCGACCTGAATTTAAAAAAGCTTTAAAGCTTGCAAGTAGTGTAAATATTTAAAATATAGTAAGTAGGCACAAACAGCAAGAACATATGTCATTTTACGTCCATAATGGCATCGCGATGTTATGATGAAACAAAAGTTGAAACAAAAAGAATCCTCATCTGAGCGACAGCGGGATTAATTAGGTCAAGCGCGAACACGAGCTACTTCGAAGGCTTGCGTCCTCTTAATGAACTGACGAAACAGGTTTTTAGCATTATTGTGAAAGTCTTTAATTAAAATTGCCTGAATTGAAACGTAATGTAAGAGCTGCTTGCAACGTGCATGTGAATGAATACTAACTGCTTACTTGGTCTGAGTATTTAGCTGTTTACTACAAATGTTAGTGAAATATTTTCCAAGGGTGATGAATGAATTACAATTTGACCGGTTTAACACATTTGTGTATGCGTTCGCGTTCAGTGTGTTTTTACACCTAAAATGCTCGTCCGAAACTTGTTTAAGAATAAATGACAAGATAGGTTTCAAAGCTTAACAGAAAACTTTCTTTAAAGAAAGTGATATTAATAAAAAAATCGTTACTACTACTAGTATGTTCTTGAATTACAAAAAACAGTCTGTGTGTATGTCTGTGGCATCGTAGCGACCAACCGGATGAACCGATTTTAATTTAGTTTCGTTTGTTTGAAAGGTGATTTGGTCGAGAGTGTTTTAAATTAATTTTTTTTATTTAATTCAAATTCAAATCACTCAAGGAATAGATTATTGCTTTGGGGTTTTTACAAATTTTTAATTAAATGTTGATGATGTATCTTTCCAATAAATAAATACGTACATAACTTTTCTATGATTTTATTGGAATTACTAGCATTACCTTTGCTTCCTTCCGTGTCCAAATAATTAAAAAAACAAACTTATTAATAACTAGCGACTTATCCTCGCTTTGCTCGGGTTCGTCCTTAGGTTGATTCCCCATACAAATTTTCATCCCTATTTTCACCCTCTTAATGGATGATTTCCGGAATAAAAAGTATTCTTCGTCCTTCCCAGGGTCTCAAACTATCTACTTACCAAATTTCATCTAAATCGGTTCAGTAGATCCAGAGATTACCCATTACAATGTCACAAACTCATAAACTCACAAACAATTCACAAACTTTACCTCTTTATGATTTTATTAGTATAGATAATAATATAAATATATAATAAAATTCTAACTGAGTCGAATCCGTACATTAAATATTTTTTGAAAATTATTATTCAAATAGCTCATATCGATACCAGACCAAATCTACAATTTTTAAAATTGTTGTTAATTTGACTGTGACTGCATCACAGCAAAACCACTGGATGGATTTTGGTAAATAAATATCTCCATGTGTTTTTAAAATACGTAATTTTAATTCCAAAAAATTATATATATACAGAGTCCAGAGAATAGAAATATTCATTATCCAGTGTTCAAATGACCAAAAAATGGTAATATATCAGTAATATTTTGTTAGGCGAAACAATTTTCAAATGAAAAAAAATGCTATTATTTATAGTAAATAATGCTAATGCTTGTATATCTTAAGATAAACCGGGCAAGTACCAGTCCAACTCGCTCATCAACGGTTTCGTTAATCTACGTACGTACATACTAAATAAAACATGAGATTAAAAAAGGAACCTTTGTGGCATTGCCACTTACCGCCATTTTTTTATTTAATCTTGCGATGCACAATGAATCTGTCTGGTAATTATATAAGTAAAATCTAAAAGTTCTGTTTTTGATATTAGTAGCTGTCTATTAGTAAAAGAATTATTAACATTAGTTCAATATTGGAGAGTTTATCGCCTACAAACAAACAAATCTTTCCTTTTTATAATATTGGTGTAGATGTATAGATATACTGTAAATGTTGTTGTTAAAATAGAAAAGATAATATTACTAAATTAAATATAAGATTAAAGGAGGAACATTTGTAGTATTGCCACATACCGCAATTTCTTCTCAATCTTGCGGTGCGCAATGAAACTGGATATATCTTTATATATATAATTCTTCTGTGAGTGTGTATGTCACTGAACTTCTCTCAAACGACTGGACCGATTTTGATGAAATTTTTTGTGTGTGTTCAAGGGGATCTGGGAATGGTTTAGATTCACAATTTTGTCCAAAAAGTTTGAAATTTTCAAATTAAAGACGTGTAGACAGGACAACGTCTGTCGGGTCCGCTAGTTAATATGTAAAACCTAAGAATTTCGTTTTCGGTTGTCTGAACGCGGGCGGAGCCGCGGACAATGTTAGTAAGGATGAATATATTCCTAAAATATACTTTTCATATATGTCTATATGTAAAAAGATAAAACTCAAGTGAAATCGAAAATACATGGTATTTTAAAGCTTTTCCAAAAAGGTATTTCTTCCTTTGAAGTTTCTAGAATAAACTGTTAGCGTTTCGCATATTTTACACTCTCAATAGTAAAATGTTTATTATAGAAAAGTACATACTAAAACTGTATCTATGTTCTCATATGTTATTTTATTTATGTTACACACACAACCTACAAGGTATATTCCTTGCAAGATAGGCAGAGAGTACAGATTGCCATGCGCTACGATTATTTTATAAGTTGATCGGAAATTTCTAACCCCAGTTTCCGGCCTAGGAATGAAATATATCAACAAGCTTTTAATCTTCCGAATCCTATTTGTCCACATTTATTTCTAAGAATATTTCCTAATAGAAACATTCTTGCGACACATTCTGCATTTTTGTCAGATTTGTATTTCTGTGTTACATATTGTCTTTCAAGAAAAAAGGGCAAAGAAAAACTTTTAGGGTTTTTTTTGTCTTAGGGTGAAGGCGCAAAAGATCTTAATTGATAATCTGTAGAAATAAGATCGTGTCTTTGATCATTTTTATAATTTGTGATATTAAAACTGTAATAAAAGTATTTTCCCTGTTAAACTTAAAATAATAATTAATTTATAAAATTTTTTTTTGATGTTATATAACGAGAAGAGCTTTTTTTAGGATTCTGTATTCAATGCCTCTGAATTAAATTCTATTAAAGACTACCTTTCACAGTTTTTTGTACATTTGTATGTCTATTCGTCTAAAAAAAAGTAATAGCTACGTGTTCAGAAACTTCATAAAAATTTATTGGATTATTTATCTAATTATTTTTGCTAAATCTAGGCCTTCATTTTTTTTTGTATTCTAAAATCAGACTTTGGGTCATTATAGGAGAAAACCTACCTTACCTAAAGTAAAACACAAATACAAGGCAAAAACTAGCTATTTAGAGATTGGACTCGCGTTAAAAGTTTAAACCTTTTTACTATTGAGTATAAAGACATTACTTTGTTAAATTCCGAAATTAACATCAACAATGTAACAAACAATTTCAATTCTTCGGCTTTCCTTCCAATTTAGTCACCCAATTTCACATGAATGTTAACGGTTAATCGCTTAACAATGAGACGATTTGTAAAAGCTACTGGCTAACTGGACCTAACTGCAATACCACAAATGACCCTAGAGGTATTAAAGCTTGTTGAAAAGCGAACCTTACAAATAAATAAATAAATATGTTGGGACATTAACACAACACCATCTAGTTCCATGGTAAGCTACGAGGCTTGTGTTATGGATACCAGATAGTTGATACACTACACATATATAACTTTAAATACATACATATTATAAATATAAACACCTATGACTGCAGTACAAACATTCGTGCTCATTACACAAGTGAATGCCCCCAGCGGGACTCGGACCCGCGACCGCTGGCACAGAAAGGGTCACTACAAACTGAGCCAAACATGTCGTCAAACACAAAATAAACAAATAAACAGTTAGTATTTATAATTCTGTCCTTACAACAGAAAATCGTTGACAGAGTTTCTATTGCTTAATTTGAAAATTCATATGTAAGTTGGTTTGCTAAACTTTATATTATTACATTACCTAAATGATTTTATAAAAGATAAAACACCTTGGAAATAACGTGGTCGTCTCCAGGATATTTTAACGTTGTAGTATTATTGTAAATTATAATTTTATTTTGAAAAAATATTTAGCAGGTACCGCTGAGTAGTTTCCGCCATTCCTTATCACTCATATAGCAAAAAATTCAACCGTTCAGTGCTTTCTCTCTTCTTTGCAAGGGTATAGTTATTTATGAATATATTTATACTAATAAGTGTGAAAGTGTGTTTGTTTGTTTGTTTGTTTGTTTGTTTGTTTGTTTGTTTGTTTGTTTATTTGTTTGTCCTCCTTTCACGTTGGAGTGACGGATTGTCGTGATTTTTTGTGTGGAGTTAGAGGGCTAGAGAGTTACATAGGCCACTTTTTACCGCGAGAGATTATCTCATTCCCAAGGAAAACACGTTATAATACAACCCAAAAAAATATTTGTAGCCAGAATTATTTGATACTTGGTATAAATGCTCTTCAATACAATTAAATAAATACCTGTTTTAGCATTTTTCGAAATTCATCTCATAAGGGGGTAAAATAGGGCATGAAAGTGTGTATGTAACCTACTTTTTAGAGATTTTTGTAGTTTTAGCGCGAGCAAAGCCGCGGGTTCTGGTAGTATAATATACAGGGTCATTTTTAATTTACTGAAAACCTTTTGAGAATATACTGTTTACATCATAACAACAACATCTGTAAGAAAAACAATATTTCTTAAATTTTACAAAAATAAAAATATTTTTATTGCTCCCTCTAAACGGTAATAGTCCAGCAGTTAGCAAAAGAAAGCGTGTGACCGGTGGAGGTGAGGGGGTAGAGGTTTCTAGGAAGTGGCCCTTACTCATTTAAACTTGGCCAGATGCTAAAACTTTACCGTTTAGAAGGTGCAACAAAAATATTTTTATTTTTGTATGAAAATAAAAATTTAAGAAATATATTTTTTTCCTGTTACAGATGTTGTTGTTATGATGTAAATAGTATATTCCCAAAAGGTTTTCAGTAAATTAAAAATGACCCTGTATATATATTTTATAAATTGTAATTTTGATCCATACTTAAATGTTGACCATTTATATATGGGAAAACCATCTACATATTTATGTTTAATTAATTTTGTATTTATAGCAAACTAGCAACATCAACATTATTATGTGTACATCTAAGCCACATACATATAACATACCGCATATATATACGCACGAATAGCTTTCAACTTATAAAAGTTTCATTTCAAAATAAGTTTCCGAAATATGTCGCACATCTTGGTGCTGGCAGTTTGATATATGTACATTGTACATCGCTATATAATATTATACATTATAATCCTCCACCGAGCTGAATTTGTGTTTGTTCGAGGTAATCTCAGAAACTAGGTATATATAAATATATGAAAAAAATGAATCACCGAAATGTATGTACGCGTATAACTTCGGATCGACAGCACCAAATTGGAAAATTCTTTTTTTTGTTTGTCATTGTGAGGAAGTTTTGTATATAAGAAAATTAAAAGATTTTTTTTTGTTTACTAATGATATGAAAAGTGAGCGAGTGAAATAGTTTTCATCCCGGAAATCATACCTTAAGGGGGTGAGAATGGGGATGAAAGTTTGTATGGGGAAGCAAGTTAGGGACGAACCCGAGCGAAGCGAGGGTAAGTCGCTAGTATTATATATAAATAATAATATTTAGCCTTTAAAATAAAATATGAATTTTAGAGGAACTTTATTCTAAAACATTAGACGCTCTACATTGTTTTTTACATGCATAGCTTTTACATGGAATGGAATTACTGGTTAATTATTATATTTTGACTTTAAGTTAAATACCAAGATGAACTGAATTTACTTTCAACGGAGTATTACAGTCAGATGCAGATAAAGTGGATCTCGATCTTTTGAATAGCTTTGTGTTTATTCTGACTTTATCTAGTTATATTCGGAAGTATGGTGTATGTTTAAAGACTTGATTATATTTGCAAGATGTAATGGGAATGTGTATTTATAATATTATTTCACTAAATAATCTAAGAAAATAACTTTAACTGTTAGTGTTAGTGTACAAGTTTATTTTAAAAGTTTCTCTTGATGATGAAAGCACTTGCTTCTGATATAACTTTAACATTTGAAGAAACCTTTACACAACTTATATTTTCAATATTAGTAGAAGTAAAATTCTAAAACTTGCTTTGGATCAATCTTGAAATATATAAAACTTATATAGATTCAACATATTTGTTAATGATGCGGAATAAGAGTATAATCAGATTATTGTTTGTATTGGTGTGTGTGTTATTCCTTCACGCTAAACGACCGGAAAGATTTACATGAAATTTAGTCCACAGAAAAAAAGGAATAGAAAAACACATAAGCTGCTGTTAAGTGTCTAGCACCCCTCAAGCAAAGCGAGGGTAAGTAGCTAGTTATAATACTATAAGTAATACCATATATAATAGTATAAGTAAATCCAGAGTAAAACGCCAAACCTAAATGTTTGAAAGGGTGAGAGTGCTCCATTTGCATAATAACAGGAAATCCGGCTCACAAGTTTATCTCAGGAATGAGAAACCGCACACTTCTTGATGCCTTTAGCCGACAAAGTCGATCATGCTGCCCAAGGCACTAAGTATGCCAATTTGTGGGGGCCCATCTAGTGAGAGACAACTCGCCCACCGAATGTTCAGTGTTGAGAAAGCGGATATAAATAGATTAATAAAGGTAACTTCATACCAGATAGCCGTATTTAACTTTTTCTTGCATTTTCTACGCGTGGGGCTCATTTCCTGTGAACATATTCAATGATCATAATAATTTAGTGATGATTTATATAAAATAAGTTTAATTTCTTACGACCTGAATAAAACAACTATTTCTTATGGGGTATACAAGAAACTTATTATTATTTTTAATATGTTATCCTTATCTATTCATATCAATAAGTTGTGGCAGTATTATTTGTTAGTTGGTCCTTCTCTCACGTCGAAACGGAACGATGGGTTGATCTAACTTTTTATATGGAGTTAATAAGAGCAAAGAGACACAAGCTTCTTTTTACAAAAAAACATTAAATAACTTTACTTAAATAGCTGCTATAAAATCTTCCCCTTACATAGTTTTCAAACAAACACTTATTATCGGCTTAGACCTATGCATCAAAATTTGTCTTTGCATCTTAATGATCTTACTTATTATAAATGCAAAACCTATCTATGGATGCTGTAACTTGGCTCTGGTGAACTTGGCTCCTAGATAAATCAATGCCCGTTTTCACCAACATCCCTTAAGCTACCACCTATGTATGGGATCCCTAGCCTAAAAGTTCTCCTAAACTAGCCCCTAAATTAAATTTCGTTTTACCATCGTCAGAGCCCGTATTTCTAGTATTTATATTTAGGTGGCATTTTAACATTTAGGTGACCCCTAACTGTCGGTGAAACAGAAACTGTCCCCTAACAGCCCCCTAACCATGCTTAGGGGATCCCTTAAACTTAGGTGACGTTGGTGAAATCGGCCACAAGTCTTAGATTTACTCATATAAATTATTACAGTGGCAGATTTCAAAATTTATATTGGACGTTCATAATATGTAAAAACCCTAAATTTGAAAAACTTTTTAATTCAATTTATTATAATCCTCACTTTTCTTATCAGAATAAAATTAGTAATTCATACAATGAATGATTGGAATAATACAAAGTGGATCATACTTCACAAAGTCGGACACTTCATGAAGTATTTCATTAGCATTATTATCCGAAATAATATTCTTACTATAATGATGCGATTAATGCAGAAATATTTGAAAGATATTGTGGCTTATTATATAAAAGCTTAGAAAAAAAAGGAGAATAAATAATTATATCTATTGGTTCATCCCTTACACCGTTGAGTTTTTACGACAATATGTGCTAGCAAAAATATATTATTACGAGATAAACTAAGATATGCCTACGTAAAAAAATAAATACGTATAAAATTATAAATTATCCTTCATAACGTTAAAATCTGTAAAATTCAGCTTCATAATTATTACTCAAAAAAAATCACACTCTCGCCTTGCAATGAAAAATATAAGCTTTTTTATATTTCCATACAACACATCGATTGTAAAATATCAGCATATTGGCTTGCTGCCAGCTGCCGTTTACTGAACTCATTAAAAAAGGCAAGTACCTTGTCTGAGGCTGCGTGGCTCAGGTCTTGTTCGTTCTGTTCACTTTTCAGCTTTAATAATAATACATTTAAATAGGGTATAATATTTTATTATAAAAAATGGTATCTTTCATAAATAAACTTATATGCTCAACATCCCAATACTTAAAAATATACTAATAATTAAATGTTATAGACATGAATAAGTTATAAAAATACTACCTATATTTAAAATATTTTGTAATCAAGTCAACTAACTCAAAGCTTAATAAGTCACTTTGAAGTCGTTCAAAGAGGATTCACACAGGATTCTTTTTAGCTAATATTTTTATACTGAAACAAATATTTTTTCTATGGCCATTATAATTTATTTTCAAAGTAGCGGCGCATAATTGAACTCGTTTGTATGGAGATACGTAAAAAGGCGAAAATACACACATAATATGTAGAAGAGCAAGATGTTTCGTTTTCGAGATATTTTCATCTATTTGTTCTTATATGGCGATATTTACCTTCAAATATCTCGGAAAAGTGACAATTTAGGTCAGCATATTAGTAACATTTTTTAATTTTTTAAATGTCTTCTATTCATTTATACCAGTTTTATTGTGGTGCACAAGTACAAGGGACGAAAAAATAAATAAAAACGGTACATCTAAAAAACCATAAAGGTTCTATTCCCTTTATATAGGATAAAGCACAAGTATAACGGACAATAAGGTACAAAGAACTAATTGTAGGAAATAAAAAATTGAAATTTCTGAAAAGACGTGAGTGAAAGGTGCAAGAGGGGATAAGAGAGTCAAGAGATGGAGTATCTCTTGATTCTCTTTTGTTGTTGCTATTCGTCTTACAATGAGATGAATAAAAATTATTTATTCGTCCGACCATTGTGCGAACATCTACCACTTTTTTGTTTTAAAACGTAAATTATGTGATTTTTAGGTTCAGGTGTTTCTATTGCAAAAAAACCTTAACTTACCGAGTTGAAAACTTGTTCTTTTAGATCCCAATGTTTTTCATAGAAACAAAAAGAGTCACAATATATTACACACTAACAATTGTCGAATGAATAATATAATATTATTTATTCATCCGATTACTATCGGACGAATACACATCGTTAGAAATAATTGTTAATTGTTAATAATAATGATGTCTGTAAGATAGAAGGTAGATTCTTATGCAATTATTGTTATCATTTCATGTAATGACAGCTTTAACGAGAATTCGTGCTCGATACATTCCTATCTTCTGGGAATTTTTACTATGATGTAGCTGGCGCGCGCACAGCTTATATAAAATGAATATATAATACTATCCACAAGTATATTTAAATTTATTTAAAAACTTAAATATTTCGTAGGTAAATAAAATATTTTTAACCCCCTGACGCTAAGAATGTAACATCCCTTTACCCTTACATCTTAAGATCATAATTAAGATCATAAGATCCCATCCTTTTACCCTTACATCTTAAGATGTACATATATTGTATATTGTGTATTGTATTCCATTTAGATGTTATTGAACATATTGGTTTCTTTGCTTGCATTGAAATGGGACTATTTTTTTTTTAATTTTTAAGGATTGGTTCTTCTAAAAATTGTTTTTGTTTAAGTTTGTTTTATATGCAGTGTTTTCATTTATACCTAAATAGTTAGTAAAAAAGGTGTGCAAGAAATTGTGAATAAAATCTAAAACTGATTTTTGAACGCAACAACCTGCTGAATTTTTAATAAGACCGCAACGTAAAGTTAAGGACAGAATTGTAAGTTAAACAGTACTTTACTACATGAATACTGAAAATTCGTATATGGATATCTATACTAATATTACAACGAGGAAAGATTTGTTTGTTTGTTTGTACCAAATAGGCTACAAAACTACTGAACCGATTTAGATGAAATTTGGTAAGAAGATAGTGTGAAACTCTAGGAAGGACATAGGATGGTTTTTTACCGTAAATCATCCCTTAAGAGGGTTAAAAAGGGGATGAGAGTTTGTATAGGGGAGCAGCCTAGGGACGAACCCGACCGAAGCGAGGCTGAGTCGCTATTAATAAATATTACTGGCTATAATAATTTTGTTAGATAAAAATGTTACATTTAAGGTTAAAAAAATAAAATACGATTATATTATAAATGTAATGAATACATATTTAAATAATAAAGCTGCGAGCGATAACTAACTGACTAGCCTAAAACTCAGAATATCTAAAATACCTAATATATCTAAAATATATTAAAATCCGGCCTTTAATACCAACAATTCTATTCGTTCATATTTATTTCAAAGATTTTTCTTAGCGGATTTTCCCAGAAAAGCTTTAACGTGTTTCTTTTTTATCAGATTTGTACTTCTTCCATTGTTGTAATCTTATTAGAAAAAGGCATAAACATTTAAGTTTGTGCTATAAGTAATATAAAGTGGAAAAACTGACTTTCAACACTCGAAAAAGTTATCTTTCTATTGAATATAATTGGTCATATACAGATATGTATCTGATATAAAAAAAAGAATTAGCATTAAATAAAGAATACATACAAAAATATAACACTAAGATACAATAAAAATGTAATAAATATAACCTTTACTTTTCGATAAACAATTCTATTATATCACATATCAATCCTAATATAAGTTGAATAAAATCATATGAATATCAAAAGCAATACGTAGTGTAATTGATAGTGACTGAGGTCTCTTTGGAGGAAAAAATATAATAAAGGAAAATATGTTATACAATAATTGTATAATTTAAATTGTATTAAAATACGAGTATCTTTAAGCATATATGAAACGACAAGAACGTGAATGGACCTTTTATTTGATCTTTCTATTTGATTTGTGTGACATTTTCTAGTCATCAAAATACAATTGTCACGCGTAGAAGCAGACGGTAAAAATATTTGTTACGATCTAGAAATTCACCTGGTGTTTTAGAAAGAATAGATAACATGGAATGATGGAACAGATGAAAGCAAAATACGACTGTATAATATCTGACTCGCCGATATGCTATGAGAATTTTGATTTCTTTTGGACCCACTGCACCCTTAATTTGTCCAAGTGCTTACGGTACGTAAATTCATTTTCCAACGTTAAAAGAACACATTTTTGATTTTGTTTTGATTTTGAATGTGGTTAGTGTAATTTTTTTTATAATTTATTTTTTATCGTGAGATCTACTCTATTAATTTACTTTTCTAAATTAGGAGGCAGTGTTTTAAAATGTGGTATTTAAGGTTTTAGCTGTGAAGAATCTTTAAGTTTAGCTTTTAAATGAAGCTTTTAAAAACATAAATATATATACAAACCTTAGTCTCTCCCATGACCATGTTCACTGTAAAGCATTCAATTAAACGACAAGAATCAGAAAGTTCCAGTTCTATTTAAAAAAAAATGCTTGTTTGTGCTTTTCTGGATATAAATTCGTTATAAATGTTATAAAAAATTAAACTATTTGTAGGATGGGTCCTTATATTATGTACTATAAACATAAAAAATAATGGCAAATATCTATACAATAGTATTTGCGTGATTACCAACCAAACCAATACAGCCAATATTAGAAAATTGCTGATACGATATCTTCATCGTTGTTAAAGTTATAAGTAATATTTTTTTATATTTATTTTACAGACTTAGTATTTGTGCGCATTTATTATTTATATGATGATTTGATGGATTTATAATTGGCGGTCCATACGATGCGATTTGCGAGTATTTTATTTGTACGTAACGTATATAAATATAAGTATACTAGTGGCTTGTAACGACTTCGCTGGACTGCTTAGTTAAATATCGGGTAGGTACCCATTGTTTCCTTTAAAAATTTCACCATCTTTTATCGCTGCATTATAGGATTTTTTAACCGACTTCAAGAAAAAAATGGGTGCGTGTAACCTTTATGCGCGGTTAACGTAAATATTCTTTGGCAAATATTGCAATTAAATTAAAACAAATCAATAATTAAATAAGGCATGTTAGGCATATTACAATTACTTTATGATATTATGATATATATGGTAATTTATATAACAGTATACATTATATATATACTGTTAATCTATGTTTATATACATATATATATATATATATATATATATATATATATATATATATATATATATATATACATATTATATAAACTCGCGACTAGCGGCATAGTAACCTTAAGAAAGTACATATTCGCACTATCGGTGTGACATTTATTATTAAAATTATCAATTTATTTATTCTATCATCTCCCAAATACATTAAGTGGAGTCCTATTCTTTTAGTTTGTATAAATAATTGTTAAGTTAGTAGTAAGTTGTCAATAAAGCTTTCGAGTGCTAAAACGAGTAAATTTTTATAAATAAATCTGAATAAAAGATTTTAAACGATACATTTATCACACAGGTACCTAACTACTAACTAGTAATAAAAAATGAGTTCAGTATTTAAATAGAGTACGCATGTTTTATCATGCATTTTATTGAGATTTTAAAATTGCGTTCTATTGTTTTTTGTAATATTTAGTTTATAAAGAATTATTATCATCTATATTTAAAAAAATTAAATGTTGTCATTTAGTAAAAGTTTAAAGTTTATTTAATCCGCATATTTCATATTTTCTTACATCTATTTGTAGTTTTTGTGTTGTTTTCTTTAAATAACCCTAGGTTACTACTTAGTGGATGGATTAGGGACTGATGATAAGGAAATTGGGTATCGTGTAATCTTCCGCCTTACTTCTCAAATGCGGTCTTCCTCAGAGTGCTGTTTTCAGAAAACACTGGCTAGGGAGTTGACCCAGGGAAAACAAGGCACAGTAGTAGTTATGCGCAAGCGATCTTGCGGCGTCCCACTAAGGCGGGGGGAAGGAATGTCGGGTTTTAGTGGGTAGTACCGGCTCTTCTAGCCGGTGAGCCCCACATCACCACCTGGGGGATCAGGTAGTACGCGTAAATGCATTTCCCGACAATAAAAAAAAACATAAGGGAAAACAAGGCAACCCCAGAGACGCCCCCTCCCATGGGGAGCGCTTAAGGACTTTATAGATAATTTAGAATATATGACACACACGGTGCACACTTAAAGCCAGTCGTTGAAGGAAGGGATTAAGTACGTCATTTTATTGTACCTTAAAATCAGCTACGTGGCCATGTCTTGTTTGTAAAATAAAAAAATAATTCATCTAATTACACATACTATTATACTTATGTTATGTGTACTGTTATAATTACGTTATGTAAATAGCAATTCATATGTGCTACGTATCAAATTTAGGATGCAATTTTGTATTGCTTGAAGTTATAATTACCTACCTAATAGCAGGGCTCGGAAAACCGTTCAATTTTTAAACCGGTTTGGGTCATTGACCCCAAACAGAAAGGCTTTTCGGTTTAAGGTTTCGGTTACGTTCTTTAATTGGTTAAATCCAGGAGAACGGTTTTTGACGAATTTAGGTTCCATGACTAAAATTAACCGGTTAAAAAAAGTTTTTGTGCGTTTACATTTGGCGTGTCTTTGTTATTGGCGGTAAACCTTAGTAAACGGATGCATGTACGTTTCTTACTTATGAATGAATTAACCGGTTTATTTCAAAAAAAGTTTTTTAAATATTTAATTCTAATTGGTCAGTATTTTGACTAAAAGTATAAAATAATACATAGTAAGATCAAAATTTAAAGTGATTCAATTTTTCAATATTACACTTCGAAAATAACAATATTTTATTCTCACTTTAGTTTTTCAAGTAAGAGATTTTGGACGACGTTTATTCGTCAACTATATGAATGTAATTTGTCTTTACAATGCATGGCAGTAAAATTTATTTCATTGCCCACTAGACAGGCACTACGTCGCAATATGTCGCTAACAAAATGTATCGCAAAAACATACAGGCTAATTGTAATCGTTTGTTTTGCATGTAGCTTTTATAATGAACTTTGAGCGTGTATTGTACTACGATTATAAGAATATTTTATTTTATTAGCATTAGTAATCAACTAAGGAATCTAATGTTATTGATCGAATATCCAGCTTCTTTACGTTTTTTCTCTTTTCTAAGTGTTATCTTATAAATTGGGTTCTTTGTGATTACGTTAATTCGGCCGATAGTACAAATAATTTGATACAAGCCGATGATCCAAGAGCTCGTGAGCCCTCCGAGTTATGGTCAAAATTATCTGTAAATTTAGTTTTGTTTTATACTCAAGGAACTATCGTAGTAAAATACCAAGCTAATAGCGACATCTTTTTTTTAGCTTTTATTTACTATTTTCAAAAATATAAGGTCTGATGACTTGCAGGGCTGAGGCCAGCCAGGTGGTGGTTGCCGTACGCAGCATGCTCACATTTATCACTAAAAGAATTTGTAGATTTACAGGAGTATTATTACTCGTAGAGTTCACTAGTTCTCAGTTTTTGTGGACGTCGCGTCGTATGGTAAGTCACGTTAACATAAATGCATAATTTTTTCAAATTTACATGTACGCTACATCTAGGTTCTTTTTCATAATCAACTCATCCTTAAGATGCCGTTACAATTATATATATATATATATATATATATATATATATATATATATATATATATATATATATATATATATATATAATGAATCCCTATTTCCCTTCGTCACGCTATCACGCGTAAACGGCTGGACCGATTTAATTATTTTTTTTTGTTGTGTTTGTTATTGTCAGACGGTTCTTATGAAAGAAAAAATTGAAAATTTAACGAAAAAAAATAAAATTAAAACGTATATGGCTAACGCTGGCTATTAACTATTTATATCTATTTAAAACGTACCTAGCGACGAACCCGAGCGGAGCGAGGGTGAGCCGCTAGTATGTTTATAGAATAAGTATTTACTATTTAGCATGAATAGAGTAGCGTATCAATGTTGATATGTAACGACGGCAACGGAGCTATTTAATAAAAGTATAAAATATAAACGAGAATTTAAACATTTATCCTTCAGAATAAAATAATTATATTCTCTTATTAAAACAATATAATAATTAAATGAACTCTCATGAATCATTTTCAGTATTTGATTTATTACTATCTCTCTCTGGAACTTTGTGAAAATGTGACCATTGTTCACAGTTCGTTCTACTTTCTAAAATAGATTATCTAGATTTCTGGTTACTAATTTATTATTCTCATTTCCAACAACAATGCCTTTCATATTTTAAAACACTAATTACATAAAGTCTTAAGCTTAATGTGTTCTTACAAAGTGCTCAGTAGTATTAATAAATTATTTTAAGCTTCTCCAAAACATTTTAAGTTAGCATTGTTTGTAGTATTTGGCTGTAAGCGTGTTTTTAAAATATCATCTAATACCATTAAATTATAATACCTAATCCCTGCATATATGATTATTCGATATGTATAGAACAACCAAATTGGTCATATAAATAACTAGCGACTCACCCTTGCTTCGCTCGGGTTCGTCCCTAGTTTGGTTTCCCATACAAACTTTCATACCCATTTTCACCCCCTTAAGGGATAATTTCAGGTATAAAAAGTATTCTATGTCCTTCCCAGGGTCTCAAACTATTTTCTTACCAAATTTCATCTAAATTGGCTTAGTAGATCTAGAGATTACCCCCTACAATGTCACAAACTCACAATTCACAAACTCATAAACTTTACCTCTTTATAATATTAGTATAGATTCACAGTGCTTCTTCGTCTACGTAACTACTTAATTTTGCCGTTTTTATTTTCGTACCTATTTTGTGAAGTTTACACTAAAATAGAATACTAATAATAAATATTTACGTTTTCACAATATAAACACATTTATTTATCGACTGCAAAAATAGAGTTCATGTTTCATACTATTTTTTTACAGATTCTAGAAAAACTAAATTTATTTTGCGATTGTTAAACTGTCAAAAAAGATATACCTAACCGTTATGGAAAATTTTCAGCTACGTATACACCTTTTTTTTAATGTTGGGTGTGCATTTATGCATACTACCATAGACAAACAGGTGGTTATGAGGCCCCCCCAACGTGTGTTCACCTTGTCGTGGTGGGGGGGCTCAGTAGTGCCCGGCAATCCAACCGGGCGCGAAGCTAAGAAACGCACAGGGAGGTTGCCCACTTCGGTGGGCGGTGGGAGGTGGCCCTCTTCGGAGGATGGTGTACCATGCGGGTTGCTCCTGGTACTTCTCTGATAGCAGAGTGGACCTTGGAGCAACCCCATGGTTGTGGTGGTCTGTTTCGGCAGACCTGCCGTCGGGGCGTCGTAGTTGAATGCGTAAGCGATCCTGCGATGCCCCATTAAGACGGGGGAAGGCTTTGTTGGGTTTTAGTGGGTAGTACTGGCTGTATTACGCCGGTGAGTCCCACACGTCGTGCGTAAATGCATTTCCCAACGTTAAAAAAAAAAAAAGGTGGTTATGAGGGAGTCACCGGGTAGAAAAGACAATACTACCCACTAAAACCCAACTAAACCTTCCCCGTTTTGATGGGACGTAGCTTGCGCACTCAGCTACGACGCCTCGACGGCAGATCTGCCGAAGCACCACAACAACCATGGGGTTGCTTCAATAGTCCACTCTGCTATCAGAGAAGTACCAGGAGCAATCCCTACGATAACCGCACGGTATATCGCCCACCGAAGAGGGCCACCGCCCTGTGCGTTTCTTGGGCTTCGCGCCCGGCTGAGCTGCCTGACGCTAATGAGCGCCCCCACCACGACAAGTGAACTCACGTTTGCTACGTACATCCTGCTTCAAATATGAAAACTGAACAAGAAAAAATAATAATATAAAACTACATTTTTTAACGCGTATTTTTTATTTAATTTAGTTTTGTACCTATACATATAGTCTTTTTGTTTATCTTTAAACCCACAATTTAATTAGACAAAGATAAATTGACACAATAATTTGACGTCTAAATGCCACTCTAACATGATTCTTAATTACAACAAACTAGTAAACTTGCGTTACTCAACTCTGATAGTTAGACCGCAACTTTGCTGTAATGAATGAAGACTTCGTCAACTAATTTGCCATCGAACCAAAGGGCAGGCTTTCCATAAACCCATTAATATGTCCTTTGAAGTAGCAACTGTTGTTAGCTCATACAATCCATAACTGGGATAACATTATTCGACATTGGATATTGCGAAAGTTAGCTATTAATCTATCTTTTTAATCTATACATATAATAAAATTGTAACTAAGCCGAATCTGTACAATGGATATTTTTTTGGAAAAACTTATTGAAATAAATTTAAAAATTATCGATACAGAGGCGGAATCTATAGTTTTTAGATTTTTTGTCTCTGTCTGTCTGTTTCCGCATCACAGAAAAACCACTAGAGGGATTTTGATGAAATTTGATACAATGATAGCTGGTTATCCAGTTCAACATATAGGATACTTTTAACCGCACGAAAATATCTCAATTTTGAGAAAAAATACAAAAGCTGCAATGTAAGAGTATACTAATATGTAAAAGCTAAGAATTTGGTTTTAGGGTCATCTAAACGCGGGCGGAGCCGCGGGCAATGCTAGTATTGCTTTAAAATGTTAGTAGACATTTTCCATATACGCGATAAGTTACTTTTAAAATGTTTCATGAAACGGCACCTTTTGGGTTTAATTATTAACAGTACCCTATGTATTACTAACTAGTCTAGCGGCTAGCTAAATTTTTCAAGAGGATTATTTTTCAATTATCATTATACGAGTAGTCTATGTGTTTATTTCATTTTATACAAATCCTTCCAACCATATCAGCGCATTTCAAATCATCATGCTCAAAGGAGTAACAAACATGTAGACATAAACTTTTACATTTATAGTGTGTTTAACTTAAATCAAAAACACTCTCAGGTTAGTTGTTATCGATGACTTCTCTAACAACAGGTAGCTGTTTTATAGTATTACAGTTTTTTTTGTTAATTTTGCTGCTTAATTCATTTTTAACCGACTTCCAAAAATGAGGAGTTTCTCAATTCGTCGGAATCTTTTTTTTATGTATGTTCACCGATTACTCGAAGACGCCTGAACCGATTTGGAAAATTTTTATTTTGTTTGAAAGCGTATACTTCCCAGGTGGTCCCATATAAATTTTATCGAAATCGGTCAAGCGGTTTTTAAAACAATCAACAATAAGTATTTTTTTAAACAAATTGTTTAATCGAATATTTTATTAAAAACTTTCTTCCTACAAATTACGTGCTTATTACGTCTACACTAAAAATATAAAAATAAAAACTTAAAAAAAAATAAAACCGACTTGAAGGCACTAAAATGTAAAAAATAACTAAACGGGGGTTTTCATTTAGAATAGATACCTAATCAGATATTTTCGAAGTCGGTGCCAACAGACAATATTTTAAGATATGAATATCTAATAGGTAAATATGTATTTTACGTATCAAAATATATTAGATTTCCTATGCGTTGGCTGGCACGGACTTCGAAAATATCTGATTAGGTATCAATTCTAAATGAAACCCCCGTTTAGTTATTTTTTTACATTTTAGTGCCTGGAAGTCGGTTTTATTTATTTTTTAAAGTTTTTATTAGAGCCCGTATGCATTAGACAACCGTTACCGATTCCTGGGTCGCAGCAACAAACTATTTACACTATAATCAAAAAATACTACACGGTGTTAAATATAACGTAACAGTTGACATCTTGCGACCATGGTCGTGGTCGCAGTTGAAAAACACATTTTTCAACTGCATCTCTTATAGCTTGTCAATTCTGAGTTATAAAGTGTATAGATTTTTACTGTACCAATATTTACAAATAGTGATGTATGGTTTTACTAACACATTTTATGCAGATGAAACGCGTTTATTGTAAAAGGTATTATAATAAAGATTGATCTCCCTAAATGTCTTTTTCATATCATTTCATGCCCTAGTTTTATGATAGTTGTATAGTGTATACTGTAAACAATATTATACTATATGTGAATATTACTATCTATATATCGTCAACTCCAGTAAAAAATATTAATAAAAAGTTAAGACGGTTGTATATTACTCTACAACAGGCACATGAAATTATATATTAGCATTAAATTATTACAATTTTTTACTGAACGTCATAAGTCTATTACATGAATTGTCTATATCAACGATGAAGCCTATTTATTCCAAAAAAAACTAGTTTGAAAAGTAAAATATTTGTATACAGACATGATCTATCTACAACTACCTAATAAGTATAGCTAAATGGAAGTCTACGTAAAGCCTGTCATAAAAAAATATATAAAAAACTGAATTTAATAACTTCGAGCTCCACTCTGTAGTAATGTTTTCACTGTCACCTAAAAACATTGCACGCTTACTTAGTTTCAAGAATATAATAGTACCCCCGAGCATTTATATTTTTTATTAGTAAAACGTTAGTAACATTATGTTTAATTTAGTTATATTGTCAATATTTCTTACCTTTATACAGAAATATGTAAATCTATATAAGTATATCTCTATAATATATTATGTACATTAAAAATATGTTATGGTGATGATTCTGGGGAGAGTAGAGAAGCATTATATATATATATATATATATATATATATATATATATATATATATATATATATATATATATATATATATATATATATATATGTAATAGAATTAAATTTTAAATGGAGATAAAATTAGAATTTCAAGTTTAATCACATATCAAATCAGGCCAGATTAATTAATTCCATTAAAATCTCAGCTTCTATTAGAATTTCACCTATTATTGTACAGATCTAAATTAAAAATACAGCTAAGTTATAAATTATTCGGTCGAAAAGATCCAATGTTACAGCTTGAATTACCCCGTTCTATGTGTTCTTTTAAAGCAGGTCATGCTTAATCGTTGAGGTCTAACATTAAATATTTTATTTGTCTAACTAATTCTCTAGACAAGGAAGTTAATTTATATAAACCTTTATCAATTATGTTCAACATCTGAAAGCAAATAGTAATAAATAATTTAAAATAACATTAGGCAGTCCTCTGTGAGAGGATTTATGTCTCTTACATATGAGTACAAACTCATTATTCATGACCTTTACGTAAGGGTAATTAAGCTTCAAGCGTCGTCCAACCAACTAAGTTATACTTAACTGGGAATTTGTAGGGATAAGTAATGCGACTTGGCTTGGGTCCAATACGTGGTGATATTATCACGTAGCAATTGGAAGTATATAGATGTTCAATTAAATGGAAGATAACAGCGCCATTCGTCTCTAGCAGTTTAATATGTTTGTATAGGAGAAATTGACTGATGTAATAGTAATTAACAATTTTGCTATGTTTATGAAGTAAATACCAATACAATTTTAAGAGGGAAATTAGATTTTGCTTTATACTACTTTTTCTGGCTTAACTGAGATATGTTACTAGGTGCCTCGTAAAAAGTACTAAATTTTATCCAAATCTGTACAGCCTTGACAGTGCCGCAGCTCGAAGGAGTGGAAAACATACATGTATTTATAATCTTTTGTATTTACAAGTATAAGAACGGTTCGATTGTATACGCCAGTTGTACAAATGTGAATGTTTACTTATTAAATAAAAGTACCTTGGCTACCGAGCTTCGCTCGGAGTTTTTGGCGTAAAGTACCTACTTTTTTTTAAAACAAAAAACTTGAATAAATATTTAAAAAAAAAAAAAAAAAAAAAAAAACTGTATGCGACCGAGATTCGAACCTGGACATATGTGGTTGTGTGTCTGTGTTGATCTTACACCTTGGCCGCTTGACCATGATGTTTGTGCCCGAGCGTGCAAACACGCGTTTCCTCAGACATAAGACTAATCTAGATCGATTTATCGCCCCCGAAATCTCGTGTATACTAAATTTCATGAAAATCGTTTGAGCCGTTTCCGAGATTCAGATTATATATATATATATATATATATATATATATATATATATATATATATATATATATATATATATATATATATATATATACAATAATTGCTCGTTTAAAGGTATAAGATTTTATTTCTTCTACATTAAATATTATTATAAGCGAAAAACATATTCCCCACACAAACTTTCATCCCTATTTCCATCCCCTTAAGGGATGATATGCGGGATAAAAAGTATCCGATGTCCTTCGCAGTGTCTCAAACTATCTTCTTGCCATATTTCATCTAAATCGGTTCATTACGTCCAGAGATTAATCCCTACAACGTCACAAACTCACAAACTTTACCTCTTTGTAATATTAGTATAGATAAATTGTTTTAGCATATTACATTACAATATCACTGCTTTTGTTGTTAACTAAATTATGAAAGTTTGTTAAATTGGTTCTTGTGATCTTAATAGAACTAATAATAAAAAGTAATTTAAGTGTCGTAAGCGTAACAAGGGTTGGTCACCCGTTTAAAATGGATCCCACAGTGTTACCTGATAAGCGATAGCTTAGACGAGGCGTTAAGTTAGAATAAAGTTACGGCATTACTCCATATATTTAAACCGAAATTGACTAAATAATTGTCAAATTTCATGCTATAAAAGGCAATTTTTTATTTTTACCTTTTAGTGCCTGGATGTCGATTTTTTTAAGTTTTTTTAAGGCAAGGTTCCGGATCATCGCCAGAGTTTAACGACAATTTTCCTTTTTATTTAGTTTTATACTACTCTTAAGAAGCTTGCACCAAAATTTCTGCCTTTTTATTAAAACTCTTTATCATTTTGTTGGTTACTTGGTTGGACTAATTTAATTTTAGTAAAATCTTAAACTGTTCGTCATAAATACCTATGTAGAGGACTTAGAACAACTAGCGGCGGCGTTAGGACGTTCACTCAAATTTATGAGTCGCAGTGCGGAATATAAATTCCAGCGCGGCTCTCCAGCGTCCACAAAAAATATACATGAAGCTAAAAAAAATACATTTTTCTTCTAATTATGAAGCGCAATGTAAGCTTTCCTGACTTATTCACTGAGGTTGAATTGCATACAGCATAGCGATTTAGTCTGATAATTTTGTATCTTGGTTATTTTTTAAATATATTTTTATTTTAATTAAAAAAGTATTAAAATTAAATATATTCCATATTAAAATATTATATAGTCTCTCTTAAAATAATAAAAATATTATTAATCTACGTAAAAATATAAATTGGTAAAACTTAAGTTTTAAGAAAAAAAGGTTATTTTTAGTAATGCTTTAAATTAATTCAAATTATTATAAAATTCACGTAATGTTTCTAATAGAATACGAAAAAATGTACCTTTAAAATCATGACTTTCTTATAAAGACAATTATTTAGTACCTTAAACATATGTATAATAAAATTCTGTGTCGAATCTGTATCTGTACATTAAATATTTTTTGGAAAACCTTATTGAAATAGTCATTATTATCAAGAAAACCACTAGAGGGGTTTTGATGAAATTTGGTATGATGATAGCTGGGTATCCGGGTCAACATATAGAATACTTTTTACTGCGGTAAAATATGTCTTCTCTAAGAAATCTATACTAATCGTTAAAATGTATTTAGGGATGAACTCGAGCGGAGCGAGGGTGAGTCGCTAGTTTTATTATATTTATTTAAGCAGCTTACTTCTATTAAATTTTACTTATAGAGAAGATAGAGGTGTAGCGTCACCATAAACCACGTTTTAAGTATACACACATCTTATACCTACTGTATTTCTAATACACAATCACTAGAATAATATGCTATGATCGAGATAGTAAATAACTTTAGAAACCTAATGAGCTCCTTGTAAAGCTGGACAGTTAACCTGTCACTAACACTACCCGATGCAAAAATGTGTCAATATCTAGATAACTAACCCATTTTTACTACGGTTAGTCCCCCTCCGGTATGCACTTTAATCTCTTAGACACTTTACAAGATTCACATAATATTCCAATCGACCATTTCAAAACAAAAGACTTTTTTTAAATTGTTGACTTATATTACGATCCATTTCATATTTTTCAACTAAAATATTAATTAATTCTCTTGAAGTAATTCTATAACTGCCCAAGCGATTTTAAATCATTTGGAAACTTCATAGGTGTCGAGCAAAAACACTATTTCCCAACGATCTCTCTTAAGCTGCCTTCTTGATGTAAATAACCTACGTTGTAAATTATTATTATTAACACCTAGCATTGCCCGCGGCTCCGCCCGCGTTCAGATGACCAATAACCAAATTCTTAGGTTTTACATATTAGTATACTCTTAGTATAATTCTTGTACTTTTTCTCAGAAATGAGATATTTTCCCGCAGTAAAAAGTATCCTTTATGTTGACCCGAATAACCAGCTATCATCATACCATTTTTTTTTCAAAATCTATCCAGTGGTTTTCCCGTGATGCTGTAACAGACAAACAGACAGACAGACAAAAATTCTAAAAACTATAGATTCGGCTTCTGTATCGTAAGTAGAGTCTATTTCAATAAGATTTTCCAAAAAAATATCTAATGTACAGATTCGGCTAAGTTACAATTTTATTATACTAGTATGTATAGATAACTGAGTTCTTTTTACATACCATGTTTTTCTGCTTGGAATGGGTTACCCTTTAATGCTCGAGGGCCATAGTCGAACTGTCGCTGGTCACACTCAGCTTTCCACTTTCCGTATTTCACGCTGTCTTTCAAAAACTAGTAAAATTAAGAGCATCACTAGTCGGTCATAATTATTCTAGACTAACAGCTCATCCTTGTAAGTACTTACCCTTTATCTGATTATTTATTCATGATCTTACTTTGAATTCTGATGAACGAGATAAATATTAAAGGCGAAACTGTTTCCACATTTATTTAACTGCGTCTAAAAGTTGTAAAACAACTTATTTTTACACATTTATTCAATGCTAACAAAGTTTGGTGATAAAATATATTACGTGAGTAATTGTTATGAGAATTGATTACATAATAATAGATAATTTAGGTTATGTTAATGCAAAAATATGTAGAAAACATTAATTTTATAAGTTTATTTGAAAAGAAAATTCTAGAATATACGATTAAAAGTATTAAAATGTGAGCAAAACATCTTTCCAACAAAGTTTATTAAATCCGATTGTTTTCACAAAAATCTCCTAAATGCGCGTTCTTAAGTACGAGCGTGTGGGTTAATCTCTGGAAAGAGAAGTTATTTTCATTTCTCGGATGCTTTTCAATTTTGTGTGTTCAACCTTAATCCATTGGGTGCCAAAAGTTTATTTATATTTAAAATAAATATATTTTTGCAATGTACGATTTTATACTAAATAATAAAAAAAATACATATATTTTTAGTTATTTAAAATCCCTTTTACATGTAAATACTAAATATTACATATTTAGCGAAGTTCGTGCTAAGTATGTTCATTATTTAAAAGTCATGATATCTAATAAGCCAAGAATAAAAATAATAATAGAAAAAAAAGTAAATTTCAAGTAAATACGCAAGTCTAAAATCAATCTCTACAGTAAGTAATATATAAAAATTCAACATCAACACAATGGAGCATTAAATTAAAGACAACGCTTGAGATTAAAAATTATAATTTTATGCTAAAATTTTCACAATCGCTGTGAGAGTGAACGAAAAAACGAAGAAAGCGAATTCATTTTCTTGGTAAAATGTGACAAGGACGCGGTGAGGGATTTTTTCAGCCCCGTCCGTAGATTTATTGTCTACGACGGAGTCTCCGTGACAAATAGTGCTGCGGTTTTCAATTAGGTTACATTTTAAATAAGCTGTAATGTTCGTACTTAAGGTACATAATGAGACTTCGTATATTAACATTCTTGTTGATGTGAAACATCTATTGGCGCGCTTTGTCAGTAAAACTGACTCGTATGCCGTGACGGCAAATGGAATGACGCTGTCACGCCATCATGCAACTTCTACGCCACCGCTCACGAGTCCCTTGTGCGTGCGCGCGCGTATAATATACACCCTCCATTGTAAAACAGTCTCTATCAAAATACTTACATATTTTCTATTCTATTTCTCTTCTTCTTCTTCTTCCTGCCCTTGTCCCAATTTTTATTTGGGGTCGGCGCAATATGTTTTATTCTTCCATTCCACTCTATTATTCGTCATTTCACTGCTTACTCCCATTCTAGTCATATCTTCTTCTACACAGTCCATCCATCTTTTCTTTGGTCGTCCTCTTCTCTTGTCCCCGTTAACTTCCACACACAAAACTCTTTTCACCATACTTTGCTCTTCTCTCCGCATCACATGTCCATACCACGATAACCTATTGCATCTCAACTTTTCATCCACTGGCGCAACTTTCAGGCTCCCTCTAATGTACTCATTCCTCACCTTGTCCATCCTAGTCACACCACACATCCATCTCAACATTCGCATTTCAGCTACATGTATGCGTCTTTCATCCGTTCTCTTTGTGGGCCAACTTTCAGATCCGTATAGGACGGCAGGTCTGATGATCGTCTTATATATTTGTCCCTTTAATTTCATAGGGAACTTGGGGTCACAAATTGCTCCCGTTACCTGCCGCCACTTCATCCACCCTGCATTGATTCGATGCTGTACAGTCCGGTTTATTTCGCCATCGCTTTGAAAGATATTCTATTTATGAATATATATATATATATATATATATATATATATATATATTCAGGCAGTCCGAGGCAGTCATATATATATATATATATATATATATATATATATATATATATATATATATATATATATATATATATATGACTGCCTCGGTGGTGTAGCGGCTAGCATGTACGGCTGCCCACCCGGAGGTCCTGGGTTCGAGTCCCGGGTCGGGCCAAGTTTAGTTATTGAGTCTTTCTGTATAGTAAGCCTCAGTAACAGCCCGGAGTTGGGAAGTTGGCGGTGTTTCACCCCCGTGCCTCGGAGAGCACGTAAAGCCGTCGGTCTTGCGCCTTAACTCTCATCGGTCGTGTCGAGTAGTCGTCCCATCAGAGTATGAGAGTGACAGGAATAGAGAGTGAACTTGTGTCTGCGCGTACACTTGTGCACTATAATATCTCCTGCGCAGTTGGCTAGTCTCAATGAGATTGGCCGCCGTGGCCGGAATCGGTCAGGAGAACATCATATATATATATATATATATATATATATATATATATATATATATATATATATATATATATATATGTATATAAATATATTCTGTAATTATTATTATAACAAAATAATAAGAAAAACAAATAGATTTTATTAATGAAACATTATTTTTTCTTTATTTTACTCCATATTTCGTTATAGGTTTTTATTTATGAATTTTGATATTAGCATAGATGTTTTACATCTGCCGGGCGTCCCGTGACGGCCATTTTTTTTCTTTTTACAATAGTAATGTTAAGTAGGGGACACTGAAACAGAGTGCACATTATAAATAACATCGAGATTGGCTCGGTACTTTTCTAAGGAGTCTCCTTCTTTCTGAGTAACATTCTTCTTACCTGATTTTAAATCATACTATTGTTAAGCTTGTGATAAATTATAAATGAGTGAGCTAATAGATTCGTACGTATGATACTCCTTCACGTTGTAACTGCATGAATTAATAAATTATATTTTGCTAATGAATTACACTAATTAATTATAATTTTTTGTACTATGAAATATGTATATTACAAAATAATTGTAATATTATACGTTAATAAGTCTCAATACAGTCGCTTATATATTTACTAGAAACTTAACTATTCCTAGTAAGTGCGTTGTATGAATCGTTAAGTGTTGAGCAATTAATATTGTATTTCACAAGGAGATTAGTTCACCGAATTTGATATTTAGTTATAAGTAATCTGTAGGCTATAAGTCTAGGTCTAAGCTTGTAGATAAACTAGGCTAGTATTTTCTGTGCCTTTTTGTCTAACTTACTTTGACTGAAATATAAAAAAAACGTAAATATAATTTAACTTCACTCAATACTTAAAATTACGATTTTGCTGTTTCCTTTCATTTCTTTCTTACATGGACCATAATAAATATTAGGATTCTCAACATTACAATCTACGACAATATCAAATGGCTGTTGTCTGTACAAATAGTAGTCAACAAAAGGCGAAGCATTCTGTGCGTGACGTTAATAGTATAGAAGCTATTCTTCACATATTGGCTTTATTGGACTATATATCAGTCAGGATTGTTTAACCCGTGACAAAACATACTACAATACAAATATATATGGTACAGTATGGATGAGTGAACCTTGAAATTAAGCAATCAAATTAGTATTTTTGTTTACTCAATTAAGAATTAAATTTTATACAAATACTAGCGACTCTTCCTCGCTTCGCTCGGGTTCGTCCCTAGGTACGTTTTACTGGTTAGTTAGGAATAGATAAAGTATATATTAGTATATATATATAGGTATGATGAGTTTTATATCCCTTGAGAAATGATTGATTCCCCATACAACCTTTCGTTCCCCTTTGCACACCCTTAAAGGATGATTTCCGCGATAAACTATCCTATGTTTTTCTCAGGGTCCCAAACTATTTTCGTACCAAATTTCATCTAGATTTAGAGATTACCCCCTACAACGTCACAAACTCACAAACTCGCAAACTATGTCTTTATAATATGTTGAGTAGACGTAATAAGCAGGTAATTTATACGAAGAAAGTTTTTATTTAATAACATATTCGATTAAGCAATTAATAAAAAAAAAATATTTGTTGATTTTTTTAAAAACCGCTCTACCGATTTCGATAAAATTTAAATGGGACTACCTGGGAAGTATACCCTTCGAAACAAAAATAAAATCCATATCGGTTCGGCGTCTTCGAGTAATCGGTGAACGTACATAAAATAAAGAAAAAGAAAGATTCAAAGAAAAAGAAAGTAAAGGTGCCCATACTTTCATCACAACTCTTGAAAGCATCCAGAAATGGTTATGAGAACAATATGTTAAGAGACTGCATTGTAAATTTAATTTTATCGGGCAATAAATTACTTAGTTTCAGTTAAAGAATTAATAAGTTTACGTGTATGGAGTGGCTAGTACATGAATTGGTACAATTATGTTCAGCAGTCGCTTGGTTATAGGCCAAAAACTTTTTGCCTGGTCCTTTTTTTAAAACGTTGGGAAATGCCTTTACGTATACCTACTGCATATATACTTATTACGCCTGTGTGGATGAAAAGCCAGTACTATACACTAAAACAACGGAACTTCCACCGTCTTAATGAGACTCCGCAGGATCGCTTGTGCACTCAATCATGATGCGCCGACGGCTGGCCTGCCGCAAGAAGGGCAGACCACAACGACCATTAGATTGCTTTCATGGTCCACTTTGCTATCAGTGAACTTTGAAGTTCACTGATAGCAGAGTGGACCATGAAGTTTGCTACCAGGAGTAAACCGCATGGTACACGCCCACCGATGTGGGCCATCTTCCAGTTTGTCCCTTAGCTTTACGCCTGGCTGAAAATAACGGACGCTTTCCTTTATTTGAACTAACGCTCTCTTTGTTATTTGTGAAATGTTTAAAGTATTCCTTTTGTTCAATTTCCATCGATATATCAAAATGTTGGTATTCAAAATCCTTTGTTCTATCTCTTATTGGGAAATCCAAAAAATATTACTCTGTCCCAGCTAATTCGGCTTCACTAAATCCATGTTGAATTATAATCATTAAAATATGGACGCATTTTAATCTTTTCTTGATGGCGTATTTCCACCTAAAATTAAGGAAAACTGGAAAAATAAATTGTGTATGACCATTTTTTATATTTAAACTGTTTAAGATTTAGTGTTTAAAAAAGATACTGTATAATATATAGCGTGATTAAGCGTTATACTCATTAATGAAAATCCTCTTTAATGTAGGTACATAGTTGTGAAAAAGAAAGCAGATTTTGTATAATCTTGTAATACAATTTAAAGTAACAATAATGCTTTCTTATATCGTTGTACTTGTTTACGGATAATATGATATTTCTATAAATCCAATTAGTTTGTATACAACTTTTATTCTTACTTTATTTTATATTTTAAATTATGTTGTTTCTAATTTTTGTTAATTTTGTATTTTTTATCAATTACTATAATAATTCCATAATATTATAAACGCTATGTAGACTTGTAATTGATATGCATGTCTGATTCTTTTTTTACTTTAATTATTGTATTGAATTGTTTAACATGTGTATTGTAAGTGTGCTTAATAATAAATAAATAAATAAATAAAAAACTTAAATCATTCAATTCTATTCATTAGTATCATTCATTTTATAGTAGATGTACCGGGAAATGTAATGTCGTTTTATGAGTACGACTCGGAAATCCCGCAGCCAAGTGAAATATGATGAGCATTAACTAAAGCTCTTGTTTTGTCCTGTTTTTGTCGGCAAAGCGTTTCTTAGAATTATATTTACGAGTGGATTCACTTGGTTGCCACTTGCAAGTTGGGTGTATGTGTAATTTAGTTTCAAATCACTATAGATTCAATGATTTTTTTTCATTTCACGCATCGTTACTTATCTAGAGAAATATCTAATGAAATATTTATTTCATTTTTCCTTAGTTTGCCAAATTTTAAGTAATATTTGAATGTCTTTTATTTTAGAAAGCGTTAACTACTAATATTATTTATCGTTTTTTTTTCTATTTTGTTAATTTAATTATGTTTTTAATGAAATATTATTACTTCCATGGTATTGTAAGATAGATTATTAAATGTAAAATATTTGCGTAAATCTAAGAAAGTATTTAGCTGTTATTATTATAAATATTACATTTTTTTTAAACTTTATTAATAATTGTAATATTATTTAGTGTTGCTATTATAATACTAAGTAAAACCATAAAGAATATAAAAAAAAATAGAAATTTTAATTATTTATGTAAGCAATATTATTGTTTTATATTATGTAATTTAAAAGAAATTAAAATATTAATTTAAATTGCTATTATTTAAAGTTAAAATATTAAGCAACACTATTGCTACCTTTACAGACAAAAAGTATTAATCAGCATTACTGTTATTATTCTTATTACCAGCAGACCCCACAGAGGTTGTTCTAATCATATTTGGGTAATCTTTGAGTTCATACAAAATTCTATAAAAACGCACTTTTTATGTTTTTCCTGAATGTCTCATTTCCGGACTAATTATCCAAATCTTTTTTGAATCAATCTTAGAAGAACTAAATTAAATTTTCCTTAACTTTATTTGCTTTGGTTAGGCGTTTAAATATGTCGCTAATGACAAAGCGAATAAAGAATGTCATAGACCTTACAACATTTTTGGGGTATTTTAAAACAATGTTTTATTTTCATGCTATAAAATAATATAATCCTTTTTTTTATTAAGAGTTATATGTCGTGATCAAAATACCAGCGCGTACGGTTCAGTGGGACGAGGGTAGAAAACTCGAAACTGCTGCATACTTTAGTATCTCAATTTTCCGAACAAGCTGTTTTAGTTGATATTATTAAATTTCATACTTCATGTAAATTTAAAATTATACAAAGAAAGAATATAATATACCATGGGATTTCCTATAATTACTACAAATATTAAAATTTCTTTCATAAATATTTTTCTCATAACGAGCGTTCGTCTATTGGTCTGTAGCCTCCGGAAATTTTGGTCGTAATAATCAGACTTACATCTATCTCATTTATATAGTAGTTCTGCAAATTCAGCAGAAGGTATCCTTGAATCGTCAATGAATAAATCTGTAGATTAAAGTCTATAAATATTTATCTATACATATAATAAAATTGTAACTAAGCCGAATCTGTACATTAAATATTTTTTGGAAAATCATTTCATTTAGAAATCATCATCATCATTTTAGAATTTTTGTCTGTCTGTCTGTTTGTCTGTTACCGCATCACGAGAAAACCACTAGATAGATTTTGATGAAATTTGGTATGATGATAGCTGGTTATCCGGGTCAACATATAGGATACTTTTTATCGCGGGAAGATATCTCATTTTTGAGAAAAAATACAAAAACTGCAATGTAAGAGTATACTAATATGTAAAACCTAAGAATTTGGTTTTTGGTCATCTGAATGCGGGTGGAGCCGCGGGCAGTGCTAATAATAAAATAAGCAGAAAGCTTATGAAAATTAGAAACGGTTTGACTAATCATATGGAAGAGTTGATCTATACAACATTGTAAGATAATCCTGCAAGAATTAAGGATACACGAAACATAATTACGTTATTAAAAAATAATCTTTCAATTATAATAAAATGAGATACCGTACCATGCAAATACGTACAAAAGAAAAAAAATAAAGCATTTAAAATTAAACCTGTTTAGAAACAAACATATTCGAGCTATCCTTTTCAAATCAATATTAATTTTATCGTTTAATGGAAAAAAAAACAAACAAAGGCCGCTGAAGACCATATATATCAATTAATGAATATCTATTTAATGACATTCATTTGCAATTTACGCATACATACATCAGGATAATTACTACCCTTCGGTTATTTACGGAGACCCTCGTCAGTGGGAACGCGTTGTTTTACACGTCGTTCTTGTTTGCTAATGAAAAAAGTGTTCTGGGAAAAATAAATTGCTTTTTATTGTTCCACCGCAGTTGGGTGGATGCGTAAATCAGAGATTAAAAAGCTTTGTGTAATATTGTTCACTTTCAACTGGTGCAAGCATTACCATTCTAGTTGCCCTTCAGCGAGGGTTATATCACAATTTTCAACTGATTTTTTAAAGAGGAGTATGCTGTATTCGACCCGTTAATACGCGTGTATGTTGTCCAACGTTTTCAAATAGATAGTTATTTTTTAAATTAAAATCTTTTCAGTCTCATAAAATTCTTGTTTTACAAGGTTGTTAACTGCAGCTTTTCTTTGAAAAAATTATATAAGGAAATAATAAATAAATAATATGATAAATAAATATGTTGGGACATTAACACACAGCGCCATCTAGTTCCATGATAAGCTACGAGGCTTGTGTTATGGATACCAGATAGTTGATACACTACACATATATAACTTTAAATACATACATATTATAAATATATTATTTAAGTGGTTTAATCTGTATTTCCATTCTTACTGTTTTCTTAAATATTCTGTCTCTATTTCTTTTTTATTTTTAACAGCTTATATATTATCCAAATATAGTTAATAATGTGCACATACATTGCTGTACTTTATGTTCTCATATAAAATATGCTTTAAAGAAATTCAATTTGAACTATTTTAGGAGAATGAGAGTAATATTTATTTACATTATGCAGTTTAATGCAAAACTAAAATTATTACACCTAGAAAAAATTTAACAAAATATAATATGTACTGGAACTATAGGTGTAGATTTTATAACTATTCTGATCTATACATAAGATTATACCGATAGACAGACATAGAACTCAAGTAGAATACATAAAAAAATCTTCATTTTTTTATATTTTTCAATTTTCTTAAGCGACTTTCATTTACAATTTCATTCTTGTGCCTATATATCTTGTAAATTACTTATTTTTTACTTTATTTATTGTTACGAATAATTATTATTTATGTATAGTAGAAATATATATTTAATGTATACCTGCAGAAGCCACATACAAAGAAAGCCTTACTTACATACAGAAAATACTTTTTAGGAATTTAATTGAAAAAATTTCATTATCCACAATGTTGAAAACAAACAATTGTACACAAAAGGATAACACAAAAATGTTATTAGTTCGTGTTCAGAACAGACTATTGTGAAAGCTCTGACTAAGTCGTCTGAAACATATAACGACCAACAAAAAGAAACCATTTAGAAAAACTATGTTGATTATTTTCAATGTTTTTTTCTGGTTTACATAAATTAAAAAAACATTTTCAAATTAATTTTAATACGTAATATCTTGTCTCTTTATCTATATTAATATTATAAAGAGGTAAAGTTTGTAAGTTTGTGAGTTTGAGACGTAGTAGGGGCTAATCTCTGGATATACTGAACCGATTTAGATGAAATTTGGTGAGAAGATAGTTTGAAATTCTGGGAAGGACATAGGATACGTTTTATCCCTGAAGTCATCCCTTAAGAGATAAAAGTTTGTATGGGGAATCAAGCTAGGGACAAACCCGAGCGAAGTCGCTAGTAATAGTAAAAGTATTTTACTAGTAAAGAACTATTTTTTTGATATAAGCATAGTATAATAAACTAAATATAAGAGAATTTTTTTTACTAGTAACATTTAATTTTTATAGATTTAGCCTTGGAATTGCCATCAAGAATCTTAAATACAAGTTCATTTCTATTATTTAAGCTTCAAAGCATTTCCAACCTCTGTTCTTGACAAATAGTACGTTGTGTTCCGAATAATGGAGTGTAGTCGTCATAATAATCGCTATATTCCTAAGTGCATTACAGCGTCGTTAGTCCGATTGTTTGAGGAGCGTGTCCGGCGAGGAACACGACAATTTGTCACTGCTGTGCCTGTTGTGTGCCGATTTGAATAGCCTCCGCTGTCCTTATCCTATTATTATTATGCGAATAATAGTCTACCCTTGTGATTAAAGTAGCGTGAGCTGAAGCGTTCTACACCTTTCTGGTCATTAATTTTAAATTTGTGTTTAGTGATGATCGTCATGGTAATGTGATGCATAACTAGAATTACGTTATACTGTATTATACGATACCCCTTCGAAAAATTTGTATTATTAAACGTTAAAATATTGAAGTCGAGTAAAGAAATGCGAGCTTTAAAAACAGTCTTCTAGCACGTAAGGTTCGTCTGTTTCGACAAGGCTAAAAGTATAACGGAATGAGGTCACTAGAGAGAATAGAGAGAAAATAAATATAATATTTAAACTGTTTTATATTACTGTCTTATTTCATGTTTCTTAATAATACAAAAAGAAAAAAATGGGCGAGTGTGCCGTCTAATCTTTACGCGCGGTTGAAGTAAAATTTCTTTAGCAAATGTCGCAATTAAATTGAAACAAATAAATAAGGCATATTAGTCATATAACAATCATATATTTGTAGAATATCATATACGGAAAGAATATAATATTTTATATTACTATATATTTGTCAGACAATAACAACGGTTACTATGGCAACAATTAGTCATAATAGTTTTTATTTAATTTATGCACATTCATCCCACAGTAGGTAATAAATATTAATTTTTATAAGTAATAAGTTTAATTTTTTAAACAAGTATAAAAGTTATTTTACATTTATTTAACATATATTACATAACATATTATTCAGTATAATTTTTCACTTCCTGTGAAATGTCTTCTATTTCATACTTTCGCTGGCTTAATCCTATATGTTTATGTTTGTCTCTTTCTCGTGTCGCATTTCCGTTAATCGAGTTTCAAATTACAACGATTCTAAAGAAGATTTACTTCAAAAACTACTATACATAGTCATCAATTAACAATTCCTACAAATTTGTCACCAATTCATAATTCATTGCATTCCAAAAGTTCTAAGTTTGGCTGATTTTACCATACTATATCCAACGAGACCCTTATCACACGGTTTTGCGCACTTTGCTTGTATATTCATGAATGCAAACGAATGGAACAATATTTGATGCTTACCATTTTGAAGTTTGATTACCATATTATGTTTTAGCAACCATAAAATGAATATATCTTACTGGTTAAATCGATTTTTAGTTATATATAAATATTTATATTTTTATCTTTTAGAAAAATTCAAAACAATACTGTTAAATAAAATCGATTTTCGCTACACGTTAAATCGACATTTAACTTACGACGGCTGCCTGTAACGAAGTTAAAACGCTACCTTTGACAGTACTAAATGTAGCAAAAACTCAAGCCGACGTGGAACTCGCTCAGCGAACGTACCTGTTGCGGTGTTTTTAATGCCACGACATCATGAAAAATTTACCTTGTTGTGAAAATAAGTTATTTACATACAAATTATTTTCAGAATCAAGTGTGGAGGACATTTTCATATACCACGGTATATGTAATTATTTATTTAAATTGCTAACAAGAACGTCAGTTGTTGCTTTTAACCTTAACAAAATTATTGTACAAACCCGTTTTCATATTAGAATTTCATTTATAAGTCAATTAAAGATTTTTTTATTTTATGTTTTCATAAAGTCACTCTTTCTTTAACCCTCGTCATCGTTCAGCTCAAAATAGGAATAAGATAATTTTTTACTGCTCCAGTGTTTTCTTCTGCTTGTCGAAATTATATTTTTTAACGGATCAATCTTACGAGTAATACCTATTGATTAATTAATATATGTATATTTTATTGCTTTTAAAACGCTTCTATTCGATAATTTAAAAATTACGTACCTTTTAGAAGGCAATTGTTAACTATAGTCAAGTAGAGTTGATTTTGCATTAGACAACTAGTGACATACCACACTTCGCTCCGGTACGTCTCTAGGTGCGTTTTAAATAGATAAAAAAAGTTATTGAGTGCGTACCTTAATATACATATGTTGGCACGGACTTTTATGAAGGCCTTTTTTAGACCTACAATTTTTTAGTTTATTGTTTTGATGTAGGTATCTCTTAAAGTTTGGCCAGCGTTAGCCATATAAATCTTTAGTTACAATCGATTCAGTACTTTTTAACATACAGATAAACAATCTAAAATTTTATTAACTATTGTTTTGAGATCTATATTCCGTACACAAAACGTTACAGTCATTGTTTAAAAAAACAATGACATACAGATTTCGCTAAGTTACTATTTTATTATATTTATAGATCTTGATCTTGAGAATTATTGTAGGTTTAAAATATATCTAGCTTTACTTATTTAAGATAGCTATAAAAGTCTATTTTTACTCTTGAGTCTAGAAGTCTATATATATTTTCTAAAAATAAGCAACTAAATTATTTATATATAAATAAGAATTGTTATTAATGTCTGGCTAAAGTTCGTAGACTAGATAGCCTCAATATTAAATGTAAATATGCTTAAATTTTAAAAGTATTATTATAAGTTTTGCAAAAGATTATTATATTAAAGCTATTTTATTTTTTTTCTGTATTAAAGAAAATATAAATAATGTACTAATAGTAATAGCACACTGAACAACTGATTTTAGTACTATATTATACTATATTATACGATATTTTGTTTCTTTTAAAAAAATTGGGAATAGGTATACCGATGGCGTTCCAGAAAAACGGTCAAGTGCGAGTCGAATTCGCACACGAAGGGCTGTCTATCTCGTGCATGTACTGTTTATTATGTAGTATATTAACTTCGACGATCGATTACAAACGTTAAAAAAAACTTGTATTTTTATTTTCATTTATTTTTATTATTTATTGTTATAGCGGCAATAGAAACACATACCTACTCTGAAAATTTCAACTCTCTACCTATTACGGTTCATGAGATACAGCCCCCTGACAGATGGACGGATAGACAGCGGAGGCTTAGTAATAGGGTTCCGTTGGCACCCTTCGGGTACGGAGCCCTAAAAATAATAAATATTTTATAAGCACTATCTCTTACCTCGAACGTCATATTTCATACATTCTTAAGCTTGATCGTAATTGTTTTATTGTAAAGATGACTAATAGCACAGTAAATAGAGCTTTCTTTTATTAATGTTTATATTATAAAGATAAGCTTTTACGGCATTTACTAGGTTAATGGAGTATCATGTGTTATATTAAATTATTTACATAGTATGAACACTTTATTTATTAAGACTTGTTTTATTAATTTTATTTTTAAGAGATAAAGAATATCGATACTGTATTGTTTTTGTAATGGAGCGTGGGTAAATGTAATAGAATCGACTCTATGACGGCAGAAGATATGTGAATTTTACATTCGTTCTTCTTCCGGTTTTAAATCAGTGCAGACAATCATTAAAAGTTAAAAATTTACACAAAGCTTCTGTTTTCCTCATGCTACTTATAAATCTTAGTAGCATCTTTTAATAACTAAAGAATATATTTGAATATATTTGTTATTCGTATTATTATTAATAAAATTCATTATTTAATGTTTACATTATACCTATTTATATATTTTTGAAGTGAAAACTTCTATAGACAGGTTTGGATTGGGAATAAATTCGTGTAAGTCGTCATCGACATGGTCACGTGACGTGTTAACGCTAACACTCAAGAGTGCCGATAGATGTCAAAACCAAATAAATGTAAACAGTTTTAATTTACACATTTCAATTTAAGATCAAACAATTAATTTATATATCAAAAAATAACAACTGTTTGTTTATATTTTAAAGTTTTCACTTCTATCGGCAGTCCTTATGACTGCTTTTTTAAATATATTTACCTATTTTAATACCCATTTACCTATTTTTAATTGTAATTTAATTTAATATTGTATATTATTTGCATCAAATCACTTTAATCTTGTAACTATTCTAGTATCCTATATTAGTATTATATAGTTTTAAAAAATAGTTTCACCCACTTAATCATAGAGTATGCATATGGTAAGAAGCGAGCCATTCCCAACACAAGTATTATCGGATTACTTACTGGGAAGACTCGGACATAAAATTGTAAAGATGATTAAGAAACAAAAACTATTTTTATTTATTTTTATTTTATTTATTTTAATTTATATTTTGATATTGTGCATACGAGTAAGATCGGATTTAATTTATTATATATTTTTATGTACTATGCATAAATGTGTAACATTTAAAGTTCAATTCATATAGTCATTTACTAAATAAATAGATAGTAAATATATTGACTAAGTCACTAAGCAAAAGAAAATTATAAGAATTAAATTCACTCTCATTCGTTTCTAAGATTTCTGTTCCAATTCGGCAAGGTTTTACTATTCAATACAATAAACTAAAGTACAGTACCTATATGTAAATATTTTCTTGTATTTTTTTCTATTATCTAACCATTGTTTAAACCAATATAATACCCGTATACTCCCCTTAGATATTTACATATAACTAGATAGATTTCTAATAAAGATAGATGTCTGACAATTCTAGCCAAAAACACAATTGAGGACGCTATTGTAAACAAAAACTCAACTATCAATGCCATGAATACTATCCACAAAAACTCTGCCGCGATGTCACTGTTGAATTCATTTATTCCATTTAGTTGTCGTATGGATATCGTTCCAATTTTCAAGTGGAAAGGCGACCAATTTCCAGTGATGCATACAAATATATTTCAAATATTTCTAGCTTGGCAGCTTAGATGTTCGAACGGAATATAGGAGATGTTGAAACAAATGTTTGGAATTGTTTATACTGCATATTCCCACTATCATTTATAGAATTACTAGCAGAACCCGCGGCTTCGCTCGCGCTAAACTACAAAAAAACTCTAAAAAGTTCGGTTTCATACAAATTTTCATCCCCTATTTTACCCTCTTATGGGATGAATTTCGAAAAATGCTAAAACGCGTATTTATTTAATTGTACTGAAGAGCATTAATACAAAGTGTCAAGTGATTCTGAGGTTTTTTTTTTTGGATTGTTTTATAACGTGTTTTTCCGCGGCAATGACATAATCTCCCGCAGTAAAAAGTAGCCTATGTTACTTTCCAGCCCTTCAACTATCTCCACACAAAAAAATCACGCTAATCCGTCATTCCGTTTCGATGTAAAAGTAGGACAAACAAACAAAAATAAGACTTTCCAAAAAATATTTAATGTACAGATTCGGTTTAGTTACAATTTTATTATATGTATGATAAAAATAGGTATTGCGAATGTACCTTAGGCGATAGACATAATATGACAATGTATACTTTTCATGGGCCTTTTTAAGATCTACAATTTCCTAGCGTTTTTCCAGCGTTAGGCTTATCCTAAGGACGACACGATAGAACTAGTTATTGGGACTTCCCGTGGGACTGAACGGTTTTCCTCTAGTAAGAGGTATCCTCAATGTTGATCCGAGTAATAAGTTCTACAATTATAAATCTGTAGGTTTCAAAATCAAGAGTAAATATTTACAATTGTACAGTAAATATTTTTGTAAGCAAAATTTACACAAAATTTAGTTTAAATCGGTTTAGTACTTTTTGTGTGAAACGCGCACACCCAAACAGACAAATTTTTTAATAACATTTGATTTAGGGTCTATATTCTGTACACAATATGTTACTATCATTGTTTTTAAAAATATTTCATGTACTGATTTCGCTAAGTTATTGTTTTATTATATGTACTAGCGGCTCCCTCGCTTCGCTCGGGTTCGTCGCTAGGTACGTTTTAAATAGATATGAATAGTTATTAGCCAGCGGTAGCCATATATTTTTTTTGTTGATAATATTGACAAATATTGACATTAATATTTATACGATACTAACGTCACTCAATTGTTTTGCCTTCCCGGAACCTCTCCACTAACACTTAAACTTTATGGTATGGTATTAAAGTTTAAATTGACTTTTAAGTATTATTACGAATCTTTTGTATGGGAGTATAGAAAAGTGTTGTTTTTAGACTTTTTCAGGCAATTTTTTAAATCTTTCTCTCCGTAAGAACCTTCGTCGTACTTCAAGGAATATTCTAAAAAAAGAATTAGCGAAATCGGTTCAGCTGCTCTCGAGATTTGCGCTTACCAACACATTCAGCGATTTATTTTTATATTGTAGATTACGATCAAAGTAATAAATATAATTATACTAAAATGGGAGACCAAAGGAAAATTATAAAATAATTTCGTGGAAGTAAAGAGAAAATGTAAATATTTCATATCAAATACAATATGCATAGCTTATCCATAATAAAGTGTATTTATTTTCAGCGGATAAGAACAATGAATGCTTTAAGTCTTTTATGATCTTATTTCGCATTCGAGAATGGAATCTCGCATTGGCTTTGCATTTGTTTTCCTAAAAAGTACTTTAAATGGCCTTCCATTCCAATTAACTGTAATATTATCGTACATATTATATTGCAAAATTAAAACTCCCGTAAAGTAACTCATGTGTTATGATATATGTAAATTTCCGCGATATTATAATTAGAAAGTTAGTATTTTTTGTTTTATCTTTTTACATGAAAGCTGAAATGTTAATTGATGAATAAATCAAAATAGCAATGCATATTAACCCTATTTATTGAGAATAGCTGTCTAATATACGTTGTAACCTTTTAAAGAGGAACATTTTAAATACATAGAAATATTACGAGAGCGAAGCCGCGGACAAAAGCTATGCATTACATCATCATCATCACATACATTTACTCTGAAAGACACGATTTGAATCTTGATATTGTAAATACTATGCTGGATAAGGAGTATGTTATTATTTAATTTAAAAACCATTTGATTAGAATGAGATTTCTTGCAATGTGTCTGATAACAACTGCTAAAATATAGGGAAATAAGTTTCATTTCAAGATCAGATTAACAAAATAAACAGATTAAATAAACTCTCTTCTGAATATCTTTATGTTTTTTTAGTATTAACTATAAATTCATGTATATTTGACAACAATTTAAATGGAACATTTTGACAGATGACAGATGATTTCTGTCAACCTGCTTGTAAGCGCTCCCCAAGGAAGTGACCGTTTATTATTCTTTACATAGAGCATGAAAAGGTTATACTTAAAATATAATATTTAAGTAAATGTTTGATTACAAAAATATTTACTGTTCAATTGTAAATATTTACTCTTGATTTTGAAACCTACAGATTTATAAATTTTGTGATTATTATTTTCAATTAAATAGATTTTTTTTGTATTTATTATCATAGACGGAACATTGAAAGTTCAAGTACCTACCTATTTGTTTTTTTTTAAATTGGGACATTAACACACAGTATTATTTAGTTCCATGGTAAGCTACGAGGCTTGTGTTCTGGATACCAGATAGTTGATACACTACACATATATAACTTTATATACATACATATTATAAATATAAACACCCATGAATGGAGTACAAACATTCGTGCTCATCACACAAATGAATGCGGGGCTCGAACTCGCGACCGCTAGCACAGCAAGTAGGGTCACTACAAACTGGGCCAAGCGTGTCGTCATCCAATAATTCAATAATTATTGTACTTAAATCTTACCATAACTTATATAAATGTCGTAATAACTGTAGGATAGAATAACTAACCAGTGTTATTTATTTTTCCCGTGTAGTAGTCGTAGACACCATTTTTCGTACAATTCGTTTATTATAAATAACGGATTTTTGTCTCTGGATATTACTCGCAAAAATGGTTTTTTACATTTTCAGCCAGAAATACGGTTTTGGTTTATATTTACCGTGTTTGGATAGGCGGCTCCCATGGGTGCCAAAAATTATGGTCGATTCTACGCATATATTTCACTATACAGGCTATGATCTCCGTTTTTTGTTTCGTAAAAGAAAAATGTTTTATTGCACATGCATTGTACAAAAATATTAAAATGTTCGTTTATTTTGTATTTTTTTTTGGATTAATGAAATTAAGTGCTTAATACAAAGGTATAATTACATATTACATAACATTACAGGAACATAAAAGTGGGTGACACGTAACCGATATGCTTAGAAAATTCTTAAAAGTATTAACTATCGCGAAAAAATTTTTTTGATATTATTTGATTAAGAAAATATATAAATACATATTTTTTGATTAAAAAAATATATAAATAAATTTTAAAACCAAAGAAGTGTAGTTGTAATGTATATTTTTTTATTTTTTCGTAGACAACTGCCTACTTGTAATTTTTTCTCATTAAGTGAATGTTATTCTTTTGAGAAATAAATAAATAAAGCATCTTTAAACCGATATAGTAAAAGAACGCAACCATTTAACCGAAAGCGCCCTTGCAAAGTTTATTTTTATTTTATTTGCCTATTATTCTCCATTAAAGATGCAATGAAGTTTAAACATTGGGATAAACTTGTTAAGCTAAGGAATTTCGTTTGAAACAAGGATGTTTAATCTTTTAATTTTACCAATCGAAATAATAAAGTATTAAATAATGATATATATTTGATTTTATGAGTTGTCATTGGACTACAAGGATTATTATTAAGAAAATTTATATGTGTGTGTATATATTTGTTATTTCTTTACGTTAGAACGGTTGGGCGGATTTTGATGAGTACACAAATAGACTATCTGTAATAACACATAGGCTACTCTTAGACACCTAATTCTATAGTTTTGAGTTTTATTCTGCTTCTGCTTCTGTGGGAAAAGCTCTGTGTTTTGTTTTATGATTTATGAATTTCATCATTCATTATCGTATTTTTGTTTGAAGTGTTGTATTCTGCACAAAAAAATCAAAAATATATACGTTTGCACAGAAGTTTACTTGACCATATCGTTAAATAGTTAAACTATTTTTAAATAATATTTTAATATTGAAAATGTTTTTTTGTCGCTTCGAAAGTGTGGCAGCGCCCTGGTGTTGTGGGCTTTGGTACTACGTAGCTGTGTGATTGGGATGTCAAAAGAGTCTCAACAAGCGATACAAAATACAAAAAAAAAAACTTTTGAGAACATTCAAAAACTTTTTTTAAAATCGTTAAAATATGAAAAATGGTTTCGTTTGGAAAAATATTCATACTTCGAAAACGAAATCAAAAAAAATAAAAATCTCTATATGTAGGTATGACTTCGGGCTATATTAAAAAAAATATTGGAGGTGCCTATCGATGATGAGTTATTCAGAAGTTATACCCTTGTGATGAGGAGTTTATGCACGGAGAGCGCGTGATTGCGGTAGTGACGGTGAATAAATGTTTAGGAAAAATTATGTTTTTGGTCGAAGTGCTTCTTTGTGAATTAATAAATATGTATTTTAACTATTAGATAAAGTTATTGAAAATGTTTAAAATTTCGACTGGAGTTCATTGTGTCATACATGTGGGGCTTATTGTTCTACAAATAATGATTTTTCAACGCGTGTATTGTCTTAGCTCGCAAATAATTGAAATAGTGTTAGAGTTAGATTAATAATTTTACTATCTACTTTGTAATTTTTTTGATAAATGAATATAATATGTAAAAAAATTTAATTCAGTTCATTTGGCAGATTTATTTTTAATGCCCCGAAGGTCGTAGCAGACACGAGATCTGTGTTTTTTTATACATCATATTTCTGATGATCGACATTCTGACAGTGGTACACTATACTAATCAACTAAATCCTTATTGACACAGTTTGAACTCTAACTCCAATCAACGATTGTAATGACTGATGAGTCCAAATCTCACTATAGTGAAACCCTGTATTTTTTTAATGTGAAATACATGGAAAGGGATATTTACCTTTAAAATATGAAATAAAACATGCTACGTACTACGTATATTAGACATATTTTGAAATTTATACCTTAAGGGGGTAAAAGGGATTGGCAATATTTATATAGTGAAAAAATTGCTTATGATCTAAATTACTTGAAATTTGTTTTTTTTTAGTTTTAGTGATCGTAACCGTGGATAGAAGGCTATGACAAGAATGGCTCTTCTTAAATGATATTTAAAAAAGGAGGGGAAAGCCGCAGACTGAAAGTTTCAGGTTTACAAAACTTTTTTATAAATAAAGTAAAAAAAAACTATCATACTTAGTCAGAAAGCCCGTATTAGAATTATTATAACATTGTATGCGTGTTGTCATTGTTCTTTCTCCCTCTAATTTGGAGTAGAAAAATGCGCAAAAAATAGAGTTTGTTGAAGCTTGCCATATACTTAAAACGTATATTAGTTTACAGAATATAGGTACGTTAAATATCTTTTAAGATATCTATTGAACATTTTGAGTTACGGTCGCTAAAATTAAATTTGTTTTCCATAATATCTTTAAGAAATAAAATGAAACGCGAGCTTATTTTTGCAAATAAAAGTATGCAAATAAAGTATGTATTGCGAAAACGTAAAATATTTATTTTATAGTGTAAATACGTTAGTCAAAACAACACAATGTTCGGCGATACGGAAACCTCGATGAGCGAGTCAAAATCATACACATTTGAAAATCATTACAGGCATCAAATTATTTATTATAACATAAAGCAGCATGGATTTTTTTTATACTTTGAAGCCTGCTAGTTATATAATAAATGCAATTATAATATACTAGTGTTTTAACCTCGCTTCACTCGAGTGCGTTCCTACCACGGTAATATTACATACAGTATTCCAACTTCATACAAACGGTCGGAAATCGAGTTATACCTACGCGCGCCGCGTTCGGTATACACTCGGTAGACAACCGTGCGGGGCTGCCAGATCGTATAATTGAATACGAAAATTGTATAAGGTGGTTATGATATGTAAATTTTATAATTTAAAATAAAAATAAACATTTTATTCCTCCCGTAACCTCGCTAATGTCAAACAAAAAAGTATCGAGACATGCATCGTATGTTTTAAAAATAAAAATTAATTAATTGTATTAAAAATAAAAATTAAAAGTATTTTTAATTAAACTTTTTATCTGAATGAGGATTCTTTATACTATTAAATTTAACAATAAAGATTTTCGTACGTCTCAGTCGAGGCGCAAATATTTTTAAATCTCTTTATAAGGGTTACATACCACCCTTATAAATTTGAGATTTTTTAATTAAATCTACTAATAATAGTTTTTAATAAAAATATAATATTTGAAATCATAAAATTAGAAAGAAACTCAAGTAGGTGGATGAAATTAAAATACTGGCCGGCGGGCAGCCCTGTAGCGTGGGTACGTACCGCTCGGCTGTAGGTAATTATTTCAAGGACAGGCCCGAGTTGGAATACTGTATGCATTACATTACCGTGTCCCTACTCTCTAGATGCCTTTTGTAATTATCCATACATATAATAAAATAATAATAAATTCTGTACATGAATGATGCTATCTAAACTACATTATAAAGAGAAAATATTTGATTTCAAAATATTCAATTGTTTCTAGTTTACAAAAAATAAAAGGTGTAGGTAACTAACACCGCGGCATTTTTCTTGCGGCTTTTAGCATTTTTATACCGATTGTAATTTCTAAACGAAAAATTCGGTTTGAAAAATTTCAAGAGTAATTTACATGTACATTATCAACATTGATTATAAAACTATTTAGTTAGATAAAGATTAATATCATGGGTTTAATTTCATTATTTTTCGGTTGTACCCGTGTTTTGATTGGTTAGTCTGAACAAAAAGCCGTTATTGTGATTGTTTTTTTATGGTAATGATGAGTACCTACTTTAACATATTATAGTATATTGTTTTAAATATACTATAAATAGTTTTCGCAGCGTACGCCAAATAATGACTTTTATAGGCAACTTTTTGATATATTGGGTTACATTAATGCAATTTTCGCAGGAATCTCTATTTATTTTCAATAAAATAGAACAATATTTTTTGAAAATAAAATAGAAAATAAAATAAGCAATCTACGTTACTCACTGATAATGTAGCTATCTATAAGTGAAAGAATTTTTAAAATCAGTTAAGTATTTTTGGAGTTTATCCATTACAAAAAAACATACAAACATATAAAAACCGAATCATCTTTTCTATAATAATATTTTTAATTTAGATTATTATAAATATAAAAAATAAAATTGTTATCAAGAAGATAGCTAAAATGAACCATCGATATTATGGATACCAATGAGAATAAACTATTATTAAATATTTCATTTTCATGAATTTTGTCTGAAACTGAGAATGTACTTACCATAACATATTATTATATATTACATTATATACAATATACCAAACATAATTTCTCTTTCTATGTATTCCAGTCGCGGTTTTCATTACCTTTAGATTTAATCGTGTAATAAGTTGTATAATATTAGACACCTGGTTACTATATTACTCCATGTATTTTCCTTACAAGATTCAATAAGCCATTTGCCTAGTTAATACCAGAGCCTCAGAAATGTTTATGAAATTATACTAGTTTAAAGGTTGATTGAAGAAAACTAGAAAATCTTAACTATATTCATCTCTAATGATTTTTTAGTCATAAAACTATTTTGTCATAAAACAGTCTATATCTGACGACAAAGGTAGTATGCCTTTCAGAAAAGGAATAAGACAGGCAATGTCGTTGATAGCACAATGCTACATCCATATTCTTGCAAATTTTTAATTTCCTTCCATTGTAGCATTTCATTGACTTTACATTGCCGACGCGTTAGGCTCAGTTTGTAGTGATCCTACTGGACGTGCCACCGGTCGCGGGTTCGAGTCCCGCTGGTGGCATTTATTTGTGCGATAAGCATGAATGTTTATACTCTAGTCATGGGTGTTTATATTTATAATATTTATGTATTTAAAGTTGTACATGTATTAACTATCTGGTATCCATAACTCAGGCCTCGTAGCTTACCAGGAAACTAGACGGTGCTCTGTGTTAATGTCCCAACATATTTATATTTATTTATTTATCAACAGATGAAGCGAAAACAACAAATACACATCTAATCGGCGAAGTCTCTAAGCGATATAATACCCTTAAATTAAGAAAAATATCTCTTCTGTCAGAAGATCATTATTTGTCTTATTTTCCGCACAATGACAAGGCTCGTTTGTCACATGCTTATTAAGGGCAAACCTCATCACTACATATTAAATCTGACATTCCAGCACTATAATAACTAAGTTTGCTATAAAGCTATTTCTAGAGTAAGTTTGTGTTAGTGTAATGAAAAAAAAATTGACTATAAACTCAATTCCTTCAAAAAATCTTTTTCATAATAGAGAAGTTATCATTCCTTTTTATTTGTGTTCTTAATTGTGTCCCCAAACATGATCCTAATTGGAGCGAAAATAATTTGGTCGAACATAATGGTCTATTGAGTATTTATGATCTTCGTAATCCTATACTTACGTTACACTTTCTTGATATATGACAGTAACTTACCTTTGCCTCGCTCGGGTTTATACCTAGTAAGAGACCAAAAAAAATCTATCCCACGGGAACCGTGCCTACATTAAAAAGTAGTCTAAATAAATAGAATAAAAAGTGCTCTATGTGCTATTCCAGACTATAATCTATCTCTTTGCTAAGTTTTATCCAGATCCGTTCCGCCGCTCTGGCCTGATTGAGTAACAAACATCCATCCATCCAAACTTTCGCATTAATATTAATGGAATTAATAATTATTGGGATGGAATATGTAATAAAAATGATTTTAATTTATTGAATGTGCGATATCTACATATAGATATAGTTGTCATTTACCATTAGAATTAAAGATACGGTATATTACCTATATGTACTACAAATATCTATTAGATAACACTTCAAACTATACAGTATCTACTTTGTCAAAACATAATGTTTATCGTTGACGATATTTCCTCAATAAAGCATTTCAATAACCTCTACAGTAAATATAAATTTCTCTCTCATATACAAACAAAACCATACACAAACTTTGAGTAGTATCTATTAGTTTTTATTCTCGTCAATTGCTAGTATAATATGTTATTCGAGCGCAAATAATAAAGTAACGTAAATATTCAGTTTAACCCATATTCAATTTTAGTATTCTTATAATAGAGATAGGAAAACAAAAACAAACCTATCCCACGGGAACCATACATTTTTCCGGGATAAAAAGCCAAATTTCATCCAAATCCGTCCAGCCGTTTTGGCGTGAAAGAGTAACAAACATGCATACATACTCACAAACTTTCACATTTATAATAATACGAACTTAAGTATAGACATACTCGTGTATTCCGAAAGAACAGCAGTTCATTTTGCTAATGATATTTATGTAATCTCGACAGTCACATAACAGAAAGATTTCATTTATCGAATACATCATATGATACTTTCATATTCTTAACCCACTGGTATCCGGTACATCGTGTAAGCTGGTTTTTATTTCCAACTACCCTTCATAAATCGAACTCAATGTCCGGTAGCCGATAATTTACAGTGTACCCGAAATCAATGTTTACTGGCACTTTACATTCATTTCCATTTCATTTTTTGGAATCGATTCAGGTGTTTTCTTAGGCTTAATGTTTAAAATATTTTCTTAATAAAAATTTTCAAAAAAAAGTTATCTCAAAGTTTTTTTCTCAAAGGTTTTCTAAAAGTATTAATTTCAGTATTTTGCTTAAACGTTTTAAGTTGGTAGATAATTTGTTGCCACATTGCGTTTTGGCGAAGTTGATGAAGGAAAGCGTCGTAAAGAAACCTGCTTGAGAGAACTTAAGTTTTTGAAAGACATGTGAACGCTAACCCACTTCAAATTCAGGGAAGGGCCATTCGCTACAGCCATAGATACTATACAGATTATATATAGGACATTAAAAGGGCTGAATTATTATTGATTTCTTAACTACGAGTATATGGTAAGTTCAATACATGAGCTATACTTTGTCAAAATTAAATTAATTGATACATAACGATGTATTGTATTAATTGTAATTTTTTCAGTACTCCATTAAATCCACTAATTACTTTTTAAAGATATTTTCAAACAAAACAAAAGAATCGTAACTCTCAAATTAATATAATAAACTAGCGGCTCACCCTCGCTTCGCTCTGGTTTGTCGCTAGGTACGTTTTAAATAGATAGAAATAGTTATTAGCCAGCGGTAGTCATATAAATTTTAATTTTTTTTTGTTAATAATATTGACAAATATTGACATTAATATTTATACAATACTAACATCACTCAATTGTTTTGCCTTCCCGGAACCTCTCCACTAACACTTAAACTTTATAGTATGGTATTAAAGTTCAAATTGACTTTTAAGTATTATTACGAATCTTTTGTATGGGAATATAGAAAAATGTTGTTTTTAGACTTTTTCAGGCAATTTTTTAAATTTTTCTCTCCGTAAAAATCATCCTCGTACTTCAAGGAATATTCTAAAAAAAAGAATTAACGAAATCGGTTCAGCCGTTCACGCATGCTACTTTATACTATTTTCTGTGTGTGTTTAACTCTTGACTGGAGCCAAGGGGCCACGCTTTTTCAAACTTCATTTATTTTACATAACCAAGTATTGGAGGTAGATGTTAATATATTTCTATTTTTTAACAATTTCAAACTATAATTACGAGTATGAATGAAATCTTCATGATTTTATATCACATCATCAAGCTGAAATCATGATAGAGCTTTGAGGTGGAGGTGAAACTCTACCATGGGTCCTAGTAAAACCTTAGAGTAGTCAAATTCCATCACTTTCTGAAATTCTATTTTTTTAACTTACGAGTACTTATATACCATTGACCAAAACTATCATATTATTTGTAAGAGATTTTGAATTATAAAGTTTTAGATTTAGTACTTAAAACATAATTTAAACTAAATACCTGCAAATATGTAATAGGATAAAAATTACAACAGAAGTTATTATTATCAGCAAAATATATATTTTTAATATGGATTTCTGTTTTTAATATTCAAAAGTATTTTAATATTTCCAAGCAATTCCAATATTGTATTGTGATGAACTTTTACCAATAATTGTTTAGGTAATTGTACCTATTGATTACTTGCCTATTCGAGTTGTATTCGATATTGTTATCGATATTGTATTCGAGTTGAATTATTTAATGTAATATTATGGTTCATATGCAGCTTTAAATATTATTGTTGTATTTTCTGAACAATGATACTAATAGTTTATTATTAGTACAGGGGTTATCTAGAGATTAATTAGAAATGTTTTGCAAGTTGAATTTATTTCGATCGTAGCTTTATCATAATTGATTAAACGCTTATTCAGACAGACATTGCTTTTACTGCATCGAATTATCCGCTTTTTTTAAATCAATATTTGATATCAAACTAATCTTAATATATAAAATTCCCATGTCACGATGTTGGTCCGAAATTATTTATCCGATATTAACGTTTTTTTTTCAAAACGTGTGATTTGTTTTAACTTAAAAGATAGGATAGTTTTTATTTCGATTTTATTATTGCAAAATTAGCGGTTTTCGTGTATTTGCTAAAGCAACGCGTGGTCAGGTCTGCTAGTATTATATATGCAATAGTTTCTATGTGTGCATACATATGTAGGTATATTTGTTACTTGTTGACGCTGAAACGATTTCGATAAAATTTAGTAAACTGATAGACAATGACCTTGAGTAATAAGTAATACACAATTAACACTCAAATTAAAATTACTTTTATATTGTCGTCATAAAAGTATAAATGACTTACATATATTAATATATAATCGAGCGATAATTAACTTTTTTCGATAGGAAGTCCATTTGGGTGGAAATATTTTTTGCATAACAATGTTTTAAGCTATTAATTCCGGAATAATGGGTCTAATGCGCTTGCGATATCGCAAACCAGTATAATTTAAACTTTTATTGCATATAATTATTATATAACATTCAAAATATTTAGTGCATTACTCAAGTTTAAAGACTCTTGTTAAAATTGCCAATGTTTAAGATAAAAATGAACGTTATCTACGTACGTAATATTGTGTCTATTTTTTCAGACCCGTTTTCTCTTAAAATCAGAATATGAGAAAAAATTATGGCATGCTTTTAAAATAATCTATCATATAAACACAACTCTTGTCCTGTTATGCGTTTTAATCAACACTAATTGTGTGCTGCTACACACAATATACCTACCTATAATAATTATGAGATTAAATTAAAATTTTAAAAAGCCCCCGACCATCTTGGATCGATTTTTATCAAACATATCTAAGAAGACTCCCGACTAATTCACCTTTCAAACAAAAAAGAGACAAAATCAAAACCGGTTCATCCGTTCGGAAGCTACGATGCCACAGACAGACACACGCACACACAGACACATCAAACTTATAACACCCCGTCGTTTTTGCGTCGGGGATTAAAAATCGGGAATTTTAAAAGGGATGAACCAGGAATGAAATATCATATTTCGAATATCAACAGGTATTTTGAAGTCAACAGTATACCAAGATGCTGTAGATGAAGCTTATTGTTACGACCGGTTCGATAAACGTCAAATGTTCGTGAGAGAGAATCGTTGCACTACCTAGAATAGTATCTGTGGCTATTCAATTTCTAAAACATCCGAAATTCAATATAGAAAATGATTGGAAGCTACCCATCAACTATTCTATTAATACTGTAGAATTTAAGGTAGTCAGCCATACACGTACATACAAAGAACGTTAACAGGTTCAAACGCATTTTTATTTACATGTTTTTATTAGCTTGACTTCTAACTGAATATGTGTCATGTCATAGCATGTTCTTTCATCATAAAAAAAATAATAATAAAACCGATTTAAAAAAAACATTAAAACGTAAAAAATAACTTCTAATCGGTACTTTTCATTTATTATAGATACCTAATCAGATATTTTCGAAGTCAGTGTGTTTTAATTTGTATCGGCTGGCACCGATCATTTATTTTTTTACTTTCTTCGTTTAAAAACTACTATAATTTTTTAAATAATCCACAATTATACCTCATTAGTTTCAGTATTATTAGAATATTTATTTTTACATCCACACCTGAACTGTAACTGATTGGTACATTTTTTATTCCATCGTTCTCTAAGTTGAGTGCAACGTATTCCACGTTTGTTTTTAAAAGAGTAAAAAATTTTAATTACTCAATGCGACGGCTTTTATATTCCCACTCTCAGGTACTCTGGGTACTCGACGACGACTCAATACGAGGAGTAAATGTTGATAGGTGTTCGCATCAAGTATTACTAGTTTTACAAATTGTGATTTCAATTAGCGATCATTTTTGAGATGCTCTTGCCTTGTGGGGTGGATAGATAGTGTCGAAATGCGAGCATGTTTTTTAATTGACAGAATGTGTATTTTATTTATGGAGATCAAAAACGGTCTTTTTAAAGGTAGACATTTTATGATATTAATCTATATGTTTCAATTAAATAAAACGATAATTGGATTTTTGTGTCCGTAACTGGAGATGATGTAAACAATGAAAGTAGATTACGATAGGTATTATATTACCTATAATAATGTTTTGAGCATAGTTATTAATATTTTCAGAAACAAAAACTTTTTTCACCACATTAAAATTTCCAGGTATTAAGTGTTAAAACATGAAGTCAATTTTTAATCAATCATAAACTATTCAACAAATATTTTTATACGAAACGAGCGTCTCACCATCGCTTCGCTCGGGTTCGTCCCTAGGTTGATCCCCATTTTCGCCCCCTTAAGGGATGATTTCCGGGGTAAAAAATTTGCTATATCCTTTCCAGAGTCTCTAACTATCTTTTTACGAAATTTCATCTAAATCGGTTCAGTAGATCCAGAGATTACCCCTTACAACTCACAAACTTTACCTCTATATAACATTAGTATAGAATATAGATGAATACAAACATCTGAAACCTTCACTTAAATGTTTTACTGACAAATGTATAGTAAAAATATATTAGATATTTTGTATGTTCTCTATATATTCAAGGAAAAGTCTCTACAGATAGTGTCGGTTTATTCTTATTTGTATCGCTGAAGCGGAGTTATTGTGATTGGAAAAGTTATAGGTTTGGGAATCTACGAAAATCGTCACGAAGTAATAAAAGTGGAACGCTTTGCAGGTGTTTGTTAAACTTTTTCAAGTACGCAAAGCTTATTTTTCCTAATAAGATATATTTTTTATGATTCTGAATACTTTGACATATTACTCACGTTTATATATCGCGCGTTTATGTTCCGCTAAGCCAATAGAAAATTTTTAAAATTTTATTTTGACTACAGCGCAATATTATATTATTAATACTCTATAGAGTATAGGCCTAGATCAGGGTTTTAGAAACTTTCTTTTGTAGAGCCTCTCCGGATGTATGTATGTATGTATGTATGTATGTATGTATGTATGTATGTATGTATGTATGTATGTATGTATGTATGTATGTGTGTGTGTGCGTGCGTGCGTGCGTGCGTGCGTGCGTGCGTGCGTGCGTGCGTGCGTGCGTGCGTGCGAGCGTGCGTGCGAGCGTGCGTGCGTGCGTGCGAGCGAGCGAGCGTGCGTGCGTGCGTGCGTGCGTGCGTGTGCGGGTGCGGGTGCGGGTGCGTGTGCGTGTGCGTGTGCGTGTGCGTGTGCGTGTGCGTGTGCGTGTGCGTGTGCGTGTGCGTGTGCGTGTGCGTGTGCGTGTGCGTGTGCGTGTGCGTGTGCGTGTGCGTGTGCGTGTGCGTGTGCGTGTGCGTGTGCGTGTGCGTGGGCGTGTGCGTGTGCGTGTGCGTGTGCGTGTGCGTGTGCGTGTGCGTGTGCGTGTGTATGTATGTATGTATGTATGTATTTGCAAAATAATAATTTGGGGTCTGAGAATAAGAAGTAAAAGAAATTTCTATTTTTTTTTAGAATTTTCGTCTGTCTATTCGTCTGTTTATTTGAAATCACATCAAATGAAAATTACTAATCAGAATTCTAGGAATTAGTAATATATTCATAGTTCGTATCTCGAGGTAGCATTTAGTCGATGAAGTATATCTAAAGTTATTATAATTTCAAGTTAGAAGGAACATTATTAATATTGTATTTTCGTGTTTGCGTGGTATGTGGTGCTAGCGGGAATAAAATTTCTAATTAATTTATTTTATAACCATTAATAATTGAAATTGAATTTTACTTGTAGGCTGTATGACATTTTTCCATAGTCTAAGCGAATGTCTTTATAATTAAATATCAATTTCCGTCTTGACAGACGAGCACGTTGTCTTACTGATAATAATTTAATATGGATACTCGTATGGAGTACCTATGTATATTATCATAATAACAAGAAGGTTGAGCTATTTACAGCAATTACATAATTTTCAACATATTCAGAAAAATAATGAAATATTGCAAGAGTTAAATTAATATGTTGAATGATGTGAATTACGAACTAAGAAGCAATCCGTCAGATAGTGCCTAATTTGTCATTGTACACTGTTCATTACGTACCGCTCTTGGCGTCTGCACGATGGAGCGTAAAGCGTAATTAGAATCTATTATAACTATTAATTCTATTATAACCACTATACATGACTTCATCATATTAATCAATATCATATCATCTTATTTTAAATTCAATAAATATGTAGCGTAGTGGGTTGTGTTCGATCTCTCGCCCGACCTACTATAGCGAAGTTCGCGGTTTAGTTACTGCACAATGTTCTACAAAGTTAAAATAATATATTAATAATATGTATGTATTTAAAGTTATATATGTGTAGTGCATCAACTATCTGGTATCCATAACTCAAGCCTCGTAGCTTACTATAGAACTAGATGGTGTTGCGTGTTAATATCCCAACAAAAAAAAAGTGTATTCTGATTGGGTTATCTACCTAGCTTTATATAACGTGTAAAACACAATGGTTTATGTGTTACTCCAGGTCACAGTCTGTATTCCCTTTGTACCTTGTAGTGTCGAGGGTCATTAGTGTCCGGCAATCGTCCGGCTATCCAACCGGGCGTGAGCTAAGATATACTTGCTCCTGGTACTTCTCTAATAGCAGAGCGGGCAGTAGGAGCAATTCGCTGGTTGTCGTGGTTTGCCTCCGCAGACCCGCTGTCGAAGTATCATTGTTGAATACTTCAGTGATCCTGCGGCGGCCTATTAAGACGGAAAAATTTGCGTCGGGTTTTAGTGGTTAGTACTGGCTAATCTAGACGGTCAGTTGTACGTGGGTGGTACGTGACGTGGTTTTTGTACATACATTTCTTAAAATTAAAGGAAAACGGTCATGTACTATCTGTGTATTATATTTTATCCATATTAGAAAAAGTAACAAACATAGACACACACATACATATATGCATACATAATATATGAATACATTCGCATTTATAATATAAGTCCCATAAATAGAGCTATGTATAGACTAAGTTGCAGATGCATAGCATAATTTACCAAAGTTTAATATTAAATAATTTTGGGACGCAAAACAGAAAATCACAAAAGAAAAAAATATAATTTTGACTGGCTTCAGTTTAGCTATATTAAAAAAAAAACAATTTTTCTTGATAAAATATCACTTGACTTATTTCTTAACTTTGATAATATTATATTTTAATTATTTTTTGAGGTTTACAATTCTCGTTAAAACTTGTTGAAATTATCGTACCGAAATATAATTTAAAATTTTAACTAATTAGGAGCCTCCATCGACCCTTATCAGTCTCGCTTCCATTATTAAATTAAGCGACTTCTGTGAATTTGTATGTATAGTAATAGAATAAATACCTAGTTATTTTATAAATTGTTTCAAATGGTTATGATACAAAGTGACTAATATAATATTAATAATCGTAATAGGTAACATCGTATAATGAGCCACACTGGCTACGTCATAATTATAAATAACTAGCTGAACCCGCGGCTTTGCTCGCGCTAAAACTATAAAAAAACTTTAAAAAAATAAGTTTCATACAAACTTTCATCCCATATTTTACCCCCTTTTGGGATGAATTTCGAAAAATACTAAAACACGTAATTTAATTGTATTGAAGAGCATTTTTACTAAGTTTCAAGTAATTCTGATCATAAATATTTTTTAGGTTGTATTATAACGTATATTCCTTTGGGAATTAGATAAAGTCCCGTGGTATAAAGTAGCCTATGTCACTCTGCAACCCTCCAACTATCTCCAAAAATTACGCCAGTTCGTCACTCTGTTTCCACGTGAAAGAAGGACAAACAAACAAACAAACACACATTCACATTTATAATATTGAGTATGGATTTTACACTTTAAAAAAATATAATCTAAAAATAGCCTACGATTATGCTATCAAATTTAAAGTTCATTTAATTTTTTGTTGTCTTTGAACAACCTAAATACAAAACAAACTTTTAATAAACAGCAAAAATTCATTTAAAATCTTGTTTTCCATAGTACATAAGGCAACATGATCGTAAAAGAATCTAATTACGTTATATCGTAAAAAATATCGAAAGGAAACGCTCATCTTTGCTTCGTCTAAAATTGTAAACATCAGATGCTGGCCTAGTCGTTTGCATTTGTAAATATACAAGCAAAAAGCGCAAAAACGAGTGATGAGGGTCTCGTTCGAAACACTGTGAAAGTAGGTAATCAGCTCGTATACCGCCTCTTACTTCAAAGTGAATACTTCGTTTACTCCCTTTTTATATTTAATGCTTGGGAATGTGTCGCAGTATGCCTACGATACATGTCTAGGTACGAAACATTCCTTACATTCATTTGTAACTATGTTAATTATTATATTATAATATTGATGCCAGATTTCTCAGTTAATTAACTTGCTGGAACTACTTGTTCTTGAAATAGATTAACATTTCTCGTCCCTGGAAACGTCACATATGAGAATATGACAAGTCTCTTGGGCATTTTGACAACTTGTACTACAATTCTATTAGCTATAATATTTAATATGTTAGCTGAGGTATGGTGTTTATATTTAAATATTTATAGTTTAACTGGCAACTTACCCTTATTTCACTCGAATGCGTCCCAATGTTCCAAACAGTATCCTATATGTTACTCCAGCTCCAGGTCCATAGGGTCTATGTATTATACATTTCATCTAAATCCGTCCAGCCGTTATATTATTATCAATTGCAACAAACATACACACATTCACAAAACCATACGAATTGATTAAATTACTAGCGACTCACTCTCGCTTCGCTCGGGTTCGTCCCTAGGCTATGTATACAATTTCCCTATTTGAATCGGATATTAATAATTTTTTCATTGGATTTAAATTTAAAAAAAAAATTAAAATCTCAAAATTAAAATCACATATTTTCACAGTCAGTGCCAGCCGACAATATTTTAAGATATGAATATCTAATAGGTAAATATGTGTTTTACGTATCGAAATATATTAGATTTCCTATGCCGCTATGCGTCGGCTGGCACCAACTTCGAAAATATCTGATTAGGTATCTATTCTAAATGAAAACCCCCGTTTAGTTATTTTTTATATTTAGCGCCTTAAAGTCGGTTTTTATTTTTTTTATATTAATAATATAATACTTAGATTTACGCGAATATTTGACATTTTAAATCTAATATCAATCTAAAGGAGATCTCTCCCGTGACCATGATTGCTGTGAAGCATTCGAAACCTCGGGAACCAAAAATTAAAATAAATCCGCAAAAAAACCGAAAAGATAGTAGTATTATTTAATGTAACAATTTAAAATATACCCTATAAAAATATTTTATTTCTATCTGTAAGAGTTAACAATTATAATTTAAATTTTATTTTTAAAACGTTCTCGAGTCGAGGGTAACACATAAATTTACGTAAAGTCTTATTCAGTAAGAAAAACTTGTTTGAGAGTTGGCTTCGTTTAAAGTAGCTAACTTTGAAAAAATATAATTAAGCGGAAAAGGAAATTTCTGAAACTTTTAATTATACAATGATTTTGGCACGTATCAGGTACACTTTTAAACTATTTTCAAAGTTCAGGACCGCTATAATATTTAATCTTATATCTTTAAACGAGCAATTCTTATATATATATATATATATATATATATATATATATATATATATATATATATATATATATATATATATAAGAATTCGGTAGCCCACGTACTATACATATATGTTTGATAAGTAGGTATGTTCTTGGCACTGGACCAACGCTTCGAATCGAAGTATTTTTTGCATGTATTATACAGTTTCAAGGCTGAAAAGTGATTATATATAGGCAACGTTATCTTGGTATATTACATTAATTAAATAAAAAAAAATTGAGGCACCGTAAGCGGGGTGCAAAGTGAAGTTGGGTCACTCTATTCTTCAAAGAGGGAAATAAAGAAAATTCTGACCCGTACATTATTTATAACAAGCTTTTTCTAAGGTTGAATACGTACGTGTCTCCAGACAATTAAACTTTTCCTTTATTCTTGAGTATGGCTTTAGAAAAATGTTACTGCGTAAGTAGAATAGAGATTCAAAGCTGTAAATTTAAATTAAAACAAACATGTCAGTATTTTGTGTTACTAAAAATTGTTTTTAGTCCGGTCAAAATATACATTTTAGGGTAATAAGAATTTACTTTTAAATGATTATCAAGTCGACTTCCCTTTTTTATTTCAATAACTAGTTGTAACTTTTTAGATTTTCGTTTCCTTGAGATTTTATTTATCAAAAAGCACGCTCTGTTTTTTTTAGTATTTTATTTTATCTGATGTGTACGTAACTGTGTGTGTGGACGTAACTGTTATACAAAAACCATTATCAGATGAAATCATTTATAAAAGGATGCTAAGCCTGTTGCTTTGAATTAAAACGTATCCATTATGTTTTATACAGTGAGGCGTAAGTATGTATAAACCAAAGGATGATTAAAGGCAGGATGTCACCCGCCTTTAATCATCCACGTCAGCAATATTTAATAATTAATATGATTTTACAAAAATGTTTCCCATTAAAATTAAGTTAACTATAAAAGTTATATAAATAATTTGTTTTGTATTTGTGCAAATTGATTGATGTGTTTTAATTTATATTTTTGTTTCTCTTAGCACAAGTATTTTAGACACCTAACCGATCTTGCATTGTAAAATGTACATACACTAGACAGGCCCTGACAAAAGAGGAACTGTGACCTGAGTCAGGCCGATTTGTACTTGGACCTGGCGTATTCGACTTGAATGGTGACTATTGCTTTCACCTATATCAATGAAATGAAAAATCTACGGAAGAATAGACCAAACGGTATTACACTTTATAAACAAAATTGTAATTTCAGTAAATAATTATTAAAATAAGGGTTCTAATGTGAAAAGAAAGGCTCTCACGGCTAGTGATTTAGATTTAAATACAGCTAAAATATCATAAAATATACAATACACATATTACTTTGGGATAGCAAAAGGTTCGGCATTGAAAAGCATTAATAAATAGAATGGATTAAAAGGAAGGCAGACATGTGAATTCACGGGCCAGCGAGAAATGACCTTACCCACATTATCGTGTATGCTTATTTAATAATTAGTAATAATAATGTCCTCAGGACTGATTTCAGCCACGGCAGCCAATCTCACTGTGACTAGACATCTGCGCAGGAGATATTATAGTGCACAAGTGTACGCGCAGACACAAGTGCACTCTCTATTCCTGTCACTCTCATACTCTGGTGAGACGACCACTCGACACGACCAGTGAGAGTTAAGGCGAAGGACCGACGGCTTTACGTGCTCTCCGAGGCACGGGGGTGAAACACCGCCAACTTCCTAACTACGGGCTGCTACTGAGGCTTACTATATAGAAAGACTTACTTCAATTATTACTATAATCTCTACTCGAGTATATTATATAATAAACAAAAAAAACACTTAACTGTATCTAAAAGTAATCACAAATAATTTTAAAGACAGAAAAATTTAATAAAATTGATATTTTTATTAACACAATTACTTTTAGAGATGTGTATCAAAAATCTATTTGGATTATACAATAAAATAAAAAATAACTGGAGCAGAGCTCTATAATGAATATTTGAATATACTCGGGTTGTAATAGAAGCCTTTAAAGCTAAAACCTATTCTGTTCTCAATAGAAATACAGGTACTGGCAGAGTCGCAGGTAGTAGATATTAAAAAATATTATTAGGCAACATTCGCGATCTGGCATAATGTTGAATAGCAAAAAAATAAACACAAAAAGAAGAAACATGAGTTGAAAGAAATAGAAATCTTTTACTTTAAATTATTAATAGAATATTACATGACAATGTCCTATAATATATCATATTTTTTTCAGGTATGTTTAATTACCCTACTATTCTTTAAATCTGTCTATACTAATATTATACAAAGTTAAAGTTTGAAACTACTAATCCGATTCTGAAAACTCTTTTGCTAATAGAAAGCTACATTATAGCCGAGTGCTAGGCAATTTTTTTTCCGATGAAACTTGTTTACAGTCAGAAATCATAATTTAAATCAAAACTTTAATTGAAATAAGAAAAAACTACTTATTAAATTGCTTTATAAGCATGCGCTGCCTAAACGATTTGTAATAAAGCAATGAAATATATAGGCAAAATGATATAAGGTGCGTACGTACATAGGTGTATAGGTCGTATGTATAAACATATGTACATTTGCGGTATATGTTATATACATGTCATATTTGCTGTTGTGTTATTTTTTTTTGTATTCGATTCAAAATCATTAAAATATATGAAGATTAATGTGAGAGCATTCGCAAACCTATACATATAATAAAATTGTAACTAAGCCGAATCTGTACACTGAATATTTTTTGGAAAATCTTATTGAAATAGACATTATTATCGATACAGAGGCCGAATCTATAGTTTTTAGAATTTTTGTCTGTCTGTTAGCGCATCACACAAAAAGCACTGAAGGGATTTTGATGAAATTTGGTATGGTGATAGCTTGTTATCCGGGTCAACATATAGTATACTTTTTACCGCGAGAAAATATCTCATTGCTGAGAAAAAATACAAAAACTGCATTTTGGTCATCTGCACGCGGGCGGAGTAATAAAGTAGTAAGTAGTTATAAATAAATCAAAAACAAATGTTATATGTTCTAGCTTTAATTAGATATCTAGTAATTAGAAACCACAAAGTTAGTTGTAAACCACACATTCTAGCCGCTTTAACGTAACGACGCAGTGTAATGAAGCCTTTGTGCGCTCCGGAACAATTAGCTATCTTCTAGCGGTTTTTAAGGTTATCTAGATCCCACATTGTGAGCGCTTATTTCTATAGTGCTTCCTATCTGTAGAAAATTTATCATATTTCTGAAAAAACTAACTGAGGGCCTGTCTACTTGGTGAATAAACACCTTTTATTCTATTTGCCTAAACCTCTCAACTTTGTAGTAGTAAAAATAGTTCTCGATATATTATATACATATGTACATACATAAATAAATAAATACGTTGGGACGTTAACACACATCACCATCTAGTTCCACGGTAAGCTACGAGGCTTATGTTATGGATACCAGATAGTTGATACACTACATATATATAACTTTAAATACATACATATTATTAATATAAACACCCATGACTGGAGTACAAACCTTCGTCATCACACAAATGAATGCCCCCAGCGGGACTCGAACCCGCGACCGCTGGCACAGAAAGTAGGGTCACTACAAACTGAGCCAAACGAGTCGTCAAACACACAGTCGTGCAGTAAATCAGATCTTCAGATAATATGTAGTTCATTAATCTTTTTTAAATATATTATTAGATATTGCGTCTTCTATCGCACATTAATCTTCATCTTTGTGTGATGAATTGTATAGTTGAATTATGTGCTCTTAAATAAAACTATCTTCTCGGATTTTTTCGCGGATTTAATTTGATATTTGGTTTCCGACGTTTTGAATGCTTTACAGCAATCATGGTCACGGAAGAGATGGTTTTACATGTCTAAAAGGCATTATATAGTTGTTACAGACAGCCTAGCCACAAAATAACAAAATGGATTCAAAAAAACCAAAAACTGTCGTAACTAGGGACGAACCCGACAAGAGCAAGGGTGTGTCGCGAATTGATATATAAAAACAGATACACTTTTCCCAACAAATATCTGTTCAAAAAGTGGCGTCGACATGTGACGTAAAGTCACAAACAGTCAAAGTTGTCAAACCAAAGAACAAAATCCAATAATCGAAAGAAAAGAAAGTTCTAATTGTCTAAACACAAATTTCGAACTTACACACACCACATAAAGTACTCGTACTTTTACAACGAAACAACGTGCGTCTTACTTTTGTCATCAATGTCAATGTATAATTTATAATAATTTATATACATATGTATAAATTATAATAATCTATATACATATGGTTAAATTATAATAATTTATATACGTATACAGTGGCTAAAATATTGTAAAAATAGTTTTTCTTGTAGACTACAAAAGCTGCAGTTTAATCTGTGTCCAAGAGAAATGACGACGATTTTATAAATATTTTTAATATAACAAACAAATGTTATTTTTTCTTGAAACAGGCCTGAATTACTTCGCATTGCAAATGTAAAGAATCACTGCTGTCATAATAAAAAAATAACACTTTTACACAGTTGAAATTTGTAGAATTACGTACGGTAGCCCTTGTCTACTGCTTCGCCCGCGTATATAAACTATGTATTCCACCATCAATAAGATAGTATAATAAGATATTTTTATACTAGTGAAATAAAACAATTTATATTTTTAGTTATATTGACATTGGTTTTTTTTTAATTAACAATTATAATGTGGTGCTCTACCACTAACGTCCCTGAAATTAAAAAAAAATACCGTGACACTTTGATTAATTCTAAACTCTAGATTTTATTCTGCATTTCGATTCCATGATTAATTATGTATGAACAATGTTTAAATCCTCAGGAAAAATCATTAAACTTTGCGTACAAAACACTTTTTAACAAATAAATAAAAACCGACTTCAAACAAAAGCACTAAAAAGTAAAAAATAACTGATCGGTAGTTTTCATTTACTATACATACCTCATCAAATATGTTCTAAGTCGGTGTGCTTTGCTTTGTATCGGCTGGCATCGACTTCGAAATTATTAAAAATTTTAAAAATAATTTTGTTAAAAAGTTTTTATTTTTCCCTTTTTAGTGTAGGCAGTAGTACCAAAGTAAGAATTCTAACGTGTTAGGCTTGTCAAATCAAACAAAATAAGCCCAAACTCAAAGTATTTACTATTAGCCGTTGAAGAGTTCCACCTATCCACCTTCTGGCCTTACCATCAGATCAGGTCAACAATACCATAAAAAAATAGTAGGAAATAGAAACAATTGCAAAGTTTCAAGTCAATATGACAATTAGAAGTGGGTTAAATTCATCATTAGCTGTTTTTCCACCCTTAGGGGTGGTATTTTTTTTTTGAAATTTAAATGGGACCAATCTGGAAGTATACACTTTCAAATAAAACAAAAATTGTCCAAATCGGTTAATAAATGACGGAGTACTGAGTTAACAAACATAAAATAAAAATAAAAACAAATACAGCCGAATTGAGAACCTCCTCCTTTTTGAGGAAGTCGGTTGAAAAGTGTAACGAAAGATTTAATGCGACAGCTTTGATCTAGGGAATATTTCATCACAAACCTAACACTGGACGACGTGAGAGCCAGATGACCGATGGCTTTCCGACACCTGCCCGTCAAACCTCTTGGGAAGCCCGATCTTTCGAATCGATAACAGTTATATATTAATGGCAATCTTTTTTGTTCATAAAATATTACAAACGGCTCTTTAATATTTCATAGCTTCTGACAATATAATCCGTTTACTCACAGTTTCATTCGCGTGATAGATACGTTGACAAAAATATAATATGTAAGTGTTAATCTAGGATATATGTAGGTAAACTTGTATTCCAGATTTTACTCATATCTGTTAAAACAAAATAGCACCTTTTTCATTCATTTGATTTTTATTTAACCTACATGTTTTTAATATTTATAAGCAAACCTAAATATACAATAGAAGGTCTCTGAAGACCAAAAGAAACATATTTTATGTACGCCCGCCCAGCAAAGCAGGCAGGTGACGGCTATATGTAGTGAATAACTACATATTATTATTAAGTATGAAAGTAATATATAATGTATATATAGTAACATTTATATTTATTATTGTATTGTATTAGGCATTTTGTATCGGCAGCACAAAGAGGTAATCAATGCGGCATAGCTGTTTTGTTTGCTTTACCGATAAAACAAATTACCTTTTATAGGCCGAATAAATCAGTAAACTCGTCGAGCGCGTCGGTAACGAAGTTAGTAAAAACATGTCTTGTTACTTAGCAAAGTAGGCTGCGATGATGATAATGTAATAAGTATGTTTTTGCTGAATATTTTTAATAATATATTACAATTTATAAATATTTTTTATCGTTGGGGATAAATTGTGGATATCCCGATGGTTGAGATAGATGGATATGGCCGGCCTCAGGCTTTCCGCATTGAGAGCCGTTGAGCTAGCCGTATTTGTGGTGAAACTGTTGATTGGAGCAAGACCTCTATATATCGACCTTTCGACCTGATTTTCGAAATTCAGCCCATAAGAGGGAAAAAATAGGGAATAAAAGTTTGTATGAAACCTACCTTTTTAGAGTTCTTTTTTTGTAGTTTTAACGCGAGCGAAGCCACGGGTTCTGGTAGTAAGTAATAATTATTGTGAACCATATCGCTAATGCATTGGAATTTGGAAATCCATCTTATATTCATGTTATAAAACGATATAAGAAATCTGAACGAGTATATTTGGATAAATTTTGTCGATGAGTCTTCGTAGACCATTAATATTCATACAAATGTATATAGAAGGTACTCCACTAGAAAAGGTAACTCGACGTATGCTATAAATCTAACTGACTTTTTTGCTTTGCAAGATAAATTTGTAGCAAGAGTAATAATTTACGTAAAGTTATGCACCAGTGTGAATTTCCTGGTAATGTCCGGCGGTCCAGAATTCATATGAGGGTAGTTTTTTCAATTCACTTTATTCAAAGAAGATTCTAGCCTATATACAAATATAGAAATATGAAAAATAAAACATAAAAACAATATTCTAGGTGTATATTCTATTATTCAAAAAGTTGTTAAAGTTTATGTGCTAGAGACGTCTGTACAATTAATGATTTTATACTAGTAGTATATTGTATTATTAGTAATGCTATTGCCCACGGCTCCGCCCGCGTTCAGTTGACCAAAAACCAAATTCTTAGGTTTTACATACTCTTACATTGTTTTTGTATTTTTTTTCGGAAATAAGACATTTTCCCACTGTAAAAAGTATTCTATATGTTGAACCAAATAACCAGCTATCACCATATCAAGTTTCATCAAAATCCCTCCAGTGGTTTTTTTGTGATGCGGTAACAGACAGACAGACAGACAAAAATTCTAAAAACTATAGATTCGACCTCTGTATCGATAATAATGTTTATTTCAATAAGATTTTCCAAAAAATATTTAATGTACATATTCGGCTTAGTTACAATTTTATTATATGTACCTATAGATGACATATTATGTAATGTTGTAGAATAATTTAAATTAGAATAAAAGTAAAAATATTTCTATCATCAAACATATGTACCTACACTTAGTGTTGTGGACGGTAAGAACAGTAATTTATTAAATTGATATACTTATACATACCTATTTAATACATCAATTTTTATAATATGTTAACTTAATCGAAAGGCCTTATGTGTACATCTTACACAGCAAACTTACATAAAGGCGATATTGCGAGGGAAAGCAAATATTTTCCTCCAAATTACTTACAACAAAGACGGAACATCAAGGTTCGTCCGAACATGTCATTTGGCTGGAATTATGAAAATATCAGATCTACTATGGAGTATGGCAGCTACCAACATTTGCTCCTAAGTAAATGAAGCTCGTGATTGCGAAAAATAAAGAAATTATGTTATGCGGCATAGTAAACTGAATATTTTATTTATTATACTTTTAAAATATATTCATGTAAATAAATTTTTTTTGTACTAACAATGGAATTTAATAAGTATGAAAAAACTATTACCGGGCAAGAATTGATATTTTAAATACTTGATAAATTGAAAATTATGTAGCCAAGTGCAACTAGAGTTTTGTACATTAAAGGAATTTAAAAATATAGGGTTTTCATTGTAAAGTATGAATGCAATATTCTATTTCTTGTGGAAATTCCTGGCTCTATAGTTTTGGAAATAAAGTAGGAGTAGTAGTAGTAGTAGTAGTAGTAGTCTATATATATTTAATTATAAACTTAATTAATTATTATTACTAAAATTTTAGCAACATAAAATTATCTATACAAAACTAATTATATTTAAAAATAACTTGAAAATAAACATTTTATGCGTATACAATACAAAATGCGAATAGTTCAAGTATATTTTAATAGCTAAACAGAAAGAAAATTTAAAAAATATAGTATAATTCAACAATAGTTTTTAGTTAAATACTTTTTATCGTCGATGCTATATCCAAAGCATAGCCGTAACTCCCAATGCCACTGGGGTGTAATAATCCTAGCATGACAAATGCAGAACGAAACGGAAAATCTACTACGAAATAAACAAATTTAAAGGTATAGAATGTAATTTATATAGTATTTCATAGTATGTGCTACGAGATTAATGTCCGATTTCACCAACATCCCATAAGCTTCCGCCTACGTATGGGATCCCTAGCTTAAAAGTTCCCCTAAACTAGCCCCTAAATTAAATTTAGTTTTACCATCGACAGAGCCCGTATTTCTAGTACCTATATTTAGGTGGCATTTTAACATTTAGGTGACCCCTAACTGTCGGTGACACAGAAACTGTCCCCTAACAGCCCCCTAACCATGCTTAGGGGATCCCTTAAACTTAGGTGACGTTGGTGAAATCGGCCATAAGTTATTTTTAAATAAAATATTTTTTATTTTGCTTCGCTGACTTGTAATTTCTTACTAGAAATTAAAAAGAATAAAACTTACTACCTTTATGCCCTAGTTTAATAAAGTCAACTATTTATTTTCGCCTTTCGCTTAACGCACTTATGTAATTGACTTTCTATATTGCCTAAAGGTTGACTGGTAAAGAACGCTAGTTTTAATGCAAAGTCCGTCTTTTGCTCTTTTTTTATATATATGTTGTGTAATAAAAATTTAAATTCAGGCGAGATCATAGTACGAGAAGTCTCCATTTTGTGTGGTGCGGTCGCAAAAATACACAGCTCGAATTAAATTAGTTGTCGTATTCGTATTTCACTTTGGCCAGTAATTTTAATGTTTCTTATTTTTCCTCGTCCCAAGAGCTTAAAAGAAATTTACAAAACCTTTTGCACCGCCGCATTCGTATGCTCAAAATTTATTAATGAAGTCATAAAAATACAAAAAAAAATATTTCAGTATACTAACAATTACATAAAAAGCGAAAAAGGCTGTTATTTTAATGGAAGTAGTCAATGAATATGAGAGCGTTTTATTTAAAACGGATTTACTGAATAGGCATTAAGAATAAAGTAAAATTTTAGTAACCTTTCAGCGCTAACTAGCTCACTTCACGGAAGCGTGTTCATTTGCCCTATTTTGTTTATACACGTAACATGTTCTACTTAAAATTAGAACTTATATATAGATGTATGTATACACTATTCAAATATATACAAAAGTATCAGTTTCAAAGAATCGTTAGACATGTTCAGGTACTAGGAATAACATGTAAATATATCATAAATTAATTTATCCGTTGTTAGGTAAGTAGGTTTACCGGTTCTGACTTCTTCAAGGTATAAAGTAATAATTATACATAATCAAATTCACGTACTTTATACATATACTTAAAATATTTAAAGGCACACGATTAAAGCTATTCAAAATATGAAATCTAAATTTATTAACTAAATAAGTTTTATTGTATTGAAGAATTCTACTTAAAAATGCAAATCATGTTTTATGATAAAATATAGAAAAAAGTAAAATAATATAATATCGTGTTATTACTTAAAGACAGTGGGAGAGCGTGAGGCGTCCATCTTTCAATATCCTCTACTGGGCATTAAGGTGTTCAGGTGTTCATGACGATTTATTATTAAATTAAACCAATGGTATAATTAGCTTTCTTTTTAAATTGTAAGTCTCATATACCGAAGGAAATGATTTATTATTTAACAGATTGTTTTAATAAGAAAGATAGTAAACCAGCACAATCTAACTTTTTTGATGTCGGTGAGCAAATCCATTATGAAGTCCCTGCCGGCCGTCAATAGGCAGGGGGCCTATGATCATACTGTAGTGCAACAGGGAATTGCATAGTACGTACTACATTAAGAAGCATAAATATCGGTTTATAATAGCTGAAGATATTGTGTAACAAACCCAAAAAACTATTGACACAAAAAACTGAATTGAAAACTTCTTTCTTTTTTGAATCTGTCAATAAAAGCTATAGAAAGGACTTGACTGTAAATCGTATAACACTGGAAAATATGCAATACTTCCTCTCATAGTCCAATGGTACGGCAATCCAACTCGATCGAAGAGATCAGGCGTGGGACTGACGGCTTTACTCTGCAAGATACGGAGATGTAGCACCTACATATTCCTAACTCTAGGTACTACTAAAATATCTAGATAGAAAAATCTTATAACACTTTTAGTTCGAGCTGGAATCTAACGTAAAGAAGTCAGAATCTGTAGACCCGAGCCCAATAGAAGATAAATGTGACGCATTGTAATTTATATTTACACTCATTATTTTAAAGGAGAAACAAGACAATTTTATTACTCAGTTGAATTTGTAGTTTTAACAAATTAATTTAAATTTCAAAAGTGATCTCAATGTCATAAAAAGTTGATAAACACATTATCTAAACATCATTGTAACTTGCTCTTCCCAAGGGAACTCGCTCGGTCTCAGTAAATAAAAGTGAAAGCACTACTCCAAAATAGATTTTTTTTAAATATTAAAGCTTACTAAATATTAGGGTAACCAGTTATGCATTCAATAACCAATGGATTACTGTTTCTTATATTACCGTAACCCACCATTTTTGACTTGCTTTTAGTACTAAGTAATTATCAAGCCACTAGAGGTCGCGATGAACATTTATGCAGAGTAAAGGATTCCTTCCCCTTACTCTAATTCTATGCTGAAATTGATTTTAGAACTTAATCTAAGTTTTTTATCTCATCTGTCTTCCAAGAAAAGCCATGGGGCCACATTAAGTGTCTTTTTAAAGATTTTACCCTTTTATGGTTCCGTGACTGCATTAACTTAATTTAAATTCAAGTTTAGCTAATAGGATTATTATGACTACATACGTGATTTAGCGCCTTTGTTGTTTTAATAACGAAATTCTCGTCACATTTACTCAATGTTAAATATTATTTCCACAGTTATGAAAGTTTTTTTAACAATTTATGAATAGGTACTTCCGCTATGCTTTATCTAAAATACAATATTAGGCTTATTATACTTATAGATAGTGTTTAACACAAAGTGCTTGCTCAATTAAAAACTAGTACCTGGGCGACCGAGCTTCGCTCGGAGTTTTTGCACAAGAGTACAATTTTCTTTAAAAAAAACAAAAGCAAAAACTTTGTATTTGACTGGGATTCGAACCCGAGTACCTGTGTTGTCAAACTTGCGCCTTGGCCGCTTGACCACGATGCTTATGCCCGAGCGAAATTAGCGACCATATTTTTCATGGAATAATGCGAAAGAAAACCGCATGAAAATTTGAAAACACGCGTTTTCCCAGACATAAGACTAATCTAGATCAATTTTTCGCCCCCAAAAACACCCACATACCAAATTTCTGCGAAATCGTTAAAGCCGTTTTCGAGATAGTCGGTATAAATAAATAAATAAATATACAAGAATTGCTCGTTTAAATATATTAGATAGATTTCCACATGTTTGTGAGGTAAACAGAGTTATGGAAATAGTACTGATAATATTATGATTGCTTGATAAACAAAAATATTGAATTATGATGATCTTTTCTTTCTATATCAAAAATAGTTTTAGGTCTTTGAATTTTTATGGTTTTAAAGACTATCTCAATAAGTCTCAATTTTACACGCAAAATAGGCGCTTAGTCGTCGAGTTGCGGAAAATAGCCCGAACATACGATACCATACCATACCAAGTCTCAATTTTATATGTGTATTTACTTTTACTTACTAATATTATAAATGTGATAGTTTGTGAGTAGGTATGAATGTTTGTTACTCTTTCACGCTCGAACGGCTGAACGGATCTGGATGAAATTTGGCACAGAGATAGATTATAGTCTGGAATAGCATAGGTTACTCTTTATCTAGAAAAAATGAACTTAGTTATATCTGTCCAATTTAATCATAAACTGACTTTAAAAATATATATAGTAAAACCATTTTCGCTTTCTTTAAGAACTGTATTCGTATATCTAAAAATTTCTCTTTCGAACTTACTTTTTCTTTGAATAAACAAGACCATTAACGAAATAGGATTAAATGTTGTACCGCCATCTTATTGATCCTTTAATCCAGTTCATTATTTTTGATTCTCCTTTAAAAAATCCTTTTATTTTATCAGATTAGCTGAACTTCGCAGCAGTAATTGCTCTTTATTATTTTACATCTTTTTTGAAGTAAAATAAATTCAATGTTCATATTTAGGATTTTAGACTTTTTACTGTCGAATTGGTAATAATAATAATTTCAATAATTTACTTAAAATACTAATATATACCTTTACCACTTATACATTTATGTATTTATTTTACCATATTCATGGTTGTAAAAGTAAAATAGAGTATTTACATACAAAAAAGCAGAACCGTTTTGGAGACTGTACTGGTTTATGTTTATGTAATAATCTTTAGGAACAACATTTTTTAGGTACCTTCTACGTTTTATTACAATTTTACTTCCATTTTATTACAACTTCGCATTTTATCGTACACGTTTGTTTGATTCGTTTGTAAAGCTGAAAAAAAATGATTTTACATTCGTGTATGTAGTTAAAACTTGTTTTCGATATAATGTACGCCTTGTGCAAATTTATATTGGTTGCAATCAAGTCAAATATTTATTAATCCCACAATGTACCGTGTGCAATTTTTTTAATTGTATATTTTGTGTTTTTAGACTAATATCTTTCCGTAGATATATTTTCGTTGATTTATAAATCTTAAATAATTGCAAAGATATTTTATTGAGTCTAATTTAGGATTATTATTTACTAGCAGAACCCCCGGCTTCGCTCGCGCTAAAACTACAAAAAAACTTATTATTAAGGTAGTTTTCGTACAAACTTCCATCCCCTATTTTACCCCCTTATGGGATGAATTCCGAAAAACGCTAAAACACGTATTTATTTAACTGTGTTAAGGAGCATTAATACCAAGTTTCAAGTAATTCGTTTCAACTATTTTTTGGGTTGTATTATAATGTGTTTTCCCGCAGGAATCAGACAAACGCGGCAAAAACAAGCCTATGTCACTCTCCAGCCCTCCAACTATCTCCACACAAAAAATCACGCCAATCCGTCACTCCGTTTCGACGTGAAAGAAGGACAAACAAACAAACATACTTTCACATTTATAATATTAAGTATGGATGTGTATGGTAGGTATTAGACACGGGACACTCAGTTACAAAAGTGAAATAATTACCACAATGATACCATATATGTATGTACATATATACTTAATATTTTTTATAATAATTATACTTAACATTAATATTATTACTACTTTTAACTTTTAATAACATAAGTTTTAATAATCTTTAACACGTGATAATATATTCTAGTCTACGAGCTACAAGCAGAAAATTTTATTTCCTACGCTTCCTTTCATTTAGATACGGCTCGATTCCTTTTATCCCCTTTCCTCAATTCTGTCCTCATCTTTTCCCGGCTCCGTCCTACATTACTTAATATAACGATTTCTTTTGTCTTTATGTTTCTCTAATGACTGTTATTTGAACTCTTTTGTTTGATTGTGGTCTTGATATTTTAATGAGATTATTATAATGAATCATTTTCGTGAAGTTCAAGTAGATGATTATGTATAAATTGAAAATGATAATGATCGTGAATAAATAATTTATGTTTGAAACATTAATAAATAAATTTGAATTTAGAAAAAAAATTACTTTTGAAATATAGGAAACCATCTATTAAACTGTTAGAACAATTCTAAAACTTCATATTTTATATTAAAATTAATATTTGTTAATAGGTACCTATATATTAGTATTTCAAGTATAACTTGCACTTAAGCTACTTAATAATGTTTTCACTTGAGAGAAGTTTCAAAACTTGTACTTAAAACATTATGCTGAATATTATAGTGTAGCTATAAAGCGTGGAAGAATTTTGCACGAAAAGGCAAAGTGTATGCTGCCGGGTGCTATGAGTAAGTTGAGACTGAAATTGCTCATTTTGTAACCTGCTAGAAGTAATTAAAAAAAAAAAATTTTTTTTCTTTATTCATAGAAAATGAAATTAAAATACGCATGTTTCAACATGAAATCATAATATATCCAACATGTTATCTGAATATGCAAATAACAACTTATATCATATTTCATTTTGAAATACTCATAATTAAATTATATTTGTACGATATTATGTTAATGAAATCCAATCTTTCGTAGGCTATACTTTACAGTATTTAAAACAAATGACTGTCTAAAGCAAATTTTATTTTATATAGAAAAAAAGTATTCAAATCTGACTTCCATACAATAAACATTGAAAAATAATTGAACTGACTGACTGACTTCGAAAATATCTGATTAGGTTTCTATAGTAAATGAAAACATCCGTTCAGTTTTTTTTTTTAACTTTTTAGTGTCTGGGATTCTGTTTTTTTGAAAAGCTATACGTTGATGTCACCTTTCAGGTCATTTATAGCGACTCCACAAAATCGTATCTTTTATTAAGAAAAGCATTAAGTTACAACCGAACAGACAACCATACACTAATTTTCATACTTATAGATAAAATCCAATAGTTTTACCATTTGTGTATTTTAATTTCATAACGAAACGAGGGAACGAATACAAAGAACAAGTCCTTAATAAAAACAAAAGTTTATTTTCTCATCAATAATTTATTCCTATGAGTATTCTTACAAACAATAAGTAACATAGTTAAATACGCCTACGTTTGATAGTTTATTACACAACCCTTTTGTTTTCTACTTCCTTTAAAAGACAGCTGCGTTTAACAAACGCAATTAATTTCACACTTAACTGTCGAAAATTATAAATTTAACAAGTTTTACAGCTATTTACAAATATTACTTTATTATTTACAAACCTTACATAATATTTACACGAAACATAGACAAATTTATTATTATTTATCAGAGGCTACAAGTAATTAAATCACAAATATCCGTTAATTACGTAAAAGCTTTACCAACTTTATTTGTCTTAGACAATTTCAACAATGATAATTCATTCTAATATAAACAGCAGTAATATAATCAATACAGACCCAAACCAATAATTAAGAAACATTTGAATAGACTGAGTAATATTAATGTAAAAATATTTACATTTATAAAATAAACAGATTATTTCACCATAATGCTTATACTATTATGTTATTTCGATTTTCGATCGATACGAAGGAAGTGTAAATAAAATATAAATATAAAACGAGGAAGCTTTGAGGGTTTTCGAGGAAACTAAACAACCGTAGTGGAAGCGACTTGATGTATATTCTGTCAGTATCTTTGCTAAGCACTAAGCTTGCATATTCACTGTATCGGTTATAAAGGCCTGAGCTTTATTAAACAACATTAAAGCAATTATTGCAATTATGGACACGATTGGACCGTACAATTAAAATTTAATTTTTAATGTATGCATTTGTAGTAATATATTCGCTGATAATTGGCTTGCTGATGTTAATTAAAAGTCAAAATTTAAAGAGAAGGTATATTTTATACTCTAGAAAAAAATTAATTATTATATTTATTTTAAATACACATTATATTATATGGACAGTATGTGGTACATTGATTCATACAAAAACTACTTCAGATGTCAACTGTTTCTCATGTTCTAGAAACAAACGAGTATCTTTGCAAAGCACTCGAGGTTCCACCCTCGTTGCATAGATTGTACAAACTGGTACGTAATCTACAGCACAGTTTCTACTCGATACTGGAAGCAATTTCAGATAGAAAATTGTTAACGTTGTCATTTTCACAGCAAACTAACGTATCAAGCTTATATAAACTCGATACTGCTTAGCATCTTTACTATGCACTTCATTCTATAATTTATATTTATAAACTTTTGAAAATATTCATTTTGTCTTAGACAATTTCACTTCGATATACATAAATTAGCAGAAAAATTCTCATCTAATTCATAACACCTCAGCAGCTTTTAAAATAGATTTTATTACACATAAAAATAGCTTAAGCTAAACGAATATCGGTTTTGTGGCAAACAAAAACATGAACATGACATGTACAAAACATGGTGATTCGATATTCGTACTCTTTCCAATTAAGTGATTGTTGCGAGTCATTTATTTCTCATTTCGTAATATTTATGTAACTCGATAGAATCAAATAAAGTAGGAAAGAGATTGATCAACGGCTTAAATTCACAAAACATAGACTTAAGCTCTTTGCTTTTATTAAATCTCCGCTCATGTTCGATCAGAATTACGAAATCGATTCGTTCTTAATCGCGCTACAGGATTAAAATAAGTAGTTAGCTAGGAAATGAAAGAGCGACAAAATAGAACATGGAATTAACATCATTCTAAACATACAATGTTATTCATATTAAAGGTATTTACAATATTGTAGGTATAGTTGGTATTTTAAATGTCCAGATTTTCTTTTATCTTCTGCGATGCCCGTAATAAATTTTAATTACACGTTTCAGATTTTATGTAGGAAAATATCATTTAAAATGTTATTTTATGAAAGAAATATTATGTGGCTAAAAATTAAAAAAAAACCTAAAGAGTTCATTATCTATCATAGAGTCGTTGTTTTTTATTTAAATATATTTTATTACTTAAACATATTAATTGTATTAGCTTACGTAAAGCGTCTTATTTATATAATTGTGTTATAGTTACATCCATTATCTTAATAAGTTACTCCGTAATTGGTCATCTCGAAGAACGTAGAGTGGGATACCCCAAAGTATTATGAATGATAAATTGGATAACTATATTAGTAAAAAAGATAACGATGATAAGGAAGATTGAGGTAAGCTGGTAGATGAGAATAGAGATGGTGACAGGCAGCCAACTTGTTCGTCGATGGACCGTGGAGGCGGTGGCAATAGTCGCTATGACGGTGGGACTCAGGCGAGGCGGCGGTGGGCTGGAGCTCTGCATGGCGGCCGGTCGCTCCCCGCTCAAGACATGAACTATAACCGAGGCAGATTCTGCGCAAAAGAATTTCTTTATTAAAACACTAATATCCATTTAAAATATTTAACCCTATATGATATATAGGTATTGTAATTAACTAGCTAAAAAGAATGATATAAAATACATTACACTGGAAGTCAAACATAATACTGAATAATATGTTATTATGTAATATATGTTAACATTTGTAATTTTATGTATATTTTAATTATTGAATTATTGCTTGCTGAAGGGCTGAATTTGGCTGAACATTTAATATATTATTATCAAAATCTAATACACTTGTATGTACTAGACCAAGTTTGCAATAAAGTGGTTGATTTGATTTGATTTGAATACAACAAATTCGTTCGTCAGTAAGTCTGTGCCATTAATAATGACAATTATTAATAAACAGCTATATCTGTATCTACAAGCTTAAGTATTAATGACATCATAACTCCCAAATGGACGGGTTTATTGAAGAAATTTTGTTTGCTCAAGATGGATCTTGGATTAAATATTTGAATGTCTATACAGCAGTTTAAAAGTTTTGAGTGCTTTTCGGGACAGTACGAGTATTTCATAGGTCACATATATATGTATGTACCCGTATGTACATACGAGTAGGTACATATATCGCGTTGCTCCCCGATGTGTGTTCACCATGTCGTGGTTAGGCTTGGTTCATTAGCGTCCGGCAATCCAGTCCGGCGTGAAACTTAGAGACACACTGAAAGGTAGTCCACTTATTAATACTGGAGTGGTTCCGTTGGGTTTTAGTGGGTAGTACTGGATTTTCTAACCGGTGAGTTCCATGTGACGTATTTGTTAGATAGTTTTCGATTACGATAAAGCTCAGTGCTGTTAAAACTATTATTATTAATTATAATTATTGGTAACTCTATTCTATTTATTATTATACTCGTAGCTATGTAAAATATACTAATATTATAAGTTATATGTAAAAAATATTTTAAGGTAGTTTAAAATTAGGCTCTTACATGCGTTGAAGAGGAAATGATGATTTAAATTTCTTTGTACTTAAAACTTGTAATTTGAAATTTTATTTCGTGTATTTAATTAACTAATCATTTAAATATACTTTACTGCTGCTATTATAACAGTATAATTGAAAAATCCTGTTAATTAATTGACTACCTACTATTATTGGATTCGATTTATTTGAATGAGTCTGAATATATTAAATTTTATCATACTAGTAATTGTTCACCCGTAGCTCCGTCCATGTGGTACGTGAATAAAAAATAGTACACTGACTTCGAAAATATTTGATTAGGTATGTATAGTAGTAAATGAAAACTTCCAATCAGTTATTTTTTACTTTTTAGTGCTTTTGTTTGAAGTCAGTTTTTATTTTTTTGTTAAAAAGTTTTTATTTTTCCCTTTTTAGTGACAATAGTAGCAAACAACACAAAAATTGTCCAAATCGGTTAATAAATTACGGAGTTCTGAGGTAACAAACATAAAAAAATAAAATACAGTCGAATTCCTCCTCCTTTTTGAAGTCGGTTGAAAATAGTTTTTTATAGTCGTTACTAAGGGTTATTCCTATAAGTATAATAATTTTTAGGATAATTTTAGTATTTCCAGACACATAATAATATATACTCGTATATTAATTGATACATTCGCTTTGTTCGCACAAACAAATTGTACATCTGAATAAAAGTAAGTCACTACAAAGTAATGGGAATATACCGTGCCTTAGATATAATAGACAAAAAATGGAATAAGAATTCATTTTTTCTTTAAACTATAAACATATAAACTATATATGTACTGCAAAAATATTGTAAATTTTTACTATTTAAAAATATACTTTCCTAAAAAGCTTTCTGTATATCTATCTGAGTAATAAATATTTTCGTGTGTAATGTAAGTATTTGAGCGCTTTAAGTCTCAGGTGGTTTAAACTTCTTCATTACTTTTCCACTTTAACAAATTTGATGGACTCCAACGAATTTTCACTTTTAACAATATCTTCACCTGGCTAATACGAATTCACCCTGAATCATTATATATTGATACATTTAAATTGAAAATTTCCTAATTTACAAACAGATAGTGCGGTCGGTAGTGAATTAATTATATTTTACTCTCTAATTGCTTTAAATGAATTGAAAAAAATTAGAATATAACTTGTATCGTAAATAATTTGTTGGTATTTATGAGGAATGAGATATCTATTAAGAAAATATTACAAGATACGTTTAATTGTTTAAAGTTTTTGATATTATGTAGTATACTCTTACCTTGCAGTTTTTGTATTTTCTCTCAGAAATTAGATATTTTCCCGCAGTAAAAAGTATCCTATATGTTGACCCAAATAACCAGTTATCATCATACCAAATTTCATCAAAATCTGTCCAGTGGTTTTCTCGTGATGCGGTAACGGACAGACAGATAGATGGACAGATAGACAAAAATTCTAAAAACTATAGATTCGGACTCTGTATCGATAATAATGTCAATTTCAATTAGATTTCCAAAAAATATTTAATGTACAGGTTCGACTTAGTTACAATTTTATTATATGTATAAATTTATGTACTATTCTTTTATAGTTTTTTTTATTGTATGTTAGGTTTCTAAAGTATATCCAGCTCATGTTTAAGGTTTTTTGAGGCCAATCATTAAGTAAAACATGTGCTAGACACACTTAAGTACTAAGAGAAGATGGCATAGACGAGAGATACGGCACGTACACCCCCATGTGTTGTTTTAATAGGTGTGTAGCAACACGAACTTACTCCCAGTAAATAGAAACATAAAAATATATTTTTTTATCTTTGCTCATAGTGTGATCTAAGTAAAGTTACCTTTAAAATGTGCAATCTACATTCGAGATAACAGTAGTAATTCAGTATTTAAGCTTAGTGAATTTCCTACCCACATGTTGTATCCGCATTGCGTGTTAGCGGCATTCAATTTACCTATGTGCAGCTCAATTTACCGTCAGATGCAAATTGCGTTTCTAAATACTGAGATGAAAGCAAAACGGTTGAATTGTTACCGGGTAGTATTGTCTGACTTAAATGACGAAATGAGCACTGAGCATCGTTTGCCTCTTAAAATGTCATTAATTATAACATGAATATGTAAAATAATAAATACATTATTTATATGCCGGTGATATGTTGCTATTTAATTACATATTACCATAGTAATATGTCAGTGAGTACTAAAAATAGTATTTATTAGGTAGCTTAATTACATTTATCTTATATACCTAATGTAAAATATTTCAAATATATGTATATAAGACTAAAACTAATATTAACGAAAGATGTAGACAACTATTTTAAAATGACATGCTATAAAATATACATGAGTAATATATAGATTTTTATTATTATGTATATACATATATATATATATATATATATATATATATATATATATATATATATATATATATATATGTGCCAAAAAATGACGATGACCCCAAAATATCTTAGAAAATGTCCCAACAAAGCTCCTGTTAAAAGTGGAGCTCAAAATTCCAATTCTAAGAGGTTCTCCATCGAACTTTAACTTTTCCCATACAAATTGTATGGAAAATATGATTTTTAACACTTTTTTGTCCTGCAAACTGTGACGAAAATATTTTTCAAAAAAATGAATGACCTTTTTTAGTATTAAATTTACTACAATAAGTTCCATCGAGTCGAATTTCTATCTTCTATATTTTATTTGTTATATAGCTTTAAAGTTCAAATTTATGGTTTTTTGCATTTTTTAGCTAAATTGTAGGAGTTACAGAAAAATGTTAAGTGGCAAATTTGTAGTACGTTTAAAATCCTTTGTTAGATTTAACAAAACCAACGTACCAGAGCTGCTTGGGGCACAAGTGTAGTTGCCAGAGTCGTGAGGGGCTGCCCGTGCTATTAGTAGGCGGCTGGTGCGCGTGCGCTGCTCAGTCTCGACACTTATGCCGCCGCGCTGGGCGTAATTCACTACTTGTTCACCCCGATACCAATATATAAAACTGCAATGAAAACTTAGTGTTAACTTTGAATTGGAAAAATTAATAAGTTATCATTATGGTTATGTTATAGGACTTTAAAAAAAACTAGTTTACCAAAACCATATTTTTTTATGCTATTTTTAAGCTACGAGGCTTGTGTTATGGATACCAGATAGTTGATACACTACATATATATAACTTTAAATACATGCATATTGTAAATATAAACACCCATGACTGGAGTACAAACATTCGTCATCACACAAATGAATGCCCCCAGCGGGACTCGAACCCGCAACCGCTGGCACAGCAACTAGGGTCACTACAAACTGAGCCAAACTGTTCGTCCATATTGAACCAGGTAGTCTTAATTTTATGTATAATTGTTAACATTTAAACAATAAAGTGCGCTAAAATATATATTTTTATATCATTTTATATTACTCTATGAAAATATATATAAAAGGAAATTAATGGTGATTTACATAAGTTGTCCAATGATGCTTGATCAATTATTTTTTAACTTTGTCCAAATATGTGATCATCGTCAAGTCTGAATCAGAAGTGAGAGGACTTTGTGAAGATACTTTTGATATCGCAAAAAATATATCACAGAAGCTAGCATTGAGATTAGAAATGTATGTGAAAATACGTTAAGGTGTATGGAATGTGCTACATTGATTTTTTGAATACTGGATAAAGTCATTTTTAATACTCGTCTCGGGTATAACAGTATATTTTTATTTATCTTAATATAAGATTTTATTATTTTATAAGATTTTATATATTTTATTGTTTAATAAATGAATATCATTTATTAAACAACGCTTATTTTAAAAAGCCTATATTATGTACAGTTTATTGAATATATATGTCATTATTAATTTGTAGACACAATACATAATTTCGATAATTACAGCCAATTATTTCATCGTTATGGTTTTACTGAACACAAACTGATAGCAATTAAATACAAAAACTCGAATTTCACGAATGAATTTCTCGTTGTTATTCAGTCGCGGTAAATACAATTATTTTTGCTACAAGTTTATGCTCACGACATTCCGCGTTTATTTCACTGTTTTAATCTCTTTCTTGGCATAATTCCGTGGTATGTGCGTGTGTGTATATTTGGGTGGTACACTCTATCGATCTGTCGATCAGTCGGTCGATAAGTTGGGCGATTAATTGGTTGAGCAATCGGTCGATCAATCGGACGATCAATCGGTCTAAATATTTTCTCTGAGTGCTCATATATCATTTTTTACATTTTTAACTTCAAAACTGACGAAGTTTCATACAAACTTTCATCCCCTATTTTAACCCCTTAGGAGATGAATTTCCAAAAATCCCTTCTTAGTGCACACTGCTGTGCGTTGATCGATCAGTCAGTGAATCAATCAGTCAGCCAGTCAGTTTCTTAAATTGTATATATAAATAGATAGAGGCCTTCCACAAATTTACTATTAGTAGATGTATTTTTTTTTGTATCTACCCGTCTCAATATATTTATATCCTGACGTTTCAAACGCTTTACATCAATCATAGTCACGGGAGAGACTCTACTAAATTTATTTGTTAAAATAGTGAATTTAAACTATTTGACCATAAATCTTGAATTAGAATATTAAAACTAGATTAAAAATGACCATCAACATTTAACATAATAATGATCTAATGCCTCGCCAATTGAGCATTTTTTTTAATGTTCAAATTTTTGGATTGGCTGTCCCACTTCAAATAATTGAATAATATTTATAATATAATATAAATTTCTCGTGTCACGGTGTTTGTGGTCGCACTCCTCCGTAACGGCTCGACTGATTTTAGGGTTTTTTTTTATAATTTTGGTAGGTGTGAGAATAGATTGTAAAGTATTTTTCACCCTCCTACCCCCCCTCCCCATTTTTTAAGCAACTAGGGGCGAACCCGAGCAGAGCGAGGGCGAGTCGCTAGTAAAATTATATAATTTTACTAAAAAATGGCCCACCCTGGTGTGTATGTATGAATGTATAAAGGGTTAATTAGATTTGGAATTAACTACTTCTTTATGAATGATGACAATGCGTGGGCGGGTACTATCGCTGCACTTTGTGTTGCAATCAAGGTAAATCGTAATGAAAATAATTTAAAAAGTAATTAATCCACACTAATAGACGGCCTTTTTTCATATTTTGTTTATTTTTATTAATTAAAATTTTTTTAAGAAAATCGACTCATAATAATTAGTGAAAATAGCCACTAAAATACGGACATATTATTAAAATTAATGAATTAATATATAAAACATCATAGCAGTTTTCTTTTGCTTAAATTTTGACACTTATAAAAGAGAAAACAATTATATAAAATTATCTGACAGCAACCGCATACTGAACACCCATCCTTTTAAGAATATTTAATGAAAGAGCAACTTAAAATACTATATGTATAACTCATGAGGCAACCCAAATAGCAACCTTGGTTCTCCACGGAACGTATCACCCCATCAATATTCAAATTGAACGTCCGTCGTTGGAAGATCTCGGGCACATGGTACCATTAAATGTTGATACGCAAAGAATGCCTCACTTAGAGACCTCGACCGACCCTTTTATCAGAAAATAAGCTTATCATGTTTATGAATGTGGGCATAAATAGGCCGTGTGAAAAAATATACATATACTTATTAAAACGATACTGTGTGGTTATTGTGGTGGTTATGAATTTATTTATTATTTTACCTCGATTCGGTTTTATAATATAAAAAAATAAAATGGAAAAGGAAAATTTATTTCAATATAAATAAAAATGATATTTTAATATACACTTTGAACATAAAATCAAACAGAGTGGTTAAGTCAATTGAGGCAATGATCAATATTTGAGTTTCTTGTACAAAGGTTGCATGTTCAATTCCTTCTGAAAACGAAAACGTACAATATTTACATCGATATAGGAACATTCATCTGTGGTAAATATCCATGTAAATATGTAAGACATAACAGAAAGAAAAATACATAATATCCTACCTTTATTCATAAACTGAATTAACTCAAAATTACAATTTTGTGGGGAATCGTATTTAAAATTTGACATGTTTAGATTGATGACTTTAAAAAATCATAAAAAAATAAATAGATGGTTTTGATCAAACACAAAAATAAATGTGTAGCTCAATTAGTAAGGTATTAGTATAAGGCAGAAAATTATCATATTTTGATGATTTTCCAAAAAAAAATATGATAATATTTAATGTACAGGTTCGACTAAGAATTTTACTTATTTATAGATTTTTATTATATTTATAGTTATTTATAATAACCCTACTATCTATTATAATACAGTGTATGTATTTATTATACTACAGCCATGCTATATGAAATTATTTAAATACTCGAAATTATTATTGGTTAACTTCAGCCATAATTTTAACATAATATTATAGTAAAAGTAGGTACTGCCTAAAATACTTATTGAAGAGCACGGTCAATCTACATAATATACGTCGATCAAGGCCCTTTGAAAGCGACCAAATGGCTAAGTGAATTTAAGTCTTATATAAGTCTAGCGGAGTGTAACAGTTTTACTCTGAATAATAATATTATCATATTCTACTATAGATTTATATACTGTAATATTATTTTGTCTTTATCTATACATATAATAAAATTGTGACTAAGCCGAATCTGTACATTAAATATTTTTTTGGAAAATCTTATTGAAATAGACATTATTATCGATGCAGAGGCCGAATCTATAGTTTTTAGAATTTTTGTCCGTCTGTCTGTCTGTCTGTCTGTCTGTCTGTCTGCTACCGCATCACGGAATAACCACTGGAGGGATTTTGATGAAATTTGGTATGGTGGTAGCTGGTTATCCGGGTCAACATATAGGATACTTTTTATCGCGGGAAAATATCTCATTGATAAATATATATATATATATATATATATATATATATATATATATATATATATATATATATATATATATATATATATATATATATATATATATATATATGTCCGGACTAAGAAAAATAATATTAGTCATACAGTTAATAGTTAATAGACAGTTACTGTATCCATATTGTCAACCTAAAAAATATGATATAAATAAATCAGTAGACCTTTAACAAAGCTAAAAATTTTGAACATGATTCTTAATATTTTAAATAAAACTATCTTTTCGGATTTTTTCGCGAATTTATTTTGATTTTTGGTTCCCGACGTTTCGAATGCTTTACAGCATGATTCGAGAAGCCATAGAAATTAAAAAACATCCAACCAACAGATGTAGTAAGTTCTTACTGTGTAGATCAAAATGACAGCTTATCAGATTAAATTTTTTTATTTTTCATTTGTAAAAGTATATAGTAATAGTGTTGCTTAAAATTATTATCCTTAATTAATTTTAACTTTTTTAAATTACACATAGAACAATTATATGGCTTAAATAATTAATACTATATTTTATATTTTTCTTTATGGTTATAAATATAATAATGGCAACACTAAATATAGATTACTAATTAATATTTTAAATTTGTAATAATTATAAAAAATAATAGCAAAATTAAATAAATAATATTCCATATTCAATTATAATTAAAATTATAAAAATGTTTTAAAGTTAAAAAATATTGTAATGTAATTGGTGCAATTTTCATTTTGTTAATTGTGGGTAGGCTGTTTGTAACAACTATACCTTCAAGACATGTAACACCTCAGTCTCTCCCGTGACCATGGATACTGTAAAGCATTCGAAACGTCGGGAACCAAAAATCAAAATAAATTCGCGAAAAAATCCGAAAAGATAGTTTTATTCAAAATGTCAAGTATTCGCGTAAATCTAAGAAAGTATTATGATTCTTAATAATTAAAGTATTAAATGCAATCGTTGGTACTAATGTAGTATATTTTTCGTAGAATAATATTGCTGCCTATCTCTGCTCACCCTTCATTATGTAAAAGCTATATCTGATGCAAGCAACCCTTTTAGACTGATGAGATAATTTTGTTCACACATGTGTAATCCAATGATGGAGAACTTACGACGAGTTTTTAACACAAAACTATGTATATAAAGTACAGTTGTGTATTGATGCTTATTTTTTACCGATTTCAAAAATAGGAGGTGCTTTTAGATATGAAGTGACAGGGGAAAAGGCATAGGACGTATTTTTCGAAAAAACTTACTTATTTAAATTATACCATATATGATGTATAGATAGTAAAAACGGGTACATACATATATGGAAGGCGACAAACATAAATAATTGATTCTTCAAGGTTATTATAATGGATTTTTAGATTGACACATACTTAAAACACGTGACACAGCTGCTACATACATTTTTGATATACCTATGTATTTTGTAATAAAATTGTTACGATGGCGAGAGCACTTTTACTGTACAAATAATAGTATAAATATAGTATAATAATAAAACTAAGCAACATAAAATCGGCTGAATTTTGATTTAAAGCTTTCAGTAAATGTAAAGTTACAGCTGCACTCATTTGTTCATGTTCACAGAGAAGTGCCTAAAGCATTGGCCATTCAGGCTTCAGCGTAGAAACGCTGCTAGCTTTCTTGCCACAATCTACACAGACTATATATATATATATATATATATATATATATATATATATATATATATATATATATATATATATATATATATATATATATATATATATTATTACTAGCATTGCCCGCGGCTCCGCCCACGTTCATATGTATTCGTATTTTATATATTAGTATACTCGTATCAGTATGTAAGTTGATCCGGATAATCAGCTATTACCATACCAAATTTCTTCAAAATCCCTCCAGTGATTTTTCTGTGATGCAGTCACAGACAGACAGACAGACAAAAATTCTTAAAACTATAGATTCGGCCTCTATTAGCGATAATAATGTGTATTTCTATAAAATTTTCCAAAATATATTTAAAGCACAGATACTGCTTCATTAAATTGTAATGTATCTATAGATGTAACTAATTTATCAAGCCAAAAGATTGTTTTTTGATAATTTAAACACGGGCGGTATATAGTATCATCGTTTTTTTATTCTAACCAGTTTTTGTATTTTTTCTCAGAAATGAGATAATTTTCTGCAGTAAAAAGTATCCTATATGTTGACCCGGATAATCAGCTATGACCATACCAAATTTCATCAAAATTCTTCCAGTGGGTGTTCCGTGATGCGGTAACAGACAGACAAAAATTCTAAAAACTTTAGATTCGGCCTCTGTATCGATAATAATGTCTATTTCAATAAGATTTTCTAAAAAATATTTAATGTACAGATTTGACTTAGTTACAGTTTTATTATAGGTATAGATTTCACTGTATTTAATTTTTTGTTAAATAAAATAGTATATTATAAAGAGAAGTACATGTGGTCAAGGCCGCGACCAGATACTAATTGATACATATTAGTTTTAAGAACTATTATGCAAAAATACATGTTAATGCATGAAGCTACTTTGCTAATGTATAACTAGATAGCATGAGCAGTTACGGACTATTTCAAACAGATTGACATTTGCTAAACATATAAAAATCTATTAAATCAAATATTTTTTATTATAAACTTAAAATGAATGCCTTAAAATAGAATTTATAAAAGTGTCGTGTCATATAGATGCGTAGGTTACGTACATCAAATAGATATTTATCAATATAATAGCTTTGACCTTTGAAATTTTGGGTTTAATAATTTAGCAAATCATTGAAAAGATATTTAACTCAAAGAACCTCCTTGAAAGAAAACCTTTCAATGCATTTCATTCAACCGAATCGATTTTTTTTAAAAAAGATTGAAGGGATTTTTCGAGAAAATTTAGATTTTTGTCTATCTTTTTATCATATAATAAAAAGGACCGAATATGGAATACATAAGAAAATTCAAAAAAAAATTAGTTCAAAAGTTTTATTTTAATCAGTTTAGTGGGTTATAATTAAATGCGGTCATAATCGCTCTTGAAAAGTAATAATGAAATCAACAAATGATAAACACTTTCCGTAATATTATTAACTAAAATAAATCAACCAAAAAATGCTTCTCAAAAATGTGATCCTATTAAGGAATAGGGTATTCCATAATAGGATCACGTCTCGTTAGTCAACTCAAAATAATAAAGTCAACCCTGCAAGCAAAAATCACAAATAAAATCTCCATATTCTGCTCCGGAACACGCAACGTGACACCGCTGTCTACAGGCAATGCACCGAATCCACTCTTCTCCCTTTTTGTCTTCACTGAAAAAACCAGAACAATACATGCACTCAGCGTCAGCATTTGGATCGTTCGGTTGAATAACTGATGTTTTATAGTCACTATAATCATTAGATAAATATGGTATTTTTATCAGAAGATGATTCAGACTTCAACACTGATTTTTTCTTTCGCTTGTTTTTCTGACAGCCTCTCCTTGATGGCTGTGGCTCGGGAACACTTTGTTTTTGTTGTTTGTCCTGTTTTGACGATAAGCTTTTTCATTTTACGACCAAGGCGGCAGTGTATATTTGGTTCATGGGTATGACAAAACCGAAAGAGAGTAGTCCGAAGCATACATTAAAGACTTGTACAGCTCTCTTATAACCCATTATTTGGGTTTTCACCGCTTCAATAGCATTTTTCTTACTGGCGGATCCATGTTGATCGTAAATATATATGTAAAAGAGAGAAATAGTAATAAGTCACCACATTAAAAACTTACTTACTTTGAGGTTACATTGAGATCCTAATATGGACTAGTATTCCATATTAGGAACTCAACGATATTCCATATTACGAACAATATGATGGCGGGAGGAAAATAAATATAACTTTTTTTTTAATAAATATTCATAGAATAACAATACCATTTAAAAACTACATATTTCGATTAGATACTCACCAACTGATATCGAAATATTCATGTAAGAATAATAAGAGAACATATACGTAAAACTTACGTAAATATCCAATGGATGGTTCGTCAACAGTGTCGCGCACTCTTACTCACATCTAGTGCTGCCAAACGCCACACTCCCTCTGGCCGTTGAACGCGGGTAGCGAGAGGGATAACATGACATACGTCTAGAATATTCGTGGCGCTTAGTTTTAGAAATATTAAGGTGTTCCATATAAGGGATGTATTCCATAATTGGTACTTTTCCTATACGAATTAGGTGACTGTGGTCGTGTGCTATAGTCTTGTACACTTACAGCGGATCGGATAACTCCATACAAATTATGTCAAATTTCTACTACTACTAAGAAATATTAAAGATAATTTATTGAGCAGCACGTAGCAAATGACAAGGGCAGTTAAGTTTTATCTATATAGCCAAGAAAAGACTAGAATACGCCAGCAAAACAATTAAATATAATATAAGACCTCAATAACATATTTATCAAAATAAGAAATTGTGCTTTTATGTTATTTTCATTTATAGCTATAAAGCACAATTGTACTTTATTGCGTTGGGACACAAAAATTGCAACCGCGAGACTCTGATAAGTGGGCTTAAATTTTTTAGTACTAAACAGAGACAAACGCTACGCTACAAGTGATGCGAAATACATCCATTTTTATTTGTGTATGTAACATCTTACATTCTCATCTTATACCTTTGATTTGAAATAATATTAACCTAACTATCATATTTTATACAGATTTATATATTTTACTAGCACTGCCCGCGGCTCCGCCCACGTTCAGATGACCAAAAACTAAATTCTTAGGTTTTACATATTAGTATATTCTTACAATGCAGTTTTTCTATTTTTCTCAGAAATAAGATATTTTCCCGCGATAATAAGTATCCTATATGTTGACCTGGATAACCAGCTATCATCATATCAAATTTCATCAAAATCTGTCCAGTGGTTTTCTCGTGCTGCGGTAACAGACAGATAGACAGACAGACAGACATACAGACAAAAATTCAACAAATATATATACTATAGATTCGGCCTCTGTATCAATATAATAATGTCTATTTCAATAAGATTTCCCAAAAAGTATTTAATGTACAGATTCGGCTTAGTAACAATTTTATTATATGTATAGATTATAATTTGACATGCGTTTTACAAATTAGTTAATAAAATGATAAACTTCAGTACCTACCATATTTTTATTTACACTGACGCAACTGAGAATAAGGATTAAGATGTGTAAAGAGTAATCTGTGCTTACCTCGGCGGATCCGGGGCGTGTTTTGCGACGCAAGTGAGATTGATATCCGACCCTGCTCTCACGAACAGCTCCGGTCCAGATAAAATTTCAGCTTTCGACACTGTTGAAATTATCACATTTTAATCATTCCATCTGAATTTTATTCGTTCTCAAAAAAAAAACGTTAGTTATATTAGAATATACTTAAGTGACGGTGCAATAAAATAAATAACACAAGTCAACAAAAAAAATATTTTTCTTTGAGTCTGTTATTTAATGAATATTTTCTGATTGTATACATCGAAAAAGAAGCAGAAACTCTATTTATAATAAATAAAGTTTGCTTTTGTACCTTTACACAATGTAAAACGAATATTATAGTGTTTTAGCAGTTTTTTTAGGAGCCGTTGCATAGAAGATACAGGAGAGGGGCAGGGGGGGCTGTAGGTGTGTAGCGGGAGTGACAAACTGTCAACGGCAGTGTGCGCGTGCGCTTTGCAAAGGAATAACGTATTTTATGTGTCGGGAGGCCTAAAATGTCTTCCAAAAAGTGCAAAAATCCCGTGGACTCTTTTTGTTATATTTGCGGCGAATTCATTAAAGTGAGAGCCAAAAAAATTTGTTTGTCGTCAAATACAAGACTTTGTGAAGCCTATGAAGCTTATTTTAATTTACCCGTGCGAAGTCAAGATAAAGTATGGGCACCTCATTTCTCATGTAGTAACTGCAAAAATACTTTAGAGGGTAAGAAAATACATCATTTTTCATTAAAATTTATATATATAACTATACCTATTCTGACACACATTAAATGTGTCATTCGTTATTAAATAATGTCAATTTTTTTTCAGCCTGGTACCGTGGAGAAAAAAAAGTATGAAGTTTGCTGTACCAAGAATATGGAGGGAACCAACTAACCATATCCATGATTGTTATTTTTGTGTAGTAAATCCAAGTAAGCGTCGCGCTGGTAAAAATGCCAAAAAGATTGAATACCCAAACCTACCATCAACGTCTGCTCCAGTACCCCACAGTGAAAACTTCCCTGTGCCTTCGAACCCAAAGCGGAAGGCAGAAGAGCAGTTACCGCTATCACAAATATCTAGTAATAGCGGAGACAGCGAGTTCGTGATCACATCACCATCTGTTGAACCACATCTAATTAATTCAGAAGAGTTTGATGACTTAGTAAGAGATTTAAATCTACCTAAACTTAAAGCAGAAATATTAGCTTCACGACTAAAACAATGGAATTTGCTCAAGAGTGATGTTAAAATAAGTGACCAAAGAACACGTCATAAAACATTTTCTGGATTCTTTACAAAAGAAGACGGACTTTGTTATTGCAATGATGTGAAAGGTTTGTTTGAAGCAATCGGAATCCCTTGCATTCCCTCTGAATGGCGTCTTTTCATCGACAGCTCTACAAAAAGCTTAAAGGCAGTTCTTCTTCACAATGGAAATAAATTTCCATCTCTTCCCCTTGCTCATTCTGTAATGCTTAAAGAAAATTACGAGAGCGTTAAAATGTTGCTACAAGTTTTAAAATATGAAGAGTACGCCTGGCCAGTGATAGGAGATTTCAAAATGGTTGGATTTCTGATGGGAATGCAAGGCGGGTACACTAAATATCCGTGTTACATTTGTTTATGGGACAGTAGAGCCGATGCACTTCACTACCAGTAGCACTCATGGCCACAACGGAGCGAGTTTCAAATAGGACAACATAATGTCAAAAATGAACCGATTGTGAAGCCCGATCATATTTTAATGCCTCCATTGCACATTAAATTAGGTCTGATGAAGCAGTTCGTAAAGGCTCTGCGTCAAGACTCTGAGGCCTTTCAATATTTAAAATCATTTTTCCCGAAATTGTCAGAGGCTAAAATTAAAGCTGGTATTTTCATTGGTCCACAAATAAAGAAAATAATGGCCAGTGAACAATTCCTACAGCTCCTCAGTACCCACGAAAAACAAGCGTGGCTCAGCCTTAAAGCAGTGATTAATGGCTTTCTTGGCAACAGAAGGGCAAAGAATTACACGGAGCTTATTACTGATATGCTTCACAACTTCAAAGTTATGGGTTGCAGAATGTCATTGAAAGTCCACATGATACATGCTCATTTGGATAACTTTAAAGACAACTTAGGTGCATATTCGGCCCCCCCAACGTGCGTTCACCTTGTCGTGGTGGGGGGGCTCACTAGTGCCTGGCAATACAGCCGGGCGCGAAGCCAAGAAACGCACAGGGAGGTGGCCCGCTTCGGTGGGCGGTGGGAGGCGGCTCTCTTTGGAGAGCGGTGTACCATGCGGGTTGCTCCTGGTACTTCTCTGATAGCAGAGTGGACTGTGGAGCAACCCCATGGTTGTTGTGGTCTGCTTCGGCAGACCTGCCGTCGGGGCGTCGTAGTTGAATGCGTAAGCGATCCTGCGACGCCCCATTAAGACGGGGGAAGGTCTTGTTGGGTTTTAGTGGGTAGTACTGGCTTCGCCGGTGAGTCCCACACTTCGTGCGTAAATGCATTTCCCAACGTTAAAAAAAAAAAAAAAAAAAAGGTGCATATTCGGAAGAGCAAGGGGAATGTTTCCACCAAGATGTAATGAACTTTGAAAAGCGTTATCAAGGACAATATAATGAAAACATGATGGGTGACTACATTTGGGGGCTCATACGAAAAAGTTCCAACTTACACAGAAGAAATACCAAGTCTGTTCATTTTTAAAGTCTTATTTGTATTATTTTTTGTATTTGTGTGTTTATATATGCCGTCTTGTATAATTAAAGTCAATAAAAAAATGTGAATTCAAAACTGTTTTCCTTTTACATGTAATAATTGAAATTAAAAAATAGAGCTCTTTCATAAAAAATAAATTTCGTTGTAGTAACTACAAAAGCAAACTTTAATAGATAAAAATATTTTTTCTTTAATTAGTTAGGCATAAGTAATCAAAATCAGAGGTACAGAACGCAGACTCAAAATTCGTGTTGACCCGTGTAATTTTTACAATGTATAAAATATGTGTAACTTTTCAATAATAATAAATTTGGTATATTCAAATAAAAAAAAATTATTTAAAAATAGAAAAAGGTTATATAATACATAATATTTATCAATTGCCATTGAGATAAAATAATTTGTTCATTCATTCTTTCAAATATAATTTTATACTATTAATTCGTTTTTATTATTACTCGTTAGTCGGAATGCACTTTACAAACATAATATTAAAAGCGCATTATAAATAAAGTCTTTTTAAATACAACTATCTTTCCGCATTAAAATTACAGCAATCATGATTAATCCAATCGCAATCCGGTTTGGGAACAAAATATTGAAAACCTGAAGTTTTATGATTTTAAAATGTTAGCAGGTATATAAGGAATACAAATTCGTAAAATACCCCACATGCCCAGCTCACTTAAAAATTTTAAAAATTGGAGAAATCGATAATTTTTACTTTGTAAACTACATTTTTTTCAATTATCATTGAGAATTTGAAGTTTTTACTAGACCTAAAACTTTTGTAGAAAATATTTTTTGATAGAACGTCACAGTAAGCTGGAAATCGAAAAAAAACTATTTTTCAACGCTTTGCGTCCCCACATTTCTCGGGGGTAGGTGAGCATGCGGGGCATTTTACGAATTTCTATTCCTTATATACCTGCTAACATGTTAAAATCATAAAACTTCAGGTTTACAATATATATTTTTTCTCTTTAAAATAGACGGATTCGGATTAGACTAGATTACGGTAGAGAATAGAGATTAAGGTTTTAGTTAATTTAATCATAAAAATAAAAACTTATAAGCATAAATTACCGACAACGGTGAGTCGAAAGGACAGGCTGATTTTAGGCTCAGTAGATACTTGGCATTCGTAGACTCCAGAGTCTCGCGGTTGAGCTGGCGCCACACGTAGCGTCCACTCGTCCGAGCCGTCCGCATGTAACGCCGCAAACCGAGCATCGCTACTATATGTATGCACTCCCACAGTTAGTATGTGCAAGTCCCTTTTACGGATCCAGGATACCTAAAACAAAATGCATATTTATAATATTTTATATAACAAAGTTACAAAAAATCTTAGTCACTTTTATATCTCTAAAATAATTTTGCTTTCATTTTTACTGTGTCATATAAGTAATGACTGTAATTTATAGGTTAGAATTTATAAAAAGTACCGTAGTAAGAAATGCGTACAAAAGTGTTCTGTAAATGTTTCGAAACACGAAAAACTGGGGAAACGAAGAAAAGCTCGGGGACCAAAAACCAATTATACGTAATTAGAAAGTTGTTTAAAATCTCTTGTGCTGTACCTAAGAGTACCTTAAAATCTGGAGCACTTAAGACAGGATTTAGGCGGTGCAGAATGGAATTAGTCCTCGGATTAAACTTTCTTGCAAGACTATAAAGACAGCTCTAAGCGTCTTAATTGGACTTAAAAATACGAAACAAAACGAGTTAGGCAAACGTAATTTATTTACTTTGCTAACATAATTAAATATCATTATTAGCAAAAAATCTTGAACAATAACATAGACTATAATCAAAATTTTAGTGATCTTATTATGAAGAATAGCTTAAGATCTTGTGTTGTGCTCAAACGTGAAAAATCATTATCTATAACATATGTATAATAAAATTCTGAGTCAATTCTGTACATAAAATATTTTTTGGAAAATCTTATTGAAATATACATTATTATCGATACAGAGGGCGAATTTAGAGTTTTTAGAATTTTTGTCTGTCTATCTGTCTGTCTGTCTGTTACCGCATCGCAGAAAAAACACTGGAGGGATATCAGTCACCGTCAATGAAATTGGTATGTGTAAGAGTATACTAATATGTAAAACCTAAGAATTTGGTTCTTGGTTATCTGAACGCGGGCAGAGCTGCGGGCAATGCTAGTTTCAAATATAATAGGTTTGACTGACTTACAATTTAATAAATATGTGTAAGAAATGTGTTAGAATACGCGACAGAAACCAGTGAGTGAAGAAAAGCTGATCAGCGAAAAAGCAAATAAATGTATTTTGGTAGTAGTTCAAACAAAACCTTCTCACACCCACGTTTATCTATAAGCCACAATTTGGTAGCACACATTTTAGTTAGGAATAATAATAAATTAAATTTTAGTATAATGCCTAACTAAAATTTTGCTGCATTATATTTTAGTAAGTCTGAATAACGTATATTGGGGTTTCAACTGGATTTCAATGAGCAACGTGTACATTCTCTAATTATACACCTAGTCGCCCGCGTGTGTAACTATTATATCGGTTGGACGAAGTCCAATTTGATAAAAATAAAATAAGTGGAAAAAGGACAATTTTTAAAACGCTAGACATATAATTATTAGTTATCATTCTAAAGACACAATTTTTTTCCAGTATTTTTTCAATCATTTTTTAGATAAATAAGTGATTTGTATATGGTTTAGAGTCAAATATTATTATGATTATAAAAAATAATATTAATATTAAATAGGTATGTCTTCATGAGTTCGATAATTTTGCGGAAAATATATATTCTTAATATAACATAAAGAAAATATTGCAACACTAAATTCAATGATCAACCATACAATACAGATTTCTAGTAAATATAATTAAGTGAACAATAGGATACCGGATAATAATCTATTTTTGAAGTAATTTTAGAAATCAGAATCAAATAAAAAAAAGCTAGATGTTGATGTAAATGATGTAGATTTTTATATCTCCAACTATAGATAGAAACAACCGAGGACATAGACATTGAAAGTTGTGTTATTAACAAAAAGTACTCTTACTTTCGTTATCTATACATATAATAAAATTGTAACTAAGCCGAATCTGTACCTTAAATATTTTTTGGAAAATTTTATTGAAATAGACACTATTATGGATACAGAGGCCGAATCTATAGTTTTTAGAATTTTTGTCTGTCTGTCTGTCTGTTACCGCGTCACGGAAAAACCACTAAAGGGATTTTGATGAAGTTTGGTATGGTGATAGCTGGTTATCCGGGTCAACATACAGGATACTTTTTATCGCGGGAAAATATTTTATTTCTAAGAAAAATACAAAAACTGCATTGTAAGAGTATACTAATATGTAAAACCTAAGAATTTGGTTTTTGGTAATCTGAACGCGGGCGGAGCCGCGGGCAATGCTAGAATGAGATATAAAAATTTTAATTCAAGTGTGTAATTATAACAATAATTCAATGGAGAAGTCATTATTTAAACACCATATCTCTGGGATAACAATGGGTCCATGTAGGATAAAAAAACTTTAACTACACGGTCTTTCCTTTTGCGGTTGGCAGAAAGAATTATTGTTCACCTTTTATGTTTTGCTTCTAATACTTATATATTTTATTTTATTTTTTGTACTTATACCTTTTATTTAATGTTTCTTAATATTATTTAAATTATCATGCTTTTAGTTGATGTTATAATATAAATTATATTTTAGTTTAGCTGTTGTGGTCATAATGAAACGCAACGTTGCTTAAAATTAACCTATCATACTATTGGGTCGGTACCTACTTATGTACATAAATAAAATAAAATAATTTCTCGTACCGATTTATTTTCGATCATTGAAATGCTTATCACGATCTGATTAAGAAAAAACATACTCCCTACATCTAACAAGCAGTGTAGTCATATTACAAAGATTTACAAACATTAATTCCAATTGTAAAAATTCTTTGCCTAAATAGGAAGCTATATTATCTCAGACTAACATAAGGCTCATTTTATAAGATACTAGTACCTTTGTCTGTCTGTCTGTTACCGCATCACAGAAAAACCGCTGGAGGGATTTAGATGAAATTTGGTATGGTAATAACTGGTTATCCAGATCAACATATAGGATACTTTTTATCGCGGGAAAATGTCTTATTTCTGAAAAAAAACACAAAAACTGCAATGTAAGAGTATACTAATATGTAAAATCTAAGAATTGGGTTTTTGGGCATCTGAACGCGGGCGGAGCCGCGGGCAATGCTAGTTTCATTATATACATGAATTATTCATGATGAAAAATGAATCGAACGGTGCAAAATATAATTTTTATTTCATACGAAAGTATCAAATTTTCACGATTTCATAACCGACTTGGTTACGCGATGAAAATAAAATTTTACATTTGGAATGGAAAACAGTAACACATTTTATGAGAAGCCATAAAACAATTCTTGGCGTATTTTCGAACTCCTTTGATATGGTATTGGAAATTATTTGAATTTGTATTCGGTAGGTTTGCCTCGAGCTTTAAAAGTTTCTTCACGCCGCGTCGCGTTTAAAGGCTCCATGGCGACGGAACAAGTGAGCTAACTGGTATAACTGCATATTCACAAACTATTCTTTCGCATCGTATTAAAGTTTTTATGGGTCAAGCCTAGATCAAGCAGCATTAAACTCGTGTGCTAGAGAAGAAACAGAAAATATATTTTATGGATTTTAACATTGTTTTTGTAACATATAATGTTTTAAATAATTCTTGCACTTAATATACTTACTTATGAAAAATTTGCGACTAGTTAGGTTTTAACGTTTAGTATAGATTTCTCAGAGATGAGATCCTGTATGTTGACCCGGATATCCCGGCTATCATCATACCAAATTTCATCAAAATCTGGCCAGTAGTTTTCTCGTGATGCAGTCACAGACAGACAGGCTGACAGATAAAAATTCTAAAAACTATAGATTCGGCCTCTGTATCGATAATAATGAATATTTCAATAAGATTTTCCAAAAAATATTTATTGTATAGATTAGACTCAGAATTTTATTATACAGAAGATGTATAAATAAATTTTTTAATGATAACTATAAGTTACTAAAAATAAAAAGTGCTTAAAATGTTAAAGGTAGGTACAGAAACTATAAATGATTAAAAACTACGAATAACGTAAATAATAAATACATATATTCTGTCCTTTGCGACCGCAAAGCTTTTATTAAAAATGAAATGACTGAGGTCGAAAAATATTTGTATAATATAATCAAATATTCGTAGTGGTATAGTATATATTCCAACTAAAAGCACGTTTAAGTATCACATCCAAATATACTAGCTATGGAATATCTCTCGGTAAAACTATATAAGAGCTTTTTAACTGTTTCAAAAGACGACAAATGCCAACCACTAGATTAATGCACACTTTTGCTTCTTCCCAGTTCCCATCTCATATATCTTTTTACGTAGTATGATCTATCTAAGCAGCGGTCCTTTAATTTACCAACTAGTATTACATTTACCGAATACGCAATCAAAAGCACAGGGAGGATGTCGTTTACCTATTTTTAACACGCTTTTATCTATACATATTATAAAATTGTAACTAAGCCGAATCTGTACATTAAATATTTTTTTGGAAAATCTTATTGAAATAGATATTATTATCGATATAGAGGCCGAATCTATAGTTTTTAGAATTTTTGTCTGTCTGTCTGTCTGTTACCGCATCACGGAAAAACCACTGGGAGGATTTTCATGAAATTTGGTATGGTGATAGCTGGTTATACAGATCGACATATAGAATACTTTTTACCGCGTTAAAATAACTCGTTTCTGAGAAAAAATACAAAAACTGCAATGTACTAATATATAAAACCTAAGATTTGGTTTTTGGTAATCTGAACGCGGGCGGAGCCGCGGGCAATGCCAGTTAGCTATAAGTCTAAGTAATTAATTTTGTTTCAATTCAAATCTTGTACGTCAATTTCAAATTTCAACTAATTGTCGTATCGATTAAAACTTTGTAAGTGACATCTGGATGTCTACACAATAATTTTAAACGATCGATTTGATTTAATATTGGAGATAAGTGGTGTAAATCAATGGCTACGAGTAAAACCTAAGAAAAATTATAAGTAATATGTCCTTCATTTGATTAGTTTTAACGAGTTCTATACATAAATATCACTCCTTTTACCGTCACCGTCCCTATACTGAGCACGGGCCTTTCCTTAATGCGGATAAGACCATCGTTGTTGGCCATGCACGAGATAGCGAATATGATATACGGTTTACTAATTAGGGTATGCTACAAGTATATACTAATTAAATTTTCTCAGACAAGCAGATTTTCTCTTGATGTTTTACTTGATATGATGAATATGATATGATAATGAAAATAATTTGAACATGAAAATCTCAGAGGCTATTTTTTTTAATAATTATTATTTCTTACTTCAATCTTAATTTCATGATACGACATGTTTATTAACATTTTATTACTGCACACACTACATTTTTTAACCGACTTCAAAAAGGAGGAGGTTCTCAATTCGATTGGTATTTTTTGATGTATGTACACCGATTACGCTGAGATTTATGATCTGATTTGCGTTATTCTTCTTTAATTTGATGCGGAATAGTTACCATTTGGTCCCATAAAAATTTAACATAGTTTGGCCCAGTAGTTTTCATTTTATGAACATTTTTGTTTGTGCCTTTAGTATAGATTTCTCAGATCGCGGCGAGTGTAAGTACTACTGTAGTATACCGACTTCAAACCTATCAATAGATAGAACATACAAATAAATGTATTTTATTGATATTAAAGGTATATATTAGGTTTGCATAAGATGTGTATTAAATTAAATCTTTATTAAGTTATTTTATGCTTTTTAGTTTTTGAAGTCGGTTTTTTTAAACATAGTTTTTTATGTATCTAATCTAATTACATTTACAGATATAAGCAAAACGTGCTTATTTTTAATACCTTAAACCTATTTTATGTTCCAAAAATATCTGCTAGCAAACTTAACGAGAATTCTATGGTAAGATCCACTAAATTATAATTATTTCACTAAATTGTAAATATTTTCGACGACACGTTTGGCTCAGTTTGTAGTCACCCCTTTCTGTGCCAGCGCTCGCGGATTCGAGTCCCGCTGAGGGCATTCATTTGTGTGATGACGAAGGTTTGTACTCCAGTCATGGGTGTTTATATTTATAATATGTATGTATTTAAAGTTATATATGTGTAGTGTATCAACTATCTGGTATCCATAACACAAGCCTTGTGTAGCTTACCATGGAACTAGATGGTGCTGTGTGTTAATGTCCCAACGTATTTATTTATTTCACTAGTTAAATTATAATTTAACGGATCTTACCATTTCCCTGCGATATACATATATAAAATCTAATCAGCTATCAAGATATGAAAAATTAAAAACTTAACTTCATAAGTTATCTTTCCGCATCAATGGTACCGTAGTTCGTGAGCGGTGTTCTAATAACTCGTCTGAATCACTGGGCTTAATAATTCTGTTTTCTAGGATCACCCATTCAACAAAAACCATCGTTTCGTCTTGATATATATATATATATATATATATATATATATATATATATATATATATAAAATATCAAAATTCCTATTAATTACGATGTTCATTTTGTTGTGCATAGATTTTATTTTACGATATTTTTCCATTTGAAAAAAGCTATATGAGTCAACAAGTCAGTCTCTCGACGGCAATTTGTACTGCATTTACTACCACTATTATAAAAATCAATGCAATCATAGTGAATATTCAGACTTAGTTGCATTTAATTTGTCCACATTGTATGGTTTTATATAGAACTAGCGATTTACCCTCGATCCGCTCGGGTTCGTCCCTAGGTGATTCTTTAAATTGACGTAACCTTTTGATTTATGAACCGTTTAAAATAAAACAAATACTAAATGTTAAGTGAAGCTTACCACAATATATTGGTGAAAACCGCATCCAAATCGGTTAAGCCGTTCCTGAGATTTGCGCGCACAAACGCACAGACAAACCGAAAAACAGACAAAAATTCTAAAATCATTGTTTTGGGTTTTATTGCGTACCTACTGTATTTAGTAATTATTTAATAACAATTGTTCCTCCAAAACCTAGCAAGTTTTTGAAAGACATGTGAAGTCCGCCAGCCCGCACTTGGCCAGCGTGGTGGACTATGGCCTGATTCCCCTCGTATTGAAGGGAGGCCCGTGCTCAGCAGTGTGACGTTAAAAAGGGCTGAATACAAAACCTTTGTTCAAATTTTGATTTAGTAAATGTTAGCATTCCAAAAAAATAGTAACAACTACATTTTATTTGTAAAATAAAAAGTTCCACTGCGCTGACTTACCTACATACCTATTCTTTATATTTTCTTTGCTACCTATATGTTTTTTGAATATTAAAATAATAAAAAAAAAATATCAGAATCCGATTCTCAGACGCCACAGATAATATATACATAGATATAACAAAAATGCGTTTCTGTTTGTCTGTCTTCAACAGATGTACCGATTTCATCGAGAAAACGTCATAGTATTATCAACGTAAAATAGGTGGCACGTAAATGTATTTTTCAAGACACACAGACAACATTTCTATAATAAGAATTATTAGTTATAATAATTAGTTAAAAAAAATATATATTACTTAAAATTGAGTACAGGTCCCAATTATATAGTTTCCCTCCAGAAATCTTTTTATTTTAAAATAAACAATGGTCTTGTAATAAGGTATACCTATTTACTATACCATAAATAAAATTTGATCGAATTTGTTTAAAGGGGTTTTCTTGTTAGGTTATCAAAATGCTTACAAAGGTGTATTAGATAATGCAATATTAAAACTTATGAAAAAAACCCGACTTACAGACATTAAAAAATAAAATAAAACCGGCTTCTAGACACAAAAGTAAAAAATTACTCAACGAGAGTTTGTATTTACTATAGACCTAATCGGAAATCGAAGTCGGTGCCAGGCGATGCGAAGCAAAGTAAATGTATTTCGATATGTCTAAATAAGTAAATACATCACAAATGTATGAATGTATAAATATTTATTTTAATTGATTATTATATCACCATTAAAGCATCATTCGCTGGCACCGCTTGACTTCGAAAATATCTGATATACCTCCTCCTTTTTTGAAAACGGTTAAAAATTACCATTTACAATTAAACCTGTATATTAATAATTAATTTGGATATCAGAGCATCTGATTAAAATATACATTGTACAATATAGATATTAGATACATATATGTGTTAATTAAAATTTATAAACAGTTATTGGATAAAATGGCATCCTTATTCCTTCATTCAATTTCAACAGTATTCACTCATGTTTATATTTGAAATGATAACAGAAATGAATATAATATGAAATATATAGACAACATTTTGTTACAATGTATAAATAAGGCTTGTTATATGAGTATACCTTATTATTTTCTTGTGAAAGCGTGGATATAAAAATAATACTATTTATATGTGAAAATACACTTTTTATCAACGTAACCAATTTTGATGTTACAGTAACATATGTAGGTACATTGCTACATTATTAAGGGTTTTGGCACTAAATTATATATTTTTTAACGTTGGGAAATGCTTCTATGCACACTACCTGCATATATACAGTTGATTATATCTGACTCACCGGCCAGAAAAACCAGTACTACCCACTAAAACCTAACGGAATTATATAATTTACACTCATGGCTTGCCGAGGCAGACCACAACAACAACAACCAAAGGATTGCTCCCCCGATCCACTCTGTTATCAGAGAAGTACCAGAAGCAACCCGATATGGATGGCATCTCAAGTTAGTTTCTTGGCTTCATGCCCGGCTGGATTGCCGGACGCTAATGAATTCCCTTACGATAATAAGGTGAACACACATCAGAGGAGCTCAATTATACATATATTATTTCTACTTCATGAATGAACAGTGTTTTATAAAAGTCAATACAAATATAAATAGAATAAGAACTTAGTAAAAACTTATGCAATACTAACAGCTCACCCTCGCTTGGCTCGGGTTCGTCCCTAGTGTAATACAAAAACATACCTATACCACGGGAACCGTACATTTTCCGGGATTAAAAGTATGTATGTGTATGTGCTATTTCAGACTATAATCTATCACTGTGCCAAATTTCATCCAGATCCGTTCAGCCACTCTAGCGCGATTGAGTAACAAACTACCATCCATCCAAACTCGCATTTATATACATAGTACTAAAATAAAGTTATTTTCATCTTGAAAACTTGTTTTGTAATTTTTTTTAGAATGGAGTGCGGTATTACTATCTTTATTTATCCCAAAAGAGCTATATCGTGAATATAAAAAGTTATTATCTTAATTTTTATTCATCTAATTTTACTTTTAGTGTATATAACAAAATAACTGTTATATAAATAACCCTAGTCTCTTAATTTATTAGTTGGTGCGTTAGTTTAATCTAGGAGTAGTTCTTAATTAAGATTACAATTGTTTGTTTTACATTTAGCATTTATGTGGTAAGAACATGTTTAAAACGATTAAATCTTTTGGTTTCTATTTCGTTTATGTATACTCTAATTCTATAATTAGAGTTTGCGTCAGAGCTGGGTTAATTAATATAGTACATAAATCAAGTGCCGGCTAAATTGAATTACTTATGTTTAATAAGTTTTATTTTTAACTGGCTTAACTTTTTACTGTTACCGTTTAAAAATACTGTAATAAAATAATATCAAAAATAATATCAATGATGAACTTAAATTATAGAAATTAATAAAAAAAAATACTCTGATACAAAAAAAAAATTTAACGTTGTCACTTTGTAAAAAAATTTGGTTTTTCATCACTACGGTTATGTTTTAACTTAATTTACTTGTACAGTTAACTAAACTAAATTAAAAAAAATACCATTCGAAAGTATTTGAAACTAGCGGCTCACCCTCGCTTCGCTCGGGTTCACCTCAAGGAAAACAAAAACAAATCTACCCCACGAGAACCGTACATTTTTCCAGGATAAAAAGCAGCCTATGTGTTATTACAGACTATAATCTATCTTTGTGCCAAATTTCATACAGATCCGTTCAGCCGTTCTGGCGTGAAAGAGTAACAAACATCCATACATAAACTTTCACATTTATAATATTTATGTACAGATACACAGATAGACTATGGCTACCTTGGCATTAGTTCCTAGCGACCTCGCACTGGGCACAGCGAGGACAATTCGCTAGTTGCTATAATTGTTATAATATTTTTAAATAAAACTATATTAATATTTTCTTAGATTTACGCGAATGTTTGACATTATTAAATAAAACTATCTTTTCGGATTATTTCGCGGATTTATTTTGATTTTTGGTTCCCGACGTTTCGAATGCTTTACAGCATCCATGGTCACGGGAGAGACTGAGGTGTTACATGTCTTGAATGTGTAGTTGTTACAGACAGCCTACCCACAATTAACAAAATGAAAATTGCACCAATTACATTACAATATTTTTTAACTTTAAACATTTTTATAATTTTATAATTTTAATTATAATTGAATATGGAAAATTATTTGATTTTTGGTTCCCGACGTTTCGAATGCTTTACAGCATCCATGGTCACGGGGGAGACTGAGGTGTTACATGTCTCGAAGGTATAGTTATTACAGACAGCCTACCCACAATTAACAAAATGAAAATTGCACCAATTACATTACAATATTTTTAACTTTAAACATTTTTATAAAAATCAAAATAAATCCGCGAAATAATCCGAAAAGATAGTTTTATTTAAAAATATTATAACATTCGCGTAAATCTAAGAAAGTATTATGTTATATTATTATAAAAAATAGTACGAAAAATAAAAAAAAATCTACAAAAATAATAATAACATATCAACATGAAATAATTTTCCATACATAATAACTTATATATTTTGCTTAAATACACTAACAAGCTTCTGCCTGTTTCATTTGTTAAGCATTTGAACTTTGTATTCAACTGTTTGTTGTTTGTTTATCAACTATTTGAATTATGTCGAGACGTTAATTGTCGTGTAAGAGCGAGCACTGCTATTATTACACTTATTAGAAGCCCTCAGCATATACTTATTTTTATATCGTGTCACTATCAATATGTTCGTTGTGTCGAATCTCAATTAAGCAGGTTTTAGAGTTCATACTATTTTTGGTCTTTAGACATGCTGTAAAGGGAAGCAATTTTCATCTAAACATATCTATTTATATTTCTCAGGGTGGTAAACGATGCATTTTCTACTACATTTTAAAAACTTTGTTTTAGGACGCTTTTATTAGGTTCAGTTAGATTAGGCGACAGCTTCTTCCGCTTAAGACTGACCCAATTTGTAGAATGATTTCTTGAGATAATATATATATATATATATATATATATATATATATATATATATATATATATATATATATATATATATATATATATATATATATATATATATGAGGATGTAGATATTATTAACATTTTTCCCGAACTCCCAATTTACGTCATTTATAAAATAAAACACATTTTTTTCTCTATAAATTTTCACTATTAGGTAAAATAAACGAGGGCACCAACCCTATTTTAGAGCTACTTGTGTATTTATTGAGTTACATGACAGATTACACCCGGGAAACCATCTCATAGAAAGGCCTTTGTCTTACAAGAAATACAAATGCCCTGTCGTTTTCTTTATTGTCTTAACTTTTTTTACTTCTCGTCTTTTGTGTCCATGCGTGTAACGAGGCATGTTCAAATGCAAGCTTTTCAAATTGGTTTTTTTATCTGGATTTATAATAGGCATAATTACAAAGTTATATTACGCTATGTTTTATGCTGGTGTGTTTTAATCTATTTCGGACTTTAACAAATAGCTGGGAGTCGTGACTTTTGGTTGTTAGTCGAAGCTTTTAGTGTTTGATGTTTTTGTTGATAATCACTACACAAAAGTTTTGTTTTTAGTCTTTATTATTTTTGCACGATGTAATTTACTCATTTAATAAAATTTTAAAGCGGTATGAATTATTCTATATCAAAATCTAAATAGAACGTATTGAAGCAAATAACGAATATAACAAAATAACTTGTTATTTTAAATCAGTTATGTCATTACATTTACTATTTATAGTACAATTCAACTAATCTACCTTCTAAAATATATTTTGTATTATAATAAAAGTGTATGGTTCTTCGCTCGACAAGAATACAATACATAAACTAACCGTTGTGTATAGATCAAAGTATGATCAATTTCTTTTGTATTGGATATTTTCAACAAAAGAATGTTCCAATTTCATTTTCTACTTGATGATTCTTACATGCTTTTACTTCAACAGCGCCCTCCGCGCGCACACATGCTGCAATTGTCAAACGTAATGATTATGATTTATGGTACATATTATTGTATGTATGTATGTATTTAAAAGTTATATATGTATAGAGTATCAACTACCTGGTATCCATAACACAAGCCTCGTAGCTTATCATGGAACTAGATGGTGCTGTGTTTTATATCCCAATATATTTATTTATATTTATTTTATTTATTTATTTTTATTATTATTCCACATACGTTCTTGATCGCTAGCTCTCAAAATTACGCACAAAATCATGCTTTTTGTAACTTTGACAATTTTGGCGGGTTTCATCTATTGTATTCAGGCCTTTTTAACGTCCCACTGCTGGGGGTGGGCCTTCCTTCAATACTCGACGATCAGGCCAAAGTCCACCACGCTGGCCAAGTGCGGGTTGGCGGCCTTCACATGTCTTTCGAAAATTTGCTAGGTTATCTTAGACATGCAGGTTTCCTCACGATGTTTTCCTTCACCGTAAGACAAGTGGTGATCATGTTGGAATTGATTCGCATGTGAAAATATCAGAGGTGCGAGACCCGGGATTTGGACCCGCTTTACTCGATTTCTCAAGCGAGTGCGTTACCACTGGGCTACCACTGCCTTATATAGCTTAATCTTAATTAATATCATAATAATTGCATGAAAACTTGGTACCATTGTTCAATTTATTTTTCCTACAAATTTATATCCTTATATTTTTATATATCAGCTAAAATATGTATTATAATTATAAAATAAATAGTTAACAAATTATTTATAAGTTATTATTTTTTTATAACTAAGTTTAAAACATGAAATAAGTAATATATTGAACAATTATAGATTTAAATTCACAAAATCCATTAAAAGCAATTTATTATTTGGAGGTTTATATTATTAACCCCGGTGACTCTACTCAACACAGACATCTGTCTGTATCTGTACATAAATTTCGTGAAGCACGTTGAAAAACATTGAAATTTTTGTTTGATTCATATTTAGTTTAAAAAACTTATTTTCATCCGAGGCTCAGTATTATTCGTCCAACGACTGTTTAATTGCTTTGGTTATACCTTCTAAAGTCTGTACAGATTTATTTAAAACTAGCGGCTCACCCTCGCTTCGCTTGGGTTCGCCTCTGGAAAAATACTAATAGAGATCTATTAGTTCCCACGGGAACCGTTTATTTTTCCGGAATGAAAAGTAACCTGTTGTTTGACCGGTAATCTAATGTATCAGAATGTTAAATTTTAGTAAATTAGGTGCATAAATTGTTGTGTACTAAGCTGTATAAGGTACTATAGTTTTTTAACTATCCCACGGGAACTCTTTAATTTTCTGGGATGAAAAATATCTTACTTGTTGACCGAGGATATAAGGTACCACCATGCAAAATTTCATTTAAATTGGTCAAATACTTTCGGAGGTTAGCTCGTACAAACAGACAAGCAGACAAAAAGACAGACAGAGAAACAATAATTCTAAAAAAATCTGGATTTGTTCTATTTCTCTTCTTACACACCCTGACTCGGTTTTTAGCATTTTTTTTCTATGTACAGACATTCGACCTCTACAGTTTTATTATAGTATAGATTTATTGCAAAATGAAAACACTTATGGCAGTAGAAATAACTTTTCCTTTAATATGACCTGTTTTACATCATGCACCTACCTTACCTGTGTTAAAAAGTATATAGGTACATATTTATATACGTAGTGTATAATTAAACTTTTTTGATTTACGTTACTTTGAAGGGTCAGCCTTTTGGCATCTGATTAAGAATTCCCGTAACGATTGCCCCTTTATTTGTTTGTTTCTGAACTACATAATATATATTTAATCGTTATGTAAGAATAATGATTTCACATAACAAACAAATACTTCAATTCAAGCGAATAAGTTTAAGAAGCCTGTGTGGGGTCCCACACATCACGGGATCACTAGAAAACCACTGAATGGATTTTGATATAATTTGGTATGATGATAGGTGGTTATCCAGGTCAATTTCAAAAAAAATTCAACCCACATTAAGTAATATAATAATTATAATTTAAAAAATAAATAAATAAAAAAGTATTAATTGTCATAAAAAAGAGTAAAAAAAGATATAATTAATCAAATACACCAATTATCGCCAAAGTAGCGAATCAAAAACATATCATATCATTTGTTAAGCGACGTAAAAAAGGAGGAGGTTCTCAATTCGATAAATTAAATTACTTTTTTAAAATTCTCCTGATACAAACATAACTATTAATTTACTAAAAACAAGTAATAAAAATTATTCAAACCGCGGCTTAATGGTATACACTTACTAGGGCTTCGAGTAGACTCATGTAAAATTCTTAGGTCTGGATTTAGCATCAGATAATGCCTAGTTATCTATGCATTTAGGTCACGATGTACCATTTCTTCGGGAACAATGCTGTACAGGCACAAGTTGGTAGCAACGACTTAAGATTATCAACAATGAAACTGCAAGCTTTTATTTATTCTAAAACAACATTCATATTTTAAGATTATAAAATAGATTTATATTTTAGTATATTTATATACAAGTTTTTTTTGGCAAAGTAGGAAGAAGCAGAGTAGGCAGAAAGAAATAGTGTCACCCCAATTCGTCCTACATTTTTTATCTACTATTAATTTATGTAGATAAAAAATGTAAAAAATATTTCTTATGTAATAAGATTATGTATGAGTATAAAATATATGCATGCACTATGCAAGTCAGGATAAACACAAACACATTTATCACAAGTAACTTGCATTAAATACTGCACCATTGGTCACAGTTGCGATTGAAACTCGACATATTCTTTATTTTTGACCGACTTCAAAAAGGAGGAGGTTCCCAATTCGTCGAATTTTTTTTATGTATGTTTACCTATTAGTAAAACGCCTGAACCGATTTGGAATTTTTTTTTGTTTCGAAGGGTATCCATTTAAATTATATCAAAATCGGTCGAGCGGTTTTTTAAAAAACCAACAATATATTTTTTTTTAAATAAATTGCTTAATCGAATATGTTATTAAAAACTTTTTTCTTACAAATTACCTGCTTATTACGTCTACACTAAAAATGGAAAAATAAAAACTTAAAAAAAACATTTCCAACAATATATTAAGACACTATTTTAAGATGATGTTCTCCTGACCGATTCCGGCCACGGCGGCCAATCTCATTGAGTCTAGCCAACTGCGCAGGAGATATTATAGTGCACAAGTGTACGCGCAGACACAAGTGCACTCTCTATTCCTGTCACTCTCATACTCTGGTGGGACGACCACTCGACACGACCAGTGAGAGTTAAGGCGCAGGACCGACGGCTTTACGTGCTCTCCGAGGCACGGGGGTGAAACACCGCCAACTTCCCAACTCCGGGCTGTTACTAAGGCTTAATATACAGAAAGACTCAATAACTAAACTTGGCCCGACCCGGGACTCGAACCCAGGACCCCCGGGTGTGCAGCCGTACATGCTAGCCACTACACCACCGAGGCTATTTTAAGATATGAATATCTAATAGGTAGATATGGTTAGGTATGAACTCTAATATAATATAGTTAAAATCTTACATGTAGGTACATCAATTTGTGATATATTTACGTATCAAAATATACATAGATATTAGATTTGCTTTGGATCAGCTGGCATCGACTTCGAAAATATCTGATTAGGTATCTATTCCAAATGAAAACCCCCGTTTAGTTATTTTTTACATTTTAGTGCCTGGAAGTCGGTTTTTTAAGTTTTATTAAATACCTATTATAATGAACAAATTTTAAAAACAAAAATATACATAGAAAGGCCTTAATGTATATTTACATTATCTAAAAGCCGTTGATTTCCAAAAGAATCTAACCGGATGTTGTTTATCAAAAAATCTGAAAATAAATAAATAATAAATAAATCTAAAGAAAAGTTCTAGAAGGATGTTTCCAAGTCTAAGTTTCTAAAAAGGTGGAGAAATTTTATGGAACTGTATATATATAATGTACATACCTATCACTGCTTATCAAATTATTTAAGTGTATAATATTTTTCAAATATACAACTTACCGCTCTATCAGCAAGATTGCGCACTCTACAATGCAGATACGCGGGCTGCCCCACGGCGGCGGTAGCCTCGCGCTTCGTACTGTTGTCGAAGTATGGCTGCCCGAGAGGCTCCCAGCCCCCGCCGCCTGCTGTTACACCTACAACAAAATAATTTAAAGTTTAGTAACTATCGAAATTCATTGATCTTTTTTCTTCATGATCAATTATCGTAAACTATATTTAGAGAAAAACTGTGACTCTAGAACTCTTTTGAAAATTAAAAAGGAAAATAGTGGGTAATGCCTAATTCATACATGTACCTAATAATATAGTAACTTAGCGAAATCTATACATTAAATATTTTTTTAAATACAATTTCTGCAACGTATTGCACGTTAAAAAAATTTAACATATAAGTAATAAAAATAAATATATAAGTTTAGAATATAGACCTCAAAACAATAGTTATTAAAATATTTGTATGTTTATCTGTATGTATTGTCTGTGTGCGTTTCACGCAAAAAGTACTAAACCAATTTTAACTGAGTTTTGTTAAAATGATAACAGATTACTCGGGTCAATATTTAGAATATCTTTATTGAAGAAAAAAAATTTATTCCCTCGGGAAACAGTAAAACTGATTCTGTCGAGTCGTCCATAGTTACATAGCTAACGCCGGCTCACCCTTAAGACACATGTACATTAAAACAATGTACTATAAAATTGTAGGTTTTAAGAAGGCCTACAGAAAAGTCTACTATAGCATATGTCTATTTCCTAAGGTACACTCGCAATAACTATTTATATCTACTCAAAACATACCAAGTGACGCACCCGCGCGAAGCGAGGGTAAGTAGCTAGTAATTACATAAAAGTACATTTTTAACCGACTTCCAAAAAGGAGGTTCTCAATTCGTCGGAATCTTTTTTTTTTCATAAAATATTTGTTTACATATATCCTCGCGTTATCCAATAAATATTTTGTTATCTTAGTATAAGAAATATAAAATATAATAACGAGTATAAATCTTTGAAATATATGAACAAATGTAATATTGGCAAGGACGCGAATTTACTTTAAACCTCATAATAGATAATGATTTTTCGAAATTTAATAAATAATAATGTATTTATGTTTCTGAGCTACAAAAATTATTATAAATCTTTTTTTTTTTATAACACTTTATTGCACACGAAAATTGTACATTAACAAAAAAAATACAATTAAAGAGATGTGCAAAGGCGACCTTATCACTAAAAGTTATTTCTTACAGGCAAGTAACTAACATAGAAAAGGATACAAGAAAATAAATGAGAAGAGCGGAAAGGTGCATAAAGAGCGAGTCACTAAAAAAAATTGTAGGTGACTGTGTTTAATTAACAGATTTATCAATTTTAAAATAACTTTCAAGTAATACCCAATTTGTATTTCTTTAACTTAATTTCAATAGCAATATATGTATGATTTTATTTTAACTGCCTCGGTGGTGTAGTGGCTAGCATATACGGCTGCACACCCGGAGGTCCTGGGTTCGAGTCCCGGGTCGGGCCAAGTTTAGTTATTGAGTCTTTCTGTATAGTAAGCCTCAGTAACAGCCCGGAGTTGGAAAGTTGGCGGTGTGTCACCCCCGTGCCTCAGATAGCACGTAAAGCCGTCGGTCCTGCGCCTTAACTCTCACTGGTCGTGTAGAGTGGTCGTCCCACCGGAGTATGAGAGTGACAGGAATAGAGAGTGCACTTGTGTTTGCGCGTACACTTGTGCACTATAATATCTCCTGCACAGTTGGCTAGTCTAAATGAGATTGGCCGCCGTGGCCGGAATCGGTCAGGAGAACATCATGTATGATTTAAACTATAGGTACTAATTAATACAAAATATATATTTAAATTTTAAATTCTAATTTTAATCCAAAAAAACTGATTGGTTAACTATGAAATAAATTACAGAAACGTATTTTTGCCCTAATACACTTGTGGCATCATATAAATAGAGTACGATAAGCAGTTGCGGTGACCGCAGCCATATAATTACTACTAAGTGACGCAAATAATATGTAAAGATATACGAAGAAAGTTATATATACTTTGTGGTATTTATTTACTTTGGAAACTTTGCCTTTGATCTATCTATTGACACTATATTTAATGACAAATGCTTTAGATATCAAGTCCCCTAAAGCAATTTAACTTCGAAATCGTTCGCTGTAGTATAAGGTATTTTAAATAACCCTTATATTTGACGGGCTTTCCTTTAAAATCAAAGACGAACTACTGTATAGATTTTAATACTGTGCCTTTGACATAGAATCTACTCGTGTGTATTCTTTAAATACGTATAATAAAATTGTAACTAAGCCGAATATGTACATTAAATATTCTTTGGATAATCTTATGGAAATAGACATTATTATCGATACAGAGGCCGAATTTATAGTTTTTAGAATTTTTGTCTGTCTGTCTGTTACCGCATCACGGAAAAACCACTGAAGGGATTTTGATGATATTTGGGATGATGATAGCTTATTATCCGGGTCAACATAAAGGATCCTTTTTACTGTGGGAAAATATCTCATCTCTGAGAAATCTATACTAAACGTTAAAACCCGGGTTGGGTGAACCCGAGCGGAGTGAGGGTGAGTCGCTAGTCTTAAATATTTAGACTAACTCTCTTACTATTGAACTTAACGGCCATAATATTTAGTGTTGATTGCTATTCATACATTGTGATCAGTAAATTTCATTGCATGTGTATTATTCTAAAACATATTTTATTAACGCTGCCGGCTTTAATACTACGCACCGTAATCTCTACATGCAACCGACTAAACAGTTAATAAACTTAATTAATCATGTTGATTTTGGCAGCTATTGTAAGTGTAGTAGAGTAATGATAACGTTAGCAAGTGTTAAACGTTATTTATTTTTGAAAGCATATTTAAATTAATATATAATTAACTAACGATATAGCCGCGCTTCGCTCAAGGTGCGTCCCTAGGTTCGCTTTAAATACATACAAATAGTTATTGTGAGTGGCACATACTGTTATAGACGTTACTGTATGTCTTTACAACACGCAATATCTTTTGTGCGTTGTTTTGATCTTTCTCTGAAAGTTTGCGTTAAACGTGGCACCGTACAAAACCGGTATTTTTGTAAAAGCACTGTCATAGTTAAGCCATTTTTACAGATTATATATACAAGCCTTAATCTTTCTCGCTAACTTAAAGGCATGATGTTCTCCTAGCCGATTCCGGCCACGGCGGCCAATCTCATTGAGACTAGCCAACTGCGCAGGAGATATTATAGTGCACAAGTGTACGCGCAGACACAAGTGCACTCTCTATCCCTGTCACTCTCATACTCTGGTGGGACGACCACTTGACACGACCAGTGAGAGTTAAGGCGCAGGACCGACGGCTTTACGTGCTCTCCGAGGCACGGGGATGAAACACCGCCAACATCCCAACTCCGGGCTGTTACTGAGGCTTACTATACAGAAAGACTCAATAACTAAACTTGGACCGACCCGGGACTTGAACCCAGGACCTCCGGGTGTGCAGCCGTATATGCTAGCCACTACACCACCGAGGCAGTTAAAATAAAATCATACATATATTGCTATTAATAAATTTCAAACTTAAATAATAAAATTCAAACTGAGTCGAATCTGTACATTAGTTTTCTTTTTAAATATCATTGAAATAGTAATTATTATCGATACAGAGGTCGAATCTATAGTTTTAGCATTTTTGTTTATCTATCTGTGAACGCAACACGAGTAAACCACTGGCTAGATTTTAATGAAATTTGGTATATATTGATAGCTGGTTTTGCGGGTCAAAAGAGGTCAAGAGGGTGAGTCGCTAGTGTATAAATATGAGTAAATGTATTATGTATATGGATATAAAATACTCGTCTTACACTCGAACTTTTTGCATTTTCCTATGAAAATAAGGGGTTTTACCACAAATTACTAATTAACTAAATTGTAAAATATGTTAGGTTTAACCTTGCTCCTAATAGCTAGTTTTTGTGTAACAAGTCACTGAAATTTTTGTCTAAGGGACAGCTCGGCCGAAACATTTACTGTATTTTCTCGTGGGAATAAGAGATTTCTGTAGTAAAAGGTATCCATTTAGGTTGACCAAAGTAATAAATTATCACTACGTAAATTTTAGTTAAAATCCGTTTAGTAACTTTTGCGTGTAAAATGATCAGATAAACAGACATAAAGACAAAAATTTCAACAACTATTATTTTAGGGCCATATTTTATACACAATACATAACTGAAGTCATTATTTTGTAAAAATATTTTATATACACATTTCGGTTTGTTACTATTTTATTGTACCTACTCGTATATAACGGTATCGTCGTATATATATTATGTAAGGCAGCTAAAGCCCAATGCGATTCATTTTAAACTTGATTAGTGATTATCGCTCGCTTTCAACGGGAAAAGTAAACATCGTGAGGAAACCTACAAGTCTGAAAGAATCTAGGAAATTTTCGAAAGACATAATTCGTTGGCTCACTATTACAAGGTTCTATGTTACAATTTTAGTACTTATTTAGTTATTAATGCTACAAGGTTCTATGTGTCATTAGCTACAGTTTTGCAAAAACAAACCACTAGATAGCGGCACTTTAACTACAAAATATTCAATTTTACATAGTTCTATGTTGTTTTTCTTACGATAATAAAATAACGAAGTTCTATGTAAAAATTACTAAACTTCATTAAAATTAACATAGAACCTTGTGATAGTAAGCCATTGAATTATGAAGTCGGCCAATTTGCACTAAGCGTGGTGGACTATAACTTAATAACAGAGGGATATCTATGCCCAGCAGTAAGACTTTAAGGGATAAATACATTTAAATTAATATTAAAACATCAACTGTATTAAATATATAAGATAAAATGACTCTAAATAAGCAACATCACTACAGGCGATGGCCTGAACTTTGATTTACTGTTTGTAAGCTCTTAATACTTTAGTAATGCCAATGGCATTTAGTCTCGAACATTGAAATTGCGTCTTCAAGCATAAAATCTAACGTCTTGCGCCTTGAATACACAAACCAACTGACTTAATATCGGAATAAATGAGCTAAAAATAAATGCTGTATTAAAAGACTAGAATAAATTGTAGACACTAAATTCTACGTATAATTCATTTTCTTATCCTATTTGCCTACGATTTAGTGCTAGTAATATGATTAATTTAATGTATTTTACCTAGAATTAAGTTTAATAATTAAATATAATATATTCTATATTATAATCCATTCTGTTAGAATTATTTACTACTAAAATTTTAGATTGAGCATATTAAATAATGAATGAATTCAGCAAAATAAGCCGCTTAACATAAATAATTTGACTAGGGTTTATCATTGCATGAAATGGCCTATTTTTGAGTCAAGTCTTTTACCCATCAACCACAAGTTTCACAAAGTATGTGCCACAGATGCCCATTTTTGACCATAAAACGCCAAGCAATTTGTTTGTATAAAAGAAAAACGTGTGTGTGTATACTTATGTACGCACGTAAGAAGTTATACTTCTTTGGCGTAACAGAACAAAAATAGCTAAAGATTTTATCCCGTATGTCACAACTCTCTGTTTGGAAAGGAATGATTAATTAATAAAATTATTAAATAACGCATATTAGGCATATTACAATCATATATTTATAGAATATCATTTAAGGAAAGAATATAATATTATGTATCATTTTTCAGACAATAACAACGGTTACCATGGCAACAAACAGTTATCAGCTAACTTCATCATGTCAGTTTTTGCTGTCGGTGTGGGTGCGCATCGTAAAAATTCTACTCTCATAATATTTTCCAAGCGTCTCAAAAGAAATATAACTTCAAAAACATCTTAATTGTTAGAAGTGGGTAGTCATTTGTTCAAATAAGATTGCAAAAAAAACCGACATAAAGAAAATATGTCAAATAACAAAGATTTAGTCGATTTTGTTTGACATTTTGTGTTTTTACGATAACTTTTACTTAGTGGTCGCTACCGGTTAGAAGTCTGTAATAACCATAGAAGTCGCATTATGGAATAATTGAACTGAAGTTCAAACTGCTAATTATTTACAATTAGAGTAAGAATCGATTTCGCCACATTAGTTGTAAACTGTATTCTATATTGAATATTTGTGGAAATGATTTCCGAATGAGGGCAATTAAAAATATTTTAATGTTTGCCGTCGGAAAGGTAAGATGATGCTGTGCTATGACAGTTATTTGGTTTGGACAGGTCTAGGTCTAGGATCTCTGTTGGGTACATCATCAGAGCAATACTTTTTTCCTGCTCAGTTTCTCGATAATTTACAGACAAATAACATAATACAAATAACGACGTATAAGAAACTTTTTTTGATGCAAGCAAAATTTGACAATACGTGAGTATTTTATTAAAAAGATCGTTAAAACTTAATGTATTCATAAAAATAAAAACTATTTTATGTTAAAGATAAAATAGTTTCTATTTTTATGAACACATGGTTCTTAAAACCCCAATATTTTTAAACCAATTCTTTGTGCACTTCATTATTTATATAAAATATTATTAATGTAGTTTTCAATATGTGCTCGCACAGTGTAAGTGTATGTATGTCTATGGTCGGTGGGCGTTCCCCTTTCTGAACTAACTAAGCTATATACAGATTATATATATATATATATATATATATATATATATATATATATATATATATATATATATATATATATATATATATATATATATATATATAACTGCAAATCATTTCTTAGTTTCTAATATTCAGTTTTCCATGTAAATTCCACACGGAGCAACTTCTTTGCTCTTTCGCTAATCTAGAGCTCTCATATGAGACTCAGTCACGTCCCAGTATACATATTGTAGTATTTAGCTCGAAAGATAGAGTATAAAGAACTTCTAATAAATTGAATATACTATATTGAAAAAATTAATGAAACATATTTTTTCAAACAATGTAATATTATATCTTAAATTAAATATAATTAATTAACAGGTGTTCCTGGGTAGGGTTGGATATTTTCCATATCCTCGCAATGTTTTGTTAGAATGGCTGGGGTATATTACGGAATCATAAATTCCATATATGCCAATTCGAAAATATTTGCTTATTTTTTGTTAAGCAAATAGAATGGAATATATTTTAATACCTACCCCAATTTTAACCAGTCTGATCTATATTCATGTTATAATTCATAAGTAAATATTAATTTAAAAAACATTAAATTTAATTGTCAGTCATTAACTATTTAATTAAAATTAATTATAATAAAATAACTAAATATACGAACCCAATATAAACACTGATTATTAGAAAATGTCGTTGATCATAATATCTTTCAAAACAATTTCCATCATTTTGCAACTCTATAGCATGCTTGCATTATTCACATAGATAATATCTAAGTTTCAGCCTCATTTTCTATACCTTTGTTTCAGACTCCATATTTTGCGATAAATATTCGCTAGAAGCAGCCGCCATTTGAAGTCTTTGTTTTAACTTTAATAAGGAATACGTATATGCTGTACAATTTGTATATTTTAGTGTCGTAATATGAGGTTTTATATTATGGCATTGACAACCTACCCTGAGTAAATTAAGTGCTGTCAAGTGACAGAAAAGAAAGGGCAAAATTTTAAAGTATAGATGATAAGATTTTACGCTATTTACATAGTTATGTAACTAGATATATATCTACTAATTTTAATAACTTCTTAAAAATATGTACATTAGATTAGGTTTTCTACTAACCTTTATTATCGAGGGAACTCGTTTTCAGTAGAATTACCAGCATCCATGCTTTTTCTTGAACACTTAACATTTGTTTAAAACAATTATTATAACCAATTTCCAATGCCCTCTTAATAATAAAAACAATTTTTTTTTTTTATTACAAACATTGAACTCCTATATCGAAAGAATTATTGCAATACTCAATTTAAATTCTGGATAAATAAAATCTAATAAGAGGCTATAACGTACTTGTATTCAAAAGATGTAATGATTTAAATAAAATATATAAATTGATTTATTAAAAATTTTCTTTATACATTCAATTATTGAGTCTCGGTTCTGTTTGCAGATGTATTTAATTATTTTCTTTCGATATCGAAAAACAGCAAATAAATAAGCAGAGAAGTCCTTATCTCATAAGCATTTTTTCGGAATCCTACTGATTTTTTGAAGCTGGGCATTTTCATTCAAGTTCATCCAAAGCGCTGTCCATTATGACGATCTCTAGTGACGATAAAAATATACTTTGCTTCGCGTTACGTCGCACCGTTTTTTTTATTCTCACACTCCTAAAGCTTCAACTATCGTTTTTTGTAACCATTTCGTAATATCGATAGAAAAAATTGAAACTTATGCCATAAGTCTCAGATTACTTATGAGCATTATAGTAACAAGTACAGAAAATTGAAATAAGATAAATTATTGGCTGACCGTATTGATACTACTGTACGAATAATTTATTATTATTAATACAGTTACTACACAACTAAGATATTTTTATTAATAGTATTTACAAAACTAGAACCACAATCATTAATTTAAGCTTTCAAAAGAGGTACAAAATATATAATTTACCTTGTTTTCTTTTTTTCAAAAATTGGAACGTGTCGTCAAAAAAAAACACGCTTCTAATTTTTCTGATACTGTCCGACACCTATAATTTTCGAGTCAAAACTGTCACTAAATCTTAAATAACATGAAGCAATTATATATGGGGGTTCTGGGTTTAAAATAAAAAAGACCTAACGAGAAAGCTAAAGCTTTCTCAACCTAAGTTATCCAAGTCGGGCCGGGCCTATCACATAATTGAGAATTAAAACTAAGTTTTATTTAATAAATAACCTTTTTCCTAGATGCTTTAAATTTGAAATAAAATAAAAAAAAATAGCTGGACAAATAATTACATATTATTTATACAGTAACTGGATTAATAGTCACTTACAGTTATATCATAGAGATTTGCATTGTCATTATTTCAATTTATATACTAACTTAAACGTACATAGTTACACATAGGTACTTGTTAGAAAATGAAATACTAAATTCGATACTGAAAGAGATTTGCAAACAAAAATTTAAAAAATAACCCGACTACGTAAAAAGCGAACTGAAAAGATGGGAACAAGTTGACGAAGGAAAATAGTATTATGCAGTTGGAGACATAAATACTTACATTTCGCAGAAACGATGGAACATTTTTTTCTTTTTTGTAAATATTTTTTATTTACAACTTTTTTGTTGTGGCTAGTTAGATATTTGGAGTTTTATTTTGCAATCTCTTATTCCAAATTACTTTTAAGTATATAAGTTGGATAATTTTTGTGATCGCCTCATAAAAACCTTTATTTTGATACCACACTTCATTGGTCTAAAAGAAATTATTTTTTGAAAAACCTAACTTGGTGCCTAAAATCCATCATTTTGATTTTTATTTATTTCTTTATAACCTTTGATATTTGCGTGACCAAGACGAATTTAACGACGTACAAATCGTTGAAATCGATTTGGCCGCTTAGTAATTATGAGAGAACATAGGATTGGACATACATACATAGATAATACGTACATATAAGTCAAACACATAACCCTCCTTTGGGCTTCGTCGCAGTCGGATAAAAATAAGAGACCTCTGTAGTTATCAATGTGGAGAAGTTTTCCTAATTTTTTCCTTTACTTATATGTATGTACTAGCATTACTCGCGGCAGCGCCCGCGTTCAGATGACTAAAAACCAAATTCTTAGGTTTTTACATATTAGTATACTTTTACATTGCAGTTTTTGTACTTTTTCTCACAAATCAGATATTTTTCCGCTATAACAAGTTTCCTATATGTTGACCCGGATAACCAGCTATCATCATACCAAATTTAATCAAAATCCCTCCAGTAGTTTTTCTGTGATGCGGTAACAGACAGACAGACAGAAAGACAGACAAAAATTCTAAAAACTATGGATTCGGCCTCTGTATCGATAATAATGTCTATTTCAATAAGATTTCTCAAAAAATATCTAATGTACAGATTCGGCTTAGTTACAATTTTATTATATGTATAGATAAGTAAATGAGACTCATTACTATATGTAATTTCAAGAAGCACAAAGAAACAAATTTAAATGAGCAGTCATTAAAAGCATGTCGCTTCTGGGTCATACGTACTCTACAGCATGGTAATAGTGTATACTTAAACTTTAAATATCAATAAAAACGTCAATTTCAATAAAAAGGTTAAACTAGCATGAATATAAAAAAGATTCTCGAGTTATTTATAATATATAAAATTGCTATCTTTTATAAACTATAACATATTATACAGACTATATTATGTAATAAATTAAATATTCATTTGTGCAAAAGCACACATACTACATTGTATCGAGTACGGAGAATGGTTTCGCGTTAAACATTACGCGGGTGAAGTCTGGAGTAAGAGCTTGTCTTCATTAATAACTATATTTTTGTATATCCATTTAATCAACTTTTAGACAATTTAATTTAATAACAACGATTTATCAACATGTTATAAATGTAGATAGAAAAATATTTTATGTTTTAAGCAAAGAAATATTAGATTTTTGAAAGAAAAATCCCAAATACAATGTATGGTATTTCTCCAACATTTTATTTATTCTCAGAATACTCCCTGTGAAATAGTAGTACATTGTACTAAAATAGCTACAGAATTCTCTAAACAACTATTAGGTTTCGGTGAAGACCAGCTTTTAAGGGTAGAATCGTTATTATCCACTTTCCAAGAGCGTTTACAAAAGCCTTTATCTTCTAATAGTAAAAGTTTATTTGTTTCTATCCTAAGTTACATTACACTGTGTGAAAATACATTTAAAGATAATGAAATTTAAACGAGGTTCAACATTATGGTTATTTTATTAATATTGTTTGTTTTTCGCCATATATTTTTCATATAGAAGTATCGTTTTTGAATATGTTATGTATAGTTATTCCATGATTTCTTATAGAAGCTTTAAATGAGCTTTAAGTAGGAAAAAATTTGCACTAGATATAAGTAAATATTCGCGTATAAACATTTTACAGTGTGATATTCACCATAAGTCCAAGTGCATCTAAGTATAGTGATCATCCTAAATTAAAAGCACATGAATAATTTTTATAGACCTCAGGTGATACGATTCGTGAGTTACCGAAGATGACGTTAAGCCGGACGAGATACATTTAAAATTATGACTTATATTAGTAGTAGTTATGTGACAAACTTTCACCGGCTGTTCCACTCGCGTGTTACATTGATACAAACCATGAGTTACTCTCATTCAAATCTGATAGAGCTGTCAGTGAGTGTTTTAAGAATTTAAACGAAAGAGATTTTAAAATAGGTCTTATCATATAAAAAACAATTAAATAATCACAAAAATACATTTCAATTCAAATTTGTAATTTAATCATTTTTTAGTTCAATTACAAAAGACCTAGAGTGTTATTTTAAATATTCTAAAGAATATTTCGATTATAATGTAATGGACCTAAATAGAAGACGACAAAAAAGTAAACACAAGTAGATGTTCCAATATTTTGAATAGTAGGTAAATTTTTAACAATTAAGAAATATCAAACTAATTAAATTTTGATTTTTTTCGTAATAAATATATATTCCATTTCAAAGTTAATAATGATTATAATTTTGATATTCCTATATCGACCAAGTCGGGGATAACTTAATTCAATTAAATTGTTTATTTTGACATTTTTACTGGGTTTTTTTCAGTTTTTTTTTTTAGTTTTTATTTTTCCATTTTTAGTGTAGACATAGTTCCAAGGCAAGAAGAAAGTATTTTAAAAATTCTGTAGTTGAAAAAACCAATCATCACCTGTTTTTTACACTTAGGGGAGATTTTTGTTTTTCAAATTTAAATGGGATCAGCCTTGAGGTATACTCTATCTAATAAAAAACGCATAATAACTACACTAAAAAGTTATGCATGGTCAAACCTAAAAAAAATCTACGTGTCAAATTGAGGACCTCCTTCTTTTTTTCACCGGTGAAAAATCTGTAGCGATTTTGATGAAATTTTCGATCTTCAGATTAGCCCAGCGGATGATCTTGTAAAGTTTGGTAGCAATCAGAAATTTGAACACGGACGAAGCCTCTTAGTTTAAAATAAAACAAAGCAAAATCCCAATATATAGTTTCATTTAATATGTCAAATGTTAACGTAAATCTAAGAAAGTATTATGTGAATTACGATATAGTAAGATCAAATTATGCTTACCGAATAATACGAAAATGTAGCTCAGCTCCGCCGTCCACATTGTGAATGCTTTTCACATTGTGTCCTTGCACTATAATATAATATCAGTCCACTAACACTATGCACTTAAACTTGACACATTCGATAGGTACCTTCATATATTACAATTGAAAAGTGATCTTTTTAGATTTTCTACAACTTGTCAACATACTAAGTTAATATAACATAATACTTGTTTTGTGTTGAATATTAAATAAATCCCACCAAAAACACTTGCTTGCAAAATGTTGCCTAGACGAGACCATATGGCTCGCACTGTCAAAAAGTTATCAGATCTCATGTAGAGCCAAGCTTCTAGCTCTACACAGCTCTACACGCCCTTACTTTACAAGCCTTAAATTCATAAACTCTACACCTTAGTGACAGCGCGAGCCATATGGCCTCATCTTGGCAACATTTTACATGAAAATATTTTTGGTGGGATTTCACTTGTTTTTGTAAGTTTCTTATGACATTTTTTTATTTTGTTCATTTTTTACTTTCTTTTTTGGGGTGTATTTCTTGCACATCAGAGGAACCTTTCTTCTTTGTTGGCTTACTTTTTATAATCGCGCTTAATTCCATGCCCTAATGTAAAGGGTGGGGGATGATTTACTAAGAAATCTGAAATATATATTTTATTATTTATAACAAAGAGTCCCTATATACATTTTCAGATCTCTAGCATCAAAATTTGCGAAAGTCTCATTAACTTTCATCCCCTACTTTAAGGGGTTGGGGGTAAAAGTTTCAAATTTTAGATTTTTTTGTTGTTCATGTAATAATACTAGCTTACATACCAAGTTTCAGCTCTCTATGACTTCCGAAAATACCCTAAGAATTTTGATGATATATAATATCAGTGAGTCAGTGACGAAATCGGAGTTTTTTTAGATATCAAAAAAATCTAAAGTATAAGAGCTATGCAATTGAAATTTTATATGTTATTTAAATTTACTATTGAAATCATGTCCCGAGAATTTTGTTTATCTGGTATAATCCAAACCTAAGTTATGAGGGTTCAAAAAGACGACGAAGCGCTTCGAGAAAAGGTAAGTAGTGCCCTTGCGCTTCGCTTGGCTCGTCTTGGCGGACACTTGGTATTTAATATTCAAAACATCTGTCATGTTCCTTCCAGCTTCAGTAGAAACGTATTTAATCAGTAACAAAGCTAGAATATGAGGATTTGTAGAAGTATATCTTATAGTTTAAAAGGCATAATTAATAAGATGTAACGGAAAATAACAAAGCTTGCTAAGCTAGAGGTTGGATGTTGGCATGTTTATCAAAGCGAGAGCGAGTTGCTAGTTGTTTAATACGAACATTTTATGTGTACATAACAATCGTAAGCTTTACAAGAAAAAAGTCCAAATTATAAAGAAAAAGATGATAGTTTTAAATTTATTGCGAATATTTAATTTTATTGACTTGGTAATGGTTCAGTGACTCATGTCGGAAAATCAATTAGGGAAGGTAATCACTTTGAATAATGGCTGACCAATTTATAGATAAGATCCATAATGAGTTCGTAACGCATGCTGCCTCAAACAATATTACCGCAAAATAAATTGTTTTATAATATCTTCTTAATATTATATTATTTTTTCATGTGATTTGATTTTTTCTATGATTATTATAGAATTACGTGTTTCTCATAAAATAATAGTACAAAATCTTTAAATCAATACTAATATTATAAAAACGTAAAGTTTGTGAGTTTGTGAGGTTGTAGGGAGTAATCTCAGGATCTACTGAACCGATTAAGATGAAAGGTAAGAAGATAGTTTGAAATCCTGGGAAGGACAAAGGATACTTTATATCCCGGAAGTCATCCCTTAAGGGGGTGAAAATGGGGATGAAAGTTTGTATGGGGAATGAACCCAGGGACAAACCCGAGCGAAGCGAGGGTGAGTCGCTAGTCTATACATATAAATAAAATTGAAGTGTCTGTTTTTAAATGTCAAAATAACAGCTTTTTACTAAATTTATATCCTGTCCACGACCGCGAAACCACAGGTTGCTCGGTTAGCAATTAATTTCTTAGAAATTAACCGCGAGGTTTAATTATAAAGAAAACACAATTTTTACAAATTTTGTCTGTCTGTTTACTTGTTCCGGCTAATCTCCGAAACGGCTGGGCCAATTTTGCAGGTAGTTGTTATAAGGAGTAACTTAGGCTACTTTTATTTCAGTAAAAGAATTAGATTTCCGCTCAATAATAAATTAAAATGTACCTAAGCTTTATCAATCGACTTATTTTTTATGTACTATATAATTCCCAAAACTATGATAGATTTGAGAGACTTAGATGATACATAATATGTATAGGTATAGTTAAGCCTAACTAAGAACAAAATACCGCTATAAGTAAATATTACTGCATGTTTAAAGGAAATATACCAAACATTATTCTACACAATGTATCTAAATAGTTATTCCTAGAAAAAAAAATCTGCATTTTAGATAGAACATTGCGCATGAAGTTAGATCCCGAGAGAGCGAGAAGCTTTTAACGTATATGTAGTATTATTTTTACAGAGTTAGAATGTTTTATTTGTTGAATGAACTATAAAACTTCATTATTGTATTATATATTTTATCTGCAATTGATCTGAGGAATATATTATATTACTCTAGATGTATAATGGTAATCTCTAAAGACCTTAAGGAGGGTTTCCAATTTAAAGACAAAATTCTACGTTCATTTTTAATTTGATTTGGAAATTCATTATTGCAAAAAATTTTATATTTGTTTATTACATATTCTCAGGAGTATGCTATAGATATTTGGCTTGAAGAGTAATGAATTGAACCTGTTCCTTACTAAGCAGCAATGCACGCGTACTGTATCAAATGTATTTAAAGTAGGTTTCAGATGAATGATTCCGAACGAAATAAGAACGATTTTAGAATATTTTAAATAACACTATCTTTTCAGTTTTTTTTTCGCGGATTTATTTGGATTTTTGGTTCCCAACCAACAAACAACCAAACAACCAAAGGTTGAGAACCAAAAATTCAAACAAATCCGCGGAAAAATCCGAAAAGATAGTTTCATTTAAAATATCAAATATTCGCGTAAATCTAAGAAAGATTTTAGAATAATTAAATTTAGAACAATAAACAACAACGTATAGCCTTGTTCTATATCTTTTATCTGTGGTGGAAGTACTATTTAGTAAATTTGATCAGATGTATAAATTCGTACTAAATTGATCTAACAATTCATTTCTTTTGATGCTGACGAATATATTACTGAAAAGCATTAACTATTTTTTTTAACCTTTTATTTTTGGCCAAAAAAAATTACTATAAAATTATTATTCCTGATGATGTTATAGGTAGAGTGTAAATCAATGTTGAGAAATTTTTAATATTATTAGATTATAGACGGGAAGCTCGCAATTTATAGGGAAAGCTGTACTAAGTGAAGCGTTTGAAATTCCTTCTATTTGTACGGCGTCGGATAATTCAATAATTCCTTTAAAGCATCAATAAGCTAAAGAAAATTTGTATGTCACTGGAGCTATCAAGAGGTTCTAATAAATACGAAAGCCAAAGCTTGGACGTAAGTAAAAGTTTTATTTAAGAAGAAAATATATTTATCTATTAAAAATCAAATTGTAAAAGAGCTCGTCTATTATGAGTATCTATGACTTAATCACTAAAGTATTGATCTGATCTAAATCTTAATTACCTATAAATGAGATTGTAATTAAAGACGACAAGAAGCTGAGAGATGAGATTACTCTTGAAATAATTTATTTGTCCCGCTGTCCGCAATATACTGTCAATTAGTGATTTATATTTAACTAGCATTGTCCGCGGCTCCGCCTGCGTTCAGATGACCAAACACCAAATAAAATACCGCTATTGTTATTTTTTTCAAGATAAGCTATTTTTAATAGTTTTTGCCTTATTAAGTTACCTTGCTAAAATATATATAGTAATATCGTGGTTTTAGTCTAACCAGTTTTTTGTATTTTTTCTCAGAAATGAGATATATTCCCGCGATAAATAGTATCCTATATGTTGACCCGGATAACCAGCTATGACCATACCAAATTTCATGTAAATCCCTCCAGTAGTTTTTCTGTGATGCGGTAACAGACAGACAAACAGACAGACAAAAATTGTAGATTCGGCCTCTGTATTGATAATAATGTTTATTTCAATAAGATTTTCCAAAAAATATTTAGTGTACATATTTGACTTAGTTAGGATTTTATTATATGTATAGATTAATCGGGATATAATAAGTAATTTACAAACAACTTAACTAATCGGGATAAAACATAACCTGTGCCCTTCCCCATGGCAAAGGTTACATTCATGTCAAATGTCATCCTGTCTTGGGTTGAGTTTTCGAGCCATCAAGAATTAACAAACAACAATATTTTAGAATTTTTAATATTTTGAATAATAATAAAACGTAAAATTGGAAACCATTTTATTATTATAATATTATGCAATAAACTTTACGGACTTGTTTGTAAGTTCGAGTTCTGTGTAACTTTCATTGAAGGTAGTACAATTTGTAACAAGACACGGTAAATTGTGAAGTTTACGTATATTTATTAGTTGTAAAGGTCACAAAAGATGAAAATGCTAATAAAATAATGATATTCGTTAGATTTTATTGACCTTCCTAATAATACTTATATGTTTTAATATTTATTGATCATTGTGATTATAAAAAATGTTATTAGGTATGTTATTAAGATTAGTATAGCAACGTAGTAAATAAGCTCTATATAAACAATAAACAATAAAAATAGACATTATGTTAATAAAAACGTGATGCAGTTGTAATATATTCGTACGACATGATGTAATAATACCAATATATTAAATAAAAAATGTAACATATTAAATGTTACATTTAGATTTCAAATAAAAATTGGTACAATTAATTAGTAGAAACTTAGAGAATTATTGTTATGATTATCCGAATTTTACCCTTTAAAACCAATCCAATATACAATGCTTAGATTATTCTCAATAGTATCACACAGTACACAATAATAATATCCAACTTTTAATTGACACTATCAGTCACTGGTTTTCCATTGCACTTTTTTAAGAATGTTTACGACGCAAACGTGCTGAGGTCGCGGTCGACGACGCGTCCCCGGCGTACGAGCGGACTGGAGTGGCGGTAGGCCAGCCGGCGGGCGATGTAGCGCAGACGTACATGCGCACTTACAATCCTTTGCTTTGAGCCCATTGTGAAATTCTACGCTGTAAGCGTTCCCGCATTGGCTGAAGATAAATTTGATGATAGACCCTTGCAGTGGATAAACTCTATTTTTTTTTAATGATGGATATTTTAATATATGCAAAACGATAGATTTTATGTTAATTTTTATTTCATTTTGTAGAAACTCTCATTTAGATTATATTGAACATATTTTTTAGTTATATTCTATATCTGTATCACTAAAATTATTTAGTTTTTACAATAGTAGTTCAATTGTCCTAAAAATATATATTCTTTCGAATGGATCACAAAATGTAAAAGTTTATAAACTGTCGAAAAGCGTAAAGATAAAATTTTAACAAACAGTTCTAACAAAAAGTGTGAAAAAGGAAAATACGACTAGTGAGCGCTGGTGTTGTTGAAAAGTTTTGTAAAATGTTTGCACCAGTGACATGTATTTATTTCTTTTCTATCTCACCACTTTTACCTCTTTTTATTTTTCAAAATTCTAAACTCGTAACTCTGAGTGCCATTTGTAGGTCCTTTTAAATCGTAAAAGCTTGATATATTCTAATAAATGGGAAATTTCTATCGTAAACTATCAAATCTACCTTAAAATGAGATTTAAATAACGTTTAAAATTGAACTTTAAGTACTAATAACACTTAGGGCACAATATTTCTTTGCATAAGTGCATAATTATATACTTACATACTTGTTTCTTAATTTTATGCATTAAAAAATAAATATAGCATTGCAAATTATCTTTAAATATTGTATATATTAAAATACCAAATGAACATCTACACATATAATGAAATTGTAACTAAGCCAAATATGTACATTAATTTTTTTTTGGAAAATCTTATTGAAATAAACATAATTATCGATACAGAGGCCGAATCTATAGTTTTTAGAATTTTTGTCTGTCTGTTACCGCATCACAGAAAACCCACTGGTGGGATTTTGATGAAAGGTATGGTGATAGCTGGTTATCCGGGTCAACATATAGGATACTTTTTACCGCGGGAAAATATCTCATTTCTGAGAAAAAATACAAAAACTGCAATGTAAGAGTATACTAATATGTAAAACCTAAGAATTTTATGTTTGGCCATCTGAACGCGGACGGAGCCGCGGGCAATGCTAGTATAAAATAAAAGTAATGTTAAACTATGTATAATACAGTACAAAGTGTATAATGTATTAACAATTACCACATTATGTAAGATTGAAAAACACTAAATTGAAGGCATATTATGGTCCGTTTATTCCATTGAGAAAAGCCTAATGGAAATTGGTTCACTATTGGCGTAGAAAGTATGTACTTCTATATTTTTGTAGTCTTTGCTTATATCTTAATATTATTTAATATATGCCATTCATAACTTCGTCGATATACGAGTAAGTCCGTTTCAATATAAATTTCAATGAATGTAAACAACTGTGTATTTGATATTTGTCGATATACCTACTTTCGCATTATTTGCACAAGCATTTTAAAATATATCTCAGTAGTCACTTTGACGAAGTTAAATATTGAAGTACTTGTTAATAAGTAAGTTTTTTGATTATCGAAATTTTTCGTTGAGTTTAAAAATATGTCGTCATAAATTCTTGTCTCATCGAACTTTATTGTCTATGCGACGTGCATATTTTTTGTATAAAATATCGATAGATAAAAAATGATTAAAGTTTTTTTATTAGGTTAAACTAATTATAAATATTTACTCGTATTTTTGTGTTAGTCGACAGAAGGTATGAAAGTAAATAAATCTATAAATAAAATAAACTGTTAGAAAGTAGCGATTGTAAATGGTTTTAATGTAATACACGTACTACTTATAAAAAAAACATAAAAGAATAAATAAAAACCGACTTCCAGGCACTAAAATATAAAAAATAACTAAACGGGGGTTTTCATTTAGAATAGAACCTAATTAGATATTCTCGAGTCGGTGCTAGTCGACAATGCTTTAAGATATGAATATCTAATAAGTAATCGGTGAAGAGATATAAAAAAAAGATTTCGACGAATTGAGAATCCTCCTTTTCTCTCTCCTCTCCTCCTCCTTTTAGGAAGTTCGTTAAAAATAAATAGGCAAAGTTAATAGATAGAAATTTTATGAAACCATTAAATTCTTGACGTTATGATGTAAGTTTTAAAGCGTAAATAGTACTTGGTATTTTTAAAATAGAAAAATATAAAAAAAATATAAATGTACAAAATAAAGACTGAAAAAAATATTTCAAATATAATACGAGAATCAAACGAATTTCATATTTTATCTGTCTTTCAGATATTTGTATATATATATATATACAAATATCTGATATATATATATATATATATATATATATATATATATATATATATGTATATATATATATATATATATATATATATATATATATATATATATATATACAATATATATATATATATATATATATATATATATATATATATATATATATAATATAATAAAATAGTAACTTAGCGAAATCTGTAATATTTTTTAAAAACATCGACTGTAACATTATATTGTGTACAGAATATAGACCTCAAAACAATAGTTATTAAAAATGTTGTCTGTTTGCTGTATGTTTGTTTGTCTGTTTGGGTGTGCACGTTTCACGCTAAAATTGCTAAGCCAATTTGAACCAAATTTTGTTTAGAGATAACTTATTACTCGCGTCATATATAATGTTATATAATCCCATCAATTAATTAATATTATAAATGTGAAAGTTTGGATGGATGTTTATTACTCAATCACGAAAGAACAGCTGAACGGATCTGGATAAAATTTGGCACAGAGATAGACTTTAGTCTGGAATAGCACATGGAATTATTTTATCCGAAAAAATGAACGGTGCCTGTGGGATATATTTGTTCTTGTTTTTCACAGAAAAAGCGATCGGCTTACTATCTATTCCATAATAACTGTAAAAACGTACCTAGGAACCTAGAGACGAACCCGAGTGAAGCTAGGGTGAGTCACTAGTGATAAATAGGTCATATCTCTACATCTTCAATACTACATCGCCAACATCTAAAATAAAGAACATTTAATTAATATTTTGTAATTATATGTCCCAATGCGGATTATTAATTTATCGATATTGACTAATTAATGTCAACATCACTATTTGATTGTTATATCCATCGACAATTACGTCATGTCATTGTCGGTTTGCCTCATTGTTTACATTTATTGAAATTTCTATTGAAACGGTCTGTATATACATATATACGTATTCCTTTGTCTATTATTTACTATAGAGGCATAAATGAAAACGTACCTTAAATTTTCTTTTCTACAACTTCATACACGAAAGGCAAATAATCTTCTAGGTTTAAAAATTATTAAAAAATCTAGATACCGAGAAATCCTAATTTTCTATATAGATAATATTACAAAGTTCTACTTTTATCGCCTTATATATATGCCTATCGTACAAATGTAGTAAAACATGGTAAGTCAGGTACGGTTACATAACCTGATATCTCGTAAACAGATTAATACCGCCCGCCTCCCAGCAGCTTGACTTAATGCTCTAATGAAAATAGCAGCCACCCTCGCAATAACAATTTTATTACTACCAACGACTAGATATTGTGAATTATCGTTATTATTTCACGTCAATAATCATAAATAGAGAAGTTTTATGAGTACACGAGTTTGTAAAATAGTGGTTAGTTATCGGAAATTATGATATCGATAACAATGATTATTTTATAAAAAATTATCGATTAATTTTATATTTGCTAAATGTAATAAATTTTAATCATTTCTTATATTCATATAATTTGGTATGACAACTTTGTGGGAAAAATTCATTTAATTCCATAATACGGCTATGTACACGATTATTACATAAAATATTTGCTATCATAATAGTAGGAGATCCCGATCTATATGGTGGCCCCTCAATCTTTTTCCAGGCGAAATATATTTTTTAAGCAATAAAACATATAACAAACACGACCCAGGGGGTTGGCCACCAAAAATTTGCTCCAGGCTACTTTTAATTCGGGATCTTAGACTATAATGAAAATTAATTTGAAATAATTTTAATGACGGCTGTAGAAATCAAATTCCTTAGTAATTAATTGTTATTATCTTACACTACTTTTATGATAGCTTTTAATGAACCGAGCTAAATATATAGATCCAAGTTTCAATAAAAAGTTAAAAGTTTTTATAAAAATAAAACATAAATTCCTATACGTTTTTTAATCTTAAAAAATAATAAAAATATTATCAGAATGCTCGAAATACAAGAAAACTTGAATACAACGCAATTTCGTACTTTACTAAGCTCCAATAAACTACAAAGCCTCTTTATAAAGCGCCAGCCGCATTATCGGGTCCAATGTAAAAGGGATCACACAATTGCGCAAGGCCTTATCTTGAAGTATATATTTACAATCAAATATAAAACAATTAAATAAATATCATTTCTTATTTCATAAATATATGTTGTTTTTGTGACAGTCCAAACTACAATACATATTATTCAAGATTAGTGGAAAATATAATGTTAACAATTGTAGTCGCAAAATAAAGATTGTTACTCGTATAACAATTAATTCTTATAGTTCTATCTCAAATTAAATGAAAAAACGACATAGCAAAAAAAATGAAATAAAATCACAATTTGCACGAGTAAATATATACTTTAAGTAAAACTTACTATATCGGCCAACTATTATAAACGTATGTTTATTACATCTTTACATTGAAAGGGCTGGACGGATTTTGATTAAATTTAGGGGACAGATAGACTATGACCTGAATTCACACATAGTAAGTCCTACTATACTAAAGATAGGCAGCTAGGACGTCACTAAAACGTATACATAAATGCAAAAATCTGTTTGTTGGTTCGACGGATTATCCTTTTTTTTCGTACAGCTATGAGGCAAACAGTCGACTAAATTTTTTGTAAAGAGACAGTTTATGAGCTGAATGTAGGCTACTCTTATTCTAATTAATTAATTCCTTAATCTAATGATTTCAATCTTATAATATAAAAATAAATCGCTGAACGTGTTGCTAAGCGTAAATCTCGAGAGCAGCTGAACTGACTTCGCTAATTCTTTTTTTAGAATATTCCTTGAAGTACGAGGATGGTTTTTACGAAGAGAAAAATTTAAAAAATTGCCTAAAAAAGTCTAAAAACAACACTTTTCTATACTCCCATACAAAAGATTCGTAATAATACTTGAAAGTCAATTTGAACTTTAATACCATGCCATAAAGTTTAAGTGTTAGTGGAGAGGTTCCGGGAAGGCAAAACATTGAGTGATATCGTTGAGATATTAATGTCAATATTTGTCAATATTATTAACAAAAAAAAAATAAAATTTATATGGCTAACGCTGGCTATAACTATTTATATCTATTTAAAACGTACCTAGCGACGAACCCGAGCGAAGCGAGGATGAGCCGCTAGTTGAATATATTTTCGTAGTATTCTATCTAGAGACACTAGTACAATATAATTGAAAAAAAGCACTAAAAAGTAAAAAATAACTGATTGGTAGTTTTCATTTACTATACATACCCAATCAAATATTATCGAAGTCGGTGTGCTTTGGCTAAGTAATTAAAGCCTACCTATTAAATACATACCTAATCAAATATTTTCGAAGTCGGTGTGCTTTGCTTTGTATAGGCTAGCACCGATTTCGAAAATATTTGATTAGGTGTCTATAGTAAATGATCAATGAGAATCAGTTATTTTTTACTTTTTAGTGCTTTTGTTTGAAGTCGGTTCTTTTTGTTAAAAAGTTTTTATTTTTCCCTTTTTAGTGTAGACAGTAATAGCAAAGTAAGAATTCTAAAGTGTTAGGCTTGTCAAACCAAACAAAATAAGCCCAAACTCAAAGTATCTACTATTAGTCGTTGAAGAGTTCCACCTATCCACCTTCTGGCCTTACCATCAGATCAGGTCAACAATACCGAACCACTGTACTATCAACGGAAATAGAAACACTTGCAAAGTTTCAAGACAATTTGACAATTAGAAGTAGGTTAAATTCATTATTAGCTATTTTTCCACCCTTAGGGGTGGTATTTTTTTTTTAATTTAAATGGGACAAATCTAGAAGTATACCCTTTCAAACAAAACAAAAATTGTCCAAATCGGTTAATAAATGACGAAGTTCTGAGGTAATAAACATAAAAAAAAATACAGTCGAATTGAGAACCTCCTCCTTTTTGAAGTCGGTTGAAAAAAAGAGTTTTCTTAAGCTTATAAACTCTACCATATAAAAATATGACCTAACCTACTAATTAAGTTACTTGGACGTGCTTGAAAGCAGGAAACATAAATAAGTCACAATACAAAATAACAATAGAGACAAAGGCTAGCCATTAGCAAAAAATAAAATGCGCACAAATTACAACGGTGCCTAGAATGTACAATTTATAGCGCTATCGTGTGGCTTAATATTGGGGACCCGTGTATCACATCCTGTGGGGTGCGTAAACTCCCTCATATGAGACTTGTAATTTGCATTCTAAGTATACGTCATGCAGTTAAAACTTTATCCGCTAAAAGACATGTCTGCATTACGCCTTACAAACTTTTACAGTATCTGCTTTAAACACTTGTAACTCATCTCAGATTCTATTGTAGCGGTGAAGTCACAAGCTCTTATAAGTATTAAAAAGTTTATAATTAATTTGTAACTGTTCAACTTATTGAAAAGTATATGTATTTATAAAATATACGCATAAATATTGTTTAAGTATACGGTTACACTACTTTATGACTGGATCACATTAAGCTATATAAAATTGGTCAGATTTTGAATAGTATTAATGTAAGTTCTATCTGCATTACAGGTAGCATATAATAAGCAGCTCCATTCGTGACACGATATATAATGAATAACGATGAAACGAAGCGATTATATCGCCTAGTCATGAAAAAGGCATAAATAGAATTGAATTTCTGCACAAGCGATAAAACAAAAATTCAACTAAATCTCGTGCAATGCATCAATGATTTCTGACAATGGAAAGCGGAAGCAAGGGCCTTTCGGCTAAAAAATTGTATAAGTGGAAAATACTATAAGCCACTTCCGGGGGTATTTTCCAGAGCAAAATCAATAGATGCGAGCGTTGCAAGCTTAATTATTGTAAAGAAATTTATGGTCTGACAAATTTATATATTCAATCATGTTTGGCATTCTAAATTCTCTCTCGCATCAGATCTATTGAGATCTTTTAAGGAGTACTTTGAGTTTAGAATTTTTGTCTGTCTGCTCATCCCATATATTCATATTCATAACTAGCATTGCCCGCGGCTCCGTCCGCGTTCTGATAAAAAGCCAAATTCTCAGATTTTACATATTAGTATACTCTAACAGTACAGTTTTTGTATTTCTTCTCAGAAATGAGATATTTTCCCGCGGTAAAAAGTATCCTATATGTTGAGCCGGATAGATTCGGCTTCTGTATCGATAATAATGTTTATTTCAATAAGATTTTCTAAAAAAATACCTAATGTACAGATTCGGCTTAGTTACAATTTTATTATATGTGTAAATATCATAGCAGAGAAAAAAAAAAACAGGCATGCATAGTGCATACATTTTTGAATAGCTGTATTATTATTATTATTATTATTATTATTATTATTATTATTTTTATTATGTCACCTCATTAAAAATATCTAGCTGGTATGTACGTTATGATAGTTATTTGCACGATGCAAGATCGCAAAAAGTCCATTAATAGGAATATCTGTTTTTAATCATCCCAATACCCAATAAACTAAGGAATATCTGAATAGGATTTTTCATTTACAGTAAGTCTCTAATCCAATATTTTTGGAGTAGTTGCCAGCCGGCGCACAGTAAGAAAAAGGAAAAGTCCATTTATTATTAAATATTTGTTTTGTACATATCTATACATATAATAAAATTGTAACTAAGCCGAATCTGTACATTAAATATTTCTTTGAAAATCTTATTGAAATAAACATTATGATCGATACAGAGGTCGAATCTATCGTTTTTAGAATTTTTGTATGTCTGTCTGTCTGCTATCGCATCACAGAAAAACTACTGGAGGGATTTTGATGAAATTATTATTTATTTATTTAGATAGCTGGTTATCCGGGTCAACATATAGGATACTTTTTACTGCGGGAAATGGTCTCATTTCTGAGAAAAAATACAAAAACTGCAATGTAAGAGTATACTAATATGTAAAATCTAAGAATTTGCTTTTTTGTAGTAGTATTTTTGATAGCTTTCATATTGATATCTTAATTTATTAGTTGTAGCCGTAATATACATACTTATAATAAAATTCTGAGTCGAATCTGTACATTAAATATATTTAGGAAAATCTTATTGAACAGTTATTATTATCGACACAGAGGCCGAATGTATAGTTTTTAGATTTTTTGTGTCTGTCTGTCTGGGATCGCAACACGAGAAAACAACTGAACAGATTTTGATGAAATTTGATGTGATGATAGCTGTTTATGCGGGTCAACATATAGTAAACTTTTTACTGCGGGGAAATATCTCATCTCTGAGAAATCTATACTTAAATAAATATTATAAATAAATAAATAATATTCCATATTCAACTATAAAACTAATTAAAGTTATATAAAAATATTTAAAGTTAAAAAATATTGTAAGGTACTTTGGTGCTATTTTTCAATTTTTTGAATTCATTTTGTTGTTTGTGGGTAGGCTGTCTGTAACAACTATATAATACCTTAGAGACATCTAACACCTCAGTCTCTCCCGTGACCATGTTTGCTGTAAAGCATTCGAAACGTCGGGGACCAAAAATCAAAATAAATCCGCGAAAAAATCCGAATAAATAGTTTTGTTTAAAACGTTCCGAGTTGCTAGTCTGAATAATTATTATAAATGTGAAAGTTTGTGAGTATGTATGGATGTTTTTTATTCTTTCACATCAGATCGGCTGAACGGATCTGGATGAATTTTGGCACAGAGATAGATGTAGTCTGAAATAACACATAGGCTATTTTTTTATCCCGAAAAAATATAAAGTTCCCGAAGGATAGAATTGTTTTTGTTTTTTTGAACGCGAGTGCAGCGAGGGTGAGCCGCTAGTTTACAATAAAATAAATCACAATACAAAATAAATATAAATATAAAATGTAATAAATCACTAGTTGTAAAATGCTATTACTTGGTTTATCATCATGGCAAATAAAAATATTTCACAATTTAATTAAACGTCCAAAGATCGCCAAGGATTTAAAAATAAATTTTTGTGCCTATTCCATTTCGATTGTCGCAGACAATTTTTTATTATTGCCTGGATGAATTTAGTATCTTGGGAGACATAAAAGGAAATGAAGCTAAGCCCTTCGGAAATCTCAGAAATTGGCCTTTCTCAGAGTATATATAAATGGTGTAAGCTCGAAGCCAATGAAGTAGAGTCACTCTTGACGCTCTGGGAAACAGTTTTTACGATCGGCTGTAAGATTTATATGCTAGTAAAATTGGACATCCTTAATATTTAAATATACGAATCGTTTTTCATCATAAATTACTATCGAAGTTCAGTTCAATCTTAAAATTCTTTAAGACCAAAACCAAATTCTTAGGTTTTACATATTAGTATACTCCTATTAGCATATTAGTTGACCCGGATAACCAGCTATTACCATACCAAATTTCTTCAAAATTCCTCCAGTGATTTTCTGTGATGCGGTCACGAACAGACAGACAGACAAAAATTCTTAAAACTATACTAAGATTCGGCCTCTGTTAGCGATAATCATGTGTATTTCAATAAAATTTTCCAACAAATATTTAAAGCACAGATACGGCTTAAAGTTTAATGTATCTATAGATGTAACTAATTTATAAAGCCAAAAAGATTATTTTTTGATCATTTGAACACGGGCGGGACCTCGGATTATTTAGTAGTAATTCTAATAAAATCATAGAACGGTCTTTAGAATGTACAATTCAATTTTTTGGAATTAAAACTACGTATTTTGAAGACACATGGCGACATCTATTGACAAATATTTAAATAATACAAAAATAAATATTCATTAAAATATTATATCGGACGGACGGACGGACGGACAGACAGACAGACAGACAGACAGACAAAGATTCTAAAAACTATTAATTTGGCCTCTATATCGATAATAATGTCTATTTCAATAAGATTTTCCAAAAAAATATTTTATGTACAGATTTGACTTAGCATTTTATTATATGTATAGATATATAGATATAAAAACTCTTTATAAATCATATATTTATAATCACTTCTCAACTATTTTGACCAAAATTATAAAATAAAATCAACCATAAAGAATCTTCACCCTCGTATTGAAGGGAGGCCGTTGCCCAGCGGTGGAACTTCAAAAAGGGCAAATACTGCATAAAAATCTTAAGTTATGATAATTAAATAATTTACATCCAATTAAGTAAGTTTATCTGAAACGTTTATACTGCTAATTTGTGACTAATGCTCCAAACTTGTGATAATATCCGGCCATTTATATAGTACACCTCTCTAATAGCGTTTGTACGAGAACTTACGGGCGGGCCTAACAAACAACGCCACCTACAACGGGATATTAAATCAAAGTAGTTTAATTAAAGAGCGCCTATAAATTTTGGTTGTAGGCTTCATTACGAAAATATTATATCTATTAAATGTGTTTAGTAAGTAGTAAATAGTTGTTAGTCGGTGCCAGCGGACAGTATTTTAAGATATGGATATCTAATAGGTAAACATGTATTTTACGTACCAAAATATATAAGGTTTCCTATGCGTCAGCTGGCACCGTCTCGAAAATATCTGATTAGGTATCTATTCTAAATGAAAACCCCCGTTGAGTTTATTTTTTACCTTTTAGTGCCTGGAAGTCGGTTTTATGTTTTTTTAAAGTTTTTATCTCAAAAGTAAGTTTTTGTGGTTAAAAAGATCTATTTTGCATAACTACGTCCAATTAAAAAAAAGAAATGGACAAGATTGATGCTCTAATTATAAACAATGTTGCACTTTATTACAATATATATTTTTATGTAGAATACTACTATTACATGATGATGTTCTCCTGACCGATTCCGGCCACGGCGGCCAATCTCATTGAGTCTAGCCAACTGCGCAGGAGATATTATAGTGCACAAGTGTACGCGCAGACACAAGTGCACTCTCTATTCCTGTCACTCTCATACTCTGGTGGGACGACCACTCGACACGACCAGTGAGAGTTAAGGCGCAGGACCGTCGGCTTTACGTGCTCTCCGAGGCACGGGGATGAAACACCGCCAACTTCCCAACTCCGGGCTGTTACTGAGGCTTACTATACAGAAAGACTCAATAACTAAACTTGGCCCGACCCGGGACTCGAACCCAGGACCTCCGGGTGTGCAGCCGTACATGCTAGCCACTACACCACCGAGGCAGTACTATGACATAGTATTTATGTCAAGAGATAAAAATACTAGCGGAACTAGGAGAAACTCTTTAATGATTTTGCGATTTTTTGAATTTTTGACGCTATGCGATGATAAGGATGCTTTGAAATTACTAAAATTAGGAAATATTTTAAAGGAAAAATTATATACCTATTTTTTTTACTTCTCTCAAATGACTGTAATTAAGGGTTTTGACTGTCAGAGTTCTGACAATATTCTGTTTTAAAAAACTTTTTAACAAAAAAATAAAAACCGACTTCAAACAAAAGCACTAAAAAGTAATAAATGACTGATTGGTAGTTTTCATTTACTATACATACCTAATCAAATATTTTCGAAGTTGGTGTGCTTTGCTTTGTATAGGCTAGCACCGATTTCGAAAATATTTGATTAGGTATCTATAATAAATGAAAACTACCAATCAGTTATTTTTTACTTTTTAGTGCTTTTGTTTGAAGTCGGTTTTTATTTTTTTGTTAAAAAGTTTTTATTTTTCCCCTTTTAGTGTAGACAGTAGTAGCAAAGTAAGAATTCTAAAGTGTTAGGCTTGTCAAATCAAACAAAATAAGCCCAAACTCAAAGTATCTACTATTAGTCGTTGAAGAGTTCCACCTATCCACCTTCTGGCCTTACCATCAGATCAGGTCAACAATACCGAACCACTGTATTATCAACGGAAATAGAAATACTTGCAAAGTTTCAAGTCAATATGACAATTAGAAGTAGGTTGAATTTATCATTAGCTATTTTTCCACCCTTAGGGGTGGTATTTTTTTTTAACTTGAATGGGACCAATCTGGAAGTATACCCTTTCAAACAAAACAAAAATTGTCCAAATCGGTTAATAAATGGCGAAGTTCTGAGGTAACAAACATTAAAAAAAAACAGTCGAATTGAGAACCTCCTCCTTTTTGAAGTCGGTTAATAAGAAGACTCGGCATGATTCCTTAAACTTAAGCGCTAATAAAACATTCGTTATAGATGGCTTTTCAGGTTGTCTTTAACAAAAAATTTTATAAATAAATTAAAAAATAAAATGATCAGTATAGGAATATTGTAATTATCTATTTTAAGATGTCCCCCTTGAATTAAAGGGAGGCCCGTGCTCAGAAGTATGAAACAAGATAAGTTTTTTGATTTTTCATTTCTTGTTCGTTTCATTGGCTGTCGATTTTTTTCAGGCAAGTTTTTAAAGTTATTCGTAAAATTGCAAAAGATTCTTTTATACAAATTATACGTTTTATTCCTTTATGAAATAAATCTTTTTTAATTTTACTATCCGAGATTACCAATGATTCGAATATCAAATTCCCTAATTCTAAAAGAAATAACTCTAATATCTATTTTATAAATAATTTTTCATGTTATTTGCTATTGAATAAACAATGAAACAATACATTTACGAGTCAAAAATGATCGCATTCACAATTTTTTAACTAACGACTTACCAATGTTTCATTCTGGTACCTAAAGCTCATGTTACTAAAGTTTTACAGTGCGATTCTATCTGTATATTACATTTTTTTCTAATCGACTGGCGTTTTAGTGTAAATATAAATACAGACATATATAAACTTTAACAATTATAATATAAGTCCGTCTAAGTATGAAAATCCCATGTTTTTACCACACATTTATTCAATATGTGAGAAATGTCACTCACTCGACTGATAGAATATAATAGTGGCACAGGGCTGTGGTTTTGGTAAGTGACTGCGCGTTATCGATAGTTCTATTCATTCAAATATATAATTATTTATTTATGTACCATAAAACATACATAATATGTTTGACAAGATAAAAGTAAAATATGTGGTAAAGGATTATTTATTTCTTTAAGAGATTGCTTCCAGAAATCCTTTTGATGTAAGAAAATTAATTAATTTACTCGAAGTTAGGTACAGTATGTTAATAATATTGGTATACAATTAATATTATAATATGTCAACGAACTAGACACAAAAAATATATACACATACACACCGTATATATAACATTATATACTATATAATATCGATATACGATGTATGTACGTATGAAAACTAAGCAAAAATATTAAAAACCTACATATACAGAAAATACATACATATATGATGTGTTTGTCTTATCAAGATCTGTATTAATATACCATTTATATTAATTGCTTTATTAAGAATTGTTAGCTTATAGTCAATAGCTCCTCGTTACTAGCAGATTGTGGTGGCATCGATCAAAATGTACTCAAGTAGACTTAGTAGAAACAGAAGCTATTAAAGTAATTAGCAAATTATTAAATAAATAAATACTTTTTGAAGTTAATAATAAGTCATGCTTTCTCGATAAAACAAAGAAAAAAGTCCAGCTATTTTAAAAGTTAAAACACTTTAATAACTTTTGACGACACGTTTGGCTCAGTTTGTAGGGTCACCTATTTGCTGTGCCAGCGGTCGCGGGTTCGAGTCCCGCTGAGGGCATTCATTCGTGTGATGAGCATGAATGTTAGTACTCCAGTCATGGGTGTTTATATTTATAATATGTATGTATTTAAAGTTATATATGTGTAGTGTGTCAACTATCTGGTATCCACAACACAAGCCTCGTAGCTTACCATGGAACTAGATGGTGCTGTGTGTTAATGTCCCAAAAAAAAAATACTCAGGTCATTTAAAAGGAAAACATAAAAAAAAATTATTAGGTTACCTACAAAAGTTAAAAATGGAGTTGCCTTGTATCATTGTCATCGCTGAGTCTCATTAAGACCTGGTTAATGATGCAGCAGCTTGTTAGCATGGTACCGGGTACCTCGTAAAAGCTTTGTTTACTTACGTAGCACGTACTTAACAGAATCATATCCCGAGTGATGAGTCAACTTTTTATTCATGGCGGAGTGTTAGAACATGAAAATTTAGTGTTACGTTGTGTAAATAAAATACTATAAAACATTTATGTGTATAGCAACATTGTTGAGCAAATTTTTATAAATGTGAAAATAATAATTTTCTTTGAGATAAATGAAACTTGCTCTATATATTTACTTAAAGCCTATTCTTGTATGATGCAAATTGGTTGATTTCTAACACCGAGATTTAGATTTGCATTTTAATGTACGTTCAATACAAGATTATATAACACGTGGATTTCTTAATCAGCAACTTCCAGGCTAAGAAGCAAGCAGCTTTTCAATGCAACAGATGCTCGTGTACTAGAAATGGATTGCCCATTTGATAATTTTAAACAATTAATTAATTCTGCCATTCCGTTTGACAGCTCCTAAAACTTTTTGAGCAAGTATCTATCTGTAAATTGAAATAAAGTTTAATTTGGATCATTTATCACTCTTTGTTTTATTATTAAATTAAGATTAAAAGTATTTTCTAATTATATCGAACCTAAAGGAGGAAGATAATCTTGAATACAACTTAATAATAAATACACAATACAAACAATACAGTTACAAAATTTAAGACCTCTATAAAGAACTGTTAAAATTTAGTTTTTACACAATTTATTTATGACTAGCTACTTACCCTCGCTTCGCTCGGGTTCGTCTCTAAAAACACAAAAGCAAATCAACCCTCTTTTATCCCGAAAAAATATATGATTTCCGTGGGATAGGTTTGTTTTTGTTTTCCTAGAGGCCAAACTGAGCAAAGCGAAGGTGAGCCGCTTGTAATTTATAAAGATGTCCCATATATCTATTTAAGCAAATTGCTCTTTATGCTATACGTACAAATTATATATATATATATATATATATATATATATATATATATATATATATATATATATATATATATATATATATATATATATATATATATATATAATTTTGGGAAACCTACTAATCCTACTCGACTTCAAAATGCAGAACAAGGAGCAATAAATATTAAGATGACAAAACTTCAATTTAGTTTTAAGGATGTTTTGACGTAGCTGTGAAATATGTTCAAAGTCGCGTTTACTATTGGAGAAGTTCCAGTATCATCACTTACAAACTTTTATATTATAATCAGAATATTCTTATTGATTATAATATTATCAAAATAGAGCGATAGAATCTAGTACGTAGTAAATATTATTAAGAAGCCAGGGTAACTAAAGATATACTGTTACATACAAAAAATGGTTTTTTGTTTGAGAATTGCTTGCTAATTTTAATTATATTGTTTTTAAAGTGATTTATTTAGTAATACAAGCGCTATTACAAATATAAAATACATAATTTCAAGTTGTCTTTTACGACTCTGTGTAATTCTAAAATTTCTATTCCATAAAAATTTGCTCATAAAGTAGGTATGATATAACCTCTTCAAAATGCAAGTTATCTCTGACTTATTTTAAATTGATATTAAAATAAGTCAGATTATACTATTAGATATATCCTGAAAGGGTAACAAAAAAGCTCCGATTCCATTATACGTCAAAAATAATATATTAGTAAAATAACTTTTACTTCCTACAATTATTTTAAATAGTATAGTTAATTTGACACTGTATATCTCCTAGATTTTTACTTGAGATATACATAATTGGGAAAAACAGTGATCTCACTCAGTTCTTCGTATCTCACATGTATGTACATAATTCGTTGGCTTACTATTACAAGGTTCTATATTAATTTTAATGAAGTTTAGTAATTTTTACATAGAACTTAGTTATTTTTCTATCGTAAAAAAACAACATAGAACTATATAAAATTGAATATTTTGTAGTTATAGTGCCGCTATCTAGTGGTTTGTTTTTGCAAAACTGTAGCTAATGACACATAGAACCTTGTAGCATTCATAACTAAATCAGTACTAAAATTGTAACATAGAACCTTGTAATAGTGAGCCAACGAATTATGTATAAGATAACCGCTGGTTGGCGGTATATAACGTCGCGATTAAGCGGACGGGACTGTGCATTTTGTAATAAGCAATAACAGTTACATTTGCCACTGTGGTTCTAAAGCTAATAATAATCTAGTCCATGGGTCTTCCCGTGTATACATAACATTATTCATACTACCATTATAAATGCAGAAGATTATAAATGAATAAGTGAGTGAATGTGTTTGTTGATACAGTTTAATGGACTTGAGTTCGGAATGGAGAAAGTGTATTAGCAATTGGATATGTAATAGAAAAATCAGGCTATGAGTAATCATAGAATAATTTTTATTAACATATATTTACATCACTAAAATTATTTTTTGTTATATAATCTTCAACTAGACAAGACACTAAATATAGCTTGAGACCTCTCATCTTTGGGGAATTTAAAAGAAAAAAAAAGGATTGAATGAAACGATTTTATTTATAAAAATATATTTTTAATTTAGACTACTGAAGCCCATCCAACCTTTTTTAAGTAATGCGCGATTAAAGAACTCTAATTAAAAAGCCAAAAATTACTTCACACAAACTTTTTAGGAAATAATTATTGTTAGCAATGCATAAATTTCAAGTCGTTATTTTTGTATTATACGTACAGAATAACTTAGTGATAGGTATATTAATATTCTTCTCGTCTATCCTTCAATTTATACAACTATATATTCAATTCCAATTACAGAGTAAGAACTATTTTCTAACTTTTATATTACTAAATAGGCTTAGCATCTGATGTGGATAAAGTTTTGACAATATCCAACCACTTACATAGCATTCCACTTTAATGGCTTACATCTACAGCGAATTTCTGCAGTCTCAATGAACGACCAGAGAAAATTTAATTATTATAGTTAAAATTAAATTAAGTTAATACTATTAAAATGTTGTTTAACTCTTGTCTTTTGACGCGTTAAAGTAAATACAAATACAATTATACATTTTGAAATAATTTAAAAGTATTTAAAACCAGATTGGCACATACTTCGTGTAGAAATTACCAAAAAGAAAAATCCCGTTTCTCTGAAGTATTTTTATTTAAATCGTTGTAATGCTAGCTTTCCCTAGTCTTAATTTTATCCCTATTTGTAGTTTGGTCGTCGAAATTAAACAAACAGGCACAAAAATACACTGGTGTAAATTATTATGTTGTAAAACATTAGTCTATAAAGCTGTATAGCTGTAGATCCTCCCCAATGTGCGCTTACCTTGTCGTGCCCCTCCCCCCTCTCCCCCTCGAGTTGGCTGATCAAAATTGGTTATTACTTTAACTTGTTAATTATTAAGTTCACAATATTTTTAAAAAAAGCAATGTACATGATATATGAGAATATATATAAATTAATTTTAACTACGTATACATTTTTTTATTTACTGTCTCAACAAACTTTAGGTAAAAAAAAACATTTAAATGAATCTTTGTCATAAAACACTTTACTAAATTTACAAGTATTCGTAAATTGATAAATTTCAAACTAATTATCTGAATATCCAATCAGCGTAATCAATTTTGACTGAATAATTAATTATTCAAATGGCATTATAGGTAGGTATTTTTATTTATGTTCTATCCTTTCACATTTAAAGTTGTAATGCGATAATACGAAGAATGAAATTTAGTTTTTTATGAATATTTAAATTTTCCATTTAAAATAATTGAAACTATCGATCGAAAATCGATTCGAATGATTCTAACAATTCGATGATATTTACAGTGAATTCGTCTTGCTTCAAACAGCTTATACGAGTACTATTAATATTTTAAATAATTTCAAAGCAAAATATTTGTTTTTGTATGTCATTCATTTTGTTATATTTATTTGGTTGCAAGAGTTTTAGAATTATGTTATGAAAAAAAATAAGGTTCATTTTGTAAAATCTAGTTTTAAAAATATATTATAATAATTTAATATTTAAATATGTTTTCTATTTAAGCAAATAGAAAGAAAATAGAAAATAGAAAGAAAAGCATGGACCCTCAAGTATAGATAGCGTTATAAATATTGACGAGTACGTGTAAGGGTTAATTATAATTAATAGTTAACTGATAGATATAATATCTACAATATTTACTACTATCGAGTCAGTCCAAGGACATTCCGCTTATATGTTGTATAAACGTGCTCCCATATGACCAGGTCATGTTTGTTTCTTTGTTTATTCAGGAAAATATACTGTTATAAATATTTATCCACCGCTAGGTATAACCCTATGTGTCTTGTACATATAAATACTACAGCTTTTATATTAAATATTAATGGAATTAATAATCTATACATTAGCCAAAACAATTTTCACAAGTAAAAAAGAAACAAAATGCAAAGTTAGATTCAATAAAAGTTACCTATATAAAGTAAAAATAAATAAAAACAAATAAGAAACTCTAATACAATATAAAATTAAAGAAAATAATCCAAATAATTAGATTAAAATAAAATGAGAAATAAAGCATGCAGTTACAAGTATATTTAGTGGTAGTAAGCTTAACTAAAACACTTAACGCAAAAGCCGGTGGCAACACCTAGTTATCCCATAAATATCAATTTTTACTTGTTAGCATGTACAATTTTTCCAACCAAAGATCCTACAAAGCCAATACAAATTAAATATTATTAGTTAAACATTATTATTACATTTCAACAGAACTAATATAACAAAATATAAAAAAATGTATACAAAGAAAGAAAGAATAAAAAAGCTTTTTTTAAAGCATAATATTATAGTATTATTACTTTTTCAAAATTAACATTTTTAATAATAAGCTAATCGAGCTCAATAGAACAATAAACATCTTTGCAATTTTAAATAAGCATCACGCAAATTTAAATCAAAACAAATAATACATTACAAACAAATACAGTTATATAATGAACAGATTTGCAAAGAGAAAATTAAATTGTATATTTAATATCCATTAAAAGTGAATTAAAGAAGTAGATCGTTGTACTAATTCAGCTAAAATCCGCATTCGCTCCGCAATGGGCCATTTAGCGCGCGCCGGCTTCACAAAACATTGCCTCGTGAGCTGTTACAATAATGTTTATTAAGAAAAACGTATGTGTTTAGACCGGTGTTTGTGTGAAGCTTAAATATGCATCATGAAGATTAGCCTCGCTTAATATTAGTAGATTTATGAAATATACCCTATTTAGATGCAATTTGAAAGCCTTAGGCCCGATTTCACTAAAGTCACCTAAGTTTAAGGGATCCCCTAAGCATGGTTAGGGGGCTGTTAGGGGACAGTTTCTGTTTCACCGACAGTTAGAGGTCAACTAAATGTTAAAAGGCCCCCTAAATTTAGGTGCTCGAAATATGGGCTTAAAGACGATGGTAAAACGAAATTTAATTTAGGGGCTAGTTTAGGGGAATTTTAAGCCAGGGATCCCATACGTAGGTGGTAGCTTATGGGTTGTTGGTGAAATCGGGCGTTAATTTATTTAAGAGAATACCACAACTATAAACGAAGTGGCTAATTCGTTCATGACCACAACTTTTTATTAAGTTAATCATGATTAAATAACTTGATAAAGTATTATATATTTATGGATTTTATATTATTTCATTTTAAGTGCTACACTGATAGAAACTGAGAAACAATTAATATGATTATATTAGTTATTAAACTATTTATATTTATTTATTACATGCGACTCACCCTCGCTCCGCTCGGGTTCGTCCCTACTTACGTTTTATGGTTTAGTATAGATTTCTCAGAAATGAGATATTTTCCCGCAGTAAAAAGTATTCTATATGTTGACCCGAATAAATAGCTATTATCATACCAAACTACATCAAAATCCCTCCTGTGTTTTTTCTCTGATGCGGTAACAGACAGACAGACAGACAGACAAAAATTCTAAAAACTATAGATTCGGTCTCTGTATCGATAATAATGTCTATTTCAATAAGATTTTCCAAAAAATATTTAATGTACAGATTCGGCTTAGTTACAATTTTACTATATGTATAGAATAATTACTATTATTATTCAATTACTCAAGATAAATAGTTAGTTGACATTTACTTGGATTTTTACATGTAATGTTTTTTGTTTACATAATTGACCCTACATTTTTGACGACAAGTTTGGCTCAGATTGTAGTGATCTTACTTACACTTGCTGTGCTAGTGGTCACGGCTTCGAATCCCGCTGGGGACATTCGCTTGTGTGATGAGCACGAATGTTTGTACTCCAGTCATGAGTGTTTATATTTATAATATGAATATATATATATATATATATATATATATATATATATATATATATATATATATATATATATATATATATATATATATATATATATATATATATATATATATATATATAATGGTATTTGAATACTAATTTGAACTAACGGTTCATCTTAAATTTATTAATACTTTATTTTCTAACTAGATATAAAACGTAAAACCGAGTCTCTTGACAGAAGGCCAAAATTTAATATCGTAAATGGCCTTGTGGTCGTACATATAAAGATAGCGTGCACGTCATAACATTTTATCAACTCAAAACTGTTTACGACCTGACCTGATCGTTATGTCGTTACGATCGCTTACCATAAATCACCTTATGCTTATATTCCACATAAACGTCGTTTCCTATTGCCATTGTCATTTTATATATAACGTACGCGTTCACCTATTTTAGACTATACCTGACTACGAGCTATAATTTTAGCTTTCTAGTTAAACCTATGTTAGTATTGCAGAATGTGATTTGTTTCTCATTTCTGTTACTATTTCCATTACACGTTATATATACAACTTTACTTTAACCAAATATTCATTTACGAGTATAAGGTGACTTATATCAAACGATAATAAATAAGATATATTTGCAAAATTGAAATTAAAAATTCAATCTGAATTTGAAACGAATGGAGGATGGATGAATTTAATCTATTAAAAACGTGTATAAATGCTACTATAAAATGATAAAATTTGTTTATTTATTTTTAATTTTTATTTGTAATTTAATAGTGACTCACCAACGCTTCGCTCGGTTTTGTCCGTTTTAACGGTTAGTATGGATAAGATAGACTATATATTATATGATACCTTGCTCTATATACGGGCTTTCTAATGCAATAAGAATTTTTCAAATCGGATTAGCAGTTTCTGAGATTAGCGCGTTCAAACAAACAAACTCTGTCACTTTATATATGTATAGATGAAAGTACTTATTACAAAAAATGTCTTACAAATATCAATGTAAAACACCACAATAAAAAAAGTTTATTTTTTCTATATCCACGCACAACAATGCTACTTAAATATTTTTAATAATTACACTTTAAATGTCCATGTTATTTAACAGAAATAGCATTTTAACAATAAAATATAACATTATAACATTTATTAAAGTAATTCATATAAATAAAATGCAATTGATAAATACTACAAATGACATAATATTATACCTCAACCCATACAAAGAATATAAACTGGCCTACTCGACTTGTATTCGTTGTCTCAGTAAGCGTAACATAGTGCTGAGTGAACATAATTATTTATTACTTATTAAAAATGTATCTTAGATGTGACGTAAACAGAAATACGCAAAAATAAATTTAATTTTAGAAATCGCAACTTTAGCACCAGGATAAACATCTCTATGTATATCTAACAGTATTATTTATGAATTCACAATGTACACTTGATTCACTATAGCCAGATTTTTTTGCCATTAGCAAAATTGTAATATTGTCGAAAAAAAAAAACAAATTTATTTCATTGTAAACTTTAATTTAATACCTTTTTTTTAGTTTTTGATAAGATCACATAGCAAAAATATTAAACAACAAAGAAGAAACAGAAAGATTTCAAGTTATTTAAAAAACGTCTATAGTACGTCTCTGGTACTACGTCTGGCGTAGCAAACTACGTTCGCACAGCTAACTGCTACAGCGTAACCACGCTACGTCAAGGATGCTACGTCAAGTACGGCACGTTGTAATAATTATTAGCTGTTGATAAATAGCAAGGCTATAAATTGCATTTCATAAACCCATTTATTACTATTGAAATTAATTATTGTTCAAATCTATCTATTCTATCTATCCAGCCTTTTTTTTAACGGGCACGGGTCTCCCTTTAATATGTGGGGTATCAGGCTATATCCACCACGCTGGCCAAGTGCGGGTTGGTAGACTTCACAAGTCTTTCGAAAACTCGTTTGGTTCTCTTAGAGATGCAGGTTTCCTCACGATGTTTTCCTTCACCATAATTATTCAAATATTTAACAAATATACTTATTAAATAATTTTATACACCGTACTGACTGATAGATTTAGGTACAGTATACATTCTTATATTAATAACGAATGTAGTATAAAAATTATAACATAATATTTGTTTTGTTTTAATACATCTTATTTGTACACCAATTAGTAAGCACAAATAATCACAAAATCTCGTCCCACTTCCCGTCGTTAAAGCAAGGGAAACAATATATGCAATTATATATTCCGACAGCGCGAGGCAATTAACATGGGAATTCTCATTAGCATTTTGCAAAGGCAAACTTTTGATGCTAAGAAGCAGAAAAAAAATCCAAGAGCGAGTCCAAGCCTCATTAACGTGCCTTTAATAATAGTAAAATGCTTCCGGCCAGTCGCTGTGCAGGAATTCAAACACTGTAGTTCTGTCTCACTTTATACTTAGTTTAAAACAATTAAAACTTGAAAATTTAAAGATAAAAGAATGTTAGCGACGTTGCTAAGCAGTTTCTATTACTGTGATTTGCATGTTTTATTTAATTAGAATTGATAGAAATAACTGAGCTTTCTTATAATTTTTTGTGCTCTAAGCACGTATAAAATAGTTTGCCACATCACATGCGTGTATTTCTCATATCAGCAAATCCAACTTTAAAAATGTACCCTAGTTCTTTTTTTATCCAATGGGTTTCACTTTATAAGTTAATGTTATGTACAATTTTATATCTAAATCAGTGTAGCACAAATATTATATAGATACACTTTATATTTTTATCCTACCTTACACCTGGAACCTTTTATTTACAGGATTAAAAATAGCCCGTCACTTCCTCCCAAATCCTCTACGAGCACCTGTGATGGTCCCACTAAAATCAGTTTATCGATTCGGCAACTTTAAAAAAGGTTCTTCATTTAATATTTACTTAACCTTTTAGCTTATTTAGGGACAAAACATCAAAATAAATCTCCTTTAGTCGTAACGAAACAATTTTTCAACAAATTTCAAATTTCCAGGTATCTACAAGACTTGGATTAATAGTTTGTAAGTCAACAAGTGACAGGACTATTTTATACGCATAAATAGATACATTATACTAATAATGTTTTTATTAATGTATAAAGCCATAAATAAACATTCTTGTCTAAAGGTAGGTATATGAAAGAATTTCTTTTCATTTATTTATACATTGATTACACACCATCGCTTTGCTTAGATCATAATAATTAGGTATAACTCGCGTCTTGTAAAAAGAACGCTGGAAGAAAGTGGAGGGGCTATGTTTGCGCATGGATATACTCGCGCACAAAAGTACTAAGCCTATTATTTTATTTTTCATAGCATTTTGCTTGCGGCTTCATATATTAGTTATTGGTAGGGACATTGAAAAATATATATTTTTTTATACGAGTATATACGTAGCATTGTGTTTTTGCAATATTTCACGGGATTAACTTAGTATACCGACCTGAAAACTAGGATATTATGTAACTTACCGGCTTAAACAGTTTTTTTTTAAAACTATGTGATTTTTGTTCACTCTGATTTTCCCTTACTGCGTGGAAATAAGACACAGATCGTTTTAATTTTTTCCACACTAAGTTAAAATCTTTCCAAAAAATTATAAACCGCAAGAATAATTTTGATTTCATTCATTTTTCTTTGGAGCAAAAGACATCCCTTTTAGTAATTTAATTTGAATAAACAAATGTCTTAAAGGCAAACTAAGGAGACTATTGGCTTTAATTAAAAGCAAATTTGTAACTGTATATATACCAGCTAATTGGACAAGCTTACCCGACTTCGCTTTCTAAATACAAATTAGGTTTATTTGTTTTATTTAGATATCTAACGAACCATGCAATTTTATTTTTTATTGAATTTTGGAAATGCTGTATGCAAATAATTAGATATAAATCAAACAGGGAATACAAAACTAATCAATATTAACTAGGTAGTTAGCTATTCTACAACCATAATACTCACTTTATAAAATTATAATATAGACGCGTGTACAGCATCTAGTTCAAGCTACCTTACCTCGACCATTTAAAATGAAAGTGCAAGTATTTCAATAAAATAGTCCTTTTATGTACTCGATTTGTAAAACGGCTTTTTGGGAACTATATTTATTTTAAGTTTTTGTAAGTATCCTTATAGTTCAAAAATATAATGTATTCTGAAGATAATTTTGAAGACTTATCATGCAAATTCAACATACTATGTAAATAACTTTACTCGATGGAAATTAAATTATATAGTTTTTTACTTAGTTTTTACAGTCTTTATTTTTTTTTTTACTTTAGTAAAGTATTTCTTGCATAAAGCTTGTATAAAAATTTACGAATTTAAAAATTTCATATCGTTTTTTAAATCAAACACTTGAGCATGAGCTAACCCAAACCAGCCTGGTCGCAGACTACATCGAATGAGGCCGAATTTTACGTCATCTCTTACGCTGAGCTTACGATTTTCAAATAGCTAATGAAGACTAATATAAATTTTAAAACAATTTTTACAATATGACTACTATTGTAAACGCGAAAGTGTGTATGCGTGTGTGTATGTTTGTCACTCCTTTACATTGAGGCATCTGAACAGGTTTGGATGACATTTAGTGCGCAGATAGATATAAAATAATTAAAAAAGCCTTTTATTTCTTGCATATATAAGAAAGTAAATTTAAAAAGCTTTATAGACTTCATAAATATAAAACATTACATAATAATTTTCTTTTAGATTTCATATTTGTAAAAAAGATAACATATATTGAGTACTAATACATTTGATTCTATTCTAATAAATTATTTATGTCTTAGGTACAAACTGTTATTTAATTTTAATTGATTTTGATTTTAGACAAGTTTAAGTAAAATTCGTCAACGCATATTTTCGCATGAATAGTTTCGTTGTACTTATAACGGCTAAAAAAACAATTAAACAGTGTTTTGACTCTCACATACGATAAATGGCTAGCAATTTTATTAGATTTATTCGATTAAACGCTGCTAAGACTTATTATTCAATAAATTAAATAACAGTTGTAGAACGGCTGCCCATAAATTAGTTTAAGAACTTCGCATCCGACTATAGTATTCGTAGTATACACAAGTTCCGTATAATCCGTTTGGATAGCAGCTGCCAAATTTGCAGGCGAACTATTCTGATCGATGTCGCCGCAATCTGCCACAGTAACGTACGAGTTTATTGATCGAGCAAATTAACAAGTCTAAATTGGATGTAGAAAAAAGCATTTTTTTATGTTTTTAAATATTTCTGATCAACACTGTCTAATATGGAGGTCGCAAGTTCAATTTCTTCCTCAATTTTTCTATTCTGTAAGTAAATTACGATAAAATATAAACAATAAATGAAACATATAAAATTAATAACACGATACATAGTAAATAACCATTATTATTTGGCTAAGCTTAACTAGTTTGTAAGAACTAGTTTACAAAGCATAATATCTGTTCTTCGAACTGCAGTAATTATAAAAATATATTAAATTATTATAAAAATATATTAAACTAGCGACGAACCCTCGCTCCGCTCGGGTTCGTCCCTAGATACGTTTTATCGGTTCGTATAGATTTCTCAGAGATGGGATATTTTCCCGCAGTAAAAAGTGTCCTATATGTTGACCCGGTTAACCAGCTATTGTTGTAGTGGTTTTCTTGTGATGCATTCCCAGACAGACTGACAAAAATATTTAATGTACAGATTCCAGTCAGTTACAAGTTTATTACATGTATAGATTGCTCGTTTTGGGTGCCAAGCATTTGTAACTACAAATGTTTGCCACCCATAACACAATTGACAATGCAAAGGATAAGTAATATTTAGCTAACTTTTTTTAAACAATAAAATAAAGAACAAATGCGAGTTTTACTTTATTATGGCTTTGAAGTGGATTAGCATTTCTGTTTTGATATTAAAAAAATATGAAAATTCATCCTTATACAATCAGGTTTTCTTCTTTTTTTTTATACCTCTGTCTTGATGCAATCACGAAGCGGCTTTTTGAACTTGTCATACGCATATTAGCTTTGTCGGATCTTCGATTGGAAAAACGATGTACTTCAATCACAACACTGAACATTATGAAATATAATAAAATCAAATAAATAAAATAAAATGCACATCAATAATTAATAACGATCACGATGAACTGATGACCTAAGGAAGGTGGCGGGTAGTGGAAGGATGCAGACTGCCCAGGATCGGGATAGTCGGGATAGGAGCGCTCAGTGGACGAAGGCTGATGTACATCAAAAATAAATAATAAATCTTTCAAATTCAAAAAAGCGTAAAGTAATTTAAAACATCAGACGTCTAGCAAAAGCTTTTAATGCAGTAATGAAAATATAGAAATGAACTTGACGTTAACTTTGGGTGTAACTTCGCTTGACCAAATTATTTCTTCAGGATTAATTTTTCTTAAGATGGTTTAAAAAGTCTAAATTTATAAGATATTATTGTGCGTATTTGTTTTTTGAATATATTTTATTATAGTAAATACATTAGTACCTAAACAAATGAGGTCTCATAATAATTAAAATATAGGCCTTGGCTTGTGGAATTATTGTACTTAAAAATAAAAATGCCTGTCTCTAGATTCAAAATAACAATTCTCTATTCAGCACTAGTGACTTAGAAGACTGATTTTGAAGGGACTAGAACAAACAAACAGACAAAAAATTTAAAAAATATTATTTCCTTATTAGTACCGTACATACCTTCAAACGTATTTAGTAAAAAGTTGTTATTTTGACATCATAAATAGACACTACAATTTTATTTAACTGTATAGATAATATTTACGCTGAAATAATTCTTTTTAATTACCTTACAAAACAAATAGATTTTATGTGTGTGATCACCATACCAAATTTCATCAAAATCCCTCCAGTGGTTTTTCCGTGATGCGGTAACAGACAGACAGATAGACAGACAGACAAAAATTCTAAAAACTATAGATTCGGCCTTTGTATCGATAATAATATTTATTTCACTAAGATTTTCCAGAAAATATTGAATGTACAGATTCGGCTTAGTTACAATTTTATTATATGTATAGATGTTTTTTTAAAACAAATATCATCTTTAATAGGAAGTCGTAAGTGATACACAAAATTTAGTAACAGAAAAAGGAGTAAAATAATCTGGCAACAATGTAAGATTTCTTTCTGGCTACTTGTGCCTTGCATGGTAGATAAATTGCCGTATGAATCAAGCGTTTTGCTTGCAAGTTCATAAAATTAACCCATATTATTTTACAACATTGTTGAGTTGTATATAACCATATTATTTGTTTCTAAGTGACACGCAAACATAAATTATGGATGTACTTAATCAGATAAAGTAGTGTTTAGAATGATGCCTCTAGTTTCAAAACTCGTTATGGAGCTTGTTTTATGAGCCCACAGATTGTTTGAAAACTTATAAACTTTATTGTATTGCTATACTTTTGTTACATAATTATTAGTAAAAGTTATCTAGATAGAAACTTCTTATACTGAAATCCGCGCAGACTTTAACAATAAAATTATATATTTATTATTAAATATTGTATAAAAGAAATCAAATAAACAATCGAGTTTTTTTTTAATTTTTACTATTAATAAATTGTATTTTCCCTTTACTTTGAGGTAGAACCGATGTATTGGTCAGTTTAAGTTACGTATAATTTAAACTAACGAACCCACAAATTTGAGTATTGAAGGTAGTACCATTTATTATGCCTTACAGGGAGTGCCGGATCAAGCAAACGCGAGGCTCGTCTATTTTTTGCCTTGGATAACTTTAAGCTCAGGATATTTTGTTGTTAACAAGTAAATAAGCCTCCACTCCTCGATATGAAGCTTGCAAGTTCCAAATATAGTTTTATATACGAAGCTAAAAATATTGGTTGGAGTGAAATTTTAAGCGCTACAAATAATACCTATATCAAAAAAAATTTGGCCTACTTCAAAGGAGAAAGGAATTTATTTCAGGTATTTGTGTTTTTTGTGTTATGTTACGTGAAAACAATGTCAATTACGAACTTTTCCAGATTAATTAAGAGTGGTCATTCGTCTTCTTCGTGACACTCTTGATATGGCAGTCGTGGTCATTATGTAGCGACTTCTGTAGGGGAAGATGTAATGCGCCTCACGATGACGTAATTTGATCGGTCCATCGCATGAGTGATCTTCCTCATCGTCTGTTGCCCACCACCTTGCCCTGCACAAGGCGCTCGATGGAGTCACTCTCGTGCCGGGAAACGTATCCATTTTTTGAAACAACGACATCCCACACCATGGGGTAGACGAGAAATTCCCAAGGAGGATTGACGTCAGGCATGCCGGTGGTAAAACTTTTGCCAAATCCTATCAGCAGTACAGAAGATGTACTGCACCGACCCCAAGTGATTAGGAAATGCGCAGGGAGAAGAAGAAGAAGGGGTAGACGAGAAAGATAACACCCCACTTTACGTGTAGAAGAGGTACCTTACAACTTTTTTTTATTCAAGATTTTATTTTAACACTTTGTCGGGGTGACTAATATGTATAATATATGTATAATGTCGGAAACCAAAAAATCCCGTCAGACTGACGCTTGCTTAATGAAAGAAAAAGTAAAAGATATTTTTGTATTTACAATACCAGCGTGACACGTACGTACATATCACATACGATTCTCGCACCACTCATCGTATATTGTCAGTACTTTGTCAGCAACCTTAGCGGACGTGCATTTAAAATAACAAGTGTTCACCCTGTGGTCGAAATTAGTCCATAATCATGTTTTTACTTATAACGCTAATGCTTATTAGCTACTAAACAAAAATTCGGTTGACAAGCAGAGGAGAAATAGGTACTGTTTTATCTTTGCCTATTTATACCGTTGTATATTTACTAAAGATTTGCCACAATCGGATTAATGTAAATTGCAACATTACAAAGAAACATGCAAACATTTTTGAAGTTATACTTCTTTTGGGACGTTTGGAAAAAATTATGAGAGTAGAATTTTTACGATGCGCGCGCACACCGACAGCAAAAAAGCGACATGATGAACGTAGAACAACTGTTTGTTGCCATGGTAACCGTTGTTATTGCCTGTCAAATGATATATGATATTATATTCTTTCCTTAAAAGATATTCTATAAATATATTATTGTAATGTACCTAATATGCCTTATTTAATTATTTTATTTATTTATAATTCCTTTTACAAACAAAGAATTGTGACATACGGGATGAAATATTTAGTTAGTTTTGTTCTTACTTGCGTACATAAGTACACACACACGTTTTTATTGTTATAAAATGATGCTAACGACTTACCCTCGCCCACTCGCGTACATCTCTAGGAAACTAATAGTATCCTATCTACCGACCTAACAATCATAGCATACAAAGTTTCATCAAAATCCATCTAGCTACTTCAGCGACAAATAGACACAAACAAACTCACACAAGCATAAAAAAATCGCATTTATAGTAATTCGCTTAGCAAAGACTATATCGTAATATTTATATATTAGGCAACATTTAAATTTTATTATATGGACAATCCACAATTGCCCATAACGATACGACATTTATATTTAAGTGTCGCCATTCTATTTGTCTTCTTACTTTAATTTCACACGAAACGTACGTCTCGAATATTATAAGTAAAAAAATGTTTGATTCATCATAATGACAATTAAGAGTAACGTGAATGGTCGTTAGAAAGAAATACTATAGGACCAGTCCATAAAAAGTATCTACTGTCTACCTTTCTAAGTATTATTACTTGTTCTTCGAAAAGACTCATTACGACCTGTTAAATGATGTAGTAGCTTGTTAGCACAATTACACCAGCAAGCTTTAAGCTCTGTAGAAAGGGGCTACTTATTAGAATTGGGGGCTCCGTCTAGACACTTTTATGTTTATCTAATGCTATTTATATATACATACATATACGTGTCAAATACCTTGGCGTTTGTCATTTCTCGTAAAAGCTCTGAAAATACAAAAGCATATTCGAGCTTTTATTCAAGAACTAAAACATTAAATCCAAAATTTAGGATCGAAGTTGAGATTAAAGTATATTTATATAAAATATAATATATTTGTTTAATAGTATTAAATTAATATTTCAAGATACTCATATTTCCTTTATAAATACTTGTGTATATGTATATATATTTTATTATTTATATTTTTATACCATGCAAATTATTCAAATTCTATTTTCATGCTCCGTTAGTATAACTCAGTTTGTTTATTTAGACACCCACTATGACAAACACTCATATTAGGTGTTTGTCATAATCTATACATATAATAAAATTGTAACTAACCCGAGTCTGTACATTAAATATTTTTTGGAAAATTTTATTGAAATAGACATTATTATCGATACAGAAGCCGAATCTATAGTTTTTAGAATTTTTGTCTGTCTGTCTGTCTGTTACCGCATCACAGAAAAACCACTGGAGGGATTTTGATGAAATTTAGTATGGTGATAGCTGGTTATCCGGGCCAACATATTGGATACTTTTTTCCGCGGGAAAATATCTTATTTCTGAGAAAAAATACAAAATCTGCATTATAAGAGTATACTAATATGTAAAACCTAAGAATTTGCTTTTTGGTCATCTGAACGTGGGCGGAGCCGCGGGCAATGCTAGTCTGAAATAAAATCGTGAAAACTGATTTACATTATCTAAGACTTTATCTAAGATTGTATGAGAGATACTGAATTTATCAATGTCTCCCTACACACAGTCTCTACCTCTATCACATGAGACGTATGTGCCTATGTTATTTAATTATTTACATAATATTAAAACATAGTTGATGATAAACTGAACAAAATAACTTGAACGAAGCAATATAAACAAATCAACTTGTATCAAACAAAAATAAAGAAAAGAAAATAAAACAACAAGAGGCCAAAATCAATATAGGTGCGGTTTAAAAGGTTTCATTCGTAACAAAATTCTCCGCAGAGCTATTGAATGCAATAAAATTTTCTTGACAATTGAAACCATTAAAGAGCGTCACGAGCGCGCAGCTGAATGTTAATCACAGTCTAGTGTGAATAGAACAATCACAATGTGGAAAAGACCTCCCTTTTTTTCTCCTTCCATTTATTTGAAACAAAGAAAACTTAGTAAGATTTTAAATGATGTTATTTTTACAGTAAAATGAATATTATTTATTTCATTTGGAAACTAATGATGTTATATGTAATATCAAAATATTATTTTAGTAGATACTAGCCGTTCACCGTCGCTTCGCTCGGGTTCGCCTCTGGAAAAACAAACTAATTTTTCCCACAGGAACCGTACATTTTTCCAGGATAAAAAGTAGCCTATGTGTTATTCTAACGTATGAATGATATTATTGTAAAGTTTCATTAAAATTCATTCAGTAGTTTTTGTGTGAAAGAGTAACAAACATCCATACATCTATACATCTAGACATCCTATACATCTAGACATCCCATACATCCTCATGAAGTTTCGCATTTATAATATAGTAGGATTATAATATAATAAATTGAGTTGCCTTTAGACATAATTATGATCAGATTATAGATAAGCGATCGGTCGAATAATGTATGAATTATATTATTGTAAAGTTTCATGAAAATTCATTCAGTAGTTTTTGTATGAAAGAGTAACAAACATCCATACATCTATACATCCAGACATCCTATACATCTAGACATCCCATACATCCTCATAAACTTTCGCATTTAGAATATAATTAGGATTATATAATAAATTGAGTTGCCTTTAGACATAATTATGATCAGATTATAGATAAGCGATCGGTCGAAACATTATTAAATTTAAAAATACAGAAGTTTTTAGCATGCTTTGTTACGTGACGTGTACGTTTCCGGTTTCATTAAAATATTAGACTACAAAGTTTTAAGTAGGTTAAATTTAATAAAAGAGAAATATAATTTAAACAACTTGTATACATGAATCTTCGCATGCATTAACATATTATTAAAATATTTTTGCAGACCGGTTATAGTTATAAACTAGCGACTTACCCTCGCTTCACTCGGGTTCGTCTGTAGGTGATTCTTTAAATTGACATAACTTTTTTATTTATGAGCCGATTGAAATCAAACATATACTAAATTTTAAGTAAAGATTACTAAAATACATTAGTAAAAATCGCACCCAAATTGGTTAGGTCATTTCTGAGATGAGCTCGCAAGAACGTACAGACAAACGGTCAAAAAAATTATAATCATTGTTTTGGGTTCTCTTACGTTATTGAATACCCCCAATAATAGTATTTTCTTAAATATCTTCAACGTACAGATCGAAACGGCGATCAGTTACACTTTTATTATAATAAATAGTAGTATCTTATATATAAAATTTCCATGTCACAATGTTAGTTACCGTACTCCTCCGAAACGGCTTTACCGATTTTTACCAAATTTTATATGCGTATTCAGTAGATCTGAGAATCGGCTACTATCTATCTTCCATACCCCTAAGTGATAAGGATAAGGGTGGTCCTCCCAGAGCCCACCCCAGGGACGAACCCGAGCGGAGCGAGGGTGAATCACTAGTAGTATAATAAATAAACAAAAATATCTTCAACTATATTCCATTAGTTCCCTTTAATTAACATTATTATCTATTTTACCATTGTATTTTTATTATAAAAAGATACTTTTTGCTTGTTGTTGTTATTTAAGAAATAAATATATTTCATAAATAATACTGGATATTGAAAATTAAAAGTGTAAGAATAAGTGCTCAGAAAGTTTCACGTCGAGAAGCCCATCATTTTCAACTTAAAGACGTACTCAAAAATGATTCCTCTCACATCTTGACTGAATTGTCTTAAATACTTTGATAATTTCCCTTAACATAAAGTAGAAGCTGTATTTTCGCAGTTCCTTTGTCATTAACAGGGTAAATTGTTTTTCCTGTGCGCGAAAATGTCTTGGTTAGATCTTGATTAAGTGGTAAGCTTGACTAATTCCCTCCCTTTGTAGATTTCTTCATCCACTAATTATAAGCTTGTGGAGCTACAAATCTAATTACACCACCTCATTATGACTTTGGGCTGGCCAAATGATTATAATTAAAACTTTCAACCCAATATTACTCATTCGTTTGAGTACGACAAAGTTATTGCTGGCTTAAGTTATAATTCGCAGTATTTATATGGTCGTCAATCTAAACATATAATAAAATTGAAACTAAGCCGAATCTGTACATTAAATATTTTTCGGAAAACCTTATTGAAATAAACATTATTATCGATATAGAGGCCGAATCTATAGTTTTTATAATTTTTATCTGTCTGTCTGTTACCGCATCACAGAAAAAACTACTTGAGGGATTTAGATGAAGTTTGGTATGGTAATAGCAAGTTATCCGGGTCAACATATGAAGTACTTTTTATCGCGGGAAAATGTCTCATTTCTGAGAAAAAAAACAAAAACTGCAATGTAAGAATATACTAATATGTAAAATCTTAGAACTTGGTTTTTGGTCATCTAAACGCGGGCGGAGCCGCGGACAGTGCTAGTAGTCTATATAATATAGTATTTTTTTCAATCTTTCCACTCCGAGTTACCATAAAAATTAAATTCACACAATCTGGAACTTCGCTCTAACTTTAATTTAACTTCACTTTTTTCTTTTATACAAACTATTTTTCAATTAAATTTACATAGCTATGAAACTTAATTCCTTTAAAAATTAGGTAGGCAGTTTTTATCCTTTTTAAACGAATGATTAAAGAACATCTCGACTTATATCTAGAACGCATCGATAGATATTATTAACAATATTTAATATTTATTTATTATATACACGTATTTATTTGTTTATTTACGCATGTACCTATGTATATATTTAGATTTGCTAAAGAAATATTATTAATTAAAACGAGTACATCCCGTTTTCCTTTTTTGAATTTTCCTGTACTCAAAATTTGCCTGGAAAAGATCGCTAGCGCGGTGATAAGACGGCTTTTGTAGAGTTTTTTGTATTTTTATATACTCAAGTCTATATATGTTTATGGATAATGATATATAGTAAAGAGAATTTTAGTTTTATACTGTATGTATGCCAGCCGCTTTTATCAAATATTGAATTTTGGCAGTTTTTCTAAGATAAAATAATAAAGTAATTCAAATGCTAACGCTTGCAATAAATATATTTTATTAGGAAATTAAAATCGTAATCTTCTTTGCTTTACGCAGCCAGTTAATGTTTATATGATATATTTAGGGTGCCTCAAAAAATATTGTGCAAAGTTTTAATACTTATAGTTTTTCTTTTCATTTATAGACTTACGGAACCTACATACAATTTTTTACCCTGGTCGCAATAAAAAATGGTAAATGACACAACCCTCTTATCAAATCCAGTTGTTTCGCTTTTCCTTTCACCTATAATCTTATATATAAAATTTCCAAGTCACAATGTTAGTTACCGTACTCCTCCGAAACGGCTTTACCGATTTTTACCAAATTTTATATGCGTATTCAGTAGGTCTGAGAATCGGCTACTATCTATTTTCCATACCCCTAAGTGATAAGGATAAGGGTGGTCCTCCCAGACCCCACCCCAGGGACGAACCAGAGCGGAGCGAGGGTGAGTCGCTAGTATACTTCTAAATCTAACATTATCACAAATAACTCGCACGCCATATTACTTTGACAGAACTATGTAAGCAACCTTACTATATAAAAGGGTATATTGTTATTAGCTGAATAGGACTACAAAAAGAACAAAAATATAATATGTAGTCTATACATATAATAAAATTAAAACTAAGCCGAATCTGTACATTAAATATTTTTGGAAAATCTTATTGAAATAAACATTATTATTGATACAGAGGCCGAATCTATAGTTTTTAGAATTTTTGTCTGTCTGTCTGTTTGTCTGTCTATCTGTCTGTTACCGCATTACAGAAAAACCACTGAAGGGATTTTGATGAAATTTAGTATGGTGATAGCTGGTTATCCGGGTCAACATATAGGATACTTTTTACCGCGGGAAAATATCTCATTACTGAGAAAAAATACAAAAAATGCAATGTAAGAGTATACTAATATGTAAAACCTAAGAATTTGGTATATGGTCATCTGAACGCGAGCGGAGCCGCGGGCAATGCTAGCTCTTTATATAAATATTATACTGAGTTAAAATACAAAATTACATTAAAGTGATGAGTGCTCTTTTCCTATCGCTAACATATTCCAGTGGGACGACAATTCCACACGAATAGTGAGAAATCAGCCCCATGTCCGGGCTATGACTCAATAACTAAACTAAGCTCGACTCGGAACTCGAACCCAGAACTTCGGGATCTGCAGCCGTACATGCTAGCCACTAGACCACCGAGGCCGACCGACCGATATTAATACCTCACGTTACAGTAACTACACGTAAACGATAAATGCTTACAATTATTACCATTTTGGTTAATCTGCTACTGATATGAGAATTTAGCTACAAAATAAAAGGTTTATATTTACTCTTATTACACTCTTTTCTATTAACTTTTCATGTTTAGTAAGTTCGAAAAAATATGTTTTACGCAGGTTTATATCACCGATGAAGAAATTTTATAACGTATTTTATGTTGTACTGTCACCTACTATTAAAACGGCCTCTAAAGGCTGAAAAAGTTAGACAATGAAAATACGGATCGGATTCGCCTGCAAAGCTTATTAAAATTCTCTATGTTCCACAATGTCGTCCACAAATATATATTTTCATTTCATCTGAATAATTATAGGTTACAATATATTCATCTTCAGGTGTTATCCAAGAAAAAAATATTTGCTGTAGGTATATTACAAGTATTCACTGTCAAAGTTTTTAGGTCACAAGGTCCAGTATTTTGGCTTGAGAATGATAAATCACTCAAGGCAGCTATAATTTTGCCAATGTATTAACTCTCATGCTATTCAATATAAAAGATTTACGAATTTTTCCCTAGATTAAAGGCCTAACGAGTATTATTTATCTACAGCAGGTCACGCCGGACTACCTTTTCTTTCATAAATCAGGAGAGTGCGTGACATCACGTCGACGATCGATGTGTCGATCAAAACGTGACAAACATTGTTCAAAGCTACTGCGTACGAAAATATTTTGTGGCTTTTTCGAACACAGTATATTTTACTTTTGCATACAAATGGTTGAGATAAGTTATTTATTTTATTAAGATAAAATCAGTCAAAAGGTCATACCTTACAAGATATACTCATGAAGGATCCGGGGATACTAATAAAAGGGTTTATAACACACTAATAACTATTCATCCCATTTAAATTAAAAAACACAATGTTCACGTGTATCGTCGTGTCGGCATTATCCAAAACATCCTTCTTTTATTTTATCTATACATATAATAAAACTGTAACTAAGCCGAATCTGTACATTAAATATTTTTTTGGGAAATCTTATCAAAATAAACATTATTATCGATACAGAGGCCGAATCTATAGTTTTTAGAATTTTTGTCTGTTTTTCTGTCTATCTGTTACCGCATCACGAGAAAACCACGGGACAGATTTTGATAAAATTTGGTATGGAAATAGCTGGTTATCCGGGTCAACATATAGGATACTTTTTACCGCGGGAAAATATCTCATTTCTGAGAAAAAATACAAAAACTGCAATGTAAGAGTATACTAATATGTAAAGTCTAAGAATTTGGTTTTTGGTCATCTGAACGCGGGCGGAGCCGCGGGCAATGCCAGTTCATCTATTCAATTCTATTCCATTCTTAAAATCATATCATACGTCTCTTTTACTCTTAAAATATCATTTCACATATACTCATCTTGCAAATCCCACATACATATCAAAAATAATAACTAATCGAAACGTCAAAAATTATTCGTATATTGCAAATATTAATATTTTTGTATATAATAATTGTGGGTTTTATACATGCGAAAAAATATGAAAACAAAAATACACTATTTTATGAAGATCGTAGTCATAATTGATTGCAACCTTTGTATAAAAGTATATTTCTACGAGTACTCGATGTTTACTCATAAACATAGTAAAAAAAAAAATGTTTGAAGAATATAAGAATAGTACTTTATTAAAAATAAATGCAATACTAAACGTTCTAAAAGTAAAAATAACATGGTGTGATTAAAACTCACCGTATATTTACTTCTAGGAATCCGTACCGGAAAAATTGATCGGAAAACCATTACTAAGCCTTTGCTGACTGCCATTTAATACGTATGTTACGCTTTACGCAGTGGCAGCCCAGTGATGACACTCTCGCTTGGCAAACCATGTAAAGCAGGTTCAAATCCCGGATCCCGCACCTCTGATATGCTCATGTGCGAATCATTTTTATCACGACTACCACATGCCTTATGGTGAATGAAAACAACGTGAAGAAACCTGCATGTCTAAGAAAACCTAATAAGTTCTCAAATGAGATGTGAAGTCCATTTCACCAATCTGCATTTGGCCAGCATGGTAAACTATGACCTGATCCCCTTGCATTGAAAGAAAAGAAAAAAGCAAGAGAGGCCCGTGCTTAGGAGGGGGACGTTAAAAAGGGCTGAATAATGTTATAACTAGAAATAGGACATCTTAGGGTATTCCCTAAACAAAGTCATTACTGCGTTTTTTAAGCTCTATCGTCAAAACCAAAATATACAATAGTTCATAAGTAGGTATATAATTTATTCTTAAGTATGAAGTTCTTAAGCATAACTATTAATAATAAAAATTAAAGAAGTGTCAGTTGGACTCCGGCTAGATATTTAAATCGCTATTAAATATAAAGCCTTATGTTTTTGTAATAACATAACGTCAAAATATTATAGGGTGGTACTCGCACTTGACCAATTTTTTATATCTTAGTTCTTACTCATATATAGTGTAAATTGTAACTGCAATATATGTTTTACATCAGTTTCAGTATAGTTACACTAAACGAAAATCTATACTTTACGACAATGCGTTGCCACTACGACAAACGATTTTAATTATTTTACTAAAAGAGAAAACTAAAAAATAACCACATTTAAAACAAAGGCAGGTCCAAAATTACTATTGTAATTAAAATATAAAGAATATATTTATATTATTTAACGCACAATGTAACGATATACAAAATATATCTATACATATAATAAAATTGTCACTAAGCCGAATCTGTACTATAAAATTTTTTTGGAAAATATTATTGAAATAAACATTATTATCGATACAGAGGCCGAATCTATAGTTTTTAGAATTTTTGTCTGTCTGTCTGTTTGTTACCGCATCACAGAAAAACCACTAGAGGGATTTTAATGAAATTTGATATGTTGGTAGCTGGTTATCCGGGTCAACATATAGGATACTTTTTACAGTGGGAAAATATCTCATTTCAGAGAAAAACTACAAAAACTGCAATGTAAGAGTATACTAATATGTAAAACCCAAGAATTTGGTTTTTAGTCATCTGAACGCGGGCGGAGCCGCGGGCAATGATAGTTAATTATAAAGCAATTATATCTCGGGTTTGCTCTCTTCACGTACATCCTAAGGCTATCTGAATGTATATTTAACAGTAAATCAGGCGCGTGCTACCACGAATCGGTATGAAATGTCTCATTATGCCGAGCTTTTGTTTCAACCATAAATTTTACTTGAGATTGTTTCATTTTTCAAACGTCTTTATAATTAATTATTTTCCCATTTTTATGCCATTAGTATAATTATATTTCGAATGTCCCTTTGTACGTTCTAAAATATAATGGAGGGAGAAATTTTTGGTTATGACATAATGCATTGTTAAAATGGTGGAAACTGTTAACTATTTTTGCAGGAAATTTCGTACGTTCCCTTCAAAGCACCGTATGTGCTCCCGAAAATTGCTTCATCGACTCGAGAATTGAACAGTCAAGAGCGGCTCTTGAATTATGCAAAGTACGCAGCGGAAAAATTGATATAAAAATTACTCGTAAAGCATAAAATTAAAACGTGGATCCCGGACGGTGTTGCAACATGCTAAATACCTGTCGTATTTCAAGCGCCATCTGTCGCCGACAGCACTGAGACTGCCGCGTTTAATTTATTAACCAATTTGCTGAACGCTCCGAACCGCGTTCCACTCGCTATTTTGTTTCTTGACTTAATAAATTTGAAGTCATAATCCGTGAAAGAGTATTTTTCATAGCGGTGTAGGCGAGACCGGTATTAATATAATTACATTAAACGCCCTTTCTATTCAAATTTACATTTTTCGTGAACCCAAATATAATCCTACGAGAATAAGTAAAAAAATATGCTGCTTCGGTGCTTAATAATGCTTTTTATAGGGAGTTCAATATTGTAATTACATATTTTAATTAAAATATAAATATCCCTATATCTTTGAACATTTTTATAAATTTCGTTTTATGGATCTGAAATTACTTTTTATGTTCAGAATCTTACACGTAAATTAAAATAAACAGAACTTTTCTATTTACAACAAAAAGTCTTTCTCATATACCTACTGTAGTAGGTACTTAATAAGCTTAACACGACACTGATATTTTACATACATCTATACATATAATAAAATTCTTAAAGTCAAATCTGTACATTAAACATTTTTTGGGAAATCTAATTGAAATAGACATTATTATCGATACAGAGTCCGAATCTATAGTTTTTAGAATTTTTTCTGTCTGCCTGTCTTTCTGTCTGTCTGTCTGTTACCGCATCACGAGAAAACCACTGGATAGATTTTGATGAAATTTGGTATGATGATAGCTGGTTATCCGGGTCAACATAAGAGCTTTTTTACCCCGGGAAAATATCTCATTTCTGAGAAAAAATACAAAAACACAAAAACTGCATTGTAAGAGTTACTAATTATATGTAAAACCTAAGAAATTGGTTATTGATCATCTGAACGCGGACGGAGCCGCGAGCAATGCTAGTAAAACTATAAGAGTCAAAGTAGAACTTCTTATTTTTTTTCACGAATCTCAATTGGTTCTTGTGAGCTGTTATTATAATGCAAAAAGTGACACAAAGAACGTAAAATACAGTAAAATGATACAGTTGCTTCCATATTATCCAGTTGTATGTTAGCCTAGTGGATAGCATGTACGGCTGCAGATCGAGAAATCCTGGGTTCAGATCCCAGGTTGGGCCAAATCAGTTATTGAGTTTTTCAGTCCGAGTAATAGTGTCGAGTTATCAGTAGGCGGTGTGGCTTTACCGGACGTTAACCAGTCCGTCCTGCGCCTTATCTCTCACCGATCGTTTCGAACTGTCGTCCCACCTGAGTAAGAGCCGCCATAACATCCATAATTTAATATTATAAATGTGAAAGTGTGTTTGTTTATGTGACCATCTTTCACGTCGAAACACAGTGACGAATTTGCATGATTTTTTGTGTGGAGATAGTTAGAGGACTGGAGAGTGACATAGGTTACTTTTTACCGCGGAGGATAATCTCTTTCCCATGGCAAAAGACGTTATAATACAACCCACAACAACCATCATACCTCTGTACATATCTAATATACTCGGTATAGTCTATCTAGTCGAAACGGGGGTAAATCGCTAATAATAATATAAATGTGAAGACGTGTTTCTTTGTTTGTTCATCGTTCTATCATGTCGAAACGGAGTGATATGATTTTTAGTAAGGAGATAGTGACACTACTTTTTACAGCGGGAAAATATCATATTCCCACGGAAAAATACATGATTACTGTACGTTATCATAATAACGAAAAGTGTGGGCCACCAGTATACTATAAAACCAAATTTTGCATATTCCCTACATAATCAAAACCACAAAAATATAAGCAGATGCATGAACGTGTTATAAAATGAGAACTAACCAGAGAAACACGAAAGTAAATCACAATTCAAGCGTAAACAAATAAAACAATGCTTTATAGAAACCAAGCAATATTTTCCTTATAGTTGAATTTCCTTTAACAAAAAGTAGGAAATTAACAGTTAGTGTTCCCATAAAGCGACCGACATGACTTTGTAAGCATTGAGTGCTTTCTGCTATTACATTAACTCGTCCATTAACCGCATTCGAAATCAGAGTCTTTTGTTGACTTACTAGAATTGGTGTTGTCGAAGATCTTGGATAAGATGCGAAAGAAATAAATACATTCGAAACTATTGTTCTTTGAACTCCATAAAAGGTGCTAAAAGTATAATGAAGCAATCCTAAATATACTCTTAAGTTCTGAAACTAATCACTCGTACATAAACAGACTTACGTATAACACTATTTTCCATTATATTTTTGTGTAAGAAGCTTTCTTTAGTACTAGTTAGATCTCGTTGAAATATTATTACATTTTTTATTATTTTAATAATTTCATGAAGTCGGACATTACAGCAGCCCGTATACTCACTAAGTCCATTGAAATTTATTTTGAAAGCATTTGAATTCATAACAAGGCAAATATCTCTATCGGCTATATGTATTTAAATATTTGATCTGGTTTACACAAAAGCGCAACATTGAATCAACGTTCATAATATAATAATTTAAACAAATATTATGTAACGCATAAATTAATTATGTAACTGCTCTATTTATTAGAATTTATGATATTTTGGTTCATTAAAAATACATAGGTTGATTTTTATCGCTACAGCTCAAACGTATAAAATTCTCACAACTGAGTACTGACAGTCAACACTAGACGTTGTGTTGTCCGTCTCTGCTGTTGATTCACAAGTATGTAAAGAATTTTATATATATATATATATATATATATATATATATATATATATATATATATATATATATATATATATATATATATAAAAATATATAGGAAAATTATTGGATCACATGCCAAGATATCAAGAAAGTCTAGGAATAAACAAATTATCTAACAGTAATTCAGTATTAGGACAAGGTAAGCTTTCTGTATTATTAATAATAATATCAACTTTATTTGAACACCCAACACCCACATACACCAAGCGCACTGAACTAGAAAATGCCGTTCTTAGGAGCCCATATGCAATTTAGTAAATTTAAATAGCTAAATGTGAGTATTTAAAAATTTAAATTTAGCAATTTAAGAATTTAATAACAAACAATTAAATATATATATATATATATATATATATATATATATATATATATATATATATATATATATATATATATATATATATATATATATATATATATATATATATATGTATGTATATATATATACTGCTTAGTGATTTTTATTTCCTTTTTATTCTGTGAAACCGCTTGTACATTCAGGTTGGATTAATCTTACGAATTTTGTCTAAGCAAATCTTTCAGTAATAATGAAAAAAATATTTACTTATCAATGACTGCATCCTTACAATTCTGCGAAAAGGCCAATTTATTAAGTCTTTCCTCCCTTTTTTTGCTAAAACACAGGAGATTGTAAGACTCTTTCTCTGTAATACCTCAACAGAACTCTAACGGCACTATACACTGGAAAGTTCTAGAATCACTCAAGCATTTACTATAATGAGGCATGAAAGGGCACGAACCACGCGCCGCCTCCGTAATTAGAGTCCTCTGGAATCTTAGATACACGTATATAGTAATATCTGTGGCCATTTAGCTATGACAAAATTAACATTTAACATCTTTGCTGGAAGCCGCTGTCTCGCAAGAGCAAAAATAATGATATATTTTTATTATTTATTATTGTGATTCTATGTATGTAAGTCGCTTAATCTTATTTATGCAAATATTATATTTATATGATAAAAGTGGTAAATGTTGTTGTATTTAAATAAGATAAATAAATACGTAAATAAATCAATAAACAATAAAATTAATAAATATTTGTAAAGTAAAAAACGAACAGTTGAATATTTATTTTTATTATCAAAGTCCGATAGTAACCTCCAGCCGCTACAAAGTTTTTATAAAAGCAACTCTATAACAATATTGAATATTTACTCGTATCCAATATTTATTGTTAAGTTATCAAATATAATAAATTATTTTGAAGATTTTTGGAAAAAAAATGGAAGGAAAACATTAAACCATATAAGAGAATATATATATATATATATATATATATATATATATATATATATATATATATATATATGTATATATATATATATATATATATATATATATATATATGTATATATATATATATATATATATATATATATATATATATATGTATATATATATATTAAAATTCATTATTAAATGCTTGTTATAATAAAATTTTCAGCAAATATTTTAAATCTAAACAGACTTCGTACTTCATGAATTTTAAGTTATTGTAGCTCAAGTTGGAAGAAATGTTAGAAGATAAATAAAGGCACGCCACGATCAATCTTAAAAATATACACTAGCATATTTTACAGCTCTTTTTTAATAAAACGTTGGTTTATTTTTATAATGTAATAGGTAATCTGACAATGTAAAACATTATATTCATTTTAAAAATAAATTAATTTGCAAAATACCGAAAAAAAACCTTTTTTTATCCTCTATTATTATCTATCTGTATATTTTTTTTATTCTCTATTATTATTTTAAGGACTACTTTAAAAAAACGATTAAAAGACTGAAAAATCACAAAAAATCATAAATCGATATCTTTGTACACCCTTACATCTTTAGAATATATGGATTTATACTTGGTAAAAGAAGGGAACATAGCGATTCATCGCTTTGCTTCTTTAAACCAATATCGAGACAAGGTTTATTAGCTGAAAAAATAAATACTATTTCGTTAAACTAAATAAAGTCAAGCAAATATAATAATAAAAAAATAATTAAGTTTATTAAGCATTCCACTGCCGGACACGGGATTTACAATTACATTTAGGTACATTTCATGCGAGCGGAAATCACAATTGGTTCAATAAACAGCATAATAAAAATCAAATCAAAGGACGATATTCGAACCGATTGCGAGTCTTTTAAGAAGCAAAGGCATATTTCGCCCACCGCGACTCCATACAATATGTAGCAATAATATATCAGCTAGCGTTATTTACTTCATTCAACTTCAAATGTCATGTCACGAATGTACAGATTTAACTTTGAATTTTTTGGACGCCTGCTTCCTGTTAAATATTTACAATTTCATCATTTTCGAATGTACCTAGTAATTTAAACGAAATATATTTTATTTCCATTATATTATTGCAAGCTTTGATAAACATTGAAAAAAACTAATATATTCACTCGTGCTAAAATTAAACGACGCATATTATATAGAAATATTTTGTTTTTGTTAACATTTAAAATATTAATAATCTAACCCACATTTTCCTTATTTTTTTTATGCAATATTTAATGCAATTTTATTATTGTAATTATTGTTAATTATTCATACATTACAAAAAATATATCAATATTAGTATTAAGAATCGAAAACAATAGAAATTTTCATCTACGACGCGTAACATTTACAAACAAAGCTCGGTATTAGGCGACGGAAACCTAAGGCTACATGGCGTGACAGCGACAGGCGGGTAACAAGATAAGCGCCCTCACGCGAGCCGCCGTCCGTCCCTCCGTCCGTCCACTATAATCTTCTAAGACGCTGCAATACTTAAGCCAGGCTGCAAACAGGCTGTATAATTTCTTACATTATTGGGCAGCAATATAAAATTCATACCTCGTAAGATTTTATTTCTGACAAGTTACATTTGTAAAAAAGCTCAGAGATAGGAGAAATCCTTAAGGGGCTTTACTGTGACAGGTAGATAATAAGATAACTGTCCGTCGGCGTCGACCATCTCTTTTTACGTTTTCTAAATTCTTTAACACGTTATAGTCTTAAAGTATATGTAGGTGATAGGTTTATCAATGAAATAATATAAAAATTGAACAGTTGTAATCACTAAGATACCTACTCTGTGCCGATTTTCGCACGAATGCTGTCTTCCTTTGTTAAAGTCAGAGTGAGGTGACAGCGAGAATTTGTTACAGTTATCGATATCGATGGACAATAGGCGACATTAATCACTATCGTATTAACGTTCGGAATCGTAAAAGTTAAAAGAATAGACTCGTTAAAGTGCTACTATGATAAGGATCTCAAGTTAGATCTGTATATATGTTTTTAAACACCTGTTAAAAAGGTTAGAAGAAAATGAAAAAACAAAACACTCGATAGGCTAGAAAAAAAAATATTTTGATGACACAGAAATTGGTGGCTCAGATCCGCCATTTTCGTTTTTAGTGATATTCATATAGGTACCCTATGACACTCGGGTTATCAAGATATATCTAACGAGGTGGGCGTTGATAACCGCGACTTAGTTGTATAACTAATGCAGTTATTAACATAGAAACTGTTTATGATATTATATGCGAGAATGATGTTCTTAGTAAATAAATAAATAAAATGAATAAACGGCGCGCGTATGAATAATCAAAATCGGTTAAGCCGTTTAGTAATTACATGGGGTTTCATCACAAACAAAGAAGAATTAGTTCAAAAAATTGTCAATAGATGCCGGTACTGATTTGTTATTACGGTATTGATTTGTTATTAACATTAAAATAACAAAAGATAAAAAAAAGATCCCAAAAAGGTTCAAAAAATATTCTAAGTGAAGAGAAAAGAAATCAAAGGCTAATTTTACTGATTATTGAAATATCAGCAATCAAATGATGGTTTCATAGTGTATATTCACAGAAGGCACTTTTATATGTATTTTATGAATTGTTTGTCACGGTTAAAATTTTTTAAAATCGCCGACTTTTTTATTCTAATGCAGAATAAATTTTATAATGTTTACCATTAGTAGTTTGTACATATTTATAAAATTAAATAGTTTAACTATTTACGTATCAACGACATCTATTATCTATTTAAATAAACAAAATAGCCCGCAGAATAGCCCAAATTAGAGCTGTCCAATTTCTTTGTATGGGATGAGGCATCTGTAGTAAAATTATGTGATCTGCGGTAATTGCGAGAGAACATAAGATCGTGCATACATACATACATACATACATACATACATACATACATACATACATACATACATACATACATACATACATACATACATACATACATACATACATACATACATACATACAGGTCAAAAACATAACCATACTTTGGGCTTAGCCGCAGTCGAGTAAAAAGCGATAAACACGCGTTCATATTATATCTTACTAATATTATAAATGTGAAAATTTACATATTTGGTTTCTTACCCAATCACGCCAGAACAGCTGAATGGATCTGGATAAAATTTGGCACAAAGGTAAATTATAGTCTGAAATAGCACATAAGCTATTATCTATCCCGGAAAAATGTACGATTCCCGTGGGATAAATTGGTTTTTGTTTTTCAATTTTTAATAAAGATTATTAATAAAGATTTCTTACATGTAACATAATACTAAAGCGATAAAGAAATTATTTTAAGCCTTTTAAGTGCAACCGAATAAACTTCAAATGACATTGTTTCTAACTGCATTACCTATTAATTATCGGTTGCAAGCACATAAAAAGTTTATTCCGCCTTGATTAAAAGTAACTTGTTATATAATACTAATAAAATTGAACTCAAATTGTGTTCTTCTTTCTTGAAATATATCAAATAGTACCTAGCATTGGTTTGCATGCTGTAAAGCTATTATTTAAACTCAAATCGTGCATCCATAGATTTCTTAAAAAACGCTATTTCTAGAATTCTTTTTAGCATTTATCTACTGTTAAGATTAATCATGAAATATTTTTGCCTTATTAACTTTCTATTTCAATGCTTTAATTGTGTTATATTACAAAGACACTTACCGAAAACAACCAAAGTCACCTTTTAGAACACTCTCACTTAGAATTTTAATATTTTAAAGTTTGCTCCAGTTTCTTGTGAGTTACCTTTAAAAAGGTTGGTATCAGAGCCAACCTTTCTTGAATATTATATTGCAAGAAGATATTCTTTACACATTTACTTATATAAGATAATGTATATAAAGGTCAAGTCATGAACCTTATTTTTCATATCCATGCAAATGATAAGTTATTATTGAGAACTCCATATTTTTTCTCATTAGCCTACTAATATTTATACATATAATAAAACTGTAACTAAGTCGAATCTGTACATTAAATGTTTTTTGGAAAATCTAATTGAAATAGACATTATTATCGATACAGAGTCCGAATCTATATTTTTTATAATGTTTATCTGTCTGTTACCGCGTCACGAGAAAACCACTGGACATATTTTGATGAAATTTGATAATATGATAGCTAGTTATCCGGGTCAACATATAGAATACTTTTTACCGCGGGAAAGTATCTCATTTCTAGGAAAAAACTGCATTATAAGAGTATACTAATATGTAAAACCTAAGAATTTGGTTTTTGGTCATCTGAACGCGGGCGGAGTCGCGGGCAATGCTAGTAGTAAATATAATGTTAACTGTTAAATTATTATATCAATATCGTTGATATTAGTCTATTATTCTAAATTTAAAACCTCACTCAAAGGCTACAATTTATACAGAAGCTCTATATTATACTTTTTGTGTGAATATTCATGAACTGTTTTATAAAGAGACCTCAGCTTCCTTTGGCTACGTAAACGAATGTTGAGTGACTTTACAGTTCCCTAGCTAAGCAACCACTGGCATCGCTTGGAGACGCATTACGTCCTACTATCCACGCTATAAAGTAATTTATTTATACTGTCATAGGACGCAATGTATTAGGAATTCTTGGAGACTTTCATCTAAATTCAACTAAGTTAGAAGTTATGAAGCCTATTTTTGCATTATATAAATAGGACAGTAAGTTAGAATTGAGTTTAGTTTATTTCTATTGCTATTGGCCATAATACTTAGTCGAATATGACCACAAAATACACATAAGTCAATGTGTCAAAAAAATGCCTTCCTTGAATAGGATAAATTATTTTAAAATGAACATTTTAGTTACAGCAGACATAAAATCCCTTCTCATTACTTAGAAAGGTCCGTCCCATGTTTGTTAAAAGTAGACAGGAACGAAGCATTATAATTTATGACAAAATTAGCCGCGGCTCACACGAATAACATGGGTCCGCCCCGCTCAGAGATTTCGTACGGATAACGGAAATTTAATAATAACTTTTCGTATATCCCACTGCAGCATACCGTCCCAACACTGAAATACATTTGTTAAGCGATATGATATTGAAATAATTAATTATAAGGCATTGCTAATAGGAATTTTAATACTTCCAACGTAATCTATACATATAATAAAATTGTTTTCAATAAATATTTTTTGGAAAATCTTATTGAAATAGACATTATTATCGATACAGAGGCCGAATCTGTAGTTTTTAGAATTTTTGTCTGTCTGTCTGTTACCGCATCACAGAAAAACCACGGGAGGGATTTTGATGAAATTTGGTATGGTGATAGCTGGTTATCCGGTTCAACATATAGGATACTTTTTACCGCGTGAAAATATCTCATTTCTGAGAAAAAATGCAAAAATTGCAATTTAAGAGTATACTAACTGTAAAACCCAAGAATTTGGTTTTTAGTCATCTGAACGCGGGCGGAGCCGCGGGCAGTGCTAGTTGTTAAAATAATGACTTCAAGTTTATTATATGTACAATGTACATATATCTTTTATATTTTGATGTAAGTATAATTTACAAAATAAATAATGATATTTTAAAAATAATAAAAATCTTATATAGCTCAATCACTAGCCAATTGACCAATTATCGTATCTTGGCCAATAAAACTAGGACGTTGGAGGAAACATACAATGATTAGCACTTCCTTCAACCACTTAGTTGTCTCGTCACGTTCCCACCAATCTGCTTATTGGGACACCTCTCAGCGGGCCCTTTTTATTTGATCCCCGTCTTTACAATATACAAACATATTTTAATATAAATATTCTATAAATAAATTTATACTTGTTATATTATTTATACTATATAAAATTAACATTAAATAATCTCAAATAATTCTATGCATTTATAAATAAACATTTATCGAATCCCATAGATGACTCGTTTAATATTTAAGATCATTTAGAAAATGCTAACGAATCGCGGAAATTGTTACAAGGTAGTACGAGAAAAAATTAAATTAAATCGTCTTAAAAATAAACAATGATAACAATTATACAAAAAAGCCTGAAATCATTTCAATACGAAAGCGGAAGTTAGGAGCAGAATCTGAAATAATACCGTTCTTTTCATAAAAACGCAACAAGCCGCTCTTTTAGTACGTGCGAGATATGAGGACTTTGATCAAAAGGTAATATTGAATACGTTACAGTTAAGTTATATACCTGCTAAGAGAAATCTACGATAGATAAGAAATCTCTATTTAATATCCATTTATATTTATTTTTTAAGTCTTACTTCATTTGATTTGTTTTTTTAATTGATAATAATTATAATTAGTAGTAATAAAAAATGTAGTCTACGGACCTTTTATTACAGAAAAAAAAGGTCGGCTTCTAATAACATTGCAATTTATTCTCTTAGCCTATAAGGCTCTCAAATATTTTCCACATTAAAAATATTTGAAGAGCAACCCGAATTTTCAAATTTATATTGTCATTATAATCTTATATGTTTTATATAAAGACGATCCAAATAAACATTTTATAAAATAATAATAAAATCTTGTTCCACACAGTATAAGGAGCCACGATAAGTATAAAAACTTTAAAAAATAACATGCCACATGCCATGCCACATGCCGCTTCGGAAAAAAATAATTTATTTGTTGATTTAAAAAAACACCGCTTGTCCAATTTCGATAAAATTTATATGGGACTACCTGAGATGTATACCCTTTGAAACAAAAAACAAAATTTTCCAAATCGATTCAGGCCTCTTCGAGTAATCGGTGAACATACATAAAAAAAGATTTCGACGAATTGAGAACCTCCTCTTTTTTGGAAGTCGGTTGAAAGCAAAAAACAGGAAAGCATTATGACATAGTATCGATGATGTAACCATAATCGGGTAAGTATTTTATTGCAGTTTGAATTCACTGAAGGTTGTATATTTAAAAATTAATATTTTATAAATTAAGTGAGGTTTATAATATTAATAATTATTAATATAATATTTTATTTATTTATTTTGTCCATTTTGTTCCATCTTTGTCTTAACGCTCTCTAATATTTTCTTAGCTTTCTAGTAACTGTCTAAAAGCCTCCAACATCCAGTTTTAGAAAGAGTGATGTAAGCTTAAGCTTAATAAATAAAAAAAGACAGTTAAAAAAATCCCAATTGATGAACCAGAAAATGAACGAAACTTAACGTAGCCGTTCCATTAGTTTCAATCATTCTAAAATATTTGTAATCATTAGAACCTGTAGTGGGTCTCTACATATACTATATCTAAAAAATATTAAACCCTATAAAACCAACTGAAACCGAGCATACGCGTTTAACGAAGTTTCTCGGTATGGGGAATGAGTGATGTTGCACAAATATTCCGTAAGTATTTAATTTACAAGCAAATTGTTATCTAAGACCAATTTTTATGGTATTTCTCATATTAATTATGGATCAAATTTAAAAGCAACAACCGAGGGTTCAAATTCCACATGCGAAAGGATCATTAAAATTTGGTATCGGCTCAGAAATGTCGGTGAGATCCATGAGATATTAATATCTGAGACGTCAGCTGCTTTACACCTGCCAATAGTCTAATAAAGCCGTCTTATGAACTCTGCTTTTACAAACTTTGTTATACTCAGGGCGTTTCTTCTCGAAGTAATAATACCTTTTTGAAAATCGATTCAGCTGGGAGTAGCGGTGATTTATCGTAGACTAACAAGCAAGACGGCTTATTATATCAGATACAACGCCATAAATAACATACTCGTATCTGTCATGTACAACTTGGAATGTTATGAAACAATTTTGTAATATACAAAAATATAAAAAAGCAAACAATTTTTTGCTTTTTCACTTTACATTATGTATGAATGAAAAAAATATTTTTCGTAATATGCGTATCTATACATATAATAAAACTGTAGAGGTCGAATGTCTGTACATAGAAAAATATACTAAAAACCAAGTAAGAAGAGAAATTATAGAACAAATCCTGCTTATTACCATTTTTTTGTATCTCTGTCTGTTTGTCTGTTTGTACGGGCTAATCTCCGAAACTATTGGACCGATTTAAATGAAATTTTGCATGACGGTACCTTATATCCCCAATCAACATTTTAAATACTTTTCATCCCAGAAAATTAAAGAGTTTCCGTGGGATAGTTAACTTATACAGCTTAGTACACAACAACTTATGCACCTAATTTAGTAAAATTTGGCATGCTGATTTCTTATATTACCGGTACAACAACAGTTTTACTTTTTATCCCGGAAAAAGAACGGTTCCCGTGGGATAGATCTGTTTGTGCTTTTCTAGAGGCGAACTCTGAGTGAGGGTGAGCCGCTAGTCTAAATTATTTTCACTTTAAAACATCCTATCGTTTATTTGTAATATACAATACAAACTTATTAATCTTAATTATGTGTTCATTTAAGAAGGAATTATTTAAAATACTAATATTTCACTATAGATAACCAGGCTAATGAATAGGAATTTTAGTATTTATGACATCATGAGGTCTTCAAGAATTTCTATAGGATAAACATTTGAAGACCGCGTAGCTTGCGAACCTTTTTAGGATACTAATGTTACATTGTTAACCACACTTATTTATTTAAATATTACGCATAAATGTGTTAGGTAAACAAGGGTAATCCTTGAACGATATATCCCATGAATATATAATGTAAATACAAATTGAATTCCTCTTAAGTACCGAATAATACGAAGTAAATCTAAATAGGAATAGCCTACATAGCTTATCATTAGTTTTGCTTAAGGAAATCAAGTATTAATTAAATTTTAAATTATTCTAAATACTTAAGAAAATAAATTGTGTTTGAGATTTTAAATTATTATATAGACGAGTGACTTATATTCACTGTGCTCGGATGCATTGCTAGGTGTTTTTTTGCATTTACAATTTATTGCTTAATTCCAAACTAAGTCAAGGACCAGTTTTTTTCGACTTCAAATTAAGTTTTCAAACATGGTTTACCGGAATAGGAAATAGGACGGTAATGTAACCTCCGGTTAGTGAAAGAATTTACAGAATCGTATCAGTAGTTTCAGAGATTACCCCCAATATTCAAACTTAGCGAAAGTTTTATAGCTCATAAAGTGATAAACTCATTTCCATACGGTTTTATTTTCAACCGACTTCAAAAAGGAGGAGGTTCTCAATTCGACTGTATGTTTTTTTTTTTATGTTTGTTACCTCAGAACTCCGTCATTTATTAACCGATTTGGACAATTTTTGTTTTGTTTGAAAGGGTATACTTCCAGATTGGTCCCATTTAAATTTCAAAAAAAATACCACCCCTAAGGGTGGAAAAACAACTAACGATGAATTTAACCTACTTCTAATTGTCATATTGACTTGAAACTTTGCAAGTATTTCTATTTCCGTTGATAGTACTGTGATTCGGTGTTGTTGACCTGATCTGATGGCAAGGCCAGAAGGTGGATAGGTGGAACTCTTCAACGGCTAATAGTAGATACTTTGAGTTTGGGCTTATTTTGTTTGATTTGACAAGCCTAACATGTTAGAATCCTTACTTTACTACTACTGTCTACACTAAAAAGGGAAAAATAAAAACTTTTTAACAAAAAAATAAAAACCGACTTCAAACAAAAGCACTAAAAAGTGAAAAATAACTGATTGGTAGTTTTCATTTACTATACATACCTAATCAAATATTTTCGAAGTCGGTGTGCTTTGCTTTTTATGGGCTGGGACCGATTTCAAAAATATTTGATTAGGTATGTATTTAATAGGTAGGCTTTAATTGCTTAGCCAAAGCACACCGACTTCGAAAATATTTGATTAGGTATGTATAGTAAATGAAAACTACCAATCAGTTATTTTTCACTTTTTAGTGCTTTTGTTTGAAGTCGATTTTTATTTTTTTGTTAAAAAGTTTTTATTAAAAGTTAGATTAGTCGGGACAATTCCTAGCTTTATTTGATGATAATCTTACCAGCCATAAAGTCACGAACTTATTTCTTAACTAAAATGAGAATTTCATATAGATTTGTATAGTACAATATTTTAAACTTTTAATATGAAACAAGCAGTAATAGTAGCAATAATATTGTATTGGTTATATTGAAATAAAGCTACAATCGGGTACCTAAGAGACTCACAAAAAACAACATAAGCAAGGCTTGTCCTGAAAATATGTAATATTTAGAAAGATTGCTAATAAAAAATTATTCTTTTTACTACAACGAGAGAATGTGGTGAAAGAGTAAAATAAAAGGTAGCAGTGTAACGAGGCGTGGAATCAAAGAATTTAATCGCGATTGTTAGACCAACAGGAAATGGAATATTTTATTACGCCAACTTGCTTTAAAGTTAAATTAACAATTGGCTTTACAGTAATTTATTTTTGTAGTAAGCTGTTTTACGTATTGTCCTATTCTTATCTCTTAAAATCCCATACTAATATTGTAAACAAAAGTTTGTAAAGGTGTGTTTTTATAAAGTGTTGTATAATAAGAACATAGGCTTCTTTCGTCCACCGTATGTACCACGTGAACAGAGCCGCGGCGTTAACTAGTTAAAGAATACTGTGACCACAGACTAACAATAAATAAAAGAGTATATGTGTGTGTGTGTGTGTGCGTCAAATACATGGTAGTGTGTGTAATGTTTTTTTTATTGATTTAATGTTTTTTATGTTGTAAGATTCATACTCCTCCACCCGCGCAATTTTCGTAAAAAGGGGTACAAAGTTTTTGCTTCACGTATTAATATAGAGATACCTAATGAGATATTACTTGGCAGCTTCCTTTTTTTGCGAAATCCTACCCTTTTTCTATGCTCAATACTACTACTAATACTGAACCTGTATTAAATTACAGTCATACTCACTGAGATTAGCTACCTGCGCAGCAGATATTATAGTGCACAAGTGTGCGCAGAAGCTCAAGTGCCCTCTCAATTCCTATAGGAGGACAATTCGACACGACCAGTGAGAGATCAGGCAAAGAACCGACGGTTTTACGTGCTATCAGTAGGTACAGGAGTGAAACATCATCAACTTCCCAACTTTGGGCTATCACTGAGAATTTCTAGACAGAAGTCCAATTACAATTTAGTATTTTTGCACTCGACCCGGGACTCGAAACCCAACTCCAGATGAACAGCCGTACTAGCTAATTTAGCCACTACACCACCGAGGCTGTTATTATAGTAAGTTTAAAAAAGTCAAAAGTCCATATCAATATAAATGATAATGAATCTGCCGGGCTATTTCTAATTAAATATATATTAATGAATTCCAAGGTCAAAAAAGGTATAAATCAATCAAAAGTAATGAAAGTGTTCTCAGTCCAAGGATTAAAAGGTATATTAATTAATTTTCAAGTCTTATCTTCTTATAATATTATTATATTATAGTTTATAAATTTCTAAAAATGAGACCTTTTTATTTTAAATTTAGATCTCAGTAGGTACTATGTCGAATAAACGTTAAAATTACAAACGCATTTTACTCTAGAAGATAACTTTAACCTTATAAAATAGTAGCTTTTGAAGTTCCAATCACTTATATTCATGTCTTCATGTCATACCTAAATGAGTTATTTTTATGGTTTAATAAAAGAATTTATTTGGCTTTTTATGATATAATGTTATTAAGAAGGCGTTATGATATAACATTGGTGGTATCGGAACAATCATCTTAATTACTATTACTATAATTGGATTACTATAAATAATAATAAATGCTACTTATCTTCCGCCAAAAAATCGATGAAAAATAAATTATAGCTCAAAAGCTTTTGCTCTAGCTTATGCTCGTGGTTTTGTTCGTGTAATTTATTAATGTATAATTGCTACGGTTATTGGATTCACAACGTATGGTAGATAAACCTTTCTCAATAAAGAGGTTAATATCAAATGCCAAAATAATTTTTCAAATGTCATTCGTAGTTTCAAAGATTAGTGCGTTCAAGTAAACAAATTACAAAGAATAACAAGATATACATATATATAGTATAGAAATTATGAAGTGGGAGTAAGATTCGCACACCGAACTTTTCGTACCGCGACACTACGGTATTACAACTATCAATAAAATAGAATTTAATATGATTAAAATAATGACCTCCTTTGATGTGTTTTTTTACGAAAATATATTAAATACTATTATCAACAGACTCAATTTAAAACATGTATTGAGTTTGAACTAAAACCGAACAAAATTAAAAGTAAACACTAACCAACTTAATTTCTTGCATGAAATTATAATTTACTAGCGACTCACCCTCGCTTCGCTCGGATTCGTCCCTAGGTTGATTCCCCATACAAACTTTTATACCCATTTATACCCCCTTAAGGGATGATTTCCGAGATTAAAAGTTCAATTCAAGTTCATCTAAATCGGTTTAGTAGATCCAGAGATTACCCCCTACAAAGTCACAAACTCACAAACTTTACCTCTTTGTAATATTAGTAAAGACTTATTAAATGTATGCGGAAAGCAAATAACATCACTATTTTTACTTCTCCCTCACTGAAGTAGGTACGTGGAGATACCAGGACTACTTACAATAATGAAAGTATATTTAAAATTATTTTTAGTATGTATTGCTAGCAACTTCAAGCGAAATAATTAATTTCATGTACTTTACTATCATAAATTCATCCAGTACGTACTGGATGCATTTAAATTTATAAACTCATATAAACTTTTATCTTCTAACATACAGGGAATATTCTTTCCAAGAATCTTATAATAATCTAACGTATGCTAGAAGAATTATTTTATAATACATTTAAATCTCAATATGAAATCCAATATAATATACTATACCAAATTTTTAATAATACATAATATTCTTTAGTTCAAAGCATAGAGGATAAGCGGAATCGCTTAAAAGGAGTGTCGAGCACAATAGACTTTCTTCATACTGAGAAAACGTGGGCGATCCTTTGTATATTGTTTATGGTTCGGACAGGCGGTATTGGTTTATTGAGGAACTATGTATGCCCGCGACCACGTTTATATTGCATTGTCGTAAACAATCTAGATAGATTATAGACAATCTATATAGATGCTATAAACTAGATTGTCTAAATTATAAGAACTAAATATCTTTAAAGAAGAAATATTCATATATAAAGGTCAAATCGTAATGCAAGGCAGAGTTTTATTTTCTTAAAATTCTTTCATTGCAAACATACAACATAAATAGCGAAAAAGTATTTTTCTTGTGTACAATTGACAATAATGACATTAATAGAGTATACTAGCATTGCCCGCGGCTCCGCCCGCGTTCAGATGACATAAAACTAAATTCTTAGGTTTTACATATTAGTATACTCTAATATTGCAGTTTTTGTATTTTTTCTCAGAAATGAAATATTTTTCCGCAGTAAAAAGTTTCCTATATGTTGACCCGGATAACCAGCTACCATCATACCAAATTTTATCAAAATCCCTCCAGTGGTTTTTCCGTGATGCGGTATGCGGATGACAGACAGACAGACAGACAGACAGACAGACAGACAGACAGACAGACAGACAGACAGACATGCGGACAGGCGGACAGGCGGACAGGCGGACAGGCGGACAGGTGGACAGGCGGACAAGCGGACAGGCGGACAGGCGGACAGGCGGACAGGCGGACAGGCGGACAGGCGGACAGGCGGACAGGCGGGCAGGCAGGCAGACAAAAATTCTAAAAACTATAGATTCGGCCTCTGTGTCGATAATAATGTCTATTGCAATAAGATTTTACAAAAAATATTTAATGTACAAATTCGGCTTAGTTAGAATTTTATTACATGTATAGATTCTAAAATATTATGTACAAACACATATTCGTGCCAATTTCATAATATGTAAAGAATACACGATAAAATGTGGATAGCTCCGTCCTTATGATACCACGTTCTAAACCGATCTGTATTTGAAATAGGAAAATATGTATTTATGAAGCATTCAAGTTTTCTTTTGTGGCATATTTTATTATACTGAATCATGCCTGCATTTCCTGTTTCATTTTTAGGACTCCATAACCAAAAGGCAATAACAGAACCCGTATTATTTTCTGAAAGCCCCTTTGCCTGTTTGTCTGTCTCTATATATTTGTCTTTACTAGGCTTATAGCTAAAATTTTAGTAAGTAGTGTCTTATGTAAGCCACTAAAAAGTCAAATCATAATAATTAAATAATGGGGAAGACACTCCATGCCATCATCTTTAAATAGGTCTCTAAAATTGTAAATAAATATTTTTATCGATTTGTTTGTTGCTTCCTTGATTCAATGGTTGTTTAATTATAAGCTTTTTGATTCATTAATATTAATCCGCTGACATTCTTCTCCTTGAGTAACGCTTTCCTTTTGATCCTTCGAATTAAAAAGATTTTCAACTAAAACAACAAAAGTACAAAACATACGAGTATGTATTTTTCCATTAGGTTAGTATAAACATTAATATTTAACGATAAGTCTACCATAAATTATCTAAGCAAAGATATCGTATTCACGTATATGGTACAAAGTATTAGATTTGTTAACAATAATTCATTTCCACATAACCTTTAGTTAAAACAAGATTGAACCTTTACCTAACATAAAAATGATAACGTAATTTTTGTTTCTATAAAATTTGACTATAGGCTTCAAATATCGGGCCCTCGACGTCAAACGAAGAAGTTCACAGGCCGCAAGCCTTAAGGGCTTTTAAAACCTTTGAGATTCACCAATGCCATGCTTAATTGCGTGCAGTACAGCTATACTGATTCAACAGCGTTCTTGCCTTAAGAGTTCACTTAAACACTCAACGATTCTGACATCAAAGAAAACACATTCTTCGATTTCGTAAAAAATTCTTTTCGTATTCGACATCTTGATGTTGACCTACTTATTAATTTTATAATAATAAAATTTAAAATAAAATTTTTAAAAACTCTTGAAAAAATATATTTAAAAATAAAAAAATATATACATTTATATAATTGTTGACTTGATTATTGGCTAAAGGATTGTAATCCTTATACTTATACCCAAGTTATGATTATCATAACTTGGGTAAAGTATAAGGATTACAATCTTTAGTTTCATGAAAATCAAAAGATTATTCTACAAATTAAAAATAAAAAACCAAGAAAAGTTAAAAACCGATTTTTTGCAAATATCTTGAAAACTTTGAGGTTATTGTAAAAACTGTTATTTATAAAAGTTGTAGATTTTTACTAGACCTACAACTTTTATGGAAAACATTTTTCGATAGAACGTCACAGTAAGCCGGAAATCGAAAAATAAAATATTTTTCAACGCTTTGCTTACCCCCATTTCTCGAGGGTAGCTGGGCAGAGGGGGCATTTTACGAATATGTATTCCTTATAAATACCTGCTAACATTTTAAAATAATAAAACTTCAGGGTTTTAATATTTTGTTCCCAAACCGAATTCCGATTGGACTAATAGTAGAGTATAAATTATAAATGTTAAGAATATATTTTTTATTAACCGACTTCAAAAAAAGGAGGTATCAATTCGACACGTATGTATGTAATAGTCACATAATCTATTAGGGCTTCCAAACAAATATACAATATTTTATAGGTGTATGTTTTTAAGTATGTCTGTCCACGCATTTCTCCGAAACTAGTTGTCGGATCGTGATCATTCTTTTTTTTTTGCTTACATTTATTTCAACTTAGGGAATAGTAAAAATTTTATCGAAATTAGTTCAGTAGTTTTCATGATATGGACTAAGACTTGTAATTAAAACTGAAATAGTTTTTGTTATTTCTACTTATTACAAAAACTATTTCAGTTTTACTTAAAACTACAAATTATCAAATAAAAAAGTAATTTAAAAAATAAAACGACGTCAAAAAATACAAAAAAAATATAGATAAAAAAGTAAGTATGTCTAACAATGTATTAAAATTTAAAAATCATGAAGTCGGCCAACGATTGAAAATCATCCACGGTAGGTACTCTATTTAGTAACATGTATGTAATAACGATTCCCACCGGCAATATTTGCCACAGGTAATGAAGGCCGACGTCTGCACCTAACTAGCTCTCATTCAAGTCATTCGCCGGAACATTAGATCAGTCCAAATTCTAGAGCCATTCAAAAGTCCTCATTATGAGTATGCAAAGATATGCTTTATTCCTCTTGATCTATTTTCATAGCTTGTGGATTCAAGTAAAATCTTATTCAGTAATATTTCTCTATAGCGTTATAGTTAATATAAATTACGATATACATATCGCATAAGTATTTATACCCTTTTAACATATTTTACAGTAATAAATTATAAACATTACACTTTAAAATTTTCATACCTTGTTTTATTATGGAAGTTTTTAGAAGCATGCCATTACATTTTTTTTAGTATTTTTGTAAAAGGTAAAATATTAATACATAATAATTTGCCTATCTAAGCAAATGGGAAAGATCCAACATTTTTTGAATAAAAACAGAGATTTGTACTTACATTATGTCGTATGACGTCGAATCATTGTAAGAAAATGCATTATCCTATTGATAGTTATATTTTAAGTAGTAAACTCATGACGTTCAGTAAAAAATTGTAATAATTTAATGCTGAATAAAATTTATTTTGAATTTGAATAAGAAGCTTTTAATGGAACGTGAAATAGTAGTAAGAAAGAAATCTAATAAATACCGAAGACATAATGGACTACTATGTCAGAAAGTATAATTATGTTTATAAGAAAAATCGGTTATGCATCTCAATGCATCTAGTTTTTGGGACATAGTCATTTAGAAGATTCGTTTATACTACGTTGTTAATGTAATGGGCCATCTGTTTAAACTAAAATATGAAATTTACAAAAACCAGAGCAAGAGCTTATATATATATATATAATTGCATAAAAATTATATTATAATTTTGCTTGTTTTAAAGACAGCGTAATGGGAAAGACTATTTTTTTTTAATCCTTTTAACATTTTGTCAGATGAAGCTATTTTCCATGTGACAGCAGTATCACGTTCATAATAATTTATCTTTGTAAGCAAAAAGATCCTTCATTATACACTTTTAATAAATGTATAGAAAATTCTCGTTGAAAAGGAAAAGCAGAAATAGTTAGAATATTTTCCACTCGGTTCAGAGAGATTTTCACGAAAGGATCATTCAACGTAAATATTTTATGCCCGAATACAGTAAATATTTTACCCTTTTTCTAACTAAAATCCCTTGGTATTTATAACTTTTTCGATATACATATGTTACTACATACTTTTTAATGGTTATCATCAATCTGGTAAACATTTCATAAAGACATATTTAACATATACTGGTAAATACAATGTACATATATTATATACATTGATTCTTCAAGTAATTAATAAAAAAAAAACAAGTTTTAATCAAAACATTGAACTGTTATAAGCGAGAATCCAAACTACTATGCGTCATCACAAACTAAGAGGTACTTGGCTATACATCGTAAGAGGAGTCTATGAATTGCACTCGATTGCAGTGCGGAGGCAAGAAATATTGCACTTTGTGTTAAACACGCGTTAAAATATTACGCGTACACAATGACTTAAGGATAGACACTAGACATGCTCAAGGATAAGAGAAAGATTTTTTTTTTCAAAATATACAATATACATATCATAATCGTATAATTTAATTGATATTTATTTTGTATTTCTTCTCAGAAATAAGATATTTTCCCGCAGTAAAAAGTATTCTATATGTTGACCCGGATAACCAGCTATCATAACACCAAATTTCATCTAAATCTGTCCAGCGGTTTTCTCGCGATGCATTCCCAGACAGACAGGCAGACAAAAATTCTAAAAACTATAGATTTGGCCTATATATCGATAATAATGGTTATTTTAATAAGCTTCTCCAAAAACTTTAATGACTCAATTTTATTATACGAGTATGTATAGAAAAATAAAAGTTTTATTATTTGCCTGCATGTAGGTACTTATTTGCATGATAAAGACGTAAGTATCTTTTAAGTTATAATAAAAATAAGATAAGATAAAATGAAATATTACAATAATACAATGATGTTTGTCCATCACGTATTTGGTTAAAAGTTTGCTTTAATAAAAAATCTCGTTTAATAAAAAAATATATATGCAAGAAGACGAGGTAAGTTAAAGGAAATGTTTGACTTCTACTAGTAGTAGGTATTTTAAATGAACACTTTTTTGAAAATTCTTAATGTTTTTTTTTGTTAACCAATGGAAGAAATCTATAGACAAAACTGGTACTTGTCGTATATTTTTACGTAAAATTAAATAAAAATGTCACAGACTCGAACCAGAATCTGTAAAAATTCTTATTTCTGAGGGAAAACACAAAAACTGATTAGACTAAAACCACGTAAAAACCAGGGCTCGGAACCGGTTTAAAAAAACTTTTAATTTTGATAATGTAATGACTAATTCATCGCTCGTTCATTAACTAGTTAATCAAAATAAACGGTTTAATAAACCGATATAATAATAGTTAACGGTCATTCTTAGAGAAAAGTTAGACTGTAGGCTAATTTAGGTTTTGATACCGTTTAATTCATTCATAAGTAGGAAACATACATGTATCATTTTATTAAGCAATTCATCATTAACAAATATTCACCAAAATATGTAAATACAAAAAACTCATTTTAACCGGCTAATTTCGATCATGGGACTTAAATTTGTCAATAATCATTTTCCGTGTTTTAACTGCTTAGAGAACGTAACCAAAACCTTGAACCGAAAAGCCTTGGAGTCCGAGTGAATTGAACGGGTTTGCGAGCACTTTCCAAAAAATATAGTTAAGTAACTTACAAAATAAAGTAAAAAATAATTATAAATAGCTTCTGTTAAAAAGCTATTGCTACTGCATATGCTGCAGACGTACTATTTTGAATTATTATTTTTGATGTAAAATCGTTACACTTTCCACTACGCGACAATACATACTAAAATGTACAACCTCAGAATTTCGTTTTTAGCTAATCTATACATATAATAAAATTCTAACTGAGCCGAATCTGTACATGAAATATTTTTTGAAAAATCTTATTAAAATAGACATTATTATCGATACAGAGGCCGAATATATAGTTTTTAGATTTTTTGTCTGTCTGTCTATCTGTTATCGCATCACGGAAAACCCACTGGACGGATTTTGATGAAATTTGGTATGATAATAGCTGGTTAACCGGGTCAATATGTAGGATACTTTTTATCGCGGGAAAATATCTCATTTCTAAAAAAAAATACAAAAACTGCAATGTAAGAGTATACTAATATGTAAAACCTAAGAATTTGGTTTTTGCCGCGAGCAATGCTATTTTTGTTTTGAGCCGCGGGCAATGCTAGTATTAAATAAATCATATAAAAATCTACTTTATATTACTAATTTTTTTATTAATCAGAGGTATAAATATTTCAATAAATTATAGTCCTATGTAATGACTTTCATATAAATATTTGTACATAACTACAGATTATATTTATATAATATCAAAGTAATAGATGTTATTTTAAGCATTTTGCTTCGCGTTCGTTGCAATCTGCCGTGTCGCGGTTTTCACATTACAGCCATTTGCTGTTCTCTTAACGACATAATAAACGCGCAGTTTGTTTTGTGACCCTTAACGTGGTTTATATAAAAAAAATCGTTTATGTTTACCTTAATCTGTAATTATATTTTTAATTTAGATACATTTAAATAAATCTAGAGATAATATACCTATTAATTATTTCGTTATAACATCCAATATTATATCGTGACTAACCCGAGCAAAGAGAAAGTCGCTAGTAACATATAAATATATGTAAAATAAAGATATTATGTTTTATATAAAAATTAAAAAAGACATAGCCATTTCAGTTGTAAAGCCAGTATTAACATATTTTTTTACTCTAATTAATTATTTCTGTTTTCAAACATTCATCGATTTATTCTGTCTAAGAATCTTTGACAATGAACATCAATCTTGAAGCATGGTGTTCATATATTTGAATATGTATAAATATAATAAAATGTAATTAATATAATATGTATATCCATATATGTAAATACTATTTTTAAAATAATTATAGGTTTACAAAATTAAAAACCCACGCGATTAAATAAACGTAACGAAGTAATTAGAGCGAATCATATAAACTCATACTCGAAGATTTTACCACTTTCTAGTTTCATCATTAAATTAGCTCGATAGTATCAAGTTGTTGCATTATCATTAAACTCACAAAGTTGTAAATCGTTTCGACGATTAAAACTAGTTTAAAATCGATTCCTTAAATATCATTGATTCAGTACAAAAGAACCTCATGATGATGTCTTCCTGAATGATTTAAGGAACAGCAGCTAACCTCACTAAGAATAGCCGTAGACTGAGACATTGTAGTGCACAAGTATTCGCGGAGACACAAGTACACTCTCTATTCCTGTCCCTCTCATACTCCGGTGAGAGTGAGACGACTACTCGACACGACCAGTGAGAGATCAGACACAAGACCGGCTTTATTCGAACCGGCGCGCGCCCAGGATTCGAACCCAAGACATGCTAGCCACTAGACTACCGCGGCATTAAAGATAAGCTAATAATACAAGCATATTTAAAATGGTCTAAAATCTAAAATATATAACCCTTCTGACAATCTTATGTAATACAGTATATTTTACTTGTATTTCAATAACGCCGTGTTCCTCTTTTGCTATTATAGATTCAGTTGAGCTTTTAGAGTTAATCCATTCAGGTGTTGGAACTTGGGGTTTAATCATACAGTACCCACCATTTGCTTCGGAAAAATATGTCCTTGTTATTCGAGATAAGCTGTAGATGATGAGACTTGTATTATTTTGATTTTTAAGAAAAAATATTGAAATCCATACTCATATTATAAACTAGCGGCTCACCCTCGCTTTGCTCGGGTTCGATACTAGAAAAATAAAAACAATTCTATCCCATAGGAACCGTAAATTTTTCCGGGATAAAAAGTAGCCTTTGTATTATTCTGATGTATGAGCTATATTATTGTAAAGTTTCATTAAAATCCATTCAGTTTTTGCGTGAAATAGTGACTAACATCCACACATCTTTACATACAGACATCCAGACATTCTCACAAACTTTGGCATTAATGACATTAGTAGTATGTGAAAATAACCGCTGAAGACATTTTGATGAGCAAGACTATAGATTGTTAAAAATATTAATCATCGACATATTATTATATACCTGATATGAATAAAAACAATGATGAACCCCTTTCACCTTAGAAAATATACTTAAATATTTTCCTACAAGATAAAAAATAGAAAACACCGCTACAAATAAAAATGGGACTGCAGGAAACGGGAGCGCAAGAAAAACTGTTCTAAGATGTGCTCTAAGAAAAGACTGTTTATTTTATTTCAAAGATCATATTCAATTACAATCTTAATTTCTCTGCTATTTCAGTAGGATAAGATTTCTTTTTATGTATAAAACTAGCGACTCACCCTCGCTTCACTCGGGTTCGTCCCTAGCTTGATTCCCAATACAAATTTTCATCCCCATTTTCATCACCTTAAGGGATGATTTCTGGAATAAAAAGTATCCTATGTCCTTCCCAGGATCTCCAACTACCTTCTTACCAAATTTCGTCTAAATTTGTTTAGTAGATCCAGAGATTACCCCCTACAACGTCACAAACTCACAAACTTTACATCTTTATAATATTAGATTGCTAAAAAATGCATAATCAACAAGCGATTTACTCTCACTTCGCTCGGGTGCATTTCAAGCAGTACACTGTGTTACATTTCAGGTCATAGTCTACTGGTATACTAAACTTCATCCAAATCCGTCCAGCCGTGTCAATGTGAAGAAGTAATAACCATAAAAATAAAAAAATAATAAAACAATATACATTTTCATTTATATCCTAAAAACTTATCGCGTGACAAGAATTTAGTATGATTGATTTATCATTAAAAATCAAACATATTACTTTCTATTAAGATTAGAATTTAAGTTACTATGAACTTCATAATCTGACATTCTACTTTATTTATGCAAACACAATAGGCAATATCGAGTGTTACTGTTTTTAAGCATAATCATCTATTAAAGTACCTCGATTTAATTGCAGTTCTAGGATAAGACCTCGATAACTTAACAATATCTGATATTTTTTACTTTGAACCAAATAAAGATAATTAGCAAAAAAAAAAGTTGAAGTTCTGCGACTTCAGGCTCCGTTTTAACTTTGTAGCATTCATTTTCATTCCACTTCTATTCTAGTAATATGCGGTAAAAAAATATAAAACATTAGGAAAAAATGTCCTTCGCTCTTTAAAAACTGTGACGCAGTTTTTTACGAGTACGTTGGTTGAGACACACTTACCGTCTGTTTTTAAATCGTACTTAAAAGGAAAGAGCTAAGGGTAATAAATGCACTAATTATTTATCTTTTAACTTTTCTTTGAGTACCGTCTTCTTCGTAAAAAAAAATGTTTGTTTTATGTAAATAACTATTTCATATTCTATAATATTGTCTTTGTGATTTAATTTAACAAAATCAGCTCTGATAAGGTGGAAATTTTCACTAATATTTTTTTTGACTCGCTATGGCATTTTTTAGTAAATATCTAATGTAAAGTCGTCACTTACTCTGGAAATAGTATCCTTTTTTTTTTGTTGGGGGACCAATCTATAATATAAAAATGAATCGCTGAATGTGTTGGTAAGCGCGGCTGGATTGCCGAACGCTGATGAGCCCCCTCACCACCACAAGGCGAACACACAACGGAACTAGGGACGCGCCTGAGCGAAGCAAGGGTAAGTCGCTAGTATATTGTACATTATTTTTAGTATGATGTATACTTACGTTCCCAAAATTATAGCTAAACTTTTACAATATAAAAGTGTAACAAGTAATAATACTTCGTTTTATTAAGATACTTAAAATTTATCATAAAGGATGATCCATCTCTTTTCATGTTTTATAAGGTAGGTACTTTAAGAAAAACAACTTCATAATTTTTACAACTTTCCTTAAAAATAAAACCACCCAAATATTGCAAAATATTTTCAAATCCGTTTTTGAAATCTCTTTTCATTTCACATTCTTTTGGTATTTAGTGTTTTGAGATAAACATTTAATCAAGTCAAACTTATGTTTTTACTATATAGTTAATTTAATTAATTAAATTTATAGAGTGCGCACCTAAACTTTTGTTAAAAATAGAAACAAGAATGAAATATAATACTTTCTTAGATTTACGCGAATATTTCAAATTTTAAATAAAACTATCTTTTCGAATTTTTTCGCGAATTTATTTTGATTTTTGGTTCCCGACGTTTCGAATGCTTTACAGCAATCATGGTCACGGGAGAGACTGAGGTGTTAGATGTCTCAAAGGAATTATATAGTTGTTACAGACAGCCTACCCACAAATAACAAAATGAATTCAAATGTTGAAGTTGCTACGACGCTAACAAAAATACCGCAATGCCTTGTACGAAATAAGTGTTTATTAAAATCCACTTTGCACTTATTACGCTCCATAAATTCTTTCGAATTCTCTCTCTAATTGCATTACATGCCTTCGCGTAGTAAAATAACATTACACGTATATCATGTATCCTAAAGAAAATTTTCATAAAATGACGTACAAAAATTTTTTAACCGACAAAAAAAAACAAAAATACAATAGCAATAAGATAAATTAATTTGCCATGAATTAAAACTGAGCGAGAAAGCAAACAAAAGCAACTTCATAAAATGATTTTCATGAATTATTCTATAAAAAATTGGTCATTACTATGAATGGACTACTTTTTTTTAAAGGTAACAGACGATGTTTGAGGCCCTAAGATGCGACGGGCATATTGTTATTAAAAAATCTGACTTTTCAAACCATTGTTTTTTTTCCTTCTCCTAAATAATAACTTTTTTCGAATAAATATTACATGAATTCATTGTATAAAAGATATAAAACTTTCTTAACACTAAAACGGAAGGCTTATCTGGTACTTGGTAGCGTAAGAAAATGTCAAGGTTGAGTAACTTGATTTATTTTCCGCAGATATTTTTCTCATAGTCGGCATTTCTTTAGAAAACCCGAAAAATAATCATATTAGTATTTCAGAAGATAAGTTACAAAGTAAAGTCTATGTATGTATAAGTACGCTATCTCATTAATACGATAGTTATTTTCAAAACTGCCACGTTAATATTAAACACACATAGTGACATGTTTATATATATACTAAAAATAAAAACAGTTGCTATAAAATTGTAAAGACATCTTGTAAAAGCTCCCAGGTGTGTTATATAAGCTGATATAGTGCAAATACATCAGCACTTGCGGGGAAACACATTTTACTAGAAACATTTAATTTTTTTATTTATACTAATATTATAAAGAGGCAGAGTTTGTTTGTTTGAACGCGCTAACCTCAGGAACTACTAATACAATTTGAAAAAATATTTTTGCATTAGGTAGCCCGTTTATTGAGGAAGGCTCTAGGTTATATATCATCCCAGAAAAATGTACGGTTCCCGTGGTATAGATTTTTTGTCTAGGGATTAGATGTTTTGGTCTAGGGACGAACCCGAAGCGAAGCGAGGCTGAGTCGCTAGTTTTGAATATAATGAAAGCTTATATTATATTATAGTAAGCACGAGCTAATGAAAAAGTATAAAACAAAAGGAAATGCTTTCACATTTTAACAAAATATATGAATAATTAGATAATTTTTATGCCTATTTTTTTAATTAAGGTACCTACTCGTATCGTGTTATTAACAGATTCAAAATAACTGTCTGTATAGTTATTCTATAAGATCTTTTATGTAATACGACAGCTGAATCCGCACTTATAGTTCAAACAACTGTATGAAATATATTCGCGGATTCAGTAGACTTAGAAACTATTAAATTATATATTTATGTCAAACAAAACACGCATCTACATTTTTTCATTCTTAAGATGGTGAGGTCTGAGTTTGTCATTGGACGCTTTATGATGTATATTAATAGTATATTTAAAATTTCAGAGAAATAGTAAACGTAAATCATAAAATCTGCTTGTCGGTTGAGTACTGTTTCTCACGATCTATCCATATATGGATCCATTAATGGATGATTAAACTTGAGCTCTAGGTTCTACATATATAAGATTTTCCTGAAACATCAAAAAAATTTAACAACATTCCCTGGTCACAAACGATATAATATGTACATATTATATTCTAGATTGCATCATGTAATTAAAGTAAGTATATGAAGCCAGCGTTTGTACATTTGTATTCGCAAGATGCATCCAGAGTCTGTCTGTATGATAATAGAGTAGAACGTTGAGCATAATTGTAACATTACATATAGGACATTAAGTTAGTCGGAAACAAAGGAAATTCTCATTTACACGAACGTTGAATGAGCAAGTAAATATAGTCCAACTTAGATCTATGATATAAGTATAATATGACGGGAAGGCAAACATTTCGCCCTCACAATAAATATAAAACAGCAATAATGTAGTATAAACTGTCAAAATTCAAAATTTGAAATATTTTATTCAGCCTTAAATTATTACAATTTTTTACTGAACGTCATGAGTCTACTACCAGTTCGGTACCAGTTGTCATGTTATTTACTTAATATAATGGCGCCTACACACTTTGCAGGTAACAGTGAGCCTAATGTAATTGTCCTCTGGCAATATCTATCTATATAAATAAAAATGGATCATCGAAATGTATGTACGTGCATAACTTCGGATCGACTGCACCAAATTGGATAATTCTTTTTCTTTGTGTTTGTTATTGTCAGGAAGTTTTGTATGGAAGAAAATTAAAAGTTTTTTTTAATTATTTTTTTTTTAAATCTCATGATAAGAAAAGTGAGTGAGTGAAATAGTTTTTATCCTTCTATTCTATGTCCTTCCAAAGGGTCTCAAACTATCTTCTTACCAAATTTCATCTAAATCGGTTTAGTACATCCAGAGATTACCCCCTATAACGTCACAAACTCACAAACTCACAATCTCACAAACTTACAAACTTTACCTCTGTATAATATTAGTATAGATGACACAAATACATAATTTGAAAAACATCTTAACAGAGAAAGTATTTTCATTTCTCTAAATGGTAGTCTTAGTTCGTTGCTAAACTGCATTGAACAAAATACAAACTAAGCACTTAAGTTCTTCGGAAATTCTGGCTCGCACTATTAATTTAAGGAAAAATGTGTCATGCAATATTTTTAAAGAGACCTTTGAAAATAGAACATATTATTATTATCTGTACATATAATAAAATTGTAACTAAGTCGAATCTGTACATTAAATATTTTTTGGAAAATCTTATTGAAATATACATTATTATCAATACAGAGACCGAATCTATTATTTTTAGAATTTTTCTCTGTCTGTCTGTCTGTTACTGCATCACAGAAAAACCACTGGAGGGATTTTGATGAAATTTGGTATGGTGATAGCTGGTCATCCGGTTCAACATATAGGATACTTTTTACCGCGGGAAAATATCTCATTTCTGAGAAAAAATACAAAAACACAAAATCTGCATTGTAAGAGTATACTAATATGTAAAACCTAAGAATTAGGTTTTTGGTCATCTGAACGCGGGCGGAGCCGCCGGTAATGCTAGTTTAATATAATGAATTAAATGTAAAATTTTAATTAATTACACCTGTATCCTGTTCCGGGCTTAATAATTTAATATCTTCAATACATTTTACAAAAAAATAAATTATATAATTTATTTATATAAAATTTATTTATTTTTATAAAATTGTATCTTCCATACATTTTGAAATTTAATTTAAATCATATCTAATTGCAAGCATACATGAATTTAAAATATTATAACTTAAGAATAAGTAAGAGGTAAAATTGTATAAATATTTAATTTGTTCGAGCATCCTATGTTTACGCACTTTTATGTACACATAGGTAACACTTGCACACACAAACAAACAAATACACACACACATGCACACACACACACACACACACACACACACACACACACACACACACACACACACACACACACACACACACACACACACACACACACACACACAAACACACACTTTTACATGTAATTTATTCTAAGTTTTAATTTTGTTTTCATTCTGTTTGTTGATATTCTAGTCTTGATGGATGAGCGGGGCACCCAGTAGTACGGGTTTATCCCTAGTACAGGGGCCCTTGCGACTAGCTTGGAATGTAATCTTTAAGACAATAAAAGTATTTTTATTTATTTATTTTTTTATTTTAAGATTTACCTACGTATATTAGCGATATGATATAAACTCATAGTTACTAAATGTCGTTTGTTTTACATACATTTTTTTTTTAAAGATAAATTAATATTCCGTAGAATTTCTTTACTTAACTGAACGACAAATAGCTCCCCCGGAAGCAATGACGGTTGCGCCTCTGGCAGTACTGTGAGTTCCATTGTTCAGAACAAAATAAGATTTTATTTGAAACATTTTACTATATATTCCTTTCTTTTAATTACAGCTACTTATGTATATTCTTTGAAGATAATAATATTCTGTTACAGGTACATATCTAATGTCAATGTCCCTTATTCGTATTTCCCTATTCACGATAAAAAATATAGGCAAATATAATATTTTTATCTAATAACTAGCAGAAAACTACAAAAAAAATCTGTATGAAAAGTAGGTTTTTTATACAAACTTTCATCCCCTATTTTACCCCCTTATAGGATGAATTTCGAAAAATATTTATATACACGTATTTGTTTAATTGTATTGAAGAGCATAAATACCAAGTTTCAACTAATTCTGATTATATATATATATATATATATATATATATATATATATATATATATATATATATATATATATGATGTTCTCCTAGCCTTTCCGGCCACGGCGGCCAATCTCATTGAGATTAGCCAACTGCGCAGGAGATATTATAGTGCACAAGTGTACGCGCAGACACAAGTGCACTCTCTATTCCTATCACTTTCATACTCCGGTGGGACGACCACTCGACACGACCGGTGAGAGTTAAGGGGCAGGACCGACGGCTTTACGTGCTCTCCGAGGGGCGTGGGTGCAATACCGCCAACTTCCCAACTATGGGCTGTTACTGCGGCTTACTAAATAGAAAAACTCAATAAGTAAACTTAGCCCTACTCGGGACTCGAACCCAGGACCTCCGGATGTGCAGCCGTATATGCCAGCCACTACACCACCCAATCAGTTATAGTTACTGGTAATTATATATTGTATACTTGCTATTTGTAATTTTGCGTGCAATCACTTTTATCGCTATGATATAAATTGCAATATAAAATTAAATTTTATGCAATGCCAAGCAAACGCTGCCTTCCTCGCTTTTAAAATTACTCTACCGTAAACTTATTTCTTTATGGTATTTTATTTTTATATAGTTTCTTTTATCATTTCAAAGCAGTTTGTAATTATTTTATAAAAAAAAATTATGCTATGCCAGTAAATAAAACAGCTTAAGCAAGTTTTAGCCCTCTAGACTCTATCGCGTGGGAAACCATATAATATGTAAATAATATAATTATATATACATAATTTCCCAACTTTACAGTCAATTTCCAAAAAAGCTTTTAATTATTAAGAGATAAAAACTATATTTATATATCTGAAATATATTTATGATGTACTTCCGAATAGCCCACACCTCCGATTAATCAGAATTTTGGTATATGGATTTCGACGTGCTGATAACGATTATGTTATTCAAAATACGCGCATTTTCAAGTGACTTTGATCACTTTCACTTATAGAATCGCGATATCTTAGGAATGGTTATCACCATCGATGAAGGTGGTTTATCATCCCTTATGGAAAAAATATTACGATCATTTTAGTAGATAATATTATAATCTACAATGTTTGTCTGAACTATGTTTTTGATGAAATGATGATAAAACCTACCGTGTTCGAAAAAAATCCAAATAACCGAAAATGTTGAACTTGACCTTGAATATTTTTTTAGCACACATGGGATCGATGGGCACTTTTAACACTATTTCTAATGGTGTACCCAAGGTCTACTGAAATTCAGCTCTGTGGGAGTTTTTTTAATTATATTGTTTTTCATCACTACATAGTATAAAACAAAGTCGCTTTCTCTGTCCCTATATCCCTATGTATGCTTAAATCTTTAAAACTACGCATCGGATTTTGATGCGGTTTTTTTTTAATAGGTAGAGTGATTCAAGAGGAAGGTTTAAGTATATAATTTGTTTAGTTTTTGTATACATTGGCTAAAATATAACGATATTTGTTGGAGGTGTCGGAAAAAATAAGAGTCTGGGAGCTTTCAATGAAAACGCTGCCTAAACCCTTTGAGATATAACAAAATAATGTATAATGGAATTGTGTATTTTATATAGGTCTACAGAAAAGTCCGCGATGGCATATGTCTATCTCTTAAGGATAACATACTATATCCATTTTAATTTAAAACGTACCTAGGGACAAACCCGAGCGAAGCGAGGGTGAGTCGCTAGTATCTACAGTGGCGTGCAAAAAAATCGGGCCACCTAGAGAAAATGGACAAACTTAAGATATGATATTTTATTATTAATTTTGTTATTATATATGGGTAGCTGTATACCCTAGGTACCTAAATCAATAATCGTTGAATAATTTAAATAAAAATTATTGCTCGAAAATAGAGGAAAATCAAATTTAATGATTTTTGCGAGTTTGGTATAAAAATGTAAGCCGCGAATTAATGGGAAAATTAAAAGATTTCGATTGGTTTTATGATTTTTAATAATGCGTATTACCGCCTCTATTTTTAATTACAGCTTTTAATCGGTTTTTCAGAGATTTGACACACTTATTTAGATAATCTTGTGTAATAGACTCACATTCTTCCAATAAGACGCTTTTTAATTCTTGAATGTTGCTCGGGACTACTACGCGACTTCTAGCTTTTCTTTTGAGATGGTCCCATACATGCTCTATCGGATTGAGGTCAGGGCTTCGCGCTGACTAGGCAATAGTAGACACTCCGACCTCTTGAAGATACTGCCTTACTGATGGAGCAGTGTGTGGGCGAGCCTTATCTTGTAGGAGTAGAAAATCTTCTCCAATGAACCCAGTAAAAGGCATCACATGATCTTCTAAAACCTCCGTTATATACCTAGCGGCTGTAAGGGATCCATATTCTATGAATATAAGCTCGGTTTTCGCTTCGTAACAGAATCCTGCCCAAAACATAACTGAGCCCTCTCCATATGACACTGTTTCCCGCATAGTGCATGGTGCATATCTTTCACCTGGTCGCCGGTAAACAAAATTACGGCCATCGGCACCATGCAAACACATTCTGCTTTCGTCAGTAATAAGAACCTTCTTCCACTGCTCCAAATTCCAATTCACGTGATCTTTGGCAAAAAGTAATCTTGCAATACTCACCCCTGCACATCGAAATGTGCAGGGGTGAGTTTGGGACCAGTTGCGGACTTGCGTGGCGTCAGGGAAGCGGCTCTAAGTCGGCGCCTTACTGTCCACTCGCTAACATTAACACCTCTCACTTCTTGAGATTTTTCGAACGTCAACCCCTGTGCGATGACGATTTCTTAGAGCTGATGACACAATAAATCGATCATCACGCTCTGATGTGGCTCTTTGTCGGCCGGAACTATGTCGTCGTACAAAGCCACCAGTCTCTATGTAGCGTTTGTACACTCTCTGGACCGTAGAACGGCTCACAGAAAAAGCTTGAGCCACTTGACGTTGACTTTGTCCAGTTTCAAGCAAAGTCACAATTCGAGATGATTCAGCCTCGGTCAGATCCATCTTGCAGTATTTCTAATAATCGCAGATCAAAGTAGAAGTGTCTTGTTCAATAATTGGAACTCAACTAAGCTTCTAAAATAACAAAAAACAGTATTTGTGGCTTCAATCCATATTATGCAAATATTCACTAATTACTTCTAATTGACTATAATTAAGCGCACACGTGCATTTCCAGGAATTTTATGACTTTTTTGAAGGAAACAAAGGCGTCTAATCTCCTTAATTACCTTTGCGGTATTTTTTTCACCATGCAATTGTCAAAAAAAAATTATGCTTAAAATTAAGGGTGGCCCGATTTTTTTGCACGCCAGTGTATATAAAACAACATATCATGCAGTAGAGGGTTAGAAATAATATTTTCGATTTTCCAAAAAAATATTTAATGTACAGATTCGACTCAGAATTTTATTATATATAATAATATATAATAATAATAATATATATATATATATATTAAATTATAATTTATCATAGAATATTACAAAGAGCGTAGCACATTACAAAGGATAAAATCTATAAAAATAAACAAGTGGGAGTCAGAGTCGCACTCCGAAGGTTTTGTTTAAAAACAGACAACTCTAGAATATTATATTAATTATTATCCATACTTACTCGTATTATTCTCAAGTTATATCTAATAGTCTGCTTACAAATAAACCTCTTAAACTCCATATAAAGCAAATTTCACACGTTCTTTAACATAATATTTTTAAAAGTCAGCTTTGGCCATTAAGAAAGCGCTCTTGGCACACAACAGAACTATAACTAAACTGAGAAATTCTAAGAACTGCAATCGTCTCATTTCAAATCACTTTCCATTGAAAATTATTGGACCTTGCACAATTTAGATTTGTTAGCAGTATTAAAGGAATTGTAATATACGCCATATGAATGTAATTCGGCACTATTTTGAAAATAGTAATTTATTTTTTACAAGCTTTTATTTAACTTGCAATGTGTATGTATGTTTGTCCGGATGGAATCTTGCAACTCCATTTTGAAGCAAATATTTTCGACCGATTGAGCTGAAATTTTGTATACACGTTTAGTTTGGATAGCAATGCATACGCATAGCTACCTGTGTGACGTCATTCTAAATCCAACATGGCGGAGCAACGAAGATGGCGGACTAGTTATTTTTAATGCACTCCTACAATATGGGTATCTAACGAAAGGGTTTGCTGAGAATAATACGAATAAAAAAACTAAAAAATAATAAATAAATTAATAGTACCTAAAAATTATTTTTAAAAACAAGCTTTTATTTAAATGCTCTAAAAAGAAAAAAATAAACTTAAAATCAAACCCAACAATTATTTACATTACATAATTTATAAGATATAAAAGCTTGTCGCAATATTTACCTGTGTAAATAAACATAACATTTATATTAGATAAATCTCGCGACAAGCTTTTATTTATGATATAAATTGTGAATATAATAAATTGTTGGGTTTGATTTAATTTAAAGTTTATTTTATTCTTTTTAATGCATTTAAATAAAAGCTTATTTTTTAAAATATTTTTTTCATACGTAATTTTAAAGTTTAAATTTAAAATTACATTTAAAAATATGGTAGAAAACAGGAAATCGTCGGAATTGAAGGTATTTAAGAGCTCGTAATTTAAGGCTATAAAATTATATATATACTAGCAGAACTCGCGGCTTCGCTCACATATAACTACAAAAAAGTCTCTAAAAAGATAGTTTCATACAAACTTTCATCCCCTAATTTACCCCCTTATAGGATGAATTTTGAAAAATGCTAAAACACGTATTTATTTAATTTCATGGAAGAGCATTAATACCAAGTTACAATTAATTCTGATAATAATTTTTTTTTGAATTGTATAACGTGTTTACCGGTGGGAATGACATAATCTTCCGTGGTAAGAAGTAGCCTATGGCACTTTCCAGCCCTCCAACTATCTCCACACAAATAATCACGCCAATCCATAATTCCGTTTCGACGTAAAAGGACAAGCAAGCAAACAACGTAAAAGGACAAACAAAACAAACTAACAAACATTTATAATATTAAGTATAGAAGTATAGATCTGTTTAAGGATTTTATATGTTGGCAAAAGTCAAAGATCATGAAAAGCCTATTTTAGTATACCTATATCTTGTTTGGTACGCCCAACGCCATATCATAAGAGAATGATATTAAAGTAATAACAATTCTCAATGTTGCTCTGAACAGCATGACGTAATCTTTTCATATTGCTTACTGCATTGAGTTCAAAGGTTTCACAATATACAAGGTAAAAATTTTTGATGACCATACTCGAGGTATTCTTGAGTATTTAGTAAAAAAAACTGCGTTGTTAGAAACCGCCTAGTTATGTAAAACAAAGAAATATTCCTTCTGATAATTCCATAATGCAAAAAACTGTTATAAATCGAGTGTAGCAAATAAATACAATATTTCTTGTGTATATTCTACGTTATATTGTCACAATTGTGAGAAGGGCCACTAAGTCACCTCCGTATAAATTTAAGAACAAATTCTACCCTGGGGATGGAACAACCGAAAGTGATTTTGAATTAAATGTTTCTATTATACACTACTATTTATCAATGTACATAAATTTATACCCACGAAAGCGAAGGTGGGTTGCCAGTATACTGTAAAATTCTATTTACATCTATCATTGGTAAATAAAACGCAAGTTTTTACGATAACATTAAGTCAGTCTTAAAAGCAATGCCCACATTAATGTGCAGTAATTCAAGCGACTTTACGACTTAATTTGAACTCGTAATCAGTTTAGCGAAGCACCTCGGGTCCTCAGAGATTACTCGGAGAAAACAAATGCCTGGCGCACGACTCCCTGAGACTAATATACTGCCACGCCTGCCATGCTCATTTTACGTTTTTCAATTCAACATATAACTTCTCCTAAATTTGTTGGAATGGCCCGCGAATACCGCTCCGAGCGTTTTATTGTAACAAGTTTTTCAATCATGAAAGGAATTCCAGTTAGTATTCCAGGAGTATACTTGTTGAATGCTTTATGTATTTTTTTAGAAACCTATAATCTATTTTAGTGTCACAAGCACATAGTATTGCTATATGAAAACATTACCTTAATTTATGTAAGAATTAATATATATTTTTAATCAAGGAAATAATTAAAAACTAAATAATAAATTGTAAAAGAAAAAATATATAACATAAAATCTGACACCCTTTTCTAACATGAGTGTATTGCATGAGTAATAAGACTAAAAATAGTCCAGTTTCATTTACTACCCTGATGAATTATTTCTAGAAACAATGATATGAACACAATGTTGAACAAAACTCACAATCTTTTATTCATATTTCATACATTAGATAAACATAAAGATATTTTTTAATTATTTTTACACTATATAAAATCCTCTTCTTTATCTTTTATGTTAAATATAAAACCAGCATTTGAGATAATTTTTATTTAAAAACAGCATTCACTAAGCAAATGTAAATGACAGCTATTCGCGTGCCATTGACTTTTTTAGTATCTTTTTATGCGTAACGTACAATAATGCGATTAAAAACGAAAAAAAAAACTTAAAAAAATTTAAAATTAATTAATCTTTAAAACTTTCCTCACGATATCAGTATTGTTCTTATGTAATCGCTTTGTTTTTTCTATTTTGATTTTATAAAATTTGTAAAATTGTTGTGATTCGGACAACACAAAAACGCGTAATGACAGTTGAATCAAGATGACGGTGGGATGCGCTAAAGAGATTATTTAAAAGAGGAATAGTTTAAACTATTTCTTTTAAGAGTAAGAGCTTAAAAAAAAAGTATATATAACTTTAAAAGTGTGATTAGGACAGCATCAATCTGGCGTACTGCTGCTTGTAAACATAATCATCTTCGGTCAAGACACTCGTATAATTAGAAATCAAACATCACAAGGTAAGTTCGTTTGATTCTCAAGTATATTAATTTCTAATAAGGAATTTATAAAAAAAAACGAATTTAAAAAAATATTATAAATGAATGGATATATCACAAAGTAATACCAAAAAAGTTTGAAGAGTCTTAGCCAAAAAAAATCTTAGTTAAGAATTAAATTAATTTTAAACATCTATGTAAAATATATAGCTATTTTTGTACAAATATATTGTATAAAAAATATCAAAAACAAAACACTTGAAACATTTCTCATAAAAACTGAATAAATATATCGTACACTAACGACCACTACTGCCCTACTTACTCGTATATTAACATTCCAACAACTTGGATCATTAGGACCTCTTCTTTCACTTCTTAGTGTTACTTTTTCTGTTCTTAGCTTAGGTTTATTATTAGACCAGTCTGTATACTTAACATATTCTAAATATCATATATGAAGAATCTCCGATACAGACAATATGCTGTTTTTGTAATCTTTAGATGAGTTTTTGCTCAAACAAGGTACAAACAACAGAAGCTCAGAGATAAAAATAAACCTATTGCATAGATATACTCGTACGTTACATTTGGATTGATTGGGATCTATCGATCGATAAAGTATGATAAGTAAAGAAAATAAAAGCTACTTTGATAAAGAAAAAGTTCGAATTTAAATGTTATGGAAGAATTAAGTAATTACAAAACGGACGGACAGACGGACGGACGGACGGACGGACGGACGGACAGACAGACAGACAAAAATTCTAAAAACTATAGATTCGGACTCTTTATCTATTATAATGTCTATTTCAATTAGATTTTCAAAAAAATATTTAATGTACAGAATCGGCTTAGTTACAATTTTATTATTAGTATAGATGAAAAAAATGACTTGCAATTAGTATTATAATGTTAGCGAATTACACAATTTGACTGGATTTAACATGAAATAGCGAACGGAGCTTTAAAAAGTTGAACAGGAACTAAGTAAACTTTGTTTACGATTAGCTTAATAGGAGGCTATTCCCAAGTTGGCTTATTTATTACCGCAGCGGGAGCTACAACGGCATTACAACGTATTATTCTGGTATTACATATTAAGTGCGGTGAAAAGTGTGAATGAAAATAAATTGTGTTTGCAACGTACAATTACTCTTCATTTCTGTTATTGTTGTATTTGCTACATTACCTGAAAATATTTTAAATATGATGTTAAATTAAATTTATAACATTCGATAAAGGTATTTTAGAAGTGGACTTTTACATATACGTTATTACATTAAATAATAAAAAGTAAAATAAGACTCAACAGTACCATAATGCGATATATTAACTATACAAGAAGGATAACTAAATATATATACGATTAAATAAATATTTCTACGCGTTTTTGGTGTACAGCTTCTCTTGAGCGAAGCAACAACTAGAGCTGTCCCTTAAATAAATTTCAAGGTAAATTTGGTTTTGTTGTGGTAATTAGTTAATTATTTGATCAAAATCTTAGAAGTTTCCTAGCACTCGATGTCGTTTGTGACTGATCGGCTGAAATTGGACCCAGTTTTAAGTCTTAAGTAATTCAAAATAAAATTGAGAAGTTCGCCGAAGTTATAATCAACATCATAATTGCTAACGAATAAATTCAATGTAAAAGTTTAACTTAATTAGTGCTTTCAATAGAAAAAAAGGTAGTACTGAGAATATTCGCAAAAATATTGTTTTTGAAATAGTTTTTCCCTTAAACATGCAAAGAATTTATATTAAATTGGCAATTGTAACAAATACCGTATATAAACGAAAGCTTCTCGTTACATGGTGTACATTTGAATACCTAGTATTTAATTATTTTTCAATTAAAAACTTCTCTAATATTTTACGATGCAAATATTAAACATACTGCATACTTCTTAGAATAATACTCATTTAATTTATAAAATGTTTGTTTATTATGGACTATTTAATAGATGTGAATGAGTGAAAAACAAGATACAAGGAGATCGCTATCTAAACATAGAGTGGTCTATGATATGGAAAGATGTTAGTATATGATTTCTTTATAAAATATACTTTATGTAAAAAACATAACTAAACTCTAAAAAAATATTATAACTATTATGACAAGATATTTTCATAAACACATTACCTAAATAAACTGTTCGCATTAACATTTTTATCGTCCGAAATAGCAGTCTAATAATAATTGTTATTGTTTGCGAACATTGCTTTAAACAGGCCATTCGCATTCCACATTCAAATTAACTCACTACCGCACAGTCATCTGAAATGCATACGTGCTGTACTGCGTCGAAAACTTATTCCATGATTACATCATACTAGAATTTAACAGAAAAAATTGTAGATTAAAGCAAAAACAAAAGTTAAGGTTTAATACTAGCTTCTGAGCTGTGACTCAAATCGTGTTACTAAGTACATACTACGAAAAAAAATTGCTCCCAAAAACCTTCCTGTTAAAGTCATTTATGTGTATTCTTCTATTTTCCCACACGAAGACTTACCTTAACCTTTTAATCTCACCTGATTTCTCCTCGTGTAGGTAATTCCTGTAGAAATAGATTTAATATAAACTGACAGACAGACAAAAAACTATGGTGGGCTATGTAAAATTATCATAGCTTATGGGATGGATTAACTGTTTCTAAACTAAAGGAAATGTAGATTTTTTTTATATATTAAAACAGATAAAATTGTCTGTATCTCACATATCGATTATTAAGTGTAATATATAATTCTTCTGTGTGTATGTTTGTCACTGATCTTCTCTTAAACGGCAGTGATGATTTCAATGTTATTTTTTGACGAGGAAGATAGCCCTGCTGTCGGTGTGTCATCATATTATTATAAGTCATAACATAAAGCCAAAAAGTTTTTTTAGTAGTTTGAACGCGGGCGAAGTCACGGGTACTGCTAATTATATTTAGTTATATAATTTTATTTATTCATTTAACTTTTATATGTAGTTATATATTAATTAAATTTTATTAATTCATATATAACTACAATTTTTAATAAGACATATGTAACCTACATAATAGTGCTACTATAATGAAACAGAACTTGAAGATATGTACGTAGCTTGTACCGCGATCTTACCAAGGTAGAGCAGGTGGCGTGGCCATGAATATTAACACACATGAATATTCTGACTGTGTTTGCACATTTCTTGCTTGACTCCGCGTCACGCTGTAAGCGCTGTGGCTTGGAAATTATTTTCCAAACCATATATAAACTGAAGGAAACTAAAACAAAATACATAACAACTGAAATTTATTAAATGTACTAGCGACTAACGCCCGCTCCGCTCGGGTTCGTCCCTGCTTACGTTTTAACATTAAGTATAGATTTCTCAGAAATGATATATTTTCCCGCAATAAAAAGTATCCTATATGTTGACCCGGATAACCAGTTATCATCATACAAAATTTCATCAAAATCCCTCCATTGGTTTTTCCGTGATGCGGTAACAGACAGACAGACAGACAGACAGACAAAATTTCTAAAAACTATAGATTCGGCCGTTGTATTGATAATAATGACTATTTCAATAAGATCTTCCAAAAAATATTTAATGTACAGATTCAGCGTAGTTAGTATTTTATTATATGTATAGATTACGTACGTAATATTTAATATTGTAAGTTGAATCAAATGACTTACGCTTAGAGTAATGAGCCACTATCTCTACGATATATGTGCATTGAGCAAAGATTTTTATGTAATCTTCTTTTCCTTTATTACAAACAAACTATTGGGTTTTCTAAAAAATATTACTTGAGATTTAGGTACAGTAATATTATAAACTAGCATTGCCCGCGGCTTCGCCCGCGTTCAGATGACCAAAAACCAAATTCTTAGGTTTTACATATTAGTGCACTCTTACATTGCAGTTTTTCTCATAAATGAGATATTTCCCGCTGTAAAAAGTATCCTATATGTTGACCCAGATAACCAGCTATCACCATACCAAATTTCATCAAAATCCCTCCAGTGGTTTTTCTGTGATGCGGTAACAAACAGACAGACAGACAAAAATTCTAAAAACTATAGATTCGGCCTCTGTATCGATAATAATGTTTATTTCAATTTTCAATTTCAATTTCAATTTTCCAAAAAATATTTAATGTACATATTCAGCTTAGTTACAATTTTATTATATGTATAGATAATATGTTGAATTTAAAGCTCAATAATAGATTTTTAATTCAATATTATCTTATTTTACATAAATAAAAATGAATGTTGGTGATGAATGAAGCGCATAACTCAAGAATGGCTGGACCAATTCGGCTAAATTTTTTCGTATGTTCCTTAAGGTCCACGGAAGGTTTTAATAAAAAGAAAAAATGAAAAATTAACGGATTAAAAAATTAAAATGTATAGGGCTCACGCTGGCTAACAACTATTTATATCTATTTAAAACGTACCTAGCGACGAATTCGAGCGAAGCGAGGGTGGGCCGCTAGTCGTATTATAAAAAGAATGTTTTATTCATTTTTGATGTACGAGTATTTTAGCGCATATTGCACCCATAAACCCTAATACAACCTTATGTAACCTGGCGATAAGTCTAATTTTATGAGCCGTTTAATGCTTGCTCCAGCCAAACAAATAACTATTTCGTTTTATGTTAAGCTTAAATTTTCTTCAACTTGCATGAATTTATATTATTAATAACTAGCGACTCACTCTCGCTTCGCTCGGGTTCGTCCGTAGCTTACTTCTCAATACAAACTTTCATTCCCATTTTCACCCCCTTAAGAGAGGATTTCCGGTATTAAAATTATCCTATATTCTTTCCAGGCTCTCAAACTATCTTCTTACCAAATGTCATCTAAAACAGTTTAGTAGATCCAAAGATTACCCTCTACAACGTCACACACTCACAATTCACAAACTCACAAACTTTACCCATTTATAATATCAGTATAAATAATAAGACCTCAGTAACGTGGAAATGAAAGACACAATGGGCAGCCAATTATCAGCATAATTGAAGTAAAATATCATATTGGTATTTGTACATATGTTCTTAAATGTTTATATGACCCGGATTTAACTTGATTTACGTCAAATAAAGCGACCATTTTAAAGAGCAGAGCAGGTCATGGGCCGTAAAAACAAAGTAAAATGGCAAACCCGAGGCTTATATTTCTAATGAAGCCCTCTTGTCTGGTCCGGGCCTGATTATAAAAATGTCCCACATTTTTTGTAATGTTATGTATACTGCCTATAAAGGTCACAGAAAAGGGTTAAGGTAAGTATTCAGATAGTCTTTAGGGTTTTTAGTACAGAGTGCTTCAGTTCGTAAAAATATTATACTTAGATTAAATAGCCCCTGCACATAGACAATAAATAATAAATAAAATAAAAATAATAATAAAAATGTCCTTACGACCGATTTCGGTCATCGCGGCGGTCAATCTCATTGAGACTAAACATCTGCGCAGGAGATATTATAGTGCACAAGTGTGCGCGCAAACACAAGTGCACTCTCTATTCCTGTCACTCTCATACTCCAATGGGACGACTACTTGACACAACCAATGAGAGTTAAGGCTCAGGACCGACAGCGTTACGTGCTCTCCGAGGTACGGGGGTGAATCACCGCCAACTTTCCAACTCCCTGCTGTTACTGTGACTTTCTTAACAGAAAGACTCAATCACTATACTTGGCCATACCCGGAACTCGAACCCAGGACCTCCGGATGTGCAGCATACTCTTACTGGTAGTACTAGCCACTACACTACCAAGGCAGTTAAATAATTATAATCTAAGTATATATAAATAGGGAAAGATAAAACAGTTCAGTAACTTATTCTCCTCAGTTTGTCGACCGATTTTCTTTTCCTTTTTTTATTTAGAAATCTTTTACGAGTTTTAGTGCTATGAATAAAAAAAATAGGAAACAGCAGTCTTTTTTATATAGACAGGTAAACTCTATTCCTATACATTTACTTCAAATTATTAATAATGATTAATTATAATCTAATTTCGACAATAGGGACTTCGAGACTATTGAAAAGACTGACGTCTGGTAGTCTCGACAACAGCCCATTTTTATAGCCCACCCAAACTCCATTGCATAGTGCCGCTAAGTTTTTCATATTTTCCATAATCCCTATGTATTATCCTGCGACCATCTTTGGACAATTCCCTATGGGTTACTCAAAAATAGATTCCAAATGATACGTCACACTAAGCAAATTTGGGGCCTCAACGTATTGAACCGATGTCCCCACGCAAACCCTTCAAAGGACCGGGATCATAATATAGTTAAATGATCAATTTTATTAAAGAAATGATCAATTTTATTAAAGAATTAACATGTAGATTCCTCCAGCAACGCCGAGTATAGCATTAAACTGTTTTTAACCGACTTCCAAAAAGGAGGAGGTTCTCAATTATAATATTATGTTAATACAATATATATATATATATATATATATATATATATATATATATATATATATATACAAATTGAAAACGTTCTACTTACAAATTACCTGCTTATTACGTCTACACTAAAAATAGAAAAATAAAAACTTAAAAAAAACCGACTTTCAGGCACTAAAATGTAAAAAATAACTAAACGGGGGTTTTCATTTAGAATTGATACCTAATCAGATATTTTCCAAGTCGGTGCCAGCCGATAATATTTTAAGATATTAATATCTAATATGTAAATATGTATTTTACGTATCGATATATAATATTAGATTTGCTTTACATCGACTGGCACCGATAAAAAGCCAATGATACTCGTACGATGGTGATATTCCGTTATATTTAAAAAAAAACATTGTATTATATGCAATATTATCTTAATAACATTTAATAACTTAACATAACAATCTTATTACAGGCAAACCGTGAGATAATTTTTCCTTAATCGCTAAAAAGGCGCACTTCCCAATTATACCAATGAATAGAAATGATATTGTAAACGAGCTCCCTTTATTCGCTTATTGTATCCTTCCTTCAAACCTTTTTCTCTTATACCCATATTGCTGCCATGTACTAAAATCTATACATATAAAAAAATTGTAACTAAACCGAATCTGTATATTAAATATTTTTTAGAAAATCTTATTGAAATAAACATTATTTTCGATACAGAGGCCGAATCTATAGTTTTTTGAATTTTTGTCTGTCTGTCTGTCTGTTACCGCATCACGGAAAAACCACTGGAGGGATTTTGATGAAATTTAGTACGATGATAGCTGATTATCCGGGTCTACATAAAGGATACTTTTACCGCGAGAAAATATATCATTTCTCAGAAAAAATACAAAAACGGTAATATAAGAGTTTAAGAATTTGGTTTTTAGTCATCTGAACGCGGGCAGAGCCGCGGGCAATGCTAGTATAAAATATAATAACATTGTATGGACACTGTAATAGCGTTATATTCAGAATATTAAATTTACGTTGTATGCGTTCAAAAGGAATTAAGATCTCGGTAATGGTCTTCATTTAAAAGTTATGCACATAGCGTACCGTACCGTGTACTTTTTACATTTTAAATTATATTTTTAAGAAAATAATGACACATTTAATAATAAATATCTACAAAAGAGACATTGTTTTTTTTCCATTTTTATAAAGCTTCTTGTTTATTTTTGGAAATTGAGATAATATCTATGTACATGTAATAAAACAGTAACAAAACGAAATCTGTAAATGAAATATTCTTAAAGAACAATTATTGTAACATATTTATTGTATATTTATATAATACAGACTTCGAAACAATAGTACCTAATTAAATTTTTATTTATTTATTTATTGGTAATCTTACAGCGTTACAAATTGTTGAAATACCGTTTGAGCACAAATTTTTGCCTGTATGTCTGTTTGTCTATGTGCATTTTACGCAAAAGCAGATACCTGATTTAAAAAAAATATATGTAGTGATAACTCATTATTCGAGTCAACATTAAAAATACCTTTCATTTAGGAAAATCTTTCATTTCCTCGGGAAAACATGTTAAGTTAGTAGTAACTGGTTCTGTCGAGTCATCCTTAGTTTAAATGGCTAACGCTGGCTAAACTATAAGAGATATTTAGAAAATTGTAGATCTTAAAAAAGGCCTACAGAAAAGTCTGTAATAGCATATGTCTATCTCCTAAGGTACACTCGCAACAACTATTTTTATCTATTCAAAACGTATATACGGACGCAACCGAGTAATTGTATCGCCCTATACGTACATAGGGACGCAACCGAGTAATTGTATCGCCCTATATGTAATATATTAAATTCACAATTTAATCTATAGTATATTTAATTTTTAATTAATTGTTCTATTTTATAAGTCACAAAAATGTATTAACTGTGTGTAATTGTATATATTTTTATTGTTCTTTCAGATGTTAATGTTGTACTAATTTAATAGCATGTTGTAATTACCTCTAATTAAAAGTGCAATCATCATGTTTCTATAGTAATGAAAAAAAAATATATGTAATTTATTATTGTAACTTTTGTTGGTAATTCTAAAAAATAAATAAATAAATAACCGAGCGAAGCGATGGTGCTAAGTCGCTACTCACTAGTTTATAATATTAACTAATTAAGCGCTAGCTACACACGAACCATTGACATACATAATATTTAAACTCACTCCTGATACTCCACTCAGCTATAGTAGACATCATGAACGAATTAACCACTGGACCAGACATATAAGCGGACGTACCTTTACCGGTCATGTCAGTAACCAGGGAATTTTAGCCTAGGTCGTTTGTTTTTTGTGTCAGTCTCAAGCACTTACTTGTCAACAAAACATCTACCAAAAATGACTAAATGTTCTGTTAAATGGTGTAAAAACTATAACGGCGGAAGCAGCACTATTTCTTTTCACTTGTAAATACATTATTTTATTACATTTATTTTTATTTATCACAAAATTTAATTAAATGTAAAATAAAATGTCATATTATCCAACTATGTTAAATATAGTCGATATTTCTATGTATTGTTGACATCTGACAACCATCATAAAATGGCTGGATTATACCATTCAGAACAAATGACAAAACTGTCGAGTGAGTGTCGAAAAATATATCGATATTTGACGAAATAACTGAATGAATTGTGTTATTTGTACAGTACAATAACATAAAATACTTTTATCACAGATTCCAACAATCTCATGACAATAAATTTATAAAAATATTTTCTAAATCAATTAAAAATATAAATGCAAAAATTATAATTAGTATGTGTACTTAATTTTTTATCTTATTTTATACCACATTTATATACTTTGGAATATTATTCCATTGTAATAATAATAAAGATCATTTTATTTCAACACATAAATTACACAAAATCAAACAATAATGTTTTAGCACTAAACTTATGGGTTTGCGATTTGTAATAAAACACTTAAACACTTGCACTAATTATTTTACATCACGATCCAACACTCACTTTTTCACAATTTGCAATCACTTTTTCTTTTTCCTAATTTCACAAATGTTTATTAAGAACTGAGCAATATTAGGATAGTGTCACATTTTTATAAATTACCCGAGACTATTAATTGCCAATTAAAATAGTTCAATAACAGAATCAACAAAATCACTTATTTAATTAAATTAGCTTCATATTTTTTTAATCTTTACAAAATAATATTTATTATATAGTGGAATATACACCCGATATTCATTTGTTCATTAACATTATTATAGGCCAACAGAATGTTATCATCAATGTCATCGTATTTATATAAATCAAATTAAAAAATAATTATTATTTGACACATTATTATTGCCTCTTTAATTCATTTATTTTAATTTATTATAATAAATACAGAATGCTTACAAATGTCTAAAATGTCATTCATTGGTTCATCGTTATATGTATTTTATCGATTACGTTCAAGCACTAGAAATATTGTATTGTGTATCAGTGTTTATAATAATGTAATAAAATCTTTGTGTGCGTTATGCGTCACTTGGTTGAACTAGTTTTCATACATTTTTATTTTATGTCAGGTCCAGTCTCTAATTCGTCCATGGTAGACATTTTATAATATATCAATCGCATTTCTCACTACTATCAAAATGCGAAACTTTTTAGTGAATGAAGTGAAAAAGCGTATGTTTTTGTTCCTTTTTTACGCTGCAATGGATTTAAGTGAATTCCAGATTGGAGATAGCTTGTGATATCCTGAATTAACAAATACACTACTTTGCTTATATCTAATTGTGAAAAAATATGTTATAAAATTATTATAATTAAATAGACAGTTAAAGTGCCACTTTTTCTTTTTTTATTAATTTCCATATACTAAAATAAAAATTATTTATTATACTTCAAAAATATATTGTGAGCTGAAGTATATATCAAAGAACCACGGTTTTAATCAATATTTTTCTAAGTACATATTAAGTATATACTGTTTGATATACCATAAGTATACGTTTTTAATACTTTGCCACAACCAAGATTTAAGATAATTGTATCTACATACCGAAACAAGCATTTATTATTTTAAAAATATGTGAATGATCTGTCGGTGGCAAAGAGAAGCTATTAAAATGACGCGATTGGCTTAAAGCCAAATCGATTTGTAACTGCCGCACAAAAAGCAATAAAAGTTGAATGTGCATACGTGATAGCAGGGAAAAATAGCGCATTCGTCATAGCGCATCGCTTCCGTGATAGGGTCGAGTTAAACCTTTAGTCGGTCAGGGCTCACCCTCTCATTCCAAAACCAGTTACACAGTTATTGTACGCACTTTGCGTTGCGAAGTTGAAAAAACAGCATAAATAATACAGATAGCGTGAAACTCCGTGAATCTTTGTATACTCCGCTTTCCTTTCGTATTCGATGTTGGGTAATTGTAACAACATTAGATATTTCTAATGTTTTACTGTATACTAACTTGAGGATCCTTAGATATGAACCAAATTGTACATAGTCATGGCTATATTGTCATATTTCTTCATCTTAAATATTTTAAAGTGTTTTTGTGTCAAAATTAAGCATATATTAGTATTTTTGTGTGTATGCATTAAATAAAACATTAGTTAATTTTTTTAGAAGAGAATGCAATTTGTCTTAAAAAAACCCTTATAAATTTAATAACAATAATAGAACAGAGTAACTTTAAGAATAATATTTTTAAGTTTTTAATTTCAAATTTAATTTATTTAAATTCAAACTAAATAAGCTCCATTCAACTATGAAAATAATTTACTTTTACTTGATAAATGTAATTTTACTACAATATTTTTAGCGTATGATATATTTATATTAAATACATATTTTTTTATTTAATTAAATTATATTCTAAGACTTCACTTCTTATACTATAAAGTCTAGAATTAAATTTACAAATTCTAGACTTTATAGTATAAGTACAGTAACAGTTGCTGGAAAATTTAATTAAGACAGCAAATGAAATATTAATTAATTTTATACCCTGATATAGTTCAGGTTCATAAGTATGAACACAGCAAGTGTACAAGAGTATTAACAATATTTTCAATATTCATTAGAAGTAAAAACAACATAATGACAGTAACAACGAACACAATATACACACATACAGTTTATTCACTAAATTTCTACAAGTCACAGGCTTCCCCTTAAGACGGAGAGGATTAAGACCTTGGTCGTAACAGAATTTACGAGTCTCTCGAAAACAATTCTTAGACATGCAGTTTTCCTCATGATGTTTTCATAATACTTAAAAAAAGTCTCAGAGGACTTTTAAAGCGTTACAACACTGAATTAACCAATCTTATTCCATTTTAAACAAAATGCTGTGTCAAGATTTATTACGCCAATATTAAGTATAAATTACATTTCAGGAGGATTTATTGGAGTGTTTTCTTTCATAGTGGCAAACTTAGCAATAGATTAAATAATGTAAATAACAAATTTCAAGTGACGTTTCTGTCCATCTCTAGTGCATTTCTGACGAAATAAAACGCGGAGCGTTGAAACTAGAACACTCCGGTAACAAGCAATACCCCTGATTTAATCAAATTGGAATAAATGAATATTATCAAAAAAGCCATAAAACTTAATAGTGTAGAATAAACTATTATTTATTAATAAAATGTTTGCCTGACAGTAGAATTGATCCCACGACCTCCGATGCAATCTATGCTAGTCAAACATATCCCACACAGCACACTGCAATTTGATGACTGCAGTCATTCATTGCTAACTTTAAAAACATATTTAACCTGACACTTGTTTTAAATATGAGGTCATCTTTATTTATATAAAGATGTTTGATATAAAGATGTTATATATATATATATATATATATATATATATATATATATATATTATATATATATATATAAAAAGATAGTTTATACTACTAGCGGAACCCGCGTCTTCGGTCGCGCTAAAACTACAAAAAAATCTCTATAAAGGTAGTTTTATACAAACCTTCATCCCCTATTTTACCACCTTATAGGATGAAAATTGAAAAATACTTAAACACGTGTTTATTTAATTTTATTGAAGAACATCAATACTGAGTTTCAAGTAATTCTGATCATAAATATTTTTTTGGATTTTATTTTAACATGTTTTCCCGTGGGAATTAGATGATTTCCCGCGATAAAAAATAGCCTATGTCACTCTCCAGCCCTCCAACTATCTCCACACAAAAATCACACCAATCCGTCACTCCGTTTCGACGTGAAAGAAGGACAAACTAACAAACACACTTTCACATTTATAATATTAGTATGGATGTAAGTAAAACTAATAATGGAAGTAAAATGGCTAGATGATTGCTTCTTCATCTTCAAGTTTTTGTTATAACACAAAAACACGTTTACTGTTGACTAAATTTTATTATGTCCAGGGTGAAAATTTAAGCCAAATGCAAATCAGACAATTGGAGGGCTGGAGAGTGACATAAGCTACCTACTGTTTTAACGCAGGAAATTATCTCATGCTCACAGGAAAACACGTTATAAAATAACAACTCATCATACTTATGTATAATGTATATCATACCTATGTTATATGTACATAACAAGTCAATATTAGTCCCGCTAAGTTTCTTTCGCCAGTTCTTCTCAGGTCTGAGGCTTATTCTTTCCGAACTGATAGTAGACTCATGACGTTCAGTAAAAAATTGTAATAATTTAATGCTGAGTAAAATATTTTGAATTGTGAGTTTTATATAATATACAGGGCCGGATTTAGGGATGCGGAGGCAACAAAGGAGTGGAGGCCCCTAATTATTTACCGTTTAAAATGAACAATTTTTTAGTCAAGTTGTTTGAGTAAGTATTTATTGCGAATCAAATAAAATTATTTTCAATAAACATATGTAGAAATAGTCAAATGCAAGAATTATTCGAAAATTAGTGTTAATGAATGGAACCTTTTCGCTGAACATTAATGCTTTTTTATTATGGACTAGCACTACCCGCGGCTCCGCCTGTATTCATATGACCAAAACCGGATAACCAGCTATTACCATACCAAATTTCTTCAAAATCTCTCCAGTGATTTTTCTGTGATGCGGTCCCACACAGACAGACAAAAATTCTTAAAACTATAGGTTCGGTCTCTGTTAGCGATAATAATGTGTATTTCAATAAAATTTTCCAAAAAATATTAAAAGCACAGATACTGCTTCATTAAATTTTAATGTATCTATAGATGTAACTAATTTATAAAGCCAAAAAATTGTTTTCTGATAATTTAAACACGGGCGGGGCCGCGCGTAATTTAGTAGTAATTCTAATAAAATCATAGGAAGGTCGAATTTGTACATTCAACTTTTTGGAATTAAAACTACGTATTTTAAAGACACATGGCGACATCTGTTGACAAATATCTAAATAATACAAAAATAAATATTTTTTTTAATGAATAAAATAGTGCTATTGATATACTTTTTCAAATTAGCTATTTTTAATAGTTTTTGGCATATTTAGTAAGTTAACTTGCTAAAATCTTATAGTATCATCGTTTTTTTATTCTAACCAGTTTTTGTATTTTTCCTCAGAAATGAGATATTTTTCTGCGGTAAAAAGTATCCTATATGTTGACCCGAATAATCAACGATGACCATACCGAATTTCATCAAAATCCGTCCAGTAGTTTTTCTTTGATGCGGTAACAGACAGACAGACAAAAATTCTAAAAACTATAGATTCGGTCTCTATATAGATAATGATGTCTATTTCAATAAGATTTTCTAAAAAATATTTAATGTACAGATTTGACTTAGTTAGAATTTTATTATATGTATAGATTAAAGTCTTAAATTACCCTTTAAAATGACCATATAAGTTATAGACTTAATGCAAGCATCAATAATCTTACGAATAAAGTCAGGTATGCAAGTCATTCAAGAGCGCATCAAAAGGTAGAACAACGAAACCCTAACTTAAAATATTAGAGCAAAACCTATCCAGTCTTAACAGTCGCTGTGGTCGAAATCGGCCAAGAAAGATACATAAATAATCTATGATAAAGTTACTTTTCAATTAAGCAAAAAAGCAAACATCTATATTATATAATATCAGCATTCAGCAACAGCATAATAATAATCCAAACTTATTCACTTTTTAACATGATAAGATTTAAGGGTTTCAAAATGAAACTCCAACCAACGGGAGTTTTTCCTTCCTTAACTTTTCTTGCTAGTTGCCTCTTCTATGGCTATCCGACGAATGGTGCACAGTGAGCAAAACCTCGTTATTTCATTTCTAATTAACAATCTTATTAGAGTGAGTCTAAATTCTTATCGTATTGTACATTAAAGGGACGTTACTTAAGCTAGATTCTGCCGTCGTGTAAGCTCGTCGTTCGTAACATACATCATCAATTTAAATAATATTGTATATAAATTTGTATAATTCTACATCAATTTTATTGTGGGTGATGTTTTGACTGTGGGTGAATTCAATAAATTAATGATTAAAAAAATGCAGTTATTTTAACTATAACTACAGATAAATAAAATTGAAATGTTCTGTTTGTAATGTCAAAACAACATTCTTTTACTTAATGCATATGAAATGCATAATATACGGAATAAATTTCGAAATAAATTTTCTTTCTGTTTGTTACGGATAATCTCCGAAACGGCTGGACTGATTTTGACGGAACTTTCACTGGAAGATAGCTGATATTATAAGGAGTAATTCAGGCTACTTTTATTTTAGAAAAAAAATCAGGGTTCCGAACAAAAAATTAAATCCCATGAAATTGTGAATAAAATCCGCGTACCTAGGGACGCACCCGAGTGAAGCGAGGGTAATTCGCTAGTTGACAATATGTGTTAATTTTTTTGTAATAAAAGGTTAAGTCCCCATGAGTTCTTTGTTTACCTTTAGTTAACTACCTAGACCTATGGAGTAGATATAGGAAAATATTATTTTTGAGTGCATGCACATTTGATGATAATATTGCAGACCTTAAAATTATAAAATAAATAAACTCACGCAGAACCAAAAAAAACGCATGATTATAATTAATTAATCATAATCCCTCTGTAACCTCTTTTTACCTGACTGCGATGAACTGCGGTGAACGACTATTATAGCTAAATTGATTTTAAAATTTCAGAATAATATAATTAATCATGTTTGTACAAGTATTATAGGTGAAAGTGAGAAAAAAAATTAAACCGAAAAAGTTGTCGCCAGTCAGAATTAGATTTTTTTTAATTTCTTTTGTGGGGGCCCCTCTGTTGTGGAGGCCCCGGGGCTCTAGCCCCGATTGCCCTCCCCTAAATCCGGCCCTGATAATATATAATCTATCTATTCCATATTAACTGTTAAAACATACCATGGGATAAACCCGAGCGAAGCGAGGTTGAGTCGCTAGCTTTATTATAAGTATTGAGCTACGAGTGTTAGGGAAATATATATTTTTTCTAAAATAATTTTAGTTTAAATAAATAATACATAATTTACTTAATCAAAATAAGCTCTGAACATAGATTGCACAAAAAGTTAATCGTATTGAAAAAAAAATTAACTCTAAAGTTAAAAAAAATCTCACTTTTACTGATTATATAGTATGGTACAGTTAGTTATACTGTATTATAAAGTTTCAAGCCTTAACCCACAGTTAGAGTTCAATTTAATATGTTTAAAGTACAGAGCCTTAAAAGTGTTACATTGAATGAAATAACATTATTTAAATATATGTATTCATAAATATAAAATCCACTTGTAATACAAGCGTGAAGCGACGTCGATAACCTATCCAGTCGAATTCTACCTATAATTCAACAAGTTATTGGCGTCAGTGAATGAAAGCCGGGAATAATCTAGCATAATACAAACCGAGGACCGTGCAGGTGGCGGGAGCGGTAATGGCTTGGCCGGCTTGATGAATAGCTCTGAACGTGGCTGGGGAGCAAAATACACCATTCTATCGCTTCTAAAATATTGCCAAAATCGACCGTTCAACATCAACTAATTCAATGTATAGATTGATTTACTCTTTTCCAATGCTGAACGTCTACAAATGGTTTAATTTCGCTAAGAAAGATTAAGGGAATTCGGGTAGGCGAGAAACGAATCAGATAATATCGACGCTGTTTGTTCCATTTCAAATAATTCCCTTTTTAAATCGAATTTGCCGATAGACTACCTAAATAAGGTCGTTTGTAACGGGACATTGAATATTTTATAAATATCGTGAGTATTAAGATAGCTTTTCTTCTATAATACTATTAGCACAGATGACATAATACCATACTTACTACGTATCGTTTCCCTTCACTTAGAATATTTTTTTACACAAACTTTAATAACAAATCGATACTGCCATCTACTAACATTTATTTCAACTATATTTTTTTATTCCTGAAGAGAACCCATACCGAAGGTTTGTTATTTCTATCTTTCATTAACTTTGAAAACTGCTACCAACTGCATTTATTGTACTTATTCTACTCACTATTTGAAAGTCTAAAATCTTACTATTATTCTTTGTTTAATGGCTTTAGATGTGCTAACTGGGTACAGATTACTTCGCCAATGTCGCGGATTGGAGAAGATCGAGTCTAAAAATCTTATCATCATGTAATGATAAATTAGTACGAAGATTAACTCCACCGTTATGTTATTAAAACACAAAATAAATATATATTTTTTAATTTAAAATAAATATATTGATGTGCCGATATATTTTGGGACTTTATTACTTTAGGTTTCTAAGACTATTTAAAGTAAAACACTTTAAATAGTTCTAAGATTTAGTCGACTTTCATTTCCATAATAGATATTACCTATCGAACCTAAATTACATTTTAAGACTAAATATCATAATAAATTCCAGACTTTGACTATATATGTTTTCTCTTAATTTCTAATGAAAATAACCCGCGTAGAATGTTCCATTCTTCGTTGATAAATTCCAAGTAAAGCTCAGTTGCCTGTGAAATTACTTTTATCATATCTACCTTATCTGTAGTAAGCAACTATTACATAAACGATAATGTCTCTATATATTGAAGTTCTTTGAACTACTGTTAAATAAAGTACAAAATATATTCAATCTGTTTATTGTTAGGGACATAAAATCTAATATAAACTAAAAATTAAATTACAGTATAATTTGACGATAACAGAAACCAACGCACAAACACGGCAAAATGAACCATAGAGTACGCTTTTAAAATGCCTCTTTTATTATACGTATAAGTTATAGTCAAAATAATGTTGTGCATTATCTATACATATAATAAAATCGTTACCAAGTCGAATCTGTATATTAAATATTTTTTGGAAAATATTATTGAAATAAACATTATTATCGATAGAGGCCGAATCTTTAGTTTTTAGAATTTTTGTCTGTCTTACCGCATCACAGAAAAACCACTGGATGGAGGGATTTTGATGAAATTTGGTATGGTAATAGCTGGTTATCCGGGTCAACATATAGTATACTTTTTACCGCGGGAAAATGTCTCATTTCTGAGAAAAAATAAAAAAAAACTGCAATGTAAGAGTATACTAATATGTAAAACCTAAGAATTTGGTTTATGGTCATCTGAACGCGGGCAGAGCCGCGGGCAATGCTAGTAGGCTTTATGCATTATATTACTTTGACAATGATATTAACTTATATAATATCAGTTTCTGCTGCTTCAGAAAGTATGGACAAACGTTGTTTCTACGCCTGCGCTTGTCGTGTTTGATTACTGTCTCGTATTGAAAAGAGCTATGAGAAGAGTCGCATGTGTGCACACTTATGCACTATTAATATTTTGACTGGTATCCTTGAGCTAAGCCGCCCTTTAATAAATAATACCTATAGACAAACGTCGTCAAATGTTAAATATTAAATGATATATGTGATCAATAACAGTTATACAGACTACCGAAGAATACCAACATTTCACGAAAAAAAAAATATTATTTTATTATTAATTCTTATAAAGTGATAGAATCCAAGCCGTTTAAATATAAAAGCGGTTTGGAATCCGTCGTCAAATACAACACGCATAAGGTTTTTATACTTTATACGCGACTTTGGTGTTGGGATGCTGGAGGGTTGTTAATTTATAACAAGATGTCACTCTACATCATTCAAATAAAGAAATTTAAAAGAAATATATGTGAATGACATATTATGATAATTGACAAAACTTCTATTTTTGAACGATTAGAAAATAACATGTTTTCAAAGCCCAAAAGTACTTCGATGAAATTCTTAATGTATGTATAAATAGTTCAATGTAAATAATGTATGTTTTTAACTTCCCACTGCTGGGCACCGGCCTTCCATCAATACGAAGGGAATCAGGCCATAGTCCACCACGGCCAAGTACGGTTTGGCGGACTTCACATGTAACATTCTTCACAATACTTAATTGAGCTAGAAAGCGTTCACGAAACATACCAGCTTCTAAAGAATTAAAGAAAGAGTCCAATAGACATAACTAATATAAAGTTTCTAAGAATATACTCCTATTACTGTTGTTACATAATATCACACGAATTTCTTTTAACCTCGAGATTTATATAGAGAGCTTTGATTTATGGTCCATTCCACACATGGGTCCAAGGGTTCAAAGACAAAAAGAAAACTTATTTAAAGAGCAAAAAATAAAAGGATCCTTTTTATTTGAACATGGGCATTTCTTTATATCTCTCTCTTCATTTTCTCAGTGGGCTGTTTATCTATTTAACAAGCGAGGTGTTCGCGGCCTCATATTTATTTTACGTGCATGTCTGTTTCGAGTATCTGCTACTGAATTACGATGGTATGGACAAGGATTTATGTTGTTAGGAAGTAATTTCATTAAATAAGTATTACTCATTATGTATACCTTACATTTACACAATGGAAATAATCTTGGTACAGTATTAGATAACTCGCACTTAATACAAATATAAATTCAAAGTTTTCAAACAATTGCACCTGTCTTTTATATAAAACCAAGTCTTTTCCTTAAACTTACATGAAAAATTATCCTGTTCAGAAATACGTCCAACATCCAATCTAACAGTTAAACCTATTTTCGAACAACAAGTTTGTGGCAAGTTTTACTCCAGTTTTGAAAACTTAACAGAATCCGATTGAATCAATTCGACTTTTAAGAATGGATAAGCCAGTATTTGAAGCTTTTGTCTGCCATATTAACTCGTTATATTCTTCACAATACTTGATTGATCTAGAAAGCTTTTACAAAACATACATAATATGTACTTGTGAAGATTTAGAGCAAGAATTTTTATAATACTCGCATTTATGTACACTTCTCACTATGTGATATTTTACTCGATAAATATGAAAAAATAACAAAAAATATTTTTATTATATATATATATATATATATATATATATATATAATATTATATATATATATATATATATATATATATATATATATATATCATAATCAATATTAATTACACGTCTGTTTTTAACAAATGATGCTTTGCGTTTACTCGCGTTAGCTGTACGTGCCTTCGCATGACCTCCTGGATATGTCAACGCCAATTTAGCATTATGGGATTAAGTAGACTTTATGCTAAACGGTATAAAGTATACTTTGCTTGTAGTACATGATAATAAATTACTTCAATTATTCGTTTAAAAACATGAGTGACGTTGCTGTTGACGTTAACAATGAACTAGCCAAGTACTTTTTGTTCACATAATTAGACATTTTCTAGAATTTATTTCCATGCAACTTAGTTAAAAATTCCTGTATTTTGACAATAGCTTTTATGGTATTTAATTCTACGAATAATGTTGCCATAAATAAACAATACAAGGGATGCGAATCGAATAAAAATGATGTGTCGATCTTAATCACAATCTTCTCCGGGCGGTGTTTTCCCAGGATAACAAAAACCGGTAACGATGAAATGGATCCGCATTTTCTAGCTGAGTTGATTCCTCTGTGGGAAGGAAAGAAACCATAAAACAATATAAATGGGACGTGAGTCGCGCGCAAATTTACAGCACAGTCTTAGCGAAGTTGGGAACAACTGAACTAACTTCGTTCAATTCGTGCACTAGACACTTTCGCTCGAAGAACTTAGTGTATTGAATATATCTATAAAATATCAATAAAAAAATATATTCGAATATTTGAATATAATGTAATTAATTATAAATATGTTAGGACATCAACACACAGAACCATCTAGTTCCATGGTTAGCTACGAGGCTTGTGTTATGGATACCAGATAGTTGATACACTACATATATATTACTTTAAATACATACATATTATAAATATAAACACCCATGACTGAAGTACAAATATTCGTGCTCAGCACACAAATGAATGCCCCCACCGGACTCGAACCCGCAACCGCTGGCACAGTAAGTAGGGTCACTACAAACTGAGCCAAACGTGTCGTCAAAATTAATTAGTTATTATATCAGCTAAACTTATACAAATAATTATATAAAAATCACATCAAACGTTACATAATATATAGAAATTTCTATTTAAGTATTGTAAATAGGCTGTTTCTAATAATAATATTTACTAATATTTCAAATTAAAGGGAATATTTAATATTATGGCATATTATAAATAATCTTGAATATCATAAATAGACAATATTTCAGCCAATAATTAACATAGATAATAATAATTGAGGTAAAAGAAATGAAAAGAAATTATAATAATCTTCTTACTCTTCAGATTTTATATTTCCTAGTGGAATTTGAAATAATACTATACCTAAGCACAAGTAGTTTATAACCCAAACTCCTTTGTTCGTTACCTAACAACATTAAATTTTCTTGCTTCAATATTATATTAAATGGGGCCGGAGGGAATGAAAGCTATAACCTGCTTACTATATCAATAGTGCGAAGTGTCGCCTCCCGGGCTCGCGCCTGTCGTAGGCATAAGTCTCCTCACTACATAGACCCCATAATTATTTCAACACTTAATACCGTTTCGCATTTAACAAACCTTAGTCCGGATAATTAATGTTATTTATGTGCCACGAGCTTAGAGTAAAGTGCATTCTAAATAAAATGAAAATGTTTCATTGCGCCCCCAACGACTGAGAATTAAAATATTTTATATTAAAGGAATACATAAATTAAACTAGATAATAATATAATTTTAATAAGTATTTAAGAAGTACCTTGAAACAGTATACAAATAATTTAAAATTTATGTTGAAATAAAATAATTCAAAAGGCTAATAAAAATTCTAACTCTATGTCCATTAAAAATCCCTAGATATTATGCTTCAAGCAGAACGTGTGCAAAGTGAGACGTTCGTAATAATAATCGTTTGTCGGGAGCCTTACAATAAAGCCCCGTAAATCTTCCGCCCAGCCGTCTTCCGTACCCTAACAACCGGATCCGTACTTATTCTGATTGTTCGCAATATGCAAATAGACTCGCCTTTCCAAAATAGAAAGGTCTTTCGTAATCTTAGAACAGAATCTTTAAGTACTATTACGTTGAAAAAATAATAAAACAGAAATTATGATTTTCACAAATGACTCTTCCATTCATTTTTTTGCTTACTTTTATCTAAAGGTATGTATTATCAAATATAATAATTCAAACTGTTGATTTATTTATAGTATAAGTACTTAACCAAATTTTAGCATACGTATAACATGTGTTAATATGATCTAACACATTTCATTTCGAGCAAATAATGAATTTATCTGTTTGTAGTTTTGATAGATTTACCTGACTTCGATGTCGTTTTAATTTCACGCCTGAGAACACTGATTTATCCGAATATCCAGCAAAGCTAAACTTTGCTAACTTTGATCGGTGATCACTGTGTGTGATTTATAATAGTTCACTTGATATATGCACAGTGCTATTGACTATTCAAATAAAAATTACGTAAAAAAATATAGGTAGTAAATGAACAAAATAATATTCGTATTCAGGGATATAATTTGTAACAGATTTCAATAAAGGTACGTATCAATCAGCTTTTCATATAACTTAATGAGTTTGACAGCGTTTTGTGAATTGAATATTATTTGAAATAAATAATTTTATATACTCGATGATATATAATCTATACTAATATTATAAAGAAGTAAAGTTTGTGATCTTGTGAGTTTGTGAGTTTGTGATGTTGTAGGGGGTAATCTCTGGATCTACAGAACCGATTTAGATGAAATTTTGTAAAAAGAAAGTTTGAGAACCTGGAAAGGATATAGGGTTCTTTTATCCCGGAAATCATCCCTTAAGAGGGTGAAAATGGGAATGAAATTTTGTATGGGGAATCAACCTAGGGACGAACCCGAGCGAAGTTAGTGTGAGTCGCTAGTTAATTTAACTTAATATAATTTTATTATGACATTTTACGTAAACATTATCTAGAAATTGCTCAATGGTCTTTACAGAGGGCATGCTATGTTTTGAATTCTTGAAATAGATAAAGCTGAATGTTCATCAAAGTAACAAATGATAAACATTTAGTTGAATAGAACTTGTACTAAAATCTGTCAGTTAACAAAATAATTATGCAAATAATACTTTAGCATACTTTTTGTGAACAATAAATATCCTATGGTAAAAGGGACAGTAATTACTTGATACTTTCCTTTTCAATTTGCGCCATCCTCCTTTATTCAGCTAATAAAATAAAAATTCATTTGATTTCTAAATATTGTCATTCTTACAGTAATCATTTAGATATTAAATTACTTTATCTCCATATTTTCCACTTACCACAGAACAATGCGCGATGGAGTAATTTTTCTTTTAAATAAAATAATGGAAGCCAAGCTTTGAAAAGACAAAAACCGCGAGCGGTTAGAAAAACATTGTCTTGAGGGTGTGCGGTCCGCCATCTCGGTCAGGCCCATGATTAATTACGACTAAGATTTATGACGTAGAAAACCGACTCCGTGTCGATAACACCGTAATAAACGAGAACTCGGTAATAAAGATTCTAACATCTTAACTGTACTATACCTTAATTTATTATACATATTATATAGAAATAGGTGAAGATAGTAAATAGGAAATAGAATGTTTGTAGTTCGATTAACAGAATTCAATTTTACATTTAGCCGATGCAAAGCAAATCTAATATATTTCGATACGTAAAATACATATTTAATATTTACCTATTAGATATTCATATCTTAAAATATTGTAGGCTGACACCGATTTCGAAAATATCTGATTTCGAAAATATCTATTCTAAATGAAAACCCCCGTTTAGTTATTTTTTACATTTTAGTGCCTAGAAGTGTTTTTTTTTTAAGTTTTTATTTTTCCATTTTTAGTATAGACGTAATAAGCAGGTCATTTGTAAGAAGAAAGTTTTTTAATAACACATTCGACTAAACAATTTATTTAAAAAAATAATTTATTGTTCTTTTTTTAACAACTGCTCGATCGATTTCGATAAAATTTATATGGGACCATCTGAGAAATATACCCTTTAAAACAAAACAAAATTCTAATCGGTTCAGGCGTCTTGGAGTAATCGGTGAGCATACATAAAAAAAGAGAGAATAAGAAGAAAGATTGAGAATTTCCTCCTTTTTGGAAGTCGGTTAATAAATAAATTTTCATTATCAATTGTAGAAATTGTTACATCGTCTAGCAGTCACGGCTTACGACTATGAATTATACACGTGCATGCCGTGTGCGTCGCTTATTAAGCCACGAGCATATCGATTGAAACCTCTACTAAACTAAAATTACACAATTGTTTGACACCATGGAGTTTAATTTAATAGTTTTTTGAATTACATTATGTGTATTTTAAGAAAGAGATCTACTAAAAAATGATTGAAGAACATAATTCAAACAACAAATCACGCAATACAAACTTCAAATGCGTTAGTTTTTCTTCCAGAAGCAAGTGATTGATTCAGAAAGTATTAGCAAAAAAGATCACAGCAATGTTATGTTACTGTGATCTGTTTTGGCACTCCCTTTCTGAAATAGTAGTAGTCCCAAAGTAATCATTTTTACTTCCAATAAATAATAAAGCTACGTTATAAAAATATTAAATATATTAATACTATTTACAATTTAAGTTTTAAATCTATGCTCTAGGATAAATTTTATATTTACAAAGTGGTGAGGTGTTATTCACATTTATTGCCCAATATTTACTGACCGAAATCCAAAAAATTCATTATAATTAAATGCTAGGGAATTTAATTTTTAAATCTCTTTATTCAGTATTAACCGGTATTTTATTTATTGTATGTATTGTAATCAAAACGTTTAACAAATATGATATTACAATAATTGTTTCAAATATAACATTTTTTATTTTTATTTACTAGTAAATCTTCATTTTCTATTATAAATAATATGAAGGATAACAACAGCAAACCTTTTACGTATTAGGCTCTCTACCATAACCCTATAAATGTACCATCAATACATGTCAGTAAAAAAGACCATTCCCATTTATTTGTAAAGAACACATCAATCCCATATAAATAATCTCAAATAAAACGTCATGACGCGCGCGTTCTTCTGCTAAAGTTTTTGCGTTCTTGTTCCAATCGCTTGATATGTGGCTCTATCACCCTTAAGCGTTTACTGTAACTCACCCAAGATAATATTTTAGGATAAATTGTAATCATACTTGAATTATAAATAATTAAAAATATATCATTGAATGTGTACATGTGTTTGTTTCTTATTTACACTTCTTTACTCAAGATATTTAAACAAATTCGGAAAAAAGTAACTTATATCGTGTACTACCAAATAGGTAGCCTATTTGGTATTTGGTTTTTATAGATTACTAGCAGAACCCGCGACTTTGCCCGCGTTCAATCTACAAAAAAAGCTCTTTTGCTTTATGTTACATAGCGGCTCTCCCGCGCTTCGCTCGTCACCATTTTTTATATAATATTAAAAATTTTGAATATTGTTCAAACAAAGATACTAAAATCGCAATTAAAAAATGTGGGGTGGGGGTAGAAGGGTGAAAAATACTTTACGACCTACTCTCATACCTATCAAATATACAAAAAATATCATTAAAATCGGTCGAGCCGTTTCGGAGGAATGCGACCACAAACACCGTGACATATAGAAGATATTTATATATATATATCTTATAATACTTTCTTGGATTTACGCGAATATTTGACATTTTAAACTTCTTTAAAGTTTTTTAGTTCTTATTCATATAAAGGTGAAAATGTGAAGCTGTGTAGGTAAAGTTGCACCTTATAATAGATTTCATATAATGAATCGGTTTATATAACATTTCTATTAAATTATCTTATCTATTATCTTATTCTGCGGTATTATTTAGATGTATTACCACTCTCTTTAATAAGCTAAATCTAACATCAAATACAAATTTGCGTATACTAAAAGAATTTTCTCTTAAACTTTCAATTCCCATGGCGCGGAAACCCTTTCTCTGCGTTGAATTACATTATATAAGCTACAACGAGGATTAAATGATAGCTATCCTTGAGAAAACCTTTATTCCTCTTGAATAAAATATACCCAAAATATTGATTTAACTTATTAATAAATAAATATGTCAGGACATTAACACACACCACCATCTAGTTCCATGGTAAGCTACGAGGCTTGTGTTATGGATACCAGATAGTTGATACATTATACATAGTAGTTATTATTATATGTAGTTAGTTATTATATGTAGTGGCTAGCATGTACGGCTACATACTCGGAGGTCCTGGGTTCGAGTCCCGGGTCGGGCCAAGTTTAGTTATTGAGTCTTTCTGTATAGTAAGTCTCAGTAACAGCCCGGAGTTGTAAAGTTGGCGGTGTTTCACCCCCGTGCCTCGGAGAGCACGTAAAGCCGTCGGTCCTGTGCCTTAACTCTCACTGGTCGTGTCGAGCAGTCGTCCCACCGGAGTATGAGAGTGACAGGAATAGAGAGTGCCCTTGTGTCTGCGCGTACACTTGTGCACTATAATATCTCCTGCGCAGTTGGCTAGTCTCAATGAGATTGGCCGCCGTAGCCGGAATCGGCTAGGAGAACATCATCATCATAATTTTTAAATACATACATATTATAAATATATTAATAGTCATGTTAAAGTGCAAATAAATTTAACCTAATACTATCAGAACTTTTACACAGCTTCTATACGAATATATAGCAAAAGTAATCTTCTAAATTTCCAGTACCTTTCAATAATTAGTTCTGACAAGACCGATATATGAAATGTGTAATATCAAGGCCTTTTTGTAATTTTATTTAATAATTATTTACTTATATTAATATCATAGACGATTATTTAATTTTATTTCTGAACTAGCATTGCCCGCGGCTCCGCCCGCGTTCAGATGACTAAAAACCAAATGATTAGGTTTTACATATTAATATACTCTTACAATGCAGTTTTTGTATTTTTCTCAGAAATGAGATATTTTCCCGCGGTAAAAAGTATCTTATATTATTGACCTGGATATCCGGCTATCATCATACCAAATTTCATCAAAATCTGCCCAGTGGTTTTCTCGTGATGCGGTAACAGACAGACAGACAGACAAAAATTCTAAAAACTATAGATTCAGACTCTGTATCGATAATAATGTCTATTTCAATTAGATTTTCCAAAAAATATTTAATGTACAGATTCGGCCTAGTTATTATTTTATTATATGTATAGATATAGATATTAAACTTCCTATTTTACGTCATCGTAACATAAATTAACTAAGCCTTAACTCACAAATCACTTCTATTATAGTAACACTTTCAACATTCATTTGAAAATCATTTGGCAATGTCATTTAATGTCAAAATTTCTTTGTGAAGTGACTTTAAATCACCTTGATAACGATCGATTTTATGAAATTCCTCGGAGAGTTGTAGATAAATGAAATTTGGTACAAAAGTTCCGCCGGATAACGCTCGGTCACGATATTAAATTTACGTCACTGAGTGGCGTCCTTTGTAATATGTGGTATTCGCAGTCTTAATTATAAATTTCGGATATTGTGTTGTTTTATTTCAAAATGGATATAATATATATATATATATATATATATATATATATATATATATATATATATATATATATATTATATATATATATATATATATATATATATATATATATATATATATATATATATATATATATGCCATACCAACCTATTTTAGACGTTAAAGCTACCTCATTACATTATTATGTATTGTCAGAATCCTAGTTCGAATTCAGTTATAAATAATATAGTGAACGGCATAATCTTACACAATTGCGAATGTGAAACGTTCCCACATCAAAATTAACGCGTCTCAACCATAGACATACTCGTAAGAGTATGGACTCAGCATAACTGTCATGAAATTGAACTGTTCATAACTTGTCATATCTACCTATTTCATACCTCAAAGCATTGTTAGTTTTTTATTCTTCGTTTTATTCGTGAGCATACCTATATAAAAAGGATACATACAGATGAATATAGAACCTCCTCTTTTTTGAAGCCCGTTAAAATACAAACCTCTTTGGCTTAATTTATATTGTTATAGTGTAAAAAATACTATGCTGTGTATACATCTCATAAAATTTTATGAAACAAGTAAAGTAAAATAAAATAAAATTAGAGTGATCTTTATACTATCCAAATAATAACCGCATATTAAATTAGTACGGTTGTTTAGTCTATATCAATCCAACTATATCAGCCGAAACAACCATGAAAAATCTGTTTGTCTGTTGAAATTGTATATAATACTATTTGTACGTTACAATTCCTTTAAAAGCTAAATCGACATTAATATGACTTTTACTTGCAATTAGATGATTGATGTTACCTTTAAATACGCTAATTTTTAATTCAAGATAGGAATAGGATATCCTTAGGCAATAGAAGGCATGAGTTATTTTAGCATGATTTTCATAGGGCAGAGGACAAAGATCACAGTGACAGACTTTTTTCTAGCTTTTAGTGGACTCGCGGGTGAAAACGATAATCTATATCTATACATATAATAAAATTGTAACTAAGTCGAATCTGTACATTAAATATTTTTTGGAAAATCTTATTGCAATAGACGTTATTATCGATACAGAGTCCGAATCTATAGTTTTTAGAATTTTTGTCTGTTTGTCTGTCTATCTGTTACCGCATCACGAGAAAACCACGGGACAGATTTTGATGAAATTTGGTATGATGATAGCTGGTTATCCGGGTCAACATATAGGATACTTTTTACTGCGGGAAAATATCTCATTTCTGAGAAAAAATACAAAAACTGCATTGTAAGAGTACTTATACTAATATGTAAAACCTAAGAACTTGATTTTTGGTCATCTGAACGCGGGCGGAGCCGCGGGCAATGCTAGTAGTATATAACGGTATAAGTGACATGCACAAAATACATACATTATGATGTATATTATATCTAAACTTATGAAATACAATCACTTAATTTGTATTTCCTGTAAGTAAGTATACCTCTTTCTTTATCGTATGGGTGATAAATTGATTTTCAGCAGCACCAACGGTATTGGTACATATACCGCCTCTGTAAATTACCGACGGCCGTCAGAACCAGCGTTACAGGTAACTAAAGAATATATTTTAATTTCCTTCCTTCAAAGCTTATCTCAGGCAAGTGAAGGTGTATTGAATAAATTGTTTTTATTAATAGTGTGTATGTATAATTTAATCATTTGGATTATATACTTATCTCAATATCAACTGAACTCTTGTTTCTTAGTCATATTTGTTTGTTGTCCGTCCGTCCGTCCACATATTATATTATCATCAGTGAAATATTTCTATTGTTCAGATATTTTATATTACTAAGTAAATTATAATATAATACAGCCATTCAACGTCTCTCTGCTAAACACGGGCCTCACAATACTTACCAGCCATTTAAATATACCTATGTATTGCTAATATTTAGGTCAATATGTAAATGTGAAAAAGTAACAAGTACTCTAACAGAGAAAATTGAAAATTTATAATATTCATATGAATGGGTATTTTTATACCTATTCATTTCCACACATAAACTGTTGAACAGATTTTAATGACATTTTAAGATATATAATTGCATCACTTACATATAATATGTCCGTACATATGTAGACAATGATCTTTTATCAAAGGAGGCGTGGGCAAAAGTTTGTATAGAATAATTATACAAGAATTTGGAAATGGTTGGAAACATCTATATTACAAAGTTTTTTTTATAAAAAAACCTTTACTTACTTCACTTTACGCGTAATCATTTTGCCATTAGTTTATAAATTATGATGTTTCTTTCACTGCTAAAAGAGAGTTTAATGATGATTGAGTAACATTTATTTTTCCAACCTATTAGTTGTACTTAGTCACGAAATAATTCTACTTACAACTCAAACAATATGGACATTATGCGTAATATATATCCCATTAAATATTATAAATGCGAAAGTTTGAATGGACGTCAACGTCAAAACAAAATTTATGGTGTAATCAAAATTTATTTTAAAATATATCCGAAAATAACATTAAAAATTTAAGTAATAGTATAAAAAATGTAAGGCAGTGGTAGCCCAGTGGTAACGCGCTCGCTTGGGAAACTGAGTGAAGCGGGTTCAAATCCCGGTTCTCGCACCTCTGATATTTTCATGTGCGAATCATTTCTAACATGATTACCACTTGCCTTACGGTGAAGGAAAACATCGTGAGGAAACCTGGATGTCTGAGAAAACCTAGCAAGTTTTCGAAAGACATGTGAAGTCCACCAACCCGCACTTGGCCAGCGTGGTGGACTATGGCCTGATCCCCCTCGTAGTGAGGAGGCCCGTGCCCAGCAGTGAGACGTTAAAAAGGGCTGAATACATACATACATAAAAAATGTTTTAAAAGACAACGAAATCGAAAGTGCATAATAATTACAAGACTTCCGCGACACCATTCAGACAATGAGAGACAATAGCATTCCCAAGGAGGGTTGACGTCAGGCAGGCGGCCGGTCGTAAAACTTTTGCCAAATCCTTTCGGCAGTACAGAATATGTACTGCGCTGACCCTAAGTGATTGGGAAATGGGCAGGGAGAAGAAGAAGAAAGTTTGGATGGATGTTTGTTACTCACTCGCGCCAGAACGGCTTAACGGGTCTGGATGAAATTTGACACAAAGATAGTTTATAGTCTGGAATAATAGCACATAGGTTAATTTATATTCCGTCAAAAATAACAATTTCCGTAGGATAGATTTGTTTTTGTTTTTCACAGACCAAGCGATCGACGATTCTATACTAATCGTAAAAACGTAGCTAGTGAACCAGGGTGAATATTAAAAACTTGGCAATATTAGAAACGGTTTGCATGATTTTATTTGCTAATTTAGAGTTTGTGTAAGATAATTACATTTAGCTCGCTAACACCGCGTGAATAGACAGCTAGATTGCTATATCGTAACCGCAGCCCGATAAATATCAACTACTAACAGTATTTATGTTCTAGACTCCCTATTAATATACATATAATAAACTTGTAACAGGAATATGATTCGATCCTAAATATCTTTAATTCAATTTGTTACTATTTATGATATATACTTAATACTCACTCACTTCCTTTAGCTTCTATACCATAAAAATATTTTTATTGAAAGATTCATATGTAAGAAATGAGCTTTGCAAGTGTCCAAATAATAGAGTTTATCATCATCATCAAGAACGCTAACTTATTTTGTAGCGTACATATCATAAATCAAGTACCTACTCTAATATCACAGACTTAGATTAATTTCCCAGCAGGAAATTCCTTTGTAATTTATGTTGAAACCGAAGCTATTAAGTTACATAATCTTTTGAGTTTTTGTAATAATATTTTTTTATTTATTTATCACTTAATCACGAACATAATATTTTTTTGAAAACTTTATTGAAAGTAGTTTGGATATGAGACTTTCAACTGAATTTTCATGTTAATGCCGGTAGATAGATCTACTTTGTTTTTTTTTTCTTCTTTAGTGGCTTAGAGTTGCGTTAAAAAACGTACTTTAAAAGTGTCTTTAAAAAATTATACCATGATTATGACATGCTTATCAATTATTGTCATAATTTTAAAGATAGCTTAATATATGTGTTGTCATTTCTAAAATATACCTCCTATTACTCAGTTTCCAAATATGTCACAGCTATATTATAAATCATAACAGTATTCAAATTGTAACAGCAATCAATATTTTATAAACAAGAGTAGGTAGTGTTTATCTTGGTATTCACAAGACCACAGCACCGCCGCAAAGGTCGTAGCGCAATGAAACAGGTCGTACTGCCACTTCGCCAGATAACCGTAATGTATCCACGGGATATTCAACCAAGAATAAGGTGACCAATTCTTAGTAGTAAAATATTTACAACAAATTTATAAGCTATAAGTCAAAACATATACATAACTGGACTAAAATCTGAAAATAGACATTTCAGCGCTTTATAAACTTGGGGTTGCGCTTATCTTGGTTTCCACAAATCCGGTAGCAACACGATCCCAAGTAAGGGTCGTGGCGCAATGAAACAAGCGTTGCTGTCACTTTACTAGATAAACATAATGTATTCGCAGGGTTTTATATAAAGCCGTAACATGTTACAATTTTTACGTTATTATCTTTTTGATAGTCATTAAAATTGCTATTTATGCTAAAATATTTGGTAATATAGTAATAATAAAGAGTCACTTAAGGTTACTAACAAAAATTACCACTACCATAAAAATATTTAGTAGCCATACAAACATTCAGCATAATATAACAACATTTACTAATATTTATCAAAATAACAAACTATCAGTTAAAGATAGTTTGGAACGTGTTGAGATAACTTTTATTCTATTGTGGGAAAAGCCATTATTAAAGAAACTGTTTACACTTCTGTTGACGTTGGTCACTATCGAGTTGTCGAGAATGGTAACCCGATTAGTTTGGAACTAGGTGGCGGACTAATTGTGTGGGGTTAAAGTCGATTCGATTTAGTGTTTTTGAGGCTAACGCTCACCCAAGATTAGTTAGGTTGAAGTATTAAACAAGATACAGGCAAATGAGTTGTGATTATACCGATACTGCTTTACCAACTTTAATTAATACACCTTCTTCCAGATGCAATCGAACTTTTACAATTCGAGTTTTTACTACAGTGTTAGTTGAGTATTCACTTTGTTTTCGTTACAAATCGATTTTGCGCTTGATACAATAATACGAGTATGAGTAAAGAAAATTAAACTGAAAATATAATATTGCTCGATTGAAAACCACTACATTACCTGGCTTTTTACTACAATGTTAATTATAATATAGTATTCTGTCGAAATAGGTCACGAGTGTCGATGATTTGAATGTCACTCACAATTATTAAAATATGTACCTACTATGTGTTATACGATATGATACAATATGATCATTTTATAAATTTAACAAAATCAAAACCACCTTTACCTTAGTGAGCATTTTGACGAAAAAATAAGGTAACAATGCCATTTTATCTTAATTATATAATATATATGTTCTTTCAGCAATAATTATCTATTAAAGTTATTGAAATATTTTTATAAAGGATTCCTAATAGAGTAAAATAAATTGGCACAATAGTTTCTTTGTAATTTAATCATAATAATTTTATTTTACTAAAATACTTTCTTTTTGGCTTTCCACAAAATAGAGGCGAAGGTTTGTATAATTTTTAAATTACTTCAATTTTAAAACTTGTAAATAAACAATTTTAATAAATAAACACAAAATAAGTAATATGAAACTCATTAAAACCCACGCACCTATAATATAAAAATGAATCGCTGAATGTGTTGGTAAGCGCAAATCTCGAGAGCAGCTGAATCGATTTCTCTAATTCTTTTTTTAGAATATTCCTTGAAGTACGAGGATGGTTCTTACGGGGAGAAAAATTTAAAAAATTGCCTGAAAAAGTCTAAAAACAACGCTTTTCTATACTCCCATACAAAAGACTCGTAATAATACTTAAAAGTCAATTTGATATAGTCTTTAATACCATACTATAAAGTTTAAGTGTTAGTGGAGAGGTTCCGGGAAGGCAAAACAATTGAGTGACGTTAGTATCGTATAAATATTAATGTCAATATTTGTCAATATTAATAACAAAAAAATTAAAATGTATATGGCCAACGCTGGCTAATAACTATTTATATCTATTTAAAACGTACCTAGCGACAAACCCGAGCGAAGCGAGGGTGAGCCGCTAGTTATATCTAAAAATCTAAAATATATTAATATTTTATAAATGAGAAAATTTGAGATAATATATCTTACATAAAAAATATCTACATAAAAATGTTTTAAAATTAATACAAAAAATGACTGTGGGAGTAGGGAGTAGTATGGAGGAATTCATGTAACATTAATTAATATTACCGCGACACGAATGCATTACACACTCAAATAAACACATGTAGTAATGAGACACGATTGCGTAGTAAATATAAAGGTTAACTATAACATTGCTGTTATTGTAGCTTTTACATTTTTGATAAAATCACTTACCTAGTTATTATATATATACAATCTATACTAATATTATAAATGTGAAAGTTTGTGAGTATGATTCTATGGATGTATGTTTGTTACTCTTTCACGGCTGAACCGATCTGGATGAAGTTTGGCACAGAGATAGATTATAGTCTGGAATAACCATACGCTACTTTTTATCCGGGAAAAATGTACGGTTACCGTGGGATAGGTTTGTTTTTGTATTCCTAGAATATCGCTAGTATTATGTAGTGACTTGTTTATTGTATATTGAATTGTAATACATAATATAATTAATATAATTTATTTTAAATGAAAGCAAGAATATATATTTATAATCAAATAGAAGCGGAACATAATCAAAATAAGAATAAATCCTTAAAAAACTAACATTTAAATGCGGTTTCTAACATTTTACATTTATCTATAGGTAGATCAATATACTCGTAATCAACCATTTATCCCATTAATCTGTATAATATGTACTCGTATTATATTAAATTTGAAAGTTTGTGAGTTTGTTACTTTTTTACGCCAGAGCGGCCGAAAGGAGATTTGGATAAAAGGCACAGAGATAGTTTATAATGTGAAATAACACATAGGCTTTTTATCCCGGAAAAATATACGGTCCCGTGGGATAGGTTTGTTTTTGTTTTTATAGAGGCGAACCAGTGTGGTTAGTTTGTATGTGTGAGTCTGTAAGAAAGCTACCAGTTACCACCAGCTTCGAAAGCAGTTTGCTAAAACGAGTCGACGGGAAACTTATCAGTTGCTCTTTCAAAAATAATATTTGTTTACAATATTGCAAAACAATATTTATCTACTTATCCTGCGTGAGATACTCGTATATAACAAAAATTAATCCCACACATTAGCGTCTACAAAATATTCTGTGACGGAATAATAAGCTTTTCTACAAAACTATTTTTAATTTAAACTTTTAAGTAGGGGCACTTTTAATTGGCAAACTCAAAATCGGCTGTAGATTTTTTATAATTATTAAGTTATGTAAAGCTGTCCCATATAAGTCCTATTTACATTTTGAAAAATTATTAAAATATAATGTAATGTTATTAGCAAGTAATCTAAATGTAATTGATAAATATTTTAAATATATACTTTACATGATGTAAGCCCCTGAACCGTACTCAATAAAAGCAATATAAACGTAAATTTACATCTACCTTTTTTTAAAAATTGGGTAAGAATTCTTGGCAATATCAGTAGTGTGTTCGAAGATTTTATTTTAAGTTCTGTAATATTCGGAAGTGTTCTCAAGCCTCTCGAAGAAAACGGCCTAATATGTTAGAAATGTAATGGGACACTGAGAGCTTTCTGCTATTATGCGAATGGTTGCATCGATTGTGTAATCGAGTGTACGAGGGACATAACAAGAGACCCTCATCGCAATTGGACCGGCCTTACTCTTGACCTGCTACCATAAAGCAACTGTGTTAATACTGAAAGTGTTTTCTTCAATCTATAAAATATAATGATTGAGACAGAAAATATCTAATTACATTAAATAAAAACTGTTATATATTTGTATATAAATTTATTTCGTGTATCTTGGAAACGACTCTACCCATTTGGATTAAATTTTGTATTGAGATAAGATTTTGATTTTTAAATCTATACATATAAAAAATCGTAACTAAGACGAATCTGTACATTAAATATTTGTAGGAAAATCTTATTGAAATAAACATTATTATCGACATAGAGGCCGAATCTATAGTTTTTAGAATTTTTGTCTGTCTATCTGTCTGTCTGTCTGTCTGTTACCGCATCACAGAAAAACCACTGAAGGGATTTTGATGAAATTCGATATGATGATAGCTGGTTATCCGGATCAATATATAGAATACTTTTTACCGCGGGAAAATGTCTCATTTCTGAGAAAAAATACAAAAACTGCAATGACGTAAGAGTCTACTAATATGTAAAAACTAAGAATTTGGTTTTTGGTCATCTGAACATGGGCGGAGCCGCCGGCAACGCTAGTTATCTATAAAGGTATATTCTAAAAAAACGCAACTTTTCCAAAAAAGCCCGATTTTACAAAGAAAAACGCCGGGTGAAGCTCGGTCGCCCAGGTACTTTAAATTTAAATAGGCAAAAACAAAACCATTTAGTATATTTTTGTCTCTGTTTGTGAACAGATTTCCTTTTTTTTTATTAAGTAGCTGTGGACGAGCTTTAGTGTAATCAATCATAAAATAATCATAGTTCAATTTCAGCTACTGGGTGAAGGCTAGATCAAATAACAGGTTTTTTTCTATTATTGACAAATGTAGACATTTACTTTTGACCAGCTTTAAAAAGGAAGAGGTGCTCAATTCGCCTATTTTTGTGTGTAAGTACGCGATATATTTTTCAGTTTGAGATGATTTTTGTAATCCTTTTTCAATAAATAGGTATAGTATTCATGAAAGGTGTGGTAAAATATACATTAAAAAAAACTCATAAAGGTCTCATTCACTCTTTAAGTAATTATGAAATTGATATACCTTTTTCGTTCTAATAAAAAAAATGTGTGCACTATACCAAATTGACTAATAAACTTAAATATTTTTTTTTTAAATTGCATTCAATAATGTTGTTAACTTTAGAGATACGAAAGTTTTTACTAATTGTATATGATGAAAATACATTTTTTTTAGATCGTCGACAATATTTTCCTATCATCTGATAAATTAATATTTGGAATTAGTCATAAATATTCATTTGGTAAAATAAATAATTCAAGAATTTTAATATTTTTAATTATTCCTTATGTTTAAATATTTCGTTGAAAGTTTATTTGCTTATTATTACTAAACGAAAGTGAAAGCTGGAAAACCGTAGACCCATTGAACAAAAACCTATGGAATTGTTGATACAAGCGCCGAATCGCAAATTGTTTATGGTAATGGTTAGCTCGCCGATATGTGAAATGTTCGCATTTTATTAGCATTGTCGTTCCCGCAAATTGGCACTTTATATTCTGAAATGAGTACTTCGAGTTTTGGTCGTATTTCTTCTATTTTGAAGACTGAGAAAAAATGTAAAAAAAAATCACGAAGAATCAAGAAATTTTGTTAGTAAAACAATATATTCAAACATTTTCTATTTCTGCGTAACTTCGGAATAGTCAATTTAGGAAAAGTTCAGTAGATAAAAGTATTCTGCAGCCAACGGCAAAGGCTTTGATTGGCAAACATCCCACGCGTCTCTCTATTTATCAGCATCAACGGGCCTTGATGTGGAAAGTGATACGTCAATAACACGGACTCACGTATCCACGAAGAAGCTTAATAAATAAACCGCTTACTGCAAGCTAATACCTGTTCGATAAATAAAGACCTTTATTATAAGGCTAATCAAAATAGTGACTTTACCGAGTTAATTGCTATTTCTTATACGTGTTAATATTAAATACAATATGTTACAAGTGAAAAATACTTCTGTTCCTATGGAATATAAATTATTATATTACGGAACATGTAGCGATACTAGCTACAATCTTGATATACAGAACTAGACCTTTAAAGAAAAGGCATAAAAGGAATAGTAGATGTAAATACAAGGAAATTGTAGTCCAAGTATGCAGTGCATAAATTGCCCCTTATCTGGCCATTAAGTGACCCTTAATAGCTACAAGGTGGGACAGATTGTTATCGTGACAATTGTGTGGCTACTTTGTCGATACAAAGAATTTTCGTAGGTTATTTAGGAGCGGCCAATATGTAACAAGATTAACACTTAGTTTTTCAAATGACTTTCATTTGCCATTAGAAAATAAAGTGGGTGAAATGAGAATTGTAGTATATTTTGCTGACGTAGAATGAATTTCACTTACTTTACATAATATCGACTGTGCTGTCGGTGTAAACAATTATAGAATAACTAGCATTGCCCGCGGCTCCGCCCGCTTTCAGGTGACCTAAAACCAAATTCTTAGGTTTTATATATTAGTAAACTCTTACAATGCATTTTTTGTATTTTTCTCAGAAATGAGATATTTTCTCGCGGTAAAAAGTATCCTATATATTGACCAGGATAACCAGCTATCACCATACCAAGTTTCATCAAAATCCCTCTAGTGGTTTTTCTGTGATGCGGTAACAGACAGACAGACAAAAATTCTGAAAACTATAGATTTGGCCTCTGTATCGATAATAATGTTTATTTCGATAAGATTTTCCAAAAAATATTTAATGTACAGATTCGGCTTACTTACAATTTTATTATATGTATGGATATTCTGATATCGAGATATGATTTCCACCGTTATTTATGAGCAAGTAATTACTTTAATAACAATATAAAATACGTATACTGGAATTAATGATATATTTAAATATACTAGCGACTAACCATCGCTTCACTCGAGTAAATACTACTATAGATAGGTACTTTTTAAATAGATAAAATAGTTATTGTAAATGTATGCACCATAAGAAATAGACACATGCTATCGTAGAATTTTCTGAGGGCCTTTTTGACTAATTGACCTAAAATTTTCTAGTACATTGTTTTAATGTATCTCTTTAGTATCTCTTAAGCCAGCGTTAGCCGTGTAAGCGTACGAAAACCGTTTTGTTTTCAAACAAAACACGTCAAAGTCAGCTATTTTGTACAAAATATTTACAAATAGCTTCCTTGTTTATCTCTTTCTATTATTCAAAACCGTATCAATCTGATGTGTGGTTCTAAACCACAAGTCGAAGTAAGCTGAGAAATAGACAGAGGCAAACAGCGACTTTGTTTTATACTATGTACCTACTCCTAAATATACGGGTATGTGGATAGGTGATTTGCACTCGAACTTGCACTTTCCTACAGCAATTAGAGATCTTACCGTACTAAATTGCTAATGTTAATTGTTAACGTGTTACTTATATTTGTTGAGTAATAAATCATTATTTTTTTTTATGAAGGACCACTCGGCCGAACCAGTCATTCTGTTTTTCCGTGGAAATGAGAGAATTTCCTATAGTAAAAGGCATGCTATGTCGATCCGAGTAATAGTAAGTTTTCACCTACAGAGACAACAGTTTCAACAACCCTCTATATTTTGTAACCGTCGGTATAAAGATTTACACCGACACAATAAGTAACATTTATTGTTTTTTAAAAATATTTTATGTACGCGCTTTATTACTATTTTATTATATGTGTACTGTGTAGTACTACTCGTAGTAGCGAAGCGTCCATACAAGACGTCTTACCTCTAATGTATTTTGTTATAATTTAACATACATTTAATTATTTAAATATATAAATGTTTTTTGATATATATATATATATATATATATATATATATATATATATATATATATATATATATATATATATGTATATTTAGCTTTATTTCTTTCTGCATTAATACGTATATAAAAATTGTATATTTTGGAACGGCTTACTTCTGCTAAAAGTAAAGTTAATAGTTTATTTTTAGAATTATTACTATTTAAGAATTTTGATCGAGACTCATGACGTCTTGTGGTGTGTAAACTTAAGATAATATTATACTGACAAAGACAAATACAACATAAATTGGAATAATAGGAAAAAAACTCATTGTGGGAATTACAAGCAACTTACCTAAATTCTTTTGTCTATCTTATTTCTAAACATATAATCTGTGAAGGTGAAGGCTTGTTCACTGTAAAGTTCGAAAATACTTGAAGGTAAAATAATCTACAAAATCTTGTCTACAGCGTTAAAGTAACCGGTGAGCAATGACTCAAGACATCTACAACACTGTTACAAATCACGCTATTACTTGACGTTCCCTAATATATTGCATTTTAGCATGTTACTTGACTATTCACTTTAAAACTTTTTTTATATTTGAAATAGTTAAATTGACTAAAACAAAATATGTTTTAGCCAATGTAATCCTATATCCTTGTGATCTGCCCTCGATTCGACTCCAATATCACTACACCTTACTACTAAGTAAGACTACACCACTCTAAACTAAGACTCCTATTTCCTATGCAACATGAACTTCTTTTCCATGGATGAGAAATGTAGAGCCTATGTTTAATATAGAAATCTCTACTCGCTAGTAAGATCAATTAATGTGTTAGTGTCCTATACCTACTTAACCCGAGGGATAAAATATATGTGTCATAATCAATATCGATACTTATTTTATACTAGCGTCTCACCCTCGCTTCGCTAAGGTTCGTCCCTAGGTACGTTTTGACGGTAGCCTATGCCACTCTCCAGCCCTCTATCTTCACACAAAAAAAAACACGAATCTAGCACTTTATTTCCACGTGAAAAAGGACAAACAAACAAATAAAGTCAACGTCAAATTGTATATCGTAGAAAGAGAAAGTTTCAAATATACAAATGCATTCAAGTAGGTTATATTAATTTTAAAGTTGCGTTCATAATTATAATGTAGTAGTAAGGAAAAAAAAATGTGAGTTTTACGTTTTTTCGTGATTTTTTTCTAATTTTCCTCTTCATAAGAACCTTCCCCGGACTTCAGCGAATATTTGCAAAAAAAAATTGGCTAATTAGTCCAGCCATTATCGAGTTTAGCGCTTAGCAACATTCATTTTTATTTATATATAGATAGACTAGCATTGCCCGCAGCTCCGCCCGCGTTCAGATGACCAAAAACCAAATTCTTAGGCTTTACATATTAGTTATACTCTTACAATGCAGTTTTTGTATTTTTTCTCAGGAATGAGATATTTTCCCGCGGTAAAAAGTATCCTATATGTTGACCCGGATAACCAGCTATCATCATACCAAATTTCATCAAAATCTGTCCAATGGTTTTCTCGTGATGCGGTAACAGACAGACAGACAGAAAGACAGACAAACAGACAGACAGACAGACAAAAATTCTGAAAACTATAGATTCGGACTCTGTGTCGATAATAATGTCTATTTCAATTAGATTTCCCAAAAAATATTTAATGTACAGATTTGACTTAGCTAGAATTTTATTATATGTATAGATAACTGTATATTTGTGTAATTTATTATATTAATGCCTATTATGTTGTTTCTTATTTTTATTTTATATCTTGTTTTTATAAAATTTCTTTTTGTTCTCTTGCACTTCTAAAGAACTATAATTTCAGCCTATGTATGGATAATAATCACTGTTTCAAAAAATTTCAATGTAAAGATTCGACTCGATTAGAATTTTATTATCGAATATTAAATATATCGAATAGATTTTTGAGTTCTATTATCTAATAACCATATGAAATTTAAATTGACATGATTATCACCATTAATAAGAAAAACATAAAATGCGTTTACACTTGAGTGAATCAAATGTGAAGATAATCCGAAAAAACTGAACAATAAAACAGACAGCGACCGACAAGGCGCTTTAACTAAGCTGAGTAAATTAGACGAAAAAAATATTTCTTTCGCTAAGAAAAACAAAAGGGACTTCATCTGCGGTCTGAAATTTATGAGATGCGCCGCGGATTAAAAATGTTTACCGTACCCTCCGGCGGCCGCCGCCTTCATTAGTCCATGTTTCTAAAATAGTCTGATTAATATTTACCTTACACTTCTTACGGACTTTCCGTATACTTTTGTGTAAATTTCGACATATTCGCAAGACATGACGTGTTGATATATTTTCATTTGAAATAATTTTTGGACGACACGTTTGGCTCAGTTTGTAGTGACCCTATTTGCTGTGCCAGTGATCGCGGGTTCGAGTCCCGCTGGGGGCATTCATTTGTGTGATGAGCACGAATATTTGTATTCCAGTCATGCTTGTTTAAATTTAAAATATGTATGTATTTCAAGTAATATATATGTAGTGTATCAACTATCTGGTATCCATAACACAAGCCGCGTAGCTGACCATGGAACTAGATGGTGTTGTGTGTTAATGTCCTAACATATTTATTTATTATTATTTATTTATTAATTTTTCAATATACTAAAGCAACTTTTATAGGTGAGATATCTATTCTATAGGTATTATATATAGACTTGTAACGAATTTTCGGCTATTATTCGGTATTCGGCTTATTTGGCTACTTTTTTTCCTATTTGGCCTAATACCTAGTAACTAGATACTACTCGGCTGAATACCGAATACTCAAGTAATATTTTATGTCTAATTATATACTTTTTTATGACATAGTTTATACGAGGGTTATAAAATTATTCTATTTCACATAAAACATTATCATAAAGAGATTTTAAGCGTACTTGCTTTTGCCTTCCACTTCACATTTGTGTATTCACTACTACTCTATGTTTACATAATTATGAGAGCACGTACCTATATATAAATATTATAAATATTATTATACGTATATATTAACATACAGTTCAAAATGGAGTTTCGGAATAGTTAAAAATATTCTTGCAATGAAACGCAATATTTTAAATCAAAAAATATAACCAATGAAGAAAATAAAAACAATCATTGTTATATATCAAAAGATATAGACAAGAATTCTAGAAATTATTACTTTTGCTTCGCTTAACAATAACTAACAAACACTAATATTTCAAGAAATAATAATGTTTTGTATATTCTCGAAACTTGGCTCCGTATCTATTATTATATGATTTATTTTATGTAAATAGATTTTAAATCTATACATATAATAAAATTGTAACTAAGCCGAATCTGTACATTAAATATTTTTTGGAAAATTTTATTGAAATAAACATTATTATCGATACAGAGGCCGAATCTATAGTTTTTAGAATTTTTGTCTGTCTGTCTGCTACCGCATCACAGAAAAACCACTGGAGGGATTTTCATGAAATTTAGTATGGTGATAGCAGGTTATCCGGGTCAACATATAGGATATTTATACTGCGGGAAAATATCTCATTTCTGAGAAAAAATACAAAAATTGCAGTGTAAGAGCATACTAATATGTAAAACCTAAGAATTTGGTTTTTGGTCATCTAAACGCGGGCGGAGCCGCGGGCAATGCTAATATAATATATAATACACTATTTTTATATTTACAATAAATAATATCATACAAATCGTGGAATTCATTCAGGTTAATTATGAAAAAATTGTTTTGAAAATTAGATATTCAATAAATTAACTAGAGAGACTGTTATAAAGTATAGTATGATATTAAATTAAAGCAACTGATTCTTATCTCTTCAGGCACGTTATATATCTAAATTTTAGTAACCTAATATCGACCTTAAATCTTTTTAGCTATCAACAAATAGTCGATACGTGCTCCGAATCTTCAACAAGACATATAAACTTAGCTACACCGATCGGTATTCGTACACTTTAATAAATTATTAGCCCCAATTTTTCGTCGACTGTTCAAATATGAATCTGGTATCTAACGCCACAAGCACTGATTGCACTGTGAATAATTTATTATATAGGCCTTTGTTTAGAATTGCATATCCATTTACTTTTTTATAATTACTTAGACATTTAAATAATAAATCACTAGAGAAAACAAGTTTGAAATTTCCATGTTTTATTATTTATGTTATTTCTCTACATATTCTATCCGTTATAGTGATTTATGTAGATGAGTTGCAAGGGAAACGTATATATTAATATGAAACACTAGATTATCTTTTACTTTTGATTCAGTTTTTTTGCTCAAGATCAAAAAAAACTGAAAAACTCAGTCTGATATAGTAAAAACAAATTAAGTATTAGGGTATTTTAAAATAGTTCTTTAAACGATGTACAAAGTGCAAATATTTCTTCCGACAATTTCCAAGCCATACATTTAAGCGGAACACTTACGAGCCTCGTTACATCGTCAAGTGTAAAAACCTTTGTAAGATAGTGTGAGTTGCAACGTTGCATTGTGTAGGTACCTACCTATAATAGTGAACAAGAAGAGATTTACGAGAAACAAAAAGCACAAGATAAACAGAGTGGTCCCTTTAAACATTATTATCAATAGTAATTTAATACACATTAAAAATTTCCGTCAAGGAGGCCCATCGTACTTACTAGTATTAGCTTATAGACTTACAGCAAAATTATTATATAGCACAAGTGTGTATGCACTTCTAAAGTCAGACGAGACGACAATTGAAACGACTAGTGAGTGGTCAGATGGAGATCGACGGATTTCTAACTCCGTATTACTAATTAAACAAATCACAGAAAGACCCTCTACAACCAAAATATATTAACACGCTTTAATCTTACGGAGTAAGCATAGATAATAATTGACTGCTCAATCCTACGATCTCCGTACACTTCTTTCCCTTACCTACTACTTTGTTATCGATCGTCAATGAGTTTTTGGTCTTGTAGATTTCCATCCGTAAGTAATTATTTACTACTGAAAAATAAAAATTATAGCTTGAACACAATTTAATAGAATTAAGCACAGACTTGAGACATACTTTTATAAGGTCAATTAATAGTCTCGTTTGCAGGCTTGTCTATTCTATACGTGTGGTTTACGCCTTGACTACGTTGTATCGGCTGACAAGTGCGATTGTTGTACGCGAGATACGAGATAGCGCAGGCACGCCCCGATGTTAACACCTCTTCAGCACGCCACCGAGCACTGACCCAACTTACCCTAACTAAGCCATCATCATTTCTCTCCTATCATTAGTTTTTAGATTTGATTGTGTAATTTCAATGTCTATTTAATGATTTTACGAAGTTTATTCTTTAATCACTATAAGTAATACAATTGTGATGGCGTTTAGGCTGTACTAAATATGTGTTTTAAATGGTAGTATGAGATCCTAAAACAGTCCTACAGTTTTTGTTATTTGTTTATAATTGTTTATAATCTGGGTGAACGTTTGTTACTTCTTTACACTGAAATGCTGAAGAGATTTGAATGAAAGATGGTACAAAAATAAACTTTAACTTGGAGTAACACCTAAGTTAATGTTAGAGTCCTTGGAACACACGAGAGAAACAAAGGTAAGTCGCTAAACTAAATGAATATAGTTTCAATTATTTTTAAATGTTTTAAAAACAATTATTCTTTTCCAAAATTTAGCTTCACAGAAAATTATAATAACGGACGAAAAAAAACATCGTCCATTTTCTTTATCTCATTATCTAATTTACTTTTGTAACTTAATTAGTCTATCCTTGTCCAATCTATGTAATCAAACTAATATTTTTATTAAACAAAATTCTAAGCTCATGATTACACAACCGCCTACCATTTCTCTCACACTCTCTTCTTAATATCGCTTAAAGCGATCTCTTCCAGGCAACCAACTACCAGGTAAAGGATTACCTGGTAGTTGGTTGCCTGGAAGAGATCGCTTTAAGCGATAAGGCCGCCTACTGTGCATCTTTGTTTATTTTTAATTACTATCTGTAGGTATTTTCTGTTTGGTGTACAATAAAGAGTATTATCATTATTATATTATCCCAGAAAATGTTCAAAAGGCTTCTACCGCCAAATTCAAAAAAATTGTTAAAGAAAGTTTGTGTGCTAAAGGCTATTATACAATAAAGGATTTTATAGAAGATGGCACATCTTGGGAATGAAATGTACGCCTCCAGGCTACTTCAACTTGATAGAAATATTGTAAATTATAATTTTACTTTAAAAAAAGACAACAAGTCAATATTAGTCCCGCTGAGTTTCTTTCGCCAGTTCTTCTCAGGTCTGAGGCTTCTTCTTTCCGAACTGGTAGTAGACTATGACGTTCAGTAAAAAATTGTAATAATTTAATGCTGAATTAAAAAAAAACACACACACACACACACACACACACACACACACAACATATTTGAGATAACATCCAATGACAATCTCGTAATATACTCATAGGCACGATTCATCCCAAACAGAAACAATTATCGAACACAGACATAAAAAAATTTACTATATTATTTGTTTCCGAAATTGAAATGCAGCGATAGTGGTACAATTCTGAGCAGATTATCCCTTGTATAAAATTAGGGGCGAAAAATGAAATGCTGGAATATTTTACAGCCTTTTAAATCGCGAATCTGAATGAAACAAGCTATTACCACCCGTTTGCTATTGAAGCCATTTTTAAGCCAAATATTTTGAAAAGAGTGTTCAAAAAGTAAATAAAATTCTTATTTTGATTTAATCTATACTAGTGTTATAAAGAGGCAGAGTTCGTTTGTTTGAACGCGCTAATCTCAGAAACTACTAAACCGATTAGAAAAATTCTTTTTGCATTAGATTGTCCGTTTATTGATGGAGGTTATATGCTATACATCATATAATATATAGTCGGCCTATGCCATTCTAACCGTTAAAACGTATCAAGGCAAGAACCCGAGCAAAGCGAGGATTAACTTTATTCTAAATAAAAAAAAATATTAAGCTTTTATGTACATATACGACTATAAATTGTACTTGCATATACTGAGTATTAACTTACAAAGCATTTAAGGGTAATTCTATTCTACAGCAAAAAAAGTGTGCGTTGGGAAAATTAACATGAATTAATTTACTTTATGGTCTCATTTCTAGCTTTTATAAAGGATCTCAATCGTAATTTTCATTAGGTGCAATAAATTAGTTATAAATTATTATTTTTCAAAAAATTTTAAGGGTCGGAATTGCTAATTGTCATGTCCTGTTATCTGTGGCTTTCATATGTTGTAACATTTAGGTGACTTTAAAAAATATTATTATTAAGTCTTTTAACCCGTCACTATTATAATTAGTTTTAAAATATAGTCCAGTTAATGATACTTAAAGCATATAAAATTGAGTGAAGCACACGAAAATTATACATGATTCTACTTGTGTTACAAAATATTTGTCATTTCTGTTATCAGGGGTAAAAATGTAAAAAAAATCTAGTAACATTGCTTAGCTTGGTTAAATTCAAGTAAGTTGCAACATTACGTTACCTGTCATTTAGATGGCGGCTTCAGAGTGAAAAGAGTTTCATTCGTTTTTTAATAAAAAAATAATATATTTGTAAATTTCACTGTGTAAAAGTTCGTGCGTCATCTCTGCTTAAGCTGTGCAAAGGTAAGGTTTTTAAAATTAAATGTAAAATCACTCGGCTTGCATACGTTTTGATGTTTCATATGATACTAGTGGAGTTAAAGTGTTTGACTTTGTTATCAAGAGAAATATGGCGGGTAAACCTACGTTCCGTCATTTCCGTGATCGTCATGCCTGTTATGAGCATGATAACTGAAATGATGTACGATCACTGAAGTGACAATTTGGATTTTTTTATTGTTATGTTTGAATGTTTGAGAATAATATTAATTAAATATTGGCGATATTGCTATTTTGATATGAATAGGTATTTAAAGCTTATATTTATAACGATATTTTGCTTGTGAAAGGAGTTTATAGATATTTTTGGTTATTTTTAGCTGCAATATGGCTCCAAATGCAAGACAAAATAAGAAAACTGAAAAAATTAAGTCACAGAAACGTAGAGAGCAAGTAAAACACGCCATGAGGCGACACAGACAGAAGTTATCAGAAGAACAACTGGAACAAAGGCGAAAAAAAGACAGAGAACGATACAACCGAAAAAAAGAACAGGGATTGATAAGGAACATCGATGAATTAACACCTCGAGCTCAAAAAATAATAAGACAGCAGTGGAAAGAAAGATCGAAAAAATATCGTGATAAGACAAAAGCAATGGAACAAATTCGTCAACAAACTGAGGATTTTGTTGAAAATGACACTCCTCCAGATAGCCCTACATCTTCTAGTTCTAGATCAAGAGCAGAGTCTGGTAGGAGGATAGGAGGAAAGAACAAAAGACGTTTAAAATTAGAGAACATTTTGCTGAAAGAAAAACTGCGAGTAATGGAGATAAAACTGAAGAAGTACAAAACGCGATGCAACAGAGCTATAGCAAAAGTAAACTTAAAAAATATAAAGGTCGCTAATAAAAAAAACTGTAAAATATATAACATTAAAAAAAGATTCAAGAGTTTTTAGAAAAAGACGAATGTAGTAGATTAACGGCAGGAAAGAAGGAAACAATAACGAAAACTAAAATTAAAAAACAAATACGGTTGCTAAATGATTCATTGTTGAATTTGTATTCCAAATTCAAAAATACTATAAATATAAAAATTTCGTATTCTCTTTTCTGTCGTTATCGTCCCTTTTGGATCATTTCCCCCAAAACCAGACATAGAGATACGTGTTTGTGCATCCACCACACGAATATAGAATTTATTGTAACAGCTTTAAAAACAGCAAAAGTAATGAATGAAGGCACTCCGGTAGCTCTTGTAAAGACTATTTGTTGCGAAGGAAAATTAAAAGAAGAATGTCTGCTAAGAAAATGCAAGGACTGCAAAAACAAAAAAATACGTATCAATACCACTCATAGTAATTACTCTATTCCCTATTATAGGTGGATTAGAAAGAAATTTCCAGTGTCTATTCGTGGAACAGAGAAGATGTGTCAGAAAACTATTAAAGAAAAGGTTTTAATTTCAAAAAAAGATTTATCTGACCATTTGCTATCTAAATTCCCGGACTTCATGAAACATTTAAATAATATATATCACCAGTACCAGGCCATAAACTATGCAAAGAGACAGGTTAATGAAGAAACTGCTGTGTTACACATTGACTTTGCAGAAAATTATATTTGTAAATATGCAGAAGAGGTACAAGCTGTACATTTTGGGGCTTCTAAGCCTCAAATATCCCTTCATACAGCAGTACTTTATCATTTCGGGGAATCTGACTCTATAATAACTCCATTTTGTACAATTTCTGAAAATCTCAGACATAACCCAGTATTGATTTGCAATCATTTACTACCAGTTATTAAAATAATCAAAGGTTTATGTCCTAACATAAAGACCATGCATTTTGTTAGCGACGGACCATCTTCGCAATATCGAAATAAATCAATGTTTTTCTTGATGGCTAATTTCCTTGCTGTAAATTTAGACGTGCAAAATCTAGTGTGGCATTACAATGAAACTGGACACGGCAAAGGATCACCTGATGGAATTGGCGCAACCATAAAACGGACAGCAGATCAATCCGTAGCCAGAGGTTATGACGTGGCTAATTTTCAACAATTGATTCAATGTTTGATAAAAAACTGCAAGGGTGTACAAATTTTACCTGTAGATGATGACAATGTTGCGACCATTGAACATTTGCTGTCAAGAAGTTTGACGCCAACGTTTAAAGGTACACTCACTATACACCAAGTAGCTTGGAACAAAAATAGCCCGGGTCTTCTTCATGCTCGAAAATTAAGTTGCACTGAATGTCATCCACATCAAATCTGTCCACATTATGAAATAGGTATAATCAATACAGAAGCCATTCGTATCAGTTTCGATGAAGGTGAAGTTCTTCCTTCCTCGTCACATAGTGATCATGCATTAGACACTTCAGACAAAAAAACATATAAGAAAGCTCGCGCATCAGAAAGCAGTTCTCCTACTTGTACCGAATCTTTAATACGATTTGAAAATTCTCACTCACTTTGTCGTATTCTACAGGAACCCAATCCTTTCCTAATGGCTAGCTCGTCTATTCTTAAAGAAAGAAAATGCTCGACACCTTTTGATGATTCTGAGTATAATGATGCACACTTTTTTGAACAGCCTGGATCTTCTCACAGAAATACTGTATTATGTGTAGTTGACGATGACAATCTGTCAAATTTTGATGATTCAGACCAGGAAAATAAACCTGTTGCGGTGTCGGTTCTTTCAAAACGCAGCCGAAACTTTTACTACAAGTCTTCTTCGGATGAGAGCGTTGAAAAAGAAATAAAGAGAAAAAAATATATAGATCGAATATTTACTTCTCAATTTGAAACGGAAGTACGAAAGCCAAGAAAGCGTCACATATTACAAACATCGAGCTCTTCAGAAGAAAATATTTTTTAACTTCCTGGTTAATCTTCTTTTTAAAATTTTTGCTTTACTTGTTACATAACAAAAAAGAACTCATTAATAAGAGGTATTTTTGCGTTTGATTTGCTTGAATTTTCGACTAGGTTGCAGGGTCGTTTTGCGACCTCCTGACCGATACTTTAAGATTAAATTGTTTATTGTGTGGAAAGCTTAAATTGTTTATTGCGTTAAAATTGATCTCAATTAATTAAAATTTGGTAATATTTAAGAAAAATATTTAAATTAATGCACAAGAAGCCCTTTGTTATGTTTTAAACTATTTTGTAATTATAGAATTTTGAGCTTTTATATCGTATCTCAATGTTGCTAGATGATAACAGACAGGACGTCATTTATGTGATCATATCTTTGATATTTTTTTTTTACCTACTGTTATTAATTTTGTCGATTATTATTTTGTTTTTGGTTAGCGTGGGGGCTGTTTTTCTAATATAGCCTGTATTGAATCTTCTTCATTGCCTTTAAGTGCTATTTGATAAGAAAATCGTCATAACTGTGATGTAGTGCTTCAACTCTGTTATCACCATTTTTTAATATCGATCGTTTATTTCAAAAATTAATAGAACACGACCTCTACTTCTAATTTTTATTGTGATTATTTGTGATATTAAATTAAATAAAAGCGAAAAAACCGTAAAATTCAAGTTTTTTTTTTAATTTATTTTTTCTCTCCAAAAGTAGAATGACCCTTAAATATTATGTCATTTTATTTCTGTACATATAATTAGCTCGCTTAATCAATAATAATTCAACTAATTATTCTTATCCTTCTAATCTATGCATATAATAAAATTGTAACTAAGGCGAATCTGTACATTAAATATGTTTTGGAAAATCTTATTGAAATAGACATTATTATCGATACAGAGTCTGAATCTATAGTTTTTAGAATTTTTGTCTGTCTGTCTGTCTGTTACCGCATCACGAGAAAACCACTGGACAGATTTTAATGAAATTTGGTATGATGATAGCCGGATATCCGGGTCAACATATAGGATACTTTTTACCGCGGAAAAATATATCATTTTTGAGTTTAAGATTATACAAATATGTAAAAACCTAAGAATTTGGTTTTTGATTATCTGAACGCGGGCGGAGCCGCGGGCAATACTAGTAGTGAATAATTTATAAAGAAATGTCAAAATGGCATGACGGAAAACATTTCCCTCCGTATAATTTGGATAAAACATTCCGTATATTGAGAATTATTGATGCTTTTAGCGGAATTCAAACGAAAGTCATTAATTAGTAGAAACACCGACTAATTAATCAGTACAGTGAAACAAATGGTACTACTTCACTGATTATATTATTATCAGTTACAGACTTTGCAGTCTCAATTCAAATGATGCTTGTATTGCAAAGTGGAGGATAGTTCTGAACAAGCTGAATTTATGTTAGCATCGAAATCTTGAGTTAGAATTTGAACAGTACAATGTTAATGAAATTGTTATTTGCCGTTAGTAGTGTGATCCTATCCCTATAGGATATCCGGTTAAATGTAACAAAGTGTACTTAAATAATAACTATATGATCTCAGATGGTCTAATTGTATTAAGTAATGCGTTTAATATTACTAGTGTTAGCCCAATTGTAGAAATTAGACTATTTTTTTTTTTAATTTATAACACTAAATCTCGTCAATAACTACTAAACAACAAAAACAAATCTATTGAAACATAGGAGAAAAAGGTACTTAACTGTTTTGTCTTTGCCTATTTATATATAATAGATTAATATGTAATTGAACCCTTTAACAAAAGAACGGTTGACCTTTGTTAGATTCTAGAAAACTTTGCAATAAGTCGTACTAATTTCTCTTTATATAAAATAAAAACTAAACATAAAAAGTTTCTAGTATATATTTTTTTTAATTTTAACACCATTCACCCTGGTGAAGGTTTTTCTTTTGATACAGTATTTATAATATATACTAATTTTATATTAGTTCACAATAATATATAAGACTAGCATTGCCCGCGGCTGCGCCCGCGTTCAGATGACCAAAAACCAAATTCTTAGGTTTTACATATTAGTATACTCTTACAATGCAGTTTTTGTATTTTTTCTCAGAAATGAGATATTTTCCCGCGGTTAAAGTATCCTATATGTTGACCCGGAGAAACAGCTATCATCACACCAAATTTCATCTAAATCTGTCCAGTGCTTTTCTCGTGATGCGGTAACAGACAGACAGATAGGCAAAAATTCTAAAAACTATAGATTTGGACTCTGTATCGATAATAATGCTATTTCAATTAGATTTTCCAAAAAATATTTAATGTACAGATTCGACTTAGTTACAATTTTATTATATGTATAGATTTTCTTGAACCACATCAAAAAGAAAGAAGTAGTCAATTCATATACATATATATGTATGTGTTTATGTAAGGTTAATGTTGGTTAGGAAGTTAGACTATTTTTTTGTTAAATTTTTTTTTTTTCATTTATTTTACGCAATATTATTTATTTAATAATAAATTCATAAGATTTATTAACTGTAATATTTTACCAATATTTCACTTGCCGGTGAACATTCTTAAAGGTCGATACGGAGAGGATTATCCTCTAAATCCGGATTACGTGACACCCACAATGTTTGCGAAGACACTCCAGGAAAATACTTATCGTACATTTAAATTTAACAATTTCATATGTCTTTTATATTTTGAACCTTTTCTTATATTTTATACAAAATAACAACAATATATATATATATATATATATATATATATATATATATATATATATATATATATATATATATATATATATATATAAACATGTTTCATTGTAAACAAACTTATCTTGAAAACGATTGATCCCATTTTTAACCGACTTGAAACAAAGAGGAGGTTGTCATAAAACTTGTAATATCAATATCATGTCAAAAATGTTTCATAAAAAAATTTCCTTATGTCGATATGAAACTCCTAATCAGTTATTGAGCTAATAAGATTTAACACATATACTGCGTACGTTAGATTATTAATTTAAACATAATTTCTCTACAAGTAAATAAAAGAAGAAAAATAATACAAAATTTAATACAATTTCGCATGGATAGCAATTCGAAATTTTGTATATGTGTTGATAATAAAGAAAACTAGATACTGCTTCACGCTGCTACTTCACGCAAAATGCTGGAAGGATTGGAGAAAGACATAGGCCTTGGCTTACGCACCCGAGCTTAGCGAGGATAAGTCATAAATCTATACATATAATAAAATTCTAACTGAGCCGAATCTGTACATTAAATATTTTTTGGAAAATCTTATTGAAATAGACGTTATTATCGATACAGAGGCCGAATCTATAGTTTTTAGAATTTTTGTCTGTCTGTCTGTTACCGCATCACAGAAAAACCACTTGAAGGATTTTGATGAAATTTGGTATGGTGATAGCTGGTTATCCGAGTCAAAATATAGGATACTTATTACCGCGGAAAAATATCTCATTTCTGAGAAAAAATACAAAAACTGCATTGAAAGAGTATACCTACTAATATGTAAAACCTAAGAATTTGCTTTTTGGTCATCTGAACGCGGGCGGAGCCGCGGGCAATGCTAGTGTCAAATAAATCATAGCATGAGTAAATATTTTGAAAGTTAATTCCTCAATTATTTAATAAAAATCACAAAATAGAGTTTAATAAAAATAAATGAATATCCGCAGGGAAATTCTGTAGTAACGGAAATACAAAGAAATCGGAAGCTTCGCGTTAATGGCTTTCGAGCTGATAAACTGGACAGTGATCGTGAAACTTTTAACGATTGCCCAAATTACTAGCCGTTACTACGATTTAACAGGAGATATGAACATGTATAAATGTTTCATGAATACATTAATTTCAGAGCGATATTGTGGCGATCAGCTCAAGCATTAAACAAATATCAGTATCATCTTATACATACATTTATATACAAAATTCTTTTAACTATATGTGTAACAGTAACACATATCTATACATATAATAAAATTGTAACTAAGTCGAATCTGTACATTAAATATTTTTTGGAAAATCTAATTGAAATAGATATTATTATCGATACAGAGTCCGAATCTATAGTTTTTAGAATTTTTGTCTCTCTGTCTGTCTGTTACCGCATCACGAGAAAACCAATTGACAGATTTTGATGAAATTTGGTATGATTATAGCTGGTAGTATGGTTATCCGGGTCAACATATAGGATACTTTTTACAGTGGGAAAATATCTCATTTCTGAGAAAAAATACATAAATTGCATTGTAAGAGTATACTAATATGTAAAACCTAAGAATTTGGTTTTTGGTCATCTGAACGCGGGCGGAGCCGCGAGCAATGCTAGTTACAGAACATTTTTCTTTAAACAAATTATAATTCAATTATAGTAATCCTGCTGCTACACATGAAAATGGATTAAACATATGTGCAAAATTTTTAGCAAACGCTTTCAACCTCATTTTGTGAATTCTCATCTGGCCGAAGCGCTAACACGCTACTATTTTTTACATTTTACTACATTTTTTATAGCATAATATCCATAATGAAACTCGTAACTACGCGCCCCGCAAAGTGCTTGACGCCTCGCGTGTCGAGATGATAAAATTAATTTCAAAACCACACTTTAAATCTATCAGAATATGAAAATTTTAACTTATACATAATTATATTTCGCTCTTAAATGCAATCTCAATAAATGTATATGATGAATAACTGTTGAAGGTAGAATAAAGGTAATAATAAGAGTAAGGGGGTGTAATCCCCTGGTGGCACGTCTATAATTTTCATTTATAAATATAATATGATTATATATTATTATCCAATAATGGATAATATTTTATTCTGCTTTATAAATCATGTTGAAAATTAACTTAAACAATACAATTACAGCATTTATCTTTAAAATGGTTGAGTTATTATATAGTCATATTATGAATGAAAATCATAGCTTTAAAATATAAGTTTAAAAGCCATTTTATTATAGACTCTTTGGAATTAAAACGTTGCTTAGTTAATATTGAAATCGATCGCTCATTATATCTCGTCATTCGTCGTCATATCATTTTCCGATAAATACACATGGATAAAATTATTCGATACATTTTCATATCGTTTTTAACTGTTTTATTAACCAACTTTACGAGTAGGAGGCATTTTAGTTTTTTTGCAAACGCTGCTCTAGTTTGTTTTTTTTTTTGTGTCTTTGTTTCTGTTTGTGCATTCATTCATTCATTATTTATTATCATAGTTCAAACAAATATAATACTTGGATATGCTAAAGATACCAAAAATCAGAGCAGTATCACCTAATTTGAACAGATAAAGTGATACAAAACAAAAAAGTTTCCATCTATAATAATAAGAACATCATCCGAAGATAACATAAACTTGTAGTAGCCCGATGTACTGAGGTTACACTGAAGCAGAAAATCCTTAAGATGGCTCATATTATCCATATGTGTATATATATATCGCAGGGACATTATAACGTGAAATTATAACTTCACTAGTGATATTATAATTGCACGGACTTTTGTCAATCATCTCCATTTCTTACAATATGACTGGACAGTCTTAGTTACATAATAATTTCAATTAGCATATTTACTAAATGATAAAACGGTAACTGATTGATAAGATTTGACATCTTTTTTGATGCACGATCCCGACCACAGAGTTAGAAAAATAAAGAAATAGAAATATAATACGAGTATGTTGTATATGTTTACGTTTTTGTTTTGCAAATAGCGAATCAGCGAATCCGCAAATGAAAACGGTGCAAGGCTTCCCACCACATCCAAATGTTAATATTGATAATCTAGCTAGGTTATTTACAATGTTACTAAATATGCTTCGTAATATTATAATAAAACTAAGATTGTCCAGTGATATAGTACGAAATGGAGACGATTGACAAAAGTCCTTAAAATTATAATATCCCAAGTAAAATTATAATTTAATGGCTTTATAATTTCCTTACGACATTTACATTCGCAATAATAATTGTTCATTATAATATTACTAGCGGCTCACCCTCGCTTCGCTCGGGTTCGCCTCTAGAAAAACACTAATAGAGATCTATTAGTTCCCACGGGAACCATTCATTTTTCCAGGATGAAAAATAACCTGTTGTTTGACCGGCAATATAAGGTATCAGTATGCCGAATTTTACTAAATTAAGTGCATAAGTTGTTGTGTACTAAGCTGTATAAGTTACTATAGTTTTTTAACTATTCCACGGGAACTCTTTCATTTTTCGGAATGAAAAGTATCTTACATGTTGACCGGGGATATAAGGTACGACCATGCAAAATTTCGGAGATTAGCCCGTACAAACAGACAGACAGAGAAACAAAAAAATTGAAAAAAAACTGGATTTGTTCTATTTTTCTTCTTACGGGATGTAAGAAGGTAACTGACTTGGTTTTTAGCATTTTTTTTCTATGTACGGACATTCGACCTCTACAGTTATATTATATTTATAGATAGAATAAATAACGTATAATAAAACAGTAATATATATAGGAGAAGGACCGAATATGGAATACATAAACAAATTCTGAAAAAAATCAGTACAATAGTTTTATTTTAATCAGTTTAATGGTTTACAATTAAATGCAGTCGTAATTACTCTTGAAAAGTAATAATGAAATCAACAAATAATAAACACTTTCCGTAATATATCATTATAATTATATTCTTGTAAAGGTATTCTAACTATTTTTTTAAACCTATAACAGAATTCGTTGGCTCACTATTACAAGGTTCTATGTTACAATTTTAGTACTTATTTAGTTATTAATGCTACAAGGTTCTATGTGTCATTAGCTACAGTTTTACAAAAACAAACCACTAGATAGCGGCACTATAACTACAAAGTATTCAATTTTACATAGTTCTATGTTGTTTTTTTTTACGATAACAAAATAACGAAGTTCTATGTAAAAATTACTAATCTTCATTAAAATTAACATAGAACCTAGTAATAGTGAGCCAACGAGATATTACATAGTGTCACGCTAAAAAGAAGTAAATTGGAAAGGAGCCAGCTATAGCACTTAAGATGAAGCAATTATTAGTTGAGACTAGTTTTATTAAGAAACTTTTTAGGATTGTTCCGAACACTAATTAGGGAAGTTGTGGACGCGGTAGAATCGATCTTATGCCAATTACTTCGCGGAAATCAAAATACACTGTTCTAAAACTTGAACGTACTTTATTTCAACATACAATAACTCTTATTTAAAGTTAAATAATAATAAAGATTTTCTTCTAAACAGTAATTTAATACTTAAACTGTTTTTATTTATTTAGGTAATTGCTTCGCAAATTTTTTCACAAAACTTAATACATAATCTTGAATCTTAATTAATAAGGGAAATACGAAAAAGAAATAAGATATTTCATATGAAAAATTATATAAATCAATCAAACAAATTTTTGGCAAGATTTCATATATACTTACACTAACATTTACTTACTCAATACATTTAGGAGTTTCAGGATATCGCTCTTTAAACGTAGGACAGAGAAAGTAACAAATGAAGTTACTGTTGGGGTTTGGGAAATAAAATACGTCTGTATTGTAACTAACTTCTCTATTCTGTAATAATTTCTTTAACATAAAGGCAGATACACCAGATAATAAGTTGAGACATCGCCGCTATAGATGACAAGTAGTAGTGTTGACAGATACAAAAAAAATTAAGAGTGGATGAGCACAGATAAATGTTTTTATTGTACTATTAACTAACTATATATCTAACAGTTACAACAACGAGGATACAACAATTGTGATAATGTGATACGAGAACTATTTACGTAAATTAATTATTACCTATTTTACTATTCCCACACTCGTTTCAGGCAGCAAACTAATAGGTAAGAGAAATAAAATACATCTGTATATTATAAAATATGTAGCCTAAATATATTATTCCCTATAATATATCTATACATATAATAAAATTGTAACTAAGCCGAATCTGTACATTAAATATTTTTTAGAAAATCTTATTGAAATAAACATTATTATCGATACAGAGGCCGAATCTATAGTTTTAAGAATTTTTGTCTGTCTGTCTGTCTGTCTGTTACCGCATCACAGAAAAACCACCGGAGGGATTTTGATGAAACTTATTATGGTGATAGCTGGTTATCCGGGTCAACATATAGGGAACTTTTTACCGCGGAAAATTTTTTGAGAAAAAATGTAAAAACTGCAAATTAAGAAATACTAATACGTAAAACCTAAGAATTTGGTTTTTGGTCATCTGAACGCGGGCGGAGCCGCGGGCAATGCTAGTTATCTATATAATATCCCCACACCCCTTACGGGGATTGTGAAATGATCCGAACGTTTTTATTACTTTTTTTCTATAAAAAAAATCTATTAAAATGTTGTTTTAAATGTGTTATGAAAAACTACATGCCCAAATCTTTAATAAATCTAAATGAACAAAATATCTCTTTTGAACGGTCATATTATGTTTCATTTTCTAAGCCCTATTTTAAACTGTATTGGTAATTGGTATGAAGCTATCTAAAACTAAATTAAACGGTAACAAAAATTTTCCGCAAGTAAAACCTACGGATAACTATTAGTTGCATATATACACTTATTACCGTGTCCCATTTAAACGAAGGTCGGGTCACATTAAACTCAAGGCCTAGCTGGAATACGTTTAATTGAAACCTCTACGTTCCTCTAAACCCTCTTCAGACTCATATTTTGCATTTTGTTTAAAATTCTAATCATTAATAGATCATTTTAACTTAAGAAAGAAATTTTTTTAGTTAAAAAACGTGTAAAGGCTAAAAATCTCAGAAGTTAATGGAATAAAATCTATCAAAACTAACTTGTAAAGGCATTCCCACTCACTTATAGATACATATTGCTTATAGATGCATAGAATATTTGAAGTACTCTAAATTTTAGTGTTTATTAACAGAATATTTGAAGTATATACGTACATACTTCAAATATTCTGTAAATCTATACATATGTCGGAGACGAGTCATAATCACACCTAATCGGAACGCGAGCGCCACCTTTTTGGGCTCGACAGAGTCTACGTTGTGACACTCGACGGGGCTCGGCTGAGTTACGCTTGGTCGATCGCACGGTGAACACTAGTAGAAACTGTCTTGCGTTCCGTATTGTATATACATGGTAATAGTGAAGTAAAATGCTATATGGTGGTATAGTGAAGTGCCATGTAACTATGTACAAAGTGATTATTGTTAATTTGAAATACAACTTTGATTGCATCGACTTTTATTTGAACCAACGCTTCCCATATAACGCCCACTGTATAAGTCATGATAAAAAAATGGAAAATAATAGAGAAAATTAATGCTGCTTCGATACATATAATAAAATAGTAACTAAGTCGAATCTGTACATTAAATATTTTTTGGAAAATCTAATTGAAATAGACATTATTATCGATACAAAGTCCGAATCTATAGTTTTTAAAATTTTTGTCTGTCTGTCTGTCTATCTGTTACTGCATCACGGAAAAACCACTGGAGGGATTTTGATGAAATTTGGTATGATGATAGCTGGATATCCGGGTCAACATATAGGATACTTTTTACCGCGGGAAAAATCTCATTTCTGAGAAAATATACAAAAACTGTATTATAAGATAATACTAATATGTAAAACCTAAGAATTTGGTTTTTGGTCATCTGAACGCGGGCGGAGCCGCGGGCAATGCTAGTAAACACTAAAATTTAAGAACAGAATGGCAGGAAAGTATTTTATTCAGGATCAGCGTATTAGATATTACGAATGGTGAGTGCGGAACAAAAACATTTATCCCAGAAAATAAGTACTTGTACTTACGTATATAGCTTTTGAAGATATATGAACTACTTTTAATAGTAACACCTCGAGGTAAATTTCTAAGAAATCTATTGTTAACTGTAACGCCGGCATGTCCGCGGTCGTGGAGGAAGCAGGTAATTAGATATTATTGTAATAAGATGATGTGAAATTATTATTGTATTAAAATAATTCGAACATGCTTTACTGTGGGAATAGTTAAATAAATGAGAGCTCGACCAAAAACCAGCATTTGCAGCAATACTAATGCCTAGCCACATTGTGTTTAACGTAAAATTATTTCAATGAGTTTTAAAACGTTAATAACTTTATTGCATGTCATAACATACATAGTATTCTTTTTTTTTAAACAAATGACATAATAATACTTTAAGTATAAGTTATAGGCAGTGGTAGGCCAGTGGTAACGCGCTAGCTTAGCTTGGGTAACCGAGTAAAGTGAGTTCAAATCCCGGGTCTCGCACCTCTGATATTTTATATATATATATATATATATATATATATATATATATATATATATATATATATATATATAAATACTAATTGTATTTGTTGTATACAGACTAATATATCTTAAATTATTCCGTATAACTCGAGCGCCATCTATTATATATTTTTTTCTTTCTATCATACATTGATAGAACACAAGGTAACCAAAATTTCATTGTAATGAAATGAATGGTTAAAAGCAAACAAATTGCACGCAGTTTTAATATATTAGACTAGTAGTACAAATAAAGAATACCTACAGTTAACTTCCGGCTCCCTCATTAGACTGGCGTTTCCCTACTAGCATATTATAGTATTCTCAACGAAGTTACAGTGCCTCTCAGTGCAATCGGGTACCAGCAAAAGCTCCAAAAAAAACAAATTTTAAACAGGAAAGACTACAGACAAATCTACGAACGAAGCTTGTTATATATGAGCTTGCAAAATAATCTTCTACGTAACATTTCTATTTAGTGTCAAATTCTATCTCAAGATAAATTATATAAGCTTTATATAAAAGGAAAAGTAACATTTAATGTAAATGTCAACCTTATGGTAAGTATTTAACTACTGCGTTTTTTGATGGTATTTTTATTAAAAATATATAATATATTTTTTTATTTAATTTATATTAAGTTTTTTTTATTAAAGTAAAAGTATCTATATTACGATTTTTAGCCTACTTATTTTTCATGTGTATTAATTAATGGTCGTCGTGCAGTTGCGTGATAAAAGGTGACTTAAAATCTCCTCACTTCATTATATCCAGTACCTACCCATACTACCAAGCACGATATTTTAAAGCATTGCAAACTATGGTAACATACTTACCTAAGAAGTTTTGTATTTTAAAATAAATTTGGTGAAGTTTTTTTTTTTATTTTAATATAAAATAATATCTATAAAGATTTCAACAAATTCTGATACTGTCTAGATGCAAAGGCTATTATATTGTAAAGCAGTTAGTAAATTAAATCTCCCATACACATATGTAGCTAGCTAATCAGCAGGCTTAGACAAGATGACATTCTACAATAGTTTACACTAAATAAAATTTTATAGTTTTACTGAAATTGCATATTGAAAATTTGTATCAAATAATCATAATATATCAAATACATCATATATAAATCAATAAAAATATTAAAATGAAATATTTCAGTAACATTGATAAGTAGAAATAAGCCAAATGACTCAAAACTAAGACATGTACAAACTGGCGAATGCATAATATACATTTGTGGGGAAAGGTCTTTCCCAACAATTAGCACTACATCACTCAATGTCTGACCGTCTTGAGTGCTACCCAAGGCGTGAAGGTGTTTATTATTTATACAGCGACCTACGACATATGTCTCCACTTATATAAGTCACTTATGTATATTCGTAAAATGTACTAAGAGTTATAAGTACACAATTTTTATTACAAATCACAAATTAAGAAATAATTAAAACAAATTCATGTCCTTCTCATATGGTTTATAAATATTTATTATTTATTTTAATAACAAATTTAGCTGACCTTAACAAACACACACAAAAAATAAAAATGTTGTGGAATATTACAGCATTTCAAAAAGATTATCCATTATTGTAACAGTAAAAATTTTACATAAGTCTTTCTGATATACCTCTCTAGTCTCTACGTCTGACTAAATTCTATTTTTTAATTTCTGTTTTATAAGAAACTTTAAAGAATTGTATTCAGTCCTTTTTAACGTCCTGGGCACGAGCCTCCCTTCATTACAAGGGGGACTAGCCAAGTAAGAGTAGATGGAATTCACATATCTTTTGAAAACTAGTTAAATCCCCTTAGACGTACAGGTTTCCGCGATGTTTTCCTACATAGCGTAATCATCTTATCGCGTTTCATCACTTCACTTACGTTCTTTTTAACTTTGGAAAATACATTTACAAATTCCTATATACAAGTTATGTGCGACTCATCATTACTACCCACTAAAATACAACGATACCTCAAACCTTCCCTGTCTTAATAGGGCGTCGCAACATCGCTTACATACCCTGCCACGACGCAATGCCCCGATGGCAGGCCTATCAAAGCAAATTATTATAACCAAAGGGTTGCACGATCTGCTCTGCTATCAAAGAAGTACCAGGAGCAACATGTATAGTAACTCATTTATTCACTAATAAGCTTCACTAATGAGCCTACCACGACAAGGTGAAAATTCATCAGGGGAGTACGGCGCACCTACAGCATTATAATTCAAATTAATTTCGTTAAGACGTATTAGTTTGAAATTAGATTTGTGCATGTAAAACAAAGATCATATAGCTACTCTAACTTCAATTTTCACACCGCAGAGGTTCTACCTGTCTAAACCAATTTACCAGGACGTCTTAGCATCCAACTCGCCAGTCTCGGTGATGGAGAGGTCCCCCTAATCACCCCCTAACCCCAACCCATTGTAGATAGAGTCAGTTGCAAATCGTTATATACTATACTAGCGACTCACCCTCGCTTCGCTCGGGTTCTTCCCTAGCTTGCTTCCCAGTATAAACTTTCATCCCCATTTTCACCCCCCTTTAAAGGATGATTTCCGTTATAAAAAGTATCCTATGTTCTTAGCAGGGTCTCAAACTATCTTCTTACCAAATTTCATCTAAATCGGTTTAGTAGATCCAGAGATTATCTTCTACAACGTCACAAACTGACAATCTCACGAACTCACAAACTTTGCCTCTTTATGATATTAGTACAGATTATGATCAAACATGTTATGACTAAATCCTGAGACACATACTTTTATAGGATAAGTATTTAATCCGGACAAAAATTGAATGTTCAACTCATAAATATATTAATGTACACTTTATAGACGACTATATATTATATGGTATAGTATGTGAGATGAGGTCATCTTTACATATGAAGACAAGTATGTAAGATATTACGGCCTTATATATGTCTTTAATGTTATATAATCAGGTACATTTCACTCGAATCCAGGTCAATCTTGTAAAGAAAAGAGTGCGGCAACTATCTTAAATTAGACTAATTAGGTGAAAATGAATAATCGAAATCTAGTCAAAAGAGAGATGAAGTGCCTAATTAGTGGTTAAAACTGAATAATTGAAATCTACTCTATAATGAGCTTTTTTTCCCTCATAAACTAGGGAGAAATAAAACGAATGAATTTATTACGTATATAAATGGAAATTTTGAATGAGAATAACATCAACGTAATCAAACTAGGTACATACAAAAAGTTATATAATTAATTTGGAATCTATACTAATATTTATTATACTAATGTTTTGGCATAAATGTGAAAGTGTGTTTGTTTGTTTGTCTTTCTTTCCCGTCAAAACGGTTTTTATTTGAAGATAGTTGGAAGGCTGGAGAGTGACATAGGCTATTTATACTTACATTATTTTACGACGGGAAATAATCTCATTCCCATGGAAAAACACGTTATAATGCAACCCAAAAATTATTTACTTTCAGAATTAAAATTTTATATGTATATATGTATATATATATATATATATATATATATATATATATATATATATATATATATATATATATATATATATATATATTGAAACTTATAATTAACACTCTTCTATGCAATTAAATAAATACGTGTTTTAGAATTTTTCAAAATTCATCCCATAAGTGAGTAAAATAAGGGATAAAAGTTTGTATGAAACCTACTTTTTTAGGGTTTTTCTGTAGTTTTAGCGCGAACAAAGCCGCGGATTCTGGTAGTTATAAATAATTAAAATGACAGTACAAACGGTGAGAAATGTATATAAAACTTTTCTCTATCATGAAACTAAAAGTAATTTAACTTGATAAAAGTACTATTTGCTAAACTAGTGTGTTTTACCGTGCCGTGTGCTACTAATAAAATATTCAGTTATTCGCATTCTGAACTTTTAGTTCAGATATCATTTACGCTATTTTACAAATTAGAAAAGTTTTAAACGGTTCATTTAGGAATAAACAAAAAAAATATAAAATCCTTAATTAGATAAACGGTAATTTTTACGAATAATTATCTCGGCATTTAACTTATACATAGTATTATTCAAGTAATTTATTAACATAGAAAAGTTTGACTTCTACCTTGTTATGAACTGTTGTTTAATAATAGCAGATAGATTTTTATCTCGCTTTTTCCTTCACTACTGGCAAAACCCCCTAGTTAAAGTTAAAATAAACATTATTATCGATACAGAGGCCGAATCTATAGTTTTAAGAATTTTTGTCTGTCTGTCTGTCTGTTACCGCATCACAGAAAAACCACCGGAGGGATTTTGATGAAACTTATTATGGTGATAGCTGGTTATCCGGGTCAACATATAGGGAACTTTTTACCGCGGAAAAATTTCTGAGAATAAATGCAAAAACTGCAAATTAAGAAATATTAATACGTAAAACCTAAGAATTTGGTTTTTGGTCATCTGAACGCGGGCGGAGCCGCGGGCAATGCTAGTTATCTATATAATATCCCCACACCCCTTGCGGGGATTGTGAAATGATCCGAACGTTTTTATTACTTTTTTTCTATAAAAAAAATCTATTAAAATGTTGTTTTAAATGTGTTATGAAAAACTACATGCCCAAATCTTTAATAAATCTAAATGAACAAAATATCTCTTTTGAACGGTCATATTATGTTTCATTTTCTAAGCCCTATTTTAAACTGTATTGGTAATTGGTATGAAGCTATCTAAAACTAAATTAAACGGTAACAAAAATTTTCCGCAAGTAAAACCTACGGATAACTATTAGTTGCATATATACACTTATTACCGTGTCCCATTTAAACGAAGGTCGGGTCACATTAAACTCAAGGCCTAGCTGGAATACGTTTAATTGAAACCTCTACGTTCCTCTAAACCCTCTTCAGACTCATATTTTGCATTTTGTTTAAAATTCTAATCATTAATAGATCATTTTAACTTAAGAAAGAAATTTTTTTAGTTAAAAAACGTGTAAAGGCTAAAAATCTCAGAAGTTAATGGAATAAAATCTATCAAAACTAACTTGTAAAGGCATTCCCACTCACTTATAGATACATATTGCTTATAGATGCATAGAATATTTGAAGTACTCTAAATTTTAGTGTTTATTAACAGAATATTTGAAGTATATACGTACATACTTCAAATATTCTGTAAATCTATACATATGTCGGAGACGAGTCATAATCACACCTAATCGGAACGCGAGCGCCACCTTTTTGGGCTCGACAGAGTCTACGTTGTGACACTCGACCGGGCTCGGCTGAGTTACGCTTGGTCGATCGCACGGTGAACACTAGTAGAAACTGTCTTGCGTTCCGTATTGTATATACATGGTAATAGTGAAGTAAAATGCTATATGGTGGTATAGTGAAGTGCCATGTAACTATGTACAAAGTGATTATTGTTAATTTGAAATACAACTTTGATTGCATCGACTTTTATTTGAACCAACGCTTCCCATATAACGCCCACTGTATAAGTCATGATAAAAAAATGGAAAATAATAGAGAAAATTAATGCTGCTTCGATACATATAATAAAATAGTAACTAAGTCGAATCTGTACATTAAATATTTTTTGGAAAATCTAATTGAAATAGACATTATTATCGATACAAAGTCCGAATCTATAGTTTTTAAAATTTTTGTCTGTCTGTCTGTCTATCTGTTACTGCATCACGGAAAAACCACTGGAGGGATTTTGATGAAATTTGGTATGATGATAGCTGGATATCCGGGTCAACATATAGGATACTTTTTACCGCGGGAAAAAATCTCATTTCTGAGAAAATATACAAAAACTGTATTATAAGATAATACTAATATGTAAAACCTAAGAATTTGGTTTTTGGTCATCTGAACGCGGGCGGAGCCGCGGGCAATGCTAGTAAACACTAAAATTTAAGAACAGAATGGCAGGAAAGTATTTTATTCAGGATCAGCGTATTAGATATTACGAATGGTGAGTGCGGAACAAAAACATTTATCCCAGAAAATAAGTACTTGTACTTACGTATATAGCTTTTGAAGATATATGAACTACTTTTAATAGTAACACCTCGAGGTAAATTTCTAAGAAATCTATTGTTAACTGTAACGCCGGCATGTCCGCGGTCGTGGAGGAAGCAGGTAATTAGATATTATTGTAATAAGATGATGTGAAATTATTATTGTATTAAAATAATTCGAACATGCTTTACTGTGGGAATAGTTAAATAAATGAGAGCTCGACCAAAAACCAGCATTTGCAGCAATACTAATGCCTAGCCACATTGTGTTTAACGTAAAATTATTTCAATGAGTTTTAAAACGTTAATAACTTTATTGCATGTCATAACATACATAGTATTCTTTTTTTTTAAACAAATGACATAAGTATAAGTTATAGGCAGTGGTAGGCCAGTGGTAACGCGCTAGCTTAGCTTGGGTAACCGAGTAAAGTGAGTTCAAATCCCGGGTCTCGCACCTCTGATATTTTATATATATATATATATATATATATATATATATATATATATATATATATATATATATATATATATATATAAATACTAATTGTATTTGTTGTATACAGACTAATATATCTTAAATTATTCCGTATAACTCGAGCGCCATCTATTATATATTTTTTTCTTTCTATCATACATTGATAGAACACAAGGTAACCAAAATTTCATTGTAATGAAATGAATGGTTAAAAGCAAACAAATTGCACGCAGTTTTAATATATTAGACTAGTAGTACAAATAAAGAATACCTACAGTTAACTTCCGGCTCCCTCATTAGACTGGCGTTTCCCTGCTAGCATATTATAGTATTCTCAACGAAGTTACAGTGCCTCTCAGTGCAATCGGGTACCAGCAAAAGCTCCAAAAAAAAACAAATTTTAAACAGGAAAGACTACAGACAAATCTACGAACGAAGCTTGTTATATATGAGCTTGCAAAATAATCTTCTACGTAACATTTCTATTTAGTGTCAAATTCTATCTCAAGATAAATTATATAAGCTTTATATAAAAGGAAAAGTAACATTTAATGTAAATGTCAACCTTATGGTAAGTATTTAACTACTGCGTTTTTTGATGGTATTTTTATTAAAAATATATAATATATTTTTTTATTTAATTTATATTAAGTTTTTTTTATTAAAGTAAAAGTATCTATATTACGATTTTTAGCCTACTTATTTTTCATGTGTATTAATTAATGGTCGTCGTGCAGTTGCGTGATAAAAGGTGACTTAAAATCTCCTCACTTCATTATATCCAGTACCTACCCATACTACCAAGCACGATATTTTAAAGCATTGCAAACTATGGTAACATACTTACCTAAGAAGTTTTGTATTTTAAAATAAATTTGGTGAAGTTTTTTTTTTTATTTTAATATAAAATAATATCTATAAAGATTTCAACAAATTCTGATACTGTCTAGATGCAAAGGCTATTATATTGTAAAGCAGTTAGTAAATTAAATCTCCCATACACATATGTAGCTAGCTAATCAGCAGGCTTAGACAAGATGACATTCTACAATAGTTTACACTAAATAAAATTTTATAGTTTTACTGAAATTGCATATTGAAAATTTGTATCAAATAATCATAATATATCAAATACATCATATATAAATCAATAAAAATATTAAAATGAAATATTTCAGTAACATTGATAAGTAGAAATAAGCCAAATGACTCAAAACTAAGACATGTACAAACTGGCGAATGCATAATATACATTTGTGGGGAAAGGTCTTTCCCAACAATTAGCACTACATCACTCAATGTCTGACCGTCTTGAGTGCTACCCAAGGCGTGAAGGTGTTTATTATTTATACAGCGACCTACGACATATGTCTCCACTTATATAAGTCACTTATGTATATTCGTAAAATGTACTAAGAGTTATAAGTACACAATTTTTATTACAAATCACAAATTAAGAAATAATTAAAACAAATTCATGTCCTTCTCATATGGTTTATAAATATTTATTATTTATTTTAATAACAAATTTAGCTGACCTTAACAAACACACACAAAAAATAAAAATGTTGTGGAATATTACAGCATTTCAAAAAGATTATCCATTATTGTAACAGTAAAAATTTTACATAAGTCTTTCTGATATACCTCTCTAGTCTTTACGTCTGACTAAATTCTATTTTTTAATTTCTGTTTTATAAGAAACTTTAAAGAATTGTATTCAGTCCTTTTTAACGTCCTGGGCACGAGCCTCCCTTCATTACAAGGGGGACTAGCCAAGTAAGAGTAGATGGAATTCACATATCTTTTGAAAACTAGTTAAATCCCCTTAGACGTACAGGTTTCCGCGATGTTTTCCTACATAGCGTAATCATCTTATCGCGTTTCATCACTTCACTTACGTTCTTTTTAACTTTGGAAAATACATTTACAAATTCCTATATACAAGTTATGTGCGACTCATCATTACTACCCACTAAAATACAACGATACCTCAAACCTTCCCTGTCTTAATAGGGCGTCGCAACATCGCTTACATACCCTGCCACGACGCAATGCCCCGATGGCAGGCCTATCAAAGCAAATTATTATAACCAAAGGGTTGCACGATCTGCTCTGCTATCAAAGAAGTACCAGGAGCAACATGTATAGTAACTCATTTATTCACTAATAAGCTTCACTAATGAGCCTACCACGACAAGGTGAAAATTCATCAGGGGAGTACGGCGCACCTACAGCATTATAATTCAAATTAATTTCGTTAAGACGTATTAGTTTGAAATTAGATTTGTGCATGTAAAACAAAGATCATATAGCTACTCTAACTTCAATTTTCACACCGCAGAGGTTCTACCTGTCTAAACCAATTTACCAGGACGTCTTAGCATCCAACTCGCCAGTCTCGGTGATGGAGAGGTCCCCCTAATCACCCCCTAACCCCAACCCATTGTAGATAGAGTCAGTTGCAAATCGTTATATACTATACTAGCGACTCACCCTCGCTTCGCTCGGGTTCTTCCCTAGCTTGCTTCCCAGTATAAACTTTCATCCCCATTTTCACCCCCCTTTAAAGGATGATTTCCGTTATAAAAAGTATCCTATGTTCTTAGCAGGGTCTCAAACTATCTTCTTACCAAATTTCATCTAAATCGGTTTAGTAGATCCAGAGATTATCTTCTACAACGTCACAAACTGACAATCTCACGAACTCACAAACTTTGCCTCTTTATGATATTAGTACAGATTATGATCAAACATGTTATGACTAAATCCTGAGACACATACTTTTATAGGATAAGTATTTAATCCGGACAAAAATTGAATGTTCAACTCATAAATATATTAATGTACACTTTATAGACGACTATATATTATATGGTATAGTATGTGAGATGAGGTCATCTTTACATATGAAGACAAGTATGTAAGATATTACGGCCTTATATATGTCTTTAATGTTATATAATCAGGTACATTTCACTCGAATCCAGGTCAATCTTGTAAAGAAAAGAGTGCGGCAACTATCTTAAATTAGACTAATTAGGTGAAAATGAATAATCGAAATCTAGTCAAAAGAGAGATGAAGTGCCTAATTAGTGGTTAAAACTGAATAATTGAAATCTACTCTATAATGAGCTTTTTTTCCCTCATAAACTAGGGAGAAATAAAACGAATGAATTTATTACGTATATAAATGGAAATTTTGAATGAGAATAACATCAACGTAATCAAACTAGGTACATACAAAAAGTTATATAATTAATTTGGAATCTATACTAATATTTATTATACTAATGTTTTGGCATAAATGTGAAAGTGTGTTTGTTTGTTTGTCTTTCTTTCCCGTCAAAACGGTTTTTATTTGAAGATAGTTGGAAGGCTGGAGAGTGACATAGGCTATTTATACTTACATTATTTTACGACGGGAAATAATCTCATTCCCATGGAAAAACACGTTATAATGCAACCCAAAAATTATTTATTTTATTTATATATATATATATATATATATATATATATATATATATATATATATATATATATATATATATATATATATATATATATATATATATATATATATATATATATATTGAAACTTATAATTAACACTCTTCTATGCAATTAAATAAATACGTGTTTTAGTATTTTTCAAAATTCATCCCATAAGTGAGTAAAATAAGGGATAAAAGTTTGTATGAAACCTACTTTTTTAGGGTTTTTCTGTAGTTTTAGCGCGAACAAAGCCGCGGATTCTGGTAGTTATAAATAATTAAAATGACAGTACAAACGGTGAGAAATGTATATAAAACTTTTCTCTATCATGAAACTAAAAGTAATTTAACTTGATAAAAGTACTATTTGCTAAACTAGTGTGTTTTACCGTGCCGTGTGCTACTAATAAAATATTCAGTTATTCGCATTCTGAACTTTTAGTTCAGATATCATTTACGCTATTTTACAAATTAGAAAAGTTTTAAACGGTTCATTTAGGAATAAACAAAAAAAATATAAAATCCTTAATTAGATAAACGGTAATTTTTACGAATAATTATCTCGGCATTTAACTTATACATAGTATTATTCAAGTAATTTATTAACATAGAAAAGTTTGACTTCTACCTTGTTATGAACTGTTGTTTAATAATAGCAGATAGATTTTTATCTCGCTTTTTCCTTCACTACTGGCAAAACCCCCTAGTTAAAGTTAAAATAAACATTATTATCGATACAGAGGCCGAATCTATAGTTTTAAGAATTTTTGTCTGTCTGTCTGTCTGTTACCGCATCACAGAAAAACCACCGGAGGGATTTTGATGAAACTTATTATGGTGATAGCTGGTTATCCGGGTCAACATATAGGGAACTTTTTACCGCGGAAAAATTTCTGAGAATAAATGCAAAAACTGCAAATTAAGAAATATTAATACGTAAAACCTAAGAATTTGGTTTTTGGTCATCTGAACGCGGGCGGAGCCGCGGGCAATGCTAGTTATCTATATAATATCCCCACACCCCTTGCGGGGATTGTGAAATGATCCGAACGTTTTTATTACTTTTTTTCTATAAAAAAAATCTATTAAAATGTTGTTTTAAATGTGTTATGAAAAACTACATGCCCAAATCTTTAATAAATCTAAATGAACAAAATATCTCTTTTGAACGGTCATATTATGTTTCATTTTCTAAGCCCTATTTTAAACTGTATTGGTAATTGGTATGAAGCTATCTAAAACTAAATTAAACGGTAACAAAAATTTTCCGCAAGTAAAACCTACGGATAACTATTAGTTGCATATATACACTTATTACCGTGTCCCATTTAAACGAAGGTCGGGTCACATTAAACTCAAGGCCTAGCTGGAATACGTTTAATTGAAACCTCTACGTTCCTCTAAACCCTCTTCAGACTCATATTTTGCATTTTGTTTAAAATTCTAATCATTAATAGATCATTTTAACTTAAGAAAGAAATTTTTTTAGTTAAAAAACGTGTAAAGGCTAAAAATCTCAGAAGTTAATGGAATAAAATCTATCAAAACTAACTTGTAAAGGCATTCCCACTCACTTATAGATACATATTGCTTATAGATGCATAGAATATTTGAAGTACTCTAAATTTTAGTGTTTATTAACAGAATATTTGAAGTATATACGTACATACTTCAAATATTCTGTAAATCTATACATATGTCGGAGACGAGTCATAATCACACCTAATCGGAACGCGAGCGCCACCTTTTTGGGCTCGACAGAGTCTACGTTGTGACACTCGACCGGGCTCGGCTGAGTTACGCTTGGTCGATCGCACGGTGAACACTAGTAGAAACTGTCTTGCGTTCCGTATTGTATATACATGGTAATAGTGAAGTAAAATGCTATATGGTGGTATAGTGAAGTGCCATGTAACTATGTACAAAGTGATTATTGTTAATTTGAAATACAACTTTGATTGCATCGACTTTTATTTGAACCAACGCTTCCCATATAACGCCCACTGTATAAGTCATGATAAAAAAATGGAAAATAATAGAGAAAATTAATGCTGCTTCGATACATATAATAAAATAGTAACTAAGTCGAATCTGTACATTAAATATTTTTTGGAAAATCTAATTGAAATAGACATTATTATCGATACAAAGTCCGAATCTATAGTTTTTAAAATTTTTGTCTGTCTGTCTGTCTATCTGTTACTGCATCACGGAAAAACCACTGGAGGGATTTTGATGAAATTTGGTATGATGATAGCTGGATATCCGGGTCAACATATAGGATACTTTTTACCGCGGGAAAAAATCTCATTTCTGAGAAAATATACAAAAACTGTATTATAAGATAATACTAATATGTAAAACCTAAGAATTTGGTTTTTGGTCATCTGAACGCGGGCGGAGCCGCGGGCAATGCTAGTAAACACTAAAATTTAAGAACAGAATGGCAGGAAAGTATTTTATTCAGGATCAGCGTATTAGATATTACGAATGGTGAGTGCGGAACAAAAACATTTATCCCAGAAAATAAGTACTTGTACTTACGTATATAGCTTTTGAAGATATATGAACTACTTTTAATAGTAACACCTCGAGGTAAATTTCTAAGAAATCTATTGTTAACTGTAACGCCGGCATGTCCGCGGTCGTGGAGGAAGCAGGTAATTAGATATTATTGTAATAAGATGATGTGAAATTATTATTGTATTAAAATAATTCGAACATGCTTTACTGTGGGAATAGTTAAATAAATGAGAGCTCGACCAAAAACCAGCATTTGCAGCAATACTAATGCCTAGCCACATTGTGTTTAACGTAAAATTATTTCAATGAGTTTTAAAACGTTAATAACTTTATTGCATGTCATAACATACATAGTATTCTTTTTTTTTAAACAAATGACATAATAATACTTTAAGTATAAGTTATAGGCAGTGGTAGGCCAGTGGTAACGCGCTAGCTTAGCTTGGGTAACCGAGTAAAGTGAGTTCAAATCCCGGGTCTCGCACCTCTGATATTTTATATATATATATATATATATATATATATATATATATATATATATATATATATATATATATATATATATATATAAATACTAATTGTATTTGTTGTATACAGACTAATATATCTTAAATTATTCCGTATAACTCGAGCGCCATCTATTATATATTTTTTTCTTTCTATCATACATTGATAGAACACAAGGTAACCAAAATTTCATTGTAATGAAATGAATGGTTAAAAGCAAACAAATTGCACGCAGTTTTAATATATTAGACTAGTAGTACAAATAAAGAATACCTACAGTTAACTTCCGGCTCCCTCATTAGACTGGCGTTTCCCTGCTAGCATATTATAGTATTCTCAACGAAGTTACAGTGCCTCTCAGTGCAATCGGGTACCAGCAAAAGCTCCAAAAAAAAACAAATTTTAAACAGGAAAGACTACAGACAAATCTACGAACGAAGCTTGTTATATATGAGCTTGCAAAATAATCTTCTACGTAACATTTCTATTTAGTGTCAAATTCTATCTCAAGATAAATTATATAAGCTTTATATAAAAGGAAAAGTAACATTTAATGTAAATGTCAACCTTATGGTAAGTATTTAACTACTGCGTTTTTTGATGGTATTTTTATTAAAAATATATAATATATTTTTTTATTTAATTTATATTAAGTTTTTTTTATTAAAGTAAAAGTATCTATATTACGATTTTTAGCCTACTTATTTTTCATGTGTATTAATTAATGGTCGTCGTGCAGTTGCGTGATAAAAGGTGACTTAAAATCTCCTCACTTCATTATATCCAGTACCTACCCATACTACCAAGCACGATATTTTAAAGCATTGCAAACTATGGTAACATACTTACCTAAGAAGTTTTGTATTTTAAAATAAATTTGGTGAAGTTTTTTTTTTTATTTTAATATAAAATAATATCTATAAAGATTTCAACAAATTCTGATACTGTCTAGATGCAAAGGCTATTATATTGTAAAGCAGTTAGTAAATTAAATCTCCCATACACATATGTAGCTAGCTAATCAGCAGGCTTAGACAAGATGACATTCTACAATAGTTTACACTAAATAAAATTTTATAGTTTTACTGAAATTGCATATTGAAAATTTGTATCAAATAATCATAATATATCAAATACATCATATATAAATCAATAAAAATATTAAAATGAAATATTTCAGTAACATTGATAAGTAGAAATAAGCCAAATGACTCAAAACTAAGACATGTACAAACTGGCGAATGCATAATATACATTTGTGGGGAAAGGTCTTTCCCAACAATTAGCACTACATCACTCAATGTCTGACCGTCTTGAGTGCTACCCAAGGCGTGAAGGTGTTTATTATTTATACAGCGACCTACGACATATGTCTCCACTTATATAAGTCACTTATGTATATTCGTAAAATGTACTAAGAGTTATAAGTACACAATTTTTATTACAAATCACAAATTAAGAAATAATTAAAACAAATTCATGTCCTTCTCATATGGTTTATAAATATTTATTATTTATTTTAATAACAAATTTAGCTGACCTTAACAAACACACACAAAAAATAAAAATGTTGTGGAATATTACAGCATTTCAAAAAGATTATCCATTATTGTAACAGTAAAAATTTTACATAAGTCTTTCTGATATACCTCTCTAGTCTTTACGTCTGACTAAATTCTATTTTTTAATTTCTGTTTTATAAGAAACTTTAAAGAATTGTATTCAGTCCTTTTTAACGTCCTGGGCACGAGCCTCCCTTCATTACAAGGGGGACTAGCCAAGTAAGAGTAGATGGAATTCACATATCTTTTGAAAACTAGTTAAATCCCCTTAGACGTACAGGTTTCCGCGATGTTTTCCTACATAGCGTAATCATCTTATCGCGTTTCATCACTTCACTTACGTTCTTTTTAACTTTGGAAAATACATTTACAAATTCCTATATACAAGTTATGTGCGACTCATCATTACTACCCACTAAAATACAACGATACCTCAAACCTTCCCTGTCTTAATAGGGCGTCGCAACATCGCTTACATACCCTGCCACGACGCAATGCCCCGATGGCAGGCCTATCAAAGCAAATTATTATAACCAAAGGGTTGCACGATCTGCTCTGCTATCAAAGAAGTACCAGGAGCAACATGTATAGTAACTCATTTATTCACTAATAAGCTTCACTAATGAGCCTACCACGACAAGGTGAAAATTCATCAGGGGAGTACGGCGCACCTACAGCATTATAATTCAAATTAATTTCGTTAAGACGTATTAGTTTGAAATTAGATTTGTGCATGTAAAACAAAGATCATATAGCTACTCTAACTTCAATTTTCACACCGCAGAGGTTCTACCTGTCTAAACCAATTTACCAGGACGTCTTAGCATCCAACTCGCCAGTCTCGGTGATGGAGAGGTCCCCCTAATCACCCCCTAACCCCAACCCATTGTAGATAGAGTCAGTTGCAAATCGTTATATACTATACTAGCGACTCACCCTCGCTTCGCTCGGGTTCTTCCCTAGCTTGCTTCCCAGTATAAACTTTCATCCCCATTTTCACCCCCCTTTAAAGGATGATTTCCGTTATAAAAAGTATCCTATGTTCTTAGCAGGGTCTCAAACTATCTTCTTACCAAATTTCATCTAAATCGGTTTAGTAGATCCAGAGATTATCTTCTACAACGTCACAAACTGACAATCTCACGAACTCACAAACTTTGCCTCTTTATGATATTAGTACAGATTATGATCAAACATGTTATGACTAAATCCTGAGACACATACTTTTATAGGATAAGTATTTAATCCGGACAAAAATTGAATGTTCAACTCATAAATATATTAATGTACACTTTATAGACGACTATATATTATATGGTATAGTATGTGAGATGAGGTCATCTTTACATATGAAGACAAGTATGTAAGATATTACGGCCTTATATATGTCTTTAATGTTATATAATCAGGTACATTTCACTCGAATCCAGGTCAATCTTGTAAAGAAAAGAGTGCGGCAACTATCTTAAATTAGACTAATTAGGTGAAAATGAATAATCGAAATCTAGTCAAAAGAGAGATGAAGTGCCTAATTAGTGGTTAAAACTGAATAATTGAAATCTACTCTATAATGAGCTTTTTTTCCCTCATAAACTAGGGAGAAATAAAACGAATGAATTTATTACGTATATAAATGGAAATTTTGAATGAGAATAACATCAACGTAATCAAACTAGGTACATACAAAAAGTTATATAATTAATTTGGAATCTATACTAATATTTATTATACTAATGTTTTGGCATAAATGTGAAAGTGTGTTTGTTTGTTTGTCTTTCTTTCCCGTCAAAACGGTTTTTATTTGAAGATAGTTGGAAGGCTGGAGAGTGACATAGGCTATTTATACTTACATTATTTTACGACGGGAAATAATCTCATTCCCATGGAAAAACACGTTATAATGCAACCCAAAAATTATTTATTTTATTTATATATATATATATATATATATATATATATATATATATATATATATATTGAAACTTATAATTAACACTCTTCTATGCAATTAAATAAATACGTGTTTTAGTATTTTTCAAAATTCATCCCATAAGTGAGTAAAATAAGGGATAAAAGTTTGTATGAAACCTACTTTTTTAGGGTTTTTCTGTAGTTTTAGCGCGAACGAAGCCGCGGATTCTGGTAGTTATAAATAATTAAAATGACAGTACAAACGGTGAGAAATGTATATAAAACTTTTCTCTATCATGAAACTAAAAGTAATTTAACTTGATAAAAGTACTATTTGCTAAACTAGTGTGTTTTACCGTGCCGTGTGCTACTAATAAAATATTCAGTTATTCGCATTCTGAACTTTTAGTTCAGATATCATTTACGCTATTTTACAAATTAGAAAAGTTTTAAACGGTTCATTTAGGAATAAACAAAAAAAATATAAAATCCTTAATTAGATAAACGGTAATTTTTACGAATAATTATCTCGTCATTTAACTTATACATAGTATTATTCAAGTAATTTATTAACATAGAAAAGTTTGACTTCTACCTTGTTATGAACTGTTGTTTAATAATAGCAGATAGATTTTTATCTCGCTTTTTCCTTCACTACTGGCAAAACCCCCTAGTTAAAGTTCTGTAAAGTAAAGTTAGTTTTTAACGAGCAGAATTAAACTGTTCTCTCAGATAGTTAACGTAGAGATGAAGTTAAAAAAAGTACTTTAAAGTTGCTAACGTATCCATATGAGTAATGGCTTAAAATGTTTAAAATATTACATCATTGGTTTTCTATATTATGTACATACTGGTATGTATGTCTAGAACCAATAATAATATAGCTTTTCCTGAAGATAGGTTGTTACTTTAAGTAGTGTCATTACATTACACTACAAACTAGAAGTTTTACTATTACGTTGCTATCAGTTTGAATGTACTAACGAATAATGAAATAATAGCAGAAGGATACAAACGACATTTTACATTAAACAAAATGAAAGATTACCTTATTTTTAAAAAAATCTGTAAAAAGATATTTTTAATTGGTTCAGGAAATTTCTGGTACATAGATGGAGAAATTGGAGATGATAATGCTATTCTTTATAAAATATTAAATTACACTTTACTTCTGGTCTACGCATTAATGACTTTGTTAGAAATAATGGCTGCTCTAATTGGTGACTTTCCTGAGGACGAGAAAAGTGATTCAGTTACGTTCGCAGTGAGCCATACAATTGTAATGATAAAAATATTTTCTGTTATATCGAATAAAAAATTAGTAAAAAAGTTGATCCATGATCTTATAAAAGTTTGCGAGATTCACGAAGAGGAATGTTTAATGGAGGAAAAATACAGGATTATGAAGATCAATGTTATCGCTTACATTGTAACTGTGTACGGCTCAGCCGCTTGTTTTGTATTTGAAGGCCTAAGAAAGATGTTTGACGGTATGTAGGTAAATCTCGTTTGATTTATTTCACTTCTTGGATAAATTAAAAATAATAATAATAATAATATATCTTAAACACGTGTTTTAAAATTAAATTAACAAATATTGTAAGGTACTTTGGTGCCATTTTTCAATTTTTTAAATTTATTTTGTTATTTTGTGGGTAGGCTGTTTGTAACAACTACAGATATAATACCTTTGAGACATCTAACACCTCAGTCTCTCCCGTGACCATGAATGCTGTAAAGCATTCGAAACGTCTGGAACCAAAAATCAAAATAAATTCGCGAAAAATCCGAAAAGATAGTTTTATTTGAAATGTCAAATATTCGCGTAAAGCTAAGAAAGTATTATATCTTAAACATGTTAAAATTAAACATTTCAGGTTCTCATTTCGTTACAGTTGTAACATACTATCCACTTTTTGAAGATAACTCTTTTTTAGCCACACTATTGCGAATGTTTATGACGATTATTCTGTTTATGATGCTTATAACTATGATAGTAAGCGTGGATGGCTTTACTGTGGTCAATCTTATAATGTATAAGTACAAATTCATAACACTTAGAAATTACTTCGAAAAATTAAGACGAGAATTTGATGAAGCTCTTAAAAATCAGCAGTCTAGATTAGCTGCAGAAAGGTTATCAAAAGGTCTCATTGAAGGCATTATAATGCACAAGGAACTTTTAAGGTTTTTATTTTTAGTTTACATCTATAATCTATATAAAAATGTTAACGTTAGTTTGTGTAAAACCGTAAATTTTCGAAAACTTTTCGCAAATTATTTCACGAAGTGTTATTACATGGAGGAGAAGGTTTTTTTCTATCTATTTATTGAAACCACCAAAAATTGGCACACATGGTTATTTGAGTACAGAAATAAAAACTTTTTAACAAAAAAATAAAAACCGACTTCAAACAAAAGCACTAAAAAGTAAACAATAACTGATTGGTAGTTTTCATTTACTATACATACCTAATCAAATATATTCAAAGTCGGTGTGCTTTGGCTAAGTAATTAAAGCCTACCTATTAAATACATACCTAATCAAATATTTTCGAAATCGGTGCCAGCCCATATAAAGCAAAGCACACCACCTCCTTTTTGAAGTCGGTTGAAAAAATGTTATAACATAAGTGATACCAAAGACACAAATTAATATAAGCCGATAAAAGCAATTTGATCAATTGAGATATATATTATATACATTTTAATTTTAATCATTACAGGCTTTCAAAAGAAATTGATAAAGCGTTTGGAACCGTTATGGCCCTGCAATTATGTCAAAGTTCTGGATCCGCCGTTTCTCTATTACTTCAAGTAGCAGTGAGTACTAATGACTACCTGATATATATTTGCAATACACTTTCTATGTACCTTGGTCACGCTAGAATATAATATTATTATGTATGTCATATATATCCATATCCATACTTCCATACTCAATATTATAAATGTGTGTTTGTTTGTTCGTTTGTTTCTTTGTCGTTCTTTCACGTCTAAACAGAGTGACGGACTCGCGTGATTTTTTGTGTGGAGATCGTGTGGGAATACTTTTTCCGCAGGAGATTGTCTCATACCCACCGGAAAACACGTTATAATACAACCCACAACAACTCATCATACCTATTATATGTATATACGTATATAATACATGTGTATGATGTAAATTAATATATGATAAGATAAAAATTAAAAATGTATTGCATGTTTTGATTTAATAAAAAAAAATGACAACATTGTCATTACATTATTAAGGAAATAAAGAGGCTTTATTATCTATACTAATAATATAAAAAGGTACCTAAAGTTTGTGAGATTGTGAGGTTGGTGACGTTGTAGGGGGTAATCACTGGATCTACTGAACCGATTTAGATGAAATTTGGTAAGAAGATAGGATGAGACCCTAGGAAGGACAGGATACTTTTTATACCGGAAATCATCCCTTCAGGGGGTTAAAATGGGGATGAAAGCTTGTATTGGGAAGTGAGCAAGGGACGAACCCGAGCGAAGCGAAGGTGAGTCGCTCGTTATTATATAATATAAAGTCTATCTATTCCATACTAACCATTAAAACGTACCTAGAGACAAACCCGGGCAAAGAGAGGGTGAGTCGCTAGTATATCATAATTATGTATATCTGTTTTGTTAAGCTTTCAGATCAACTAACGCTTGTAGCGAGTATGAAAATAATATTCTTCGTGGTTGCTTTATTTTTGTTACTGGGAATTTTTCTTTGCAATGCGGGAGAAATAACCTATCAGGTAATATATAATTATGTATAGAACATAATATAAGTATGATGACCACTATACTTCATTTTAAAGTGTCGAGTAAAACCAGTTCTAAACTAACTCCCTGATAAAGCAAGTCATGTTTAGTAATTGTGAACAAAATAGAAATATAACCGTGAGCAGAAGCTGATATACAATATTTATTCCAATTAAATTCTAAATACAGATGATAATGATGATTTCATTTATATATATTTTATTTATAACACAATGACAGGCCTCCTTGCTATCGGACTCAATTTTCTACTGCGGCTGGCACTTATGTCCATCTCAATTTCCACAACGACGCAATCTCGGACAGCTCGTGCTCCAAGCTTGCGCTCAGGCTCAGCGACCACTCATCATGAAGGCTTTTAAGATGCTTGAGCTAACTTACGGAACGTTCCTTTTGGTATGAATACTATAAAAAATTAATTCGTTTTATAAATTACATTAATTTACTATTCATATTTCTTTTTCAGGTCGTTAGAGGAACTTATTCAGTGTTTGCATTATTTTATGCGCAAAACCAATAGAGTTTCCTGTATTTTAAGTGAATACACAAATTTTCTCCGATGTATTTAATTACGTTTAGCAAAATTTCAAAATGTGAACTATGGCATTGAGTAATCTAGAGCGATGATTATTTGATTTCAAAATTTTGCAGTCGCAAGCATCTTTTATTGCACATGTGTAGGTATTTACGCGTTTTTGCACATCGTACTTAAAAGACATTTAAGATATTTAAATTAACAACAATACTTTCCTGCATGGATTTCGGTTTCGGCAGCCAATCTCACTGAGGGTAACCAACCAAGCAGAAGATATTAGATATATGTAGTAGACAAGTGTATACATAAACAAATGCACTCTATATCTTCTACTCGCATATTTCGGTGGGATGACAATTCGATACGACCGGTGAATGTTAAGGTGCAAAACTGACGGCTTTACATGCTCTCTGAGCTACGAAGATGCAGTACGCCGCCATCTTAAAATCCATCCAATCCATAAAACCTTAATTATATTATTATAATTAAATTATATTGATTATAATAATATATACTTGGTATTACACGAAAAAAATTATATGCTTGTACATATTTTATATAAGGTAAGGTATGGCAGATGATTTTATTCATCAGTAAAGTATTTATCTGAGCACGTAAACATGTAACGCAGGTCACGCACAAACGTATATAAAATGAGAACGTCGATCCCGATAACTCACAACAGCTTATCAAGTTAGGATTTCTGTACCACATGCAAATACTGAATATTTCAATATTACGCATTGCGTGTTAGCAATAGGCTGCTTCATGAATAAATGATGTTCTAACCTAAGAGGTATGATATATGCGAAGAGAATGATTTCATTTCACGTTATATTTAGATATACTCGTAGAACCCGCGGGGATGCTTTTTAGATAAAAGCGCGTTGGAATGTAAATATTATACTCCTCAACAATACATTTTCCTATATTTAAAGAGAATAATGAGAACAGTAAATAGCTCACAATATTTTTTTTTAATTTTGGTAAAAGCATAAACCTTTTGGAACATATTTAAATATATTATTTTATTGAATACTACAATTGACTATTTTTACAAGCTTTTATTTAACTTGCATGTTTGTTAGTTAGTATGGTTGTATGTGTCAAATCTTGCATTATAAATTAGAACCCATTCCTATTACCACACCGATTTAAAGTTTAAGGCGTTGGTTCATTTCCGACGACAATGACTTTTTATGATAATAATGACTAATTGATTCTTAATCTAAGATCGGCTCCAGATGAAATGGCTCCTCAACAGTTAAAAGTTCAGACACCTTATTTTGTAAAATTATAATAGCCCCTTCTAAAGTTATTCATGACCTGGCTGCTGACATCACCCAGGATGTGAGAGATCTCCTCAGCAGTCAACGGCACAAACACAAAATTTTGTAGAGGCATTCAATTATAATTCAAATTCATTCATTAAATAATGCACACGCACCATGACTTGTAAACTAAAAAATACATAAATAAATGAATAGTAAAAAAAGTATATTTAAAAGTTATTTTAATGCGCAAAGAGAAGAAAATAAACATATGAAAACACAATTTTAGTCATTTTTTATACTAATAAAATATAGTCACAAAACACAATAATGTTATTAAATAATTTTAAAATCAATTAAAAATGCTGTTTTATTTTTAGCACTTCACGTTATAGATTAAATCAGCCTGAATACCCAAGATAAGGTATCTTAGGTGCAATAAGTGAAAAAATATTTATATATTATCAATGTAATAAAATGATAAAAGTCGAACATAATTTTATACTAGTTTTTTTAATTCATTACTATATGCTTATAAATTTTAGTCTCTGTATAACTCTACTATAATGAAAATTATACCAGAGTTTAGAATTAATGAAAATATATGCTAATATAATGTAAAGTTTCATCAAAGTCTATTCATTAGCTTTTGCATGAAAAAGTAACAAGTAAACATACATACATTACGTCTTTTCAAACTTAATACTAAATAATAACTTCTCAAACCAAATATTACTCGTAGTAGGAAATACTGACATAAAAGATGAGAAATAAAATGTACTTCTTTACCCTTAAGGTTACAATTATTATTACCTTACATATTTTTTGTTAACTTGACATTACATTAGATCATATTTTGTGTGACTTACGAGTGTATCAGAATTTGAAATATTTCTCAACTTGACTGCGGAAGATTCGCGCAAATGAACATATCTATTGAATTTTATTGCTTGAAACCATCATGGAAAACCATGGGTAGAATTCTAATCAAGATTAAGCAGATCAAGATATTTTACTATACTGTGTTATGCCAGTGCCTTCTCTAATGATAGCTTCATTATGAGGCGCATTCGAGGAAACCATTCGAGGTCTGAACAGATTTTACTTGAGAAACCCAAACATAGCTATTATAACCACACGAGTTCATTTACTTTTCTGTTAAAACTATCTACAGTGCATGTACGTATATGTAAGTAGGAACATGGAGAGAAAATACTTTTGAACATAAGAAATGTTATATGTATATTGTAATTAGACAATTTTGGTCAAATTATACAAAATTTTAAAAAATTGATATATATTGTTAGTTATAGTTGCTCAATTGACTATTATTGTTTATTATTTAAGGATCATATTGATTCTTCATATTTTGTTAATTATAATTTTATATTTCATTATGTTAATTTGATATTGATTATTTATTATTTACAATTTTATAATATTAATAAGGATATCGGTTAGTTGTATTTGTAATATTAATGTTTTAAGAGTATTGTCATCCACCGTTGGGTAATGTTATACGTAGAAGACAGATGCCGCCACGTTACACCCAACGGTGGGGAAATCATGTATAAATAGTTGTAATTGCCATTTTGTAAGGATTCTATTAAAGTGATCGAAGTAAAGAGGAATTGCTGAATCTCTGTAGTCTTATTTAAAATTAATTACTAACAATATTTATGTATGGTTAGGATTGCAGTTTCGGAAGTCTCGACATTTTCAAAGTCCCGGGACACGGGACCGCTCACGATCAAAGTCCCGAGACGTCCCGCGACTTCAAGACTTCTCAGAATAAAATTAGATTCGAGTTAATTTTTGGCGAAATGGGTCATTAAAAAAAGCAAATTTAGTAAAAATGAACATTTCAAATTCTAACATCTATAATGTTAATTAAAGTCTAAACTATTCGTACATTCGTTGTGTACAGTAGAGCTACCGGTACTAAATTCGGTGTCATTTATTTAGAATCCTGGCGTTTGGATACGAGGCATAATACAGATAGATGAAAAAGTCTGCAATAAAGTTCCGCAAAAGTAGTAAGTGTAGTTTTACACAAATTTGAAGTAAAACAGTGTCTCTTTTATTATAATAATTAAAATCTCAACTGTCTAGTAAGTCTGGATTCAAAATATAGATTTAAGTATATATAAGAGCTTAGAACTAATACTTAGTAGTTGCGAAGTGAGCGCGTCCGCAAAGCTGTAGGAAGAAATTAGTTTACAGCATTAGAGTATGCGACAAATTCTCTTTAAGTAATTTTTGAATCTCTATACTAAATATGCCAGAAATATAGTTCTCTCAGAAATGCAGGTTTCCTCACGATGTTTTCCTTCACCTAAGGCAAGTGGTAATCATGTTAAAAATGATTCGCACATGAAAATATCAGAGGTGCGAGACCCGGGATTTGAACTCGCTTCACTCGGTTTCCCAAGCGAGCGCGTTAACCCCTGGGCTACCACTGCCTATGTAAGAGTATACTAATATGTAAATCCTAAGAATTTGGTTCTTTATCATTTGAACGCGGGCGGAGCCGCGGGCAATGCTAGTCTACGTATATATAGTATAAACTGAAGTCACTGCCTGCCTGCCTCTGTTATTTTCTCCACTTACTTCTTCTAAACCACTTTACGGAGTTTGATAAGATTTTCTTTGATAGAAAGAGCGATAAACGAGGAAGATTTTTGGATAAAATTTGTAAATGTTTTATACAACTTTATACAAAGTGGCTGAATTTTGACAGTGTTTTGTTAGAAAACCTTTTTTTTGTATGCTTATATGACTGAAGCTGGCTAAACATTAAGAAATATGTATGTATGTACGTCAAAACATTGCACTAGATATTTGTAGGCCTTAAAAACGCCTACAGAAAAGTTTCCGATAGTATGTGTGTCTCTCTGTCTAAGCTAAAATCATAATACCTATTTTTTTTATGTACCTAGGGACGGACCGATCGAAGCGAGTGTACATAAATCGCTAGTTCCAAAATAAAATATGAAAATATTATGCATTCTTTAGTTACATTCACTAAATAGCAGTAGCGACTTATCGCTTGTAGATATAAAAATTTGTAATTACACTTCTTAAGTTCAAGAGTGCTTCGAAAATAGCTAACTTTTGGCAAGCTTAACGAAATTTAAGTTTTCTTTATCCAGGAACACAGTTCAAAACTACAACTTAACTGAAAGTCTAGCGCAGGTAGCAGTAATTGCTCTAGTAAATACAGTGCGGAGTGGTGTATACAACTTAGAGTTATGATTAAACTTCCGCTTGCTGACATATGGGTGAAGCAATGGGTGCCACATGCTGTGTACGCTCGACCGCTCCGATATTACGCGCTCCGAGTATGTTTGCAATTTGTAAATACATAGAAATTGTTGGAAAACTTATAAAGAAAAATATTAAAATATTTAACTTTCTTAAAATATTTACACAAAGTAGATAGTTCCGTTTTAAATAAAACTATCTTTTCGGATTATTTCACGGATTTACTTTAATTTTTGGTTCCCGACCGAAATAAATAATATTCCATATTCAAATTTAAAACTAATTAAAATTATAAAAATGTTTAAAGTTATAAAATATTGTAAAGTATTTGGCGCAATTTTTCATTTTGTTAATTGTGGGTAGGCTGTCTGTAACAACTATACCTTCGAGACATCTAACACCTCAGTCTCTCCCGTGACCATGATTACTGTAAAGCATTCTAAACGTCGGGAACCAAAAATCAAAATATATCCGCGAAATAATCTCAAAAGATAGTTTTATTTAAAATGTCAAATATTCGCGTAAATCTAAGAAAGTATTAGATAATTCCGTTTAAAATTGCATACTATACAAATATTTATTGATAACAAAAATTTAAAATAAGTAATGATAGGAACATAGATACAAATACATCATATACTCAAATACGGTAAACATAATACAAATAGGCTGTATTACAACATTTCAACGTGCAGAAATTCGAGAGATAAACCCTATTTCGTGACAGTACAATATTTCTATTTCTGTGTATTTTCTAAAAGACCCAATGTCGTGAATAAGTTAGAAGAAAAATGTGGTTTGAACAAATTTTTTGAGGCACCATTTCACCTGAAACTTTTTCTTTTAGAGAGGTTTTATCTTAAAAGCAAAAGCGGTAACCTTTTTCAGAACGTCTGACATAAGTTTAACAAAGTACGAAAAAGTCGTCGTTCCACTCTTATGAACTGGCACTGTAGTATTTTAGTAAAAATAAGCTTTATGTTATATGAATATTTCAATAATGTTTATGTCGTTGCGAGCGATTCAATATATAACAACCTCTAGCATAAAAAGAAAATATGACAGAATAAGAAAAACGTTTAAAGAAACTGAATAGAATGTTTTTAAAAAATACACAGGCAGTCATCGTAAGCTTTTAGTGCAATTAGATAAAAATATTTTAAAATTTTATAGACTTTTCCTCTCAAATATTCTCGTAGCTCACAATAAAATATGTATTTAGCCAAATTAAATCAACTTAACACAGAAAAATAACAGATTTATTCAATTATCATATTAAATACGACAATACATGCAGTGGTACTGTAAAGCTTTAATTAGCCATATCATTTAGTGTTTGCGGGTACGAGACCGAGTACGATGCGGCAAGCGATGTGCCGGTGCTCGCCGGTTTTTAGGTTAAGAGTAATTTAAACGTACTTTATGGGAATGTGATAATTACATCGCCATATGAATATAATAGGTAGTTCGTTTACGACGTCATAGACAAATGAGGAAAACAAAAGCATTGTTTATTTTTTTTTGTTTTAAGATCATAGTGTAGATGAATAAAATTGTAATTTAACAAGATTGTAACACTAAACATACGAATATTTAACGTATTTATAATTTTAATAAATACTTACCTATATTAATTACTATATAAATATGACGTTTGTTGAGCAGTAGGTATGAAGGTAAAAGTTATAGCGTTGGCGAGTTTTTCCGTGTACATGATGGAGATTTAGTTATTAAATATTATAAAGAAAAAGGTAAGGTCAAGACTAAGGGTAATTTTATAAGCTGTATAGGCAAGGAGCATAATATGAAATAAAATAGCATTATGTAAAATATTTAAAACCAAACAAAAAATAAACATACTGTATAGTTATATTATGAAGCACATGGCTTAATTCCAAAGTTTATTTAAAAATGATAATTGAAACTATTATTTTTAAATAAGACTAACCGTATAAATCAGTATCCGTTATATATATGTATAGTTATATATTATTATGTATGGTATACAAGTTTGCCAAAAGTAGAAATCACCTCAACGGAACTAGCAAGAAATTCGACCCTCGTATTGCTTGTCGTCTTGTATCAACGGCTCGCTCCAAATACGAACTAAGTAATTTTAGTTTATCCAAGTTCCTTATTTTTGGCACTTTTAATTTTTTCATTAGCAAACATTTTATAATAATTGAAATTAAAAAAATAATTGAAATTAAATTTTCCATGTGGAACAATAGTACATATTGTTCGCATTTAGTGTTTTATGCACACTGTTCACATACGAGTGTATGCGCGGATTGCGAATCTCTTGTGCCGTGAATAAAAACTTTCTGAGTCGTAAAAGTATATGAGTTCGTCCCAATACTGCGCCGATGACTTCCAATCTCTCTGTAGCGTGTCCCGACCCAACCCTGAAGATTACTTTTTCTCCCTCATCCAGTAAATTGAATTAAAATGAGAAGCAAAAGGATAAAGAAAAGGGTGTGCAAGTCAATTTTCGCGATTAGCATGCTGTTCTATGCCGACGGGTATTTTATTTTTCGAGTATTTAGAAAAAACTATTCTATTTATATATATATATATATATATATATAATATATATATATATATATATATATATATATATATATATATATATATACTTGTTAATGAATTGTAAAGTTCTATAGTATGCGGTTAGTTATTTCTAACTCAAGTCGTATAATTCTATACCGTAACAAATATATGTAAAATGTAATCTTACTAACAGTATGTGGCAGCTATCAAACGTTTGTACCGAATTTTTACCCACTGCTTTTGCATGCATTTACTTAAAGTATCATTTGCCCGAAGCTCCACGCGCCTAATTTAATGCAAAAAAAAAATTTGAAATTGGACTGGTAGCTTCCACAGTTAGTGCGATTAAACAAACAAAACCCAAACACAACACTAAACTTTTCAGCTTTTACACATATATGTATACTCTAATTTTAGTGACTTTTTTGAATAAAAAATAAACAAAGAGGTATAGAGATAAAAAAAAGATATTTTTCTCTCTCAAATTATGAAATCCTAGCAACAAAGCGTCGCAGCCATATTTTACGACATTATAAGGCCGCGAGATAGCGGGGGTTGGGCGTTGCTCAACTAGATAGTATCCCCTATCCGACCGCCTTAGAATAACGTAGAGTCGCCGTAGCGCTGTGCAATACAATTAAATAGTAAGTACTTCAAAGACTTGCCAAATTATTCTTTGGAGGATAAATTATATGAATCCTATTATTTTCACATATATATTTGGTCATAATATTTTTTTTATCTACCTTTTAAAGAAATTTAAGAACGATTTTCTTATTGTTTTGTGGCATAATGAAGTCATCCTCGACTTTATCTGTTCTACTGAGCACTAACAACGAGCTCGTTCAATGAAAATAATAATAAAAATAGAATATTACTTACATTTTCACAAACAAAATACAAAACACTAATGAGTAATGTCTACGTAAACCACAATATATTTTCACCTGAACTTAGTCATACGCTCGTTAGACAACTACCATTAATTAAAACGTTAAATGTATGCATTTTAATACGTGCTTCAAAGTAGTCTAGACGATATACTACTTCATTAAAGCATATTTGATCTCCCCTTCACGCTTCCTGAGGGGAGGTTTCTCTATTACGTGGTTTTTCTCTTTGACTGATAAACATTAAAAATCGCAAACGAAAGCTTTCGTGTTAAATTCGGCCTTTGAAACTTAGATTATTTCTACTTTGAATATTGAAAACGTCTTCGTTTAATTAAAAAAGGATAAAATTTAAAAACATTTAAATTAATTAAACTTAAATCATTTTACTATAAATATTATTACCCTTATTAAAATTATAATATTTTTTGTTATAGACTTAGTCATGATTTCATTTAACGATAAAAATTTAAAGCAATTCAATATTTTAAATTACAAATTTAACGAGTTTCTCAAAAAGATAATCAAATATGAATATTTGAATTAATCAAAAACGAAAAAACAATAAAGTTCCAAGATTTACGTAGCTCATAGATAAACGAGCTTGGAGCAACATTTGGGGATTTATTTGTTTGTGTCGGCGAACTACGAGATTCTCTTAAAGTAGCAAGATTCAGTATTTTACATCTCATTTGCCCACAAATAGTCCTGGGTGCTTGTTTTTATTGTTACAAACAAACTTAGTAATTTCATTTAGAAGTACAAGTGCTATTTTAACAATGACTAAACAAAACTAAATATTTAATATGTAACCAAAAAAAATTTTACAACATTAAAAAAATATCTATAGATATATACAAGCAGCTTTTTCTGGGGCTCCACTAACATGTAAACTATCAATAAAACATAGCCTAAGTGTTTATCTATAATATGATATCTTAGACCAATCTAACGTGCTGCAATAGCGCAAAGAAGTAGCAAACACTCATTCGTTCACATACCCATTCTAGCATTTATAACAAAATGATATTTTATATCTATAAACAACACAGACGACGTCGGAGTCACCACTTGTATATTAATATCCTATGTACCAGCAATAACTTGGCCGTAGGTTACAGCAAGCCATTTCCGCGGACAATCGTAATACCAGCACTCACTTCCCGTTCGGTATTAGTAGCTCGGGGTGGGCGTTTGTTTGATACGGTCGCTGCTGACAAGGACCGCTGACTTGTATGTTGGTAACACGCGAATGTGTTTTTGTCTATTAATACTCAACAAGATTTTGTTCTTACCCAGGCAAAGAAAATAAATTTTGTTTTTTGTTGAAAAGTCGCAACGTTAGCGTTATCGTAAAGTAGTTCATTCATAACAAAAAAAGAGAAATTATACAATATAACTAAGTTTTTTTTTTTCAAAAAATTTAATGTATTATATATTAACTAGCATTGCCCGCGGCTTCGCCCGCGTTCAGATGACCAAAGACCAAATTCTTAGGTTTTACATGTAATCGTACACTGCAGTTTTTGTATTTTTTATCTCAGAAATGAGATCTTTTTCCAGGGTAAAAAGTATCCTATATGTTGGCCGGGATAACCAGCTATCACCACACCAAATTTCATCATAACCCCTCGAGTTGTTTTTTCTTTGATGCAGTAACAATCAGGCAGACAGACAAAAATTCTAAAAACTACAGATTCGACCTCTGACCTATCTATATTAATGTCTATTTCAATAAGATTTTCCAATAAATATTTAATGTACAGATTCGGCTTAGTTACAACTTTATTATACAATTATGTATAAATTATGTGTATGTACATTTCAAAGTCAAAGTCAATGAAGAGATTTGTGCACAGAATATTTTTTAAACAAAGCTATCACCACTATCGCACAGAAGATCTTTGTTTTCTCAGAATTATGTTGCCTCGAGTTCTAAGTGCTAACTGTGTCAAACTATATTAAGAACTATGTCATAATTCCTGCATGCTATCTATAATATTAAAATTCTCACGCGTACCTACTACTGTAGCCTAACTTGACCTGATTATTGATTATAGTAATATTACAGTAAAGTCCAGCTAAATAAATCTAGTTTACGTTTACTCTAGAATTTTAATATAAATTCCATCCAATATTCCACAAAAACTCAGTTAGGACAGCTAACAGAAAATTTTGTTGTTATTAAAATTTTGTTACAAAATTACTTACTATTTTAAGCCCCCGTAAAATAATTCAATCGTATAAGCAGATTGAAGAAAAATAGTTCTTTAGAGTTAACGAGCGTGTAATATTATTTTGAATAATCTTAAAATTTTCAATTATCCACAAACGAAAATTCAGATAAAAAATTACGCCTATATTTAAAATTTAATGTTTAATTTTAATTACATATTTTCATAATGTAAAAACTATCTAGAATCATTATACAAACACCAATGTAATATGAAAAATTCTTTATTCTCCAATAAAAAAGAGCTTACCACGACGCAATGATAAAAGTACGTATTATCGAGGTCGTTTTTCTTAATGATACTGATAAATGAAGAAGAATATGATTGGACGGGATGATGAGGCATCAGGCGGAGACGAATGGCGTGCATTATTCGTGTTACAGATAAGAAGGTCGCTTTCGACGGTTACATCAGATTGTATTATAAGATAAATAAGAAGAAAGCTCTGGGACGTACGACTTTGAATGGGTATGCTTCAAACTTAGATGCCCACTTTTGAACTGAAGATATTTAATAATAAATTGTTTTCTGTCACTCTGTAATTTTATCTACATGCAATTATTTACCTACTGTTTCATTCGTCTTCTCGTATTTTCCAAAACTCATCATCATCAGTAGTATCACGTCATATCTCCCTGTAATTAAATATAAAAATAGTCTTAAAAATTCACAGATTTACACTTTTAAATTAAAAATAATCAGAATTAAAAGAAAACTATACATAAATAGAGCTTTAGCCAATAAGCTTAAATTATAATGTTATTATTATAACTAGCGACTCACCCTCGCTTCGCTAGGGTTCGTCCCTAGGGTATGTATACAACTTCTCTCATCTGCCAGTGAAAGTCTCGTCAAAATCGGTCCAGCCATTTCAGAGATTAGCCGGAACAAACAGACAAAAATTGTAAAAAATGTTGTTTTGGTATATGTACCGTGTATATATCCATATGCATTTAATAAAAAGCTGTTACTTTGACATTTCAAACAGACACTTCAATTTTATTTATCTGACCTGACTCTGAGATAATAACCAACACAGGTGCTGTATCCTAGAGAAAAATTAACGCTGGTAAAATAACGTATTTATGCTGAAAATATTTCTTTGTGCTTCAAAAAATTGTTTGTATTCAATTATATATCCTTGTGAAAATTTTTAAAAATAAATTCATGGAATAAACGGAATTCAGGAAAGGTAAAACTACACTATAATTTTAACTAATTAATACCTGCTACTACTACGTGCATTACAGTTCAAATAAATGTTATGCTTATATTATATAAAGAAATATACGCAGTATTACATAAAAAGCAATTTATCTTTACTTATTTTTAAGTACGTGGTATTATATATAAGTTGCTGTAAGTCTAAGGAATTGCAATGAAGTTATCAAGCACAAGAAGATAGCTGTCGGTATGATGACGATCATTAGGAAAATTTGGCGAATTTGCGGTCTTACCCCGTTGCCCGACGTGAGTAGAAACTTTAAGCAGATCGTGAGCAGCATAGACCGCGCGCGACATTCACACTACCAAAAAATATTATGACCGGCGCGGCGTGGAGTTACAGTTACAGAATTGTGAATAATATCAATGTTTCTTAATTTTTGGACATAACCAAAATATTGTTTTGTATTTTAGAATATTCTAGACACTAGCCAGCGGCTTTTCCGAATATACATATATTCTTGTATTCTTGCAATATAATATCAAATTTTTAACTTAATGAGAATGGGTGGAATCCAAATTATCACTGACTGTTAATGGCTATTGACAGAGTGGCAGTTTGGATTCGTTTAGGCATATTCCTATCAAGTCCTAATTTTTTTTCTTACTAATCTGCTTTCTTTCTTACTAATTAACTGTTACTAATCAACCTTCAATTCACAGCTTTTACTTTTTAAAACAAAAATTAATGACGCTTTATAAAATCTCTATTTTTTTTTAATTAAAACCATAAAAAATAAATCGAAAAAAATTTAGCAATGCTTTTTTTTATTTCATAATAACTTGAAAAGATACCACGTCCCGTTTCGTGTCAGCACGTCTTGAACAATGATACAGCACTTTGTCTTGCCAGGGCTGAGTAATCGCCTGGTCATTTAATTTAACATTCACGAGACGACAGCTAGCGCAACTTAATTAGAATTACATCTCAGATAATTAACTTAAAAATTGCCTATTACACAATTAAATCTCATTAACATCGTCTTGTATTAATCCCGGATACATATATATATATATATATATATATATATATATATATATATATATATATATATATATATATATATATATAATATATATATATATATATATATATATATATATACTTCATAACAACAACACCTGTAACAAGAAAAATAATATTTCTTAAATTTTTATTTTCATACAAAAATAAACATACTTTTTTTGCACCTTCTAAACTATAAAGTTCTAGCATCTGGCCAAGTTTAAATGAGTAAGCACCACCTACTACACCCCTCCACCCCTCCCCCTCCACCGGTCACGCGCTTTCTTTTGCTAATACTGGACTATTACCGTTGAGAAGGTGCAATAAAAATATTTTTATTTTTGTTAAATTTAAGATATATTATTTTTTGTTCTTACAGATGTTGTTGTTATGTTGTAAATAGTGTATTCCCAAAAGGTTTTCAGTAAATTAAAAATGACCCTGTATATATAGCTGCTGTAGCAACTATGACGTATTTCGCTTAAATATCAATAGTGAAACTTGACTTCGACGTCGCGTCGTACAGTTTCAATTAGCAATGCACTTTATGTCATGAACGCGTTAGTTGGATTTATTCAATTAACCGAACTTCACGACGCGACGAGATTTGCTACGAAACGTCGACTTGCTTTTAAATTATTACTTATCTAAGTCTTTAGTGGTATACCACTTACAGTTATGATGGTAACAAAGGGACTATATATACAAATGTTATGTTTTTAAATACCTATGTATGTTTTTTTTTAAACAATAAATTATTTATATTTTCATTTTTCATATTTTCTCTTTCTTCCTGTTTTTTCTAAGAAAGTGCATGCCAATACAATTTTCAGCAATCCCTGAGCACACTTAAACTTTTCTAATTCCGTACAAGACTCCTCGAGTTGACCCCGACGCGCGTTTGTCACAACTTGAGCAAGAAATATTCAAAATGTTTGAAAGTGTGATTACCGTTGCCAATAGAAAAAGACCTCTATCAGTCGAAACAACTATGACAGCTGTGTCCTCTGGAATTACCCTATCTAAGAAATTGATATTACATATTTTAGATAAATCAAATACTTATTTTGTCATATCTATATTCTACACAGTTAAATTATAATAATTATTTGTTTTTTGAAATTCCAAACCAAATGCAATTATTCGCGAGTTAAAATTTTTAACCTAAATTATGAACTCTTTCACAACTTACCAGCTGTTGTGAATTAATTGCATATTATATCGGCATAATTTTTTGGGCGTCACATAAATTATGTACCTTTTAACATTTCATCTGTATATACTTACATATAATAAAATTGTAACTAAGCCGAATCTGTACATTAAATGTTTTTTTTGGAAAATCTTATTGGAATAAACATTATTATTGATGCAGAGGCCGAATCTATAGTTTTAGAATTTTTGTATGTCTGTCTACCTATCTGTCTGTCTGTTACCGCATCACAGAAATACCACTGGAGGGATTTTGATGAAATTTGGTATGGTGACAGCTGGTTATCCGGGTCAACATATAGGAGATACTTTTTACTGCGGGAAAATGTCTCATTTCTGAGAATAAATACAAAAACTGCGTTGTAAGAGTATACTAATATGTAAAACCTAAGAATTTGGTTTTTAGTTATTTGAACGCGGGCGGAGCCGCGGGCAATGCTTGTAAATGATAAAATTAGAGATATTATGTCTTAGATAAAAAATATCTACATGAAAATGTTTCAAAAAAATAATTATTAATAAACGACTGTGGGAGTAGGGAGTAGTAGGTAGGAATTCATGTACCATTAGCTAATATTACCGCGACACAATTGCGTAGTAAATATTATAAAGTCATCATTACTGTACTATAATTGTGGACTTGTGATTTTTGATAGAATCACTTACTCATCATCTATACTATATTATGTAGTGCCTTGTTTGTAATATATTGAATATATAATATTATAGTTATAGTTTATATTAAAACAAAATCAACAGAAAACAGCAAAAACCGAAGAAATCATTAAAAAATAACATTTTAATGCGGTTTCTAACATTTCACAGTTATCTACAATCACAAATAACACTTTTTTATGGTATAATAATTTTGTACAGATACCCCGTGCTATACAAAAGAATTGGTCAGCCATAATTCGGACTTTTTTTAATTGTTTAATTGCAAACAATAGCGCAAATTTGACTAAATTGAAATTTCTTTAAATGTGCACTAAATTGTGTTTAATAGAGCAATATTCATTCGGCATTATGATATTTTTTGCAACACTTTTTGATTGTGATAAGCAACTCGTAAACAACATGTAAACAGCACCGTCTCTGAATAAGCAGTACAAACTCATTACCTAATGGCTGGTAATTCCATCATCAGTAAAATTACGTATAACGTAACTCCTTTTTGAGATCACCAACTTTATACACAGATACATTTAAAGCCATTTAATGATATTAATTTAATATTTTATTTTATTTGGGAAACAAAAGTACAAAGTAATACAATTTAAATACCATACATAAAATAAAAAACATCGACCAATCAAGTTTCCACAATTAAATAATACATAGATTAATGCGAGCGAAATAGGAAATAATAAGTAAATACAACGGACGATTAATTACAATAAAAAAAATTATACATTAAATAAAATAATAATAACATGCTGAGAGAAAATAATTACTGATTTTTGTAATTCAAAAAGTTATACATAATTATAGTTAATAAAATTTGCAAATTAAAGTTAATATAAATAAGAATAATTAAAACTAAGACATTTTCTTGATTTGTTCAATTAATTAACTTCTGTACCGAACCTGTAAAGTATTCAATTGAATATTTGATATTTATTCTTTTATATAAATAAAAATGTTGGTAAGATAATAACTCCAGAATGGCTGGACCAATTCGGCAAAAATTTTTTCGTATGTTCCTTAAAGTCCACATAAGGTTTTAATAAAGAGAAAAAATGAAAAATTAACGAAAAAAAAATTGTATGGCTAATAACAACTTATATCTATTTAAAACGTACCTACCCGAACCGGAGCGAAGCGAGGGTGAACCGCTAGTTTGAACTATAATATTTTTTCTTTGTTCTGAACACTTCATAAGATCACATGTCTGCAAACAAAGACAAGTTTATCAATTGTGAGCAACTTAATTTGGCGAGAATATTATAATTAGCTAAAATGCATATTGTGTGTATTTCGGTCCGTAGCGTCTACAGTGCGGCTGCTCTACCGTGATTAGAGAGCCACCGGAGCTTATGTTATCTTAACAAAACTTTAATTATACAACTGATATATTATATTATTTTTTGTTAATTTACATGTGTAAATCATGGTATGGTTATATAAAAATACTGCAGCAAAGCGAAGTTTCAATCATTACGCAGTAAACAAATAGAAATGGTTTGGATAGTAATTACTGTTTCCGTTCCTATTGTTCACGTAGAAACGTTAGGCATGCTAGAATACCATTTGTTATTTTAGGCTAGTTACTAAGAACCTATAGTTTCAGCTCTCACAGCATTAAACATACTTTGTTACTATGGTTGCCTCTACTTATATTTTGTTGTATAATTAAAATTATAAAAACTTAATTTTAAAATTTTTAATTTCATTTTTAGGATTCTGTACCCGAAGGGTGCCAACGAAACCCTGTTTCTGGGCGTCCGTTGTCTGACCGTCTGTCACATCACAAATTGATGTATAATATTTTTACTATAATTATAGAATTCATACCTTGTCATATTTACCTATCAGAAGTCGTTTTTTTTTGTAATTACTTTTTTCTTATTTTTTTTTTGTAATTCTTAGTTTTTAGTGAAAACTGAAATAGTTTTAGTAATAAGTAGTAATTACAAAAACCCTTTTAGTCCATATCATAAAAACTACTGAACCGATATTAATAAAATCTGTACTATTCCCTAAGTTGAAATAAAAAAAAAATAAAAAAGAATAATATACAAACATATCAGATACATATATATAATTATACACTTATAAAATTTTGTATTTCTTTGAAAACCCTAATAGATTATTATGCATATTTCGCAGTTCCAATAATATTACATACATAGGTGTCGAATTGATAACCTCCTTTTTTTTGAAGACTTTTAAAAAAACAAATTTCTTACAAATAAAAGCTTTTTTCTCTTTCTTACCAGTAATGATGTGAAATCGTATCTTTGTACTAAACATCATATTAAACAGATTTGAATTAACAACGCAAAAAATCGTTCTCAGCTGTACAATACCCATACTCTTCCTAAAATAAATTCACCTTTCAATAATTAACAACATTAATACCTGTATGGTTCTGGTATTCACATCTCCTCATATCATTTTGATAATAATTAGATAATTATATGATGGCTAAGACACAATTATCTCTTTATTTTGCCTTTCAACATTAGGTGTATGTAGAACTTGAATGTTGACTCTGATACGTTGTTAACAAACGAGACGTAGTAGGAAGAGCTATGCAAATATTTGAACGGATAACGATGACACCCATCTACAAGAGAAAGTCAACTTATCGATAAAAACATATTTGACGCATAACTGTCGAGATTGAGATATCTTCTAACTGAGATGTAGTTTTAAAAAATATAGCAATAAAATGCTTGAAGGCTTATTTTAGACCTACTGCACAGCACATAAGCGTAAAGGATTTAAATTTGAGAACCATGTAAATCATTCACATTTATGATACATACATTGATATTAAAACAACGTCTGTCTGTCTGTTACCGCATCACAGAAAAACCACTGGACGGATTTTGATGAAATTTGGTATGGTGATAGCTGGTTATCCAGGTCAACATATAGGATACTTTTTACTGCGGGAAAATATCTCACCTCAGAGAAATCTATATACAAAACGTTAAAGCGTAAGTTGGGACGAACACGAGCGGAACGAGGGTGAGTCGCTAGTAAATACTAAAAATGCAATTTTAGATGTTTTGGATATTGCCCATATCAGGAATCATCTGGACAGACTTGAACGCAATTTGTTAATCATGTAATATTTTTATACTATCAGAGTTAACATCGAACAATATCCGCTAAAAAGTTCTTATCTTTCGTTATTATTTATTATATAACTTTAAAAACATACATATTATAAATATATACTAACACCCATCACTAGAGTACAAACATTCGTGCTCATCACACAAATGCATGCCCCAACGGATCTCGAACCCGCGATCGCAGGCACAGCAAGTAGGGTCACTACAAATTTAGCCAAACCTGTCCTCAAAATATTAATTTGATAAATATTAGAAGTAAAGTATAGATTCTTAGTACATTCTTAGGTTGATAGTTCAATTGACATGATTATTGCGTAATAGAGATTTAACTTTATTTGTTTTCAGGTAGTTACTGCGCGATATGGAATAAAATTTTAATTAAAAATCTGTTTTTATGCCATGTTATAGATTGCTTTCATTATGAGAAAAATTAATTAACCTTTTTTTCACCCCTTCTTAATTTGCCATTGGTGCGCAAATATGTATATACTCGTAGGGGGAAAGTCACATATATGTATAAGTACCTTATATATTTAAATAAGTAAATGGCATTATATATTAATACACTATTATTTTCCCGAACAATATTTCTCATATTTTCTAACCTCCTTTGATATATAATACTGGCTATGTCAAGCATATGGCCTTTTAGACCAGCACCTTTGCCTAGCTCTAGGCGACGATAATTCAGTTATAATAAGTTAATTTAAAGATTAATTGTAAACTTCCAATTTAACATATCACTTAATTCAAAAAATAATAATATACGTGCAATATTCTTATTTTATATTTCAAATATACAAGCCTAATAATTCAATATTTTTATATATGAATAGTTTTAATATAAATATATTAGTGTTTTAACTATAAATAATTCTTTAGAGCTTAAAAGGTTTGAGATGGGATATTTGTAATGTAAAAGCATATAAAGCTTCAGCGTCGCGCACACGAGCTCGCATCGCATTCCTTCGCGTGCGACGCGGAATTTTCTTATCAGTCTCGATGGATTTCTACGTCCATACTTTATTCTGCGATTTTATCTGCAAATCCCGTTAAAAGATTCCTAAAGCTACAATATACTTACATACATAAGTAAGAATGCTTGATATTTCAAATCAATTAAATTCGATTAAAGCTCGGCATGCATACGTACAAAATACCTATATTTTAATTTAACAATACAAATCATAACAATACTATGTAAGTATTATAATAACCCCTGACCTAAGTCCTCCTCTTTTGAGCGATTGAATTTGTATGGTATATATTAAAGTGGCGGTTAGCCGCCATGTTACCAGACTATATTATGTAAGAATAAATGGAACTACCGCCTCGTACAGCAATTAAGCCTAAGACTTTTATTACAACAATCGACAATATAACCCAGATAAAGTAATACTAATCCATCATAGAAGTTATTACACTAAGAATTGAAATAAAATAAATATTTAAGTATGAACGAATAATTTTGGAAATTATAAAGCATACAACCTTTTTGGTTCTTATGTAAAAAAAATCTTTAAACAAAGATTAAAAAAAACCTATTTGGTTCAATTCAATTATAAGGTGGTTAAGTCTATTCAGCAGATTTTATGGCACTTGATATTCATAGGAAGATATAAATAGATGAGGTCACGGACATTTAGCAAAGGCACCTTAAATTGTAGCCAGACATTAATTTACGAGGAGCAAGAGAAAAATCTTCGAAGTGCCACTTTAATTTCCACTCCGAGATACCTAAATGAGAGGTAACATTTTACCCGCGTATAGTAATTTGTATTCCGTAGAAATTCGTTCTCATTAAAGCTGTTCCACCAACGGTATAGTTACCGTAATTACCACGTTCACCGCGACGACCTGATGACCATTAACCAACACTTTTTCTGCAACAAACTCTTTCACTTTGGAGTTAAGCTAATTTTTATTCAAAAATTGTTTTTCGTAGGCTTAAAGATATAATGAAATTAATTTTCAGTAATACCATAGATATTATAGCTCCCAGTAATGATATAATATTCATAGATATAGTAAAATCGTAATAATTAAGAAAAATACATTTAACATATAGTTGAAATGTACTTACGTTTATAGATCGCGATGACTCGAGAAAAGCTGATCAGATTTTTATGAAATATAAAATTTCTATAGTTTGAATAGATAAAAGAAAGGTTCATATTAGTACTAGTTCGTCCCTCGCTTGCTTCCAATACAAAACTTCATCCCCATTTTCACCCTCTTAAGGGATGATTTCCGGGATAAAAAGTATCCTATGTCCTTCCCAGGGTCTCAAACCATCTTCTTATCAAATTTCATCTAAATCGGTTCAGTAGGTCCAGAGATTACCCCCTCACAACGTCACAAACTCACAAACTTTACCTCTTTATAATATTAGTATAGATATGGTCAGTGATATTAGTAATATAGAAATGGAGATCATCATTCTACGCACTCTAATGTTAAGTAGTCGCGAATTATGTTCAGTAGTTGTTGATAAGTTGATATGAGTTGCTATTTAAATAAAAATATATAGGTGGTTGCTGCCACGAAACTCTAGTAAAATATATAAACAATTTATTAAGGAAATATTTTTAAAATTTTCATGTAGTCTTATTTGAAATAACTTTTAAAAGTGCTTTTTCTTAAAAAAAAATTCTTTAACTGTACTATTTTAGTATAAATAATGATATTCACGATAAGCCATAAACTACTTCAAATTCAAAGATATTAACCAGTCAAGCACAACTCATTACCCAAATTGTGAAAATATATACCAAAAAGTATTATGCATAGAAAGTAAGTGTGTCAGCAACGTAATGTGCTCGACCGCTAACAGGTGCTTCGGTAATGAGACTTATTTCAAACTTCTTCAGCAACTCGCGGACTCCTGGAGTACGCGACAAGCTACAAACATGTTACATTGTAATTACACGTTTAACTTAAGCGTAAACGTCTCTAAGTTAAATAGTATAGTTAGAAACAAATTGTATAATATGCAATTTTAACAAATAACTCAAAGTACTAGCTGGTACATTAGACCTTGGCATACTGTGACATATTACTTACACAATGAATATTAAAAAACCCAGTGTATCAAAAGGAATCTTTTTCTCGAAAAGTAATCTTTTACAATTAAGAATCTCTATCATACAGAATTTAAAAACATCAAAATTATATTAATTAAAACTAAATTAAATTACATATGTAATTTTTATTGAACCCTCCAAATCCACCCCATATCATTTCTTTTAATGTATTCATGCTCTTCATTATATTACAGCTTCAGAATTTTTAATTGAACTTCTTTTAATATAAAAGATACTTGGCCTGTTTCAGCTTCAATTTTTCGTTATTAATTCTTTCAATGTGTCTATTGCTACTCGCACGGTGTTATGTTACTGTCTAGCGCGTAGTTGGTCACTTTATCACTGCAGACAGAGCCCCGTTGATTGTAGCGATTTGCCTTACAACAGCCGCTTCACATATTCCATATCCACTAAACATACTTCTCAAATGAACTATTTTATTTGGTTATTTTTCGTTTCTCTCTTTTTAGCACAAGAACATGGTATTAAAACTGATTATTTACATCCCAATTTCTGATAATTCAATAAGTGTTAAATCATTTCTAGAGAGATACATATTCATAGACTTTCATCGCTTCTATACATTTCCTAATAAAATTCCCCAATTGCTGCAAAATGTAGGTACTACCTTTTGAAAAACTAAGTTAGTTTATTCGAAGTCAAATCCATGCTAATATTATAAATGTGAAAATGTGTTTGTTTGTTTATTTGTGTGTTTGTCCTTCTTTCACGTCGAAACGGAGTGACGGATAGCGTGGTTATTTGTGTGAAGATAGTTGAAGGGCTGGAGAGTGACATAAGCATACTTTTTACCGCGGAAGATTATCTAATTCCCACAGGAAAACACGTTAAAATACAATCCAAAAATATATATGATCAGAATTACTTGAAACTTGGTATTAATGCTCTTCAATAAAATTAAATAAATACATGTTTTAGAATTTTTTGAAATTCATCCTATAAGGGGGTAAAATAGAGGAAGAAAGTTTGTATGAAACTACCTTTTTAGAGATTTTTTGTAGCTTTAAATTCATAAGGTATTATTACATTTTAATCAAAAGATTCATGTCATTAATAAATATCTTAAAATGCAAGTCTGTTTTGTTGACAGCATTATGTAAATTCAACTAAATCGCATTGTCATTCAAATTCATCGGTATACAATGTTAACATTCAAAGGTAAGCATATATAAAGAGTCAATATCGGCAACCCACGAATAAATGGATCATAATGAAAATATATTATGAGTTGTTCGCTCGTAAACGACTGCCGCAAAACCGAATGTTTTTCTAATAAACATTACCCTGAGCGATGTCGTCACTGAGTTCCAAAAATCGTAAAATTTATAACTATGATCTATATGACCTATAGGGTATAGGTACATATATGCTTAGTTAGACAACAGACCCGATTAAATAGCACAACAGAAACATGTGAATGTGAACAATTGATTGTATATAGAGCAAAAACATTTTAACTTCGTACCAGTATTTTTTTTTAAATTGTGTTGAAATGATATTATATTGTTGTGCTAAATAACAATAATATGCTATTCCAATCCATTTTTAGATTTCTATTTGTAAATTATTGTAGAAAATTGAGTTGTTGTTCCAAGGGTACATAATTATTATGGCGATCGAACACTGGATAAACGTTTACCGTACCTTATGAACAGTTTGCCCGCTGATATTAGACTTGAACCAAGTAAAAGTAAATTCGCCAAATGATTAAAAAATATTATATGGACAGCTTAACATAATTAAACATACCTACTCAAATTATCATAATGTAATATATATAAATGTAATATATTTATAAAAATATCCTTAAATATTATAATGTAAGATTAATAACTGTGAGACTCTGATCCCACAAACTGTGCAAACAGTTTTGTGGGTCCATTGTAAAATTAAAAGTAAATCATATAGTGTAATAATTATAAAAAAAAAGTTGTATAAGCAGCATGGAAATTAAGCCGTACCAAAAGTATTGTGTTTTTAAACTTTTTTATTTAAAATTCATGTTCGCATACATATTTTTCAGATAATAGCCGCCTGGAAAACTAACGCGATGTGAATGATTGATAAATTGTCGGAGCGCCTTTGGTGATCTATTGGGCATATCTAGGTCGGCGATTAATAATGATAACACACCCACTAACAAAGTCTAATTAATTAATTTTCCTATACACGCCAGTTCATAAGTTCAGTGATTCATTTAACAGAAAATTCTCAATAATAACATATTTGTGTTAAATGCTTCTATTATTAACACGAAAGCGCTATACCTAATAGCTATATAGTAACGAATCTGATTGTATATTTATTATTTAGCAAGAGTAAATAAATGTTGAATTTTTCTTATAGTTCACGATTACCGACACAAATTATATTTATCTATTTACGCTTTCAAAATAAGTTATCTACGTGTATAGGTATTCATTAAAAATAACAAATGGAAAAATTAGATACTTATAAGAGAATAAACGGTTGAGGGTATGATGACGACTATTACAGAAATTCGACGAATTTACGGCTTCATCCCTTTAACCAACGTGACCTGAAAGTAGATGCAAAATATGAGTGTGTAACTATATTTACATATGTAGGATGAGTATAATGCTACTTTGCTATGCTAAGTAAATGTATTTATACGGTTGGTACCTTGCAACGTGTTAATTTTTTTATGCTAAATGAGCAAACTGGTGCCGACAGCTTCGCTTAGCAATCGTTTCTTTATAATCTTATTATAATACCAACATTGAGATTGGTAATTAAGATAAAAATAAATGACTTAGCTTTCTATCTCGTATAGGAGAATAAATTAAAGACAGTAGCAATTAGAAATTTGGAGGTATATTGCACGTCTATCGATTTAAAACGATAGAATGAATTTAGAATCGACAGTCTAATTGATAACATTTCTGGATATACATATAAAGAAAGAGTTACATCTTTCACTCTAATATTACTTACTCGTATTATTTGTCCAAGTTTAAAGTATCCATTTGTATAGGTTAACGAACATAATAAAAACTTAAAAAAAACCGACTTCCAGGCACAAAAATGTAAAAAATAACTAAACGGGGGTTTTCATGTATAATAAATACCTAATCAGATATTTTCGAAGTCGGTGCCAGTCGGTTTTTCTTTTTAAGTTTTTATGTGTCCATTTTTAGTGTACACGTAATAAGCAGGTAATTTGTTAGAAGAAAGTTTTTTAATAAAATGTTCGATTAGGCAATTTATTTAAAAAAAAAATATTTGTTGATTTAAAAAAATACCGCTTGACCAATTTCGATAAAATTTATAAGGGACCTCCTAGGAAGTATACCCTTTGAAAAAAAATTCCAAATTGGTTCAGGCGTCTTCGAGTAATCGGTGAAAATAAATAAAAAAAAAGATTCCGACGAATTGAGAACCTCCTCCTTTTTGGAAGTCGATTAAAAAAGAACTATAAATAAATAACGCAGACATTACAGAATTATTATTATAAATAGACGAAATTGACAGGTAAAATTTGATATTCAAGGAACGTCCGCAAACACAATTATAAATTCAGCGACCTGTGCATTTTATTTGCTGTTGCGGCTTATTTTGTTAACAACAGTGACTCGACTGTTGAGATAAAGTTAATACAACTCAGATACTAAATGAGTTTTCTCAGCAACTTTATAATATGCCTTCTCTTCTTATGAAGTATTAAATATTTCATCCTCTTTAACGGATGGTCAAAAATTTCAGTAATCAATTCGCAATTCAGCTGGTGATTTTATTTCTTATTTATGGAGGGAATTTATTTTACGATAGAATAAGTTAGCAATTTTTGGGTACGTATACGTATGTACTATGTAGACAGTATGCAGCCAGCTTAACAAAATTTGTTACAACATGAACGAGTGGCTAATTCGTTCATGGTTACAAAGTTTAAATATTTTAAATTATTTCTTAGTCTATAGAAATTGAAGCGCAAATTATCCTTCGAATATTACTTATTTTAATTTTAGCAATATAATAGCAAGCTGACTCCAACCCTTTTGGAGAACATAATAAAATTACTACCTCGTTAAAAAGGCAAAATATTTACCATTATAACTTCGCCCTTCCCAATTTTTTTAAACGATGCAAAAAATTCTGATTTAATATAATGAAAGTCGTGCTTACAGAGCAGCGAGAATGTTCATTTAGAATTGTTTTACTGAGTTGATAACAATTATAAGTACCTATAAATTAATCTTTATGAATAATTAAAATTATTTGTTGTTTTCTATTAAAAAAGAAATAGGTACGTGGAATTTATATTTTATCAAATAAATATGTTATGTATTGTAATATATATGTATTACACATCTTTTATACTTTATTACAAAAGATGAAATAAAATCTAATATAATCATCATGAAATACCTCTTAAAACAATATCTCATTGAGAAGTCGAATTTTTAGCTTCCGAGATATGACATTGTTGAGATTATGATAACAATAGTAAGATTTCCTTAATATATAAAATCCCATTTTGAAAAAAAAGCTATGGCTGTCCAAAACCAATGCATTTACTTTTACAAAATAATAAAAGACTAGTGCATAAAGTATAAGATAAAGATTTAGAAGTAGTTAAGACAACGCGAAAGGGTAAAGTTCCAAAATCGTATTAAAGTTTTCGCAGCACCATATTTCAACTAAAACAAGAAAACGAGGATTCAACCTCAATATGTGCTCAAGGTGTAGGCATTCAGTGAAGCGAAGTTAAAGGAGCGAACTTTGCGATTCGCCCCCGGGGCCGATCCAACTTCTCTGTTGCAATAAATAAGGATTTTAGCGACAAATTACCACCCAAAAGTGTTTCCCCTTACTAGGAAAGTTTATAACTACTGGAAATAGAATATGTTCAACTGGCGCTCATACTAATATCAACTTAGTACCTAACATAGAAGGCAGTAGTAACCCAGTGGTAACACACTCGTTTGGGAAACCGAGTGAAACGAGTTCAAATCCCGAGTTTCGCACCTCTGATATTTTCATGTGTGAATCATTTCCAATATGAGTACCACTTGTCTTACGATAACGGAGACATCGTGAGAAAACCTGCTGGTTGAGAGAACCTAACAGGTTTTCGAAAGACATATGAAGTTCGCCAACCTTCACTTGGCCACTTGATGGACTATGACCTGATTCCCCTCGCATTGGGAGTTAAAAAGGGCTGAATACACATACAATACATACATTATCATTTTTCAAAATTGATATAGGTATAATGTAAATCGTAAGCTAAACTTTGCCGCATTACATGAATAGAAGAAGTTTCATAAATATCATTACAGTATTTTCGGAAAACTTAGGAATTTGTCGTACTTTTTTTTATCGATAATAATGTTTATTTCAATAAGATATTCCAAAAAATATTCAATGTACAGATTCGGATTATTTACAATTTTATTATATTTATAGATATCCAATTTGTTTTAAAGGTAAAAGTAATTTTTAAGTTTGTTTGAAAATACAAAGTTTAATTGCGTTTGTATTTTAAAACAAATTGAAACAAATGAAGGATATTGCTTAATACTTTTTAAAGGTCACAGAATATACAATAGCATAAAGCTAAAGGGGCAGCAGCGATATTATTGAAAAAAATATTAAAAAGGGAAAAAAGCAAATGCTAAATCCCTTACACCCATCTCACAGTAAGTGTATTCTTTCCTAGTTGATTATATATAAAACTGATGGGGAAAATTATTTTATAATTATCTTATAATCTTACCTGTCATTTAACATTTAAATGATCTGATAGTGAGATATATATAATGTAGGTAATATCTACCTACTTCTAATAATAATTCATTTACAACAACAGAATAGATACATTGTCATTCGTCTGGCACTCTGACCTAGTTCTTTCTGCCCAATTAGAAACATACATTGAGTAAAACGCAACAAATAAAGTCTCAAAAATAGCTTTGTTTCAGCAAGCATAATAAAGACATTTTCCAGGGTGATAGAGCGTCCGATATCTTATTACAGCGGGCTTGTAAACTGACGAAACGCTCCTCGAATCACTGCCTTTATAGTCTGCGCTGTGATATTCACCTTCTACAACCAAAATTGTTTTGTTTCAAAAATCTATCTTATATGTTTATAATTAGAGTTTCAAATAGATTGAAAAACTTTTGAGGCATTATAGGCTGATATAGGCAGATTTTTTGTCGACTGTGATGGATAAAACGTAGTAACGGAAGGGGACTTGATTGAAAATACCGTTAAACAGAAAAGAGGATTTAAGAGCTTTTAAATAAATGTTACTAGAGTGCTTATTTTGATTGTTCTAACATATAAAACCAAATGACTATCAAAATGATGATAGATATTTTAAAAAACCGACTGAGTTAACGAAAGAAAATAGTATTATGCTGTCGGAATACAGTAGGTACATATATTACCTTGTTTTTAATACGCTTTTTACTCAGCCGTTTTTTTATAATTTATTTTTTATCTCAAATTAAGGGATAAAATAGACAGAGTGTCGTTCATATAATCTCGTCAAAGAAATCTTTTCCTCGGAAGTCCTTAAGAACAGCTCGGATTTTGATGATTTTTTTGTAAAATATTTATTTTAACACTTTGAAGCCGATACATAATTATTAATACTGTCAAAACATTATTTATAAAATTTATATTAAAAAAAAAACAATTATCGTGGTTATTTGTTCGATAAAACTCTTTTTAATTTTTATATAATATACAAGAAATTAAATTTAAAATTTAAACTATCCTCACCACAAAAACCCATTCATTGAGGTCATTTCAATGAGCCTAATCATGATATCTCTGCAGTATTTTAATAAAGAGTTGTTTACCTTGCAGATTCCAGGTGAGGCTGCAGCATCGTTCAAGGTTACCAAATCGTTGCATTGTCATTGAAGTAACGGGATATCAAGTTTTAAATGGACTAGATCTCTAGAAGTTGCTCCTACCTTTTTACAGTCTACTCTGCAAATGGCTGAACGGATTTTCTTGATCTACAGTTAGAACACTCTTGACCTTTCAATAAAAAAAAAAGAAATTAAAATCGGTCATCCGTTTGGGCGCTACGATGCCACAGACAGACACACAAATACACACGTTAAAATTATAACACTTTTGCATCGGGAGTTAATTAAGAATAGTTCTTAAAATAAAGTTTATAGTCAAAATTTAATATTTACATTTCGCTACGTAGGTCAAGAAATATATATGCCTTACATATTTCTACCTATTATACATATTTATTGACCTTATGTATATTGCTATTATATATAAATCAAATTTTTCAACGTTTATAATTTTTGAGAAAACCTTTTTGTACCTAATCCCATCAAAAACATAAATATGAAAATGGGAGCCAAGTCCAATATTAAGAATATGCGTAGTTGTCAACTTCACCGATAAAGAATTGAGATCTAAATGGGTGCCAATTGGTGTAGATAATCCTGATTTTTTTTTTATAAGAACATACAACATTCTAAGATAAATTTAAAACACAATTTCTGTTACAAAACTTGTTTTTTTCTGCTACAAAACTGCTTGCTATTTAAAAATGGAACTTTTTAAATTTGAACAGTCGAATTATTTACACAGAGTAGATAAATTAGGATAAATTGAAGTTAAAAATTTGACTTGGCTTCTTTTTACCAGTAAAGCCAGTTTTTAGATGAGTGAGGACCTGTTGATCTTACAATATAAAAACAGTAACTTGCGTATAACATAAAGAAGATATAAGTCATTCGCCGAATATAAGATAATTTGTATATAAAAAAAGCTGGACACGCTGTCGCGTGTCTTGATCTCCACAATTATACTACTAATTAAAAATAATGCCTTACTATTTGCTCCTGTAGAAAATTCGCAAATACACATTTAAAAAAATCATAACTTCTAAACTACGAACAATCGCGGAACATACAGGGGGTATTTTCGGATGCACCCAGAAGTAAGGAATCTAAAAAAAAATTATGACGTCAGTTCTTTCGACCTATCGGTCGAAAAATCATCATTCATGCATTCACTGGATATGAAACTAGATCCGTTTTTTACATTCAAGGGAAAAATAATTTTACTAAAAATTTTAATAATTTCAATTATTAAAATTTAAAAAAACTAGCGGCTCACCCTCGCTTCGCTCGGGTTCACCTCTAAAAAAGCACAAGCAAATCTATCTCACGGGAAACGTTCATTTTCCGGGATGAATAGTAACCTATTGTTTGACCGGCAATATAAGGTATCAGCATGCCAAATATTACTAAATTAGGTGGATAAGTTGTTGTGTCAAGCGCGGATCCGGGGGGGGGGGGGTCATAGGGGTCATGACCCCGCCCCCCCAAAGCCAAATATACTTTTTTGAGAAGTTTGAAGTCTAAGAAAAGAAGGAATAATACAATTTTTTAGGTACTTAATTTGAAACAAATTAAGTTTTTATTCGTTATTAAGTTTTTCTTTAATTTAAATAACGCTAAAGCAAACAAGACAAGTATAGCAAACCGTTTAAAAATTGTTTTTTTTTTCAATTTCTGGCTTGTTGTGACATGTTATGAAAAAATATTCTTTACAAAAGTCGTAGGTCTAGTAAAAATCTACGAGTTTTACAATAACCTCAAAGTTTTCGACATATTTCCAAAAAAAACGATTTTTAATTTTTTCTTGTTCTTTTTTATTATTTTTAATGTCTGCAAAAACTTTTTGATATTCATGAAACTAGAGGAATATAATCTTCAATTTCAATTTAAATATAATAACCAATTTTTTGAAATTGAAATGTTTAGCCGTTTCCAAGAAATTTATAAGGCTTAAAATCACCCCCAATTTCAAGTGGATGCTTACATTTAAAAAAATTGTCGTTCAATTTTCAGATAGGGCTCATACCTATCACTCTACTTTTTGAAAAAATAAAAACATACGTACGGTCGTCCTGTAAAATAGCCTTAAAAATGGAAAATAAACTGGAGAAATCGATAAGTTTTACTTTGTAAACTACATTTTTTTATAATCATTTAAAAGTGTACTTTATTGACCAAATTTTTATTTTTTTCGATTTTTTAATTTTTTGCACTAGTGTATTAAATTGGGGGTAGCTGGACAGCGGGGGCGTTTTACGGGTTTTTATTCCTTATATACCTGCTAAAGTTTTAAAGCCATAAAACTTAAGGTCTTGATTATTTTTTTTAAAAGTCATTGTTTTTAAAAATATTTCATGTACAGATTTTGCTAAGTAACTATTTTATTATATGTACATTTTAGGCTCTGAACCAGCTCCATCTTGATCTGCGTCTGGTCTCAATTGTTTTTAAAAAATATTTCATGTACAGATTTTGCTAAGTGACTATTTTATTATATGTACATTTTAGGCTCTAAACCAGCTCCATCTGGATCTGCGTCTAGTCTCAATTGTTTTTAAAAAATATTTCATGTACAGATTTTGCTAAGTTACTGTTTTATTATATGGTTATTTCAGCGTATGACCCCCCCCCCCCCCCCCCACCCCCCCCCCCCCCCCCCCCCCCCCCCCCAAATTTAACTCTGGATCCGCGCCTGTGTTGTGTACTAAGCTGTATAAGTTACTATAGTTCTTTAACTATCCCACGGAAACTCTTTAATTTTCCGGGATGAAAAGTATCTAAGATGTTGCCCGGGGATATAAGGTACCACCATACAAAATTTCATTTAAATCGGTCCAATAGTTTTGGAGATTAGCCCGTACAATCAGAAAAACAGAGAAACAGCTCGCTCGGGTTCGTCCTTACCTACGAATATATTGTATTATCTCTTTAACCATTTGTTCAAATTATATGCAGTAAAAGGGAAAAGTCTTTTGTTTTAAACATTTTAGACGATAAATTTACTTATTTTGATAAGAATTCATAATTGTTGATAATATGACCAATAAACATGACCTACCGATTTGAATTACTTTTTTAATATAAAAAACTACTTTTTGTGACTTAAATATAAAAGTTAGGCATATGCTGTCGCTGACTTTTTTGTAGGTATTATTAAGATCTATAACTTTTCTTTAGAACATAATCATATATCTCTCATAATTAAGGCAGCGTTCGTAAGAAACGTTTTCGTTCGACCGTTTTTTCTCCGACTTACTTTGCAAATCCGACTACCACGAAAAAGCCTTTTCATTTTTCGGGTTAATACATAGCCTATGACACTCAGAAAGAACGTGGCTTTCTATTGGTAAAAGAATTTTGAAAATCGGTTCAGTAGATCCAGAGATTACCCCCTACAACGTCACAAACCCACAAACTCAGAAACTCACAAGATCACAAACTTTACCTCTTTATAATATTAGTAAAGATAGTAAAGATAATCAGCTGAAACTTTCTAAAACAAATAAACTAAAGAAATAGGATTTAATCGAATTCAAAATAGGAGGTTATCAATTCGACACATATATGTGTAATATTATTGCAACTGCAAAATATTCACTTATGAAAATCTATTATGGCTTCCAAACATATATACAAAATTTAATAGATGTATGTATGTCCACGCATTTCTCCTAAACTAGATATCGGATCGTGATCATTCTTTCAAAATGTCGTATCTGTGCTGTTGGCCGCTGAAGAGGTTTCTCATTTGGAGCCAACCCAGGACACAACCACTAAGTTATGGTGGACTTTAGAATGGGCTATCATAATTGAATGCTTATAAAAAAAATATCTATGAATTGTTAACCGTTGATGAGTTGCTCCGTCTCGTTCGCCAATCCTAGATTTAGAATAAGGTCATAATTATCAAAAAAATCACTGTCATCGGATCCGAACGAACATGTAAAATTTCAAATCTATAAGATGAGAGGAAGTGGTTCTAATGCAGCTTGTAAGATTTGACCCATACAAACATACCAACTAACAAACAGTGCAAGTTATGGACAAAATTTTTGTCAAAAATTGAATTTTAACGACTAATACCTAGCATTTTCCTTGTTCTTTGAAGAACGTAAACGATATGTATGGCAAAATCGAGAATCTGTAATAATATTAAAAGGAGGTAAAGTTTGTAAGTTTGTGAGATTGTGAGTTTGTGACGTTGTAGAGGGTAATCTCTGGATTTACAGAACCGATTTAGATGAAATTTGGAGAGAGGATAGTTTGAGACCATGGGAAGAACATAGGATACTTTTTATTATGATAATCATCTCTTAAGGATGTGAAAATAGGGATGAAAGTTTGCATAAGGAATCAAGCTAGGGACGAACCCGAGCGAAGCGAGGTTGAGTCGCTAGTAGTAGCATAAATAACAAACACGCTACTATCAAATATGTACTCGTATATTATACTATATATATATATATATATATATATATATATATATATATATATATATATATATATATATATATATATATATATATATATAACCGTTAAAAGATGTTTGTTTGGATGGGCAGACTATAAAAGCTGTTTTAAAATACTCATATTTTTAAGACTTTTGTAATATAGTAAACCGTCTTTTTACAACTACACTTCACGTTTCGCTATCTATAATAATAATGTCATCCTAATCGATTTCGACCACGGCGGGTTATTTCGCTGAGGCTAGCCAACTGCGCAGAAAATATTATAGTGCACACAGCACAAGTTTACATACAAACACAAGACGTGCACTCTTTATTCCTGTTATGTCGTATGTCTACGGCTTTACGTGCTCTACGAAGGTCAGAGGTCAAATACCAACCTCCGGGCTATTAAAGAAATTTACTTAACAGAAAAACATAATAAATTCTGCACATTATATAATTTTATTACTGGTAGGTATAAGTTCATAAAATTTTGTTAAACCTAATTCCATGGCAGATCGATCTTATACTTATGTATTCTGTAAATGTAATATTTAAATATTTTATTATAATATATTTTATAAAACAACTCTGTTATCCACGACAGAGAAAAACGCTTTTTTTTTTTGTTCCGTGGTGTTGGTAGTGCATTAATTCCATTAAAAAAAAGATATTATTTGATGTGGCAATACTTTAGAATGCGTCATCAAATGCCAGCTGCTGCCCTGCCTTTCAAGTTACAATCAATCCATCTGTCAAATATATTCTTTGCGGCTGCGACTAGCTGTAACTTGTAGCCGCAAAAAAATTAATTTGGAATCTATAAAACAGTGTTCATTATCCCAAAACAACATGGGAGACTCCCTTGATGGGAGTGAAAACACTCCTGAAGCTCAAAACGTCGTAGTAGTTGATTTTCAAGATTTTGCAAATTACTTGCGTCGTGCTGCAACGGTACTTTTGCCGGAGGATGACATCGTTCCCCCAACACTTACTGCGGCACTTGATGATAAAGTAAATCAAGATTGCATTAAAAAGTTCATTTCTGATCCACAAGTATCATCACTATACATCCAGCGATTTTCGTTAAAAGGTAAGTTATTATGAATAAACGCATTCATTTTTCAGATGTCTATCCCCTCTGCATTGACGCATTATGCTAATTATCGCCTACCTTCTATTGATTACTCATTTGTATATCAAATCAAATAATATTGGATCATTCTGCCACTAAATTATTAATAATTGATTTAAATATCAAATCAATAAAATTCTTCATCTGTACTTTCATTTGTTTCATTTTGTTGCAAGATTTAGGTAATTACTAAACTTTTAATGCAAATGAAAATGTGAATTGTGGATCAATAAATTATATGCTAATATATTTAATTATTTTAATAGAAGATGACAGCGAGCAGCCTACTGAAGGTGAAGAAGAGAAAGAAGCAGTTTCCTATCAAATTAGCAATGAGGTTAATATTTACTAGTTTTTTAATATCAATTCTTTTTGTAAATTTGAAAAAAAAAATGTTTTTATTTATCCATATTCTATTATTCAAATTTATATATTTTGCTTCTTTTTTCATAAAATTTTCTCACTATGTATAGGTGCACTTCACATCGCCCAGAGTAGCTGCCTTTGTCTGTATCAAGCGAGGCATAGTGATTGAAGCTGACAAATCAATCCACAGTCAGTTGCGCCTTATTAACTTGTCCGATGGCTCACCTTATGAGACTCTCCATGCTTTCATTAGCAAGACCATGGCTCCATTCTTCAAGAGTTATGTTAAGGAGAGTGGTAGAGCTGATAGGTCAGTTTGCTTAATTTTTTTTTACTGATGTTATATTAAAGTATGTTCTTATTTAGTGACCAAACCTTATTGCTAAACAAACAGTTTGTTATTATATGGACAAAAAATATTTTTTAATGGTAGAACCTAAACCTTAACTTTAATTAAGGAAAATTACGTGCTAGAAACAAAATTATTTTAGCTTTTACATTAATTTAAGTGGTGATAATATTGCAAATTTAATGTTACACTTGGATGTTTTCTTTATATAATTATCCTTTTTCTATGTATCATATTTTTTATATATATATAGAGATGGAGATAAAATGGCACCATCAGTTGAGAAGAAAATTGCAGAGCTTGAAATGGGTTTATTGCATCTACAACAAAATATTGATATTCCTGAAATAACATTACCTGTACATCAATTAGTTGCTGCTGTTATTAAAAGGTTAGTTAAATCTAGCTTTTAAAAATTCTTAGTTTTCTGTTGATTAATCTGAATATAATTAAGATGACAACAAGCTACAGTGATTTCCACTTATTCTTGTGTATTTTTTTTTAATATTTAAAAATCTGGAACTGTTAAAGTAAAGTAAAACAATTTTATTTTCTTAGAGCTGCTGATGAAGGTCGAAAACCTCGTGTAGCAGATTTTGGTGATAAAGTAGAAGATTCAACATTTCTTAACCAACTTCAAAATGGCGTAAATCGTTGGATCAAAGAAATTCAAAAGGTATGTGATATTTAAATGTGGTATGCTGCTTTGCTCATGTGTGTTTTTTATTTAGTCCACAAGCAATGCCTTAGTGGTATTAGAAAAAATGAATGAATTTGTAAGTTTAAGGAAAGCTAAAATATTCTATTTTTAATGGTAGTACCCATTGTTTATTGTACTTCTCTGTTAGTAAGGCAGAGCAACTAGGGCACAACTACCCCTAATCTCTTTCTCCCTCTCCATATTATCACCTTTATGTGGTAACATGTAAGTGATACTTTTATATAGACTATGGTTAGTGTTTACCATCAGACAAGCTCATATGCTTCTTTGAAGTCTGTGTGTTACAGATATAAAAACAGTATATTATTATCTCATAATCTCACTTGTAAGGGAAAACCCCCAGTGAGTACTATGTATTTGGACTAGACACTAGACTGATTAAAATTATACCTTAGTAATATATATTTTTTAAATAAATTGATTATTGCTTTAATTAATCTCATAAAAGTCTATTAAACCATACCCTAGTGATGCAGACTACTAGATAGAAATACAACTGCCATAATTTTTTTAAATAATTTTTGCCAAATTACAATTTACTGTGTAATTTTATTTGTTGATGATATTTATTTACCTATACTTATATATCTTAGGTTACCAAATTAGACCGTGATCCGTCAAACGGTACAGCACTGCAAGAAATATCCTTCTGGTTGAATCTCGAAAGGGCTCTCCATCGTATTCAAGAGAAAAGAGAGAGCATTGAGGTAGTATCATTAATTTACGATTTCCCATGTTTCATCTTCAGGCATGGGTTTTCTATGCCACTTTTCATTATTTGGCAGTTGTGCATTTTTACTTTTTTTTACTATATTTTTTTTTCTGTTGTGACAGGTTGCCTTAACTCTGGATATTCTAAAATATGGCAAAAGATTCCATGCAACTGTGTCATTTGATACTGATACAGGTCTTAAACAAGCACTTGCCACAGTCTCTGACTACAACCCTCTTATGAAGGACTTCCCTATAAATGACCTGCTTAGTGCCACTGAGCTGGAAAGGATTAGGTAATGTATTTATATTGTAATTATAATGTATTATATTTATATTAATATTCACACAAGATTTTTGTCCCCAAACTCTATATCCAAGATATTGATTTAGTGCCAATAAAGTAAGCCAGGCAGTGGTAGCCCAGTGGTAACGCGCTCGCTTGGGGAACCGAGTGAAGCGAGTTCAAATCCCGGGTCTCGCACTTCTGATATTTTCATGTGCGAATCATTTCCAACATGATTACCACTTGTCTTAACGGTGAAGGAAAACATCGTGAGGAAACCTGCATGTCTTAGAGAACTTAGCAAGTTTTCGAAAGACGTGTGAAGTCCGCCAACCCGCACTTGGCCAGCGTGGTGGGCTATGGCCTGATTCCCCTCGTATTGAAGGGAGGCCCGTGCACAGCAGTGGGACGTTAAAAAGGGCTGAATACTATACTACTACTACTAATAAAGTAAGCAATAAAAGCAATAATCTAGGGGGCACCATTATTAGTTATTGATTTATGGCTTTTTGAAAGAATTGTTTTTTTAACCGACTTCCAAAAACGAAGAGGTTCTCAATTCGTCGGAATCTTTTTTTATGTATGTTCACCGATTACTCGAAGACGCCTGAACCGATTTGGAAAATTTTTGCTTTGTTTGAAAGGGTGTACTTCCCAGGTGGTCCCATATAAATTTTATCGAAATCGGTCGTGCGGTTTTTAAAAAAATCAACAATAAATTTTTTTTTAAACAAATGATTTAATCGAATATATAATATCAGACAATATTTTAAGATATGAATATCTAATAGGTATATATGTATTTTATACGTATCAAAATATATTAGATTTCCTATGCGTCGGCTGGCACCGACTTCGAAAATATCTGATTAGGTATCTATTCTAAATGAAAACCCCCGTTTAGTTATTTTTTACATTTTAGTGCCTGGAAGTCGGTTTTTTTTTAAGTTTTTATTAGTAAATAGAATACTAAATAAGTATTTAGTGTTCTATTTCAACTAAGTGAGCAAAAGTAGCTAATATTATACATTATTAGGTTGGCGGTGCAGCAAATATTCTCACATCTCCGTAAAATCCGATCAACCAAATATCCAATTCAGCGTGGTCTGCGTCTCGTGGAAGCTATTTCTCGTGACTTGGGTCAACAACTGCTGAAGGTACACATTTGAATATTTTAATTTTCAATATTTGTCTTATTTATGTTTAAAATTTAAATATTAAATAATATTTTTAACTTCAGAAATTAAAAGATAGACGTAAAGATGCATTACAGTTAACTTTTAACGCTTAGCTTAAATCTTCTATCAAATCAAAAAAATTATAGGTACTGGGAACTCGCCGCCTCATGCACATTCCTTTCGAGGATTTCGAACGTGTAATGACGCAGTGCTTCGAAGTATTTTCATGCTGGGATGATGAATATGAAAAACTTCAAGGTCTACTGAGGTAAGAAGTATACTCTTTAATATAAAATGTTGTCCATAAGCAAACTTTATAATAATAGTTTCTTTAAAGTTGAAACTGAGCATAAAAGAAAACAACTGCATCTTACTTGTGTATACATTAAGTTAGAATTTGATAAATCTGGTATATTATTTTGAGTCACCAAACACCGTCTCAAACAAGTCACCACCTTTTGGCAATTTTTTTTACTAACAGTATCCTATGTATTACTCCAGGTTAAAGTCTAATAAGTCTATGCAGCTGTTACACACACATTCACACACGCGCACACACACACACGCCTACACACACACCAAAACCCAAATACATCCACAAAATTTGGCATAAATAAGAGTAGTCTCATATCCGACCACCAATTCCAGAGACATAGTGAAGAAGAAGCGCGACGAGCACCTCAAGATGGTGTGGCGCGTGTCGCCGTCGCACAAGCGGCTGCAGGCGCGCATGGAGCACATGCGGCGCTTCCGGCGCCACCACGAGCAGCTGCGCACGGTCATGTTGCGGGTACGGTGTATCATGTATATACTTTGGCTTTTTTGTTGATTACTTTGTGTTTTAAAAGGCATAAGAAAATATTAATTCCTAGTGACTCACTATCGTTTCACTCGGGTCCCTAATTAAGTTTTAACGTTTAGTATGTTGACCCGGATAACCAGCTACTATCACATCAAATTTCATCAAAATCTGTCTAGTTTTCTCGTGATGAGTTCTCAGACAGACAGACAGACAAAAATTCTAAAAACTGTATCGGTAATAATGACTATTTCAATATGGTTGTCCAATAATGTACAGATTCAACTTAGTTAAAATTTTATTATATATTTAGGTTTTATAGTTTCAATAAATTTGAAAAAAACATGATTTTCGTTTTGGGACTCGTCAAAAGATAAGAAAATATGTAAGCTGTATTGAATAGCACATACTTATCTTACGACAGATCATGTTAACTCATCTAATATTTATCTGTGCTTTTCATTACTTAGCAATATGAATTTAACATAATTTGCACAAATTATGTCATATTTCTAACTTAGAAACAACTTACTTTGTAATAAATGTTGATAGTTGTTAATAAACTGTAACATTTTTAATATCAACAGTTTTTACAATTCCTATGTACCTACTGCAGGTGCTCCGCCCCCGCGCCGCGGCCGCCGCGGAGCCGGGCGCGGCGAGCGAGCCCGCGCAGCCGCACTCGCTCACAATGGACGCCGCTGACGCTAACGCTATTGCTGAGGTATATATATTTTTCCTTTTATCTTACATTTTAATTTAAAAACTTCAATACTCACTTATGAAAAAAAATATTTATTCTTTTTTTACTTTTATATTTGAATAGATTAGTTTATACCAAATCAAAATATATTTTAATCAAATAAACTTTTTTAACGCACTTTTGAATCACTTTTTACATTTTTAAAATTTAAATTAAATGTCAGTATGTAAGTCTGTGAGTAATATACCACCAGCTCGAAAGGCAGTTTTGCTGACACTGCTGCTCAATTTTAATCTTTAATGTGTAGGTAAATAGTAGAATAACTTAATAAGATGGTTTAAGATTTTGGTTTTAAATTAATTGTAACTATTTTCTATAATAGGTGAACTTAGCATATGAGAATGTGAAAGAAGTGGACTGCTTAGATATCTCGCGTGAGGGGTGCGACGCGTGGGAAGCCGCCGTGCGACGTTATGAAGACAGGATTGGTAATAAATCTTTAGATTCTTAAAGCTTTCTTTCTTACGGTTAATTAAAAAATAAGCAGTTTTTAAATAAAACTATCTTTTCGGGTTTTTTCCCGAATTTTAGTTTGATTTTTGGTGCCCGACGTTTTTAATGCTTTACAGCAATCATGTTCATGGGAGAGACTAAGATTTAAGATCAAAGATGTCTCAAAAGCATTATATAGTTGTTAAAGGCAGCCTACACAACCCACAAATTAACAAAAATGGATACAAAAAAAAATCAAAAATGGCATCAAATTACCTTACAATATTTGTTATATATTTTTATTTGGAACAATAAAAATTTGGATCCACCTTTTGAATTTGGCTAATACTAATTTTATTCTATGTATATAAATATAGCCTTCTCTTTTGAATTCGATTAAAAACTAAATTTTATTATTCGAAATAATAGTAATAATATAACCGTAAACCCCACCAGACCGCGTGGAGACGCGCATCACGGCGCACCTGCGCGACCAGCTCGGCACCGCCAAAAACGCCAACGAGATGTTCCGCATCTTCTCGCGCTTCAACGCGCTGTTCGTGCGCCCGCACATCCGCGGCGCCATCCGCGAGTACCAGACGCAGCTAATACAGCGCGTCAAGGACGATATCGAGGCGCTGCACGAGAAGTTTAAGGTTATTATACTTTAATAGATTTACCCGAATATTTGTTATTTTAAATTTAAATCTCTCAATTTTGAAATTTTAAATTTAAATATGTCAGTCATAGTAACTTAACAAAGTTATTAAAAGTTATGACATATGCACCTACCTACAAAACAAGAATTGGCACCGAAATACTGTTATGCCATTCTTGTGCCACCCGCATCGGTTCCAGTGACTTTGTAGATATATTTGTTCTTGTCTAAAAAATGACTTCTTCGTTCACCTGTCAGTGAAGTTTTTGGTAAATTTGAATTCATTATATTGGACATAAGTATATAAACGCAAATGAGGCATACCCATTGTAATTTTAGCAAAAAAACTGATGTAAGTTTTAAGAGAGTTGCCAGGATTGTTAAGTCTAGTTAATAAGTGCCCCTTAAGTATTGTAAATTATATTACTATTTTTACCAGTGTATTTGTAAATAAGTGAACATCTAATACACTCAATCATACTATAAAAATAAGTAGTCTTTCAATCTTTGTTCACATTATAATGTATACAGGTGCAGTATCCCCAGTCAAAATGCAGCCGTTTGTCTCTTGTCCGCGACTTGCCGCCAGTCGCTGGGTCTATCATCTGGGCTAAGCAGATAGATCACCAACTTACAGCTTATCTCAAACGTGTTGAGGATGTTCTAGGTAAGATGCTTTTATTTTAAATACAAATTAACATCATAATTTTATATTTAAAACGGTTATTTTTTAATACAATAAATTAATTTTAGGCAAAGGATGGGAAAATCATATTGAAGGGCAAAAACTCAAAGCTGATGGTGACAGTTTTCGTCTGAAACTCGACACTCAAGAAGTCTTCGACGATTGGGCTCGCAAGGTAAAAATACTCGGAATAACTTGAATATTTATTACTTTGTAATTATTTATTATGTTTTCTTGATGTATGTTTTCCTTTACCGTAAATAAGTGGTATGATGTTTTAAATGATTCGCCCACTGGGCTACTTGGTATCTTAAACACCAAAATTCATGGTCAATGCATATTCATGATTAGTATTCAGGATACTTTATGCATAGATCACTCGACATAAATGGACACTACTATTTTAAAAGAAGTTTTTTTTTTGTTTTTTGCAAAAAAATATTAAGTAAATGTTTTAAATTGTATTGACTATATTAAACTCTCTTACAGGTTCAACAACGCAACTTAGGTGTGTCGGGTCGTATCTTTGCTATAGAATCAGTGCGCGCTCGTTCCAGCAAGACAGGCACTGTACTGAAACTAAAAGTCAACTTTTTACCTGAAATTATTACGCTATATAAAGAAGTTCGTAACCTTAAGAACTTGGGTTTCAGGTATGATATAATCTATAAGCATATAATATTTAATTCGAAATTTAAAGTTTATAAAAAAAAATTTCTATGTCATATGAAAGTATAGGCAAGTAAGAATATTTTCATATATTTTCACTTGATACAAGATATATTTTACTTATAATAACAGTTATTTTAATGAATTTATTTAAACTTCCTCCTATAGAGTGCCACTGGCTATAGTGAACAAAGCCCACCAAGCAAATCAGCTGTATCCGTTCGCAATTTCACTCATCGAAAGTGTACGCACTTATGAACGTACGCTAGAAAAGGTAATTATTATTTTTGTTTGTGTATTTCATTATAAAAATACGCTGAGTTATCACAGTATACATATAAGCACTATGGAAATATAGTACAAAGTTAATTGGCACATATAATAATACCTTCTTCGTACTAAAGAAGTTGAAAATACACTTGATACATTAATGACAATGTCACTAACACATGTGTATTTGATTTATGCAGCTAAATAATAGGAACCATACAAAGGTAGATTATTATAGGCTGCATGTTATTAATAATGCTTCGAACTATAATGCATTATCTGCTTTCAAATATTACATATTATTTTGCTTGAATAATGAATTTATTTACTCTGTGAAAAATATCTTATGCATTTCACTTAGTGTATTTTGAATACCAAATTTTATCTGTATTTATCAAGACAAGCTTTTTCATTTTATTTAATGCGAGCTGTTTTATCTCTCTATACATTTTAATAACTTGTATTATAAAAAGTCAATCGTTATACAAAAAAAATATGTCCAACTGCAAATATTACTTTAAAAACATATTTTGTTTTCTATTAGTCATCGATCAAAAAAAGTACTAGATACACAATCAGCGACAATTAATGTCCGCACCGAATGAGCGCTCATTTCAACATTTGAGCGCGCTTCTAATTATTTTTTTTGTAAAACAACTTTAAGCATTGCATTTAAGATTCAATTTACATTGTTGTATATTTATTTCAGCTAGAATAAGTACCTAAACACAATTGGTGACAGTTTTAAAAGAACTTTTGCATGGTATTGTGTATCTAGTACTTTTTTATGATTAGAGTTGAAAATCATAAGTATCATAATAACATTCAAAAGACGTTTAATAATACAAGTTGTGTTTTATTTAAAATAGGTATAAAAAAAAATTAACTTTCCAGATCCGTGATAAGGCGTCTATAATACCGCTAGTGGCGGGACTGCGTCGGGACGTTCTGTTCCAAGTGTCAGAAGGCATGGCCCTAGTATGGGAGTCGTACAAACTAGACCCATATGTGCAGAAGCTGAGTGAAGTCGTTCTTCTGTTCCAAGAGAAGGTAATATCAGAAAATGTTTGTGTTAAGAGAATGATAATAAATACTTTAATTTTTTTAACAATAGTATTTATATTTGTATAGATTATTACATTTTTAATGTTGTTATTTTCCTTAAATTCAATTGAACAGCAATACTTATTATGAAGTTCTTGTATTTGACGCATATTAGGGGAACATTTTATTCAAAGTCAGCCAGTAAAATTTTATAATAAGTAACCTCCAATCTGTACAGATGACTCAAATTATATATGTAGTGTAATATAATAAATTTCACCAACAATATGTTCTGTTAGGTTGAAGATTTATTAGCTGTAGAGGAGCAGATCTCTGTAGATGCTCGCTCGCTGGAAACATGCCCATACTCAGCACCATCTTTGGCGGACATTCTTAGCAGGCTTCAACGCGCTATCGACGACCTGTCCCTGCGACAGTATAGCAACTTGCATCTGTGGGTCCAGCGGTTGGATGAGGAGGTGAAATATATGTTTCTATTTTAAGTTATTATGAATTATTTTTATTATTCATACATGGTAAAAGTCTAACTTGGCATAGTGGTTTGGATGTGACTATATGTCGGTTAGTTGTGGATTCTGTTCCATTTGGGATAAATATAATTGTATGAGAATTTATCGTGGTGTAAATGTATCCATCTGCTATAGAAATCTAAGGAAGTGATGTAAAATGTTATTTCGTTTTAAAAATGGGAACAGAATTAATTGAAAATATATGTATGAATAGTGACAGTGACACTGACACTCTCCGGTAAGTAAAAATATTAAGCATTACTATTAATGTGTTTATATTGTAGGTTGAGAAGAGCCTTGCAGCTCGCTTACAAGCAGGTATTGAAGCATGGACTATGGCATTACTGGGAAAGACCAATGAGCTGGATCTCTCTATGGACACTTACTCACCTGCCGAACCAACTCACAAACCCGGTGGAGAACCTCAGGTTATTATGATATGGTGTATTTAAATAAATGTAAATACAGTAAACTGTAAATACAGTAGTTATAGGTAAAAAAATTTTGTGTTTTCTAGATGTTTTTAAATATTATTAAAAGGTAATTATTATTTTTTATAGTATCGTATTTTTTATTCGTTTATTTTGCCGAATAATTATTGATTATTTAAATCAAAATAATGATGAAGTATTTTAATAAAAACTATATTCTGGGGATTTTATATTATAGTTTTTGTAGATGACACAAAAACTTATTTAAAAACACTCAAACATTTAAAAAAAATTGCAAATCATTATTTAACATAAATCTGGTTACTGGGCTAAAACATACTGAATAATTCGGCTGAAAGTTCGGAACGGTTCGGATTTTGAAACGAATATGTCCAATATATAATGATACCTGAAGAGAATCTATAGAAATATAATGAATGGTGCGTGTTTAAACTAGATCGCGCGCGTGGTGCACGAGGTGCGCATCACCAACCAGCAAATGTACCTGTTCCCGTCGCTGGAGGAGGCGCGCTTCCAGCTTATGCGCCAGATGTTCGCGTGGCAGGCCGTCGTCACCAGCCAGCACCGTCTGCAGAGCACCAGGTACCTATTATGTATTTTTAGACTGTTTGAAAATGTAGTGACTTCATATATTCTTATGATCTTAACATGTGATCGTGTTAGTCTTAAGGACAAAAAATTAAAAATACAATTATAATATCAATAAATATAGTTTTTCTTTTATTTCAACTACAACCGTTTCTTGAAGTTTATTAATTTTTTTTTATATTTTAATAATAGAAATGTAATCTTAGATAACATATTTTGTATATTAAACTATTTATAATTTTTTAATAGATATCAAGTGGGCGTAGCGCGTGCTCAAACAGCCACATACAGAAACCTACTAACAAAGTTGCCTGGCGGCTCGTCGCCACTCGAAAATGCCTACGATGCTATCGAACAGAAGATATCGCAAGTGCGTGAATACGTTGATGAATGGCTACGGTATGATATTAATTTTCTTATCCTCCTAATATTCTTAAATAGTTAATAGATTATTAAAAGACAATTTAATTATCTTATATTTGCTCAACAGCTACCAAGCCCTGTGGGACCTTCAACCTGAAAGTCTGTATGGACGACTCGGAGAGGATATCACTCTGTGGATCAAATGCTTGAATGACATCAAGTAAGATTATTGAATATTTTAACTGAATTTTTCTTTAGGATTTGCAAGCAAATACTATCCTTGTTTTTGGAAAAAAATCAATCAGTTCTGTTATTTCATTTACGTTTAGTTTAAAAAGGAAACAAATGGAGTAGGGTTTCTTGGAGCAATCTGGACTTATATAAGATTTTCATTTTCGTATACGACATTTGAAGTTGAATTAAAAATTGATTATACTATTTTGCTACCTACTATATACAGTCTATACTATGTTCATACACTAAATGAAACACATTCTCATAGAAAATCCCGCACAACATTCGACACGTCGGACACTCGGCGCGAGTACGGGCCAGTAGTGATCGACTTCGCGCGCGTGCAGAGCAAGGTGGCGCTGAAGTATGACGCGTGGCACAAGGAGGTGCTCGGCAAGTTCGGCGCGCTGCTCGGAGGGGAGATGGTGCAGTTCCACGGCAGGCTGGCCAAGTCCAGGGGGCAGCTGGAGCAGCAGACTATTGGTATTTGTTTCTTATATATGTAAATACTTTGTTGTACAAAACACAGTAGTAATACAAAATAATATACATGAAATAAGTGATGGCAGCCTTACTGCCGAAAGAGATAGCTTCTAAGAGAGATATATCTCCTTCTTCTATGGAGAAAGAGTTGAATTAAAAAAGGAGGCAACTTTCTTATTTTAAAGTAATTTGTTCGTTTGCGGACACAGCAAATGAATAAACTATTAGTTTTTATATCTCACTAGATTTAAAGATATTTTTATCAGTATAATTAATCTTACATTTTGATCTTACCAGACTGATTTAATGAGAAAAACTCTTGGATAAAATTGAAGGTTTTGTATTAAACTTATTTTGATTATATACTATATTTTATGGTTTCTACAGAGGCAGCCTCCACCAGTGATGCAGTGTCACTAATTACTTACGTGCAACAATTAAAACGAGAAGTTTTAGCCTGGGAGAAACAAGTCGACATCTATAGGGAGGCGCAACGCATTCTTGAACGACAAAGGTTCATTTAATTGTCCACTTTTATTTTTGTATTATATCTTGTTCCTTAATAACTTTATCTACTAAATTTAATTTTGTTTAGGATTTTCACTTAATTAAAAAAAAAATATTTTTTAGATTCCAGTTCCCAGCACAATGGCTGCATGTGGACAACATTGAAGGTGAATGGAGCGCCTTCAACGAAATAATGCGCAGGAAGGATTCTTCTATTCAGACTCAAGTACGTGACTATTATTAGAATATGTAATAAAACAGACATACTTAAATAAATATATAATCTGCTATTACTGATTAAAACTTATATTTATTTTAAAAATTGTTTTTTAGGTAGCGTCTCTCCAACAAAAGATAGTAGCAGAAGACAAAGCAGTGGAAGCTCGTACACTGGAGTTCCTCGCTGAATGGGAACGTAGCAAGCCCACAGACGGCTCGACCCGCCCCGAGGACGCTCTGTCGCGGCTGCAAGCCATGGAGACGCGCTACACCCGCCTCAAGGACGAGAGGGATAACGTCGCTAAAGCTAAGGAAGCGTTGGAATTGCATGATACTGGTAATTCGCCTGCACTTATTTATTATATAGGGCAATTCGTAGGATTAAATTACAGTGTGCATTAGACATTGTTATATTTTATTATAATATATGTATATAAACATAAATTCAATTTTTTTTATATAAATGTTATTTTTATAATATTAACTTAATTGTTATAAAATTTCTAACTTACATATTCTTTCTAAAATTGTAGGCAGCTCTGTTAACAACGAGCGTATGACGGTTGCACTGGAAGAGTTACAAGATTTGCGTGGAGTTTGGTCCTCGCTCAGTAAGATCTGGACACAAATTGATGACATTAGAGAAAAGCCCTGGCTCTCTGTGCAGCCCAGGAAATTGAGGTATACTAGAATATTAAATAATATTTTACTTAATATGAAATTAAATCAACAAATTTACGCTTTTAAGTTTATTTTTTTATTGGTCGCGTTTCTTAATACTGATACTTGAATTTTTCTAAATATGTATCTTTCACAGACAACAACTAGAGGCAATGCTGAATGAATTAAAAGAGCTTCCAGCTCGCTTGCGAATGTACGACAGCTACGAATACGTTCGCAAATTGCTACAATCATATACTAAGGTACTTTCATGCAATTATTTTCTACAATGACATCTATCTTTGAAATTATTGTGTGACATATTTATTATTATTATGTATTTACAAATAGACATAGGTATATACAAATACATATATAAGGAATTTTCTTACGGCATTTTCAGAATAAGTTAATTTTAATTATTTATACTTTTCGAGTTTACAAATAAATATATTTCCAATCCATCCTTCCAGGTGAACATGCTGATCGTAGAACTGAAATCGGATGCTCTCAAAGAGCGTCACTGGCGCCAGCTGTGCCGCGCGCTCAAGGTGGACTGGGCGCTGTCGGAGCTGACGCTGGGCCAGGTGTGGGACGCGGACCTGCTGCACAACGAGCACACGGTCAAGGACGTGGTGTCCGTGGCGCAAGGCGAGATGGCCCTCGAGGAGTTCTTGAAACAGGTGATATAATATCGTAGTCTTGAAGTGCAGGTGGGATTTTTAATAGTATAGCGGAATATAGTCAAAGAAGTGTAAAACTGCGATTTCTACCAATATTTAAATTAAATATATAATGGAGGTTCTGGCAAGGTTTAAGCCTTTGACATTAAACTATACAAAGAAAAAGATAAAAATAAAAACAAATGATAACATTTTTTGGTATCAATTAAAGATTGTTTTTTTAAATTCTACTTTTTAGGTTCGCGAATCATGGCAAAGCTATGAACTGGATTTGATCAATTACCAAAACAAATGCAAGATTATTCGTGGCTGGGACGACCTGTTTAATAAAGTTAAAGAGCACATCAACAGTGTTGCCGCTATGAAGCTGTCGCCATATTATAAGGTATAGTTTTTATACTTATCATTATTTGTGTTAAATATAAAATAGATTATTTAACTATTTTCTTTGTATTTTATGTTATATCTAATTATTTATATTTATAGGTATTTGAAGAAGAAGCGCTAACTTGGGAAGAGAAATTGAATCGTATCAACGCCCTATTCGATGTATGGATCGACGTGCAACGTCGCTGGGTGTACCTCGAGGGCATCTTCAGCGGGTCGGCCGATATCAAGACCTTGTTGCCGGTGGAAACTAGCAGATTCCAAAGTATAAGGTATGCACTGATAAACTGACATCGCTGTCGCTTAATAGAGTATAGTACGCGCAAATCTTTTTAAGATCTCGGAACTTAGGCGCGTGTCACACCTAAAATATGTTACTGCGCACCACTCGCGCTAATTTCTGAGCCTTCAAAAAAATTTGCGCGTACTGTATTATTTATTAAAGACAGTAAAATAAAACCATATTCAAGTTGAAAGTGTCATTACTTTTTCGTGTCCCGTCTCTATTCGGAGTGACTTTTAACCTCTAGAGGCCTCTTGTTATAGTTTCTCAGACTATTTGTATATTATTTCTTAATACATGCACAATGTTGATTTAAAAAAAAATAGTAATGTCTTAAAAATATTGTTATGTTGTTTTAGTTATAAATATTATTTTACTTTTTATTATTAAAAGAAATTCAGATTAATATTGTTATCTTGCTCTACAGTTCAGAGTTCCTAGGTCTGATGAAGAAAGTGGGTAAGTCTCCAATGGTGATGGACGTGCTCAACATTCCCGGTGTGCAGCGCTCACTAGAGCGCTTGGCGGACTTACTCGGCAAGATACAGAAGGCTCTTGGAGAATATCTGGAGAGGGAACGAAGCAGCTTCCCGCGGTGAGTCAAAAGATCCATACATATTTAATATTATAAATGAGAATGTATGTTTGTTTGATGGGTTTTTTTTGTATAATGATCAAGAAAATAGGGTAGAAAGCTTTTCCCATAATATATTTTTTTATCTTGAACTTAAAGTATTTAGTAATATCCCACGGGAACACTATGGTATAATAATATATTGCTAAAAGTCAATGCATAAAAATATGTACTTGAAATAAATTATTTATTTAGAATTTCAGTTCTCATTTTATAATTTTATTTTGTGCTCTATTCCTTTAGCTTCTACTTCGTGGGAGATGAAGACTTGCTTGAAATTATTGGTAACAGCAAGAACATCGCTCGTCTACAAAAACACTTCAAAAAAATGTTCGCAGGCGTCGCAGCTATTATACTCAATGAAGACAACACAGTAATTAATGGTATAGCTTCGCGGGAGGGTGAAGAGGTACGTGTTTTATGTTATAACCGGCATTTTACTGCGACTCCATTCGCGGGATTCAATTATGTAATATTATATCTTTATAATTATATGCCTGTGGTACTCTGATGTATAAATTATATTACTATAGTTTCATCAAAATCCGTTTAATAGTTTTTGCGTGAAAGAGTAACATGCATTCATCCATTCCCATCCTCAAACTTTCACGTATATATTATTAGTACTAAGAAAAGTATAAACCATAATGGCACATATGTTATGTTTATCCTATAAAAGAAAAGTGTTAAGGAAACATTGCTCTTTCAATACTTACAACTATCTAAATATAAGTTTTATTGTTTTTAGGTATACTTCACTTCACCAGTATCAACTGTAGAGAATCCAAAGATCAACTCATGGCTTTCAATGGTGGAGCGTGAAATGCGTGTGACTTTAGCCTGTCGCCTTAAGGACGCTGTTGGAGACGTGAAACAGTTCAAAGATGGAAATGTCGACGCACAGAAGTTCATCGATTGGTGTGACAAATATCAAGTGAGTTTTGTGAAAATGTAGTATAAAAGTGAAGTGTAACGCTTACGCAGAATCGACGGCTTAAAGTGCCCTGAAGGCATGGGGATGTAACACCAACAACTTCTCAATTATATAAAATTAAAAAAACTCTTAATAGAAAAATGTCCTGTTTAACCGAAATATCGAACACTGCATGATCACAGAATCAAGGAAGAAGATATAAAATCTTTAAATTCTTATTCTCATAATACTACCTTCTTTTCATAATTTTTTGTGAATTTATTGATTTTAGATTCTTAACGTTTCGAATACTTTACAGCAATCATAATCACAGGAGAATATTTTGGAAAGTAGAGAAGTAAAATAAATAAATATAATTTTCATATTTATTTCTAGGCCCAAATCGTAGTACTAGCGGTTCAGATTCTATGGTCAGAAGATGTAGAAGCGGCGTTGGCGGGTGGCGGCGAGCTCAAACGCGTACTGCAACACGTAGAGAACATGCTGAACATACTCGCTGACTCAGTGCTGCAGGAACAGCCGCCGCTGCGGAGGAGGAAATTGGAGCATCTTGTAAGATTTGATATTGCTGATTTTATTATTGTTGTTGAGTTATATTACTTGGGTATGAATTGATATGGTCAGTGTCGCTGGATATGAATAAATTGGAAGTAAGAATTTATATTTGTTAGGTAGTTATGAGCCTTGTCTTTTAAAAAAATTAGATTGATCAATTGTGCTAAGCATTTGTTGACGTTGAGCGATGACTCATTTCAAAATTATTATAACTTAATTTACGTTTTCATTGCACAGATGCTTAAAGATATTATCAGATATTATACACATATCCAGATTCCAAAGGAGATGTTAACGAGAAAAACATTAACTTAACATATCTTTGGTTTTATTATTACTATTTCTTTTACAACAGATCAACGAATTTGTCCACAAACGTACTGTGACGCGGCGTTTGATCGCATCTGAAGTGAATAGTCCCCGATCTTTCGAATGGCTTTGCGAAATGCGATTCTACTTCGACCCTAGGAATAACGATGTAAGTAATATTTATTTAAAAAATATTTTGTAGCATCTTTTATGGCCTACTTTAATAACATCTAATGCCTACGCAATTTTGCTGTATTTACTTATAGGTTCTGCAGCAACTGACAATACACATGGCAAATGCTAAATTTCTCTATGGATTTGAGTATCTGGGTGTGCAAGATCGGCTCGTACAAACACCTTTGACTGACCGCTGTTATCTCACTATGACTCAGGCTTTAGAAGCTAGACTTGGAGGATCTCCGTTCGGTAAGGTTTATTTTACTAATCCAGATTGTATGTAATCCAGATTAGGTTATGTATATTTACAATATCTTTAATATGTGAGCTTTAAAGTTTATTTTCGAAACAGTTGTATAATTTACCCTTTATAAAAAATGACTAATGCAAATTAAAAAGTATTTATATATCACATGTCTAAAATAGAAAATCACTTTTTACGTTAATCCATAGGGCCCGCTGGTACGGGTAAGACGGAGTCTGTGAAAGCGCTCGGAAACCAACTAGGCCGGTTCGTCTTGGTCTTCAACTGCGACGAAACCTTTGACTTCCAAGCCATGGGACGAATCTTTGTCGGTCTTTGCCAGGTAGGAGTACTATTTCATAATTATTGTATATATTGCTCATATAAATTCAATTTCTGAATCTAGATTTCATTTTGTATATAAAGAAACAGCTAAGCTTTTTTATAACTTAGTCAATATATAAGAATTTCGCTTATACATAATATGTATAAGCAATATATTATATGAAATATTTATTCAACAAACGCTTATTTTTGTATAGGTCGGTGCGTGGGGTTGTTTCGACGAGTTCAATCGTCTTGAAGAAAGAATGTTGTCAGCCGTGTCGCAGCAAGTGCAGACTATTCAAGAAGCTCTCAAGAGCCACCAGGAAGGAGATAACACAAGTACATATTTATATTTATTCACATTTCACATATTATATTTATAGATTTTTTACATTACTATTGATAATGAAGAAATATTTACTTATTTTAATGTAATAATTTTGAATTCATAAAATATCATTTAAAATTTTTACAGGCAAATCTATAACAGTAGAACTAGTAGGCAAACAAGTGCGTGTAAGCCAAGACATGGCTATATTCATCACTATGAACCCCGGATACGCCGGACGGTCTAACCTACCTGATAACTTGAAGAAACTGTTCAGAAGTCTCGCCATGACCACCCCTGATAGGCAGCTTATTGCCGAAGTGATGCTGTTCAGTCAAGGTTTTAGAACTGCGGAAAAATTGGCTTGCAAGATTGTACCATTCTTTAAGTAAGTCATAAGTCAATCCAAATATGAGATCTAGTGACTAGATAGAAATAAAATTTTTCAATTTTCTTGTTTATGGGTTCGAAGCGTGCCACTTGAGCACAAATTACCTTGTCAATATCGCGTAGAATGGAGAAGAATATTGTACGTAATCGTCCCTTAAGTGCATTTATTGAATGATAATATATATATATATATATATATATATATATATATATATATATATATATATATATATATATATTATGTATAGTCTGTCAGGTCCCATTAAAACATGAATATTTCTTTGTAGACTTTGCGATGAACAACTGTCAAATCAATCTCACTATGACTTCGGTCTTCGCGCTCTGAAGTCTGTTCTGGTCTCCGCCGGCAACGTCAAGCGTGATCGCATACAAAAGATTAAGGTATGAAAGATTAAGACATCGTCGATTACACTACTTTATTATACCTAATTGAACTAATGGAATGTGTGTTTGTGTGTTTATTACTGATACTATAAACACTAAATATCTTATTTAATTGTTCATCATAAAGAAATGGCGACATGTGTCACTTTATGGTATAAAGATGGTGTAAAAGGCGATCCCTTTGCTCAATTTGGATATCCTTATGGCAATTGCAGGGAATGAAACTATCAACACACTCAGAACTCTCATCACATCAACACAATTACGGTCCGAAGTCCACGCCCGTTTCTAAATTTGTGAGGGCATTATTAGTATAATATGTCAATGTTATAAAATATTATATTTATGATATTATGTGTCGTTATATGCATCGTGTTTATAAATAGTATTTAAATCTGATACTTTAGTTTAGTGCCTTCGCTGTAATTACGTGGTCTTTACTCCTCTAGCAACTTCTTTATCTTCTGTAAAATAAAAGTCTGCATATAGTTTTCTATCATCTCAAGACTTTCCTTGTATTTTATTATAAAAACTAATTTTAAATTCCGTTTCTTTTTAACATAAAGGATAGCAATAGAGGATCTTTTCGTAAGATAATATCATGATGTCATAATATTTTTAAAGTTTCTGATTTTAAAAAAAACTTTAAACAATATGTCTTGAAAACGTTATGATAAAAATATAATTATACTTTTTGTAGATACCTAGATTATAACTAGTCTCCAAACTGTATACTAAGTACTATGTACATGTAAATTTTATTTAGAATAAGAGGTTAAATTCCCTTATAGTCTAGTGTATATTTAAGTAGCCCTTCATCCTATTGGTCGCTTGAGCGTTATATACGCTTATGGCTGATTCAACTTGCTTTAGCCACTTTAAATCTTTTTTATGTTTGACTTTTTATTTACACTATTAATGCTTTAAACATTTTAGCTAATTTCATTGTAAATTCATAATTGTCTTCTAAAATTAATAAGTTTATCATTAAAAATTCTACAACTTCAAGGAAGACATTAGTGTTGTATAATAATTATAAAAAATAATTAGAATCCAGTAAGAAAAGATATAAAGTATTATATTTTTATAGTATAATACAAATATACAATTTAATTAGAAATACATTTAAAAATTGACGAAATTACGAAGTACAAGGGTGTTATTGAAATATAATATCATCAATTTACGTTATAGGAGAATCTAATCGAACGCGGTACGGAGGCCCCCGACGAAGCGTCTATCGCCGAGTCCCTCCCCGAGCAAGACATCCTCATACAGTCGGTGTGCGAGACCATGGTGCCTAAATTGGTAGCAGAGGACATACCGCTGCTCTTCTCACTATTGAACGACGTTTTCCCCAACGTTGGGTACACTAGGGCTGAAATGACCGGTAAATCTGTTAAAATTTATTAATTTTATTTATATTTTATTTACATTACAATATGTGTATATTCAAATTTCCGTAAGGAAGAATAATATTTTTTTCCCTTTTAATGTTATATTATGTTCTTTTTAAGGCCTTAAGAATGAAATTCGCGCTGTATGCGCTGAAGAATTTTTGGTGTGCGGTGAAGGAGACGAGCAAGGCAACACTTGGATGGAAAAGGTATACTTCATATTGTACAAATATCTACTGTGGCTAATAACAGAATATAATATAATTATTTTTACTATTAATATTGGTTAAGGATATTTACATCAGCTGATTGAATTCGAAAAGCATCATTCACTTCGTTATTATTTGATCATATATTTAAAATAATTTTAGCTGTGCACAATTATTATTATTTACTCATAGACATGGTATATTAAATGTACTTACAAATTATCATGATCAAAAAATTTCATTCTCTATAGAAAACAATAGTTGGTGATGGAATTAAATTATTTATTTATTCTAACAGTCATTAACAATTTTAACAAATGGATAATAACTCGTTACTTGTAATAATATTTGCTTTATTATTAAGGTCATTTTTATTTTACATGGGACTGTGTTTTATGCTTATTTAAGAGAGAAAATTCTAAAATAGGAATGATAATTGTGATTATATTTAAAATAAACTTCCTTCGTTAACATAATATTTTCTTAGATTTACGCGAATGTTTGACATTATTAAATAAAACTATCTTTTCGGATTATTTCGCGGATTTATTTTGATTTTTGGTTCCCGACGTTTCGAATGCTTTACAGCATCCATGGTCACGGGAGAGACTGAGGTGTTACATGTCTTGAATGTATAGTTGTTACAGACAGCCTACCCACAATTAACAAAATGAAAGTTGCACCAATTACATTACAATATTTTAACTTTAAACATTTTTATAATTTTAATTATAATTGAATATGGAAAATTGCAATTTTAAAAATATTAATTAGTAATCTATATTTAGTGTTGCCATTATTATATTTATAACCATAAAGAAAAATATAAAATATAGTATTAATTATTTAAGCCATATAATTTAAAAAGTTAAAATTAATTAAGGATAATAATTTTAATTTAGTTTGCTATTATTTAAAAAACAAATTACTAAGCAACACTATTAATATATACTTTTACAAATGAAAAATGAAAAATATTAATCAGATAAGCTGTCATTTTGATCTACACAGTATGAACTTACTACATCTGCCTGTCTGTTATGTTTATATTTATTATTTGATTTTATTATATTAATAACAGGATCCCATGACGATGGTAGTACCCAGCCATCTTCCCTATTGAAATTTGGATGTTTTTTAATTTCAATGGCTTCTCGAATCATTCTTGGGCGATATCGGTTTTCTTTCGCCAGGATTTGAGGTCTATCGAAACGAATATAATGGCTTGGGCGGTCCTGGCTATGTTTGCAGACAGCAGATGTTGTATTGCGACGGTGCTTCACATCAGCTATGTGTTCTTTGACCCGGGTTCTAATGGATCGCTTTGTTTGTCCAATGTAAGAGAGCCCACAATCGCAATCAAGCTTGTAAACTACAAGATGCAGGAGTTTACAAGCTTGATTGCGATTGTGGGCTCTCTTACATTGGACAAACAAAGCGATCCATTAGAACCCGGGTCAAAGAACACATAGCTGATGTGAAGCACCGTCGCAATACAACATCTGCTGTCTGCAAACATAGCCAGGACCGCCCAAGCCATTATATTCGTTTCGATAGACCTCAAATCCTGGCGAAAGAAAACCGATATCGCCCAAGAATGATTCGAGAAGCCATTGAAATTAAAAAACATCCAAATTTCAATAGGGAAGATGGCTGGGTACTACCATCGTCATGGGATCCTGTTATTAATATAATAAAATCAAATAATAAATATAAACATAACAGACAGGCAGATGTAGTAAGTTCATACTGTGTAGATCAAAATGACAGCTTATCTGATTAATATTTTTCATTTTTCATTTGTAAAAGTATATATTAATAGTGTTGCTTAGTAATTTGTTTTTTAAATAATAGCAAACTAAATTAAAATTATTATCCTTAATTAATTTTAACTTTTTAAATTATATGGCTTAAATAATTAATACTATATTTTATATTTTTCTTTATGGTTATAAATATAATAATGGCAACACTAAATATAGATTACTAATTAATATTTTTAAAATTGTAATAATTATAAAAATAATAGCAAAAATTAAATAAACAATTTTCCATATTCAATTATAATTAAAATTATAAAAATGTTTAAAGTTAAAATATTGTAATGTAATTGGTGCAACTTTCATTTTGTTAATTGTGGGTAGGCTGTCTGTAACAACTATACATTCAAGACATGTAACACCTCAGTCTCTCCCGTGACCATGGATGCTGTAAAGCATTCGAAACGTCGGGAACCAAAAATCAAAATAAATCCGCGAAATAATCCGAAAAGATAGTTTCCTTCGTTAATTATAACATACAGCAACACAACTTATGAAAATATCTAGAAAGAAATATTTGAAAATATATTTATGCAGTATGCAACAAATATTTTTTGTGTGTAATATACAAATAAACAATTCAACATTTAAACGTGAATCAAATATCTATCTCGGCTTTAAAATGTTCTTAACGTCACATGACATGAAATTTTACATATAACTGCAAAATAAAAGAAAATGTTTATGAATAAAAAAGCGATAAAGCATAGTCCACGCATGCGTACGGTGTAAGACGAACATGAGTGAATGCATATGGTTTCCATGCTAACCCGTAACGGGCCGTAGAGGCGCAGCGCGGCGTCGCGCGCGCAACACAGCACGTGGATCGAGAAGGTCAGTCCGGTGCCGGCTGTCGCCTGTTTGTGTGTCTGTTTGTGCGCTTGCCCTTGTGTCTCTTAAACTCAGATTATAAGCTTTTACTTAACTTATCGCTAGTTTATAATTTTATGAATATATAACGAAAGATATGAAATTAATTTGTCACTTTATAAAATAATGTTTTGTTAATAATTAAATTTGTATGAAATTATATTCAAAAATTTACTTGTGTATTCTTGAAACATTTGTTCTTTTAGAAAATCATGTAGTACATTATCATTTACACGAATTACGGTGCTTGTATATTTTAATTACGCGTACAATGTACATTGAACAAGTTGTCCTTATATTGCACCATCTCAAAGTTAAGTTTTCTTTGCACTTCTTGCCTGTCTATTGCACAGACTTCACTTCACAACATGACTTCATTTCTTATCCAAACAACTAGAACGGCAAACTTTTATTTTATGTACTTTTAAAAATCGCTCGGTAGGTTTGTTTTTGAAGTATATAGGTTATTCCTATTTAGTGTAATGCAATTAATAATACTAATTGTAATTTTTTGCAGTCGTTTGATTTTCGCTAACTTTTCTCAAAAGTCATCTCCTGTCAAAGTGTTGCATCTTTAATTAACATAATTTTCATTACGTCATTAAAATGTTTAGGTCCTGCAACTGTACCAGATTTGCAAGTTAAATCATGGATTGATGATGGTCGGCCCTTCGGGAAGCGGCAAGTCTACCGCTTGGCGCGTTTTGCTCAAGGCACTAGAACGGTAATTATAATTTATTAATTTATTTTATACTACTTTATTAAGCAAATATACATATAATATATAACATATAAATTCTTATCAGCCATACAGCGAATGTGCAAAGTCGGCCTTATAACTAAGAACGATTTCTCACAGATAACCGAGAATGCGGATTATATATTGAAGTAATATTTTTTATAGAATATTATATTAATATGTTATATTTAATAATCTTATTATTTGTGTTATTTAGGTTTGAAGGTATTGAGGGAGTGGCTCACGTTATCGATCCAAAAGCTATGTCTAAAGAAACTCTGTATGGTGTACTGGATCCTAACACTCGTGAATGGACGGATGGATTATTCACACATATCTTAAGGTTAGTCTTTAAAATTATTAAAAGAATAAACCTTGCCATATATATTTTTTCTCAAAATAAAGGTCTACTTCATTTTATATTTTTAGCAAATTGTTTCAAAGCAAAGTTTTTTTGTCGACTTAATATACTAATACCTAAACTCTCTGACTTCCTTTTATACGTTAAAATAAATAAATTATTAGACGGCACGCTTAGCACAGTTTGTAGTACTTGCTGTGCCAGCGCTCGCGAGTTCGAGTCCCGCTGGAGGCATTCTTTTGTGTGATGAGCGTGAATGTTTGTACTTCAGTCAAGGGTGTTTATATTTATAATATGTAGTATTTAAGTTATATATGCGTAGTCTATCTGATATCCGTAACACAAGTCTCGTAGCTTACCATGGAACTAGATGGTGCTGTGTGTTAAAGTCACAACACATATAATTTATTTATATTATCTAAAATATAGGAAGATAATCGACAACGTGCGCGGCGAGATCAACAAGCGGCAGTGGATCATATTCGACGGTGACGTGGACCCCGAGTGGGTGGAGAACCTCAACTCGGTGCTGGACGACAACAAGCTGCTGACGCTGCCCAACGGCGAGCGCCTGTCGCTGCCGCCCAACGTGCGCGTCATGTTCGAGGTAGGTGTGGGTGTGGGTGCTTGGTAGTCTTTACATGTCACTCTCGTCGATATATACAAGTCTACATGTTGATATCTGTACATATAATAAAATAGTAATTTAACGAAATCTGTACATGAAATATTTTTTTACATTTGTACATTGACTGTAATGTGTTGTGTACAAAATATAGAACCGAAACAATAGTTATTAATTTTTTTGTCTGCTTCACGCAAAAAGTACTGGGCCGATTTTAACTTAATTTTTAGTGTAATGTATTTGTATATTTATTGTGAATTTCATTCAAATCCATTATTCTGTTACAGCGTGAAGATTAAACTAACAAACTTTCGCATTTATAATAATATTAGTGTAATTAATTTTAGAATTGTACTATTATATTTTTTTTTACTGTATTATGGCTAGTACGAAATTCATAAAATTGATATCAAAACTGCAGTAAAGCAAGCGAGCCTAGTTTCAGAAAGGCAGTTTAAAAGCGAAATTCTGCCAATCAGTTAACACGACGTATGGATACTTGACTGTATAATATAAAAATGTGTATAGCGTGATCACATTCGTATATTTATAACATAAATTATAGATGTTATATAATGCTTATCACAATTTACAGGTACAAGATCTGAAGTACGCCACACTAGCTACGGTATCACGGTGCGGTATGGTGTGGTTCTCGCAAGACGTACTGACTACTGAGATGATCTTCGAAAATTACCTGCTAAGGTTTGTTGAATTGTTTATTCTTTTAACCTTAAATAATATTAGTACTATTTATTTATATTACACGTTTCCTTTATTATTTTAGATTAAGAAATATACCTTTGGAAGATGGTGAAGAAGACTCGTTTAGTATTGTCATGGCAGCACCGAGTTCGGGTGGAGATCAAAATGTCGCCGAAACTATTTTGTCCCCGGCATTGCAGGTATATTGTTGCTCTAAAAATAATATCAATAAAATGTATGTTAATTAAATATTTTTTACATATTTAAAAATAATATTCAAAATTAACATTACAGAGGTTATATTTTCTAATGAGTGATTGGTAACTAAAGCAGCAAAAAATATTGTTTGAAAAATTAATATTTAAATAAATTTCTATTACTCATTGTAGCTCTAGTGTAGTAGTCACACTGTATAACTATGTATAACTATGGCTATTATTGCTACCTGTTCCTTATCAATTATAGTGAATCCAATGTGAACAAATGATAGATAATAATAAATATGAGATATAAAATGCATAATATATAATTACCAGACGCAACGCGACGTGGCCGCGATCCTTCAGCCCCTGTTCTACGGCGACGGCCTCGTCGTCAAGTGCTTAGAGCGCGCCGCCTCGCTCGACCACATCATGGACTTCACCCGCCACAGGGCGCTCTCCTCGCTGCACTCCATGCTTAACCGTGGTGTTAGGTACTTGCAATAATTACTTTGTTTATACTTTACTGCAATATATTAAAAAAAATAACAATGCAGCTACAGCGTTAAGCTATTTGACGCTGGCATTTAATAGCAGACAATCTGGCAATATGGAATAAAATATTTTCTGCTTGATTACTAAAACAAAGATTTTTTTTTGTATTTTTTGCAAAGTATTTTTTTCTTATATTCTTGCAAAATATTTATTATTATTATTATTTTTTAATAAACATTTGTGAAATTTATTTAATGTGAGTAATTAACTTGTTTTTTAGGAACATACTCGGCTACAACCGTCAACACCCCGACTTCCCCATTACTAATGAACAACTTGAGGCGTATGTGCCGAAATGGCTCGTCTACTCCTTGCTGTGGTCGTTCGCTGGTGACGCTAAACTAAAAGTAAGCTGGTTATTTTTTTTTCTCACAATCTTAGCACATACAAGAATGCCGATTATATTAAATATTAAAATTATTCACAGGATCGTAATGAGCTGGGCGATTTCATTCGGTCGGCCAGTACAATGCAACTGCCCAATTGTGGAGCCAATCAACATATTATCGATTTTGAGGTTAGTATCATTAACATACAGTAGAGTTAAATGAAATAATGTTAATATACAATACTACTTATCTTTTATTTATGTTTTTTACCTACTACATAGATCATACAGACAAAATATATATTTTTTTATCTATACATATAATAAAATTGTTACTAAGCGGAATCTGTACATTAAATATTTTTTGGAAAATCTTATTGAAATAAACATTATTATTGATACAGAGGCTGAATCCATACTTTTTAAAATTTTTGTCTGTCTGTATATTACCGCATCACAGAAAAACCACTCGAGGGATTTTGATGACATTTGGTATGGTGATAGCTGGTTATTCGGGTCAACGTATAGGATACTATTAACCGCGAGAAAATGTCTCATTTCTGAGAAAAAATGCAAAAACTGCAATGTAAGAGTATACTAAATACTAATATTTAAAACCTAAAAATTTTGTTTTTGGTCATCTGAACGCGAGCGGATTATTAATTATAACAAAATCATTTTAACCTCTAGGTATCAATAACCGGAGAATGGGTGCCGTGGTCAGCTAAAGTGCCGCAAATCGAAGTGGAGACGCACAAGGTGGCGGCCCCCGACGTGGTCGTGCCCACGCTGGACACAGTGCGCCACGAGGCATTGCTGTACACTTGGCTGGCTGAACATAAACCTCTAGGTATTAAATGTCAATTCTATTATATATTGTTTAGCTTCATTTATAAATATATAGCACTAGTGAAATTCTTGTTTTTTTTGCAATAGATTAATTTTCCACAAGGATCACCTGATTTGATTGGATACATTTTTTTCAATAAAATAAAGTTTGAAACCTCAAATGGTTTCTAAATACAAAAATCACTTCATCCTTTACTAATTGAAAGACAAACTTTTCATGTGTTTACATATCATTTCTCTTTCCCCAGTGCTATGCGGTCCGCCCGGGTCCGGTAAAACAATGACACTGTTCTCTGCGCTGAGAGCTTTACCCGACATGGAGGTGGTGGGTCTCAACTTCTCGTCGGCCACCACGCCCGAGTTGTTGCTGAAGACCTTCGATCATTACTGCGAGTATCGCAAGACGCCCAACGGAGTTGTATTAGCACCTGTACAGGTAATTTGCAATAGTTTATTTAAATAATACATTTATATTTATAAAATTAAACTTGCGACTCACCCTCGCTTCGCTCGGATTCGTCCCTAGCTTAATTCCCCATACAAACTTTCATCCCCATTTTCACTCCCTTAAGGGATGATTTCCGAAATAAAAAGTATCCTATGTCCTTCACAGGGTCTGAAACTATTTTCTTACCAAATTTCGTCTAAATCTGTTCAGTAGATCCAGAGATTACCCCCTACAACGTCACAAACTCACAAACCCACAAACTTTACCTCTTTATAATATTAAGTATAGATTAACATGCTTATTTTATTATATTTGATATAGATTTATCATATTTTATTGCTGTAATGATTTTTTAAAGTTAAATTGTTTACAGTATTTTGATGTTTTTTACAGCTTGGTAAATGGCTTGTGTTGTTCTGCGACGAGATCAACCTGCCGGACATGGACCAGTACGGCACGCAGCGCGTTATTTCCTTCTTGAGACAGCTACTTGAACATAAAGGCTTTTATCGGGCATCAGGTATTCATTTTTAATCTAAAATAATTTTATAGACAACAAGCTGTTCATATTAAATTAGCGACTAACCTAATATCTAGTTATAGTAACAGCAGTAGCCTATATCCTACTCTAAATCATAGTTTGCCTGTGTTCAAATCAATCCAGCCTTTTTAGCTTAAGAGTAACAAACAAACACATATACAAACTTTCGCATTAAATTATTTTGTTACTCAATTTTTATTTATGCAATAACAATTTGTCAGATCACTCGTGGGTGCACCTGGAGCGCATCCAGTTCGTGGGCGCGTGCAACCCGCCCACGGACCCGGGCCGCAAGCCGCTGTCGCACCGCCTGCTGCGGCACGTGCCCGTCATATATGTGGACTATCCCGGGGAGATGTCGCTTGAACAGGTAGGCTTATCATTATTTTAACTAATTTTAGTTATTAAATATCTGAGCATTTAAGATATTAACATAGATCACATAATACTTTACTAGTATGTACTAGTGTCTCATCGCAAAAAAAATATTGGAGAGCGCTAATTCGGGCTATTCTTCAGGCTATGTTTGTTTGCTTGAATAGATAATAGGCGTCGTTGATTCGCAAATAGTTAAACTGGTTTCTTTTATAACTATATGCAAACTAACGTATAGTAAATATTGTAAAATTCATCTTGCATTGGAATAAAAAAAGAACTGATTTTATCAATTTTTAACCGCGAGAAATAATTCATAAAAAGTAAAAGCGCCATCTGTGAATATACATTATAAATTTTGGTTACTTTTCATTAGTTTGTTATTCTCAATTGGTCGAAAACGTGTTTTTTATTATTTTAAATGCATAAAGATATCAGTATTTGATTAAATCTACTAGAGGCCAATCAGGTGTATAGTTTAATTAGTATATACCATATAGCAATGATGTGTGTGTGTGTGTCGTCGCAGATCTACGGCACGTTCACGCGCGCGATGCTGCGCATGCAGCCGGCGCTGCGCGGGTACGCGGAGCCGCTGACGCAGGCCATGGTGCGCCTGTACCTGGCCTCGCAGGAGCGCTTCACGCAGGACATGCAGCCGCACTACGTGTACTCGCCGCGCGAGATGACGCGCTGGGTGCGCGGCATTTGTGAGGCTATTAGGTAATCTACACCTACGTATAATTATATTGTAACTGACTCGAATATGAACATTAAATATTTTTTGAAAAATCTTATTGAAATAGTCATTATTATCGATACAGAAGCCGAGAATCTATAGTTTTTAGATTTTTGTTTGTCTGTCTGTCTGTAAACGCATCACGGAAAACCCACTGGAGAGATTTTGATGAAATTTGGTATGATGATAGCTGGTTATCCGGGTCAACATTTAGAATAATTTTCACTGCGGGAAAATATCTATTCTCTGAGCTAAACGGTAAACGTAACTAGGGACGAACCCGAGTGGAACGAGGGTGAGTCGCTAGTCCTAACATAAATTACTTACTTAAGCTAGTATGCCACATTTATTTGTGAAATGTGACTTTGACTGAATTAATTTGTTTAATTTCAGATCCACTTTGTTTTATAAATCTGATATTTTCATTTGCCTGAAATAAAAAAAAGAAATTTGATTAAGTCTTGGGTTAAGTTCTTAGTCAGTGGCCAGACACTTTTATTGTATATTACAATGTTATTGAAAAAATACATTATACATTATTTTTTGTGCAGGCCTCTCGATAACCTGACTGTAGAAGGCCTGGTGCGACTCTGGGCTCATGAAGCCTTGCGTCTGTTCCAAGATCGTCTGGTCGAAGATGTCGAAAGACAATGGACAGATGAGAATATTGATAACGTCGCTTTGAGATTCTTCCCAGGTGAAATACTTACATCACTCTTGTACGAGTTTAATGTGTATTGTTTAAAGGGGATAAGGATTTAATAATATTTTTGTTTTCACGTATAGGTATCAACAGGGAACAAGCACTGGCTCGACCTATTCTATACAGTAATTGGCTAAGCAAAGACTATGTACCAGTTCAGAGGGATCAGCTTCGTGAATATGTCAAAGCTAGACTAAAGGTAATGCAAAAGTCTTATTACACCATAAAAATGTTAAGTTAATTAACATTTTAAATGTAACATGTAATTTATATCTTAATTCTATTTAATTTTAAATACTTTAAAATTTGTTTTATATTTTAAATAATCCGATTCTCATCATCATCATCATAATTTTCCAGGTATTCTATGAGGAAGAACTAGACGTACCACTAGTATTGTTTGACGAAGTTCTAGAACACGTGTTGCGTATCGACCGTATCTTCCGCCAGCCGCAAGGGCACTTGTTGCTCATCGGAGTGTCCGGCGCCGGTAAGACTACGCTGAGCAGGTTCGTGGCCTGGATGAATGGATTGAGCATCTTCCAAATTAAGGTAAATAATATCTATAATATGTATTAATAAATAAATATGTTGGGACATTAACACACATCACCATCTAGTTCCATGGTAAGCTACAAGGCCTGTGTTATGGGTACCAGATAGTTGATACATTATACATATTATATAATTTTAAATACATACATATAATAAATATAAACACCCATGACTGGAGTACAAACATTCGTGCTCATTACATATATGAATGCCCCCAGCGGGACTCGAACCCGCGACCGCTGGCACAGCAAGCAGGATCACTACAAACTGAGCCAAACGTGTCGTCAAATGTGAAGGAATGTTTTTAATGTCTTTGAAAGGAAGGGATGTTTAAATTGTCTTTTAAATTTATTGTATGGATGGATAACTTATTGATTTAGTAACCCAATTGAACTGAACTGTTTATTGGGATTTGATGTAAATGTTTTAATTGAAATAAAAATGAGATTTTAAATGGTTGATCTAATGATACAAAGATAAAATATTCTTTTTAGGTCCATAATAAATACACGGGAGCAGATTTCGACGAAGACTTACGTTCAGTACTGCGCCGCGCGGGATGCCGCGATGAGAAGGTCGCCTTCATCTTGGACGAGTCCAACGTACTCGACAGCGGCTTCCTTGAACGCATGAACACACTGCTTGCTAATGGAGAGGTCATTATATTATTGATATTCATAACAAAAACATTTCCATTTAACATAATAATTATTTAATAAAATCCCTTTATATAGAAATATATTAACTGTTATATAAGGTTTTCATTTTTTTTTATTTATCTGTAGGTACCCGGATTATTCGAGGGCGATGAATTCGCAGCTCTCATGACTCAATGTAAAGAGGGTGCACAAAGAGAAGGGTTGATGCTGGATTCTAATGATGAGTTATATAAATGGTAAATATGTGTTAAAATTATATAATTTTAAAAATTGTATATTTTATTGTATAATATAACGGATATTAAAAATGGTATTTATTTGATAATAAATAAATATTTCGTTACACAGGTTCACTGGTCAAGTAATGCGCAACTTGCACGTAGTGTTCACAATGAACCCGTCGTCCGAGGGTCTGAAGGACCGCGCGGCCACGTCGCCCGCGCTGTTCAACCGTTGCGTGCTCAATTGGTTCGGCGACTGGAGCGACGGCGCGCTATTTCAGGTGCGATAGCATAACAATATATTATTTTTTTGCAGCAATATATTATTGATGTATAGATTTTTAATCTATGAGATTTATTACACCTGCTGTGAATGCAATTTTTGTCTGTTATCTTGTACACATGACTTTGTAAATGTATAAATAAATTTAAACCTTCCTACATTTACATTATGTTGTCTTATATAGAAAATTGATAATATAATTATTTTATTGTAAAAAAAATACTTGAAACATACACACATGTATAAAGATACATAATTAAGGTGAACCTACAATATAGTTACAAAGCCATCTACGCAGAACAATGGGGTTGAGGCGCTCCTGATTGTAATACATACTTTTGTATGGCAATCGAGAAACGGGTTTACGGCTTGATAAGTAGGTATAACTGTGGCTCGCCACCATTCTCCATGAATTAAACTGGATTTCCATTAAGATCAAAGACTGAACGCTTACTCACGAAACTTTTTTTTGTTTTTGTTTTAGTATAATAGGTATTCTTAATTATTATAGTATGTGCTGCAATTTAAAATGTATATAATGAAATTTGTATGGATGTATTGTGCGTCAGGTGGGCAAAGAGTTCACGACGCGCATGGACCTGGACTGGGCGGAGTACGTGCCGCCGGCGCAGTTCCCGGCGGCGTGCGGCGAGGTGGGCGCGCGGCCCGCGCACCGCGCCGCCGTCGTCAACGCCTGCGTGTACGTGCACCAGACGCTGCACCAGGCCAACGCGCGCCTCGCCAAGCGCGCCAACCGCACCATGGCCATCACGCCCAGGTTATATATGTCAATACATACGATCGTTTTGGGCTATTTTAAAACGCTCTTGATAGCTCCACTGATAACTATAGTTCATTCGCGTTAAGAAAATAGTGAGTCGTCGTTGTCCACCGGCCTAGCCACGCCTCCCGATTAATTGGATTGCATAAAATTATAAAGTCATATTTCACAATTACCACTTGAAGGCAGAATTTCGTAAGAAACTGTTTGTGTCATTTATGCGATATATACAATAAATTTTAATAATGAATACCTCACCTGTTCTTAAGAACACAAGTGGATCGATAATTCATAGCGAAGAAAGACGAGTAATTTATAAAATTTTAAAGTATTTTAAAGTCATTAATAAATATATTATATGTTTTACGACTCACTATTTTCTTAACGCGAATGGACTATAACAATGTAATCAAATCTTGTAAGATAACAATTTTAAATGGGCTTGTGGAAATCTAACTGATTAAAGCTAATATTGTTAATATATGTATACGCTTATATTCATTTCATTTCTCTATTATGTGTAGTGTAAACCAGGGAAATTTTTATTTTGTGTAAGCTTTATTATACGTTCTTAGATTTACGAAATCAAAATAAGACGAGGTAAGTTAACATAAAAATAAATAAAGTTTATAATTTATTTACAGACACTACCTGGATTTCATCCAACAAATGGTAAAACTGTACGCGGAGAAGCGCGCCGACCTGGAGGAGCAGCAGCTGCACTTAAACGTTGGTCTCGGAAAGATCGCAGAAACTGTAGAACAGGTTGAGGAAATGCAAAAGAGTCTCGCAGTGAAATCACAGGTAAACGAATTATTTATGTTTAATTCAAACCTGAAATATCACATTTTTTTTTAAAAATCACGCAATATAATTATTATATGAAAAATGTGTTTCAATTCTATTACTGAGATGACCGTTTTATCAATTACTTTTTATTGACAATGTAACAGGAACTTCAAGCTAAAAATGAAGCCGCCAACGCTAAACTTAGGCAAATGGTTAAAGACCAACAAGAAGCTGAGAAGAAGAAAGTCGAAAGTCAAGAAATTCAGGTTTGAATAATGATAAAAAATTACAAACTACTGTGTCTTTTAAATAATAACAGTACTTAACACATCATGTAATTGAAACTATCCAGGTTGCTCTCGAGAAGCAAACAAAAGAAATCGACGCAAAACGCAAGGACGTCATGGCGGACTTAGCACAAGTCGAGCCCGCTGTCATCGAGGCGCAAAACGGTTTGATTTATTTCTTATTTGCCTTCCCTCTGTTTTATAACACAATAATTTTGCAAGCTTGGGTATACCTGAAAACTACATAAATATTATTTTTAAATTACAATAATAAATATGATTTTGAAATTGAAATGCATTTTGCAACAATTCCATATATTTTGAAATTCTGAAGAAATATATTTTTGCGCAAAAATATATTTATGTGGTTGCACCTAATCGTAGTTGTTAATGATTTGTAAAGGCATTCCCTGTGACAGTAGATAGTGCGCGACAATATACATATTATGTTAACCGTGAACGTTGCGTACAACGTAAAGTAATGCGGCAATGCAAGCGTGCTAATGGGCCACGGGCCATCGACTTACTGTTATTACCTACACTTGGGCCATGGTCCCTGCAGCGGTTCGGTCCATCAAGAAGCAGCAGTTGGTGGAGGTGCGGTCCATGGCCAACCCGCCCTCCGTGGTCAAGATGGCGCTCGAGTCCATCTGCACGTTGCTCGGCGAGAAGGGCGACACGTGGAAGGGCATCCGCTCCGTTGTCATGAAGGACAACTTCATATCCACTATTGTTAACTTCGAGACTGAGAACATCACGTTAGTGCCGTTCCGATTACGATGAGGAGATCGCACGTCCGCACGTCCATTGCGCGTTACATTGTATTTTTGTGTCCGAATTTCAGTATTGTTAAACGTATAATTCTATAATTTCTTATGTTTTAAATACAAGTTGAGTTTTAGTATAAATTTTGTCGTATTGGCATTTTTTAAAAGTAAGGGATAAACTCGAGTGGAAATTTTTAAACATAATAATTCGGTTGTAATCTTCAAAATTAATAATTAATGTTGGCGTGCCATCTTTTCACGCGAAAGCTAAAAATGTTAAAAATGAAAATTAAATTCCATGGAGCAATTACATGATTCATTCCTCACGAATGTTACAGTAGATAGCAAGCGTATGTCTTACCCTTCTCAGTCCGATATTTATTGGCAAAAACATTTTAGTGTATTTAGTGCATTGGAAAATGTTATATGAGTATATTCCTTCGTAACTCATTTAACTAAGCATCGTACCTTTGTATTTTAATATAAGTTCTATATCCTTATCGGAATGAAACTTTTGTATTAGATAATATTGTAAATACGCTAAGCTTGCTCGTATATGTGCTGTTGTAACCGATGTGACCTAACTCGACGACACGTACGTACAATAAGCGTATACGGCACACTAACCGCGACGTGACTAACCGCCGCGACCGCGCGCTGCCGCGCCGCCGCGCCGCCAGCCGCATGTCGCAACGCTAAAGGCCTTTTGTTTCTCTCTTTTTGTACTCTCTCGCTCTCGCTTGGCGGGTGACGGACGGCGGCGCTCCGATATACAGCGGTGAAATCCATTAAGAAGCAGCACCTCGTGGAGGTGCGCTCCATGGGCAACCCGCCGGCCATCGTCAAGGTGGCGCTCGAGTCCATCTGCCTGCTGCTCGGGGAGAACGCCACCGACTGGAAGGCCATCCGCGCCGTCATCATGCGCGAGAACTTCATCAACAGCATCGTCTCCAACTTTTCCACCGAGGACATCACGTGAGCACGCCCCGCTTACACGACACCCCCGCTACCCTCCCGCTCGTCCCCTGAATTGTCGGGCTCCGTTCCTTTGAGGATGATTTGATACTTCTGATTGTGGTGAAGGTTCATAACAATGTCGCTCATAATTTACTTCAAATATACTTGACGAAATCTTTATTATTTTTACGTGACATTGGCGAAGTAATCTGTGCTCTTGTGCAATCAATTGACGTAAAATATGAGGGACAGTGCATACTTATATTTAAAAGACTTAAGGCATAAATATGATTGTTGCTTTGGGCTTGCTTTGCATGGTGAATGTCTGCATTTTTTATTATTTCTCCTGGTATTACACAATGAATTTTCGACGGTATAAGTAGATAGAGAGATTAGTATTATCAATATCCTTACCCTAGACTGATGTGCAATAAAAGTAGTTTATTAATATTGTAAGAGTACATTAAATCTGCAATATATTTAAGCATATTTTAAAATAATTCGTTATGCACTTTTTATTTGCACGTATTCAAAGTAGATTGTGGTTATGGTATTTGATTATATTAAAAGAAAATATTGCAATTTCTTAAGTAAAATTTGAAAATAATTTTCTCCTGTTTTAATTAGTATTTGCCTAAAAGGGGTTTAATTATTACATTTTAAAGCAATTGGCAAACGTGAAAATTCTATTATAAGCCTAAATTATTTCAGATTATCCTGGTATGAATAAGCCATACCATCAAATTGCATGAATGTATTTGCCAATAAATAATGTCCGTCCGTAAGTCCAAAGAGGCTGTTGAAAATCACTACTGGCAGTGAATCAACTGGCTTTTGTTTTGAAAACATTTTTCTTTCTTTTTTTTTTTTGTTTGCTATCTATATTTTTTTTGTCAAAATATTTTTGAAAGAGGCTTTTGGTTTTATACTATTTTTTATTTGCTGTGTTGTCCAATGATGTCCATTTCATATCATATGGTATAATATTATAAAATTTATGGTTAAAGGATAAATGAAATGCATGAGACAAAAAATCTTTTCAAAATTTTATGGTATGGTTCATTGGTTTCACAAATTACAAAGCTCCAGTCTTATTTGGCAACATTTCTAATCACTTTTGTATGTGTCAGTGACGATGTTCGCGAGAAGATGAAGACTCGTTATCTAAGTAATCCGGATTACAACTTTGAAAAAGTTAACAGGGCCAGTATGGCCTGTGGTCCTATGGTCAAATGGGCCATTGCTCAGGTAAAATTAAGTTCATAAACATATAATTTTGATATTTATATATTAAATATTAATATAAAACTAAACTTATGTAATTTTCATAGATTGAATATGCGGACATGTTGAAACGTGTTGAACCCTTGCGAAATGAGCTCCAAGCTCTGGAAGACCAGGCGCAGAGCAATGTCACCGCTGGAAATGAAGTGCGCGATTTGATCGCACAGCTGGAAAAATCTATTGCTTCTTACAAAGAAGAATATGCACAACTCATCAGTCAAGCGCAAGCAATTAAAACCGATCTTGAAAATGTGCAGGCTAAGGTAAGGAAATATTTTGTCCAATATTATTATATGTTATTAAATTAAATATATATTATGTGTATACTAATATTACATAACTTCATTTTAGGTGGATAGGTCAATAGCCCTATTGAAGAGTCTGGTTATTGAACGAGAACGATGGGAATCAAGTTCGGAAACGTTCCGCTCACAAATGAGCACCATCGTTGGAGACGTTTTGTTGTCTGCAGCTTTTATTGCTTACGGTGGATATTTCGACCAGCATGTAAGTCCCATCATGTAATCCCAAATTTCTTTATCTTCTTCAAACATTCTTGGATAGTGCCATCTATTGGTAAGTTGGTAATATTGTGCATAAAATTGAACAATTAAAAACCATAAAAACTTATCACTGGATAAAATACCGTTGACATCAGAACATGGTCTGTCGATGTACTAAATTCTACCAGATTTTTAGAATATTTGTAAATGTAATTTAAATCATATATGTCTTTAACTCGTAGTATCGACAAAACCTGTTCTCCACTTGGACGAACCACTTGGCGGCGGCGAACATCAAATTCCGCGCGGACATCGCGCGCACGGAGTACCTCAGCAACCCGGACGAGCGCCTGCGCTGGCAGGCCAACGCGCTGCCCACCGACGAGCTGTGTGTGGAGAACGCTATTATGCTTAAGGTATGTAATAATATATGGGGCATTTCACGCCAAATCGGACGGTTTCAAAATATTTTATTTTTGATTTTCTTAATATTTTGGTATTTTTTAGTACTCCTCAAAAGAGGTTTCCTGATAAATTTTGTGATTTTTTTGATCACTGGTCAAAACCGCTCTTTTTTTGGTTTTTTGCTCATAACTTTCTTTGATCGAAGTTCAATTTTTTTTTACAAAATTTTTGTTTTTGGATTACATAAAAAAAAAAGTTTTAATCAAGGCTTTTGAATTTTAAGTTTTCAACGTGTTTTTAAAACTGTGTGTATCCATCGATTTTTTTTTTGAAAATTTTCTATTTCAAACTTTTATCCATCATGCAACTTTTAAGCCTGGCCCGGTAGTAGGCCTTTCATAATTACTTTTTTTTTCAAAATTTAAAAATGAAAAAATAATATCAATTTTTAAAAATCGAAAAAAATATAGTCTATTGGTCTGCTAAATTTCATCCAAATCCGTCCAGAAGTTTTAGTAAAAAAGTAACAAATATATGCTCATACTAGTAGTAATAGAAGTCCGATAAGATATATAAAGCAATGAAAAGACTATTATGATCAATATACAGTGACATCTAACTTTCTTATTTGAGTGGTTGTTAAGGTTTTAATTTTTTATATTTCCAATTTTTCTTAAATATTGTATTATTCATCAATATACTATATTTTTCTTTTTACAGCGCTTCAACCGTTATCCACTAATCATCGACCCATCAGGACAAGCGACTGAGTTTATAATGCGCGAATTCAAGGAACGTAAAATTACAAAAACATCTTTCCTCGATGATTCGTTCAGGAAAAATTTGGAATCTGCGCTGCGTTTCGGTAATCCTCTACTGGTACAGGTAAGTACTCCGAAAATTCAATTATTTTACTCAATCTATTTTGTACTTACTAAAATTCGTACATTAATATTAATTAATATTTAATATACATTATACATAAATAATTAAGCCTCTGAGGAAATTTACATGTTTAAATTTCCTGTGTGCTATGTAATGGTTTGAATAAGAATCGTTACTTTATCTAAACTTGTAGGACGTAGAGAACTACGACCCTATTCTGAACCCGGTACTCAACCGCGAGCTGCGCCGCACCGGCGGCAGGGTGCTCATTACACTAGGAGATCAGGACATTGACTTGAGCCCGTCATTCGTCATCTTCTTGAGCACCAGGTTTGTATAAATAAACATAAATATTTACAAGCCATAGGAGGTACTGACGATATTTTTATTGATAAAATTTTGTTACTTAATAAAATTAATGTTTAAATAAAAAATACATGAAGAGAAAATTGAGAAAAACGTAGATGTAAACTTGTTTCTAAAATTAGATTAATACTAGGTTACTGTAATACATAATCTATTTTTAGGGACCCAACAGTCGAATTTCCACCGGACATGTGCTCCCGAGTGACGTTCGTGAACTTCACGGTGACGCGCTCTTCGCTGCAGTCGCAGTGCCTGCACCGCGTGCTCAAGGCGGAGCGCCCGGATATTGACACCAAGAGATCCGATCTGCTGAAATTACAGGGCAAGTTGTATTTGATATATAGTATTGACAAAAAATAACATAAGATTTTGAATTAATAATAAAACACTTTAACTACTATATAAAGGAGGTCATAAACTTCATGGTGTCGATTTCATATAAACATAGGATTTGGCCCACGTTCTGTCCTAGCGATACGATGCGATGTCCAGTCTCTTAACAAACATGTGTAAAGTTACTTATTAATTTTGTTTAATATCTTCTTAGGTGAATTCCATCTACGTCTGCGACAGTTAGAAAAATCTTTACTCCAAGCTCTTAATGATGCTAAAGGAAAAATTCTTGATGATGATTCTGTTATCGCAACTCTCGAGACACTAAAGAAAGAGGCAGATGATATTGGACAAAAGGTAAAAAATTACACAATTCAAAAATATAAAATTGATATACAATAATTATTGTATAAATTATTATATTTTTTTCTAGGTTGAAGAAACAGATAAAGTCATTGCTGAAATCGAAACTGTCAGTCAACAATATTTACCATTGTCACAAGTAAGTTTAATACTTCATGTTCTCTCCGCAAAATTTTTCTATAGAACAATTTTTAATTTTTTGTCTTGTGTCTATATTTTTTAGGCGTGCAGCAGCATCTATTTCACGATGGAGGCTCTTCATCAAGTCCATTTCCTATATCAGTATTCTCTGAAAATGTTCTTGGATATATTCAGCACAGTGCTGAACTGCCCAGGCCTTACCGGGGTTTCAGATTATACGGCTAGATTGAAAACTATCACAGAAGAGCTATTTACGGTGAGTTTAAGAAGTACCTTTTTTACGTTTTTGTAGTTAATAGTCTTCATTATAATAAGCAAGTCACAAAACTAAATTGTGTATACAATGACAAATAATTTCCATTTGTAACTTTATATTATAAATTATTGTGTAAGTAGATATTTATTGTATTGCAATATTCTAAACATATATTATATTTAAAAGAGCAAATTTTAAGTCTCTTGTTGGCTCTTCTCAGCAAACTGCCTTCGGAGTCGGTGGTAGCATCCTCACGAATTACATACTGACATTAAATTTAATTAAACCTAATTAAAAAAAGAAATGAAAAGAAATAAATCTAATTAATAGTTCAAAAGTGTTTATATAAGTCTATAAGTATATAAACATATTTTGGTTTGATATATAATTTTATAGCAAGTATGTTTTTCAAGAAAGAAATTATTGTTGGCTGACGACAAATAGAGTCTATTTATAATTTTCCTATATTATTATTATATATTGATACACTATCAGGCGGTGTACGAGCGCGTGGCGCGCGGCATGCTACACACGGACCGGCTGACGTTTGCGCTGCTGCTGTGCCGCATCCAGCTGAAGGGCACGGGCGCCGAGGACACGCTTGAGCAGCAGTTCGGCGTGTTCCTGCGCGGCCGCGAGGGCTTCGTGGCCAACACGCCGCCCCGAGACCCGCTCACGCAGCACCAGCACGACGCTGCTGCAAGGCTCAGCTCCAGGTAACGCTAGTCTTTGATTGTTTGTTCTATAAAATGCCTTATTCGAGCTTTCTTGAATATTAGTACTTATTATTTATATTATAATATAATAAATATATCTATATATATTCTACTTGAAAATTTTAGATTTATAAAGGTGGAAATAATTTAAATTATTCTGTTTTGTTTTATTTGTTGTAGCAAATTAAGCAAAAAATGTACCAACTTTATATAATATACTGTAACTATATATACTTTTTTTTTTGAAAAATGTTTTATTTAAATTATAAATCAACAATGTTTATCTTCCGCAGACTGGTGGCGTTCCGCCGGCTGCTAGAGAAGGCGGGCGAGCTGCCCGAGCTGCCGGCGTGGCTGGCGCAGGCGGCGCCCGAGCAGTGCGTGCCCACGCTGTGGGACTGCGACGCCGCCGCGCCGCCGCGCCCGCACACGCTCGCCATGTACCGCCTGCTGCTCATACAGGTTACATTCACTTTTGTTTCTAAATATCTACCATCAGTGAATTACACTAACTTTGCACGCTTTTGTTGATTGGCTTTTGCGTCTTGATACAAAAACATCCACGGTTCGTTATATGTATGTAATAATATTTGCGTATTCGTCTTCAGGCGAACAACAAATTTTATTATTAACGGTAGATTATATGTTACATGACTATTTACGTACATATACAAACAGCATTCATAATAGCAGTCAGAGTTTCGTCAAAATATTTAATTATTTTTTCTTAAATTATCATAGTAGTATCTTTTCTTATATTTATTATAGTTTGTTCCTGTGAACGTTGAAAAATTTTGCATATTGTTTTTGTTTTTTACATATACTTTACACACATTCACAGGCATTCAGACCCGATCGTGTGATAGCAGCAGCAACCCAACTAGTTGCATCGGTTTTGGGCCCAAGTTTCATGGCGAAGGCTGAAACCGAGTTAGAATTGTCCAGTATCACTGAGCACCAACTGAACGCCACCACTCCAGCGCTGCTGTGCTCCGTGCCCGGATACGATGCTAGCGGTATGTGGTCGTTGTTTATTAAATATTGTAAAATATATCCATTGCTGCATATAAGACAAAGGTTTCATGGGAACTTACTATTGTAAAATAATGAATGTCCTGAATTGGGGCAAAACATTACATATTGTCCTGGTCTAAATAAAAAAACCTTGTAAGGTAAGGCAGACTCCCACTGTACAGTCCAATGTCTGAAAATCAGAAAGTAAAATGAAATATCATGTACATTTTTTCGCTTTACTCAATAAAACCATGTGAATTTTAAAAGAAAATCATCTATGTAAAAGTTACGCATTTTTCATTGGATTTTTTTTTATATGTGTTTATAGGTCGTGTGGACGACATGGCAACTGAACTTAACAAGCCACTCTCAAGCATCGCTATTGGTTCAGCAGAAGGTTTCAACCAAGCTGAGCGCGCTATTAACACCGCCTGCAAGACTGGAAGGTTTGTTTATTTAAAATAATTCATATTTGTCATACAATAAATTGTAATATATTTCTATACTAAGTTTGATTCCATTATGCTTATGGCTAAATCAGTATGCGTGCTACCTTCATTTATGCCTTATTCACGATTTTAATTTAACATGCTATCAATAATTACAGATGGGTAATGCTAAAGAACGTGCACCTGGCCCCGGTGTGGCTGGTGCAGCTGGAGAAGAAGCTGCACTCGCTGCAGCCGCACCCCGCCTTCAGGCTGTTCCTCACGACGGAGATCAGCCCCAAGCTGCCCGTCAACCTGCTGCGCGCCGGCCGCGTGCTCGTGTTCGAGCCGCCGCCCGGCATACGCGCCAACCTGCTCAGGACTTTCGCTACTGTGAGTGACTGACTTTGTTTACCTTTTTTTTTCAAACTAGATGCCCAACAGTGTAAGTTACATAATTTAATTATACAGATAAATAAAATTGAAGAGTCTGTTTGGAATGTCAAAATAACAGCGTTTTACTAAATGAATATGTAATTATATGCTGTACTTATAAGAAAAACATAATTTTTAAAATTTTTGTCTGTCTGTTTGTTCCGGATAATCTTTAAAACGGCTGAACTGATTTTGACGGGGCTTTTACTGGAAGATAGCTGATGTTATAGGGAATATGTTACTCATAGACTACTTTTATTTTAGAAAAAGAATTAGGGTTCTGCTCAAAAAAATTAAAATGTAGGTATGTAGGGACGAACCTGAGCGAAGCGAGGGTGAGTCGCTAGTTGTATACTATATTTATTCCTTCTCTAATGTACTCTATTAACACTTTCCTATCCATACTCTATCTCTATTTAAAATATAGAGACAATTCATTACTGAGTTGGTTCTTTAAAAAAGACAAACCATTCTGTGTAGTCGTAAATAATATTTATTTGCATAAATTATTAATCTGCTTTATTTAAATATGATACATTTTGTGACACAGGTACCCGCAGCCCGCATGATGAAACAGCCTTCCGAGCGTGCCCGACTCTACTTCTTACTGGCGTGGTTCCATGGTGAATAAATATTTTTTATTTATTTTTTAAATACCGGTTATTAATTATATAAATATTTCATTGCTCAAATTAAAATACGTAATACTTTTCTTACGATATTATACCCAAAATGTTTTCTTCAATATAACAGGTATCGTCCAAGAGCGTCTCCGTTACGTTCCGCTGGGCTGGGCTAAGTACTACGAGTTCAACGAGTCCGACCTGCGCGTGGCTTGCGATACCTTAGATACATGGATTGACGCCACTGCTATGGTAATTTTAATAATATTTTTTATGTTAATCTTAAAAATGTCACTATTTAATATTAATATACTAAATTATTAATTATCCTAAAAAGCTACTGGTATTCTTGCACTTACGAGCTAGACTATCTTACACTAAGTTATTATTGACATACAAGATATTATGTTATTTTTTTTTACTTTATGCATTCAAGAGAGTCGTACCATTTTCTTTGTTAAGAAGGAGATTTAGATTACGAAATAATTTATTGTACAATGTGACAGTTGTTAAATAAAAGCAGATGAGAACAATACATTTTTCTTCACTTACCTTTTTAATTTTTCAGGGTCGTACAAACTTGCCACCAGAAAAGGTGCCATGGGAAGCGCTAGTGACCTTGCTTTCACAGTGCATCTACGGCGGTAAAATAGACAACCTGTTCGACCAGCGACTGCTACACTCCTTCCTGTGCAAACTGTTCACACCTAGGTCTTTCGAGGCTGATTTTGCTCTTGTAGCCAATGTTGATGGGGTAAGGGCTTACGTACATAGGTTTTTTATACTATCGCGAAACATCAAGCCTCTGGTGTAATTAAAGTTCCGGGTTGGGCCTAGAGATATTAGATTTTCTATCAAAACATTGTTAGCATTAACCGAGAAGTGGGAAATTGTATAAACATCTTTGTATGATGGCTGGTATTGATGGCTAATTTCAAAACAAACAAAGGTTAGAATAAAGTGATTATCTAATAAATGATTTGCTCTTTGCAGGCGTCAGGCAACCAAAGGCACATTACAATGCCTGATGGAAACCGCCGCGATCATTTCCTCAAATGGATCGAAGAACTGTCGGACAGACAAACACCGTCATGGCTTGGACTGCCAAATAATGCTGAAAAGGTATATTATGAACCATACATAATATATTCTGATATTTATATTATAATAATATCCCTTTTTACCATACAATCAATAGATAAATATGAGTATTTTGACAGCATTGGTTTTATTTTTATCGTTTAAAAATCCTAATTTCCTATAATTCCTCTCTATAGGTCTTATTAACAACCCAAGGAAGCGATCTTGTCTCCAAACTTCTGAAAATGCAACAACTTGAGGATGAAGAGGAATTGGCATACAACGCTGCCACTCAAGATCATGATCCACGTTAGTCATCCTTATATTATAATTTTTTTTGAAAAATTATTTTCATCAAAAAGTTATTTAAACGCAACATTTTTCATACAGTTTCAATCGTCGTGGAGGGCGACGGCCGCCCAGCTTGGATGAAGACCTTACAAGAGACCTCAACTAGTTGGTTGCAACTTCTACCTAAAGAATTACCAGTAAGTTATAACGTGGAGTTATTGTATTACTGTATAAAATTAGGTAAAAAAAATCACCTCACACCATATCTTAAAGGGCTGGACTGATTTGGATGAAATTTTGTGTTTATATTTCAATGGGCTCCAGGATGGTTTGAAAACACAATTGGACCTGTAGGTGGCACTGCTGTCGGTTGTCAAGAAGTTTGGTTTCTTTAATAGTTTGAACGTGGGCGAAGCCGGGGCTACTGCTAGTTATTACATGAATTTTTATTACTATAATCTAAATTTTTCTATTCCAGACTCTCCGTCGTACAGTGGAGAATATCAAAGATCCTTTGTATCGATTCTTCGAGCGCGAAGTGGCGGCGGGCGCCTCGCTGCTGCAGCAAGTACTGCACGATCTACACAACGTCACTGCTATATGCCAGGTATGTTATTTATTAATTAGATTAACTCAAAAGTCTACTTTACATATTATTTTTACTGTTGAATTATTTGAAATAATAATCGAAAGTGTATAGATTTTTAACTGACTTCAAAAAAAGGTTTTATATTTTGTATATAGTAATATAGTTAATTTATAAGCTTAATAGTAAGCCTATATAAATTGAAGAGAAACTTGTTGTACATCTCGCCATATCTCTGTAAACATTGCGTGTATCGTATTCGTGTGTAGGGTTCAATGAAACAAACGAACGAGACGCGCGCGATGGTGGGGTCGCTGGTGCGCGGCATGCTGCCGGCGGGCTGGCGGCGCTACGCCGTGGCGCGCGGCTGCACCGTGCAGCAGTGGGTGGACGACTTCGCGCGCCGCGTGCAGCAGCTGGCGCACGTGTCGCGCACCGTCGCCGACCAGGGCGCCAAGCGCTTGCAGGTTCTACATATAGATTCTTTTTATATTGTTGCACTTTATATGTATAGTTGCACAATCTACCAACACCCAGTCTAACCGGATTAAGATTTGTTGTATGTAACATTCGTAGAGTTATTCGGTGGTTAAATATACTTGAAACTTATCCATACAGTGCTCTATCGGTGTCTAGATCACAACGTGTAGACAATCGTGCTGGTGAGGCGTACTTGACAAACTTACTTATTTTTATATCGTCCACTCATCGATACTGTGGCTCTCATCTGATGTTTTGTTAAAATTCGAATGATTTGCTTGTGAACATTTAAGAGTATTATTGACATAATATATATTAATTAATATTATTAATTTTAGAGTATTCCTGTGTGGCTCGGTGGGCTGTTGAACCCGGAGGCTTACATTACGGCCACACGCCAGTGCGTCGCTCAAGCTAATTCATGGTCGCTTGAAGAATTAAACTTACAGGTAATAAATATGACCTATAAAATTAAATATAATTAAGAATTTTTAATATAACTTTGAGAATAACTAATAACCAAATCTCTCTTAGGTGACTATTCCAGATCCGGGTACTCCCGCCGAAAACGCGCAGACGGAGTGGTCGTTCACGGTGACGGGTCTGAAGCTGCAAGGCGCCACCGTGAAAGGGAATCGCTTGCTGCTCACCAACACTATTATGGTTGACCTTCCGCTCACAGTGCTTACTTGGATTCGGTACGCCTAAACATATTTTTTTATTTATATGAACTACCCTCGGATGCGTCCCTAGGTGTCTAAAAAATAGCCTACGTGTTATTTCAGATCATAGTTTTTTTGTGAACTAAATGCGTCCAGCCGCTTTAGCGTGAGAAAATAACAAACAATATAAACAACTTCCGCATTTATAATAGTAATCCGATATTTTTAAACAATTTAAATAGAATATAAATTTAATAGGAAAAATATTAGCTTTTCAATATTCAATAACTATTCCACAGTGGAGCAGAACCGGCCAGTGCGGGACAGACGCTGACGCTGCCGGTGTACCTGAACAGCGCGCGCTCCGAGCTGCTGTTCACAGTGCGCCTCCCCATCGCGGCCGGGCAGGAGCCCCACGCCTTCTACGAGAGAGGCGTCGCCCTGCTCACATCTACTGCACTCAACTAAATCATATTATTATATTAGTATAGAATACACATATATTCCGCAGCGGCACACTTAGCTTGTACACTATTTATGTACTACTCGTAGTATTTCTCACATAGTATTTATTGCTCTTTATTATAAAATGAAGCAAATGTAATATTGTATTGTCATATTTATTCAATAAATAAAACATTGCAAATAATTCGAGTATTTTTTATTACTGTCACGAGTTCTTAAATTATATTACAATCTAAAGTGAAATTCAATAAACAAAATTTGAAATATTAATTATTAAAGTTGACTAGTTCCTTGAATAACAGTCTTCATCCCAGGCGGTTTCTGCTTGGGCAACCTGAAAGGAGGGGCTATACATATAAATTATGTCAACAATAAATTCAATTTTTTTTATACGATTAATAATAACAAAATGGCGTTTTAATAAAAAAATCTAATTTAAATCTACATAGATTACACATACACAGTACAATATTAAATTACCTGATATGAATGATTTTACGAGGTGAAGAGGGATGTACGAGATCGTGTTGTCGTTCCCACTCTAAATACTTCTGATGCTGGCGTTGGCGTCGCCGGTCCACGTAGCTTATCTAAAAAAATATTTTGTTTTAAGGCAGTAACCCGATGGTAACGCGCTCGCTTGAGAAAGCAAATGAAAAGGGTTCTAATCCCGGGTTTCGTACCTCTAATATTCTCAAGTGCGAATCATTTTCAACATTATTACCACTTGTCATACGAAGAAGGAAAACACATAATTATATCGTGAAATTAAAAAAACCTTTTATTCTAAATTGTATTTAAAATCACGAACAAAATGATAAAAAAACACCTATACATGTTAATATTCACGTATGACTTAAGTCACGTATTTTAGCGACCGAAAATCAGTGCAATATCGGGTATTCAATTATCTCGTTACTTGACGAAGCGGGGTTTAAAAAGTTTACGCATCCTATTGCTTCTACACTAAAGAAAATGCAGCCTCTCAATCACAAAATAAGTAAAAACTTCAAATGATAAGAATAGCTAAAAACATTTGTATAATGTACTAGCGTTTTTCCGCGGCTCCGATCGTGTTTGATGTACAAGATATATTACTGTAAGTTTTCATCAAAACAAGTTCTGCAGTTTTTGCGTCAAAGAGTAACGAACACATATCACAAACTTTCGCATTTACAATATTAGTAGGACATAGTACCACGCAGCTGGCGGGTATCCACACGAAGGCGGTGACGAGCACGACCACGCCCACGATGTTGTCGCGCAGGAAGCCCAGCACGTTGTTGATGTTGATGTCCTCGATGATGTCCCAGAACCGCTCCACCACGTCCTGGATCGTCTTCTCGCACACTCCCTGTACAAATTGTATACACTTGAGGCAATCATATCTAATAGTACAAAAAAATATATGTAAAGATTACAATTAAAAATACTAATAATACGTCTAATCCAAAACTTTTTTTTTGAATATATGTGTAATGTTATTTGCGAAGTAATTTAAACTATATATGAAAACTATCGAGAAGTCGACGTACTTTATTGCAGAAGCCTTGTATGCAGGGAGTGCCATCGGGCAGGATGTCGTTGTGCGCCACCGGGAAGCAGGTTTTGTTCAAACTCTTGCGGCAGCAGCGCTTGCACGCGTCCGCGACTATAAATAAAAAGATTTATAAAACGTAATAATACCTTTATATTTATATTTAGTAAAAGAAAAGAAATACTAGTCCTGCACAGAAACAAAACTTTTACTGCGTGGAGAAAAAATCTCTTAGCATTACAGGCGGTCGTCAATATCTTCTACATATAAAAGCCAATTACTCTGATTGATCACATCTCAGAAAGTATAATTGCTACAAACTTCAAATTTGGCAGGTAAAAAATCCTTATAATATTGTATACTAGGATTTTGAAAATTCAACCATAAAAAAATCGTTATTTTTAAGTTACAATGATCAAAAGAAACAATTTTTCTGTTCAAAAATGACGACTATTCTAATTTAAAGTTTTAGACAGTAAATAAATAAATTGAAATTAACACTTTTAAGAAACACATTAATAAGATACGCGGACGTAGTCGCAAGCCAACGCTGGCATTACAATAAAGTATGAATATATGTGTAGGTATATTAGACTCATTACGTTCAGTAAAAAATTGTAATAATTATTAATGCTGAATAAAATAATTTGAATTTGGTATACCGATGTCGCACATGCAGCTGTGCAGGCCCTGCGTCTCGCAGTAGGGCACGCAGGAGCCGTTGCGGCAGCGCCCGCGCTCCGCGCACTCGTGCTCGTCCGCGATGGCCGGCGCCTGCGGGGAGTGACAACCCCCTTAGTATTATTACTAGTATCCCTTAAAGTTTCTACCCAATGTGTAAGTTATTCGATAAATATATTAATAACTAGCTGACCCGACAGACCTCGTTCTGTCAAATCAAGTGTGAAGCAGGCCCGATTAGAAAAGTAGGGTTTTGTTTTTTCCTTCATTTTTCATAAGAACCTTCCTCGGACTTCAACGAGTATTCAAAAAAAAAAGAATTACCCGAATCGGTCCAGCTGTTCTCGAGTTATGCGCTTAGCAACACATTTAGCCATTCATTTTTATTAATAAGAAGAAGATTACATTCAATCACAATTAAGTAGCAATGCAATGCAAGCAATAACAATTAGTCCTTAAAGAAGCTTATATCGCTCTCATTGTAAAAATAAGCGCGATGATAATACGAGTAATTCCAACATCATAAAGACAAAACTAACAAAATAAACTTTTCGTTCGGTCGGCGTCGGGCGTCCCTGGGCGGCGTTAAAATATTCTTTGTGTTACTCTAGGCGTATCTATCACTCTATGCGTTTGTTCCATCCAAATCGGATCAATCGTTTCAGCGTGAAGGAGTAACACACTGACAATAATAGAAGTAAGACGATATTCATTTGACGGCACGTTTGGCTCAGTTTGTAGTGACCTTACTTCCTATACCAGCGGTCGCGGGTTCGAGTCCCGCTGGGAGCATTCATTTGTGTGATAAGTACTAATGTTTATACTCCAGTCATGGCCCATGGGTGTTTATATTTATAATATGTAGGTATTTAAAGTTATATATAGTGTATTATCTGGTATTCATAACACAAGCCCCGTGCTTACCATGGAACTAGATGGTGATGTGTGCTAATGTCCCAAAATATTTATTTATTATTGACGGTTAAGATAAAGGTCGCACCTTGGGGCAGTCGGCGGAGGCGCCGTTGCAGGTGGCCTCGCCCTCGCAGGCGGAGTGCGCGGCCTCGCGGCACACCACGCCGGGCGCCGCGAACACGCAGCCGGCGCAGCACGGAGAGTTCTTGTCGCTGCGCATATGAGTACATTATGTAGTACCGGTCTTATACTTTTGTTTTTGACCGACTTTAAAAAAGTAGGCCGTTTTCATTCTGATATATATTTTTAGTTTGTGTATTTCACTCGATATATTCGTCGATTCGTTATTAATTAGTCATAATTGTTTTTTTTTTTTTTTTTTAATTAATATTTTATTCCCTAACAAACGGTGATCTCGTAACAATTTAACACACACAACAGGTATAATTAAGTATCTTAAGTAATTTTAAATGTTAATCACCTGCAAACGGCTCCTTGATTTTTCCTGAGCTTACAATTTTTATCGCAGCACATATCATTATCTTCAGTGCCTGCAACACATAAGTTACAAAATTAATATTTTTAATCCCATCGAAAAAATAAATGAGATGATAACTTATGACTCGGATCAACATTTAGGATACCTTTTATTACAGGAAAACCGTTTACTTCCTCAGGAAAACATCACAACTGATTTTGGCGAGGCTTCCTTAGAAATTTATATGGCTAACGATGACTAAACCTTAAGAGATACATTAAAACAATGTGCTAGAAAATTTTAGGTTTTAAAAAATGCCTACAGAAAAGTCCCGATAGCATGTATTTATCCTCTAAGGTACACTCAAAAAAAAAACTATTTTTCTATCTAAAATGCATCTAGGGACGCACCCGAGCGAAACGAGGGTAAGTCACTAGTTCTATAATAATATACTAGGAAGAATGAAAAAAGTCTACAAGTTACAAAAATATTTAAGGAGTCTATTTCCATATAAGACTGAATACAATAAAATATATGATATAGAAGCTGACCGAGCAGGCCGGCGTCGCACTCCTCGCCGCCCTCGACGCGCAGGTTGCCGCAGAAGCTCTCCTCGGGCTCGGAGAAGCAGCGCCCGGACTTCGCCTGCAGCACCTTGCGGATGGAGCGCAGGCTGCACGGGGAGAACCGCTGTCGGGGCGTACGCCACGCGTTACATAACATATACGTACAATACAACCACTAGCTTTATGTTATAAACATTTATTCATCCACTTGAATTATATTCATTCATATTAATGGAAATATAGATAAAATCGATGGATAGTATAGTTCTGGAATATACTTGTAATAGTCATAAAACGAACGTGAGGTATTAAAATGGTGGTAGCAGTTAGCGGTGGGAGACCTTTAAGGGCGATCCACACTATGGTGCTGATCACAGTTCTATATGGGTCTGGTAAAGTAATTTTTATATAAGAAACGTTGCTGGGGTGTGGTTCGATCGAAACTTGATTCCTACTGATACTGTGAATGCACTCATTGTTACTTTTACAAAAATACTTGTATCAGAATGACATCGAACCGTTGGTGTAAACCTTGCACTAGTCTAGATCAGTCCTAATTGTTGAGTGTGACGGAGGCCATGTACCACTATGAAAGATCTTCCTAAGCTAATCTCCTTTACGTAGCCATCATCTCTCAAAAGAATGAAGATAATAAGGCAGAGGTAGCCCAGTGGTAACGCGCTCGCTTGCGAAACCGAGTGAAGCGCGTTCAAATCCCGGGTCTTGCACCTCTGATACATATTTTCATGTGCGAATTATTTCCAACATGATTACCACTTGTCTTAACGGTGAAGGAAAACATCGTGAGGAAACCTGCATGCTGAGAAAACCTAGCAAGTTTTCGAAAGTCATGATCAGTCCGCCAACCTGAACTTGGCCAGCGTGGTGGACTATGGGCTGAATACATCTCTCTAAAGGATGCCACTGGTGTACCAGGTTAGCAGCGTCTCGCGGGAGGTACCTTGTTGTTGACGTCGTAGCCGCTGACGCTGTAGGTGTACATGAGGTAGGAGCCGCCGTGGCTGGCGGCGGGCGAGCACTCCGCCATGTCGGGGTCGTGCTCGGAGCCCCAGTTGTGCCCGAACTCGTGCGCCGTCACGAGGTCCGCCTCGCGCGTGATCACGCGCTGCCCGTAGTGGTTGCGCGACGACGACAGCCCAGAGTTCAGGTACAGGGTGTACCCATTCTTGAAGTACTCTACAAATGTCGCCGTAGTCTTATTTATTTTCATAAAGTGAACGAAGGTATAAGTACCGTTTAATAAATACTTGGTTAACATTGTTATGAGTATATAAAATTAGTTATTACCTATATCACCGTTTATGGATATATCCCCATTATCACTTAAACTAGTAGTTATATATTAACGTATTAAAAACATGAAATATTTAATGAGATAAAATTCGTGGTAAAGTTGATTGTTAGAAATAATATAAAGAGAAAACTTATTATCGAGTATGTTAAAAACCTAACTTTTGACAAACGTAGGTATATCTATCTAATAGGAAGCTTTTATTTACACCATTATAAGTATATATATTTCATATGACATATATAATTTTTAACAATAACTGCTATAAATATCTTAAAAATATATGGAGTAAACTGAATAAAAAAATTACAAAAAACAAATGATGAAGTGTAAAATATATACATACATAATGAACATGCAAAGCGAACAAAAACAACATAGAATAACTCACATTCTGCACCAAAACAGCTGGGAACGAAACAAACTGAAACATATGTATGAATAAATATAAAAACGGGACAAACATATTTACTTAAACTGCAAAATAATAATATAGTTCTAGGTAGCTTAATTTCTATTTGATAACATGTTTTCGTTATAACTAAAAAAACAAATAACTAAAAAACTACGAAAAATTAATTTGTAAAATATATTATTGATCTATTTGAGGTTGCTATTCTATATTAATATTATAAAGAGGTAAAGTTTGTGAGCTTGTGAGATTGTGACGTTGTAGGGGGTAATTTCTGGTTCTACTGAACCGATTTTGAAAGTTCTTTTACCAATAGATAAGCTTATTTCTGAGTGTCATAGCTATATATTAACCCTAAGAATGAAAAGACTTTTTATGGTAGTCGGATTTGCAAAAGTCGGAGAAAAAACGGTCGAACGAAAACGTTTGTTACGAACGCTGCCTTAACGATGAGAGACAAATGATTATGTTCTAGAGAAAAGTTGTAGAGTTTAATAATGCCTACAAAAAAGTCAGCGAGAGCATGTAACTTTTATATTTAAGTCACAAAAAGTAGTTTTTTAAATTAAGAAATAATTTAAATCGGTAGGTCATGTTTATTGGTCATATTATCAACAATTATGTTATCAAAATAGGTAAATTTATCGTCTAAAATGTTGAACAGCGACCGTGTCGTAATCTATTAAGTGATATTTCTATAAGATAGTTTTGTCATATACTGCTTAAGCCAAAGGTCGAATAATAATTACCACATAAAATATTTATTTCAGTTAACTTATTAAATCCATAACTGTACTAAAAAAAAACTGAAACCTGTTTACTTTGAATTACATGTTGTCATATTTTTTATTCATCTTTATTATGTGTGATATACAATAGAATCGTTAAAAGCTGAATAAATTAGACATACTCACCTGGTGTACAAATCCCTCCCACAGAGTTCCTGCGCGGAGAGCCGACGTACGCCAACCCGAGAATACCGCCCTCAAACTTGAGGTCGGTAAACAGATGGGCTAAGCAGAAATCCTTGTGTGAATATTCCCGACTGAAAACCTATAAATATATTTTTTTTTTTTTTTTTATAATATTCAGAATTAGTGCTTGACTACGTTCCACCTGATGGTAAGTGGTAACGCAGTCGTAGATGGTAAGTCGCACTAACTCAGTAGCCACCTATTCACTCTTGCCTTGAAGACACCCATATTATAATCGGACGGAAACACCGACGCAGGCAGGTTGTTCCAATCCTTAGCCGTACGTATAATAAATGACGTAGCGAAACGCTTCGTGCGGACGGGTGGAATGTCCACGACATAAGGATGGAGACCAGCCGTTCGTCGGGTTGTCCGATGATGGAAAGGGGATGGGGGAATTAATTCATGTAGTTCCTGCGCACACTCTCCGAAATGTAACCTATAGAATACACAAAGGCTGGCAACCCTACGTCTGTGATCGAGGCTTTGTAAGTTAGCTTTTACCAGCGTAGGGTCACCTATAAGCCTTTGAGCACGCCTCTCAATCGAGTCCAAGGCTGACAGATGGCATTTCGCAGCACCAGCCCATATGTGGCTACAGTATTCCACACACGACCGGACTTGCGCTTTGTATAAACAAGAAGCTGTCCCGGCGTGAAATACTGTCGGACCTTTGCAAGGATGCCAACTTTCCTCGCAGCTGCATTAGCCTTAGACTCGATGAACCGCCCGTAGTTCATGTTGGGGCTGATATCCATCCCCAACAACTGCAGACGTTCAGTGTATTCCAAAGGCACATTCCGGAAAGTAGGAGTCAAGGTGAAAGGACTCCTTTTAGTGGTGAACAGGCACGCCTGTGTTTTGGTGGCATTGAAACTCACAAGATTGGCATCGCCCCAAGTGGAGACTGTCCTGAGTGTGAGATTCAACCGCTCTACCATGGCCTCTCTTTCGGACTGAATTTGATCTCTACTGGCCGAGGATTCGGCAGGTATCTCTCTACAATAGTGCTGTCGTCTGCGTACCCATAGATACCGGGTATAAGCAGATCGTTGATATGCAGCAGAAACAAGGTTGCAGAGAGAACAGACCCCTGAGGAACTCCTGAGTTGGTCTTTAAGGGTTGTGATGAACAACCATCAACCACAACTCTGAGTGATCGGTCGCTCAGGAAGTCTTTAATCCAGCCGATCAGGCCAGGAGATATGCCATAGGCTGAAAGCTTATTTATAAGGCTAGCGTGCCAGACCCTGTCAAAGGCCTTTGAGACATCGAGGGAGACGGCAATCGCCTCCCCGCCTCGGTCAATAGTTTCGCCAAAGGTGTGATTGGCATACACTAGAAGGTAGGGACCAAAAAGCTCTGCTGCCAGATGGTTGGGCAGAGAGCTTTGCGCCAAAATCTGGTGGAGAGTAAGACGATACAGCGTGAGCTGAAATTATGCTCCAACGTGTAGCCTCATGTAATTTTTTTTTTAATAGGAGAGTGAATAGGATGGAGAATGGCAGTTGAACGAGGCGCTGTACGAGCCTGGCGGTGATATTGATGATGTCACACGATGGAGCCACCCTGGGATTTTTCACAAATGGCGGGGCAGCCTTTCATGGGATATTCATTTATAACTACACTAGCGGCTCACCCTCGCTTCTCTCGGGTTTGTCGCTAGGTACGTTTTAAATAGATATAAATAGTTATTAACCAGCGTTAGCCATATAATTTTTTTTTGTTAATTCTATTGACATTAATATTTATACGATTCTAACGTCACTCAATTGCCATCAATGTTTTGCATTCCCGGAAACTCTCCACTAACACTTAAACTTTATGTTATGATATAAAAGTTCAAATTGACTTTTAAGTATTATTACGAATCTTTTGCATGGGAGTATAGAAAAGTATTGTTTTTAGACTTTTTCAGGCAATTTTTAAATTTTTTTCTCCGTAAGAACCATCCTGGTACTTCAAGGAATATTCTAAAAAAAGAATTAGCTAAATCGGTTCAGCTGCTCTCGAGATTTGCGCTTACCAACACATTCAGTGATTCATTTTTATATTATAAAATAATATGTAAGCCTTATTTTTCTATACTTAAATTAATTTCACTAAAACCGCGATTCAAATTAAAAAAATAATAAACATTACCCCCCATTAATAAATATTACACCCCAGTACTGTTACTTACATAAAACGTAAACAAAATAAATCCACGAAAAAATTCGAATACATAGTACCTATTATTTAATATGATAAAATATTCGCGTGAATCTAAAGAAGAAAAAGTGCTTGTATAAGTATTAAAAGCATAATTAAATAAAGTATAATTCAATTAATTTTGTCATAAATTCATTCAAAGTGAGCCTCGCCTCGAGCAGGTTGCGCACGTCCCACTTCTCGCGCACCATGTTGTAGTGCGCCTCGCCGCCGCGCACGCGCGTGGGCTCCGAGTGCACCAGGATCTTCTTTATCACGAACCCCATACCCTTGAACCCATCCGCGTCCTATGCGGTGAAGCAAATTAATACTTGAGACTTCTTTAAATATGTAATAAATAAATAAATTTGTTAGGACATTAACACATAGCACCATCTAGTTCCATGGTAAGCTACGAGGCTTGTGTTATGGATACCAGATAGTTTATACATTATACATATATAACTTTTAAATACATACATATTATAAATATAAACACCCATGACTGGAGTATAAACATTCGTGCTCAGCACACAAATGAATGCCCCCAGCGGGACTCGAATCCGCGACCGCTGGCGCAGCATTGTAGGGTCACTACAAGCTGAGCCAAACGTGTCGTCGATATGTAAGCAATAGCGGCATTGAAATCAATATGAATTATACCTTTTAAAAAACATGTTATGAAATTAATAGTCATTTTTAGTACTTATTGTTAGCATTTATTAATATAGAAAAATTGAAAATTAATTTGTTAGCACGCTCACCTGCCTGTCTTGCCACACCGTGTCATTGTATATCTTGTGAACTCGATCAATGAGACTGATCTAAAACAAGCAACAAATATACCTATTAAGAAAATTCCCAAAATTTATTTCCATAAAATTTATTCAGCCCTTTTTAACGTCCCGCTGCTGGACACGGACCTCCCTTCAATACGAGGGGGATCAGGCCATAGTCCACCACGCTGGCCAAATGCGGGTTGGCGGACTGATCATGTCTTTCAAAAACTTGCTAGGTTTTCTCAGACATGCAGATTTCCTCACGATGTTTTCCTTCACCATAAGACAAGTGGTAACCATGTTAAAAATAAAAATTCAATTTAGATAAAATACATGTAATTTCACAAAGTTTCTTATTATACAATGAACAAAATTATTTTAGTATGATAATTAATTAGATTATATTAAGATATAGATTTACATTAGATTCATTCTATGCTTTGTTGTTGCAAACTGATTTGGTAATAATATGTCCAAAAATACTTCCTCTTCCTTTATATTCATTTTTTAATTAATTACATAATTATTATATTTTTGTTAATCTTATAATAATGCTATTAATAATTATATACTTACTAAATAACTAATAGTTGTTTTCGTGTTGCTAGCTCCCATTTCCTGAAAGAATCTATAGTCGGCAACAAGGAGCAAGGGGCATCGCGTCTTTGTTGGAGTGTACTCATAATCGCTCTGTCTCTTAACTCTTCTGCCAGAATTACTATCTTGATTTTGACTCAAATATTTATTTTTTTCGCTTTGTTTTAGTTCAGACTCCAAATCTTCAGTGTAACCTTCTTCGTCATTATCTTCTAATTCTATAATTTTTAGAGTTTACACAAAATGAATTTAACAGTCTATAATAAACAAATTGTGGAAATCTATAAAAAAATGTCTATAATCCATACTTAATATTATAAATGTGAAATTGTTTGTTTGTCTTTCTTTTATGTCGAAACGGAGTGACGGATTGGCATGATTTTTGTACGGAGATAGTTGGGAGGGCTAGAGAGTGATATTAAAGAAATTTTTTACCGCGGGAGATTATCTCATTTCCACGAAAACACACGTTATAACAAAACCCAAAAAAAAATTACGATCAGAATTACTTGAAACTTGGTATTTTAATGCTCTTCAATACAATTAAATAAATAGGTGTTTTAGCATTTTTCAAAATTCATCCCATAAGAGGGTAACATAGGTGATGAAAGTTTGTTTAAAACCTACATATACCTTACTAAGGTACCAGGTAGGTATCAGGTAGGTAAGAATAATAAATAAAACAATACATATATCAGATTTCTTGCACGAGCGAAGCCGCGGGTTCTGCTAGTGGTTTATAAATTATTTCTTAAACATTTTTTCCAAAATACAAAGAATAACTGTTGCTATATCTTTTTTACCGAGTTTTTTTTGTTTTTATTAATAACTAGGAACTCACCCTCGCTCCGCTCAGGTTCGTCCCTACTTACGTTTTAACGTTTAGTATAGATTTCTCAGAGATGAGATATTTTCCCGCAGTAAAAAGTATCCTATATGTTGACCCGGATAACCAGCCATCATCATACCAAATTTCATTAAAATCTGTCAGTGGATTTCTCTTGATGCGGTCACAGTCAGACAGACAAAAATTTTAAAAACTATAGATTCTGCCTCTGTATCGATAATAATGACTATTTCAATAAGATTTTCCAAAAAATACTTATTTTATGTAAATTCAAATCTGATTTGATTTGACTCACTTAGATTTTTATTATTAATAGATAGAAGTTTACTATACACTTTACATATACACTTTTACTACTTTTATACTTTTTTACTATACATATTTGTACTATACACATACATCATCTTATATCTATTACAAATACTTGAAATTCTTATATTACGTTTTAAGCATCTACATGCAACATGGTTTACCTTCGCCTTCCTTAACATATCCACAAACCCTTGGTTTTTCTTCTCCTGTCCCGGACCAACTGAATTTAATATCTGACGATCTGTACGTGATCATGTTTTTGTCATTAAGATGTGGCAAATGGCGCCATGACGGCTGAAATATAAGTAGTAAAATTAGGTAGATACATACGTGTAAATAAAGAGAGCATTTGTATTTTCTTTCACAATCGAGGCATTCAATGGTACTTATGGTAAAAGGTGGAACTAGCTTCGATATAAACAAACTAGCGAATCACTCTCGCTTTGCTCGGGTTCGTACCTAGGATGATTTCCCATACAAACTTTCATCCCCACTTTCACCTCCTTCCCTTAAGGGATGATTTCCGAAATAAAAACTATCTTATGTCCTTCCCAAGGTCTCAAACTATCTTCTTACCAAATTTCATCTAAATCGGTTTAGTAGTTTCGGAGCCTATTCGGTACAAACAAAACAAAAAATCAAATCTTTCCTCTTTATAATATTCGTATAGATATAGATAGTATAGATAAATAAATATTCAACGCTCAGCGATTCCGCACCCGGTTATCTTGCATTAGTGTTAAACACACTATTACATACTATAAATTTCTTACTCCTTTACGCTAAAGCGGTTGGATGGATTTGGATGAACTTTAGTATGCAGTTAGATGACGACCTTGCACCTATTAATGTATCCAAGTGAAGCAACAGTAGGTCACTAGTAAAAAATTACACGAGTATTTCTGTATAAAGTGACTCTAATCTCGCGGCCTAATAGAGACTAATATTTAATACGCTATGACTGGCAGCCGTCATTTCAATAATTGTAGAATTGACTGGACTGAGAGCAAACGCGGATCCAGGGGGACCCCCCCCCCCCCCTCAAGCCAAATATACTTTTTTGAGAAGTTTGAAGTCTAAGAAAAGAAGGAATAATACATTTTTTTGAATACCTAATTCGAAACAAATTAAGTTTTTATTCGTTATTAACTTTTTCTTTAATTTAAATAGCGCTATACAAATAGTCCGATCGCGATGTGCTACACAATAAATTAAAACCGGAAGTTTTATGTTTTTAAGTCTTGATTATTTTTTTTAAAAGTCATTGTTTTTAAAAATATTTCATGTGCAGATTTTGCTAAGTTACTATTTTATTATATGTACATTTCAGGATCTAACCCCTCTCACCCTCCCCCCCCCCTCCCCTCTCCTCTCCCCAATTTAAATCTAGATCTGCGCCTGGTCTCAATTGTTTTTAAAAAAATTTCATGTACAGATTTTGCTAAGTTACTGTTTTATTATTATATGTATAATTCAGCCTATGACCCCCCCCCCCCAACTTTAACTCTGGATCCGCGCGTGACTGAGAGTAGGCAGATTAGCAAGTGTACTTGTGTATGCACACTTGCGCATTTGAGTACAAAAATATCTCCTTAGCAGATAGCTAGTCTCAATGAGATTGGCCACTGCGACCGAAATTGTTGACATTATTATTATGTACCACACCTAGAAACATTATTCTATTTTAACACAAAACTAAATCATTGCTCATTTTTACCTCTATGTGATAAGTTTCATCAGGTGTATGGATTATACCAGTGATTACTCCATCCTCTATATGCATCTTCACATCTGAAGACTTCTCACCAAAGACTCTTCCAGTGTAGAAGTTATCATAATCTAAATAAAGCAATTAGATCCTAAGTTATTTATATACAACTATACTGCTATATGTTTTATTCCTATAATTTTCTGTTGATGGACTATTGCTGATCCCTGTAGCACATCTAAGTCTACATACACATAAAAAAACGAAATTAAAGCAATGTTGTTAGAACTCAATAATTAGTTTAAAATTTTAGTTTCTTCTAAACTTTTGATGTTTTTCTAAGTACCTAAATAAATATTTTTGCTTTTCTATGCTAAGTAACTCAAAAACTAGTGCTGATAAAAAATCTACTTGTATATTTGAAATATGAATAAAATATTTTTTTGGTTGACCTCACTTTCATAAAGTACCTACTTACACTTAAATAAAAAATTTTTAACAAAAAAATAAAAACCGCCTTCAAACAAAAGCACTAAAAAGTAAAAAATTACTGATTGGTAGTTTTCATTCACTGTACATACCTAATCAAATATTTTCGAAGTTGTGTGCTTTGCTTTGTATCGGCTGGCACCAACTTTGAAATTTGGTTAAAAAGTTTGTATTTTTCCCTTTTTAGTGTAGACAGTAGTAGCAAAGTAAGGATTATAACGTGTTAGGCTTGTCAAATCAAACAAAATAAGCCCAAACTCAAAGTATCTACTATTAGCCGTTGAAGAGTTCCACCTATCCACCTTCTGGCCTTGCCATCAGATCAGCTCAACAATACCGAACCACTGTACTATCAACGGAAATAGAAATACTTGCAAAGTTTCAAGTCAATATGACAATTAGAAGTAGGTTAAATTCATCATTAGCTATTTTTCCACCCTTGGGGTGGTATTTTTTTTTTGAAATTTAAATGGGACAATTTGGAAGTATACACTTTCAAACAAAACAAAAATTGTCAAAATTCGGTTAATAAATGACGGAGTTCTGAGGTAACAAACATAAAAAAAAATACAGCCGAATTGAGAACCTCTTCCTTTTTGAGGAAGTCAGTTGAAAATACTAGAAGTATCAGCTTTTGATAATGTTCACGCTGTAAATTGACAATACATACTAGAGATGTGGCGGATCATAAAGAATAAAGAAGAAAAGCACAAGGTGTGGGACTCACCGGCAAAGCCAGTACTATCCAATAAAACCCAACAAAACCTTCCTTCCTTCTTAATGGGGCGTCGCAGGATCGCTTACGCATTCAACTACGACGCCACGACGGCAGGTCTGCCGAAGCAGACCATAACAACCATGGGGTTGCTCCAAGGTCCACTCTGCTATCAGAGAAGTACCAAGAGCAACCTGCATGGTACACCGCCCACCGAAGAGGGCCACCTTCCACCAATGTGGGCCACCGCCCTGTGCGTTTTTTGGCTTCGCGCTTGGCTGGATTGCCGGGCACTACTGAGCTCCCCAACACGAACAGGTGAACGCAAGTTGGGGGGTTGCAATTTTAAGCCATGCACTTCAATAGTTTAACCATAAATTATTTTGTAATTTTTTATGCTAGTTACTTTCCAGAAAAATTTAAACTCCTCATCGAACACAAAGAAAGTTCATAAACCCTTATTGAAGCTTTGATTTTATTTACATATTATATAGTGCCTATTAACATTGTACTATTGTTTACTAAAATTGTTGTTATTTTGACGATTTAAATCATTACATTTTTGAATTCTTTAGTGCTATATCACAATTTTTTATAGATTTTTTTTTAATTTGTATTTATGTACTTATATTTCCATCCCCTCCATTTTTAACAGACAGCTTATATCTACCATATATGTCATGGTTTTGTAAGAATTGTAATATTTTAATACTTTTCATTTTTAGTTTGATATACATATTTACATATTGTTAGGTTTAAACCTTCAACTTTCTTATTTCCTTATTTATCTAGCTTTACATTTAAACATTTTAGATGTGTTTCAGTTGAGAAGAACTTTAGCTCCTATAGGTACAAATAGATTTAAAAAACAATGCATGAACAAATTTTTATATCAACTATGTAATTTAGAAACTTACCTATATGCACAACCGTTTTATTTCCATTGGCATCTACATTATATGCCTTAAAGTTTGAGTGAAGGACTGTGTTATGAGGATGTAGGATTAGCCTAAAATCTTTGCCAAGTGTTTGGAAGTGTAGCTCTTTGATGGTGTTAAAAGGGTGGTTTGATAACTTAGCACCACGTTTTACAACATGGTGAGTGAATTTTGAAACATGAAGTGTTTCAAAATATTTTAAATTTTTATGTATAGAACCTAAAATTTAAAAAAATATTTTAAAATTGTTAATAAAAACCTAAACATATATTTTATATTCTAATAAAAAACACTCACAATCCGCCAGATAAACAAGAAACAATATTAATATAGTAGCTGTTATTAAATGTCCTAATATCATTGTAACTATTTTATTCGCGACATCAATTAAAATTTAAATATCATAAATAGAATATTGGTTTTAAAGAACTGAGTAGGATTTGTGATTTATTTTTCATCCTTCCGTGACAAATGACAAATGACAACTAAAATCTCAATTTGGCAGTCCTACTGAGTGTATAATAGTAGTCTATGGTTCTACTAATGTGTCCATAAATCACTACACAAAAATAAATCGTTTTAAATCAAAATAGCATTGTAAAAAAATAATACAGTCGTTTTTATTAAATGGGGTAGAAATTTGCCTTTTTCTCCCGCCAGATGTCGCAATCACTATGGCCGTCAGTATTGTGTAAAGCTCTACTGCATGGACGAAGTCTTTTTTTTTATTTTATTTAAAATTTAATTAAAATAACAATCATCGTGCCGCTTGGCAAAAGCTGGCGGTCCTTATGCCTTGTTTGTTTTTCTGTGTGCCTTAAAAGAAATAAATGAAGTTAATGATCTTGGTGTTATAATAGTTTCTAAAATGAAATTTTTAAGCCATATCAATAAAACTATCCGTACATGTTTTAAGATGCTCAATTTTATCTATCGTAATACAAGAAAATTTAAATCTGTATATAGTTTAAGTCCCACCAAAAAACATTTTCATGTAAAAAGTGGCCAAGACGAGACCATTATGGCTTGCACTGTCAAAAAGTTAACAGATCTCATGTAGAGCAAGCTTCTAGCCCTACATGAAATCTATAATTACCCGCTTTTCGGGTAATTTACCAGCCAATTGGCAGCGCTGGCCCTAACTCTACAAGCTTTGACTCCACAAACTGTTCACCTTAGTCAAAATATGTAGCTTGGCCGTTTCACTACCGTCAGCTGAACTGTTCATTACCTTTTTGTTACGCATAGTTCTTGTAGTAACGATAATTTACAATATTTTTTCAGATTCAGAGGTGCCTTTTTTCAAGAGCAAGGGGGCAACAGGCGTTCGCGCTGTATTGACTTCATCTATCAATCACAGCGGGTACACATTAGGCGTTTTGCACGCGCTCCTCCCCTAATTTAAAGGATGGAGGATGATTTATTAAAATCCTAAAATAGATATTTTATTATTTATAACAACGAGTCTCTATATTAATTTTCAAACTTCTAGCATATAAATTTGCGGAAGTCTCATACAAACTTCCATCTCCTAGTTTAAGGGGTTGGTGGGTAGAGTTCCATTTTTTTTTGTTCTTTATGTAATAATAGGTATTAGCTCATACCAAATTTCAGCTTTCTAGGACTTCAGAAAGTACCCTAAGAATTTTGAGTAGTTATGTAGTTTAGTATCCCTACTATCAAACCGATATTCATAGAATTGAAAAAAAATCTAAGAAAATCTACGTCTACACTAGCTTACACTGCGAGTTCTGTACCAAACAGACAAAATTTTACGTACGAGGGCAGGTTAAACCTCTTTACCCCCCAACGTGCGTTCATCTTGTCGTGGTGGGGGGGCTCAGTAGTGCCCGGCAATCCAACCGGGCGCGAAGCCAAGAAACGCACAGGGTGGTGATCCTGTGACGCCCCATTAAGACGGGGAAGGTTTTGTTGGGTTTTAGTGGGTAGTACTGGCTTTATGCCTATGCCACACCTCGGGCGTGAATGCATTTCCCAACGTTAAAAAAAAAAGGTTTAATCTCTTTCACAAAAGTCTCATTTTCAACAAGAACAACAACTTCTTGGGTTAATGTTTCTTTATAAAATACATACTAGCGACTCAACCTCGCTTCGCTCGGGTTCGTCCCTAGCTTGCTTCCCAATAGAATCTTTCATCACCATATTCACCCCCTTAAGGGATGATTTTTCCCAGGGTCTCGAAACTATCTTCTTTCCAAATTTCATCTAAATCGGTTCAGAAGATCCAGAGATTACCCCCTACAACGTCACGAACTCTCAAACTTTAACTCTTTACAATATTAGTATAGATTGAATAACTGTGTAGACTCGCCTAACATAATATCTAAAGTTGGACGATTAAATAGGTAATTAATTCACTTCATTAATCTTCATTAATCAATTAATCAACCATTTTATATTAATTTATGACAAAATAAATTCGGACAAAACTCACTTTACAAAATTTTAATAAACTATAATGAAGTTACTCGCAAGTATCCCTATATATATATATATAGATATATTTTCAAATATAATTTCCACAACATTCCTATACCTGCTCATTACGTCTACACTAAAAATGGAAAAATAAAAACTTAAACCGACTTCTGACCGATCAAAATTTAAAAAATATCTAAAGGGGGTTTTCATTTAGAATACACACCTAATCAGACATTTTCGAAGTCGGTGCCAGCCGGTGCAAAGCAAATCTAATATATTTCGATACATAAAATACATCACAAATTGATGTATGTATAATATTTTAACTATAATTAGAGTTCATATCTTAAAATAGTGCATAGACCTGGAATAACACAAGCTAGATAGCTATAGGTAAGTTGCTAATTTAAGTAAACTAGAGTTCGCCGAGTGGTCGAACCATAATTATTATTGATTTTTTTATTTCTAAAACTAAAGCTCGTCAATAGCTTTTCAACTAAAAGAAAAAAACTTTTTAACAAAAAAATAAAAACCGACTTCAAACAAAAGCACTAAAAAGTGAAAAATAACTGATTGGTAGTTTTCATTTACTATACATACCTAATCAAATATTTTCGAAGTCGGTGTGCTTTGGCTAAGTAATTAAAGCCTACCTATTAAATACATACCTAATCAAATATTTTTGAAATCGGTCCCAGCCCATACAAAGCAAAGCACACCGACTTCGAAAATATTTGATTAGGTATGTATAGTAAATGAAAACTACCAATCAGTTATTTTTCACTTTTTAGTGCTTTTGTTTGAAGTCGGTTTTTATTTTTTTGTTAAAAAGTTTTTATTTTTCCCTTTTTAGTGTAGACAGTAGTATCAAAGTAAGGATTCTAACGTGTTAGGCTTGTCAAATCAAACAAAATAAGCCCAAACTCAAAGTATCTACTATTAGCCGTTAAAGAGTTCCACCTATCCACCTTCTGGCCTTGCCATCAGATCAGGTCAACAACACCGAACCACTGTACTATCGACGGAAATAGAAATACTTGCAAAGTTTCAAGTCAATATGACAATTAGAAGTAGGTTAAATTCATCATTAGTTGTTTTACCACCCTTAGGGGTGGTATTTTTTTTTGAAATTTAAATGGGACCAATCTGGAAGTATACCCTTTCAAACAAAACAAAAATTGTCCAAATCGGTTAATAAATGACGGAGTTCTGAGGTAACAAACATAAAAAAAAAAAAAAAACACAGTCGAATTGAGAACCTCCTCCTTTTTGAAGTCGGTTGAAAATAAACAGATCAGTTCACACTTCACAAACAAAATGTTTATTCTAATTTTTAATTAATTTAATGTATTTCTCATCTATACCTACATATAATAAAATTTTAACTAAACCGAATCTGTACAATAAATATTTTTTTGGAAAATCATAATGAAATAAACATTATTATCGATACAGAGGCCGAATCTATAGTTTTTAGAATTTTTGTCTGTCTGTTATTGTTACCGCATCACAGAAAAACTACTGGAGAGATTTTGATGTTTGATATTCTGATAGCTGGCTATCTGGGTCGACATAAAAGATACTTTTTACCGCGGGAAAATGTCTCATTTCTGAGAAAAAATACAAAAACTGCAATGTAAGAGTATATTAATATGTAAAACCTAAAAATTTGGTTTTTGTCACCTAAACGTGCGTGGAGTCGCGGGCAAAGCTAGTATAGATATAAAAGCTTTTGACCGCGACCCTACTCGAGTCTTTCTGTAGTATATCTAATATATGTAGCAATATACTCTATGTATATCTATACATATAATAAAATTGTAACTAAGTCGAATCTGTACATTAAATATTTTTTGGAAAATCTAATTGAAATAGGCATTATTATCGATACAGTCAGAATCTATAATTTTTAAAAATTTTGTGTCAGTGTTACCGCATCACGAGAAAACCACTGGACAGATTTTGATGAAATTTGGTATGATGATAGCTGGATATCCGGGTCAACATATAGGATACTTTTTACCGCGGGAAAATGCCTTATATCTGAGAAAAAAATCAAAAACTGCATTGTAAGAGTATACTAATATGTAAAACCTAAGAATTTGGTTTTCGGTAATCTGAATGCGGGCGGAGACGCGGACATTCCTATTATACATATTCCTACATTCGGATCGTAATATGCTAGATGTATGATACGCTAATCTCAACTTTAGGGAATTTTACAAGGCTAAGATAGCAAAGATAGAATTACATACTTGTAAATATAAATAAAATGTGGTAATCAAAATTTAAAAAACTAAATTTTAAATCAAACTGTTATAAATGTGAGTTAGTATGTGTATGTTTGTTATTTCATGCAGAAATGATTAAACCGATTTAGATGAAATTTATTTCTGTGCATAGACTATAGTCTATGCACAGAAGGTTATAACCTGGTATAACAAATAGACAGCACTTACAGACGCACACAAGTGAACAGAGGTCTAAGTCGCTAGTAAAAAATATTGCAGTGATTTTGGAATTAAACTATTTTTACAGATTAAGAATTTTTATTTCAGAAGATAAATTAAAATTTTAAGAGATCTTATGAGCCGCCTCTCAGTCTTAGTACAAGATGCAAAGTAGATTCTTTCTGAATGTTATAGTCAGACAAAGTACGTCCATCCTCAAGCTGTTTACCAGCAAAGATAAGTCTCTGCTGGTCTGGGGGAATGCCTTCTTTGTCTTGGATTTTCGCTTTCACGTTTTCAATCGTGTCAGAAGCTTCAACTTCTAATGTGATAGTCTTGCCTGTCAGTGTCTTCACAAATATCTGCATACCACCTCTGAGACGGAGAACCAAGTGCAAGGTAGATTCTTTCTGAATGTTGTAATCTGACAGAGTGCGTCCATCCTCCAGCTGCTTGCCAGCAAAGATAAGTCTCTGCTGGTCTGGGGGAATGCCTTCTTTGTCCTGGATTTTCGCCTTCACGTTTTCAATCGTGTCAGAAGCTTCAACTTCTAATGTTATGGTCTTGCCAGTCAGTGTCTTCACAAATATTTGCATACCACCTCTAAGACGGAGCACTAAGTGCAAGGTGGATTCTTTCTGAATGTTATAGTCTGACAGAGTGCGTCCATCCTCCAGCTGCTTGCCAGCAAAAATAAGTCTCTGCTGGTCTGGGGGAATACCTTCCTTGTCCTGGATCTTTGCCTTGACGTTTTCAATGGTGTCAGAAGCTTCAACTTCTAATGTGATAGTCTTGCCTGTTAGTGTCTTTACGAAAATCTGCATACCACCTCTCAGACGGAGCACCAAGTGCAAGGTGGATTCTTTCTGAATGTTATAGTCTGACAGAGTGCGTCCATCCTCCAGCTGCTTGCCAGCAAAAATAAGTCTCTGCTGGTCTGGGGGAATACCTTCCTTGTCCTGGATCTTTGCCTTGACGTTTTCAATCGTGTCAGAAGCTTCAACTTCTAATGTGATAGTCTTGCCTGTCAGTGTCTTCACAAATATCTGCATACCACCTCTGAGACGGAGCACCAAGTGCAAGGTGGATTCTTTCTGAATGTTATAGTCTGACAGAGTGCGTCCATCTTCCAGCTGCTTGCCGGCAAAGATAAGTCTCTGCTGGTCTGGGGGAATGCCTTCCTTGTCCTGGATCTTCGCCTTCACGTTTTCAATGGTGTCTGAAGGTTCAACTTCTAATGTAATAGTCTTGCCTGTCAGTGTCTTCACAAATATCTGCATACCACCTCTAAGACGGAGCACCAAGTGCAAGGTGGATTCTTTCTGAATGTTGTAGTCTGACAAAGTGCGTCCATCCTCCAGCTGCTTGCCAGCAAAAATAAGTCTCTGCTGGTCTGGGGGAATACCTTCCTTGTCCTGGATTTTCGCCTTCACATTTTCAATGGTGTCTGAAGGTTCAACTTCTAATGTGATAGTCTTGCCCGTCAGCGTCTTCACAAAAATCTGCATACCACCTCTGAGACGGAGCACCAAGTGTAAGGTGGATTCTTTCTGAATGTTATAGTCTGACAGAGTGCGTCCATCCTCCAGCTGCTTGCCGGCAAAAATAAGTCTCTGCTGGTCTGGGGGAATACCTTCCTTGTCCTGGATCTTCGCCTTGACGTTTTCAATGGTGTCTGAAGGTTCAACTTCTAATGTGATAGTCTTGCCTGTCAGTGTCTTCACAAATATCTGCATACCACCTCTGAGACGGAGCACCAAGTGCAAGGTGGATTCTTTCTGAATGTTATAGTCTGACAGAGTGCGTCCATCCTCCAGCTGCTTGCCGGCAAAGATAAGTCTCTGCTGGTCTGGGGGTATGCCTTCCTTGTCCTGGATCTTCGCCTTGACGTTTTCAATGGTGTCTGAAGGTTCAACTTCTAATGTGATAGTCTTGCCTGTCAGTGTCTTCACAAATATCTGCATACCACCTCTGAGACGGAGCACCAAGTGCAAGGTGGATTCTTTCTGAATGTTATAGTCTGACAGAGTGCGTCCATCCTCCAGCTGCTTGCCGGCAAAGATAAGTCTCTGCTGGTCTGGGGGTATGCCTTCCTTGTCCTGAATTTTTGCTTTTACATTTTCAATTGTATCAGAGGGCTCAACCTCCAAGGTTATAGTTTTTCCAGTCAAAGTCTTTACAAATATTTGCATGATGAATCTGTAACAAAGGATTTTTTTTATTATTAACAATGAGCTTACAAAATTTTCATAGGTATAATAAATAATGTCGGTTTAGTACACTAAAACCAACCACATTTTTATTTTCTAATGTAAATTGTAAAATAAGTTATTTTTAGGTGCAGAAGTTTTTATATGCACAAAAAAATAATCATAAACTACAATATTGAAAATTTATTCTTATAAATCCCAATGATATTTAAGTTAAGTTTTTATGTGTAAAAAAAGGAAAACCGCTCCAACCTACGCAGCTAAAAATGCATTTTAGAGAATAATAAGTACTGCGTCACAATAAAACCAGATAATTCTAACCTATCGAACGATAAAGAAATCTATATAACTTGATAAGTTAGAATTATTGTCTTTATAGAAATATTTAAAATAATCGAAGACCGCAGTCGCAATAAAGGTAATACCTGGGTATCACACACCAACAATAGTCGGACAAATAGACAGTAGACCTAGACACACCTATTAAAAAAATAGTAGGAAAGGGTCACTTTCGCTTAAAATATATTTACTTAAATTAATTATTATTAGCTTAAGTTTTTATAAAGCATTATTTATTATATTAAGACTTGTCGAATCATGATCCTTATATTATAATTTTAAATTTATACCTTAACAAGATGGCGATTGGCGATGATGTTTAATACGCATGAATTATCATCTTTTAGGATAAAATAAGAGTACAACGTAATAATTCGTTATTTTAGAATATAGCTTACCGATTATTTAGTTAAAAACTTAATTCCAAAATCTCCTTTATATTCAACTTTAGATTAATAACGATAAACGATCCACGAATCACTTCCTTCTTATTGTAAATTTTTCTTTGAAATGACTTGCGCAAATGGTGGTTGATTATTTATATACACGCAACTACAGCGATCAATATTTTGACTACTGCGTACGAACTACGAACGAAGTTCACCGATATTTAGCTCTGTCTCTTTCTCAAGCTTAGAAAATAACGCGATAGCAATATATTTTATTCTAGAATGTCCGCAAAATGACGTAGCTTTTAATGCGACGTAGAAACTAGAAATTACAAGAAAACACAAAACGATATTATATTAGTCATTCTTATTTCATATAAAGAATTAACCTACATAATAGCTTACTTCTTTGCATTTTGCAATGTGATGAAATATTAATATTTCTTTGTTTAAACTTTAATTGCTATTGGCTAATAACTGCCATTACTATATGTAAATGCATTTTAATTATAAGAGTAGATATGTTTTCATTATTAAAGAGAGGATATTCTACTTTTATTAAGGAGACGACGACCATATTATCTTTATCGATATATATAATAAAACTGTAGAGGTCGAACGTCTGTACCTCAGTCTTCAGACCAATAATAAAGTATTTTTTTGGTCTGAGGTACATAGAAAAAAAATGCCAAAAAACGAGTCATGACTGAGACCGACCTACACGGGTCACCGAGACATGGGTGTTAGAAGATAAATAGAAAAATCCAGATGTTTTCAATTTTTTTGTTTCTCTGTCCGTTTGTTTGTCTGTTTGTACGGACTAGTTTCCGAAACTGTTAAACCGATTTACGATTTAAATGAAATTTTGCATGGTGGACGATGGTACCTACCTTATATCCCCGGTCAAGATTTTAGATACTTTTCATACAGGAAAATTAAAGAGTTCCCGTGGGATAGTTAAAAAACTATAGTAACTTATACAGCTTAATACACAACAACTTATACACCTTACTCAGTAAAATTTGGCATGCTGATACCTTATATTGGCGGCCAAACAACAGGTTACTTTTTATCCCGGAAAAATGAACGGTTCCCGTGGGATAGACCTGTTTGTACTTTTCTAGAGGCAAACCCAAGCGAAGCGACAATGAGCCGCTAGCCACTTTTAAAAGAGGCAACCTAGGTAAGAGGTCAACGACCAGGCAAATATATCTATAATGATTAATGTGTGATCTATTTTAATATTATAAAGGGGCTGAGTTTGTTTGTTTGAACGCGCTAATGTCAGGAACTACTAATCCGATTTAAAAAAATCTTTTTGCATTAGATAGCCTGTTTATTCGGAAGACCATAGGCTATAAATACCGATAAATGTACTGATATGAGGTTCCCGTGGGACAGATTTATTTTTGTCTAGGCACGAACTCGAAATAAAGCGAGGGCGAGTCGCTAGTAATATATAAAGCTTTTAGCTGAAAAGCATTGAAAATCATTTTTACGCAGCTGCGGCGAAACCCCAAGGAGGGCTATGTATTTGATCTGTATGTATGTATGTCCGAGTCCGACCCTATGGTCCCTCGTATCATATTTACTGAACGACTTAACCGATTTTAATAACTCATATTATGTCGTTAGATTCGTGTCTTCAAAGAGATTTTCTCTCCCAAGCCTATCGATTGTGGTATGAAAATGAATGCTTGTAAAAGGCGATCACAAAAATATAACAAATTATGTTTAATAATAATTTAAGATAACAAATTGTTAAATTAATGTATGACCGAAACTTCAATAGTACAGTCAGTGCAATTAAATTAAAAAACAGTCTAACCTTAACATCCAAAGTAAGTCTCCCTCTAGCACCAAATTGTTCTATACAGTCCACATATTGTTTGGTAAAAAATTACACCATTCTGAGCGAAGGGTTTGGGGGGAATGGGTTTATAAGTTGGTAAATTAGTAGTTTCACCTGTTTTTCTTAAAAATTTCAAAAACTATTCGGTGTCATATACAAAAATAATCTACAATAAATTGTGAACAAAAATGGTTCCATTCAAAATCTTGCTAAAGTGAATGGTTCCGGAGTTACAGAGGATGTAAAAGTAGCAATTTTTCGTATTTATAAAATTTTTTTGGAAAAAATTAGTCATTATTAAGGAAACTTATACATTTATTAACTTATATATATACTTATTAATAGTTTCCTGTTCCTATGGACTCCAAAACAGCTGGAGCGATTTTGATGAAATTTTCAGGTAATTTTCAGATTAGTCCAGCGGTGATCCTGTAAATTTTGTTAGCGATCGGTAGTTTGGACGCGGGCGAACCCTCGGGTACTGCTAGTAAGTCTATAAAATGAGTAAGATGAATACAATAGTGTTTAACTAGCATGCACGCTTAGCAGTAAGCTTGTGATGAAAAAATCTTTTCATTATATTATTTTAAAACACACTTAAATCATACAATTTTCAAGCCCCACTTGACACTTCTTATCTATATTCCATGACAAACATCAAGATAATTCTCTATCAGATAAACAATGAAATAATAAAAAGAGTAATTACAATAAATATTTAAATTTATTTAAATCTACAAACATTGAAATCATCTACATATTTACACAAACATTTCATTTCTACAGAAAAGTTATTTTGTTTCCTCTATATTTTGCTCCCATGGTCTAGGTCCCCTTTTATTTTCCCAATTGTCAATATCTAGACTTTTAATTTCTTCATATGCTTCTTCTAAAGTAACATTTCTCTTTCTATGTAGACCCATTTTTTCAGCTTCATCCTTGGTCACACCTTTAACATTCGAAAATTGATATCTGAAAAAGTACAAAAATTATCCATTAATTTTAATCCATATATCTTTATTTACAAAATAAACTTGGACTTGGTCAGACAAATGAGTCTTACTCATGTCTGTTGGATACTATTCTTCTATTTTCATTCATATTGAGACAATGAATAAAGAGGTGTTAAAACTTTTCAATGGTTTCTCTTGCAAATACCAAATTCATAATAAATACAAAAGTAAACTAAAGATTTTGTACAACTAAGTAATTATGTGTAATATATTCAAATGATTTTTTTTATTCATTCATTTATTTCACAGACAAACTGACCGATTTGATATTTCTATAGAGGCCCAAGAGTGACACAGACTTTTTATTCAAGATAAAAATGAAATGAAAACTGAAAAGTGACTACCAAAAGATATATGTAAGAATACATACATAACAATATATATTAATGTTTTTGATTTAACTTGAAATTTGTCATAATTGATAATTATTAAGTACAATCAGGTGCAGATAATGGTGCCTCATCCAAGAAGCTATAAAAATACTATTTGTTGTAAGTATACCTTATCTGTGTCCATTCTCGTAATCCAAATGATCCTCCTATGATAAATATAACAAATGGCAAACCGTATTTAATTGATTTTGTATTACTATACGCTCTCCATTTCTTTTTCATATTTTCTAAAGGTAAATATTTTTTTTCTTGGCCTAAAGACATTATGAATTAACTATATAGAACAAAGCGAAAGTTCTTCCATATATTGCTTTAAGATTTAATTTCTAATTTTGTCAAATATTATCACTTTGAAGTTAAAACAGCTGTATAAAATATATATATGTTATATTTTTAGTGTGAGTTGTGACATAAAAGCATGGATGACATAAAAGCTATAATCATAATGGTAAGCATGGATGATGGTAAACATCACAGATCAAAGAACTAGACATAATAGTACAGATTAAGGATTATTTCACGTAGTAAATTAATTTCACTCTATGGTTAAAACGATAGATAATCAGAAGTTAGGATAAAGATGGAGTAAACAGTAATAAATAATATAACGTAAAATTTTAAACATAATCCTTTTAATGTCATTTAGGAATCAAGCCGTTGCGCGTTGACACTTGACATAAGTTTAGTAAAAAGCAATGCAGGATGAAGAAAGTCAAAACTTTAAGAAAGTTATATGACAAGAATCATGGATGACAAATAAAAACAAGAATCGTTGCTTTATTGGACAAGCTGTAGTCAATATTTCTCTTTTAAAGCTGTTATCCATGTTTTAAAGTAGGTATTAAACATTTCATATTTTGCCAATATCCACAGGTTATCCAAATCTATCTTTATCCTTTAAGAGAGGCGACTCGATTCGAGTCGTATTTATTCCTTGTGCGTGATTTCAGTCGAATCGAATCGCTCATTTATCGCAACTCGTCAACAAAGTAGGTCGTGAATGCGCTTCGATCTTCTTAACTCTAAAATATAGTATAAACCTATATAGATAGATAAAATTGAAATGTCTGTTTGTAATCCGAAAATAATAGTTTTTTACTAAATGAACATAAAACTTTATACGGTACATATAAGGAAAACAATTTTTTTAATTTTTTATCTGTCTGTTCCACCTAATCTTCTAAACAGCTGGACAGATTTAGACGGGACTTTCACTGGCAAATAGTTGATGTTATAAGTAGTAACTTAATCTACTTTTATTTTAGAAAAAGAATAATGGTTCCGCTAACAAATTAAAACGTACTTAGAGACGAACTCGAACGAAGCAAAGGTAAATCTTTAGTATACAGTATAACAGTATAGTTATATAATAAAATATAATATAACAGTTAATTATTGTTTCTTTTCACGATATATAAGTACTCTTTAAATAAAATACAAAAAAAAAACTTTTCACGAAATTTGGTGAAAACTTACCTTTTTATGTTCCAAATATACTGTAATTTTTTTCATTTAAAATCTTTATTTTTTTACCTTATTTTGACTTAATATCAAAAAAGCATCCTAATTTCCAATCGCAAATTCTCGCGTCAAAATAAATGCTTTCTTTTAAAAAAAGTCGGTGAGCTTTTGGTTCGCTGAAAACTCTACTTTCTGATGTTATAAAATAATACATTATTATGGTAAATTTTCTCACAAAATGCAATTAATAAAGTTAATATTTAATAAGACATCTACTATATTTTAAGAAAGTTGTAGAATCTTCTTTGAATTATTTAAAGCGTATATGCTATTTATTGCTATCTTAAGATAACTTATGTACCCGAGTGACCTATGGAAAATTTTAGCCCATCAAAAGGTATTTCATAGAGAAGTGGGCAAGGGGTTAGGAGGGTCTGGCCTATATTTTCGCGAACTTTAAAAGATGACTCAGGACTTGCAACCTATCCCCCACAACGTGCGTTCACCTTGTCGTGGTGGGGGGGCTCAGTAGTGCCCGGGAATCCAACCGGGCGCGAAGCTAAGAAACGCACAGAGAGGTTGCCCACTTCGGTGGGCGATGGGAGGTGGCCCTCTTCGGGGGGGCGGTGTACCTTGCGGGTTGCTCCTGGTACTTCTCTGATAGCAGAGTGGACCTTGGAGCAACCCCATGGTTGTGGTGGTCTGTTTTGGCAGACCTGCCGTCGGGGCGTCGTAGTTGAATGCGTAAGCGATCCTGCGACGCCCCATTAAGACAGGGGAAGGTTTTGTTGGGTTTTAGTGGGTAGTACTGGCTGTATTACGCCGGTGAGTCCCACACGTCGTGCGTAAATGCATTTCCCAACGTTAAAAAAAAAAGGACTTGCAACCTATATGTATGTACCGTGCTTTATATTAATACTAGTTTTTGCACGCGGCTTCCTCGAGGAAAAGCGTTTTAATTTTTTTAGGATTGGACATAGTCATGTATTGACAAGTTTGAAATTAAATAACATAAGTGAAATTAATGTTTCATGATATTGACAGAAAGTTCTGAGATGCCACAACTAATTTATTTTAGGAATTTTGAGAATTAATAAATTATAATAAGGGTGTTGTGTGGGTAACAAATACTAGGAGTCATAAAAGCTGTACATTCATCTATTTCATAGCAGCATAACTTCATAGCAGCATAACTTCATAGATTAAGACAATTTTTATCGAAATCTGTTTAGTAATTTACTCATGAATTTTATCAATCTGTAAACATTACTTTGCATTTATTAATTTTAGTGTGATAGAAAAATAAAAGGATGTTTTAAATTATGTTTTTATAAATAATGAATATGTTATTGTAAATCGTCGTGTGTGGACGCTTGTCGGGACTCGAGACTTGCCAAGCGTGTAAATGTAGCGTAATAACTAGTAAGTTGGTTGTATCTTATTATTAATCGTTTAAAAAGAAATATACAAATGTAAGTATTGGGGATGTATTTAAAATTAAATTCAATATTATATATAATATAATGTTTGTTTAATTAGTGATAGTATGCGTAGCATTTCTATATAGTTTGTGGTGATAGTGAAATATAAACTGTATGTTAGCATTATCTTATACAAATTATAATCTGTTAGAAGAATATACTCATTTCAATGACATAAAAATAAATTTATAAAATGGCGGACATTTGCGAGTGACGTATATGTTGTGTTTATGACTATCAATAATTTTTCTTAGTGCTGTGAACACATAATTAAATAATGAATTAAGCTTTTTGAAGAATAATTATTCAGTTGTGATACATGAGACTTTCGGTAAGTGTTTATTTGCTTTTAATATTTATGCAATTTAAATATTAGACATGCTGCTGAGACTACGTAGGAAATTGTAGGCGGACGACTTCATTACTAAATACTAAGTGAAACAGGGATCTCTTTTTTGGATTCCGTGTATTTATTTTGTTTTTATATCATGTTTTTAATTTATCTTTTGTTAAATCTGCAATGAAAAGAAATCCGAAACAATTTTTAAAATGTTTCTGAATTTTGATCGATCATAGATTGGTGTTGTATTTTATTATCATACTGTAATACTTACTTTAATAAATATTGATAGATACATTTAGATAGATTTTACAATATGCAAGTAGTTTTACGTAACATCTTAAAATATTTTACATACTGAATAATATAACGTGATACTTTCTTTTTTAATTTGTTCAGTGATTACAAAAACGCAAAATTAGGTAATTCAAAAGATATTTCATTTAATCAAATAGAAGTGTAAATAAGAATTACACCTAATGAATATAAATAATAAAGTTATTAAAATTTTTGGAAAAAGAATATTTTTGAAATCAGTAGAGTACGTCTTTGTTATTATATATGTAATGGACTTTTGCTTTTACTTTTTTCTGTGTGTATAGTAATATATATTCATAACACTCATTGAAATAAAATAATTACAATTTTCTAATAAAAATATTACAAAACATGCTTTTGGTCACTTCTTATGATGAGATTTCTTTTAGTTAAGCCAACAATGTGGCAGATAGTATTATGTAGCGGGTCAATTGTGAGAAGACTTCAACATTTATATTATGTTTCACACAAAGACCTAATAGATATAATAATATATCACACATGCACATCCTTTGCAGGGTATGCAATATATACTATTAGAGACTCACCATTGCTTCGTACGGGTTCATCCCTAGGTACATTTTAACAGTTAGTATAGAATAGATAGTCAATCCGTTGCTCTGTGAAAAAAAAAATCCATCCCGCAGGAATGGAATGTTTTTCCAGGACAAAAAGTAACCTATGTGCTATTCCAGACTATAATTTATCCCTGTTCCAAATTTCATCCAGATCTGTTCAGCCATTCTGGCGTGATTGAGAAACAAACATCCATCCATGTTTGCATAAATAATATTAATAGGATAATGCGATGGGATTAAAAAAATATGATTATTTAAATCTAAATTTAAAATACGAATATACCCAAGAATTACTAATAATTATAATTTTTCATACTTTTTATTTAAAATGCATAATAGTTAAGCAGACTAATAAATATTTTTGAAGTTTTGCTATATGTAGAAGTATTTGTAATTTAGTCCACAAATTTTAAACATATAAAATGTTAATATTTTTTTTGCATCTAAACTGTTGTATCTTTTAATTTTTTTTAATTATTTCATCCTAGAGATACATCCAATAGCAAACTACAAACTTATACTGATTAAAGATTTAAGATAACATACATTCTTTTGGGTTGATCTAGAATCATAAATTTTCCCCCCAAAGTTCGTTCAACTTGTCATGGTGGTCTAGTGGGCTACTTATATTTTTCAATACAAAGAATATACTTTTTTCCTGACACGGCCATGACATAAGACGGTGTAGTGGACAGACACCTTAAATGTGAAAATGGTTATTTTCAAATGTCACATTAAAAGAAGTAAGTAACTTTTACAAACTGTTGCTTTTCTTTACTGTTGATGTTAGTTTTTAAAATATTTATGTACTTTTAAATTGTATGTATAACAATTTTAGTTATAATATCCAAAAGGTGAAAAAGTAACCCTTATAGTTATACCATGTCAGTGAGTCACAGTCATTCTACTCAGAGACAATTTGAGATACAATAGTATAATTTGGTAGGTTCATTTTAGTGGAACAAAAAAAAATATTTTGTTTTTTTTTTCTTAGCTTGGGGGTAGAATTTGTAGCTTATAAAAAATAAAAATTTTGAAATAAAAAAAAACTCAATATTTTGAGGTGGCCCACTGATATTTAAAATAAATAATTTAAATTTTTGGTTTGAATGGAAAAAAAAAATCTTTTATAAATATTTTCTTTAGTTGAGTAGAAAATGAGTAAATTCGTCAATAATTGAATGTTTTCTAAGATGATCACTCTGAAAAAAAATAATTAAATCAATTATTTATTTTAAAAATCAGTGGGCAACATCAAAATGTTGAGTAAAAAATTTTGTTTTTATTTCAATAATTCTCTTTTTTTATTTAATAAAAGCTATAAATTCTACCCCCAAGAGAAGAAAAAAGCATTTTTATTTCACTCCACCCTATTGTAATGAATGTAGTAGATAGGTAGATATTTTACATTTATGTTACGGAACACCCAGCGTGCAAGTCATACTTACCCGATTTTTTACTACTATATTTATTTAGTTAATCATATTTTCGCTTAATTTATTTTATAGAATTGAAAAGGAAAAACATTGATTCTTACATAATAATACAAAGAAATAAAATATATTTATTGAACTCTTTGAATGATTGTTTTGCTTATTAAGCGATACCATAGAAAGGTACTTACTTTTTAAAGCCACAAAGTTTAATACAGTTTTTCAAAAAATTTCAAAATGTTAGAGCTTGCCCTTTTAAGTACCTTTATCTAACATGGCAATAGAGAAGTAGTGCTGATATACTATATTAAATCTATGGTCATTATGGACGTCGGATGGAAAGACGGCTGGCGGGTCTGATGACATCATCGCGTTATAAAACGTTGCGGCGGTTTGAACACCTATTTCGATGAGCATTTATCACTTACTAACTTACAATAATTTTAATTACTTAACCAGAATATGTTTATTTAATTTCTTACTTTTATCATTACTTTTCTTAGTTATGTTAAAATATTTCAAAAGTGTACTTGCAACGAATGTCCGGCTACCATTCGGTATTACGCCTATTCGGCTACTTTTATTCTATTCGGCCGAATACCGAATATCTAGATACTATTCGACCAAATACCGAATATTTAAGTAATATGTTATGTTGTATTCAGATAATAATAGGGAATATGCGTGTGATGTAATGAAAGGTGAAATGTTCTTTTTATCATCTTTATTGCTTTTGAATTAAGCCTACATTAATAGTTTTTTTTAATGTAATTTCTTTTTTTATAAGAAAATAATTATTAAAAAGTGCAAAAACAAGTGGGAAATTCAAAGCAGTTGCAAAAGCAACGCTTGGTCAGACCGAATATGACGTCAGAGTATATCATAACAGAGCGATTAGCGATTTTGTCGCTTACTAATTAAATCGTCATATCTGCACATATATATCATACTGTGACGTCACGTCAAGAGCGCGAAATGGCGAGCGCGTAAGGTATCCGTAACGGTATATTTTGATGTTTTTGAGTACTAAATTTTATTTTTTTGGACCTGGATATTTTTTTACTTAATAGTAAATCATCTTACATCGTTATATAATTATAACGATGTAAGCAATTGTATAAAAGACAGAAAAAAAATTCAATAAAAAAATATTATATACTTATATATAAAATGAAAATATTGATTTATTTTATAATAATATATTTTTCATATAGTCATTAAAGTAGTCATAGGTACATAATCACCTTCTTTATTACAAAAATTTATTAAAAAAAACTATCAAATAAATGTCTATGCACTTGCAAGTGGAAGATTATGATGCAAAAACACAAATTTTGTCTGCATTTTCAGGCAGTAGCTTACTCCTAAATAATGACAGATTCAGAGAAAAGATACTCTGAATATATACTACTTTCTGGCGCCAAACAAAAAACAAACACGTAGATACAAGTTTTCCCGCCACGCGCTGACCGAATACTTTTTGTCTAATATTCGGCTATTCGGTCAGAAAGCCCGCCGAATATTCGGTATTCGGCGTATGGCCGAATATACTATTCGTTGCAAGTCTAGTTTTTATCTTATATTTTTGTTATAATATTATGTACATTTTCAATAGTGTTGTTTGAATAGAGGGCATTCCGTAAGTTAGCCCTGTCTATTCGGTCACGGGGCATTGCGACGCAAACATTACCGTACGACTGATTCGTCTCACGCTCCAGTTGTCAGAAATACCACTAATTCTATTGCGTTTTTCATTGCGCGGATGTTGAGTTATTGTCATGTTAACACACTTCATATTAAATTTATTTCGTTTCGTTTTACAATGGAGCTATATCCTTTAATGCCAACATGATTACTTTGACATAAATATATGGAGATTTTATCCATCGCCAGATAATGTATCGATCCAGCCATAACATTTTTTTTAAATTCCATATTAGGATTGCCGCTATTGAAGGGAGAACTTTACATGTACCATCATTTACCTGCTAGTGTATTCTATTTATCACTTTTTGACGTCCCACTGCTGGGCACAAACGGAGACTTTTTAACTCCCCTTTAATACGAGGGAATCTTGCCAAGTAAGGGTTGTCGGATTTCATATTGGAAAACTAGCATAGCAAAGTGTTCTCCAACGTGTAGGTTTCCTTACGATGTTTTCACCTTCACCGCAAGGCAAGTGATAATGTTGAAAATGATTCGCACACGAGAATATCAGAGGTGTGATACCAGAGACTCAGAATTTGAACCCGCTTCACTTGGTTTCCCAAACAAACGCGTTACCACTGCTTTTTTAGCGTCTTATAGAAAACATATAAGATTATATTTTATACCTTTTAACATCTTATATATATATTGAATTACCAATTTTATTGTACGATGATATAAAAGCAATTACTAGTAGATATTAAATAGTTACACTGTTTACTTCATGGTTTCATCATCAGATCAGCTCGACGGTATGAAGTGTATTGTGATTGCACATGCAAAATTTAAGATCGATATGATCATTAAAAGCTAAGAGTAAGTCAAATCGACTTTCAAATTATCGTGTCTATAATAATTTGAAATATTCCTTCCCTGATCTATATTTATATTATAACTAGGTAGAGTTAGTTGTTCGTTACTACTAATCAGATTTGAAAAATTGTTTTTGCATTAGATAGCCCGTTTATTGAGGAAGTCTACATGCTATACATATATCATATAATGTATAGTCTATATATACCATACTGACAGATAAAAACGTAACGTAATTTATATATTTAGGGATCATTCTATAATTCAACGGAATCTTAAATGTTTGAAAATTTTAATATTTCAAAATTAGTTTTTAAATTTTGAAATATAACACCCCACTTCCCTTGACAAATAGGTAGCTAGCTATATTACAAAATGATTGAAATACATATAATATATTTCGATATTTTTGTGTAATATTTTTTTATTAGGAAATTTCAGTTGGACAAATTGATCGCACACGCGCACGTCGCTTAACCGATAGCGGTGACGTCCCCTCCGACAGTTTGTGATTGACTATTACTTAGACCGCACGTTGTTAAAAAGAATTATGGTCCCTTAGCGAGTTATAATTTACGTTTTCATGGACATCATAACAATTATAAGATTTCCATTACCACACACACTAAGTAAAATCGTACCGTTGATGTAAATAAACAAAAGAACCACCCGCGTGCCTGAGTCATTATTGAACATTATGATGTGTGTACACAAGGTGAATTAGTTTTATATTTTAATTTTCCTTTGGAAAATAAACATTTTGGTGTGAAGTTGTTGTCAGTAACTCGTTTTACGTGGTTGTGATAAAGAAAAATGTTTAATGTCATGACCGTTGTTGCACCGGATTACCCTCGGTAATGGTAAGTATATAACGTTGCCGTTTAAATGTTAAAACCGACTTTAGTTTTTAAAGTTAAAAGTTTTTCAGCTAAACACCGCGGGTACGGGTGAGAATGTTTTGAATTTATGTACATACTCATTGTACATATGGTATATATATGTATACTGTTACATATGTGTACATAGTAGGTACCTACTACGTACGCGATGTATTATATTTAAGTGGAAAGGGGAGATCCGAGTAAGGTGTCTTTAGAAGATGTGATCTCATTGTGTATCCCGCAAGAAATAGTGTAAAACTTTAAATAAATAAGAAACTTTACACAGACATACAATCCTATTTTCATAAGGCTACGATGGAATCTATTAATGGAAAAATCGATACGGCTGTTTTGAAATAAAATTGTTGCATATACTGCTGCCTAAAATAAACCATATGGCCGGCTAATTAACCAGTCTACCGTCTGGATATAACATAAATAATACAATTTATTATAGAATAGTTATCAGCAGCACTATTGCAAAAATAGTTTACGGACTTGACGTAAATAACTCTCTAACTGTAAATCTTCAAAAGTCTTATAGTAAAATGAGTCGTAATTATTACGTTCTGATTTTATTTCTAATTCAGGTTTTAGTTATAACATTTGAAATATTTTCTTATTTAAAGTCAACTTATTAAGTAGAAGCACAGATCATATAATACTATGCTGTAAAAGTTACCTCTTAATTAAGTCGCGTAAACATTTCCGGTGGATATTTCCTTTTCATGTTAAAATTTATAGAAATACGTCTTTGCAATCTTACAAGGCTAAAACATGACCGTCTGGTTTGTAAGTTGTGATGTACGTGGGTTTTGTGACTCATTCCATTACCATCTTAAATTAGAGTACAAACGGACTTAAAGGACACACATCGATACATATTAAATTGCAAATTTTTTTACATATTTTTTTGATATTTAAATTTCTATAATATGCATATTTTTACGGTACTGTACACGGCAGGTACTCTACTTCTATTAATAATTCTATGTTAATTTACGTGCTTATTTATATTATTACAATTTACAATTATATTTATATTAAAATAAACAAATTAGTTGAAAATATAAATCTTAACTTGTTAGTACTTTTAGTTATAAGTGTAAAGAGAATTCCTTGAATAGCGAATTTCTATAATAAGTGTAGGTAGGAAGTGACTAAGACTTGTATATTCCTTTTTTATACTTGGCCATGGTTGAAAAGGAAACTGCTTTATTAAGGTCGACTTAATTTGTTCTATAATTCTGTGTATTTCAAACACAGTTCCCGCGGAAGTTGTATGTATGGTTTAAAAATGTTTTTTGGTTTTGTAATTTATAAAATTATAGTGATACCTAGCATTGCCCGCGGCTCCGCCCGCGTTCAGATGACCAAAAACCAAATTCTTAGGTTTTACATATTAGTATACTCTTACAATGCAGTTTTTGTATTTTTTCTCAGAAATGAGATATTTCCCGCGGAAAAAAGTATCCTATATGTTGACCCGGATAACCAGCTATCATCATACCAAATTTTATCAAAATCTGTCTGTGTCTGTTATATTTCATTTTTAAGTGTATTTAATATAATTAAGTACATTGATAAAAATTTACTAATTTTTTACTGAAAAAGAGGTGTAACCGTAGTACGCACATAGGATAAAACGAAAGTGAAACGTAAACGTGCGCTTGGTGGTCGTTCAACTCGGCACGCGCCTGCATCCCTGCGGTCTCTTTCTTTATGTAGTGAATATATTTTCACTGCAGCTCGTTTGAGTGCCCTTCGCCTCAAGGATGAACAATATTATTGATGACTTTTATTATTGCTGATAATTGATAATGGGTATGCAATAATTACTAATACTTTAGAATGTTGCAATTTTTATACCAAGCATCTAATTATAGTCTATTTGGTATACATATTTTGTTACATATATTTTTTAGTTTAGGTGTGATTAAATATATACGTTTTCATTTGATTTTTTTCTATATCTAACTGAAGATTAATTTTCGCTTTCTACTCATAGAGTTACTTAATTAAATCTGCTAACTGCTAGCTATAATTACATATATTTTCGCATTTAGGTATGTAGATAACTTTTACTTGAAAATTATGTATATTTTTATAATGAACCTGATGCAGAGATCGCGTTATCTTTATAAAAATGTCTTCATTTGACCATGATGATGGTGCCGTTTAATAGCGTGATAAAAACAAGTTATCGTTTTGGTATGTAGAAAACGTGCAGTAGCGTGCGGCGCCGACGCAAGCGCCCGCGCATGCGGCAAAAACTGGATAATCACCGACCACTGCCGCCGGCTTACGCAACGACTTATAAACATACTTTAATTCTGAGTAGGTGATGTAAAAACTAACTTACTAATTACTATTTCCACATCGTTATTAATTAATAATTTTTGATTTGTGACTTAGTTTCTACTGTTTATAACGTCACTTTTATTATATAAGTACATAATATATTAACGGATGGATGATGAGTTTAAACATTTAGATTTAATTTGAAAATGTTTTGGTTCATAATAAACATTTTTATAGACTTAACTTGTTCTAAGTACCAGTTTAGTAGACTATAATAATACCTATACAATATAATATCAATGTTAATCGTTCAATTAGTACGTGTAACTTAGCTTATTTGAATACTGCAGACTGCAGTAAACATTAGTAAAGTTCATATAATATTACTAGCATTGTCCGCGGCTCCGCCTGCGTTCAGATGACTAAAAACCAAATTCTTAGGTTTTACATATTAGTATACTCTTACAATGCAGTTTTTGTATTTTTTCTCAGAAATGAGAAATTTTCCCGCGGTAAAAAGTATCCTATATGTTGACCCGGATAACCAGCTACCATCATACCAAATTTCATCAAAATCTGTCCAGTGGTTTTTCTGTGATGCGGTAACATACAGACAGACATACAAAAATTCTAAAAACTAAAGATGCGGACTCTGTATCGATAATAATGTATATTTCAATTAGATTTTCCAACAAATATTTAATGCAAAGATTCGACTTAGTTACAATTTTATTATATGTATATAATATTATGTACACAAATGCTATGTCTCGTACACTCGATACGATGTAGAAATATTGCATTACAAATACAACATAATCGGCTCTTTGTAAGTAGGTATATGTATGAACATTCCTCTGTTTCGTATTAGTATTCCTACACCATCTTAATTTCTACACTGCTGGTATATTCGGTACTTTTCGCAATACCTATGATTTGTTTTGTTTACTTAAATGACGATGTTTTTTTTTCATTTCTATATACCTTTGTGATGAATTTAAATGTAATTCTCGATAAATCTTGCTTATATAATAATGTTTTAGTATACATCACGGTTTTCCTGTTATTACATTGTTTAAGTAAATTATTTCACAAAAGCGTAATAGAAGTAGAGTCACGATACTCGTCATGCGCGAATGATTGTAATGCCTACCTACCTACATTCACGTGTTCCATGTTATCGATAAGAGAATGAGATTTAGCTAGAAGTATCACATCTGTTTATTCTTCGTTCTCAGTGAACATGCAAGTTTACATATAGAAGTGTAAAATTGTTCTACTTTCATATTTCGAATTTTTTTAAAGTACGATGATTGAGATAATTAATTGCCACTAAGCATTATCTATACCGTTTATTTTTATTTTTTACGCTAGCGTACTTATGTAAACTCACATTTAAAGCTTTTATTGAAATTGTAAAGAGATGACAAAGTAATATTTCCTAGCCAAAAGAGATCGCCATTTTTAAAACCACCTGTACTGTAAATATTCGAAAAGTCTTTATTTTATGATTTATCAAAATCACAGCTAAAACTTTTGCTAAATATCGAAACGATCGTCAACTCTAGTTCTTTCCAACTTTTTTACGTTACGTTATTCTTATTACGACATTTTGCAAACATAATTTTTAAATGGCAGGTGTAGGTATGTGTTAAATCAACACAAACGCAGAAGTATCTCAAACACATCCATACATATCATAAATTTGTAACTGAGCCGAATCTGTACATTACATATTTTTTGGAAAATCTTATTGAAATAGACATTACGTTTAATATCGATACAGAGGCTGAATCTATAGTTTTTAGAATTTTTGTCTGTCTGTCTGTTAAGTACCGCATCACAGAAAAACCACTGGAGGGATTTTGATGAAATTTGGTATGGTGATAGCGGGTTATCCGGGTCAACATCTAGAATACTTTTCACCGTGGGAAAATATCTCATTTTTGAAAAAAAATACAAAAACTGCAAAGTAAAAGAGTATACTAATATGTAAAGCCTAAGAATTTGGTTTTTGGTCATCCGAACGTGGGTGGAGACGCGGGCAGTGCTAGTCTATCTATAAGGATATAATTAAAGTAGCTGTTTGTAATGTTAAAATAACAGCTTTTTACTAAATGCATATGAAATTATTTACGGTACTTATAAAGAAAAACCCAATTTTTAAAATTCTTGTCTGTCTGTCTGTCTGTAATCTGTTTGTTCCAGCTGATCTCCGTAACGGCTGAACTGATTTTATCAGGCCTTCACTGGCAGATAGCTGTTGTTATAAGGAGTAACTTAGGCTACTTTTATTTTGAAAAAGAATTAGGGTTTCGCCTAAAAAATTAAAACGTGCCTAGGACGCATCCGAGCGAAGCAAGGGTAATTCACTAGTACATAGGTAGTAAAGACTTGCAAACTACTATGGATATAGTAATAATTACAGTTCTGTTTAATATTAGTTTGTAATGATATTAAAATATTATCTATACTAATATTATAAAGAGGCAAAGTTTGTGAGTTTGTGACGTTGTAGCGGGTAATCTCTGGATCTACTGAACCGATTTAGATGAAATTTTGTAAGAAGGTAGTATGAGACGCTGGGAAGGACATAAGATACTTTTTATCACGAAAATAATCCCTTAAGGAGGTGAAAATGGGGATGAAAGTTTCTATTGGGAATTAAGCCAACGGGAAGCGGGACGAACCCGAGCGAAGCGAGGGTGAGTCTCTAGTATCGTAAAAGTGGCTAATGATGTTTTGTTTAACATCATAATTAAGGGTAAAAAATAAAAATTTATAATGTATTCGTACTATAGTCATTGATTAAATTACCTATAATACGTAATTATTGCAATATTTATAAATTAAAATGTATCATTTAATTGTTGTTGTACATTTGTATATAGCCTGCGTTATAATTTTTACGACAATCAACTTCTTATTTTATTTAATGTAAACCCTATGGAGTGCCTGTGAACCACCAAAAACTGCACCATATTAAAATCCATTAAAATCTTTAAATTACTATCACACATTTAGGTAGGTACTGTATATAATAATTCATATTAATAATGATGCAAATTAACTTTAATATTGGGTAAATATGAATTTAGAATTTCAAATATTTATCTCATTTTATTAAGACGTGAGCGCAATGCCCGAAAAGTCATACTTATAAAGCACTAGCAGAACCCGCGGCTTCCCTCGCGCTAAACCTACAATAAATATCTAAAAAGGTAGTTCATACAAACTTTCATCCCTATTTTACCCCCCTTATAGAATGGATTTCGAAAAATGCTAAAATACGTATTTATTTAATTTTATTGAAGATAATTATTACCAAAATGGATTGCATTATAACGTGTTTTCCCGTGGGAATGTGATAATCTCCAGCGGTTAAAAAGTAGCTTATGTCACTCTCCAGCCCTCCAACTATCTCCATACAACTCCAGCTATCTCCGTTTCGACGTGAAAGAATGACAAACAAACACACTTTCACATTTATAATATTAGTATGGATTATCAAAAAAATGACCATGACATGCGAGTCGTGTGCTTACTTTGCAAATCCGACTACCATGAAAAAGTTTTTTTCATTCTTAGGGTTAATATATAGCCTATGACACTCAGAAAGAACGTGGCTTTCTATTGGCAAAAGAATTTTGAAAATCGGTTCTGTAGATCCAGAGATTACCCCCCTACAACGTCACAAACTCACAATATCACAAACTTTAGATCTTTATAATATTAGTATAGATTATTAAACTAAAAAAATAAACATTAAATTCCAATTTATAAAATCGACGATAAAAATATTATTATTCGGCGATTTCTACCTTTGATAACTCCCTCAAATACTCTACATAGTTATTATTATGTATACAACACAAAATAAAAAAAATGTGAAACTTTATTGTTTTGTTTTTAAATTTAATTACAATAATGCCAATAGAGCTAGATGATAAGTATGTTTTATTTTGAATCTGTAATATGATATTTTCCGCCACGTTATAATCTTAGACATGTTGTATAGTGTATGCTTATAAATTATACTTACATATTAAAGTAATATTATATTACCGCATTAGCCGCAAAGGCTCAACAAATGAAGGTAAAACTTAAAAGTAGATATTTTAATAATTAACATTTTTATAAAATACGTAATAATATGTAAATAGTAATTTTACCCACCACCCCACCACGACAAGGTAAACGCACGCACGTGGTAGATGTATATACCAACTTAAGTAGAGTTAACGTTATAAATTATAATGTCTTTTCTTCATCTTTTGTATTTTCGATGAAGTGTGTACGAGTTGGAAGATATTATTATAATATTAATTTTTAACCTCTTATGCATGAAGCATACGTTTTTTTTTCAAAAAATATAAAATACATGTCGTGGTCAGCTAGCACTAAGGTACTTAGTTGAAATTAAGTATGTTAAAAGATGGCCATTATATGGATCGATTTATTAAAAAAAATCTATATTAAGTCTATATTATTATTTAAAAGCTATAGAATTTTTTGTTGTTTCTTCGAAGGAATTAGTAGTCTTTGAAAGTAAGAGTACGTTTTCATTCATAGTCTATTTATTTAGAAAGATTATCTAACATCATGCTATGACCCCTTTTTTTTAACGTTGGGAAATGCATTTACGCACGAAGTGTGGGACTCATCGGCGAAGCCACTACTACCCCTAAAACCCAACAAAACCTTTCCCCGTCTTAATGGGGCGTCGCAGGATCGCTTACGCATTCAACTACGATGCCCCGACGGCAGGTCTGCCGAAGCAGACCCTAACTACCACGGGGTTTCTCCAAGGTCCACTCTGCTATCAGAGAAGTACCAGGAGCAACCCGCATGGTACACCGCCCTCCGAAGAGGGCTGTATTGCCGGACACTACTGAGCCCCACCCCCCCCCCCCCACCATGACAATATTGACATAATAACCTATTATTGATTTTATTCTTATTAACTACGAGCTACTCAGCCTGGTTTCGTTCGGGTTCGTCTCTAGGTACGTTTTAACGATTAGTATGGAATAGATAGACTATATATTATACTAGCATTGCCCGCGGCTCCGTCCGCGTTCAGATTACCAAAAAACCAAATTCTTAGGTTTCACATATTAGTATACTCTTTCTTACGTTGCAGTTTTTGTATTTTTTCTCAGAAATGAGATATTTTCCCGCGGTAAAAAGTAGCCTATATGTTGACCCGAATAACCAACTATCACCATACCAAATTTCATCAAAATCCCTCCTGTGGCTTTTCTGTGATGCGGTAACAGACAAACAGACAAAAATTCTAAAAACTATAGATTCGGCCTCTGTATCGATAATAATGTCTATTTCAATAAGATTTTCCAAAAAATATCTAATGTACAGATTGATGTTCGGCTTACTTACAATTTTATTATACATATAGATATAGCCTATAGCCTTCCTCAATAAACGAGCTATCTAATGCAAAAAGAATTTTTCAAATCGGATTAGTAGTTCCTGAGACAAGCGCGTTCAAACTGCCTCTTTATAATATTAGTATAGATGTAATAGATTACTTGTTGCTTTACATTTCCTTTCCGGACGGATTTGCGTGACGTCTTGAATCATAACATCGCTTTTAACTTCCCTTTGATTATTGTCTAGATACCGCATTGAATAGTGATCTTGTTGAGCAATGAAACCAATAACTGTTCAGACGAGCAAATACAGAACCATTTCCTACCTAAACATAATTACGTCAAATAATTTATATTAATATATAATATTATTTACCCGTGGGGAGACGGGCTTAGAATACATTTCTCCCCCGCCGCTGGGAAAGCGTCTCGTAAAAGGCGAGTAACCCATGCTAGTATGGTGGTAGAGGGCACTGCTCTCGACTGGCTCGCGACCACTATCATGTCGTATTCGATTGCCAAATGTCCTCGGACGTGTTCCAGTCGTAGACATGTAAGCCAGCCCCCTTTTCCCGAATTCTGTTGATCTCGGCGACCTCAGGACCGGTATTTTGGTGAAGTTCGTCCCTTCTATTCAGGCGTGTTATGTTGGCATGGGGTCCAGGGAGACCCGATGAAACGGTGTACCGCTGGCCGCCCGTTGGTTCGTAGGGGACCCGAACCCAAACTTATCCCGGTTTGGGAGGCTGTCCCGCCACCAATGTTAAAAGCCCGTGCGTTGGTCGCAGTGCCGGAGTGGGAGACCGGTGTGGAACACGGCGATCAGTGTCGGGTTGGATCGGGGGCCCTTCCGTCCCCCATGCCAGCAAGACACACAGCCTGGGTGGTCTGGATAAACACAAACCTAAATGCTACATTTGTCCTGGGGGCGCCGAAATCTCAGAATTCCTTATTCTTCTCCTTTAGACACTCTAATGGTTGCAACAAAAGTAAGAAACGTTTGCACAGCGGCCACCCCTTCCACGTTTAACGTGGATCTCTGCAATATAAGGGGACTACATTCTAACCTCATGGCTGTTCATCACCATCTTGAGACAGCTAAGTCGGCCTTACTTTTTTTAACGGAGACGCAGATATCCTCTCCTGTCGATACATCGTATTTAAAATATCCCGGTTACAGCTTGGAGCATGTCTTTCTGCCTAAAGCAGGGGTTTGTATGTTCGTCAGGGAAGACATCTGCTGTCGCCGTCTGAGCAACCTTGAAGACAAGGACCTGTCAATTTTATGGTCACGAATAGAATATGGGGGATATACCCGAATCTATGCGTGTATCTACAGGTCCCATAGTGGGAACGCCGAAATAGACCGACTCTTTAGACACGTCCAAGAAGCGACAGATTTCCTGCTCCAGCGTTATCCTTGCGCGGAGGTTGTGATCCTCGGGGATTTTAATGCCCACCACGTTGACTGGTTAGGATCTCGGACCACAGACTACGCAGGGAGAATTGCCTTTAATTTTGCGCTGACGTATGGCTTCTCACAGTTGGTACCTGAACCCACCAGAGTACCGGATGTCGAAGACCATGCGCCGTCTCTGCTTGATCTACTCCTGACCACGTGCCCAGATAACTACCAGGTGTGCGTCGACGCCCCCCTGGGTTCTTCTGACCATTGCCTGGTACGTTCGAAGGTGTCCATATCCACCTACTGCCGCCCAAGTGGGACGCGGCGAGTATGGCACTATAAATCAGCTGATTGGGATGGTTTGCGCGAATTTTTCGCATCCTACCCATGGAAGCGCATCTGTTTTTCATCGGATGATCCCTCGTATTGCGCGGATACCGTTGCGGATACGATTTTACAGGGAATGGAATGCTTCATTCCCAGTTCTACCGTCCGTATCGGCGGTCAATCGCAACCTTGGTACGATGCATCCTGTGCTAGAGCTTCTAGCGAGAAGCAGGAATCCTATCGAGCCTGGGTTGCTGCCCGCACAGCGAAGGATCCTAACGTAACCGATCTGAAAAAGAAATTTAATGCTGCTTCTAGATCATGCAAGACACTAATGGCCAGGGCAAGAGACGATCATATTCGCAGCATTGGCGAGAGACTTCTAAGCCTTCCATCTGGATCGCGTGCTTTTTGGGCTCTCGCCAAAGCTGCGGAAGGAAATTTCTGTCGATCATCCATACCAACTCTGTGCAAACCGGATAACACGCTGGCACATTCTGCAAAAGAGAAAGCAGATCTCCTGTGCTCTTTTTTTGCCTCAAATTCAACTCTTGACGACGGGGGATTATCGCCGCCTACCATCTCGCAGTGTGATAGCATGATGCCCGAAGTACGCTTCACGCAACGTGAAGTGCGTCGAGCACTTATCTCCCTAGACGTCAAGAAGTCCAGCGGGCCTGATGGTATTCCGGCTATTGTACTCAAAACGTGTGCCCCAGAGTTGACACCGGTCTTAACCCACCTGTTCACTCAACTCTACTCCGTTAGCCAAGTCCCGTCTTCTTGGAAGGTTGCCATTGTTCACCCTATTCCCAAAAAGGGTGACCGCACAGACCCGTCCAACTACCGGCCCATTGCGATAACCTCTATACTCTCTAAGGTGATGGAGCGCGTGATTAATACTAGGCTCCTAGCATACCTAGAAGAGAACCAGCTCATTAACGACCGACAATACGGATTTCGACAGGGTCGTAGTACTGGTGATCTTCTAGCGTATCTAACTCACCGTTGGGCAGCTGCTATTGAGAGTAAAGGGGAGGCGTTAGCACTTAGCCTTGATATCGCAAAAGCCTTCGATCGGGTCTGGCATAAGGCACTTCTATCGAAGCTGCCATCATATGGACTTCCCGAGAGATTATGCCAATGGGTCGCTAGCTTTCTTTCTGGACGTAGCATAAAAGTTGTCATTGACGGTATATGCTCCGACACTGTTCAGATCAACGCTGGCGTACCCCAAGGCTCAGTGCTATCGCCTACACTGTTTATTCTGCATATCAACGATATGTTGTTAACTAACAACGCTCATTGCTATGCAGATGACAGTACAGTCGATGCCTATTATACTGGCCGAGCTAGTATCTCTCGGGCTAAGGTTGAGGAGAACAGAGTCCAACTTGTGTCTGAAATCGAGACTTCCCTAGAGCAGATCTCCGATTGGGGCCGACGAAATCTCGTCCAGTTTAACCCCTCAAAGACACAAGTTTGTGCGTTCTCCACAAAAAAAACCCCATTCACTATAGCGCCAAAGTTCCAGAACACTTCTCTTAACATCTGTAAGAGTATCGGGATCCTAGGGGTCGAAATATCGAGCGACGTCCAATTTAGATGTCATCTGGAAGAAAAAGCCAAATTGGCTTCCAAAAAAATGGGTGTCCTTAACAGAGCGAAACAGTATTTCACGTCAGGGCATCGACTTTTGCTTTATAAAGCACAGGTTCGCCCTCTCATGGAGTACTGTTCTCATCTCTGGGCCGGCGCCCCCCAATACCAGCTTCTTCCATTCGACTCTATCCAACGCCGGGCAGTTCGTATTGTCAACGATCCCGTACTCACAGACGACTTAGACACTCTAAGCCTTCGGAGAGATGTTAGCTCTCTGTGTGTTCTCTATCGTCTATACAATGGAGAGTGTTCTGATGAACTTTTTGACATGGTGCCACCGTCGCGCTTCTATCATCGCACCCTTCGCCGTCGGGTAGGATGTCATCCACACGTTTTAGATGCTTGGCATTCTACAAATATACGTGCGTCTCGATCATTTTTACCCCGCACGTGCAAGATGTGGAATGATCTTCCTCCCGAGGTATTCCCTGAGCGCTATAACATGGGGCTCTTCAAGAGTAATGTCTATAGGTCCCTTAAAGGCCGGCAACGCATTCGCAACTCCTCTTGTGTTGCAGATGTCCATGAGCGACGATAACCACTTACCATCAGGTGGATCGTTTGCTCGTTTGCCCCTTTTTTTTATAAAAAAAAAAAAAAAAATTGCAATAAGAAAGAATTATATGGTAGGAAGTTCATAAATAAAGTTTACAAATATTCCATTTAGATTATAGATGTTAATTTGTCAGTATAATCGCACCGCATAGTATATTTTTAGCCTGAAGTATTCCTAAAAAAGAGATTTTTGTCACCAGATAATGAGGTGCAAGTGAAGGGTTGGTGCTAATCGTCGTCCGAGATGAATTCGGATGTACATCGTCATCAGGCACATCCTCCCCTGGCACAGGTACATAAGAAGACAATTTTGAGACGATTTTACAAATTGTTTGTATAATAAATAATATCCGTGCTTAAAATGAGTTACTCGTGCCCTGTGCGCTTATATCAGCGGTTACTTGGGACATATAGAATAATAAAGAAAATACTGAAGGTTAAGTCGCATATTGAATATTTTAAAAACATGCTGCGTGCATAATCTATACATAAAATAAAATTGTAACTAAGCCGAATCTGTACATTAAATATTTTTTGGAAAATCTTATTGAATTGTCTGTCTATAACGGCATCACAGAAAAACCACTGGAGGGATTTTAATGAAAATTGGTATGGTGATAGCTGGTTATCCGGGTCAACATATAGGATACTTTTTACCGCGGAAAAATGTCTCATTTCTGAGAAAAAGTACAAAAACTGCAATGAAAGAGTATACTAATATGTAAAACCTAAGAATTAGATTTTTGGTCATCAGAACGCGGGCGGAGCCGCGGACAATGCTAGTGTATATTCAATTTTTAAAATTTATATACTCATTACATACCTATTATTTATAGAGATTCAAACTATCACTTGACCAAAGACAAGTAAAACTGTTATGTTATAAGTCACTTGCTTAGCTCTGAACCACTTGTATGGTGAACAAGGGAACGATTGTATCGCATTCCTTCTCGGAGTCTCACAATGAGGCAATGTATAACTTTCTGAATAACTTTACAATGATTTTATTGCTTAAATATGTCACGTGCCCATACTTTAAGCGAGTGAACTTATGTTTTTGCGAATTCAAAGTAATTAATTATTATTATTATACAAGAATTATGTAAGAGCTATGGCATCGGGATCTAATATTCAACAAATACACAAAAACTATTACTAAATGAGGGTCGAAATATTTACTGAAACGTTTTTCTTGCTTTGTTCAGGTGAAATCTTTACTAACTACTATATATAATTAGTGTTCGCCCGCGGCTCCGTTCGTATTTTACGGCGATAATAATGGTCACCCTTAATGCTAATCCGTTAGCCTCTAAAATGTATGTAGAATCGGTCAAATTCTGAAGAGTAGCAGGAACAAGAAAAGATTGAAAAAAATTGATAATTCAAAAAAAGATTTCAATGTACAACTCTACACCATAATAATATTATAAAGAAATACCTATTGTATGTTTGTATGTACCAGATGTGAGGGGTGTAATCACTGAAACCTCTGATGCTATTATGAAAATTATTTCACTGATTGGAACCTAAATTGCCGCCAAGTGCGGACTAGGCTATATTTTATTTCAATAAAAATGTGTTACCTCTCAGAAATCATAATAACTTAAAGTCGGAACAAAACTGACCGCGTTGAGTTGCTTTATCGACGTGCGCTGCCAAAGCAGTTTGAAATCTATACATATAATAAAATCGTAACTAAGCCGAATCTGTACATTAAATATATTTTGGAAAATCTTATTGAGTTGTCTGTCTGTCTATAACGGCATTACAGAAAAACCACTGGAGGGATTTTGATGAAAATTGGTATGGTGATAGCTGGTTATCCGGGTCAACATATAGGATACTTTTTACCCCGGAAAAATGTCTAATTTCTGAGAAATTATACAAAAACTGCAATTTAAGAGTATACTAATATGTAAAACCTAAGAATTTGGTTTTTGGTCATTTGAACGCGGGCGGAGCCGCGGGCAATGCTAGTAATAAAATGTAAGGCAAATAGACACATAGGGACGCACCCGAGCGAAGAGAGTGTATGTCACTAGTTGTTAATAAGTTGCTTAGACTCTCAACAATGTTTTGTTCCAGCACGGTGTACACGGCGCACAGAGCGTGGGCCCCTGCGGCTGGTACTCCGCATCGGCCGCGCCCGCGCCCACCGCCCCCGCGCGACTGAAAAGGGCGCAACCCCCACATCAACTACCGGTAAATACAAAAAGGGTTGATTTTAGATAATATTTCAATGAGTAATTTTGATATAATACGATATTAACATGAAATATTTATAGTATGGTATAAGTTTTGATGCATAGACGATTATAGCATAAAAATATATTTTCGGTAGACAACAAAGATTTTTTTTACGAATAAAGGTGTCAGAGAAACATATTTTCACATTTACGAATATTCAAAAAACTACAAGAGAGATACTAATTCTTTTTAAACCAATATATAGTTTTATACCATTTATCTTGTGGCTGTATTCAATGAACGATTAAAACTTGACCCATTATTTTGCAGTCCGGTGGAGGAGTCAGCGGAAGCAATGGTCCTCACGTTCCCCTTTCGCCCACAGCGTTGCAGAATTCCGTTCCACATAGCGTAAGTTAATAATTCAAACATAATTGATTTTTTTTTTATAATAAGATTAATTTATATCATGTTATTATTTCTTATGTTGCATATTAGTCTAGTCGAGAAGTTCAATATCTGCGAAAAACAGTTTAAAAAGTCAGAAAATTATCGATAACGGCTCATTAGATGCAGAATAAAATTCTGGGGAAAATGTTTTTATTTTATTTTCTGCAAACAAAAAACGTAAACGAAAAAAAAGGTCTCAGGTTTTTGTTTATAACTTGAAAACGGTAAATGGTAGCAGAAATCAGCAAAAAAATCCTTAAAGAGGAGGAAATTTCCTAAAATAAGACTTGACCCCGGAACTCAAATCCAATTGTATTCTAAACTCTAAACTCAAAAATATATAATTAATAATTTTAATCCGCCGTTAAAAATGGGGTTCCGCGTTTAGGCTGTTTGTATTTTAAGTGCGAATTTGTGTTTTCATGGCTGTCTTAACAATAAGAAAATATTGTAGAAGTAGCAACATGTCATTGTAGTAAAAATAAATTTAATGTTCAACTTAATTAGATGAATGTATTGAGCCCTTTTTAACGCTCCACTGCTAGGCACGGGTCTCCCCTTAATGCGAGGAAGATCAGGCCATAGTCCACCAAGCTCGCTGGCCAAGTGTGGGTTGGTCGACTTCACACATACACATGTCTTCAAAAAACTTGCTAAGTTCTCTTATACATGAATAGGTATTTCCTCACGATGTTTTCCTTCACCGTAAGGAGAATGGTATTAATGTATACATATAAATGATTCGCACACGAGAATCCGAACCCGTTTTCTAAGCAAGTGCGTTATAGTCTATTAGTGTCTCAAACCGAACTAATAATAATCCAAAATATTTTTTTTGTAGAACCTAATGTCGTCGTCAGTGCGCGCAGCGGCTCCGAGCGGCCCCGCGCCCGCCGCCATGCACACGTCCCAAACAACAGCCGGTGTGTACTATTTTGTGTTATATAGTGTAATAAATATTTTTCGGCACCATGCAATGAACAACTTTATAACTCACTATTGTTGAAATTTTGAATTTGTACTTTAAAGGTATGGCAAATTGATTTCCATTTTTTTAATATCTTAGTAGGTACTGAGGTTACAATGTTGTTCACTGCAGGTACGACAGCTGTTTTGTGTAATATAGAATTCGTGGAAAAATCATTCTGTCACCCATTAAGTTAAATAAGATGCTGTCTAGGGTACGGATGAAATAATAATAATGTTTATATGTATATGAATTATGAAGTCAATCAAATGCCTAATTTTATCTTTAAATTATCTAAAAATCAGAACAATAATCTATACATATAATAAAATTCTAACTAAGTCAAATCTGTACATTAAATATTTCTAAGGAAATCTAATTGAAATAGACATTATTATGGATACAGAGTCCGAATCTATGTCTATGATGTCTGTCTGTCTGTCTGTCTGTCTGTCTGTCTGTCTGTCTGTCTGTCTGTCTGTCTGTCTGTCTGTCTGTCTGTCTGTCTGTCTGTCTGTCTGTCTGTCTGTCTGTCTGTCTGTCTGTCTGTCCTGTCTGTCTGTCTGTCTGTCTGTCTGTCTGTCTGTCTGTCTGTCTGTCTGTCTGTCTGTCTGTCTGTCTGTCTGTCTGTCTGTCTGTCGTCTGTCTGTCTGTCTGTCTGTCTGTCTGTCTGTCTGTCTGTCTGTCTGTCTGTCTGTCTGTCTGTCTGTCTGTCTGTCTGTCTGTCTGTCTGTCTGTCTGTCTGTCTGTCTGTCTGTCTGTCTGTCTGTCTGTCTGTCTGTCTGTCTGTCTGTCTGTCTGTCTGTCTGTCTGTCTGTCTGTCTGTCTGTCTGTCTGTCTGTCTGTCTGTCTGTCTGTCTGTCTGTCTGTCTGTCTGTCTGTCTGTCTGTCTGTTACCGCATCACGAGAAAACCACTGGACAGATTTTGATGAAATTTGGTATGATGATAGCTGGTTATCCGGGTCAACATATAGGCTACTTTTTACCGCGGGAAAATATCTCATTTCTGAGAAAAAATACAAAAACACAAAAACTGCATTGTAAGAGTATATTAATATGTAAAACCTAAGAATTAGGTTTTTGATCATCTAAACGCGGGCGGAGCCACGGGCAATGCTAGTTACTAATAAAAGTGTTTTCAAATCTTATCTAAGTTTTTAGTTTTATTTTAGATTATCAGATAAGGTTGAGCCCATGAATTTTCACAGGGGTGAATTTAAAATTCCATTTTGCTTGTACTATAATATTTGTTTTTGTAATTTGTGAGGAAATCCTATGAGTATAGTCTGGATAAATCATGATAATTTATATTATTAGAGAGAAAATTTAAAATTCTGAAATTCTTAATACAACGTAAAATCTTTTGTTATGATAATGAAGTATCCTTGCACTGAATTTTACGGTGAACATTAACCACACTTGAGTCATCTGGAATATTCATGTGTCATCGCTACTATTTGTTAGTGAATATAAAATTAAATGTTATATCATTAATGTTTTAAATATATACCCAAACACAAACATGCGCAAGTCTAAAATAAATTTAATTTATGATAAGTAATTAAACAACTGCATATATTATTATTGATTTACTTTGATAATTTAAATTCTAACAGTTATGATTCATTTTGTCCTTAATCGTGTCGCTTTATTGTTCAATAAGTGAAGCTATTCGGTGTATTCATAACTATCGGCTCACACTAGCTTCACTCGGGTTCGTCCCTACAATAATGTATGGAAACCTGTTCGATTTTTTGACATTTATGATTACTGTTCCGCTCCGCTGGGTAATAGTATGATGATATATAGCATATAAGTTTACTCAATATTCGGGCTATTTAATGCAAAAAGAATTTTTCAAATTGGATTAGTAGTTCCTGAGATTAGCGCGTTCAAACAAAATCTGCGTCTTTATAATAAAGTATAGATTAGTGTTAGAATGTTATATTTTGTGTGTAAAATTTTTCGCGGATTTATTTTGATTTTTGGTTTCCAACGTTCGAATGCTTTACAGCAATCGTGTCATGATCATCAATATCTATTTAAATTTAAAATGTCAAATATTCGCGTAAATCTAGGAAAGTCTTGTGTGTGATATTTAAATAAATTGTATGTTAATACTTGCAGTAGTCCCCAAGGGATCGAGCGATGTGTTGGTGAACTCGTCAGGACCGACGCCGCCGGCCGCCAACAGACTCGTCAACATGACGTGGCCGTGAGTGCATGCCTTATATGACTTTTTTTGTTTATAATGAAAACTTATATAGAATTATGGTAAATGATCTAAAAATAGGTAAAAATATAAATAAAAAGGACCGAGTATATATCTAGTTATTTACGTTGTTTATTGCTATTGTATTTGTTTTTGCCCGCGGCTCCGCTCGCGTGATAGCGAAGCGCGATACGGTTTTAATATTATGCGGATTGGTTGCTCGATTGATATTTTTAATGCACAAATATTTTATTTTTTAAATTCATAGGGCACAATAACAATTGATTCATAAAATTATATTCATGATTTGACGACACATTTGGTTCAGTTTGTAGTGAGCCTACTCGCCGAGCCAGGTTCGAGTCGAGCTGGGGCCAATAATTTGTGTGATGTGCACGAATGTTTGTACTCCAGTTATAGGCGTTTATATTTATAATATGTATGACGTATGTATTTAAAGTTATATATGTGTAATATATCAACTATCTGGTATCCATAACATAAGCCTTTTTTTAACTTTAAGAGGTGTGGGACTCACTGGCGTAAAAAAGCTAGTACTACCCACTAAAACCCAACAAAACCTTCCCCCGTCTTAATGGGGCGTCGCAGGATCAGGTCAGGTCTGCCGAAGCAGACCACCACAACCATAGGGTTGCTCCAAGGTCCACTCTGCTGTCAGAGAAGTACCAGGAGCAACCCGCATGGTACACCGCCCTCCGAAGAGGGCCGCCTCCCACCGCCACCGAAGTGGGCCACGTCCCTGTGCGTTTCTTGGCTTCGCGCCCGGCTGGATTGCCGGGCCCTACTGAGTCCCCCCCCACCACGACAAGGTGAACGCACGTTGGGGGGGATCCGTAACATAGGCCTTATAACTTACCATGGAACTAGATGGTGCTGTATGTGAATGTCCAAAAAAAAATATAAAAAAAATATACATAAATAATCACATTATGTCTCTGTATATGTTAAGCAATTACTTACAATTAAATTACCGCAAATTGATATAAAATATAATTTAATCAGGTTTTGATAATCGCCATCGTGTCGTAGACACAAAAACTCAAACTTTCGATAAGATACGCCTTATCTTAAGTTTCGTCTTGTAAGTAATTTAGTCTGATTTTAGTGAGTATGGAGAGTGACAGTGAAAGTGAGAGCCGTGACATAACAGTTAATTTGCCATTGATCAGCTGCGATGATTTTAAGTAATTTCAGACTATTTTAAAATTATGATTATAGTTGAATTGACTTTTTTCGTTAATTTTTAAAAAAGCATTCATGAAAAACAGATATAGATCAAACATATGGAATTGTTTCGTACTACAATAGTTACTTAACATATTATTAATGCGGTGTTTTAGGTGTCACATTAAAAATGTTAACTAGGGCCTAAGTCATCGAATCTTGTCACTTAAATGTTTATAACTAGGGGCTCAACCTCGTTTAGATCGGGTTCGCTTCTAGAAAAACAAAAACAAATCTATCCCTCGGGAACCTTTTTACCGGGATAAAAAGTAGCTTATGTATTATTCTCGACTATAAAGGAAAAGGTGCCAATCATTATAATTGTTAATTGTAAGGATATAATCAAGATATTGTTATGATAATTTTATCATTAATATATATTAAGAAATATTATTATGGTATTTTGTTATTCATAATGGAATAACAAATTCTATTATAGTCTATACACAACTTTTCCTTTCTTAAAGAAAACAATGAACTTATTATAATGCCTTACCACATCACTGTTTGCACTTTTAAATAATCAATTTTAAATTATTTTTACTTATAGTATGATATAAAATTGAAATAAACTTTAATATATTTCATGATCTTCGTTCGTTTCTATAGTATACATTAGCGACTTACCCTTGTTTCGCTTCGGTGTGTCCGTTTTAACTTTTTCGAGTGGAATCCTATTTCTAAAATAATAATTTTTTTTTATTATAAGTACCGTATATACTTTCACATGTATTTATTAAAAGCTGTTATTTTGACATTACAAACAGACACTTCAATTTTATTTATCTGTATAGATATCGCAAATTATTGCTAGAAGTCATAAACAAATTATAAATTTACATTGATAAATCTAGTTTAAATGTGGCAAAGCTTTATTACAATGTAGTTGTTAAATATTTAGTTATTTATCTTTGTAATTGGACAGCAAATTGAAAATAATATGTTTGTTTGCTTTCATTAATCGTAATTTTATTTCGTTTTCTATTACGGCGCCTGAAGAAACAAAATGAACAAAAATAAAGATAGATAGATAAATACTTTATTGCACACACAAAACAAGAATACAGAAGATGAAAAGATTTGATGATGAAGAATATGTTATATTGGTGTTGTGTGTCCTCAGCTGGCACCACGGGGCGATATCGCGCGAGCGCGCCGAGGCGCTGCTGTCGGGGTCGCCGGACGGCGTGTTCCTCGTGCGCGAGAGCACCAACTTCCCCGGCGACCACACGCTGTGCGTGCGCTTCCGCGGGCGCGTCGAGCACTACCGGTGCGTATACGGGTTATGGATACCCCGGTATATGATCAGGTTCTTCTGACCGGCGGCGGATCTCATTGAGACTAGCCTACTGCGCGGAGATATTATATAGAGCATAAGTCTACGCGCAAATACAAGTGCACTCTCTATTTTGTCACTCATACTCCGATGAGACATCAGGTGTAGTATCAACTCACAAATTATACAATGATCTAAAGAATTTTTATTTAAAATGTTAAATAGTCGCGTAAATATAAAAAAGTATTGAATAGCTATTGGGTCGGCAGTAGCTGTCACAGCAGTGTAGCACCCCCAATAATTTCGGACTGCTACTGAGTATTTCTTAAAGGAAAACCCAATAACAGTTTGAATAGTTGGACCCAGTTATGCAAAAAACAGCCATGTGCGTAAAAGTACCAACAGAGTTTATAAGCATTTTATTATAAAAAATAAAATAATTATAAAAAATAAACAATACTTATATAAATATTGTTCAATTTTAAAATAACCAGGAAAACAAAACATAACCCAAGTGCAACTATCGAGAAAAATGCTTATAACTTTGTTGGTACTTTTACGCACATGGCTGTTTTTTGCATAACTGGGTCCAGTTATGCAGAGCCTGAAGTTGGGAAGTTGGCAGTGTTTCACCCCCGTGCCTTAGAGAGCACGTAGAGCCGTCGGTCCTGCGCACAAATGCGCTGTATTATAATATCTCCTACGCAGTTTCAATGAGATTGGCCGCCGCGGCCGAAGTCGGTCAAAAGGACATTATTATATGCGAATGGCGGTGTTCTTTTTACCTTATTATTTAAATTGTAACTTATAATATAAATATACTTTTATCAGAGTGAAGTGGGCGACCGCACCTGACAGCCAAAATCAACGTCTTACTATCGATGATGAAGAATTCTTTGATACTATGCCGGATCTTATTCATGTAGGTATTCAGATAAACAGTATATAATTTTAATTTTGATTGATATATAATATATACATTTTAATTATATAGAAATAATAAAAGAAAAATAATTATGTAATAAATAAAATCTATGCCAGCTTTTGTTCATAGTAAACAATTAATTTTGGTCTATAAATGTAAACTAATAAATGTATTTTATATTTTCTAGCATTACTTAAAAGATGCAGATGGATTATGTACAAAATTAGAAAGATGGTTACCAAAGTCATCTCCAAACGGTGCCAACAACAATAATGTGCTCCAACCACCTTTTTCACCTCTTCCACAGGTACATCTTTTAATATTATATTGTAAGGAAATGTATTTTAATACATTTATAAAAAAAAAATATTTTAATCATATGATTAAAGCCATAAATATATCTAGTATTTTGGCTAATATACATCAAGTTTTATTAGATAAGACAACAAAAAGAAAAGTGACTGCAATGCGCTTGATGCGAAAGTTCTAGGATGCATTGATTAATCTTCGGTTACACTTTACACTTACAATTATGTTATAAAATCCAACGTTAATATTTATAATTGGGCTATGTGACTGTGTGTATGTTTGTTATTCCATGCTGAAACATCTGGACGGATTGTAATGAATGAAATTTAGTACACAGATCTGAAGTAACACATAAACTAATCAGTAAGCCATGGTTGTACCAGAGCTAATGAATTGATATATGCAATGTTCCCGCAGCAGCCGCCGCCGTACCCGCCCACGCCGAGCGTGTCGAGCGCGCTGGCCGCCGCGCACTTCCCGCACGCCTTCCCGCCGCTGCCCGCCGACCAGACCGACGGGCAGAAGTTTGATGCGCGTTAGTATTATAGTAATTTATTCAATAAAACAATATTTTTTTAACAAGAATTCAATAGGCCGAATTGGTTTTAGAGTAACAACGTTTTTGGGTTTATTTTGTATACCAAGAGCGCATATTTTAATGATATCGATTTTGTGTCATGTATGTATAGTTTACCACAAAAATATTTTAACTAATTTGCGCAATATAAGAAAAATGGAGATGAGAGATATTATGTCAATATTTATTTTATTAAAATCATCAGTTATTTTTTGTATTAAACATACTTATATGTATGTAGTTTAAATATTAAAATTAATATAATGATTAATTAGTTTAATATATTATTGACCAGGTTGGGTAATAGCAGAACGAGACTTAGAGATTCGGGAGAATATAGGCAAAGGAGAATTCGGAGATGTGATGCTGGGCATTTTGAACGGTACACAAAAAGTGGCTGTCAAAATATTGAAAGACCGCGAAGCAGCCAGCAAGTTCCGAGCGGAGGCTAGTGTGATGGCGTAAGTCAATAGAATATTTGAAAATGAGCTTTTTATTCCTATGTGTGTACGAAATTGGTAATTTTCATTGGTTTCTGCCGTGTATATTTTGGCTGACAACACTAATGGTTAGCGAGTTGAGCAATGTAAAAGTTTAAGTAATAATAATAACGAGAGTTGTAAATAAAGAAATACTTTATAATATTTTTAATGTATAATATTTTTAGTAATAAGAGTATGCCATGTCTAAACTAAAATGCAAGTGAAGTCGAATTCTCTTATAATATATCTTTGTGTGCACTTACGACATCTTCGGCAATTTTAAATCGATATAAATGAATATCCTTTGGAATTTGAACCATTTTCTAATCAATACGTTAGTAAAAAATCCAGTAGAATAGTTGATTTTAAATGAAATATGTAACGATCGGTCGCAGGTCGCTCAAGCACGAGAACCTGGTGCGGCTGCTGGGCTGCGTGGTGTTCAGCGCCAACGGCAGCACGTGCATCGTGACGGAGCACTGCGCGCAGGGCTCGCTGCTCGACTACCTGCGCTCGCGCGGCCGCCACTACGTCACACAGCTCAATCAGATCAACTTTGCTTAGTGAGTACAGTCATATACCAAATTTTTCTCTTAGAGAATTGAATTAATTTTATTCTATATTACTTTATTTAAAATGATGTTCTTTTTAAATTTAGTTAGTCTGTCAATTTTGTAGATTTTATCTACTATTTAAGTGTTATCTTACTGTAATATGTAATTAATATTATTTATTATGATTGCTATGTACATTGTACAATTGTAATTAATATGTTTTTTTCGTTGACTATAATTATATTTTTTTATATGTGTACTGTTAGTGTGCTTAATAATGAATAAAAAATAAATACATTATAGAGTAAAATGCATACAATAGGCAATCGCCTATTGTATGTAGTGGAAATGTTATCAAATGCAAGATCGAACGGTTTCGAAGTTGAAGCAGACTAAAGTAATACTTTCTTAGATTACTAAAGTAGTCTGAAATGCTATCTCGTGGCAAATTACATTCATACGCGTCAATCCTAAAGCCGTTTCTCGACGGTCATGTATAAGTATATATGACAGTCGACATTGCGACATGAAGCTTGTATTGCGATTAATCCCTCCACGACCGCGGACACGCCGGCGTTACAGTTAACGAATAGATTTCTTAGAATTTTAATTAATTTCTTAGAAATTTACCTGGAAGTGTAAGAAACATGTATTTGAGTGTGTTTTTGTCAATTTCTCATACTATTATATCTACGGATTTGAAATGGATAATTGAATTTAAAATTGTTTATATGATGGAGTAATACAAATTGAATTTTTATCAATGTATCTGCTACGCGTGCCAATTATAGTCACACAGGCACACAAATTCTATTTTTGCCCACATCGTCTCCAGTTTTAATCTTCTAAATCGATGCTCTTTGTTGTTTAATATTTTACAGAATTCCTTTTTTTTATTAGAAAGTACATAAGTGTTTATAATTTCTAATTCCTTATTTACATTTTAATATCTTAAAAATGTAAATATAGTTGAAAATGTTTTGATTTTTAAAAGCTATTTAAATTAGTTGTTTTAATTTAAAAAAATGTAGCTGGTGAAAGTTTGACTAAGTATATAATATTCATTAATAATTACACACCGAAATATATGCATTTGCATGTTTTGTTTATAATTACTTGATTTAATTGAATTCAATTATGATGTATAGCTATATAATTACATATTTCAATATATTTTCTAGTGAACAAATGAAACTTTATATTTAATTTGGTAATAAATATACTAACCATATTGACAAATATAAATAAATATTCTTGGTATTTAATTTAGCAATATTATAATATATTATTACTACTTACTAAATATTACCTGATTTAAAATAAAAACATAGAATGAATATTTTTCATAATTTAATGTTGCATAATTTGATACAGCATTTGGTATTTTATATTACTTATGAACCATTTATTATGGGTACTATATTTTCACGGAGTGAAGGTAAATGTAATAGAACCGACTCGATTACGACCGAAAATATGAGAATACTAGCGACTCACCGTCACTTCGCTCTGTGTTCGTCCCTAGACAAAAACAAATTATCCTACTGGAACTGCGTTTTCCGGGATGAAATATAGCCTATAACCTTCCTCAATAAACGGTCTATCTAATGGTAAAAGATTTTTTTTAATCGGCTTAGTAATTACTAAGATTATGGCGTTCAATCAAAAAAAACAAACAAATTGTCTCTTTACAATATTAGTATAGATTACATGTATTCATATTACGATTTTCTAATTCTATTATCTATAATAATAATTAGAACCTTAACTAAGCTTATATAACATCGATTGAGCAATTTGAATGTGTCTTGACCACACCCACACACACATGCACACACACACAATCACACACACACAATCACACACACAAACGCACACTTATACATGTAATTTATTCTAAATTTTAATTTTGTTTTCACTCTGTTGACATTTGAGTCTTGATGGATGAGCGGGGCACCCAGTAATACCGGTCTACAGCTAGCACGGGGGCCTTGCGACTATCTTGGAATTGTAATCTTTAAGTCAATAAAAGTATTTTTATTTTTGACCACAGTGACGCGTGCTGCGGCATGGAGTACCTGGAGCGGCAGCGCGTGGTGCACCGCGACCTGGCGGCGCGCAACGTGCTCATCTCCGGCGAGGGCACGGCCAAGGTGGCGGACTTCGGGCTGGCGCGCCCCGACGCCGCGCCCGACGACCCCGCCGACGCGCTGCGCGTGCAGGCCAAGCTGCCCATCAAGTGGACCGCGCCGGAAGCGCTCAAGTACAATGTGAGTTGCACACTCGCGGTTGTGGGATTGAGCGGGATAACAAATGGAAATATATAGCGTATATTACGGTATAAAATTCTTACAGTAGGTCAGCTTTGGTATTAACGGAAGTCACGGCAAATGCATAGGGTTTTTAATACTAAGTAAAATGGCCAATGGTTTTAAATTTTAATGTTCCGTTATACTCGTCAACCCTAAGAGTAGAATTGTTAACTACATAATAGGATAGTCGGGGGAGCACCTCAATCGCATCGCACTTCTTGAGCCTCGCACGATTGCGATATTTAAATGTTTTTTTTAGACGACGATTAGGAATAGGAGACTGTGGATTATACCCTGAATTAATATTTCATTAGTTATAAAATATCTGACTATAAGAAATACAAGAAAATGATTTTATAGTTGTGGGATATTGGTATTCAGTAATTTATTTTACTAGTGCTACCTAAGATTGCTAAAAATATACGTAATAGCGAGAATTAGATAGAATTAGATATACAATCATCATATATCCATATTTAAATAAATACACAAATATACAATAACAATAAATTTTCAATATTTGTAGTTTATAATTATTACAACATTATGTAATCTTTATTTGAAACTTTTATTTTCCAGAAATTTTCTAATAAGTCTGACATGTGGAGTTTTGGCATTCTCTTGTGGGAGATTTATTCATTCGGAAGAGTGCCGTATCCTAGAATCGTGAGTGCAGTATTTCTGTTTTTATTATTGAAATTAATTTAAAATTATTCTATCTATTTAGATGTATATTTTCATATATAAAAATTGTTGAAGGCTTTATTAGTTCAAGTGAAAATAATTAAAGTAGATTATTTATTAGAATGTATGATGTTATATTAATACAAAGTACTTGTTTTTTTAATTAAGTACGTACTTAGTAGGTACGTTTTAATGGTTAGAATCAAACAAATCTTTAAATTTATCAGCTTTTCTGTACTATAATATGCATGTATTATACAAATAAACCTTCCTCTTAAATCTATCTATTGCTGAAAACTACATTAAATTCTGTTGCGTAGTTTAAAAGATCTAAGACACAAAGAATAGCAGAAGCGACTTCATTTTATACTATGTAAAGATGAGACACAACAAACGTTTTGTCTGTCTTTTTTTCAACATTTTATTATTATATTACTTATGTTGGTATATATTTCGTGACGTCAGCCGCTGGCGGAGGTGGTGCGGCACGTGGAGCGCGGCTACCGCATGGAGGCGCCCGAGGGCTGCCCCGCCGGCCCCTACGACGTGATGCGCGCCGCCTGGCACGCCGACCCCGCGCAGCGCCCCACCTTCGCGCACACGCGCCTGCGCCTCGCCGCCATACGCGAGACCGCGCACGCGCACCAGGCACGTACCTCACTTACCTTATTTAATAAATAATAAACATGTTGGGACCTAATACACAGCACCATCTAGTTCCATGGTAAGCTACGAGGCTTGTGTAAGGATACCAGATAGTTGATACACTACGTATATGTATATAACTTTAAATGCCTATCCCACGGGAACCGTACATTTTCCCGGGATAAATAGCCTATGTGTATTCCAGACCATAATCTATCTGTGTCAAATTTCATCCAGATCCGTTCTGGTGTGAAAGTAACAAACTCACAAATTTCATATTTATAATATTACTTTGAATATAAACCAATACGAATTCGAATAAAACATTGAATACACACACATTGAATACAACAAATGAATGTCCCCAACGGGATTCGAACCTGCGACTGCTGGCACAGCAACTAGGGTCACTACAAACTGAGCCAAAGGTGACGTCTTACACCTTGCTATTTCTTGATACGGCCTGTTGCCATGTTCAGGAATTGAACCCAGAAATGCGAAATTAGACAACAATTTTTACAAGGATAAGGATAATTTGCGACGCCGCAAAGTTTTAAATTATTCAGTTAACAGTGAAGTTTTAGTTTATACCATTGAAGAACATATTGGATTTTATATAGTTTCTTTTTAACCGACTTCAAAAAGGAGGAGGTTCTCAATTCGGATGTTTATATTTTTCTATGAATGTTTGGGCATAACTCCCGTAATATATGTGTGGATTTACAAAATTCTTTGTTTGTTCGAAAAAGGTTTATTCCGAAATGGTCCCATTTAAATTAAAAAAACATCCAGCCCTAAGGTTAGACAATAAGATATATATTATTGCTTTTTCACGCACTGAATTTTTAAAATATTTTCTTCGTATTTTGCTACTAAGGTCTACACAAAAAAAAACAATAAAAGTAAAAAGTTAAATGTAACTGATTGGTTTTATTTACTATAGATACTTAATCAGATATCGACTTCGACGAAATAACTAATTAGGTATCCGATGAGTTATTGTTCACTTTTTTTTAGGTCGTTTTTTTTTTTCAATACATATAAACTTTGCACTGACTGACCTGTCAAATTATATTTTTGTTATTATATTAGTTATTATTCAATTCCATGTGTTTGACCTAAAAATTCAGTACAAGTACAGTATGTCTGTTTAGTAGTAGTCTATACATGTATATATGTTTAGTAGTAGTACATACAATTCATAATGGTGATAATCCATGAAGATAAAAAGTAGCCCTATATTCTTTTAATACTAAATAATAGTCACTAGTCTTGATAAATAGATAAGAATATTATTTATTCTTTTTATTTGTAAAATTTTAAACAACTAATCTATACAGATAAATAAAATTAAAGTGTTTGTTTGTAATGTCAAAATAACAACGTTTTACTAAATGCATATGAAATTATGTACGGTACTTATAAGAAAAACACCTATTTTTTTTTATTTATGTCTGTCTCCTTGTTCCGGATAATCTGTGAAACGGCTGGACTGATTTTGACGGGACTTTCACTGGAAGATAGCTGATATTATAGGGAATAACATAGGCTACTTTTATTTTAGAAAAAGAATTAGGGTTCCTTTCAAAAAATTTAAAATTTACCTAGATTAATATTATAACGTAGTAAGATTAATATAATCTTTATTTTCTTTTTGTTTCAGTGAATACAGCGCTGACAACAGTGCACATTTAAACTTTACGATGGTTAGTGGTTGCTGTGACAAAGCTGTATTTTACATACAATGTTTTTAGCGTCTCGTGAATACTAAATTATTTTGATAAAGTATAAAGACACTTCCTCGCTTAAGAAGTAACCATTATATTGTATGAAATAGATTGATTTTGTGTTATAGAAGGAAATTTTATCTCATGTTGTGTATTTTTGCTCTCGCTGGGCTTTTAGTGGCCTTCCTAATTGTAAACCATTTTGTTTAGAAATAGATCAATTTACTGCGTCTCGCTTTTTACTGCGTACTACATTTAAATTATGCACAAATATTTAGGAGCACAATATTTTTGGCCTCGGTGACGATAATTTTTAACCCACTTACAAAATAGTAATTTTTGATAATTTATATTTTACCTACCTAATAATTTAAGATAATATTTACAGTTCAAGTATTTTCGTAAAATCTTTAATATTAAGACAGAATAAAGCTAAAAGTATTGTGATAATGGTTTTTAAATTATTTTAATTCTATTATATATTTCAATTATGTTGCAAATTCACTAATGATATTTTATAAAACTTTGACTCTGAAAATATTCACTAATCTATTCAAATCGCTAAAATTAAATATGAAATATTTAAATACTGTAATCATTATCCATATTTGTCTCGCGACTCGTCTATATTGTAAGGTCGCAAGCACTAAAAGCCCTTTTTATAATATTAAAGACCTTAAGTAATACATGGATGTGAAATTCCGGAACGTATCAACGTGACCATATGTCAGTACTATGCAATATGGTACTGTCTAGTCAAATAACAAGTGTAGTTTGTTTGTATCATATTATTTTCAATGTATTTAAATCATATGGTGACTGATCACAATATGTAAACGTAAACATTTATAGAGTTGCACATAGAGAAATATATCAATAATTAATTTATGAGTACTGTAGGGTTTATGCACTTCCTGTCATACAAAGAACAAGGAAATGCTATTTTGTAACAATCTTTAATCTGTGTAATTTAAATTAAACATAAAAAAGTCTACTATATTTTTTATTGCTGTCATAAGAAGTCACTTGTATGTGTGATTCATTCCTTTACAATATTAGTGTTAAAGTCTGATACTATTATTACTTTGTGCATTTGTAGATGATTTTAAAATGTGTCTAACAGATGATGCGTTAGGGGCAAGCGATTACAAGTGATTGATGTTTTATAAGTTTTGCTTGTGATGCTACAAAATATGTTGGTAAAAAAAGCTGTTGTCTCACTGTTGTGATCTGGGAGTATTCTGTGAATTAAATACAATTATTTGTAATCGCTCGCATCAGCATTTGAACTGTAGAGTAATGTGTGCTTAGTCAAAGTAAGAAATAAAGTTGTCAAACCGACTTTCAGGTTGTGTGCTAAAATTTAGTAATTACCATTGGTAATTTAAAATCGTAATACTATTAATAATTGTTGTTAAAATTAATAAATGTGGTCATACATTATGGATACATATATGAAAAAGTATTTAACATGACAAATAATTATTGGGAAAATGGAATCTCAAAGGAGAAGTGTTGTGGCTTAAAATTATTTGATTTAATATGAATGAATTATAAGTCTCACTTCTACGCTTGTTATTGTAAGTTTAAAATGTCATTTCAAAAGCCAACTAAATTTATGTTCAATGTGTATATAATATAATATTACAAATATTATTTTTTGTTTACAATAACAAGTGTAAGAAAACAGCATGCACCATTCATATTCTACATAATAAAGTTTGGTTCGAAGGCTTCACGAAGGGAATGTCCGTTTAGTTTCTTTATGCAATACTAGTTGTAAGTGTTACATTGTTTTTTTACGATTTATTTATAAATTTCTTAAAAATTGGTTAGTAATCCGAGCCGAACATGGTCTATTAGCGGGTGGCAATACAACACACATTACTTTTTATTCTTTTGTTATTTAAAAAAAATACTAATAGTTAATTAAAATGGTAGATAGTGTAATTCCACAAGGTTGATCATGTTAAAGTATTAAAGTATACTTATTTAAAAATGTTCCTTCGTATTTCGCTTGTTAAAGTGAAACGCTTATTTTAAATCTTCCTTATGATGTGAAAGTATTACGAATTTCCGAGCCACACCTTATATGAATCTTGATACGAATTGAGAAAAAAATGAGACTGCATGTTAAACGATTTAAAATATTTATAAACGACATATGTATAAAATTTATTTGAAATGTAGCTATATAATATGCTTTTGCACTCGCTAATAGATCCTACCGACTCCGCAAGAGTCATTTTTTTACCAAAGTAACTTCAATGAGCAAAAATAAACTTTATCTTATTTACAGTCTTCCTTTAGATTATTGAACCCTAATATCTCGAAACTTCAAAAACGGTATACTAGTCTTAAGTTTTTATCTTCAAACTCCTAAGACTCGCTCGCAGCTGAAACATACCGTGATATCTTGAAAAGGTGTAAATTAAAAATCTCGTTTTGTTTTTGTTTATTATTGTACTATTTTCAAAGTGTAAATACATGTAACGATAAGGGATAAATATATGATAAGAAACTATGAATATAATTGAAGTTTTATTTCTTAACAATCACTTTCGCTGGCACTTGTGCATTCGCATGTACCGGAGCAACCGGTGTTATCGTATTCATCGCAAGATGAAGTATTATATTTAGATCTATACTTATTTTTTATCGCAGGCCATATTTCTGTTTTAATGTCATTTCGTTTTGATTTTTGTTCTACCGTCTGTGTCTCGCGTCCGTCCTTTACCATACAACCGCTTGCCTGATCCACAAATGTTGTAACAAATTTGTCTGATGTGCCCGTAGTACATTTGCATATTTGGTTATGACGTTCTGTCTGCTTTTTATATTGCTTTGAACAACTTGTACACGTTTTCTTATTTTTTAGCAAAGGCCCAGGTTGCCTTTCATCATCTATAGACATGAAACTAACGCTTGAAACTAATCTCTGGCGACACTCACAAGAATAATTTGTTTCTTTTTCTGATACTTTACTGTTGGATGGACAATAGCAAGAGCCGCGGCACATTCTGCCGTTACAGCGATTGTTTAAAGCGATTTCTGTTTGAACAAATGCAGAATCTTTTAGAATCCTGTTCTGGCGTAAAGTTGGGTAAAAGTAATAAATGTCAGTGGTGGACGTTGAATTATCATTGTGGAACTGCAACAATTACTACCATTCAATACTAGTAGTATTACTAAAGTCCATCCATTCGCGTTAAGAAAATAATGAGTCATCAAGTGCAACGGCATATGTGTATACAAGTGTGTATAAATGGTAAAGGTGTATTCACAGTGGAGTAAAAATTCAATTCAAATATGTTTCAAAATATTAAGTTTAATGGATAAAAATTAATTTAATTATCTTATCTTAAATCTTCATTTGAGATGATAATTACTTTATTTCGATTTGAGATAATTAATCAACTTAATTACCTCAAATTAAAATAATGTCATCTATACATATAATAAAATTGTAACTAAGCCGAATCTGTAAATTAAATATTATCGATACAGATGCGATTAGAATTTTTGTCTGTCTGTCTGTTACCGCATCACAGAAAAACCACTGGAGGGATTTCGTTGAAATTTGGTATGGTGAAAGCTGGTTATCCGGGTCAACATATAGGATACTTTTTATAGCGGAAAAAATGACATTTTTGAGAAAAAATACAAAAACTGAAATGTAAGAAAGAGTATACTAATATGTAAAACCTAAGAATTTGGTTTTTGGTCATCTGAAGGCGGGCGGAGCCGCGGGCAATGCTAGTTAATAATATATTTAAGTCTGCCTTCAACTAGTCATTGTGAACTTGACTTTATAATTTTATGCAACCTAATTGATCAGGGGGCGTGGCTAGGACCGTGGACACCAATGACTCACTATTTTCTTAACGCGAATGAGCTATACTTTCATTTCTCATTGAAAATAAAAAATGAATTAAAATAAAATCAATAAATTTTACCTTTTGATAATATCCAGGATAAGAAGGTAAGTTAACGCAACATTTTGAATTAAATAGTTGGGGCGAAAAAGGGTCGCTAGATCCATTAGGTATTTGATAGTTGTTTCTGTTTTACAATATGAAAATTTAATTCGTCACATCTTATTCATTTATTATATTATGCATAATACTATTTTTTGGACAAAAAAGCTATAATTTTTGTGTTATAGTCGGGGAAACCATATGTACTACTTCTATACTGTATTCGCCGTATCAACCAAGCACAGATTTTGTGCTTCCACATGATAAGTTGCAGATAAGACGTTTATTTATTAATTAGCCGTCATTACTCGTTGCTTTTATTTGTCATCCATGCTCGTTGCATTCCGTACCGTTCAGACGTATTTATTATTCATGTAACAGTGATTCGTCGGAAAGTAAAAATTAATAAATAATGTAACAAATATTTAAAAATACAGTTAGTTTTACTTAAATGTTGATTTTATTACAAATTATTAATAATACCTCACTAAAGCATTAGCAACACGAACGAGCCCTAGGATTTCAAACCAGTTGCAAGCGTTAGTGGGCGGAGCTAGACAGTTTTTTGGCCTTGTCTTGGTGGTTCACTCCGTGAATAGAGTATAGTTATAAATGGAGACAATCAAGAAACCAATACAGATGCTCGTTTACAGAATCCGCCACTATGCCACTAGGGTTATCTTTATAAGTGAAAATGAAATTAAGTACGTAATACACATATACTCACGGATAGGAAATGCTTCTTACAAGCCAGGGTTCCGTGTTTATACACCCTTGAAAATAAGGAGTACTAGAAGCATTCACGTTATATTGAATAGGAGACCAACGGTCGTGCCAGACAGCCGGCACAAAGTATAGTTGCACGCTTCCATCCGGAAATATTACCGACGTAACATCACCTTCGCCTATTACGTTTGCATATGGTACTAAAAATAAAATTTAAGTTATTGAAATTTTAATAATATGAGTTTTGTATGTTTAGAGCCTAGATATAGTATAGCCATGGCCCATGGGGGTCTCATCACGAACAAATAAATGTCAATAAAAGACGTTACATGTATCGACTTGTCATTAAAGTTGTATTAAATTAACAAGACAAAAAAAATAGATCCCAAAAAGGTGTATGGTAAGTAAAGGTGTCCACCTTTGCCCACATTGTTCTCTGTATTATCTGTGTTACTGTTAATATGCAATAAAGAATATATTATTATTATTGTTTTAAAAATATTGTAAGTGAAGTAAGTAGCAGTAGTAAGTAGCAAAATAATGCACCTGTAAATTAAATTTACGTAATTTTACTGATTATCGAAATATCAGCAATCCGATGACACAGAGACAGGTATATTCACAGATGGCGCTTTTATTTTTTGTATTGTTTGTATGGAGGGTAGAAGCTAGACCCTCCATAATGTAAATCTTAGATACCTATTGGTTATTGTTTCATGAAAGTATATCTATTAAATACAGATAGAGGATATAAAACCACTAACTAGTTTTTGGTGTATTAAATAGACCATATTCATTTGCTGTATTAAAAAATGGCTGATTGCACTGCATTTTGTTGGTTGTTATTGGATCCGATAAGCATTACTGTATCGTTGTTTGATTCATATTTTATTGAGTTTTAGAACTTTACTTGGAACCCATGATTTTTTTTTGACAAAAGTGACAAGTATGTTAATTTGTAATTTTACGTACAGACTATATTTCATATTAGTTAAAATAAAATTTGACAATACTGATTAATAAAAAATCATGTATATCCTACTTGAATATAGCAATAAAAAAGTTATGTAAATCTATACATATAATAAAATTCTAAGTCAAATCTGTACATTAAATATTTTTTAGAAAATCTTATTGAAATAGACATTATTATCGACACAGAGGCCGAATCTATAGTTTTTAGAATTTTTGTCTGTCTGTTATCGCATCACAGAAAAACTACTGGACGGATTTTGATGAACTTTGGTATAGTCATAGATAGCTGGTTATCCGGGTCAACATATAGGATACTTTTTGCCGCGGGAAAATGTCTCATTTCTGACAAAAAATACAAAAACTGTAATGTAAGAGGATACTAATACGTAAAATCTAAGAATTTGGTTTTTGGTCATGTGATCGCGAGCGGAGCCGCGAGCAATGCTAGTGATACTATAAATTGTTACAAAAAATAAAACAACAGTTTATTAGTAAAGTTGTAGGTATAATTTGTTAATCATATAACTATCAAGTTATCTTTTCACTTTGAATCTTGTACATAGATGATAGAATATAATACAATTATATAATATATGCGCATATTATGAATGAATGTCAACTGAATACTGCATTTCTAATATGGAAATTGACGATATATTCAGAATTTGTTCTTTGGACACTAATAGCAAAAGGATCCGTAGGGTGGAAGGTAAATGCTACGAGGCGTCGCGCGCTCGCCGGCACCGACTGACCGAGGACGCCTGCATAAATCTTAAACTTCAACAGTCCTGAATCTCGTGCGTAAAAACTGTAAAAATAATTAAAAAATGAATAAATCGTGAGAAATTCCAGGTCCAGTAAAAATTGTAAGGAAAGTAAATTTTAAGAGCTATATTTTTGCGCGATCAAATAAACAAGTTCAGTTACTGAGCAGATAGGTTTGTAAAATAACCATTTCTATAGTTGATAACAAAAAAAAAGGAGTCATTTTGGATTGCCGACAAAAGTAAAAACTTAACACTTTAACATATAGTTGTTATTGTTGTGTATACAAATTGTTTGATCTTAAATTAAAATTTGTAAATTAAAACTGTTTACATTTATCTGGTTTTGACATCTATCGGCATTCAGCACTCGTGAGTGTCAGAGCGTTAACACGTCACGGGACCATGTCGATGACGACTAATACATCATTTAATTACTCCCCATCCAAACCTGCCTAAAGAAGTTTTCACTTCAATAGTTACAATATTTTTATGAAATATTTTCAAATATCTATCCCAAAATATCGTTTTCTTAACAGAGAAAAATAGTGTATTATTTTATGTATGAGTGAGCGGGACAAGCTATATGTGATGCGTAAATTCTATGTATTACCATGGTAACGCATAAATATACTTTAACACGTTACGTGACCATGTCGATGACGACTTACATGAATTTACCCCCATCCACACCTGCCTATAGAAGTTTACACTCCAAAAATAGAACTTTATTTATAAAAGAATTTAATCTATAAATTTTCTCACTGAATAACATGGTAAAAAACACAATATGTGTTAATAATAAGTATGTATGCGTGAGAGATTTACTTACCGTATTGGATACTCTCCATAGGCCTTAGGTCTTTCCATAACCGAGACCCATTTGTCGTCATAGCTAAATAATCCTAGGTCTAAATATGGTGACCCACTATATGACTGGGCACTTATTGGCAATTGCGCTAGTATTCGTTTAGTTGCTTCAGTGCGCCCGCCATATATGGCTCTAACAATGGTCTGTTTGAACCTTTGCTGTGTCAATCTAGCATATAAGTTGTTCGAGGGAGAGCAAGTAAATTGTGAATCAGCACATAGTCTTGCATTTCTAAAGCAATCACAGTAATTTTCGAAAAGTTGGAGTAAACCCTCTGATGTATTCTCATATACCTCTAATATTTTACTATCACTTATGTTGTATATGACGAAAAATGAAGACTGACTGTTTGGCTCAGCTACTCTCAGTGTCACTACCTCTTCACTTGCATATTTTATAAAAAGATGATCTTCATCTAATAACTGCATTTTCCACATTCTTAAACTTTTGAACATGTCAAAATATTTGTAAAATTTTCTTAACTCTAATGGATCTTTTGATTCATCACTTATGGATTTTGCTCTTTTAAACAGAAAGACGAGAAGTCTGTGTTTAAGACTATTAATTGTTTCTTCATAAAATGGTCTTTCATTCATCATTGGAGAAAAAACCGAACTCACAATAAATGGATCATCATCATAACAAAATCTGCCAATTTTTCTGATCTCTATTAACATTCCTTCTACAATTTGAAATAAATGTATTGTTTGGTGTTGTACTGACAACACAGCTAAAACCTCCTTATATAGGTAAATGCCTTGATTATGTGATAAGTAAATCTTATCAGTTCTAAAATGTTTTGTGTCACACAGTTTGCCATGGTGCAAGTCAACTAAATGAAGAGAATAATCTTCTAAAGCAGATCTGTAATAAATAATGACTTTATTAAGTCTAATAGTAAAATCATACATATTGTTTTATATTTTAAGCTTAAAAATATTGTTGCTATTGAATATTTAAACTAAAAAAATTACATTCTAAATACTACAGTGACAGACACGGAATAAATACTAGAAATAAGGATAAACTGATAACGCCTAGATTTCGCCTTCAAAAATGAATAGACCGTTTGTAAAATCGATCGTAAAAGCCGCATAAAACCGGAATCGAAAGGGTTTCCTTTTTCTATAAACAAAGGTGTTAGACGAGGAGGCCCATTATCTTTCAAACTGTTTAATTCTATGTTGGCATGTATATTTAGAAAAACACACTATGTGAATGAGTATATTTACCTAGGACAAAATATCTCCCTGAAAGACTTTAAAAAAATAGACTTTGAACACTGCCTTCTTCCTTGTATTACATATGGCTGCGAAACTTGATTCCTGACATAGAGGATATAGATAGCAAGGAAAAGGAGCATGTTGCAAAACTAAAGTTACTGATGTACTGGCTCGTATAGACCATTTGAAATGGGACTGGACAGGACACATGCGAAGATGTAAAAGTAACAACTACTCTACAGTAAACAAGTGACTCTATGGTATCCAAGAGACAGACAGGATTAGAAGAAAGGGGTGTCCAAAAATAAGATGGGTAGACAACACCCGCCTAACCTTGGGGCCATACTGGACCAGAGTTGCTGAAGATAGAGCACAATGAAGAGAGTTGGAGAAGGCCTATGCCAAAAGGTATGACGAACTACAGGACATATAGTTTTTGACCTTTTAAAATAAAATGTTTTAATTTTTAAGTATAAAAATGTACCCAAATTCGGAATAAACAGCTAAATATTAGTATACAGGGGGTTTCGGTGGCGATAAATCGATCTAGATTAGTCTTATCTGGGAAAAGGCCTGTTTTCGAATTTTCATATGGTTTTCTTTCGCATTATTCCACGCAAAATATGGTCGACAATTTCGCACGGTCTGGCATAAGCATCATGGTCAAGCGGCCAAGGCACAATATTGATAATCTTAGGTGTCCGGATTCGAATCCCCGTCAGATACAAAGGTTTAAACTATAATGTATTTTTGTTTTTAATTTTGTATTTATTTAAGTATTTAGGTTTTTTTTAAAAAAGAAAATTGTACTTTTGACCAAAAACTCTGCGCGAAGCTTGGTAGCCCAGGTACTATTATTTTAAAAGAGCAACTGTTGAGTTTCTCGCTGGCTCTTCTCAGCAGAACTGGCTTCCGCTGGTGGTAGATTCCTCATGGACTTACTGACATTTAATTTAAATTTTAATAATGTATAAAGTGATGATTCTAAAGTGCTTGTTAAAATCTATTTGGATAAAGTGTATTTTGATTTGATTTGTTTCTTTGCTTTATCATTAAGATTTCATACTTTTATATACCTTATTGTAGGAGTAACTGCCTCATTATTACTATGTATATGGTGAAAGTGCGGCCTCAAGTCATCAGGAATGTGGGCCGCTGAACCAACTATAACATATCGTCCATCTTCAGTGAAAAGGCTACATTCTCTGTTCAATTGCTGTTCCATAAATGGAAACTGACCAGAGTTGCGTTCCTGTCTGGAAGCTGACCTTTGTTGGCATACATTTACTGTGAATTTCGGCTGTAATCAGATGACTCTTAATTTTATATATCAACATACTCTTTGCTGAGTTTTATCAAGCTATGTAGTTTTATTTAAATGCAGTGTACATGTTTTTGTAAATTTAAACAATATTTAAACAGTTTGCATAATCTGTGTATTAATATTGATACTCACTACAATTTATAATGAAATTATGAAATGTACCTTGAAAAACCTATAAAATATATGAGTTCTTATTCTGTGATGTGCATCAGCATCAGCATTTAATAAATCTGATGGGTACCCTGCAACAAGGTCACCAGCGGCTGCAGCCCCTCTATATTCATATATCTGCATAATAAAACACATGGTTTTAGAGTTAAAATTGTTTCAAAATAACATTAATCAGAAAAAGGTGTTTTACCTCTAGAGATGTTTGGTCTGCAGAAAAAGCTATAAAATGTTTTCCATCAGGGCTAAATTTCCTCAAGAAACATGGAGGTTTCTCTACATTAACTATTGTCAAGTTAGGAAAAACATTTTGATAAAACTCACGCACTACATGAAAATGAGATCCAGGTTTTCTAGAACCATAAATTTCTCGGTCCATAAGTCTCATGACAATGTTTTGAGGTTTAATTTTTCTTGGTACAATTTTATCAGTACAAAAAAAATCATCATCTTTAAGAGTTCCAGGAGGAACATCTTCATAGTAAATATTATCAGCGTTATTGTTTGTATTCATTTTAGAATTTCATCACCCTACTTAACATTTCAAAATTATTGTATTAACTTTATTATTTTATAGATTTATTTAAAAATATATGTACTTAAGAATCTATTATGATTTTTGTTTAAAAATTGGTTTATTTGATATTTCTTTATCTAATTCCTACAATAGGTAAACATTTTTATTTGTGACATTTTGACTTGACATTCAATGATTCAACGTACTCATGTCACCGACGTAATCAGTTTCAGGCAAAAGATTACAATAATATTTTTATTAACATGTCTTAAAAAATCAATTGCAATGATTTAGTTCTTAAATAATAAATAAATAAATGTATACCAACTTCAGTGCAATATTAATCCCATAATAATACATTGTGTCAAGCATAAAAATTAAAAATGTCACATAATTATTTTTATCTACAACTTAAAGTAACGTCAAATTTTGAATTTCATGTGGTTGGTGATTACTGCAAACTGTAACAAAAATGCAATATAGAACAATACAAAATGCTGCGGATACTTTATAAATTTATATATGTGTAATATTAATTTTCAAAATCATATATAAATTAAAATACATAGTAATAAGTCACTAAACCTCGGACGCAATGGAAGAGCCAAGTCAAACGTTTCGTTATGAAAAGATTGACTTCTTAGGAGAGGGACAGGTATTTATTATTCAGTTTTTTATTTCTTTATACTAGTAGCTACATATTTAAAACTACGTCATTTAAAGATATATTCTATGTTCATTAATTTAATAAATTTAAGTTTCTATATAGAGCTCCTATCTCTGTTTTAGTTTGCGACAGTTTACAAAGCCCGAGATGTTAAAACTGATAAAATAGTTGCTGTTAAAAAAATCAAACTTGGCTCAAGATTAGAGGCTCAAGATGGTATTAACAGAACAGCTCTAAGAGAAATTAAGCTATTGCAAGAGTTACAACATATAAACCTCATTGGACTTTTAGGTAAAATGATGATACTGATTTATTTGGATTTTTTATTATCTTTAGCTATTGTTTGAGCTAAAACTACCTGATCTGATCTAAAGAGATTTTTACCAAAGTTGCTGATAATATTAAAATTTCAGATGTATTTGGACAAAAATCTAATGTTTCCTTGGTGTTTGACTTTATGGATACTGACTTGGAAATAATTGTTAAGGATAATAATATTGTACTTACACCAGCTAATGTAAAGGCCTACATGATTATGACACTAAAAGGTAATTTGACATGTTATCTTTCTTTTATGGAAACTCCATTTTTGTTTCATTTTGATATTATAATCCTATATTTTCAATAGGTTTAGAATACCTACATCAAAATTGGATATTGCACAGAGATCTAAAACCCAATAATTTGCTGATCAATAGAGAAGGAATTTTAAAAATTGGTGACTTTGGTCTGGCAAAAGCTTTTGGGTCTCCAACAAGAATAAACACACACCAAGTAGTGACCAGATGGTACAGGTAAATCAATAACGTCTTTAAATTAAAGAATAACTGTTTATAATGATAATTGCAAATATTAAGATTGTAAAAGTTAATGTAGTGACAGAAAATTATTAATAACATATAGTAAACAGTCACTAATGTCTTTAATATAAATAGGTCCCCAGAACTTTTATTTGGTGCTAGACAATATGGTACTGGAGTGGATATGTGGGCCGTTGGCTGCATACTTGCTGAACTCCTCCTACGTGTTCCCTTCCTTCCTGGAGAATCTGATCTTGACCAACTAACTCGCATTTTCCAAGTATTTGGAACACCAACAGAAGAAAATTGGCCAGTATGTTTAAAATGTTTGTTATTGTAAAAGCAATTGCAATATGTTAATGGCAATTAAAGTTTTATTAAAAGTGTATTAATATTGTATGTAGTGTATTAATAAATGTATATGCTTGATTTCAAATTTAAAAACAAAATTTTGTTTTCTTCTCTTATTTCTTATAAAATTCTTACCAATGTTTTTAATTTCTTTAGGGTATGAAGAGTCTAACAGATTATGTGCAGTACAAACCTCTACCAGCACAGCAACTACGTCATATATTTAGTGCTGCTTCTGATGACTTAATTCAACTATTAGAAAGTCTACTCTCTCTTTATCCACCTCAGCGGTGTGACTGCACACAAGCATTACAAATGGCATACTTTAGGTAATATTTGGTAAATCACCATTATTGGTAAATTAGTTGGGTGCATTAATATAAATAAATTTATTTTTAGTTACTTATCATCTTAATAAAATTTTCCAGCAATAAACCTGCACCAACAGTGGGGTCAAAACTGCCGATGCCATCAAGCATATTAAAAATAGAAACAAAAAAACCTTCTCTTAAAAGAAAACTTCTGGACAACATTGACGGTGGATCACTTGCAAAAAAACTTCAATTTTGATGTTTTTAAGTTTGATTTTAAAACCAAATAGGACTATGAATGTATTGATTAATTTTTAAATTAATGCACATGGTTGGGAGATAAAAAATTACATTGCCAGAATATATAAGAAACAAGTGCAATTATAAAGAACAGATTAATGTAAATGAATTTCTAAGTAAGACTGTGTTTTGTGCATATACATTTTCATGGACAAGTACATGAAGCAGGACTTTGGATAATTTAAGGTATAGATATAGTAGGACAAATGATATGAAAATATATATTTGATACTAAAAATAATGTTGTTTATTTTAAAATATTTTTAATAATTGGTATATTTTCAAACATTTTCATTCACTAAAATTTATAAATATTCAAACAGCACATTTTTTAAACTGATGAATGGTTTTTATCTTGCATCTTTTGACTTTAATCTGCAACAAAGATTTTCTATATTAGCACAAAAATGATTTGTAAATAATTAAGAATAATTGATACTAAAAATTTAAATTACTATGAATTAAAAAAACCGGTTAAGTGCGAGTAGGACACGACACGAAGTATTCTGTACCGTCGTACAAGATATAACACTATATTGTTATTATTATTAATAGGACCGACCACGTTGATTAACATCGGCTTAATCGTTTTTTTTAATTTGTATTGCGGCCATTTTTACGTTCGCCATCTTGGTTTTTTATTAATTGTTGTTATAGCGGCAATAGAAATACATTATGAAAATTTCAACTCTACGTATTTCGGTTCATGAGATACAGCTTAGTAATAGGGTTCCTTTGGCACCCTTTGTATATGGAACCCTAAAAAGGTATTAAATTATATATATAATAATTATAGATTTTTTATTCAGGGCAATTTAATAGTATAGCTATAGACTATACACAGAATTGTGTCAATGTAACTAATCAAAAACACCCATTTCAAAATTATTTTTTTAAATTATGTGATAGCTTAGGATTTTCCTTCCACTTACTAGGTCATCTTAAATATCGCATTAGCTGTGCGCACGAGGCACGCGGGCTCGCCCAGTGACGTCACGTCAATCTCGACATTGTACACGTAATTCTAATAGCAAAAGCACTTATAAAAATCCACACATCTGGCGCTTGTCTATTGATTTTAACCGAAATGTCATATTATGCAAGGTTAGTCAAAAATATCGATCTTCATGGCGAACCGTTTCCAGGTTATACAAATCAATACGAAAATCCAGTTCCCAACTGTCATATAAAATTAAGTACGGCTGTCGGGTGCACCTCACCCGCGTCTCACCGCGTACTATTGGCCTTTCTACTTTCTATCAGTAGTGTTGTATAATGCTGTTTTATGTCAAAACAATCTGTTACTGAATTTTGCCTCAAATAAGAATAAATAGCTTTCGTTCACGATTACGCTTGCGTATTTTTTATCATAAATTGATTCGTCCAAAAAAACGCACTGATGTTAGATAACGAATAAGTAACCTTCATCACATAATAGGTTACTTGATTTTTTAAATCGGACGATTCCAGAGCTTAGCGCGTCCAGACATACACAAAAACACTTCAAATTTAAAGTGTTTTTAGAGTATAGATGTGTGTCTTGAAATTTAGTCTTAGAAAGGTCAACATTAGTAAAGAATAAGACCTTAACATAATTTTCAACCGACTTCGAAAAGGAAGAGGTTGTGTCGACCTGATCATGTCAGTCATGGTAAGGCCAGAAGGTGGATACTTTGATGTTTGGTGGACTTTGTGTGGGCTAATGTTGTTTGATTTGATAAAGCCAATACGTTAGAAATGGATTTTAGAGCCTGATTTTTAATGTTACTAATAAAAGCTAATTTTAATTTGTCAGTCTTCATATAAAAATTGGAATCAAACTAACTTAAACGGTTTAAGCGAATATTATAATAAAATACTTTATAAGTGTAAAATTTTTTTTTTTTTTAAAAGAAATGAAAACCGACTTCAGATATTTTCTAAGCTTTTATTATATTTGATCTTTAAAGTACAGGGTAAAAATAAAATACATTATGAAAATGGAATTTGGAAGAGTCAGAGTTCTTATTTGAACTCGAAATTATCTGAAATTGGATTAAATATTGAATTCTATATTTTGATCATAAAAAAAAATGTTAACTATCTAGTATCTACAGTCTACTCAATATACTTAATGCATAGAGGTTATTGTCACCTTTATTGAGAGAATCCTCATATCGCTCATGCAGCTTTTCAATTTTCTCTTTACTCTTCTTTATTTTAATCTGTGCATAAAATTTTAGCTGCCTTCTTTGTATATAGTTAACATTTTTTTCAATTTTGTGATTTACTTCCAGAACAACAAACTTATAGTTTCTGCAGATAAACATATGTATATAAAAATAACGTAACTTTTACACAGTGAGTGTGGATAAAACTTCTACTGGAAAAACTTGCGTTATACTTATTTGTTATTGTAATTATAACAATAAACAAATGAAAATATTATGCAGTAAATAGGTTTTTGGTAATTTCATGCGATACTTTTTAATTCAAGTACGAAAGCGAACTTAATGCTTGTGTCAAATCAAGGAGTATAGACAACCTACTTACTACCATATTAGGTTTGAGATCCTGGGTTCGATTCTCGGGTTTGGCCAATAGGGCTTCTCTGTAAAAAATATATAATAATATTGTAAATCATCGGAAAAGAATGGCTACCATAACCAACATTTCAGAAGGATTAAATACTACAAATACAAATGTATATTATTTAACCTTGGGTGTATGCGACACAACTGATAAACGTCCATAAACTCCATATTTTCGCTCATCTTCAGGCCTTAAAGTGCCCATTTTTTTCATTACGAGGTAAATCTAATAAAATATATGGATGTGTTATTGTATTATAATATATAACTTGGTTCTAATTTTATAACAAAGACTGGGCAGTTAATTGATTTAAGCTATAATGTATTTTAAAATTCGTAACGAGATTCTAAGTTCTAACTCTACAGTAATATAACAGAGTAAGGCCCATATAAACGTTGTCCTCGTGTAAGAACCGCATCTACGCGATCTACAATATACCTAAGTATTGTGTATATAACAAAAATATAATAATATTGTGCGTTCCGTTACTATTACCGATCAAAGCATAAATGTTAGTGAAATTCGTAATAGAGATTTTCCATCGATGTACCTACCGCCCGAAAAGGCCATACATAGGGTACTTAACATATTATGAAGTAATAAAAAAAAAACAAAAATTAAGTCTTTTTAAGGCCTGGGCCTCTTTCCCCCTGTATGACCTGAAGGCAGGCCCGTGCTAGCAGTGGGATATTAAGAACAACTGAACACATAGATATTTTAGCTAACAGTCAGACACCTGCTCGAGCATTCCATAGCTCCGTATAAGGAAGTCGCGCTGCGCCAGCAGGTTGACGCGCTCGCGTTCTTCCTTCTCAACAATAGGGTCAGGCTCGTACGAGCACAGCACGTACGGGGGCTTCGGTTCTTTGTCTTTGTCTTCTGATTGTGCTGTCTGTGAGGAAATAGTGAATGATACATGAAAATATTGCTGAGAGAACATAGCAAGTTTTCGAAAGAGATGTGAATATCCGTAACTGTTTTTTAATAAATAATTATATGTAACTCGAGGGTAGTGCCAAATAATATTTAAAAAAATATAATAATAATTTACTTGAAATAATTTTGATGTCAGTGTGGTGCACCCTTTTTCGTAAAAACTAAAAAGTAATAAATCAATAACCTGCACTTGTTGTAAGGAAGGCTTGGCGGCGAGCTTGCCCTTGTCGTCCTTGCGACGCTCGCGGCGGGGCTTCCCCGGGACGTTCCTCGCGCTGGTCGCGGCACTTGCCTCTTCTTTTTCAGATTTTTCCACTTCTTTGGGTTTCGGTTGCGATGGTTTCTTTAGCGCTTCAGCTTTTGCTTTAGTTTGCTGCAAAATAATTTGCTTAGATTAAATCTTGAGAAATAAATTGGGATAATAAACAGTATAACTGACTGATTTATTATCCACTAATACTAAGTATTTTATGAGAATCGAAAACGGCATTTATAAATGCTAACACATTTATAAATGTTTCTCATTAGGGATACTTACGAGTACCTATTCATGTGCCGATGTAGCGTTATGCGCAGTACCTGGAACTCCTGGCGCTGCTGCTGCGTGCTTTAATGTCTGAACTAGTTGCTTTCGTTAGGCGACTGTATGGATTAGATGGACTGCACCGCCAGCTTGTGCAGTGGTGTAACTATATTTATCTCTGTAAGTATTTCTTGATTATTTATTCCCGTACCTGGAACTCCTGTCGCTGCAGGCGCGCGCAGTCACCGCGCGCGCGCGAGGCGGCCGTGGCGGTGTACAGCGAGCCCGCCGGCTGCTGGAACAGCGACGCGTACTGCTCGCCCACCGGGTACACACGCCTGCATTGACGTACTGAGCTTTAAAGATACTTATTTTTCTCCAAACAGAACAGACTTTACTTAATACTGGGAAAACTGAATATTGTATTGTATTCAGGCCAGTTTAACGTCCCACTGCTGGCCACGGGCCTCCCTTCAATACGAGGGGGATCAGGCTATAATCCACCACGCTGGCCAAGTGCGGGTTGGCGGACTGATCGTGTCTTTCGAAAACTTGCTAGATTCTCTCAGACAAGCAGGTTTCGTCACGATGTTTTCCTTCGCCGTAAGATAAGTGGTTATCATGTTAGAAATGATTCGCACATGAAAATATCAAAGGTGCGAGACCCGGGATTTGAACCCGCTTAAGTTAGTACACTTACTATGTATAACAAAGATGAAAGACATGATAGTTTTTTTTTACCTGAAATTGCCAAGATGAGTTTCTTCCCACTGGATTTGCGTCTGCCAGGGACTTTTTTCAGGCTCTTTTTCTTCAGTAGGTGTGTACTCAGCAAATCTATGAATAACATAATGTTTCAAATATCACAAATTAATTCAAATCATTTAGTAAAGTACATTTTATCGTTTAAAATATAGGTAGTCTTTTGATCTTACTTTAGTATTTTACTAGCATTGCCCGCGGCTTCGCCAGCGTTCAGATGACCAAAAACCAAATTCTTATGTTTTACATATTAGTATAATCTTACATTGCAGTTTTGTATTTTTTCTTAAAAATGAACGACCATGATTGCTGTGAAGCATTCGAAACGTCGGGTACCAAAAATCAAAATAAATCCGCGAAAGAATCCGAAAAAATTGTTTTATTCAAAATGTCAAATATTCGCGTAAATTTAAGAAAGTATTAAGTGATATATAAATTTTACTTATTGGTCTGTAGTAGTCTATCCCGTATCCTCTTCCGGTCTTCTTCCAGCACTCGCTTTTTATCACACTGCCATATATTTAACATGGTAAACGTGTCTGTGAGAAGATTCTCCTTCACTTCACGATCTAATTGAGTGTCCGTGTGAAAACTCGGCGAGTGATTCACCTGTTACATTACGATTATTAATTTAGGTTGACTACTTTAATAAAAAACATAGGTCTTTATCAAATACTTATTTTTTATATTTAAAAAAAAATTACCTTCGTTTGGATAGAGCAGACAGTCGGTATACCCCTATTCTTAAAAAGTAATTAATTTATAGATAAAAAATATATGTATACACTGTATACGTACTTCCAAAATGTAAGGATGCAACTTGTGATCCAAAAGAATATCGAAACCGAGAATCTCAAAACACGCATGCACCTGTGTAAAAATATTTTATGTAAATTAATGATTTTAAATATCTAAATATTTCTGATATGCCTATGTTTTTACATTTAATATTAATTGGTCGACAGTTATTAAGTACGTAGGTATGTACCTATTAGGTATCTAATTATTTATTGCTCTATTTACTCTACGAATAATTTTCAATTCAAGGCAAACCTTTGTTACGTGTCTACACAGAATAAGTTTTACAAAAATAGAAAATAAAGTAAAACAGACGATAAAAAAGTGTCTGCTAATGCTAGTTCCGACATTAGGCAAAATAAAAAATCGAAATACATTTTACTCTTTAACAACAACCATGAACATCGTCAGTCTTGTAAAGTATAATAAATAAATAAATAAATAATAAATATCTTAGGACATTAACACACGACACCATCTAGTTCCATGGTAAGCTACGAGGCTTGTGTTATGGATACCAGATAGTCGATACACTACACACATATAACTTTAAATACATACATATTATAAATACAAACACCCATGACTGGAGTACAAACATTCGTGTTCGACTCGAACCTGCGACCGCTGGCTCGGCAAGTAGGGCCACTACAAACTGAGCCAAACGTGTCGTCAAAAAATCATTTACTAATACAAATTTCCTACATTCTAAATAGTTATTAAAACTTCATAGATTAGCAATCAATATGTATTTAATAAAAAGTACCTAGAAGCTAAATACTTATAAATTAAAATGTAAGGAATGAAACCATATCATGCGAAGGGAAACAAGCGTGATAGCTGTGCTTGAGTATGGGCCAGGCGGATATGATTGTCTTGACTATAACTTGGTCGATGGCGTGCCACAGCCGGTCCAGGTCCACGCCTTGGGAGAGCAACACCTTGTTCAACGTAGATATCTTGCTACCACCCGAAAATATTACATTTACAAATGAGTATGGTTTCAATTTTTTTTTTATTGATATTTAGACGTGGAACTAAAATAATTTTCTTCTCTATAGACTTTTCTTTTGAAAAATACGTTTATGTCCACCCGGCATATCTCTAGTATGCAGTGTTATTCCTATACAATACCCATTGTCACAGTAAAATGTTGTGGAAAATTGCTAAAAATTGGCAAGATTTTTTTTAATTTCTTAGGTAGTTTATACGTAAAATAATCAAAAATTTTCAAGAATAGGATTGATTGCACAATACATCTAATTAATGTTTAATTTTTATCAAAAATATAAACGTGGTAATTATAATCGTAGTGCCTTTAAAGTGTAATGTAGCTACATAGTACACCATACAGAACATACGCGTAAGACCACTCGCTTATATTATACTTATCTAACAAGTAAAAAGAAAAACCATAGATTACCGTACCTACACATTTTCATAAAATGAAATAGTTCCACCATATCTTTTCGACGTGCGCAATCAAATTGTCTACTAAGTCATCCAATTTCTTTTGTAGAAGTCAGAGTTTGGCATTATTAGGTATAAGTATTAGGTATGTCATGGCTAGTAAATGGTGTGTGAACAATCAACAAAATGCAGTCTCACCGCTTGCTGCCCGCTTCCGAGTCGTACACGTATGTACGGCTGTGTTTGTTGAGCGCGTAGTTGGTGAGGTGCATGAACACGTTCATCGTGTTGTTGATGTTTGGGTCCGCGTACTGGCTTGTTGCGAACCTAAATATTTGTATAAAAACTTTGTTAAAACCAAGATAATGGTAGCCCAGTGTTAACGAGCTCGTTCGAAAAATCAAGGGTAGCGGGTTCAAATCCCGACTTTGAGTCTTGTGGCAACTCTGATATTTACATGTTTTCATTTTTAACATGAAGGACAACATCGTGAGGAAACTTGCATATTTGAGAGAACCTAATAGTTTTCAGAAGACGTATGATGTGTAACAACGTGCTCTTGGTTAGCGTAGTGGACTATAGCTTGATCCCCCTTACAAATTTTAATGCGAGCCCTTGACATGGCCCAAGGCATGGGCCTTGAGTCCATGCCCGTGCCCAGCAGTAGGAGGTAAAAAAGGTCTGAATAAAAGTTAATGAACAAAGTTGTAGCCAACTTTGAGAATCATTAATTAAATACAAAAAAACTTATTAAAATAAAAAAATATATATAAGTTCAAGAATGAGGTTTTTTTGGGACTAATGTTAGTCCTACATTTCGGTAGACAATATTGCTTTACTTATAAAAAAATTACATCTCAGGCTACCTACTTCATATTATGTATCTACTGTATAAACAAGTTATATTATAATGTTATTCACCATAGCAGAGAGCTCATTTAGCTATGATGTTATTGCTTATATAATTTAACAGTTATGTATAAAGCTTCATAATGTACACAATTAATTTTCGTTACATAAAAAAAACTTATCTAGTAGAGTTTACGTCTCCGATCGTATGGTAGGTAGGTACGTCGAAAAAAATAGCTGATAAAAGAGTGTTAATCCTCCTGCTTATACCAAATAATTATTTCGAATTTATATTAATCTATTGATTGATCAGTTAGAGCATAAAAAAGTAACAAACACATTGTCACCAAAAATGTAGTTATTATTACACAAATAAAATATCAGACTATAGTTGCGAAAATCTTATTTCTTTAAACGAGCAATTCTTATATATATATATATATATATATATATATATATATATATATATATATATATATATATATATATATATATCTGAATTTTGAAAGTCTAGATTAGACTTATGTCTGAGAAAACAGGTGTTTTCGAGTTTTCATGCAATTTTCTTTTGCATTATTCCACGCAAAATATGGTCGGTAATTTGCACGCTCGGGCATAAGCATCGTGGTCAAGCGGCCAAGGCGCAAAATCAACAATCACAGGTGTCCTGGTTCGAATCTCGGTCGCATACAATGATTTTACTTTTGTTTTTTTTTTATATTTATTCAAGTTTTTAGTTTAAAAAATAAAAAAGAAAATTGTACTCTAGGCCAAAAACTCCGAGCGAAGCTCGGTAGCCCAGATGCTTATAATAAACTGCGAAAGTATGTACATACGTTTGTGTGTTTGTTACTCCCTGGCTCTAAAACAGCTGGACGGATTTAAATGAAATATAGTACACAGATAGATTATGATCTGGAATAACATATAAGCTACTGTTAGGGTACCAGTGACGCACTCGGGGAAGCAGTTCGCTTGTACAATATTTTTTGTGACCATATACGAACCTGACAAGTCCTTCATTATAAACAAAAATCCTTAAAGGATCACAGGAAGTAATGAGCGTGTATACTCTAATGTCGAACTTGTACCCGTCCACGAGGTATGGCTTCGATAGGTAAACCTGAAATATATATTATTATGGTTTTAGTCTATTGGGAACAACTTTTACTTACATATAATATTAAAGAAACATTATTTCTAGAACTAGAACAAAATGTATTAATTTAATATTTAATCGTTAACAAGTTGAAATATTAAAATATAAGAAAATAAAATATTTTTAAAATATTTAATTATTCATATATTACTGACAATAAGCGACCAAATAATTTTATGTTAAATATTTACCTGACAAATAAGTTTATCAGTAGGTTTAATTTCTTTTAATGATTTGGTAAGATATATGCCACGTCCTTGACTGCCACATTCTGGTTTTATAATAAAGGTTTTATTTTTTCGAGCTTTGCTATAGTTCAATGCTTCTCCAAAGCTATAAAAATATCCACTTTTATATATTTTTTTAATTTAACCAATATTTTTAATATAATATCTATGCTTCTGTGATACCGGACTAAATAGAAAAACGAACTTACTCAGCAGGCAAGCACCAGGTTTTAGGAAAGAAATTATATTCTTTTGGGTAGATTTTTTGCATTCTGTTTAAATTACGAGCCAGCAAATCTTTTCTGGATAAAAAATAATTATTTTAATTATAAAAAAAATTAGTATTTCAAAGATATACCGTATTAAGTTTCGAGTTGATTTTTTCATGTTCCTTCATTATTTAAATTTACCTGCAAATCTCAAGCATGCCTGGAAAATGATTAATGCGTTGAAATCTTTTCATTTCTTTAGCTCTTTCTACAGAAACGCTCATATCAGTCCAGTAAAAGTTCCAGGCATCCTCTTCAGAAACCTCGCGCATACCGAAAGCGCTAGCTACTTTGCGGATAGACTCGTAACGACAGTTAGTTAGGCATATTGTTATTTGAGATCTAAAATAAAATAATATGGCTATTATTATGTAGATAATATGATTATTATTATTACCGATTATATTCGTTTGTTTTATTTTCCCTTTTTGTCTGCTGAAATGCTTTCCCGTACTATCATCTAACAGTAAATATCTCTATATCTGACATTCTATTAAAATACAGAATGCACTTGTGATTGACTTGAACATGTGCACTTTCTACGCATAATGTAAAAGTAAAAGCAATTGAGTTAAATAAGTAAGATTGGAGGACATGACTATAAAAATACTGACATTTTGTCTTTGCTACACCTGGATAATTGCTAAGAAAAATTAACCCTCAACCTATAGATTAGCAAGCCCTGGCCCCCTGGGACACATAATACTGCATGAATTAGTAGTTATAGAATTCTAAATCCGTTAATCTCAATGACTCTAACATAAACTACTGATATTACATTTATGAATAAAAAATTACTTTTATTCACATTTACGAATTTTTATTTATAAATGTAATATTTGTTTGAAATATTTATGAGGAACATTTTTTATCATTTTTTTGCATTTATCTAAATTTAAATACAGACTTTTGTAATATAATTTTACTTTTTTAAATTTTTCTATGTAATATTTTCATTTGTATTCCGCCTTTTTTAACGTCCCACTGTTGGGCACTTGCTAGGTTCTCTCAGGCAGGTTTCCTCACGATGTTTTCCTTCACCGTAAAACAAACGGTGATCATGTTGAAAATGACTCGCACATGAAAATATCAGAGGTGCGAGACCCGGGATTTGAACCCGCTTCACTTAGTTTCTCAAGCGAGCGCGTTACCACTGCGCTACCACAACCATTTAACTCAATAATATTATTAATAATAATATTTTCAATTATGGCGTTCCTATTCCTCCCGGCGCCCATGTATAGGCGGTTTATAAATTATAATTCATATTGAAGCAGCTTTTCTAATATATATTATTACCTCTTCCTTTTCTTTTTCTTGCGAGTAGCCTCTGCAGGTATGATAGGTGCAGTGCATGAAGTTGGTTGGGAGGTATCATCTTCTCCATACAATTTGGAGTCATAGTTATGAAGCAATATGGATGCAATATTATCTGTCATGTCTTCTTTAACCATATGTTCAGCAATTTTTTCATCTAAAAAGGCTTAATTTTATTTAAAACTCTAGACAAACAGACCAAATTTATCCCACGGGAACCATACATTTTTCCGGGACAAAAGTAGCCTATTTGTTTAAAATCTAATCTAATCTATTTCATTAAAATCTAATCAGTGGTTTTTGTGTACTAAGCTGTATAAGTTACTATAGTTTTTTAACTATCCCACAGGAACTCTTTTATTTTCCGGGATGAAAAGTATCTAAGATGTTGACCGGGGATAAAAGGTACTACCATGCAAAATTTCATTTAAATCAGTCCAATAGATTCAGAGATTAGCCTGTACAAGCAGACAGACAGAGAGACAATAAATTTAAAAAAATCTGGATTTGCTCTTTTTCTCTTCTTACATCCCCCTGACTCAGTTTTTAACATTTTTTTTCTATGTACAGACATATGACCTCTACAGTTTTATTATAGTATAGATATGCGATATAAATCATATTAATTATAAAAAAATATTTGTAACATGCACATGTTTTTAAAAAAAAAATGTTTATGTATATATGTTTTAGAACATTTAACATTGAAACTTTTAACCCACCCTTAACTTTATCAGTTTTTCTTTTAGAGTTTACAATATACGTTTGTTTTGAATGGTTCATTGATTGTTGGTCTTCACTATACTTAAAAGTCTCATGCAAGTCCAACTAAAATAAAAAATACAGTTCATATAGCAAGAAGTAAAATCTGTATTATATGATGTCACAAAATATGAAAGGAAAATGCTTCAAATAAGCATTTAAAGTGAAAATATTTAAGAAAAAAAACTACCTAATTTTATTGAAAACCGAGTTTTTAGAAAGTAGCCGCAATGTGCAGTATGTCATGTAAATGCTGGTTAAATACATATCAAAATAATAAAATGACTAACCTCCATTATATAATATTAATTATATACATCTAACATTAATAATTATTACATTATCTTGCTTGAAATAAAAATGTTTCGAAATTCGAAAAACAATAAGTCCAAATAAAGGACCAAAAATTGGCCTGAAACAAAAATAAATAAATCAAAAGTTTAACTTAATTATTGAATATCCTTCTTACCAGATTACTAACAAGAACTACATTTTTATATCCCCATATTTTTCAATATCCACTTACAAAACTTTGTAGGAAGAATTTCATTAAAATTTTGATATTTTACTTTATCCATCGGTATACTGTTTTTTGTTTTTGTTTTATGTCAGCTGTTTCATGTTTGACATACTGTGATCTTAAAAAATCTGTGGTAAAAAAATATAAGATGACTCATGACGTTAGTTATCTGAAAATGAAATGAACTTTATTACCAATTTATTTTATAAAAATAATCTTATATGGAGCTATATTAATAAAACATATTAAAATAGCTCTTTAAAAGGAACAGTTTAGATTTTTCTTTTAAAATAACATAGTTCTTTTATAATTTAATACTATCTCTATTACGTACTTTATATTAAAAATCACTTTGGTATAACTTTTTACGCTTGGCGATAGCGATGATATTAAAAACAAAATTTAATATTGCTAGTGTATGAAAATCAAAATAAAATAATCTTACGGAAAAATACATTTAACTAAATGGAACGTTAACTAAATTTACGATATATTTTATCTGTTTGCAACGCATAGTCGTCAAATTTTAGTGCTACCTATTGCTATTCCGCCAAAGTACAGAGTCATCTAGAATTGATAAAATGGCAGAAGGCCAAGACGAACCCAAAAAGATTACAATTACAGTTAAAACCCCTAAAGAGAAGCAGCAAGTCGAAATTGAGGAAGATGCGGATATCAAAAAAGTAAGTACAGTGACGCTAGGCCTTTTATTCATGGCGTAATATCATAGATATTGCATACGCAATCAGTGATGACATTTCTGTAATCATTCGGCACCAAATTATAATAGCCTGTATGATTTTAGCTTAAAGAAGTACTATCCCCCAAATTTAATGCCGAACCGGAGCAATTATGCCTCATTTTTGCTGGAAAAATAATGAACGACTCTGACTCGCTCAAGCAGCACAACATTAAGGATGGACTGACAGTTCATCTTGTGATTAAAACTCCACCAAGGCCCGAACCTGAAGGAGGAACCCGCCGTCCTCCAGGTAATGTTTAGTTGAAAATGAGTGAGTCTGATGTGTGATGAAGTTTATTTTAAGTACCTAATAGCTGTAATGTTTTAATACTTTTTTAATTATATTATAAGTATGTAATTAGGAAATTGTGTATTTTTATATAGAATCATATAAATTGACTTTAGTTAATTGAGACCATACTGGTTTTTTAGTAATCATTTTTACCAAACCTTAAAATGTTCGATTTACTTTATTTATTGTTTTTCTTTGAAAATTTAGTTTATATAATTTATTATATTTCAGCTGATATTGGTGCAACACCATTTGGGTTAAACTCACTTGGAGGTCTAGCAGGACTTGAGAGTTTGGGTCTAGGTCAAAGTACTTTTATGGACCTCCAGGTATCTATGATAAATTAAGAGAGCTTGCGTTTATTGTTGTGTTACTATAACAAAATGACAATAAAATTGGTACTTTTTAGGCCCGTATGCAACAAGAACTTTTGTCAAACCCAGATATGTTGAGACAGGTGCTTGACAATCCTTTAGTGCAACAAATGATGAATGATCCAGAAAATATGAGAACCCTTATTACATCCAATCCACAAATGCAAGATTTGATGGCTGTAAGTGAAAATCATTAATATTTAAAGTTATTAAATCTAAATCTATGTAAATAGCCCTTGGAATGTAGTAAAAGATAATTTAAAGTGGCTTATTTCTGACCTTGATGGTTATCATCAAAATGGTTTGTTTTTTGTTACTTAAATTTAAAATTGTTACTTAAATGCTTAAAATTTATTCTTATCACTAATTTTACACTTATTCCATAAGTTTCCTTAAAAAATTTGCAAGGAAACTATCAATTCTTTTGTATTATTGAAATTTAAGTGTATTACCCTTGTAATGATTGATATAATATAATTTATATTTCTATACTGTCTATACTAATTTAACTGACTGCCTCGGTGGTGTAGTGGCTAGCATGTACGGCTGCACAACCGGAGGTCCTGGCTTAGAGTCCCAGGTCGGGCCAAGTTTAGTTATTGAGACTTTCTGTAAAGTAAGTCTCAGTAACAGCCCGGAGTTGGGAAGTTGGCGGTGTTTCACCCCCGTGCCTCGGAGAGCACGTAAAGCCGTCGGTCCTGTGCCTTAACTCTCACTGGTCGTAACGAGCAGTCGTCCCGCCGGAGTATGAGAGTGATAGGAATAGAGAGTGCACTTCTGTCTGTGCGTACACTTGAGCACTATTATATCTCCTGCGCAGTTGGCTAATCTCAATTAGATTGACCGACGTAGCCAGAATCTTATCTTCTATGAAACTTAATATTTTCAACCAATAATTAGTAGTCAGAAGTTCAAATCAGAAACTGGAATTTATTATAGATTTTGTATGTAATTTAAACGGCAGCCTGTTATATCTATACTTATATAAATAATTATGGATTAATATTACATTCAAAATTTGTTTTAATGATTTATTATTTTCAGAGAAACCCAGAAATTAGTCACATGTTGAATAATCCTGAACTTTTGAGGCAAACTATGGAATTGGCTAGAAACCCCGCCATGTTGCAAGAATTGATGAGATCTCATGACAGAGCTTTATCAAATCTGGAGAGTATACCTGGTAAGTGGTTTTCAGTTTCAATCATTCAGGATATTCATTATTTTATTTCAAGTATCTAGGTTTTGTGTATCGAATCAAACTATTTTAATAAATGTCTTAAAAGTAATGTTTATAAAAATTGTATCTTAAACAAACAACATTTCCAATACTGAAAGTATTGAAATTTGTTATATTGTAATTCTGTCTTTTTAGTTGTGAATATTTCATCTACATATATAACCTAATTGTAAGAGGCAAAGCTTTACATAGATGTCTTTTAAAAAGCTAGAGTGAGCACATGAGTAACTGTTACTTACCAAAATTTTATCAAATTGATGGAGTAAGACAATTAATTCAAAGACAAAGTTTGAGCTTTTTATTCTGAATTCATAATATTAAAAGCAAGGTCCATCTTAAGTAATAGAAAACTAAATAGAAATAAATGTGAGTGATGCCACAAAATTCTACCTACTCTATAACATTTTAGTGTATAGTATCTTATTTTTAGGTGGATATAATGCTTTACAAAGAATGTATCGTGATATCCAAGAACCAATGCTCAATGTGGCCAGCAGCATGGCGGGGAATCCATTTTCTGGGCTAGTTGACAATTCAGGTAAATTAACACTGAACTAATTTCTTCAATTATAATCACTATATCACTTTACTGCTCAATTTGATCTTGTATAAAATATATAAAACATAGTATATTATATAATTGGGTAACAAATATGGCAGTGGAATTTGCTCAGGATAAATTTTATGTAAGGCTACCTACCGATTCACCCTTGCTTCGCTCGGATTCGTTCCTAGGTATGTTTCGATTTTTTTTAGCAGAACCCTAATTCTTTTTCTAAAATAAAAGTAGCTTATGTTACTCCCTATAAATCAGCTATCTTCCAGTGAAAATCCCGTCAAAATTAGTCCAGCCGTTTCAAAGATTATCCGGAACAGACAGACAGACAAAAATTAAAAAAATCGTGTTTTTCTTGTAAATACTGTATGTAATTTCATACGCATTAAGTAAAACTGTTATTTTAACATTACAAACAGACACTTCAATTTTATTTATCTGTATGGATAAATCTTATGTTCATGTATATCATGTTACTATTGTACTGTAATAAAAACAAAAAAATAATTTAATTTTATTGTATTATATACTATGACACTAGCTTTTAGAACTTATTATAAAGAAAATCATTAAAATTGACTAAAGTCTCATCCTTTTTCTAGACGGCACCAACCCACAGCAGGGCTCTGAGAATAGACAACCATTACCTAACCCTTGGCAGAGAGGTGGCTCCAACACTTCAGGGGGAGGGACAGGCACAGGCACAGGTGCTGGTGCAGGTGCAGGTCCTGGCCTCATCAACACTCCCGGCATGCAGTCTCTCCTACAACAAATGTCAGAGAACCCACGCCTGGTCCAGTCAATGCTCTCAGCCCCCTACACTAACAGTATGCTTCAAGCTTTGGCAGCGGACCCCGAAATGGCATCCCAATTGATTAATCAGGTACTTAACAACTTTATTTTGTTTTTAGCATAGCATATGCATTATATTACAGTAAAAAAAAAAATATTTGTGTAAATTGCATATTATTATTGATTTTTTTATTAATTTAGTGAAAAAAAGTGTTTTTTTTTTTTTATTTTCTTATGTGTTTTTGATTTTACTGTTTCACAAAGTTACATTAATTTTAACTTGTCTCATAATATAATATACATATGTCCAGAATTAATTTATAATATAATATTATTGTTTTAATATTTTTTTAGAATCCTATGTTCGCCAACAACCCACAACTGCAAGATCAGATCCGCACTATGATGCCTCAGATGCTTGCTCAATTACAGAATCCTGAAATGCAGCAAATGATGTCCAATCCACAAGTAAGTTATTAGCACTCGCCCAAAGAAAGCTAAGTAAATTATATTTTGCAAAGAAATTAAAAAGTGTTTAACAGGCTTTATAATGTTGATTTTGAAAATCTTTTGATCATATTTCTTAACGTGCAGAAAATAGAATAGCAATTTATTCTCCCTATGGAGACAATTTTTTACTGAATAGATATGGAAGTTAAATTATAGGTGTAATATTTGTTAACTTTATAGCAAAATTTGAAAATAATAATTACATTAAGTTTTATATTTTATAATACATAAGTATGATGTTTTCTAAAAAAAAAAAGGAAACAAGTATTAATAAATATATTTGACAATTTGGTCTTTACTTTACAATCATCTAATAGTACATTCGAATATAAAAATAAGAACTACTAAAAAATAAACACAGCAATTGGCATGCACAGACATAAATATTATAAAAAAATAAAACGAAATATAGAAGTATAATTATACTACTAATCAACCATTTATAAATGTTGCAGAGAATAAAAATGTTGGTTTTACGATGTTTGCAAATTCTTTTTTATTAATTAGTTGTATTATTAGTATGCAACTATATTAATCTTCCAGTCATTAATTACATAAATCTACAGGTGAAGCAGAAGATTTTGCAGAATTTTGTCTATGAATCACCAAATATGTTGACAGCATTATAAATGACTAGCGACTCACCCTTGCTCTGATCGGGTTCGTCCCTAACTTGCTTCCCAATACAAACTTTTATCCCCATTTTCACCTCCTTTAGGGATGATTTCCGGGATAAAAAGTATCCTATGACCTTCCCAGGGTCTCAAACTTCAATCTTCTTACCAAATTTCATCTAAATCGGTTCAGTAGATCCAGAGATTACCCCCTACAATTTCACAAACTTACAAGCTTTACCTCTTTAGAATATGAATATAGATCACTTTAACAACCACATATGATCGCCTATTCCAGGCTCTAAACGCGCTCCTCCAAATCCAGCAAGGCATGGAGCAGCTGCGCGCGGCGGCGCCCAGCCTTGTCAACAACCTGGGCTTCGGGGCGGCGGGGGCGCCCGCGACCCCCGCGCCCGCAGCGCCCGCGCCCGCGCCGCCCGCCGCTCCCGCCGCCGCCCCGCAGCAAGCCCGCCAGCAGCAGAACTCGGAACTTTTTACACAAGTTAGTACTGTTATAGCGTTTTTAATGCTAAGTGTATTTTCAATAACACGCTTTTGTATAATATTAGTACTTGTGACTAACAATGTAATCGAATGTTGGAAGTCAATTTTAACATACTGTGTAATTGTGGTTTCGAAATGAAACTAATAATTTATACGATCTGATGACAGACACATGAGTGAAGCTCTTGAGTGGCGAGTTTGAGCTCATTATGGTTAGTTTTAACTAGTCCGAGAGATTAGGTTTGGTAAAAAAGGTTTTTTTGTTTTTTTAAACTACATAACCCATACTTCCATACTAATATTATAAAGAGACAGTTTGTTTATAGTATTTTAATTTGTTTATATAATTCGTAAAATATTTTTGTTATTTATGTTTCTTTAAAATAAATTGAATATTTATACTTAATGGTCACCACTAGAGTAACTTGTATGGGAGTCCAACACATTAACTTTTTCCTGACCAATTTCAGTAATAGTGGCCAATCTCACTAAGATGGTTGGTTTAGTCTAGCTAGCACGAGATATTTAATGCACAAGTATGTGCGCAAACACAATTTATACTCTCTGGTCTCATGTAAGATTATCTTCACAAAGTGATGGATTAATATTATTTCCCTATGGGAATGTGAGATTTAAAGGAATATAGTCTACAATTGTATTTACACACACTCACACTGCACTATACTCTCTTAAGATTGATCTTCTGCAGGAAAGTTGAATCCAGAAGCCTACATTGTAATATTATGGATGTAGTTAATCTTTTCATAATCGTAAAATTGTCCAGTAAAATGTGAAGAAGATATTTTTAGTTTTATAGTAAGAATCCAATTTATTACATAAGCCAAAAATCACCGTTTGGTATTATAAAACAAAATGTATAATTTTAAAATACTAACTCAGTACTGTTTTTGCATTTCAGTTCATGCAACGAATGGTATCCGCTATGTCGAACAATCAAACCAACACACAGCAGCCACCAGAGCAGCGCTATTCACAGCAACTGGAACAACTTACTGCAATGGGCTTTCTGAACCGAGAGGCTAATTTGCAAGGTATTTCATTGTAATTTTATGTATTATAAATATTTATTAACTATCCTGCCAACAACAAAGTCATGTCTGGGTTATTATTATTTGAAGAATGGATCAACTATAGTGAAATGAAATAGTAATTAGAAATAATAATATAAATATAATGTAGATTTTAAAAATCTTCATTTTAATAAAATTAGCAACTGCATTTTCCTCAATAGCTTATACTCCATACTATAGTGCGGGAGCCCAAAAGGAAAATTTTGGAGTTACTTACCATAAAAGGATCCCCGCTTGAGTTATATCAATCGTAAAAATATAAAACCGTACATAAACTTTATAGTTGATTATTGTATCTTCGATTTGTGCAAATTAGCAGATTATTGATTTGCACACTTTTCAAGATGTAATTAGCCTACCACACCTTAATCTGACGGTTTAAAGTATTTCTACCTTATCAAAATATTTTTTAAATACTTTGATCGGCTGCCCCAGACGCGCGCCCTTATAAAGATGTTTTATATTATGGTGGAAGTACTCAACAGAGTGCAAGGTATCACGCTCATGTTAATCTGCCGCGCTTGAGTACTACACTACTACATTGTCACAGGAGTAAATAAATAAATTTTAAATTATGGGTTTTAGTTTTTAGTGACTTAAGCATCATTCAAAGGTTAATTAATTTTCATATTTACAATTTCAGCGTTGATCGCAACATTCGGTGACGTGAACGCGGCGGTGGAGAGGCTACTGGCGCTCGGTCAGTTGTCTATGAGCTAACATCAGCGCGGGCGCAAATGTTATAACTCGTACTTGCTTGTACCACAATCTTGAATTTTGTATTGTAAATCATTATGATTTTCCTCATGTAGTCAAACTGTATCTATTTGTTTTTTATATTATTATTTTTAGTTTGTAAAACATTCACACTTCACGTTCCTTTGAAGGATGGAGTGAAGTATCATAAAACGTTTGTGCTATGGTTTTGGTGCAAGCGAGTGTGTTTTATTAAAAACGGCATAATATTCATGAATTAGACTTGTCGTTTAAATTTCACTATCGAATTGTCTATAATTTTAGCAGGTGATTTCTTAGAGGAAATATTTAAATTCATTCCTTCTTACTTTAGGTATAAAAGTTTGTTTCTGATTAGAAACAAAACAATCATAAAATTTTGGACTAAGGTTATTTTGTAAACATTTGTTTTACTTTATTTAAAATGATATATTTTTTATTACTTCCATTATTCTCCTGTTCCACAATGCTATAAAAATACCTATTTTAGTTATCGTAAAGTTAGATAAATGATGTAGGTTTATGTAAATAGTTTGCTTTAAAATGAGTGTTTAAGATAATCCTGGCAATATAAAATTACAAAGTGCTATGAAGAACACGTTTTTTAACTTATAACTGACTCTTGCTATTAGTATATTGAGGTATGGCGTTAAAACCAGAAAATATAGATAATCATTGATGATATCTAATTATTGTTTTTAGTTTTGTTAACATGTTGCGTAATTTATTTATGAAGCTGTTTTCTACAATATAAAACTAAATTACCCTAAGTTCAAATTGCTTTTTGTGTGTCTACTGGCAACTTTTATCTATAACTTCGTTATTTGGGCTAGGAACATTAACTTCTAATGAGTGGGTTTAAACTGAGTCTGGTATGGTATTTGATGATTGTACAGTTTTTTTTTTGTATAATTTAAGGTGGAAGCAATTAAGAATTAAGCTTTATGCTTTATTCTACTAAATATGTAGAAAATTCTAAGTTGTAAAACAAAATCCGGCATTTGTTGCTCATTTTTGTTATATTTTTGTTAAATTTCCAAGGAATATGATTATAGTATAATATTAATACAAAAATATTAATTATGTATCAATAAAGTTTGAAAACGCTTAAAGGATTGTTTTATTTGATATCTAAAAAAACCTAGAATTCTGTGTTAATTTTTTTACAGCTAATAGTTTTGACGAAGTTCAGTCTATTTGTATTAACTTAAACCAGGGATTCCCAAACTATTTTGGCAAAGCCTGAAAACCATAGCCAAATTACTTGAAAAATCTCTAGTTTTTTTTGTTGATACAAAGTACCAATTTAAAAACTTTGCGGTCATGGTTGTGAGTAAACTTGACATCATTTATTCATTAAAATTTAACAAAATAAATAGACAAAATTCAGTAAATATATAAATATAATAATTAGTTACGCACCGCTAGTTTATTAGTCAAAGAAATCGAGCGCCTTCGTACAACCTTTGTGGTGTTTGTCTACAAAGTTGCAAGGGAGTCTCCTTAATCTGTGGGTGCTAGGCAGGCAGGAAAAGGACGAATTGTTCCTGGGTTCCTGTTCCTATGACTACAGATTAAGGAGACTACTACTCGATTTCACCAACAACCCATAAGCCACCACCTACGTACGGGATCCCTAGCTTAAAATTCCCCTGAACTAGCCCCTAAATTAAATTTCGCTTTACCATCGTCTTTAAGCCCATATTTCGAGCACCTAAATTTAGGGGGCCTTTTAACATTTAGGTAAAAATACCTAAGTAGGTAATTATTAGAGATGTGCCGACTAGTCGGCCACTTTTGTAGTCGGCGAATAGTTGGCAAAAAGGGCCGACTAGTCGGCTTCTTACTTTGTACGTATTTTTTAATCAATCCATCAAAATATACTTTATTCAAATAGACTTTTACAAGCTCTTTTAAATCGTCATTTTACATTATGAAAATAAATATTTTACATTAAATATCTATTGTGTAAGTCCGTGAGGAAACTAATAAAATATATGTATTTACAGCCCTTTTTCATGTTAGAAATGATTCGCACATGAAAATATCAGATGTGCGAGACAGAGATTGAACCCGCATTAATCGGTTATCCACACGAGCGTGCCACTAGGCTATCACTGTCGCTATAGCTAGAGAGCCAGCTTAAATCTGATAACACATATTTTACGATACCTGAAATTATGTCCAGCTATACTGCTATACCCACTGAACAAGCAATGGGTACTAGCTAAGCCCGACTGCGGAATTTATATTAATGATTTGCCATTTTTTGTACAGGACAAACATTAGATAGTATTGTTCGCTGATGACACGCAATTCGCTAATGTACGACGATGTAAATGATGCTCTCTCAAAGGTTGTCTATTGGTTTGATTCAAATAATTTATTATTAAATATTAAAAAGACAAAATTAGTAAAATTCTTAACACCTAATGTCAAATGCGAAGTGTTAAAACCTGTAGAGTCCACTAAATTCTTAGGTATTATCATAGATTCGAAATTCCAGGGGGCCTCCATATTGAGGGGCTAGCGAGTAGACTCAGCTCTGCAGCGTTCGCGGTAAAAAAATAAGACTTCTTACTGATGTAGATACAGCTCGCATAGTATATTTTAGTTATTTTCATAGTACTATGTCTTATGGTATCTTACTATGGGGAAATGCAGCTGCTATTAATACAATTTTTGAAAAGAAAAGAGCTATTCGTGCAATTTATAGTTTAGGTCCTAGAGTGTCATTAAGAGATAAGTTTAAAGAAATAAAAATATTGACTGTTGCTTCTCAGTACGTGTACGAAAATTTTATGTATGGCTGTAAAAATATACACGAATTTTCCAAGAAGTGTGACATGCATAACAATTAACATTAATACTAGGAGCAAACACAAACTTGTAATGCCTGTGACTCGTCTACACAGAGTCAGTAATTCTTTTTATGGACAATGTATGCTTGTACAACAGGATCCCAGAAAATGTTCAAAAGGTTTCTATCGCCAAATTCAAAAAAAATGTTAAAGAACATTTGTGTGCTAAAGGCTATTATACAATAAATGATTTTATAGAAGATAGTTAGGGAGAAGAAGGCACACCTTGGGAATGAAATGATCGCCTCCAGGCTACTTCAACTTGATAGAAATATTGTAAATTATAATTTTACTTTAAAAAAAGATAACAAGTTAATATTAGTCCCGCTGAGTTTCTTTCGCCAGTTCTTCTCAGGTCTGAGGCTTCTTCTTTCCGAACTGGTGGTGGACTCATGACGTTCAGTAAATAATTGTAATAATTTAATGCTGCATAAAATATTTTGAATTTTGAATTGAAGTTGACGGAATAGGTACTGTTAAAGGTAGTTCTGCTTGGATTTGCGACTGCGAGAAATCGTCTGTGGTCGAACATTTTATCGAAGAACTTAACTGAGGTATCAGGCTTGGATTTAAGTATTTAATATGATTGTTCATACTAGTAGTATTAGCTGTATTCCCATGCCCGCCACGAGAAATTATCATTGGGCATTGGTTACACTTGACTTTGCGGGAATCATTGTCCAATTGTTAAAAAAAATCTATATACGAGACTTTCTTTTTGACATTATTAAATTTTAATTAAACTTTTACAATGTACAATAACACTATTAACTTTACAAAAAAATATTTTTTACACAAAAACGCACAACAGCAAAATTCAAGAAACAATGCGAAGTAAACAAAACAGATTCTGACACGTTCGTGGGCGGCAGCTGCGACTTGAGCGCGAATGAGCGGTAAACGAAGCATCAGGGAAATCCCCCGAAGCAATGATCGGCTTGGCCGACTAGTCGGCCTCTTTACAGCCGACTAGTCGGCTAGTCGGCCTAAGTCGTAGTCGGCACATCTCTAGTAATTATTAAAAAAAAACGTTAAAATCGCAAAGTAAAGATAAAAGAATAAAAATCAGTGTGATGGATGAACCTCCGGGGCAGAGGCTGACTGCTACCGGACGCGTCCCCCGGGTGGCGGATAGGGGAACACCACTTGCGACTGTCTGGACCCGACAGGAGCTTGTGGTACCGGAGCAATCCGGCGCGGACCAACAGCCAGGAGGGGAGGGGGGAGCGGCGTCAGGAGGGCGCCGTCTCCTTCTTGGAGGTAGCGCGGTGTCTCCGGCCGTTTCGCGGTAGGAGGCGCTGCGCGGGCCGCGCTGCCGGGGCTAGCCCGTCGGTGCGGCGGCTGGAGCGGGGCCAGTTCTGGTCCTGCGTCTGGCGTGGGGTGTCGGCAGCCATCTTGGTCCGGAGGTGGGCCGACGGTAGGGGGGCCGCGGGGGAAGAGGAGTGTCGGTATGGCGATGCGCCGCTCGTCCCTATCTCCCGCGGCCTAGCGGGGCCGCCACCGCTTGATGGCGGACGCGGTGGGGCTGCAGGGGAAGAGGAGTGTCGGTGTTGCGTTGCCGCTCTCCCTGTCCTCTGCAGCCGATTGGAGGTGGCCCACTTCGGTGGGCGGTGGTAGGTTTAATGGGGCTGCTCCGGGTACCTCTCTGGTGTAGCAGAGTTGACTGTGGAGCAGCCCTATTGGTTTGGTGGTCTGCCTAGCGTTTAGGCAGACCTGCCGCCGGGGCGCCGTAGTAGTTATGCGCAAGCGATCCTGCGGCGTCCCACTAAGGCGGGGGGAAGGGATGTCGGGTTTTAGTGGGTAGTACCGGCTCTTCTAGCCGGTGAGCCCCACATAACCACCTGGGGGATCAGGTGGTATGCGTAAATGCATTTCCCGACAATAAAAAAAAAAAAAAAAAAAAGTGTGATGGATGAACCTGGTGACTTTCTATCAATCTAGCTAAATCTGGTTCAATATTGGTAAGTTGCAGCCTTAAGCGGACCCGAGACGATCAATCGCTACGCCCTACGGTATTGTCAATTCAACAATTGCAATTGAAGTACGTTAACATCATCAAAACTGCGTCGTCAAAGTAGTCATCAAAAGTATTTTGTCAAAATAGACTTTGATCCTGGCAACGCGGCTTTACTATGATAAACACCATAGAAGACAAATAAAAATAAACACGGCTTCAAGTCCACTTTGATTGAACGCCGACGTCAAATTGCTCGTTTTACATGATCAATCATCAAAGTTGCGTCAAAGTAGTTATCAAAACTAGTTTGTCAAAGTAGACTTTGATCGTGTCTACGCGCTTTTACTGACACTCGATAGCTGTACTCAGTGCTACCAAATGGCGGGTAAATTACCCGAAAAGCTGGTAATTTTAGGCGATTTTTGATGGTGGGTGATTTTGACGGGTCAAAACGTCAAAGCAGGTATTTTAGTTAAGTTGATTAATTTGATATTTTAATATTTTTTTTATGTTTGATTTAATAATTTAAAGCTATTTAATTGAGAACTGATTACAATGACTTCTTTTTCTAACATTAGCATTTTTTTTTATTCTTAAAACATGAATAAATTACTTAAAAAAACTATTTTCGGGTATTGTGCTCATGTTTGTCGCCGGTGGGATAAACCGGGTATTTAGAGGTTTATCTTTATTGGTCGGGTAAATCAACGACTGTTATCTGGCAGCTCTGCTACTAGACCAGTGAAAATAATTTTAAGAAATGTAGTATGTACTGTCAAAAAATATAATATGTTAATGTAAACAGTGTTTTTCACTTGAAAACGAATACTTGTACAATGGATTTAATTTAATATTTGATAATATCTTTCAAATGACAGTCTTAAACAATTTCGACTTAAAATTAAAATATTAATTTTTTGAGGTTAGTTCATAATCAATAATGTTATAACGTATTTTACGTCGAATTAGTGGAATACACGATGTTTATTTTTTTTACAGTAAATAATGTATACTCCGCGGCAGAAAATTCTATGGTTTGCATTCAGTACCAGAATATTTATATTGTTTCTTCAAGCTCTGTCAAATGTTATTATACCTGATCATGATGCAAATGTTTTTGTCAGTCCTGAAGATCCAACTCTGCGCAAAACTAAAGGTGATTTACTTATTGATACTATATTAGGTGGATTGAAACGGTGGGATTCTCAGTATTTTATACATATTGCACAATATGGATATACATATGAAAATTGTTTAGCCTTTTTCCCTCTGTTTCCTTTAATTGTTAGGTATGTTGCATACATATTAAATAGTATACTTGGTACGTTTTTAAATTTTCACAGCACTTTACTGATATCTGCTACTGTTGTAAATTTATTGATTTTTATTAAGTCTGCTGATGTGTTACATAGGTTAAGCATAAGAATCCTGAGAAGTGAATGCAAAGCATACAAATCTGTAATTTTGTACTGTGTGAACCCTGCCAGTATATTTTTTTCAGCTCCTTACTCAGAATCACTATTTGCATTAATGTCATTTTATACTATGCTGAAATGTACAGAAAATGAAACTTTAAGGTTTGCTAATATAGATATCACAAGTGCATTGCCAGCTGGATTCTCTATGATAAGTCGCTCAAATGGTATTATTAATTTAGGTTTTATTCTTTATACTAGCTTTAAAAATGTGATAGAGCGTACTTTACCAGAAATTAGGTACAAATACAAAACTTTAAAACATAGACTTATTTTGCCATTTTTACTTCTGCCATTATTTACTTCTTGTGTTGCTCTATTTCTAACTTTCATAGTTGCAATCATACCTTTTGTACTAGTTCAAACTTACAACTACTTTAAATTTTGCACTCATAGTGATCATAATTTACCCGAATTCTTATCTAACACTGAATTCTTACTACCTGGTTCTGCTGAAAGTCCTTGGTGTAACAGTTCATTACCTCTGTCATATTCTTATGTTCAAAAACATTATTGGGAGGTGGGGTTTTTAAACTATTATAAGATAAAACAGATCCCCAATTTTATGCTTGGTTCTCCAATAATTCTAATTTTATTATATCATTGTTTGGTTTATATAAAAAATAACTTTAGATTGTGTTTAAGACTTGGACTTAAGGACAATATATTTAATTTTGGATATGCAAACAAGGTAGTATATAGGCATAAGCAATATAATAAAGGTTTTGGGGCCAATGATCCTATTTATTTTGTTTATATGGTGCATATTATGTTCTTAACATTGTTTTGCATTTTATTTGTTCATATTCAAGTTTCAACAAGGCTCTTAGCTTCTGCTAGTCCAGTACTATATTGGATTTGTTCAAGTAAAATGAATGTTGGTCCGACTCCAACATCTGACCAAAACACAATAAATGAACATTTCCGTCGTATTGGTATTGGAAAGAGAATACCATCTCATCATTTATCTATAGCAAATTTAGAAGGTATTGACAATATGTACAGTAAGTGGAGAACTTTTATAATTTCTAGGAGAATGCCTGATCTTCATTCACAATTAATACAATGTTATTTTCTGGGATATTTGGTCATTGGAACAATTTTATTTTCAAACTACTACCCATGGACCTAAATATACCAAATTAATTATATTATATGATCTCATGACATATCATAATGTATCATCATAATTTTTATACTTAATTAAAAGACTAACATATCATAGTTCATTATAACATTAATGTACAAATGACATCAGATTATATAATATAACGCCCTTTTTATTGGATACTTTTAAATAACAGATTTTAAAATATAGGTACTTTTCACGAAGTACTAGACCACCTGATACATAATATAGTCTGATGTTGTTAGAAATTATTATTAATAAGTATGCAAGATTAATGAAATTATTAAAATATGTTGTGATACTGATATCACAAAAAATTATGCTTGAAATTTAATAATGCATGGGGCCTTTTTAAAATGAATCCATTATAGTCTTTATATAAGGTATAGGTAATTGCTTAAACATTTTTAGATAGATATAATAAAAGAAAATTGGCTTTATTAATAATAAATAGATAATTTAGATGGGTAATTTATAATCTAGTCAGATTTTGTTATTTCATGTAATTTTAACCAATTTTTAAGGTCAAATGTATCTCCACAAGAATTTTAATCAATCATATTATAAAATTAGTTATAGTTTTATATGGCAAATATTTTTGTCACTCCAAATATATCTGATAATTATACATAAAACATTTAACTGCCCGTCCATCTTGCAGATATAAAATTTTAAATATTTGACTTGTTGATACCTATTATCCATATTGCTCTTTAAAATATTCATCTTAATCTAAATGTTATATGGGCTTAAAGGAACAATGACAATTATCATATATTAATATGGTTGTGACTGAATTTTAACAACAAATGCACATTTAAAAATCTTTGCCTTGTAAGTTTTCTTGCTTCTTTTAATGAATTTCAAAATAATAAAAATGAAAGTTGAAATTGTTATGTTTTATTATTACACCAAACATACTTAATGTCTATATGAAACATATTTAGTCTGGACATTTAGATTACACATGTTTTACTTCTTAACCATTTCTTGCAGGATATATCTTGGCAGACCAGAATACTCAATTCTGCTAAAAATTGTGTACCATAATACTTTTTGTTTTATCTTGAGTTTTTGTTTCAGTTTTATCTTTTCAAAACTTATTGGAGATCAGGTTTTTTGAAAAAATACTTTAAATTTTATGTAATAAAAAATACATAGTGTCTCAAAATTCTTTATAAAAGTTTAAAATGTAATATGAAATATTTTTATTAATTGACATCTTACATTTAATATTATTATATATATTAAGTTCCTATTTTGAAGTATGTAAATGCATTGATCAAACTGAATAGTGACCAGATAGTCTGATTTAGTAGCACGCTTCATTTATACATCCATAATTTATTAGTATCAATTCTGTTAACTGAATATTTAAAGTAAATTATTATTTTTTACATAAAATATCATCATCCATGAATCATCTCATCTAGTTAGTGCTATCAGCCAAACATTCTGAAATGGATGGTTTTGGTGAGTCTGCAGTAGAATCTGGTAGCATTTGTTCGACGGGTTCTGCTTCCTGCGAGTCGGCGGCGGAGGAGACCCCGTCGCCGGCGCACCCCTATGCAGCCGCTAGGGCTTCGTGAAGCCTTATACGGGCGCGCTTCACACGCTCCTCTTGGCGACGCAGGTCATCTTTAGTTATTGTCACAGCCGCTATCAAAGGTTGATCTGGGTTTAAAAAAACGCCAGGATTCTCCATTATTGTTTGTTTCGATCCAGTTTGACCTGTAATGTAAAATTAAATAGTACTTAATTCAAAAGTTTCTATATAATATTATATTTGAGATTTTGTATATATGGATAACCTCAGGAAATATACTCCAATTGCCGAAAATTCTTTTACATAATCCCTGAAATTAACACATATAATTGCTTTATATGTTTAAAAAAAGAGATACCCTGGCCCATTCCATTTTCAAATACCCCATCATAAAGAAATTGGACAACCTCAATTTGAGCTGTTTTTGTTTGCTTTAATAGATACAGACGGCTTCGATCTATAAACTATCGAATCATATTGTTTTATAAACAGATATGTATTAAATTATATTAGAACAAAATTCGATTAATTAAAACAAATATCAGTGACTAGACTATCAGTTTTTAAAGGTGATATGCAAGTCAAAATGTATAAACAGCGCCATCTATGAGTATACACTAGCAACTTACAACCAGCCATTTGATTTTGCAATTATCAACCACGAAGCATAGAAGTACTTCTATGCTCCATGTTAGGGGTCGTCCATTCAACGTCCAATCAAGGTGTGACATGATGAGGTTTTTGAAGCACAGGACGTACGAAGAAAACACATCCCTAATTACTCGTGCAGATAATAATAATATAAATGGCGTCGCCTGTAAGTTCACTGTATTCATATATCGCTCGAAACCTATGACGTCCTTCTCTCACACCATGTGGAGGAGAAAACAATTACCTGTTATAGGTTGCGATGAAACATGTAAAGCAGTAGCTAGTGACTGTATAGTTGTAGCGTCTGAAGTATATGGTCCCAAAGATTTAATATATTTTGGTAGTGAAGTTGTTCCAATTACTCCATTAGAATCACACGCAGTTAATCCCTGCAATTATATAAATCAGATACAATATTTTTTAAACACTAATATTTATTCTAAAGAGGTTCACTTAGTAAATTTGGATGGAGGAATTAATCTTCAAAATTATTAATTCATTTAACAGGATCAATTGAACAGTTGAAATCAGCGCTCACTCCCAATTGAATTTAATTTTGCCACATTAATTTGCCTAATTCCACCACTAATGTAACATCCATACTAATATTATAAATATGAAAGTGTGTCTGTTTGTCCTTCTTTCACATCGAAACGGAGTGACGGATTGGCATGATTAGGCGTGTGGAGATAGTTGGCGGGTTGGAGAGTGACATAGACTACTTTTTTCGGCAGGAGATTATCAAGTTCCCACGGGAAAACACGTTATAATACAATCCAAAAAAAATTATGATCAGAATTACTTGAAACTTTGTATGAATGCTCTTCAATAAAATTAAATAAATACGTGTTTTAGCATTTTTCGAAATTCATCCTATAAGGGGGTACAATAAGGGATGAAAGTTTGTATGAAACTACCTTTTTAGAGATTTTTTTGTAGTTTTAGTGCAGGCGAAGCCATGGGTTCTGCTAGTATTATATAAATTGTGATTATTATTAATAAAATTTTACAAATTTCATTAATGACTTATATTAGTAGCAGGCAAAACTTACTTCTAAACGTTTTTCCCAGAAAAGTTGCTTTGGTTTTTCTTGTGTGCCTTGTTTAAGATCAGTTTTAACTTTGCTTTCTTGGGTCTTGTATACTGTTACAGGCTGTTTAAATATGGAAGCTGTTTGTCGTATCGGAGGTACAAGTGAAGCATCTGAGCGAACACCCCTATGAAATGTGTCGTAAAAATGTTTATATATGAAGAATTTATTTATATCAAAGACATCAAAACAAAATGTATGTTTGATGTAATTGAATTTTTATAGCAATATTGCGCCTTATATATTTTTAAATTAGAAAATACTGTAACAGATACTATTTTGATTTTAATAATTTTAACACATAAAAACAAAATAAACACACAACAACCAAATTAAATTCCAAAGATATTTTGTACCTTTACACCTTGAAAATAACACATAAAAAACGTGAATTTAAACATGAGTTGTTTACATGCAACATTAGTCATGCTATATGGTAACTATGCTTTTGTTATGAACATATTTTAACAAATAAAGTCTTTATCCCAATAGAATAGTGATATTCATCTTACATTGCCGTAAATTTAATAAGCAAGAATCTAATATACTGAGTATAATTACTAAAATATTGAATTTTATTCATATGCCCTGATTAACTGTTATTTAATAGTACTAATAGTAGTAGTAATAACAGTAGCTAATTTGACTTCTATGAGACTTTAGTTTTAAAAGATATATTTTGGTTGGTTATCTATGTTAATGTTCAATATTTTCATAAATTATTAATAAGGTAAATTACTATTTCATAAGCTTGCATATAAGGAAGCATTATGTGGCAATATTGAAAAAGTATATATAACTAGCTACACAAGAGTAAACAATAACATAAAGCTTTGCAAGGCTTGGTAAGGTAGGTATACAAAACTACACGTCTTTCATAGCTTCCATGTGAAGTCTTTACCTAAATTGTGGTGATTCAAATAGAAGTACAAATTAAATTAAGGATATGCAGACACAAGCTTTTGGAAAGAGCATGTAAAATGTAACACAAAGCGGGACTGCACTAATGAACACAACACAAGTGACACAAGTGAGTTATGACACTAAGTGGGGAACCTGTAATCAAATTGAGCTCGAGCTTTCTTGGCCTTGCACAGGAGCATTGTGTTAATTTGACCTTGTTGGAAGTCAAAACATGATAAGTCCACACTATCACCGAGATAACGAACTAGCTCTGGTTTACTGCGAAACTTTTTACCTGTAGGGCTGCAGAAAATTAATTGTCACCAAAAACCTGTTATTTAAAATTAGTGTGTTAAAAATTAATATTAATAAGTGGTCTCAAAACTGATTGACTGCAATGAATATTTAACTAGATTAATGGATTAATATAAGATTTTAATAAGTAATGTGGATTTTAAAAGATGTTGAAGAACTCTAACTGCATATAAATAATGTCATCCATATGAAAACATTGAGCAACAATTTTTTCATGGTATGCTTGCATGTTTTATTACTCCTGTAAAAAAAGTCTGCATCTTCTTTATATTATCTTTTGGTACTGTTACAAAATAGTGACAATTTTATATACAAAGCAGAAATTATATTTGTCAAACGTATGCATAATGATACAACATAAGGCCAATGATTTACATTACATGATAACAAGCGATTTACAAGTTAGTTATCTCTCCTAATTGTATATTCTTGGTTTTTTCTATTATTATTCTTCAAGTAAATGTTCTCATCAAATAGGTTCAAATAGGTTAAAAATAAGCTTATTACCTATAGTAGTAAACATCAACTTTGCCTGCTGAAAGTCCAGTTTTTCTTATAACTTCCTCCCTCTGCCATCCTTTAGGCAAGGCAGCGCAGTCTGATCTTTTCTTTTCTATAGAAATATTCATAATTTGTAAATTTTTTTATTCGAAAAAAATTATATGTGAAAAATAAAGTTCTATTATTTTAAAATAATATTAAATCTAAGCGACAGGCGACAAGAAATCATCAATTCAGGGTTCACTTGATTGATGATCATAGAGTAATAGTAATTGCTACATATAAAAAAATTGATGATTGATTCTATCATAGAGTTGTAACTCTATTGAGTGAAGTATGAAGTTGAATGTTGACCATAGATGCAGCGCTGCCAATAATAAATTATCAAATTCCCCGAAAATGTAACTAAATTCCCCAATTTGCGGGATTATTTTGCGGGAAAAAACGAAAAAAAAAACGGTATTCTTAAATTTTTTAATTTGACGCTTATTATTTATCCCCTCAACTGTCGCTGTCATTTTACAAGAATATGGCGCATCTGTCGGCTACTTTCCGAGGACCTGCGCGAAATATGTACGCATCATTAAAATAACAATATTTCTTAAATTTTTTATATATAAGCTACATATAAAGCTTATATCGTTAGAATCCTTTTAAAATAAACTAAGAATATATATATAAATGAGTTCAATTGTATTTAATAATATATAGTTAATTCTAAGTTGAAATTACTGAAAGTGATTTTTTAGCAGTATATAGTATGAAAACAGGAATTATTACAAAATAAAACTATTATTTTAAAAAGTTATAATTTCATTTAATAATTGATACAATATTTTATATTAATTGATTAAAACAACACAACTCACTGTACATTTTTTTTATACTACAAGCTTTTACAATAACATGTCTCAATCATAGCGACTTAGCGCTGGATAAAAAAGGTTTTTTTATACTTTAATTCTGAGAGCATTGAAGATCAAGAGATTTAGGATAATCATTTATATTATAGTTTAGTCCACATACGTTATACTGACATAGTTTGAGTTCTTATAACTATTTAGTTTACGAGAATTAAACAATAAACCAAACACTTTAAAATAAGTACTAAAAAACGTCATCTCAAACTTTGGATCGCAGAGCAAATTCTGTTTAAATTTTCATTAAAATATATGAACATCTTACAATTTAGTGATATTTAAAATTAGAAAAATATAATAAAAAGACATGTTGCCTTATTAGAATATTTCAGGAATCAATTCTGAAAACTAACAATTTCACTATAAGAATTACAAGGGACAGCTAAAAAAGTATGGATTTTATTTGTCATCCATGAGTATGGATACGACCAATTCCATCACATCTGAACAGATTATGTTATGGAAATAAAATGATAATAAAAACATCAATAAAAAATAAAACAACTTCAAATATTAATTCGGATAGGAATTATTTTTTTTTCAACTGTTTTTATCCTCCGACGCAAAAACGACGGGGAGTTATAAGTTTGACGTGCTGTGTGTGTGTGTGTGTGTCTGTCTGTCTGTGGCATAGTAGCTCCGGAAGAGATGATCCGATTTTGTTTTTGTTTTTTCTTAGAAAGGTGAATTATTCGGAAGTGTTCTAGCTATGTTTCATGAAAATCGGTCCAAGATGGCCGCCACCACAAAATAGCGGATTACATATTATTTCACAACTCCCTCAATATGGGTATCAAATGAATTAGGGTTGACTAGTATAATACACACTACGATAAATTTCAAATCCAAGATGGCCGCCGCCACAAAATGGCGAATTACATGTCGGGGTTACTTTTAAATTTTATAAGATTGAAGTATTGTGCCAGTTACTGTATTGAGTATTTAATGGACTCCGTAGTTATAGTAGTAAACAAAATTATAGTAGAGTATAAAAATTTTGTAATTAGTACTCACAGATGTTTTAAATCTGAACTTGAAAATTTTGGATGCCTTTTTTTAAGTAAAGGACTCTTTTTAATGAATATTGCTGGCAGGTAGAAGCTTTTATACATATTTTTTTAATTGAAAAAAAAAAAGATGAGCATCTACCCTAAAAGCAACAAATACTAATTATCACTAAGTAAAGATACATACGTAGCTATACTAACCTCCTCCCATATAAAGTTCAGCACGTCTTCGATGTTCAGTCACGTCATCGAAACGAACAAAGGCGTGGTATAATATATAAATCAGATATTTTCGAAGTCGGTGCCAGCCGATGGAAAGCACATGTAATATATTTCGATACGTAAAACATATATTAACTTAATGCAATATGATACTAGTGTAAGAGATGCAAATAAACATATTTTTTACCCGACAACGCGACACAAAGGAGGGTAATGTGTTTATCAGTCTATGTTTGTATGTATGTATGTACATAGGTATGTTTTTCCTTTGTGGCACTCTAGAAACTAAAAGCGTGGGCCGATTTTGATGATTCATATGTCGTTAGTGTCGTATTTACGCGAGTGCTATAAGCTATATATAGCCTACGATACTCGCATTATAGTTAAAAATTAAAAATAGTTGAAAATTAAAATGGCGGATATCAGGCGCCAATTTGTGTCTCTGTAAAAAAAATCTTCCAAATCAATCGAATGGGGTCTCAAAATAAATATTTTTAGTGATCACAAAAAAATTTAAAAGAACACAACTTACATGTTAGAGGTAATTTGGGACAAGAAATTGCTAAATATTAGGTTATACCTATGAAATTGCCGTTTAATATACAGAAAGTTAAAGTATTTTTTTTTATAAATATGTTTCATTTCTATTAATCAAAATATGCACCCATGCTATTGATGCAATTTGATGCAAATGTACCAATATTGTTTTGATGCTAACGTTAAAAGCTGCTGCTATCTCATCCACAGATTGAGTATCGTCAGCTTCCACTATCGCCTTTAATGCGTCGTTACTGATTTTAGTTTTCGGGCGACCACGGGGTTAATTTTTTAAGATCAAAATTTCGATGTTGGAAGCGTTCAGACCAATAACGAGTCGTGCGTTCGTTTGTAGTGTTCACTCGGCACTCCGTACACGTCATTAATATGGCGAGCCGTTTGTGCGGGATTGCTACCGCGATGGAACTCGTATTTCATAATTACTCGTATTTTTATTGCGTTCATATTGATGAAAAACAAACAAATGTAGTGAAAACAAAACACTAATTAATAAACAAACGACTGAATTCAAAAATAGAACTCCATACTTTTAAAATAAAATACATTTGAATATAGAATTTATTGCCGGCCATTCATAAATTACGTTTCCAATGGCCAGTAAGTATTGTAGAACGGCAATTTCAAAAGACCTATTATAACTTCAAATGTCTAATAAAATTAAAAAGCTGTAAATAAAAAAATACGTTTCATTCTTGTCACGAGATGTACATATGTATGTCTCCAACTGCATAATACTTTATTCCTTCGTCAACTTGTTTTCATCTTTTTAGTTAGCTTTTTTTTTTTTTTTTTTTTTTATTGAAAGATAGGCTTGCGCTTGACTACAATCAGCGCTGGGAAGCACTGATGAGGTCTAGGTTGAAGCGCGCTTGCCTAGAAAAATGCCTGTTCACTCTAGCCTTGAAGGTACTTGGATTGTAGGTGGCAGGAAACACGGATGCTGGAAGGGTGTTCCACTCCTTAGCAGTTCGAATCAGAAACGTAGAACTGAAGCGTTTCGTGCGAGTTGGTTGGATTTCTACCACATAAGGATGCCAGCGCTCACGATTTCTCGCAGTTCTGTGGGAAAACGGAGAAGGGGGCACAAGGTTGTGAAGTTCCTGCGCGCACTCCCCAAAGTATATCCGATAGAAGATCGATAGACAGGCGACAATGCGTCGATGCTGGAGACTAAGCATTTTCGTCTGCGTTAGTGTTTGATCACCTATGATACGGCGAGCTCGGCGATCTATCGAGTCCAATGCATCGAGTTGATACTTGGCAGAGCCATCCCAGAGGTGGCAGCAGTATTCCATAGCTGAGCGCACTTGAGCCTGATAGAGAGTCAGGCGCTGCTCAGGCGTGAAGTACCGCTTCACCTTGTTCAGGATACCAAGTTTTTTCGCTGCTGTTTTGGCCTTTGACTCGATGCATTTCCCGAAATTGAGATTGGGAGAGATGTCTATGCCCAAGAGCTCAATATGGTCGCTTATCGGAATGGATACATTTTGGAAAGTGGGAGCCAAGGTAAAGGGGCTCCTTTTTGCGGTAAATAAACACGCTTGTGTTTTGGCGGCATTAAACTTAACTAAATTGGCGTCACCCCATTCGGACACCTCCTTCAGAGTCAAGTCAATGCGATTCACCAAGGCCTCTCTTTGCTCAAGGATCTCAGAAGCACTGGCTTTAGAACTGGACAAGTATCTATCCGTAACAGTGCTGTCATCAGCGTACCCAAAGATACCAGGTTTTAGAAGATCGTTGATGTGCAGCAGGAAGAGTGTTGCGGACAGAACAGATCCCGAAGGAACACCGGCATTGACAGCCATTAGGTCAGATGAGCAGCCGTCAACGACCACCCTAAATGACCTCTCACTCAAAAAATCAGATATCCAGCTACAAAAGCCAGCGGGTATCCCATATGCCGGAAGCTTGCTGAGAAGACTGCCATGCCCGACCCGGTCAAAAGCCTTCGAAATATCGAGAGACACGGCGAGTGCCTCACCGTGTTTTTCAATGGCTTCACCCCAAGTATGTGTGGCATACACTAGAAGATCCCCAGTAGACCGGTTTTTCCGAAAGCCGTACTGGTGGTCGGACAGGAGATCATTTTCTTCTAGGTATGCTAGGAGCTTGTTATTGACCACACGTTCCATACTTTTACAAAGGATGGACGTGATCGCGATTGGTCTATAATTGGCCGGGTCAGCACGACACCCCTTTTTCGGTACTGGCTGCACGTTTGCAACTTTCCACGACTTGGGGACTTGAGCAGTTGCAAGAGAGAGGCGAAACAAACGCGTTAATACGGGAGACAACTCAGGGGCGCAATTCCGCAAGACAATTGCAGGTATACCATCAGGGCCACTGGCTTTGTTCACGTCGAGGTTCCGAAGAGTTTTTAGGACCTCTTGCTGGTGTATGCGTATCTCTGGCATAGAGGAGTTGCATGTTGGAACAGTAGGTGGCAATTTGTTTCCAGCATTGAGGCGTGAGTTTTCTGCAAATAGAGACGCTAGAAGATTAGCCTTGTCAGTTGCAGAGACAGCCAGTGATCCATCAGATTTCTGCAGAGGCGGCAGCGAAGAACGGCAGAAGTTCGCTTCAACCGACTTTGCGAGGGACCAGAAAGCTTTACTACCACTAGGGTGAGTGGCTAGCTTACGCCCGATGCGGTTAGTTCGGCTGAAACGAGCTTTTCCCAGAACCCTCTTGTAGGACTTGGTGGCAATATTGAACTCCCTCTTTTTAGTTTTTACGTCCGGTGCATTGAGAGCACGTGCATCCGCCCATGCTACAAACGCTGATTGCTTACGGGCTTCTGCAGCAGCGCACTCAGCGTTGTACCACGGGGGTGTCTTGCCATCGGGTGATACGTCAGAAAATGGTATAAAATATTCCATTGCCAGGCGTATCACATCCGATATAGCACTCTCAGTGATCGACGGATCGTTGGTAGAGAAACAAACTTGCCGCCAAGGGTAGGATGCAAAGAAGTGCCGCATCTCATCCCAATCTGCTGAACTGTATCGCCACACCCGCCTCTTTAGTGAGGAGTCTAGAGCAGGAGGGTAAAAGTTGGATACAGATTTCACTAGGCAGTGGTCTGAGGTTCCCAAGGGGGACGAAACTGAGACCGAAAACCTATCAGGATCAGTTGTTAGCAGAAGGTCCAAGCAATTGGGAGTGTGTCCATAAATATCCGGTATCCGGGTGGCTACCTGAACTAACTGAGAGAGATCTAGCGATAGTGCGAAATTGCGCGCCTCTCTCCCGGCATGATCGGTTTTTAAGAATGGGAACAGCCACTCCTGATGGTGGGCATTAAAGTCTCCCAGAAATACCAGTTGAGCGGTTGGATATCGCTGTTGGACGATGTCAGCTTTTTCGCTTAGGTAATTAAACAACTGAGTCGTCTCACGGTCACCGCTATGTGAACGATAAACGCATGCATAAACTGTTCGCTCGAAACCTGTGTCAACCAAGCACCACAGAACCGAGAAATTTGGTACCTCCAAATTACGAAGACGTTGGTAGCAAATGTTACTGCAAGCATATAAACAGACCCCTGCGCGAGCTTTAAAATTATGCTCAAGCGAATACCCGGGGTACTCAAGGTATGCTACATCCGCTGGGCTGTGGATTTGCGTCTCCGTGAGAAAGAGTAAATGCGGCTTGGCGGTCTCAAGGTGGTGGTGGACCGCGTAGAGATTAGAGTGCAATCCACGAATGTTAGAGAGGTGCACTGAAAAAGAGAGGAGGTGCAGCCGCTGTTTAAAACTATTTCTCTTTTTACTTTTTTTCATTTAGGCTTAGGGAGTGAATAATTATGGGGAGATGATAGTTGTACGAGATGCTGCATTCTTGACACCATGACCCTAAATCATAGCAGAGCTGATGGTAGACTCAACTGGAGACCGCGGGGACGCCCGAACCCCCCTGGAAATTGCCATCGGGTCCTCTCTCCGGTTGCCAACCGGCACGATGGAAGCCATCCCAGGATTTTTCGCAAAGGTGGCGGGGCAGCCTTTCATAGGTGGCGAACCTACTAATTGGGCCCCCAACTACCTGCGGTCGGCCAGCGGTGCACCGTGCTTCGGATCCCGCTGCTCTCCAAATTGAGCCGTCCGGCACGGCCACAACTAAGATCAGAACCTGTCATCAAAGTGCAGCACAACTGTACAGACCCATTTCCCCGTGCATGAATGGCAGCAGCGAACATCGCACCGGAACACGACCCAACCTATGTTGTGGCGAATCGCGCCACAGGATGTGTCATTTAGCGGTTCGTCTTTGTTCGCTGGGTGGTGTTAGCCACGGCCGAAGCCTACCACCTTTTTAATGTTGCTCAATTGGCACCACCCAGGGGTCACGTGTAGGGTATCGAGGATCTGAACCTTGTTTCGGTAGAACCTACGGACGCGAGCAACTTTGACCCTTTTTTTTTTATGCAGTTAGGTTTTTTTATTTTTATAATGTTTCAAAGTGATCTGTAAGTTGAAATTATATCTGTTAAATAAAAATCGTTCTGTTTAAAAAAAAAAACAATTTTTATTTTTGTAGGAAAACAGTTAAAATAATTTTATAAAATACTAAATTTCAAATAATGCTAAAAAAACATCAATCTGAATATTCTAATCAATATTAAAAAAGCCTTCCCCATACTATCCAACAGCCGTCAAAAATGGCGGCTCGAATTTGGGTTACGTGTTATTATATTAATAATTACTTAAAATCCAATAGAAAATTTACAAATTCAATTATACGTAGTTATTTAGCTATAAATTTAAATCATGTTAATAAAAATATAATGCTTTCGCTAGTGTATTTTTTATTCAGAAAAAGTGAAAATATAAGGACTTAGCGCGCGTGAATGCTTACGATGTTTGACAAATATAACAATTTCTGTATAAAATCTTTATTCAATACACATCCTATGAAATACAAACTGTTAATTATTTACCCTTCCATCATATTCCAATCCTTATACTAATAATTTTACACTATGTTATTAATTTTTTACTCACAAGTATTGAGTTCGAAGACCGCCAAAATTTAAATAAATTGTCTGCACAAATTACAAAAAATTATGTTATTGGAGTTATTACTTTTTTGAAATGTAGTATGATATTATTGCTTCTATTTTCCTTTACACGTTACAAAAGTTAGATAAAAATAAATATAGTTTAAATGCGAGAAATCACACATTAAATGACATCGGGACCAATCGACCTTTAAAAGGTCGCTTGACAGACAGGGGTCTTTTTGACATCGACTTTTAAAAGGTCGATCGACAGACGAGGTATTATACAATGTCGCCGTAAACATTCCAACTTTGCAATTTGACGAGTCGTGAAAAAATAAAAGAAATTGGAAGTCATGTAATATGTACTTTTTTTTGCATTTTTTCCCGTAGAATCTATTTATGTTATTATTTTTTCGAATTTATTGGTATTTTATTAATTTTTGATCGATTTTAATTTTTTTGAATATATCATAGCATTTAATGGATGCACAGAAGATTGAAGGGTGGTTTCAAAAATTTGAATAAATTTTCTACAACTATTTGATATATTTAGAACTATGACAAAGTTTAAAAAATATTTTTTTTTTATCATTTTGGACATTCTTTTTTATGATTTATTAATAATTCTGTGACTATCTTTTGTAAATATCAACTTGGTTTCTCTTAAATTATATTTTTGAATAATGAATAAACAAAATTGGACTATAATTGAGTTCCATTTTTTCTCTTATTGCCTTAAAATCAAATTTTTCACAAAAAATAATAATAAATATAACTCCAAAATTATTATTACGAGTTTAAGTTAAGAGGACTTATTGATAGGAGTGATTTCAGTTATTAATTATTACTAGTGAAGAAATTTACACTTAAAAAATTTGCATAGTTTTAACACTTAGTATAGTTTAGATTACAAGCTAAATCGGTTCAGACGTGGAACCTATGTCCGAGTTTTGTTAGTAATTTAAGGTTTAAGTGTTTGGACCCGGTCGGACTATCGATATTCACAATGCCCGCATTTTTCCCGCATTATGCTAATGCCCAACAAATTCCAAATCGACTTGAGATTCCCCGCAGTTTTGGGAATTCCCCACAAATTGGCAACACTGATCATAAATAATAACTCAAGTAATTCTGATCATAAATAATTCTTTGCCCATATAAACTTTATTACCCCTTTTTGATGAATTTTGAAAAATTAAATAAACATATTTTTATATTATTATAGCTAAACAGTAAACACCACTTTCTGTGTATTTCACATTAAAAATGTAAATTTATTGTCTAATTTTGTTCTAAATTCATTGTGAATACGTCTAGTATACCTCCCCATAGTTTCTTTCCCCATTACATAGCGGGAAATCGAAAAAAAAAATATATACAAATACCTAAACCGAGGTTACTTAGGCGATAGAATTTTCCATACATTATTGGCTATGTAAAAATTTGTAAAATGTCTTTCAATATGCTTTTCATTCTGTCGTTTTTACTAAATTAAGTAGTTTTAGTTGTTTGTCTGCTTATTTCTATCGTTTAAGTATAATTAAGTTCTAAATTTAAAAATTTCATTCATATATTATAATTACGTAAAAATATTTTTGTGTAAATTTACTGTCTAATTTTCTTCTAAATTCATTGTTAATACGTCTAGTATACATCCCCATAGTTTCTTTCCCCATTACATAGCGGGAAATCGAAAAAAATATATACAAATACCTAAACCGAGGTTACTTAGGCGATAGAATTTTCCATACAAAATATTTTTGTGTAAATTTATTGTCTAATTTTGTTCTAAATTCATTGTGAATACGTCTAGTATACCTCCCCATAGTTTCTTTCCCCATTACATAGCGGGAAATCGAAAAAAAAAATATACAAATACCTAAACCGTTTGTCTGCTTATTTCTATCGTTAAGTATAATTAAGTTCTCAATTTAAAAATTTCATTTATATATTATAATTACGTAAAAACATTTTTGTGTAAATTTATTGTCTAATTTTGTTCTAAATTCATTGTGAATACGTCTAGTACACCTCCCCATAGTTTCTTTCCCCATTACATATCGGGAAATCGAAAAAAAAAATATATACAAATACCTAAACCGAGGTTACTTAGGCGATAGAATTTTCCATACATTATTGCCTATATAAAAATTTGTAAAATGTCTTTTAATATGCTTTTCATTCTGTCGTTTTTACTAAATTAAGTAGTTTTAGTTGTTTATCTGCTTATAAATTTACATCTTTAACCCCCTATTTTACTCACTTAGTGGATGAATTTAAAAAAATCTTTCTTATCTGATTTCTACATCATATTATATATATGGAGTATATCCACCAAATTTCACGTTTCTGCGACCAACAGTTTAGGCTGTATGTTGATCTATCAGTCTGATGGAACTGATGGAACCTCTCCTTCTCAATTCTCCATGAGCTGGTCTAACTTCCAGTTACAATACATTACGAACAGGTAAGTTGTAAAGACAATAGAAGCAAAAAACTAGATATGAAACAGACATGACAATAAATGCTTATCTCAGGCTGAATGTAATTAGGCCATACGTGTGGCGCCCTCCTCTCAAGAAAGTTTCCCCATTGTTGTGAATTCCACAGAATATAAAATGATTCTGGTTTATTATCCATTAACATAAATGCCACTATCTATTCAGTTTATTTCAACTGTCAAATGTCAGTTTGAGCAGTCATCTATGGTTTGTGCAAATTGTGGATTTGTGGTTGTGGGTTGTAAGTTTATTACAGTGAATAATAATTTTAATAATAGAAACAAATCATGTATTTATATTTCTGACTTTAGTGTAGTGTATATAAGAGTAAGTGTTCATAAATTTTATTACTTTTGCTTCTACATAATTGTTTATATTAAACATAGTTGTCAAGTTTTGCCTCTACTTTCACTTTTAAATATAAACGAAATCAATGTACTCAAAAATGGTATACGTAATCATATCAATGTTATAAACTTCACCTGGAAGTTTATATTCATCTCGATGTGACGGTGTACGATGTATCTATTTTTAGTTCGCCAAAATATAGCCACCAACCTGTTGTAACCGGGTAATCGGTAAGACTTCGATTTAATAAACGTACAAATATAAAAAAAAAAAAATTATATTGTCACTTTTCTTATGTTCTCCTATAATTGTGTTTCATTTCTTGTTCAAATCTCAGAATCAGCTGTCTCTAGACCATGATTGGAGTTAGTAAACATTGTTTTAATTTTAAATATATATATGTAAATGAAGTATATCATAATATTATTAATTTATATTTATTTTACTACCTATCCAAATTTCTCAATTTCTTTATATTTAATTTGTTCTACATATAATTTAAATGATGCTTAATGAACTCTACTAAATTTAAATATTAATTATGATATAATTAACAGTTTATGCTAATTTTTCATTTTGTAATTATATACACACTTTACAATATATCTGAAAATTAGAATTATTATATTTTGCACTTGGGCTTCTATTATAATGCTTTTTGTTACATGCTCACACTTTTTGAAATTTCACATTTTCAGTTCTTTAAAAGCACATACATATTGTCACTGACAACATTTAAGTCTATAACATATTTTAGTACTAGCAGAACCAGCGACTTCGCTCGCGCTAAAACTCATCCCCTATTTTACCCCCCGTTAAGGGATGAATTATGAAACATGCTGAAACAATATTTATTTAATTGTATTGAAGAGCATTAATCCCAAGTTTCAAGTAATTCTGATTATTAATATTTTTTGGTTTGTATTATAATGTGTTTTCCTGTGGGAATGAGATAATCTCCCGCGGTAAAAAGTAGCCTATGTCACTCTCCGGCTCTTCAACTATCTCCATACAAAAAAACATGTCAATCCGTCACTCCGTTTCGATGTGAAAGAAGGACAAACAAACAAACACACTTTCACATTTATAATATTAGTATGGATTATATAGCTGTAATTATAATGCCAATATATATTATTTCTTTTAATTACATAATACATTATTTTATTGAAATATAAATTAACTTTATTTAAAGCTATTTTCTAAATTACTACCTGATACTTATGATACATTTCTGATATATAAATTCTGTATTGACCTTCAATGGGTTACCTAATTATCCATTTACATTGATAACCTATAGACTAACTTACAGCCATATTATATTGATACATATAGTATAATAGTCATTGTTCTAAAAATTAAATGAAGGCCATAAACTTTTAGAATTTGTTTGAAAAAACTTTCTAAGAAAGAAAAGACTCCTAAAATCTGTTCTTTTGTATTTGCTATTGTTTGAATCTTATAAGTTATTCATAGTTACTATGAACCTTGAAAATTATCACAAGAACAGAAAGTTTTTGTTTAATGTCAATTTCTTTTTTGGTAGCATGTGTAATAATGGTAATATATTAAGTGTATTAATTAATTGAAAAATATTTTAATGTATTTAATGTTGCTTTTTGTACCTTTCATATAACAAAAACATCATATAAGGAAAAAGCTCAGTTTACCATGTTGCAGTTGTTAATTTTTAACTATATTTGTTACATTATATTAAACTACATAACAAGTGTTCTTTGGATGGTCTGTAGCAGGCAAATACATTTTATAACAGTACTAGCATTGTCCGCGGCTCCGCCCGCGTTCACATGACCAAAAAGCAAATTCTTGGGGTTTACATAATATTAGTATACTCTTAAAATGCAGTGTTTGCGTCTTTTCTCAGAAATGGGATATTTTCCCGCGGTAAAAAGTATCCTATATGTTGACCCGGATAACCAGGTATCGCCATACCAAATTTCATTAAAATCCCTTCAGTGATTTTTCTGTGATGCGGTAATAGACAGACAGACTGACAAAAATTCTAAAAACTATAGATTCGGCCTCTGTATCAATAATAATGTCTTTTTCAATAAGATATTTAATGTACAGATTCGGCTTCGTTACAATTTTATTATATTGTATAGATAATTCAATGCTTTCTATTAATAAGTATAAAAACATTAAATTGATCCACCTGTGTAATATTCAGAAGACTAACATACAATTGTAGATAATATATAAAAAAAACTTGTTATTGGGTTCTTGACGACACATTTGGCTCAGTTTGTAGTGACCCTACTTGCTGTGCCATGTGTGTGGTCTCGGGTTCGAATCTTGCTGGGGGCATTAATTTGTGTGATAAGAACAAATGTTTGTACTTCAGTCATGGGTGTTTATATCTATAATATGTATGTATTGTAAGTTATATATGTGTAGTGTATCAACTATCTGGTATTCATAACACTAGCCTCGTAGCTGACCATGGAACTAGATGGTGCAGTGTGGTAATGTCCCAACATATTTATATTTTATATTTATTGCTAAAGCAATATCATTAGTAAACGGCTTCTAAGTGAATGCACATTATGCATCTCTCAGTAGTATATATGTATTGGATGCAGCCTATATTATATATACTAACTCCCATCATGATTGGGTGTCAAGAGGTAAATAATAAATAAACTTTTTATAAATTTTATAGTAACTCCCAAGTCCCAGTAAGATTCTATTTTCATGCGCGCGATTTTTATTGCTGCTAGAGTTTGTTCTAGCTTTAGATAAGTAGTTTCTGCATTTTGTCAGATCTGGAGAACGGTTTTTGACGAAATTAACCAGTTAAAATGAGTTTTTGTGTGTTTACATTTGGCGCGTCTTTGCTAATGGTGAATGATGCATGTAGAAGGATGCATGGAAGTTTCTTATTAATGAATTAACCGGTTTATTTCGGTATCAGAACCGAAATCCAATTTTTCTCGAAGAATAACCGGTAACCGTTATTATTTCGGTTTACAGTACTTAACCGTTCGTTTTCATTAACCGGTTAAAGAACGAGCTATGCATTAACCATTACATTACCGAAATAAACCGATTTTTTAAACCGGTTCCGAGCCCTGAGTGTGTATAATATAAAGGTTTTTGATTGATACAAAAAAATATATTTTGAATAGAAGAAAGTTAAGTAATAGTTAATAAAGTGTCGCCATTACTCATGGTACAATTATGTTTGCGTGGTAAGTAAGACACTGTCTTTGTCAGGCAAGTGACAGGTGAGAGCTCTCACGTTTGGATCAATTAGATTATTAAAATATTTACTAGAAAACCAATGTCGCCTTAGAAAGACCTTGAACTTTTTTGCATAACAAGAAAACACAGTATTAAACCATCTGTTGTATCACAACAATTATCCTATTACATTTTTCAACTTTAACAAGACCAAACATTTCCTCTTGTAAAAATTAGTAACTAAAGTTGGTATTCTCTCTTAGAATTAGTAACAAAAGAAAACAATATTTATAAGTCAAAGATATCTATAAACTATTTCAATGCATTTAATTACAATTATAAGAATCTATATGAAGTATTTGAACAATAACTTTATTACAGTTATATACATATATTTTCTAACTCGGCACCAATAATATGATTTTATATAAAACACTTCAAACCTATAGTCACTTCGCACACACCGTTTAGTGTCCTCACAACTCCTTTACATTCTCTTTGGTCCTCACCGGGCCAGCAGCTATTGCAAAGTATATTTTTCGTGCTGACGCCTGAAGAAATGTCACGAAATAAAGTATTTACCGCCATTCCCTTTTGTAAAAGTTGAAGATGACGACAACATGCACAATATCAATATTAAATATTACAATAAGTTGCTAAAAAAATGATTCGTTTGATAACAAAATATAACTTTTTAGTTTAGAGCAATCGGATGCAATATAGAATGTTAACGTAATATTCGGCTTATAGTTAATAAGTAAAGATGGATCTGATACGTCGTGGGTTTCCCGATATATTCAACACATTTTGAATTTCGTGTTGTAGATAAATTAATCTATGCGAACATCCCTGCGCTTAATTCTGTTACATAAACGCGGCTCAATTTGATTACCTTCTGAGACTCCCCACGTTGAAATTTTTTTATTTGTCTACCCTCCGGATTCCTCCACATATATTTTCTTCTCTTCCTATTTCCATTAAAATATTGTTCAATTATAATTTTTAAATTATAGTTGTTATTACGTTTTAACAGTTAGTATGGAATACATAGAACTTAAACAAAATATACAAATTAATTTTTATCCCCTATTATTAAAATTTATCCCCTAATAATACTTTCTTAGATTTACGCGAATGTTTGACATTTTTAAATAAAACTATCTTTTCGGATTATTTCGCGGATTTATTTTGATTTTTGGTTCCCGACGTTTCGAATGCTTTAAATTACACAGAACAAATATATGGCTTAAAAATTAATACTACATTTTATATTTTTCTTTATGGTCATAAATATAATAATGGCAAACTAAATATAGATTACTAATTAATATTTTTAAAATTGTAATAATTATAAGAATAATACCAAATATTAAATAAATAATATTCCATATTCAATTGTAATTAAAATTATAAAAATGTTTAAAGTTAAAAAATATTGTAATGTAATTGGTGCAATTTTCATTTTGTTAATTGTGGGTAGGCTATCTGTAACAACTATACCTTCAAGACATGTAATACCTCAGTCTCTACCGTGACCATGGATGCTGTAAAGCATTCGAAACATCGGGAACCAAAAATCAAAATAAATCCGCGAAATAATCCGAAAAGATAGTTTTATTTAAAAATGTATCCCCTATTTTACCTTGATTGGTCATAAACGCCAAAATATTTATTTCTTACCAAAATTATAGCATATATAATGACTTTTTGTCTTTAAGAAATGATTCGTTCCCAATACAAACTTTCAACCCCTAAAAAGTATCCTATGTCCTTCTCCATGGTCCCATCCCTCTATACTAAACTTCATCAAAATTGGTTCAGAAGTTTAGGCGTGAAGACGAACAGACAGACAGAGTTACCTTCCCATTTATAATATTACTAGAAGAACCCGCGGATTCGCTTGCGCGGAAACTACAAAAACTAAAACTACAACGTCTTGGAAAGATAAGTTTCATACAAACTTTCATGCTCTATAGTCCCCCTTGTAGGATGAATTTGGAAAAATGCTAAAACACGTATTTATTTTATTTTATAGAAGAGCATTTATACCAAGTTTCAAGTAATTCTGATCATAAATATTTTTTTGGATTTTATTATAACGTGTTTTCCCGTGGGAGTAAGGTAATCTCCCGCGGTAAAAAGTAGCCTATGTCACTCTCTAGCTCTCCAACTATCCCCACACAAAAAAATCACGCCAATCCGCCAAGCTGTTTTGACATGAAAGAAAGACAAACAAACAAACACACTTTCACATTTATAATATTGGTATATAATATCCTATCGTCACGGAACCTCTTCTAAGGTATAACCACCGCAAAGGACGCTTTATAGATTAAAAAAAGGTATTTTGATAAAGAACTGATGCTGATTCAAAGCAATTTAATAATTTATAAATTACTAGCAGAACCCGCGGCTTCGCTCGCGCTAAAACTACAAAAAAAACCTCTAAAGAGGTAGTTTCATACAAACTTTCATCCCCTATTTTATTCCCTTGTAGGATAAATTTCGAAAAATGCTAAAACACGTATTTATTTAATTTTATAGAAGAGCATTTATACCAAGTTTCAAGTAATTCTGATCATAAATATTTTTTTGGATTGTATTATAACGTGTTTTCCCGTGGGAGTAAGTTAATCTCCCGGGGTAAAAAGTAAGTTGTCACTCTCCAGCCCTTCAACTATCTTCACACAATTCCGTCAATCCGTTTCGACGTGAAAGAAGGACAAACAAACACACTTTCACATTTATAATATCCCCAAGTATGGATGCAATATTTCATAACAAAAATGATAAAATAAAAATTCGCAATAACTTCAAAACATAGGTATAAAGCGTATCTTTTTGTAAATGCCAAGGTAAATACGTTGTATTAAAAAGGGCGGGTAGTTTTGTACCAATAAAGCAAAGAGCTTGAAATTATTAAGGTTTTCAGTTATCAGTGGTGCGGGAAGGTAGGGCTGCTTTTTGTTGCTTTAGTCCAAATGTCAGGAGTGGCCTGTGACGTCAGTGTGCGGTAAAATGGCGCGACATTTCACTGTGCCGCCACACCCTATTCCACCCTAATCTCTAGCATGACAGGGTTGTCCAAATCTACCCCCATAGCACCCACTAGGTATCGACCTATTTCTTTTATGTTTGTAGTCAAACTTGGTTTAACGATTTCACTAACGATGAACGCACACTGGCCTAATGGTATCAGTAGATTTGTCACCATCGGCCTAATTACATGTTGACTATAGTAGAATAACGGAAACTTACACTAATAAAACATTATATGTTATGTATACTTATCATTACCGTTTGCTTATATACTTACCTGATCATATTACATATTCTTCTTTTTTTATTATCTATCTACCTGGAAAGGATAATGAAATTAAATTTAAAATGCTAAAATAAGTTTATTTTTTCAGGTAAGCATAATGGATGTTATGCATTGGAAATCGAAGATTATAATGAGTACTCTCGTATAACTACATTAGGGTACGTTGCAAATATTTTATATTTCTTCTTTAATTAATTTATATAAGTACTCGATTCTCAAAATAATACTTTTCGGATTTTTTCTATATCATTATTTCTAGTGCTTTACGTAGGTATATAAATAAGACCCCGTTTCTAAAGACAGTAACAAAATACATAAAAAAATGATGTGTTACATTAGTCATCAAAATATAATATATAAAATTCTCGTGTCTGAGTGTTTGAAAAACTCTTTTTTTTCTAAAAAAACTCGTTTTCTCCTCCGAAACGTCTTGACCGATTCTTATGAAATTTTGTGTGTATATTCAGTAGGTCTTAAAATTAGACGTAAACTATTTTCATACTCCTAAGAGATAAGGGTGGTCCACCCCAAAGAAAATGTTTTATTTATTGGACATTTTTTTTATTTTTATTTATGATTCGGCATTAAAAACACATACATACCTAATTTTTTTTGTCTTTTTGCATACATTTGTTATCGTCATGTTAGCGATTACATCTACTTTTTCGTATAAACTCCTTTGATTGTCAGGGAATCTGATAGATTAAGTAACAACTGTCTATTAAAATAGATTGCTTGGTCAAATCCTTTTACACTATCAAAAAATCGTTTTCCCTTGGAGTTATAGGTGGGTCGTATTGCCGAAATGACCGCATAACCGCATGGTGCCGCACCTAACTCAATCACGTATAACAGGGACTACGCTTCTAATGTCAACGAAAGTAGAACACAAAAGTGTGAAAACAGGTCATTGTTACCTTACATAGATACAATACAATTCACTAAATTTTCTAGATCCCTGAACTATATTTTTAAGACACGAAACTGAACTAATAAACCACAATTTTAAATTTCTTTTATACATTAACAGAAAATCTTATTTGCTTGTCTATTGAAGAAGTTTTGTTTGTCTATGGAAAATAAACAGTAGTATATTATTTACATTGTTTGCATAGACGGTATGACTGAAATGTTATCAATAATTGTAGGGTAAATATTGCTAAGCTACTACGCCCGCGCACTGCGGCCAACGGTCTAAATTATTTTATACCGTACTATTTGCGACTTCGACCAGTTGGTTCGAAAGACCACATTTGATTATGCTTTGATAACCACCGCATTACGGGCACCTACCGAAAGATGTACTGTACATACGGACTCGTGGTCGAGAATTGGTCTCTGATAGTTTGTAATCTATACATCTATACAGATAAATAAAATTGAAGTGTCTGTTTGTGATGTCAAAATAACAGCTTTTTAATGAATGCTTATGGAATTAAATACGATAATTATAAGAAAAACACGATTTTAATTTTTTTTTTGTCTCTGTTACGGTTAATCTCTGAAACGGCTGGGCCGATTTTGACGGGATTTTTACTGACAGGTAGTTGATGTTCTAAGGAATAACTTAGGCTACTTTTATTTCAGTAAAAGAATTAGGGTTCCACTCAAAAAAACTAAAATGTAGGTACATTGTCCCTAGGCGAGGACGAACACGAGCGAAGCGAGGGTAAATCGCTAGTTAATTATATTATGGGAGCAAAGCATTTACGTTGATTCATGCGAACTGCGAATGTGTTTTGCTCATATGACTTTCTAAACATTAAGTAAAATAAACTAATGTTTGTTTTTATATTTTGGAAAGAGAAACGTGCAGATCTAATGTAAAATAATAATGCCAAAAAAACAGTAATTGTATTTTGAAACAGTATATTAATAATAACTAGTAGTACTATTCGATAGTTATCATCAACTGAATAAGCTCCAATTTTATACATTGTTCGTATAGGTGTGTTATAAAATTGTTAATCATCTAAAAGAGCTCAAATTGTTCGGGGCATACGGTCAGGGAATGAAGTCATGGCCGCGTCTTTGTTTATAATAAATTAGTGTCGTCTAAAATCTGCTTATATATCAAACGACTTTTGAGCAGAAATGTGAAATATTTACATTTGCATGAACGAACACTTTCGTTATATTTTTCTAAGAATAACACAAAGTTTGTAAGATTTAAAAAACAATCAGCTGATATCATTGGAACGGTCTAACAGTAGTCTTTTTTTTAGTTAGAGTTTGAATAGTCATTAGGTTATTTTTCATCGTAAGTTATATTAAATGTAAATTTACTATATAAAATCAAACATTACACGGATGAATGAGTTACGAGTAAAAGCTAGTGAATAATAAATAAGGGGTAATCGTTGAAGGTAAAGTAAAGAAGTTTTGTGATTTAAGAAAATCATACTGAATTTTCCAATAACCACGATATGTATACATATAATAAAATTGTAACTAAGCCGAATCTGTACATTAAATATGTTTTGGAAAATCTTATTGAAATAGACATTATTATCGATACAGATATCGAATTTACAGTTTTTTGAATTTTTGTCTGTCTGTCTGTTTGTCTTTCTATCTGTCTGTTACCGTATCACAGGAAAACCGCTGGAGGGATTTTGATGAAATCTCATTTCTGAGAAAAAATACAAAAACTGCAATGTAAGAGTATACTAAAATGTAAAACCTAAGAATTTGGTTTTTGGTCATCTGAACGTGGGCGGAGCCGCGGGCAGTGCTAGTACATAATATTGTCGAAGATACTGTTTATTTTACATACGAGTTGTACTTGGCCGATATGAACTATCGAACTAAAAAGCAGACTAAGCGTTAAACAATGTTCTAGCGTGTACGGGATGACGCATCCACGCTTCCGTTATATTACTTCATATACTTTTCCAACAATGTGTGATATTTTTCATTGCTTTATTCATCAATCTTTAATCTATACATATAATGAAAGTGTAACTGATCGCTGTTTGTACATGGAAAATGTTTAAAAAAAAAATTTTTTTTATTAACGTAATAAAACCCGAAACAATGATTTTTAAATTTTTTGTCTGTTTGTCTGTGCGTCTGTGAGCGCAAATCTCAAAAACGGATTTAGGTGCGGTTTTCATTAATGTATTGTGGTAAGCTTCACTTAACATTTAGTGTTGTATTTGTTTTATTTTAATCGGTTCATAAATAAAAAAGTTATGTCAATTCAAAGAATCATCTAGGGACGACCCGAGCGAAGCGAGGATGAGTCGTTAGTAAATGTTTAATATATTTGTTATGTTATTCAAAATAAATATTTTAAAATACATATTTATTATTTACATATAACATATAAAATTAATTGATGTTATGTTGCTATATTGCCCCAGCACATATCTAATCAATTAATAATTATAAAACATTCTTTAAAAGTTAATATGAAGTGACCCGTGTCACGTAAATTACATTTACATATTATGACAGTTGCGCAAGACTCATGCCTCCTACTCTAGCTACTAGTGTTTCTCTAGTGCGAATGTACGCAACTTGCACTTATCGATGTCTAGTCTTAACCAATACATTATACAACAATTCAATTTCCGTTTCTAAATAATATTATAGTAAATATTAATTAAGTCTTTTAAGGAATATTTTGCAATTTTATTTTAAAATTAATATTATAGGACATTTGCGCAAGACTCCATACCTCCCACTCTAGCTACAAGTGTTTCTGTAGTGCGAATGTACGCAACTTGCACTCTCTCTCAGGTCTTAACCAATAAAATTGAATTTTCGTTTTTAAGTAAAATTATTGTACTCATATTGTCTTTTAAGGAACTAATAAATAAATACTCGATGAATTATTACATTAATATGTTGCCTTAATGAACTCTCGTCTATAGTTAAGAGTATCGTGCAACAATATGCACCACAGCAAGTGTATCATCAACAAGATTTTGTTAGAAGAATATAACAAAGTAAGACACCATGGTTCGCGAAGTATGTGCGAGTTGCTATAGAATTCCCACTCACCTTGGGGTTAGTTGTTACTTGCTACGCTAGTAGGTATATACTATACTATCAAAACATTTAACATGCAAACATCATGAAACAGTGCGTCTGGTTCCGCGACGCGGGTCGCACGCCGATTGTTCGCTGCTTCGTATATTAAAATTGTACACATACGCGAATTATGTTGCACCATCCGATATATAATATTAAAAGTGCCCTGAATACTTTCCCTTTGCTATAATAATTATCCTTCGATTATGATGAATGATTCTAAGAATAATTTTGGCTACACAATATACTTACAAAAAGTTAATTGTCTGAAGTGTTCTAAATGTTTCGGAAAATGCTGTAATGTTCAACATTAAATATTTGATGTAAGCTTTTCAGTTTCACTTATTAATATTTAATTTTTAAAACTACATATATTAGTTAAATTTAATATATAATTTAATGAAGGTCTTATATGATACATCTATTATGTATTTTTGCATAATAATAGATTTAGGATTTTCCTACTATTTGTGTAGTGATTAATATAACAATCCAAAATAATAATCGAAATGTATAGACAACTTAAATAGGAGACAGCATTAGAGCAAATATGTGAAGTGAAATATAAGTCACTAAAGCAAAAATATGTATGTTTATAAAATTGTCAGGTGCCCTTTCGTCGCTAATGTTTGAGTAGTAGTTATCCTTGACCGGCAACACTATAATTTTTTTAATATTTGCCAGCCTGCATCGATGAAACATTTTTCCATATAATAAACAAAACGTTAAGTAATCTGGGTCATATAAGCAATCATATCATTTTGTAGACTTCGTAATAGTAATATCAAAAATATCATGTTGCTAATATTATAAACTAGCGGCTCACCCTCGCTTCGTTTGGGTTCGCCTCTAGAAAAGCACAAACAGATCTATCCCACGGGAACCGTTTATTTTTCCGGGATAAAAAGTTACCTGTTGTTTGACCGGCAACATAAGGTATCCGCATGTTAAATTTTATTAAATTAGGTGCATAAGTTGTTTTGTACTAAGTTGTATAAGTTACTGTAGTTTTTAACTATCCCACGGGAACTCTATAATTTTCCGGGATGAAAAGTATCTAAAATGTTGACCAGGGATATAAGGTACCACCACGCAAAATTTCATTTAAATCGTTCCTACTGTTTCGGAGATTAGCCCATACAAATAGACAAACAGACAGAAAAACAAAAAAAAAATGAAAAAAATCTAGATTTGTTCTATTTCTCTTCTTACATCCCCCTGACTCGGTTTTTAGCATTTTTTTCTATGTACAGACATTCGACCCCTACAGTTTTATTATATGTATAGAATATAGACGTGAACATTTGTGAAGATGCTTAGATTTTTACTACTCAATGACGCGACCGTAACCGTTGTGGTTATTTAGATAAAAATTGATGTCCTAATAATCCTTATCCTTTAAAAACATGTACTTAGAATTGTAAGTTTCTGATTTGTTTTACGTAAAAGTAGCGCCTATTCTGTGTAACGCGAAAATATTTGTCATAATTAAGTGAATAAGCAAAGCCGTTTCTTTATTACTGATACGAAATACGATAACCCTTTCTTTCTAAAATGTACTTTCCGTAAAATGAACGTGTTATTCTGTCTAGAAATAGGGGAAAATGTAAACTATAAAATAATCTTATGTGACGATGTTTTGATTTTGCATTTTTATGATTATTCCATACATAGGTTTTAAAATTTATTTTCTAGATATTAAATGTTAAAATAGAAAAAGATGGGAAAGATTGTATGTATTGAAAGAGATAGAAATATTCTATGGGAAACAAAAATTTTAGGTATCAAAAAGACCAAGATGCTTTGCTTAAATTTTTTTTATAAAAACATACAAATTCAAGCAATCTTATATAATAAATAAAATCAATGTTTACTTAACTTTTCACATTTAATAAAAATACACTAGGTAAGTATTCGTATCCACAAGTATAATATCGACCAACTTAAGAACCTAGTGTTATGATTTCTGAATGAAAAAAAAACTCGCGTGTTTCATATTGAAGTTTTGCTGTAATAATTACATATGGACTCAACGAGGACTCGATGTTAACAAGGTCAAGTAGCTACTTGCTACATATTTATTTACTAGACAATAACTATTGGATCATTTTTAGGGTCCCGTACCCGAAGGGTCCTAATGGATTACTAAGCTTCCGCTGTCCGTTTGTCCGTCTGTCTGTCAGAGGGTTGTATGTCATGAACCGCAATAGGTAGAGAGTTGAAATTACAGAGTATCTATTTCTATTTCCGCTATAACAACAAATAATAAAAAAAATACAAGAAACATTTTTTCGTTTGTAATCGATCATCGAAGTTAATATACTACGTACATAGAGTAAAAGTTATATTAATAATAAATAAATATAATATAAAAATAAAAAACCCGACTGCATAAAAGCTCACTAAAAAGAGGAAAACAAGTTCACGATGGAATATAGTATTATGCAGTCGTTTAGCTAGGGTTTAAGTACCCTAAATTTTGTATGGTGATAACTTATTAATAAAAGTAATATTTTAATAAGTAATAAATAGTTTTGAGTCAAAAACCTATATGGTAGTGTCCGGTGACCTAATTTGGCAAAAAGCAGTCTTACAGCACAAATAAAGAAAACATTCCAAAAAAAAAAAGTTGAAAATTAAAGTTAAACACATTTCCTACAAAGTACCTACGGAATCCTCGGTGGGCGAGTCCGACTCGCACTTGTCCGTAATTTTTATTTCGAAGGAAATCCTATCAGGATTACGAAAAACATATAATCATGGGGCGATGTAGCTAAAACCATGAATAAAGGATGAATGATACAGATGCTGAGTAGTGAGAACTGAGAACCGTGTATTTCCCACTCCGTGCCACTCTTTCCTTCTCACTCTTTCTCTATCTCTCACTCTCTCGTACCGTCCCCACACTACCGTCTGCCGCCATGATGCCGTCTCAGCTGATCACAATGACGTGTTCGTTTTTAAAGATGGTTTAATACCGATTTTTGTCAGGATTAGGTAATATTAATATATTCGTCTGGCGTTCTATTGTAACTAATACTTCAATAATAGTCATTTATCTCAGGTGTGTCACTCACTACTGTATACCTGTTCAATATTAATATTAATTTTCTATATATATGTACATATTGTTTTTATTACATCCAGTAATAAAAAAATAACAAAAAAAACAATTTTTTTTTCAAATTGTCAGATTATATAATTTAGGACGAATCAGTTGAACCGTCTGTATAAAAATCTGTCGCGCTCGAGTATTTCAAGGTCACATTTTTTTTACATTTTTTCAAAAATCGGTCAAGACTTTTGGTCACGTCCAAATCGTCAGTCATTTGAATAGGACACTTTTTTGAGTTCACTTAACATTCCCTCTTGAATATTTGACACGCTCGAATAACTTTTTTTTTCTTTTTTTTCTACCCCTTTTTACGCCCACCCTCCACCAATTAGTTAATTGTCAGATTAATATATTTTGGTTATCAGAAAGACAAAGCGCGTATACAATATGAATGTCTGACATGTCATGTCACATTTACATGTGACTGATTTTTTTTACATTTTTTAAAATTTGTACACGCTCTCTACCATAAGCAAAAAGTCGCACTAAATTGTTGTTGCATAAAAGAAGACAAGCTCCAGAAGCATTCTTTGCATTTATAATAATAAACATAAGAATATTCAATATTTTCCATTTTTAATTGTATAAATAGCAAAACTATATTTAGAAGAAAAAAAACAATCAGTTTCCCTGCTCGAGTTTTAAAATAGTTTACTAGTATTGCAAAAATTACATGCAGATTATAGTTCAAGGTTCGAGTCTCTATGATGTCACCGCATAATATAGAGGCTCCTTGTTTTCTATCAATTAGATCACTTTATGATTCTCAAGGCCGTTTAATAAGTTGAAGCAAATGATAGTAAATCGATATAATTTTTTTTTAGTAATCTTAACTAATATTATAAGTTTTTTTACGAATCAATGTCGCAAGAATGATTTAGATGATATTAAAATTATATTAATAACGGTAATGACGTCACGGAATGGAACAAAAGACATTTTTTTTATTATAATTTATTTGGCCTTTAGTATCGTAGTAGTATATATTTTTGTCTGTCTGTTACCGCATGTCATGGCCTGTCACAGAAAAACCACTGGAGAGATTTGATAAAATTTGGTATGGTGATAGCTGGTTATCCTGGTCAACATATAGGATACTTTTTATCGCGGGAAAATGTCTCATTTCTGAGAAAAAATACAAAAACTGTAATGTAAGAGTAGGTATATTAATATGTAAAACCTAAGAATTTGGTTTTTGGGCATCAGGACGCGGGCGGGAGCCGCGGGCAGTGCTAGTACATAAATATATTGAAATACCACGACCAATAAAAAATTACATATTTTGTTGACATACAAATTAAAAAAAGTTCTTGAAAGGAAATTGTTTAAAGATAATTATTTAATGTTAGTAGATAATAATTACGAGTTAAGCAACGTAAAAGAGGTAAGGGATTAAATCATGGATAAACTGCTTTATTGTATTTACGAAGCTAAGACAGATATAAAACATGTCACTAACGTTCACTTAAAGATAAAACCTAAGCAGACAAACTGTTATACGCTGTTTCATTCATACCTATTTAATATTGGTTGTATGGTCAGTTATAGTAATATTTAATACTAGCATTGCCCGCGTCTCCGCCCGCGTTCAGATGACCAAAAACCAAATTCTTATGTTTTACATATTAGTATACTCTTAAAATGGAGTTTTTGTATTTTTTCTCAGAAATGAGATATTTTCCCGCGGTAAAAAGTATCCTATACGTTGACCCGGATAAACAGCTATCATCATACCAAATTTCATCAAAATCTGTCCAGTGGATTTCTCGTGATGCGGTAACAGACAGACAGACCGAAAATTCTAAAAACTATAGATTCGGACTCTGTATCGATAATAATGTCTATTTCAATTAGATTTTCCAAAAAATATTTAATGTACACAGATTCGACTTAGTTACAATTTTATTATATGTATAGATTTATAGTTAAATTAATTTGAACATTATGTACTAATCATGTACTAGTGTAGATTCATCATTACGTGTTTCCTTGAAGCCTATTAAGTTGTAATTTTCTAAAGATCACTTATCGACCGTTCGACTGTGATAATATCAAGCACCGCATCTCAATTCTCTCAATAAAGTTTAATTGTCTCATTTGGAGGTTTGAACTGGTTGATAGACGGTCTTTATATTGAACAATTATACATATATCCACACTAGTCTTATTGTAACCACTGAAATGCAAATTAGCCTTTTTAAATTATATTATTACTTTAACAGTAATGAACAGAATAAAATATGTGCAGTAAAACTCGAATAATGCACGATTAATCTGTATTTTTGTATATTTATCTCGTTATCAAAATAATACACTGGCGTGCAAAAAAATCGGGCCACCCTTAATTTTAAGCATAATTTTTTGTTGACAATTGTTTGGTGAAAAAAAATACCGCAAAGGTAATTAAGGAGATTAGACGCCTTTGTTTCCTTCAAAAAAGTCATAAAATTCCTGGAAATGCACGTGTGCGCTTAATTATAGTCAATTAGCAGTAATTAGTGAATATTTGCATAATATGGATTGAAGCCACAAATACTGTTTTTTGTTATTTTAGAAGCTTAGTTGAGTTCCAATTATTAAACAAGACACTTCTACTTTGATCTGCGATTATTAGAAATACTGCAAGATGGATCTGACCGAGGCTGAATCATCTCGCATTGTGACTTTGCTTGAAACTGGACAAAGTCAACGTCAAGTGGCTCAAGCTTTTTCTGTGAGCTGTTCTACGGTCCAGAGAGTATACAAACGTTACATAGAGACTGGTGGCTTTGTACGACGACATGGTTCCGGCCGACGAAGAGTCACATCAGAGCGTGATGATCGATTTATTGTGTCATCAGCTCTAAGAAATCGTCATCGCACAGGGGTTGACGTTCGAAATCTCCTGAGAGAAGTGAGAGGTGTTAATGTTAGCGAGTGGACAGTAAGGCGCCGACTTAGAGCCGCTTCCCTGACGCCACGCAAGTCCGCAACTGGCCCCAAACTCACCCCTGCACATCGAATTGCAAGATTACTTTTTGCCCGAGATCACGTGAATTGGTATTTGGAGAAGTGGAAGAAGGTGCATGAGGTGGCATGGTGCCGACGGCCGTAATTTTGTTTACCAGCGACCAGGTGAAAGATATGCACCATGCACTATGCGGGAAACAGTGTCATATGGAGGGGGCTCAGTTATGTTTTGGGCAGGATTCTGTTACGAAGCGAAAACCGAGCTTATATTCATAGAAAATGGATCCCTTACAGCCGCTAGGTATATAACGGAGGTTTTAGAAGATCATGTGATGCCTTTTACTGGGTTCATTGGAGAAGATTTTCTGCTTCTACAAGATAATGCTCGCCCACACACTGCTACATCAGTAAGGCAGTATCTTCAAGAGGTCGGAGTGTCTACTATAGCCTGGCCAGCGCGAAGGCCTGACCTCAATCCCATAGAGCATGTATGGGACCATCTCAAAAGAAAAGTTAGAAGTCGCGTAGTAGTCCCGAGCAACATTCAAGAATTAAAAAGCGCCTTATTGGAAGAATGGGAGTCTATTACACAAGATTATCTAAAAAAGTGTGTCAAATCTCTAAAAACCGATTAAAAGCTGTAATTAAAAATAGAGGCGGTAATACGCATTATTAAAAATCATAAAACCAATCGAAATCTTTTAATTTTCCCATTAATTTGCGGCTTACATTTTTATACCAAACTCGCGAAAAATCATTAAATTTGATTTTTCTCTATTTTCGAGCAATAATTTTTATTTAAATTATTCAACGATTATTGATTTAGGTACCTAGGGTATACAAGCTACACATATATAATAACAAAATTAATAAAAAAATATCATATCTTAAGTTTGTCCATTTTCTCTAGATGGCCTGATTTTTTTGCACGCCAGTGTATAATAAAAATGATATTGAAATCGCAATAAGCACCTTTGCGTTATTTTTAGGTTTAGGTCCCCCCAACGTGCGTTCACCTTGTCGTGGTGTGGGAGGGGGACCTCATTAGCGTCCGGCAACTTAGCCGGGCGCGAAGCCAAGAAACGCACAGGGTGGTGGCCCACTTCAGTGAGTGGTGGGAGGTGACCCACTTCGGTGGACGGTGTACCACGCGGGTTGCTCCTGGTACTTTTCTGATAGTAGAATGGACTGTGGAGCAACTCTATGGTTGTTGTGGTCTGCTTCGGCAGACCTGCCGTCGGGGCGTCGTAGTTGAGTGCGTAAGCGATCCTGCGACGCCTCATTAAGACGGGAGAAGGTTTTGTTGAGTTTTAGTGGGAAGTACTGGCTTTTCTAGTCGGTGAGTTCCACATAATCACCTGTACATCTAAAGGTGGTATGCGTAAATGCATTTCCCAACATTAAAAAAAAGGTTCGTCCCTAGGTTTTGACGCTTAGTATGGAATAGATTTTTTTTTCATTTTTTTTTGTGAATATTTCCGATTTTTAATAGTTATTCTGCTATACGGGGTGAAGACAAATCCAACAAAACAAAGATCATAAAAATCGGTCCTGCAGTTCTCGGGTTATACTCGTAAGTGTTGTAACCGACTTTGTTTTATATAAGATGTGTAAATTGTAAATGTTTAATCGTTCAAATGTTTGTAAATAAATAACCGTGAGTCTTAATATCTGAACTACCTATTCTAACTACCCATTAATTATCAATCAACAAATGGTCTTGTAATATGCCATGTATTTTTTCCTTAAACTCAAACATATTCAATATTCGACATTCAAATATCTTTTATTTATAAACTTAAAAAAACGAAAATCCATAACCTGATCTGCTGGTATAAATCCGATATTTTAGTGATGACCGCGCGATGCTAATATGATTGAGAAAAATGATACGAATGAAGAAATATTCCTATAAGGGCGGAATATAAGGAAATTAAAAAAATAGGTTTATATAATAATTTATAAATAAACACTACTTTTAAATCTACTGAAAGAAAACAAAATAATCATTATTATTTATTAGTCATAGATTTAATATGTTAATAATATTTTTTACATTTAAAAATTAACTATCCTAATCATTATATTATTATATTTAATAATGTACTACAAATTAGTTTATCTATTAAATGTAATATAGAATACATTACTAATCATTATGATATAGGACAAGTATTCTACAACTCATGTAGGTACATTTTATAGCTACTTGATCTAATGAAGATATTTGGTATTACAGGAAACTTGAAGAAGTGCAAGCTTGAACCACAGAATGCCGATCGCACCGCGCGGCCCTCCGTTTGTTTTGATACCACCACCTTACCGCCTGCGACTCCATAGAAGACCTACCATAACCCTCAAGTGGCCTTAGCTTATTTGAAGTGTACCTTTTATACACCTCTTTTACACCGACCTAATAAATTTTAAGTAGATACCATAACAGGAGTGTTAGTGTTAAGTGTCGCGCGCGAGTGTAAGTTTATGTGTGTCGATGGTGCGGCCGACATGGGAAAGTCCTCGGCGAGAACACATGGCCAAGGTGAGTAGATTGTACACCTGTCCTTTCAAAGATTTCATAGGCGATACTTTTGACATATTATTTAATCATATCAAAAATTGATATGTACCTACATGTTAAAATGTAGATTTCTTTAATAAAAAGTACTTACACAAATTATATTTCGCACATTAAAGTCTTCTAAAAAAAATTAAATAAAAACTCATCGAACGAACCATAACTACGAGTATAATGGTAAAATTAAAAAAAATGGATTGATAGAATGAGCTAAAGGACCATATCACATAGGGTAAATAGTCCAGTCATATTAGGGCTTTCATTTCGGAATTGGAGATAGTCAGCTACAAACTTGTATTATAAGCATTTATTTTGACATCCTAACACTTGTCTCAAAACCTACTTATCATAGGGTGTCCGTGACTACAGATATCTAAGGTTAAGAGGCCTATTACATTATGACCCTGATTTTTCATTTTAATGCCCATCTTTGACGTCCTTATTCAGAGAAACTGAAACTCTTCGACAATTGGACCCAGTTATGCAAAAAACAGCCATGTGCGTAAAAGTACCAACAGAGTTATAAGCATTTTATTATAAAAAATAAAATAATTATAAAAAAGAAACAATACTTATATAAATATTGTTCAATTTTAAAATAACTAGAAAAACAAAACATAACCCAAGTGCAACTATCGACAGAAAAATGCTTGTAATTCTGTTGGTACTTTTACGCACATGGCTGTTTTTTGCATAACTGGGTCCAATTTTGACTTAATTGTATGGTGGAGAATAGTTAATAATATGATTCGTAGCGGCCTCGCTTTTCGTAAATTTTCATTATTAATTGAAATAAGTCAAAATTTAGAAACAAGTTTTTAATAAAATGCGTACGACACTTTTTCAAGCTCATGGATTAAAATACTAAACACACCGGCATATTTAGCGGAACATAAAATAAAGGTTTGATATCAGTATCATATAAGGTTGCTGGCTGGTTTATACGTCATTTAATTTAAAAAGAAATATTTTCAAATTAAGAAAACAACTGAACATCACATTTTATGCAATTGTTTTAATTTTATTCAAATATACCTTATCTGGAGCGAACTTCGAGTATTTCTTCCTTCTGAGTTTGATTTAAAATTTCATTGAAATACTGTTTTTTGTTAGTTTTTTTTTAAATCGCGTATCTTTTTGGAGTTGAGGACTGAATTATGCCTGACTTAGACCCAACGGAGATTGCCAGGGCACTCGAAATGCGAAGAAATGGTCAAACCTACAGGAGTGATATCCAGAGATCTTCGTCGACCAGTTTCAACGATCCATCGCAGTATCTAACGGTTCAGGGAGAATGGTACTTATGTGAGAAAAGCAGGACAAGGCAGAAAAAGACGCACTTCGAGTAGGGATGACCGTTTCATTCGGCTTCGTGTACGTAGGAACCCCCGTTCGACAGCCGTCCAAGCCCGACATGAGTTAGAAGCAGTGCGGGGTGTAACCGTAAGTGAGCGTACGGTACGAAGAAGGTTCGAAGAAGCTGGTTTGGGTTCATTTGTGCCCGCCAAGGCTCCAAGGCTCGAGGTAAATCATCGTAGAAACAGGTAAACTTTTGCTCAGGAACATCGACTTTGGAACGCGGACCAATGGAGTAAGGTATTGTTTAGTGATGAGTGTAGAATTCTCTTAAATCAAATTGACGGCAGGCAAAGAATATACAGACGCAAAGGAGAACGATACATTCATACAAACTTTGAAACTACAGTTGCATACGATGGTGGATCAATAATGGTTTGGGCGGGCATTTGTTTGGGAGCTCGCACAGACTTGGTAGTGATTGACAGAGAGAGTCTGACTGCAGACCGCTATATCAGAGAAGTTTTAAAAGAAAATTTCATACCGTTTGCCCCATATATCGGTAACGGTTTTGTTTTTATGCAGGATAATGCTCGGCCGCATACCGCTCGGGTAACTCAAGCTTATCTTAATGATATGAATATCACTGTTATGGAGTGGCCGGCGAGATCACCAGATATGAACCCAATAGAGCACGTTTGGGACCTGCTGAAAAGAAAAGTTAAGTCCAGAATTCCAGCTCCTGCCAACGTGGGTGAACTGCGAATCACCGTAGTTGAGGAATAGCGGAGACTATCCCAGGAGACCATCGATAACATCATTCTCAGTATGCCTAGACGGGTAAAAACTTTAATAAGAGCACGTGGAGGAAATACGCGATATTAATCACCATTTTTCTAATTTAATTAATTGTTATTTTAATATTAATTTTCACTTTTCCCGGTTATATGAAAAGTTCAAAAATGTACTATTTTTCACAAATAGCCTTTACTCGCAAAATCTGTTTTTAATGTGATCTCATTTTAAGTAAAACAAATGAAACTTTAAATAACAAAAGAAGTATAGTAAGTAGATTTTAAAATAAAACCATATTTTTTTAATAATGGACCTTTTTTTTGTGTTCCACTAAATATGCCGGCGAGTGTATATATACTGAGGAAACGAAATGAAAAATATATAATAATGTCTCGTATATAGTGGTTGAATTTATAGCGGCCGCTGAATTTGAAAATGTGTATTGGATTTCTACAAAAAAAAACGTTTTTCAAAATCTTAAAAACTATTAAAATCTTTCGGAATTAGGTGAAATATAAAATATATCCTTACAACATTAATATTATTAAGTAAAAGTTTATACCAGAATATACGTCAGTTTAGAAGAAACGTAATTACATACTTTTTTTAAAAATAATTTACTATAAAATTTTACATAGAACTAATTACAACTGCAGAAAATGGTAGAAACAGCGATGCGTCGGCCGCTCGAACTCAATACCTACTATAGAACTCCAGTACATTTATACGCATACAAATATCTCATTTCCTATGGGATTTTTTGCTATTTATATTTATTACAAATATTGTAAAGGACTAGATTCTCTACAACTTTTGTTTAATTTTTTTTTTTTATATCTTGAACCGTTTTCGAAATAGAGGGCAGAGAGCGCGCAGTGTTTAACTATTTAGATTTTAGAGTATCATTCGAGGTCATAGCTACTGCACCGCTTGGTACGAGCCACACTCATATCCCAATATGAGCGAGATCAAGTTATAGTCCACCACGCTGGACAAGTATAGATTGGCGAATTTTACATATCTTTCGAAAACTAGTTTGGTTCACGCAAATGTATATGGTATGCAGGTTTCTTTACGATGTTTTCTTTCATTGTTAGTCAAGGGGTTGAAAATCATTAACACTGAATTAAAACTTTATCACACCTCTGGTGTTTTCTTGGTCGCGCATGAGCGACGCTCTCAGCCAGAATCAATCTAAACATTCTTTATATGTTAAAGTACTAAGTAGTAATTTATAATTTAACGTTTAGGCAGATTTTCAGTTTTTATTAAGTCAAAACTACATGACCCATGGTTCCAGTTAAAGGTTAAAAAACACAAATTATAACAAATATGTATGAACAAAGAAGCATTATATTATACTTTGATTTTCAGTACTTTTTCACAAACATCTTATACCGCGACTTACCCTCTATTCGCTCGAATACGTTTTCAACTTAAAAATAGTAATTTTGAGCATACTTTAGGAGATCGGAGATTTTTTTATAGAAACTATTACAATTTTCTAGCACATTGTTTCGGTGATGTATCTCTAAAGGTTTTAGTCCAGTCAGTCATATAATCAGACGAAAACTTTTTTGACAAACACCTTTACTCGTAGCTCAGCCATTTTGTAAAACATTAGTACCTGCAAATTATATACACTAAACTTCCTCATTTATTATCGCTATTCTATTAGTGGAAACCTTATCAAAATCTATTGCGTGATTTGAAAGAAGTAAGCGGAGAACAGTCAGTCATACAGCGATGATTTAGATATACATAATATGTAGATGAGCTACTTGCGCCGTGCGACCGAAATGAATTTTGTATTTTATAAAATGAGAAATTTTTATTCTTAATTATTCAGTGTAAAAAAATAATGAGAATATAGTATAATAATAATGGCTTTTCGGCCACGGCGGCCAATCTCACTGAGACAAGCCATGTGCGCAAGAGATATTATAGTTTTATACTTTCTCAAGGTTTAGATAAGTTCTAAAAAAAAACATATTTTTCACTTAAAGAAAACTCAATCAAAAAGAATAGTCATATTACTTTTATGCTGACATTCTTACCAAAGAAACTAAATTGTGTACTAAAATTGAGAATATACTTATACATTAGAAATCCTATAGTATACAGGCTCTTGCGACGAAGGACGTAAGTCCGCTTTGGAACCTATTTTAATTATTGGGTCGAGGCTAAGTAAAGAGTATGTTGTAGTAAATTCCTTCAGGGTCATTACATGATTACATATCTGGTAGTACCAGTTAGTTATGCTAGCTGTCTTTTAAATCAATTAAACCATAAACCATAAGTTGATATTTGGCACATTAACATTGTTTTCCGCATAATATCATCTAAAACGTGATATACCCACCGAGGGCTAATGAATAATTACCAGACAGGCGCTAAAGTAGATTTATGAAAAAAAAAAATAACTAACTTGAAAACTATTAAGTTTGAAAATATGGAGTCAACCCGCCTATTAAAAATGGAAAAAACTGAATGGTGATAATTAGGAAACTTATTCGAGTTCCGTAGCGGAAAGGTAAAAATGGGAACCTTAGAATTTGGTAGATAATTTCTGTCGGCATCAAGACCTTTTTATTTGGAAACTATTAGTATTACCTTTATAGCATTGCTAACATTCCGCCATTTTTTTCTAAACTTGCTGCGTACCATGAATCGAGTGTAATGAAAAATGTTTAACCCCCTTTGGAAGGCGTGTGAAACGCTAGACAATGCGAAAAATATAACTAAGGGTGATTTTTGTAATAGTTGCCGGATAACTTTTAAAGAATAATGTAGACAGTTATGTAAATGTTATAAACATGAGGTATTTTGATTTCCAAGCTTTGCTTGTTTGCATGTTTTCATGTAGTAAAACTATGAATTACAAACTTATTTATATTACTATCAACAAAGAATACATGAATGAATATCGAAAAATATTTTATCTAAATCTTTTTGATGCTACGGAATTCGGAACCCACAGTGCGCAAGTCAGATTCGAAGTTTTCCGAATTTATTTAAGGTCATATTTTAGTTTATAGACTATAAAACTCTCTAGTAATAAAATAAATTGTAGTAAAGTGTAGTAATTCACGCACGCGTCTCAATTGTTGTGATTATAGTAGGGATTTCAACCGTCATTCATTTAAGGTAGTAATTTATTGGTTATAAGCGACTCACCCTCGCTCCGCTCGGGTTCGTCCTTAGATACGTTTTAATGGTTAGTATAGATTTTTCAGTGATAAGATATTTTCTCGCAGTAAACGTATCATATATGTTGACCCGGGTAACCAGCTACCATCATACCAAATTTCATAAATCTGTCCAGTGGTTTTCTCGTGATGCATTCCCAGACAGACAGACAAAATTTCTAAAAACTAGATTCGGCCTCTGTATCGATAATAATGATTATTTCAATAAGATTTTCCAAAATTATTTAATGTACAAATTCGACTCAGAATTTTATTATATGTATAGATTGGTTATTACGTAACACGAACATAATATTTTAGTGTTGTTACGGTATCGATATTCACAAATTCGATTCGCAAATTGTCTATTTTTATTATCATAATAAATATTCATATATACTAGCGATTTACTCTCGCTTTGTTTACAATTTCATGGGTTTTAATTTTTAACGCGGAACCCTAATTCTTTTTTTTCTAAAATAAATGTAACCTAACTCCTTATAACATCAGCTATCAGCTTTTGAAAGTCCCGTCAAAATCGGTCCAGCCCTTTTGGATATTAGTCGGAGCAAACAGACAAAAATTATAAAAACTTTTTTTAGGGTTTCGTAGTCAACAAGGAAACCGTTTAACGTTAAATGTTCATAGTATAAACAAAAAAAGCCCTCTTCTTAGTCCGCGTTATTGTGATGGGCAACTACGGAACCCTACATTGCGCGTAGCCCGACACGCACTTGGCCGGTTTTTATAAGTGGGGGTACCGTATAAACTTTCATATGCATTTAGTCACAAGCTGTTATTTTGACATTACGAACAGGTACTTCAATTTATTTGTATACATAGATAGAGGGTAGAGGCAGAAGGGATATACTCTGCTTTAAAGGTAATGTTAAATGTGTACCTCAAAATGAAATTAAAAACTGCCGCATCTTATTCCGCGCTTAGATCGAGCACCTATCTATTGTCTTCTACTTAATTGTTAATTTGCTCTCGCATTTCAGCGAATTAAATTTTTTTAAATAATCCTGATTTCTTAATATGTGATAAATTATAATCAACTATATATACATAACTTATAATCAATTATTAACGCACCTTTATAAATAAAACTATCATTTTTCGCCGATTTATTTTGATTTTTGGTTCCCTATGTTTTGAATGCTTTACAGCAATCATGGTCACGGAAAAACTGATCTGGAAACATATAGAACCTACAGAAAAACAAAATTATTCGAAAATTTTAAAAAAATATTTTTGCTAACAGTATATAAAGGAGGCCTTACATAACCATTAAAAAAATAAATTTGATTTCTTAATATGTGATAAAACTTTTACATATCGGAATATGCGATAGAGCTCTGCGAAATCACTCTAATATCGAAATACTGCAGCGTTTTCAAAACCAAATTTTTCTAAATGTTTTAACGTACCTGCACCATGGTTTATAAAAAAGTTTGAGTTAGGTTAGGTTAGAATTTAACATTTAAAGAAGATATCAAAAAATAAAGTCATAACTGGCCGCACATAAGAGTACATGCAAATGCATGAACATTATTGGGAAGTAGAAAACTTAATTTTGCTATCGCTAAAATTAACTAACGATGGAACAATTCTTCAATTAGAAAAATCGCATTGAAATCGATTAAACAATTTTTTGCGTTGAGGCCTAGGGATTGATAAGGTAACTTAAAACAATACTCGATTTAATAAAAATTATAAAAAAAGATTTTATAATTTCTTTATAAACAACATTACTTTCGCTTAAAGAATATTAGTACGAACTGGATAGTATGATTTACAAGGGATCATAACATATAAAAAAAAAATGAATATTTACATAATCCTGTAGGACAAAACATTATAAAAAACTTAAAAGTTTAATATCTATAATCTAACTATACTAGTAGTATCCAGTATCCACAAATATGTACATTTCTTTAGCTGTTAACATTGAATCACTAAGGGCAACACTGTCTACGAGTGTATAATGCGCGCGCCGCTGTGAGGGCGCTAGTATACACCGGACCAGGAGTATCGGTTCCGCTGCGAGTTGAGACGCGCGTGTGAAAACTCGTGACGAGTCGCGTGGCGCGTCGGTGTATCTCGCTCGGTGAGCCGGCGGGGTGGCCGCGCGGAGCGGCGCGCGACATGGCGCGGCGGTAACGGCGCGGATGTGCGCGCGCTCGGAGGCGGTCGAGCTGGAGGTGCTGGGCGCGGAAGGCGAGGCTCGTGTGCCGCCGCGCCCACTGCGCCTCTCACTCCTCGAACTGCTCGGCAAGTTGATACGAGACCAGCCTGCCGCGCCGCGCCGCCGCACCAGGCATAATCATCGCTTCCGCACCTTTGTATCTTGTGGTCCGTATTTGTCATGTGACATTGCCAATAAAGTTTTCCTTAACTTCAGCTAGTTATATTACATTATGTTATGTACGTGTGCAATATGCATACACATGTACATACATACGTAAAGACCATGCAACCTTAAAAATTAAAAAAATATCAATTATGAAAACTGTTCTTTAGAGAAATGATTAGGGCAATATTATATTAGGTGATGGCGATCTTTTGTAGTATAAAAAACATTTCCTAAAAAGATTGCACAATGAGCAAGGTCGGAGTCGGCGCGCTACCGCACGGTCAACGGCCGAGGCGGCGGCGCCGTAGCTTTTCGCGTATTATGACCTAGCGTGCTTACTTGTTATTGATTATCTGTCAATATTTTGCTATTCTTAATCAAAATTACTATAATCATAGTTATCAGTGTATAAAATAGCTATTGCTACTTTTTGTAGAGTCCATATACAAAAACTTATAAATAAATCATTATTTTCATTGAAATGCATAACGTATGTACTTACATATTACTACTACAACAGCTTACGAAGTAAATACTAGTATAGCCGGTTATACCAACATTAACGATTAACGGTGGTATCATCCCATAGAGAAGCCCTCAAAGTATCTAGCAATTATTATACATATGTGCAGCAATCCGGGTACTTTTATTCCTTAGTATATAAAGCATAGGTACGCATAAAGATAGTATTGTATAGTTTGATAATATTAAGGCGATCATTATATAATTATATTATTTACTAGCGTCTTATGCTCGCTTCGCTCGTATGCGTCTTTTGGCAATATACAGCTAATATACAGACAGCGCCACCTTTTGGCATATTTTATTACTAACAGTAGTCTAATGCCTGATTTCACAAACGTCACCCAAGTTTAAGGGATCCCCTAAGCATGGTTAGGGGGCTGTTAGGGGACAGTTTCTGTTTCACCGACAGTTAGGGGTCACCTAAATGTTAAAAGGCCCCCTAAATTTAGGTGCTTGAAATATGGGCTTAAAGACGATGGTAAAACGAAATTTAATTTAGGGGCAAGTTTAGCGGAATTTTAAGCTAGGGATCCCATACGTAAGTGGTAGTTCGTGGGTTGTTGGTGAAATCGGGCATAAGTGTTACTCCAGGAGTCCAGGTCATAGACTAACTCTATATAAACTTCATCCAAATTCAGTCGTGCCGTTTGAGAGTGAAGGAGTAACAAACAAACGTACATAAAATCTAAAGTTTTATAAATTTAAGTTAATTTGTCATAACTAAGCTTTGATTGCTCTGCGTGTCTTTTGCTGCTGCTGTATAAGTATGATTTTATGATTAATAATTGTCTCTAGAATGTAAAATCGATACGGTAAGGCGGATTTGTATGGAATAGAAAACACGTCAAGACTCTCCAAAAGACGCACCAATTTTTCTTTCACGTTACCAGCCCATTTCACCAAATTTACTTAATCCCTCATTAGCAAATCAGTGTTTGCAATTAGCTAATTAACATCACTGTAAAAACTGTATTTGGTCTCATGGCATAAATGCAACTAATATTTGATGATAAGTCTACTTTTGCCTGAAATACTTTCAAAATATTTACTCATATTCTTCAGATTGCTCCAAAGGCGCTCAATTTGGTTCTGATCTAGGGACTGCGCAGGCTAATCCAAGTAGTCGACATTGTGTTGCGTCAGTAAACCGGTACCAAGTAGTTTATTTTAGCTAAGGAACTTTGTCGTGTTGATTCCAACTAAATAAGTGTCGTCAAAAAAACGGTTTAGTGAAGACACAAGAGCAGTCTCAGTTCTAGCACATTAGTATACTTTTATTGTTCATAATCCTCCCGCATAAGTTAGTATTACAGAACCTATTTAAGTCGTTTTATCTTATTCTTTTTGGAAGGCCATGACTCCATCTTGGCTTTACAGGCTTATAAATACGCTTTTTAGGAGCTTTACTCTAGTAGCATGAGCACTTTTTCATTTTCTAGGCAAAGGCGCAGCAGGTTCTGGCCGTTCGCGATTTATTAGCGTGAGTACCGGTCTCCGTAAAACGTCTGATGGTAAATTGCGCTACGCACTGCTAATATTTCACCTAATTCGCACTCTCCTATTGTGACTTCCATTGCTCATGTAAAAGTTAGATTTTCACTCGATTTTCCTAACTAATTTCGCTTTAATTTCATTATAAAATAAATCCGTGTTCTTTAAAACTCTTCTACAACAGAAGACTGTTGTTTTTCTTCGAAACTTCTTTTAAAAGTCTCCACACTGACTACCAAATTACAGACAGACTGATCAAATCGATGCTCGATATCAGTTGTTATAAATATTGCATTGGTACGATTTCTAAAAGTAGACTTAGTATAAAAAAAGTACCCCACGTTTTTTTCACAATCATAATATTAATTTTCTCGTTAACTGACTTCTTATACTAAAAATTATTTTTTACTTTTTAGTTCGGTTCATCATTAAAGCGTGTTTTTTAGTTTTTAATTTATTTTTGATCTTTGTAATGCATATTTTATTATTTACTTGAAATTGTATCCTGAATTCGAACAATATATATGTGTAGAGTTTATAGAATTCGTGTTACGTTTTTTTATACTATAACCTACTGAATGAATGAAACATTAGCGTGGGAGTTTTGTAGAACTTGCTCAACCAATCATTTTGCACGGCGGTGCTAAATTTAACAACAATTGGCGTTTATTATCATATTCAATTTGCGAGACGTTATTCTATACCAGCTTAATTTATTACGACCGATTTTCACGAATATTTTTACAGATCTTACTAAATAGGTACGTAGTCGGCATAAAAAATGAATTTTATATCTACCTATACCTAACATGAAGTATGTTTTATTTGTATTAGAAGTTCTAAATGTAAATGACTTTCTTTGATCTTTTGATATTTAAACGCTAGAAAAAACTACGAGTGACATACTTTGATACGTGAGGATTAGTTATTTTTACTGTGTGTGCATTGTATATTGTATAATCGTGACATTTTGTTGATCGTTTTAAACTTTACTGATGATGCATTTTTTTTTGGAACAAGGTAGGAATAGTGATAAGGTGTTAGATGTGCTATAACGAACTATAACATTAGTAAACGTCTAACCATTATATATCCTTCAAGCATAACTCGTACTCACCATAAATCCTGCTCATTGATATCTTTTTTGTTATCTTTTGTCGATTTAATACATTTCTAAAGTCGTTTAAGCACAAAAATAGACATTGGATTTTTGACAATTTGATAGATAATTTAAGTGTGAATCTTATTAAACATGATTACCAGTTGTCTTACGGTTAAGCAAAACTTCGTTAGGATATCTGCATGACTGAAAGAACTTAACTAGTTGTCAAAAGACGATCTGAAGTTTGCGCAAACCGCATTTAGCCAACGTAGTAGACTATGGACCTCGCATTGAGATGAAGCTTGTGCCTAGCAGTGGGATCAAAACATTTGTTATTTTTAACCAGTACCATATTTAACATTAAAAGATATTGAAACCTTACAATGAAAAAAATACTAAAACATTTACAATGACTTTGTATTGAAATTTGTAGGAAAATGACATGCCCCTGAAAGCGTTATTAGCCATAAACTCGAGAGCAGATCGATCGGCGCCTTTGTGGCGCCCGCCTGCCTAGACGCTTTTATAGCCACCAACTAATAAGTACAATAGTAAACACACTTAATTCCTTCCTTTTGTTTTTCGATTGCAGAATTTCAATTTCAATTGAAAAAATATTCATATCTATAGGTAAAGTAGCGGCAGGGGAAATATAACTTACCATGTTACATGTTGAACAATAAATAAAAATAAAAAAAAAATATATTGGGACACAGCACTATCTTGTTCCATGGTAAGCTACGAGGCTTGTGTTATAGATACCACATAGTCGATACACTACAAATATATAACTTTAAATACATACATATTATAAATATAAACACGCATGACTAGAGTACACACATTCGGGCTCATCACACAAATGAATGCCCCCGGCGGGACTCGAACCCGCGACCGCTGGCACAGCAAGTAGGGTCACTACAAAGTACAAACTGAGCCAAACATGTCGTCAAAGTCAATATATGTATATTCAATATTGTGTGGCAATATATATGTGCCTCTGCTTGTTTTCTTTAAAATAAATATTACACAAGTACTCAAATTAATAATAATAACTTAATTGAGTTTATATCACTGGTATATATTTCAAAAGTTCCTTAAAAGTCAGTCAGTCAATCTGTATTATTATACTCATAATTCAATATTTTCTTTTAAACATTAAATAAATGTTATTTTTAAAGGCGTTTGTAGTAAACTTTTTTATTACATATCCAGTAGCAATGGTTTTGAAAAAAAAAAACAAAATGAAAGTCTTTAATTTGTAGCTTAGAATTATTACCTCTAAATTAAATTATATAGTATTACAACTATACACAAAAAATGATTAAGTGTCAGATGGCTCGTCTTACAATTTTCATCTTCAATTCATTATATTATTAATATAAAGCCTTGAGGAACGCTATACATATATTTTTAATCTCAGTATTAAATGGTTAAGCACGTCTCGGCTTGATCCATTTTATAATTTAATACTGTGGATTTTGTTGTTGTAATATATGTATGTATGTATGTATGTGTATCTCACTTGTAAGTAAGCGTCTACTTAGTTATTTATTACTTGTTTATGCGACATTCATTAATTATTTAATGATTAAAATTACCGCTTTACATTTCACAACATTTACGTAGTTTTAATTTTTTTTACATAGGTATATCTTTTTAGGACTCTTTGCATCTCGCAGTATAGCTTGCAAAATTATAAAATCCGTAAGAGACGGATGAACTATATACAAAAAAATGTTCTTATTGCTATCGACTAAGAAATACTTTCTATTTAATTTCGGAATCATTCACAGAAAATGCACGTTATGTAATAGGTACATATCATGGAGCATGCTAAACGGTAATTGTTGGCTATAGACAATTTATAACAAACAAATAGCATGTAGAAAATTTTACATATTTATAAGTTTTTCGGTTCGTTTCAATATTTCAAAATAAAAAAAAACTAATGAAAAAATGGGACCTTTATAGGATTATTCGTCTGCCTGTCTATCAGTTCATTATAATTAATTCTGAATGTACTACACAATGAGTTTAAATTTGCCTCTATATAACTAGTTAACACAACAGCGGACGTATAGCGTAAATAATATTCTAATTTTGGACACCAAACTAGAAAATTAATAAAAAAAACATTGTCAAATACGTTATTCAAACATTAAAAACGTTAGTAAAAGTCTTTATGAGAGTTACAAATAAAAACAATAATAATTCCTATAATATTAAAATGTACACTTATTAAAATATAAAAATTCGTGCACGTTTAATTCTAAAAATACTTAAAAAAAAAGAATTTTGAAAGCCAAATCTTCAAATTCACTGTTTGGGGATCCTTGGCGCGAGTACCAACTCGCAACTAAAATTTGTTTATATGGGGGTAGCGAAGGATGAAATTTTAGCAGAGGTAAGCTGTTCCAAAAAAATCACCAAAACACATTGATATACAATTTTTATATGCACAAAAACTAAGAAATGTAAACGTGAAGATATTTTTTCTTAATAGGGGTATAATATTTTACATACATTAAAAAAAACATATTTTTTTAGGTATGTAAAATATTATAGCAAAATACACTTTACGTTTAATAAAATAAAAAACGGCATTATTTTATTTTGCTGTATTAAGAGTACCTATATATTTTACAACCTAACAGTAGCTACAGAGCGTGCCAAAGAAATACCTATAGGTACATACATACATTTGAAAAACGTAACCTTTCTTCTGGCGCAGTCGGGTAAAAAAGTTAGAGTTCACTAAGTTTCTTTTAATAACCGCAGTTATTTTACATTTTTCAATCGAGTTCAACAAAGTAGAAAAAATTACATGTTATGAGTTGGTTGCAGTCAAGTAGGGAAGCCATGTAAATACGTTTACGTTGCTAGCACGCGTCCATTGAATCTATTGTATTTTAATGAGAATCGTGCTATTCAAATTATATTTTATCTGTAAACAAAGTTCAGCTGGGATTTGCTTTTTTCTATGTTATCCTTAAATGGTATTTTCCTCTGGGGTTTACTTATTATTTTAATTAGTTTCTGTTTTAGAAATTACTAGCATTGCCATTAAAAACCAATTTCTTAGGTTTTACATATTAGTATACTCTTACATTGCAGTTTTTGTATTTTTTCTCAGAAATGAGACATTTTCCCGCGGTAAAAAGTATCCTATATGTTCACCCGGAGACAGACAGACAGACAAAAATTCTTAAAACTATAGATTCGGCCCCTGTATCGATAGTAATGTTTATTTCAATAAGAATTTCCAAAAAATATTTAATGTACAGATTCGACTTAGTTACAATTTTATTATATGTATAGATTACAATACTATTTACTGTAGTGTAAGTAATACTTTTATTAGTTTAGGTTGCTAGATCGGTAATGAGAGCTGGTCACACAATGGTTCACGTCTTTATTAAAATCACCAGCATAGGAGTCGTTTATAACAGAATACTTAGGATACCTGTACCTTCAATTCACGAGCACCTAATTTCGCATCTACCACAATCACTATACTTTCATTTTAATACTTATTAATTTCTCTTCTTATATAGTATTCATTTATCTTCGAATTCGCAGTGAACTCTTGATAAACTGTCACTGGTTTATGGGAAATAATATAAAACAAATCTACAGTATCAAAGTACGAACTTTTTGACAATTATCGTGCCTCATTTAAAATGATTGTTTAATATACTCGTACCTATGTACTCTCTACAGTTTCTATTTGACATATTATTCTGTAACTCCTCGTAACCCAACGGTTTGTGACCTATTTTTAACCGACTTCCAGAAAGGAGGAGGTTTTCAATTCATCGGAATCTTTTTTTTTTATATGTTCACCGATTACTCGAAGACGCCTAAACCGATTTGGAAAATTTTCAATTGAATTTGTTTCAAAGGGTATACTTCCCAGGTAGTCCCATATAAATTTTATCGAAAACGGTCGAGCGGTTTTTAAAAAAATCAACAATAAATATTTTTTTAAATAAATTGCTTAATCGAATTTGTTATTAAAAAACTTTCTTCTTACAAATTACCTGCTTATTACGTCTACACTAAAAATGGAAAAATAAAAACTTAAAAAAAAAAGACCGACTTCCAGGCACTAAAATGTAAAAAATAATTAAACGGAGGTTTTCATTTAGAATAGATACCTAATCAGATATTTTCGAAATCGGTGTCAGCCTACAATATTTTAAGATATGAATATCTAATAGGTAAATATTAAATATGTATTTTACGTATCGAAATATATTAGATTTGCTTTGCATCGGCTCGGAAGGCAGTTCTGCTGAGAAGAGCCGGCGAGAAACTCAACAGTTGCTCTCTTAAAATAATAATTGTTTACAATACTATAATACAATATTTATCCACTTGTCCTACGTAAAACCCAACCAGACATTAATTCCACACATCTACGAAGTATTCCATGACGGTACAATAAGCTTTATTCACTAATATATTTTTAATTTAAGATTTAAATTGTTTAAATGGCAAGCTCAAAATCGATTGTAGAAATCTATTACACATGCGTAGACCTTGCCCCATAAACGATCTATTCACTTTTTGAAGGCGAAAGCTAAGCGTTACAAGTTTATCCTTATTTCTAGTGTTTATTTCGTGTCTGTCACTGTGTCTCATATAGCAATTAAATGGCCTAAGAGCATGGCCTGTGTTGGGAGCATGCGCTGACAAACTTTCAGCCTTTATAAAATGACGAAGGTCTGGCGTTCACGGGCTCTTCCTCTAAAAGGTTTGTCGGACAAACATAATATTAAAAAATATATATTGCGATGCAACCGTAAGTACACCAATTTCCTTAAAAAAAATCTCGTAGGGTGTCCCGAGCTCCGATGTTATAAATTGCCCGAATAGCCCTTTTTTTAGAATAAATATAGATTTTATATCCGCTGCATTACCCCACAACAAAATTCAATATACTGGATTGTATTTATATACTGGACATTGCCAGAGGTTTCGCCCGCATATGTACATCTGTTTATTTAGTTTGTTTGTAGGATTAAGAACGCCTAGTAGATCGGAGTGTCTTTAAGTTTGACTAATAAACCTATACCTCAATTCAATTTTCTTGTTAATGGTTTCAAAGCGTGCCAGTTGAGCACAAATTCTAAAACTTCGCCTAAACCTATAACAAATTATTCTCGCTATAAACCATTTAAGCCCGTTTTTGCGTGTTCAAATATTAACATGTACCAGTTATTTCTGACCCCGTTATAATTTTGTGAGGTGTCGAAATAAATAAATGCATGTGACTTTTGAAATCGATAATTAATCAGTAATGATTATAATAATTAATCATAGTTATTTTTTATGGTAAATTATGACTTCAGTAGATATTTTTATATGTAATATTTTTTTGTTTAAAAGATTTTTCTTGTTTCAGAGAATGAACGGAGAATTAGAGCCAACAACAGAGAGTACAACGCGCAATTCCGTTACGCCGTAAGTAAAATTTCATTTAAATTCCCCTACTTTCCATCATTTCGCAACTTGAATAGAATACCTGTGATTGATGTCTAGAGTCTTTACTTATGAAGTTGGCGATATTAATACTAGCAAATTTAAAATAATTTAATAATATAGTCACGACATTTCTTTTAAATTTTTTCATGTTCCTTCTTGTTTGATTTTTGATTGTTTTAATATCGCTGTTTTTCTGACAATGAAGAATCATACATTATTTTCGAATACGACGCATATAAACTGTTAAAAAATTGATTTCAACAATGAGCTCTGTGGCCGACTGGAGACGGAAGCCAATATATAACAATGAGTTTAAAGCCGTTTGAAGTTCAAGAGCTACCAGCACCTCTCAACATAGGAAACCAAACCATACTGATTCATTTACGTCAACTTGGAAAGACAAAAAAAATGGGTACTGCTGTCTGTACTGAATGTCTATCTGTATATAAATTTGTTGAATAACACTAACTTCATTAACATCCAATCCAGGTCCCAAAAATTGAGTCAATTGAAACTGCTTGTGAGTGTATGTTGAACCTGTACCGAAAGTAATCATTACAGCTTCTCACTACAATTTTCTTTTTCCTAATTTAGATTACTTTTTACAGTGCAAAATGTTTAACTTTGATGAGGCCGAAAGGAACGATGAAAATGGCCTTTAAAGAATTCATTGAATGCCGTCCTTAGGTTTCTGTAGTAGAGACATCAATTAACTTCCATTGAAATGGCCAATGTTTATGTATCTGATATTTCGACAAATTAAATATATACTTTTCATAACAAAAATATGGTTGATTTTATCTACATACTAGCGAGTCACCCTCGCCTCGCTCAGGTTCGTCCCTAGGTACGTTTTGATGCTTAGTGTGGAATGGTTTTTTTTTCAATTTTTTTTGTGATATTTTCCGATGTATTGTAGTCATTCTGCTATTCGGGGTGAAGACAAAATGCAACAAAACGAAGATCATAAAAATCGGTCCAACAGTTCTCTAGTTATAAGTGTTGTAATAAACTCGACTTTCTTTTATTTATATATATATATATATATATATATATATATATATATATATACATATACATATATATATATATATATATATATATATATATATATATATATATATATATATAACAGCAATTTCGTAAATAATAAATGTATTACATTAAATTTTCTAAACATTTTTATGTACACATCTTAATAGAATCAGCAGAACGTTCTTCATCGAATATACCATATTTTTATATATGCAGAGAGTGTATGTTTCTAATCATGGGTACAATAACATGATTGTGCTTAATTTGTTTTAGAACAACTACATCAAGACGTCTAAGTACTCGATTATCACGTTCCTGCCATTGAATTTACTGGAGCAGTTTCAGCGATTGGCAAACTTCTACTTCTTGTGCCTGCTGGTTTTGCAGCTGATCCCAGCGATCTCGTCGTTGACGCCTATCACTACTGCTATACCACTAATAGGAGTGCTCGCCCTCACTGCCGTAAAGGACGCTTACGATGATTTTGTAAGTTACTTATTTTTAAGAATAATCTAAATTCGATCAACCGCATGAAAGATATTTATTATGTTTATCTAATCCCATATTTTTTTCCTTCATTTCTATCATTATAATTTCTATCATTGACGACACGTTAGGTTCAGTTTGTAGTGACCCTACTTCCTGTGCCAGCGGTCGTGGGTTCGAGTCCCGCTGGGGACATTCATTTGTGTGATAAGCACGAATGTTTGTACTCCAGTCATGGGTGTTTATATTTATAATATGTATGTATTTGTTATATATGTGTAGTGTATCAACTATCTGGTATCCATAACACAAGCCTCGTAGCTTACCATGGAACTAGATGGTGCTGTATGTCCATACATATTTATTTATTATTATCATAAGTTAATAGAACATACAAAATATTATAGATTTATATCGTTTTGTTATCTGAACAACTCATGAAATTCTAACGATTACATTAATAGGGATATACCTGTGGTGTCTATTGAACATAACGCTAGTGCGAAGTTATTCTAAACAATGTCTTTTATTATTTGATTTTAGGTAGGTTATCAAACAAAATATTTTTTTTGTGTTATTTAAAATAATGGATTTTATTTTATTTATTAAATTTTTCAATATCCTTAGATAAAACTTTTGTAGAAGAAATTGCTGAAAGGATTTATAGGGTCCCACGAGATATAAATAAAAATTGATTATTACACTCTTTTTATTAATGCGTTAATTAAAAGTTTAGAAGATAGAGTAGACTTATGTAAATCCGTTACAGCTAGCAATTATAAAAAAAAAACCGGACAAGTGCGACGGGACTCGCCCACTGAGGGTTCCGTACAAAGTAGGAAATCTGTTTAACTTTAATTTTCAACTTGTTTTTGGAATTTTTCCTTTATTTGTGCTGTAAGACCTTGCTTTTTGCCAAATTTCGTGATTTTAGGTCAACGGAAACTACCATATAGGCTTTCGACCCGAAACCTATAGGGTCCTTCCGATTGACCTAGAATTGTCAATTTTGGTTAAAAGCCAAGTCTTACAGCACAAGTAAAAGGAAAATTCCGAAAAATAAAAATAGTTGAAAATTAAGGTTAATTTTGGTACTTACAAGTTTTCGCAAAAATCTAAATTTGCCCATATCTTTTTATCGTGCTGACTCAGAACCTTGATTTTTATACACCTAATAGGGACTATAGACCTCGGTATATGGTATAAATTTCAACTTGCTAGGTCCACCCCGTTCCTGAGAAAATCGGTGGTGACACACTGACAGACAGACTGACAAGAGAGTGTTCTTATAAGAGTTCCTTTTTTTTACCTTTTGAGGTACGGAACCCTAAAAATAAACAGCCGCTTACCGAACATATTGCATGAATCACTTGACCTGAACAAACATACATAACTTATTGACATAGAACTTACGAAAACCTTGAAATACATTCTAATAGTATGTTTTATAGGTTCATTTGCGGACAGGCTGTCATTATTCTGAATCATTAATGATAGTATGTTCTTCACCTTGTCCATTAAAACATTCTTAGCATATGAATAAAATATTGAATTTATTATATGGGAATATATATCGTCTATAGAAAAATCATAATTACTCCGAATATTCAATTTTGTTATCATTTTAAAACACCATAATGTTCTTATATTCTATAATCAGTATTTTAGGTCGATTTAAATTACACATTTATATAACGGATATATGCGTGATTCATATATTCATAATATGTATGTATTTAAAGTTATGTATGTGTAGTGTATCAACTATCTTGTATCCATAACACAAGCTTCGTAGCTTACCATGGAACTACTTAGATGGTGCTGTGTGTTAATGTTAAAATATATTTATTATTTATTTATTTGTAGGTATATGCGCAATTGCAATTTTTTCTAAACAAACATGTATGATTTAGATTTTCTCTTTTATTTGTTTCGAAATTCTCGTATATTACTCCTGGAATAAGATTGATCAGGTCTCTTTATTGAGCATGCATTATCTCTTGTTTAACCATTTAACACAGATTATATATGTGATACATTCTATGTATATCTCGTATGTAGATATGAACTTTTGTTTAGATTTTCTGTTTGTTTTTAATAGTAGGTACTAGTAAATTATAGTACTAGATCCAAAGTATGAGTAATGTGTTCCTTAACAGTTTTCAGAATTGAAACTGCATTTTTGTTACTAATTCAACTGGCTTTTATTCTAAATTAAGGAATACACAAAGCATATCTAATGATTATTATTATTCATGCAAACACTAGCAATACTTGGGTAGTTCCTTGTTGCAATTACATTTTCTATTACTGTTTCTATCCATTGTGAATCGTATTATTCATGGTAAAAAATTATAATATTAAATTTAAAGTTACATTTTTTTTATTTGTCGTATGCAAAATAATATTTGTATTTTCCTCTTTAACTATTAGGTTTGCAATCATGTATGTGCTGTAAAAATAGCTACAAACTCATTGAAAATTATATAAAAAGAGAGTTAAAGGAAAAAAGTATATGTACCTACTTGCGAACGAAGATTTAGTATGTTTTATTTTTTCATACTCGCGTTTCGTATCAGATATTATATACGTGCAGACTACAGAGTATATTTTACACTGTTGCTGCCATTTTTAAGCTAACGAGCCGTGTTAATTACAGCAACGTCATCAAAACGACTCTCAAGTTAACCACAGACGGGCGAAGACACTGCGTAATGGTAGGCTTGTGGAGGAGAAGTGGGCGTCTGTTCAGGTGGGAGACGTCATCCGGCTGGAGAACGACCAGTTCGTGGCGGCTGACATATTGCTGCTAAGCAGTTCCGAACCTAATGGACTCTGCTATATAGAGACTGCTGAACTGGATGGGTAATATATTTTGTTATATTCATTATTCGATATTATTACTTCTGCTTCTCATTCTCAATTTGTGCTTACATCTTACAGATATTATAAATGCGAAAGTAGATTTATTGATAATTTGTCGGTTTGTTGTTATGATAATTAAATATTTTTGTATAGAAATAGGTTATGAGCTTATGGCATACATACAACATAGGCTACTTTTTATCACGATATAAAGTGATTCACGTAAGATATTAGTATCAAATTCTTTTAAATTGATGAAATAGAAGTTTAATTAATGTAAGTGTTTATGTAGAAGCAAATTCCTTATTTTTGATTTGTGTATTTAAATGATAAATAATAAGAAAAAATAATATATAAAGTTATAAATTACGTATTATAACATAACGATAAAAATTAGCTATTGATAGTTCAATTCGATGCATAGCTGTTGATATTTTCCTAGCTATAAAATTATACTGTCTACGGCTTCGCTCGCATATTTTATTGTATTTAGGCCACAACCACATAACATGACCCTTGTTTTATATGAATTATAGGTACTACGTAGAAGTAAATTACATTTACTCGACCGATTGATACAGACATTGCTTTTAATTTAAACTATAAATTTATTTTCCATAAAAATGTCCTAACTTTAAACGTTTATGTCGTTCTCAAGTGAAACAGATTTGTATGTAAATTAATATGTATCGAAGATGTCCAAATATTTAATATATGGGTATTCATTAAAGTACAGGCAAAAAAAAAACAACTAACATTTTCGTGCTTGATTAAATTTTTAAAATTTATATGATTTTTTTGTTAATACAGGGAAACGAATTTAAAATGTCGCCAGTGCCTTCTTGAGACGGCCGCAATGGGCCAAGACGACGCACAACTGGGCGCGTTTGACGGCGAAATCGTTTGTGAAACGCCCAACAATCTACTTAATAAGTTTGAAGGTATTTATAATTATAAATTGACACAGATACTACGAGTACTCAGATTAAGCCGTGTTAAGTTAACTTTTCTCAATATATTAATATTTTATAAGTCCAGTAAAGTGTATCATTGATCATGATTCTAATCAAATCACACATGACATATGTTTAGATATTATGTAATAATAATATAATGATAATGTCCTCCTGACCGATTCCGGTCACGGCGGCCAATCTCATTGAGACTAGCCATCTGCGTAGGAGATATTATAGTGCACAAGTGTACGCGCAGACACAACGTGCACTCTCTATTCCTGTCACTCATACTCCACGACCATTCGACACGACCAGTGAGTGTCGGCGCAGGACCGACGGCTTTTCGTGCTCTCCGAGGCACGGGGGTGAAACAACGCCAACTTTCCAACTCCGGGCTGTTATTGAGGCTTACTATACAGAAAGACTCAATAAATAAACTTGGCCCGACCCGGGACTCAAACCCAGGACCTCCGAGTGTGCAGCCGTACATGCTAGCCACTACACCACCGAGGCAGTAGATATTATGTATCATTTCAATATACGACAATAATGTTAGCAGTTAGACTAAGTCGACCAATTGATATTATTTTTAAATTCAAAAGTGTCTCTGTGTGTTCTAGTTAAGGCTATCATGCGCTATTGCGTCAATATCCGTTATGGTTTGGCGTCATACGTGTGTAGGTACTATTTATGCACATGATTTATTCATATAAATATAACCATTCTAACACCACTACTACATAATATTAAATAGTCTTCGCGACTGTAAAATATATTGTAATTTGTAACATTCACGTTGCAGCATACCGCACTGCAATCTGCGGTTTCGTAACTAAACGATGATTTTGCTACAAAATTAGGCGTAATTGGCGGCAAAATGATTGCTTTTTGAACTATCTACGAGAACTGCCGCATATGCTTAAATTATTATTTCTCTTCAAATTTACAAAGTAAATGTTTATTTATAAAACATAAGATTTTTTTCTCGTGTTGCATTACGCCGTGCAACACAAAATAACACACGTGTTAAATATGTGCGTCTAACATTAAATAATTTAAACACAAAATAAGCTTTTTAGCTTGTGAATAAATAGCATTTTTCTTTTGTTTAAAGTAAAAAAAGAATATTAATACAAAAAAAGCTTTCAAGTTAAAATATCGTTTACGTGAAATACTCGCTATTGTTATTGGCACCTTGATTGTTCTATACTTGATTGTCCTATTATTTTGTATGTATCAATTTTAATATACATGCTCAAGTTGATGTTATTGTTTTTTAAGACTGTACAGTGTACATCGACAAACAAAGTTTATATATTCATTATTGCAAATAAAAAATAAACATTTATGAATATACCTAAATATAGATATCATTATATTATATTACAATTTTATGCAAGAACATCGTAAACACGTAGATGCCTCTTTTTATTCTAGATACTTAAGAGATTTAAATATATTATAAGGTTTTCGTTATATTTAAGGTTCAGTAGACAAAAGTCGAAACAGTGCAGAAATTATTATTTCGTCATGTCCGCCTGTCTGTATGTTACAACCAGACTGTGATTTGGCGCATGTGAACCTCAAGACAATTCTGCAATCAAATAACGATAAATAAATAAAATGTACTTATATTAAAGTATGCGGAAAATTATGAAAAAAATCGAGATAGTTTAGTATTATGTTCTTTATTGCACTAAACAAGTAATAAAAAAAATACATAGAAAATGACGTGGACAAAGGTGGACTTATCTCTATATGAGATCTCTTCCAGTCAACCCATGTATGTGGGAAATAGTGTTAAGTAGTGGGACAGAAAGAGAAAGTGCAGAGAAATGATAAGAAAAATATAAATAAATATAGTTTATTCCAAAATATCTTGAAAATATTATCCATTTTAAAAGCAAAATTAAGTTTGAAATACAAATATATTTATGCCGAGGATAAAAATACATATATGTATATCAAAGATAGATTCGAGTCATAATCGCACTCGTCCGATTTTTTAGTTTTGATCACAGGTGACAGATTACTTTATTAAAATAGATCAAGTCAGTTGGTGTTTAGTATAAACTGGTTTATACAAAAGAAAGCTAGAAATTATGATTAACTAAGTAGATTATACCCAAACTAAATTATTCCAACCTTAAAAAATTACATGAAATATGATTTAAAACAGCAACAGTGGGTGGGTTTATCGAGTTACAGTAATAATGTAAACGGTCGTTGACATTTACACAAAGAAAGTCGACTTAAGTGGTGAATAAGCACGTTTTTTATATTTAGGTACGTTTTATGTATTTAGGTCAAAATATGTTTTGAATTTTTGATTGATATGAAGATATATTATTTAGAAATTCTTTGTATTGTATTTCTTATTGGATCTATAGACTGTATCTAATATGTTATAAAGACGAAATGTTGCGTTGAGCGTAGAACGTCTTTTAAACTATAGCACACCGAAACAATGCTTGACAATAATAGTCAAAATAAGTAAGTAGGTGTCTCGCACGACATACCAGTTGCTGGTAAATTACCGAGTTTAAAAGAGACAGAACACTTTCCAGAAAAACTTGAATATTTTTTAAACATTTCGACTTTATTACTATTGGAAAATTAGATTTCTTCAAGCTTGAAGCTAAGTGAAGATTCAGAAAAAATACGAAGAAGTGAATAGTGAAGGAAAGTGAAATGGAATGATATATAATGATCTACTACTATTAGTACTAGTGGTAGAGTACCTAAAGTGCTTCGTGCGGCGAGGCATGGTAAAATTAACCCCTTACCGTGTGCGTATCGCGAGTGTACATGAACCACCATAAAATGACTCGTGCTCACAAATGTAATAAACTGTCTACACTGCATGTTTAATTTCCGATCCCAAAATCTAACCTCGTAACATTATTATCGTCCTTATAAAGGCCACATAATATCATATAAGTTGCTAGTCTGAATTCTCTTGGTACATTACATCGTTATCATTCCTTCAAACTCTAAACGAGTCAGTAGCTCCTTTATTAGATGATACTCGTACCAACGAGTATTACTTTCATTGATATTCTACGTTGCAACAATGTCCAACGTAGAATAAAGCATTCACAATTTTCCACCGACCTACCTACATATATAGCCTACCTACAGATAAATACGACATGTTGTAGGTACTGTTTCGCAAAGTAAAATGTCAATTAATAACGCATTTTACTATTTACATTGTAATTCGATCAATTAGTTAGAATTAAATAGTTAAGTTAATAGTGATAATGAACGCCGAGCAATAAATAATATTTATATTATATACGAGTATTAGTTTTAAATGTTATGAGTATAATATTGTTATAGAAATCAAATCCTTTCCTTACTTGTTTCTTATTAATTTACTATTTTCGATATTCTCTTTAAATTTTATACAATATTTTCCTTTGTTTACTTAGTTTTGGCGACGTATAGATTGTCGTTAGTCAGTTTTTAAAGATTCATAGTGCCAATTTGCTTAGTAAATACAAATAATATATATAATAAGTTCATGCACTTTGTTAACATTCTGAAAAATATGTTCCGTTTTTAGGGTATCGTACCCGAAGGGTGCCAACGGAACCCTATTATTATGCCTCTGCTGTCCGTCCTTCCATTCGTCTGTCAGAGGGCTGTAACTCGTGAACCTTAATAAGTAGAGAGTTGACATTTTCACAGAGTATGTATTTCTGTTGCCGCTATAACAACAAATAATAAAAATAAATAATACAAGAAACATTTTTTAACGTTCGTAAATGATCATCGAAGTTAATATACTCGTACTACTACTACTAATACTTAATAAAAAGTACACGTACGATGGTACGGAACCCTTCGTATGCGAATTCGATTCGCACTTGACCGATTTTTTAATATATTCATATTTAGCAAAAGATAAATATTATTATGTTTTACTATTATGTCATAAAAATATCATTAGATATAAAATCGACTACATCATTAAGCTTAATAGTAGGTACGAGGCTCTCCTGTGTTGTGGAACTACTTGTAAAAGAATCGTGCACATTCACCTGGAACAAAATTGTTTCTACACTACATATGTGTCTAGTAGATATTTTTGTTTTGAGCGAAACCGGAAATAATGTCCTCCAATGCAAGAGTATTCGACTATTCGACAAGCATAACGTTAATCGATAGTTTATACAGAATAGCTCCGCAAATTCGCACAGATACCTGCTAATAATAAAGTTTTACAATTTTCTATATAATAATGTTTTGCTATGCTAGCGATCTAGCGATAATTTATTACTTTATTTATATGACCCACCTGTGTGGACGTAATATTTAATATATGTGTCCGTCTTCTTTATTTTTATACTAGTAAAAACTCGCGACTATCGAATTAAGTAAAAATATATGAATTATTCCATTTTCGAATGTCCTGCAACTGCCGGATTTCCCTAAATATTATAATGTCATTTTTTTACGTATTGGCCTGAGTTCTAAGAAAAAAAAGTTATGATATGAAGTAATTTTTTGTTTATAAGTAAATATTCTATAGACTTTTTATTTAGTCTTTGCGCCTCTATCTATTCTATAAATGAAAAAGTCAATGATTTGAGCAATGGCGATTATATCTAAATGTATGAAGTGTGTTTCGCATTATTATTTATTTCGGACTAAAACTATAGTTGAATACTCAATAAAGATTTGTATTACCAGGTAAAAAGTTCTACTATCAATTGAATTTTGGAAAGTAATTTTAGAGGCGTGCTTACCAACTCCTGAGTAGACTTAGATAACTCACCCCGCAGAGCTTTTTTCTATACTATTTTTGAAAAATCAGTTCAGCGGTTTGCTTGTGTAACAAATATACGTACTAAAACGTATCTCAGCAATGTTTTACTAGTACATATTAAATGCAATTAGAAGTTTAAATTAGAAGTTTGCTTATATTTGTTTTATGTAATTTTCGTCCCTATACAGTTGTGATTTTCGCAGTATGCAAGTATACAACAAAATCATTTTAGGGATATATTACGTAACTAGTGACTCCAATTTTCCAAAAAAATATTTAATGTACAGATACGACTCGTTTGTTCGTAGTGACTTCATTTTTACCAAACGATTAAATAATTTACAATAGAATCGAAAATCTTTATTCCTAGTATATTTGATACAAATTGTTGTCATTTGTTTTTTATTAACACTATGTAAATAACCGTAAATAACATTATTAATTTCATTATTAATTTCCAGGCACATTGAGTTGGCGCGATCAACATTTTGCGCTGGACAACGATAAAATACTTCTACGCGGGTGTATTTTACGTAATACGCCGTGGTGCTACGGCGTGGTAGTGTTCGCCGGGAAGGATACAAAGCTAATGCAAAACTCTGGAAAGACCAAATTTAAGCGTACCAGCATAGATAGACTACTCAACTTCCTTATAATAGGGGTAATCATTAATATTAATAATTAAATTTTCTTAAATCATATATGTTACATAGACATTTTTACATTTACTGATAGTGACTACATCCCTCTGTCTGTAGGAAGAGATATAGCGTGCACTTATGCTGTTTTATCATTAAAGATACCGGATACGTTAAAGTTAAATAATAAAGAGATGTGTTTAATGTAAGCTAACTGTCAATAGTCTGATGGACGACACTATAAGTTATAAATTCGCAGGAAGGTCTAAGTGTACAAACAAATTATTTTTAGCACGCTCCTTCCTGCCTTCGAATGAGAACAGTATAAGTATAAGACAACACTATAACCAAGAAAATTACAATTTTTATCTTATTTACGACCTTTGTCGGCAACTGTAAGATAAAATAAATAAACAAGTTCCACCCAAAACCTCGGAAGTGCTTACGTAATACGTTAACGGCATTTTGCATAAATAGTAATTCCTATTATAGTTCTTGAGTTTGTTATACACACGTAATAAAACTGTAACGAGGTCAAAATTGTATATTGAATTCGTAAGAATCGAGGAATTTTTCTGTAATCTGTAATTATTCAAATTTATTATTTACATTGCTATAGTATATACGTGCTAAATATATAAGGTCGTATAATATAGTACTACTGAAACGGTTACAGGGTCAAAAATTTGAATAGATAATATTAAAAAATATATATATTTGGGAAAAAAAGAGAACAAATCAACACGTTTTCGAGTGCTATATGTATGTATGCCTACATTATTAAACATTAAGTGAAAACATTCAAATGGGAAGCTTTAAAGAGTCTTTTATTGTATTTCTATTCGCATGGAAATTACATGGACAAAAAGAATTCTGAATTTTATATAACGTCGTTGAATCTCACTCAGTTATAAACTTATGCATTTATGATATCAGTGTGACAATTACTAACGGATATTACGTCATTATGTTTATAGATCGTGCTGTTTCTGCTGTCGATGTGCGTATTCTGCACGATAGCATGCGGTGTGTGGGAGTGGTTCGTGGGCAAGAACTTCCAGGTGTACCTCCCGTGGGACAGCCTGGTGCCGTCCGAGCCCGGGCCCGGCGCCACCGTCATCGCGCTACTTGTGTTCTTCTCTTACGCGATCGTTATGAACACTGTCGTTCCCATATCATTATACGTATCTGTCGAGGTATGTTATATATAAACAGTATATACCTACATAATATTTTGTATTAGAGGAATTTACTTCTCGTATTATATAATACTAGCGACTCACTCTCGCTTCGCTCGGGTTCGTCCCAAGCTTGCTTCCCAATACATAATTTGATCCCCATTTTCACCCCCTTCAGAATAGATTTTCAGGATAAAAAATATCCTTTGTCCTTTCCAGGGTCCTCAAACTATCTTCTCACCAAATTTCATCTAAATCGGTTCAGTAGATTCAAAGATTACCCCATACAACTTCACAAACTCACAAACTTTACCTCTTTATAATATTATATTAGTATAGAAAAGGTTTTTTTTATATTGTACATAAAAGGAACAGAAATATAATGCGAAAGTATAATTTGTTTTGCTGCAAAGCTAAAATATTCCAATAACTTTTCTTTGGTGTATTTTTGTCGGCTCAATATATGCACATATAAAAATAAATAAGTATATTTAAAAAAAAAAGAAATCGCTTATTGGTAATACCCATACCTATATCAGAGATTAACCTCTAGTTTGGACCTAGTTCTCAAAAACAAAACTGGGAAACCACAGAAAAACTAGCATATTGACTTCTAACCCACGTATCTAATATGTAGTCATCGCCTAAAACGCGTATTTCTATTGTCAACAATATGAATCAATGCAAACAAGTGTTGACAGAACCTAGTTCGTCATTTTCCTTATACACTTATCTCTGAAAGAAACCTTTTAAATATTATAGTATTTGATTCTTAAGAGGGTAAGGTATGAGTTATGTAAATATCACTTAATAATGATTATAATTTTGGTTTTCATTATAGGTAATAAGATTTGCACAGAGTTTCTTGATTAATTGGGATGAAAAAATGTATTATGAAAAGACCGGGACAGCGGCTAAGTCGCGTACGACGACGTTAAACGAAGAGTTAGGTATGTGTTAATTTCTCTACAAAACACCCTCGCTTCGCTCGGGTTCGTCTCTAGGTACATTTTAGTTTTTTTGAATGGAACCCTAATTCTTTTACTGAAATAAAAGTAGCCCAAGTTATCATTATAACATCAACTACCTGCCAGTGAAAGTCCCGTCAAAATCGGCCCAGCTGATTCGGAGATTAGCCCGGACAAACAGACAGACAAAATTTTTAAAATTGCGTATTTCTTATAAATACCGTATAAAAATTCCATATGCATTTAGTAAAAAGCTGTTATTTTGACATTACAAACAAACACTTCAATTTTATTTATCTGTATAGATTTTGAGTACAAACGAATAATATTTTTCAGGTCAGATTCAATATGTATTTTCCGACAAAACTGGCACTCTGACACAAAACATAATGACTTTTAATAAGTGCTCGATAGCGGGAGTGAGCTACGGCGATGTTGTGGACGAAAATACCGGCGAAACCATCGAACTCACAGACGTAAGATATTATTATTTTAATTATATTATTATATGATTTCTAAAAGTAGATAAGCACTGAGTTTTTCTAGAAATCACAGCATTTGCATGTAGGCTGTTCTAAAAGATGATCAGCACTATATTAATTTTTTTGAACATGCGAGTTGTTTATTATACATGATATAGCACGAATGTGATAGTTTATAAGCATGTTTTTGACTCTTTTGCAACACGAGCAAGTTTTCGAGTGACTATGGAATTTTTATCTACTACATCTTTAACTCATCATAGTGTGAAAATTGACAACTATGTTTGTTTGCGTTCATTGTCTATATTCTAATGCGATTTATCATATTATATGTTTTTGTCTCATAGTGTTGTGACTTGTAATTGTGTCTTATGTAATATATATTATTTATTTTAATTTAAAAAATATGTTGGTTCAATTTGATGTTAACCTTTATTGTATCTAAGTTTTAAAACATTTCTCAATAGCTTGCATGTGTGATGTGATAAATTGACACTTACAAGAAAGATTAAATACTCACACTCATATTCACATTTATTATATTTTTTTATTAATCTAGACAATATAATATATTAATTGTATAATTTTTCATGGAATATTGTGTAATGATAAAAATCACAGAGTACATGACAAAAAATCTATTAGATTAGATACGTGAAACGTGTGATACACAAACAAATACATATACACACAAATAGTAGATCCAAATTAGGGTTCGTTAGTGTTGCCAGGTTTACTAAAACAATATTATCCACTAAAAAAGTAGCAAGTGCTCTGCATACAAATCTACACGAGTGCTCTATATTATATAAAGTGTCACATAGATAAAACAAAAAAATAATTATAAGAGCTCGTGTATGAATGTGCGCAAGAAGTAAAACTTCTGTAGGTTATCAGTAGGTACTCTTTATGAAATTCAATTTATGTTTTAAATAATTAGTATAGATGAGATACTAAAAAATAACGCGTATTACAATCATATATTTATAGAATGTCATTTAAGAAAGAAGAATATAATATTATATATCATTTGTCAGACTATAACAACGGTTACCATGGCAACAAACGTTCGCCTCGCCCGATTTACACTTTTCGTAACGCACTCACCAGCTTATCCCCCAAGTCAAGCGTGCGTAAAGAAGTTTTACTTCAATAAGTTATAAATACCTACCTTGTGAGGTAGCTGGCAACACTAGAGTGATAGGGCAGTGTGTGACGCGTGTGTCGCGCAGCGCGGCCGGCGGCGGGCGGGCGCGGGCGGCGCGGGGAGCGCGGGGGCGGCGGTGCGCGTGACGGCGCTGGGCGCCGGCGGGGCGCGCGCGCGCCTGCTTGAGCGCGAGCACGAGGAGGGCCGCAGCACGCCCGGCGCCGCGCCCGCGCACGTACGACACGGTTGCACCGATACACGCATGGAGCGCCTTGACTTATGCGACACCTCACTATGCAGTAGGGCACACTATATAGTCAATTCCGGATAAGAAAATAGCGAGTCGTCAAGTGCAACGGCTGGTAAAGGTGTATACAGAGTGGGAGTAAAAATTCAATTCAAATTCAATATTTCAAAAGATTAAGTTTAATGGTAAAAATCTACTTAATTATCTTAAATCAAAATAAAGTCATTATATAATGATAATGACTAAAATAAAGTCATTAATAATATATTTAAATCTGCCTTCAACTGATCATTCTGAAATATGACTTTATGCAACCTAATTGGTCGGGGGGCGCGGCTAGGCCGGTGGACACCGATGACTCGCTATTTTCTGAACGCGAATGAGCTATAATAATCCATACAGTCTAACGGAGCCGTCTATAGCAAGCTGTGCTTAAAGTATGGTATAGACGGAGCGCGCACATTACTGGTTGTTCATGATTACCATTTCCCTTTGGTCGTAGCGTTTTTAATTAGTATAAAAATAATACTAAGTTGACTTTTTAGTTTTTATCGTGCAGTACGTTCCGTCTATCTTACTTATTTTCTTAGTTCTAGCTCGGAGGATTTTTGTTTCTCAACACTAAATTATAAATAAGAATACTTAAGTGATGTTATTTTTAAAGTAATTTAATATTTGAGATTATCGCATAATTCAAGGTAAGAATTATATATTTTGCTTGGTCTCTTCTATAATTGGAACTTTTGCTAGCGCTAAAAATATTGGAATCATTTACTTGTCAAGGTTAAACTATATTTATTGATATATTATAAAATTGATATCTATCGTAAAATATATATCTAGATATAACGTTTTCAACACTAATTATAATAATTTAATTGTAAGAAAGATATAACACCTATCTTATTATTTTACCACTGTTTAATAGTAGATAATATAATGATTGTAGGAACTCTTAACTACATATTAACGTATGAATAATAATTAATTATAACATATAACTAATTTATATTGATATGTGAAATACTACTATATCTCATGCTTTGTAAATCCCGTATGTATATGTAAATTTATTTATCTATTTACTTATATCATATAAGTAATTAACTCATTAACACATATCACCGAATTGCTTGGTGTTGAGTGGTTCGCATGTTGTGTGTTGCATGTTTATTGCATAGATAACTAATCTTTAGTGGGTGTAGAACTAGTGTGTCTGCTAGCTATAGTTTATAATTTTATTGTTATTCCTTTTTGTTTTAAGGAAAATTAAGATTTTTTTGTGTATTAATTTGATTTATCCCTTTTCAATCTTAATAAAAGTCATTTTGCCTTAAATGTCAAACTACAATAAATATAGTTACTAAAAAAAAGTTTCTCTAAATATAATATAAATGATTAAACAGATAAATAATACGACAAAAACATTTATTTTCATTTACTTTATTTTATTTCTTTATAAGCAAATGTTATAATATTAAATGTATATATGATACAGAGCACAGAGCCGCTGGACTTCTCCGATAACCCAGAATATGAGCCGGAGTTCAAGTTCTTCGACTCGAAGCTGCTGAAGGCGGTGCGTCAGGGAGACCGACACGTGTTCGACTTCTTCCGCCTGCTGGCGCTCTGTCATACCGTCATGCCTGAACAGAAGAATGGCCGGCTCGAGTACCAGGTGATTTGTTTATATATGTATATCGTGTTGTCCATATACTACGAACATCATCTTTAGTGGTTACTAATCTAGTGGGCGTTCTCAGGATTCAAATTAATGAAGTATTCTCTTTGCTCAATTATAATTTAATCAGGGATGTCACAATTTTATTAACTTGAAACGGTAATCGACCCCGCTCGAGACGTAGTCTCTGCTCTAAATTTAAAATCACTTTAAAAACAATAAAAACTAAAGTAAATAATATAGTGACTTTAAACAATAAGATTTTACATTCTAGCAGAAAAAGATAACTGAATCCTCCTCCGTCATGTACATTTAGTACTCTAATAATATATTTTTTCCAATAATGCATATTAAAATTGTATATAGGCTTGGCTTTTTATATTTAAAAAATATGTTCAAATACATGTTCAGAATTTAACAAGAGCTAGAATAACTGAATAACAGGTCTATGATTAATTTTAATTTATATTTGGAATAGGTCCTCTAAATGTAATGTAACCTAATGTTAATTGATCAATTTAGTGTATAGCCTATATCACTGAGCTTATGATCTCGAAATATTTCTTTGTATTAATTTATTAATAACTAGCATTGCCCGCGGCTCTGCCCGCGTTCATTTGACCAAAAACCAAATTCTTAGGTTTTACATATTAGTTTACTCTTACAATGCTGTTTTTGTATTTTTTCTCAGAAATGAGATATTTTCTCGTGGTAAAAAGTATCCTATATGTTGACCCGGATAACCAGCTATCATCATACCAAATTTTATCAAAATCTGTCCTGTCTTCTCTGTCCTGTTTCATCAAAATCTGTGGTTTTCTCGTAATGCGGTAACAGACAGACAGACAAAAATTCTAAAAACTATATATTCGGCCTCTGTATCGATAATAATGTCTATTTCAATTAGATTTTCCGACAAATATTTAATGTACAGATTCGACTTAGTTACAATTTTATTATATGTATAGATATAATCGGCGAAATGGAATTTCTAAGAAACAAATTTTTTTTGAACGTTTTTTAATGTTAATCTATATATATATATATATATATATATATATATATATATATATATATATATATATATATATATATATATATATATATATATATATATATATATATATATATATATTTTAAGATGTTCTTGTTTTTATTTTTTAAATATTGAATGTATTTTTAATTTATCATTAGGCACAATCGCCTGACGAGTCGGCGCTAGTGTCGGCGGCGAGAAACTTTGGTTTTGTGTTCAGAGAGCGTTCCCCTAATACTATTACTATAGAAGTTATGGGTAAAATAGAGGTAATAATTTCATTTTTATCTTCGTTTGCTTCAATCCTATTATATTATAGTTATAAATAAAATAATAATAATATTGCTCCTTTTTTTAGGTGTACGAGTTGTTATGTATATTAGATTTTAATAATGTTAGGAAAAGAATGTCCGTGATATTGAAGAAGGATGGCGAAATTAGGTTATATACTAAAGGTGCTGATAATGTTATATACGACAGATTAAAACGTAGTCATCAAGAGGAAGTTAGATCAAAAACGCAGGAGCATTTAAATGTGAGTACTTATAAGTTATGTATTGTATTGTATAATGCAATTTCATGCTTAATAGATTAAGGAGTCACTCGAGTTGTGCACGCGGCTTCTTTAATGTATCGATACAACGCTCCTAGGACGGGGTAAAAAAGTCGTACGTCACTTTCATTAAAAGTAAAATTATTTTTTCTTTCCTAGAATAAAATATAGTAATAGACTTTTAAAAAGTACAATATTATAAAAGTACGGTTTAAATCAATCCAGATGCTTCTTTATGATTTAAATCTTTTATAATTATGGATTTTATGAATTTTAATCAATTTCTTAGAAATTTACCTGGAGGTGTTAAATAAAAAAAATATGTGAATGTGGCCGTTGGGTTAACATAACTCGAGATTTAACACTAAATATAAGACACCAGTTAAATAAGATCTCTGTCGCCCCATAAGAAATTCGCGGGCGAGGGTCTGCGCACGCTGGCGCTGGCGTGGCGGCCGCTGGAGGAGCGCGGGTTCGCGGAGTGGAAGCGCCGCCACCAGGCCGCCGCGCTCGCGCTGCGCGACCGCGACGAGCGCCTTGACGCGATATACGAGGAGATCGAGACCGATCTTATACTTATGGGTGAGTTTGTTGAACTTACTGAATTATATACTATTCTTTATTGCACTTACAAATCAATACAGTAATTCAAATATAGTTATTGTTTGCTAAGGTGGATTTACCTCTAGAAGAGTGAGAAATATAATGGTAGTGAGAAATAGTGTTTAGCAGGCTAATTTCGTGCAGTCGTAGTTATATAAATAATATATAGAAATTAAAAAATAAATAGCTAATTAAAAAATATTGTATATAATACTCTATAATAGACACTACTTACTATACCATACATTATAATGTATATACATACATACTACTACTTACATAAATACATACTTATATAATACAACACATAATAATAGGAATTAAGATAATTTTTGATTTGAGTGAGAACTATATAAAGACGAAAGAAGGAATGGTATATGTGCTTAGCTAATTGGCACAAGCGACTGTTTAGTGCTTATCGTGTTTTATACATCGATATTTAAAACTCAAATATTTTTTCCAAATAACGGCAATGTTATATTGTTCTTTATTTTTTAATATTTGTAATTGTTAATGCATATTACAGGGTAGTTGTACCAGGTAACCTGTTACTGTCAATGATTGGAAAATTATGGTGGATATATGTTATGTTTATATTAATTTCTTTATTGATTCTTATTGATCATTTGTTGATTGATTTGTTCATTGATGATGGAAGTTATTTTTCAAAAAAATAATATTATTTAACACAATTTGTACATAGACAAACTAACACACTTCTAACACCAAATAATATATATCTAAGAAGTTAAATACTCAATATTTTCGTTTTTGCAGGTGTAACAGCTATTGAAGACAAATTACAGGATGGAGTTCCGGAAACAATAGCAAATTTAAGTATGGCTGGCATCAAAATATGGGTTTTAACGGGAGATAAACAAGGTATTAAAATATAATATATTTATTGCATGCATGCATACAAACATTACATAAAAAATAAATAGTTTACATAAATTATGCAAAAAAACAGCAATAGGGAACAGAAGAAATTATAAAGACGGTAGAGTGTTAGGATTAGCCATTACCTGGTGATCCTATCACTGCATTCAGACAACCTAGCTAGAGCGTTTGTACTTGATAGACAGACCAGACTAAAATCCTTGTGTCCTTAGTATGATACACGTAAAAATATATCACAGATAGTCTATCTATAACAATTTTGAATTTTTGAACTTGGTTAAATCTAACATGTGTGTATGTTTTCTAAACAGCTTGTGATATGTATTTGGTCAACTCAAAAACGTGTGATATGAATTCAGTGACAAAATCTTAATTTAATACACAATAATCCTTCTAATCAAAACCTCTAAGTCTATTTAAAAATAAATCTATTTAATTCAATGCTAAATTAACGAGATAAGTATATTCTGTGTATGTACATGTAACAGAGACAGCAATAAACATCGGCTACTCGTGCCAGCTGCTGACGGACGACATGGCGGAGGTGTTCGTGGTGGACGGCGTCTCGCACGACGACGTGGAGCGCCAGCTCGCCAAGTGTCGCGACTCCATACGCGTCGTCAATACATTTTTGCCGCATGGTAACACTTAATACACACATATTTATTATTATTTGCTTACTAAAATTACTCGTACAGATAAAGAATAGCATTGGAAATTGCTACATGACTCTATACTTTATTTACCGCATATCAGTTCATGCGGTAAAAATAATTCGACAATAATGTTGTAATATTATAACATTTAAAATATTACGATATTGTTGCGTAAATTTGATAAAATTTCTAATCAATGATTAAAGACTTTGTAGGAAAAAAAATATCTTAATTTGATATGAATATCTTAAATGTGTTCAGTAAAGATCAAACAGTTTGAAATTTGATTATTAAATTTAATACAATTTAATTATGGTATCGAATAAGTTGATTATTGTTATTATAATAAATATTATTAGTATATATAATTTAATGACACTGAAATCTTAATATTACTATATATAACAGGCACATCAGACGCAAAGAAATCGAGCACGGAGACGGCCAACGGCGGGTCGGTGCCGGGCGCGGCGCGCGCGTCGCCGGGCCGCGCCGCCAACGTGAAGCTGAACGCGCCCGCCGTCTCCGTCGTCACATTTAGGTGGGAACATAGCGTTACACGCGACAGGTAGAGACCTACGCCTACACTACTACTCACGCCTCGCACCGCGCACTCTCCGCCGCCCTGCCCCCGCCCCCGCCGCCGCCCGCCATGTGTCAGTCGGTGTTCTCTCGGGATGTAGTGGGACAATGGGAGAACTACTCTCGTATGATACTTGTATACACTACCTGTCACCTCAATTAGTATGACTTTTATACTTCCAATTAAAAAAAAATTAAATGAATGTGTACACGCGAGATGTGTATGAATGTGTACACGCGAGAAGCAGAAGAAGAAGCGGCAAGAAGTGAAACTTCTGTACGTTATCGGTACTCTTTATGAAACTCAATTTATATTTTAAATAATTAGGATAGGTGAGATACTAAATATAACGCATATTAGGCATATTACGATCATTTTGTTTATATAATATCATTTAAGAAAAGAATATAGAATATTATATGTACCTATATCATTTGTCAGACAATAACAACGGTTACCATAGCAACAAACGTACGTAAATTTTTTTCGTAACGCATTCACCAGCTTACCCCTCATGTCAAGCGTGCGTAAAGAAGATTTACTTCAAAAACAGCATAAAAAACGGTTTAAAAAATTCCACTCCGCCGCGCTCACCGTCGGCTATGTCCACGTGTCAGCGTCCCTTCCACCTTGAGACGTAATGCCACGAATTATATGAACCGCCTGAATCTGAAAGAATTTTATACCATTGACGTCTGTAAACATTGTGTGAAGTTAGCTATTTTTAAATATAAAAGGCAATAATAAAATTGACATGAAGATTAAGACAAGGTAAGGATCGCAGCACCTCATTTTTTTTCCAAGCTTCTGAGAGATATTTTCTTACAATGATAGTTTTCTTGTTCTTTGATTTTCTTAAAGCTGATCAGTATTACATGTTTTATATTTTATTTGTGGTCATTATTTATGAATCTTTTTACTCTACACTAAACTTCATCATGGTTAATGTCTTTGGAGTCTTATTCGTGTGATATCATTATAATGTTTTCCCATTGTTCTGTTCAGATACGTTTTGATATTTCATGCTATTAAGAATTTTATTATTATATTATAACTATATTTTGTAGTACTCACTGACAAATGGAAACATGGTGGTAGCGGTTCTCTCTGTTCTTGCCTGTACTCCTCGTGTAGTGTTGGTTGTGTTGTGGCTAGTGTGACCAAATAATTTAATTTTTGCAGAATGTCTCATTTTACAGAAACACTGAATGCCTCGTCCTGAATTTTCGCGCTCCTGGTTTTGTGATGTTGCCTGTATCTTATTTATACTTGAAACATAATAACTTTTAGTTTAACTTAATTTTTTATTTCATTAAAGTCATTAAGGTGAGTACATATTTATTGATATTTAAGAGTTAGATAAGTAATGTCTATTTCATAAAATTTGACAGTGCTAGACATGGCCTCTAAATAAAATTGAAAATGACTTTGTATTATGTTAATATTATCATGTTTTGATACTGACTTTGTATTAAAGTGATTTTATATATTTAAAAAAATTAAATTTTTGCTATATTTTGTAAAATTCACCATTTATTAATAGCTGGACTCTTTCATCTCGGATAGTTTATTATATTAAATATTATTGTAATAATATTGTCCATGAGACTGTTTAATTACTTTGACAAACACAACGTGACCAACAAAGTAAAGAAAAACAGCTCACTATAATAAAAATACCAAGTTTCTTCTTCTTTTTCAAATTAATAAATTTTATCTAAAATATTTTATAATATAATTTACAGCACTATTTTATATTTTTCTTACATTTTGTATTACGTTTGAACGAATATCCCTTGCTAATGTTTCATCAGTAACTAACACCATCGACAACAGTACTACACTTATCACACTTGAAATTTCAAATGACACAACTTCGATTAATACTTCTAGTAGCGTAGTAACTTAACGTTGCGCTCACAAAAGGTGATATTTTCAATCTTTAATCTCTAAAATCAGTTACATGTTACATTTTATGTGGTGCTTTACTATTTTACCCTTTGTGAGCTCGCTACTGCTAATTTGCAATATTTGTGTGTGTGTGTGTGTGTGTGAGTTTTCTAAAATGTTTATTTGGGAGTTGGTGCAAATTTTTTTAATAGAGTTAACTATTTTAGTATGATTTGAAGAAAAGAAAATCAATGACGAATGCATTTCTTTAGTACCTTCATAATAGTAAGACAGAATAAAACTTAGCAACTCATTTTGCAATAACACTATATGATGACGTTCGAGTTTCCTAAAGAATTAAAGTTTTAATAATAAAGAATTCAATAACAAAAATGTATACATTGTCATTAAGTCAAATCCAGAACACATAGAAGTTAATTATTACTTTCCTGGTTAATTTGGCACATATTTCTATCTATATATACAAAACAAAGTCGGGTTTGTTACAACACTTATAATTCGAGAACTGCTGGACCGATTTTTATGATCTTTGTTTTGTTGGATTTGTCTTCACTCGAAATAGCAAAATAACTACTAAAACGTCGGAAAAATTCACGAGAAAAGAAATAGGAAAAAAACAGTATTCCATACTAAGCGTCAAAACGTACCTAGGGACGGACCTGAACGAAGCGAGGGTGAGGCGCTAGTTATTTAGTAAAACGAAGTCAACAAACAAGGAAATTAGAAAAATATTCTATTATTTGGTTACAATATATGTGTATATGTGGTATAAATGTCGCTACACGTGCAAGTGAATTCCAGCAACGAGTACGCGTCCGGCGGCGGGCCCTGCGCCGCGGACGCGCACGAGCACAGCAACGACGACACCAACGGGTTCGCCATCGTCGTCAACGGGCACTCGCTGGTGCACTGCCTGCATCCGCAGCTGGAGGAGAAGTTAGTATACACAATGTTTGACTGTTGGTGCTTGTGTGTGACTGTATGGCTTCAGATCATCATTTGTAGGTCCTGGGTTCGAGTCTCGGGTAGGACTGAGTAGAGTCATTGGGATATTCTGTAAGGAAATTCTCTGTAGTAGGGAGAAGTTGGGAATATAGTGGTGTTAAACTATCTGTGGAGACAGCACGTAAAGCATGCGTCCCTTTGAATTTAAAGAATAAAAGTTTGGATTGGATTTAAAGAAAAAAAAAACAGGAGGTTAATATCCAATAGTTATCATTCACTCTCAGTGCTTAGACTTAAAACTCTTTTTATATAGTGTCTTGTTGTCAGAATAATTGGGTTGTCTCAAACAGTATCCCAGAAATATAGCTGTAACAGTAAACTTTTGATTCATATTGGGACCATCGAGAGCTTCCGAGACCTAACAATTGAAACGGTCGATACTCATGACTCTCCATTACTCAGATGATTAATTTTTATCCGATTCAGCAATAATATTATGTTTTTAAGGTTTTTGGACGTGGTTCTTCAATGTCGGTCAGTAATATGCTGTAGAGTGACACCATTGCAAAAGGCAATGGTCGTGGAACTCATCAAGAAAAGCAGAAAAGCTGTCACGCTCGCGATAGGAGATGGTGCCAACGATGTTTCTATGATTAAAGGTATTATTATATATTTTATATTTTCTATTTTCTATTATTTCATGACAGTCTAGATATAACAAGGTTCGATGCGATCCAAATTATTACGCTTCCTTAACAGTACTTTGTGCTAGTTACAGTACAAAGTCGTGACTCGAAATTGCCAAGTACTTTTTTTGTTCTAAACATTGGGGTATAAAATTATAAATGACTTTCTATTAATGATTCCGCTACGCCCGCGCCGTTGGATATTTTAAATTATTTGTTTACGAATAAATTACGACTTACAACACTTAGAATTTACCTCACATTGACAGTCACTGTAGCACATAGGGAAAGATCATTTTCTAAACTAAAAATAATTAAAAAATATCTCAGATCAACATTGTTGCAAAGTATATTGACAAATATTTTATCGTTCATGAATATTGGACATGTAATCAAAATTGAAGTCAGTGACATCGTTAAAGATTTTGCTAATTCAAAACACGAAAAGAACTTTTTTGTAAATATATTTGTGTTGTATGAGAGTCCTGTAATGTTAATTACATTATTATTTTTAAATTAAATATTTTAGAAATAACTACAAAGTTGTGTTTTTTTTAATTCTTGTTACCCCTTTCTTCCTAAAAAAGACTTTTTACTCGTGTACCTACGGCTTCCTGACATCATTTAAAATTGCACCATTTGCACCCGAATTTCCATTCACTGGTGAAAATATAACTTTAGGTGATCCATTTTGACCGCGCGCCTGATAGAGGGCGCCAGAGTATTGATTACACACGGGCTCTACATGGGCTAGAAACTTCATAACAATACTCCTAAATTGCCTTATAAATTGACTAAAAATCTATACAAGAGACTAACTCCTTTAATTTTAACGGAAATGTGGTCGAATTCAAAAATTGTCGATAAATATGAAATATGGTATGTAGTAATATGCCGTGTGTGGTGTTTGTTGTCGTAGCCGCGCACATCGGCGTGGGCATATCCGGGCAGGAGGGCATGCAGGCGGTGCTGGCGTCGGATTACTCCATCGCGCAGTTCCGCTTCCTGCAGCGCCTGCTGCTCGTGCACGGCCGCTGGTCCTACTACCGCATGTGCAAGTTCCTCAGATATTTCTTCTACAAGAACTTCGCCTTTACCGTGTGCCACTTCTGGTTCGCGTTCTTCTGTGGATTCAGTGCGCAGGTCAGTGTGATATGTTATAAAATCTTCATACTTTTTCTATAAAAACTTCACCTTTACCATGTGCCACATCTGGTTTGCGTTCTTCTGTGGATTCAGCGCGCAAGTCGGTGTGATAATGTTACAATATCTTCGTACTTCTGTTTGTCCGCTTTTTGAAATCTAATCTTAATTTTTGTACTTCTCAGGCATTGGATTGAATATTATGTGATGCTCATTTTTTTGTATACACGAGTATGTATGTACATTTGTAAAGTTAGTCTTAACTATTTGACTTTCTATTAATATATTTCGTTCTTTGGTATTATCCATTCTAAAACTTTAATTCGTAGTGGAAAAACGGATATGACATAAGTACACGTGGCATTATGCTTAAATACGAGAGTATTATCGTTTGTTTGTCCTTCTTGAATAGTGTATTTGGCTTATTTTTATCCCTATGCATCAATTGTTTTTTTTCACAAATGATATATAAAATAATAATCATCTATACTAATATTATAAAAAGACAGAGTTTGTTTGTTTGAACGCGCTAATCTCGGGAACTACTAATCCGATTTGAAAAATACTTTTTGCATTCGATACCCCTTTTATTGAGTCTGGCCATAGGCTATACATAATATAAATATAATTATCTATTCCACACTAACTGTTAAAACGTACCTAGTTTAATCATAAAGGCCACAAACCCACAGACGGTGTTCGACGAGATGTTCATATCGGTGTACAACCTGTTCTACACGTCGCTGCCGGTGCTGGCGCTGGGCGTGTTCGAGCAGGACGTGTCGGACGCCACGTCGCTGCAGTTCCCCAAGCTGTACGCGCCGGGGCACACCAGCCAGCTGTTCAACAAGAAGGAGTTCATCAAGTCCACGCTGCACGGGTGCTTCACATCGCTCGTGCTGTTCCTCATTCCCTATGGTGATTGAGTACTGATATGTATATAATATGTTAATAAAAAGTTATATTATGGTAATTACGTACTGCAGGATATCATCCTTTCTTGGTTAACACTCCGACCACTCGCTCGCACTAAGCGCTATTCGTCATTTTCTATAAAGCGCACAGCCAAAAAGTGGAATGCCCTGCCTGCGTCTGTTTTCCGAGTGCATATAACCTGAACTATTTAAGGTGCGTGTTAGCAGGCTTCTCCTGGGCACACTCGCTGGATCGTAGACCTTATATATATATACTGACGAATGACTTGGTCTTCGGATCGAATGAAGCTTAGGGAAATTATAATAATGCTATGATATGATGTCCATTCTTTATCCTTTCACGGACTTGTTTTAAGACTTACTTATCACGAGATTTCAAAATCTATGTCTTGCAACGAGTAATAAACGTAATGGGTCTTTATTTTTAATTATTAATAAATGATTATATTATATTTTAAATTTTCATTTAAATATATTTTACATGGTGGCGATAATTTTACAGGTACTTACAAGGACGGCTTGGCGCCCGCTGGCAAGATATTGTCAGATCACATGTTGTTAGGCAGTGTCGTGGCCACTATACTGATCATCGACAATACTACACAGGTTCAGGACATTCTTTAATATTAAATGATCCCTTCAAATACCAAATATTAATTCAATACCGTAAGTAATCAACATTAAAATTTTCGGCATAAGGCAAGATAAAATAAAAAAAATGCATGGGTAATAAATATATTTTTCAAATACTGTGTACAATTCAAATCTAAATAGAATTATTAATATTTCTGTTCCAGATCGCACTCGATACGACGTACTGGACGGTATTCAACCACGTCACGATCTGGGGCTCCTTGGTGTCCTTCTTCGTGCTGGACTACTTCTACAACTACGTGATCGGCGGCCCCTACGTGGGCTCGCTCACCGTCGCGCTCACGCAGGCCACCTTCTGGTTCACTGCTGTACTTACTGTGAGATATGATATATTGTATTTTATTAACATCGTATACTAATAATTACCTATATTAATTTATTATATATTTAAAAGATGAGCTTAGGTTAAGAAATTGATGTCTACCGGTACAACCTGTTCAAAACGTTGATCGCAACTTTTTTTTTAAAGATTTATTTTTTAAAGGGAATAAACCTTTGCGGTATTGCCACATTTCGCCATTTTTGTTATTTTTTTAATGTGTAGCACATTATGATATATGTAGGTATATACGGACAAACAAGTTGAAATAGTGTTCAAATGTAAGCAGCAAATTAGAATTCAAAAACCCACAGCAAGAGGGAATATTATGAAATTAGCAGCTGTAAAGGGAATAAAGTGTGCGTTCAAAACAGTTGAAAAATTTAATATTTTGGGGTTACTTGAGTGGTTATTGAAACTATTTACGTAACCCAATGTAACTTAGTAAATATAACCTAAAAACCGTGATGTAATAAACGTACAGAATGGTTTATTTCTTGTCAACTTTTAATAATACTTTTGGCGCTCTTCAAAATTTTCTCACTTTCTACCGTGACGCCAACCTTATTTGAGATTTTTCAACGGACACTTTTTCATACACAGAGATGGTTCTCCTCTACCTTACCTCTATCTTCCATATGATACATACTATAAAAGTATCAACAACATAATGTCTGAAGCTGGTTTTCTTTTCACCGGTCACCGACGGTTAGCGCCGACTGTCAGTGTAAAAAGAAAACGAGCCTTCTAGCGTCATTACATTTCCGAGATATACGAAGGCAACGATCGCTATATGAAAACATTGACAATAATTAAAAATGAACTAAAAGCATGTTAATCTGTATTAGTTGTATTAAAGACATGGTTCCCTGTAAGGGATTTTTATTTCAAAATATCTCGTAAATTGGATGTGATTGCTGAAATTATTTCTTTGTTTAAATTTAACTCGATCCATTCATGCAAGTTTTATCGTGGGCCGTTACTTTGAAACAAAATTAAAATGCTAACGCCAACTTTAATATAAAATGTTGGAACCTTTGTTATTTATCCAGATGATAATCCTGATGGTGCCGGTGGTGGCGTGGCGACTGGCGTGCTCGCGGCGGCGGCCCACGCTGGCGGAGCGCCTGCGCGCGCGCACGCGCTGGCGCCAGCGCTCGGCCGGCGTGGACGCGCCGCGCACGCCGTCCGCCCGCCGCGCGCGCCGCTCCGTGCGCTCCGGCTACGCGTTCGCGCACCAGGAGGGCTTCGGCCGCCTCATCACCTCCGGCAAGATCATGCGCCGCATCCCGCACGCCGACGCCGCGCTCTCCGCGCTCGCCTCGCTACCCGGCAAGTTCCACCCGCGGACCTCCTCTCCGCCGCCCTCGCCGCACTCCGCCGCGCTCGCCTCGCTGCCCGGCAAGTTCCACCCGCGGACCGCCTCTCCGCCGCTCTCGCCGCACTCCGACCCGCCCTCCGCCTCCCCGCCGCCCTCGCCGCCCTCGCCGCCCTCGCCGCGCGCGCCCAAACAGGACCTCGACTCGGTGGACTTATGAGCCCCCGTGGCCGAGTGCGGACGTGCCCGTGCCGTGTCGGACTCCACCTAGAGACGAGTGTGTACAGTTGCAGTATCGAGAGTAATGTTTGTAAATAAAAAAAGTGGTTACAAACGACCCGTAATTTTTTATTAGACGGCATAATGTCGTCGAAACTCGTATTGTGATAACGTTGATAGATTTAAAAATTCGTATTATATTATTGCCTATATTAAATTATATTTGTTGATCGAGAGTATATATTGATAGATATTTATTATGATATGTACTAAGATTACTCTTTTATATTGGAAAAGCGTAGTTATCTGATGTTCCTTTGTATGTGTAGGCGACGTAGTTCCGTTTACCACGAGGATGGCCCATCGATTAGGTTCTTTTAGTTAACGTCGACGTGTCGTTAAACGATATCGGCAGATGTTATGTAATTGTTACTGATAGTGACCTCTCATTTGTTCTGACAAACACTTAAAATTGATTCCTTTCAAATATTTGGTTATGAATGTGTTTGTTTGATTTGTTACTTCACGTACGAAATAAATTCATACTGATTGAAATGAGGATAAGATAAGTATCTCATTCTGTACCTTATAATTATTACGCTCGAGATTCCGATGAGGTTGCACTTGATGAGCAAACCCTCAAGCTCGTTTTAATCAATATGAATAACTTAAATTGCGAAAGTTTAAAATGTACAATTACAAATGTTTTTTATATGCTTTTTAATTGTCGTCTGTATCAGAGACCTTAGTGAAATGTGCATTTAAAGTTGTCAATATAGTGCACAGTTAAAATATATACAAAATAAAATTGATTTTATATACTTTGCTATAACTTATAATATGTGAATTGTTTTTTTTTTATTCAATCATATTTCATTACATTAAAAACTGCCCAATCAGTGTTTTAGATATTGACAGCGTTTTTTTATTTCTTAACATAACATATTTATATATTAGTGTGTTCAGTATATAAAACAAATTTTGTTATATTTTAACTGTCGATACTATGTTTGCTTTATCATTTTTGTGGTATCAATTTTTTAATAAAAAATTACTCTCTTCAAATTCTTTTCATTTCATTGATTTTTTAAATCCTCTAAGCTGAGACGAGTCATAGGTAGGTGTACAGTAAATCATTTATTTTAATACAATTGCCTTTCTGGGGTAGATAGATGACAGTGACTCAACAAAGGATGAGACGAATGTTACTCCTATAACTTTCGATTCCCTCTTTATCAAGTCTTTTTATTATTAAATTTAACTACGGCGAGTACAAAAAACGTTTTAGTTTAGAACATTTATTTTAACATATATCAATATAAATTGACATAATAATATAAGTTAAAATCGTGTACGATATAATAATATCAAAAAGTCGTAAATATCAGTATAATTAAATACGTTCCACTCATTTTACCTTTTTATTTTATATAGAAATTGAAGAATAGATATGCCAGTTTATTTTAATATCATTAATAAAGAACGCTAAAGCGTATTTTTTAATTATACAATTACTAGCAGAACCCGCGACTTCGCTCGCGCTAATACTACAAAAAAAACTCAAAAATGGTGTTTCATACAAACTTTCATCCGCTATTTTACGTCCTTATGGGATGAATTTCGAAAAATCCTAAAACACGAATTTAATAAATTGTATTGAAGAGTATTTGTACCAAGTTTCAAGTAATTCTGATCATAAATATTTTTTTGGATTGTATTATAAATTGTTTTCCCGTGGGAAAGAGACTTTCCAGCCCTCTTAACTATCTTCACAAAAAAAATCTCGCCAATCCGCTGAGCCGTTTCGACGTGAAAGAAAGACAAACAAACAAACACACTTTCACATTTATTATATTAGTATGGATGCTGTATTTTTAAAAATATACGAAACATTAGCAGAGGTAATTTAAGATATTTTGAAATAATAGAGAAATCAGTTTGAACAATATTATATCATGAAAGTATAGGAATTATTTAAGAGACATTCCATTCCACTTTGTTTTGCATTTCAAGCAAATAAACAATTCCCAAAATGCATTTTGCCTGTAACGTGTTTAATATTATTAAAGACTAGCATTGCCCGCGGCTCCGCCCGCGTTCAGATGACCAAAAACCAAATTCTTAGGTTTTACTTAGTATACTCTTACAATGCACTTTTTTGTATTTTTCCTCAGAAATGAGATATTTTCCCGCGGTAAAAAGTATTCTATATGTTGATCTGGATAACCAGCTATCATTATACCAAATTTCATCAAAATCCCTCCAGTGGTTTTTTCGTGATGCGTTAACAGACAACTGACAGACAGACAAAAATTCTTAAAACTATATATTCGGCCTCTGTATCGATAATAATAATTACTTTGAAATTTGAATCCGCCAGGTTCGCTTTTTAATACGGCAGTACAACTTATTGCTCTTGCCAAGTCGTTATTAAATTAAAAATATTGACAGACGTCAATTGTCAATTCATTGACAAATTTGAACTTCACTTTCAAGTTTCACGTCGAATTTAATTTTTTTAAGGTTATATTGTATTTTGTTAGTTTTTAATATGCTTATGCCATTTCAAATAGTTCCTTGGTATAATATTGAAGAGTGGTATGAGGTTTATAATGTACTGTATGGGCCAAACAGTTCACTAGCAACTAAACAAAAAGGTCTGGACCATCTTTTGATTTGGAAAGCTAGATGTCCGACTTTACCTTCCGCTATTGAATCTACTCTCACATTACTAGAAGTACATTTACAAGATGAAAATAAATGTAATCAAAAATGTAGTGATTACATAATGCGCTTAGCATATTCCTCTAGTCTAATGCGCTTTGTAAATCATATGGTTGACTCTGAAACTTCAAAAGGCCTAAATTTTTTTCGTGCTGCTAAGAATATTGGAATACCAGATTGGATCATAGAATTACGTCATGATACAGCTCATAGTGAAAAACTCCCAGCTATTGAACAATTAAGAGATGCATGTTTAATTAGCTTAGAATGGCTACAAAAAAATTATTGGGATAAACATAAACAATGTATAGAGAACTTTACTATAGAAAAAATACAAGATGGGGAATTGGAAAACAAAATTGAAGCCATTATAAATTTTTGTCTTTCACTGAGTATTTGTTCCCATGTTCGTTGTAAAATAAACAAAATTACTGATATTAAAGATATAACAATGAGAGACTCTTTAGTAAATGATTCAAAAGATTTATTGGGTAATTGTGTCGATTTCAGTAATCTAGAATCAATAACTATACAAACACTTATCGATGCAATGAATATTAAGGCTAAAAGATTGTTCAACACTGAGATAGTTTCCCAATGTGTGAATAAAGTATTAATATATGAAGATTCTCCATTTTTATCTTTAGAAGTACATCATTTATTCGACTATTACAATTTTGAATTTACTAAATCTTTAAGTAAACAATATGTACAATGTTTTGAAAGATTATTGGAATTTCTTCATACAAATGAACTACTACAAGATTTCGTTTTGGAATTAATTAAATTTACTCAAGATGAAAAAAATTGTAATAGAAAAAGAAAGCTTGCAGCAAGATGGGTATCAACAATTTTGCAAGCTTGGCGAAGAAATCAACAATTTATGGAAAGACTAAAAAAGTAAGTTTAATTGAAGAGTTTATTTCCAATGATTTTATTTGCTTTTAAAAAGCATGTAATCATTCAAAAATATGTATATGCTTTGTATCAATGAATTATAATTTCAACTTTTTTTATTATTGTTTTTGTTTTGATAAATGGCAAAAATATAACAAAAAAAGATACTCTTAAGGAAATTCTATCTAATAACATTGGGGATAGTAGTTATTATAATATACTTAAAATGAATTAAGTCTTTCCTATGTTGTAAGAAAATAAATCATAAATCCAAATTAAGAGATTTTAAAGATGGGTAGTTTAGAAGAGGTTTTAAATGCTTTTTGTCTTTGGCCAAAGGTCTAAAATACATTGCAATAGGCTTTTTTGGTCATAATATAGATCTAAAATAGTTGTTCAACAATTAAAAATTACAACATTCAAGTCTCAGTCATAGGAATATTTTATAACACTTATTTTTGATTTCAGGACAGAAACTAAGGATGTTATATTAAAAAATAAAAACAAAATTAAATCCTTATATTTTCATTGGTATCCAAATGAAAAAGAAAATTCATTATTTTTGGATTTACGTAAGACTGTACCTAAAGACATGACAAACATTACCTTTATTCAACCAATAATATCAGCATATAATAGCAATCTAACATACTTCATCAAGGATCTACTACACTTAGTGAGACCACGTTTACCTGGAATAGTTATAGAGAAAATATGTAATCTTGCAAAGGTTGTTGCATGTCCAGAAAAATTTCCAGTTACTTCATCAAGGATATACACAGTTGATGATCTGAAGTCTATAGATCCCATTTCATCCTCTGACAGCGATACTATAGATGCTAGTAAGAATAATGCCAATGAAGAATGTAAAGAAAGATTTGGAATTTGGCAAGTTGCTTCAAATAACTTTGATTGGTCTTTATGTCCTCTAGGACAACTACCATGGCAACTGCCACATACAGAGCCCATGGAAACTTAAGTTCAATAAAAAGTCAACATTATCCACAGCAATTGTTTATTTTTTATCATAATTGGTATTTTAATAATTTGGTTACATTCCATTAAAATCATTATATTGACACATTATAGGACCCTTAAAACAAAAGATTAATATAAATATCAGTATATATTACAAGTCATTTATTTGAATAGGATAATAATGGAAGAGAATTTAGCAATCATCGCAGGAAAATTATATATGTATAAGAAAACAGCATTGGTCCTTAGAAATAAACAAGTATGCAAATTTGGAATTTATAATACAACATGGCTACTTTTTTGTTAAAAACATAAAAAAAATTAAATATCAAATTAATATCATATCAAAAATAAAATTACTGTAAGAAAGTTATATTTGTAATTTGACACAAAAGAAAATCGAATTTTAATTCAATTTTATTAACTTATATGTTTAGAACAATCATATACAAAATGACATTTTCAAAGCTAAAACTGGTTAAACCAAGTATTCAGGCACCAGGTCGAAATTCAAACACCATGAATGATAAAATAAGACATATCCTAAACTTTAATAAACTTAAATGATTCATTTGTATATGTATAATATAGCAGTAACTAAATTGTTAGACTAAGAATTATTTACATAAACTTTACAAGGAAATTTAGTATTATCTACATGGACTTGTAATTTCTTATTCTAAAACGAAGCCACGACGCACATTTATCAAAAACCTACGACATACACTAGTAATAAGCAATTCGTATTATAATATGGATTCAGAGTAAAAACATTTCAAAGGTATATTCTATATAAAATATTGTTTTTTTTTGAGATTTTAGCAGTATGTGGCTAATGAATACTTTACTCTAAAAAATCTGTAATATACATATAAGATAGTTAACATTTAGTAAAGACAACAATATCTAAACACTTAGACATGAACCGCTGCTTGCTAAAAGCAAATTAGTAGAAGGCACAGAAAGTACACCAGATTACTGCGACACAACCCCTAATAAAAGATTTTGATTGAATACACAATAAACAATTTGATCGGCACCTGAGCACGTGATTATACAATAAGTAGCATTAGTTATCATTTACGTTTGGGTATCCGACCGGAGACCGGACCACTGAGATTCAAACGAAATAAATAGTTGGCAAGTTGCAATTATCAAGCCTTCACTTAACTTAGTATAATTTTTAATACAAACAAATCAACAGGCATTCGTTGTCTGAATAGATAGTATAACTAATAAAAACCAGATAAAACGTTTGTGACTTAACAATAAATTCAATAGCTTAACAATAGACAGTCTTTTAGATTATGTAATGAATAAAATACAAGCAAGGTACAATCGATAACACTAACAGATATAACATACCACGCGCGAAACAATTAAATGTTTCTAACATTTAATCATATAAATGAACTGTATATAAATACACTAAGCTTTACGAAATATTTATTGTTGTTTGTAAAAATAGTGTCTTTATTTAATCTCATATCATTCATTGCTGTGGTAAAATAATCACAACTTTAAAATCTCGGTTGTAACGTAAGTTATGGCCGCCGCTGTTGAGATTAAATCAATGTTCTTAGCTGGTATTGCTATTTTTATTTATCACAATATCATTCATTTTTTGAGAAATATTAAATATCCATAATTAAAACTTTTATCAGATTTTCCCGCCTTACAATAATTGTTAAAATTTCTTGATCTAAATAAAAATCTTTTCACTAAGCTCTTATTTAAAATCTTATAATTAATTTTAATATTTGTACAGAATACGTTTCTTTTTTGCCTGTTACTTTTTTAAACTTAATACATTTGTTTTTATCTTAAGGAAGTATATAAAGATATAGTTTATTTTTATCACTGTCATATTTAAAATGTTTTAATTTTTATTATTTTAACAATGTATGACCGTAATTCAATAGTTTTTTTTTTAATATGGCATCACTGAACAACAAGAATATGTCCTGTAAATTTATGTGATGTTAAAAGATACATTTTTATCTAAAGTTTTACGGTTTGCTTTGATAAAATAAGTGCAAAACTTTGAAAACATTAGGCGTTAAAAATACAAATTGAATTAAAGCAAAAACACAAAAAAATAATTACTGAAACTCTTCCTAATAAGAAATTTAAGCTACAAAGCTATGCATAAAAGAAATAGTAATTATTTTATAAGACAAAAATCCACCATTTTATATTATTTTAAAGAATATTTTCACTAAAGCCAAAGTTGTAATGTAAATCTTAAACAAAACAATTACCATTGTAATTATTATTTCTCCCATTTGCATTAAACCTTGCACTTTTGTAAGTATTACATTAACATGACATCTACTTTTAGGCAAATTTATATTAAAGTTAAGTTGTGTTTAATTAAGCTACTACAATATGTGACAATAATTTTGAAGGATAAAAACAATGTAAATAACAAAAAAAGAAAAATAATATAAGAAGTACTTTAAAAAAAAAATTAGGCCAAAAAACCATTAACACATTTTTCGCAGCGATACTCTGTGTTATTAAACGTAAGACGATTTTACTACACATCACTTATCTTTTATTATTTTCTTAATATACAATCTAGTTTGTTATCGCAATGAATGCAAACCATTTTAACATTCACAACATATAAAGGCAAGTTAATTATATGTTACAGTTTAACACATATTATTGCATATTTTAATCTTGTTTATAATCAATCATGTCCTCGTTGGAATAAATTTTTGTATGTAAAATGTCTATAAAGTCCAAAAGTAGGTGAAATTTATTTATTTTCACGTCTTAATATAGCTCAAGGGATTCTAAACTGAACGGTTATGATCTTGCATGGTCCATAACATTCAAATCAGCAATAACACTTGATGATTTCACCTAGTATGTATATTTTTAATAAATTTTCGTCGTAAACCGTAAATCTCTAGTTTTTGCTACATAATATGTACATTGGCACTATAAGCCTCGAGACTACAACAGGTCACAAGATATAAGTTAATTTGAACAAATCTCAAAAAGCTCCAATAATATCAGTACAGGCTTTCAGAAAATATAAATATGTAATGAATTGTGGTTCACCACCTACATAGACACCATGTTTTATAGACCTTTAGAAAGATGTCATCAGTATTCTAAGAACTTTAAACTTTTAAATTTGTTGGATAACCAACATATTAAAAATACATTATTTGTATTTTGAGAGAAAAAAATCGAGATTGTAAGTTTTAATACAATTTTTACGCATTCCTTCACCTAATTTCAAGTTCTCATTAACTCAATTATAAGTCTACGTAGGGTGTATAAGACGTCGTATTACTTACTATTCCGCTCACCAAGTAATATACATACATACTTAAAAACATAAAAAGCAAAACTACAATTTTGCATACATATTGCATTTATGTTTTTAAGTATATATGTGTGTATGTATATAGATAGACACATATATAATCGTAACACTTAAAACTTGATTCATTGAAAATCAAAGTAATCATTGTTTGTGTATATTTTGGATATAGTTATAGTAACTCATATCCACATATCCACTATATATTACGAGGTGAGCATTACAGCATATACTATTTTCATTGTAGCATGGTTTGGGTGACTCCTGTCAGTCAATGCTGACAGTTATTACTTAGTTGTAAAATGTCAAAGAAAAAAATATTTAATTTTATCGTTAATACCAAACTCATGTTTTAAACTTTTAACTCTCGAAATCCCTTATGTCATGTAGAACACTGGTACGTTATTTGTTTTTTGTTGTTAAATAACAATTTCAAATTTAATTAACGTACAAAAAATAATTCCATATAATGAATATCTACTTTTCATCGTAGCGATATCTCCCATCACTAAGACGTTACATGCATAGCAAATCGCATGGTTTTTTTATACATATTTTGAATATATTAAAAAATAGATACATATTGTAGATAAATATCTTTTATTTACTACATTTATCAATGACTTATTTCCTTACGCTTATAATATATAAGTTGTAAAACCATGTAAATTATTGGATCGTTCATAGTAAAAGGAACGTTGTTTTCTAATGTCACCCGCACTATGCTATAACGAAAACAGTTTAGAGGAGAGCTATATATAGGAGGGCGGTTACACCATGATGTTGTAAACTGTATAACTCATATCCATACATTTATACATGTTCCGAGGTGAGCGTTCCAGGGTAGGGTTACACCATGATGGGGTCGTCCGAGGACAGCTGGCGGTGCAGCAGGCGCTGGGAGCGCAGGGCGCCGGCGCTTAGGTCATCTGTGCTGCCGAACTCGCCGTCGTGGTCTGTGGTGGATAGCAAATCGTCGTCTGATGTCGCCCTGAATGTTTAAATATGTTGTAGGGGGAGCTTTATGTTGGAACTAATATATAGGACTATAAGTCTCTTCTGTTTGGATGTGACGCGATAAAAAGTAGCCTATGTCACGTATCGCGTCTACCTTTAGTCGTCAACCCATTGTTACGTGAAAATAAAGAACAAACAAACAAACTTTGTTAATTATATTAGACAAACTTTTTAATTCATAAATATCCCAAATCAATATTAAAAACTTTCTTATTATTGACCAAACATTTCTTTCAGTCAATAAGTGTATGTAATTCAAATGAGAAGACTATAAAGTATTTTGGAGCTGATTTGTTGGTGAAGCAAAGAGGTGGATAGTGCAACTCTTCAGTGGCTACTAGTACAGCCCTCGAATTAAGACTCATATGAGTCCTTCATATTCACCCATACATTGCAATTCGTCAAAAGCAGCTTCAAAAGAAATAAACTACAATAATGATTTAATGATGATACAATGCAGTGGTAGCCCAGTGGTAACGCGCTCGCTTGGGAAACCGAGTGAAACGAGTTCAAATCCCGGGTCTCGCACCTCTGATATTTTCATGTGCGAATCGTTTCCAACATGATTACCACCTGTCTTACGGTGAAGGAAAACATCGTGAGCAAACCTGCATATCTGAGAGGACTTAGCAAGTTTTCAAAAGATATGTGAAGTTCGCCAACCCGCTCTTGGCTAGCGTGGTGGACTATGGCCAGTTTCCCTTGTACTGAAGGGAAGCCTGTGCCCAGCAGTGGGACGTAATGATTACCTCATAAGCGAAGGCAAGTGCAGCGTGAGGTTGGCCTTCTCCTTCTCTATCTCGTGTATGTGCCCCTCCAGTATCTGCTCCTCGGAGCGCGGCGCGAGCGCGCGCGCGCGGATGTTGGACAGGCGCTTGGACGCGGTCTCGGACGCGCGCTCCAGCGTCGCGATGTCGGCCAGCGTGCCGCGCGTCTGTTGGTTCAACGAGTGTTATATAGTATATATAATAGTTTAAGTTCCCGATGATCTATATTTTTTTCATGGTAAGTAATATTGGTATAAAATGTTTAAATGCTGATATTTAAACGAATGACATACACAAATTTATCAATTAATTTCGCAAAACGAGGTTATGTAGGCGCGGTATTGACCCATTCGTTATCATTTTCATTATTATATGCTTTTGTGCGGTCGAAATTGTATCTGCTTCTAATCTGTACTTACAATTTATGTCAACTATTATATTGCTAGCGATTTACCCTCGCTCTGTCCAAGTCCCTAGGTGCTTAACAGTGGCCTGCGTAGTATTTCTCTGTCCTCAATTTCACCTAAAGCCGTTCAACCGTTTAAACGTCAAGGAGTAACAAATACTGTATGTATTATCATACAAACTTCCGCAGCTATAATAATGAACTATATATACATCAGACAACACTCACGTTGCTCATCTTATCCATAAGTATGGCCTCGAGGCAGGCGGTCTGGCGCGCGATGTCGTGCAGCGAGTCCTGCGCCGGCTGCACCTTGTGCGTGCGCAGGATGCACGGCGCGAACACTATCGCGAGCGCGTTCGGGCCCATTCTGGAATGATAAGTAGATATAATATCTTCTTTCTCATCAATTTTCAGTTATGGCGATCACCAAATTTTGGTTTACTTGACCAAAGCTCATTAGCATAAGTGCACAGTATACTAATTAATACAGTCGTCTAATGAGCGCTTCCAGATAACGATACCTATACCAACTGTCACATATTTGTATGACAGCTGGGAAACGGCAATAGGGTCGACGCGTATAGTTATAACTTGCTACGAGATAGCACTGTAATGCTTAAAATCCGAAACCATTTGCCATGAAAATTAATATTTTTTTATAAACCAATATAAATTGCAATTCACAGCATTTTCGTAAAAATCAATGAGCGACTATATGGACGTTTATACTGTGATAAAATTCGTTGTCAGGTCGACAACAAATCGACGCAAAGAGGTTAAAGCGCAAGAGCAATAAGCACTGGTATTAAGAATTTCTTATTCATTAAAGCCCGATATATCTTTTTGCAAATATATTATAAGCTAACCACGAGATATAGGAAGCAAGTAATGCTAAACACAACGGCCTTCACTATGTTACCCTGTGTTGAGTGCATCGATCAAAAAAGTACTAGATACACAATCCCACGCAAGTTTTCTTAAAACTGTCGCCAATTGTATTTTGTGAATATTAGAAGAAAACAATGTAAATTGAACCTTAAATGCAATGCTTTAAGTTGTTTTCACAAAAAATTACATTAATAGCACTCTCATTAGGCGAGGACTTTTGTCACTGATTGTGTATCTAGTACTTTTTTGATCGATGAAATTGAATATTAAATGCAATGCTTTAAGTTGTTTTCACAAAACTTTTGTCACTGATTGTGTATCTAGTACTTTTTTGATCGATGTTTTGCTGTTAACTAAATATGCACAGGGCACTTAGATAACATTTTTCCCAAAATAAATAGATGAAATCATTAAATACGTCATCAACATTGATTCAAAGGTTTTTGACTGTTTCATTCAAGCAAAATAAGAACATTTGTCCTGCTGTAACGCTGATCTCACAAAACACGACAGACAATAAAGGAATTTGATTAAATCTTACATTTCATCTGTGGCACGAGAACCTAAAGTAAACAGCGATAAATATTTTTATTGCCACTATATTTGTCTCAAAGGTTGGTTGGATACGCGGCGTATACATCTGGCGTAGATAAAGTTGCTCACTATTAGACAGAGGTTGTCAAAAAATGTATATATACACAGTTTTACGATAAAACATTTTAATGTTACGTTACAACATAAGCTAAGAATCAGAAAATAAATAAATCAGAATATACACCTGTCACTGACATATTCTATTCATTTATTTTTGCCACTGATGTTCAATCAATACTTTTTTTTTCAATGGAAATTAAACCACTATTTGTTTTTGATATTTTAAAATCACAATCTCCAAATATCGTCAGAAATAACCTTATGGTATCGATAACTTGTCAATATTTACCTGTTATGATTTTCTCCTAACGCTACTCTTGCAAGATGAAATATCAGTCTTTCCACCAAATCATAATTCGGTTTAGGTAATTTTTTCAAAATTGTGAAAATACTAGATACTCGTTCCTGAAAATAAATGTGTATTATTAATAATAAATTAAAAAATTGATTTTTTTTTTGGTAAAAGGGGCCAATGAGCAAACGATTCACCTGATGGTAAGTGTCTATCGTCCCTCAGGGACATCTGCAACATAAGAGGAATTGCAAATAAGTTGCCAGCATTTAATCTCCCTTAAAGGATCCCTTCCCGTTACTTCTCCCTAAAAGTCCCTTAAAGGGGCCTGAAGATACGACTCTTGAAGAGTCTCATATTATAACTCTTAGGGAAAACGTATTTTATATTATTAAATTAGATATTAACTATTAAAATAAAATGCTAAATATCCTGTTGTATATCAAAAAAATATTGCCATATACTTTTCTCCTGGCCGATTCCGGCTACGGCGGCCAATCTCGTTGAGACTAGCCAACTGCGTAGGAGATATTATAGTGCACAAGTGTACGCGCAGACACAACGTGCACTCTCTGTTCCTGTCACTCTCATATATCCGGTGGGACGACACGACACACGACCGGTGAGAGTGTCGGCGCAGGATCGACTGCTATCCGTGCTCTCCGAGGCACGGGGGTGAATCGTCGCCAACTTCCCAACTCTGGACTGTTACTGAGACTTACTATACAGAAAGACTCAATAACAAAACTTGGCCCGACCCGGGACCTCCGAGTGTGCAGCCGTACATGCTAGCCACTACACCACCGAGGCAGTTATATTAGGTAGAGGCAGTACAGTGCAGTTTCCAAAAATGTTTAGTGATAACACTAGTTTGGTTATAGTTTAATTTAACTGTCTCGGTGGCCTAGTGGCTAGCAAGGAGCAAGTATGGCTGCAAATCCTGAAGACCTAGATTCGAGTCCCCGCTTGGTCCAAGTTCAATTGTTGAATTTTTGTGTAAAAAAATTTCAGTAACAGCCAAAATCTGGGAAGTTGGCGGTGTTTCACACCGTGCCTTGGAGAGGACTTAAATCCGTCGATCCTGCGTATGATCTCTCATTGGGAATGTATTACAAGTAGCCAGTACCTGGGGGTCAGTAATCTCAGCGGCAAGTATGAAGTCGTCGTACAGGTCGAAGGTGAGCAGCGGCTCGGGCAGCTCGCGGAAGAACATCTTGAGCACGGAGGCGCGCACGTGCACCGCGTACGTGTCCAGGCGGTCGATGCCCTCGTCGGGCCGCTCGTCCAGCAGCCGCCGCAGCTCGCGCACCTGACGCCGAATTAGAATGGATGTTACTTATAATTCATTAAGCGATTTTAAAAAGAGAACAGTTATGACTTATGAGATTTTGTGAGTATATGCTTTTTTTTACATATTTTGCATTTGTACGTTAGTTGCATATCTTTACCAAACGTTTATAAATATTTTTAAGATTAAGCAATAAAAGCGCGTAGAACTGAAGTGAAATAGAAGTAACGGTTATCTACAGATTTACTTAATTCACGAGATTTATTCAGAGATAACAGCTGAGCAGATTTGGAAATGAAATATTTTTTTTTTATTTTCGTATTTAATTGTCCAAATTAGAATCTGAAGGATACTGGAAAATATCTACAGGATTCTTGTATAAACTTAAATATCATAATTTTTTTATCATCTGTCGGGTCAGATAGGGTATAATAAAAATAATTGAAATCCAATGTGCGATATTGACAAAAATTCTAGAAAAACAAGAGATTTCCTTTAGGAAATTACTAGGTGCAATTAATAGGTGCTTACACCTCTTATAAAAGTACTTTAAGCGAATATTCCATAATAGATAATAAATAGCTTTTTCTCAAGTCCCATAACACTTATGTTTCTATTTATTTATATATGTACTTTAAAAACAACATATCTTATATATTTATACGTATAAATAATTTGAATCTCGGAAACGGCTCCAACGATTTTCATGAAATTTAGCACGTAGGAGGTTTCGGGGGCGATAAATCGATCTAGATTAGTCTTATTTCTGGGAAAACGCGAGTTTTCGAATTTTCATGCGATTTTCTTTTGCATTTTTACAATTTTTGCATTGTCACTTCTGGTGGGTGGGCGGCGCCACTGTGCAACTGTCAACATCGTGTCCGTATTTACATCAAGTTTAAAAATATTTAAGTGGAAATAATCTAAAGAAAAATAGAATACATTTTTACAAATAAATCGATAAAACTTATGGGCAATATGTAAACATCACCAAGTCTTGATGTGTTGAAGAACAAATGAGCTTTTAAAAATTCACCTACCAAACAAATACAAAAGTGACAAACATAACTTAAAGATACTATCAGTGCAAAACCATCTTTTCTGTGTGATGACAATAAAACAAAATAATTTGTGAAGTGAAAGCGTCAAATATTAAAAACATAAGTTTATAACCTCAAAAAACTAATACTCGGTATAAAATTGCAATTCAACTAGGTGTAATTGGTGCTCTTTTTCAATCAGCTTTTCTACTTCCAACTTCACACACATAAGATGGAGGACATAAAAAAGTTGCTAATAAACATGCAACAAGAAATAAGACAGCAGAAAACAGAACTGTTAGAAATGAAAGAAGCCATTAAAAATAAATCAACAATAATGATTGAAACACTTAGAAATAAAAAAATTGAAGTTCTTGAGAAAAAATCCAGGAACAAAGTACCTCAATAAATAATTTAGAAAGACATATTAGGCGCAAGAACTTGGTTATGTTCAGAGTAGAATAAGGTGAAAAATCCTATCATAGAACTAGAGGAAAAAATAGTCTTAAACAAACGCAAGGAGTTACAAGCCCAACTGAAGATAAAGAAAAAGACCTAGGCAAAATGGCTTTCTTTAAATATGACAAACTAATTATTGTGGATAATAATAAGAACGCTTCTCGCCAATACTCAAATAAAAGAAGTCTGCCTGTATCTCCAGAAAACGCCTTACCTCAATTATAAACAAAAACTAACAAAATAAAAAACATACAAAGAAAACCATACCTGGTAATATTAAAGACTTCATATTACAAAAAACCAAAATTAACTTTCAACCACACAAATGATAACCAGGAACAACTAAAATCAACACTGCAAGATACAGTTTATTAAAACACAGTAGGAAACCTCCTCATCTTTATCCCCCAGTACGGGCCGGTCACTGTGGGGGAGTTCGACCATAACCCTCCAAAGAAAAAACAGACATACAATGAACAAAGGTATACATATCTTCACCAGAAAAACTTCTAGAATTAAAAGCAGTATTTCCTACAACAAATCAAATGAACACAAAGATAAAATTATAAACTTGATAGGCATATCAGAAACAAATTATATATTGGAAACAAAATTTGAAAAGAAACCCTTTGCAATCATACAAGCATAATCTCCAACGGAGAGCTCTATGCAGGACTACTTTGGAGGAGGCTTTTAACCGAGAGGGGTCTATACATGAAAAAGACATTTACTAAATAAATACATTTAAATATGCAAATTAAATACCTAATTTATAACTATTGTCAGAATTAATGTATGGAAAGAAATTTTATTTATATGTATTATTGTGAAATGTTTTAGTATTTACTCGATTGAATTATTTAATTTACTGTCATTGTTATTTATTTGTTAATGACAATTTATATATATACCAATACAATTTCAAATAAAATTAAAGATTTTTAAAATAATTTAATTCCAGATTACAAAATTATTAGTTCAAAAATTATAAGTTAATAAATAGTCATTAAATTATATAATTTTATATTTCAGCAATGTGATATAGACATTTTTTCTGATACTTTAAATTTATTTAAAAAGAAAGTGTATTTAAATATTCAGATTAGTTTTTATTTCTTCTTTTGTTTATTGTACAACTAAAATGGCTCCTTATATACTCTTAACCAAATAAAATTTTAATGGAATACTTTTATAAAAAGCTGTGCATACTTTTAAATTAAATTTATATACAAATAGGTAAAATTATAATGTAAAATAAATGTTTTTATGTAAATTCAGTTAGTAAGCCTTTATAATAAATAAATGAATAAATAAATAGAGCTTTATTATTATTATGATTCCTTTTTCATTATTTCAATAAATTAATAATTAATAATTCCATGCAAAATATTGTTCGTTAATTTCGCATGCTCAGATATAAGCATCATGGTCAAGCGGCCAATGCGCAAATTTAACAACCACAGGTGTCTGGGTTCGTATCCCAGTCGGACACAAAGTTTTTAATTTTGTTTTTTTCGTAGTTATTCAAATTCTTAGTTTGTTTTTTTTAATGTTTTTTTTGGCCAAACACTACACAGCCGAGCAAGGCTCGGTCGCCCAGGTACTTTCATAATAATACAAAGTAAACACACCTTAGAACTAAGTCCACTCTTCCTGTATAACCCTTCAACGTACAACCCAGTCATTTCTATAGTAGTAATGAGCCTGTCCACCACAAAAGGAATGTTACCCTCTCCAGTGGGCAGCTCACTTATTGGAACACCAAACACCTGAAATGTAATACATATTATATTGTATAGGTTTATCAAATTCTTTCTAAAATTGAAAAATGTGAAAAACACTATTGCCTTTAAATATTTTTTCGAAATTTTTCACACCTAGCTGATCACCCGAGAGAAGCGAGTGTACTTACTCGTTTCTCTACTAAAGATATAACTATTTATTTCATTGTTATTATATAACGTAATTAAAAAAAATATATAGATGGTACATTTTATTTAAATATTCAATGTTCTTGGCATAAATAATATTGTATTATATACTGGCTAGTGTGAATATAAACGACTAAATGCTGAGACGGAGAATAATAAAAAAGATGCCATATCTGAGAACATACTTTATCTGTACGATTTATTCATAGTACAAATGCATACCTTGCCCCGCTTGAGCACGCCAAACTGCTCGCGGCCGCCCGCGTCCACCGCGCCCACTATGGCGGCCGACGGCGCACCAGACTCCGCTCGGCATTGCGTCGATACCTGCGTTAAAATTATTAATAAATAATTAAATTATTAATGCGTAAATTTGTATGTGTGTGTATATTTGTTACTCCATTACGAACGGTTGGACAGATTTGGATGAAAATCAGTTTACAGATAAAGCTGCTGTGATGCACCTAGGGACGCGCCAGGGCAAAGCTAGTTAACGTCATATTTATTAAAAAAATATCATACTAATCAATTTGATTATCAATAATAATCCTTAATCTTGATTAAAATGAATATTATGTAAGTATAATACGATAATAACAGCATTACCTTCATGTAGCACTTCTTGTGCGAGGCGAGCTTGCATGTCTGGCATATGAGCGAGCGCTCTATGGGCCACATGAAGAAGGTCTTGCATATTTCGCACTCGGTGGGTATGTTGATCATGGACAGTATGAACGTGTGCCCCTTGTACTGGATCGGGTCGTCCACCTGGAAGCGGAGTGACAACTGACCAAACGAATAAGTCTTGCATGCACTAATTTACTGTGTTATTGTTTAATTAGTTAAAACATAGAGTACAGAAGGAACACATTAAATATAATAAATTTTAGTATATATAATAATAATAAAATATATAAGTATTTAATATACACAAAATAATCACATATATTATTATAGTTTTAGCAACTATTTACCCTTTAATAATAAACCACAAAACCAATATATAAAAAATAGAAAAAATGTGAAGTGCTAGCATTATGTTAATGTGCATATGATACTCACTTTTCTTTTCTTATCTTTTTTTCGTTTCGTCCTAGCTTTATCAGTTTCATGCTGACTCATGAACTCGTCCATGAACCCTCTGAAGGCATTAACCCCCATCGTAATGGAAAGGGTCGAGCCCTCTCGCGCACATACCGTCTCCATCACGTGAAGGAAGTTGCCTATAAGGTCCTTGTACTTGAGGGCTGAGCCGCGGGTCTCCACTACACTGTACGTCGCTACGAGGTTGTCTTTGAACTCTTTTAGTGCATGTTTGAATACCCTGTCCACCTGTCAAAATTTATTTGTTAATATGCAAAATATAATACACTAGATTAGCACAAACAGATCTATCCCACGAGAACCGTTCATTTTTCCGAGATAAAAAGTAACTTTGATCGGTAATATAAGATATCAGCACGTTAGATTTTACTGAATTAGGTGCATAAATTGTTGTGTACTAAAGCTGTATAAGTTAACTATATATATATATATATATATATATATATATATAAAGTTACGAGAACTCTTAGAACTCTTTAATTTTCCGGGATAAAAAGTATCTAAAATATAGAACGGGGATATAAGGTACCACCATGCAAAATTTCATTTAAATCGGTCCAACAGTTTCGGAGATTAGCCCGTCAAACAGACAGAGAAATAAAAAATTTGAAAAAATCTGGATTTGTTCTATTTCTCTTCTTACATCCCCCTGACTCGGTTTTTAGCATTTTTTAGTACATACATTCGACCTCTACAGTTTTATTATATGTATAGATTTTTTTTTCAATCAATAATCGATTCGGCTCGAGAGACACAGGTGATATGTGATTTTAAAATATGTATATGAAATATAAAGAAATAAATCACTTACTTCCGATTGTTTTGAATTCTCCGAAGACTCCATGAGATAAATCTTTTTCGTGATAAAGTTCTGCATCGCTTGTAGCTCAGTGGCGTCTGATATGATTTTGTCCGTCCTGTCCATAAACTCGGACGTTCCTGTCAAACTGAAATTAGAACTGACAGGTCCTTTGGAATGATCTGTAGTGAGACTGTATGGGGAATCCTTGTTTAGCATGATACGTTTTCTGTTTTTATGTCTCCCTCTCGCTGCGACGGTGACGGGACTGGGGCAGGGCATCGTGATTACGCCCTTATTCTGTATACATTTTGTATGGTAAAGCTGTTTGCAGTCGATACACCGCTGGCCCTGCGTGACAAACGCGTCGATGGCTTGGTGGCAGTACACACATTTGTCGCCTTTTGCGAATCTCGTGCCTTTGCGAAACCTGAAATGGAGTGGACATTTTAAATAAATGTGAAAATGTAACAAAAAATATAAATGCCAACAAACACAGCTTTGATTATTATCATTCATCTATCATATTATATGTATTTTATAATAAATTTATGTGTTACTCTTATGTATTAGCTATTTAAAAACATAAAAACTTCACCATTACCTGTGTCCTGCGATCCCGAACAACCCGTTCCCAGTATGGCCGATGTAGTCGGGCACGGGCGCGCGCGGGTCCGGCGCGGGGTCCGAGTTGCGTCGCCGGAGCGTCTCGACACCCCCACCAACTGACACTTCCGACACCGCCCTGTTGATTTTATTCATATTATTAATTGACAGTTAATAGAAAACATATTCTTTGGCCTATTTAATTATTCTTTAAATTTCACTTCACTTTTATTTCTCGGAATTTGATATGACATAAAGTAAAGGTAGAGGAGAAAGTATTTACTATTTGAGAAAATTATGACAAAATACGAAAGGTTCTTTTCGTATTGTGTTGGAGGTTTTTACTTAGATTTAATTTTGTAAAATAATAATGTTTGACGCTAATAACATAAATATAGATTTCATATTCATTACAAATGTAGGATAAGTTATCCTATTAACAAAACTGTCGTTTTATTTGGCGACGCCCCATTAAGACAGGGGAGGTTCTGTTGGGTTTTAGTGAGTAGTAATAGCTTTGCGTGTGAGTCCCACACCTCGTGCATTTCCCAACGTAAAAAAAATCTGTAAGGTGGGAAGCTACAAGCACGTTGACTTTTGGTGGCACATTCAGTATAGTTACGGCCTGCCACAGATACACGTTACAGGTACGATATTCCCCCAATGTCATGTGCTATTTCAGTAAAGGAAAACAAGTCACACGATAGAAACAGAAGCAACCTTCTAACCGAAACGTACTATATACATATGGGTCATAAAATATAATAAAGCTTTCATAGCTTTTTTTTCTCTCCATTTATATTACATAATCAGTGGCTACTCACCGTTTAATATCCAAATGTTCAGGGGGCAACGCCAGTGGCAGAGGCAGCGGCGCGTTGTGCGGCACGTCGTCGGGCCGGTCGGGCGGCAGGCGGCGCGGCGAGCGCCGGGCGGCGCGCGCGGGCGGCGCGGGGGGACCTTCGGTGCGGAGACACGCTGTTGGCAATGGGAAATCTTAAGCTTTGAACATCATACAAAAAACTATCTTTAAATATTAAGTAAGAAACTGACTGGCTGACGATTCACTGACAGATCAATCAACGTACACCGCTGGGTCTAGAACTGTGTGCACAAATGTTCTTTAAATGACATAAGTGTGCACTAAAAAGGGATTTTTGGAAATCACTCCCTAATGGGTTAAGATAGGGGATAAAAATTTGCATAAAACTTCGTCATTTTAGTCGTTAGGAATGTAAAAATTCATATATGAGCACTTGGTTAGAAAAAAAGTTTACAATATCACTTTTTTATAAAAATTCAATTTTTGAGGGCATAAAATAGGAGATGAAAGTTACTATGAAACTTAGTATTAATGATCTTCAATTCAATTAAATAAACACGTGTTAGAACATTGTTGTGATTCATCCCGCAAGGGGGTAAAAATAGGTAGTAAAGTTGGTAAGAAAATTTGCTATTTTTTTTAAAGTAAGTATTCAAGATAAGCAATACGTGTTTTCAATCAGATTATTCGAAATTCGTCCCCTGAGTGGGTAAAAATACTATCGAGGTCGAGTTGACTTAAAAATCAGCATTAATGATATTGACGCTTAATTAACGAAACAGTAAAATACTTTAAAAGTTTTCTTTAAATATAAAATGCTTTTGGCTAAATTAAGTAATCGGGGAATTGTATTACCCGTGGGCAAGTTTTCGAAAGACAAATGGAGTGCGCCAACCCGCTCTTGACGAGCGTGGTTGAATATTGCCTGATCCAACTCGTATTGTAATTGTAAAACAGCTAAATACGACCGAAATAAATTGACAACCACTTAACAATGCAAAAGCAAAACGAGCAATAATTTTTTGATAATCAATTATATTTTAGGTGAACGAATCGCTAAGGTAATAAATAGGCAAATTTTTTGACACTCACCATAGTATACAACCAGGAACGGTACCAACAGATTACAGTACGTGATAACAAGAAACGACACAGAAACTCCTAAAGCGTATACAAAATATTTTCTCTCAAAGTTAAAAAAATCTTTACTGAAATAAGCCATCTGAACAAACTGGACAGACACACATCTTATAATCGCGAACGTCTAATAACGAATGGTCTTATACCAATAAACAATAGGCAAGTTAATTAGGATATTTGACTTCAGACATTGGTGTAAACAACATTCTTAGATAAACAAATTAGCGACTAGAATGAAGAATAACGGTCAAAAATCTTATTATGCCAGGTATCATTTAAAAAAATATAAATCATGAGTATTAAACAATGAAAATAATTAAGGAATATTTATGCATAACATGTTAATGATAACATGTAATTGAATCCCTTGATTTCGTGGCTTCTAGGAGATAATATGTAAATACGACGTTTTGAGATATTTAGCTTTTATATTATTGAAATGTCACGAATATGATTCATTTAACTAAAGCAATGAGTTTGACGCACTTGCTATTTAGCGGTGAAGAAGTTTGATGCAGTAGCGCGGGATGTGCAAACTTGCAATTTTATAAAAAAAAAAAACAAGTAAGCGCCGCGCGGTAAGTGGTTAATTTAGAAACCATCAGAGACAGGTCGAATTATTATATTAGAGTTTGATTAAAAATAGTTATTTGATTTAAAAACTCATCAATAATCTTTACCTGATGTGCCTTGCCTAAACTATCGACCTATAAGTTTTATTATAGTTATCGTTAAACGTTGTTCTTTAAGTTAAATCGTTATAACGGTCATGATAAAATTAATCACACAAATACAGAGAGATGGTCTGCGTTTTTGAAATATAATAGAAGTTTTACGTAAAAAATTTAAACGTAAGTGCAAAAATGTGTAATGGAATGAGTCTGTCTGTTATTTTTTCATTCTTCAGGCAATGTATTTAAAATTCATTTGGTTTAATAACATATTCTTGTTTATTGTACAACATATAAACATATTATTTATCGACGCAACTACCGCTCGGGTGGTGCCACGGGTAAGATCAGTTTTATATAGTACTAGCGACTCACCCTCGCTTCGCTCGGGTTCGTCCCTGCTAAGTTTTAACGTTTAGTATCAATTTCTCAGAGATGAGATATTTTCCCGCAGTAAAAAGTATCTTATATGTTGACCCGGATAACCAGCTATCACCATACCAAATTTCATCAAAATCCCTCCAGTGGTTTTTTTATGATGCGGTAACAGACGGACAAAAAATCTAAAATCTATAGATTCGGCCTCTGGATCGATAATAATGTCTATTTCAATAAGGTTTTCCAAAAAATATTTAATGTACAGATTCGGCTCAGAATTTTATTATATGTATAGATTTTAATGGTCATCAACATTCAATAAAATATATTTCAGAGAAAAAGAAGCGATAAAATATATGAGTGTTTGTACTAAAATATCCTTAGCATGTCAGTCATATTGAAACATGGACTCAGATAATACATTTCTCATCAATTAAGCGCAACATGAAACGAAGGAAAGAAAGTAATTTTTTAAATTAAATTGACTAATAATATCATTTCAACATAAATTGATAGAGTAAGCGTTTATTTCATTCTCAGCGAATTACGTAATAAATGTTTGCTCTTGTAAAAATGAAGTTGAACAGAAAAAAAATATGCATGTACTTATGGTATGTACATAAGAAGTTATACTTCTTTAGGGTAACAGAACAAAAATAGCTAAAGATTTCATCCTGTATGGCACAACTCTCTGTTTGTAAAAGGAAAGCAACTAACTTCATGTCGCTTTCAGCTTCATCATGACGTTTTTTGGTTGTCGGTGTGCGCACGCATCGTAAAAATGTTACTCCTATAATTTTTTCCAAACGTGCCAAAAGAAGTATGATTTCAAAAAATTAAAGAATGCGTGTATGAATGTGTACACACGCAAGAAGTAAACCTTCTGTAGGTTATCGGTACTCTTTATAAAATTCAATTTGTCTTAAATAATTAGAATTGGTGAGATACTAAAAAAACGTGTGTGTGTGTACTTATGTACGGACGTAAGGAGTTATACTTCTTTGACGAACAGAACAAAATTAACTCTCTGTTTGGAAAAGGAATGATAAATTTCAATAAAAATAATTAAATAACGCATATTAGGCAAATTACAAACATATATTTATAGAATATCATTTAAGGAAAGAATATAATATTATATATCATTTGTCAGACAATAACAACGGTTACCATGGCAACAATCGTTCGCCTCACTCGATTTACACTTTTCGTAACGCATTCACCAGCTTACCCCTACAAGTCAAGCGTGCGTAAAGAAGTTTCACTTCAAAAATAAACAAAACACAAGCACACCTGTCTCAACAACATCGGAGCGGTGCGCGGCGGAGGAGTCGCGCGCGTCGCGGGAGTCGCGCGGGTCGCGCGGGTCGCGGCGCACGGGGGGCAGGCTGTGCAGCGCGCGCGCCGGCTCCAGCGTCGTGCTCGACAGGCTGCGCTGGTACACTTGCGGGGACGTGCGTCTGGCGACCGGAGTATACATTATACGACAATACACGCACAATTAGATTAACGGACATAGTATTAATTTAACAACATATCGAAAATTTTAAATAAAACTATCTTTTCGGATTATTTCGTGGATTTATTTTAATTTTTAGTTCTCGACGTTTCGAATGCTTTACAGCAATCATGGTCAAACCATAGAAATAGTTTTATTTAAAATGTCAAATATTCGCGTAAATCTAAGAAAGTATTAACATACCGAAACAGAAATTCGCTCTACTTGCGCCGGCCGAGTTTGACTTTAAAAGTATCATATCTATTATGACCCGTTCAATTATATTTTACTTTTAAGACGTGTCTTAAAGTCTGCGATGTTTATTATGTTTAAACTTTTTATACATCATTAAATTAAAGTAGAATTAGCATTTGACCAGCAAACTATGAATATAAATAATGTGTTTTTCCGACTACTATAATTACATTATCACTTAAAAATGTCACAGTAAAATCTAAGCTAGTTTTGTTTCATTACGATTTCGCCTAAATGGTTTTAGAGTTATTTAAGTAAAGGTTACCTTGAACTACTTTTCGTAGTATCCGAGCTTTCTCCTGGACTCCAGTCGCCCACTTGTCTAAGATATTCTTCGCTACTGCTCGCTATTGATTCTGCCAACTCGCGCTCTCTTATCTATCGAATAAATTTATTATAAGTCAACATATCCATACACCCTTGATTTATGTTAAGCACATGAAAATAATCATCAAAATATAGGTATCAAAAACAGTCCCTTGTGCAGATTCTGCTTAGTGTGTGTAATATAGTGAACTGGAACTGGTTTTTTGCGCGTAGGTTACGCGCAAAAAAACTAGGCCCCAGGAGATTACTCCTGGAAATTTTTCAGGACACCGACAGCCTGCTAGACTACTGGGATGCTCTAGGGTGGAAAGAATGACACATTAAATAGCACAAGCTCACACGCATTGGGCAAAATTGCCGAAGTGCGGAAAAGGACGTGCACAAAGAAAGAGGAATCATCAAAAAATATTATAAAAAAAGTTATAAGCGGTGATAATACCTTGTTCTTTTCAGCCATCAAATAATTCTGATCTATCCTTAGCCATAACAGTTCATTGGCTAAGTCTTCTGCTGTGATTTTGTTGGGCCACGCTACCATGCCCTGGGTGTATTTGGCCGAGTTCACGTTCCAACTTTCATCTGGCGACGATTCATTTGCTTCTTGATGTATTAAGCTGAAAAATATATTTTATATCTCATTTCAAAAACAATAAATAAATTAAATATTATTAAGTAAAAAAAAAAAAAACAAAAAAAGTGAATACAAACACAGAAATGTTTCAATATAAAACATTATGGAAAAGTAATATATTGCTATTATATTAATAGCAAATTGTAATAAGAATGTTATAACATGAATTCTTCAAATAATTTATCAACCTGGATACCTTGGATTGGACTGTTTGAGAGGCAGATCTGTGATATTCTGCGTTTTAGAAACCCTTCTTTTGTTGTAGGTTTGTGCAGTGGAACTTTCTAATAAGTTATCTCGTTTTTTCTCCAAACTAAAATAAAAAAAACCAATAGAAAATTAATCTACAACCAGTCAGTCTTGCAATTTCATATAAATATTACTTTTGTTTTAACATATTCTTCACTGCTCACTTCTGTTACAATAAAATGTGTAAAAAATTAAATGTAAACCAAAATCTATCCGTAGTTGTTAAAGTATATAATTATTTTTTTTTGACTAATTTTATACAGCTGGACTTTAAAAAAATCTTTTACATTTTTTCCAATGTTATTTATTTTATATAGAATTCAATAAGTTCACCACAACTATTACCTTGCTAATGGCAACGATTGTGTAGCACGAAGTTGTCTTGTTTTCTCCGCCTCTTCTTGTATGAGCATATTTCTGAAATACAAAATGTATATCTTTATAATACACTAAAAATATTGAATTACTCAATTTACGAATATGTTGTATGATAACAAAAAAATATTAGTACATTTAATTATAGAACATGCATAATTGATATCAAAAATCAAATTGAAATTACAAAAAAAACCAGTCAAATCTTTATTATTAGTTAGGACTAAAACATTACTTACAACTGTATATCAATTATATTCTTAAGTTGTTCAATGCTGGGCTGCCTCGGCTTGAACACTTCGTCGGAGGGGATCGGCGTTTTACTATCATGCTGTCAACACGACTTATATATACACGTGTGTTCCACAACACTTTATTTAAAATTATTATTTATTAGCACATTATTACATATGTTAGAAAATCATACTAGTTAGAAACATTAAAGTTAATATGTCAATGGGTTTCATTTTACCATAACGTAGAATGATATTGTTTTATTACTATTTTAAAATAACAATACTATCTTAATGGTACATTTAATTTAAGCATTCCTGAGTTCAATCATCTTAATGTATTAGATTAGTTTTACAATTGTTTATAATCTCACTATTTTAATATATAACACTAACAGAATGTTAAACGGATAAATAATTTGTAATAAAATATATTTTTTATATACCCATATATCAAAATTTGCAAAATATACTAGAACTTTGTAGAATATTTTTTCAAGTACCTCAATGGGTAAAAGTTTGTTGAGCAAGTACCCTTTTGCCACAACCTAGAAGAGTGTGGCTACGGTGCACCTTGCTGGTACTAGAATGTTCTAGAATTCTCCCTATGCCTACCTTAGTCCTAGGCGGCACGAGCTCCCTTGATTTCCTGATATCAGGTAAGGTTTTCCTGAGCAGGTAACCCCTTGCTGCAGCTTGGAAGAGTGTGGCGGTGTCGCGCAACCGCAAGTACCAGCGGCGCACGCGGCTGCCGCGGAACCAGGACTGCACTTTGATGGCTGCTTCGTGTCGCATTAATAACCATTGTCTGTGAACATATTTGCTTTATTCACTGACCTTCTTATGGTTTCATGACACTTTTATTTAAAAAACTCGTTTGTCACACTGTTAAGTATATTCAATCATATAAGCAAAGAAACAAACTCTTTTCCTTCTATTCAACCAACGATATTACTTTATATCAATACAACAAGTTTGATAAGAAAACTAATTCCAATGTTATAACAATAATAAGTTAATATTACGTGTTTACCACACATAAATAACTGCATGCTAAATTCCTCAAATTGTTAAAGAACGTATAGAAAAAGCAACTAATTTTTTAAATATATTTTTTTATTACGCTTTACTAGACGAAGACATCAAATGTAACATTAGAGCGCCATGACAATAGCTTCAATCCAATTAGAATTACCACCATCCAAAAAGGCATCAACATCTAGGCTTAGACATTTTGTAAGTTTGTACTTACTACTTACATGAAAATTATTTAGATAAACCTCCCTAGCTTATCGTTCTTTCTATTAGTGAAAACCGTATCAAAATCCGCTGTTTGGTTTAGAAAAAGTAAGCGGAGAAACAGACAGCAAGTTTGATTTATACTATGTATAGATACATTATAAATGTATAATACCTGCAATATCCTTGTAATACGAGTGATGCTCTCCGCAGCGCCAGGAAGCGTCGCCTTTCTAACACGGCTCTAAACCAACGCTGTATTGTAATAATTGACGCCATGATTTGTTGATGCAGTCTGTACTCTAGTTTTGTTTGTTCGCTTTCACGCATGAAGATTTTTGTACCACCTGAAATATATAAGTTTTAGTACTAGTGGAATTGTGGAAAGCGAAGTTTTTTCAAGAAAATTTCTTTCGTATATTTTAAGTTTATGTTTATTTTAGCTTTTTGCAAATCCCGTATATGTATGTATTATTATTAGTATTATTAGAATCAGTTATTAGAAGCATCTATTTAATAAATTAACAGTTAAATAAACTAAACCGCACTGATCGCTCGCGAAGGCCGCATGAAAGCTTACTAATGTAGTAGTGTTTACAATTTGTGATTTTGTTTAGAAGATTCGTTGGCCACTACACAGTATTTTTATATATCTCAATTTGTGTATTACGACTTTGGATTAATTCTTTGATATTCACTTTCTATTCCGAATAATAACGATGTGTAATTTTTTTCTATAAAATTTAAAAAATTTAATCCCTTCCGATATCGTATCGACAACATACGCATAGATAATATCAGGCGGACCTTGATTAATTGTTAAATTGCATATAAATATTTATAAATACAAGTGTTAACATCCAAAATTTCAATACTGACCTAGTTGATAGTTATCTCGATCTAGATTCAATGTAGCTAAGAAATGCCGAACGTCCGCCTGCGAGCTGAGCAGGCCCTTCGGCAACAGTATTCTATACAACTGTATGAACTCCTCGTACGTGAGCCGCACGTTGTACCCGGCTTGTCTTATCCGTACGGTTTCCAACATCCCCGTGTATCGCAATTGACGCTGGACAGTTTCTTCATCGAACACATTTGGCACTTTATCGCTATTTGATTTTATACATCTGAAGAACGAAATAAATCATTAGAATAAATATATATGAAGCTAATCATATACTGTTATATGGTTGATATGTTAAATTAGTTAATAATTATAAATTAAAAATTTAAAAGACCCCCTATGCAAATTAACTTAAATCATTTTGAAAAAGTGCTGAATACTCTTACATTGTTGAACCGATATTAATCAAACATAGCTAAGAACCACCGCAAGGAAACTGGCTTTCAAATTAAAAAAAACCGCATCGAAATCGGTTCATCCGTTTGAGAGCTACGATCTTTTTGCGCCGGGGGTGATAACCCCCGGTATTTTTAATATATTAGAATACATCGAAATTTTATTTAAGAAATCGTCATGTTTGTTCAAACGACTAATACTTGTTGCACTTTACAATAGAGCTTTTTTCCTCTATTTTAAAAACAAAGTTTTGTTTTCTAACATTTATATACATAATTAGATAAATACTTTTTTCCAGCTTTATTAATGTAAAATGTGTATTTAATACCAATAGAATTGACATTTAAAAGTCAATAATTCTGTACTAAAAACTCTTTCGGTAAATCGGACGTTTGGACAAATAAGCAGTGAGATGATGAAACGTAATAACTATGGATAGGGACATTTTCAACTTTAAAAATATATTTGGCTAAAATTATGAATGCGAAAGTTTCAGTGATGATTTCTGTGCGTGATGTTTTTACTCCTTCACGCTGAACCGGCTGGCCGAATTTAGATGAAACTTAATACTCGGAACTTATCGTATATTATAGAAGGCACACCTTGGGAATGAAATGATCGCTTCCAGGCTACTTCAACTTGATAGAAATATTGTAAATTATAATTTAACTTTATAAAAAAGATAATGAAATAATATTAGTCCCGCTGAGTTTCTTTCGCCTGTTCTTCTCAGGTCTGAGGCTTCTTCTTTCCGAACTGGTAGTAGACTCATGACGTTCAGTAAAAATTGTAATAATTTAATGCTGAATAAAATATTTTGAATTTTATCGTAACACAAAGACATTCCTTAGGCATCCGAGTGAAGGGATGGTAATTCCTAGTTTAACATAATATAACATATATTTGTTTACACGTTGCATTCTATAAGTAAGAATACCTTATAAAGAAAGGATTGGCTTGATTCAAAGTCTCCATGAGAGCTGCCAGTGAGTGTTGGAACTGTGCGGCCACTGTAAGCGGCTGTTTTCTTTTCCCGGCGGGCGCGGCCGTGCGACCCGCCAGTGTTTTCACACTTTGTAGGTTTTTTAAACCTTTCTTAGCCCGTTCTCGGGGCCTGAACGACTTGTTTTTCCTGTTAATTCACAAACCTTTTAGAAGTTTATCATTTTTTACCAAGAGCCCCTATCACCAAATAAAACATGCGTAAATAAAATCATAACTGTTGACAGTTGCTAAATAATAAAGCCGTGATTTATTAGTAGACTTATTTTTTTTATAATAACAAAATTTCTTTTAATTAAAAAAATAAAATAAAAAATTAAATAATAAAAACAATTCCCATATAAAATTAATTAATAGAAAACAATGCAAAGAAAATTATAAACAAAGATCCATCACCGTATCAGAATAACCCACCAACCGATATATACCAAAATTCATCAAACAAATTGGGAAAAATCATAACATAACACAATATAGCAGCAATAATAACAACTATATCGACACTAATAAGAATCAAAAAATAGCATGCATACACTACTCATATTGTGTAATATTGTCTCACTCTAAAGTAAATAAATATTAAAACATAACACTGCATACCCAAATAGCATATTCACAGCGACAAATTAACAATCCGAGTAGTGTATATATGCAGTGATGATAATGATATGACGTAAAAACAAATGAAAGAACCAAACAAAGCCGTCGCGTTAGAACCGCCGCCGCATACATTTGTTTGATGAACGTACTACTATATAATAAGGCAGTAAGTAGGCAGTAGATAGAAAGAGAGAGAATAGAGCGAGAGAGAGAGAGAGAGCTATATAAAGAGAGCGGGTGTCGCGTTTGGCGTCGGGTCACGTACATGACGATCAGGCTGGCGCGCTGCAGCACGTCGGCGTCATCAAAGCGCTCGTCGCGGTCCAGGCGGCGCGTGCGCGTCTCCGCGAGCCGGTAGGGCTTGCCGCGCTGCTTGCTCTCGCGAGCCTTGCCCGCGCGCACGGGCGTTCTATCGCAGGGCGGCGCGGGAAAACAATGTGTCATACTGGTCTATACATTACATGGCGTCCGGCTCTCATAGAAGATGCCACACGAAACATTCTTTGTCACACGATCACCGGACGTTTAGATTTTGTTATTTAATAGATAGTTGTTACATATTAGATAGTAGGTTATGAAATTATATACAGCAATTTCATTTGTGTTTATTATATGCTGTTTAATAATAGTAAACTTTTAGTACTGAATTACTATATTTTTTTTTTCAACATAACATTATTAAGTACAGCTCTTCGTATGATAACCGGACTATCACACCCGTATTTGTAAGTTTCTTTTAATAAAACACTATAATCATATTATTTATTATCTAATGAGATTATTGTGATACAAAATCATTTGTACGATTTTCTATAATTTACTATAAAACATAAATAATTATAAATACGGGCAGATAAAACATGTATTAAACAAAAGTAAACAAACAAAAATAAAACCGATTGATTAGGTGCCTTCATCAAAATGCATGCATGACCGTGTGACATGTGACTATAATAACGACTCTAATCATATATTAGTTACAATGACGCTAATAGCGAGATGTTCAAACTAAAATAGGCTGTGTTTACATGTACAATAAACAGTTCATATTTAATCTGTGCCAATTATTACATATTATAATTTTTACTCTATGAACGATCTGCATGGGAAACAGTTAAACACAGCCTCAGAATATAGCAATAATGACAAAAAGTAGATAGTAAATAAAAAAAAAAACATCGATATCATCATGCGTGTGCACATAGAAGTGAAGCATGCCATAAACTGTGACTTACGCAATTCGGTTGATTGCGAGATTGATTGACGATACAGTCACCAGTTGGCTGAGCAGAGGACATATCATTACGTCACAATACAGTATTAGCGAAGCTTATAGTATATTATAATATATCGAATTTAATATCTTTAAGGAGTTGACAAATTTGTATAAATTATGTTGTCATGCCTCGTATATATGTTAATAGGACGCATCTTCGAGGAAAGTTGGTTAACTGTAGACAGAAGCGATCTTTGTTTATTGTCGATGCAATTTGGACACAATCACGTTTAAGATATGGATCAGTTTAAAATAACAGACGTATATTACCTGATGATGCTGTCATTAGGCGCGTGAATCGACGCCCTTGGTACTCTAGATGCGCCATCTACTCGATTTACTCGATGTCGTCTGCCAGCTTCTAAGAAAGCGAAGTACCCTCTGTAAAAAATGTACGAGATATATGAAAGAGACTTAATAAACATGCAATAACTTTACACTCACACATTTCCACTATTTTTATGATCTTTTTAAGTATATTCGGTGATTGTTGTACTTTAAATTGTGTTCTAATAAATAAGATCCTAAGGTTTCCCATATCCCGTAAAGCATACCGTTTTCAAGAACATCAGAAAAAGACTAAATCTCAAGTATGTAAAATAAATCTCATAATTAGTTTTGATCTACTTATAATTATTATATTTGCCACTGAGCACAGAATGATCTAATAAAAAAAAAGATTGTAATATATAGCAAGATTCATACCTAAAGAAAGCGCGTACAATAGCCCATCTGAACACAGCCACGGGGTCCACACCCACTAACTCGCGAACAAACGCCAGCGATGAATTCTTCAGAACGCTCACTATATCCTGCCGCATTAGATCTAAATTCTTTTCTCTCATCGCCGTCACCTGTAATAATGATAAAAAATCAGGTAAAACTAATTTAGTATAGTATAGTAAGTATTAAGCGCTTTTTAACATCCCACTGCTGGGCACCGGCCATTTTTCAATGCGAGGAGGATCAGGCCATAGTCTGGTGGACTATGTGTGGCTGGCCAAGTGTGGGTGAAAACTTGCTTGGTTCTCTCAGACAGGCAGGTTTTTCCTCTCAATGTTTTCATTCACCATAAGAGAAGTTATAATCATGTTCGAAATGATTAGCACATGAATATTAGAGGCGCGAGACCCGGAATTTGAACCCGCTTCACTCAGATGAAAAAAAACGTCTGTTTGTTTTTTCCTCTTTTTTTCGACTTCGTTTTTTTTGAAATATAAATCTTTCACGAAAACTACCTCAATAATTGAATTCAGTACTCTTGAAAAAACATGCTCCAGAAAAGAACGTGTTTTTTTATGATAGATAAAAAACAGTTTTTTTGCAAACTATATAAGACTAATTTATTTTACTAGAATTGCCTGCGGCTTCACTCGCGTTAATTATGCGTAATCAGAATAACTAATTTTTATGTCTCTAGGACTAGCAAGGTTCGACTTTCATATGCACTTACGATAGATAGTCTTTAGACCCCCTGAATTATAACGTCCTATCATTAGCTAACCTACCTGTTAAATGTAAGCTTTATAGGTCCAGTATTTATATAACTAATTACCTATCTATACATTTATCTATATTAATATTATAAGATATATAAGAGGTAAAGTTTGTGAGTTTGTGAGGTTGTAGGGGACAATCTTTGGATCTACTGAACCAATTTAGATGAAATTTGGTAAGGAGATAGTTTGAGGACCTGTAAAGGACATAGGATAGTTTTTATCCCGAAAATCATCCCTTAACGGGATGAAAATGGAGATGAAACTTTGTATGGATAAGCAATCTAGGGACAAATCCGAAAGAAGCGAGGGTGAGTTGCTAGTAACATATACAAAGAACACAACATGCGTATAGTATGATAAGCATTAGCAAAGCAATATATTATCTAAATAATATGATTACAATTAACTTTTAATTAAAGTTTTAATTATAATTTACATTTATCGTGATCGTGTATTAATGCTTGAGCAGATAAATAACACTATAGCATGTTATCATGAGCTATTTATTTATCAATTAAATTAAATATTGCAGCTGTTTAAACTAAGTTGTCAGATGTTATTGTGTTTACCTGATATTTAACTTTCCCGGCGTAATGTTTCACGACAAACGCAGGTTCTCGTCGCTGAGGTTTTTCGTAGAATTGATTGTCTTCGTGTACTGAATTGAATTTTTGTAATAGTGTCTCGTTTGTCGCCCATGGAAAGCTGAAAAAATATTGTAATTTCATTTATAAATAATAATACCTGAATATTTAATTATATTTAAATAGAAATAATATTTAAATACATATAACGTCAAAGTGAAGATAATACAAATAAAAAGTAATTTATGATAGAAGAAGCCTGTTTTACACTTAATGCAGAAGAATTGCGACTACATTTTGAAATTTTGAATTATGCTGTAAATAAAATCTTCATCTTTTCATACTATATATATATATATATATATATATATATATATATATATATATGTCAAGCATTTTTTTTAATTAGCATAACGTTCACTTTACCATTAATTAGGAAAAAAATGCTTAGCCACCATAGAACAACTCATTAAACAAATTAAATAGAACTATATTGCATAATAGGGAACTGAAGATGTTTTCGAAATTATATTTCATTTCTTGAACATTTCTTGAAGTTTCATTTTATGCGCAACCGCTACATATCATTAGACAAGCCATGCTCACCTTGCTGTCTTACAACTGATGTAAAATGAATAAATGAATATGATAAAAATGAATAAATGTGAAACTTACTTGCACTGATCATCCAACAGACACAGCAACCCACCAGGCTTGCCTTCAATAAGCTGCAAACAGCCAGTATTGTCTGAGAAGCCGATGTCTGTCCATCGGATGCCCTCGCGCCGGTACTCCTCCTGCTCGTACTTGAACACGTGCTGGTTGAAGTAGTACTGCAGGTGTTCGTTCGCGTAGTTGATGCACAGTTGCTCGAAACTGTTGCTCGGACCGAAGTCTTCGAAGCCGAATATATCGAGGACCCCTGTGTAAAGATTTTAACAATTCATTAGTGACAAGATGACTTTTTGATTTATCCCGCGGCAAATGCTAGAATATAGATGTATAGGGGTGAATTATAATAATGAATACAAAAATGAGTTTGCAGTTGTAGCTTTAAACCACAATGAATCATGATGAAATTTAGGTAAAGCTTATGGATGTTTTTTTTTCCCCATTCCAAACTTGTGGTACTCATGATGATAGAAATGTACAAAAAAATTAATAATGTTGTTATTGTTATTCAACTGTATTATAAATAAAATTAACATTATTACCTACTGCTCTATTCCTATCATATTCTTAGGAATAAATGCATAAAAAAATATGAATACATTCATTCATATAAAGAATTATAATTTTCCTGCTAACTCTAAAACCAACACTCAATGGAGATATTAAGATGACAAATAACAAAAAAACAACTAACTAAAAAAAAAACAAAAACAAAACTGAAAGTATATTATTTTTATTTTGAATAAATAAAGCAACCAGTATTACCTATACTATGTCCCTGATGTTCCCTAAGAGTGTCCTTTTTAGAGAGCAATGCATGATTGACCTGCATCACTATCCAGTCGAACAAAGCACCATACAAGCACTTTGCCATAGCATCCCTTGTCGCTATAGCCTCTGGCAGCCTAGGAGTAAACAATTAAGACATTCAAAATATAGAAAGCTAATTTTTATCATACTTTTATTCAATTTACTTGTAACTAACAATGTAATCAAATTTTGAAAATCAATTTTAAAATACTTGTAATTGTTGCATTAAAATGAAATTAGTATGTACATTGTACATAGGTATAGTTTGGGTGACAATACTATAATTTGGTATATTGGAGCAGATTTGATGGTGGAGCAAAGAGATGGATTGTACTTCAATGGCTTCTAGTGAACCCCTCATGTTTGGGCTTATTTAAGTGTGTTTTAAGTTTTTCAAAACTATATTTATTTTACTTGTACTTGTGTTATTTGTAAATGTAAAAAAGGAATTTTATTATTATTTTTTCTCATATCAATTTATTACAAAATATATGTAAGTACCTATAATTAATAACAAGTGTTTCTCCAGACGCCCTAGCCCTTTTAGAGGTGAGAGCAGCCAGTAGTGTTTCTTGCTTAACTTGTAATAATGAAGATATAAGTGACACCACTTCTGGATTGCGGACACCAACGGCCTCGTCATGGTGGTATGACTTCCGTTGTGGTTGAAATTCAACATTGCCTATAATAAGAAACTATAATAATAAAATCTTATACTATTAGTAATTGAAAGAAAAAAACATCTATATTTGGACAAATATGTTGTACTAGTAAGATGCATAAATACTATTAAATTCCATTCAATTTTCTTGTTCAAAGCGTACCAGTTGATTAATTAGTAACTTAAAAAAAAAAAGAATATGGAACATGAATGTCATATATTTGACTATATTAATTAATAATTTGTAATTCATTTATAGTAAAGTTACAACTATAAAGATATGATCCTGACCATATCAAAGATATTATTATCATTAATTATATCTATTATTCTACTTTTACGAACTAAAAAGTAAGTAAGGGATGATTGCTGCTTACAATAACTTTTTAAATACTAATTACTATTATATGTGTATGTAAAACAACATGTAGATTGTATTAAAAATTATAGCAGTTAAAAACAGGAAAAATAATCATAAAATGACTACTGCATTGTTAATTTTTGTAACTCACAGTATTATTTATGTTGGTTAAAATATTACAATTATAATAGTAACAATCCATACTAATATTATAAATGTCAAGGTTTGTGAGGATGGATGGATGTTTGTTACTCAATCACACTAGAACAGCTGAACAGATCTGGATGAAATTTGGCACAGAAATAAATTATAGCCTGGAGCACATAGATTACTTTTTATACCAGAAAATATATGGTTCTCGTGGGATAGTTTTTTTTGTCCAGGGACAAACCCGAAGCGGAGTGAGGGTGGGTTGCTAGTTACATGCGTAAAGTTCTTAAAATTTCATATTTAAGAACTACATATTACATACTTTAATGAGACAATAGACAGCATATTAGCCATTTTATGACATAAAAGGAACTTTTAGTACTTAGATTTTAGAATGAAAATGATGATTTTCTATGATGATTACATTCAGTAAGGGTCAATTAACTTTGATAATATTAATATATTGCTTCTTAACATTGAATATTAGTTATATATGCAAGATAAACATTACAAAAATATCATAAATGTGATTATTATTTTATCATTTCTTTGATAATAGTGATAGCTGATAATGTTAAGCTGTTTCAAAATTTTAATTACACACATATACATATTAACATACAATGAATACCATTTCTAACAAATTTCCTACAAATATTCACCGCAAAGTTGTAACAAAACTTACCCAATAGAAGCACAGCAGACAGAACGGCAAACAATCGCCGTTGCTTGTCCAATGTAAAACCAACCATATCCATGGACTGTTTTAAACGAGAAAACTCATACTGTTCATCGACACCAGGCACTACACTACAACCAGTTTTAGATAAATAATTATATTTGTCAACACTAAGTAAATGCAACTGCTCTTTTTCTTGTTCAGATGCACCGGCCAACAGATAGTAAAACACATGATAGTTCCTCTCGTTGCGACCTTGACTGCATATTCTAGATTTTTCCAACAAATATTTCTGCACCACTGCGCCATGAACCATACCATTTTCCTTATAATTAACTTGGATAAACTTGCCGAAACGACTGGAGTTGTTGTTATGTGCCGTTTTCGCATTACCGAATGCTTCTAACACGGGCCCCGCACTTAATATTGTCTGTTCTACTCCGCTACCATGTGATCCTTTCTGACTGAGAGCTGTAAGGTGATGTAGAAGAAAATTTGTACTTTCCGTTTTCCCTGAACCACTTTCGCCACTTATCACAATACATTGGTTTGTTCTCTCTCGCAACATACAATGGTACGCTGCGTCCGCTACTGCAAATATATGTGGTGGAAGGCTGGAGCCGATCCGCTTGTTTTGGTACAATTTTACGTATTTTGGATTGTAAATTGGGTAGAACTTGAAAGGATTGAGAGCTATTAGTATAGAACCTACGTAGGTGTATATATATCCAGCGGCAAATCGTGCTCTAAGATTGTCTAACAACGTTTGTTCATTTAATTCTGGCAGCTGGCAGAGGTCTGGATATTCTCGGTCTTTTGGCTGGTACAGGAACCTTTGAAAATAATCTTTTATAAGTTGGGGGTCCACTGAAAAGTTCTCCATCCATGGCTCGTCGGGAATCTTTTCACGTAGATAGAACCTGGCAATAAAAGTAAATTCTATTATCTATAGAATAACAAATAATATAGTTGTTATGTTTTCGTTATATTTAAGAATTTACCAAAAGCAGCTTTTAGAATTCATCTTTACTCTGAGAAGTAAAATTTCAGTTTGAATTTGATTGGCAGGATGGTTGTTATCACACGGCCGCGGCAGGAAGAGTGAGTCACTAGCATCAACAATATACCCCGACCAGTGGTAATATTGCCCTTCATTAAATCGAAATTATTTTAAACGTTTCTTAAATGTAGTGATTTAGTAAACTAAGATAATTAAGGCGTAAAACTATAGTTGTCTACACTAAAACATACGTTTTACTATTTATATTAAGGATACGAGAGCAAAAATTACTATAACAATTATATTACACGTAAATATATAATTATGTATGAATCACTGCACAAATATTATAAAGACCATTGTCGTCTACAAATACTTGTCCAGTGACAGGATAATTTAATGGACCAGAAAGATATCAAGAATCATTCTCATACAAAATAATATATTACACATAAAATGTAGATCTATTAATAAAATGTACATATAGAGGTAAAAATTTTTTTATTTTTAAATATAGCATATTAGGGTTTTTTTTTTATATTTGACACAAATATTATTTGCTTTAATTTAATTTTATCATATTCGAATGCTCTACACGATACATTTGTATTCATTAAACCTATAACAATAACATCAAGTATTCTCAAGAAATAACCAAGTGACGCTAACGTGATCGTTACCGTATACGCCTATAAGTAAAGATATCGTTCACGTATTGAATGTAAATAAATATGTTGGCAAGGTTAAGTTGTATCGTTGTACTTCGATAATTATTATGCAGCAGACTGGATACTGCATTGTTGCTAATTAAGTCGTATAGGAAAACATGTGTTTCGAATTATTTCATCTAGACCTTTTTAGTTGTTATTTTTAGACAATATTAACTTGTTGGATAATTTTAGGTTCTATTTAAAGGAATACAATTTAAAGTATAAAATGGTGCAGCAGTACATAAAAATAAATTAATCTAATATATTTAAGTAGTCTCATTGGATTAACAACTGAAGAGGCCTTTACAAAATTATTATGATTTCTGTAACACTAAACGCTTGGTTAAGGTTAACACAAATAAGATTTACAATAATTAGTAAGGGGCTAATCTAAAGTCCCTAAATGTGGATGTGATGGAACAAAATGCCCTGTATGAGTCAGCAAGATTTTGCCAAAGGAAGTACGAAAGTAGGGCTGATAAAATGAAGACATGCAGTCTAGTAGAACACGTCATAAAAATTCCAAATACATGTATTGAAGAGATAGCACGTGAATAATCTTATTCTCCACGTATTTTCTATTAAAAATTATTACTCAATACAATGCCGTATAAAACGGCACTGTCCGTCATCGCAGCCGAAGAAATGTTTGTTTTCAAAGATGACTGGAAATAAATGCCAAGGTGCCAGCAGACGCTCTAGTTATTGAACATGAAATATTTTCGCGCCATCAGAATTTATATAAACAAAAGCTATGAAAGACATTTTTATAAATGATGTGCCTTCAGAAGGTGAATTGAGACATATAGTAGGTATATAAATTGAATAATGAGATTCTGAGCTTCATAACCACTAGCATACCCTAAAACTTATAACTGAACAAAGTATGATTCAAATATAGCGAAAAGGTGACATAAAATGAGTAGCTAATAAATGATTTAGTTTAAGAAATATAATAACATGCGAAACACTTGTACAACATAATCGGTTTGAGTTAAATGTTATAAATAACTTCCTGTTTACTATATGTAGTGATAAGTTACTCGATACTCTTTATAATCTATGTATGTAGTAACATATTTAAAATACCTGTAGTATTGACCAGAGTTATTGTTCGGCCACAGCATCATGACGGCTACCGGCGACTCATTTGGTCCGAGTCGCCTTTCTTTGCATTCCCCGCTAACCATATCTCCCACAACCTGATATACAAAATAACAATTTTAAACTACATAATTCACTTAGTTTTCATCAGTATTAGATTTCTTGTATTTATTATTTTTTGTATCCCTATATTTTTAAAATTACATCCTTTCTATAACTAAATAGGTGCATCTTATTGTATGTATTCAGTCCTTTTTAATGTCCCACTGCATGGCACGGACCTCCCTTCAATATAAGGGGGATGAGGCCATAGTCCACCACGTTAGTCGAGTACGGATTGACGGACTTCACATGTCTTTCGAAAACATGCTAGGTTCCCTCCGACATGCTGCTTTCCTCACGATGTTTTACTTCACCGTAAGATAGTTGGTTATCATGTTGAAAATGATTCGCACATGAAAATATCAGAGGTGCGAGACCCGGGATTTGAACCCGCTTCACTTGGTTTCCCAAGCGAGTGCCGTATTACTAGGAAATAGATCGTAATTTTTTTTACTAAAAATAGCTCATAATCCCACTCTAGATAGAATTTAAACGGAAACTTAGTTTTATAACATCTGTAAAGAAGACGCAATTGTGCGGAATTCACACAAGTAGCTACTTGTAATGCAGCAAAAAATTAATTGATGATATTTATCATCAATGACTAATCTCGTTTTACACTAAGGTTGTATTACTATTGTTTCTAGTAAAACAAGTTTACATGTACTATTTTTTTTAATTTAAAAAGTTATCAAATGAAAGGCCTTGCTATGTCTTAACCTATAATGAAATGAAGGTTGAAAAAATTTCGAGACTAATTTTAAATTCCTTTTTACTTTAACACCTTGAATAATTTCTCCTTCAATTTACATACTAATCAACCATAACAATCCAAAATTATTTATTTGAAAATAAAAAAATATTTAAATTCATATTAAAACAAAAAACAGATTTGTGACGAGCTTAAACTTATTTTATTTGTTTACTTTACATTTGAAAAAATATTTTATTTATTTACATAAAAATATTTCATTTTAATAACAATTAATTGCATTGAAACAATAATATAAGTAATAATAAAAATATTTTGGGTATAAAATATCAACTTGCATCAAGTTTGTATTTAATTAATAATGATAGTCATATAAGAAAGATTAAGTTAGCTAAAATTATTAATTACATACCTCTGCCAGCTCGTATGGCCCTCCAGCTCCATCATTTAAATTGAGTTTGTCAGCAATACAGCAAACTATTTCTTCAGAACTTGTCTGCTTTGAGGCTTCTACTGACAAAGCTTCATATTGTGCAGAAAGTGCTCCCACAAACACCTAAAAATATAGGCTTTATTCATATATGCAAAATCAGTACATTTCATAAATTTAAGTTAAGTTTGTATTTGTTCAATCCCAGACACTAATTTGTTGCAGTTTTTGAATGCTTTGCAGCAAACAAGTCACAACTTTCCTATAAATGTATTTGCTGTTGTAAAGCATTTAATGTCAGGAACAAAAATAATAAAATAAAAGTGCAATAAAATCTGAAAGGTTAGTTTCATTTAAAACATCAAATATTCATGTAAATCTAAGTGTTAAAAATGAACATCACTAAAGCATTCTAACTAATTTAGTGCTATAGAGGGTAAGTTTTATACTTTATAAAGATAATAATAATAATTGAATTGATTTCAATTTAGCAACTACTAAATACATGGAATGTTTTTGTTAGATGTACATAAATAATTCTATAATAACTTCTTTAAAACAATCAACTTTATTATGTTATTATCTTCAAGTGATAAATAATATATTATATAAAACTGAAAATATTTACATTTGTAACATACACTAGACTACTAACTCATGATCGAGCAATGCAGGTTTCGATTCAGTTAGCATTTCGATACATAATAGTAAACTCTGGGATTAAAAACAGAATATGGTAAAAATCTTTCTAATATATTTATTTGTAAATTTGTATTATTTGTAATCTTGTTCATGATATAAGTAGAATCATTGGATTATTTATAATTTCATTCCAAAATTAAAAATTTCTATGCTAAATCAGAAATAATGTTAATACATAAATAATACATAACAATAATATTATTATTCATTTTGTAAATAAAATAATGTTATAATTAGGACATAAAACATTATTAACATATTAGTTATTTGAAGGCTCTGATAAAAAGATGAACAAAGGTCAATTTAAAAGTTCACTATCAGTAAAAGTTCATTCAAATAGGACAACATTTTTAAAATACAGATACAATTACAGTCCTTCTTTAAAAAGATAATGTATCTAAAAAGTTTAAGATATAGATTTAGTTTAAATTATGTACTTTGAGTGTAACAAATCTATCCATTTAAAATATACAATTTTTAAATAAGATGCTTCTACAAACCTGCACAATATATCTATGATTTTCAGCATGCGCCATCCTGCTTCATTGTATACTTTTTTGAAACGTTAATTAAAATTTGTTAATCTCATTTTGGTGCACCACATCACTTCGCGGTAATGTCTTTAAAAGAAAGTAGTAAGAACCACATTTTTCCTAAATAAATTATCATCAGTAAACTAAGCACTTCGTTCTGATTATAAAATAATTACACGCTTCGAAGTGATCTTCAATGTAAACGATATTTGCAGAATTCTTGCATTATGTATCTGACCCCCCGAGAGCTGCACGGGTTGTAGTCAACCGTGACAACTTTGCTAAATGTCATGTCCACAAAGGTGCACACAATTATTACAATTTTTCAAATTAAGCCGGTGCACTGTCGGTGTTTTTAAATGTAGAGTTAATATTAACAACAATATAAAAGGAAGAGAAATCTCAGATGTGGGTCACATGCTGATTGAAAAGAAGTCTCTCAACTTGCCTCCCTTGTAAAATAAAGATCTTTCTGGTACAATTTGATTGAGCACTGATAATATTTTATTTCTCACTTATTAGAATATCTTCATCAATAATTAAAAACAACACAGCAATTATTGTATGAAACCTCAACCAAGTCGGTATATTCAACAACCTGTTATTTGTCAAACACAACTCTCGCTTACGCACCACGTAATCGCACCCAGATGCACAATTACAATGTGAAAATACTGAATAACAAATATAACTTTTAATAAGCTTATATTACTTTTATATCATAATTCAATTTACTTAGTGTTTTATAGAAATTGAACCACCATTTTTATTTGTATGTAGAGTTGAATTGAATCGTGTATCTATTCATAAGTCTATCAGTTTAAATATCTAAAGGTTCCATAATAATTGTATCCACTAAAATATCATCTTAACTTGGTCGTATTTTAAGTAAGCATAGAGTATTTTTTGCTATACTATAGACAACATTTACTTTTTCTATTAAAGAGAGGTTTATAACTTTGCAAGCAAAATAGAAGTCCTTTAAATATTTTTATCCATTATGTATACTTTGTGAAAGTAAGTATTTTTTACAATTCATGACTTTGTTTAATTCTGTATTTGTATATTCTACATTCTGAAAAAGTGAAGGCCATGAGGTAATATGGACCAATCTTGTGATTAAAAGGGTTTGCTTTTATATCAAATTATCAATTCAATTTTCTTGTTAACGTTATAAGCGTAATATCAAATTAAACATTTTGCTTCGAACTACTTTCGTCATTTAACTCCGAATTAAGTAATAATTATATACCTATTGGATTTATCTTTGACGTTAAGTAATAAAGAGCACAATAACTATTATTATAATATAGATTTACAATATCGAATAATCAAAGTATCATAGTGTGAGACACTAAATACTTCTTATTTTTTTTTCTTGCTACCAGATTTGTCATGTGCATGCGTTGCAAGTTGCAACTCTAATAGCCGCTACAGACACACTCGGTTGTCCACCAGTTTTATTCGCTCCTGATCAAATCAGACTCGTATACAGCACGCACCACGTCCAATTTGAGACACAAACTTGAAATCTTGTTGTATTGCGTAAGCATTGGATTTATTAGATAATATATTTATTTCAAGTGGTATAGTGATATCCCCTTTATACTTGATCAAGATCCGGCTGCAAGATTACTAGGTTCATAGCCTATTTAATCAAAATCATTTTTATATACAATAATAAAAGGGACAATATGTTTTGATCGGGGTGCCTATAAAAATGTACCCGCTAGTATGTTTAATTAAATAAATAATAATTGACTTTTTGGAACAAAATCGATGCTTACATCTGGCTGCGAAGAGGTTGCGGCCAAGTACGCAACGGCAGCTATCCCTTTCAAGATCTTTACGTATATTTCTGTGAAGTGGAGTATAATTCATTTTAATAACAAGTGCATCATATCATGAAAACACGTTACAATACATAAAATTCAAGGGCTTCAGAATAACATGCACGCTTCTATTACCCGGGCACAAAGATTAGAAGTTTATCATATCCTTCATTTATGATTTATGAATAACAGATTCGTCTACAAAAATATTAATACAATAAAAAAGCCATCTATTGGCATTTACTTAAACATTTCTTTCTTTTAAAAATTAGTAACCAAATGTTTAAAATATATGAGGACTCTTCCAGATCGGTAATCGGTATGAGAAATTAAAGATGAAAACAGATTATTTATGAAACTTTTATTAATCTACAAGCTCCAAATATGACCCAATATATCCATAATGATAAGAATAATGATGAAGTTTATTTATTTGTTAATTTTTGGGAAACATACAGTAACATAATTCTTAAAAATAATTAAAACTAAAACATCCACACACCAGCAAAATTTCCACCTATAAAAAAGTTTTTTTGACGTGGTTCGCCTTGGCAGTTAAACCGACTCGTATGGCGTGACGCTGACATGCCATCATGTCCCTTCTACGCCATCGCTCTCTCTCTCTCTCTCTCTCTCTCTCTTTCTATATATATATATATATATATATATATATATATATATATGTCGATCCTTTGTTCGCTCGAAATTACTAAACCGCTTAACCGATTTTAATCTATACAAATATTATAAAGTTGTTGAGTTCGTGGTTTGTGACGTTGTAGAGGGTAATCTCTGGATCAGAACCGGTTTAGATGAAATTTGGTACGAAGATAGTTTGAGACCCGGGGAAGGACTTAGAATACTTTTTATTCCGGAAATCATCCCTTAAGGAGGTGAAAATGGGAATGAAAGTTTGTATTGGGAAGCAAAAATAAAACTTCAGGTTCAGGATTCCGATTGGACTAAAAATTAATAAAAAGTTTTTAACAAAAAAATAAAAACCGACATCAAAAAAGTCCTAAAAAGTAAAAAACAACTGATTGGTAGTTTTCATTTACTATATACATACAGGCTAATCAAATATTTTCGAAGTCTGTGTGCTTTGCTTTGTATCGGCTGGCACTGACTTCTAAAATATTTGATTAGGTGTGTATAGTAAATGAAAACTACCAATCAGTTATTTTTTAACTTTTTAGTACTTTTTTGAAGTCGGTTTTTTTTTGTTAAAAAGTTTTTATTTTTCCCTTTTTAGTGTAGACATAGTAGTAGCAAAGTAAGAAGGAAGTATTTTAATAAAATATTCGCTAAAACCGTTTGAGTTACTTTGATGCCAATTTTTATACGAACACTTACAAACTAAAATTCGCTTTTATTAGTAACACTAAAAATTCTGGCTCTAAAATCCGATTCTGGCGTGTTAGGCTTGTCAAAACAAACAAAATAAGCCCAAACTCAAAGTATCTACTATTAGCCCTTGAAGAGTTCCACCTATCTACCTTCTGGCCTTACCATCAGATCATGTCAACGTCAAAATACACTTGCAAAGTTTCAAGTCAATATGACAATTAGAAGTAGGTTAAATTTATCATTAGCTATTATTTGTTTTGTATCAATATCCGGAATCCATCTAGAGTCAAGCACCTGTCTTTCTGCCTGTTGTCAATGTTTTTCTACTTCCTCTCCGCTGGTGGCGCCGCCTATACTTGCATTTTGGCGCCAATAACCGGCAGCGCGCACCGGGTGACCGTATGATTTTACCATTATAGCGTCGTTTTTCGCGCCGTTCAGTTGTTAGTGTTGTTTAAACTTCGCGAAATTACTTATTTTTTCTTAATTATAGTTTAAATAATATTTAATTGATTATATTATTATAAAATAATTATAGTTCGATTAAATTTAGTTCCTCTCCGTTGTTATTATGGAAAATCTCAATAATGATGTGGAGTCAGAGAGTGTTAATGGTGGCTCATCATCTCGTAAGCGATTACATTCGCCAATAACAAGTGCTCAAGATAGTGATAGTGATTCTTCTTCGAGTAGTGGATCCAGACCAAAGAAACGTAAATCAAGAAGGGACTCTCAAACCGTGAGTTATGCACACTTTGAGTTTTTATCGCAGCAAATAGCGTTCTTAGCTAACCTAATATCTAAAAATACCGACACTGAACATACAAATTCAATTAATAAGAATACTACGTCCGTTTCGATAAATGAATTAAATCTGCGGCGACCTGAAGATAATATAAATAAGAATGGTAAACTTCAAATTTTGTCGGAAATTAGTACGACGGTAAAAGACCCAATCTACCCTAAGGCAAATGATACGTTTCTTAAAAAATTATCGGAATTACAACGTTTTAAATGTGAGGATTGGTATGCCGTTCGTTTTTCGGATGCACAAAAGAAATATTTAGCTACCCCCGGTTTTGTCGAGTTAAGCGTTAATGACGAATTAAAGCGTTTTGAATCGGCAATGCTTAAAGAGGATTCACGTTCATATTTATTAGAAAGATCTTTTGCGGCTTTGACGAATGCTATACTTTGTCAAAAAGATGAATTGCATAAAACTTTACAATCTTTGGTGGATTGGTCTAATGAGTCTAGGGAATCTTTGACGCCTAGTTCTTTATTTGAAAAGGTTGAAAAATTATTTTCTAAAGAATCTTCGTATAGTAAGGTGACGGATGATTTATTACAAATAGTGTGCGGTAGAAGAGCTGATTTTATAAATATACGTCGCGAGGCTATGTTACGCCAGATATCTGAAGGCTTTCATCGTGATGTTTTACATAAAATTCCTCCTAGTACCGAATCGCTTTTTAATGATGAAGCCGTTCAATTATACCTTCAAAAAATAGGCGGGCCGGATAAATTAACTACATCAACAAAATCAGTTCCCCAGACTTATTCAAAGGATAACTTTTATCAAAACCAGAAGCCATCTACTAGTAAGCAAGTTGATAATAGATTTTTTCGTCGAGATACCTTCACAAGAAGTCAAAAACATTCCCCTCAGGCGTCTCGTCAAAACAAAAACAAGACAAACAATCCCAGGGTTAAACCTAGAGGAAAGAAATCGCAGGCTTCTTTTAAAAACAAGCATCGTGAATGACTATCAGATATTTCAAGGCGGCTGTCTGAAACGATTTCTATGTGCTTGGAGCAATCTGGGTGCGCCAGACAAAATATGCCGCCTGTTGAATGGTGCACGTATACCCTTCATCCTCAAACCACCACTAATATTTCCGAGCCCCACAGTCATGAAATTATACAGAACCAAGACTTCGCCCAATATGACCATACAGATTCAAACCATGTTGAAGTCCGGCGTGCTAGAACCTGCAGAACAGACACCGAGTTATCTTTCCACGTTCTTCCTGGTAGCCAAGTCGGATCAGACCTTTCGTCCTATCTTCAATCTGAGACAACTAAATCAGTTCGTAGTAGTCAAACCATTTCAACTATTCAGCCACTTCCGAGTACCATCGTTTTTACAACCACAAGATTGGATGGCCAAGCTAGATCTGAGTCAAGCTTATTTCCACGTAGCGATCGCACGACAACATCGCAGGTTCTTGAGACTGAATTATCACCAAGACACACATCAGCATCAACTGCTTCAAATGACTTGTTTACCGTTCGGTCTCTCATCGGCACCCAGAACTTTTGCCTCGATAACCAATTGGGTCGCAGAGTTTCTGAGGAGTCACAAGATCCGGTGCGTAGTTTACTTGGACGATTTTCTCCTAGCAAATCGGTCAAAGGTGCAGTTACAAGACGACGTCGCATTCACGATAAACATACTGCATTTACTAGGTTGGACGATCAACTTCGAAAAATCTGTTCTGGTTCCGACACAATGCCTCGAGTTTCTTGGCATAACATGGGACACAAAACGCAACGCAAAGTCCTTGTCGGAACCGAAGTGCTTAACGCTACGCAAAGCACTTCATCAACAGCTTCGAAAAAGCAAGTGGTCCCTCAAACAGTATCAAAGTCTAATGGGGAGACTCAACTTTGCAACGTTCGTAACACCAAGAGGTCGCCTGCACTGTCGTACTCTGCAATACTACAGCCGACAGCTGCCGGCGAAACACCCATACCGGCTCATGACCATTCCTCAACCTGCTCGGTCGGAGATGGAGTGGTGGTGCCAAGCTATAGGAAAGTCTATGCCGATACACGTAAGTGCAGTGACACACCTACTGACAACAGACGCATCAGACATCGGTTGGGGTGCCCAGCTCGGCGACATAAATATTATGGGGACCTGGGCAGATTCGCAGCGGGCCTGGCATGCCAACAAGAAAGAAATGTTCGCCGTTTATGCTGCTATACGCCAGAATCAACATCAGCTCCAGAATGCACAGGTACTATTGCAAACCGACAATCGGACAGTAGTCTCATATATAAACAAGGAGGGTGGCACCAAATCCAAGAAGCTTCTTCAACAGACTCGACAACTTCTGGCAATTCTAGACAAGCGGAATATTCATCCGACAGCGCATTATTTCCCAGGCAGATTCAATGCCGAAGTAGATGCTCTGTCTCGGCAGAGAACTTGTCCAGAATGGCATCTCACGAGTTCAGCGACCAAGAAAATCTTTCGAATGTGGGGCACGCCAGAGATAGACCTATTCGCATCGAAGACAGCTCACGTAGTACCAAGGTATGCATCGTTGGACGTAGACGATCAGGAAGCACAACACCACAACGCGTTTTGTCATCAGTGGCACTACGACCTAGCTTGGTTGTTTCCGCCCCCAAATCTGATACCCAGAGTTCTCAGACACTTGAACCACGCCAGAGGGGACTACATATTGATTGCCCCGAAGTGGAACAAGGTATTTTGGCAAGCAGACGTTCAACAGCGAACTCGACATCCCCCGTATCTAATTCCAGATCTGGCACACGCTCTTATAGATACCAGAACTGGGACGCATCCGCCACGAGTGCAAGACCTACACTTGGAGGCATGGCTGATTTCGGGTGGCCAGATATGTTGACAGAATGGACAGATCAAGAACAACAAGTTTTCATGTCAAGCTGGAGATGCTCTACGATCAATGCATACAAACCCGCGTGGCGCAGATGGAGGCAATGGTGTGAGTCTCATTCAATTGATTATAAATATCCTACCCCGGATCAAGTTGCTCGGTTTCTAGCACATTTACACTGTGATATAGGTCTTGCATACAGAACTATTTTGGTGCATAAATCTGTTATTTCAACCTTCACACATTTAACAGGTAATGTTGACTTGTCGAATAATTTCTTTATAAAACATGTATTAAAAGCTATTTCTGTAGCACGAGAGAAGCCGGCTAAGCCACCTATTTGGAATCCTAAAGTGTTATTGCAATACATGAGCTCTTATAATTTTAATGAAAATAATCTCTACCAAGTATCAAGGCATGTTGCTACTCTTTTACTGTTAGCATCAGGCCGCAGGGTTCACGACCTTACATTGTTGCGAGTTGATAGCACTAGTTTAGTTGATCAAGGAACCTCTATTGTGCTTTGGCCTGTATTTGGTTCAAAGACAGATAGCCATAACCATAGACAGTCTGGATGGAGGCTTAGAGAGCACCCTGATAAAAAATTAAATCTCATTTATTGGTTAAGGCAATTGTTACATATAACTGTTAACCGTCGAAAAAATTTAAATCACTTGTTTATTACAGCTAGAGGTGATATAAAGCCTGCATCTAGAACTGTTATTGGTGGATGGGTGAGGTCTCTCTTAAAGGATAGTGGTATTAATGCAACACCGGGTTCAGTAAGATCTGCAGTGGCTTCTCTCAATTTTGTAGAAAACTTTCCAATTGATCAAATTCTAGCAACTAGTAACTGGAAAATGATTCATACTTTTCAAAACTATTATCAAAGAGAATTAATAACTTACAATGATTCTAATTTTGTGAATAATTCTGTATCATTATCTAATTATTTTGATGCTGTGAAATGAGAATATTAGTATAACATTATATATGTTTCTTCTTTTATATGAAGTGGTGTTTTGTAAGTATATGAAATATTTTATACTTGTTTAATTGTTCTAATACATGTACATCAAAACATAGCGTTTTATTAACCCAATATTTAATTATCATACACATTATAGCGTCTTTGGGTTCAGCGCACCAGGTGATAACAAACACATCACTCAAGATGGATTCCGGATATTGATACAAAACAAATAATAGAGAGTTTTACCATCAAATAAAACTTACCTATTATTTTTTCATCAATATCCGGAATCCAGGTAAGGTCTACCTGGTGCATCATGAGTTCTATAATGGTAAAATCATACGGTCACCCGGTGCGCGCTGCCGGTTATTGGCGCCAAAATGCAAGTATAGGCGGCGCCACCAGCGGAGAGGAAGTAGAAAAACATTGACAACAGGCAGAAAGACAGGTGCTTGACTCTAGATGGATTCCGGATATTGATGAAAAAATAATAGGTAAGTTTTATTTGATGGTAAAACTCTCTATTTTTCCACGTTTGGGGGTGGTATTTTTTTTGAAATTTAAATGGGACCAATCTGGAAGTATACATTTTCAAACAAAAAAAAATTGTCCAAATCGGTTAATAAAGGACAGAGTTCTGAGGTAACAAAAAAAACATACAGCCGAATTGAGAACCTCTTCCTTTTTGAGGAAGTCGGTTGAAAAGTATTAACAAAAATAATAGTACCCGATTGCGTAAAAAGCGAACTAAAAATACAGTACTTATTATGCAGTCAGGAGCGAAATCCTGTATAATTCTGATTTATTATAAATCAATACCTTATTGAAGACGGTTCAAGTAAGAAGACGAAATTAACATAAAATTAAAATATTTAATAATATCTTATATGTAATAAAGTAGATAGTATTAAAGTTAAAATCCTTGTTACATTGATAATTTATTTTATAAAGTCACAATATAAAAACGAACGATTACAAGACAGATAGATGTCGGTGAATCAGAAGTCTAAAGTGACACATTATATTTATTAGTGTATCCGGTGTGCAGCCACTCATAGACATTTTAATATCCTTTGTAACAGTTACAAAGATTGTAGTGTAAAAAATAAAAGATATTATATAATATAGTTATATGATATTTTACAGGAACATTTAAAAAATTTTAATCATCGTTATTAGGCTGACTTGTAAATCGAATTCTACCAGCAGTAGTGGATTTAGGTTAGATGGCGCCCTAGGCCCAAGTCGATATGGCGCCTTTTTCTTTCGTAACAGTATATATAGATTAAATATTTTAACAAAGAAATTCTACCATTGAAATCGTACTGTGTTTAGATTGTAAGAGCGCAAGAAAATAAACTTTAAAATTTGGTCTTACAGTTTATAGAAAACCCAATCAATTTATAATTTTAGTAATCTTAAAAATTTTGGCGCACCTCAAAATTTGCCGCCCTAGGCCCGGGCCTCACGGGCCTAAGCCTAAATCCACTACTGTCTACTAGTACAAATACAATAATACGATAGACTTGTTCTCAATTGGCGTTTTTTAAATTCCTATGGGTACAATTAAAATATTTATTTGAGCTAAAAGTAGGGAAATCAATTACCTACCTACGTACTTAATTAAAAAGCAGAAAAATCATAACATACGTATTTAAATTTTGATTCAAATTCTATAATATATAATACCTACCTATTTAATATTAATCAGGTGATTAGCTGTTTTAAATACAAGTTTATTTTTAGTTTCGCATTTAGCAGGTAATCTAGTTTCATATACTTACCAAGTAATAAAATAAGTACAATGTAGAGTCAACATTATTTTATTATGGTTACTTATCTAAAAAGTAATTAACAAAACAGTTTATTGTTGTTTTTCTGTTCTAGTGCATACAATGTGCTAGATATCTTTGGAAATTATAGCAAGAATATGATTGTAAACAAAAAATAACCAGACTCTTGGTAGGCAACTGAGCACACAATGACTTTACTGATCATATAATATATACGTATCTTGCTGACATTAAGTTACCTAGTCTATACACGGGTTACTATGTAAATATTCTAACTTACTCTTTTATCAAATCATTCATTAGTATATTCCAGAATAGTTGGACACAGATATATACAAATAAATTACAATATAATTTTTTACATAATACTCTACACCATATTTAACACGGACGTTTATTGTAAGTAATCAGTTAAGTTTTATATCCAACTAATATTAAGGTAACAAAATAAAATAAATGATTAAACAAGACCGCAAAACATGGTCTATTACAAAATTACAAATAATAAACTATGTATTATATATAAATCACTTTGTTTCCTAAAATTTAACACTTTTAACTATAAAACTATTTACGCGCCCGCGCGATCTTTGGATCAATTACTATTTGAGTTGAGTATATGACATTAAATTAGGTATCACACATTTAAAACAGTCTTCTGGTTCGGTGAGAATGCGATGATGCTCTTTTAGTAGCTGCGGCGGCGGCTGCAGCACGGCGCGCGTGTACGCGGCCGTGCTTTGCGAGATGATCAGAACGCGCGAACCTCTTGCCGCACTCGCCGCACCGGTAAGGCTTGTCACCTGAATGGCTTCGACGATGTCGCGCCAATTCGTCTGATCGTGCAAACCGCCAACTACAGCCTCCCCACGTACATTGGTAGGGCTTCTCGCCACTATGGCGTCGTAAGTGCGCGCGAACGTGTGACGCTTTTGCATATAGCTTTCCGCACTCCTCTACCGGACATCGAAAGGCTCCGAGTTCCGGGCAAAACGTAGGCTCGCCCCATGTCTGATTTTTAGTCTCTTGTATCACGCACCGCACTTTTCCACTTTTATTTAAAGCAGCCGGTCTGTCGGTGTATTGAACGTCATGAACGGACGTTGTCTCTAAATCTATTCCAAGTACAGAAAGCCCACCTAGAGATGTATCATCACCACTCTGTGAAGTATCTATCCTCGATTGTAGCACGTCGTTAGACTTATCACTAGTTATGGCTTCCAGAAGATAATCGTCTAAGTCAATATTTTTGTCTAAATCATCGAAATCGAAAAGAATCGGTGAACTATCTTCAAAATTAGAATCTCTGTTTGAACTGTCCAGGCCATGAATAAAAGTATCACAATTGAAATCCAAATCACTAAGTTGCCAATCAACAAAATTACATTCTGCATTCACGTTCGATGGTAATTCAAAGTTGATAAGACTTTCTGCAGGCGAAAATTCGAACATAAGGTGATCATTTAGGAGAGCGTCATCCAGAAGCAATCCGCCGGTATCGCGGTACATTTTAACCCTGAAAACATGAAAATACATATTTGTAATAATAAGCTTTATTATATACTAGAATTGCCCGCGCCCCTGCCCGCGTTCAAATGACCAAAAACCAAATTCTTAGGTTTTACATATTAGTATACTTACTCTTACATTGCATATTTTGCATTTAAAATGAGATATTTTCTCGCGCTAAAAAGTATCCTATATGTTGACCCGAATAACCAGCGATCACCATACCAAATTTCATCAAAATCCCTCTAGTGGTTTTTCTGTGATGCGGTAACAGACAGACAGACAGACAAAAATTCTAAAAACTATAGTTTCGGCTTCTGTATCGATAATAATGTTTATTTCAATAAGATTTTCCAAAAAATATTTTATGTACAGATTCGTCATAGTTACAATTTTATTATATGTATAGAAGATAAAGATAATATATGATTTTAATTATAATCATTAGTTGTAAGTACTTACATACAATGCAAATAAACCGCGAGTTGCAATGAACTTGAATAAAATACTATTTCAATTAAAAAAACCACAACAGTTTAGAATCGACAAGCATGTGCAGTGCGTTGTGCGAACCGAGTGAGCGGTCGCGGCCGCTCCGGACAGCGCAACGGACGTGCGATAACAGCCATCGACGATTATCGGCCGGTCTGCTATGCGCGGGAGTACCGCTGCCCGCATCTGCGCCGCACAGCTCGGGATCAACAATATATTCCATATTACCACCGCTCATCAAAACGTGTCTGAACTTACTGTTATATGAAACAATGTATTTTATGCATCCAATATCGTTCAAAGGGCTCGTTTGATTCACTTTGCAATATGTAAACGATCAGTTGCAAATAATAATGATAAGCACGTATGTGTTATTAAATATGAAATATTATTTAAAAAGTTGTTTATTGAACGCAACGATAATATGTGGTTTACGGATCATTCACTTCTTTCACTCTTATCGCTTATTTGCCCGACCTACCCAAGAGTCTTATTACCTATTGAATTGAATAAAATAGTTAATTAAAATGTAAAAATATTGTTATATTTAACCATAGACCATAACGATAAAGTTTTTACATAAAGAAAGTTTTTAATCACATCAATATAATCAGATATAATTATTTCATCATATTCTTCATTATTTAGATTGAAAGTTAATTACTTATTACTTATTATAAGATATAATAATTTATAAGAGAAATAAGGAGCATATAGGTACTTATCAGACTAATAATAAAGGTGAAAAATATTCATTTCTCAAAATTTATATGTTTAACGTTTAGAACTCAAGTGAATAGTATTAATGGAAAAAACTTCGGTCAGAAGATCTTACCTGATTAATTTGCACGTCACCTAGCCACGGTAAGATACGATACGTACCTACTATAAGAATTAACCACGGTACCATAGGGCTTAAAGGGTTTAAGTCCGTACTATGATGTGGCGGAAATTCCGTTAGGAGCGGAATTGATATTATTTTTGCAATGGTTACATCCCTTGATAAGGAAATGATAAAATTCCTCGGAAGTGTTGGTGGACAATGGAACAACAACAAACCCATACGTAATAAATAACAGATCTTAACATGTGATTTCAATGTCAATGCTAAAACGGCTACATTTCAAAGTTCCATAGGTGTTAGGTGATAAATGATCTAAATTTGTCGTGTATGTAAAAATAAAAACATAAAATCTCATATACTTTACATTATACATAATTTAATTCATGTTTTTTACTTATAAATAATATTATTAACATTGTTTGTGAAACTTTTTTAACCGGAAACACCAACGATATTTTTTTACATAGATACATATTTGTAATGTTTTTTGTGAATCCTAAAAATAAAGAGTGAATAATCAGGGTTTTTACTAATTTTATGACAAAATTTACACAGTATTAGTTGTAGCAGAGTAAAGCATAAAGGCATAAAAATGGCGACGTCACGGCGCGGCGGGACTATCGCACCGACCGGTGGCTGGCACTGCCGGCATCTGGTGTGCGCACGTTGCCTCTCAAGTTACATCGCACACTTGGAACATTTACGCATACGGCTATTAAGAAATATTCACACTATAATTTAAATAATCTTAACTACTAATATTAATAAAAATAGAACACTTGTAAAGATGTTTGAGAATTTGTTAATTGTTACTGAATGTACGATAACCGTTCAAAGGATTTAAATGAAACTTGATAGGTACACAGGTGGATCAAATTAATGTGCTAACACATAGTGGATTTTATACACGTTTCACTTGAATCCGGTGAATTTTATACAGTAATTTAACAAAACATTAAATTCTGGATCTGCAAACTACGTTTCCTCTCCTGTACAAAGCCCGAACATCTCAAAGGGTTGTGATGAGAGGGATAAATACATTAATTGCATGTTGATGCATCCTTAATAAAGCAAAAAACTGTATAAGCAGGTGAATATGAAGCTAGTTATTTATAAATAAATATTTTATCTCAAAATAGAATAAGAACATGAAAAAAATTACATTAGGTACCTAGGTACCTTTTAAGTTAATATTATGGAAAAATTAAATATTAAGACATGAGCACATGCCAGGCTTATGTTTATAGCTAGGCAACAAGTAAATAATAAAATTTAATGCTCGCAATGGCATAATTCTGAGATGCATGTTGCATAATGAGCTAATATATTGCAGGTTACAATAAAGGTCCATGTAACACGTATAAGTAATTGCAAACCTGTGTTCACATGAAGGCGATAACGTGCGGTGGCTGGCGGTGCCAGTGTCTGTTCAATCAATCTATGTGTGTAACAACATATTATTGGCATTCACAGTAATTCTTAGTTTTTCTATAATAATCACGGAAAATATTGTAATAATAAATAAAATTAATCGTTAGTGTCTAAGACATGTACCTCTATAATATATAAGTATATCAGGTAAGTACTAATTTAAAAGGGCATTTTATATTTTATTGTTTTCCGCCGATTAATGTAGATACTTCTTTTTGTTGTTTGTATTTTTACAATTTATTTTTTCAGTAAATATTATAATTTTGCTAATATAACTAAAGTCAATCCGGCTGGATTAAAACGTTCTAATCTAATATGCAAATTTAACCTCATATTTACTAATAAATGGAGAGCCGATTTCTTTGTTCGGTTATGCTGCGATAACTAATGAACGGATCGAAATAATACTCATACCATAAGATGCGGCGTGTTTCGGAGAAGGTTTTAGTATAAGTATGAAATGTTGGTGATTAATGTACTATGCGGGCGGAGCCGCAGGAAAACGCTAGTTTATCTATAATTTGGGTAATATTTTTCAATACATGTGCGGTTGAACAATGTACAGTATGTACACTGTACATTCATATGTATTATGTCCCTACACAGACAATAAAAACTATATATGTACATCAACGACCACTAAGCCCGATAGACGCCTAATTTACGTACTTCTGCATCCAAACGTGTCAGTCAAAAGTCTGAGGTAAGCGTTACGGGGAAGGCGGGTTGAAATGCACGCTGATTGGTTAATTCAATACAAACAGTGATGGAAACCAGAAGTTTTATATCGTATCGTAGTCGATCGTCGTAATTTTCTGTGTTATAGAATATTTTTAATTAAGACAAATTTTCTTTACTATAATGAAATAATAATAGAATACTTAATATTATTTATACAGGTTGTTTCATGGTTTATTTACAGGTATATCCATGGTTAAAGTTTTTGGAAAACTGTCCCTTACACTCTGTATAACTAAACTACTACTTATTTACATGAACTTACTGTTTATTAAAAAAATACATTAGGTACTTATTACAATGATTTATTCTTTACATTTAGTGTATATAAATATTCATGAATTAAAAGTACAAAAATAATAATTATTATTATAGATAAATGTTATATTACAAAAAAAATTGATAATGATACATAATAATAAGAAGTTAAATTAAAATCATCATTATAAACAAAAAAAAATACAATAATTAAGATTAACAATCATGCATTTTATAATAATTAAATAACTTATTTCTAAAAATTTTATAGTTTAACTGGTACAGCACTAGTTACACGTGCCGGTGATTAAAGAAAAGTGTAGCAACAATGAACTGCATTGAAAAGGGGATGCATAGTCCGAGAATGTCCGAATACATCAACGCGAGTTGCGTTGTGACCAATATAACTTGAACTCTGATTTAATTACATTTAATGAGTTCGGAAATTAAAATTCACTTACCTATGAAAATTGATGCCATTTTTTTTTTAAATTACACGTTTGGCTACTATTTCCACACCATTTTATCGTACAGGGAGCCATGTTACGCGTCTATTGTATTTTTTGTGTCGGAAATTCACGAGTCTCAAGCAATGTGTTCGCGGGTCACGGATGTGGTCGCTACTGAAGTAAATCGCGCGATCGTTTTCTCAAGCCAGACGTGTTTGTCTAACGTGTTGACTGAAAGTGTTCACCTTGCGTGAGGTGTCTATTGGGCTGAGTGGTCGTTGATGTACATGCATAATTTTTTTTGAAAAAGGTATTATCTCCACATTATTTTTCTCATGGGATAGACACTCAGTGACTCATCACTCAAAAGAGGTAAAATGATTTCGTACTGTATTCTCAACCCATAGGGATATTGCAGGACCAAATATACATACTTTATTACAAACATTCAACCTTAGACCGCCAGCGTACTAAACTGTTAGAAACACGATAATGGCGGAGTGCCGGTACCATGATAGTCGTTATACATAACTAGCAGAACCCGCGGCTTCAACTGCGTTCAAAGTACAAAAAAAGCAAACTCTTCCTTCCCTTTACAATAATGTACGGAAGTCTGCCCGATTTGTTGACATTTATAATTTAATTATAATAGTCGAACTTTAATATATTAAATAATAAAAACAAATTTCTATGATGAGCACATTGTTGGTGCATGGTGTGATAAAATCATCATTAAGCGACCATATGGTTTTTGTGATACTAATTTACGGCGAAATCCATTGATAAATACGATCTCATATTTCAGCTTTTGGAATTTTGTTACGTGTTGATTGACGCGCAAATACGAGTATTAACATAGATTACATATTATAACAAATATAAATAAATTACGGACAAGTGCGAATCGGACTCGCTTACCGACGGTTCCGTATTTGTAGGAAATCTGTTTAACTTTAATTTTCAACTTTTTTATTTTTTGGATTTTTTTCTTTATTTGTGCTGTAAGACCATGCTTTTTACCAAATTTCGTGATTCTAGGTCAACAGGAACTACCATACCTATAGTTTTTCGACCTAAAACCTATAGAGTACTTCCGGTTGACGTAGAATTGTCAATTTTGGTTAAAAACAAGATCTTACAGCACACGTAAAGAGAAAATTCCGAAAAATAAAAATAGTTGAAAATTAAGGTAAATTTTGGTATTTACAAGTTTTCGCGAAAATCTAAATTTGGCCATATCTTTTTATCGTGTTGACTCAGGACTTTGATTTTTATACACCTAGTAGGGACTATACATCTCAGTATCTGGTATAAATTTCAAATTGCTAGGTCCACCCGTCCCTGAGAAAATCGGTGGTGACAAACGGACAGACAGACGGATAAGAGAGTGATCTTATAAGGGTTCCGTTTTTTACCTTTTGAGGTACGGAACTCTAAAAAGTCTAATTCAATGTATAAGCATATAATACATACTTTTATATGAAAGGTAAATACTAACACTAAAAATTATTGATAAATATCAATCTATAGTACAGTAGATACTTATTTTTAATTTCATTTACATACTTATTTACTCTTGGCCGTCTCTCTCGTAGCGCTATAGGTTTTTTGCCCTGTTCAACTGTGAGAGAATATTGTAATAATTTACTTTAATAATAATCTTATATCTAACACGATGAATGGATACTACCTACATAGCAAAACTAAATTCGTTACCGATTATTATTTGATTTTATACGCCACAAGCGTTTTCCCGCGGCCCCTGCCGCATTACCTGCCGCGCTGTAGTTCATTTACGTATAAATATTTAGGTACCTGGTTTTTTGCTTCTATTATGTTCGCATCTTACCTGTGCAATGTATTGTACCTGGAAGTTAGACCAGCTGAAGGAAGAATTGAAAAGGAGAGGTGCATCCTGTGGTGGTTCTGACTGACTGATGGATGACACAGCCTTAACCGCTGGTCGTAGAAACGTGAAATTTGGAGAAGGTATTTCTTATATGATGTAGGCATCCAATAAGACAGGATTTTTCGTAATTCATCCCCAAATGGGTAAAATAGGGGGTTAAAGATTATATGAAACCCTGTCATACTTAATGTGAAATACACAAAAGTGGTGTTTAGCTATAAAATAAAAAATATTATTATTTGATTTTTTCACAATTTATCCCTTTAAAGGTGGAAAAAGGGGTAATAATGTTTATATGGGCAAAGAATCATTTATGATCAGAGTTACTTGAAACTTGATATTAATGCTCTTCAATACAATTAAATAAATATGTACATGCTTTAGCATTTTTCGAAATTCAATTCCATACGAGGGTAAAATTGGAGATGAAAGTTTGTATGAAACTCTATAATTAATATGTAAAAAAATACAAAAATAAAAAAAAAATATATTCATCTGTAGACGATTTAAAAGTTTTAAAATAACTTTCTGCAAAATGATGTCCACATAGCCTTAAATATAAAGATTTTGATTTCGCCAATTTTACTGGTCTTATTGCTTTAGCCCACAAATTCTTTAGTTTTTGTCTTTTGGGAACAAATGATATCGATTTTCTTTGCATCATAGCACTGTACAATTTGTCAAAAAAAAAAACCATCCACGCTATAGAGCTTTACAATATACATGAGGATTATAGTGATTGCGACATCTAGCAGGAGAAGAAGGCAAAATTCTTCCCGATTAAAAACTAGTTCAAGAACATCTCAATGTGCATTACTTTTCATTTTTCAATAATATGTATGAAAGGAAATTCTAGAAAATATTCGATTTATTTATTATCGTAACTTATATAGTGTCTCAGTTAGTACAAGACATTAAAGTACGGCAAGACCTTAAAAAAGTTAAATATTAGTAGTATTTATCAATGATTATTCCCACCTTTTTTATTCATAACAAGAAACACACAATTCAAAAGTGCTTGTAAAAGTCTATTTGAATCTTTACTGATTTAGATTTTTTTATGCTTAGATATGTGTAGAGAATGAAATATAAGGCACGACAATAAGAAAGTTTTTCAGTAATATTACACTTTTTAAAAAACGAAATAGTATTGTAAGAGCTTTGCAATGACACGTTTTACGCAGTTTTAGGTAATCTACTACAAATAAACAAAGTTTTCTTTGAAATGATGTGTTGGTGTGTTTGATTTTTAGGCAATATTTTATATTTTTTTAGGTAACATTTTTAAATTTACAATAAAACTTTATAACTTTACATTAAAAAAAAAATTAATACTATTAAAACTTTTATGCATTTAATTAACTATTATAAATATTATTCTTACGAAATGTATCAAAATGTTAATGTTAAAACATTTACTTAATTTATTGGTGTGAAATAAAACGAGAGAAAATATAATTTGCGCATATTTTTTCTTTAATATGAGCATTTTACAACAATATTGAAACGAAATCATCATTTTGAGATCTGCTGCCAACATACACTACGGGCGCTCAACAAATAAACATAAACCGCGCACACTAATCTATATAAACAAGTCGCATAAGTACATACAGGCTTCCCAATATACTATACACTAAAGCTATATCACTTGCCACGCTACGTCCGAGAACGTCACTAGCACGTCACCAGCACGTCACCAGCGCGTCACTAGCACGTCACCAGCGCGTCACTAGCACTTTTGATCTGTTTTGTTCGAGTCCGTGCGGCGCGCGCGCACTAGTAGATTACTTCATACACTGTGGCCTTCTTGTCGCCGGAGCCCGTCACTATGTACTTGTCGTCCGATGAGATGTCACAACTAAGCACCGATGATGATTCCTTTGACTGTAAATAAATTAAATTTATTAGAAGATAAAAGATTTTTACTAATGGAGGTAATGTTAAGTCATAAGTTGTATTAATAATTAAATTAATTTTTCGATCGCGCCAAATCACGTCACGTAACTGATATAATTTTCTTTTCATAATCTTTTTTTTTTTTTGTAGTACTTAAGAATTCATGATAAATAAACAACTAAACAACAATAAATAGTTTGAACTACTCAAGTGATGATCGCCCCACTAGGCAAATTGTTACCGCGAAAAAATATACCTATGTGAAAACAAATTATAATAAAACTCATATACATGTAAATTCGATTGATATGGTTTCCCTTATTGAAATAGCCGGAAGCCTAGAGAACGATTTAGATACGCGAACCCTAACAAAACCACTTGACTAATAACAGAATAAAAACAATAAGTAAAACAACTAGTAAGAGCACTTACTTGGAATATGCTTGCGCCATAAGGAGTGCGCCACGCATTGAGCAGGTTGTCCTTGCCAGTGGACACGAACCACTTGCCGCAGGAGGCGAAGCGGAGCGACAGCACGCAGGACTCGTGGAGGTGCAGCTGGTACTTGTCGGGCTTCACCGCGTGTAACACTTCCACGTTGCTGTTCTCCATGCCCACCGCTAGCCATTCGCCTGGATGAAAGAATAGTGATTGTTTTTTTTTAGTTTTATTATAGAATGGAAAACAAAAACAAACCGTTTTTCCGAGATAAAAAGTAAAGTCTATGTGTAATTCCAGACTATAATCTATCTATGTGCCAAATTTAATCCAGATCCGTAGAGCCGTTCTGATGTAAAAAAGTAACAAACATCCATACATACTCACAAACTTTCACATTTATAATATTATAATAATAATAAATAATATATAATTAATTGTTATTATACTACGTTATACAATTCAGTGTTTTAAACGTGCTTTAAAGCTAATAAAGTTTCATTTGTAAGTAACATCAAATTTCGGAAGTTGATTTTAATTTATCTCTATCTGGCCGATGGATTTCCTTGTAAGTATATGAAATCAATCAATTATAAAGTTTCAATTAATACCATTTGTACCATCGAATAGATGATGGGGGCAAGAGGTAGATAGTATACCTGTAAACTGTAGCTATTGTATACATAATATACAACATAATATAAATCTTTGTCTGATTGCAAGCTATGATACAATAATCGGTACAAACATAGTTCATGTCATAAATTAAAAAGCAGTTATTAAATTCTGTTTTATACAGATTTAGATATAAAATATTAAATACCTGTAGGGCAATATCCTAATGAGAATATTTGTGAACTGAAGTCATGTTGTTGTAATTGTCTTCCTTCTCTTAAATCCCAAGATCTAAAAATAATAAACAAAAAGAATATATATAATAATTTAAAAATTGATATAATAATAAAAATATTAGCGCTGATTTAACGCTGTTAATTTTAACAAACAAAATTTCGTATTTATTTCTTATAAAAATATTTTTTTGCCATAAAATATTCCTTTCGAATAGGTTTAATATTGGTACAAATTGGTCATGAATCACGGTTGAAATTTAAAAAATATAGTGAGGTAAGATGAGTGGTAGAAAATTGACAGAGAAGAAACATTGCGAGAAAGATTCTCTGATATAAGAAAATTTAGCACAACAGCTAGTAGTTCCTATGCAAGTATATGAAACATCAAAAATGATCAAACAAACAAAAGTATTACATGTCACTAAATGAACCCATCCATACATGACGACACGTATGGCTCAGTTTGTAGTGTTCCTACTTGCTGCGCCAGCGGTCGCGGGTTCGAGTCCCGCTGGGGGGCATTCATTTATGTGCTGAGCACGAATGTTTGTACTCCAGTCATGGGTGTTTATATTTATAATATGTATGTATTTAAAGTTATATATGTATAATGTATCAACTATCTGGTATCCATAACACAAGTCTCGTAGCTTACTATGGAACTAGATGGTGGTATGTGTTAATGTCCTGACATATTTATTATTATTATACTTCAATAGGCAAAATAAAGCATTTAATATGTATTTGTTATGTATATATAATGCATATATTTTATACTTAAAACCAAATTCTAACAAGTAGAAGTATTATTTAAACAAACGTGTAATACCTGACAGTGTTATCGAGTCCACCGGTCCATAACTTAGTGCCATCTGCTGATATATCAATGCAGGAAGCGCCGTCTGTGTGTCCTTGGAATTGTCGTACAAGAGTTTGATTGTGGAGATCCCATACTGCGATATTGCCGTCCGAACAACAGCTAAAGCAAACCTGTAATAACAAATAAACAAATGAAATTAATACATTTTATTCATGGCATATCTATATTATTACAATTTACTTTAACTTATAATAATCCAAATAATTTTTTTTGTAAAATATATATGTATATTAACAAAATTTACATTAATATTTATTATTTTTTAACATAAAAAACGATTTTGCTTTTGGTTTTTTTGTTTCCATTAAACGAAATACTTACCGAAGTCTCTCGTCGGTAATAAAAACCAAAATATCGCAAAAAGAAAAGGAAAAAATATGTTTTATTAAACATATCAAATATTCGCGTAAATCTAATAATAAGAAAATAATATTATAATAATAATATTAAAAAAATAATGTAACCTTAGAGTCTGGGCTAATAGCCAGCGCATAGCAGGCGGGCGCGGATGAAGTTAGCTCGGCCTTTATACGCGGCGTTGGTGACGCCAAGTCCCATATAGAAAGGTTCGACGCTTCACCCCCAACGATAAGTGTACGTCCGTCGGGCAGAAGCTTCACTGATCTTATGTAATTGTCCCTTTGCTGGAAGAGATAATATAGTAATGAATGTTACGAGATTCTTTAATTCATGGTTATAATAATTAATTAGACTGATTTTATAAATGTGAAAAATGAGTGTTTGCTACTTCTCCTACACTTATAACTCAATCAATTTTAGTGAAGTTTGAATTCGAAATACCTTATTTTGTAACTGTGTTAAAGTGTGACTAGCTACCTCCATATTAACACATAGGCTATAAAAATAACCCTTTTAGAGATATTTGATTGTTTTACAAAATATTACAAATCGTGTAATGTATGTGAAGGACATCAACCTCATACATAACATATAAAAAATAACATCTAACAGATAATCACATACATAAATAGAATATGAATCACCGACAGTTACCCACTCACCAAGCAATCCAGCTGGCTGACCGGCGCCTTGCTAGGCTGACTTATGTCCCATACTTTGACGCACCCCTTGCCTCCAGTGTACACGTATTTAGTAGGCGAGGAGACTGTAACTGCGCATACGACTTCACCGTGCGCTAATGCTGACACTTGTCGCGCGTGTCGGGGAATCCCCGGACCCATTAGCGCGTCGGGGGGAAAGGGCACAGGCTGCATCTGTCCTTCGGCGGATACGTGGAATGAGTAAGCTCTGAAAATTAATTTAATTAGCATTATTTAACATCATCAAGTATATAAGTTTCCTATATCTAAATGCAATATACGAAACGTTATCAAAATTTCAATTTCTTCAAATAAATTAGGTTTTTAGATATAAGTAAATTCATATTATAAAATAAATAAAACGAACAAATCAAAAACTTACGGTTTGCCGCCTGGTATAGGTGCTAATGCAGCCGGGCCGATGGGGGGACGTAGAGGTTCGTACGCGAGCGCCGCCCTAGCAGAGTAGCCCGCAAGACCGTACGCGTCATGTGCTCCATTGCCTAAGTACGGATACTGAAGTGCTGGAGGTTTGACTGCGGCTTTTAGGGGAGCCCCCGCGGCACCAACCCCACTGGCACCGGAAGTTGGAGTAACTGGTTTCGAGATTGGCGTGCTTGGCTTCTCATCTAATTTTTTTGCTGATGGCGTTGATGCGTTACTCGATGTACCTGATCTGAAATTGAAAAAACAAATGAGGTTAATTATGGTTGCAAAAACCTAATCAATATTACGTATTTTAATGGAAACCGGCTATAAAAGTACTTGAATAACTAATTTAGAGATATATTTTAGACCCTAAGTAGCATGTTATTAACAAGCAAAAACTTGTGATTAGTGTGCTCTATGTAATAACAATTTTTCTTACTTAAATAATGTTAATAGAGAAGCCATGTTCATATCACATTGTATTGTGGCAATATCAAACAATATAGAGGGCTCAGTTTGCAATACTCGTAGTTACGCTTGAAACGTTTAAACAAGTAGTTAAACAATAAACAGTAGGTATACTCTGATTATAAAATAGAAAAAGCATTACATAACCGTATATTTATTTTGTTTTCTAACATTATTGTTTCTACACGGTAAACAATGAATAAAACAAATAAACGCAAGTGAAAACGTATTTATTTATTCATTTTTTATCGCTGAATGACATCGATTAAACTGGTTAGTAATCAAATATCCCGCTCGAGTTAGTAAGGGTAAGTTTAAAGATTATTATCATCAGTTATTCGTCAAGCGTAACCAATCTCGCTGTCGTAACAGGACTATTTCTCTACGTTCGAAATTCATTTTAATGCTCAGCACTCCTGCAATAACATTACTCGAGATGTTCTGAGTCAATTTTTAATTTATAGGTACCTACAACTTACTAGCGACTCACCCTCGCTTCACTCGGATTCGTCTCTAGCTTGATTCCCAATACAAATTTTTATCCGCGTTTTACCCCCTTAAGATATGATTTCCGGGATAAAAATGAATCCTATGTCCGTCCTAGGGTCTCAAACTATCTTCTTACCAAATTTCATATAAATCACTTCAGTAGATCCAGAGATTACCCCCTAAAACTCACAAAATCGCAAACCCACAAACTTTACCTCTTTATAATATTAGATATAGAAATGCAGTAAAATTAATTTGTACGTCGGCTTCTTATTTTATATTACTAATAGATATTTTTCGAGAATATTAGTCTGTTTTTTGGGGATGATAGAAACTATATGTGCCCAGAACAAAGAATATAAGACTATAAAGATACGTGGTCATTATATTACTAGAGCGTCGTAAATTAGATCAACGATAACGATTCATAGCGGTCAAGCTTAACCATGAGTAGTAAATTAACTTTCGACTGTTCAATCGTTGTACGAACATTGAACCTTCCACAACAAATGTAACGGATAGTTTACAAACTACGGCTTCCCTTAAATGGATGGAGCGATTATCATGAATTTACACAACATCGAACTAAGGCGCGACTGGCCCCAATACATGTTTGCTATACAGATTATCGTGCGCTATAAATGTTTTACGACCTTTTGTGATTATAATAAGGATCGTGTTTGGTTTTTATGTATTCTTAAATTGTTTCTTTTAATGGCTTACTTATTAATGTTTTGAAACTTATAATTTGATCAAAATACTGTTATAATTCTACAAATTGTATAATATTGGATATGAATTATGCAAATTACCTAGGGCTATGTGGTGGGTGTTCTTTCTTAGGTTGTAGTTTATCTAATCCGTTTTCCCGCGGCGAAGGCGCCCCATTGTGAGGAGACGTCGGTTCTTCGCTTGCGTCGTCAACTACCAATTCCTAAAAAAAACAATATTTTAATAAATAAAAATTCGTTCCCTAAATGTTATTGTTTAGTTCCTATTAAAAAAAAACCAATAACATTACTTACATGGCCCATATCCTTTTCCTCCTTTTTTAGTTTTTTATGATCAGGCTCTGCTGGACTTCTTGTTCGGTATTTTTCCCTTTCTCCCGGAGATATGGAATTTCTCTGTAACAATAAATATACAATGTTTAATATAATTCATAAAAAAAGTTCCATTTTATATGCATGCGGTATCTGGTCTTGTTGATATAGCAAATAAGAGTGGGTAAACATAATCAAAACGTTTACGGGCGAGCTTACGTACCTACGTATAGCAATCAATCGATCATTGTTCGCAAATAAATCGGTGCGCAGCGATGCGAGCGCTACAGTCAATATCAATATCAAAACACGCTGAGGCAGAACAAACTGACCGCATGATTAGCTCCGGGAGTGGTCATCGCCCCCCTCGCGGCTTGTCAGGAGAGTGGGGTAGAGTGGGTGCTACATTCGGATGAACGCGCAAATACGAACTAATGAAATAATCATATACGTGTCGAGCGATCGCAGAGCTTGCTGATTCAGCCCATGTTGACATTGTGATACACTCTGTCTCAACAAAGTATGGTTTCATGCTTCAATTAGATAAATGTTTAATATTCAGTCGAATTCAGACACTCAGTTTGACGATTCTAAACAGCGTGTAAAAATCTATCCCAATATAGTAGGTATAGTTTGTGTTTGACCCTTAATGGGTTTAAAAAAAAATTGTAATAATATTCGATTATTTTTAATTACACGGGAGCTTAGTAATTTTAGGTAAATTATAAATATTTATTCAAATAGAATTCGCTGACAATTATTACCTAGTTTTATCAAAAGTTTATAATAGAAAGGCTTTCTTCGAGACTCCTAGAGAGGTCTGAAGACTAATTTTATGAGGCACTAAGTCAGAGGATAGTGGCAAGTTGTTAATTTACTCGCCATGCCGTCAACCTGTCGCCGCCCGCTGTGACTTACAGCCGCCCTAGACGATATCACTTTAGGTGCGATGCTAGTAGCAATCACAAATTAAAATTATACTGTAATAGTCTTTGTGTCTTAAATAAATTTATATTTTTTAGTTATGATCTCACACACAACTGCTCTTACAATTTATATAAATAAACACTTATAGTACAATTTACGTACTTTTATATTAGTGTAGTTATGTATTCTAATATTAATGTTAATATGTACTGACTTTGGCTACTGAGTTCTTAAATTACTTATAGAATCAAAAATAATAACAGTTTTTTTTCAAGTTGGCATTTATTATTTTGCCTACATGTAGCCGAGACCCTAATTTTACGAGCAGCTCTACGGCATTGAGTATCGAATTTCAAGTAGTGAGTGCTATTTCGAGAGACCCACGGTGCGCGCCATAAAGCGACGTGTCGGATTCGATTCAATGTATTTTATGTTGCCCCTACGAGTCATTCGCTCTGGGGTAAGCTCTTGTGGCTAATCGTTAATTTAATAGAGTTTGCGGTTGGCTGGCATTATAACATAAATGTGTAATAACGGAGGCCATTTGGCCGAGACTCTGAGAGTAAACTTCTGCATCGGTATGGCAATGATAGTGATAATACTTATTTTGGTAGCGGATAGGTTATAACTTATAATACACGAATATATTTTAGTCAATTTATGACAAATAAAAAAAAAATATCAACCTACACTTATGTAAGTGCCAAACACTTTGTATATACCTATATATATATATATATATATATATATATAAGTACGAGTATATCTATAAATACCTAATTCTTTCTATACCTACTACTAACGGACAGATAACAAGTTTAATACTGAAAAAAAAACAGTATTGTGGAAACCTATTTCATTTTCGTCAGGGAAACGAATAGAGCTTATCTGTACTTTATCCCATTACGTGGGTCGACGGCAAGAAAAAGGCAACTGAGCCGACAACAATAGTCGGGGGTAGAGCAACGAGGACTAGACCGCTAAACAAGGCACTACAAGCTCCGATAACACGACTTATCGGCCACCGTCCGCGTCAACCTGGTACAGGACGGAAGACGAAAGACGAAAGCCATCGTATCGCATCGGACACAATATGTGTTACGGAGTGAAGTGCGAGAAGCGGGTACTGAGAGCATGGCGGAGGATCTGACGTAACGTATAAAGTGGCAACACACAGGCTCGCTGTTAACGCCGCCCGGGCTTATTGTCTGCGGTCACGCGACGAGCCGTTTAGCCGCGCACGCCGCGCCGCCCGGTTAACCGGAAGGGGGGCGGTTAACCGGACGCTTGGGGGAGGAAGCGGGGGAAATAGATAAATAGACCGCCCACCGCTCGGAAATGTACGGATTGAGTTCGGACTATATTTCAGACACAATAGTTTTCAAAAGTTATTCGATTTTCTGCTGTTATCGTGACTGCCGAATCTATAGGAACATTGCTTTATAGTCGATGAAATTGTTATCTCTTAAAGTTTGTATTTTATTTATATAGAATTATAATAATACTAGCGGCTCACCCTCGCTTCGCTCGGTTCGCCTCTAGGGAAATAAAAACAAACCTATCCCACGGGAAGCGTACATTTTTCCGGGATAAAAAGTAGCCTATGTGTTATTCCAAACTATAAACTATCTCTGTGCCAAATTTTATACAAATCCGTTCTGCCGTTCTGGCGTAAAAGAGTAGGTACCAAACATCCATACTCACAAGCTTTCACGTTTTAATTTTATTTATCTGTATAGATAAAATATTAATACGGAGTCTAAAATATAAATTATGGTTATTTATTACCTAATTCTAACGTAAGAGGAACCTGTTTACATTTTAGTTAATATTTCAGAAATAGCAGTCATATTAAGAGATAGAATAAAATAATTATTTGCAAAGCATCTAATTCGAAGCATGGTCAACAAACATGCTACAAAAAACATATCTTTTCCGAATACGATTACCGAGAGGCGCAGCGCGACTTTAAAATTAACTTCACCGGTTCATTCGTATACATAAATAATGAAGGAATTTCTGAATACACATTAAACTCCTATAAAGAATACATTAGCATAAATTTATGGTAGCAAGTCGGCATTTCGAGCGTGTTTTTACGTGACTCGTAAAGTTTATAGTCGCGAGTGGTGGATTGCGTTTACTGCGCTCGCTATCGGTTTATGGCCGACCCCAAATAACCAAATTGCCTGATGCTCGTTGTCGAGCTGACGTGTTTCGCCACCCACTCTGCTTTTGCTGTTACCACCGCGCCGTGAGCCAATCAGTCGACCACCAAATGACAGTGTACTCTCATTACCTTACACTCACAGCACTAAATTATGATCGACTAGGTAGGTACCTATATCTCCTACTACTTACTCATAGTTCATTAGGTACTATGATTACTTCAATATTATACAGATCATGTGGACACGATTTGGCTTTGTCTAATAAATATTGTTATTCACAAGATACTTATTTTTAAGAAAAAATATTAAGTTTAAATATTATAAGAATTAGTTATAACATCTAAACAAATTATGGAAAATATGTAGTTGAATTTAATAATTTTAAATAGGTAAATAAAAAATACATCAACAACAAAACAATTTATTTTAAACATCACATATATTTTTAAATGTTTTTAAGTAGGTATAAATGAAATTAAAAAAAAAGAGAGCGTAGGAACTGTTTATTATGTTTAAGACTAAGTTAAGGTGTCATATGTATATATAGCAAGGGATAAATTTTGTGGAAACCGTCGATAAGTAATCTCACTCTACCCCTACACCATTTCAGGAGTAATTAGCACAATTAACAGGAGGGGGCCAGGGCAAGAGGCCACGGGGAGCGATCGCTTTCACGCACGCAAACAAATGTCACGTGGCATGGCAGCGCCTTAATTAAAACGATAATTGAGTTGACTTGCGAAACTCGTCTGCCATTTCGAAATTCTGAGAGAAATTTCATGGAACTCCCCTCGAAACTACGAAGCCCTTAAGTGTCGACGACTTTAATTTTGTGTTAGCGTCTACTTTGCGGTCGCGACTCAAATTTTAATACGGTGTACGAGGGCTCGCTTTGTTGAAATTACTTAAATAAATTACCTCGAATCGAGTTAAGTCACCGTGTTCTGAGGTAACTCGTTTGGAAAATTGGTACTAAAGAAATAAATCATCTAAATCTGTGGCGACAGTGACTTTTGTATAATTAAAGCGTCCGTTGAAGCATAAAGCTAAAGGTAGATATTATATTAATAGCAACATACCAAGGTTAAAATAAATCTCTCATTTCATTTTTCTTGCAATAAAATAATATGTCAATATATCAAAACCATGAATTATGTTGACAAATGCCAGCTCATTTAGTCGTGATCCTGTGTAGGGGAGGGCGCGTCAATCCCTCGGAGATTCCTTCGTCTGCAATATGTGCGTCGACACTCCGCTACGACTTAATACCGGGGATAAACAATTCGTTCCACCTCTAACGTTTCGCCTTTACGAAATAATACATCGAAAAATTAATTTGTCAGGGTGAGCAGCCGTTTAAAATACGAATACTTATCATGTAAAAAAAACGCAACTGTATTTTTAAACTTTAGTAGGTTTCTGCAGTTGTATTTCTTGTTAGTATGATTTTAGTACCTATATTTAAATGTAGGAAAAATAATAAACTATATTTTTTATTTTATTTTAGTGACGTTTACAATTTTATGTAGAGCATCTATCAAATTAAAAAGTCGATAAAAAAAGTTATTTACAGTAAATAAGAAGGTATAACGATTTGAACAAAAAATATGTATATATTTATAAAAAAACTTCTAACTGTTTATAAAATTGTAACTAGAATTAATAGTCGAGTAATAAACTCTAAGCTCTTACTCAACATGAATGTGTCTACGAGATTGTAGAAATAAAAGTTTACAATGTGGTCGGTCAAGCCAGTAGGTCATGGTTTAAATGACGCGAATACGGGGATTATTCAACTGTTATTTAAATGAGAGCTCCCTCGCCACCCGTCAATAAAACATTAAACACGTAACAAGTTTATGCGCGGCGACAACCCTAGCGGATTCCGCCACTTCGTTAATCCGGGGCGGGGGCAGCCCTAAATTAGGGTCGAGACAAGCCTTAATCCCCCGCTCGGCGCGACGGGGGATTTATATTGTTATTGCTCCGCGTCCGGAATTATACGAGGGTTGAGGGACTAATGAAAGGGGAAATTTAATTCCTAATGATTCTCGTCTTAGCCCGTAACGAGGAAACTCGAAAAAGGGCTACGATTCGCTCTCTTTTTATGACGGACCGTTTAAAGTGAACCGGAGATTATTCGTTTCAATTCTCTGTCCCCGTTATTCTAGTATCTTAGAGTTAGCTTTCATTAGTGACGATCCGTGTTAGCGTCTCGTGTCGATTGAGTAAAAAGTTAAGCCTGGAATTGGATTACAAATTTATTCATGAAACATTTTCAATGCTCGAACACGGTTACGAGAGGCGTAGCATATGTAAATGTGTGATAAGCACGAAGGGAACGACGCGGCGTGCATAGGAGGTGAGCGGCAATGCGACGATGCGGCGGCGGTGCGATGTACGAGCGTGTCCCAAGTACACGAACAAGTCGTGTCGAGGCAATATGGGACATACCGCACGTCGCAGCTCTCCGCTCGCCGCATGCCCGCCGCATTGTTAAACACGCCGGCAACGACCGCAGACCTACACTCCCATACTCCACTATACGTCGACCTCCACCTCTCTCGCCTTTGTCGTTTCGAACTAATATCATCGAATGCAGCAAGTGCTGTGGGTGAAATCACAAACCGAATACACAATGCCTTTCCAATATTCCATAGTTAAATTAATGGACGAAGAGACTATGTAGAGGAACTATAGCTTTAAATGACTTCTTAGTTACGTTCACTTAGCATTATAACAAGATTCAAATTAAATTTTAAACTGTTTTTGAATACGTAAATAATAGAATAATGACGTAAATAAACATACAGCTAGATCGTATAAACAGCGAGTACGGTGTAAGCGCGTCCGCCGCCCTTCCGCCCATTACGCTGCCAACTAATTGAGATAAATTATGAAGACGTGAGCCGAGCCGAGAGCTATCGCGCCCGCCTAACTGCTAATTACTTGCAGCGATTTCAATTATCCGAATGCTCTGTTCTGTTTATTTATTTGTTTATGAAATACTGGTTGTAGGAATTGAAACGGTATTGTAATAAAATGAAAATAAATAATATTAAAGTATACATTTACACAAGTAGCTACTATTTAAGTGTTGAAGGTCATAGTGGTAGTTTTTTTTGTGAGATAAGACCTCACACGATGTAGTGCAGGCCGCAACCGCAACTCCGCAACACCAGAGAGTACAACGAGTACTGCGTACGAAGCACGCTCATTACACGTGTGGTCTACTGCCGTCTTCATGTTTTAGACATGTCTTCATCGGGCAGATTCAATTTCACTCATTATTACTCCTTGTGCCATCGTACACCTAAAGTACAATAAAGCTGGTGGTGATGAACCGATTTCCTTATTTGAAAACTTCCTTTAAAAGCTTTTCGTTAGCTTTTAGTTATATCTTCCTTATTTATACCGATTTGTTGGTAACCTTATTCATTCACTTAATATTTTTTTATCTTTCACGTTTAAGTTAAAACTTAAAGTTTTAGTTAAAACTAACTGCAATTCTTAAAAATATTATAATATGTACCTCAACAATCAAATTAAAAATACAACAATATTTTCTATTTTGTTATCTACACATACCTAATGATAATATTGTTATATTATAAAATACGTTCATACGTTAGTTTTTACGTTATTATAGAAATTAATATATTGTCATTAAGTGCGAGAAGAGAGTAAAAGAACTCTATAAACTACAAACATAAAATATTACTGCTGCACTTTCGATTTATGTCAGTGAAAGCATATTGGATATTTGAGTGGGAATATTGAATCGCGGAGAGTACTAGTGTCGTTACGCAGGCCACGCTCTGCCGGCTGCCATGCAACAATGAATTGATAAGCCATGATTGCATTCACAAATGGAATTTTAGCGCGAAAGGTTGGACTTACCGTAGCGTGTTTTCAATTACAGGTGTTTAATTTAATCGAAATTGCGTTGGTTGTAATTTTTAACTGAAAGCCTTTTGAAATTTTTTGCCTGATTAATAATAGTATCAGCCAATATAATTATTAATTTCCTTTATTAAACGTTTGAATCGGCTTTTCATGTAAAATGTTCATTTTATGAGTGTTAAATTTTCGAATAATTATTGCTAAGGACTTAAAATTAAAATAAATTTGCTTTACAGGAAAATAAATAAAAACATATATAAAAGCGTTTGCAGGTGAATGTGCCAAGGAATGTAATAACACTTTTGTCATGTATGTAGCACTGTGCAGCGGAGGTAGTGGCAGAGGCGCGGGCGGTGGGCGCGATTCGATCAAGCTTGCATAAATCTATGCGATACGCTGGATCAGAACAAAGCCGCAGAGCCGAGACGAGCAATATCGTAGCATACTACCTCTATATTGCTATGTAAACCCACCAACTACTCACTTATCAAAGCTCTCGAATTTCCAATAAAACAAGCGTGGTTTTGATCTCAAATAGTCGTGCCGTTGCGAAACTAAAAGCTGCCAATATTAAATATTTAAACAAATAATAGCAAATGTCGCCTAAAAGTATAAAATCATTTAAAGATTAATATTATATTACGTCATCTCTAAAAGTTTAATCTTGAACGCACTCTATTGTGAGTGGTTAGAAAAGTAAGTACATACATAAGTACAAATATTTTCAAAAGAATTTTTCAATAAGTATCTATTATCTGAAAAAGTACGTAACTATAAGGGATATGCCATCATTGAAATATTAAATGCATTATAAAATTAGCATAGCATTAGTATAAAACTTTCGAGTAAAAGGTGCGACAAATACTTAGTGTATTTGTCTAAGTGATTTTTTTATTTACTGTGTAAGAGATATTTCTCATTATTACCTACCTATCTTATAAAATCGTTATACTCAGAGCACAAAATACCTAGTAGAAAGTATAATAAGCTTAGTGCCTAACAACATATTGCCAGTTACAATATACGAGTATATGTATTTGACAAAAAAAAATAAAAGGACAAAAGTAATTCGCATTAAAAGACGAATTTTTATTTTTAGTCTAAAGAGAAAAACAAAAAATATAACGAACACTTCTATCGTGCAATCTGTTTCACTTTAGGGCGTCTTAATAATTACAAGTGGCCATTCTTTCCAATTAAGAAAAGTCTCGAGCGATAAATTGCGAGGGTTGTCTCGGGCGAGAATGTGCACGGCGCGGCGGTGTAGAATGAGCACGACTCCGCGACACGCCGACTACGCGTAAACAAGTTTCGTAAGGTGGCCACCCGTGTAAAAACACCTTTATATTTTGTCTTTCTGGTTTAATTAAGTACTAAACCCTGTCGGCATAAATAAACCGCATGATAACACACTGTATGACGCTACTTAATTAAACTTGAAGCTGCTATAAAAAAATGAAACGATATAGGTAGGCAGTATCAGGAAAGAATCTAAAATTTATTTTGATCGAACAATTTCAGCTATCTATTTAATAAAGAACTCGAAGAGAATGCTAACCAAGGTAGAGCGGTCTTTGCCCTGTGAGTTTTCACTTGAAGTAGTGAGTGAAAACTGGGCGGTTTAGGGGTCACGGGGGTGGTATTCAAAGTAGCTTAGATAAGGTAAGGATGGAGAGGCGAGATGCGCGGCGTAATGAACCGGCTCCAAGCAGTTTTTGTGTGGTTTGGGCGCTAAATTGAATGTTAGGCCCGATTCAGCCGCGAATTAATGCGTGGCAAAAATAAATCCGCTGTTATTTTGCTACCAAATGAGATTGTGAGAAGGGCTGTGCAGGACCCGTTTAATTTCTTTAGGCAGGTAATAAATGAGCAGAGTTAATTCACTATACGAAAATTTAAGACACTTTGTACCTAGACCTTCATGTTAAATCTATCATAACCTAAATCGACTGCAAAATATATGTTTTATATTGATATGTTTTATGTTGAATATATTGTTTTTTTTTTTAATTTATTAATAAAAGTATCCAATATATCATTTAATACTACAACATGGTAGCATCTTTGTGATTTGTAGTAATAACATTTGCCGGACTAACTAGGCACGAGCTAAGAGAGTAACATGACGCCCCCTTGCCTCAGCCATAATGGATTATGTAAACTTTATTAAATCTTGCTTTCTCCCTGCGCTCCCTCGCCTCGAATTGTAAGACGCGCCGGTGCATTACTTAGTTCACCGCGTGTTTGCACAGATCGACGGCTCCGTGAACAGACTAGCAACCGAGTCCGCCATTACGTATCGGTTTCACACCACGCCGCTTCTTATAGTCTCAAGTCAACTTGCCGGAATAAATTTCTCACTTATTTTATCATTGAAAGTTTTCTTTTGCTAAGAGATGGAATTGAAAGTTTTCTTTACAAAAATATTTTCGTTAGGTACTTCACATTTAATCCCGAAGTTCGAGTAGATCAAAGTGTTTGGAGTATCACTCTAGTTTTATTAGGATTACAATTTAAATTTAACTTATGATGGAATTATCATAAATTGAAATGTCAAAACGGAATACGTGGAACAGAATGGAAGTAGGTTAAGCAACAAAGACAATGTTATGAAGCGGGGGCTTGATATCGATTCGCATGCATTTCGCTTGCAGTTACGATGGCGGTAGCGGTGGCGGATGGTGAGTGGCACATCTGTGCGGCGCGCCGCACGGGGTGACGCCACCCACTGCCGCTGCCACCACCGCGCTAGCACGATAGCCGACATTCGTAACACCTCGCGAGCGACGCACTCGGTCGCAAGCTCACTTTAATATAGCGTTGACAAATATATGTATTTATAGGTATTAATCTTGTTATATAAGCTAAGATTGATAATGCTCTTTCTACAATTAATAAAATGTAGATTGACCACTATATTTGTATTTTTATTTAACACATATTTATTTTTTTACGCGCATTAAAAATAAGGGGTATCTGTCTATAAGAAAATATTAGAAAATAGTCATAAATAATAATAGAATCATAATAACATGGCATTATTTGACATTAAAAATATCTCAAATTTTATACTATTTATTTAAAAGTAGGTAGTATTTTATAATACATATTTGTTCATTATTTTTTTACCTACAACTTCTTATTATTTAATTATCTAATTTTTTTTGTTTTTTTGTACATTAGACAATCTACATGTAAATGCCTAAAGAACTTATGTCAATTTAAAATTTATATATATTTTTGTATCAAAATCATATTATATTATGTGTTATGTATAAAAATATTAAGAGTAAATTTAATATCTCGGTGTGTAACTGTTCGGTGTGACAGCCCTAGGCGGGGTGTGCCACTTGCACCACCCACTTGTTTCAGTCAGGGCCGTGTTATGAAATCAACGCGTTCGAGCACAACACTCCTCTCCACGTTCGCATTCCCAAATGGAAAAAGCAGAACGTAGAGTACACCTCTACGAGAATTTTTCAAAGCGAAATTTTGTCGTTGAAATTTTAACAACTTCAACTTTGTGAAATTGGAATTCTGTTGGTACTCACATGCCGTTCTTCTGCTGAACTGATACCTGTGAACAATAAGCACCATGTTAGACACAAAGCTTTAGATAGTTATTTTACTTAAAAATAGTTTAAGTTTTACATTATTAGATTTTAGAACGTATCTAACAATTTCTAACTCTTTTTACTAGCGATAGTATAGATATTAAGGACAGGTGGACGATTACAAAAAAGATTTTTTCTTAATTTAATCGAAAACAATTTCATAATAGACATTATCATAATTAATACCATCATTTTACCAATGCGACTCTACGTAACACGTAATCAAACCCGTGAGTTACAAAAACAAACATTTTTATACCCCCATCCAAAAGGAAATAACGACTAAATTTAAAGGAATTATAAATGAACTAAAAGAGCCTTAAGCTAAAGAGAATTTATCGGTTCATTGGTATAAATGTCCTGATCAGTGGGTGGTGGCGAATAAATATTGCAAGAGCTGTCGGCGCGTCACGCAACTCTGGACGAAGTGTAATTTAATTTGCACTACAAACCTTTTGGTAGTAAATATATAAGATATTCAAACACGAAACATCTCTTTTATTGTTATTAAAAATGAAAGATATTTATTATCCAAAGTAAGGCCACAATTAGTAGTACGGTATAGTATAAAGATACTCTTACTGAAAGTTTTAACGTATACGAATATTAATTTTGGTTTATGACAAACATATTAAATTAATTCAAATAGGCTGATAATAATTGCAAAACTACTGATAATAACAATATTGATAATACTGATAATTAATATTTAGATGTCATACAGGACTGGCTTCATGTATAATTTTTTAAACATTGTTATTTTATTAAATAATAAAGGGAGTAGATGTTACTGTTAAACATAATAATCATTCAAAGAGAATCTTAAATTATATAGATATGTACATAATACATATATAGTAACATACCGAGCTATTGCTATGTCAAATGATAACAGCGCAATTCCCTGAACATATGCAGAGATTATGCAGCACACACGTCACTATAATTTAGCTTTAACACAGGCTAGGCCATGTCTACTACGACCGACGAGTCAAATTAGTCTAAGTCTCTACCATCGGTAATTTATTGTGTTTTGCCACGAACGTTCGAGTCAATTTAGGGTATAATGTGAACGAATAAGATTAACTCTATCGTCAGGGACGGAATACAAATGATATTATAATACACATGCACGCATTCAAGCAATTTATCCGCCATTAATATTCATGATATTCTCTAATTTACATGGAGGAAGCACAATCTAAAGAAGCGAATATAAAACATGATTGTACAACTTGAGCACGTTTAACCAACAATGTGTGTTAATTCCATCGATATTACGTTTTCCTGTGCACGGTCGTGTATGTTAATAGTGAGCATCAAAGGCATTATCTTCAATCGGTTAATTCGCTTAAGTTCGTGAGCAATAGCCGACCCAATATGTCTGTGATTATGTGCATATATTGCATAGATATTACCTTGTTAATACAAAGCAGAGGGCGCGACGGAGCATGCATAGTTTCAATTAATTTAAATGCAATAGCCTCAATTATTGGCCATAGAGTCGCTATCTATGGATACACGCAAATTCGGAATGCGCATTGAAACATACCGCAACAATAGTCAAACGAGGGTAAATGTGGAATTTATCATATCAATGTTGTACAATAAGTAATTAATTGATAACACAAACTTATTATAAGCACATTATAAAAAGTAAAGTAATATTTTCAATTTCATATTAATTATCTACATATACATATAATAAAATTTTAACTAAATCGAATCTGTACATTAAATATTTTTTGGGAAATCAAATTGAAATAGACATTATTATCGATACTAAGTACGAATCTATACTTTTTAGAATTGTTGTCTGTCTGTCTGTCTGTTACCGCATCACGAGAAAACCACTGGACAGATTTTGATGAAATTTGGTATGATGATAGCTGGTTATCCGGGTCAACATATAGGATACTTTTTACCGCGGGAAAATAACTCATTTCTGAGAAAAAATACAAAAACACAAAAACTGCATTGTAAGAGTATACTAATATGTAAAACCTAAGAATTAGGTTTATGGTCATCTGAACGCGGGCGGAGCCGCGGGCAATGCTATTGTATCTATATAATCTAACAAAAGTTAATAGTAAGAGAGAAGTATGTAAATAATAAAGCATAACATTTACAAATAGTCGTACCGCGAGTACATAGTTGAGTACACATTAATCATTAGAATCCAAGTAGGTATGTTTAATTTGAGCATTAAAACGTAGCGCTTGAGCCGGTCCGCGGGGCGCGGGCGTATACTCAAGTCACCCGCAAAATTACGTTACTAATTGACTAAAACACGCGACGCTCACACCAGCAAGGAATAATTAATTGGGCGCGGGCATGGTGCGGGTAGAGGAGGGTGAAGGGGCCATCTGCACGGTAACTCTTACATCAGTACACCGATAATGGCACAAATTAGCCAGGGAAGTGGCAGGCGGAGGAGCTTGGGGTGGTTGAGGGGGCACTAAGCCGGAACATCCCGGAGCGCAGATTACCGCTTGCTTTTGTAATTAACCGGAGCGACGGGTGGCTTCCAAATCCATTTCTGTGTTACATTTTCATTTGCGGCGCGCCCTTGTTCCCAGATTTCACGTAGTATTCGTTAAATGTTTGAACCTCGTGTGTAAAACTATTTGAACACTTATCTCAATATAGAGTTCAAAGCGACAACGACATCGAAAAAAACATTTTATTCAGTTTGTCAATATATCTGAAATGTGTGTTTACCTACATGTCCTATGTAAACATTAGGATAGGTAGGCATCAGTTCTTAGAAGTGACTTATTCATGCTCTCAAAGCAATATCGAGAGAGTCATAGCCGTCAGCGATCCGAAGACACGCAAACAGTGAGTTCAAAAAGGCTCTTGTAGGTGGTAAATATTGAAACAGAAGTGGGATCGGAGACGTCTGCTCTGCTAGCGAAGGTGAATGGGGGAGGGCGAGTGTCTAATAGTCTCCAGTGAGTGGCGCATGGCAAACAAGACGAGCATCACAAACACACGACAGCTTTTAAAATATTCATCTTATGTATTGATCCAAACGATATGTTACCTTCACACACCCTATATGGTTTGAGCGTTAGTATTTGTAAAATTGTCAATATCATTATAAGTACATAGTTATAATTATTAAATTATAAAATCAAAAGAACACTAATATAACAGAAATACTTCCAAAAACATTCCATCCAGGTTTCGGATATTCAAACACATGAGAGATTATAATATGAATTTTTGATCAGTCAATTTCCGGACCAACTTTGCCACTTTAACTTTTATATCTAGCGAATATAGTTATGATGGTGCCAATTAAACCGTTTACAGTAGATTTATTAATATTGGATAAGATATTTAAGGTATGTTACCGTTGCCTTTATCGTCCGGTCGGTGTATGTCTGGAGGTTTCGCGAGTACGGAAAGGGGATGGTGAGGCACGCCGAGGCCCAAGAGACCCGCTGGCGGAAGGGCACCCTGGCCTAGCAGTGGCAGTGGTGGCGCCCCGTGTGCAGGTAAATGTGCTGCATGCATTTGCTGCAGTAGCCGAGGGAGGTCAGGCCTTTGTTGCTGCGAACAATTAACATTATTATGAATATTTAATATTTCCTTTTAATAAGTTGAAAATGTAATTTGAAAAAGTAAGTTACTATATTTTATATTTAAAGCTGATAGATAGTAACATAAGTATAACTACTAAAATATTTTTTCTGCGTGCGTTATTAAATGTAAATACCGATGCATATTTAGCATTCTATAATTATTATTTGTAAGTGAGAGCTACTGTAATTAAAATGGATTCTAGTCTCCAGTAGTAGATTCTACAATAAATAATAATTAAATCTATTCAGCGTAATTGTAATAACATCCAAAATATAAATTTCAATTTTCTTGTTCAAGGCTTCAAAGGGTGACAGTTGAGCACAGATTACCTCGCGAATGTCACACAGAATGGACAAGATAGTAATATACCTACATTTAAAAAAAATAAAATAAAAAAAAACTTTTTTTTAATAAAAAAGGTTCCCAAATAAATTCATGAAACAGGTATATTATATACCCACTTAGTCATTAAATAGTTATATTATAATTATAGGCAAGATCATTAAATGTACCTATATTTAATCTCGTTGACATTAAAGAAAACTTGTTTGTACCGAATCATTCGTAAATGTTAACATCTAATTACATACATGTATGGACTACTTAATATATTTACTTACAAGATAAAATTAATGTTTATTGATCAATAGTTTAATGTCGTTTAGTATATTATTGATAACCATATAATACTAAGTAATCTATATAAATTATATTTTTTTTTCTCAAATAAAATAGATACGTACGTTGTTAGAGGAAAAAGAACATGAATAAAATTCTACACATTCGAAGCTCGGAGTGTCGACGGTCAAAGTGAATTGATGTGTCACCGCAGAACGCCGTGCATTTTTAAAACAGAGCCGAGGCAAATTAAAAAGTCCTCCACGGACCCCCAGCATCGTGGCGTTTTAAAATTTAAATGAGAGCTTCGCCGCCGCCGGCGACGACTGTGCGAAATTGATTACTCCTTCTCCATTATTCCCCTTTTTCCACTTCCCTCGTTTTCCCGCGCTTCCCATTTCTATCTCGTCACGTTTAACTTTATTATTATACGGAACTGCCAGGTCCCTCATCTGAACTTCAATGACTTCCCCCGCTAACCGCTTCCGCCCCCGCGCCCGTTCGTTCGTGTTCACTCCAGCTAGCTCGATTTTTTCCCGCTCGGGCGGTCACGATCTTTTATTTAGCTGCCGAAAATTAATTGGTTTTTCGCCGAGGGTGGAACATATTTTTTATTGGCCGCTCATGGCTGTGATTTATTGTGTGTCAAAAGGTGGCGAGCGCCACTTAGCTCAAGTACCTACGTTTTTATGAGGAAGATTTTAAATTAAATTAGTACTAAAGATTTCGTTCGTTTCGCAATAACTATTTTATTATGTACTAGCGACTTGACTTTGTTTCGCTCAAGTTCGTCTCTAGCTACATTTTCAATAGATATCAATAGTTATTGTTCCTTAAAGAAAGACTTATGTTATTGCAGATTTTTCTGCAGACCTTTTTATGATTTACAATTTTCTAGTAGGTACATCGTTTTGATGTAGATAGATATCTCTTAAAGTTTCGCCAGCGTCAGTCATATAAAATTTTAATGACGACTCGATAGAACCAGTTATTGTAACATAGTGTTTTCCCGTTCGAATGGAAAATAATAAGCTATCACTACACAAAATTTAGTTAAAATCGGTTCAGTATTTTTAGCGTACGCGCACATACAAAGAGACAAACAGATATACTGACAAAAATTTTAAAAGCTATTGTTTTGTGGTATATATTTTTGTACACAATACGTTACAATCATTGTTTTTAAAAAATATTTCATGTACGTACAGATTTCGCTAAGTACGGTACGTACCATTTTATTATATATATTATATGTATAGACTAGGTATAACAAAGTAAACTTTATATATTTAATGCATCTGAATATATGTACTCGTATATTTTTAAGATGAGGAATTAACGAAAACTTAATTTATTCAACGGGCATAAATATTATTTAAAAATATTTATTTTTTATATAATAGTAGGTACATATTATATTAGTTACTAACATAGCTAACATTTTTATTATTTCATATTTAATAATAAAAGATAAAGCGTGCGCAATCTAATGTTGATATAATCAGCACAAGATGTAGTTAAGAACATTCACTTGAAGTTTAAAGGTGTTGCTTCTGAAAAGCCGGGTGGGAAACCAGAGGAATCTAAACAAAGCCGAGGCGCGTCGAAACGGCTGGCATGACACGACCCGAGCTATTGAGACTCACGCCTCCGCTCTCCTTCCTCTCCCACCACCTCGTCCCCATACCTCTCTGCTCGCTTGTTATTATGAATGACAATAATATGCCGTTCATATCTCACCGCGATATTTTTTTCGAAATGCATTTTACTTTAGAAGTGATTAAATACCAGCGGGTCGTGGGGGATCGAAACTCGTTACTCTTAACGACTTTGCTATCTGTTTACTTATCTCGCCGCTGACTTTTGGTGTTTATATTATCTATAAATTAAAGTTTGCTGAAGTTTCGATTATGTCAACAACTGGAGATTATTTTTCAATATACTTTAAGTACTTATACTTGCGGATATTCAAATTTGTAAATTCATAAATGTATCTGCTTTTAGTTTTAAATTATTTTTAATTTACTTGTACTCTTTATTTTTACATAAATTTTAAGAAAGTAGGTAATCACTAATTATAAATAATTTAAACAAACATAAAAAAAAATCAGTTTAAGTAAAGAACTTCATTTTGAATTTTATACGACCAGACTAAGGATTTGTAACTCTATATTACGTATCATGCTATGTAGTATAATGTCGCTTATTCGTTGCGTGAAAAGCTTTTGTCGTGAAAAAATGCTCCTACGCGTTTGGGTTTTCACGGCACATTTACTCTCCCCATATACCCGAGGATAATTCTTCGTTTATAAATGGATAGTGTTCGAGCGTGGATTTTTACTCTAAATATTTCCTTTCGCATGAAACCTCGCTCGAAACATTTTACGAATATTAATACGCGTTGGATATGTAAAACGCTACCACTGAAATCTGTATTTCAAAACATTTTACGCTTTATTTTCGTGTGTGATACCACTTGTTTCATTCATATGGTTATCAAATATTTGTCGAATGTTAGGTGTTTTGCATATTGTGTTTACATTTTGTTCACTTTCACACTCGTTATAAAAATCATTGAATGTTCATTTTATGAAAAAAAATTAAATAAATTTCTGTTTGATTATTTTCATTTTGCAAACAGCATTAGCTATTGGAATGTTATATATATATATATATATATATATATATATATATATATATATATATATATATATATATATATATATATATATATAGATATTCAAATACAAGATCAAAATTAATAAAGCGTAATCTATACTAATAAATGGAGAGCCGATTTTTTTGTTCGGTTATACTGCGATAACTACTGAACCGATCGGAATAATACTCATACCATAAGATGTAGCGTGTTTCGGAGAACGGTTTTAGTATATGATATGTTGGTGATTAATGTACTATGCGGGCGGAGCCGCAGGAAAACGCTAGTATCTTTTATGTAGACTTAAGATCAACTAGATTTAATTGATTTTTCTTAATCATTCATATTTTTTTATTAACTCTATATTACTTAGTATCCACCTATAAGTAGGTATTATAATCATTGTATAGATTTCCGCTTTCTCACAATAACAGTAGATACCTACCTACCTTAATCTAATTCAAAAGCATTGCTGTACCAAATTAAGTTAAAAAACTTGTAAGTCAGAGGGCTGCACATTGTACATCAAGACTTGATCAAATTATAGACTGTTGTATTCGCTTAGAGAGCGGTGTAATCTACAAAGAGGGTAAAGGATGAGGGGACGGAGGGGTGAGCACGCACCATTAGGTACAGAGTTCGATCCCGGCAGGCACGCGACGCCAACACTTGTTACAACATAAGCTTTCAACATAATTGCGTCTAATCACATACATATACCCGAATGCGGGATCGAATAAATCAGAGGCATCGCATTTCACATCGCTTAATGGATTCATGCCTATTATGTGGTTCGAGGTTTATTTGAAATAACTCAATATACAATAGATTTTGAATATCAAATGTTTTAGGTAGATACTATTATTAATGAATTGACGTAATATTCTGTTTATAGTTTTAGAATAATTACAAAAGAACGCATATAATTATCTTAATATACATATCTAATTTATAAGTGGAGTTAAATGTTGTTTTGATAAATCTAAACATATTAAAATAAACATATTGTATGTTTGTAATAATTCAAACATTTTAATGAAAACATCGCTATTTTTTAAAGTATTTATCAAAGATATAAATATTCACACTATCACATTTAATGCAAAGCTAATGGGTATAAAGAACACAGAACAAATGCAATGCAATATTTATTGCTGGGCCACGAACGTGTCTAGGAAAAATGACAAATTCATGCTTCCCCAGCCACCCACGCCACTACGTTCCTTGATTTATTCCTGTCGTAATTTTTATCAGAGAGCGCGGGACCCGCTCGGCGTAAACTAGATATAAATGTTTTCACGACTCGCTTGTTTATAAAGTCATCGACGGGGAAACAGATATGGTCTATTTGCACGGCGAGCACTCGTGTTTGTTCACATAATATATTTTGCGATAATATTGCATAAACAACGCACAATATCCACTTACTTATGTAGTTTATGCTAACGATGAGGCATTTAAATGACAAAACAAATAAGGCATTTTGAATACTTACTCGACTACTCAGTAATAATGAAATTTCTTATCCGATTCGATACGCGTAACTGTGACACGAGGTCGCACGTCTTACCGATCTGTTGAAGTTACGTGAATATTGTTTCAATGTGAAGAATTGTGTCATAGGTGAACATGAGAACGAGATTGTATCAAAAAGCCATTACCTCGGGAGGGCGCTCTCCCCACCCCTTCAATTTAGTGATGCGGAATAAAATCCAAACGAGAATTGATAAACCTCCAAAACGTATCGATAAAGTTGCCACGTAGGTAATTTATCTATTGTTAAAGTGTTTACGGATAATAAAGATCTGGTATTTACAATGTGTGTGTGTGTGTGTGTGTGTGTGTGTGTGTGTGTGTGTGTGTGTGTGTGTGTGTGTGTGTGTGTGTGTATATATATATATATATATATATATATATATATATATATATACACACACACACATTGTAAATACTAGATCTTTATTATCTATATAATCTATATATGTATATTTTTATACGTATTAATATATTGAGGAGATACTTAAGATTTATCATGAGAGATATAAAATAATTTCTCTTTTTATAGCTAAATTATTACAATTTACAAGTTATAAAATGTAAAAAATTAAATGAAACAACAAAGAAAACGAGACGTTTCGGCGAAGAAATAAGTGATTTTAATAGGCAAGCAAACAGTCCCCAATTTGAGAAGTATTCCCTCTTCACAAATCGGCGCTCTACGGAATGGTCGCAAATCAGACAAGGAGGGCGAGGGCGTACAGGCGGCCGCTCTCGAGGGACGCTCCCTTTGATCCCTAGCTGACCCGAAAATAAAAAAGGTTCGCAATAAAAAAAGGACCGACATACGGAAGGTGGCGCCGCTTTTTTATTTAAATTAAAGTGTTTTATAGGGAGAGGGCGATATTACGTTTTGCCGGTTCCTTGGGGGCTGTTCAGCAGTCAATACGGATATACATAGGTAAATTTTATATTCCCAATAGCGAGGAGCTGAATGAATACGAACCCGACAATCTGGGTTAATATCTTAATGTAAAATATAATTCTGATATGAAATACTTTTTAATTGCCTATTATAAGATAGGAACGACGTTTTTCGTCATGTGAAGGAAAAAATGTAACAAAGTCCGCCGTCCCGCACTTGGCCAGCGTGGTGGACTATGGCCACCCTCCTCGTAATGAAGGGAGTTGTACCCAGCAATGGGACGTTTAAAAGGGCTAAATATAATACAAATTAAAATAGGTACTAAATGTGTATAAGATACAGTCGTTGCGTAACTTTAAAATATTCTCCTTTCCATCGCGTGACCTATAATTGAATGTCTTAAATAATTCATGAGATTGTTGATTCACGGCCAAAAGTTACAAATCGCATTCAGCTGCTAATATTCTAAAGCAATATTTTTGCCAACTATTTGGCTAATAATATTATAACTATTGAATGACACGAAATAAATGGGTATGTTAATTTTTTAAATTGTTTAAAATATAAAACAATGTTTTGCAAAGGTGGAAACTTTGTCGTCAGAACGCGAGCTCTAAGAGTACTAATCGAGTTGGCTCGACGCCCGGGACTTAAGATTAACAAGAGTCTATCGGCCGCACTCTGATGAGAGACGAGCGAGTTTCACTGCTTTATTTTCGAACTCATTATGTTTGAAGTGATATATTTTGGGAGTCGTCGCCATAAAACTATGTTTAAACATTTTAAACGTTTCGAGATTAAGTTGCTTTTTATCACACAATGTGTAACTTTAACATATCTTTTAAATTAATTATAAATAGACTAGCGAAAACTACTAAGACTATATATTATTATTTTATTAAACTTATGCTTGAGGCATTATTGTGGATGATAGGTCCACCGCCACATACGCCATTTATAAAGTTTAAGTTTATTTTAAAGTAATCCGAAGTAGTCATTCACATACAAAATAAACATTTCTGAACTTTTCGATTTTCCAGCAGTTCTTATGGGTATTCCCTATTTTTTTTTTACTTAAACCACCTCTGACACATCCCCAACAAAACAAAAAAAGTATTATTTAAATAAGTCCAACTGTTTTTGAGTTTTAGCGAGACTAACGAATGTCAACTGACTTTTATAAATATAGATAGATAAATTCAATGAGAAGACTCTGACCTGACACGAATCCTCAAATAAAATTCTAAACAGAGTATTGGGCCATGTAAATTTTTTAAAGATTTTAAACAATAACAATGTTGTTATTGTTAAATAGAACCTGAACGTCCTCGTTTTCAGTTAAAAAATGACTTTTCTAAACCCGAAGAAGATTATCTATTTAAGATCATTAAAATATCATAAATCATTGCAATAAAAAAAATGTTAATAAATTATAAACATGAAATAATTTCAGTCTGTAGCAATTTTATTAATTCGCCGATGTTGGCCAGCAGCCAACTCGAGTAGCGCGGCTTAGATCGTTTAATTAACGACCGTCGAACTTTCGACCTGTTGAAAGCCGCGTGCCGTTACAAAATGAACTTACTTTACACGTACTTGTTCGTTTTAACTAATAAAGTTTTATCGCGTGTATTTTAACATATTGCTTGCTACTGAATTTTATTAAAATGATTTTATGACAGACAAACGTCTAGATTTATGATATATTTTAAATTACAATATTATTATATGGACATTTAAAAATATATTATTTCGATAATTTTAGTTACACGTGTTATAATTGTTCTAAAATTAATAAGCAGGTACCGATGCTATGAATTTGTTTGGACAGTTGCCACAACACAGCGACGAGTTGACGATAGCATTTCTAAACATTTCACAACATAATATTGACAACACTCTCTTATATTTCAGTAGAGATGTATTAACAAACTTCACTAGAGTTCAATGTTACAATGACAGCTCACATGACTTAATTCAAGGCATACCTACTTACAGAAAATGTAAAAGTAAATAATTCTAATTTACAAACCTAAACACAAGGCTACGTGCGTCGACATATTATTACCTATAGGTATGTGGAATTTTTGTGAGGATAAAAAGATCCCGCATGTTAGTACAATGAGCAAATATATTCTTGTACAAAATATCAAAGTATCGAACATTTATTTTGACATATTATTTATATTTTAATTTACATACATATATTTGCTAATTTAAAGACAAAAAATTATAATTAAATTAAAAATTAATAAAAAAAATTATACATATATCTACTTGCGAAATATGTAGGTAGGTACATACGTACATTGTGTACCTACTTAAAATGCCGCTTAAATTAACGTTAACTAGTAAAATAACAAGGAATACATTTTTAAATATAAATAAGGAATTATATATATATGTAATACATCAATATGCTTACCCCAATAATGGCGTTAAGTTCAGTCATGGTGACCTGTTTCGCTCTCTCCACGGCTGAAGCAACTTGCTGTTGGTGTTCTTGTGAGAGGAATGGTAGTATTTGGGCAATTATTGCATTTAATCTCTTCGCAATCTCCGTCTGCAATACGAAAGACCGGTTTAAAATTAATAAGCCGTTGGCATGAGACACCTCATACTAAATAGCTTTCAACATGTTAATGTTTATTTTACTATCGTGATTAAGCTAAGTTGAAGTCGTATATTAATTGTAAGTATATGTCTCATTTTATTATCATGAAAGCTATTTAGTTAATGACATAAAGGCTGTCTCTTATTAGGACCTACTTATTTTTTTATTAAATGACGAGTTCACATATCTATATCTATGAATAAATTAAACATTAACATTCAATAAAGATGAGAGCAATCAATTATTATTAACCGACCGCTAACATCGGAACGCGTTTTCCATATAAATAGATATTCGAAAATATTTCCACATTCCGACTCGGTCGGCGGCGACTGGATTCAATAATAGCGTTTTATAATTGTAGCCGATAAGTTGGCCGGCCCTGACTAACAAATAAAATTAACACGATAAACAATATGCATGCGGTCAAATGAAATGATAAATCGCCGTGTTACCCGAGCCACTCGCGTTTATTGGCTTTGTTCGTATTTTCCGTTTAAATGCACATTAATTTTATTCACAGATTCGCAGTGAATCGAGAACGAATTATCATAATGAGCCTTTTGAATATCAAGCACTCATATCGGTGTGTTGATTTCACAAAAGTGGTTTTACAACATGACACCTTATTTTTAACGTCAACTTGTGCATTTACATTTTTAATAAACGATGTAATTTTTATGTGTAAATAAGTTGTCCGGTACTTATCTATATAAAGTTAATAACGCTGAATTCTTGATTTTAATGTCTTTTATTAAACAAAAATATTAGCTATGTTTGTTTTTTGTTGACATTTATAGGCTATGTAAAATAAACAATGTAGCACATTTTACAGCTCTGTAATTTTATAGCGGTATTTTATTACAACTTATTATCGAATTTTTACCTACAAGTTAGGTTAATAAATAGCTTCAAAATTATTTCATTAAGATATCCATACAAAGCATAAAAAGTGAGAGAAATGCAGTCGTATTGCCACAAATTATACTTACGAGTAAGTACATTCCGTACTGAATGGACTGTTTGTCTTCTGACAATTTATATTACCCCTTAAGTTTTGCTTTACTGAGGGATACTTATATTACTTTGTTAATAGACAAATAATTTATACTTTTACAACCTACTTCTTTTTAATTATTTAATATTATTTTTTTGAGGCAGTGGTAGCCCAGTGGCAACGCGCTCACTTGGGAAACCGAGTGATGCGGGTTCAAATCCCGGGTCTCGCACCTCTGATATTTCTATGTGCGAATCATTTCCAACATGATTACCATTTGTCTTAACGGTGAAGGAAAACATCGTGAGGAAACCTGCATGCTGAGAGAAACTAGCAAGTTTTTGAAAGACATGTGAAGTCCACCAACCCGCACTTGGCCAGCGTGGTGGACTATGGCCTGATCCCCCCTCGTATTGAAGGGAGGCCCACCCCCAGCAGTGGGACGTTAAAAAGGGCTGAATACAATATTTTTGTTTTCTTTATTCGTAATAAGCGTACGTCTAGAATCTACATATAATAACACTTATGAAAATAAAAGATTCATAGTAAATTATAGATGTTATCAATGCAAAAGAGAAATAGCGTTGAAAACATTCAGTTAAAATGTAAATAAATGTATCGTCGGTCGTACAACGCGGGCAAGTGACGCGAACAAGCCGCGACGCGCCCGAATTACCGCAAATTACATTACATCCGCCATCGCGCCGCATCGCACCCGACAGTCGACACCATGCGATATTACGATAGCGTGAAACATCTGCGCGCTAAATGTTTTTATTTTTTTTCTTATAAATGCTTTACTCTACTTTTACTTTTATTGTACAACTATATTAATATTTATTAAAGTTTATTTCACTTGACAGCTTATTTTGCTAATACGTACTTAATGAAGTAGGTACTTACTTCTTCTCTAAAATATCATTATATAATTTTTGTTACATGTTTGTTTGTTGTACTTTTAATTGTACGAAGTCAAATAACGGAATTATCTGCTTCTTCAAATAATAAACACGATTTGTACCTATACATGCGTATCTATTTAGATAATAATATCTTATTCTTTATAAGTTTACAGTGATGTTGTTATTGAGTTATATCTGTTTTAATAAAATTGATATGTATCGGTATCTATAAATAAATGTACATTTAACGTATATTTTTTTTATTGAAAATAATTTTATTTAAATACTAACATTGCCCGCGGCTCCGCCCGCGTTCAGATGATTAAAAACCAAACTCTTAGGTTTTACATAGTAGTATATTCTTACAATGCAGTTTTTGTATTTTTTCTCACAAATGAGATATTTTCCCGCGGTAAAAAGTATCCTATATGTTGACCCGGATAATCAGCTATCATCATACCAAATTTCATCAAAATCTGTCCAGTGGCTTTCTCGTGATGCGGTAACAGACAGACAGACAGACAGACAGACAGACAGACAGACAGACAGACAGACAGACAGACAGACAAAAATTCTAAAAAGTATAGATTCGCACTCTGTATCGATTATAATGTCTATTACAATTAGATTTTCTAAAACAATAATGTACAGATTCGACTTAATTACAATTTTATTATATGTATAGAATACTGCTTGTCAGACTAGCTAGCGAAGAAAACAATGTTAAAAATGTATAACTTATAACTTATTCATAATTGCTTAAATTTGGCAGCGTAAAAAGTGAAACTTTAATTGCATAATTGAACAGCACATTCGCAATGCAGAATAGCGACATAAGCGTAGATAACGAGTTTTTATTGTCTTTAATTGTAGTTATAATAATAGGTGTGCGGAAAATTATTCACAAGCAACAATAATTATAACAATAATACCAATTGAAACTCTAATATATTCTCGTATACTTACTTATGTTAGGTACTACCTACATATATGTAAAACATTTAGTTTTCAAGACAAAAACATTTTCTTATATTACAAAACATAATATTCTTATATCTACTATGTATATCTGCCGCACAACAGCTGCGAACAGTGCGGGAATAAAAAAGACAGTACAAAAGGGCCGCAAAATACGTACTTTTGCGGGTTCTCAACAAAAGATATAGTAAGGTTTGTCATTAAGGAGTTCATCCCCGCGCGAGAAATAAAAGAGGTACGTGGGGAAGAGGGGGTTTGGGATGAGAGGAGGCGTGGGAGGGCGCACTAATGGCTCCGACACTCATCCGCTAATGCCGCGGGTGACTTCTCTTTTTGCACGATTTTCACGTGGTTTAGTCGGTCGAGCTTTTAATCTGGAGTTGCATCTTACGGTGACGCTCCATTTGTTCACGAATCTATTTCTCATCTCCCCTATATTTTTTAATATATTTCGAGCTGATTTTAAATTACTGCACTATTTACTATCGAACTATAGATATACCTATATATGTATGTGTATTGTATATATACACAAATATATGTAGGTAGTTGTGATTATTCAGGCTATATGTACCTTTACATTGAAGAAATACATTTTTATTTACATTATTAATCTATACGTATACCTAATGAAATTGTAACTAAGCTGAATCAGACATTATTATTGTTGCAGAGGCCGAATCTATAGTTTTTAGAATTTTTGTCTGTCTGTCTGTCTGTTACCGCATCACAGAAAAACCACTAGAGGAATTTGGATGAAATTTGGTATGGTGATAGCTGGTTATCCAGGTCAACATATAGGATACTTTTTACCGCGGGAAAATATGTCATTTTTGAGAAAAAATACAAAAACTGCAACGTAAGAGTATACCTATATGTAAAACCTAAGAATTTGGTTTTTGGTCATCTGAACGCGGGCGAAGCCACGGGCAATGGTAGTAAATAAAATATAACGCAATAAAATATGATTCTTTATAATAAGAATTTAACTACGAGTATTATATTTGATTATTGATTACATGAAAATGTAAGTAGGTACATCAAATAGCAGTGCAGTAAAGTGCTGTGGTAACCGATGCGGTGTGGTGTGACGAGAGCATGGATAAGACCAGGGCGCGGAGTGGAGCGGGTGACCTAAATGCGGGTCGCGTCCGTGGTTGCACACCGCAATTTATTGTCTCTCAACTTTCATGGAATATTCACGGTGCCGCCTGAGCCTGAATGTCGTGGTCGGAAGAAGCAAGAGCGAAAGTAAAAGATACTTTGATAAGAATAATAAAAACATAATATATATATATATATATATATATATATATATATATATATATATATATATATATATATATATATATATATATATATATATATCGTTCGACTATGTATTCATATCTATATATGTATATTAACACTAATATTATAAAGAGGCAGTGTTTGTTTGTTTGAACGCGTTGATCTCAGGAACTACTAATCCGATTTGAAAAATTCTTTTTGTATTATTTTTTTCTTTTGCATCATGCTGCTACCCAAGGGAGCGGAGCTGTAATATAATATATTGTCTAGCTAGGCTAGTATTCCATACTAATCCTTAAAAGGTGCCTAGGAAAGAAACCTAGGGAAGCGAGGGTATGCTGCTACTTTACAATAATTTGACATAATTAAGTTTATATAACGCAAAGTAAACATTTTTTGTTTTTTACCTCTTTAATATACGTAGGTACTACCTACTATAAATTGAAAAGCATAACTTCTATGATTTTAATTTACCTTATTATGATTAAAATATAATAAAATTATATTATCAAACATTTAAGACTTCTTGTTCAAAGTTCTATAGTAAGTACCTAAAATAATGCAGAAAATACTCAAGCCAAAGACGAGTGAAGGAAAAAGTTATATTTTGAATGTGATTCTCATTTAAACGATTAGTAGGAATATAAAAGTAAAACTAATAGACCTATTATTTTCTTAATGTAATTATAATAGCTTTGTGGGAGATCATATTCTCAGTTATATTATTATTGGAACGTTAATTATATAAAAGATAATCGGTACTCGTAAGGCACTCGTATACATACGTATATATAAACATCTATAACTCTTGCGTAAACACATATAAACAAAATTTATGAAGTTTACAGTAATAGTGTTCAACATATACTACACCAAACTGGTGCGGAAGTGGTCGCGGTCGCTTCCACTGCGGTTTGGACCTTCATTTATGGCCGCCAGCTCTTTTTATGAATTATTTATGCACACCGCGTTTAGCTTATCTTCCCGCAGTGCTCCCGCGAAATTTCCACTTTATTAAACAAAACAGTCGTCTATACTCGTAGAAGGCTCTATTGTATTGAAAGCAACATAGCTCTTACGTGAGGTAATAAATAATTCTCCGGCGAAATGGCTGTCGACTCGATAAATGGGCTATTATTGCAGCAGACAGAGGCCAACATTATCATTGATTCGTATCGCATTCGCAGAGTAGTAATTGTTTAAGCATACTTAGGTAATGTAATAGCGAACCTGCATATCGTCTGTTATTTATTGTCGAATTCAAAAACAAGGGAATTCAAAAACCTACTAGTATTATATATTTTTGTGCATATCTTTGATAATTGTGAAACTGTTTTCTAATTCTTTTTATTTTTATTTATATCTCTCTATTATTGTGAATATACGTATTCCTATACTTTTAATAAAAAGTATTCTATTAAACCTCAGTGGTTTCAGCTAACAATAGGTTCCTATTTAAGTTAAAAAATGAACAAACTATTTAAAAAGCAGTGATGTTACACAAATTAATAACTTTCAATTCAGTACGAATTATTATTCGATGTCTACAATTTAATCGAATCCAAGTCTGTGTAAGGGCTGAAGCGTGACATTAATATTCATTAAAAACAAATGGATAATATAATTATGCGGCAAGAACAAGTTGATTCGAGAGCCGTCGAGTGGGTGAGTGGTGCGGCGCAGCTCGGGAGACATCGTTATCTTAATATCGAGAGTATCGTCTGAATAGAGGAGGTACTCGCAGTCGCAACTTGTAACAGCGCGGCACGGTGGCGTTGCCGCGTAATCAGGCCGTAATTACTCGATATAGAGGGCATGACTAAATAAAAACTGTCTATTAATTTGTTATTAACAATAATGACATGGTCTAAAACGTAAATTATTACTTTTTAATCCATTTAGAAGCCATATTGCAAAGAGGAAAATTCCTTATTTATTTATTGCTTTTTAATTTAATTAAGAAATGACCTTAATCATTATTTACTTATAGAAAATTTAAAAATAATTAATTAAGCTATCAATATTAAGCATCAATTTATTTTATATCAAAATGTAATTTCAGAAATGATTATTTAATGAGGTCATATTACACATTGATGATTAAAACTTTTGTTATGACATGATCGGCGAGCGGCGTTCACAATTGAACAAGTCTGCGCTCAATGTTGACTCGTATGTTTCTCGTCAAACAAAGAGCCAGCTTCCTAGCTACCCTTGTTTGTTTAGGTCCATACCGAACGTTTACTGCCCTTTGTATATCCTGCCTCCTGCCTGCTGCTAAGCGTGAAGCCTTTTTGACTCGGCACTTTTTTCAAGAGCGCTTATGAGCGCGTATGAACTAAAGCCCCTCCTAATTGTTTGCGATCCTATCTTATCCGAAGTGTAAAGATTACAAAGGTTGTTTATTGCTGTATAAAAGTTAATTAAATAAATATAATAACAGCAATTTTAATAATATTCATAATTTCACATAGTCATATAACATACTAGCGACTCGCCCTCGCTTCGCTCGGCTTCTTCTTTGTGTTCATTTCCCATACAAATTTTCATCGTTCATTTCACCCCCTTAAGGCATGACTTCCGGGATAAAAAGTATCCTATGTCCTTGAGTCTCAAACTATCTTTTTACCAAATTTCATCTAAATCGGTTTAGTAGATTCTATTAGTAATATAGATAATATTAGTATAGATTCATAAGCTTATTTAGATAAAACGATGGCCTCTCATAAAAAAAAACATGTTTTTAAAAGCAATGAAATCTGACAATTTGCTAACATTAGAAAACGATATGTTCCATAAACAAGTCAATCACCGGACCATATGCGGAACTTTTTGTCGGCATTAACGAGCCGCCTAAGCTAATGACGGCACGTTTCTGCCGCCTTGTGAGTTGTGAGAACATTGTGTAGCGGCACAATGGGGCGCCAACACAATGCCAGTAACTACAAGTCTATTTTACTAGTGCAATACCAGCAATTAGTGTAGTTAATACAGAGTAACTTATACTTGCTAAGCAAACAAGAATACCTATGTACATACAATGACTAGATACTTAAGTAGATTCTAGTACAACATGAAAATAATATCAACAGAGTAAAAGCCATATTGTAGAGTTTAGAGTAACATAGTAGCAATATTTTTTCTGATAGATATTACCAACTTAATATTAATAACTTTTGATTTCTTTGCACTATCTGTATGTCACGATAGCAATGTTATCATGGATTTAGACTTAAAATTGATTGGATTGATTACACCAAATCGTAATAATTTTATGTGATAAATAAGAATGATAAACATGGTATTATGAGATCAGTGTATGAATGATAAAGCGCCTGTGATAAGGCGTGTTGACTTTAGATAAACTTGATACATATATTCCTATCGAATATCCTCTTAATCATGTTTAGTACATAAACATACAATCACGAATCCGGCACGTTTTGAATACGTTTTGTATTAAAAAATATAGTTAGCTATGTCGTAGTAGATACTTTGAATATCTAATCAAGGAATAGTTTCCAAGCTAAAATCCATCACTCTTTGAAAGAATTTTAAGTAAAATAAAAAAGAAGGTACTGTGAAGTTTTTCCAGCAATCGTTGCGACGAGATTGAGGATCGTGTTACGTATGTATGCTGTTTGCAACTGCTACCGTACAAAGCGAATTGCACTCTGTCTGCATTCAAAAAGAAATGCCGCTTACCTACTACAACTTGTATGATAGCAAAGTTAATACAAAAAAGTTCAATTAAATCACAAGTTATTGGTTTTTCACGTCACATTACTCTTAAAAAATAAAAATAAAGGCACAAAACTTTAAATTAAGTACGTGTCGCTTATAAATTAAAGTAATAATAGAATTACTTGTATGTATGTCGGTCCTAGGTACCTATATCTGAAGTGTGTAAATTAGATAAATATTTCATGAGTCATACAAGACGAAACATAATAGACGCAGCGCGGGCGGCAGGGGGCTGTACTGAGAGGGTGAGTCGGCATGTTTACTCGGTGTGTTTGCGCAGGCTGTTTGTATGTCCACCGATGCTTATTGTGTGCGCTGCTCCGACCTGCGCTCAATATTGTTTATTTTATCCGCCAGTGCACTAGGATATGAAATAAAGAATGCGAACTTGCAAATTCAAGGTAAAGTTTCTTTTATATAAATCTTACCTACCTACCTACTCGAATCTGCCTGAATAAATAACAATATCTTTTTCTGCACATTTGATAAGGTGTAATATAAATGTTAACAGATCAATATTCCCAATTATCTTCCCAATACGTCGGTTATATGTTAATAATTATGTTAATTTTTAAAATGTCAAAGTATTCAACGCACTAATGATTGTATTATATGACTATCCGTACAAGGAGTCTGATTAGCATAAAGAATTGCATATAAAAATAATATTTATGTTTTTTATAATTAAGTTAGTGATTAAAATCCACATTATGTTCTATCTAAATAAAATTTACATATAAAGTAAAATATTAAGTGATTAATAACACATTTGATTGATTTCTACCAACTTTATAGTACGTACCTACTTACAGGAACTTATTATTTTTATTTTACAAAAAAAAACCGACTTCAAACAAAAGCACTAAAAAGTAAAAAATAACTGATTGGTGGTTTCCATTTACTATACATACCTAATCAAATATTTTCGAAATCGGTGCCAGCCCATACAAAGCAAACAAACAAACAAAACAAAAAACTTTCAAACAAAACAAAAATAGTCCAAATCGGTTAATAAATGACCGAGTTCTGAAGTAACAAACATAAAAAAAATCCAGGCGAATTGAGAACCTCCTCCTTTTTGAGGAAGTCGGTTGACAAGAATCTGATGAATCTAAGAAGTAGATCTGTGTACTGAAAAGAAATAAAGCTCTATTTTATTTAAATACACGATTTACAAATGCAAAATACAAAGTGTATATTCGAAGCGGCGCGGATTGGGCGACCACGACCGCAACCACAGCGCTGCGGACAGCCGCGGCCGACCCACCCCAGTCGCCCCCACTAAGCCTCACTTGCCTTTACATTCGCACAGCGATAAAGACTGAGCCGTGTTAAATTGTTACAAATTCGTTTGTGTAAATAATACACTTACACCGATGTTCATATTTAAATTTTTGATCTTTTAATATCGAATTTGAATAAACGTATTAAAAAGAAGAAAGCTAATATTTGGCTTGTAGGTATGTACCTATATGTAATATTTATGGATCGAGAAATCAAATAATTAACATACTTTTATCGTAAATCGATAAATTATAATTAATAAATTAGTCTTATAAGTTATTAAAAGTAAATTAATTATAGTTTTTTTTTTATTTCAAGCATAAGAGTATATTGCTTTAACATTTTAAAAAATGACTTTTTTGACGAAGTAATTCTAAAACAACTAGGAAACCAGTATGGCACAACTAGTTTCCTTGTTGTTTTAGAATTTCTTGTTTCATAAAATACACTTTTTTATGCTTTTTGCTTACCTATAGAGATCAATGATATAGCGTCTATCACTATTTTACAAAAAAAATATTATTGGCATGTACTAAAATAATCATTTTAGTTTTGCAAAATCAACAAGAAAAAAAATCAAAACAGTCATCTTTTTTAACGATTGATGATCTTATTTCTCCGAGATATAAAATAAATCAATCGATATTTTAATCTATTTAGAACTACGCAAAAAATGTTTGAGATGTAGAAATTTTATTTGATAGTTACTTGTTGGGTCCCAAAACTAAAAGAAATGTGCGTGGGGGTTCTGGGTTCGAACTTTCTCAACCTACGTTAACCAACTCGGTCCTGTCACATACTGACAGTTAAACTTGCTGATAGTTAAACGAACTGACAGTCAAACTAACTGACAGTTAAATTAACTGACAGATAAACAAACAGACAGTTAACTAACTAACAGTTAATCTATCTACACAGTTGAACTTACTGACAGTTAAACGTACTGACAGTTAAGAAACTGACAATTAATCTCACTGACAGTTAAATTAACTGACAGTTAACGTTACTGACAGGAAATCAAACTGACAGTTAAACTTGCTGATAGTTAAACAAACTGACAGTTAAACTAACTGACAGTTTAACTTACTGACAGTTAAATTAACTGACAGTTAATCTTACTAGCCGTTAATCAAACTGACAGTTAATCTAACGGACAGATTACTTTACTACCTGTAAATCAAACTGACAGTTAAACTTACTGGTAGTTAAAATAACTGACAGTTAAACAATCAGACAGTTAAACTTACTGGTAGTTAAAATAACTGAAAGTTAAACAATCAGACAGTTGATCTAACTGACAGTTAAACTTACTAGCCGTTTATCAATCTGACAGTCAACCTAACTGACAGTTAAACGTACAGACAGTTAAATTAACTGACAAATAAACAAACGGATAGTTAAACTAACTGACAGTAAACGTTACTGACTCCTGTCATTTACTAATCAAACTGACAGTTAAATTAACTGAAAGTTAATCTTACTAGCCGTTAATCAAACTGACAGTCTAACTGACAGTTTACCTTACTTACATTAATCAATCTGACAGTCAAACTTACTGGTAGTTAACCTAACTGACAGTTAACGGTACTGACAGGAAATCAAACTGACAGTTAAACTTGCTGATAGTTAAACGAACTGACAGTTAAACTAACTGACTGTTAAACCAACTGCTCAGTTAAGCTTACTGACAGTTAAACTAACTGGAATTTAAACTAACGTACAGTTAAACTCACTAGCCGTTAATCTAACTGACAGTTAAATTAACTGACAGTTAATCTTACTAGCAGTTAATCAAACGGACTGTTAATATAACTGACAGTTTAACTTACTGGCAGTTAATTTAACTGACAGATAAACTTACTAGCTGTTAATGGAACTGACAGTTATTATTACTGACAGTTACATTACTGACAGTTTAACAAACTGACAGTTACTCTATCTAACAGTTAAATTAACTGACACTTAATCTTACTAGTCGTTAATCAAACTGACTGTTAATCTTACTGGTAGTTAAAATAACTGACAGTTAAATTAACTGAGAGTTAATATTACTAGCTCTTAATCAAACTGTCAGTTAATCTTACTGACAGTTTAACACCATTTTGAGCGTAATAATCGAAAATTAAAACTTACAAATAAACAATCTTTTATACTGCGTATAAAAAGCAATCGTTTAAAAAAAGACCAATAATTAAAAAAGTGGATGAAATATTATTTTTGAATTCCAAATATTAATTCAGTATGCTTGAACATAATTATCGTGTTATCTTGAATGCATTTGTAACTTATCTGTAGATCAACTAATATAGATGCAATCTATACTAATATTATAGAGGTAAAGTTTGTGAGTTTGTGATATTGTGAGTTTATGACGTTGTAGGGGGTAATCTCTGGATCTACTAAACCGATTTAGATGAAATTTAGTAAAAAGATAGTTTGAGACCCTGAGAAGGATATAGAATACTTTTTATCCCGGAAATCATCCCTTAAGATAGTGAATATAGGGATGAAAGTTTGTATGAAGAATGAAGCTAGAGACGAAATTTTAGTCGCTAGTACCTAATCAATATAAAGATAAAACATAAAATAATATCATTTATTTTATATAGGGCCCATTTACAATAGATCGATTAAATTTTAAAGGATCAAATAATATTATCTCTTTATTATTGAGTACCTACCTACATAGTTTTTAAGTAGGTATAAAAAGTCGAGATTAAAGCTAGATTCGTAACAATGTATACTCAACATTTTTTGTGTCAATAATATGAATTCATTGAGAATTTTTCATAAGTTTTAGTTACATTGAATAATATTTATTGTTAAATATAAAAAAGAAATATCTCTAAAAACCTACCTATCCGCATGTCAATCGAGTAGGTAAGCAAAATAATCAAAAACTTTTTAACTATTTAATAAAAACCTAGTACTTAGTAATGAATATGCATAATAAATCGTTAAACAACTTTGTTACACAGGTGTATTTCGTTACAATTATTACCTCGATATAATGCGAACATCACATCGATGGTGCCTTTAACATGTTACAAACGTAACCAGTGTTTTAGCGCTAATGAGACATCATCAAACTGAGTATTGCGCTTGGCAGTATGGTTGTGAAGTGGCGTGGTTAGGTGGCAGGGAGGCACGTATCATAAAGTTTTAACAGGAAACCTCGTACAAACTAGCTTAATTATAATATATATATTTTATATTGCACTTTGTTAAAACCTTATTTGATACCTAATTGAGTGAAAATTAATATAAAATCAACAACGCAGCTTAAGTTTTCAGTAAATAAGCAATTACAAGACTAATATTAAATATTATTTACTTGCGTATTAATTGTATTTACTAATTCATTAATAAATGTCATAGACTAAGTTTAAGTAGTAAAATAAAGCAAATGTCAATAGTTTTATTCAAGTAATTTTTAGTAGGTAATTAGTACCTATACAATATCTAATTAATATAATTGACGTAAATTAAAAATATGGGACATGCCCATATGTACATGTACCCACGTATTTAAAAAAGGTTTACATAAGGTATGGTTTTATTATTTTTTTTTACAAATGAGAAATGAAACAGCTGGAATTGGTAATAATAACTTAATTACAATAAATTGTGTTTGAAAATTTAAATACGAAATAAACTCGAACGATAGAACGATTTAGATCAAAGTAGGTACCAAACCTAAACATCTAATTTATTTAAAATGTAATAAAGTCATACATAAATAATATTAAAAAAAATGTTTTTTTTTTACTTTTATTTATGACTTTGACGTCCCTTAGTACGGTTAGGTCAGTGCATTAAAATTATAAATTACTTAATATTTCTTATGAATAATAATACCTAAATACTTATTATCTTAATAAAAAAAACAAATCTATCCCACGAGAACCGTATATTTTTCCGGATAAAAAGTAACGTATTTGTTATTCTGATGTATGAGCTATATTATTGTAAAGTTTCATTAAAACTCATTCAGTAGTTTTTGCGTGAAAGAGTAATAATTTAGTAAACATCTATACATATACATAAATATATATAGTTTCATCCAGACATCCATACATCCTCACAAACTTTTGATGATTATATAGTAGGTATTAGTAGGATAGTAGGATATAAATATGGTTTTTTTTTAAAGATTGCAAAGATATTCAAGACCATTTGAATAAAATTAAAAACTTGGTGCAAGCGACCCTTAGTCGCAAAAACTACGAATGAAATACCTAATATAAAATATTCAGTAGGTACTATATTCATAGTACAAATTTTCTTAATTATACACCTATATAACTAATATAAAGTCTTATTAAACTTGAATGTGTCATTTATAGTTATAATTCAACTTATCTCAAATACCGTTATTATACCAACAGCATTTTTAATTATATAATTATCGTCCGTAAACCGCCGCGAATGCTTATTAATAATTCAACACGCCTCGCACGCAATTACTGTTAAATAAACATATCCTCTATCGAATTACCTTGTAAATAGATACCTTTTTTTATTATAAAATGCTTACTATACTACTTTAAAAGTTAATTGTTATCAAATACCTTGTCCCAGTACTTTTATCAATTTATTTTTATGAGAGTGGTAAATCTATACATACTCGTATAATAAAATTGTAACGAAGCCGAATTTATACATTAAATATTTTTTGGAATATCTCATTGAAATAAACATTATTATCGATAGGTACAGAGGCCGAATCTATAGTTTTTAGAATTTTTGTCTGTCTGTCTGTTACCGCATCACAGAAAAACCACTGGAGGGATTTTGATGAAATTTGGTATGGTGATAGTTGGTTATCCGGGTCAACATATAGGATACTTTTTACCGCGGGAAAATATCTCATTTCTGAGAAAAAATACAAAAACTGCATTGTAAGAGTATACTAATATGTAAAACCTAAGAATTTTGTTTTTGGTCATCTGAACGCGGGCGGAGCCACAGGCAATGCTAGTCGCTTAGTAAAATTATTGAAGAAAAAGTAAGTCATCAATAAATGTAAAGTATGTTCAATGCACACTAGTTCATAGTTTTTAGTGTTTTTAAAAAATGATGTTTTAGCTGTTTAATATTCTAACAGAAGTAACAGACAATACTCAAGAAGTTAATACGTCCAGACATGGAGTTCTTGATTAGGAAATGACGACATCATGACTTAATCCCATCACTTAAGATTGTTATATAATATTTTACAGATTATATTTAAAGTATGCATGCTGAAGCTCTTGTATGCCAGATATTTAAATTCTAGCAGGACTCAGGCTGCATTTTTACAAAGTATGATGGTGAATGGTAAATGAGTGAGTCACGGGCGTGTGGTTTACGAGTGGAATAGAAATCGTCTGTTTAAAATGAAGAGTCAAGGAGCGAACAAGGCGTCCATTATTCATGAATGCCGTTTCACGCCCGACCACCGCCAGGCCTGGGGCCGCGCGGCCCTTCGAATAAGCTGGCATCAATGCAAACTGTTTCGAAATCAATATTTGTGTCTCAATCAACGCAATTAAAGCAGCCACGAATAGGGTATCATATTTAACGTAATTAGTTTCACGCCATGACAGACTGTCATGATGTCGAGGAATATCTATACATATAGTAAAATTGTAACTAAGCCGAATCTATACATTAAATATTTTTTGAAAAATCTTATTGAAATAAACGTTATTATCGATACAGAGGCCGAATCTATAGTTTTTAGAATTTTTGTCTGTCTGTCTATTACCGCATCACGGAAAAGCCACTGGAGGGATTTTAATGAAATTTGGTATAATGATAGCTGGTTATCCGGGTCAACATATAGAATACTTTTTACCGCGGGAAAATATCTCATTTCTGAGAAAAAATACAAAAACTGCATTGTAAAAGTATACTAATATGTAAAACCTAATAATTTTGTTTTTGGTCATCTGAACGCGGGCGGAGCCGCAGGCAGTGCTAGTAATATAAATAAGAGAGGATAAATACTAGAATAACGTTAACGTGTTTAACGCCTGTCCGAGCACTACATCGGCTTCCATGCAAAGCCTGTACATGTTTCTTCTCACTTTCAACCTAATCTAAACCAATTATAGCCCACACTAGCTGTATTTTTAAATTGATGTCACAGGTATATTTAATATAATCGTCTATATCTCTGTAATCGACATATAATATACGAGTATCACAATATTAAAATACTATTCATACAAATCGTTATCGTTATTACCGAATACTCGTAATCAATTAAACCGAATGAAACTATATTAGGGACTTTGATAAATCCGGAGGGACGGATACGCCCTATTTTTTCACATGGCGAACATAGCATCCCTGGTGTCATTATAGGGTCCGAATTTGAAAACACAATTAGACTTAATACAGAGGTGATTGTTGTCGGAATAGGGTCGCAGACGAGGGGTTACGGTAAATCCTTTAATTTGACTCCCCTATCAAATAATAAAGCAAAGGGGCAGCGAGCGCCGAGCGAACGATATCGCGTTTAGTGGTTTTATTGCAAACGCCATCTGCCGCTCGGCGCGACGCACTCTGTAGATGGAGAGATAATTTCGCTTTTACAGTGAGGGGCGACGGAGCGTTCATTGTGAGTTGTTGCGTTCATTTAGACAATTCACAACGCGGTATCCGCTTGTAGATATAGCGAGATAGCGCGCCTATTATTTTAGTACGGGACCCTTAACGACACAAGGTATTATGTTTATGTGAACACTAAACATCTATAATTTAATATGATACAGTCGGATACACTACATGTTATTTTAGTGTAAATTATGTATGCATGTACATACGTGTTGTTAAACACTTCTTAAAAGACATAATACCTCGTCTTATCGTCTCTACTGATGAAAAGAGAGCTGCCTCGTTTTTTACCGAAAGAAATGGCTTTGCCATGCAGCTAAGCATAATTCCACGCAGAAATAATTAAACGTACATTTATTTTGTAATACCTATTTGTAATATCAATGCATTTCCTTTATAAAAGAAATACTACATACAACATACAATAATAAGTATGTATGATTAAAGATGATTTTAGAAAGTGTGCGAGGATTCAGACCAAACTTGTTATATAATAATGTTTCGCAGAAACATAATATCCATATTTTTAATATTATAAATGTGAAAGTGTGTTTGTTTGTATGTTTATTATTCTTTCACGTCAAAACAACGGACGGATTGGCATAATTTTTGTGTAGAGAATTAGTTGGAGTAACATAGGCTACTTTTTACTACGGAATATAGTCTCATTCCCACAGGAAAACACGTAATAATTCAACGCACAACAACTCATCATACCTATTACCTATGTAATACATATTTAATAAAAATAAATAGTCTATCTATTCCATACTAACCGTTAAAACGTCCCTAGTGACGAACCCAAGTGTAGCAAGGGTGAATCGCTAGTAAATAATAATTCTTAAACTTTTTATTGAGTAAATTGGATTTGATATGTTATTAAGAGATTAACAGACAAATAATAATTAAATCTTTGTTCGTTGAAATACAAAATAAAAACAGCCATTTTCACATTTGATTAAACAAAGGGTTATAAGCAGAATGAATACAAGTTAATAGGTGCATGCTGCAACAGTATTGTAAAACAAACAGGATTAGGGACATCTCGAGCGAAACGGGTTGCCCGGCCCCTGTTGTTTCATTATAAATAGTAGCTAAGCGGATCGGGCACGTGCAATGTTTTTATCAACGAGAGCCGACGCGCGGCGGACGACCCTAATGCAAGGGTAAACAATCCTCCGCCCCGCATATGAATAATTTCGCAACAAGGGTGAGAGAACACCAGAGAGGAATCGTAATAATGCGTAAATTATTAAATTATACAGGCATGGACTTTTAATATTTTTATTTGCGAATTAAGATTATCATAGATTTCGATAAAGATTGCAAGTTTACTTTTAAATATATTTTAGTTAATAATTTATTTATGTTTTCTTTACAATATACGGCACCACAATACATACAATATTGTATGGATAAAAACTTGTTATATGTATCTACCTATCTGTTAGTAAATTCAATAATGGTAGAAATAATATTTGTTTTATTAGCTTCTTCTGAACCAATTTACCAGGAATGAAAGAAAGTAAGCACTGAAACATGTAGTGTAGGGTGTAAAAGCTCGTAAACACGACAAAGTATTTTATCGACGTCCTATGAAGCGTAGAGAAGCTTACGTTCGGCACAACCCTATTGTCTCGCTGTCGACACTTGTGACACTTCATGAAATCACTCCAGCGTTATGAATTTATTGCTCTTCAACTATTGACTCCTATTCAAAGCGCTTTATCAACTCGACACATAATAATTTGTAGTAGACTGTAAATGAATTGAGTTTAGATAATCATCATTGATATAATATAGCTTTATCTATTTTCTATATTTTTATTTTTTTGATTTGTCTAAATAAATTTATTATTACTACTAACTAACATATACACACATTATAAAGTAATATGATGAGGTGTGTATAAATTGTAACAATTACAAATTGTTTTTAAATAACTGTTAAACAAGTAAAAATATAAATACAAGTTGTAAGACCTGCTGATAAGATATACATATACGGAAATCATTAAAATAATCGAGAACGTAAAGCCGGTTCAGGCGTATATAATGGGTAGAGGAACAGAACAATAAGACTCCGTGTCGATACAGCCACACAAAGACGAAACAATCAATTCACGACGTAAGTAGGTGTAATTCGGCACGGTTTAACTGCGGTCCGGCCCCGCGACTAACAAAAGAAAATCTAAGCAATTAGTCGTCGCCAGAAAGAGCGGAAAACGCGTTTTAGACGCGGTCACGCCGACCAACACGATGCGGTCACGACGCAATCTATTCAATCGCGACAAATTCAACCTTATTAACTCTTCTTATATTTCTTTTATTAACACTTCAACGAACAAATTTAACAACCTTGAACAGTCATCTATGTAATAAAATATCAAGTAAGTACGGTATTATGAACCGCATTTGAGTGAATGAAATGTATATTTCTAGAGCTCAATCTCTATTTATTGAGTGTTAAACTGTCACGCAACAAAGTGAATAAAAACGAGAATGACGTGGAATAAAAAACTAGAGAACAACCGCCTGTTGTTCTAATTTCTAACACTGTAATATTATTTGAATCCATACAAAGTATAAATAGGTTTACTTCTCGGTTCCCGCTCAACTAAGCATGTTAAGTGCTAATGTAATAATTCATTACAATAAAGCATTGCACTGTATTCCACAGCACAGCGTACACTAAATAGCGCATTCAAGCATTGAAGCAGCGAGCCATCTGTCCGCCGCAGCACAAACAATGTGGCCCTTCTAAATCACCCACCCTCCTTTCTACTTTGCCAGACCCTAAACAAACATAAGTTTCGTAATTTCTGAACTTATTCGTAATCACTGAAAAATACAATCTTTATTATATTAACTACTAGCATTGCCCGCGGCTCCGTCCGCGTTCAGATGACCAAAAACCAAATTTTTAGGTTTTACATATTAGCATGCTCTTAAAATGCAGTTTTTTTATTTTTTTCTCAGAAATGAAATATTTTCACGTGGTAAAAAGTATCCTATATGTATGTTGACCCGGATAACCAGCTATCATCATACCAAATTTCATCAAAATCTGTCCAGTGGTTTTCTCGTGATGCGGTAACAGACAGACAGACGGACGGACGGACGGACAGACAAAAATTATAAAAACTATAGATTCGGACTCTGTATCGATAATAATGTCTATTTCAATTAGATTTTATAAAAAAAAAATTAATGTACAGATTCGACTTAGAATTTTATTATATGTGTAGATTAGGTAAAAGTCCTAATTATTGCAATATACAGCCAAGTTAACTCTTTTATGATTTAATTATAATGGTCTCAAGGTGGAAATGCCGAAAACTCCCTACACTAAGCCTTAACACAAAAAAAATCAACTTAAATAATTTCTTCCCGTTTTAGGGACAAGTTATTGTTGAATCATTATTCATAAAAATAGGGTATTGAGTATGGCAACTGACAGTAGAATCTGGCGTGTTGTGAGAATAAAATCAACAGATTACTAGAGAACCCCCGTAGGCCGCCCCTTGCGCAAGAACCCCTGCAGCATATAAGTAATAACTATTCGTTACCATTGATGCCCTGCGGTTAGGGTTGTCGAGTGCACTATTGAAGAATTAAATTCATAAATTGAAGTTTCAATTTTTGTCAAGGGTTGAATTTTAAACCTTTTTTGTTAATAATAAAAATTTTAAACACAAATATTTTAGAGATGACAAGTATGAAATTGTTAAGAAATATTTTTCGACAAACATAATAACTATAAAAAGAATATATACGTTAATTGTATGCTTTAAATTATTTAAGATTATATCTAAAGTTGTTTTTAGCCTCAGAAATAAAGAAAAGCATAAATAAGGTCGTTTGCTCCCCTCACTTTGTTTCATGATAATGTATACTAACACTTGTTTAATTTTAGGGTTTGTTAATCATTATAAACTTATCAACTTGCCTTTTATGTTGACATACTTATATTTATGAGTAGATAGAATCACAAATCTTTAACGCCACGTAAACAAAGAAGGCTATAAATTCAAAAGTGAAATGTAAACAAAACGGCTTGACCATACTTTGCCAAACTGCCCCGAGCTCCAGCCTCCCCAGCGCCTCACGGGCCCCCCACGCTGTGGGTAGCTGTCAAACAACGTTTATCCAACAAGCGGGCGCAGCAATAACACTTTTTTTTTCAATTTTACAACATTCATTTTCCCAGTGCGCCACTTTGCTACGTTGCTAATAAAATATCGCTATTTTTCACCTTCATCATACAATTTTACTTAAATGCCGGTATAATATCGGTATGTAGAAATATTTTTGTTTATCATACGTAGTATAATAGAGAAATAAAATGGAAGTTTTAGTTAGAGTATTTATTTTATAGTTATGTCATGCATAATAAAATGTCAACAACGTGATGTACATACCTGTTTGTGCATTTCCACATTGAGCCCGTACGACATTTCGTAATACTGAAACAGATAATACAAATTAAGTAGAACTATTACATTTGAGACTTGAAACAATGTTTATGTGACACAGAAAACTTCTGGCAGGGATTAGCTTCCTCGAATCATTTGAGAGAGTGACTAAACATCCGCAATATCACATTCTGGACCGCCGCCAGAAGTGTTTCCGACACATAAAAACGCTCGCGAAAATTTCCTCTAGAGCGTATTAAAATAAATTGCTAGCGATTTGGCAACACTTAATCGTGATTCATATCAGACGGGAACGACCATGCGGGGATTAGGGACTGCCAAATATCTATTCGGTTTGCTGAAAAATGTTGCCACTTACTTATTTTTTGCCACCGCGTGGAATGAATCTTAATAGCCATATTATTTTGTTCTTTCGGTAGTTTTTACTTTAATTCATAATGATGCAATAAATATTTTAAGCGTAGCATTTCAAAACAAATACTTTACATAGGTACATTAGTTTAGATAAAGTAATATATTTTAATAACTTCACAATATGTTGGTTGGCTTTAATATGAGAAATTCTATATAGTTGTTAACATGTCAACAACTTACGGCTAATAATAGACAGTAGACTTACAAGCGTAATTTATTAGAACAGACGGTCTTGTAAATTGTACGCGATATCTATATATAATTTACGTCAGTGATTGTTTCTACGTAACAGAGGGGCATTAAATGAACTGTCTGTACGTATAGCATCGGTTTTGGAATACGCGCGAGCGATACGGGTGTCGCATTTCGAACAAAAGATATAACTTTATCGATTGTGCATAGCGCATACACCCGAACATTACACGATAATAATCTAACAGCTCGTTAAAACCTACGTCAATAACACTACATCTTTACTTGGTCACGTATAAATAAAATGTTTAATGTTTTTACTTACCATAACATAATGCCTTTGTATTTCAATTTTTTCACTGGCAAGTTTCTCACACTCTAATTTTAAACTGAAACAATACAAATTTTAACTTTAATTTCATTAATAAGTCGTTTCTAAAATATTTTTAGGTAGGTAGGTATATTCAAAAATATATGTTTTGATTTGTTAAATTACTTAAAATAAACGTATGTCAACATTTCGTGAGAATGATAAAGTGTTTAAAATATAGGAATGGCTGTTATTAAACCAAAATTCCCTCACACTATATAATATCTAAAGAGCACTCCGTATACTACAAGGCGATAAGCGGTTTTATAACAAATAGCTTGTTTTATTGCCGTTATCGCCAGTAATAGGTCAAACTTGTAACGAACTTTATCAATGCTCGACTGCTCCACTTAAGTAATTCCTCTGAAGTTTAAGAACATGCTACACTCATTTAAAATTATAAAACATCACAATTTGTAATAGTACCCAGTAATATTTTTTTCTGTTTCATTAATTCTTTTGCTCCTAATAGATATTTATCGTTTTATTTTGTGTATGAAAAGAAGTGTAAATTCGTATTTTTACCTGAATTTCAGACGGATTTTTTTAACTTAACATTAAAGGGTCACAAAGGGTCTGCTTGTAAAAGGGACTACTTAGTTCACAAAGGGCTGATAAGGGATGATTCACTGATACTCAACGACAGGAGAAATCCCGGATGAGCCCTTTTTAGCTGATTTACTTTTATATCTTTTTCAAGTTGTATGCCTAATGTACTACGATTTTGTTCTACTTTTGTAACACCTTTTGTTTGTTTTGACAGATACAATGACACTGTAACAACGGTGTAGCAATAAACCAGAGGAGTACCTAATAATATAACTTATAATAAAATTACTTATTGAAAACCTTTTAATAGTCAAATTATTTAGCAAAATTTCCTATAATAGTTAAGTTGTCATTCTATAATTATTTGCTTTGTGAAAAAATGATAAAAGGTGTTGGCAGCAATTTTTCATAATGAATTATGTAAAATAGTACTCACTTGTGATATTGAGCCTGAAGAAAATTAAATTCCTCTTTGATCCGGTCACACGATTCACCCACCGTGAATTTGATCGGTTGCCCGGGTTGCGGTGGACCCTAGAAGAAATGAATAGGTTATTAGTTTAGCATAACATTAAAACGTATATCTATACATATTACATATATGTATAAATAATAAAATTGTAACTAAGTCAAATCTGTACATTAAATATTTTTTGCAAAATCTTATTGAAATAAACATTTTTATCGATACAGAGGCCGAATCTATAGTTTTTAGAATTTTTGTCTGTCTGTCTGTATGTCTTTTTGTCTGTTACCGCATCACAGAAAAACCACTGGAGGGATTTTGATGAAATTTGGTATGGTGATAGCTGGTTAACCGGGTCAACATATAGGATACTTTTTACCGCGGGAAAATATCTCATTTCTGAGACAAAACACAAAAACTGCAATGTAAGAGTATACTAATATGTAAAACCTAAGAATTTGGTTTTTGGTCATCTGAACGCGAGCGGAGCCGCGGGCAATGCTAGTATTTCAATAATGTTAACGTATGTCAAACTAAAGTCACGATAACAGTAAGTACCTACATCAATATTACCCTTTAATATTATATGGCACAAAAATATTTCTATCACGAAACAAAAATTACACGCATCCCAAATTACCATAATACAAATTATCCTTTAATGACTATAATTCAATGTGAGGCTCGATTGATGAAAAAAACAACGTCGACCGCTCGCCTCTTAACACAAAAATAAAATATGAACACGTAAGCACCTAATAATAAAGAAAAAAATAAATAAAAAAGCTAACTCCATAATAAGAAGCAAGAAAATAAAAATAAAGCGAGGGACACAACAACACACGGTCGCCGGGAGGCCAGGCGGCAAAAAATAAATAACCGTCGTTCGCCGGCGCGCGAGGAACAAACGGACTTTAAAAATAATAAAAGGAGCGTAAATAAAAGCGTAAAAGGAACTGGCGCGGCGTGTAGACGTTGTAAATGGAGCTGCGGACAATCGAGCTCGGGAAAAATGTGGCCGGGAATTTTGTGAATGTGACCGCGGGAGATGGGCTGCGGTCGCGCTACACCCGCGACTCCGCCGTCTCCTGGAGCACTGGGTGATCACAATAACGTAATGCTTACCGCAACCGCAACTATACCAAGTGCGTACTTTATTATGCCTTGATATTTGTGTTTAAAAGTTATGAAACTATTTTTATTAGTGTGAACAATATAATAAAAATCATATACACAAACATCATGTACCTAGTTAGATATTTGTTAAATTACATCTCTATACATAGGTACATCTCTATAATATGGATACTAAATTCGATAATACGTTTTGTATAATCGATTTGAGGGATTACAATAAAAGTAAAATGCCTGTCTCGGTAGCTGTTTTAGAGCCGCGGTACGACCAAACGACATGATACATTGCGACTCCCCGTAGTTTGGTATTATAGTTTTATTAACTTTGCCTTTATTTTTATATTTCTTAACTACTTTATTTACTAATTAAACTTGTTATAAATATTTTATGCAACGTATTTATAGATATTAGACATTTCTTTATCTATCTAGTTGGATATATTGCGTCAAGTTTCTTATATTTAGATATTAATTATTTATAAGACAAAATATAGGTAGTGAGTCTCATATGATGTTAAATCATTTATCATGTTGATTTTCAGATAAGCCCACATTACTTAGTTTAGTAGTATTTGTTGTGATTTGTAAACACAAATAATTGCCGTTCACAGTGTTTTATCAATAAATAAATGTGTAATTTTAACATTAAAATTTAACTACTCATTCAAATAGTTTTATAAAAACTTAAAAAAAATGATGATTAAATTAAACATTAACTTATTTATTACTATATTGAATTTGGTTTAATTCATATTGCCCTTGCTATTTTATATGTTTTACTACGTAGACTATTATAACCTTTATAAATACTTATTATATAGAATAAATATGCATACGGTTTAAATTATTATAGCTAGGTTAAATAAAGTTACCGGTTAGCCGCAATTATATCAACCGATATATATATTTATGAAATACAATACCAAACTAATTGGCGTTTTAAAGTAATTAACATTTGATAAATTATATGTTAACTGTAGGTAATAAATGGCATTTCTATTGTATTTATTAGGTATATTACTTTGAACCTAATTTACAGCAAAGTAAATCCAAATGATGAGACAGACTTTCACATAGAAGTTTTATTTTATAGCAACAAGAAAAATAAATCCCTCGAATCACTTACAATATTTAATCGTCCTTAAATTTGATCGCCCCAACTTTAAATCGATCACAAAAAAATCTTGACAATAATAGACTGAGTAAACGCTCCCCTCGAGAAAAAGATTCTCATAAATTATCGCCGAAAAGGTCAAATTAAAATACAATGAACAGTTTTTGAGTGGCAGTATTGTGCGGAGGGCCGGCCGCCCGGATGAAAGGCCCGCATCCACCATCCACGCTCATAAAAACAAAACTAAACAGAATGCGTTTAAACGGATATAAAAAGAAATACGTGTTCTTATTTCAAATTATTGAATACGTCTGTCTGCCCACGTCTACCTGTTCACTCGGCGAGAGGACTTCTTTTGTTGGAATTTCGAATGAACTGAATGAATTCAAGCGAAATTTTATCCGTAAAAATTTGTTGAAATGCATTTTACTGTTTTTTTTTCTAAATCGTTTGGAACATAATGAATAGACGCGAAACCTTTGTTTTGGAACATTTCTCGTCATAAGAAATTAGCTTCTCATATTGAAAAAGTTTGTTGAAATTCTTGAAGGCTCGTCATATTATTCTTTGCTTGCAATAGTTTAATCTTTATACAAATCAAGCAAATTGCTCTCAAATTTATTTTTTGTACAATTCAATTTACAAAGCAAAAATGTAGGTAATAAAGAATAATTCGCCAATTATTATTCTGAACTGAGTAAATAATTTCCATAATTTCCCATTGATTGAAAAAGTCACGCGATGTATACGGTGCCTAACGCGTATTTGTTATTTCTGTCACGAACTCATTATCATCTCCGAATTCCGAGAAACAGGAAAATAGATCGATGTCAAGTGTTTATTAGTAATATTAGATGATAACTCCGAAAAGTATACAGGTTCGGCAGCACTGTAAACAACTAAGCACCATTCGCACTTATAGAGCAAACACGCGTAAACAAATATTTAAACGCAGAGATTGCTTTTGAAATGTTATTGCCTCACGCTAAATTTGAAGGAATTTAAACCTTATTCGTGTTGTTAAAAGTCTATATGACCGTGGATTTTTTGAATTTCATTGCAAAGGCTAAAATTGTCAGTAAAACTAATATGGTAGCTAGAGTACGGTTTGGAAAGCTGATTTTGCTTTCCGAGAACAGCATTCGTACGAGTTCGGTTACAAAATTATTCTTCACAAAAGAAAATGCAAACCCGTCGTTTCGATTTGGCGTTCCACGGACGATGTAAAATGTATATTATCTATCTACTTATATTGTGTAACAATTGTGTTAATAATACTCATGATAAGTAGGTAGTATGTACCTAAGTAATAATCTGATAGAAATTATTTACGAATTTTGATATAAATATAAATAAATTAATGTTTTAATATGATTATAAGCTATGTGAGAATACGTGCTTTAAAAGACAAATAACAATTTTTATTTATAATAATCAATACAAACTCAAAAACCGTAAATATAATAAAAAATATTAGCTTATTATTTGTACATCATTATAATTATAGATTAAATATACTTAGAGTATAGCAATTTAATTGACGGCATGTTTATTATGACGATCTCTGTTAGCATACTCCAAATGTGATGTTTGTGCGAACTGATAACGTTATCATACTGAAGTAGGGAATTATTTTAGAGCATTGACTCAAGGTACTTTTTTACTAGCCCTGATACGTAATCCTAAGATATGTTTTCGTAGATATCTAATGTAATAAAAATAATGTAAAAAATTAATAGGTATATACCTATAATACGAAAAATTCTTGTGTATTTAGGTTATAGGTAAAGTAAAATTTTGGGATACGTAAAATGGATTGTTAAAAAAACTTTTTTTTATAGATTTATCTATATGGTTGGTATACATATATATTACATATGTATTATGTATGTATAAAATTTGGACCAACAGGTTTATAATTTAGGTTATATGTAAAATAAATATCCCATACAACATCCCATTTAAAGTATATTTACAAGAAGCATATCATATAAAATTAAACAAGAAATAAATACCTAAGTAGATAGGTAATTAGGTACCTGCTATGAATGGTTTGTTTTTCTTGAGTGGTTCACGTATTATTATACGTTTACAAAATAGTGTAAATAAGAGCGGTTATTTGTGAAGACGTGAAAACGCGAGACGCCATCATTTGTTCGTAGCGGTAATTCTGTCAGTCAAATATTGACCGAGCGAGAGTACCTAGGACGCGACACGGATTTCGGGCAAACACACAAATAGGCATTTACATTAACACCCCTCTCCTCCCCCACAACCTCAACCCCCTCGCACTGTGCCAGTCATAAAGCGGAGTCGTAAAAGAGTAAAAGCCTTCTGTCATACGTAATACGGTTAACACTCTACAAATTCAAGGGAATAGCTGTAAAATTTTCTAGGATTTAACTACATTCGTATTTCGTTTTATGACTATATCTTTATAAATACATATATAAAATTATAAACTACACATACTGTTCTAGAACATGTAATTTAATTTATATTTCTATATATAATTTATATTATTAAGATTTCCAATTAAGTTTTTTCGTTGCATTAGTATGTAATCAAGATAGCCTTGTTTTGTTAGTCTACCAATTCTTTGGGCTTTATTATATGATAAAGGTATCATCGAAATCATTTTCAAAATATAATATGATAAAAAACAAATGTAAAACCTACAATGTAAATAACAGTTTTATTTTTTTGGTCATTAAAATGCATGTAGATAATCTCCGTCGGGAGGGACGACAGATGTGTAGCGAGTTGTCGGTTATTTTATTTAAAAGAACATTTTTTTCGCCTTTAAAATTAAATGTTATTGATTGTCTGCCATGTTTACATATTTTTCGATTAATGCTATAAATGTTTTAAAACAACATGTGCATGACATAACTTGTATGTTTTAATGTTTATGGTTTATAGTGACTATAATTACTTTAACAATACCATTATTTATCGAAAGAACACAAGAGTGATATTAAAGTATTAAACTTTACAAGCAATTTCACAGGTAATTGAGTGTGTCCAACATTGCTTCTACAACGAACTCAGCGGGGGAGCAACATTTGTGCTTTTGGATTTCCTTGAATATATCTTTATCTACTTTGTTATAACATAATAGAAAAAAATCTTATATTGTTTACCGTTCTAAACTATTTAACTATGTAGAAACTTTCTAAAGGAAAGACTTTTAACATAACGTCGAAATAATGAAAACAGTTAAACTTGATTTCTTCTTCTAAAAGTGACAGACTTTCCCCTAGGCTTTCACACAGTAAGCGATTTATCATAACAATGCAACATGATAATAGCGGGCAAGTTGATTATCTCGAGAATGATTTATGTAAGTAAATGTGGCTCACCGGATGCCTGGCGGCCGCCACGGCAGCAGCGGCGGCGGCGGCGTTCATCGCGCCCGCGCTAGGATACATCCCCACGTCAAACACACGCGGTCATCGTCTGAAGCACAAAAAATAAAAGGACACAGCACACACTCCACTGAAGCCACAAGATCAACACTAGTACGCGCGCCAATCCGCGCTATTCACACGCGACTCGTAATAGCAACAAACAACACACAACCACCTCGCACGAGAGCTGCAAGTGAACTGACAAGCGGGGGGACCCGGCCCCCCGGTCCCCCATCTCCTCGGCCACCCTTCGCATGCCGTTGCCATACATATTTTCTCCACTCGAATTTTTCGTCGACTATCTTTATGTTTGAGGAATACTTAGGCGAATCGGAGATATACGCTCTAATAGATACGTATTATTTGGGGATTTCTAGAGGCTTCGAGGGGTCTTGGGATCTCGATGTAATGTTATAACTGTTTCACAACTTCCATTACACGTCTGATTTGTGTAAATATTGTTAAATAGAGTCGAGTAGAGTTGGAATATAAAAATAAATTGACAAATACACAAATGGGTTTTAGGGTGATAACAGCTTCTTTTGTTTCAAGTCACGCGGTAAACTTACATCCGAATAGATGAGTCGGCACTCCGAAGCGCCAAGAATAGGACCAAGTTTGACAGATATCTACTTTGGCGAAAGTTTAGAGTAGATAGGTACCTGGGAAACAAGGACAGATGTACACCTACCTAGCCATATTGTTTTCAGCAAGCTTTTTAAATAATAGACCAATTTATGTTAGATAGGTTAATTAGGTAGAAAATAGAAATAAAGTCAAATCTAGGTAGAAATGCATTCTATTGTAGGTACTAGGTATTTACAACAAAACTATATTTTTGCGGTCTTAGTTAAACAAACATGGTCTCAAAAATCAAATAATGCCTCAAAAACAATTTAACCTATTTAACATTTGGATTTAATAGGTGCCTAATCAATATTATCTTCTGTTATTCCATTCAGTAACTAATAAGGAAGGTATATCCTGCTTAACAATATTTTTATGACATTACGGACTTGTAAATATTCTTAATATTACATCATCACACCAACTATGTCAATAAAACAATTAATAACTATTATAAACTGAAGATTATTTCTAGCACTTCTGCTATAAAAAATCCCTTATGGTACAATATGGCAATCACATACCTATACCTACCGCAAGATGAGGAGTAAATAGATGCCATGCCGTTTTAATATTTATTGGAATAATAAACTTAAAGCCACTTGAAAACACTAAAACTTTATTTTGAGATTTTATAAGACCTTTCTATACAGTAGGTTTAAACGTACCTACCTAGGACTTAAAATAGGTAAATACTTAAGTAGGTTTGTACGTTAGACACCTATTTTACGTGTCATTACGGCTAGATACATACAATTCAATATAAAATAATATAGCACTTCTAAATGCTTCTTGTTAACTTAACTTACATACTTAATGCAAATTCATACTTGGTAGTTTTTCAACGAGTATAATACTCGTAAAGTATTCGTACGTCCCGTAATTTACGTAGCGTTTACAAGTACGGGAAGTAACGAGGCGCGACAAAAACCTTCACTCCCTCATTCTTGTCTCATTTATTTTTATATACCCATACCTACAGTTTTTTAATTCTTCGGTCCTTTTTCTGTAGCAGAAATATGTTGCGCCCACAGAAGTGTGGGATACGACTCCTTGACAATGGACGCTATGTATTTTATGGCTGTTATCGTCTGTTTGTCCACCTTTATCTTTATTTTTTTTATTTTATTTTTATTTCGTTACACTAAGCTTCTCGATTACGACTTGATATAAAAACAACCATCCGATCGGGCATAAAGCGTAGCGTCACAATGTGGTCCTCTAAAATAAAGTTTATAGTGTTTTCCCCCGGAATTGGTCCCTCGGCACGATACGGAGCGCGATCGTCATGATAACAAATTAATAGCAACCGCGTCGTGGAGACGTCACTATGTTGCACCCTTAACTCTACTTTATCGTTAATGTTCAATGACAAGCTATTTTTGAAACGAGATTTATTTCAATAAAAACAAAAAAACTATGATAAACTATTCAGTCGCGCATTCTATTAAATAGGTACGTAGGTATACTAATAATTTTATTTATTATTGTAAAATCGATAAGATTGGTTGACTACGCAAAATCGATATTAAAATCTACATAAAATGATATTATATATTTATAGATATAAATGTCGGTAGCATTCCTTAGAGGCGATCAAAGATCAGTCAGTTCATTACTGTAATGTAAACAGGCGATTAATTGGCAAGCCTGCACAACAAACGTGGGCGAGTCGGGATATTATAGCGCACCACGCGCTAGTGCTTCGATAGGGTTGCCACGATTGTAGTACCTACTAAATAAAGTAAGTTTTCCTCTTACGAATTTATCCTTAATTAGCATGTTTGCTCAATGTTTGTGGTTAGAATGTGGTTGACTTCCTCGCTTAGTAGAATACAAAATTGTTAATAACAGCTCAATTAGTAGGTAGCTGGCTGGTACTACGCCTATTTATGTATGTATGTATGTCTTTCAATAAATCAAATTAGTCAGGGGATAGGTGCAATTTTAAATCAGATCTATATTAGTCTAACTCAAAAAGTAGGTACATTTAAAAAAAATTGTTTTGGACATGAATATTATTTATTTTGCTTGAGTACCTAAATAATATTATTTATATTTTATACCCACCCTATCAATGTTAAGGTTTAACTATCTAAAGACATTTAATCACATGACAAATCTTTACTGGCGCGTATTCACACACGCAAGCAAAACGAGCTGCATTATTAACTGGCGCGAACAATTAGTTGTATAACTCGGCCATTGTGCCAGTGCGAGCCTTTGTAGCCGTCCCGCGATTCCCAGAAGGCACAGATTCCATTCCATTCTTCTTACATTTTTTTTGTTTACGAATTAACGCTTAATAGCTGCCTAAATTATTTGATTTATATTTTTATATATTTTAGAATAATTATTCAGGCGTAAAATAATTATTATTATAGGTATAGATAATATTATTATTATTCTTGATTTATTTATGTACCATAAAATATATGTTGTACAAAATAAAGTAACGAAATGTCGACAAAGGATAACTTATCTCTTTTCTTCCAGAAACCCTTCAGAAGTGAGAAAATAAATTAATTTAGTGCGGTGTAGGTACAGTACCTACAGCATTAAATGGAATATTAATAGGTATTAGTAGGTAAATATAAATACTAATCTAAGCAGGTACTTTAAGATAAGTGTGTATCACTCAGTAACTATAAGTGCAGGAAAAGGTTAAGTTCTTAATATATTACAGTCAGACTTAATCTCCTGCTTTCGTATTTACAATTGCTTGATTAGTGCGTTTGTAAATCAGATCTTGATCGAAGCAGACAGTGTTTTAATTAGCGGTTTATTTAAGATATACTGTATCGTTTAGTTACCTTGATTTATCCAACTTCTTATGATATAACTATGTAGGTACTTAATATTATTAACCCTTTTGTGTATTTTTGGGCATTAATTAGTATTGGATTTTTAATTTAGAAGGCTTTTACCTTCTATTTTAGCTTATAGGAATATATCTATAGATACCTATTATCTATACCTAAGTAAATAACTTATTCAGTAGAAAGTAAGATAACCTACATACTTACATACTAAATAGTTGATTAAGCGTAAAAAATATTGGTAGAAATTTTGTCAACAACAGGTACTAGATAGGTACTAATACAATAATTGAAAAATAATTGTAAGTAAATTAGAAATGCTTCTAAAAATTATGTTGAAATGTGTGGTATTTTTTTACCTGAGTCTAGGTACTAGACACTAGTTACCTTCTAATTTAGTATCTTATACTCCTACCCAATTAGGGTCACTTGTACCGAATTCTTAATTTGATTTAAAAATCTGAAATGTTATGTTTAGCAAATGTCAACCATTACCGACAATTTGACATTTGCTCAATATACCTACCTACTTACCTATATATTTGAAATATTTAAATTTAGAAAAATAAGTGTAAGTGCTTTTACTATAGGTACATTCATCTGTGTTTTTTTTTCAGAAACAGTCGTCGTATCTAAGTTTCTTTATACATATAATCTACCTGCCTGTTTTATAGGTAGGTACCTACCTAATTATTTTTATCTTCAATAATAGTATGCAAATAACCAATGGATCTATCAATATATGTTAAAATAGTTTGTTATTACCCACGCACTGATTACTGATAGGTAACTTTATGTAATATTGAACTTATGATCTTGTTATCGCCCAATGTTCACCTCCATTAGTATAGAATTTGGTGGGCCAGTTAAGAGGCTTTATAAAAACTGTAAGCAACAATATATCTTGGTTAGATATTTGCTAATAAACTCTTTATTTAACTATTTTCATATATCTTAATGAATAAAAAACTAAAGAACACATCGACAAAAACTTACCGCAAAAACTATGTTAAAAGAATAAAAAAACAACAAGCTAATTTTTTATTACGTTCCTACACTTAAAAATTAATAAGGTGCATTACCGTATATCTACAAATAATTAAATCTATACATATAATAAAATTGTAACTAAGCTTAATCTGTACATTAAATATTTTTTGAAAATCTTATTGAAATAAACATTATTATCGATACAGAAGCCGAAACTATAGTTTTTAGAATTTTTGTCTGTCTATCTGTCTGTCTGTCTGTCTTTTACCGCATCACAAAAAAAATAGGTACCTACTGGAGGAATTTTGATGAAATTTGGTATGGTGATAGCTGGTTATCCGGGTCAACATATAGAATGCTTTTTACCGCGGAAAAATATCTCATTTCTGAGAAAAACTACAGTGCAATGTAAGAGTATACCTACTAATATGTAAAATCTAAGTATTTGGTTTTTGGTCATCTGAACGCGGATGGAGCCGCGGGCAATGCTAGTTGTATTATAAAAATACTTAGCTAATACCTACCTATACATATGAATCTGTAATCGCGACCTGAGTGAGCATTATCAAGGTGCCAACAAGCAACATTAAAATAGTGTTGGCATGAAGGGGAGAAATATCTACCTAAGTAGGTAGGTACCTAAGTGTTAATAATATACCTAATAATAATTTATCGATAAAAGCAATTTGGACTTACGTGATATACGAATGAATGACTTGATTGCAAAGTAACGAATAAGTAGTAGAGCTTTTAAATTCTGAACCTCGGTGGAATTCATTCAGGTGGGATAGTTAGAAAAATTAGTAAATAGATTTTTTATTCATTGTTTAAATAAATGTGTGTTTCAAATTAAAAGACTAAGTTTAAATATCAAATGAAAGATTTTTGTTTAGTCGACACATTAAAAATTACTAAAGGATGTGGCAGGTGGCAGCTAGTGTAAGCATATTAGTCCCAAGTGTACACTATAGTCGAGTGTTCTGCACACTGTACAGTGAGTATAATATTGTTCTTGAAGGAATGCCATTTTAATGACCGCGGCATTGTTCGGGCGGCGTGCGTCATCGTAGTTTAAGAGCTGCCCAACTATTTCACTTGATTCTCTTCTCTTGGCTTAACTAGACGATTGTCCATTCTCATTAAATCAGTCATATCTAGCAAGGTAGGTAGCCGTTTTAAGAGATTGATTTATGATTTGTCTTATTGTGACACTCGTTACCCCACGCACAAATTTGCAAGTCCTACCTACTAATAGTAAACGTTAAATGGATTTAATGACTCATAATTTACAACGGGATGGAAAAGTCAATATTTATAACATCAAAATTCATGTTTTATTAAACAAGCTATCTATTGCAGTAAGAAAATGACACATAAATTAGGTACCTGCTCTAAATATTACCTACAGAATGTTCTAAGAGAGTTTACACTTTATTTAGGTATTTGCAAGTAAGTACCAACATAATAATTTGCAGTTTTTAGCACAACATAGAGACGGTACCAATATCGAGGCAAGGCTAAGAGCAGGCAAATCGAACGCAGGTCGCTGAGCGGTAGCGGTAGGTATCATTAATTTTTTAGACAAGAAGCTTGTGTGTTGAATAGCGATTGCGGCTACCGGACAAGCATACTTTATCGGATGGCGGTCGACACAATACGCCTACGTCGATAGCTATCTGGCTTGCGTTCCACCGCCACCGCTCGCTTTTATTTCCTTTTAGACAGGTTTTTACCTCAGTGTTTTTCTTCCTATAGGTACGATAAGTGTCTTGTACCATTTATATTATAAAAACATGACGTATTTTATGAGCGGTTTAATGATCTCAATTTTCTTAAGAACCTATTCAAGATAACACCTTTAATAACAGATATCCATATAATAATATAGTAAATGCATGCCGTCAAACGAATGGTGCTCGTCGTCGGAGGAGCAGGAAGTGCGAGAGCGACGCGAGTCGTGAGCCGCGACCCGCGACCTGCGACGTGCCATTAGCGCCGCGCATTCAATAATAATGAACGAGCCGCACCAAAATATCCCCTGTTTACACCCACTCGCTCGCTCGATCCGCCGCCGCACCGACCGACCGCATTTTATTTTTTCGCTGTCGCACATTTCGCCGTCATAGCTATTTCCACTCGAGGCATTATACTCGCATACGTGTGTGAGTCGGTCCACGTGGACTGCTCCGTCGTCGTCGAGCGGAATCCACTGAATTCGCGTCTCTCATTGGTCCTAACGCTCGGATCGCTTATTAAGGGCGGAGTTACATGCGTTTCTGCCTCGCTATTGGTCCGGATGCTACACGGAATCGTTCCAATTGGCAGAGGTGATTTTTATAAGCGCGGTAGTCCACGTGGACTCGTTTATCTATTCAGACGCCGGCGGCGCGGTCGCGGGGGGAGGCCGGGGGGTATACGGGCAATCAGTAAAGGCGGGAGGAATACGGCCATATTTATAAGAGCTGCGGGGATGCAATCACGAAGCGGCGCGGGGGTCGGCGGGCGGCCGGGGGAGGGCGGCGGCCATTTTGAGGGCAGCTCTTTTTATTCGTTTTTCGCGCGGGGTGCGTCGGCGACGGGAGCGCGGCGTGCGCTAATTGCGGGGGTAATGAGGGCGCTCCACTCGGCTCGCTCATTCTATTAAACTCGCTCGCTATCGACTGCCTTATTGATTTGTCCTTAATCGAACCGCGGTGAAGCGGTGAGACAAGGTTCGTCGTAGTGTAAACAAAGCACCTCGCCACAGCGCGTCGCCTCGACCGCTTCGGTCGCGGCACCGCTACATCCGCGCAAATTGAATTGCAATGATTGGAAGTAGCGGCCACCGCAATCACTATCGACACTAATACAACACTAGCTTATAGATATATGCACAGACCGATTTACTGTCCATACCGACTCCATATGCACCTATAAAGCTATTACGTTTTAAAAATTATCCTGCTCTAAAATATAACTAAATACTTATAGGTAATTATGGCTTATTTATTAAATACATTAATAGGTATTTAATTGGCTATTAATGTAGGCGGCAGGCATAGATTTTTATGTAGGTTTCTTATTCCGAGGAAAAAGACCTATCTTACGTAGATATTACGTAGGTACCTACTCAGTACCTATGAATGTACCTACTACTTTTTTATTCAATTTTCTTTTTTTTAAATACTTATATTTATATTATACCTATCTAAACAGGTAGATACACTTATATCTTGATTTTAGTCATTATTTTTTTGTCGACATATACCTATAGGCCTTGACACAGAGATAGGAATGCCATATCTGATTAAATCATACTCAGATAAACGAGAGCAATGTGACATTAAGATTTTTATTTGTTTCAGAATCTTATGCTAATGAAATACTTAAGTAGTTTCTTATATTATTCAAAAGATCTACCTACTTGTAATTAAACACTTTATTAATAAGCTACCTTTCCAGTCCGACATTTTTATTCATGCTCGATCTATTAAATTGCTAAACGTGTAATTTTTTTGTTTCGCTACTAATATACATTTGTGATAATGGCAATGAGTACAGTATAAATGACTAATAATATACCTACATATAATAATTAATTAAGAAAAACGTTTGTATGGAGCCTATGCAAATAAAAAATCTAATCATTCAATAATATTATTTAGATTATCATAACGAGAATTTCTATTCTTCACAGTCAAAGTAGCAAGTAGGTAGAGAACATTGTGTACGAATTATAGAGTCGCGGTGTGGACGTAGAAGGCGCAATACGAGCCCGCATATTAAGCGGACGAGTGCATGCGAATGGCAAAGGGCTCTCGGCACACGGAGCACATGCGGTCGAACGCATGCGAATAATATGTAGGTACATGTATGCGAGTGAGTCTTCAAGTGGGACAAGCGACAAACGCGTGAGAGTTGCCTTCCCTAGAATGTAATTTAAACAGAATTTATGATTGAATTTATATTATCTCATGAATAACCTATATCAAAAGAAAATACCTATCTATATCAAAAAATATATATAATGATATCCTTAAATCAATTCCTGGCATTGACATTTTTTATGACTCTATATCGATTTTCAGAAATAAGTTATTTAATTATTATCTATAAAATGTATGATTGTTAATCTTAATTATTGTAATTTTTTTTGTTTATAATGATGATTTTAATTTTACTTCTTATTATTATGTATTACTAGCATTGCCCGCGGCTCCGCCCGCGTTCAGATGACCAAAAACCTAATTCTTAGGTTTTACATATTAGTATACTCTTACAATGCAGTTTTTGTGGTTTTGTATTTTTTCTTAGAAATGAGATATTTTCCCGCGGTAAAGCTATCATCATACCAAATTTCATCTGTCAAAATCTGTCCAGTGGTTTTCTTGTGATGCGGTAACATACAGACAGACAGACAGACAGAAAGACAGACAGACAGACAAAAATTCTAAAAACTATATATTCGGACTCTGTATCGACAATAATGTCTATTTCATTTAGATTTCCCAAAAAATATTTAATGTACAGATTTGACTTTTGTACTTTTTAATTTTTTAATTTTTGTACTTTTAATTCATGAATATTTAAATGCTATGTACTTATATTTGACATGCATACCTATAAGGTATATTACTATTACATTAATTAAATTGAAAATGTTTCATATGTATGTTGTAGGTGTGATTTTTACAAATAAATAAATAAATAAAAGCAAATCTTTTTAATTTCAAATTGCTGTTATCAAATACAATATTTTGTACAGTTTAGGTAGTTCCCTACCATTTGGTTATAGTCTTTTTCATTGATTTATCCAAACACTTCAACAATCTACATAATAATCTCTATTTAAGACTCGCTAAAGTTGCCCATGGTACGGTAAACAGTGGGTGGGTACAACTGTGTCAATTGTGAGCAATTGTAGCGCGTCATTGTCTCGCGACGACGTCACACTAGTTCATTGTTTCTGTTTCTTGTCGCTTGTTCAAATGTTTACCCATTCATTATGTTACTTCATAATTCATATCAATATCGATAATAATATCTATCTTGTTTAATAGTAATAATAATTGTACCCAGTCTGAGCTCCGTCATGTTTACGACCTACCTACTCTACCTACATCGATAAATTCGGAAATGTTATGATGCGTTCCTAGATTAGATTGTGAGGCATTTAATATTTATAGGCTTTAGCTTAGAGCCAAATTGAGCTCTTTAATGTGAAATCATAAAGTAGATACGTTGTATTAAACCATGTTGTATACTGGTATAACCAACCTTATCGCTCACAGTTCTATAAGCAACAATTGAAGTCTAATTTCTATTCAAGTCAAACAAACACAATAATGTTTCTCCACAGTTCTAACAGTCAAGTGTAACAATTCGGTGAATTCAATAGGCAGGGAGCAGGGTAACTTAGCAAGTTAGACTAGTGATCGGCGACAATGGAGCGAGACGTGGCGAGCCAGCGATATGAAATTTCATTAACGAGGGTCGGCGCGCAGTGTGTAGAGTGGCTACAAGACGGCGGACAAACAGCGCGCGTGAACCCACGAATAATTCACACGCGATCCCTACAAATAACGCTCCCCGCGCGTCCGCCTCCGCACGCCACAAACTAAGTTATTTATCGCACCCCCGCCCCCGACCCCGCACGTCTTATGACAGGAAATACCCGCACGTATTTTTACTGGCGGCTGAACAACGCGCGAACCAGCGACATCTCTCGGGGGGCGAGAGCAGTGTCAACTGGCAAGTTCCACTTCGGTTGGCAGTTCTGCTGACTTATATGTACATATCTACGTTCACATCTCGAATGTGCTAGTCACTTTCCGCTTTATCAATTTACGAGTGCGCCCGACGACGCAAGTGCGCTCTATAATGTGAGCACGACTAATAGGTGTGTGTCATTATAACATATTAAAATTAATGTCGTAGATAGCAGCATCATATCGTGAAACGTGTTTTTCAATTACATTCGCACTTCGAAACTCGAGTGTCGAACTCGTTCAAACATTTTAATAAGCAACAAAATTAATGCTCGATAATAATTATTTCAGGATGTTATGTGTTAATTAAGATATCCGTTTTAAGTTCTTTTTAAAAATATGTTATAAATGTAATTCTTATGTACATAAGTATTACATACTTACCTATTTATAACAAAGCAGAGCTATATAGATAAGCATTTTAAGTCGTGGTTAATACTAGGTATAACAAAATATACGTTATTTCTAGGTATACTAATAATTGATCTTTAAACTCGCCTAGGCTAATATCTATATAAATGTATAGAATACTACCAAATTATTATCAAATATGTATAACATGTAACCTCCTATATTACAAGGTACGACCTTAGATTGTCGTATTCCAACTATAATAGAGTTTACGTAATTACACGTAACTTTGGTAACACAAGCTAGTAGGTACCTAGGTAGCTACCTGCTAAATAGCATGCACCCACTGAGAAGTAATAACATGACACTGTATAATCCAACATACCTATATAGTACATACTTGAAATAAATTCTATAGGTTAATACTTAATAGTTAAGGACTAAGTAACATGAGTTGGTACCAATTAATTCATTTCAATTTTCATTTCTTCAGCCTCTTTCTTAATGTCCCACTGCTGGACACAGACCTCCCTTGCATACGATGGGAATTATTACTATTTTTTTATATAAAAATTTTAGACGTAGGCAAGTTATTGGATAGTTTTTAATGTACAATGTAGCACCTAAATGTCTAGCAACTTGGGAGAGCACATGGAACGCTTTCCCATTGTTGACCGCAAAGATGTCATGGATCAAATAGCTCATTTGATATAAGAGTAGGTATAATTATATTATTGCTGAAGCTAATCGGAAATAATTACAAAAATGAATTAGGTACTACGTTCTTGTTTTAAAGCCTGCCTGTTATTTATGAAAATTGATTTTTCTTAGGAAAGTTTACTGATTGTTATTTTTTTTTTCAGTAGGTAGGTATAACTTACCTAATAAACAGAAATACTGATCATAACAGTCAAACATTTCAGTTATGTACGTACTGTTATTAATATTATAGCGTTATGGCCAAAGTTCTTTTCAATCTAGTGATAAATTGTCAAAGCTGGAACCGCAATAAAGTTTACGCTTACGTTTAGTATCCTAGCAGGTGTTACCTTACTCTTATTAAAAATCTTGGCGATCAAGGAATCTATAAGAAATATATATTTTATAGAAAATATTTAATATTTATAACTATAAAATTAACAAATTGAAATTCAACTGAAGCAGTGTACAATTTATCGGTTAATACCTGCCTATGTTCGTATAATTTCTGATAGATTACCGTCCTAGTAACTGCTACAATTTAGCTCTACGTACGGCTGTGTATCCAGAGACAAGAGACGAGTATGCACTATGGCCCTGCAACTGTGTCAATTGTGCGCAATTGTCGCCTGTGCCTTATTGTCTTCGTTGTTGACGAGCGACGAGCGAGAGACGGTTCGTCGGGCCAACAATTGAGCTGTTTGTTCAATTTATAAAGTAACTCCTTCACAAAGCGTTCATGATACATATGCCTAATGACGCATGGAGGACTCTCATGCTCGTTAAAAATCGTAAACTTTACAAGCAATATCTTCTGGTGCATATTTTATGAAATAAATTCAATGCCATATTGTCAATGTATAGCCAACATAGGCTCCTATAGCCTGTTATGTACTAAGAATTTGAAAAATATTTACAAACCATAAATATATATGAATATATACTTACTATGTAATATGTAAGTATAATACTTAATATAAAACTATACAAAGTAGGTACATTGATTGATTTTTCATGTTAGTCTTCCTTGAACAAATATCCGTCACTGTTTAAAACAAGAAAATACAATTTGCAGAACAAATTCAAGCTTTCGAGACATATGCAGTGCACTTTATGCTAGGTGAGTAATAGTTCAACAAAGTCTGAGTTACTGCAAAACTACGTAATGTCGGTTCAGCGTTCCTGAACTGAGATGATTTACTTTAGCAATAAAACTCCCAAGCTGTTGTATTTTTGTTAACGCTCTACACGTGGAGCCACAATGTGAACATCGCAGGGCTAGTTGAAGTACCACGTTGAGTCGATCGTTGTAATATTTGCTAATCTTCATAATATTTACGCATTATTAATTACATTTGTTATTATGTTCGAGTAGGTTTGCGAACAGATACGATAGATTCGATCCATATCTTATGAGTCATTATTTAAGTTCAGAACTTGTAATATCACCATTTGCGGTCTGCGACTCTACACGCGTTCAATTAGTGACTTTATTATAGTAAACGCAAACCTACCGGAAACACGTTCGGAGATTATGCGAAGGTTAACAGTAAAATATTTAGTAATAAGTTATTTTTATGCGTAATTTGTTATAAATCGTAAGATCGTAGCCGGTAGGCAAGCAGTGTACTATGTAGGTTAAAGTGGTGCGCGTTAAGATTATCGAAACAATCGTAATAAATTAAAAACAAAATCCGTGCTCCCTGTGGTTGAGTAGCGAATGGCGAGGGCGTCGAAGCGCGGTAGAGCTCACCCCCTATTTTTTGCGGGTAGGTAACGTGCTCGGTGACACCTCGCGCGGGTCAAGTGCGGCGGGCGGCGGGCGGCGGGGGAGGGGGCGCTAATTCCAAGCGCGTGACCGCACTCCCCCGCGCCCCGACCGTCCTCAGTCCTCACCGTTTTCCCGCCGGATTTGCGTTCATGCAGTAAAATAAAAAGGGCGATTTGGCGCCCTCCATTGCCGCTGCCCGATTAGCGGCGCCCGGGGAAATTAAAAGTATTTTATTCCAGCATTTATTCCCTTTTTGTTTGCATTGAATAATGCGAGCGGTGCGGTGTGTCCGACACGCGCTCCTCTATATGACGGATGAGAGCGTATTGATAGCCCTGTGCCTGTATGTTATCGCGAGATGTAGGTACCTACTACACCTTTTCCACAGCGGGATTATTGCGTATGTAATAAACCTAATACCGATGGTTTTGTAGATTTGATTTGAATATTATTTAGATAATAATAATAATAAAAATATCGCGATAGGTTTAGATAATGAGTGCATTTACATAATTTATTATTTGTTAAGTATGTAAGCTGTTTATTTTGTTATTACCTACTTTATTTTTATTAAATATTGTTAGCTTGACACGTATTAAAATTTGATTATAGGTACTTTTATAAATAATAGAAGCCAGGTAAAGCTGCAGAAAAACTTTAGAAAGATTGGAATAGGTAGGTAGGTGTATTCACGAGTTTAATAATTTTATTTTGCTGCTTCATAACTTCGTATATTACGTTAAGCCCCCTAAATCTCGGATTCAAATAAGAAATTAAGTTCATTAGTTTGCGTAGGTTTTGCACCCCTGCCATGCTGTATCCCCCGACCTTAGGGACGCCAGTTCAGATTTTTCTCATTTATCCCCACCCGGATCAAATTCAGATGGATGTGATTAACAACGTTTCACTTCGTTTCAAATTATATTAAAAAACTAGCATTGCCCGCGGCTCCGCCCGCGTTCAGATGACCAAAAACCAAATTCTTAGGTTTACATATTAGTACACTCTTACAATGAAGTTTTTGTATTTTTTTTCAGAAATAAGATATTTTCCCGCGGTAAAAAGTATCCTATATTTTGACCCGGATAACCAGCTATCATCATACCAAATTTCATCAAAATCTGTCCAGTAGTTTTCTCGTGATGCGGTAACAGACAGACAGACAGACAGACAGACAGACAGACAAAAATTCTAAAAACTATAGATTCGGACTCTGTATCGATAATAATGTCTACTTCAATTAGATTTACCAAAAAATATTTAATGTACAGATTCGACTTTGTTACAATTTTATTATATGTATTGATGACATATTGAGATACAATTTTTATCCATCTAGATGATCTGTAATATTATGCAAACGCTCTCTCTGACTATGGAAATTAGAAATGCTTAGTAGGTATCTATCACATTAACCTATGTTTAAATTAGCCACTATAATGAACGCAATATGTACTTATTTATGTAGTAAAATCAATTACATGCCCTTTTTGTACATAGAATAAAAGTATTGGATAAAAATGGCTAAATGTTAAAATAAATTATACACATGGGCAAATTTCCATAAGCTTTCGTTCATCAACTCGATTTACTTTAAATTTGTATTTTAAAACTATGTAGGCATATTCTGAATAGGGATACGTATATGTGTATTTACACAGGGCTCGCTTGCCGCATGTGTTCAAACAAAACAGCCCTTGGTGTATTTTTGCATCGCTTAACCAAATAATAAAGATTGCTTGCGCACAAGTTTGTTTAATATGCTTAAACATGCAAATGTATATTTATGTTTAAATTAGAAATCTTACATTATTTTATAAGTACAAATTTTATATTATTAAATATTTATTTTATATAGCTAAGTACCTTTCTACCTACTAACTTATGAGTTCATTGAGAGATGGAGTAAGGTAGTAGCAGTATATACCTACCTGTAGGTATACTTTAGGGTTATTACAGACAGCTATATATTACATATATTAAAATCATATTTTTAAATATTTAATTATAATAATCAATATAAAAATTGTATTTAGTTATTATTTAATTAGATAATTTATTAATAATTGTTTCTTAAAAATTAGGTATACCTACCTAATAACTATAATAACCCTTTAGGGATTTATGTCAAACAGATGAGAGAAACACGTCAGTAGGTACCATCGTGTCTTATGAATTAAAACCCGTTGTCGTTTAACAAGTTTAATAAGCAAATAGGTGGCTGTGTCACGGCTGCGGGCTGGCCCTTTAGGTCGTCACGTGAGGGGCGCTCTAATATTTCCGTCGCTACCCCAACGATCCCTTTCATTGAATCAAAAATACCTATAATCACAAGCAAGTAGACGTTCAAAGGACCCCACTTTATTATCGCTCGTTTGTTATTTTTTCCTCTTAAAGAAGTTAAATTGTTTTTGTAAAATGAATACGCGTTTAGCCCCTGTTTTCTCTATTCTGAACAAATGTAATAAAATACAAATGAGATTATGTTATTACAACGGTTATTATATTCATAATATTTTTATGTTTTCGAAACAAGTATTTCCGTGGTTTTAACAAAATGGAACATCAGCCAGCTACGATTTATGTTTAATCATATTTTTAGTTTTACAAGTAAGTAGGTATAATAGATAGGTAATACTACTTTTTTTGACGTTAAGTGTAGATAAATTATAGATACTTAAGTATAATGTTAATGAGTTAGGCATTGTGTAAACAAAAAGTTATGTTCCGTCAGAATCAAAATAAAGTGTGCTGCCGCAGCATGCACCTCGCTGCGCTATGAAAGCAACGTGCCTAAGCACAACAGTTGACTCGCAACCGCCATACACACACGTACGATATACGCTGAACTTACTACAATAAAAGCGGGAGAGCGCAGCGAGGTGGTCCGGGGGGTCGGGGGGCGAAAGCCGTTGTGACGAGACGATGCAGTTTGCACCGCGGCCTCTTCCAACCTTCACTAACTTGCGCCCGTGTTCTTGGGAATCGTTTTAAATTCAAGAGCCGCATAGCACTTCTCGAGCAACAATCTGCCTTATTTACAAGACGTACGAACGAAAATGACAACAGCAGGATACCATAAGTCATTTCGAAAACGACCGCGCAGACACGATCGCGAAACTAAAAGCTCTAGGCGAGCGACAGAAAGTTGAGAATCGTATAAATAATTCAAAAACAGCAGGCGACCCGGGTGTGAGTGCGGAGGTGAGAAATACATTAGTGGTACCGTTTTCTATTGGTCGGTGCTCCTGTGTTGATATTAAGCAGTCCACGTGGACTGTTCCGTGGTTGCTTGTCTCGTTTTTTTCGGCGGGTGGCTCGCTATCCATCCCATTCTAATCTACAACGAAACGTGGAATGCCATGTCCGGAGTCGTTCAGAAAGTCGTGAGCGTGCATCGTGCTTCGAACTTCGTCCGTATGGCTAAAGGGATTACGTTTAAAAAGAGAATTTATAAATTGGATTGAATTTCTTCATGTTATGGTTGAATTTTGTACGAAAACTTTTTGTTTTTACGTTTCAAAAAAACATCGAGTATTGATAAGCATTTTTAAGTCAATTAAGGTTGTAAGCTAAAAGCGGTTGTTGCTACATTTAAATTATTGTCCGGCATTCAAATAACGCCATTTTTTTCGTGTCGGCACGATTTTATTTATAGTTATGTGTTATGGTAAATATAATAATGCAGCGTGGGCGATATCATACATCCCATAACGAATCAAATATAGTATTATTCATTTATATACTTTTTTATGCTTATCGTTCTAATAAGCAGTTTTTAACTTTTCATTACAGATAATTAATTTTATGGGATGTCTTAATAATATGTAAATGACTGTTTCAAAATCGCTTTTATTGGATTGTTGTAACTTTAAAACCTGCCCCGTGTGTGTTCTATTCAACGTGTAAAAAATTAGTTAGAAACAAGATAAATTCTTTCTATATACCTATATTGTATTTCTTTTAAGCATATAATTATTTGCTTTAAGTAAGAAAGTTAAACTAAAATAGAAAAAAAGTATTCGTCATTTAACTAACGGTTACTTTATTTTTTTGTGGTAATTTAATGCCATCTATTAGAAAATATTATTTACAACTCAAAGCTTGTAGTAGTGCCATCTAGCGGTACATGTTTAAAGAACATGAATGTCTTTCAATTAGTTTAAAAACGACTAACAGATAGCAGTGCCATATAACAAACTTTATTTTCATTTTATTTATTACTTTCTAGCTAATAAAACATTTAAAACTACCTAAAAGAATAATTTTACTATTTTATGTTGTATAAATAATATATTACAATATAAAATATATGGCAATGGATTTTTGCGTACTTCTTCAATTACTAAATTGATTTCAAAATGTCATTTGGTATGACAATTGACAAATTATAACCATGGATGACAAATAAAAATTATAACTAAATATCATTTCAAGAAAAAAGAAAAAAAAAGAAAAATAATTGAATAATTTAAAATAAGTTAAAATAAGACCTTAAAAAACTAATTAAACAAACACTCATATTTATACAACTATTTCGAGAAAGTAAATAAAGAATCTGTGTATACTATTAAGTTTCTAATTTAAATAAACCTTTTTCAGAAGACAATGGCACCAAAATTAATTTTATTATTTAGTGGTAAACGAAAATGTGGTAAAGACTTTGTGACAGATCATCTAAAGTTAATGTAAGTGTTGAAATATGAACGCAGTCCTTTATATGTATGATATGTTTTGTATATATAGTTAAGCTTCTTGTATATTTACATACTATTTACCTACTATTTATAAGTTATTTAAATAATAAATTTCTGCAGCTGTTATCGTTTTCACTTTTTTTACTTTTAAATAGTTTAGCTCAATTTACCATAATCATGTACTAGTTCTCATTAGTAGGTAAGTATTTATTTTAATAGATTACAACTAATAACTATTAAGTAGTTGTTGACACTATAGGTACATTATAAAGATTTATTGAAGTAAAAAGCTAGAGGAAAGAATAGTAACACTATTTTTTTAATAGCATGTACTTTTAAATATATATATTTCTATTTTAGATTAGGTGATCAATGTGAAATTATAAAAATATCCCAACCTATAAAGAGTCATTGGGCAAAAGAGAAGAGTTTAAATTTAAATGAACTGTTAAGTGATACAGAATATAAAGAACAGTACCGTTTAGATATGATAAGGTGGAGTGAAGAAAGGAGAGAAAATGATTATGGATGTTTTTGTAGAGCTGCCTGTGAAAATGGTAATGGTTTGATTAGGCTTAACCAATTAGACTTTACATGATGAATGATGGGGACAGTGCCCTGTACACTTGGTGAAGGGAAAACTGACTACCCTATAGAGACTAAATTAAAGAGTGGACTGTACTAAAGTGGTTTATTACTACACACAGAGTGGTAACCCGACAATATATCATGCGCTTCGTAACGTGAGTTAAGTCGTTCTCCAGGTTGTTCAGCGATTGGCAGCTTTTATATCGTCATCCCACATCCCCCGCTCGTAAAACTACATAATGCATAATTGTTCACACTCTAATGTCAGGTGCAACCTTGTCTTTACCAATGAATGAAACCCAAAACCAAATATACAAGAGTGATTCAAGATTCCACATGATAGTATTCCCATTGTCAAGGTTTTAATCTTTGTTAACTTTTGCATGGTGTTTATTCAGTTCCTAAACTTTTCATTTTTGTTTACACATAAATGTGTTTATTGCGTATATGTGCTTGTATAGTGATAATCTTATATTTTATATTTCTAATATAATTATTATAATTTGAATTTTAGCTGCAGACAGACCAATATGGATTGTTAGTGACATAAGACGGAAGACAGATGTGCAATGGTTCAAGGAAACATATGGTGATCTAATAAAAACTATTAGATTGGTGGCTGATGAAAAGACACGAAAAGAGAGAGGATTTCAGTTCAAGAGTGGTGTTGATGATACTGCCTCAGAATGTGATTTGGATGATTATAACGAATGGGATCTTATTATTGAAAATGGCAAAGAAAATAAATCTATAGAAGATCTAACTAAAAGTATTATGGTCGTTTTACAATGAATTAGTAAAATTTTATGTAATTTTCTTATTATTATATAATTATAAGAGCTTATGTAAGTATTTAATGACACAAGTAAATGATTTGTGGGTGGGATTCAATTGGTATCATATTATATTATTATTATTATATTTGGTATATTAGATCTAAGATATAATTAAACTCAGCTTTTTAACTGATGATTTTTAAGATCTGATGATGATTATTAAGATCAAAATGTTTGTACAGATTTATTTATGTGAATAAGGTTACACTCACACCACATCATATTTTAGTTTTACTCTGGAGTTAAATTTTTGTACTGAACTTTTGTGTGTGTGATATATCATCAAAACAAATGTAACATTTGTCTTAGCTTACATATGACAAAGCTTAGCTCTAAAGTCACCCTGCAGCGTCTGAATATTGTCACTTGTACCTATCTACTTTCTGCCAGTACCTTTTGTTCCTGCAGAAAATGAGAAAATATGAAAAGAAATATTTGTCTATGTATTTGTTTCCTTAACTTTTAAAATTAATATCTTTCGAAAATATTCTCTTATTATACGTTATTTTATTACATTACGTATTCTAATACGAAAATAAATTAAAGAATAACAATAATTTTTAGTCAAATTAAATTTTAAAATTATTTTTTGTGCTACTTAGGGTTCTAATGTGTTTATTTTGTTACTTGCAATGATCCAATCAGTTTGGCCTAAGCCAAACTAGTTAAGTCTAAAGTATTACGGCTATACTAGTATATCTGGCACCCTTAGTATGAGTCGGTTTGGTCTAGGACAAACTAGTTTGGCCTGAAATTGGGTTTGGCTGGTATTATATACACTGTAAAAGAAGAGATATCAAAATGAATGTGCTCAGTGCTTTCCACTAAGGCTGCTTGGTAGATTTCCTATATAAAGTAATCAAAAATTATTACTTAGCAATTTCAAAAAGTTGAGAATCGATCTAAAAGTAAATGGAATGGAGGCTTGGTTAGGGTAGTATTTAGAAAATTTAAATGTGAAATGTTATAACTAAGAACAAAGTGGTGGCAATAAGTTTTTTAATTAATGTTGTAATGTGTTTTATATAAATTTTGAATATTTACTATATACACTTATAAAAACACAAAAAGACTAAAATTAATTTATTGTAATTTAGAACTGTTTAAGACTTTCTTAGATTTAAGCAAATATTTGACATCTATACATATAATAAAAGTGTATCTGATCGCTGTCTGCACATTAGAACATATTTTGTTTGTTTGTCTGTTCGTTTGTGTGCGCTAATCTCAGAAACGGCTTAACGGATTTGGTTGCGGTTTTTGATAATATATGGTAAATTTCACTTAACATATAGCGAAATAAATTTATGTACTCATTACTTTTCAAACTAGCAGCTTCCCTGACTTTACCTAGTGCTAAGCTTTATTTCAATTATAATGAAAAAAATATTTTAAAATATCATCTACGCACGAACCCGAGCGAAGCGAAAGTGAGTCGCTCGGTTTAAATAAAAATATCTTTAAATAAGATGAATGGATACAGAATAATGCACCCGTAAATCTTTATATATATAATTCTTCTGTGAGTGTGTATGTCACTGAACTTCTCTCAAACGACTGGACCGATTTTGATGAAATTTTTTGTGTGTGTTCAAGGGGATCTGGGAATGGTTTAGATTCACAATTTTGTCCAAAAAGTTTGAAATTTTCAAATTAAAGACGTGTAGACAGGACAACGTCTGTCGGGTCCGCTAGTCTTTGTATATTTTTACTGATTATTGAAATATCAGCGATTAAGAAAAGGGTTTGTTGTGTGTATTTATAGATGGTACTTTTTATTTTTATGATTTTTTTATCTCGGTTAAAAACTGATAAGATCACTTTTTGTTTATTAAATACAGGATGAATTTTGCAATATGTGTATTACATATTTTAGTTTATACATATTTATAAAATGATATAGTTAAATAGTTTGTGAATCAACGACATCTATTATTTATTGAAGTAAACAAAACTAGCTTGAACAATAGCCCTGTGTAGCATGTGATCAGCTGTGCTATCATCACGGGGTCTCAATGTGAACAAAGAAAAATTAGTTCAAATAAATGTCAATAGATGACATTATACATATGTACCGATTTGTTATTGAAGTCTGTGTGAAATTATGAAAAATAAAAGAAATAAAAAATTGATCTCCATTAGGTAGGTATGTATATCATGGTTTAAAAAAAATCTCTTAGTAAAAGAACACGAAATAATGCGCTCGTAAATCAAATTAGCATAATTTTATTGATTATTGAAAAATAAGCAATCGGGAAATGGTTTGTAGAGAATATTCACAGATCACAGTTGAAAAATGTTAAAGTTACTGGAATTTGTTCAATTAAATTCGCGATGAATTTTGCAATATTTATCACATTTTAGTTTTCACTTATCTTTAAAAGAAAATGATTCGATATGGGCAAAATTTCTCGAAAGCAGGGCGCTACACATATGATCTATTTATGTTCAGTCTGAGGTTAAACAATTTATTATGATATCTCTTTTTGTACTTGTTTTTGTGCTTCTATTGTGTTAGCATCTTACCTGTGCAATGCATTGTACCTAGAAGTTAGACCAGCTCAAGGAAGAATGAAGATGGATAGGTGTATCCTGTGGTGGTCCTGTCTGACTGATGGATTTACATTTCACACACAGCCTAAATGGTCATAGAAACGTGAAATTTGGACGACCTATTCCTTATATGATGTAGACATCCGATAAGAAAGAAATTCTCGAAATTCATCCCCTAAGTGGGTAATATAGGGGACTAAATATTGTATGAAACTCTGTCATTCTTAATTTGAAATACACAGAAAGTGGTGTTTAGATTTTAGATAAAAATATGAGAAATATATATATTTGGTTTTATCGAAACTCATCCATTAAAAGGGTAAAAGTTGTTTAATATGGGCAAAGGATTATTTATGACAGAATTACTTGAAACTTGGTATTATTGCTCTTCAATTCAAATAAATAAATACATGTTTTAGCAATTTTCAAAATTCCATTCACGATATAGAACTTCACAATATACTGAGGGTCATAGTGATCGCGACATCTGGCGGGAGAAAAAGGCAAAATTTTCCCCATTTCTTTGAATGCGTTTGTACAGTCCGTACAATACTAAAAAATATAATACATATTTATGTTACTAGTTACTACTAGCTAACTAGATGGCGCTGCTAGGATAAATTACTAGATTTGCGACAAAATTTATAATGGGCGTGTAAAGGTTTTTATACTTGCAGTTTGTACATTTTCCGTTTCCCTACTACAAAACTTATAATGTGGCATGGTGACTAAAATATGATTATTCAACTAACTTATGTATAAAACTAGACTTTTAAAAAAGTACAGATTATATGGCCTTATGGATCATATGAAATAAGAAAAATATAAAACCTTAGTTGTTTAAATTTCCACAATGTATGGAAAATTCCTTCTAAAGTGTAGTACATATATATAGCATGTAGATCCCAATATCATTGCGTGATGTTTCTTTTTCAAGGAACCAATTATTGCTCTTATCGTTTTAGACGATGTAATAAAACTCCAGTGTCGATGTTTTATAATTTCCCCCGAATTTTTATGGTCTATTTATATTTACATCAAGATACAAAATATCTACTTTATTAGAGGTACTTACTTTGAATGCTATCATGTTTGTCACTTGCCAAACTATTTTGTCTGGCTCAAATTGATACTTTTTTAATGTATTAATGTTTATTCGAAAGCAGTAATGAAACAGCGGCTTGACGCAATGGACTCTTTTGAATTTCGTTCTTTTATTTACTAATGGTGCTCTATAAAAGATTAGCCATTGTTTCTTTTCGCTTAATTTTCCACGATGATTCTTTACGTTAAATCATCAGTATTCATATCGTGATTAAGCTATAATTTTATATATGACCGTCAGAATATTAGTAACTAGTGACTCACCCTCGCTTCGCTCGGGTTCGTCCCTGGGTTGATTCCCCATGCAAACTGTCATCTTCATTTTCACCTGGTTTCCAGGATAAAAAGTATCCTATGTCCTTCCCAGTGTCTCAAACTATCTTCTTATCAAATTTCATCTAAATCAGTTCAGTAGATCCAGAGATTACCCCCTACAACCTAAAACAAACTTTACCTCTTTATAATATTAATATAGATAGTATAGATAAGATTTGTAACTGTATTTATTTTTATTTCAGACTTTTGCGAACAATTTTCAGTAAGTAGTACTAAACTAAAAGTTAAAAGGAAAATTATGTGTGTGTGCACATGAGAAGATCAGAAGTGCGAGACCCGAAGTTTGTAGGGACCTGCTTTATATGGTGACCCAAGCGAACGCGTTACCACTGGGCTACCACTGCTTTTCTGCTTCTAATTAGATGTTAAGGTATAAATAATCCATTTATTCGGATAGCTATGTAGATCGAACTAAGAACTTAGTAGATGTTATTTAATATATACTATCGACCCGACAGACATTGTCCTGTCTAAGCAATAACAATTCTTATGTTTTAGTTCATATAAACATCCTGTTAATAAAATATTACTTGTATAAGTACACTTGTAGTTTATATTTTTTTCTAATTTAACTAATAACTTTTCCATATCATCCTCATAAAGACTTTATGCTGACTATTATAATTTTTTAAAATAAAAATTATATTTATTAGTCAACGAATAGCATTTCATTTTTATTGATATAGATTAATGTCAAAATGTGAGAGAGGGTTTTGAAAGCGTTCTTCAGGTAGGCACTATAAAGTATCTTCCGGATTCCGAAACCATAAGTTCATTAAAATAACTTTATAATTTTGTGACGTTCCTAACTAAAATTTATGGTTTTCGGATTTTCTTTTTACTTGTGCTATAAGACATTGCTTCTTGCCTGATTCTAGGTCAACGGGAAGTACTCTATAGGTTTGATTCCATTTTGCGTTGACTTAGAAGTTTGATTTTTTCACAGCTTCAAAAGATTTAAATTAATTTCAACTTGATACCCCCGCGCGTTCCTGAAAAAAGGGTCTTGACAGACAGACAGACAGACGGAAGGAGAAGGAGGACAACGAAGTGATAATAAAATGTTTCTTTTTCCTTTTGAGGCACGGAACCCTGAAAATTATAGGCAATTTAATTCTACAGATTAATACATAATACCAATTACACATTGTGTTAGGGCTCACATATAATATGTAACTAATAAATAAATTTCAAATTATGTTTTGTTTAAAGGAAACATAAAGAAAGCTATTTGAAGATGATTTAAAGAAGAAGGTTTTATGGGACATTAATATTTTTAATGTTCTACATTTATCATTACTAAAATTGTAAATGTGACGTCTTTATTAGGTTTTCGTTGTTTCCTATTATATCTCGTAAAACAAGTAAAACATAAACTTAAACATGTACATGTAGTGTGGAAATAAATAGAGTTGTATAAAGCATAGACTATTGTTTGTTTTATGGTCTCGAGACAGAGTTTGCTACAGACAGACGATCTCAAAATCTCATTTTTGTGACCAAATTAAAATAAATATCTATATAAATAATACAAATATTTCTTTGAAAAATAAACCTCTATTACCTCCGGCTTAATTTTTAAATATTTTTAAAAGTTTTGTTTACAGGAGTGTGTGTAATAGCCCTAAGTTATTAAGATCGTTTAGTCCTTTAGTCTGTTTCCTGATGAGATAATGCATAATAAAGGCGAGATTCACTGAGAAGTAAGTCATTGTTTTAAAAGTACTCATAATTAGGTATTTCCCGAGTATCTTGTTCGTGAGATTAGCACTACAATTGAATAATACAATTAGATCATCACATGTAAAGTTTATTATTATTGTCCAGTCGAGGTACAACCTAATATGCTGTAAGATGGATTTTAAATTTGGTTTAAAATAATAATTTGCATAAAATTTTACATTTTTAATTTGTAAATAATGACGTCAAATACGAATAAATAGCATTTTTAATAACCTTTTCTTCCAATATAATTATCGTCTTGAATAAGTTTTAACTTTTATTTAATATAATATATTAAAAGTTAAGTTATAAGCATAGTCCGAGGTATCACATGAAAGTCTTGAGACGTCGAGGTGGACCTTGATTTGCATAAAGGCCTTTCTGAGATAAAAAGTTTCTGTGCTGAAGTAACCTTCAGTGTATGGGCTTTTCTTATTTCTAGCTGAGATGTGCTTTCGTCGAACCTTCAACGTCTACGACGTAATGTCAATTGCGGGTAGTGGTCGGCATGCGAGGCCGGGCGTTGCGGTGCGGCAGGCGCCGTCGGGCGGGGCGCCATGCACCTAGGAACTTTTAGTATCGTTCCTGAAACTATCGTTTCTGCAGACAGAGGGAGACAGAGCTAGCGCACAGCTCGGCAGAGACGGCGGTGTGTAACGATCACGGCTACGAATTCGCAGAAGCGCGGCGAGCGAGGTCGCCTACCTACGGCGCGTCCTCGCCTTCGTAGCTCTACGGGCGGGTATCGATGCGGTTGCGCGCGCACGCGTTCGATTTTCCAGTCCGGGCGACGGTGGCGGCGCGTTGCATAACCGTGCGGCGGCACTCCGCGCGCGAACCTGCTCCGAGCGCCCGCGAGCGCGTTACACGCGCCCACACGCGCCAACACGCGCCAACACGCGCCAACACGCGTCAAGTCGCGCCCTTTACGTAACGCGCGACCATCGCGCGCTCTCGCGAGTCTTCACCGCCCGAAAGGATAAGGTTTGGAGTGATAGATAAGTGTGCTTCGTTTTGGCTTTCCTCGCTTCTGGCTTTTCTGAGACGGAGCGGCGGGCCAGCGGTGGGCCGGTAGGTGTCGCAGTGCGCGTCCTTTGTCCGAGCGGTGGTGACGGTGGCGGTGGTGGCGTCGCGTGCTGAATAATTGACGCGGAGGCTGGCCGGTGGCCGCTATCGACCCTGCTCGCGTGACTCGCGCGTATTACCGTGGCAAGGACGCCGCGCTGGCTGTCGCACTGCTGCGCCGCCGTCGCCGTTACCACTGTCTCCTTCAATTTTGCTTCTAAAACTAGTATTTTGTTTTGTGATATGCATTCTTTTCATAACTTTTGCATCATTGGTTAATGATAGCCGTTATATGTTTATTTATCTACTTAACCTATGGTTGAGGTAAGATGTCATTTACGAGTACAACTTGATTTACACCTCCAACGCTTCAAATAGATGCAAATATGATATCATAAACTATTTCTTTAATACCACTATATAAAAACAATTTATAGGAAGGCATAATTATTAAAATAAAGACATTAGAGATATTAGGCGTTGTTTATCCAGAACGTTGGTTCTTTTTGTTTGTTTTTACGTAATATTTAATGTTACATTTACAACCATACAAAAGCAATAAAGGATAAAAATGTTTTTGGGTCAATATAAGCCAAGGTGACTTATTTTGTCTGGTTACGTAAAAGCTAGAAATATGATAAGAAAAGTCTAGTGTTCATTACATAACTTCATTTAGGATATCAGTCAGGCAAAAATAAAGAATATTAAACAATAAAATGAATTGGCAGAGGAAACCCGGAGAATGCTAAATAATAAACTTTTCGTAGCTGTCGTAGCTAGTCGTAGCAATTGTAGCAGCCGCCTACACTGCTGCTGTAATATTCGTAAATATGTAGTACCTCTCATTTTGTTTTTCATTAATATTATGGTTTTGCTGAATGCTAATTTTGATAGAAGATATTCATTCATATAAATAACAATTATGTCATACGAACGGATTTAATATGGCTATAAGCTTAATCATTATAATTACAGGGTAAAAGGTACAGGGCCTAAACAGTATATACACCTTTTTGTTATTCACCATTCATTAGTATAAATATTATTATGTTTTTGTAATTAAAACAAATGAATTTAAAGTACTGAAAGCTTATACTTAAAAACTTGATCTTTGAAACTTCTTAACTTTAAATTCTTTTCATAACTGCTATTACATTTTTTTAATGAATTATATGACGTTCATATATTTTATTGCAATCTTTTGCTATTAATTCTGGTCAATAATAATATCATTTGCGGGATTAAACTAAACACTATTTATATGTATATTCAAATAATGTAATAGCTTTCTCGTATAATCATTCGTTTTCAATTAAATTTTTGTTACTCTAAAAATCAATCAAGATGTAGATAAGAATAAAGTAAATATAAGCTATAATAAACAATAATCCTGTTGCAAAAGAGATGGAAGAAAATAATTTAAGTAAAAGGAATACTTTCTTAGATTTACGTGAATAATTGACATTTTGAATAAAACTATCTTTTCGGATTTTTTCGCGGATTTATTTTGATTTTTGGTTCCTGACGTTTCTAATGCTTTACAGCAATCATGATCACGGGAGAGACTTAGGTGTTAGATGTCTCTAAGGTATTATATATATTTGTTACAGGCAGCCTACCGACAAATAACAAAATGAATTCAAAAATTGAAAAATGGCATCAAAGTACCTTACAATATTTTAACTTTTAAGTTTAAACTTAAATCAATTAAACTTAAAAAATTCGAAAAGATAGTTTTATTTAAAATGTTAAGTAAAAGGAGATTGGTGAATTGAATCTTCTGACTTAACGGTTCTCCGTAAATAGAGAAAAATAACCTATCTATTTCTTCCAGTAATAATTTATGTTATCGTGGTTATATCATTAAAATAAAATACTTTAAATGTAATATTTAAAGGTAGTATATTAATTTCAATGAACCTTCTCAAATAACTTGCTGCAATTGATTTGTATAACATACAGTTTATAATAAAGTTATAACTACAAAAAATAAATAAGAAATATATAATATGCATAAGTAAAGTATGTAATGTTATAAAAGAAATAAATATACGTCGGGAACCAAATATCCAAATAAATCCGCGAAAAAATCCGAAGAGATAGTCTTATTTAAAATATTTGAAATAAATAAACTTTAAATAAATGGAGTAAAGTATAAGTCATAGCAATGTTTTTATTTATTTAGGTGTGTAATGTTTTTGACAATATCATTTCACAGAATTACTAAAAATAAAAATTAAATAAGCGAATAATTGAGAAAAGTTCCAAATGGGCGCATAGAAAGAAGTTACGAGTATGTATAAATTTTAAGATAAATCTACAATTCATCAATGGTTGAAGGTTTTTTCTTTTTCAAATTTTTATAATATTTATAATTGCTGCATAAATATTATATGCATATATTTCAACATTACTTTGCGAAGATGCTCCACATATTACTGCTCCTAAAATCATCAAAATATATTTATCCTAGATATGTACAAACTAATAAGTACCAATTAAATAATAAAATCTAGTTCATCAAACTTAAAGTTAAATATGCTTAATGTTTCATGTTCGATTGGTGTTTCTTTTATTAATTCTGAGTAAGTTATTTATTATTTTAAATATTAATTTGTTATATTAAAGAAAAGTCTTTATATTTTATTGTTAGTCTGAAGTATACTAGCAACCTTTAAAGATGAAGCTTTAGGATTCAAAAATTATATTGCGTTCCCATATCTAGTGTCGCAAGGGATATTACAATGGAATTGTATTGGGCTGACAAAATTTAATGTTATTTCAATTACATTATATCTAGAAACAAAGTATTATATTCTGAGAATTAATTCCAGGTTAAGTTATTGATGGACGAATCATAAATAGACTTTTCTTTTTCTGATTAGATAATAAGTGTACGTTATTATGAAAAAATATATGCATATTATCCAGTAGGTGTGCAAAAAATATTTTTCTGTAAAAGATTATAAGGAGATATGATAATATATATTATATAAAAAAAAAACATAATCACTGTATGTGAAATGTGACATTTATTCAACATAAAATAGAACCTACTGAATATTTAAGAAAAAAATAATACTGACAAATTTTTTAACGCTCTTGAAGGTTGAATTTTGTCTCGGCCTTACATTATACACTATAGAATTTAAAGTAGCTTCTCACTTTAGTGCTTGAGAGAAAAATTGAAAGAGAAAGGAATTTAGTGAAACCGATACTTCGATCAAGATAGCACATCACCTTCATCTTATGCTGACCTGAGTTGGCCCTTTTGATGGGCGTCAAGTGTCGTACCAAACCAAAGTCGGATGAGCCGAGATAAAAACCTAGATCGATATATATCTACGTACTAGCTACAGCTATAGCGTGATTTGTAGGCGTTGGTATTTTTAAAAATGTAAAATTTTGCTTCGTGGCTTAAATCCGTTATTACACGCAAACAATTTTTTGCATACTTAATTTTTTGTTTTGTTTTATACTGTATATTATGTATAGAAATACATTAAAAGCAGGGTTGGCCTTGTTTGAGTTGTTAAAATAATATAAAGCAATCAAAATGTACTTGGTCGTAATTATTTAAGTCATATTAGCCTTAATAATACTTTCTAAGCAGAAAATAGATTGACACAGTTTTAAACTTTAAATAACTTTATAAAAAATGTTAAATCATTAACCTTAACAAATACAAAAATTAAATGACGAGATATTGGATTGTACGGTTAATGTTTTAATTACAAAGGAAAATAGTACGTGGAATATATTTTACCGCAGTCAATAATCTCGTTCGTTAAGCGCATAATTAAATTGGCGGTATTTATATAAACTACTTGTTACTTATGAAATGGAAATTATCTTACACCTCTTCGTAGTACTTAATTAAAACTGTAAGCACTGTAGATGAGCTTTGCAATAGAAACATATTGAAAAAAAATATAAACCTTAATATAAAATCATTTAGGAACGTTATGCCTGTTTAGGTACTGACACAAAATAAAAAAATGTGTTTTTAGTATGTTTTTTTTGTGTATCCTTATACATATCCATACTAATATTATAAATGTGAAACTGTGTTTGTTTGTTTGTTTGTTTGTTTGTTTGTTTGTTTGTTTGTTTGTTTGTTTGTTTGTTTGTTTGTTTGTTTGTTTGTTTGTTTGTTTGTTTGTTTGTTTGTTTGTTTGTTTGTTTGTTTGTTTGTTTGTTTGTTTGTTTGTTTGTTTGTTTGTTTGTTTGTTTGTTTGTTTGTTTGTTTGTTTGTTTGTTTGTTTGTCCTTTTTTTCACGTCGAAACGGAGTGACGGAGTAGCGTGATTTTTTATTTAGAGATTTTGAGTTGGAGGGCTGGAGAGTGACATAGACTACCTTTTTATCGCGGAAAATTATCTAAAACCCACGGGAAAACACTTTATAATACAATCAAAATATTTATGATCAGAATTACTTAAAACTTGGTGTTAATGTTTTTCAATAAAATGAAAAAAAAAATACGTGTTTTAGAATTTTTCGAAATTCATTCTATAAGGGGCTAAAATAGGAGATGAAAGTTTGTATGAAACTACCTTTTTAGAGATTTTTCGTAGTTTTAGCGCGAACGAAGCCGCGGATTCTGCTAATATTTTATAATGCTAAAAATAAAGATTATATGATGCTAAAAATATAGATATATGATGATCCACGTTAGAAACATTCTGACGTATGATAAATTAAAAAAAAAAATACAACGAAATACCAACATAGTACAAATAATACTCTTTTATCGATGTATCCCGACTTCACAGTATGTAGTAATAAGTAGTTTAATTTAGAATATTAAATAGCATGACGAATTAATTCATATATTCTTGGCAGGGTAAATGTTTTAAGGTATTGTTATTGGAGTTAGTTTAGTGTGATAACCCAATTTGTGTAGAGATTGAGATTGGGAATCACGTATTACGTACGTTACTCAGTGGCGTAACTAGACTTTTTGGGCCCCAATGCAAAAAAATACAATGGAAGTGACCCCTTTTTGCTTATTATGAAAACGAATGTGTAGTGAGGAGTGTTGAACGAGAAGTAGGCTAGTCGGCAGTAGATACCTAAAAGCAGGGTTTTATTATAAATGAATAAAAATTGAAATTGCAATGAATAAAAATTTTTATACAACACACAATTATAATATAGAGCTTGTAATAGTGGAAGAAAATCATTAAATTAATTTCAAATAGTAACATAGCTTCATAGCTTATCTCATTTTTTTCTAACTGCTCCCACGGAAGACTGATAGAGTAAAATTTAGTAAAAATAATATGCAGTTTAGGACACTTTTTTCTTGCATTTTTTTAACTGCTGTAAGGGCCGTCCTTGAAAAAATGTTTTGACATAAAAAACGTGTGTGTACTTATGTACGCACGTAAGAAGTTACACTTCTTTGGTGTAACAGAATAAAAAAAGCTAAAAATTTCATCCTGTATGTCACGATTCTCTGTATGTAAAGGGAATGATAAGTTAATAAAATGAAATATATATTTTTTATGTCCACTGATGTAAAACACGTGTTATAGGTTTATGTATATTTGAGAAACTACTTTGAATACAGTTCTACATTATGTTCATAACATAGTATATTTTTATACGACTAATATAAAAAAAGCAGGGATAGTCTTATGAAGAAATTAAATATTACCTGGTGTAGAAAAATTGATTAGAAAAAAAAATGTTAACAGTTTTATTTTTCATGTTTTTTTATAATAAAATCGATAGTATAGCTCATATTTTTAGACTAATTGAATTTATTTTTATGAACTAATGGTAATGGTACATACAGAAAACAGTTCTTTTGTGGTTTTTTATGTAGATTTACAAACAATGGTAATAATGCCAGTTGCGTATTTTGTACATACGTAATTTAGAATATATAAATGAGTTTTTTTTTTCAGATTGTTAGTACTTAAGTTAGTATGAAGACGTTAAAAAATTATCTTATTTTGGTCTTAATTAAAGTGAATCTTTAAAGGTATTCTGATTATATACATACATTGGTGACTTAATAGCGTAACAGAGCAAATTTTCTTTAAGAGTTATGTTTCACGAGATCCAAAAAATTATACCTATGTGTCTCTATGTCAATCTTTAACTTCTAAAGCTATTATCTTTGCCTCGTTTAGACGTAAAAAAAATATCAATATTTTTTTAATATTTTCTGATAGGGACTGGGTGAATAGACTACACTGCATTAAGTGTTGCCTGTCTTTACGCGACCTGATGTTTCCGCCATCACAGTTACCATTCAGATGGTCTAATAACGTCAGGATACGCTTAGATAGACAGGAAAAAGATGTAGAAATCATTACCATTGGTTGAAGCGTCATAATGTAACGAAATAACTAATTACCATCTCCAGGTATATTTCTAAGAAATTAATTCAATTTCTAAGAAATCTATTGTTAACTGTAACGTCGACGTGTCCGCGGTCGTGGAGTGATTAATAATGTATTTGGTAATAAGGGTTTATAGTATATTGGCTATTTTGTTTTATAAAATATCAATATAAATTAGTATTGTTTAAGGGTTCTTAATCAAGGCTATTATTTTGAGTCAATTGAGGACAGGCGACCATATTCAAATGAAGGTAGTGAATACACAAATGAAATTGGGCGTAGGAGTAGGTATATAATATTTTATACGATCATGAAACGTAGTGAAGTTCTGAAAATATTTTACAAGTCAAAAGGTAATTTATCAAACTTTTACTTACATACATAATACATATAATCTGCTAGTTTCTCAGAATTCAAATGTTTTGACAAGAAAATTCACGGTTGATAGCAGGGTAGTTATTTTGTATATGGATCATTCAACTTTGTTGGACTGCGAAAATGAATTACAATTAATAGCTAAATCTTATTTGACCGGCAGCATCCTGCCCCTAATCAAACAATAAATTCACCTAATATGTACAAATATAATTCAATTGAAGAGAGATTTATTAGTATAGGGATCGCATAATAGCAATATTATTATGCGATCTATTTTTTATTATTGGGTATGTAATATGGACACTGAAATAATACAAAGTGTTTGGCGTGACTCTATGTGTATCTATATATATAATAGAACTGTAGAGGTCGAATGTCTGTACATAGAAAAAAAATGCTATAACACGAGTCAGGGAGATGTAAGAAGGGAAATAAAACAAATCTATTTTTTTTTCAATTTTTTTGTTTCTCTGTCTGTTCGTCTGTTAACGGGCTAATCTACGAGACCAATGGACTGATTTAATTGAAATTTTGCATGGTGGTACCTTATATTCCCAGTCAACATCTTAGATACTTTTCATCCCGAAAAATTAAACAGTTCCCGTGGGATAGTTAAAAAACTTTATTAAATTATACAGCTTAGTACATAAAAACTACTGATTTGATTTTCATGAAACTTTACAATAATATAGTTCATACATCAGAATAACAAAAAGGCTACTTTTTACCTCGGAAAAATAAGCGAAGCGAAGGTAAGACACTAGTATTAAATAACAACAAGGGCTAATCAAAGCTTCGAGTACACCTTTCTATTTATGTATACAATGTAAACATTTACGACATTGCAAATACAGTCTTGCTAAGAGCTTAGATAATGGACGCCCGTACAATACTCGTATTATAAGTTTGCCGCTCTGAAATTAGGTTTGACGCACATCTGCGAGCGATATGTTATTCGCGTATGCAAGTTGCTGTTTAGCAATATTGCCTACTGTGCAGCCTGCTTTAAGAATGAATTTAAAAAAAAAACTTACAAATCAGTCTTTAGCTAATCAGTTTATAATTAACAGAAAAATATGAATGACTTTCAAAAGCCTTACTGTTTAAATTTGAACGTTATTTCAATAAGATAGTTTTAAAGTTAGGCACAAAATGTGCTTTCTTACAATATTTTTCTAATACAACGATTGATATATAAAAAAACTATGTAAACACGAATTCATACAGAAAACAAAGTTATTTTTTAAACAAAACACTAATTCGTTTTTGTATTTGTATTCCGAAAAGAAATAATCTTCTGGAGTCAAGTAGAATAAAAGCTACAGGGAATAGAATCGTTGGTATATTTATTTTATTTTCTAAGAAAATTTGCAATTTGATAATATTGCCGTAAAAATCCTATTATCATTAGAAATGTGTATAAAACATGTTGTAATAGCTTTCACCATTAAATATTATAAAATTCTTTTAAAGTAAAAATGGAACCACACTGTGCGTTTATTCCTTTCAAATGAAACATTAGGTAATGCATTATTCGTTACGAAAGAAGATTTTGCTTAAACATGTTAAAATAAATGAAATTAAATTTGACTTACAAAATAATTAAAATGTGCCTAACAATAACGACTCCATTAAAATAAGAACAAAGTCATGTATCTCTGTATGTATATTAGTTGACTAGTAAGTAGTAAGGAGGAGATAATAGGAGATTGTAATATACTATTTTGCAGGAAATAAACGGTCATTTAAATTTGTCATCTTGAGCGACATGTGAATTAAAAGTCCACAGATCTCGTGTCTGCCACGACCTTCGGGTGCATTGAAAATGAGTCTGTCAAATGAACTGATTTTTTTTAACATATTAATTGTATTTATTATTTTATGGAAATATAATAACAAAGTAGGTAGTAGGCATTATAGTAAAATCATTAATCTAAAATTACGCGTTGAAGAAATATTATTTTTACTCTACCCAATGTAGAGTAAATTGAATACATTTAGTTTTCTTGATGATTAATGCTAAGTTATTAATATTAAACCAATAAAGTATCACATACAATATATATATATATATATATAACGCACTGTTTACTTTGTAAAATTTGTTATATTTCCATCGAGTTTAAAAATTAAAGAAGTATCTTAAATCTTAAAATATCCCAGGCGTTATAAATATGTTTAGGAAGAGCACCTTTAGTAAAGCCATACTGTTCACTATGAAAGAAACTTTTTATATTAAAATTAATTAATAATTGGTTTACAATAAGTTTTTCAAAAAAAAATGTTTTTGGCCTAAAGTACAATTTTCTTTTTTCAAAAAAAAAACTATAAACTTGAATAAATATTAAAAAAAAACAAAAGTAAAAACTTCGTATGCGACTTATGCCCGAGCGTGCAAATTACCGACCATATTTTGCGTGGAATAATGCAAAAGAAAACTGCATGAAAACTCGAAAACACGCGTTTTTTCAGACATAAGACTAACCGAAACCCCCTGTGTACTAAATTTCAAGATAATCGTTGGAGCCGTTTCCGGGATCAGATTATATATATACAAGAATTGCTTGTTTAACGATATAAGATATACATATATTATAACCAGGGTCATTTTTATCACCGCTTTTGAAACAGGTATTATCTTACTAAATTCCATAAGATCAGGGAACGTTACATAATTTGCACATTTATTGAAAGTAAGGGATAAATATGGCGCAATGTATGTTATTATTGAGTTGAGTAATTTAACAGACATACCCCATTAATCACCAGATATCTCTCGATATTGGACCTAGTTGGAAAGCTTCTCTATACCTTTCTCTCCCAAGTATACGTATAGGTATTTATGTTCACAATTAAGAGCAAAGAATCATCCATGAAAACTGAAATAGTTGCAACATGGATATTCGATATATTTTCGTAAAATATTTTAAATCTTGAGATAATAATAATCGTATAATCGATTGAACATGTTGCCATAAAAAACATAAATTATAAATTATAATTTATGGTTTTTTGAACCAACATGTTTGATTTATGGTGGTATATAGATCAAAAATAGATATAGATTTGACATTCAAAGATAATAAGAACTTTTAAATAATCTATTTAAAAAAACTTTTAATTGATCAATTTAGAATAACATTATGTCGATATACGTCAAGAAGATTTTTTTATGTATCTTCTATTCTATATCCCATGGGAGCCTATTTCTTTCCTGGGATAAAAAATAGCTTATGATTGCCTCTGTTATTCAAGTTATTATTATGCAAAAAGAATCATCTTCATTCCACGCTCCATTAAGTAACTTTTATTGTGCTATCATGACCATTCAAATATAATTGTAACCGGCGATACTCTTGTCTCTAGATACCATCGCTTGCATGTCACGATTTATTTTCTACATATATAATACGGGCTACTCATACACCCGCCGCAGGGGCAATCTAGGGAGCACGGCGGTCGCGGTAATATCGGAGCTGTCTCTACACACATGCATTCAAATCAATGCACACATGCATACAAACACACATGCATATAAATCGTGAAAGCCAGGCCTTCACGATTTGTGGTCGTAAAAGCTATGCAATAAAAAAAACGTTTTTAGTAATATAGTATACTCGTACATATACATTTTATGGAATTCTTTAAAGAATAATAAACATTGCATTAAAATGTATAACGTGGTTTTAAGGAAGTGCACAAACAAACTACGGAAGGAAATAAAAGAAGTAATATGGTTTTATACTGCTTATTTGGAAAAGTAAAAGTTGGGATTAATTAAGGCGTAATTTTCTATCGCATAATGATACCCAAAAGCTGATTATAAAACTTTAGAGTAATCTTTCTGTGCTTTCAGTGATTGTGATGCCAGAGCGAGCGTAATTCCGTGGGACTTATATAAGTTTTTTCATTACGTAACAATAGAGTTTTTTGTTGTTCACTTTAAAAAGAAGATACTGGCGGTAAATATATATTTTCACATGGAATAAATAACGAATTATCGAAATTCAATTTTTTACAAATTTTATTCTATTCATTTGTAGATATGTATTGTATATTGGACTCGTTTTCCGTACTTAGACTCGCATTTGGTCCGTTGTACGTTAAAATTGTAGGTATATGTACAATGTACATATACAATGCTTTTATAAATGCATATAATAAGAGTATATAATTGATATATGATGATATGGTAGTTGTTGGTACAGAGTACAGATGACTTAAAATACGGCTAATAATGAAAAAGTAAATAAAAATACGTTGATAAAGGCTAGCATAATTAAATAGCAACAATTATTTATTACAACGAATTTTTTTAGCACCTCTTACTTTAATTTCTACAAAAAAAAATCTTTTATCACATTCAAAATAAGAATATCGTTTGGTAAGATTTATTCAATACTTTTAAAATCTAGATTTGTCTTTAAAATATTGATATTTAAGTGAAGGTCATATAAATCATGTCGTTTCAAATATAACACAATTTATGTAATATCTTCCACATAATGCAAAAATTCCATACAATTTTTCGAACTCGTAAGTTGGTATTAATCATATTTTTAAGAATACTTTAAGGACCATTATACAATTTTTCAATCCTAAAGAATTCTTTACTTTACTAAAAAGCAAACTATCCCAAATATTGATTTTAATGCAAATTAATAAATATTAATTAATTTTAGAAATTTTATTAATTACGATTCAAACATCATGCATTCAAAATCAATATCTAATTCTACATTTGCAGGACAGGGGCTCCTAATTGAAATATGATCTCAAAGTTTTACAGTAAATTTTTTTTAGGAAACTAGAGTTTTAATTAATTTAATCACCAACATGTCATATACTAAAACATTCTCCGAAACACGCTGCATCTTATGGTATGAGTATTATCCAGATCGGTTCCGTAGTTATCGTAGTAAAACCAAACAAAAAAATCAGCTCTCCATTTATTAGTATAGATTGCATTTCCGAGCATTTTAAATCTTTAGTAGTACTGCTTCGGTGGTGTAGTAGCGAGCATGTACGGCTGCTCATCCGGAGATCCTGGTTCCGAGTCCGGGTCGGGTCAAGTTTAGGTATTAGTCTTTCCCAGTAACAGCCCCGAGTCTCGGAGAGCACGTAAAGCCGTCGATTCTGTGCTTGATGACTCACCAGACGTATCGAATTATCGTCCCATCGGAATTTGAGATTGAAAAGAATAGAGAGTGCATGCACGTATACTTGTTGGCGAATTTTAGTGAAATTTGGCGCCATGGAAGTTGACTAAAAATGCCATTGCATAGCGTGTGTAAAAACTCTCTCAATGTATGGTAACACAAGGTTTTTGGTATACAATATACATTAAGAAAAATTTATATATTATATAAATACTTAATATATATACGTGCATATACGCTCGTCATAATACGTTTGTTCAATACGATATCGATATTATTATACAGAATTTTGCTTTTAAGCTTTTCTTTATCATTTATACTATCCTAAACCATACTCGTATTATGTAACTTTTCTCTAATATCAAGTATAATTTTTATCAGCTATTTTTTTAACAATTCCTTATATCTTAAAACTTGTAAAATAAAAAATAAGCAGTATATATTTGAGTATTATTGAGTATTATTTGTTTTTAAATATATTTTTTTAGTCAGAGTAATTATTTTTTTTTAAATATAATTCTTTAGTTAGAGTAAGTACTGACATGATTTTATTCCGTCAGAGAAAATGTTCATCACATAAATTAAAACAATATTTATTGTACAATTCTTTTATACCTATTAATCGATGAAATTGAGTACCAAAAGTACGTCTTAAAGACCGTAGTAAACTTTTTATATACTGTCCGTTGTTTCAAAATAACCATCCGATATTGAGTTTGACTGAACATTTGGATTAAGCATTTGCAAACGGTAACGACAAATAAATGTGTCGAAATCCTGAACTACTTTTAATTTTGTCTATGTATGGCACTCAAAAAGGTGAGCTAATTTTCATTAGACTTACACCAGCAGAATGAAAGCACAATTACGAGTATTTAACGTTTTGATAATTTTATAAATGAGAACTACTATTTAGTTTTTATAAAAATAACGAAACGAGGGTGAGTCTACTGATGCTATTAAATGTTAGTATAAAATAGAAAAACTACAAAAATAAATTGGTAGGTATGATGACTTGTTCTTGGTTGTATTGTAGTAAAAAGTAACCTATGTCACTCTCCAGCCCTATAACTATCTCCACACCAAAAATCACGCCAATCTGTTACTGTGTTTCGACGCAAAAGAAGGACAAACAAACACTTTTTTTATTTATAATATTAATATGGATAGTATGGATTATACAAAAGATCAATTTAAAATTGAGCTAGCGTATCATTTTATTCGTTTACAGGAAAAAAATGAAATTAAAATAGTCATATGTCACGCAAGTCTGTTTCCCATAAAAATGGTAAACACGTAAAAACACGAAGAGGTAATTCACATTAAAGTCACAGATCTCCGTGAATGTTATACAAATAGATTAAAAAGAATGTAATTGAGATTAACTGCAAGCTCTTTTCGGCTAAGGTTGTGGGAACAATGTGTAGGTTTAATTTGGTCGGGTAATACGCGTAGATGTACGCATAGTCCCGCAGTGGCGCCTGAAACATGGAAACCTTGAATCACCCCACCCCTCACCCCACTCGCGACCCCTTCCTCACCCGCCTCCGGCCTCGAAAAACCCTCCTTGTGTTTTCTTTATCAGTCCACCGTACAACTAATTTCATGCAACTATTTTTTAAGTATATTTAAATTAATACATTAATGCCGAATACAAACAAAGTTCTTACTTTGATTAACAATATCTATAAATTATTTAATTTGTAACTAAAGGTGACATTTAAAATATTGTGCGTTCGTCTAAAACAATATAATATGAATCATAAAATATGTATATAGATACTCTGTGGTACCATCGGCTCATCTCTACGTTAATAATACCTATTACATAGAGTGCATGTTCTTTGTTGATTTTATATTATAAGCGTCAAATTGCTCCTTTAACATTATCAACATCTAATGAAAGCTAATACATATATAAGTACATGTAACATAATAAAGACCAAATAGTACAAATGCAAAAGTCTACGATTTCGACATTTTCGACACGGATCATGAGCCAAGAGTCGCAATATTGATTTTTCTGTTTCTGCTAGACGGTTGTTTAGCTTCATTAATTTGCTTCAAATAGAGTTCATCGATATTTTTTAGAATCCATAATTTAAGCACAATTATCTTGTTGTAAATTAATATTAATATTTTATCTACAATATTTAAATACTTTAATCTGACTCAATATTTACAAGTAAAGTTTACAGGGGCAACAAACCAACCTATATAAGAAACATTAATCAAAAAGTACTTAATGGTACCATTATGCCGATGCAATGAATTGGCTGAAACGACACTAGCCTGTGTATGGTAATTAAAAAAAAATCACGAACTAGGGAACTCCCTTGTATTGCGGCGCGGTCGTCGGTGCGGCTGGCACGGTTCGCAACTAGGTCACAGATGTAGGCGAGTATACTTGCGGCCAGAGTGATTATCACCTTTGATTTTGCATTTATTTACATCAGCATGTCTGGCTGGCTGAGGCCAGCCTTTCTGCTTGTTTAATATTATAATCACTTAAATCTATACATATAATAAAATTTTAACTAAGCCGAATCTGTACATTAAATATTTTTTGGAAAATCTTATTGAAATAAACACTAATATCGATACAGAGGCCGAATCTATAGTTTTTAGAATTTTTGTCTGTCTGTCTGTTACCGCATCACGTAAAAACCACTGGAGGGATTTTGATAAAATTTAGTATGGTGATAGCTGGTTATCCAGGTCAACATATAGGATACTTTTTATTGCGGAAAAATGTCTCATTTCTGAGAAAAAAATACAAAAACTGCAATGTAAGAGTATACTAATATGTAAAACCTAAAAAAATATTTTTTGGTCATCTAAACGCGGGCGGAGCTGTGGGCAATGCTAGTTAATTAATAAAGCTTATAGAATAAAGGCGTGAAGGTATATTATATCATTATATAGTCGTAAGTATATTTGGAATTTCTCCGTTTGAATCAACTAATATTATAAAATATCTTTCATTTTTCTATAAAATATAAAATAATGTTTAGGTAAACTGAGTGGGAGACTTAGAATACAAATAACAATTATAACAAGTTATATTCACATCTTATATTACACATCATAATCTTATTGTGGGTTGTTGTTGTTGTTAAGAAGATTATTTTCCAATTACTACTGCATGTCTAAAGCAAGTTTTGCTTATTGCATATTAATTACACATGATAATTACATTTTCGGTGATGACGACTGATGTAATATATTAATACAAGTATTTATTTAAAAAAATCTTAGTTCTCGGTCTACGTCTTGACTTGTAAATATTTATTTTGGTTTTATCGACATACATTTACATATTCTATTTAAAATCAATTCGAAAAATATAGTGATTACTTCTGATATTGATTTAGTTATGTTATCAAGGCAAAATATCTGCAATGCAGAACACTTTGATGTCAAATGATTCAAAAGAGAGCTTGTTGGAAAAAATGTTTGTTCATTTATTTAGGTATTTTCTTTTCAGTATGAGATAATTTACATGTTTAACATTTACAATAGAATAGCCACATTTTGATATTGCTTATATAGAAAGAAATGAAAGCTAGCTAGCTAGATTTGATTTACGGGTTTGAATTTGTGCGTGGGTTGTGTTCCAGCTGTCTATTTGCAGGCGTTGTGCCTTAATAATACAATTTATTTAGTTCCGCCTGCGTTATTTCGATACAGACCTTACTTAACCAAGCGCTAAATGGATAAAATTTTTGTGAGTGACTGTAAAAGATTGAATTTAAGCCTAAGGAAACTAATTTCTGTCAGTAAAATTGAATAGTTTATTGGTACCAATTAATAACTGAACTAGCAATAATTTGCCATTTCTATCGTTAAATAAAAATCATTGTTATTTATATACTTTTATGTTCCTACCACACAGTAATTCATTTTTTTGCATTACGTATTAACAAATCATATGTACATACATATATTAATTTTTTAATTATTTATTTATTTATTATTAGGCAAGCCAACGCAATATACGATGTGACATATAATTAAAACCAGAAAATATTAAAAAAGAAAAAATATGACATTTTAGAGCAAACTTACAGGCTAGCTCGACATGATAATAAAAAAGGCATTCTGCTTCCATTACCCCACACCCAAAAAAAGTAAAAAAAATAGTAAAAAAAACTGTGCAAAGGAAAAAAAATACCAAGAAAAAAAACAATAAATATCCTATTTTAAAAAAATATTCAGATGATTGATAACTAGGTTACATATCATCATCATCTCCTTGCCCATTTCCCAATTACTTGGGGTCGGCGCAGTACATGTTGATAGGATTTGGCAAAAGTTTTACGACCGGTCGCCTGCCTGACATCAACCCTCCTTGGGAATGCTATCGTTTATCGCGGACGCCTTGTACGGTGCATATTCGATATTCTTTTCTTTTGAAACACTTTTTATTATATTACTCCAAGTTTTAATGAAATTTTTGATATATTTTGAAATAAATTATGAACACACAATCAATTTTGTTTTGACGTTGTCAATTTTTTTCTAAAAAAATATAAACATATCGCTGTACTTAAACATTTTTTTATCGTTGGTTAAATTTAGCTTAGATTGCAGTTACTAATTTTTCTGACGACGACATCAATTATTAGAGGAAAAATCCTCTTGTTTTAATGGGTATTGTCTGCTTATACAGAATGAAGGCCACAAAATACAGCGCGGCATTGATCGAGCAAAATCAGCGTGGTCTTTATAATAGCAACCGATGAAGGTTTTACAGACGATTTTGACTAGATTTTTCTCGTGCACCGAATTGTTTTTAATAATTACTCTAAAATATATGTAACAGGCTACATTTTTTAATAAAGTAGATTTTTTTTACTAATTACATATTTTAGTTATGGATACGTCGTTGCAATTTACTATCAATAAAAATTGAAAGTCAGGCCGAGTGCCGTAGCCTATTCATAGAAAGATATTGAAGATTTTAAAACTAAAGTTTTTATTAATTTTTTCTATAAAGTAAGAGACCTTATTGGTGTATGTATTTTTTCAAAATTTCAGGCAAACTATTTTTTCAGATTTGAAAAACCTGAGATGAGCTCAATTTTCAAACATGCTTAGAATTAGAATTCATCTATTTACGTCCTCATATTATGATAACGTAATTCTATATCCAGTGCCGGATTCAACCTTAGCTCCGGCCCTGGACACTAAGAAATGCCGCCCTATTATCAAAATTTTGCATAAAATTGATAAAGTTTCGATAAAGTTTAGTTTCTTTTATTTTTATTTTTTTTTTTGAAAAATGCAAAAAAATTAATGATAAAGGCTTTCAATTTATTGAAACTAGTACCTACCTAATTTTTTTGGTAATTATTCATTTTTTGGAAAATTGAAAATGCATTTTCGATAACTTTTTTTTCTCACCCTTTGAATTTGCCACCCTTGAAAATTTGCCGCCCTGGGCACTAGCTGTCTACATCTATAAAAAATTTTGTTTTTTTTTGTCAAGAGGTACCTCGGAGAAAATAAGCTGTGACGTAATATAGACAAATAATCCGGTCTTCCATCCTAAAAAGTAAAACATATGAATTCTAGTTAATTCATTTATCTATTTTGGTTGGTACAAAACGTTATTGATTAATTTAAATAACACATTATATTTTACTCAAAATTCGAATTTCTAAAATGCATTTTGCATTAAGGCTTTGTAAAATCAAGTTTAGGTTAATAATTTCTAATCTGTTACTTAACTATACCTACGTAATGTAACCTACATAGAAAAACCGTAGCTGCAGATGTCACATTCTTTTCTACAATATCCAAAAAATTGCAATTAGCGTGTGAAGAGGAACCGTTTCCTTTTAGTTATCTCTTTGTTTAGAGCAAAAATGTCGCTCTTCAGGAATTACCGCACCACGCCACGCTTCATCGCTTTATAACGCCTAGCATACTACACTCTACAGCAGCTATACTCAACCTGCGGCCCGCGGGCCGCATGCGGCAGCATCAAAAATCGCATTATAACATATCTTTGTTAAAAAAGTAACTACATCGTTAATTTTAAATTACGTTTTCATTAAGACCTAAATAATTTTTGCTTGCGGCTCTCGACACCATGACTGAAACGTGTTTGTGGCCCCTATAAAAAAAAGGTTGAGTATGGCTGGTCTACAGCATCTCTCTATTATCACCGCCTAGGTGTCACGGAATATGGGACATATGCTGTGCCCATTGAAATATATCTCTTTCAGACACCCTTTGAAATACAACCTTTTCATTTATATAAGGCGAAAAAAACGTGGATGAAAATATTTTTCATGAAAATAATACGAGATTAATATTGCTTTAGTTTATTTATGTTTTAAAATGTTGTAGAGTAATTTATATAGTTTTAGAGTAATTTATTTGTACGTTAATGACTAGAATATAATTATACCTAGATTATTTTAATTATACTAAAAGTTATGAATATAAAAATATGTACAGTTATAGGGTTAGTTTTGCTAATACTTACAATATTATAATAATATTTATATGTTTGTTTCTGGGCTGCAATAGGTACTTTTAATGTTTTTAGTTTTTTTTACTACTTTAATTTTGGAATACATAGGTATTTTCGATTCAGTTTATCAATATAATATCTATTGAAAAGAAAATACCCTAGGTATTTCCTTATATTCGTTGCTTAATCAATACATTCTGTTTTATCGATTGCTTTTTAAATGATTCCATTAGAGAAAATATAGAGAAAAAGTTCAGTGAATTCCCAGTTACAAACACTCTCTTCTTAATAATTTTTTTTCACCGTATTTTTTCATTGGATTTGAAATTTCGATATTAATTTAAAATGTTATAAATAGTTCTTTGTGTATTTCAAAACTAGCCGTTTGAGAAGTGTAAAAATTCAATTAGCCTTTATTGCGTACATGCAAAATAAGAATTGCTCGTTTACAGACTAAAATACTAAATAATGGAAGGTCAATGACACTGAACATGAATACTATCGGCAATATTGTCTCAAAATACGATACGACCCACATCCTCTTCCCTGAGGTAAACAAAATGCTATGTCTAGCGGATACTATGATTTAAAGTTGATTTATTATAATATAGTGAATTAAACTTAAAACTTATGTATGTATTAACAGTTCTATAATTAAAACACAACCACAAGTATAAAGTGCTTTCAAAATTATTACTCCTACTTATACAATATTCACAGAATATTTTCATGAGAACTACACACAATAGATCAAGTACAAGTATGTAAGTACAATTTTCTTTCAACTTCCGAAAATAATTAGTGTTAGATGTTCAATTTGATTCAAGCTCCACTTATACGTTTAAAAAAAACCTTTCTCAAGTGTTTGAATATGAAGACAGCGATCGATACCACGCCCACGTGTCTATTCCAAGCCTTTGCTTTGAGTGAACAGCGTAACTAGTTCTTTACAGCTAGCTTAGCTTCGTGAGATCTACTAACGAGAGTGTTCGAAGGAAGTGTTTACATAAATAGAGCTGATGGATTACCTATATTTACGAATGTATAGACTCTATACTATTTGGACTAAATCTATACATATAATAAAATTTTAACCAAGCCGAATCTGTACATGAAATATTTTTTGGAAATTCTTATTGAAATAAACATTATTATCGATACAGAGGCCGAATATATAGTTTATAGAATTTTTGTATTTCTGTTTGTCTGTTACCGCATCACAGAAAAACTACTGGAGGGATTTTGATGAAATTTGTTATGGTGATAGCTGGTTATCCGGGTCAACATATAGGATACTTTTAACCGCGAGAAAATATCTCATTTCTGAGAAAAAATACAAAAACTGTATTGTAGGACTAGACTAATATGTAAAACTTAAGAATTTGGTTTTTGGTCATCTGAACGCGGGCGGCAGCCGCGGGCATTGCTAGTCTAATATATAAAATTTCCATGTCACAATGTTTGTTACCGTACTCCTCCGAAACGGCTTCACCGATTTTTACCAAATTTTATATGCGTATTCAGTAGGTCTGAGAATCGGCTACTATCTATTTTCCATACCCTTAAGTGATAAGGGTGGTCCACCCCAAAAAAAAATGTTATTCGGCATTAAAAAATACATACAAACCTAAATTTTCACCAGGGACGAACCCGAGCGGAGCGAGGGTGAGTCGCTAGTAATATAATGATTAAAAATAAATAAATTATATATTTTTATATTAATTCGCGAAAAAGAGAGTTGTTTAAGCATATTGCGTGTAAGGAAGGGTATGAGCATTGGCATAGGTAAGGTTCATATAGAGACGGAAGTCACAACTCAACATTTATAATTTTGCTTTTGTCCGTGATTACGCTAGCGTAGTTTATTTAGCCTACAGCCTTTATTTAACAAACGTTACTGGTTACCTGCTATGTAAGTTTCACAAAAGTAATGTTCAAACTATATGAATTATGGATTATTATCGATTTTCTATCACGGGGCTGTCACTAGTAGCTTTAAATACAATACTAATATGATTTAACATTTGGTTGTGTTCATTTGTTCATTAAATAAAAATAAACATCAAAATTTATGCATAATATTTTTGTAAGCTTACTATTATTGGATTCAAAATTATTTAAATAGACCTTAACTGTCGGTCATTTTATAAAAAAATCATGTTATTTAGAGAATCTTTAAAATTTTGTAATGTGTTTGTGGATGTTCAAAACAAACCTAGTAAGTAATAGTACTAAAAGGCTTTCAGTGTCAAATATAAACGACGATTTTTAATATAAACCAAATATTTTCGACTCCTAACGTGTTCAATTTCCCAGGCGAAGATCAATATCGTGTTTTCAGTGTATTTCCTTTTCGCCTATAAATCATAATCTATAATGTCTTTATATGTCTTTATATACAGGAGTTGAATACATTTTAACATATTTTTCTGATGGCCATTCTAATAATCTATACATATAATAAAATTCTAATTAATTCGAATCTGTACATTAAATATTTTTTGGAAAATCTAATTGAAATAGTCATTATTATCGATACAGAGGCCAAATATAATTTTTAGAATTTTTGTCTGCCTGTTACCGCATCACGGAAAAACCACGGGAGGGATTTTGATGAAATTTGGTATGATGATAGCTGGTTAGCCGGGTCAACATATAAAATACTTTTTATCGCGGGAAAATATCTCATTTCGGAGAAAAAATACAAAAACTGCATTGTAAGAGTAAACTAATGTGTAAAACCTAAGAATTTGGTTTTTGGTCATTTGAACGCGAGCGGAGCCGCTGGCAATGCTAGTTATTTCAATAAATTAGGAACCATTATCAAGAACATTGAATATTTTTTTCACCTGTTACTAAGCGATGGTCGATGTGATAAACAGACAGGCAGACAAAAATTGTAGCATTGTTTGCTATTATATCCTAAGTTTTTACATTCGATTTTGTCATAGAATATCTTAGGTACAACTTTTATTTTGTATTTTTCTTACAATCGTTTCTAAATGATTTTAATACGGGCTAATCTCCGAAACTGTGGGACCGATTTAAATAAAAATTTTCATGGTGGTACCTTATATCCCCGGTCAACATTTTAGATACATTTCATCCCGGAAAATTAAAGAGTTCCCGTGGGATAGTTAAAAAAATTTAGTAACTTATACAGCTTAGTACACAAAAACTCCTAATTGGATTTTAATGAACATTTACAATAATATGGTTCATGCACCAGAATAACCAATAGACTACTTTTTATCCCGGAAAAATGTACGGTTCCCGTGGGATAGCTTTGTTTTTGTCATCATGCTCACGGTAGTGACTAAAGGTTTAACATTATTTAATCTGTAAAGTACGAGTATAAATACGTACTAACGTTTTACGTTTACATAAGATCATCAATTTCTAGAAATTCTTTATTAGTGATTATCGATTAATAAAGAAACTGGCGTCTAACATCATCTGGGCGTATGATGTTCACTACTCTATTCTCTCTCTCTTTCTCTCTCTATTATCGATCTTTTTAATAAATATATATGTGCACAGATATTTCATTAGTTTCAAAAAATGCAATATGGTAAAAACGAAGTAATGGGATATGATCTGTATGCAATTCTGTGAGAATTATTACAGATTGTTTATCTTGCGATGGAGTAGGTAGTCAATAAATTCAAACGTAAACATAACTAATTAAAATTGACGACACCTTTGGCTCATTTTGTAGTTAGCCCTACTTACTGTATCAGCAGTCGCGGGTTCGAGTCCCGCTGGGGACATTCATTTTTGTGATGAGCACGAATGTTTGTACTCCAGCCATGGGTGTTTATACTTATAATATGTATGTATTTAAAGTTATGTATATTTATATTAGTGTATCAACTAACTGGTATCCATGACACAAGCCTCGTAGCTTACCATGGAACTAGATGGTTCTGTGTTAAAGTCCCAATATATTTATTTATTATTTAAATACATAAATGTACATAAAATTCCTGATATATTATACACAATACTGATAATGTCAGTAGCTATAGCGTGGGGCTATTCATAGATGTTTCTAGATCAATACTATCTACTAGAGACTTTAACCTCGTCTGCACACATGCAAAGCATGAATTTATAACTCTGACAAGCAAGCAGAATACTTTTGCACTACAACTAGATCTATCAAATAATTTTAATACTTCTACAGTATACACTAAACATTTACATACCAGACTAACTGTTTAAACAACACCTAAGCTCAGTCCAGTTGCTTCTTGTCAAGACTTGATTAGTCAACAAGTTTTGACGGCATATACTGATACGAATTATTCCAATTTAACCCCTACAGATGTTGTTCTACAAATAATATTAACGTTCGTACTATAAATAATCTGTCTTTAACTAAATTCATTTGATCTTTTTGCTTTATGAAATGAGAAATTAAATATCATATACATATATATATATATATATATATATATATTATATATATATATATATATATATATATATATATATATATATATCCCTATTTCCCTTGGTCACGCCATCACGCGTGAACGGCTGGACCGATTTAACTATTTTTTTTGTTGTGTTTATTATTGTCAGGAGAAGATTCTTATGAAAGGAAAAATTGAAAAATTAACGAAAAAAATTCAAATGTATATGGCTATCGCTGGCTAATATATTTATATCTATTTAAAACATACCTAGCGATGAACCCGAGTGAAGCGAAGGTGAGTCGCTAGTATTGTAATATTTATTCAATATCAATTTTTTTCCAGTACCGTCTCAAAGTAGATTGTAGGTTATTAATTAAAATGAAGAGAATAAATCAAATGACACCTCAATTAGCAAAACCCTTCATAATGATTAAGGTTTAAAGTATCTATTGCAATGAATGTTATGGATATGAAATAAAAAAAAGTTTTTTTTTCATTGCAAAGCGAATGCGGCTGAAAGCGCGTCGACTTTCATTAGAAGTCCGGTCCCTCGACGCGCAAATTTAAAGAGCCAAGTAAATAAAAAGTTCAACGACTTTTCCCGTATGTCACGTTATGTTTGCTTTGGGAGACCATACGTAAGTAATGAATATCATCACCTACATTTTATTGCACGCGTTAATGATAGAGGATTTTGTATAACATAAGTTTTTCCTTAGCCATTAAAAAACTATATTTATTTAAATGTTAAATCGTAGAATAAATATTTTAAAGACAATATGCAGTAGTATACAAAGCTGAGTAATTTACGTACGACATTTGATTTTAGGTCACTTTAAACACTATTAGTGATTATTAAGATAGACTTAGTGTCAAACAATTTACATGAATATCGTTTAAATTCAACCTAGCAGAGTAGACAGAGAAATTAGTTAAAGAAAATATTTTGATCCATCTCAACCTTTCAGCCTTTTAGTGCTCTGTGTCTGTGATAACAATGATCTCGTTATTATATGTATGATACATAAGACAACAAGATCATTGTTACGAGTATCACTTTGAACATCGTAGAGACCGTTATCGATCGATAGGTTACTCGAATTATTTAATATGGCTAAAATAATACTTTTAATAAGCATCCCAAGCGTTCTAAAAGATTGCCATTATAAAATAATATGACATGACATGGGAAATATGTATATTACGAGTAGAAATTCTCATCAGCAAAAAACGTTGCACTGAATATATTTTAGCTGAAAGTAAAGCGGTAATAACGAAAGTAAGTTTCCTGTCCGCCATATCGAGCGTAAAGTGAACCCACAAATCGAGGGGTCATGCATCAGGTTATCTGCCGGTGACCGGGTCGGGGGTCGGGGATCGATCGACCCCATCGAGCTAAACCGCTACAACGGTAAACGCTAACATAGCATTTGTACCTAACTAGGACGTATGCGAAACACGAACAAAGGAATTATTGCACTTATAACCCATTATTGACCAGACGAATGATTGTAATGGCCTTATTTCGAAAAGTATTCTATTGAAGAATATTTTAATACTTTCTAGTAGAATTTATTGAAGTCCAACTTAGTATTCTATTTTATATTTATTAGTCAAGTTGAACAATATAATAATAATAATAATCTTTATTGTCCAAAAAGTATAGCTTACAATATATTTTATATCTGACGGTAACTCACACTAGGCAAAGCCTGTATCGTGAGTACCACAATTTGATTTACGAATGAAATCTCCGAATCTATTGGACCGATTTAAATGACTTTTTTATGGTGGTATCTTATATCCCCGGGCAACATCTTAGATACTTTTTATCCCGGGAAATTAAATAGTTCCCGTGGGATAGTTAAAAGAACTATAGTATCTTATACAGCTTAGTACACAACAACTTATGCACCTAATTTGGTAAAATTTAACATTCTGATACCTTATGTTGCCGGTCAAACAACAGTTTGCTTTTCATCCCGGAAAAATGAACGGTTCCCGTGGGAACTAATAGATCTCTATTAGTGTTTTTCTAGAGGCGAACCCGAGCGAAGCGAGGGTGAGCCGCTGGTGTAGAAATATAAAAAAGTGTTTTTAATTTCCATTAGTGATTAAGTGGACATTTGTAGCAGTGTGCTGTATGTTGACTTAGGGTGTTCCATCCATTACATGTACAATAGTATGTAGCAATTAAATAGATACTGATAAAGTCTAGTGATGTTTAATTCTAGATAGTACGGTCACGTTTATTATTCGTTATATTTCATTATTGTCGCTTTTACACGAAATATAAATTATATTACAACATATTATTTTTACTTCTATTTAATAATAAAATTTAATAAATCGAGATTTTGAATATATTCCTTTAAATTTTTTTTAGCAAAGTATCAACTAATCTTGTTTGTATCAAACTACAGTTGTACGTATGTTCACCAAATAAGAGTATCTGAATAAGGTACTAGAAATCAATCTTATAATTCTGTCTTGAAACTAAGAATTATAGCAATCTATACATATAATAAAATTGTAAGTAACCCGAATCTGTACATTAAATATTTTTTGAAAAATATTATTGAAATAAACATTATTATCGATACAGAGGCCGAATGTATAGTTTTTAGAATCTGTCTGTCTGTTACCGCATCACAGAAAAAGTACTGGAAGGATTTTGATGAAATTTGGTATGGTGATAGCTGGGTCAACGTATAGGATACTTTTTAACGCGGGGAAATATCTCATTTTTGTGAAAAAATACAAAAACTGCAATTTAAGAATATACTAATATGTGAAACCTAAGAATTTGGTTTTTGGACATCTGAACGCGGGCGGAGCCGCGTGCAATGCTAGTATTAACTAAGAACAATTATAAATGAATTATTAGTAAGAATAAAATATGTAGTATTTATGCCTCAGACAGAATTTAAACAAAATGTAGAGCTTATAGTTTGTGAGTGTTTTCACAGTTCTTATAATATTTTAAAATGTTTTAATATTTCAGATGCTCGTTTAAGAATGATTTTTATATCAAAATATCTCTTATTGTAGTTGGCGCCAAATTACAGTTTTAGCTTTTCAGTGAAAACGCGAGCGGTCGTGCTCAAGTGCGCAAAACATGCTCTCGTTAACCGGCTTTAATCTGCATTGTTGCTGGTTTTAATTATCTGCTTTCATTGCCACTATATTTATGTACGATTGAAATAAAAAAAAATTAAGAATAAAATTAATTGCTTAGCTTCATACCAAACGTTCATTTCTAATAACTAATACTCATTCACAAAGTGGACTGAGAACGTACTCGTATGTATAACAGACACTTCAATTTTTATATACATCTATACATATAATAAAATTGTAATTAAGCCGAATCTGTACATTAAATATTTTTTGGAAAATCTTATTGAAATAAACATTATTATCGATACAGAGACCGAATGTATAGTTTTTTAGATTTTTGTCTGTCTCTCTGTTACCGCATCATAGAAAAACCACTGGAGGGATTTTGATGAAATTTGGTATGGTTATAGCTGGTTATCTGGGTCAACATATAGGAAAATTTTTACTGCGGGAAAATATCCCATCTCCAAGAAATCTAGGTACACTAACTATTAAAACTTACGTAGAGACGAACCAGAGCGGAGCGAGGGTGAGTCGCTAGTGTATATTTGTATGTATTTTGTTTTTTTAACGTCCTACTACTGGGCACGGGCCTCTTTTCAATACGAGGGGGATCAGGCGATAGTCCACCACGCTGACCAAGTGTGGATTGGCGGACTCCAAATGTCTTTCGAAAATTTGCTAGGTACTCTCAGACATGCTGGTTTCCTCACAATGTTTTCCTTCACCGTGGCGTAAGGCAAGTAAGTGGTTATCATTTTAGAAATGATTCGTACATGAAAATATCAGAGGTGCGAGACCCGGGATTTGAACCCGATTCACTCGGTTTCTCAAGCGAGCGCGTTGCCACTGGTCTACCACTGCCCAATTTAATGTATATATAATATTTTAATGTTTCATGGCATTTGATGTCGTTTCCTTTTACATTCTATCCAATATTACGTGTGCCCTTTTTTACAGCCGTAATGGATCGACGCGATGTTTATGTAATATTTATTATACTCTACGGTCCATTTCTAGTATATGGTGCATAATAACATAGACTCCATTTTACCTCTATATAGAGATCTCAATTTTATCCGAGATAGAGCGAGTGTAGATAGCTTGCACAATAAAAGTCTTACTTTACATGGACATGTCTCTTTTTCACTATAATGCGCTATGGTCCCAAAGTTGTAACAGCATTTTGTATGTCAAAGTTCATTGCTAGTTAATGTAAAAGGTTATTGTATTTGTTAGTAGCTGTCCTATGTTGTTTTAATAGTTATCGGATTTCTTGATTTCATATATATATATATATATATATATATATATATATATATATATATATATATATATATATATATATATATATATATATATATATATATATATTTCGTGTATGTTCGTTTATTTCACATAGTTTATTAAGTACTGCAATTATATTCATGTTTAAATATATTTTTTATTGAATAATTTTAACTCCTTATACATGCAATAGTGCATGCACTAAGCTTGTAGGTCGTTCAAAAAATCAATAATTAAGGCCAGTTTAACTTAAAGCTATTCTAATTTTATTTTGCACTTACAAAGTCGCGAGTAACGCGCTCGCAGCTAGTTTTGGTTTGCCATAGTTATCACATGAAAATGTACGGAAATCTTTTTATAAATTATTATTATTGTTTTTATATTGTTTGTTATCTCCTAGACGCTCTCTTTTACATTGACATATTCTAAAACTTTTATCGAGGATTAAATAGGTATTAAACATACATTTAAATCAAAAGACTAAAAAAATATAATGCAATAGTATATAATTTTTCTTTTTTCGTTAAGCTTTTCATAGCCTACGTCACATATCTACATATTTTCCGAAACATATCTAAAATGTTGATTAGTAAGTTATTAAAGAAGCTTTGACAGACTTTTATCACAAAGCAGTATATATTTTTTAATATGAAAAATAGTCTTTTTATCACATAGCAACCTCTGTTACCATAAAGGGTATTAGTTAAAAATTGACACTGTCTTTGCAATAGCACTCTTAATATGTACATATCTAGGAATGTTTCTTTTACTCTTACAGATATTGTCTCTACCAGGAACCTTAATGTCTAAGCAAATTTATAGAATTTAAATGATATATTCATATTAACTTTTATACGTTTTGCAACCTAAATGCCACGTTTTTATAATTATAAATTATAATGTGGTTTTAACATTATATTCAAAGTGCATATTTGTTCATTACTATTTCTACCAAAGCTGGATTGCATAATTTTTAGAACAGTTTAAGAACTACAAAGCGTTCATTTTTCCGTATTCTTTATTATTTTATTTAGAACTAAAACTAAAAAACCAAAAAAATCTGTCCCACGGGATCCGTACAATCTTCCGGGATAAAAAGTAGACTATATATTATTCTGATGTATGAGATATACTGTTGTAAAGTTTCTTAAAATTCAATCAGTAGTTTTTGTGTGAAAGAGTGACAAACATCCATACATCTATACATTCAGACATCTATAAATCGATACATCTTCACAAACTTTCTCATTTATCATATTAGTATTGTAGGATCCCTAATAAAACTTCGAGATATTCCTTGCTTATATTCTTATATTTAATACTTTTATAATCGTCAGTGAGTTACATAATTTATAATCATAATTTTCAGTATTACAAACAATTCGTAGTGACCTACAGGGCGGTACCGCTACTGACATCTGTGCCAAAGCGCGGAAAAACAAATTAATATCCGCGCCCTTTTTTTATTTTTTTTACTACACATACCTATCGGCCAAGGTCACATAACGAAATGCCTTATACATAAATCATTACAAATTAATCAAATATATTATTTTCTATTAAAACGCAATATATAAAAATGCAACCTTACATTATGATAATATATATATATATATATATATATATATATATATATATGTATATATATATTTAAAGTATTTTAGAAGCCAACAAACTATGTTTCAGTCCTGTACTTGATAGTGGCAATCCATTCAGGTACTAGCATATTAGGATATTTCGGTATCTCGCGTTACTCGTCGGGATGGATCCCCAACAAATTACATAAGTAAACATAACTCAAGTTTAATCTATATAAACACGTAAAATTATTCTATGAGCAATAGGCTTGGAAGTAAAACCTATTTAAATCCTCTTACTCCTTGACACCGCTTTGTAATCAGATCATATAGAGAAGTGCATCAAGCTACTTTATACTTATATTAAAATAAGAACATTAGCGTAATCAGCTTGCTAGCTCATAATATACGAGTATATTTTCCTAAACAAACGAACGGGCACAGTTATGCGGGTTTAAGGTTCGGCTTATTAACTTACTTGTTGTTGTCTACTTAACTTTATTTATATTTAAACTGTGGCACGACATTTTCAACTGATAATCTAATTTTACCGAAAACAATGTATGACAAGTAACTTGTTCTAAAAAAGTTTTTATATGAGATCTATTTCTTTTTTCAAAACACATGTCAGATAAGAGCTATTAATGCAATTTATTTTTATAATTAACTAGTACTGCCCGCGGCTCCGCCCGCGTTCAGATGTCCAAAAATCAAATTCTTAGGTTTTATATATTAGTATATTCTTAAATTGCAGTTTTTGTATTTTTTCACAAAAATGAGATATTTCCCCGCGTTAAAAAGTATCCTATATGTTGACCCGGATAACCAGCTATCACCATACCAAATTTCATCAAAATCCTGCCAGTGGTTTTTCTGTGATGCGGTAACAGACAGACAGATAAAAATTCTAAAAACTATAGATTCGGCCTCTGTATCGATAATAATGTTTATTTCAATAAGATTTTCAAAAAAATATTTTAATGTACAGATTCGGCTAAGTTACAATTTTATTATATCTATAGATTATTTTATCTCTTATTAATTATACTGTATTAAATATTGTATAATTGTAAATGAAACACAATCCCACTCCAAAGTAAAAGGAAGTAAGCTTTAAATAAAAGTGACTTAGATTCTTTGCATTTCTTACATTTTTACAGTTGAGGTTATACAAGCGTGACAAAGCAGCAACATACGGGTGTATATTTTTTGACTAGAGGAATTTTCCTTTTCAATTTATATAAGTGTGTATAGTAAAAACAAGTAGATGTTGGTCCCAATAGAATTTCGCTATCTCCGTCTGGCTAAAATAAAGGAAAATGGTGGACTGTCACAATGCAGGATTTAACGGATGGATTTATTATTTATTAGATTTAAACTATTTATTAGGTTTAAAAATATATCTACAGCAATAATGCATAAAGTCGAGTGGCCATTATGAATTAGCATAATTTTTTCTTCCAATCGCTCACTTAATTCTCTGAACATATTTAGGGCAACCATGTAAATTATTTACTAGTAACAGACATATAATATACTATACAAGAAATAGCCTAGATATAAAAGTAGGACAGTAAACTGTACGATAAAACTATGTTTTATTCTGTCTCGACTCCCATCGTCCGACGCCGAACTGTCTAGAAGAACTTGGCTTCTAACTCTATTTTGTCGATTTTACATAAATTTTACATTCTCGTTTCTTTTTCGTACTTATAATGAATTCTACTAATAAGAATATGAAAAAAATAATATTTAGTAGAATATTACTAATATATTGAATGAATTCAGGATTTCTTACTATAATTACATTGGAAATGAAAATGGTATAGTAAATAAATGATCTCATTAAAACTACTATAATAAACACATTAACAGAGATTTTAATAAATATGGAAAAACTTTCCGACGTCCCTTGAAATTGAATGAGGAATTTATGAATTAACAATATGAAATTGCTTATATAATATAAATAATTTACTTATTTATGTTCAGCAGAAATATCTTATTGTATAGAAGGAGGAATATTTTAAAAATGTTACATAAACATGTCTGGGAAAGTGTACGCATGCGCGCTCGTTGTCAGCAACTGCGGGCACTCGGGCTGCGACGGCATGCCGTGTGTCTTACTTTGTTACCTCTATTGTATAACATCATATATAAACTATTTACATTGTTGCTTTAGTAAACCTAGCAAAATGGACGACATTTTAGCGTAGCATATGGATGACATTAGCAAATGATACTTATTGTATCTATACTACTACTACTTCTGTTTGTTTAGAACTATGTAATCATGTAATGTAAACGTGTATGTAATATATGCATGTACCTACGTTGGTAAATGTTAGTTTTTTTTAATCTATACTTAATATTATAAACAGGTGAAGTTTGTGACGTTGTAAGGGGTGATATCTGGATCTACTGAACCGATTTAGATGAAATTTGGTAAGAATATAGTTTAAGACCCTGGGAAGGACATAGGATACATTTTATCGGATATAAGGAAGTGAAAATGGGGATGAAAGTTTGTATTGGGAAGCAAGCCAGGGACGAACCCGTGCGAAGCGAGGGTGAGTCGCTAGTTTCAAATAATATCGATAATGTATATGATATTATTTTTTACTTGCATTACTAAAAAAAGAAATAAAAACACTTAATTAAATATATCGTATTAAAAATGTAAAAACCTAGTTAAATATATACAATTTAGTTTATTTACTACAGCTATTGTGGTAGTTTTGTAGTTAAATAATTTGCAACACGTTATTCTTCCTATGAAAAACACTAAGAAGTTTAATACAAAGGTTCAGTTCTGGATATTTTCCTTTATTTTAATATATAATTTTAGTTGAGCTTACGAGAAAATGATAAAAGTACCAACATATTATCTACTTTAAATCAAATTTAAGTTTAAGCTCATTTTATAGTTTTCAATATTTAATTATTATCAAGGGTTCAAATAATAACGTAGGTAAATTAATTTGTTGGACCTGTAAAATTAAATCTTGATCGACATTTACAAAGAACCCAAGTACGCTTCATTCTTCAATAATCCGTACTTGGATCCTATAGTACCTACTTGATTGGAACTGAAAAATGTAGGAAGATTTTAAAATTTAATATTTGTCACTATGCAACTTGAAGTAAATTACTAAAATTTATAATATACCTTAATTTTATTGTTTGAATTCCATTGATAAATCAAAGAAATAATCTTTTAAATAAAATATTATCATATTTTTGTGATGTTCTAGGTGAAAACGTTAAGTAGGGCTTTTAGCTCTCCGTGACCTAGTTTTCCATTACTACGTGATGTATGTCATAGTAAGCACGCTCATGAGCGTTCTTTAATTTTTAATAAACACTAACAGTTCCTCTTTTTCATGTCATAATTTTCAATTTATCTATCTATATACTATTTACAGTAAAAACTTAACACTTAGGAAAGTTTATGGCTTTGTTAGAAAAAAACTTAATCATAGGACTATTTTATTATCATACTAGCAGAACCCGCGGCTACGTTCGCGCTAAAACTACAAAAAAAATATCTATAAAGGTAGTTTCATACAATCTTTCATCTCCTATTTTATTCCCTTATAGGATGAACTTCGAAAAATGCTTAAACACGTATTTATTTAATTTTATTGATTAATACCAAGTTTCAAATGATTCTGATCATAAATATTTTTTGTATTGTATTATAACGTGTTTTTCCCTGGAAATTAGATGATCTCCCGCGGTAAATTAAATAAAAATTAGCCTATATCACTCTCCAGCCCTCTAACTATTTCCACACAAAAAATTACGCCAATCCGTCACTCCGTTTCGACATGAAAGAGGGACAAACAAACAAACACACTTTCACATTTATAATATTAGTATGGAAGTATGGATATGAATATCGCATAGTAAACAGGTACCAATCACTGCAATACCAAAATGACATTAACATAATCGACAGATTATAAAAAATATTTATGTTATAGAAAGGTTACTATAGTTAATGTTGTTGAGCGTCAGTGTTAATATTCTCAAACTATTAGTCAATTCCATAAAGGTTCTATTGCGATCAAGTTCTTCGACTTATATACTACCTTTATAAGGTCCCCATTCAATCGTTAGATAGCTAGTGACGTCACGTTGTCGTAATAATAGGTCTTTCATATTCCCAGTGAAGGCGGAAAATACTAGACTTGTCGCCGCCAACAGTGCTCAATGAATGAGTACATGAATGTGGTCTCAGGTCTTACAAAACCTTTATATAAAGTTGAATTTCAAATTAAACAAGTAATTAAATAGTTTTAAGTTTTTGTTAATTTATTAACATATCGCTGTTGTCGTAAAAACAAATTGACTATTTTCGCGCTCTTCATATTTTACGTATTCCATTGTTGATCTACCGCGGCTCGTTACGATACTGACTTCGTTATTATACCAGCCGTGTATCCCTTAAGTATTGCTATTTTGGCTCAACAGAAGAACTTGTGTACTGTGCAAATATTTTATGATAAATTCAACATTTATAATTCTTTATGTTTATATACGATATAATTTGAGTGAATACAAGTAGATTATGAGCCTGAGAGTGATACAGGTTACTATAACAATATATGTAAAAGTATAAAAAAATAGCAAACTAAAGATAAAAACTGCCAGTGTTAATATTAAAAATAAATATTTGCGTAAAAGCTGGGAGACTTTCCTAATAATTAAATACTATAACGTCGTATGTATATTATAATAGACTAGCATTGCCCGCGGCTCCGCTTGCGTTCAGATGACCAAAAACCAATTTCTTAGGTTTTACATTTAACTATATTCTTACATTGTAGTTTTTGTATTTTGTCTCAAAAATGAGATATTTTCCCGCTGTAAAAAGTATCCTATATGTTGACTCGGATAACCAGTTATGACCATACCAAATTTCGTCAAAATCCCTCCAGTGGTTTTTCTCTGATGCGGTAACAGACAGACAGACAGACAGACAGACAGACAAAAATTCTAAAAACTATAGATTCGGCCTATGTATCGATAATAATGTCTATTTCAATAAGATTTTCCAAAAAATATTCAATTTACAGATTCGGCTTAGTTACAATTTTATTATATGTATAGATGTATAGATATATACGTCCATACATATATAAGCTCAATACAGTTTTGCAATTGACAACTTCATGTATTCGAAAGTCATATTCATGGTCAGAACTGACAGTGCATGTTAAGTTTAACGACATGGCTCGAACGTTGTATGTAAATCTACCTTCAATTCCTTAATTAAATTGAACAATTAGGCGAATTAAAGATTTTTGTACTGAAAAACAAGCAGTTATTTAACTTTTATTGATACACTATTTAGGTATCGTATACGACTTATTATAAAATTAGGCAAAAGATGTTTTTGGATTTATTTATTTCAAAAAAAATATTGATCTTGTTTATATTCCCTCCACGACCGCGGACACGACGACGTTACAGTTAACAATATATTTCTTAGAAATTTAATTAATTTCTTAGAAATTTACCTGGAGGTGTTAGCACTTTGGAAACTTTGATATTTGTAAGTTGCATAATACGTCAATAGCAGAAGCATTTTTAGATTTTGGGTAAGTGACAGATCCTTTAACAATAATACTATGTAGTATCTATTTTAAGGTACGTTTCAGGAAAACCTGATAACTCTATTTTCTAGTTTAGTATCAACTAATTAAAAGACACTTTCGACTCAAGTTAACATATGAATTTAACCGTCTAAAAATTTTAAACCTACGAGTATCATCTCAGTACGTTTTAGCTTGTTCTTTTGTATAGGTAATGTCCCATGACAAATTTTATGAGTGATGCAGTTGCTATTAAGTTCTTATTTACCTAGTTTTTTATTAAAACATTTTTATGAAAGACAGTAGTATTAAAGCAGTCAATCAAATTGATTTAGAATTGAATATATTTAACGTGATATATATGATATACCTCCATTAAGATGGCTGTTTTTGTAAAATATTCAGCGAAGGAACTTATTGCACTTAACATATTAAACTAAGCAATGTTTATTGCTTAGTTTAATATGTTATATATATACATATAAAACGAAATAAAAAATATATATTTTAGCAGAAGTTAAAATTCAAAAGATAGCGTGGTTAAACTCAAGTGCATTTTTTACACTTGTTTCGTCATCTTTTTACTTTGTAACAAACACTTTTAGAACTACCAACTCAAATCCTGTATTATAAAGTTGTGTAAATTACATGTATACATATGTATATAATTTTACGCTATATCTCTTGCGAATACACCATTCGGAGAGTTGCAATTGCTATAATCTCTCCATACCCTTGTCGCTTCTCTAATGTACATTTCACGTTTTTTATTTTACTAAAAATGTTTGAAATTAGGTCTTTAGATTTCAATAAAAAAAAAAACCAATATTTTTTAATTTCACAACTGTTCAAAGTATTCATTTCTTATAATAGCTATATTTTAGATGCATAATATAGAGTCTATGTAAATTTTATATGTATTGTTATCTGCGATTTCTAAGCCTGTAGCTTATTATGTAAATATAAGTATTTTCATTTAATTTTTAAAGAACCATAAATCATTGTTAGATAGTTATGGTTTTGTTTTTCATAGATATTATTGTCAGACTAGCGAATAACCTTGGCTGCGCTCGGGAACGTCCCTAGGTAGGTTTTATGTAGATAAAAAAATATATTGTGGACGTATCTTTGGAGATAGATACATACTATTGCTATTATTTTATATACCTACTTTTTTGAAGGTTTTTAACACCTACAGTTTTCTAGAACGTCGTTTTGATGTATCTTTAAAGGTTTAGTTAGTATTAGCGATGTACTAATAGGAAAAGAATTTTTTTGACAGAACACCGTCTAGACTCAGCCAGTTTGTGCAAAATATATTCATGAACCTTCCTCGTTTAGTGCTCTTTCTATTAGTGAAAACGTATGAAAATCCGTTGCTTGGTTAGTATGGGGTCTCTCTTGTGACCATGATTTCTGTAAAGCATTCGAAACGTCGGAAACCAAAAATCAAAACAAATCCGCGAAAAAATCCGAAAAGATAGTTTTATTTAAAATGTCAAATATTCGCGTTATTCTAAGAAAGTAATACATACATTAAATACATGGCAGATTCATGAATAAAATTACTTTCATTGGTAAAATTTCCATGACATTCCCATTAGGTTTTATAATGAGTAATTCTAACAACAAAAGACAGGCTTCAGAGATGTTTTAATCAATTTGAAATTATTGGTTATTGCAATATGAGTTCGTTCATGTTGCAAAACAGTGAATTGACTGGAGTTTTTTATAGCAAGTATTAGTTTTCTTATAACATATCTGAGGATAGTGAGCCTCTAAGGCATATTCTATGTTTGATGAAAAAATGTACATTAGAATTGAGAAGTCAGTGTAGGGGGGAGGGAGATCCTTTTAAAATATTCTTAAGAGGAAATCAGGTAATACTCATAAAAGCCAAAAAAATTCTTGTTATTGTTCTGTTGGGCTTATTTTATCTTAAAAAAACCAACTACTCGTACATTAATTTAAAAGAATCATATACTAAAATTATCTTTCAATTATTTAGATCGATGAGATAAACTCAGAAATACAATTTGGGCTTTCCACTACGCAGTTCTAATGCGTTCTGAATGGAAATAAGTAGTTATGACATGACACAGTACAAATTGAGCCACTTTAAGTCACTTATTTATATGTATGTATATGGATGTCGCCAATTTTAATTTAAGCAGCGTTATGGTACCTTGTTTGTCATCATAAGACATATAAATTACATTCATGTCTAAGCTTCATTAACTCATCCTGTTTACATGCAATTTTTATTATTTTTTTATATTATTTTTTTATTGGGTCTACCAGCGATTTTATATAATTAATATTTACTATTTACAATTTACCTACATTACATGCACAGGATATGTAAAATCATTTAAAGGTAAACACTACATGCTAATTTCGCTTAATATTAATTAATAAATCTAAAAGTGAATTAAAAACAGAAATCAACCAAAACTAGAGACAAATAAAAAATAATACAAAAGTAAATCTGTAAAAGTCATGAGCGAATTAGCCATAATTCATTCATGGTAAAATTTTTACATTTTACTCCACAATTAACAAAGATTTTGAATATTATCGTCTTTAAATACTTTTGTCACAAAACGAATAGTGCAGTTTTTGCTGTTAACAAAATCGGTATAGTTTTGGATAAATGCTTTTATTAATCTCTATGTAAATTTTGTAGGAATATATTTATATTAATAGAGGACCCATATACTCGTATACAGTTAACTTTTTCATAAAATCAAAGCAATTAACAAAATAAATATAATTACGTAGAAAAACGATCATGGTGCTTAATATTTCTGAATTTAATGCTTAATTTTAATCATTTTTTGCAAATTTTTAATATATTATTATTAAGACCCTAACTAAATCCCGCATTCTGTTAGTGATCTATGGTTTTCTTTTAGAATTTAGTGAATGTAGAATGCTTTCAATTTCGATATTGACGATTGTTACTTATGTATAATTTTAATTATTTAAAATAATTTAAACTTATATATAGTATATATATTTTAAATATGAAGTTAATATTACACATACGAAAATAAATAAATTAAGTAATTAATTAATATTAAACATATAGAAGTATAACTCGTTACGACAAAATCCTATACGATAATATATTGATTGATCAATGTTTTTTGCATTTCTCGTCTATGACAAGTGGTTCCTTTTTATTCAATTGTGATTGATTGCAGGCGCAGTTGGAGTTGTTAGGCAGATGTTGCGCGCGCGCCGAAATTGTAGAGAGGAGCGCGCGCGGCCTGCACGCGACGCGGCCACCACCCGGCGCGCCCTCTAGACACCACATTGTACCATTATACGGTATGTTATTTTATCTATACATATAATAAAATTGTAACTAAGCCGAATCTGCACATTAAATATTTTTTGGAAAATCTTATTGAAATAAACATTATTATCGATACTGAGGTCGAATCTTTAGTTTTTAGAATTTTTGTCTGTCTGATTTTGATGAAATTTGGTATGATGATAGCCGGTTATCCGGGTCAACATATAGGATACTTTTTACTGCGGGAAATTATCTTATTTCTGAGAAAAAATACAAAACTGCAATGTAAGAGTATACTAATATGTAAAATCTAAAAATTTGGTTTTTGGTCATCTGAACGTGGGCGTAGCCGCGGGCAATGCTAGTTGTATATAAAATATCGCACATTTATAAGTGAGGAGTGTATTTATAAACTAGATTTATACATAGATGACATAAGGGAGTATTTACGTTTAAAACAAATGAATATGTATGATTTACTGATATAGGTCAGGTTGAATCCACCAAGTATAATGTTATTCATAGTTAACATATTTTGTAATTGTATAATTCCATATTTATTTTTGTACGCCAATTAATATAGCTTCGGGTGCATTTATTTACCGCAATTAATTTATATGAATAAATTTTCTTCTGATTCAACATAAACGATATATTTACCTGAATTTACTATTAAATGGCATGTGTGTGAATATTTTATCGCTAAAGTACAATAGTAAGACAGTAGATATCTTTGCATTCAGTATAATTTTAAATTTGCTCGATGTGATTACTTAATAGTAAAAGTATTATTAAAAATTGTTTATTAGCTTGCTCTGTCATGATTTATAAATAAAAGATTTTATTTCCGTCTTTAGTAACACAGGAATTTATAATCTTTCGATGAAGCCCTTTATTGGTTTATACAATTGACTGTAGAATTACACTCGGATCTGTGTCATCGGCTTGCCAGCGTTACTATTTATAGTGGCATAATTTTATTCTTTTGGCCTGTCGTCTAAATTTATGTACTTCCTCAGGCTCTATTCAAATGAGATTGGTGAATTTAAAGAACCTTTTTGTCATACTTACTTATCTAAATTGTATAATATTTTCTTACTAAGCAATTGATAATCTATTAAGCAACCGATAAAATGCTAATTTTTACTATATTTTCATGACGCTTATTTTATTGCATGAAACAGGAAAGTGTAAAATTGATTTTTATATTTCCACTAGCATTGCTCGCGGCTCCGCCCGCGTCCAGGTGACCAGAAAACAAATTCTTAAGTTTCACATATTAGTATACTCTTACATTGCAGTTTTTGTATTTTTTCTCAGAAATGCGACATTTTTTCGCGGTAAAAAGTATCCTATATGTTGACCCGGATAACCAGCTATCACCATACAAAATTTCATCAAAATCCCTCCAGTGGTTTTTCTGTGATGCGGTAACAGACAGACAGATTGACAGACAGACAAAAATTCTAAAAACTATAGATTCGGCCTCTGTATCGATAATAATGTTTATTTCAATAAAATTTTCCAAAAAATATTTAATGTACAGATTCGGCTTAGTTACAATTTTATTATATGTATAGATTATTCGATAAAATGTAACGTTGTGAAAATTTACAAAAGGTACATTTTAAGTTAATAATTTAATTTAGTTAATCAGTATAAATATTTTTAGTTAATTATGTTAATAAATGGTTATCCGGATTAAAGGTAACAATTTAGGTCCATTTTAAATATATGAGTAAGTGAGTGACTATCAAGAAAAGAAGAGATGACGGGATATTATCTCTTTCCCACGGTAACACATTATAATACAACCCAAAAAAAATATTTATGATCAGAATTATTTGAAACTTGGTATGAATGCTCCTCGATTCAATTAAATAAATATGTGTTTTAGCATTTTTCGAAATTCATCCTATATGAAAGTAAGTTTGTATGAAACCTATCTTCCTAAAGATTTTTTGTAGTTTTCTCTGCTAGTACTACTATAGTTAAATATCTCTGCTATATCTATTTACATTTACGCCTATATATGTACATTAATATTAAATGTGTTATGTTGTTTTAGGTCGGACATGAAAAATCTCGCTTATTTGCTGGCTGTCCCTATCAGCGAGTACGTGGTGACTTTCATCTCTCTAGTAGCCGCGGCCACACTGCTCTCGTGGACGACAGGTTGGTTATTACATTAGATTATTATTTCAATTTTTTTCAATTGGCCTAGTTTTTCGTTTGTGTGGCTACAGATTTTGGGGACCTGGGTTTAAGTGGGTCGGCCAGTGTTGGGTCAAAAGAGAACTTTTCTGTTAAATAATCTCAGTAACAGGCTAAAGCTTAGAATTAGCTGGAGTAAAAGCAAAATACTTTAAAAAGAAAACATAAGGATAGTGATCCTTCGTTTCTAGTGGTAAACATTCTAGTCACAGATAAGCCGTTGCAGCCGAAATTCAAACAGGTATATAAAATTTTTTAGTATAAAGCCAATACTTACATATAATTATAATATAACTAGCATTGCCCGCGGCTCCGCCCGCGTTCAGATGACCAAAAACTAAATTCTTAGGTGTTACATATTAGTATACTCTTACATTGCAGTTTTTGTATTTTTCCTCAGAAATAAGATATTTTCCCGCGGTAAAAAGTATCCTAGGATCGCGCGCTACATCGCCCGGTTTATATAGCTTGAGCAGGCGGTCGAGCGATGCGGGGCAGAGGGGATGGACTCGCCGTAGGCATCTCAATGCTCGCCAAGCATTAAAAATGTTTCGCTACTAATTACTTCTAACAACGATATCTCAAAAACTATTCATCTGATTGATTTAGTGTAAAGAGCAATTTTAATCTGCATTAAATGACTAAGCTAACTAAAATATTCATTTGGATAAGGATTAATACCGAACTAAAGAAAATAACTTTGAAAATAACGTAATGTTTTTAATTAAAAATGTTAACATAAAAGTGGTTATTGTAAGTCAACCGTAAGAGATAGAGATATGCTATCGCGGACTTTTTTGTAGCATTTTTATAGATTTTGAATTCTCTAGTACATTACTTAACTGTATCTTTGCTAGTTTACGCGGCGTTCGCGTGGAAAGTTCCCATTTGGCGAGATTTTTTGCGACCTCTTCAACATTTGTCGCCGTATTTCAGCTAATTTACATAAAAGCATAATAAATTATATACCTAAACCTTCCTCAAGAATTACTCTTTCTATTGTTGAAAACCGTATAAAAATCCGTTCAGTAGTTTTCGAGTTTATCGCGTTCAGACAGACAGGAGGACAGACAGGAGGACAGACAGGAGGACAGAAAGACGCGGCCGGGGGACTTATTTTTATAATAAGTATAGATAAATATTTATATGTACACTATATTAATATTTGAGAACGATATTTATAACAAAGAAATATATAAAAAGCAGTCATGAGGACTGCCGACAGAAGTGAAAGCGTAAAACTATAAACAAACATTTGTTATTTGTGATATTCAAATTAATTGTTTGATCTTAAATTAAAATTTGAAAATTAAAACTGCTTACATTTATCTGGCTTTGACATCTAGCGGCACTCTGAGTGTTAGCGTTAACACGTCACGTAACCATGTCGATGACGACTTTCACGAATTTACTCCCCATCCAAACCTGCCTATAGAAGTTTTCAATTCAAAAAATATTTTATGTAATGATATATTACGTGGGTGCAGAGGGGCGCTCCGCCCGTAGGTGGTCGGCGGGAGAACGCGGGCGCAGGGCGTACTGCCGCACGCGCTTTCCCTACCACACACACCCGCCCATTCACTGTTAGCAGGTATTTTTCATTTTATAATCAACATTCAATAAGCCTAGATAAGCCCTGAAATATTGCCAGAACTTATTCAAATCCAATACTTATTGATGCAACATCTCAAAACCTCGAAGCCTCACTATAGACCTATTATTTAGTTGCGTTCATTAAACTTAATACTAAATTAATATTTCATTAAAGTTGTTTAACTGTGTATATTTGTGAACTATTTAAGTTATTTCAGGCTCTTAAAATCCACAATTTAATACTACATTGATGCTATTTCTATGTGAATGATTGTATTTTGTATTGTATTTCCAGTAGGCAGTTTACTCGGGGGGAGTTCGATAGACAATGTCCGAGGACTTGGACTCGATCAGCGAGGAAGAACGTAGCTTGTTCCGACCCTTCACCCGAGAGTCATTGGCCGCTATCGAGGCCCGCATAGCTGAGGAGCATGCCAAGCAAAAGGAACTCGAGAAAAAACGAGCGGAAGGCGAGGTAAGTTCTTACTCTATACTCATCCCACGCGGTGTGCTATTTGTCACACGAGTGTCTTGTGCTGACCATTGAAACCACTGAAATAACGACGATAACTAAATAGGCTAACAGGAAGAAAAACAAACGAAAACTCATAGGTTTATACTGACATATGAATTGAGCAAACAGAAAAAATATTTATACATACATTATAAACAAGTATTAACAAACATTAAACATGGTAGGAAAGATCATTATATGAAATGATAGCCCTGACGAATATTTTTATTTGGACCATTCCAGACCGATTTGGGGCGGACGAAAAAGAAAAAAGAAGTAAGATTGCTTGCTTGCCCCTTTTACCTCTTTTAAGGCTCGTTTTTAGAAAAGTTATATTTAAGCAAGTTATCGCTGATTCGAAATTCATATTATTGTTAATGTCGCTAATTGCGACAACATTGGCGTGACAGTAGTCAAAGTGCGATAACTTGCATTGCATTCTAATTTATGCATATTGATCGCATTTAAACGCATCGCTTTGTCAACGAAGTCGTAAATATCAAGACTCTCCAAAGCTTAGCTGTTTGAATCATTTAGCCAATTCTTAAGAATAATATAATTGTAGTTATCAAAAAAGAAAGCTTATCATATTTATTTGCATTTCAAGAATAAAAAGATATTTTCAATCGAATTGGTAAACAAGAAAATATCTAAATACAGATTATGCAATGTCCCTTTCATTAAAGTTCAAGATAATCCTAATAACTGTCACTAGCAACCTCTTTTAGCAAAAGAACATAGAAATATATAGAAATCCTAACATCGTAAGAAATGGGCCACGTAAATGTATAAACCTTAATATAATGAACATGTCACTTATTCCAAAATACAAACCTTTATATCATAAATACAACAGTAACCCAACTGCCAATTGTGTAATATGTCCTAAAGATATTAGAGGTAAAGAACACACGCACAGAACATAAAATCATCATGCATCGCACACGATTGGCTCATGTTCGCAAAATCATCGGCTGCTGTCATTTAGGTCTAGCATGGTGTTATCACCTAGCTAGTTTAGTGCAAATAAATGAACGACCCCCTATTTTGATACCTGTAATATATTCCACTCTGTATGACAACAAAAAAAATTAAAAATGTTATTGTTGTAATTTTGTTTATATGTATTGTTCGTGTATTATATTTATGTTTTTCTTGTATTTATTTTCCTAATAATAATTTAGAAAGTTACGGACGTAACTATTCAAAATTGATTTCAAAACTGGCTAGAAAACTATATTTAAAATAAAAATATTAAAAACAGAGATTATCTTTTTTGATCTGATATAATTAAACATTTACTGTTATAATTACTATAATTCAATTAATAGAATTATCTAATATCGATTAATATAGATTAATCTAATATCGATAGAAGATAGGGTAACATAATAGAGGGCAACGTTCTGCAATCGCTTCTAGTTTTGCCAAAATTGCATCATGGCCACACCGACAGCAGCAGCACTAAAAGCCAAAAGCTTCGAACGCGCTCACGAAACATGCTCCAACACCGTAATAATACTACATAGTTGCCTAAGTAGCAGTCTTGTTCTCTAACGAAGATAAATATTACCTTTAACAAAAAACAATCGAAACTATGTACTTTAGAGAATAAGCCTGTCCAATCTATTATCGTATTAATACACAATGCCTTGATTGAGTAGAATAATATGATTATCAATACAATGCAGTCATAATTATGTAAAGTATTTTAACTAAACAAAAAATATATTGGCTAGCGCTAATTGTAACAAAAAATAGCGTAGTAACGAATAGAGCAATATTTTTTTGTAAATATCGAAAAAGCACCATATAGAGCATAAGTATAACATTCTGATGAATATTCTACTAACATTGGTCAGTTATCATTCAACAATAATAGAAAATGTATTTATAAAGCTCGTAAAATAATAGTATTGCGTATAATATAGGTGCGTTACGACGACGAGGACGAAGATGAGGGTCCTCAACCGGACGCGACCCTGGAGCAGGGTCTACCGCTGCCCGTGCGAATGCAGGGCACCTTTCCTCTCGAGCTCGCCTCCACACCCCTCGAGGACATCGATCCTTTCTATCATAATCAAACAGTGAGTTTATCATCTACACTAATATTATAAAGAGGAAGATTTGTATTTTTGTATATTTGTTACGAATAACGTCGAAAAATACTGGACCGATTTACTTAGATGAAATTTGGTAAGAAGATAGTTTGAGACCTTGGGAAGGACATACGATATTCTGGATTTTTATTCCGGAAATCATCCCTTAAAGGAGTGAAAATGGGGATGAAAGTTTGTAGAAGAAATCAACCTAGGGACGAACCCGAGCGAAGCGAGGGTGAGTTGCTAGTATTTATTAAAATTGGAATTAGCCTACTATTGTAATTGCGATAGTTTGTATGTGTGTCTGTTACTCCTTCTCGCTGAAACGGTTGGACGGATTTGGGTGAAATTTAGTACACATGTAAACTATGACTTTGAGTAATAGAAGAGCTTACTATTTTTAGGTACCTAGCAAGTTGCTAATAACAATATAAAAAAATTAAAAATATAATAAATACAAGTTTTTATACCCTGCAATAATATTAATAATTATTTATCAATTGTTTCAGACATTCGTAGTCATAAGCAAGGGTAAAGATATCTTCAGATTTTCGGCGACAAATGCTTTGTGGATATTGGATCCGTTCAATCCCATACGAAGAGTGGCAATATACATATTAGTGCATCCTTTGTTCTCTCTGTTCATTATTACTACAATCCTTGTGAACTGTATACTTATGATAATGCCTACCACACCGACGGTCGAAAGTACTGAGTAAGTATTATTTTCAGATATTATAACTTGTTTCGTTTCTAAACGAATTACATAATATATAAAATTATAAATTTATATACCATCTAATCATTAGTAGAATGCACGCTAGTTTCAAAATTTTTAGTGTTCAGATAGATTTCGAATTGTCTAAACTCTTAAGATTTAGATAATCGGAAGTAAATTTTATACCTATATCTAGATTATTAAACTGCCTAGTTATTAAAATTATCGACATTAAAGTTTACGTCTGAAATGTATTACAGATATGCCCTAAAAATAGAATTAGTGTGTATTAAATGTGTTTTTTCATAGTTAGGCAAACTGTATACTATATCCATATAAGAAACTAGTTGCCTTGCCGCTATTAAACTCTAATTTTCAAATCAGTTATGTTGAAAATAGAGTATGATTAATATAAAAAAAACAAATGATAATAACTTCATGTATAATAATCTTTCATTGAGGTCTTCGGTATGTTCTGAGAGAACCGTCTTGAAAGAGTGCTATCAGTGACCGTAGACAAAAACACATCATTACCTCGACACAGTGATGCAGCGTTCCTTTATCGATTAGAAATTCATCTCTTTTTGCAATTTTCTATTACAACACTACTTATTATCCATAAAAATCTATATACATAGGTATGTATCTCAATTTCATTTAGTTCATAGGTGTATTTAGTCATTGTATTGTTACTGCTACCTCAACTACCTACTACCCTTCATGAGTCAAAGTTAGTGTTTTATTTGATTTTGAAGAATAGAATTGTTTTATTATGACGATATGTCTACTTTTTGAGCGGCGTTCCACAATGGAGGTGAATTTTTACAGAGTTATCTTTACCGGCATCTACACCTTTGAATCGGCGGTGAAAGTAATGGCCAGGGGTTTCATACTACAGCCATTCACATACCTTAGAGATGCATGGAATTGGCTTGACTTCGTAGTTATAGCTTTAGCGTGAGTAGTAGACTATTTTTATTATATTTACGTAGCAAAATGTTACAACCGTTCAATTGTAGATTTTCGTTCTTATCTAATTAAATATATATTATATAGTACATAGAGGAAATAAAAATTAGATATTTTTTATGTTGTTATGAATAAATATTGTATATTGATGAATAATGGGAAGCAAAATGGTGTAAGGAGAAATCAGCCTATAAGAGTACTTTTGATCGGAGGTCGAGCAATATTAATTAGATAAATAATAGTATTGTGTAGTTAGATATTATTAATCTAGATGTTGTGGTTGTGGGTGTGTGTTGCAGTTATGTGACGATGGGCATAGATCTCGGCAACTTGGCCGCTCTCAGAACCTTCAGAGTTCTCCGAGCTTTGAAGACTGTGGCCATCGTACCGGGTAAATTTATTTGTATAATAAGTTATATACTTAGCACAGCTTTTATTATATAATGAGTAACATAATTAATAGAATTATATCATAGGCAGTAACAAACAGCTTTTTAACGTAGAGAAATAGGTTAAACATTTTAGTAGCAAAAAGAATGGTATAAGAGAAATGAAAAAAACGAAAGTTCGTAAGTATCGGTTTGGTTTAGCTATAAACATTACAAAATTTTTATACAGCACTGAGTGATATCTTATTATGATTAGCTGTTTTAGTAGTGTACATTTTTAGTTTGACGATATAAATGCGACCCGCAGGCTTGAAGACTATTGTGGGTGCCGTGATAGAGTCAGTGAAAAATCTTCGAGATGTGATCATTTTGACGATGTTTTCACTGTCTGTGTTCGCACTGATGGGCCTGCAGATCTACATGGGGGTACTCACTCAGAAATGCATTAAAGTGTTTCCTGAGGATGGCAGCTGGGGTAACCTTACTGATGAGAACTGGGAAAGATTTTGTCAAAATGAAAGTAAGGTTTATTTTTTAATACATATTGAATATATAAAATAGATGACTAGGATAAGTTACTATGGTTGTTATATTTCTAGCAAACTGGTACGGTGAAGATGGAGACTATCCTTTATGCGGGAATTCGTCAGGCGCTGGGTAATTAATTATTTCATTTCTATAATAAACAAGTACAAAATAAAAATTGAATAAAAATATTTATTAATCTATTTTAGCCAATGTGAACCCGGTTACATATGTCTACAAGGTTACGGCCCAAATCCTAACTACGGCTACACGAGTTTTGACACCTTCGGTTGGGCTTTTCTCTCAGCTTTTCGACTTATGACTCAGGACTATTGGGAAAATCTGTATCAATTGGTAAGTTTATATAAACATTTATGCTTGTTCAACATTTTAAAATGTTACTTTGAAATCTATTTTATTCTTTTAGGTACTAAGATCAGCTGGTTCATGGCATGTCTTATTCTTCGTTGTGATCATCTTCTTGGGCTCTTTCTATCTAGTCAACTTGATTTTGGCCATTGTCGCCATGTCCTATGACGAGTTACAAAAGAAAGCCGAAGAAGAGGAACAAGCTGAAGAAGAAGCTCTAAGGGTAAAAAAATATGTCATAAATTGCCTAATGCTCTTGCTTTAAATGCATCAGGATCCATGTTTTCATACGTTATAGCATTTCATGTGTTCAAGCAAAAACACATGTCTCATATAGTCCAGTGTTAATAATCATTTTTGATATTCAGCAACTTATTATTATAATAGTTTGACAACATCCGGGGGGATGTTTTAAAGTTTCGAAGTTGAACTCTCAAGTCGTTAACCCCTCTAAAAAAATATTAAGCCCGTTACAGCTAATCATACAACTTAATCGGCAACTCTCATATCTATCACAATGCGGATGCAGGAAGCAGAACAAAAAGCAGCAGCGAGAGCAGACAAGCAGGAAGCTAGGGAGGCACACGCACGAGAACAGGCAGCGGCGGCAGAGGCGGCCGCGTACGCGGAAGCGCACCCCGCCAAGTCACCGAGCGACTCCTCGTGCCAGAGCTACGAACTCTTCGTGAACCAGGAGCGCGGCAACCAGGACGACAATACCCGCGAGCGCATGTCTCTCCGTAGCGACCCCTTCCAGGACTCGGTGAGCACTCAGCCCACGCACAAGCCCGAATCGCACCACGAACCAGCGCGTCGACGGAAGGTCAGCATGGTGAGTATATGCGCCCCTCACGCCTTACAGTCGCTGCCAATGGTTTAAATACCTTATAAGATTTTAGTATACATACATATGTTTAATATATGTAAACGTTAAAATATAATGTATAACATTAAAATTTGAACTATTATTTGATGCTAATTGCTCGGTAATATTATTTAAAGTTATTTAATTGTGATTAATCAGTGATAACAACAGCTTTTACTAAAACAATTGAAAGTGAATCAAATCATTATTTTTCAGACCACAGATTTTAAATATATTTCCGACATTAAATAAGATAAATATAATTCCTTTTTTAAACTAATATATTTACTAATATAAATTTAAACTATATTATTGTTTATAACAGTTAAATGATAGCAATAAAGGAACTATTGGCAGCGGAGCACTTTCTTTTCAACTTGATTTATAAAGAATTCACGCTGCTTATACACAACAGTAAAACCTTTTAACTATAAAATCACGTGTTTTACGCATTCATTCATTTCCATTTTTTACACTTGATGCCACATAAATAATATAATATTCAAGTTGAAAAGAACGATCGAGAATATTGAAAATATTAATATTGATGTAAGCTTTTAACATTATACTTCTTTTGTGAAAACTTAATTTTAGTTCAAGTATTTAGATCTTTAGTGAAATTATGAATGTTTACAATATTTCGTAGATATCCTGTCTGTCTTGCTCTGTTTAAGCCAATTATTCTTATTATATCTTGTTTATTATTATATTACTTTAAGAAAATTTTGTTAAAATGTAAATAAGATCTAAATATTGAATGATTAAGTTTTATTTAAATTTCTTTTCAATCATAAATTTGCATTTATTTTCAACATGATTCTGTCTGTTTATTTGACTATTGGTTTCGAGGCATGCTATTAGTTGAACCTACCATCTCTATTTTCATTTTCATTTGTAAAATATCGTTTCAAATTTTATAATATAAACTAATCTTTCTAGTTGCATCATTGCTAAAAATCTGCTCTGGCTGAATTAGCAAATATTAGGACCTTCACCATTTTTTTCACTGTATCATTTAGTATTTGATTTTAGTTAAAGTCAGCGTTAAAGCAATAAATACAAATATACAACGCAGGGGTTTAAAATTATAATAATTTGAGCATGACTTAGAAGAATTCTTGCTGTTAGCATAGCTTCTAGAGATTGAATCTAGTGCACAGTAGTTATTAAATTATGTTTTAGAACACCTGGATCTCCAATATTATTTTTTCGGGTAAAAAAAATATCTTCGTATAACACAAATGCTAGGGATTTTACATTTTATATGCGTGAGAATAAATACTATTGGAGAAAAAGAGTCTATTGTCATGTTAGATTGTTTCTTTCGTAATGTGAATGTACGAACGGGCCGAGCTGAGACTGAACATATCGTCGAAGGAGAGGTAGGTTCGGTCAATAGTAATATAAAACTTTTATTAATTATTAAGAAAAATATATTGAATAGATCAGTAATTCCTCAATTTTGATGAGTGATATACGGAGGCGCAATCTGGACCAAAAAGAACAGTCCTCATGACTATAGATGTAGACATATTAAAATATAGTTATGGTAGGATTTAGAAATATGCAAAAGTGCATGAAATTTAACCCCACATTACTTCATGTGTTTATAAACAAAGTTACTTGACTAACCGTTGCTTTTACTTCATTGCCATTGCTTGTTTTCAGTTTCTTCTATGTATTGTATGTACTTGCAATAAGAGAATTGTAGTATTTGATGTCATAATAAATTTTTATACATAAATATTCATAACTACACAATCTTATTGTAAAATGATTTCATTATTATTTGTTTCATATTTCTGTTTAGTTAGATTTACTTAGTAGTTTCTTTGAATCATTTTAGTCATTCATGTTTTCTTGTTTCGTGTTACGTATCTGCATCTCCCTTTTCCGAGTTGTTTTTGATTCCTTTATCCTTATCGGATATCTTATTATATATAAATAGTTACATTCTCGAGGATAATTACAAATTCACTTTTTCTGTGTATTAAAGGTTCCCCATCCTGAACGCATAAATAAATACGGACAGTTATCATATGGGCCACTGCGCGAAGGCTCACAGGTTTGTCCTTGTAGCCACATTGGTGTTTGTGTTCCCCTTCCATTCCTTTACAATTTGAAATATATTTTTCTTTCACTTCCTCTTCTAAACTATTTAATTCTAATGTTAACTGTATTTTTATTTAAGTCATATTGCAGCAATCATGATGTCATAAAATCATCGAATGTAATTTGCAAATATTATTTGAGTTTAAAATCATAAAGTGACTCTATCATGCATTGATGCAATTGGTTCGTCAGCACTAATTTGTACCTGATTTCCATTATATTTCCTTCTTCTTAGTCGTTTTCTTGACTCAACGTTTAATTTACCTACTAATTGTTTATCGGCACATGAAAGTAAAAATTAAGTCATCATAATGTAAAGATTTGGAAGTCATATTCGTACTCGTACAATAATATAAGAAAGCTTGAATTACCAGAGCCTCTGCGAAACGTCTTCCGATCAGTATTAGTTCATTTGCATTTATCATACTCGATCTGAATTGAGGAACGTTATTTGAGACAATGACAAACTTTAGTATTTCTCGAATCCAATTAAAGTAGTTTACATAATGTTGAAAAATAAAAAGTATGTTATTTAACTTTGTCTTATTTACTGTAGCGTAATAAATAGAGCTATTTTAAGATAAAGAATCGCTTTAGGCTTCACTGTCGCTACCTGGATCTCCGTTTAATTTACGTCGAGGATCTCGAGGCTCTCATCAAATGGCACTCAGACCAAATGGGAGGAACCGGTATCCACCAGGAGCTGATAGGAAGCCACTAGTTCTCTCTACGTACTTGGATGCTCAAGAACATTTACCATACGCTGATGACTCCAACGCAGTTACCCCAATGTCGGAAGAAAATGGTGCTATCATCATACCTGTGTATTATGCGAATTTAGGTAAAATATTTTTTTCTATTGGCATTAATTTATTAATCAAAACATTGTGCTGAGCAAGTAATTTTTGGCTAACCCCAAAAAGGAGTCATTATTTGAATATATGTTTTTTTTGTTACGCGATAACTCTGTCAATTGTGAACAAATATTAAAAATTCTGTTTTTAATTCATGGGTTGATCTATTATCATCGATCAATCGACATATATTTAAAGTAGTTTCAAGTTCGCGTACCTTTTAAGGTAAAAAGTAATTACTAAAATCTTAATATTATTGAAATTTTGCAGTTTTTGTATTCTTTTCTTTTAGGTTCGAGACATTCCTCTTATACGTCGCATCAATCACGGTTATCGTATACTTCTCATGGGGATTTGTTGGGCGGAAAGCCACAAACTAAGGAAGCGCGACTGAGAGGTCGATCGGCATCGAGAAACCACAGTGTGACGTCACAACCACACGCCTACCCACTGCCAAGACAAGATTCATCGCTCGCATCTAGGCCTCTAAGAGAATATGTAAGTAATTCCTTTCAATTTATATGTCATGGTAAATATAAAATTAGATAAATTATATCTACTTAATATGTAAACACCTTTTCTAAATAAAAAATAAAGTTTATATCGTACAAAGGTGTCGTTAAGGCAGGTAAAGATTTCCGGTAAGGGTGTCTCATGATTTTCCCATGTGTATAAATATGAAAATTTGTGAGTATGTTTGGATATTTGTTACTCTTTCACGCGAGAACGGTTGAACGGATCTGGATAATATTTAGCACAGACATAGATTATAGTTTAGAATAATACATAGCTACTTTTTATCCCGAAAAAGTATGCGGTTCCCGAGGGTAGATTTGTTTTTGTTTTAGTATAAGATAAATATGTAAAAATTCTTAAAAAATATCTCAGTAGCCGCCTGTTACCAAAAACCAAACAAAGTAATGAATAAGCATATACGTATATCATATACACAGATAACTTTAATCTATTTCAGGAAATAAGCACAACAGAATGCACAGACGAAGCTGGCAAAGTACTAAAACAGTCCAACGACAACCCCTTTATAGAGTCGTCGCAACAGCCTAATGTTGTAGATATGAGAGGTAAGTCGAAATTATTTTGTGTTTCTAAGATCCAGTTATAGCACTCTTAGATTCCTAGAACCATACCTTTTAGTCTCCCTTTAGATTTAAAATAAGGTTGATACGTTATTTTATGAAACGCACTTTTGCAATTATTATAATAAACACATTATACATCCATACTAATATAATATATGTGAAAGTGTGTTTGTTTGTTTGTCCTTCTTTCACGTCGTAACAGAGTGACGGATGGGCGTGAGTTTTTGTATGGAGATAGTTGGAGAGCTGGAGAGTGACATAGACTACTTTTTATCGCGGTAGATTATCTCATTCCCATGGGAAGAGACGTTATAATACAATCTCAAAACTTAGTATTAATCCTCTTCAATACAATTAAATAAATACAAACTTTCATCTTCTATTTTACGTCCATAAGGGGGTAAAATAGAGGACGAAAGTTTGTATGAACTCTGCCATTGTAGAGTTTTTTTTTGTAGTTATCGCGCGAGTGAAGCCGCCGATTCAATTAGTATTATTATAAAAAAAAATATTATAAAAAATAAAATACACAAATAAAATAATTTTAAAAAAACACTTCTGCGTTTTCAGATGTAATGGTGCTAAACGAAATTATAGAGCAAGCTGGAAGACAAAGTCGTGCAAGTGATCAAAACGGTAAGATTTTATGAAACTCTTTATGTAAATGTTTTAGTGTTTTGTGGAACTACTTCAAAATAATGCATATAGTTACGTGATTTCTGTAGAACTCCCCCTCAATGTGCCAATGTTTTTTTTTTGGATAATACCGCTTTACTCGTATGTTAACCAATACTTTATATGTAAAAGTCATATTAATATTATATTAACAACATGTAAAGTTTCATAATCACATATAATATAATTTTTTTTATGTTTTTATACATAAATATTAAATATACTCATTTACACCACACCACAAACGAAACACAAAGGTATTTGCTCATTATGCAAAAAGCATAATTGGCAAAGAGAACCATTTGTGGGTGTCATTTATTATAATAATATAAGGGTTTTATTGAGCACTCAAGTCACCATGTTGTTATCCTCTGAAGTCTGAAGAGCACGCACCAAAAACTAACAAACACGTTTGTAAATTGTAAACATTCACATGAAATAATATATACATATTTCTCTTAAAACAAAAAAATATACACAGATTATATTTAAAATGTAACGCTTGCGCTTTGCTTTATATAATATTTATTATATTTATCTATTAGCTGAATTTAAAATAATCTATACATATAATAAAATTCTAACTAAGCCGAATCTGCACGTTAAATATTTTTTGGAAAATCTTATTGAAATAGACCTTATTATCGATACAGAGGCCGAATCTATAGTTTTTAGAATTTTTGTCTGTCTGTCTGTCTGTTACCGCATCACAAGAAAACCACTGGACAGATTTTGATGAAATTTGGTATCATGATAGCTGGTTATCCGGGTCAACATATAGGATACTTTTTAACCTGGGGAAAATATCTCATTTCTGAGAAAAAATACAAAAACTGCATTGTAAGAGTATTAAGTATACTAATATGAGTAAAACCTAAGAATTTGGTTTTTGGTCATCTGAACGCGGGCGGAGCCGCGGGCAATGCTAGTAATTTATATATTCCAATTAAATATAACTTTTTAAGTATGAACTTAAAAATTCAGTTTCAGTTTTCAGTTTGTAAATACATTGCAAGCAACGCTGCTCTGAGCTTTATACACCGTACCTATTATAATTTTGATATAACGCACGATATTTAAAAAAAAAACAAGTGAACTTTAAAAATATTATTTATTTAACCATTTAGTGTTACACAAACCTCATTTTACTTTGCCTATTTATTTAATTAACGCTTAAATTCTTGTTAAATTAATGCACGTTACCTGTTTTTCTATATACATGATTAGTATCTCAACTTTACTTTTTTTTAGTAAAAAATAGTTACGAATTTCAAAGGTCATCTTACTTAGTCAGCCCTAGTCACTTTGCTGTTATCTACAATTCACGATACCTATTCATATTTTTTGATCTTTTGAATATAAAAATAGACTAGAGATTACAGTAATATCTAACAGCATCATCGCATTCATGTAGTTATATGCAGATGTAAGCTTTGATGCGAGTTTGAGATTAGCCACTAGACAAAGTAAAGGACCGCCGTCGACGTGGTTTATGGTGTGAGCACAGTACATTGCACATTAACAAGTGAGTTTGGTATATAAATATTATTCTTCTACATATATGATTAAATTTTTGCAAAAAAAATTGTATACTTCATTCAGATAAATGACAGCCAACAAAATTCAAAAAATATGAATATTGGTGTCCAAAAATGTAAAGAGCCCTTTTGATCATTAATGAAACTATATTCTTTTATACATGGGCTATTGGTTTAAGGAAAAAAATAATGAGCGAATACTAACAACCTTGTTTCTCTCTCTCCTCTACACAAAAACACACGCTATCCGGTAAATGGGACACAACAGTGTCAGTGTACTACTTCCCAACAGCGGAAGACGATGAGGACGGACCCACTTTCAAAGAGAGGCTCCTCGAGTGTTTCATGAAAGGAATCGACTTCTTTTGTGTATGGGATTGTTGCTGGCTTTGGCTGGAGTTCCAAAAGTACGTGGCTCTTCTAGTATTCGACCCATTCGTTGAACTCTTCATCACACTATGTATCGTAGTCAACACCTTGTTCATGGCACTGGACCACCACGATATGGACAAAGATATGGAAAAGGCACTCAAGAGTGGCAATTATGTAAGTCCTTTACATTAATTATATTATGAAATGCAATAAACTTTATTCAATTAGACTTATTACAAGTGTTTTTGAATTAGATAGAACATATTATATCATATTGTGATTATTGCGAGTGTTTATAATACCAATTTTTATTTTCAGTTCTTCACAGCTACCTTTGGCATAGAAGCAATGTTTAAATTAATAGCTATGAGCCCAAAATACTATTTTCAAGAAGGATGGAATGTTTTTGATTTTATCATCGTGGCCTTATCATTATTAGAATTGGGTTTGGAAGGTGTACAGGGTTTGTCAGTATTACGATCATTTCGTTTGGTAAGTAACATTTGATTTATTTTATTACATACATACTCGTACATACTATGTACCTACTGAATATTGTGTTAATCAAGAATATACTATTAAAATACTCACATTTTCTACACTATAATATTGCAAAAATGTATAAAAATACTTTATATTTGAATGTAAAACGCATTTTTTTTTTATCATGTTTTTAAAATATTTTATAATAAATAACATGATGAACAAAGTAAGTAAGTTTACGTTTTTGTAATTATCACGGTTTGGTCACATGCATCACACACCAGTACAATAACATATATGTATTTAAGTGTAATAAAATATTTTCAGCTGCGTGTATTTAAACTGGCTAAGTCTTGGCCGGCGCTAAACCTTATTATATCCATAATGGGTAGGACAGTGGGAGCTTTAGGGAACTTGACCTTTGTACTTTGCATCATTATATTCATATTTGCGGTGATGGGAATGCAGTTATTTGGGAAAAACTATACAGGTTCTCTTTAAAAACCCATTTAGCATCTCTAACGAATTTAGGCTTGATTATTAATTATTCAGCTTCACACTCCCCAGTATCTCACACAGGGCTTGATTGACCATTACTCTCATACGGGACCATTCGGTCTTCGCAGTGGCTTTATAACTCGGAATATGGCTCATCATGGTCATCATACCAATGGGCCTGAGATGAGACACGTTATAAAGCTATTCCACGCAGCTTGTGATTATAAGTTAAGCTTTGCATCAAGTAATATAGAACCAACATGCAGCTTCGCTTCCCGAGGGTATTTCGATGCATCAGGTCGACAACTGATGGGATCTATGTCAATAACATTAGGCCTAATAAAGAGAACTTCATGTGGTTGTAGTAAAAAAACTAAGCCACAATATATTAAGAATAGCCAATCGAAAAGCTCTCACAAAAAATACAATAGAATGATAGTTACAATAGAAAATAGAATAACATATATCCCACTCATACAGAAATAAATCAACGCACATTTTTGATAGGTTACTCAAGCACACATTTGCTAACTCTAGTTTAAGTGATCTAGAATTGCTCAAACAATTCCGAATATTGCCGATGTACGATATTGGGTATTTGGAAGAGCTTGAGCGGTTGCGGGTCTTCAGAAAGGTGCCGCAGTAGCATAGGTGAAGCGCCGGTGAACGAGCTTGTGTGACGCCTTGTTTCACAATTTGTACTTGCAGCTTCGAGTATTCAAATTGGCAAAGTCATGGCCGACACTTAATTTACTCATCTCTATAATGGGTAGGACGATGGGTGCCTTGGGCAACCTGACCTTCGTATTGTGCATCATTATTTTCATATTTGCCGTGATGGGTATGCAACTATTCGGGAAAAATTATGTGGGTAAGTCGAATTGGTGGGAGTCTTGCATGTTCGTTGGTGTATGTTTAACGTTAGTGACGCGAATGCCCGCTGAACTTGCCGATGAATCTACTTCGAATACAAAGTAGTGGTTTTTATAGAATCGTGGAGTAAAAATCAATCACGTCAATTAGAGTGCTAGATGTGTTCTTTTGGACTAGAATTACAAATCAGAACTAGATATCAGATCAATTAGAAAATAATAGGTACTATTTGTATCGAGGTAGATTCATTGATAATCAAGTTATTTGTTAAAGTGTGGATTGCGTCATAGAGTTGCGGTACATCTGTCTGGTGACATGTTCGACTCCACGCTTTAATTCGGGCTCCGGTCACGGTTAATATTACTATTGTGTTGATGTGCGTCACACTCTTGTGCTCATCTTGTTAGGAAATTGGCAAGAATCGGTTTGATCCTTTCAAGTGAGCTTTGATAATTTATTTTTAAGTGTAATTTACATATTTCCTATAATAAAAAGCCCCCAGCAAAGGCGCCTCACTTGTGAGACATTCATTGCCAGCTTTTCTGATATTTTCAACTTTTAGCAAATATCTATCTGCATCCAATCCCTTCAACTCAGTCAATGCCATCAAGCTAATACATATTCTCTGATTACACTTCCAATTATAAAATATATAAACTGCTAAGTAGATGTTATTAATTGCATGTGTTAGAAATTAATTTTGAGTAATGAAAAAGTATTACAAATTATATTTTATGCATGAACGTTATTCACGTTATTATAATAAAATAACTGAGATCTCGAGTTATCGTTGCTCAAACATAATATTTTATTCTATAATTATTATATCTTTATTTCTATATTATCAATAAATAATTTACACTGATTTCGTTAAAGAAAAGTCGAAGAATAACTATCAACGTATATATAGTACACACGAAATCTCTGTTTTAAGTTTTAAGACAATTTAATTATTTATTAAACGATGTATCTAAAATCTTCTTAAGCGTTTTGATACAATAAACGTTTATGAAATCTTTTGACCATTAAAGTTTACTCTTAGAACTATTTTTATAATATATTATATTTGCAATATAAAGTCGCAAATTATATTAAATTAATCATCGATTAAATCGCGATGTATTCATAGAAAACATGCATAAATATATTTGTATAATGTGTATCAAACTATACCACTTTATTTACATATTTATTCGCTTAATACTTTATGAACAAAAAAATTGTTGTTCTCTGAATGCTAACAATATGTTAATATCCTTTATTACGTATACAGACTATGTAGACCGCTTTCCGGACGGCGACCTGCCGCGATGGAACTTCACGGACTTTATGCACAGTTTCATGATTGTCTTCCGAGTACTTTGTGGAGAATGGATTGAGAGTATGTGGGACTGTATGCTTGTGGGCGACGTGTCCTGTATACCCTTCTTCTTGGCCACCGTTGTTATTGGTAACCTTGTGGTTAGTATCATATATTTTGATTTATATACATAATAGCAGAACCCACGGCTTCGCTCGCGCTAAAACTAGAAAAAATCTCTAAAAAGGTAGTTTCATACAAACTTTCATCCCCTATTTTACCCTCTTATTGGATAAATTTTGAAAAATGCTAAGACACGTATTTATTTAATTTTATTGAAAAGTATGTATACCAAGTTTCAAGCAATTCTGATAATAAATATTTTTTGGATTGTATTATAACATGTTTTTCTGTGGGAATTAAGTAATCTCCCGCGATAAAAATGTCGTGTGTCTATGTCACTCTCCAGCCCTCCAGCTATCTCTATCTCAGCTATCTCACACAAAAAATCACGCCAATCCGTTACTCCGTTTCGACGTGAAAGAAGGACAAACAAACAAACAAACAAACAAACAAACAAACAAACAAACAAACAAACAAACAAACAAACAAACAAACAAACAAACAAACAAACAAACAAACAAACAAACAAACAAACAAACAAACAAACAAACAAACAAACAAACAAACAAACAAACACACTTTCACATTTATAATATTAAGTATGGATGATTACTACCTTAAAATTATCTTCTATTCAAGAATATTATTTGATAGGTACTCAATCTCTTCTTGGCCCTGTTACTGTCAAATTTTGGTTCATCGAACTTATCATCACCGACGGCCGACCAAGACACGAATAAAATTGCAGAAGCATTCAACAGAATATCAAGGTTTATAGACTGGATCAAGAAGAACGTCGCCGAAATACTGAAATTGGTGAAAAATAAACTCACCAACCAAATAGCTATACACGCCCCCGGTAAGATATATCTATGAGTGTTGTGGCATGTTGTATGTATGTATATGTGTTATTAATAAAAACGCTTGGACTTGACTTTTATTGGACGCAGAAGACTATAGTATTTTCATTTTAGCTAAATATGTGATAATTAATTGAAAACACTACATTAGTGTTTATTATTCAATAAAAAAGGCAAACTTGTAAGAATAAAATAGCATTCAGTTAATAATAATAATTGAACGGCTGTTTCCATGTAAATATATCAACAATTTTATTTGGTTTTTGTATTATATGTTGTGGCATGCTGTTACAAGAATCAAAAAAAGATGTATAGGGCATGAGTTTTTGTGAATCTTTTATATTGTGTGAACACTGTGCGTTGCTTGTCCCCGTAGCATTCAAGTGTAGAGCTACAGACCTGTCGTGAGTTAGTTTATTTATGGTGAAAAAAACTTTGTTGTTACTGTGTTTTTAATTTTCATACTCGATCGATATGTTTATTTGTGTGTTACACTATTATCATGTGAATATATTTTTGCTTTTGTTATCGTATTATTGTAATATTTTTGCTTCATATGTGTTTTGCATGTAGATGGAAGTCATGTTCTGATAATTTAAGTTTTCATTAATAAATATTCTAAGTAAGACAACTTGAAACTGCAATTTATAAATAAGTAAGTTATTTTATTTAATATACATTCATATATGTTTACTTGAAATAAATATGTATATCATTATATCATAATATTATATTTATTTAATGAAGAAATTGTTTTTTTTTTATTGGAATTCGTTTTATATAAATTTACTTCGAAATCGTTTACTAAGTTTCTCGCTCGGTCTGATTCCTATGCTTGGGTGCTGCGCCTGCGCACTGTGGACACGTGACGCGCGACATTAGGCTTAAAAGCGGCTTTATGTGGCCGCTGTGTCTCCTCAGAACGTGTGGACAACGAGCTAGAACTAGGCGCAGATATCGACGATGGAGTACTCTACAAAGACAAGAAACTAAAAGACCAAGTCGAAGTTGCTATTGGCGACGGCATGGAATTTACGATACCTGGTAATAATAAAATTTTATGCTTCATAACATTATCAGAATTTTTTAAAGAATTTTACGTATTTATTTTTTAAACTTATCTTATATTTATAGGTGACAATAAATATAAGAAAGGTAAAATGTTAATGAATAATATAAATGCAATAACAGATAATCACACTGACAACAGAATTAATTTCGAACTAAATCATCATGGATACCCAATACAGGTAGGAACTTTGTGAGTTTTTTATTATTTATTGCAGCTTCTCTTAACTAAACTCTTTATTAAAAAAAAATTATCACAGGATGATGACACAATCAGTCAGAAGTCGTATGGAAGTCATAAAATAAGATCGTTTAAAGATGAAAGTCACAAAGGATCAGCAGACACGATAGATGGCGAAGAAAAGAAAGACGCAAGCAAGGAAGAATTAGGATTAGAGGAAGGTAATTATTAAGTGTTCAGTATCTATACATATAATAAATTTGTAATTAAGCCGAATCTGTACATTAAATATTTTTTGGAAAATCTTATTGAAATAAACATTATCATCGATACAGAGGCCGATTCTATAGTTTTTATAATTTTTGTCTGTCTGTCTGTTACCGCATCACAGAAAAACCACTGGAGGGATTTTGATGAAATTTAGTACGGTGATAGCTTGTTATCCGGGTCAACATATAGGATACTTTTTACCACAGGAAAATGTCTCATTTCTGAGAAAAAATACAAAAACTGTATTGTAAGAGTATACTAATATGTAAAACCTAAGAATTTGGTTTTTGGTCATCTGAACGCGGGCGGAGCCGCGGGCAATGCTAGTATATATATTTAAAAAAATGTACATTCAAAAAATAAAATGCAACTAAATCAGTTAAATTTTGCTGATATTTAATGAAATTATTAATCTTATTTTTTTTCAGAAATGATTCCAGACGAAGATGCCGCCCAGTTGGATTTAGCAAAAATGGATATAAAAGTAGTAGAAGGAGAAGGCGTGATTGATGACACCCCATCAGATTGCTGTCCGGAGCCGTGTTATCAACGTTTTCCATTTTTGGCTGGTGATGATGAATCGCCCTTCTGGCAAGGCTGGGCCATGTTGAGACTGAAAACATTCAGATTAATTGAAAACACGTACTTCGAAACGGCTGTGATAACTATGATATTACTCAGTAGTTTGGCATTGGTATGTTTTGTTATTTATTATAAAAACGCTTTACTTAATACCCTATTTTATTTTCGAAAATTATTAATTTTTATTTTCAGGCTTTGGAAGATGTCCATTTACCACATCGGCCGATTCTTCAAGATATCCTGTATTACATGGATCGAATTTTCACTGTAATATTCTTCATTGAAATGTTGATCAAGTGGCTTGCCCTCGGATTCCAGAAATACTTCACAAACGCTTGGTGTTGGCTTGATTTTATCATTGTCATGGTAAAATATTATTTATAATATTTCTTAATACTATTAACACGATACACACAGTTGTTGTGTTAATTAAAAGTAATAAAAATTACCGATAAAGTTGAAAGGTACCTTTGAGCTTAAATCGTTTGAAAAGTTTCAGGCAAAGTTTGAATATTTAATTTAATATGGTCTTACTTACTCGTATTAAAATATTTTAGCTATAATGAAACTTGCACGATTCAAGGTATTTTTGATCATATTTACTTTCTATTTCTATATGCAATGAGTGTGACCATGAACGAATTAGAATTCGTTCATGAGTGTGACCTTACTATATATATATATATATATATATATATATATATATATATATATATATATATATATATATATATATATATACTATACATAAAATAACGGTCACCATAAAAATATGTATCTTAGCTTGTGAAGGTATTTTAAATAAGTAAAGTAATATATCATATGAACGATGAGTGTCGTTAGTTATCGCTCGTAAACCACGGCGCCGTGATGGCGGGCGCGGACGACATCCCGGCGTTCCGCTCGATGCGAACTTTGCGCGCGCTGCGGCCTCTTCGCGCCGTCTCCAGATGGGAGGGCATGCGCGTGAGTACGCGCGGTCAACGGTTGCTCTGACCGTCGTGCTGGCTGAAAACATCTTGTCATATCATTTAGAATTTAGAAACTTTTATTAACACTCAATTATTTTTTAGACATCTAGGTATTATCAAAACAAAGTATCTCCAAAAACCTTTGTTGCTGGACAGAGCTTCTTATTTACAATTTATATAAAGTAAGAAAAACTTTGTTTTAATACTATCCTAGAGAATAATATGGCATATAGTTTTCAGGCAGTGCGATATTAAAGTGTGAGCTTTGACTGTTCAGTGTCTACAATGAAGACCATGACCGGTCTCGTTGATACCAGCTCTCGATGTCGTTCTTGTTTTTTTGTGGACATGCTTCTATGTCTTACTCAAAACTGTTATCAGTATCGTTTAAACATACTTCAAATATAGGGTGCTGTTATCCTGCATGTAATGGTGACTTAACAATGTTTTAGCCTTTACTGTGCCTATTTTTTATTTTAGTTTGATTAATAAAATAAAAGTGTAAATTAAAGCTAATTACAAAAATAACACTTTTACTATCGTTGTCAAATATTTATAAAAGAAAAGTATAAGTGTGCATTAAATTTGATGTAAATAAAATGAGAGGTCAAGGAAATATTTAATTTCTTTACATTTCTTTGACTTCTTATGCTTTGTATATTTTTTGAATGTTACCTTTTACCTGAAATATTAAAACTATATCTTCTACCTTTTTTATTTCGGCGCTTTCTCCTTGTCTCAATAGCAGTGGCTGAAGCAAGTTTATTCGTCTTGACATAAAATGTCTCTTTTCATTGATTTTATTGGTATTGTAAGTCTTCAAATCAACATCAGTACTTAAATTTGTTGACAGAGTTACTCGTTATCGTATTCGTTCTTTAAAATTCCAGGTGTAATATTGGAGATTTTTAACCTTTACCACGTATAACTAGTATGTATTTTCAAAAGTTCTACTGTTGATTTCATCAGGTCTCGCTTATAAACTTCGTAGCGGCGCTTTGTGGCGCCGGCGGCATTCAGGCGTTCAAAACGATGAGAACGCTCCGTGCTCTTCGGCCGCTCAGAGCTATGAGCCGCATGCAGGGCATGAGGGTACGTACCTCTGCCGCGCGGGCTCTCAAACTGTCTCTATAGCTATATACTTCATTCCAAATATCAATTCAATGTTATTTATTAAATAAAAATAATTGTGTAGTAATTAGAATGATACCAATATGCCTCCATTCGACACAATATATATTTAACTATGCATATAAGAATTATTGATTTTAGGCAAGATACTACCCAAGAACTTAATTTATATCATAATGATAATTTGTGTGGTTCTACATCAGCTCCTTTCTACCTTTCGGCTAATTTTGTTGTATTGTTTTATTAAAAGTTCCCACAGAACGTTTGCTAAAGCGATTTGATTTTGGAATGAATTATAGACATATTTATCACTACACAGATCGTTCGACACCAACACAGTACAAACTCATGATCACAGTTCTCGTTTAAGTAATTAGATTCCACTCAATATTACTTTGACATCATTCGTGTAAGGTTTACTTTCAAACGCAATCTTATTGGTAGCAATTCATTTTGAAGTCTTCGATGGCACCCCTGTATGGCTTAGTATCATCATGACTCGTCACATCCCCTTTTAATGCAGTCGGGTTAAAATCGTCAATTTATTTAACAGTCATGTTTTTGGTCTAGTTGTATCTTTAATCTCAAGTTTCTTTAGCTTAGTATTTTATTCTAGATTTTTGAAATGTTATTTTAGAATTCACGCCTTAGAATTTACTTGTATCATTAGTAATATCGGCTGAGGAATATCCTGCGTGCATGCGATCGATTAGTTACATTCTCGTTAATATTGGATCAAAATCCATTTCAAATGGTAAGGCTAAATTGCGCTATGCTTCATGTATTTTATTGATGTGTCATAGTTTCATTTGTGCTTTTCTGCATGATTTGTGTTTGAAAATCTTAGTACTTTCACGATGTTAATTTTTTTTAACATGTTACTTAAACAAACCGAAATACACATGCAAGTCAGTAAAAAAAAATATACAACACATTTACTAGTACTATTATTTTCAAGTTTTCTTTGTTGTATGAGTGTTTTTAACTATAACTAGCTTTCTACTTCAATTTTGAAATAAAAATCTTTCAAATGTACATTTATCAATATCAAAATCTATAAATATTTAATTTAACTCGTCATATAGTTGATTTCTTCATATAGATTCTAAATTAAATAGTTGTAATAAAAACTTAAAATTCCACAGGCAGTGGAAAGCTAGTAGAAGACAAGTAGCAGAAATACCACCGAACATAGTTTTAGATTTCATTCAGTATCAATAGTAACATAAATAAATTGCTTTTCGTTTTATTCATGTATCAAAAAATGTAATTAAAAAGATGTAAGATAAAATTTTAAATTCTTAAACGCTGTCAAATTCTAGGTGGTAGTGAATGCTCTGGTACAGGCGATTCCATCAATCTTCAACGTGCTGCTCGTGTGTCTGATATTCTGGCTTATCTTTGCTATTATGGGTGTGCAACTCTTCGCTGGAAAATATTTTAAGGCCAGTGTAGTCATTTTATATACATATATACCTATACAGGGTCATTTTTAATTTACTGAAAACCTTTTGGGAATATAGTATTTACATCATAACAACAACATCTATAACAAGAAAAAATTATATTACTTAAATTTTTATTTTCATACAAAAATAAAAATATTTTTTTTGCACCTTCTAAACTTTAAAGTTCTAGCATCTGGCCAAGTTTAAATGAGTAAGCGCCGCTTCCTACACCCCTCCACCCCTCCCCCTCCACCGGACATGCGCACTCTTTTCCTAATGCTGGAATATTACTGCTTAGAAGGTGCAATATAAATATTTTTATTTTTGTAAAATTTAAGATATTGTTTTTGTTCTTACAGATGTTGTTGTTATGTTGTAAATAGTGTATCCCCAAAAGGTTTTCAGTAAATTAAAAATTACCCTGTATATTGCCTAAGTGTCTTAAAAATGTTGTTTTTATATTTTTTTATATTTTCATATAGATTTTATTGTGATAATATTTATATGTTTACAGTGCGTCGATATGAATCACACAACTCTTAGTCATGAAATAATTCCGGACAAAAATGCTTGTATCTTAGAAAATTATACATGGGAAAATTCTCCCATGAATTTCGACCACGTCGGCAAGGCCTATTTATGTCTATTTCAAGTTGCTACGTTCAAAGGCTGGATTCAGATTATGAACGATGCTATCGACTCGCGAGAGGTATGATATATTAACTTAGAATTAACACTGTAAGTTTACTGAAAATATGATGTTCTGTAAAATATAGCTATCATTTGTTATGTCTTAGGTTGGCCGACAACCCATCCGAGAAACCAACATATACATGTATTTGTACTTCGTGTTCTTCATTATTTTCGGATCATTTTTCACTCTCAATCTATTCATTGGTGTGATCATCGACAACTTTAATGAGCAAAAGAAGAAAGCCGGTGGAAGTCTTGAAATGTTCATGACAGAAGATCAGAAAAAGTATTACAATGCCATGAAGAAAATGGGATCGAAAAAGCCACTGAAAGCGATCCCCAGACCAAGAGTATGTTCACGATTTATACTCTCGTATTATGTAGATTTATATAAAAATGTACTCTCTAACACATTTCTTTCTTTTCCAGTGGCGGCCGCAAGCGATAGTATTTGAAATAGTAACAGATAAAAAATTCGATATGATTATAATGTTGTTCATAGGTCTTAACATGTTGACCATGACGCTCGACCACTACCAGCAGTCGGACACGTTCAGCGCTGTCCTGGACTACCTTAATATGATATTCATCGTAATATTTAGTTCAGAGTGCCTATTAAAGATTTTTGCTTTAAGATACCATTACTTCGTGGAACCGTGGAATCTGTTCGACTTTGTAGTTGTCATGTTTTCTATACTTAGTGAGTATAATAATATAACAAAACCTTTTCATAAAACGATAATTCAAAAGTACAAATACAATAATAATTAAATATTCATTATTATTTCAGGTTTGGTACTGAGTGATATCATAGAAAAATACTTTGTATCTCCGACTCTACTCAGGGTAGTCAGAGTAGCTAAAGTCGGTAGAGTACTTCGACTCGTTAAAGGTGCAAAAGGCATTAGAACCTTATTGTTCGCTTTGGCCATGTCACTGCCAGCACTGTTTAACATTTGTCTATTGTTGTTCCTTGTGATGTTTATCTTCGCGATTTTCGGCATGTCGTTTTTCATGCACGTAAAGGACAAGGGTGGTCTAGATGACGTATATAACTTTAAAACATTTGTGCAGAGTATGATTCTGCTATTTCAGGTAAGACTTGCACTACTCATATTAATGTTCTTACGCTACAGCTTTGTGACAAGCAATATTTTACTACTATAATGTGAAAGTTTGTGAGTATGGTTGTTTGTTACTCTTTAACGCCAGAACGGCTGAACGGATCTGGATGAAATTTGGCACACAGATAGATAATAGTCTGGAATAATACATAGGCTACTTTTTATTCCGGAAAAATATACTGTTCCCGGGGGATAGATTGGTTTTAGTTTTTCTAGAGACGAACCCGAGTGAAGCGAGGGTGAGCCGCTAGTGATTACTAAATTATTAATAATGATCCCTTTTAAATAAAACTACCTTTCTTTTTATGCAAGAGCTAAGTTAAAGAGATTTATGATTTATCGATATCTCATCTTGTAAAATTTAGATTTGAAATCGTACATATTAAAAGGATTCCTTTTTGTATTTTTTCTCAAATTATTTTAATAATTAAATTTATTTTAAAGATGTCAACATCAGCCGGCTGGGACGGGGTGTTAGACGGAATAATAAACGAGGAAGAATGCGATTTGCCAGACAACGAACGCGGATACCCAGGAAATTGCGGCTCCGCCACAATCGGCATTACATACTTACTATCTTACCTCGTCATATCATTTCTCATTGTCATAAACATGTACATCGCTGTCATTCTCGAGAATTATTCTCAGGTATGTTATCTTATTCAACTACTGATATTGTCTGTTTAAACAATACAAATTATAAAAAATACAATTACGAAAAAGAAAAATTGTAAGTTTAAATATTTCTCTTTTATCAATTAACAACAAAATATCGGCCTCACAAAAATGTAAACAAAGAAAAATAAAATAATATTTATACAAGAGACTACATGGATATTATCTTTCAGGCGACTGAAGATGTACAAGAGGGCCTTACCGACGATGACTACGATATGTACTACGAAATTTGGCAGCGATTTGATCCAGAGGGCACGCAATACATCAGATACGATCAGCTATCTGATTTCTTGGACGTGCTGGAACCTCCGCTGCAAATTCACAAACCTAACAAATACAAAATTATATCTATGGACATACCTATCTGTCGGGGCGACATGATGTTTTGCGTGGACATCCTGGACGCGCTGACGAAGGACTTCTTCGCGCGGAAGGGTAACCCGATCGAGGAGCCGGTGGAGGTGGGTCGGCCGGACGAGGTGGGGTACGAGCCGGTGTCGTCGACGCTGTGGCGCCAGCGGGAGGAGTACTGCGCGCGGCTGATCCAGCACGCGTGGCGGCGGCACCGGCGCGCGCAGTCGCCGGGCGGGTCGGCGGGCGAGGTGGAGGGCGGCGCGGGCGGCGCGGGCGAGGGCGGCGCGCCCACGGCCGTGCTGCTGGACGGCGGCGCGGGCGGCGCGCACCGCGTGGTGCTGCAGGCGGCCGGCGCGGCCCCGCGCCCGCCCGAGCCCGCGCCGCCGCCCGCGCCCGTCTGACCCGCGCTGGCGCTCGCGCTGCTGCCCGCGCTCATCGACGACGCGCCGCTGCCGCTGCCCACGCCGCTGCCCGAGCTCTTGAGCCCACCCAAGCGCACTTAATTTTTTACGCTAGTTTCGAGTTAGTGTCGGGCGCGTTCGACTGTGCGGAGACGCGAGCGTTCAGCGCGTTTTGCTTGCGAGACCATTTGTTTTGCGACTGATGTTCGCATTCGAAATCTTTTAGTGTTTTACTTTGACGCGTCGAGTGTATCATTTGGAGGATCGTTTTAGCGAGCACGTTTTTATTTGTCACTAGTGTTATAAGATATCGGATAAAATTGAACATTAAATGCTTATTTTTATATTCGACGATGAACACTCTGTGTAAATGTTCAAAAAGCAGATCGCTATGAGTACTAGTACTGATTGTCTAAATGTATGTCGACTGTGTGATATCATTTTTCTTCCCCGAAATGATGTCGAACAGTGCCCATGTGTTAAAGGAGAGCGACGCGGAGTGACGCTTGCTTTGATAAGTTCCGCTTCATTCGGTGGTCACAGACGCCGCGCTCAATTTATCACATTCGAATTTACACACATTGAATATTGTAATCTCACTGCATATATATGTATCTGTAAATTAATTTCGAAGTCATCTATTGCGTTTAAACGCTAGCATGATTGTATTTAATACCTTAACGCTTAAGAGAGCAATGGCTACGCCGATTCATATCAATTTTGTCCGTAATAGTGTTTTGAATAGTTCCAATTTTTAAGCTTCTTACTGTACCGAAATTGTCATATACCTTTCTAATCGAGACCACGATCTCGAAACCGAAGGGTTTTGATAAAGCTGAAAAATCAGCGTAAGCTTAGCAAATCAGCAGTGAAGTTGGTACCAGAGTTCACTTCCGTCCTAATTCAGTACGCATCATAGGAATCGAGCCATTTTACGTAATGCGCACCTCGTAGTTAATGTAACTTCCTTCCCCTGGATTACATTAGCTGCGGCGGGGCGGCCGCGCGTGTCCCCGCGCGCCCCCGCCCTGCCCCATCCCCCTATCCGCTTCTATTATATTTACTAGCACCGCATTTTAAGCAATGTCATACGCAGGTGATCGGTTAAGAATGATATGAACGAAAACGTTTAAGGTTTTATGCTAAGTAAATATAATTATTGTTTAGTGGAGCTTATCATCAACTTACTACTGTAAGTTACTGTTCAAAAATGAAAAGTTTCATTCGTAAATATCATTCATAATCGCTTACCTATAATGACTGTTATAATATTGTAAAAATATATGGCGCTGTAGGTGCAAATAACTGAATACCAATCGAGCGAACCGAATGGGCTATGGCAGACATGATATTAGCAATAAGAAATATTATATAAATACCTAAGAGATCGAACGTCCCTTACCGAGTAAGGTAGATATTATTGAAATATTTTTATTTTTCGATTGACATCTCTCTAGTTAATGGATGTAGCGCAAGTTTGGAGGACGATAGAGCGAATGCCGAATGCGCAGCGTTGGAAAACTCCGCGCGAGGCGACATCTCGATCAATTCGAATTGTGCTCCGTCAGAATAGTTTTTTCTAGCACAAGAAAATAATAAATCATTAAATTTTGTAAATTATCTTTGGAAGTGGTCAATTTTCTACTTCTCTGTACATATTCAGAGCTTATGCCGGGTGGAGCCCGAATCGCACGTCGCAACACATACTTTGTCGTGTTATTATTGATATCAGCGAGTCGCGCAGCGATACGTAATAAATAAGCTTGAAGCAATAACGTTAACGTGTGCTCGAGTTTCGCTTTTTATTATGGATCATGTCACTGGATAATTGTGTGTTGGTTGTTTTTCAATTCGTTTTTATAAAATGTGAAATTTTTGAAAATGCGAGACCATGTAAACGTTGCAAAATTTTAAGAGTCGGTGTATTGTAAACTAAGATGAGACGCTTGACGTTTTGCACCTATTTTGCAATAATAATTACAATTACAGATAATAAATACGTAGATACTTTTATAAAGAGTTACAAGAGTGCTATGCATGAGTCGGCGGATTTCCCCGTCGCCGACTCATTCGTAGCACCCGACAACTGTTCTCGGCTACTTCAGTTACACACGGCATACACACGGCATGTCGTGACATGTCACGTCGTGTTGCGTACAGGCTGACGGGAGCAAAGCGCCAAGGAACGGTTCATACATTTAGGTCAATCTGTTTAAGTTATAATATCCCATGAGTACATGAACCTATTCAACTGGCTGCGAGTATTGTTAAGGAAAATATTGATAGCGAAATCATCGCTAAACATCAGTAGTTAGGTACTGTATTTGTCCGGTTTTGAAAAGTAGATATTTACAAATTACCTTTCTCAAGGAAAACAATGTTCTAGATAAGAAATGAGTTCTGTTAGATAAATAAATGACTGAACAGTTAATATGGCGAAATGGCTCAAATGTCAGTCACAGTTTGAACCGCTCCGTGACGCTTGGTAGTTATGTCGTTTTGTTGATTTACGGAATATAAAAGTTATTGTTTTGGTGAAACCAAATATTTTATCTACTATTAGGCATATTGGCACAAAAAAGTTGTGTTTAATTAAGTTTAGACAATAAGTTACTATATCATTGTATTATTTCTTTGAATAAACTTATGACAAAAAGTGAGTTCAGTTTGCTGAATGATAGAGATTTAATTGAGTATTTATTATATATATATTGTTGAAGTTTGTACAAAATAAATTAAGTAAACGATAAATATAGAACTTGACTGCTTTATTTGATCGTTTTATTTATAATAATTAATTTATCAGTATGACTACCTTCTAACAAAATAGCTTTACAGTTGATTTCCGTATTTAAGGGTTGAATCGAAGATAAACGGATTTGATTTTTGTACGGGGAGTATCAAGCTATGTATGAATGTTTGTAAGGCTGCATAAGTCAGAAATGTGTTAATATTATTACTGCACCCATTAAAATAGCTTTCTCTAATAAATTACGATATATGCATGTATAAATATTATTTCATGTTTATTGTATTCTAACCACAAAAGACAAAACTATACTAGTTTAAATGCCCGTACGCAGAAATTGAACAAATATTGGGCTTTTCTTCGGGCTTTTTTGTTTGCTTGAATAAATAATAGATGGCGTGGATGCTAAAACTGTCTATTTTACTTTTAAATAAGTATGTACTTAATCGTTCTAAGCAACTCAAAGGGTAAACAGCGCCATCTATGAATACGCACTATAATCTCATTACATAATAAGTAGTTCATTAATATTGTCAATAATAATTTAAATTACAGAAATTATATTAAAGAACGCATTATTCCATTATCTATTGCTTAGAGTATTTTTAAATTCATAATAATGCTTTTTAAGTAGGTGTTTTTCTTTTTTTTCATACATTAAATAACAATACAACGCCATCTTTCGATATATATTTGAACAAATCTTTCTTTGTTTCATATTTCATATGATGTAAGACATCACATTTAAATTGTTATTTTTTATCTTTGATATAAATTAAATTATTTTTAGATAAATTTTGTGGAATTGCACCATTTATAGAATTATTGAAAAAGCTTCTGTTATTTGTTCTGAAAAAGACACGCACAAAGAATATCGTCATCTGTTGTGTCTTTCTAGCGACTCACCCACGCCCCGCTCGGGTTCGTCCCTAGTTAAGTTTTAACGTTTAGTATAGATTTCTCAGAGATGACCTGGATAACCAGCTATCAACATACATCAAAATCTGACTGTTTGTTTTCTCGTGTTGCATTCCCAGATAGACAGACAAACAAAAATTCTAAAAACTATAGATTCGACCTCTGTATCGATAATAATGACTATTTCAATAAGATTTTCCAAAAAAATATTTAATGTACAGATTCAACTCAGAATTTTATTACATGTATAAATGTAGGTGCCTATAGTCACTACAAGCGCTATCGTCTAGATATTTTAAAGAATAAGAATAATTTTTGAATTAGCATACTTATCTTTACTCTTCACATACCAAAAGAAGAAATCGCCTACCTTCTTACTTCGCGTGTCTTTAATGATATCATATTTTTCTTATTTTTTCATATTTTTTTTACGTCAAAAATGAAAAAAAAAATACAAACTAATGCTGGATTCGAACTAGGATAATCACAACAAAAATTTAGTGTATACTATTTTTATTTGGATTTTATTTATAATATAAATATTTTTTATATCATGGCATAGGTACATCTGAGTATTGTGACAAATGATTACATTCAGGTTGATGAGTAATGGCTTAATCGTTTACAAAAAAAAACAATTTAGTCTTTATTTACTTGGTTGATTTTTATTTATATAATAGCTTTATAATATTATAGAAGTTAGCAATCTAACAAATTATTACAAAAACATGATATTAACAAAAATCTCTTGACACAGTATCTTGTGTGTCATCAGATTTTATTTATTCTTTTAATATATAAAATAGATACATAAATACAAAATGTATGGTGTAAATAAAAATATTTACGAACCAATCATATTCTTTAGGCTTTATTAGGTCTCGTGGGCGAAGGCGCCAGCGCATCCCTGCGTGAGAAAGAACAATTAACATGAAAGCAGTAACTGTACCTTGGATAGGTTTAAAATAATTTAAAGGAATTTATTTTGTGTATACGCTGTTAAACTAAGTTACAAAAATTAGATTTTAATTCAAAACTTTAGTCGTGTTTTCTATGTTTTATCATTTTGATGTTTAGGTCGTTCTGCAAAAAATATTGGTACGTGTATATAATTGCATTGTTGAATGCTAACGATAGCATTCAAACGATTCATTCATTCAGAAATGGATTCTCCTTTGCTCTACAGTTACGTATGAGAGACAACAACATAATTTAAATACTTAATCTGTTTTTTAAAAGGCTAATTAAATATTTGGAATATCAGGAACACTATGGAAAGGTATAAAAATTAAAAAAAAAGTCGATGTTACTATTTTTATTTCCGTCTTACACTTAAGACAAACGTGTCAGTACACACATACAAGATGCCCATCAATACATAATAGTGAATATGTTATCAATATAAATATTTTTACAGCATCTATATATGTACAAGTATGTGTGTTCGTCCGCGCACCGCGACGAGACGGTGTCGCGAAAGACGCGCCTACGTCGCTCACTATGTGAACGACCAAGCTTTATATTACCAGTGCGAGACGTAAACACAAAGACAATAAAAGTTAGCACACACCATTTTTAGCAACTTAGAATAATTATACGAGTATATTACTTAAGTACAAGATCCTATGCATGCGTCCATGACCCATCTACTTGCTAGTTGATTTATGATGATTACAAAATACATAAATATATCATCGATGGGTTGCCTAGTGAGATTATTCTATTTCATTTAGAAACACTTGCCAAATACATCAGATATCAATTGGAAGTACAATGAATGGATACATGTAGACGTTGCCTGATAAAATTCTTTCATGAATTACAATTGCCAGGTTTGGAATTTAAAAATGCACGTATGATTTGGGCATTGCACATATGATTTGATATGATATAAGAAGCCTCAGATTATAGTGAATGGTAGTGCAAATGAATGAAACAAAAAAATATTTTTAAAGGAATTATCCACATTTTATTATGCAAACCATCTGCTATATATTTGTTTACGTATAATGCACTATACAGTAAGTCGGCAGCTATCCGGTAAGCAGATGGGTGAAAGATGGTCTCATTTTGGGATCTTATACTATTTCGAGACTTGCCGTCAGACGGACCCATATACCGACTTTGTGCTCACGTCTCGCATCCGTAACTATACTATCGGACTTCACCAAATGGAGGCAGTGCAATCATCTTAATTCTCAATCCGTATCTACAACATTACAAAATCCAATCGCAGATATGTAGTGCTAAATATTATACTGTCAAGCGGAAATCGGCCTCTTTAATTTAGAAAAGTTTACGCGTAAACTTTTACATGAGCTATTTTTATAGTAATTAATTATATTAGAAATTCCTCAAAACACAGCTTCATAAGACAAATGTTATAAAAACGTTTCCAATATCATTAGAAGTCAATCATAATAAGTTTCTACAGTTAAAATTTAAAAAAAAAACTATTATTATGTATTATGCCAGCGTTATATTCACGACGGAAATTTAGCAATCGATTAAAAGTATAACACGTGAAGTTAAAGAATGAGATTACAAATGACGTCGCCCAATTGTTCACTTCCCGCTCAAAAGTTACCGTCTTTAATCACACCGCCGGTATAAAACGTAAGGTTTAAATTTAACGCAAAAAGTTATTTATGGTTTTATTACCCGACGAAACAAAAGCAGGTTCTCAATTCGACACTTATATTTTTTTATCATTTTGATATTTTTTTTTAATATAGTAGATCATAATAGTATTACTAATATTATATTTAAATAATAGGTTTCAAACATTTTAGCGAAATTAATTATAGCATTATTGCAAATATAAAACATTGACATTTGTTTACGTTTTAACTTTTTTGTTATGCTATACATACACACACATACACACAAGGTTAAACGAGTCGCCATCTTTAATCCCATTATTTAACTGCACGGGCATATCAGCCTTCAAGGCGTTAAAAAAACTCGATCACAGAATAAAAACACACCATCTCGAACTAGCTTAACGTTTAGTCGATAAAAAGTATTCTAATAACAAAAATAGGATTTTTGGTAAAAAATATTTTTTTCGTTATCTCTTAACCGATATAAAAGATTAGATTGTATTGTGCCACTACTTGATCAGAGATTTAGTTTTATTAAAATTCAGTAAGCAGATTAAGCCAACATCGTTAGGACTATATATCGTTACACTACAGCGAAGTGAGGTCACAAAAATACAAATAATCAAATCAAATTACTCCTCTACGCATATACATCTTTTATGTTAAGGCAACCATTTAAATTAATTTGAAAGTTGTATGGAAGTCAAAACGGTTATATTCTAACATATTTTAATTTTTTATTTGTGTTAGTACTCAATGTTACTATTGCATAGCCACTGTATCCAACTAAAATAAAGATGGCTGCCTTCAGAAGACTAACACTACACACAACGATTCCAGTCCGGGATATCATGCAGTCTGTAAACCAGTGACATCACTATATATTTTTAACGACCACGACAAATATAACATAATTACCATACCAATTAAAAAAAAACCTAAGGAAATCTGTGAAATATTCATAATATTAACAATATGTTATAGAAAGAAAAAATAAAAATGATTTTGAGTGAAATATTTTTGTTTTATTTTACCGTACACGTTAAAAATATATATTTACAACATACTGACTACAAATGTGAGAAAATATGATCACTAAATTAACAAGACCACAAATTAATTAATATTACAATTCAATTAAAATTACCATACAAAAAATCTAAAGACCTTGTCAAAAAGAAAATCAATTCTATATTATGGGGAGATCTTTACATTTACTAAAAATAATCTAATGTTATGTTTTGATTTCCTATATTATTACATAATATTTATATTCAAACATAATTATTCGAAGAGAAATGAACAGATTTAACTCACGCTATTAGAACTAAAATGAACCCATCAATACGCCTTGCGTGTTATCTCATCCAATGTCATGTCATAAAGCAATTTACTTAATACAAATATGAAATATATTAGGAACAGTCATTACTGACTACTCCATGGTTTTTCAGTGCTACTATTCTAAACTAAAATAAAATTTTAGACTGAAAATGTAACAATAGTCCTCTGTTACATTAACCACGGACTAGACAATAAGAGAACCGTTCAATTAATGAAACTATAATAATCAAAGTACCAAAAATAGTGATATACATTTATTGTATACTATACTTATGAGATCTTCCATCTACTATTAATGGCAGATTGCTATGAAATATGCAAGGGCTAGAAACAACCAAAACACAAAACAAACTAAATAAACAAACAAAATTAATTATTAGATAAAACTTTAGTTCGTATCAGTTTTTAAGCTCCAGGCTCGTGTAAAATGAATTTTTCTTGGCGTTGACTATGATTGTGTGTGTCTATCAATATATACAACTTTAATTAACGACTAAGAAAGATCTCTACGTCGGGTCGAAAGAAGTCCATTAACAAGTAAGTTTTTTACGAATAACTACATTTTCTTCATCCAAATGTACTACTGAAGATTGTACCACAGTCTACTAATCCATACAGCTGTCTAAGGGTGAGCCGAACCCGATTGTCGTTTTTACATTTATATGACAGTTGGAAAACGGCTTTAGGGTTGACGGGAATAATTATAATTTGCCATGAGATGGCACTACAGTGCTTTAATGTGAAACCCATTCGCCATGAAATTTTGTATTTCGTGACAACCCTTGCATTTGGACAGCCATTACCATTAAAATCACTGTATGGATTTTTATACTGTGACTGTACCAAGGTGCAAGTATCTGCTGTTGTTATGTGCTCGTGTTACAGACTCTCATGAAATATCATTCAATCATGAATCATGTAATTCATAATAAATACTATTTATTATTAAATATTTTCGATACTTAACATAATTATTTTGAAAATATTATATTAAGTATTTTTACATATATTTTTAGAATTTCTATCAAACAAAATATCTATAACATTTTTTACATGAATCATAACTGAGTGAACATTCCGATATATTAACCTCATTACATACAATATTACAGATTTTATAATAAAGCATTTAACATGGCAATGAGTTTTATTTGCAAATAGTTAATTTGACTGTGACTGGTACATATATATATATATATATATATATATATATATATATATATTATATATATATATATATATATATATATATATATATATATATATCATTGTTGTCAATAGTTAAGCTAAAAATATTAACGCATTTTGATGGGATTTTCACGGGAAGGGAGAGGAATTATTAGAGGATGAAAGGATCAGTGTCCTTAAAACGTTAAAATTTTACATTAAAATTAGGGGAGAACTCAGCGCGCGAAGCCGCGAGAATTTCAGTGTTTCAATGCCACATTGTTGTCCTGAAAGTTAATTTAATATCGAAATTAATATAAAATAAGAACACGTGCACATAAAATATGGTGAGTCAAGCACAAACAAATTTATTGAACTAAATATAAATAAGCGTAGTTATAATTAATTCAAAAAATATTATTTAAAATTTACTAAGCCACAGTAAATTAAAAGTATTTGCAAATAAAATAACTTTACTTCATAAATATGGTGTAAATTGAAGGAAGTTAATTACTCTGTGTAGTCCCAGCAGTCCTTTTCATAGCCTTCGTGCACGTGCTCGAGGAGAACCTTGCGCCGGCTGTCACAATATCTAGAATAAAAACAAACATGTTAACACTTTTCAATATTGTTTTATATATTTAGAAACATAGTTTACATTAAAATGTATATTAATATAAAACCGTCAAAAGTAAGCAGTTAACTAATTTACTAACTTAGATATAGAAAAATACGCCCAAAGATGATGTTTGTTTATATATATTATAAATTGTATTTTTTATAAGAGTATCTATAGTTTAAGAACATATTCTCAAACATAAATACTCAAATTTTAGACAAAAAAAAAATTGATAGTATACAGAATTACAGTTTTATTATTATCGCAGCAAAATAAAAAAAAAACTAATAATATCACAAAAATATCGATTATGACATTTGCGACAAAATACTCAAATTAAACACTATGCAAATTAGTTGCCAAAATTGATACATGTTTAGTTATAACCTCGAGTACTTTAACACATGTTGATAATCGATATTGTTGAAAGGTAAGATATATTATTTACACCCCTAAATAAATCTTTAGAAAAATAAACACACATACAAAACCACAAACCTGTACTTATCCTGGACCTTCTGCTTGATATCAGCTAAGTTCTCGCTAGTGATATCACGCTCGAGGTACTCCGAGAGGGTCTCCGTGGCGGACTCGAGGTCGCGCTGGTTGTCTTCAAAGATCACCGACTGGTTGTTCTTGCGCAGGTAGTACGCGAACACGTACGTGTACATTAATGTCTGTCGGCATTGGCAGAGAATGTCCACTGCCTTCTTCAAAAATTGTACCTATAATAAGAAACGTAGATATTCAGCCTTTTTAACGTCCCACTGCTGGGCACGAGCCACCCTTGAGTACGAGGGGAATCAAGCCATAGTCCACCATGCTGGCCAAGTGTGGGTTGGTGCGGGTTGGTTTTCCAAGCAAGCATGTTACCACTGGGATACCACTACCTTAAAGTAGATGATGCTATTTTGACGGAACCTCTAATATAGTCAAGTTGTGACACGCAAACTTAAAAACATTTAGAGTTTGCAAGTGTTCTGAGATCTACAACAGATTATATATTTTTCTGTCGAAAAAGTTAGTAACATGATCTTTATGGTGTGTTGAAAATGGCAGAAATGGCGTTTGACTTGCGCCTGAACACTTCGCAGAACATAAAACATTCTAAACATGCTATCTACAAGTCAACTATGATTGAGTGAATAGAGAGATCTTTCACCTGCAGAGGCATGAACACTTACTGCATGGATGATCTCACTGATGCGATATATAGATATGCAATATGCATGACAGAAATCCGATTAAGAAGACACTTTAATATACAGGCAAATAGTATAGTTAATTAATCTGATAGGAAACAAAAAGCAAAATTAATTTTAAACGAACTTCCAATAAGATGAATATAGTATTCAAACAAGAAAGCCATAGTATCTGTTCAGATATAAAATCCATTTGACAACACATTTGGCTCAGTTTGTAGTGACCCTACTTGCTGTGTCAGCGGTCGCGGGTTCGAGTCCCGCTGAGGGCATTCATATGTGTGATGATCACGAATGTTTGTACTCCAGTCATGGGTGTTTATATTTATAATATGTATGTATTTAAAATTATATATGTGTAGGGTATCAACTATCTGGTATCCATAACACCGAGCTCCCCATGGAAAGAGATGGTGCTGTGTGTTAATATCCCAACATATTTATTTATATCCCCACACCTCGATCCAGCTCATGTTGTGCTGCTGCATCTCCTCCATCTTCTCCTTGACCGATGCGTACAGCTTGGACTCGAAGCGCAGCGACTGCATGTGGTTCATATAGCGGTTGCAGTAAAACAAGTAGCGCTGCAGCGCGGCGCGGGAGCGCTCCTGCGCGTCGCGGGCGGCCTTCGCTTCGTCCTCGTCGTATCTGGAAATAGATAATGCTAATGTATAAGTGAAAGACATGGATAAACAAATTCAGTATTGCTCGATTATTTACTGAATTTATTAAAAAAAAAAGAGATTTACTTCTCCTATATTATGATTAAGAATCAGTGTTTTCAGTTTATAATCAATATTTTAATGACTGATTATAAACTGAAACCACAGATTCCTAATTAAATACTATTTATTCAAGACAACAATTTAAAAAAATTCTCAATTCAGAATATATTTTATTTCTTGCCTTGTTTTCTCAATGAAATTCAAATCTAATTCAAATTCATAATTGCTACAATAGTCAATACAATGTGTTACAATAGTCAATGTTGCTTCTATGAAATCGGTGCAAAACATAAATAATAAATATAATAACTTTAAATACGTCTTAAAACGACACATGGCGATAAGCCATAATATTTTTAATTACTTTTTAGACTTATATTTAAGTTATCACAGTATGTGAGAATTATTCTATTCACAAAGAAACCCAGACCTTACCTCCACAAGCCGCATAAAAAAAACTCAATAATAATAAAATTAGTGGCTATATTTAAGTAATATTATAAAACATACATAACTATAAGTTTTAATTATATATTGTACTCACCTATTGCAGTTGTACCAACTGCTACCATGTGGCTCCCAGGGCCCGAGGCACACCCAACAGAAGTCGGCTTTGCAGTTCTGGTTCTTGCACACCATGTGGTTGCAGCCGCCGTCCTTCTCTATCGTCACGTTGCACTTCGGACACTCCTTTGTATTGGCGGCTATCCAGTTAGACGTTTCTGAATCGTCGTCGCACTTCTGGGAAACAATTATTATGTTATTTTCAATCGACTTCAATAATATATCTATACTAATATTATAAATGTAAAAGTTTGTAAGAATGGGTGTATGGATGTTTTTTACTCAATCACGCCAGAACGGCTGAACGAATCTGGATGAAATTTAGCATAGAGATAGAGTTATAGTCTGAAATATATTTATTTATCTACTACACAATTATCCTATTCATATATGAGATGGATAATAATATGCAGACTCCTCCATGAGATTGTCCACCGTAGCGCAAATCGGCCAGGAGAAGACTATAGCTCCATCAGTAAAACCAATGAATTACACACCTTAATCCACTTTCTGAGCAGACAGCATCGCACCGGGTCGTGCCAGTTCTCGCCGCACGCGAAGCAGAAGGTGTGCGTGCAGCGGCAGGTGACCGGCGCCGCCTCCACGTACACCACCTTGATGGCGTTGCTGCAGTCCGGCGACGGGCACCAGCGGAGCAGGCGGTTACACTGCCGGGAACATTGACAATGATTATCACTACATAGCATAAAACAAAGTCACTTCCCGCTGTCTGTCTGCCCCTACGTATGCTTAGATCATTAAAACTACGCAACTGATTTTGATGTGTTTTTTTTTAATAGATAGAGTGATTTAAGATGAAGGTTTATATGTATAATACATGCATATTATAGTACAGAAAAACTGAGATATTCAAAGATTGGTATTTCATACTAATCGTTACAACGTACTTAGGGACGAACCCGACCGAAGCGAGGGGGAGTCGCTAGTTAACTTCTAAATATAACTATTTTTGCAGATTATTTCGTGGATTTATTTTGATTTTTGGTTTCCGACGTTTCGAAATTCGCGTAAATCTAAGAAAGTAGTATGATTATTAATTTATTTCTAAATTTTAATTAAAAAGCTCAATTCTATGAAATCAATATAAACTGTAAACAATATTATATATATTTTTATAATTTTAATAAACCATATCCATTTAAACGTCTAAGTACCCTCGAAAAGTACCCACAAATACGTATGTTCAGCATGTTGTATTAAGCAATAGTTAGAACTCTACATATTATCTCTAAAGAATAATAATTTATAGCAGAACAAAAAAAAATAGATTTTACCCAATATTTTACAACTATTCTAAAATACACATAAAAAATGGAATGAAATGTGGCAAATATTTAATTAAGGAGTTTAAACAGCAATACCAACCTCAACGAAACTGTTAGTGATAATGTGTTGGTACTTGAGCTTGACTCGCGCGTCGCGCACCAGCCGCATCACCGTCGCGTCGTCCACAAGTATCTCGCACGCGTGCGCCGCACACGCTATCGTTTGACCCTGCACGTTCAAATAATCTATTGTATTCTAATAGCATAACATAAAAACCATTGATTTTAACGGAAATACTGTCAGATAGAAGGCTGTTAAAAATACCAATTCGCATTAAGAACGTTTTGTCATTTATAACAAACATCGCTTCTAGCGATAAGGCCGCCTGCTGTGCATTTTTTTTTTGTTATACATTTCAATTCTTTATTTATTACTTGTGCGGTGTGCAATAAAGTGTTCATTATTATTATTAAGATGTAGTGCCATCTCGTGGCAAGTTACAGTTATTAAGATCATCTGTAAAGCCGTTTCTCAATTGCAATATTTAAAGAAAAGTAAATATGACAATGGGATGCGCCTCCGGACGTCCCACACGATGCATATCTCTAGAAAATTTCTTTAGACAACTGTACGGATTAATAGACTGTGATATGCAATATATATATATACATATATATATATATATATATATATATATATATATATATATATATATATATATATATATATATATATATATATATAATATATATATAATATATATATATATAATATATATATATATATATAATATATATATATATATATATAATATATATATATATATATATAATATATATATATATATATATAATATATATATATATATATATAATATATATATATATATATATAATATATATATATATATATATTGCATATCACACTGTACTTAGATTGTGACTGCTTTGGTGGTCTAGTGCTAGCATGTACGGATACAGAACGGATGGGTTCGAGTCCTGGGTCGGGTAAAATATAACATATTATGGGATCTTCTGTCAATTATTAGTAACAGCCCGGCATTGGAAAGTTGGGGCTGAGCACATAAAGGCATCGGTGCTGTACTTATTTTTCACTAATCGTGACATATTGTTGTCCGACGTCGAGAATTAAAAAAAACAGATAGTGCGCTATTGTGTCTCTTGCGCAAATGGCAGTTATAGTAATAGTAGCAGCCAGGGCCGAATTTAGAAATAAAGAACATTATTATTTCTCAAAATTTAGATGTGAAAATCTGTCCATGTTAAGATCTGTGAACTCACTAATCCCATATGCTATCTAGTTGTATAATACATGCTAGTGATATTTAGTAACCAATAAAACAAATGATGACAAACTAACCATAAAATCCCTTAAATGCACTGAAATCCCACTTTTAACCTTAAGGAATTCATTTATTTAAAATAGTTACATTGAATGGTTATTGTACTCACTAAGCCCTCTTCCATTATTTTAGTTGTCAAATATTCACACCAGCACTGGGTGCAAAATCTGTGTCCACACTCAAGACCTGTCATAATCTGTAAATAATATATTCTATAAAGCACACTGTATATCAAATTAAATGAACAAGAAATGGTTAAAAATAACATTACATGCAAATATTTTAAGATATTATAAATTTCTTTAAATTATGAACAATGTTATAAATGCTTCTGGTTAATTCTTAGTGACTGTCGCGTGTTCCTCCCTCCGGGCGCGTGACATATGCGCGGCGCGGGCGTAGTCCCAGCCCGGCCGTGAGCGCACCTTACAGCGACCATTTCTTATAAGTAACGTATATAATTTCATATGCATTTAGTAAAGTGCTGGTATTTTGACATTACAAACAGACACTTCAATTTTATTTATCGGTATAGACTAGCAACTCACACTCGCTTCGCTCGGGTTTGTCCCTAGGTTGATTCTCCATACAAATCCCCATTTTCACCCTTCCCAGGGTCTCAAACTATCTTCTTACCAAATTTCATCTAAATCAGTCCCGTAGTTTTTTAGTTTATTCCTTACAAACATACAAAAATACAAATCTTTTCTCTTTATAATATTAAGTATAGATAATAATATAATATAGAGTCCACTGTTTTTATTTAAAATCCTGTTAAGGCCTAATCAGTAAGCCTTAGAAAATTGACAGAAATGTATGAGTTTGCAGTAAAACACCTGTCCTTTATAAATGTAAAAGTAGTATACGGCAATGACCATGATGATTATGCAATTCTTAATAATTTTAAACAAAAATAAAACTTACGGATGATGGATGAATTGAAAAACATATTTCACATTCCTCTGTTCCTGAAGTTGATATCCGTCTAGGCAACTGAAAAAAATATTAGCATAGTAAAATTTTCTTTGTCTCTTTTAATATAAACAGTACCCTCTTTGTTGCATGTACATAAATTTCATTATGAGATATTAATAAAAGCTAATAATAATTGCACAAGCAGTATAATTTTCATCTAAGTGAAATTTAATGAATTATAGTGGATCGAGATCCCACTGCAAGATTGCTACATCCATAGCATATTTAATCGAAATCAATTTTTTATATACAATAATAAAAGGGACAATATGTTTTGACTGGGGTGCCTATCCAAATGTACCCGCTAGTATGTTTAATTAACTAAATAATATTTGACTTTTTGTAATAAAAACCATGCATTTATTACAATGAATTATACTCCACTTCACAGAACTATACATAGAGATTTTGAAAAATGATCGATGCCGTTGCGCATTTGGCCGCAACCTCTACGCAGACAGGTGTAAGCGGGTCATATTATGGGACGTTTATACGTTCATCGCGTATGTTCATCATTTATATATCAAATTAAAGCTAATTTTTTTCTGTACCTGATAAACTACATCTGCCTATGTAAAAGTGGCGGGTGTTTAACCCATGACTGGAGTACAAACCTTCGTCATCACACAAATGAATGCCCCCAGCGGGACTCGAACCCGCGACCGCTGGCACAGAAAGTAGGGTCACTACAAACTGAGCCAAATGTGTCATCAGTTATATGAACACATCAAAATTATAAAGTTGATAGTTTCAGAAATTAAGAAACTTCCAATGTAAGTTGAGCTCACAACTATATGGTTGAGCATATTAAGTAGCGTTCAGTGCGTAATGGGTGCCCTTTGGTTAGACGCCCTGGTAAAAGCTAAACGTGGCTAGTTTTATTTAAAAAAAATTTGGTTTCAGTGTAAAAAAATTAAAACCCATGAAATTGTGAACAAAATCCGTGTACCAAGTTAAAATATATAAATATTATTTGTCTAAGTATTATAAATACCTTTGGTCTTTGTATGACAGGTTTTCTAAATGGATTTATAACTCTAGCCTCAGCAAATAACTGATCCTGATCACCATCATAAAAACGTTCCATTAGCTTTTCTTTATCCCATTTAAAATGATTAAGCAGTATGCGTGTTGTTGTGGCTGGAATCTGAAATTTAATTACTATATATGAAATACTACATTATACTTTATAAAAGCTATTTAATAATTTTAAGATAAATGACATATGTAAAACTTGGAATGGCAGTTGTGTGCTTGTTAAATAAAAACAATAAAATAAATAAAGCATAAAAAAACTGTTTGAATTTACTGTGTATCTAATGATAAACATCTCACTATTTAATTACAAAAGTTGATGACTGTACTAATGGCATGACTTGAGGATAATGCAGTTAATAAATTGTTGAGTTTCTATAATGCCCGACATACATACTTAGCTATACATTGCAAGAATAATATTTAAATACTTTTAATTTAAAACACATGTTTTTAAAAATATTATACATATTGTACAGCTATAATCCTTGACCTCATTATTGGTCATCCTGTCCTAGATATTTTTAATCTATAAATGTCAAATATACATTTCATGAATTGGTTGTTAAAAATTAAAATGATAAATATGTAAAAGTTTATATAGATTAATATAATATTTATCATCAATAAATATAATTGCTAGTTCATAAATATAAAAAGTTTGGAAATGTTAAATATTTTTTTTGAAATGGACTTTTATTTTAAATAAAAAAGCTTTCAATTCATTCATTTTTAAACAAAACATATCATAATATGAGTCATACAACTAATATTTTTTGTTACATTTTCATATATAATATGATACACAAGATTCTAGACAATTTTTAAAATCTAATTGATAAATTTGTATCTACAAGCCTGAAATCTATTGTAATTAGTACAGTAACAGAATAAAATAAGAGTTATGAAAGTCTTGGGAAGAAAAAGTAACTAATCAAGCCAATGTACGAGTAACCTCATTCAAGATATCCATTGTTTACTACTAACATACTGACCTCAACTACTGTGTTAACGTCTTTAATGCAATCAACCATGTGCTGGACAATTTCTTCCGTTGATAACACTTCGTAAGGATATTCTTCGAGTTCTGTTTGTCGTTCCCTTGTACTGTGAGTCTCGTCCATGACAAAGTCGACATCGTCTCCGCTTGACTCATTACCAGAATCCACATCATCCTTTGTGTCGTCTTCGGAGTCCATGGTCGAAATAAATTAATTATATGCTAAAAAATATTAGTACTGCCAGAATACTTATAATGATGAATTAATTACACCTAAGATTTAGGAAAGGTCAACAATGAAGAAAATAGTTCACCCACGGGCTGCCAAAACCTCTGACGTATTTATGGATAGTGTCTATGTCTATGACGTTACTCTTTGAATTATTGTAGGTATCTATGGACGTCTCTGAGGTGAATAAAATAAAAAACTTACCTCCTTATTTGCTCCAAGGCGTCGTTGCATTTTTGATGTTTTCTTGTGGGATTTCTTCATTACAATTTTAATCGTTTGTTTTAATAAAATGGTTGTAAAGAGTACTTGCCAGACTATTTGGGTACTGGTTTTTCGACATTAAAAAAAATACCGTTTTAATGTGCATTTAATTTAACGGTTTTTTTAGATTAACAAAGTAACACATAAATATTTAAGTATTTCCAACTTTATTTACTAATTAATATATTCCAACTAATCTAAATAGGCCTAAAAAAATCTTAAAACAATTCTTATAATGCCATTCAAAGTTACCATAACTTTTGGATAATTTTAAATATGACGATAAAAATTTTGTGCAAAAATAAAACCTAAAAGATCTTCTTAATTATTCGTGGCTTAGATAAAGAATAGTTTTTCTTTCCTATGAATATGAATCATAATTAATAAACCAAATCGAAGGAAACAATATGATTTCTTGTATTATAATATTTAATATGTATTTGTTAAAACATAAAATAATAAAAACAGATGAAATTAATATTAAAGAATTAAATAATACAAAAAGTATAAATAACTTTAAATTGTCATTCATTATTTATTGTATGAATTCAAGGCCGTCAATCGTTTTTTTTTTAGGAAATTGAGCTGTTTACATGATATAGAATGAACATTTAAATAAATTATTTTAGTATTATTTCCCTCAATCATTTAACTTGTCTTTATAAACATTAATTTTTAAGTCTCAACCAATCCGAGTTAAGTGATAAATTAGAGCTTTTATAAACGATTTTAAGAGAAACTAGTTTAAGTGGATTCCTATACTTAATTTATTTATCCACAAAAGTTTTAACAAATATTCTTAATTTGAATTATTATAATAGTTCCTCGATATGATCAAGTACTCTGTGTGCTAGAAAACAATAAATGAATCGCTTTTAAAAATTCTGGACTTTTAAAAAGCGATGTAATGTTCTAAACCAGCCATACTTAACCTTTTTTTTATCTAGGGGCCACAAATTCACGTTTCAGTCATGGTCTGTTTTCCCTTTTTTCTTTAAGCGGAACTTCTACATTGGTATCGTTTTCAAAATCGATGAACTCATCAAACAACTCTGAGTAATTACAATTTAAAACGGAAGCCAACTCTGAGATATAACTTCAGATGGGCCAATAACAAAGGCCCGGCGGGCCGCAGGTTGAGTATAGCTGCTCTAAACTCTTAAACGAATTTACGTAGGTATTCAAAAGAAGTAATTTACGCTCACGAAATAACTTTGTAAAGTTACCATTCCAGACGTAATAAAAATACATTAAGTAACTTTATTATTTGTATAAAAAATATAATCACTGGCTGCTAATGGAATATTTCAATGAAGTTTTTGAGTTATAATAGATTTAATAATATAGCAGGAAATTAGTTAAAAAAGTATTTACCAATAATATATATAAAATAACTTTATAAATCACTCAAGTAAGGGTTTTATACTTTTTACTCGACTGAGGCGAAGCTCAAAGGAAGATTATTTATTTAGTAATGCTACAGATCATAATATAATACTGTAGTCTATACTAGAATATTACCATGGGGTCTCTTCACTACCAAAGAAAAATTGGTTCAAAAAAATGTCAGTAGGTGGCATTATTTATATAGATTTGTTAATAAAGTAAAATTAACAAAAGGTAAAAATAGATCCAAATTTTACTAATTATTGAAATATCAATTATCAGACTATGGGCTTGTAGTTTGCAATGTATTTTCACAAATGGCGCTGATTCTTTTTACAAGTTATTTACCAGTTAAAAACGGTTCAGATTACAAAAATTTGTTTATTAAAATGCAGGATGTATTTTGCAATACATATTTTATTATTTATATTTAATCAAACAAAAATAGCCCGTATTAGTGTAGCCCAATTCTTTGTATGTGATGGGATATTTATACTAGTATAGTATTATGTTGTTAGTATTACTTTTTTATAATAAATGGTTAGATTAGATCAACCTAGAAACTATTATTTAAATACATAATGAATTGTTTTATTCATCAAAATATCAGTAGAAATAAAAGTCAAAGGGTTCATAAAATAAGTATTTCAGATATTTTAATATTAAAGGCACACTTGCTTTAAAATAATAGCATTATTATATTAGATTATCTAGTTCACATTGAATTGTTTCTATTTGTAAAAATATTGAATTTAATTCTTGATGGGTCAATTCAAGTTCAGTTATATCTTTCTTTCCATTTAAAGATATGTATGCTTTAGGTACTTTGGTTTTTTTTTGATATACTGAACTTAATTCTGTGTTTAATTTCCAATTAATGTTTGGGTTATTTTCATATTTTTCATTTGTTATGGAAGATAGGTTATGTAATGTCAAACTTGTTTCTGTTGACCACACTTTAACAAAGAAATTTGATTTTTCTTCTTCAATTCCTACATTTATTAGGTCATTTTTTAAATTAATTGGCATAAAGATGAATTTGAGAATCCCTTTGTATATATATAAAATTGTTTTAATTACAAAAAGTAATTGTTCTTCATTGAGTCTAAATATTTTTTCTAGTTTTCTCCTTTCTTCTTCTGTAAAAATTTCTGTATCTTGCTGTTTTAATTTTAATACTATTCTTCTAAGAAACTGTTCAAACTTTGTTTCTTCTAAGAGGTTGATTAAATCTATTCCCTTTTTTAAACTGAAATAATTATCAAAACGTAATAACTACTTGTACAAATATTATTAAACACAATTTCATATTAAAGGTACCTGGGTGAAATCTTAAGCCAATTACATTCCATGTTAATTATTTTGATATATTTATAATTAATACGTTTCTATAGTTTTACTTTGTTCTCACACATCTATGATAGAATTTCCAAAGGCCAGCCTATAGCATTAGCTCTTCCGTTTTTAGTGCTGCAAGGTAATTTTCAAGTTTACAAAACTTTTGACTTACACGCTTTTGAGTTTTGCTTTTGATTTTCACTTTTGACACTAAAATGATATAATGACATCCTGGAACTGACAGTCACAGATCTCTCCATAGAATAAAATTTCGAACTTAACATGTATTCCATTATAAAAAATATAATAAAGACTTCTATTATAAATTGCTAGTTATAATATTCATTGCTTATAAAATAATGACTAGTGAAACTGGGTGGCTACAAAACTAAAATTAACTTAGCCCAGTTGTAACACATTCACGTACGGAACACCAGTATCATTATTACTATATACAGTCTGAAAATTCTTGTGGGAGAAGTCACACAATACGTAATACTAGCAGAACGTAAAAACGTCTGTTAATGCAACTCTTAAGCCATCAAAGAAGAAAAAAAAAATAAAATGCATGACATTTTCATTTGACATTTTACTGTCACTTCAACAAAATTATTGGCATGTCGTGGTTTCTTGCGTGGAAGTTTTGAAAGCGATATTTCATCATGTCGCACAAAGTTGATAGGGTTCCGGAACATATTGATTTCCCAAAAGAAGAAGAGAAAATCTTAGCATTTTGGGAAAATATTGACGCGTTTCAAAGCTGTCTCAAGCAATCGAAGAACAAGCCGAAGTAATATCTTCTAACCTTTTCTAAAAACCGGATGAGAAAAAAGAAATAAATAATAGTTATAATATTTATGTTTATTTTTCAGATATTCTTTCTATGATGGACCACCGTTTGCAACGGGACTACCACATTATGGACACATTCTCGCAGGAACCATCAAAGATGTTGTCACACGATATGCCCATCAAAAGGTGAGTGACAAAAAAAAAATGCTTCTAAGTTATAAATAAAAACCGTTTTTTTATGTGCAATATTTGAAAGGTTTTATTAAATGCCTTAATTATATTTTTCTTGTAGTTTTTATGTAACTAAAAGTACTATTATTTAACTTAATTGGTTCATACACTTATAAATTATTGCACTTATTAATTTAATGTAAATATACAATAGTACATGTGTCGTGAATACAACTTACAAAGAACTTATTATTGACATTACTTAATGTTATTATTAAATAATCTTTTTAGGGTTACCATGTGGAAAGAAGGTTTGGTTGGGATTGCCATGGTTTGCCTGTTGAATTTGAAATTGACAAGACTTTAGGGATAAAAGGACCAGAGGATGTTGAAAAAATGGGCATTGATAAATATAATGCTGAGTGCCGCAAAATTGTGATGAAATATGCTAATGAATGGGAAACAATAATTACCAGAGTTGGAAGGTGGATAGGTAATTTTTTTATTCATAATATTATATTCATAACAAAAATAATGATGTTGACTATATTCACATTTTTTGTTGCAGATTTTAAAAATGATTATAAAACATTGTATCCCTCATTTATGGAATCTGTTTGGTGGGTATTCAAAGAACTTTATAATAAAGGTCTGGTCTACCAAGGAGTAAAAGTTATGCCCTACTCAACTGCTTGCTCAACACCACTATCAAATTTTGAAGCAGGACAAAACTATAAGGATGTTGTAGATCCTGCAGTTGTAATTTCATTTCCTACTAAACAAGGATTTTCTCTGCTAGCTTGGACTACAACTCCTTGGACCCTTCCTAGCAATTTATCACTTTGTGTAAATCCAAAGCTCATTTATGTAAAAGTTAAAGAAAAAGCAACAGGGGAATGCTATGTTTTACAAGAAGCTAGATTTCCATTTATCTTTAAAAATGTTGAAGATTTTGAAATCCTTGAAAAGTTTTTAGGTGAAACATTGAAAGGTTTGAAATATACACCTCTTTTTGATTATTTTATAGAGCAATGTCCTAATGGATTCCAGGTTCTTACTGATGGATATGTAACTGATGATTCAGGTACTGGTATAGTACACCAGGCACCATATTTTGGTGAAGATGATTTCAGAGTTAATTTAGCCAATGGGATTGTAACTAGAGATCAAGAGATTATTTGTCCTGTTGATGCAAGTGGAAGATTTGTTGAACCAGTAAAAGATTTTCTTGGACAGCATGTTAAAGAAGCTGATAAAAATATAATAGCTTACCTTAAAGCTTCTAATAGGCTAATCCAAGCTGGGCAGACTAAACATAGTTACCCATATTGTTGGCGTTCTGAAACACCTCTTATTTATAGAGCTGTGCCATCTTGGTTTGTTAGAGTGGAACAGATGAGTCAAGATCTTCTAAAGTCCAGTGAAGCTACTTACTGGGTTCCAGAATATGTGAAAGAAAAAAGGTTTGGTAATTGGTTAAAGGAAGCCAGAGATTGGGCTATTAGTCGGAACAGATATTGGGGGACTCCAATTCCACTATGGATCTCTAGTGACAAGCAAGAAGTTATATGTGTAGGCAGTATTGAAGAGCTTCAAGCACTGACTGGCAAAGAAATAACAGATTTACATAGGGAAAACATTGATCACTTAGAAATTCCATCAGCAAGACCTGGACAACCACCTCTAAAAAGAGTCCCTGAAGTGTTTGATTGTTGGTTTGAGTCAGGTTCTATGCCATATGCTCAAAATCATTACCCATTTGAGAATAAAAAAGAGTTTGATGAAATATTCCCAGCTAACTTTGTTGCTGAAGGCATTGATCAGACCAGAGGTTGGTTTTATACCTTAATTGTTTTGTCAACAGCATTATTTAACAAACCTCCTTTCAAAAATTTGATAGCAAATGGATTAATTTTGGCTGCTGATGGGCAAAAAATGTCAAAGAGAAAGAAAAACTATCCAGATCCATTGGACGTTGTTGGTAAATATGGAGCTGACGCTTTAAGACTTTATCTTGTCAACTCACCTGTGGTTAAAGCAGAAAATCTTCGATTTAAGGAAGAAGGTGTACGAGATGTGATCAAGGATGTCTTCTTGCCCTGGTACAATGCTTTCAGATTTTTAATGCAAAATGTAGAACGAATAGTACAAGAAGATAAAATCGATTATGTATACAATGAAAAAGTAATAAGAGAAAATGTTATGGATAAATGGATTACCTCTTTTATGCAATCATTGATAAGTTTTGTAATGCAGGAAATGGCAGCTTACAGGCTGTACACAGTGGTGCCTAGGTTAACGAAATTTATAGATCACCTTACAAACTGGTATGTGAGGATGAATAGAAAGAGGCTAAAGGGTGAAAATGGGATAAACGATTGTCAAGTTGCCCTGCACACATTATATGGTGTACTATTTGATATGATACGGGTAATGGCACCATTTACTCCATTTTTGACCGAACTAATGTACAAAACATTGCGACAACTTTTGCCGGGAAGTTCGCTAGAAAGTGTTCATTTTAATATGTTACCAGAACCAAAATTAGACTTGGTTGATACGAATATCGAAAGAGCCGTACAAAGAATGCAATCTGTAATTGAATTAGGCAGAGTCTTAAGAGATAGGAAAACTATCCCTATCAAGTATCCTCTCCCGGAGATGATAGTTATACATCAGGATCAAACTTACTTGGATGATATTAACTCTTTAGTAACATATGTCCTTGAGGAAATGAATGTAAAGAAGGTGGAGCTAACAAGTGATAAAGAGAAATATGGCATAACTTTGAGAGTAGAGCCGGATCACAAAATTTTGGGTGCTCGTTTAAAAGGCGACTTCAAAGCTGTTACGCAAGCGCTAAAAGAACTCAATAACGAACAGTGTGAGAAACTCATTGCCAATGGCTATGTCGAACTTGTCGGTCAGCGTATTGATGTATCAGAAGTTAGAGTTATATTCCAAGCTACAGGTAATGATCAATATGAAGCCCACAGCGATAACGATGTTCTGATTTTACTAAATGTTACACCAGATCAAGATATGCTCGATGAAGGATTTGCAAGGGAAATTATTAATAGAGTTCAGAAACTACGAAAAAAAGCCCGCTTGGTGCCGACGGATGAAGTTGACGTCTATTTCTCTGTAACCAAAACGAGCGACATTCTACGTATTATTCAATCTCACCGTGAGTTAATCGAGAATACAGTTAAGGCACCACTGAAGGGTCTTGAGGAACTTTCAACTTCTAAACCAATAATTATTGAAGATACTCAAGAATTGAAAGGATCACAGTTGAAATTGGTAATCACGTGGCGTAAAGAAGTAGAGGTTCCGGTTCTTCCTTGGGCGAATGTAATTTTGCAAGGATTAACACCACGATTCGGAGTTGAAACAGATAAAGGAAGCGTTATCCTTAAAGGAAAAGATGATAAATTTATACAATTAGATTGTTTACGCAAGGAAGTGGAAATTTTATTTGGTTTATATGGAATGAAATATACATTGTGGTGCGACGGAGCAATTGTTACAAATACAAATAATTTAACCGCAAAAACTATTATTGTTTCTCCAACAAAACCAACAGATGTTAGCTCGCAAAGTAGTCCATTTTGCAAGTTTATTAACGTTGCAAATGGTAAAAAGACTGTCACGCTTTTTGTAGAAAACCCGAAAGGACAAGCGACGCTTAATAATAAACAAGCTGTTGACTTTATTTCAACATATTTTGGAATTAAAGCTACTGAAATTGATCTAAAAATTTCTAAATAAAAACAAAGTTTTTATTATAGTGTTGTTATATTCATATGTGATGTTATAATGGACAAACAATATGCTTTTGTTCTGGCTTGAAACTTACTTTTACTAGTCAAAACGTGTGACTAATTTATATAAGTACTAACTACATTATTTTACATCTCATCTGTAGCAAGTAGTTTCATCATATAATTTATTGAATAAAAGCTTTTAAAATAACATGTTTTATTTGTAGTGGACTGATTTTACGTAATAGCGCTTAAATTATTATTTACTATTACGTGGATCCTAAACCACTTTCAGCAATAGACTAATATATCTCATACGATCAAGTCTGACTCTCTATACTAATATTATAAATGTGAAAGTTTGTGAGTATGAATGTTTGTTACTCTTTCACGCCAGATCGGTTGAACAGATCTGGATGAAAAGCACAGATAGATTATAGTCTGGAATAACACAGGCTACTTTTTATCCAGGAAAAATGCCCGATTCCCGTGGGATAGGTTTGTTATTATTTTCCTAGAGTCTAACCCGAGCGAAGCGAAGGTGAGCCGCTAGTGAACTATATATTACAATGTTATATCGATAAATGTGTCTTGAGCGAGTTCAACAACATTTTGAGAATTAATACTCGCCATCATGTGTGATGAAGAATGATTATTTATTATTGTTTGAAACAAACAAACGAAAAGGACTTAATATTTATTACTATTTTTTATATAGAATACTTTTGGGCTCTGTTAATCTACAATAAAAGCAAGTTCCATTTAGATTTTTTAGACAAATCAGTTGAGGTTTTGCAGCAAAAAGAAGTAACAAAAACATATTTACTAATACTACGCCTTACCCTCGCTTCGCTCGGGTGTCTAGGTGCCTAACACTAGTATATTTGTTACTAGTCAGGTCATAGTAAATCTCTCATTAGATATATGCACGCCTTGCTCGATCGCACTCATAAATTCCTTCACAGTAGCCAGAAGGCAGTGCCAACCAGAAACTTAGTAATATATGTATTACCGTTAGCATTTATGTATGGAAAAATAAAACACCTTCATTAAATTAACCTTTATTTTAAACATTCTTTCATAAATAAAACAAAATAAGCATTAAATATGACGTCCATAATTCAATTATTTTAACAGATACAGCGTATGAATTAAAATACTTATTATATCTTTATTATTTCTTTTAAATGTATCTATGTATATAATATATTATAGTTTTGGCTCGTTGCAGATATAGTTATCTTTGATTTATTACTTTTATGTTGTACACATTGATAGAGATAAATGTTTAAGGCATTATTCACTAAGGCGTGTAGTAAATTGATAAATACAAAATAAATTATATATAGAATAAATGATCAAGAAAGTAATGCTTCTATGATATTATTATTATTGCGAACTAATTACTTACATTGAAAAATAACTACTAAACAACAGAAATACACTCATACAATATCGTTTGCGATAAAATTTCTAAAAAGACACGTTGAAAGTGGACTCGTAAATGTTAGGGAATTGTTCGGGTTAAAAGAAAAAATAATAAGCTACTTTTAATGATTTCTATAATAAAGGATATAGAACAAAATTAATAAAGCAACACTAAAAATGTTGTGACCAACCTTGTAGTAAGTTGTATTCATTATATATATTTTGTTAATTTAAAAAGAATTGTAGAAACTAATTTATTAAAAAAAAAATTAAACTAAGTGAGTTTTGCAAGAATCAGTATGTGCTATAAAGTAAAAAAGGTTGAATTTGGGCACAATATTTACGTATCTTGTGCGAATATGAAACAATATTAGCTAAAATTTTGGTAACTTATATAACAAAGTGATTTTTTAAAGTACGCGGTGTACACAACTTTGGCGAATAATAAAATTAACCTAAAATATTACAAATAGTTAACCGAATAAAAATAACGAAACTTTCCGAGATAATAAATGTCTTTCACAGCGTGAAGATTAGTTTACGTAGCATTGTAGTATCTTTAAAAAATATATCATTGAAGTATGTAGTAATTGTAATAATTAATTAAGAATATTTGATTAATTACACAGATATTGTGGGAAAAAGTCACTTATTCTATATCAAGGTTTTGGGTGCATGTGTGCATGTTCTGTAAAAGGCATGACATAACTATAAAAACTGCAAGTAATTACGAGTCTTTTAAAATACACTAACGTTCAAAGAAAACATTATCAACAACGTGAAATTACACCATTACAGTACATAGTATATTAAATAAAAAATAGAAAATGCTGAGTTAAATCTATCGTGTACAGCAAGAACTAGTCGGAAATTTTATTTAAAATAATTAAGAAATAAAGTTTAACTAAAGAAATAATTTTCATGTGTATATATGTATAAATAATCCTTTTAATAGTAAGTAAAATAATTTTGTTTCCTTGGAATAAAATGCCAAATGATATCACAATGCAGACACACTAGACGAATACCGCATAGTAGAAGATCCGAAGTAAGGATGTCCTTCGCCCACCTGCTGACCGGGTGAAAAATATTTTGTATTATTAATTGAAAGTAAGATGTAGAAGTTAAGTTTGAATTATATGAATTATATTTAATGTCCACACTTATTTATTTATTCATTTATTTTATTAAGCGTATATGATTTGGTTTGATATAAGAAAATTCAGCACAGTAGTTAATGGTAAATAGATGAATGAAACAAAAACAAAATTATTGTATTATCAGTGATTACACCCTTTGATTATATTAGGCAGATATCTGGGAAATATTTGAAAATATTTATGTTTAATACAAAACATTTATTATGTGGTAAGCAGATGAGTGATAGACAACCTTACTTAGGATCTTGGACTAGCAAATGGTATTTGTGTAAAATAGATTAAAAAATAATATCGCAGCTTTCGTTCATCCTGTGATTCATAATACTGTTTACCAGAGCGCCATGTACATTCGCATTATTGCTTAGATTTTATGTTTTTAAATGTATTGCTTTTAGAAAATAAATTGGACGTTTGATTTCGAAAACATCACATTATAATATAAAGACGACAAGAAGAAACACTTACTCCTAACGATATAGGATGTGGGAATTTAAAAGGGAAAAGTTTATTATATATGTATATCAAATGTCATCGAAACGCTCGACAGATAGACCGACAATGTTATTACATAGAAATAGGTATATATTTAAATATTACACGTATCAAGCATAGGCGTAGCTAAGAAAAAAAATTGATTGAACTTAACTTGATACTATGGTTTATTTAAACAACGGCACGTCGTGTTATCTAGTAAAAGCCTGAAAGAGCTTACTGCTTAAAGCTATACATAATTTCATAATATATTTGATATATCTGATGACAAACAACGTTTTCAATCTCATAATAAATCTTTGCGATAACTCAACGTTTTCAGAAGACGTTCCTAGCTACGTCTATCTCATCAAGATAAGACCACAAACATACAGCGAATCGAAATATACGTTGTTATTATGCAACAAATTGTAAGATGAGGAGTATGTGTACTCACAAAAGCTTAATATAGATTTTTATAATAAAAGGCTTCAACATCGAGTTATATGGACAAATCGACTAAAAATGATAAGTATTTACTACATAGTTTATAAAAAATAGTCAACCACATTTTGTTACAACTAAAATATACTAATGTATTTGACTATAATGCGAATCACATTAGAAATTCAAAATCCATATTACACACGGCCTTAGTAGATTAATAACAATTATTATTAATTATAATTTTTAGTCGAATTTGCACAAAAGTTATTGCACTTTAAACACTTCATATAAACCGACGCTTTACTTAGGCCGCCGCCCGTTTATAAATAAATTTATTATACCACACGGGACGAGATAAAAATATTATAGAAACAAATGAATACAAATTGTCTAAAACTTATTCGTATACATCATAAATACATCCTTCGAACAAGATCAATCATTAAATGGCACAAAAATATTGGATATGCGTTAATAAAAAAGAACAAACATATAAAAGATAAAGTAAAATATATATATACAAAATCTGTATCTCTAGAGTTTTTTCATCTCGCCTCGTGGCCTCATATGTCGACACTATCATGCATACTTATAATAATTATTTCAATTAAGAATAAAATATGTAATGTATTTGTACGTATTTAACAAATTATCATAACAAAATAAGGTCCAAAGGCCAATTAGTGGTTAGGTGCATATGTAAGTATACATAATGGCGTCAACATCAAGTGCAGGGTAAAGATAAAACAGCGGGATAACACATGATAATAAACGTTTATAGATCCATAAACATTTGTATTAGGCTAAATACAACACACTACTCAGTGACTAGTCTACATATATCATACAGAATAACAAGGATAAATACATCACAATGGCGGCCTACTCGCGCCCACACCCCTACACGCCCACACTGACATACACTGCCGGCTACTTTGTTTCATACCTGAAATTATAATTATAAAGTTAAATATTATGTTGTAAATTATGATGAATATATTCCAAATTACATAATTAAGTTACGCAGTACTTTTTTTAAAATTACAAGTTGAATTTATCGTTGTAAGATTAAATTATTATCATAATCCCGACTTATATATCATTAAAGTTGTAAAAACAAATATTGTAAAAAATTTTTTGTCGTGAGTAAACAAAATTACTAAGAAACTTTATGAGCATCATAACAATGTATACAATAAGTAAGTAATAAGTCATAAATTTAATTAATAATTAATATACAATATATATGATGTGTATTGTATAGTAGGGTGGAGCAAAAAAGATTTTTTATTCTTAGCTTAATAATTATAGAAATAAAAAAAATATCAACATGTTTAGGTGGCCCACTGATTAATAAAATAAATAAATTTAATTTTTTGCTTTGAATGATTTTTTTTTTAAACATTCAATAATTGACGAATATAGATTTTCTACTAAGAATAAATTTTCTACTCAACTTTCACTGTAATACAAAAAAAGTAACATGTTATTTTTTCAACTTTTTTAAAATTGTAATAATGTAGTATTACGGTGAAAGTCGGGTAAAGTCAGAAAGTGACTATACACTCCAATTTTTGAATATTTTCAAAGATCAAAGAGTCGAAAAAAAAACCATTTAAACGAAAAAATTAAAATATTTTAAAAATCATTGGGCAACCTCAAAATGTTGAGTAAATATTTTTTTATAAGCTACCAATTCTACCTAAGTTTTTTTTTCGTTCCACCCTATTGTGTAGTATAGATATGAAACTCACTATGCGGAGTAGTGGTGCACGGGCGCGTCGCGCTCGGGCAGCTTGCGCACCTTCATGGTGCCGTCCGCGCCGCACGAGAACAGTCGACCTGCGCCATCTGAACACACACACTTTCTTTAATTATAATACAACAATCGGACTATTATTAGCAATTAAAAGTGCGCAAGTTTGTATATGTGTGTTTGTCTATTTTGTTCCTCCTTCACGATGAAACTAATGAACTTTATACACAGATTGACAATGAGTATTATACCAAGAAGTAAAGTTTTATGTGAGAATTAAAAAAAGGAGAAAAGAGAAACTAACCATGTGAAGAAACATTTTACCTAAATAAAAGTGAAGTAAAATAAATATATATATAGTATACTATACCTATGTGTATCTGTGTTACTCCTTGACCAATGTGCTTGAAAAACGAGCTCCTCGCGTGTTCGCCCGCAAACGTGTGCAGTAACTGGTGTGTAGCCAACGAGAACACCTAGGAAAATAGCAAAATCGCAATTATAATTAATTATTATTTAGATGAATACTTGTTGAAACAGAAATAATGAAAAGAAAATAATTAGTCGTTTGAAATAATTCTTCCTAATTTCTTGAATTATTATTGGATGATGGGAATCAAATTTGTTCACAAGTTGTAAGTCTGAACTAAATAATAATATCAAAGGTCTGATTTCCGTTTAGTGTGACTTAAATTTTATTCGATATCATTATAAACACAAAAATATATAACTATAGACGGGTTATACCATTTATTTAATGCACTATTCAACAAGACCAGTGAGAGTTAAGGTGCAGGACCGACGGCTTAACGTATTCTTTCCCAACTCCAGATTGTTACTGAGAATAGTCCTAACAGTAAAACTTAGTAATTAAACTTGGGACCAGGATTCAATGCAGTGTACGTGTATTTTTTACACCACCAGAAAGTAGAGATTTCAACGAACAAAAAGCCCACCGACTTTTTTAAAAAAGCAGATATTTTGACGCGAGAATTTTCGATTGAAAATTAGGGTACTTTTTCGATATTAAGTCAAAATAAGGAGAAAAAATAAATATTTTAAATCCAAAAAAATACAGTATATTTGGACATAAAAAGGTAAGTTTTCACCAAATTTCATGAGAAAATCTTTTTTGTAAGAAATAAAAATAACAACACAAAAACTTGGTTATTTGAATTTTTAACAAAAATTTTGAGGTAATGTGAAAAAAGTGTAAATACAAAAGTTGTAGATCTTTTTATTACCTACAACTTTGCCATTTAACTTTTTTCCATAGGACTGTAGTTTTGCCGGAAATCGAGATAAGCAATTTTTTCCCCCTAAAAGCACCCCTTCCCACGTCCCGACCTCAGATCGCCCGTAAATTATTTTTCCCTTCATTTTTGTTATATTCTCTTTTTTTAATGGGTTTCATCCTACTATTATTATTTTTTGTTTCAAAAATTATCGACACTGGTCTATCTTTTATTTCGGTGTATAAAAAGAATATTTTGTATTAACTTTTACAAATAGCAAATAAGCACATTTAATGTATTTTTTTTATTCTTCTTTGTTATACTATTAATGAAGCATGTTGTGTTTACCTTAATATAGATTTAAAATTTAGTAATGTTATCTATGATATTAAACATAGTACTAGATTTAACTAATTGTAAAACTGCTGGTAGACCTTAAATAAATAAAATAAAAAAACCCAGGACCTTCGGATCCGCAGTCGGCAGTCAAGGGTTAACAGTTAACATCCGTGGTAACGTACCTTGATGTCGCCATCAGCGGCGCCGATGGCGTAGTAGTCCTCGCGCGGCGAGAGCGCGACGCACTTGATGGGCGCGTGGTGCGCGTGCAGCTTGTGGCGGGGCGCGCGCGCGCGCAGGTCCCACACCAGCACGTCGCCGCGCCGCCCGCACGACACCAGCGCGCCCGCCTGCCCCGCCCACGACACGCACGCCGCGCCGCCCTCGTGGCACGTCCACGCTGCGAGTTGCGCACATTGTAATTATTGTAATAATAATGTTTTAAATAAAACTATCTTTTCGATTTTTTTCGAGAATTTATTTTGATTTTTGGTTTCCGACCTTTTGAATGCTTTACAGCGATCATGGTCACGGGAGACTCTAAGGTGTTAGATGTCTCGAAGACTTAAAATAAATGTCTTTATTTCAGGCTTATTCACTAGTATAATATTTCTACCGCATTGCTGTTTCAACCAATGCCCGAGAATGTCAACACTCAAGTATTCGCCCATTACTCAGAGTATCTGATTATTAGAATTATAATTATTATATTATAGTTATATACACACACACTTTAAAAATCGCTTGGTATTATATTTTTCTGCAATATACTCAATACGGTTGTATATATTTTGCATGTATATATAATACACGATATCTCCGTTAATTAGACTAGTTTTCGTTATTCCTTTTTAATGATGTTCATCTCAAGTATATTCTCATGTAAATATTAAAATGTCATCCCTATAGGTACTAGGTAGTATAATATTTAAAATTATCTTGGAAGTCGATATACTTTAATGTAGGTACAATTAATAAAATAGTTTAAATATTTATCACATTAAAAAACTTCATTTAAATTATTTTATAAAATTAGGACACATACTGAAAATATACTCACAAACCACTAAAGCTTTCTTGATGGGCATCAACGTATCCCATATAGCGACATTCTTACTTTCGGAACTGTGACCAGCTGTAAAGTAAAACCGATTTTTTTTAGTTTAATATTTAATCATAGTATAAATACGAAATTATAAAAAAAATCATTCATTCTACAATATTAGCATTATTTACCGATTTACATAATATTACAAAAATGGTGACAAGCACTTTATGTATATAGAAAATACACAGATATTACCTGTTGCAACCAAACTGCAGGAACCAAGGAATACAAAATCGCTGATCCCTTTACTGTGACATTGATGGGTCTGTAAAAAAACCATTGTACAATTAAATTTAAATTGGTGCCGTATAAATATAAAAAAAAACGATATAAATAAATTTACTTTACAGCGTTGTTATATTAAAATAAACTTACAAAGAAGGGCCTGGGTGATGCATGTGTTTGATTCACAGAGCCGGAAGAAATCTGAGCGGACGAGGAAGGATGTAACTGCCACAAAGCTAAGTTTCCATCTGCGTCGGATGCAGCAAACTTGTTGCCGTAGTCCGAGAATCGAACCCGCGTCACTTTGGCGAAGGCACCGGGCGCGCGAGGCGACCACACGCAGGAGGGGTGTCCCCACTCCCACAGTTGGACTGAACCATCGGCACCTCCCGTTAGATCTGTGAAGACAGTTGTTATATTTAGTTCTTTTTAAGGTTCCATTGCTGCGTAGGAGCCTGCCTTTAATACGAACCCAAAGTTCTAATAGCTGGCAAAGTGCGATTTGTTAGAAAACTTGAAACTTCACGTATTTAGAAAACTTGCTGGGTGCTCTAAAAGATATAGGTTTCTGAGGATGTTTTCCTTCACCGTAAGGCGAGAGGTAATCATCTCAAATGATGTTAATCATCGCAAATGGTAAATTATTCATATATGGGAATATCGGAGGTGCGAGACCCGAGATTTTAAAACCACCTCACTTGATTAGCCAAGCTAGGCCACCACTGCCCAGACAATTATTATAATTTTTTGTTACAACAGTATTTTATATAGCCCATTGGTTTTAATAGGTACATTTTTTGAAATACTTATAACATAAATTCTAATTTCAAAAAACTATTTGAACATAAATGAAATGAAAATAAAAGTGGTACAATAGCGAGATATCTTTAATTTACTTCACGTTAGTTTTATAAATCAATAGAGTACTTACACAAAGGTTGTGAAGGATGTGCCGCCATTCGTTTGATATTATCAATTTTATGTTTGAGGACCTGGACAAAATTTATTAAAAGAATATAAATTAAATATCTAGTTGTATTATTTAAATCATTGAGTCATATTGGATACTTTAATAAGTATCGTGGAAACTATATTGTTTTATAAAAAAAATTATAACACCCATCATATTTATTTAAAATTGCTAAAACAATAATTTGTTCTAAGAAAAGGCAATTACTAACAATGAACTTTATATAATACATGGAGAGCTATAAAAACACAGATATGTAACAGCAAGCATTGTATCTCATATACGAGTATAATACAAGTTAAGCCTATTAAACATATAAGAAACCAAATCAAAACATTCTGAGTTATTTACAATTCGTTTCCCAATGGCTACAATGAGATGATTAAATAAAATAAGAACGATCGAAACCAAAAAAAGGTAAAGAAACCAATGATACTGGCTAATGAAAGAAAAAAATATAAGTCGACAAAAAACATAATAGAAAAATATCAAATGAAGACCATTTAACACTGCGGAATTGTAACAATCAGTTATAAATAACAGGTGCGAGTTGGGTAAAGAGTAACGGGTTGTGATAAAATGTGCAAACGAAGTCACACTGATATTCTACAACATATGTAGCGCTACAAAACACTTGTCATACCAAATGTTAAAGCCCCTCTTTAAAAGTTGATATCAAATATTTTATTTTAAATTCTTTACATATGAACTTTTAAAAAGACTTCACTAACAAAAACCAATTTATTATCTGTTAGACAAATAGTATTGCAAAGTAGTGGTTGATGAGCATTTAAATATGTATGTAAAGCATTTAAGTAGGCGGTGATTTAATGCTATGAAAGCTCTACAGCATTGAATAACAGCGCTTTTACTTAGCATTACTACTTTTCTAGTACAGTCGTGTAGAATATTGTCAGGTAGCGTTACAGATGTGTACACAGTGAACTAAAGGAGACGAAAAATCGCAATTCCGTTAGGTACAAAGGTAGGGGCAGGTCGGGGCGTGGCAGGGTTGTCACTGACCGGTCTCATGAGAAGCTTGGAGCGATGCAGCACCAGGCGACAGTATTTGGCGTCGTGGCAACCCGGGAACTGCAGGCCCTTCACCTGCGGCCAACACTCGGTTACACACATACCTCTTACACTCGCGAGTGCACACCTCATACTCAGACTGGCCTAACTTACACCTTACCGAGACTGACAGACCGACCTAACTGTACAATTTACTTAAAAATCGATAGAGTATAACCGATATAAATAGATATCTATATATTTTGATTTTACCAATTTTATATAGTAAATATTTAAATAAAAATAATATAGGTATTCGATGTATTACATAAAAGTGCAATATCAATTACAGGTATTATACTACACCAAGTGTACAATTATTAATCTATATTCTATAATAAATAAGCAGATATACATATGTATCAATCTTACGTTATATTTATATGAAGCTTTGTCGTGTACGACATATATAACACATTATTTGTTTATGTAACATCCCAAAGATTCCAAGAATACCACAAACAAAAACTTCAATTGTAGTTACTTTTGGAGCGTTTCGAAAACTATTTATACTAACTTAAATTAAGAAAAAAAAAACTAAATGAGACACATGTAGCCGATTTGAGGCTCCTTTATTGTCTGAATACATACTCGGCCGGCGGATGCCGGGTGGGCCGAACAGACGCTGAATTTGCGTCTCTCTTATTCTATGTAAATCTTAATCTAGAGCGGATGGACGAGGTGTAACCATAACTAGTTAGTTGACTGTCATCCAATGGTCTGGTGTTTGTATTAGTCGCAAGAGATTTATTCATTGTATGTGATTTGTAATTATCTCCTTAGGATTTATTTGAAAATGATAAATACATTTCAATATCTACTGACGTATTCCCATTAGGTTGTTCACAGCCATCCCAATAAAATCCGTGGAAACTTGCAAAGTTATTAAATTAAACAGTCATGTATTTTAAAAATGAGTAGACAGTAGCAACTCTGAGCGCTTATTATTCTAAATTCACGAAAATTACTAAAAAATCCTATATTTGATGATTTTAGTGACATTTGAAATTTAGAATACTCGTATATTGGGATTGAACAAGTCGTTAATCGTTATTATTTAAGAGCTCAATTAATATCAGGAGCGTCAAAAATGTACATGTTACATTAGCAACTTATATTATGAATCATACACATTTTCCGCTATTCAAGCTTATAAGACAGTATTCATTTAACAATACTTGAAATTCTAAAACATTTGTTTTTATTACAATAAACATGCTATATTAACCGTATAAGTGTAATTGCACTTTGTTGTAACACATCGTAAAATACATACATACAGTATACCGAAAAATAGTTTTAGTATGTTAGATTATTAGAGGAATTTAAGCGAAGCGCTCAGGCAGCACGCAACGTCACTTTATAAACATACACAAAACCCACACCATTTCAACTGCCCAGTGCTCATTGAATGAGTGAATGAATGAAGTGAATGAGATGACTTTTCGTCAAATTACGTGCACATAACAGAGTAAGTTAAATCTGCAATTCTGCAACTCCGCGATTTATTTAAATATGCCGCGAATGATTTTTTCATTCTCTCATTCAGAAAGTGTTTGTTAGTTAATACATCGTGCACGTACTGTGACAACGTACGCATCGTGGCCAGTTGGCTTTGTTTGGCTTGCCCTTTGCTCGTGCTGTGGATTTTTATATATATTATACTTCACTCTCTCTCTATCCTTTAATAAAAAACCTAACAATATTAAACTAACAAAACCAATTGATTACAAATATTAGTATAATAATAAATATACGAATATACATAAGTTACAGATTACAAGACAGATTATAGAGTATAGACTAGCGTTTTAGTAGACAATGATAATTAATTAATTAGTGAAAGATTTGTATGTTATTTTTTTATTGTAAGAAAATGCACTACTATGATGCTAATATTAATGAGTGATAAATATATTACTTACCACACTAGCTCCTCTCCCAGTTTGACTGGCCATGCCCACTGGAGCTACGGGAGCATTGGGGTTAAGAGGTGAACTGTTACCCGTCCCTGGGACCGAACCTCCGTTTTGTCTGTCAAAAATAGATTTTATATTTTATTTTGTTATGTAATACTCCGTAAGATACCATTTGAAAAAAAGTTACTATACTGTGTAAGATTTAATATTTCCTTTATGGGATTAGGAAACAACATATAAAAAGGCCAAACTATGTTCTTTGTCTCTTAGACAATGGTTGTTATATACCATTCAATAGGCCTAACCTTTGTACCAAAATAAAACAGTTAAGATAGAATTCGAACGGAGTTAGCCGTTTAGATTGAAGTTAGTCCTCCGACCATCACTAAATTTTAAGCTTAAGCCTCCGCTTATCACTAGATTAGACTTACACTAGCAATCGCTCAAATATACAAATAGATTTTTAAAAGTTTTTGAGTCGTCAATTCGTATCTTTTTTTTTAAATATAAATTAAATGTCATTAAGTCCGTGATTAAGCAACCGGCAACTTTTGTCGCTTATACGATATCTATTAGTCCTCGGAGAGCACGTAAAGCCGCCGGTCCTGCACCTTAACTCACACCGGTCGTGTCAAAGTAACGTCCCATTGGACTTGGGAGTAAAATGAATAGAAAGAGCAATTGTGTCTGCGCGAGCAATTGTGCACTATAATATCTCCTGCGCATCTGGCTAATCTGAGTGAGATCGGCCAGATTATCTAGAGGCTATATATATAGCGACTCACTATGGCTTCGTTCGGGTTCGCCTTTAGACAAACAAAAACAAATCTATTCCACGGGAACTGTACATTTTTCCGGGATAAAAAGATGTCTAATTGTAATTCTGATGTATGAACTATATTATTGTACCGTTTCATTAAAATCCAATTAGTAGTTTTTGTGTACTAAGTTGTAAAAGTTACTACAGCTATTTGACTACCCCACGGGAACTTTAATTTTTTGGGATGAAAATTATCTAAAATGTTGACCGGGGATACAAGGTACCGCCATGCTAAAGTTCACTTAAATCGGCCCAAGGGTTTCAGAGATTAGCCCGTACAAACAGACAGAGAAACAAAAAAATTGAAAAAAAAATCTGGATTTGTTCTATTTCTCTTCTTATATCCCCCTGACTCGGTTTTTAGCATTTTTTTCCTATGTACAGATATTCGACCTCTACAGTTTTATTATAAGTATAAATTATATAGCCCTCACTTATCATGATGCTGTATGAGCAGGAAGCCGGTGTCAGGCAGCGCCGCGGGGTCGGCGGACAGCGCCAGCAGGTCCACCTCGCACTCGTCCTCCGCCCAGCACGCGCCGCCCTTCAGCAGCAGCGACACGTCCATTTCTTGTACTTCCCGCGCTGTCGCCACTGCTAGCAGACCTCCGCCCACCTTTGTTAAACGAACGAAATCATCACTGTTAATACATCCATTTTATATAATAAACAATGCAATGCAATTAGACTGCTACTATATAGCGAAGTTTTTATGTAGGTGTGTATGTATGTGTATATTCTTTTCTTCCTTTATTTTTTATAGATTACGACCTGGAGTAACAATAAGCTGCTGTTTGGCTCGACGCACATCTCGAATAAATCTCTTGCTAGTCTTGAATAAATGCAAACTTGCTAAAATATTTTTTCTGTCTTTTAGTAATAATTACGATAATTCTACTTAGATATTATATATTTTAAATCCTTGTTTGAGATAATTTACGAACCGGTTATGTAAAAACCAATTATAGTTAATCTATCCAATACATTTATTATGCTACCTAACACATTGCTGATACCATATAAATCTAAAATTTATCACTAATACTATAAATTATACAAACTTTCAATTCCGTAGAATGACAGAGATAAAAACATTAATTTAAAATCTTGTATATTATTTTATCCACTAACTCTGTTAGGATGAAAGCAGAAATAGAATGCTGAAATAGAATGCTTGTGTATAATTTTAAAAGGATGTGAGTCGTTATAATTATGGTATATTTCCTATAATATCCACTAATTCAATTTAGGCAGAAAAAAAATTAAAGAATCTTGTTCCCTGTGTATAATATTGACAGAACCTTGTAAATCCTGTTCATGCCGTACTCTGAGATATAAGCTATACATATTACTGCCAATTACTCATTAATATATAAAAACTCAGGATACACAATTAGCATCTCAAAAGTGTCCTCAAAAAAAAGCGCATACTTCGAAATTGTGTGCTTTTTTCAAATCTCTTTTGTTCATTGCCTTTCGGATGGCAAAATTAAAACTTACTATATACTTTATGTGGTGTGCATATGCTCGTATGTGTTTAGACAATTGTCTACTTTGATTTTTGAATTTTCTTTTACATGACATGTCGACTTCACTTTTTGAAGAGATATTTGTTAAGAAATAAATGTGCATGTATGTTTTATATATTAATACACATACTCTATTAAGACAGAAAGCAGCAATGGAGTCCTGCTCCTTGTGAATGATGCGGACGGGGCTGTGCAGGTCGTCGTCGGGCCCGCGCGGCGCGCCCGCCCGCTCCGCGCGCTCCGACACCGACTGCGTGCGGCGCCGGGAGAACACTGCACGGATGAACACTTCCTGACAATTGAGAAAATGTATCATGTTTCAATATGTAGCCTAAACTTGATAGTTTGAAAGAGAATTATAATTTTGTAGCGACTCACCCTCGTTTCGCTCGGGTTCGTCCCTAGCTTGCTTCCCAATACAAACTTTCAACCCCATTTTCTACCATTAAAGAATGATTTCCGGGATAAAAAGTCCTTCCCAGGGTCTCAAACTATCTATCTTCTTACCAAATTTCATCTAAATCGGTTCAGTAGATCTAGAGATTACCCCCCTACAACGTCACAAACTTACAAACTTTACCTCTCTATAATATTACTATAGACTAGTTAGTTATCAGTTATATTAGAGAATTTTTTTTTATATAATATAAAAATTAAAAATATAAATTTATTAGACAAAATACACACAATGGAGTATCAAAATAAAACAGAAGTTTGAAATCATGATTTTTTATAAAAAATATTTATCACGTACCTGTACTTGTTCTTGTCGTACTAAGAAATTCCATAGGCGTCGAGCTGGCGCTGCACTGTATAGCGCTGAATTAAACGGTGTATTGTGCTTTTCCAGGAGACATCTGTAAAATATTATACATTTTCATTTTTATACACACACACATTTAAGTTTTAATTTCAATTAATTTTATATTTAAGTTTAAAATTATTTACTTAATATCGTTTTACCACAGCCCTAAACCATCAACCTTAAAGCCGTAAAACCAATTGTCATAATATAGTAAGTACGTATAAGAGTCAATAGCACCTCACTTCCGCTGCACCTCGCACGCGGCATTATCGGCCTGTTTAGATACTTCATAAGACTGTATGGATTAGTAGACTGTAGTTTTACTTAGTTTATGTTTACCTATATTTATTAATAGGCGGTCCAGCCGTCTGTTGATCGGGAAAACAGCCGGGGATGTAGTCTGGTGGGGAAGACCTGGACTCCAATGTCTCAGTGAGCTGCTGCTGCCACTGCTCCACGCGCCGCAACGCGCCGTGTACTGTGGGGCTTGTTGTAGCCAGTTCTAAATATACATGAAAAATTAGAACTTTTTAATAAATCATAGTTATATTATAAATGCGAAAGTTTGTAAAAGTGGTTGTTATTTTACGTTGTAATTGTTCAATGGATTTGAATTTTCAGCTAATATTTAATGACAGACATACTACGCGTGCGACGGCGCAGACAAAAAATATCTCGCAGAGTAACCACCATATACGGAAATTTAACAGCACACTATTAAACTGTGGTTTATTTTTATTACATATGTACCTACATTTATAAAATAAACACTATTTTGCAGCCTTATGTAAACCGGACTACTTTTTTATAAGCGAGTTTGTATATGTGACTGCACGGATTTGGATGAAATTTAGTACACAGATAGACTGACCAGTAGTCACACATAGGCTATTAGGTATTAGGGAGCCATAAGTCGCACGAAATTAACGGTGACGGAAAACATCGCTAGGAAACCTGCATGTCTGAGAGAACCTAGCAAGTTTTCAAAAGACATGATCAGTCCGCCAACCTGCACTTGGTCAGTGGTGGACTATGGCCTGATCCCTTCCGTATTGAAGGGAGACCCGTGCCCAGCGGTGGGACGTTAAAAAGGGCTAAATACAAGTCGTATGAGCAGAACGTACCAGACATCTCGATGCCGCACAGCTGCAGGAAGTGCTGCAGCTTGTGCTGTGCGAGGCGCAGCACGGCCACGCGCATCACGTACCACGAGTACGAGTCCGGCTCGCAGTGCTCCGTGTTCGAATGCTTGTGACGCTTCTCCGTTCTGTGATAGTGGAAGATTTGCTTTGGTTATACTTCAACATAGATATGGTTAAAGATACACGAATATATTAAGAATGAAGAACAAGAACGGTTATGATCACTATTTTTTTTTTGGAATCCTGCGTGTCAATTTTCAGACAAACTCTAAACGACTAGGCTAGCGTTACTGAGTGACGCGACAGTAACAGTTTAGTACACTTATCGATACCGATAAACAATAACAGAATTTCTGTATCTAATGTAGAGAAAAAAAACGTGTGTACGTACTTATGTACGCACGTAAGAAGTTATACTTCTTTGGCGTAACAGAACAAAAATAGCTAAAGATTTCATCCCGCATGTTACAACTCTCAGATTGTAAAAAGAATGCAACTAACTTCACCATGTCGCTTTTTGGCTGTCAGTGTGCACGCGCATCGTAAAAATTTTACTCTCATATTTTTATCCAAACGTGCCAAAAGAAGTATAACTTCTAAAATCCTTAATGTGTAATAAAATAAATGAGATGTTAACTCTAAAAGATCATGCTTAATTATGTAATGTAAATAGCAGTGGAACATTAATAAAAATAAGGGCGGAATGAGATAACAAAGAGTTATAACAAACATACTTTGTTATAGATGTATCAAAGATATCATCATCCTCTGGTTCACTTCCACTTTCTTCAGCGTCGTCAGCGCCCGATTCCGCAGAATCGTAGTCATTGTTCTCCGGATCTTGTTCAGAAGTTGGCTGCAGATTAATTATATGAAAAATAAAAAATAAATACAAGTCACATATTATAATATTTATTTAAGTATAATTTATCAGACTATTATTATAAATGCGAAAGTTTGTATGTGTGTGTATGTTTGTTACTCCTTCACGCTGAAACCGCTGGACAGCAAGGCTCGGAACTGGTTTTATAAATACCGGTTAATAACGGTTTCGCGTAAAGGTTTCATTGAGAACAAAACCCATAATAATTTCGTTTGTACATATATAGATTATGACCTGGAGTAACACATACTACAGCTGTTAGGCACTCCAGCGAGAGTAACACTAACTATAAAATTATAAACACTAAAAAGTAATCACTAAAAATGACCTTTGTAAGTAAGAATGTGAGAATACTGCATAGCGGCGGTACAAATTGTTCTCTATACGTAGGTCTTCCTTCTTGTATGTTCTTGTGCGGCGCGGCGGGCCCGAGGCCCAGCAAGCGCATGTGCAACAGCGCCCTCTTCTCGCGCAGCGACGACCACACGGACGTGCCTTCACTACGCTCCACTAGTTTAGGCTGCGAATATTATTGCAATTCAAATACATATTTTAAGAATAAATATTTGTGTAATTACAATGTTCAAAAATATGGCATATCTTAGTTTTTTTTTATTTTTATAATAAATTATACTTTACACACAAAAGTTGAGTTAAAAATAGACTATAATAAATTTAAATATGGTAACAGCGCATTTTTTATTCATTTGTAATACATAGTTTATAACAATATTTCAAAGCTGCACAGGCACAATTGTAGGCAGGCTTCTCATACAAGACCATGAGCTAAGTTTTATTCATGGCGTAAATATTTTTAGTTTTATTCATATCAACATAAATCTTTATATTATATTATCCATGTTATTAATATTTACAACTGAAAAAACTTAAAAGCATATTCCGACTGGCTCACATTCCACAGCAGATAAATAACAAGAATGAGAGCACACCTGTGGCGGCGCAGGCGCAGTGGTGAGCAGGCGCCGCACGCCGCCGCCGAACAGCTTGGCGTGGGCCTTGTTGTCGGCGGTGTGCGCGGCGAGGCGGTACAGCAGGTGCGCGTCGCGCGCCGCCAGCGCCCAGCCCAGCAGCGCTAGGTACACGGCGCAAAACGCCTCCACCAGCAGCACCGGCAGACGAGGCGCGTCTTCCTCTTCCGCTGCACGGAGTGCTAGTGCTCGGAGGGCTGACACTCCTGGGATATATTGTTGATTTCATATACATGCTATTAATTACTTATTACACATATTTTAATTGATAATACACGTTTAGCCGATAATAAAGTAATATGTACAAGCTTGCCTATAATGTTTCTTGTTAAGCACGTTATATAATGTAAAAAAAATCATTCACGTGCATACACATACTCTTTTCACTTTATAATATATACGTATATTGTAACATCTTAGACCGGACAGGTACACACTACTTGCGTCGGGGGTTAAAAACAAATTATTGTATTTTATAACCTCAACTCGAAATACACTTTATTAGTATTTTAAATTAACTTCATAAAAAAACAGTGTAGCCATTCCACAGGCAATCACCAGGAAAGCAGGTCGGCTGTACAAATCAACTAGCTCTTTGAAAATTTTAACTTACATTAGTATTAATCCATATATATCAATACATCTTATTTATCCGAAGAAAACTCGAATAATATAATACTTTCTTAGATTTACGCGAATATTTGACATAGCAAACTAAATTAAAATTATTATTCTTAATTAATTTTAACTTTTTAAATTACACATACAACAATTATGTGGCTTAAATAATTAATATTATATTTTATATTTTTTCTTTATGGTTATAAATATAATAATGGCAACACTAAATATAGATTACTAATTAATGTTTTTAAAATTGTAATAATTATAAAAATAATAGCAAAAATTAAATAAATAATTTTCCATATTCAATTATAATTAAAATTATAAAATTATAAAAATGTTTAAAGTTAAAAAATATTGTAATGTAATTGGTGCAACTTTCATTTTGTTAATTGTGGGTAGGCTGTCTGTAACAACTATACATTCAAGACATGTAACACCTCAGTCTCTCCCGTGACCATGGATGCTGTAAAGCATTCGAAACGTCGGGAACCAAAAATCAAAATAAATCCGCGAAATAATCCGAAAAGATAGTTTTATTTAAATAAAGCAAAAATTAAATAAATAATATTCCATATTCAATTATAAAAGTAATTAAAATTATAAAAATGTTTAAAGTTAAAAAATATTGTAAGGTAAGTGGTGCAATTTTCATTTTGTTATTTGTGGGTAGGCTGTCTGTAACAACTATACCTTCGAGACATCTAACACCTCAGTCTCTCCCGTGACCATGGTTGTTGTAAAACATTCGAAACGTCGGGAACCAAAAATCCAAATACATCCGCGAAAAATTTTGAAGTTATTTTTAATATAGTTAAATAGATTTACCTGGCCATTTATTGGGTAAGGTGGTGACGGTCAACTCCTCATTAGAATATCTTCTAGGCCTTATTAATAAGTTGTTTGTACCAGGAGTTTCAGCAATCATACTATAATGAGAAAAAAAAATTATAACATTATGAATAGAAAATATATATATAAATAAGAATTGTTACTGTAGCTAATGTTTTAAATATGTTATAGTGCTTCTGCGCGGCATCGCTCGTTCAATTATGTACTATATCTTTCTTAATTATAGGCTGTGTTATTTTGATGTATATATTACAAATCCGTCATCAAAATCCTCTATGTTCTATATTACAAATCCGTCATCAAAGTCCGTTCAGTAGTTTTTGCATGAAAAACTAACAAACATATACATAAATACTAAAATTTGTGATACATAAAATTTTAGTATTTACAATAGTGTTTATACTATGATGTAACTTACCAGTCATGGTGAGCCGCATGCTTCAAACTGAATGTGTCAGAGTCACACAAACTCTGATAAATACAAGCTGACAGCGCTACTGCCAGTTCTCTTAGAGTATGCAATATCCGCGTCGCCGAACCACCGGGTACACCCAGTTCGCCAATCGTTCCAAGCATATCGTGGGCTACCGCCTAAAAAATATCACAAATCAACAATCTCACAATATTTGTATTAGTGTTATATGTAACATTGCTGAATAATTCATGATTCGAACGGCGTGAGTTGCGTGTACACATTAATTTTTGGATTGTAATATTGACAACTATGGACATTGTTATACAGCGTACTTCAGAGTGGTATAGTACTGTAAAAAATATACTTATTTTAAGGTGGTTTAAATAAATATCTTTTTGTAAAAACCATTATAACGCACATTGCTCAATATTACAACAATAAAATTGTTCATCTATTAAAATACGTATTTAAAAATAAAACAAATTCCCAATAAACTTCATTTTAATCAGTATCTCTCTACAGATATCAAACGTACATACCTGCAAATGTCTAACAGGATCAGCCACTACAGTATTATTAGTGGCCACAGCCGCGGCGAGTAAAGGCAATGTGGTAGGGAAAGGCAGCGGGGATAGCAACTGTTGGTGCTGCTTATCCTGCCCCAGTTCCTGCAGCAGCAGGACGAGCTCCATCCGCACGGACGCCAGGCCGCCGCCGCCCGCGCCGTGCAGCGAGCAGTACGACAGCAATGTGCGGAGAAGAGTTTCGTTGGCTGGAATTCAATGTCAACACTATTAATAAATCACAGTTATAAGTTTAGAGTATTCTATACAACTATTTAATTCAGCAGCAATGTGGTTTGTTAAAAACAATTTAGAAATATATATTTATAATATCGAATTAAACATAAAACACACTTTTTTTTAATAATCCGTTTCCTCAAAGAAATTATGACATACGAACATTTAAAAAAAATCATACAAACCTTTCAACCACTTCTTTCTTCGGACCGCTCTCTGAACTTTAGCCTCGAAATCTGCTTTTTCTCGTATCAATAGTTGGTGTAATGTAGGTTTATCAGGTAAAGGAGTTGGTTCTCCGTCGGCACAGATGAGTTCTCCTCCAGAAGCGGAGCCGGCGGCGGACACGTAGCCACACAAACGACGTAATGCTTCGACTTCACGTTCCAGCCAGATGTACAGTTGATAACGAAGATGGCCACCTAACAATATTTTTTTAGTTAGCAAATATATGTATATAAATCGTATCTATTCTTATTTTGCGACATTTATATAAATGTAGTTTTATTGTAAGCTGCTTTCTTATCGCGCTTCCACCAGTAGATTACGATGACAAAAATTAACTACATATATATATATATATATATATATATATATATATATATATATATATATATATATATATATATATAGATAATCATTTATCAGCAGAGGCGTACAGAATGTTAAAATTAGGTCTGACATTTCTAGGCTAGCAACAAAATTAGAATATCTATTAAAATGTGAAACGTGTTTTTTTAAGAAAAACTTACCATCGACTTCAAAACCGGTAGCCAGCGTACTGAGCTCCTCCATCAATATCTTGAGACACGCTACGAACTTCAACTGCTGCGCCATTATGTCTACTGAAGGAGCCTCTTCTTTCTCGCTTTCTACAGTTTCATTAACGGTTTCTTCGGGCTTACCCATTTTCATTTCTAATGGCGGTGTGGATGCTCCTGATCCCTCTGACCTTTACAAAGAAAACGAAGATAATTTTGTTATTAAATTGTTACTGTGATTGTATTCTAAGCATTCATAACTTGCATTTCTTTCTTGCAATTAAATCAGAACAAAAAAGATTTAAAAATTCTTCATATATTAAATTTCACAAAACAAAACTCAAAGCAGATAATAACTTAACAGCCATTAGTTTTTTAATTTACATTTCAACTGAAGATTTCTTTTTAACTTATAAATGCATCTATGGTGCTACAATAATAATGTATGTAATGTCTTACTTTTCTTCTTCGTCGTCCCAACTGAGAACAAGCTCGTCTGTTTTAGTGGTAGTGACCGGCGCACCCCAGTCTACTTCTGGAGTTGCTCCCCAATCCACGTTCACAGTCTCTTCTTCTTCTATTAAATAAAATTAATTTACTCATCTAGATATAATATTCTCAAACTTATCTATACCTATAAACGATACAGGACACTGCACAGCTTGTCAGAATTTAAATAAACTATTAAAAACACTGCCTTAGGAATAACCCTATATTGAAGCTAAAACCTATAAATATATATTTTTTTTCAATGATAATAAATTATACTCAAAGTAAAACTAAACATAAAATTAAAGAAACCTAAACAAATAAAATTATTAAAAAGTTGTACCAACTAAGGATTACGATGAGTTGTTTAGATAAACGCGTTCGTCGTGTCTCGTACTTGAGCTTGGCTGGTCCCTCTAATTTAAATATCTATACCCATAGATACATATCACCATAGCACGAATATCTATACTAATATTATAAATGTGAAAGTTTGTGAGTAATTTCGCTAAGCCATTCAGTGATATTGTGAATCAATGAGATTTTGACAGTTTTGATAATTTAACGGTTTCCTGCGACATATATACTCGTATCTGTATAAATATTAAAAATGTGAAAGTTTGTGAGTGTGCATGTTTGTTACTCTTTCATGCCAGAACGGCTAAACGGATCTTGATGAAATTTGGCACAGAGATAGGTTATGGTCTGGAATAACACGTAGGCTACTTTTTATCCCGGAAAAATATACGGTTCTCGAAGGATATACTTGTTTTTGTATTTCAAGAGGCGAAACCGAGCGAAGCGAGGATGAGCCGCTAGTCATTTATAATTTAAATTTTGGTTCCTGAAATAATAATCAAGCGAGCCTGTCACACAAAAACAACAAAACAAACCAATGAAACAATAATGAACGGAACATACGTTTGACAATATTCTCAGTGAGCTGCCCCGTATGTATGACGGCGTCGTCCTGCGAGGGCGCGGCCGCGGGCCCGCGCGGGCGCTCGTCGCGCACGCGGGCCGGCAGCTTCGACAGCACTTCCAGCGCCAAGGCCGGGCAGCCCGCTTTGAAGTGCCCGTGAGCTGTTTGGAAGTACAGCCGTCGCTCTAGTCGGGTTATTCCCTCGTCTGCTTCTTGTTGGAGTAGAGCTAGTGTGCCGCCCTGTAATATAAAATGTTTAATATACTTGTATTTATTTGTCTTAATTCACTTAAGTTATTAAATTGTAATCTATACAAATAATAAAAGTGTAACTGATCACCGTCTATATATGGAAGATATTTGAGAAAAACTATCATTGGGGGTCTTTATGTACGCAATAGAACCCAAAACAATGATTTTTAGAAATTTTGTCTGTTTATCTGTGCGTTTGTGCGCGCTAATCTCAGAAACGGCTTAACTGATTTGGATGCGGTTTTCGCTAATATATTGTGGCAAGCTTCACTTAACATTTAGTATTTGTTTTACTTTATAAATAAAATCAATCTAAAATATCAATTTCAATTTAAAGAATCACCTAGGGACGGACCCGAGGTGAGCGAGGGTGAGTCGCTAATAGATAATATAACGTATATTTTTATTATAAATACGCTGCTATATGAGTTATTGGCTAGTGGAGTCAATAATAAATATAATATAATAAAATGAATTAATTACGATTGAAAATAGACAAAATGTGATAATTTTCTAATACAATTCGTGCTAGTAACCATTATATAATACTAAATTAAGCGCTAATTTCAATTAATTATTATTTTTCTTTGCCTAACAAAAATACTAACCTGACTAGGCATATTATTTCGCTTGAGTCTCGGATGTGTCCTCAGATACACATAAAAGTTGAACACACTAGGGACATGTTCGTTGTTATCCCGCGCAGCGTGCAATCTTCCCGCGGGACTCAGTAACGTGTCTAAGGCGTCGCCATATCGCTTTAGTTCCCATAAAGCCATGGATCGGACAAATGGATCTGGGTGTGCATGTTCTAAATCCATTTCTCCATTTTCTGTTTCACCACTGAAAATTGTTTAAAATTACGTTGAATTACTATTATAGTGGGAGACCACCGACTTCGGCCGGCGGTGTACCATGCGGGTTGATCCAGGTTTTTCTCTGAACGTCCTCCTGTATGCATGTGTAAACGCATTTTCCAATATCAGGGCAACGCAGGATATTACTAAGTACTATTAGGCATCTAGTGGAAAACCTTGTCAAACCCGAGTGGAGCAAGGACAAGTCGCTTTGAAATTATATAACAATAGTAAATTGAAATTATTTAATACCAATGATATCTGCATCTCTTTACTAATGATCTCTTTATAGTTTTTTTATATAATGAAAAATCGTGAAATTGTTAATACATATTTATATAAAACATCGTCTCACTTACCCAAGTATTTCATCCATGAGTAATTTCTTCAGACTACTCGGTAAGGCACTATCTGTTTCATACAAGCGAGCCACAACCATTGCTAATTGCAAGTCTCCCAATCGCGTTATAAGAACCTAAAACAGTATTTTATATAAGATTACACATAAAAGATTCCATTAAATATATAATTAATTATTTTTTATGTTTATTATAAATTTTTAGTTATGATCATTCACTGCTGGACATGTGCCTCATATGGCACACCTCAATCATCAGCTTTTTTTACCTTTTTTCTTTTTTACACTAGACGGCTCGACAAAATAATGAAAATATAACAAATAATATAACTGAAAATATTGAAAATAAATAGGAGATATTAATTTACAGATGTAATAAACCACTAAGAAAGGTTTCTTGGTCCTAAAGTAGCCCTGGATATTAAATACAAATACATATGTTATTTAGTTTTAATTTTTTTACTATCTAAGTTACCTCCAGTGCGTCTTTCAAGGCTCCACCGAGTAAAAAGAAAGCAGCTGCGTGCTCAAATCTTTGTTTTCCAAGGAGAACGAAAGCATTTTTCAATGCTGCCTTGCGCCATCTGTCTTCACTAAAGTCATTCGCAAAGAACTGAAATAAGAAATTTCATAAGCAAGGAAGAAAAATGTATGACTATTTAGAAAATATGTATAATAATTCAAATGGAATTTAATTATAATACAATTTACCATATTAAAATATGGTAAATTAAACTTTAGTAAACTTTCTTCTCATCTTATCTATCGAATTTAGTTTTTAGATAAAAGCTCCCTTTTTTTGAAAACAATACGGTACAATATTATAGTTGATAAATAAAACATTTAAATCTGAATTAAAAGTTAATCAACATAAAAAAATGTATAAACAATACCGAAGTCATTTTATCGTCTCGGTTAGATCTGAACAACCCCCACAATAAAGTTTTCTTCCTCATAGCGAGATAGAATAAGGCCGCGTCCATGGGGTCTTGCTTCGCCATGTAGGAGGCACGCGCGAGACGTTCAATGCATATGCGTAGAAGATCGCCGCGGACCCACCACCCAACACCTTATATGGAGATAAAAAAATATTTTTAATAATACTGTCTTTGAGTAACTTTTTGCTATTTATAAATTTTGTACAGTAACAATTTGATATAAAAATATTAAAATACTAGCGACTAACCCTCGCTTCGCTCAGGTGAGTCTCTGGGTATGTTTTAATTTTTTTGAGCGGAACCCTAATTCTTTTTCTAAAATAAAAGTAGCTTAAATTACTCCTTATAAAATCAGCTATCTGCCAGTAAAAGTCCCGTCAAAATCAGTGCAGCCGTTTCGGACATTAGCCGGAACAGACAGACAAAAATTTTAAAAGTTGTGTTTTTTCTAATAACTTCTAATGCATTTATTAATAATCTGTTATTTTGACATTAGAACAGACACCTCCATTTTATTTATCTGTATGGATATAGATTTCCCTAAGAAAATAGTACAAAATAAAAAATCTAATGTAAAGTGTAAAAAAATTGTAAAAAAGTAAAAAGTAATAATTTTTTTTTTAACAATATGCATGCTTACTACTTAAACTCGATACTTTGTGTATTGATCAAAGTCATATTCTATCTATTATTAGTTAGTTATTTAATAAAACACCTGATATAGCCATAATTTCTCACCTAATTCCCTCATCGTCGTCCACTTAGGCTGTCCCTTCGCGTACCCGGGTATTAGCGCTAGCAATTGTTCATGAGACTCCGAATGGAATGCCCATACAAGGTTACAAGTCCCTACGCCAATCCTTTGCAGCGTGGCTCGTTGAGCGAGCGGCAGGCATCGAAGTAGGTATCCGTAGTGCTTCATCGCTAGCAGGAATCTTAAACCGCAATCGTCTAGCGAATCTGTGAAAAAAAGATGGTATTTATCTAAATTATGGCAAATATATAAATTATCTAATATTTACATTTGAAGGCAAATTTTATTGTTTGTTTTAACAACAATATATTTCTGGTTTTCTAAGTGACAAAAGTGAATAAGATTTAATATGATATTAGAAAAGCAAAACTGATTTCTCTAAGTAGTGAACATCAAAAATGTAACCTTTTCAAATATTAGAAGTAACAATTTTATGTTACTAAATTATACGCAGAATAAAATTGAGTTAAAATAAATTTAAATGTAGTTAAAGTGTGCAAATTTTTGTATTTGAGACGATTGTTTTTAGAATTTGCACGTAATTGTATGTAATTTTGATAGGTCAAGTAAGATAGTCATTTGATATGTTTCTACACAAAGCGGTTATATATAATACTAACAGAGTAATTAATAAATGAAAATTTCCAGTAGACATGAATGGGGACATCTATAAAAGATAATAATCTTCATCACTAATAACTTATTTTCTTAGTTAAAAATAGAATTCATTTTGTATTACAAGACAACATTATTCATAAAAAGAATACAGTTATAACGCAACAAAACTAACCCGGCATAACTTCCTGGCCGGTGCCCTGTGCGACGTCGACCCTAGCGTTGTTAGCGATCCTCTCCGCGAAGTCTGCGTCGCAAGTGGACACGGTGTCCGCGAGCGCCAGCAGGTGCATCTGGTCCAGCGAGCTGAGGCCGGGCAGGTGAGTGTGTGTTAGCATCCTGGACAGGATACGACCTAGGGAAAGGTTGTTATTGAACGTTCATTGGAAATTGTGCTTTTCTTTCTCTCTCTCTCTCTCTCTCTTACACATACTTATATGTTTATCTATACTAATATTATATAGAGGTAGTTTGTGAGTTTGTGAATTTGTGTTTGTGACGTTGTAGGGAGTAATCTCTGGATCTACTGAACCGATTTAGATGAAATTTGGTAAAAAGATATTTTGAGACCCTGGGAAGGACATAGAATACTTTTTATCCCGGAAATCATCACTTAAGGGGGTGAAAATGGGAATGAAAGTTTGTATGGGGAATCAAGCTAGGAACGAACACGAGCGAAGCGAAGGTGAGTCGCTAGTGTATATATAAAGTAATAAATGTTTGTTTGTAAGTATTCTCTCTTATCACGTTACAGAATTTCAGTCGTTACGAATTTGTATGTATATAATGAAAATGGACTTCTATGTCTTAACACATACTTACCTAATATTGTCTCGCTTATATGACTTTCTTTTTTTTAACAAAATATTCAATTTTATCATAATATTACCTTGCCTAGGTCCAAAGTGTGACAGAGGCTGCCTCTCGGGCATAGACGGCCGGCGATCAATACCTTCTTCTTCGCCTAATAAAAGAGCATCAAGGTCGTCTTCTACTTCCATTGTTCCTTCAAATAGATCATTGTAGTCCTAAAATAACAACAAAAATAAAAAAGCTATATATAATAATCGTATAAAAATAAATATATTATGTCCATTAAAAATTCATTATAGATTAATAAAAAATATTTAAACAATACAAATTACCTTTGCTTCTTGTAAAGTGGACGGATGATGTGCAGATTCTTTATCCGCGACCAATAATGTCCAAAGAGGTAATGGCGGGACCGACGTTAGCTCTGCATAGTCCAATTGGACATCCTCCGATATCTATACATTTATTAATACTTTTACAAAATTAATCTTGATATAACTTAGACATCTTTGTAAGTTATAAAAAATGCGATGTGTATCACCAAAATGCAAAAAAATTAAAATCGGGTGCAAATTGTGAATTTATTTCAAATAAAAAGTAAATTAATTCTTAAAACCAATAAAGTGTTGTATTAAACTGCGTGTATGGTATTAGGATGAAAATAATAATACCTTTGCTTATTTCTTAGTTTAACAAAAAAAAACGTACACATAGTGAAAACGTATATAAAGCGGATACCTGTGCTACGCCGTCTAGTGGCGATGCGGCGCCGGCGGCGAACGATACGGACAGCGTGCGCGAGCGCGACCACCCGCGCTGCAACACACGCACGTACATGCTGCGCTCTCGCGATACTAGAGATGCTTCGCTTTACATTTATACAACGTAGCGGGTACTTGACAACAACAACACAACATCGACACATCTTCACGCTTACACTTTCATATATACAGAATATAATATTAATTAAAATAATATTATGTAAAGGACTGTTAATTCTGATATATCTAATTTGTTATTTCTATATATTTTTTTTAAACACATCATCAAGTACCCAGTTGTAATTTATTTAGAACTATTTGTGTGTACGCTATACCGGTGACAGATATCAAACGTCTTTGGTTTCATATCACAGTGTAAGCTACATATATGTGAAAATTTAATTTCTAGAAAAATCAAGGTGTAGATGAACAAGCTTGTGTTATGGAGTTATTACTCCCTTATGCATATGGTACTGCCAGTTGCAAGATAACATTTATTAAATTCTAAAGAACTTTACTATTATATAAGATTTTGAAATCAGAATTTTGACAACTCGTTTCATGAAACTTTTTTTCCTGTATGACAGCTAACCAATTAATCTCTTACATGCACACACTGAAAATGAGTACCATCCTATTACCAATGGAAGGAAGCCAGACAGACATTCATTATAACATATTATTTTAAATGTTGGTAGAATATATTGATTCTATCTCACTACAGTCCAGCACCAATGTAAACTATACTTCATTCTTATAATTTCACACACAGATTTCTATAGGGAATAAATAATTTATAATTACAAGGTTCCATGAAATTGAGATATAATTTCAATGAAATTAGTGTAGAAATGCAATTAAGCAAATGTACACAGTTTGCTAATGCAATGACAATATAATCAATGTTTAATACCTGTCTGGATAAACTATCTTCATCACCTTGTGAGCTGCGGCTCGTGTAACTTCCACCTATACACCTAATGACAATAAATTATTGAAAAAATATCTTTACCTAACAATTAGTTATAGTTAGGAGTTTTGCATATACAGAGGAACAAACAAGCTAATTTGTTTACAAAAAAACTTAAATACCTGACTAAATGAGCTAAAATAGCTTTGACCCATCTAATTTTGCCGCTATTGAGAAGTTCCATTAGCTGTTTAGGATGGTACTGCGGCAACACTGGACAGGCCATCTGTGACGCTTCGAATAAACCGTAATCAGGCATGTAGTCTAAAAGAGGCTGTAAGAAATGGGAAAAATAAAAGCTTTGAAATAATTGAATATATAAATAGAATAATGGCGAAAAATGTTGTAAATTACCGTATTAGAATTGATTTGAATATAACGTTTTTAAAAATAAATTTGATTTTACTGTACCATGAAGTGACGTGACTAGATCAAGATATCGATTTCTTTTCCTTACTATTATGGTTCGTATTGGCAACTACATTACAGTGGATTTGCTGGTAATATTATGTTATTATTTTATCATAAACGTCATGCACTTAATAACTTAAAATTATTATTAGTGTAAGTAAATTGTACATATATCTTAACGTTTAACAATAATACTAAAATCTATGATTTGCGGGAACAACTTACTTGTGGTTGGTCTGGTTGCGTTTTGTTTCTCCTTCTAGCATCACGTTCTAACAATTGCAGATTGATGGAGGATACGCGCTGTAGATGCGGCGCAGACACTCGCAAATCTGAGTCACGAAGTGCTCGCGATTCACTGCATTCTTCTTGTTCCTACAGATAACATTAATATTCAAAATTATTATATAAAATATTTGACATAAACAAAACTATCTTTTTGGGATTTGTTACGGTTTTATATTTGATATTTTGTTCCATTTAATTTTGTTTCAATTGCAATTATTCTGAATTAACAACTTAAATTATTCAATTACCATTACTTACATAACATAAACATTTTTTTTTCAAATCAATTTTCAACTTTTACCTGAATAGCGGCATATCCAGATGTTATCTGTGGAGTTTCAGGTTTCCATTGCGAATACACGTGCATTTCGGAATCCATCCCTACAACCAATATGCCGTCTCTAACCCACGATATTTGCATGGGCAACGGTGGCAAGCCGTCTGCTGTCTTCAACTGAATCCTTCGAAGTTGCATCCATCGTATTTCCTCTACAAATAACGGTGCAGCAAGTGACGAAGCCTTTCGGAGTATTGGACGATTGTTGTTTATTGATTCTTTCATTGCCTAAGGAAATAAAAACATATCACATTAATTTTGTTAAATCTAAATTTGGTAAAATATGAATAACATTTAAGATATTTTCTTTTTTAATTTTTATTTATTTAATGTTTCTATTTACACAAACACGATTTTGTTACAAATATTTAGTACATATATTTTAATCATGTACAACATATAACATTTTTAAGTTACCTTTAAGTTAGCCTGCGCCAGATCACTAGACACGGGTGTGAAAAGCAGCACTCTCGACCCAACAGCAACCGTAAGTATATGAGATCCATCTTCCTTAGACACCCAATCTAATTGCACTAAATGTTTTTGCGTTAACGGACACGTGTTGCCGTTCTCCATAATGCTTCTGCGCAACGACTGGAGAGTACTGAACGATGGCACTGCTAGAAGACCCGCTGACTTGCCCGTGTCGCCTTCACCGTTTCTATTGTTGCGGCTCTCATCTGATGAAAGCGTTTGTAGGACCTAATAAGGTAACCAATAAGTGTCAGATTTCTTTGTTAATATGCCCATATGAGAAATATACAATCTTATTAGAATACAATATGTAAATTATAATTTTTGTTTATATACATTTTTCTATTTTAAACCTAATAATACGCTAGAAGATGATCATAAAAGCTTCAATTTAAAACAAACTATATAAATAATTAAAAAATGAAATGCTATTCATTGGTAAGCGTATTACTTGCGGCTTATCACTTGCGAATATGTACAATTTTTTTTCTTTTTAAATGTTGATAATAGTCTGAACAATAGCATTCCTAAGGAGGGTTGCCGTCAGGCAGGCGGCCGGTCGTAAAACTTGCCAAATCCTATCAGCAGTACAGTGGATGTACTGCGCCGATCCCAAGTAATTGGGAAATGGGCAGGGAGATGATGATGAATAGTTTGAATAAAATTTTTTTGTTGACTGAAAGTTGTCAAAAAAATGTTGTTTTTTTTCTTCACAATACAGTATAAACATAAAATTAAAAAAAATTATTAAAATTTTGACAAAACAATGTTTCGGATCAGCGCATCGATCTGTATCTAAAAAAGACTGTCACATCTAACCTGAGTGAGCCGCTGCTTCTTCTGCATGAAGGACGTGTCGTGCAGATAGGAGAGGTCTATCTGCGTGTCGGCGCCGAGGCCGACGCGTGGCAGGCTGACGTTGCGCAGTGGGATGGTGTCCTCGAGCAGCCACTCGGCGCCGCCCGTGCTCTCGCACTCGTACACGCACACGCACAGGTTGACGAAGCGCGCGTCGCCCGCCGTCACCTTGGGCCGCGTAAACGACCGCCCGCACTTGTACGCGCACGCGATGCGCCCCGAGTACGCCGCGCTTATGTGCAGCGGTTGACCTGGGTGAGTATATTGCTATTGTTATGTTGCATTTTTTTAAAATATATGTTATGTAAACATACATTTTGTTTTATAGAGTAAACTGTATACGGATATAAATGGTAAATAAATGGACATGGATATAAATGAAACCTAATTACATGTTTCATTTGAAAATTATAGTGAATTAAGTTTAAATAAATCGCCGTTAGTTAAAGTTGATAAAAACAAAAAAAGCAGATTAGCATCTATTACATCCTTAATGTATGAAATAAAAAAAATTCGATGATGCCATCATAAACTTATTAATTACTTATATTATTATTATCCAAAATTTATTGAAAATATGTTCATTACCTGGAATGTCTATAGTAGATTCTTGATCTTTATTCATCATTTCCCATTCTCTCCATGCATACTCGAATTCATCATTGTCTTTTTTAGTTACATTACACTTCCAAAACCTACAAAAAAAATATTTTTATTATACAAGATCACTAACAATATCTTCATAATATAAAAGATGATAATATATTACCTTAAAGTACTATCGGAACAAGCTGTGGCTAATATGTAAGGCGCTAAACAGGCCGGGTATATGGATGCGGAACTGAGATGGCCCGCGGCAGGAGTCGCGTGTATGACGTCCACGCCGTCCGGTAACGATAGGGGGCATTCACACACCTGGGTACATAAAAAACTCAGTAGTTATTTATATATTTCATAATATTCCTATAAAATGTTTTTATTTCCATAGTTATTTAAAAGGTTTTTTTTTGTAATTATTAGCACGTTTAGAAAAAATTATGAGAGTAAAATTTTTACAACATGCACGCACACCGACAACAAAAAAGCGACATGATGAAGTTAGCTGCATTCCTTTTACAAACAGAGAGTCGTGACATACGGGTTGAAATCTTTAGCTATTTTTGTTCTGTTACGCCAAAGAAGCATAACATCTTACGTGCGTACATATGTACACACTACGCACATAAGTTTTTTTAATAATAAGCAATAATAATCAAAATAATCATGGTTTAAAAACATGCTTTGGACCAAAGGTAATCTATGAGAGTTGTCTACATGAAATTAGCCTAAACTCGTAAGTTAAATTAAATTTATTTTTATTAAGCATTGAAGAACTCCACTAGCACGGGCTCCAAACAAATCGATAATATGAAATTGTTGTATCAACTATTTCTTATAAGTTTCCACATACAACAAACCACTTCCATAGTAAAATTATATTATTAATTTAAATATAATAAATATCTTAAAGCACCTTTTTAGTAGAAATGGATAAATGTGAGTGTGCAGTTGGAGCGGCGGGGCGGTCCGCGTCCATCGAGACGGAATTCTTTCGAGATTCACCTTCTTCTTCTTGCACTAAGGCACTGTCTGGCACATACATCATACTGTTTGTTAGATCATCTGAAAAGGATTTATTATATTCACCTTAAGAAGCTGTAACTTGTATTGAGTAATATTAAAACTTTAAATTTAATAAAATAATTATATTACAATATCAAAAATAAATATAATAACATACCCGAGGGATCTGCTTGAGAAGATACGGTGAGCCTCCACATATGCACAGTGGAACCACCATCCGTTCTCTCCAACACAACGATATAAAATGGTTCATTGAAGACAGCCGCTTTCCGTAAATCAACTATTGCTTCTAAGCCGGCCTCAGTTATGGTATTCACGTCTGAACCTTCCACACCCGAGTCAGAACTTTCCGTATCACTTGACGTTCTTTCACCTAAATGAAATTCAGAGTAACACTTTTAATATTATAAATGGTAAAAGTATATTTTTACCAGTTTTTTTGCGAGTTGAGAGATAGTTAATGAGTTTTTGCTCCCGTGGTATATTAGTCCACGATAAAAGTTGTCTAGAGTCATTAATGAATAAATAGTACACGTTTATAATAAAATATTTTATTAATTGGAATAATTTGTGTACTTTATTGAAACAGCTTTCTGAAAGTTAACAGCACGAAAATTTCTCAGGGTTGATTTATTGTAAATAAAAATTTTTGGACATGCAAATTTGGCAGTATAATACATTAGAGGGATATATTATATTAATTTCTTACAGTCAAGATACAAAATTGTCCACACAATACCCAACATTATATTAAACTAGCATTGCACGCGCCTCTGCCCCCGTTCAGATGATCAAAAACCAGATTCTTAGGTTTTTTTTGTTTGGGTTTTTTGACCCGGATAACCAGATATCACCATACCAAATTTCATCAAAATCCCTCCAGTGGTTTTTCTGTGATGCGGTAACAGACAGACAAAAATTGTAAAAACTATAGATTCGGCCTCTGTATCGATAATAATGTTTATTTCAATAAGATTTCCCAAAAAATATCTAATGTACAGATTCGACTTAGTTACAATTTTATTATATGTATAGATTATTGTTGTTGAACATACATTCATATGTACACACTACACCAACATATTTAATTGTTCTACCAAAGAATATATATATGGTTGTATTCAGGGTACTAACTAACAGAGTTGTGTATGAGCTTCTGTGTATACGTATTAGTTGGTTCTATACACATGACACATACCGGTAATAAGTTGTTCCTGGAAGACATGCAACAGCTGCGTGTTGTGCCAGTCGTGCGTGGCGTCGGCGATGGCGTGCAGCTGTATGACGGCGCCGGGCCGCGCCGTGGACTGCTGCGACACGATCTTGATGCGGTCGTACAGCGGCACGGCGCTCTCTTCTACTGTCGAGTCCGATGACATTGACATTGTGTCGTGCTGCCGACGTTCATGTTTATTGTTAATAACAATAATTATATATAAATAGGACAATAATCTTTACTTTAAAATATCCCTCGTGTCTTCTCCATTGGGACACTGAAGTAAATTTTTTTTGAATGTATTAGATGTTTTATTAATGAAAACACTTTTGGTGTACTTAACAATTAGTGTCAGTAATTTTAATAAATACAAAAATAATAAAAAAAGTTGGAAAAACATGGATTCTAGATAACAGTAATTTATTTATAGTAGTTGTTATTATATTGATTATGATTTTAAATTTAAAATAATAATTGCAAAAATACAATTAGCATTGAAATACTTAAATATATGAAATTTTAATAACTGTCAAATTTAGATAAAAATAATAAATACCATCACATCCTTATGGCGCCGTTCCGAAGTAGCGATTTCTGCTAATAACGTTCGGGCGTCGATTACAGCTTGGTACAGTCGTAAACTTTCACCGTCACTCGCCACGAAGCAAGCCGAAGGAGAATTGGATAAATTTCCTAGAGTAGTGCTGTAAACAACATACATACATATGTATAACTGTACGTATATAACTAACATACAATTTTTGTATCGATAGTCGATACTACGACTGCACTGATTTGGAAGAGCTTACATTCAAATACATTATTATATCATTTAATGAGTAATTAACGTAGCAAATTTAAAAGATTATTTTTATAAAAAAAATATCAAAGAGTGAAGAAATTTAAATCGTGTTCTATATTTATGATTCTACGAGGGATTTTTTATGAGGCTCCGCACGCGTAGTTCAATTCTTTAAAATTGATAGCCTATCGTATTAAAATTTAACAAACATCTATCTATCCTGACTAATTTTCGAGTTTATAATATTAGTAGGACTAATCTAATCCTTTCAGCTTAAGACAATATACGTATATAGTTTTCTTGTAACACAGACATACATATTGTATATATATGAAACAAAGTCGGGTTTGGTACAACACTTATAACTCGAGAACTGCTGGACTTTTTTTAATAATTATTCTGCAGAAAGAATAATTATTAAAAAATCGGAAAAATTCACGAAAAATTAAAAAAAAAAGAAATTCTATACTAAGCATCAAAACGTACCTAGGGATAAACCTGAGCGAAGCGAGGGCGAGTCGCTGGTGTATAGTATAAACTATATTAACTCTTAAAAAAACTGTAAATATAGGAGCTCGAAACGACATTTTTCGAACCTACACCGATGTGTATATAAATGAGCAGCATACCTAGGTAGCAGCGTGGGCAGCCACGCGACGTTGCTGAAGGCGGACAGGTGCGGCGAGTTGACGCGCGCCAGCTCCGACACGCCGCCCGACTTGCCCAGCGGCCCCACGCACTCCACGCGCCACATGATCAGCTCCGAGCACAGCCCGCCCGCCGCCAGCGCCTCGCCGGCCGCGCGCTCGCTGTCTGTTTGCGAATACAAATCTTATTTAAGTTTTTAATCTTTACATATCTCTACCTTTTTAAATTCTAGAAACCGTGAAATTATAATTATCCGGAGATTTGTTAATAGTCTCGTTTTCTTACAATATAACGGGACAATTTTAGGTATTATAAACATTATATTATTATAATTTTGATTTTCGCTAAGCACGTTCAGTTATATTGTGAATCGATGAGATTTTGACAGTTTTGATAATTTAACGGCGCGACATTAATATCTGTATAAATATTATAAATGTCAAAGTTTGTGAGTATGGAAGTTTGTTACTATTTCACGCCAGAACGGCTGAATGGATCTGAATGATATTTGGCACAGAGATAGATTATAGTCTGGAATAACACATAGGCTACTTTTTACCCCGGAAAATTGTATGGTTGCCGTGGGATAGGTTTGTATGTATGGTTTGTTGAAATATTTTCAATAGCAAAAGTTAAAAAATGACGAAATCATTTCACTACATATCAAAAACAAAACTTGAGTTTGTTGGGGCTAGTCACAGAAACAACTATAATACTTTACAGTATTACCGGATATTCATTTTCACCAATAGAAAGAGGAATCGTGTAGAGTTTATAGGCTATATTGGCACGCATTTTACAAAAATTATACCAGTTTGAAATTTATAAATTAAGTCAGAAAAATCGACTCTTCAAGCGCTAGAACGAAACGAGGGTGAGCCATTAGTTATAATATAATCTTGACACTTCTTATATGAAACCATCCATTTGAGCAGCAATTTTCCGGTATCAAATTAAAAAAGCAGCCAGACAAAGCTAACGCAAGCGGATATTTTATATGTATTCAATTTTAAAATACCTGAAATATTATGATGACTGGTTGTGAGCAATAGAGGTAATACTGGATGGCATGTGATGTCATTGACTCTAAATCTATGGCCTGATGCCCTGGATGCGTGCCCGATAGATAGAACCTACAAAAATAACAATAAATAATCACAACACAATAGAAAATAATAGAAAAATAATATAAGCAAAATGAATTGTGTACCTGCGAAAACTTAGACTTATCGTCAAACGTTAACTGCCACAAGTTTAATGTGCCATTGGTGTGATTTGTAACCATCGATATAACAGGGGCAGATTCTAAAACATCTCCATCTTGATTTTCTCCCATATCCTCTGTTGCGACACTTGTCTTTCGTTTCATATCATTATTGTTTTCTTCTCGAGCTCCTACAATAAGAAAACGTTGAAACATAAGTTTTATGTTAAAAACATTAGACACACATAATATGAAAAGGTAAAACATACCATTCTCTTGTTGTGCTTTTTGTTCGTCTGTCTGTGGCCATTCTGTATCTTCTTTCTCTTCTTGTACACTTTCTAAAGGGGTCGTTACCGTCTCTCCTTGCTGCTGTTGTCCTGTCAAATATTTAAATGTTTAATTTATATAAAATATTAGTTTGCATTTTGCAAGTCATTTGTATAGCCTTTTTTTAAGGCCACAATTCAACTTTAATTATATTATTAAGACTTTATATTTGTATCGCTGATCCGTTCAATAATAAACTTCTGCTTAATTAGAGCTTAATTATGTAGAATATAAAAATGGTAATCTTTTTAATTACACACACTTTTTCTTAGTAAAAGGAGTGCATTTTTAGAAGTACCAACTTAAAGCATAGGTATTGTGAGTTCTTATATATGACATCGCATGTACGTATGTATAAGTACACGAATACGCATGTAGCGTGTACGTGCGGTAATTATAACGGTTGCTCCTTTCTGTTAATATAATGTATTATGTAAATTTAATTAACTCATATTAGAAAATGTTGTGTTATTAACAAATCCAGGGTTCCATTACCAAATTGCTAAAACATCACCGTTATAATTTTCCCATATCTATCCATATATCACAGCCGCTTTATAAAAAAAGAATCTTATAAATCTAAACACACCATAACTACATACCGGGCGTGACGGTCTTAGTGTAGTACTTTAATAAGAAAATTCAAATACATAGCTACATTATATAGCTTATATAATATGCATGTTATTAGAGTGTATTTATGTATTGTATATGTTTATATATAGTATTTATTTATGCTTTAACATATTATATACTTTCTTATTATCTATTTGCACTTTCCTTTTCATCTCGCTATTTAACACTATTTCCAACATACATGGGTCGGTTGGTAGAGAATTCTTATAGAGACAAGTCCACCTTTGTCCATGTCACTTTCTGTGTAATTTTTTGTAACTTATTTGTGTAATAAATAATATATATATATATATATATATATATATATATATATATATATATACATACCGGGCGTGACGGGCTTGGTGCGGTGGCGCACGTACAGCGGCTGCGCGGCGGCGTGGTAGAGCGCGGCGGGCGTGCACATGGTGGTGGCATCGCCCAGCGGGAAGGCGGCCGGGATACGCGCCGAGAACGACACCTGCGCCTGTCTGATGGCGCCCGCTTGCAGCTCGTCCAGCCACTCGCATACCCTGGTTATGTAAACGTTATTGTCAATGTTTTATAATAAATAAAGTAGTATTCATAAACGTTACATATTCAATTGTTGTTAAATAAATAAAAAAAAATACAAGCACTTTTATTGCAGTGGGATATCAAGTTTTTTTAAACTCATTTATTTTGTTATTAATAATGTTGTAAATAAATAATATAAAGCTAAAGCGTAAGGTCTTATATGCCTGCATTTATACATCATTCGGATATCATTCAAACGCATTTGAGAAATTCGCTTTGTACATTGAAAATATTATACAAATAATGTATTTATTTATTTATTTATTTGGTTTATCAAGTTGTACAGAATACACGATTACATACATATACAATGATTTTTTACAGTTTGCAACTTATAATGATAAACACCGCATGCATAATGACAGGAAAAGTGCGTTTGACAAAAAAGGTAAATTTTAAATAAAATAATTAAAACAAAAATGACATGTAAGTAATGGAAAAAAGAAACAAAATAAAACAATAAAAAAATTCAAAGAATACAAGATTTTTGTCTCACAGCTGGGGCTACTTCATAGACAGTAATATTTTTTTAATTTTATTTGGGGATCGGAAATTATTCTCTTGCATAGTTATTATCTAATCGACTAAGTCTCGGAATGGGTGTGTTAGCTCCAAGTACGGTTCTGCGAAGGGGAAGTGAGAAAGTAGAGATGGAATTACGAGGACATCTTGATGGTACGTTAATGCGTAATTGTGCTAATATGTTGGGACAGTCACTAAATGCGGTTATGATTTTGGAAACAAAAATAATATCTAAGACATCTCTACGTCCTGAAAATTAATGTAATTCTCATGATAAAAACATTCTTCTAATCGATTTCAGCCACGGCAGCCAATCTCACTAAGACTAACCATGTGCGCAGGATGTTATAGAACACAGTAACATTCAAGTGCATTCCCTATTCTTGAAGTGTCACGGGACAAGTATTCCACGAAGGGTGAGAATCAGACGCAGAAATTCACGTGCTCTCTGAGGTACGGGGTTAAGTCATCGCCAAAATTCCAACTCCGGGCTGTCATTGAGAATTTACTTACAGAAAACCTACTAATTATATTTGGCCTGTCGACGAGGCTAGTAATTTTTAGACGTACAAGTTTTCTTATTATGATATTTTCATTATCTTTTTGTAAATGGTATTTATATTTTTGTAATGGTTTATAATGTTATGTTAAAAATCTTATCACAAAAGATACAACTTACCAAATAAGAAAGCTGCCATCCACGGGATGTATAGAGAACAACAGATCTGGACTCTGATGCCAGTCGCGCAAAAGCGCCTCTATCTTGGCGTCGAGCGAGTCCGGCAGGTGCGTGCACGTCACGTCCGTCGCTATCGAGTTGATTGACGTCGTGTTGGACAGGCTGGGGTGACTGTGGTTACCGCTACCTGGGATTTTATATTTTAAAATATATTTTTAAGCAATTATAGTTATCTAGTCCAGGCATTAGTGTTATGTAGTATGGCTCAGTTTGTAGTGACCCTACTTGCTGAGTCCCACTGGGGGCATTCATTTGAGCGAAGAGCACAAATTTTTGTACTCCAGTCATGTGTGTTTATATTTATAATATACTAGCGAGTCACCCTCGCTTCCTCGGGTTCCTCCCTAGTTTCCTTCCCGATACAAACTTTTATCCCCATTTTCACCCCCTTAAGGGATGATTTCCGGGATAAAAAGTATCCTATGTTCTTCATAGGGTCTTAAATTATCTTCTTACGAAATTTCATCTAAATTGGTTGAGTAGATCCAGAGATTACCTCCTACAACCTCACAAAGTTTACCTCTTTATAATATTAGTATAGATATTTAAAGTTTATACCAACTACCTGGTATCCATAACACAAGCCTCGTAGCTTACCATGGAACTAGATGATGCCCTGTGTTAATGTCCCAACATATTTATTATTTATTTATTTATTACATCCAAATCCGTGTAAACGAGAACAAACATACGCATTGCACATACAAACTTTCAGATTTAATATGGTATTTAATCAGAGTATTATAATAGTTCTATTAAATTATACTTAGTACAAACATATATTAGACTAGCTCCTTTTGATTTATTTACAAAAGGTTGTTGGTTTGATTTTAAAGCATCAATGGACCAACAAACAAAACGTGACGTAAGCTTTTTATCCCCCATCACTTACTATTAAAAAAAACACCTAAGCATCATCAATTTATCTTATGATTTCAACTTTACCTGGTTGGTCATCGCTATTGCTGTTATCCTCAGACTGAACTTTAGTTAAATGATGGCTCGGACGTCTATTTCCTACATGGCAGCATGGAATAAGCAATGGTATTACAAAGCAAATTTTTATGGCTTTTTAGAATAGCATTGATTGGCTATATAAATGCGGCGTAATGTTCGATGTAAAACTGTTACTTACGACATTCGTGAAACATTTAGTAAGTAAAGAAACGATAATGTTAGAAAAACGTAAACAGTTTAATTTTCTTCGTCGATGTGCAAATAAGTAGTAAAAATAGCACTTAGATGTTAATTTATGTAAAGTGAATAAAAAAATATTTTTGTGATTATGTGGTGTACCAAAATAATGACGATAAAAAAATTCAAAAACATATTGCACAGCAATATAGTAGATACTATGAGGTATTTAAAATTATGTTATATATATATATATATATATATATATATATATATATATATATATATGTGTGTGTGTGTGTGTGTGTGTGTGTGTGTGTTGTGTGTGTGTGTGTGTGTGTGTGTGTGTGTGTGTGTGTGTGTGTGTGTGTGTGTGTGTGTGTGTGTGTGTGTGTGTGTGTGTGTGTGTGTGTGTGTGTGTGTGCGTGTGTGTGTGTGTGTGTGTTGTGTGTGTGTGTGTGTGTGTGTGTGTACTCATATTTTTCAATAGCTTGTGTATTAGAATAAAATAATGAAAAACAAGATACAAAACATCTGTTAGTGACTGTAACTTAATTTGTTTTATAGTAAAAAAAGATACCAAGTGTTAATTAACAATAACTCAGTAAATAGTCAATTAGCCAAACTTGATTAGTTAATTGCAAAAATATAAGACAGTAAAAATTCCCATACTTGTCTCATTCTCTCCGTCCGGATGTGTGGTGTGCTCTGAACCAGAACCTCCCTCATCTGTTTCTTCTTTATCTAGAATCTTAAAATACAATAAAAAAATATGAAATCATGAATACAATATAACTGTCAGTATACTTTTTCTCAAATTAAAAAAAATAACAAATATATTATGCTAAATATATTTATATATAAAAAGTTGCTTGTTTTGATATATAAGAATAAATCGTCGTCGTCATTGTCTAAACCGAATTGCTCTGATACTTAAAAATAAAGAAGCTCTACGATGTAGTTAGCTATTAAATAATAAATATTGAGGATATTAATTAATTAAATAATTTTTTTTTATCTATGTTTAAAACATAATATAGCAAATAAGGGAGCATTGACTAACATTTCAAACAATTTAAACTATATAAATATTTAATTCCTAACAAAACATGAACCTTTATTAAAATTACAACTTAACTGAATAGAGAGGAAAAAAATTAACTATTTCATTCATATTCATTCAGCTGTAATTGTAAAGTTATTACACATACAACTTTTATTTTAATGAGTGATATATTTAAAAACATTAGATGATTAGATTACTCAATTAGTAAATCAACGTACTTTCTTAGTAAGATCGTGCAATATAGCCTCAGCCTGGCTCGTGAAGTACATCTCCTTGTTGTGCAGCCAGTGCAGTATGAAGCGGCCGCCGCCCGCCAAGGACGGCACTAACGGGATGTCCGTCTCTGCGTTGATTGATGCTGCGAGGTGAAAATGGAGACCTGGGCGGAAAATATCTTTTTAATAGCAGCGTTTTACCTACCAATAAAACGCATATTAATTTACTTACCTTACTCGAAGCTTAACTTTGAATAACTGCCGTATTTCAACTCAATGAAGAAATAATTTTAGGATTCGGAATTGCTCACATCGATCCCTACTCTGCTGTCAGGTGGTAGGGTAAAGAGCGAGACAGTAGACGGATAGACAAGGATAGATATATAACAGCGGAAACGGAAGTGCCTATCTCAATACGTAAGTTCGAATAACGGTCAAGTCAAATTAATAAACAATTTTTTTAATTAAAATAAGAAAAACTAAAATAATTCATAATATGTATTCTTATTTCATATACATATTTATTATTGATTGTAACTATTATATTTAAGAAAACTGCATGTAATTTATTTATTTTTGCTTAAAGCAATAAATACAAATACAATATGATATTATGTATTTGTTGATAACATTCTCTTACACAACACTAAAGCATAGGAGAGGCGTTATTAAGAAAAAGGCGAATTAGAAAATCAGGAGTAAGTAATAAACATAGACGTTAGACAATATTTATCAAATCATATGTTCGTACAACTACATATTATTACATGCGGTAGTTTGTATTTGTCACTCATTCACTTTAAAATGGCTGGACTGGATTTGGATGAAGTTTAGTAGACAGATATGACTAAACTAATATAATAAGACTAATATATTTAAGCAAACAAACAATATATCTATGTAATCTGAATCTCAGAAACGGCTCCAACGATTTTCATAAAATTTAGTAACGGGGGGGGGGGGCATATATCGATCTAGATTAGTCTTATGACTGAGAAAATGCGTGTTTTCGAATTTTCATGCGGTTTTCTTTTGCATTATTCCACGTGTATCGTGGTCATGCGGCCAAGGTGCAAAAACAACGATTGCAGGTGTCCAGTTTCGAATCTCGGTCGCATAAAAAATTTTTAATTTTGTTTTTTTTTTTTTTATATTTATCCAAGTTTTTAGTTTTTTTAAAAAAAAAAAGTTGTACTTTAGGCCAAAAACTCCGAGCGAAGCTTGGTAGCCCAAGTACTATACGTAAATATCTCAACTTACCTCCAGTATAGGAAGTGGAGTGGTAGGGGTTGTGGAAGTCGTGCGCGCTGTACGTGGAGGGGAGGGTGGGGATGGGCGCGCCGGGCTGCTTCGACGACTGCGCTGTACGCCGGATGTGGAAACATGTTCTGGAATTATTGGAATTATTTAATTTTGTAATTATCATGTAATTATATTACTATAAGTGTAAAATACTAATATAATATATTCGCCAATTTACACTTGAAAGCTGTGGATATACTCCACAATCTACATTCAACCTATCGCTATACACTGATGAGCAAAGGCTTCTACCGCAAAGGTTTCTACCGCATTCGAGGTCTATAGTCTACGTACAATCAGGCGCCACATTATCCTTTTTTATAAACAATTTTAATAGATGCCATCTTTATACTATACACACATACATATATATACCAGTAGTTATGTGGGGATCACCGGCTAGTACTACTAATTCATCTCGAAAGTGTGTTCACCTTGTCGTAGTGGGGAGCTCAGTAGCAACTGACAATTCAACTGGACTAAAACTAAAAACTCACTGGAAGGCGATGGGTTGCTCCTACTTATCTCATGGCAGATTTGACCATGAGAGCTACGTTCCGGTTCTAATTTCTCTTAAATAGATTTTTAATTTTACAAACGTAAAATTTGACAATTCAAAAGTATCCTACGACGCCCAACTAATACGGATAAGTTAGGTTTAGTATTCGCATCATGAATCTCCACATAACCATGAAAGACATGTTGTTTGCCAACGTTCAAAAAAAGTGATTGAAATAAATAAAGCATAAAGCGCTTGCCGCTTAAAGCCTCGACTCACTTCATATGCTTCAAGCGCTGCATAAAGCGGTGCTTGTGCCGGTGCGTGGCGCGTTGGCGGCGCGGCGGCGAGCGCGCGTGCGCCACGCTGCCGCCCCACTCGTCGTCCGGCAGCAGCGTCTCCGCCCACACGCGGCAGATGTTGTCCACGCATGACGTCACTAGCACGTTGCCTACGCTGCCTCTGTGGAATGGAAAGGGATAAATAAATATATGTAACATATTATAAATCAATACTTATATCACAGTGTAATAATACCGTCTAACGAAAGCGTCTAGACAGGGCCATCTGGCGAAGCAATTAGTAACAGAGTAATCTCTAACCTTGCATCATCAACAATTGTCAGAAGATTGAATGAAATGCTTATTTTTTGTTTCAATTTAAATTTAAACATAAAAGTATTTAAACAATAGAATAAATATAAATTGATAATGTTATACTTATATGTATGATATAAAACAACTGAAAATATTTATTGAAGTAATTAAGTTTTAAAAGATAATTAATATTTTTAGCACACTAAATCATACAAAATAAATAGAGAGAATGTAAGGAAAGGACTATGCCCGCTCCAGCCCCCTATTTTTGACATCTCAATCGATTTAATTTTAAGCTGAGTATTGTCATCGTGATTTGTGTTTTATAAAAAAACATAGCACTCTAATATTTTATTTTGTAAATATTAATTATATTGATACTAACTTAGGCATATATTTACTAGTTTTCCTCCATGATAAATGCGTGACAGCGCGAGGATGCGCCACATATATGAACGTGTAATTTAGGTCTTGCGGAGAGTGTTCACCGTGCGCTTGAATTAACACTGAAAAAAGTTCATGTTATTTATACTTTCTAAAATTAATAGAAATTGTGGTGGACAGTAATATATATTTTATACTAAAAATAATAAAGCATCAAGGGTGTACTTTATTATGTTTTAAGCATTTATTACTTACATAATTATATTATTCTATTTGTATTAAATCAAAATAAAGTATTGGAAATAAATTCACTTCGTGGAATCGAACCCGCGCCCTGCGATGTTTCAATGGTAAATTCTTCTATAATAATAATTATTATAACAAACCTTTATTCTGGTACCATATTTTGACGAGCCTATCATTTACACCAGATGTAGCAAACAGCACGCCGTCGGGTGAGAACGCGAGGTGGTGCGCGGGGGTGGCCGTGTGACATTGCCATACGCATATCCAACCCTAGTATAAAAGTAGCTTAGGTTTAGAGGTTTAGGCTTAAAAAAAACTATATTTAAATAATTTTTGATTTAAATATAGAATTATTTCAAAGACTATTTAATTTTTTTTATTTTTATGGCGGAGAAATAATTGATTCTTAATTGGCGAATATATTGCGTAACCATAAAAACATACATTTAAATTGATAAAGTACCTCTTCCTTTTTTGAAGTCGGCCAAAAGTACAAATTGAAAGATGACACACATAATTAATTATACAAAACACATAAAATATTATATATGGCAGAATGATTATTTATCTACTTGTTACTTACTAATTTTTATTGCAATATGGAAACCATAAATGAGTTTAAGACTACCAAAGGAGTCAAGAAGTATAAATGAAATTATAATTTTATATACAAATGTGCATGTATATAATTTACATTTTTTTTTATTTACATACGAAACCCGAGATTCTCTTCTTAAAAATATGATAATAAACATATTAAATCTGTAGATAGAGATAAGCTTTAGGGCCTATACACATCACGTTTAATAACGCCCCAAAAACACGTATCATGAAAGCTTATTGTCTGCTCATTATCTGTACGAATAAATTTAAAAATAAAAAATATTCTGACCCGCATGTCGAGGGTTCCGAGCCTGAAACATAAATATATGTTTTGTTTTAACATACCAATTTGTCACGTTAAACGTAAAATAAAATATTTATCCGTCTAATATAATCATTATACTGACGACATAAATAAATTTGTATTAGAACATTTGAATATGAGAAAGTTAATTTTACATACACCGTTTACAAAGTTTACGTACACGACTTTAGAAGCGTAGCATTGCAGCAGTTATTTATATGTATGGAGTGCACTATATACTACAGAATCAACTCGTACTACATTCTAGCAGTGTAGCTCTAAGAGTCTTCGAGTAAAGTGGCTGTGCCATACGAACTGACAGACATGGCGAAATTATAAGGGTTCCACTTTAACTATTTTGCTACGGAACGCTAAAAATGCAAATTATATACGTTCATTTCAATATAAATACTCGACAAGCGACGTTCGTGAGAATAGCTATATTTTACAACTGCATGTTGTCGTCAACTGTGCGTGCGAGTTATAGTCGTCGGATGCATACTATAGTAATTTCTTGAATCAGTGTAACAAGTTCACACGAAAATGTACACTGGTTGCGGTAGAAATTAGAATAACATTTGCAGCGTGTTTTTGTTACGTTACGTGAAAGTCGACTGCTCCATAGAATATTGTCATGTGCATAGGCCCGTACGGTCATCATAACACTCACGCGTTAGTCACAATGGTTGATTAATGATAACAATATAAATAGCAGTGGAACCAAACAACGATAACAGCTGCTTATCTTATCTGAAATTCGTAGATATCGTTGTATACTCACAGGCTCTTCCTCCTCCGGTGGTTTAGATTTTTCATCTTTATCTCCGCCTATTTGGAATGTAACGCCTGAACTCGCTGAAATTATATATAGAAAAATTAAAATCTTGATTGATTTCTATATTTACAAATTTGCATTATTTGACTAAATTATCCCATTTTATACTTTGATGAGTAATTTTTAATTGTATTAAGTAACTGCTGTTTAGTTTTATTACTTCAAGGGCATAACAGGCTACAATTTTTTCGTGATCGTCTACTAAAACAGTATTGTTTAAATTATAGTACCTGGGCGACCGAACTTCGCTCGGAGTTCTTTTTTGTTATATCGTATTTATCAGATCGAGCCGTTTCCGAATATATGTAAATAAATATACAAGAATTGCTCATTTAAAGGTATTAGATAATTAAAATTATTAAAAAAATAGAAAAATCTATGTTTTAATTTCCATTTCCAAAGCCATCTTTTACGTAACATCGACAGATCCGCTATCTATACCGCTTTACAGATCTTTAAAAATCAATGTAGATTGCGCAATAAGACGGGACATTTTCGAAAGCGCATTTTTATTACAATTACATTAATGATAAATATAAAAAGAATTTAGAATATCTTGCAGTCGCTGCCTTTCAATATTGAGAAATGACGGGAAACAAAGATACTATAATATTTTTTAAAGATAAAGTTCTACCTACTAGTTATACTAGGTATTCTCCGACTCATCACCCAACGTGCGTTCACCTTGTCATGGTGGGCCGGCTCATTACCGTTCGAAAATTCAGCCAGGCGCGAAGCCAAGAAAGTAAGAAACGCACTGGGAGGAGGCTCAGTTTGGTGGGCGGTGTGCCACGCGGGTTTCTCCTGGTACTTCTCTGATAGCAGAATAGACTGTTGGAGCAACCCTATGATTGTTGTGGTCTGCTTCGGCAGACCTGCCATCGGGGCATCGTGGATGAGTACGTTAGCGATCTTGCAATGACCCAATAAGTTAGTACGTCCCAAATTAGTGGGTAGTACTGGCTTTTTTAGCCGATGAGCCCACGTAACCTGTATATATACAGGTGGTATGCCTAAATGCATTTCTCAAGATAAAAAAAATGACTCTGTGTTCTCTATCTAGTAATGGAGATGAGTTAAGATAATAATTAATTAAGTAATAGTAATAATAAGTAATTTTTTTAATCTGTTAAATCACGTAACGTTAATATAATTTGAGTTAAAAGAGAAAAATCTATAAAATTGCTAGCAGAAAACTTTCTGGAAATGCGAAAGTGCGGCGGCGGTTTATTCATGATAATATGGCTTTTCGTCTCGGAGCTGAGGCTACAACTTAGGTAATGATTTTACAAAGATTCACTTTGAACAAAGAGAACGTGCCAATACCTTATATAATATAGGTACAACTCTTATTAGTCATATCTATCTTTTACAATATTCATTTACAATCAAATTGAGTATATCTTATATCATTAAACGAGCAATTCTTGTACATAATTATAATATGTATGTATGCATGTATATATATATATATATAGTATAGGTATTGAGTCTACTCGTGTATTTCAAAAATATCTACTCTTTTTATTTTTTTGTTATTATTGGCACAGCATAGTACCCTTGTAAAGATAGATTAGATAGACTTAATCTCTTTGCAGAATGCACTTTCCAACTTACTAATTCAATGGAGGTATTTTTATTTCAATATCGATTCTAATACTTTGAGCTTTACAATTTAGCTGAATATAATATTTCACATTTCTTATAATTCCTAATCAATTAATATAAAACTAAAGACTAACATTAAAATCAAACACGTACATAATATGTAAGGTTAAATTTTTATATATTGAGCGTTTTAATAGAAAATAATATATTTGTTTAATTTGTAATGATTTATGTATAAAGCATTTAGTTATGTGACCTTGGCCGATAGGAATGTGTTTATAAAAATAAAAAAAGGGCGCGGATATTCATTTGTTTTCCCGCGCTTTTGCATAGATATGTCGGTAGTCGGTACTACCTGTAGTGACTAGGCACGAATTGTTTGTAATACTGAAAATTATGATTATAAATTATGTATGTCACTGACGATTATAAAAGTACTGAATATAAGAATATAAGTAAGGAATATCTCGAAGTTTTTTTAGGGATCCTACACATATAGTCATTATTTTCAGCAATAACGATTTTAGCGATATCGATGACGTTTATAGAACTCAAACGATATTTACTTTCGTTTAGGTAAGCCATTTATAATAATACCTTCATATTTAATATACCTTTAGCAAAACTATAAATATTTTTAAATGAAAAGTATTACTTGACACATTATGGCTTTGTTAAAAAAAATAAGTCTAGCGACTCATCTTCGCTTCGTTCGGGTTCGTCTCTAGGTTGATCCGCGTACAAACTTTCATCCCCATTTTCACCCCCTTAAGGGATGATTTCCGGAATAAAAAATATATCCTTGTCTTTACTAGGGTCTTAAACTATTTTCGCACCAAATTTCATCTAAATCGGTTCCGTAGTTTTTGAGTTTATTAGTTACAAACATACAAAAACACAAATCTTTACTCTTTATAATAGTAGTGTAGATTAAATAATAAAGTGTTCCGTCTGTATATCTTACGTTGACTGTCGTCTTGATAAAGCGATGCCTGGTGCCATAGTTGTAAAAGCTTCCCGCCAGTGAGGAGTCGCGTGCCCTCGAGGTTCCATGATAGCGCTGTTATAGGACCCTCTGCTACCAATTTGCCTGTTTGCACCCAACGGTACTCTAAGCCCTTAAATCAGTAAAGTAAGATGTGTTATATGAAATAATAATATCGGACAGATAAATCGTAGGAGAGATTGTGGAAGACTTAAATTGGTTTTATCCAGTTCTGTGCTTATTTTTTTTTTTAGCATTGAAGCCATTTCTTATTGCTGTGAAGTGGACAGGGGTTACCACAAATAGCACAGAATGGTAGATCCGAAGCCAGAAAAAAAGACGAAGAAAACATTGAAACAACTAGGTAGTCTTAAAAACTACTGCTGCTATTTATTCTATTTAGTAGGTTAAACAACATAAATTACAAGGAAGGACGACAATATGGTTTAAAACATGTAATTACATTTAAAAATATAGTCTCTTGTCCATAATTCATCTAATAATATCATGTTGCTTGAACGTCGAAACTTACTTTCGACATATCTCTGAATTTGTTAATCCAATCATCAATTTATACCTATCAAAACGAGTTCCATAACATGCGATAAAAATAATGTTTTGGCGATTAAAGATTAAAATTAGCATTGATAGTTGTTGTTTATTAAATAAAACTTATTTAAAACAAGATATTAAGAACTCGGACAATCGACAAGTAGGTACCTACGAATCAGACCCTGTACCGTGGATTCCGTAGCATAAAATGTATGTTATTTTTATGACCGTAATTTGTTAGGTAAAAACTAAAAAGTAAAATACTATGTATAATGTACAAAACCATGAACAATGTCCATTTAATTGTTAGCAATTAATAAGTTTGCATTTTATAGTAATTCTATGAAAAACAATTTTGTGGCCATCTGATCTAAAAACACCATCTGATCACTTAACGAGCAACTGAATATATACCATCTCAAAAACTAGACGTACATTTTTCAAAATAGTTTTTATATTAAAAAATAGCTTTTCATAATAGTTTAAATTATTTATGAAGCTCTATAAACTCATTTTTAAAGACCTATCCAAAAGTATTTTTTTTTTGCTCAGTTACATGTACACAAATTATAGCTATATAAAACAAATAGTCTCTGAGTAAAATAGCAGAATCATCAGACATACATATATGACCATGAAATTTTAAGGGTTTTGGCATTTTAGCTACGAAATCCTAAAAGGAGTAGACTGACAGACTGATAGAATTGAATATAAATTGAATTAGGTGCAAATGAAGTGTTCTGGTTTAAATTAACCTTTTTTGTTGTCAATTTTGTACAAATTTCCGAGAAATAGCAGTTTTGACTACTAGCATTTGCAGAATTTTAAAATGTCTAAAACCACTATTGTGATGAAAACATCAGCAATGTTGAATATGTAAACAAATTTATGTGGTAAATAAGTGGAAAATTAACTCCAGCTCGAACTAATATGTTACGTTCACGTGCAGAAGGAAGGACTATCCACTCATAATGCATACTGCACATAGGAGGAGTACCTACCTAATACTACCTATTATAAAGCCCGCAAAATACCTCGACTTTCAGTTGATTTGGCAACTTACATGGAAACAAAATACAATGAAGAAAGGATCATTTAACATGATATACAAAGGTCGAAGGGGCGAAAAGGCAAACTCTCAAACTAATAAGTATAATTAGACGGAACATCATAGTTTCCAGTAAATCGCTTTTTTGTACTCAACACTGTCCCAAACCCCGGATTCCAGGGGTTGATATATCTAAATATGTTTACTTTAAAGATTCTATTATCTAGATCCGCATGAAAATAACATGTTACCAAAAGACACCAGTTTAGAGATAAATTATTATTTAAACAGAATAAAATAGATGTATAGTTACCAGTTAAATATTTTACGTGGTTCGTTTACGTGAACATACGAATTATAAATCATTTTAATATTTTATTTGTAGATTATTTCACCAGTTTTTAAATATAATCTATACATAGGTACCTATAATAAAATTGTAACTAAGCCGAATCTGTACATTAAATATTTTTTGGAAAATCTTATTGTAATAGACATTATTATCGATACAGAGGCCGAATCTATAGTTTTTAGAATTATTATCTGTCTGTTACCGCATCACGGAAAACCCACTGGAGGGATTTTAATGAAATTTGGTATAATGATAGCTGGTTATCCGGGTCAACATATAGGATACTTTTTACCGCGGGAAAATAACTCATTTCTGAGAAAAAATACAAAAACTGCAATGTAAGAGTATACTAATATGTAAAACCTAAGAATTTGGTTTTTGGTAATCAAAACGCGGGCGGAGCCGCGGGAAATGCTAGTATTCCTATAATAGCGGTTAAAATTTAATTAATTAAGCCAATATCATACAAAAACAGACGTATGTCTGGACGAAATTGTTACTGTCGATAGCCTTCAATCGCAATGAGCATTTCTATTTTTAAGATATCTTTATATTTAAATCGAAATATTATCAACGTAGCGAAGGTAAATGATACATGGATATATGTATGTATGTCTATCAGAATTAAAAATAAAACAGGACTAAAAGAAATATTCTAATTATTTTATGATTATTAACAACTATGTACTAGGCACTATGTATGGAATTGGATTTGATTTCAAAGAACTGAACCCTCGAGTTTAATTCAATACGCGATTAGTTAACAAAAAATGTCTTGTCTTTTTAATAGAGATTTTTTTTTAATCTCTTTAATTACGTAATAATAATACATACATGCATAGACGACGTATCTTGTGTCGTCGGGGTCTAAAGGAGACTATTTCGTACGATTTTAGTCATGCACCATGAAGTTTTTTAACCCACCATTTATCACAAATAAATTTTTATTTATATTATACATTGATATAAAAAAACTGTATATCAATGATTATTTGTATAACATTTAGAATTATATTACACTTATTGTAATGTAAATGCAAATTGCAAAGTGAACGATTACAATTCGTTATTATGTAGAGCAGTTTCACATTCAATAGTCATGTCATGTGACTAGGTACTAGAGCGTTGTACGAAGTGAGCATAAGTTAATCAAATGTTTCATCTCTATTTATTTAACATCAACATCTAACCACAAATTTAATATTTGTACTATTAAATAAATTAATACACTACCGATTGTTCGTAATGACTGTACGATGCGACGATAATGAGTAGTGAGTACATTCGAATTGGCCAAATTTAAGCAATTAAATGGCAAGTGGATTGAATTGTCGTTTGCGCGTATTATATTACAAAATCTACGTATGCTTCAAAGAATATGACGTGCCTAGAGAATATAAGCGCAAATATTAAACACTTTTAGTACTTTTACCACCACTGAAATATTGAATTAAAGTATCACGCGATCCAAGCATGTAATTGAACAGGATATACATTTCATTATTAAGCGTCAAGGTAACACTTCAGCGCGCTTTCGGTATTTCAAATATTCCCAAGTGTTTGTTTAATAACAACATAATTAAAATTATTTTTTTACAGCTTCAGTCTTGAACCATAATAGTATAATCATAATTTCAAAATAACAGTATACAGTGGGTGTACAAATATTACAATACTATTATCCCTGAAACAGAATAAAAACCCATTGGGCTGACAAAAACTAAAAGGCACTGTAGAGATGTAACTTAAATAATGAACTAAACCTAATATTTAATATACACATGTTTAAGTATAGTATGTATTCGCCAATTTTATGTAATATGTTTTACTTAATTAACTTTAAATGTACATTTAAGAAGAATATATTATTAAATATATTAATATATAATTTACATTTTAACAAAAATAAAAATTAGGTCTTACAAGTACAAGGTATTGAGGTGTCAAAATGGATACACAACTCTAAAAACGTTAGCCAAAATATTGATTTGGATAGAGGATTAACAAGCTTTTAATTGCTCTACTTAAGCAATGAACCATAAACTAAAAGTGGAAAGTAAATTATGTAATTATTATTCCTTCTAATTATACTGGTAGCAATACTATGACTGTACATAAATTTTTAATGATTAATAAGTTAATAAATAAACAAATATGGGACATATTTATTTAATCTTTATAAAATGCTATTTTATACCTGAAAATCACAGGATAAATATACTATAACTACTAGCATTTTTCCACAGCTCCACCGCTATAATAGTCTTATAATTATTAGATTGATACATGTCAATCTATCGCCAACACAATATTATAAAATTATAATAAAAATTGATCAATAAGTTGAAATTTCTAAATCATCAAATATTACTAAAAATATTTCTTTACTTAAATATATTTAATTAATCCACAAGTAAATTTTTCATCCTTATAATAATTGTAAGAATACAGCTTAAAAAATGTTTATAAACAAAAATTTCTATACCGATTTGAATCTCAAGTAAGTAATTTTACCAAACATAATTAACTTACATGTGTTGTAGCAGCAGTATGTATTAAAGGGGTTGGTTCAAAAATACACACTTCAGCTCCATATGCAGCTGCAATCTTTCCAGTATCAGTACTACAATCCAATGAACTGATACGCACATAGCCATGAATAGCTCCAGGGATTATTTGAACACGCTCAAAATTGGAAGCAAGAATCACTATATTACATCCAGCAGCATAAGCCTAAAAAATATTATTCATTAACTTTTTCAAGAAATAAAATGTTTAATACCTAATGACATGAAATATAAAACCAAACATTTCAATTTATTTCAAAAATGTGCCAAAGTTTTATAAAAATAATATATATACAACAGCATATATAATGATAAATACAACAGCACATAAAATAACTCCAAGGTAAACAATGCCTTAACAATAATATATAAATACAAATGTAATGTAAATTAATTTCCAAGGATAATCCTTAACAATGACCTACCATCACAATTTCGATTATTTTAGGCGGAACGCATTTAACGCCTATTGTAATGTTTAAAACTAAGTAATGAATATTGTATACTTATCATACTAGCTCAAATTAATTTTTCCTGTTGGGTCCATTACTTTTCAATTACTACTTTGGATTTGAGACATCTGGTCACGATATTTTAAGTATGAAACGCAGAATCATTTTTGATTAAAGTACTTACAGTAAAAGGTATTCCTTCGACTGAACCAACAGCAAAACATTGATCTCCTGAATTACAGGCACCACTAAGTACTTGATGACAGTTCATAATGAGCTATTATAACTAAAATTTCAGCGCTATATTTGTACTAAGCAACAGTATGACACGAGCTCATTTTTAAATACGTAGAACATAGTTGTTTGAAATAAAATAAAACATTTTAGATTAGTTTTACTCTAAGTTCTACGATCACGAATATTTCTCTCTGACACCACACATCGAACGTGAGAGAATGACGTACGTAACGTAAGAAAGAGACAACTTACAATTTCGAAAAGTCACTTACATTTAAAGTGTCATTTTTAGATGATTATAGATTACAGATAATTTAGATTCTTAATCAGTGGCAAAATATTAACAATATGTTCTTTTCAATAAAAAAGAGCTAAAATCGAGATTAAATCATTTATTTTTTATTGACACTAATAATAATCGATTTTTTTTAATTATTATATAATAATAAAGAAATATTACTTAAGGGCTTGATCAAGGTTAACTCGACATCTTTATATATATAATTCTTCTGTGAGTGTGTATGTCACTGAACTTCTCTCAAACGAATGGACCGATTTTGATGAAATTTTTTGTGTGTTCAAGGGGATCTGGGAATGGTTTAGATTCACAATTTTGTCCAAAAAGTTTGAAATTTTCAAATTAAAGACGTGTAGACAGGACAACGTCTGTCGGGTCCGCTAGTTAAATTATAAAAATAAAAAACCCGACTACGTAAAAAACGAAGTAAAAAAATGAAAATAAGTTGAAAGAAGAAGGAACATAGTATTACGCAGTCAGAGACATACACATGTACTTACATGTTTTATAACCCCTCAACTGTCGCTGTCATTTTACAAGAATATGGCGCATCTGTCGGCTACTTTCCGAGGACCTGCGCGAAATATGTACGCATCATTAAAATAACAATATTTCTTAAAATTTTTATATATAAGCTATATATAAAGCTTATGTCGTTAGAATCGTTTTAAAATAAACTAAGAATACATATATAAATGAGTTCAATTGTATTTAATAATATATAGTTAATTCTAAGTTGAAATGACTGAAAGTGATTTTTTAGCAGTATATAGTATGAAAACAGGAATTATTACAAAATAAAACTATTATTTTAAAAAGTTATAATTTAATTTAATAATTGATACAATATTTTATATTAATTGATTAAAACAACACAACTCACTGTACATTTTTTTTACACCACAAGCTTTCACAATAACATGTCTCAATCATAGCGATTTAGCGCTGGATAAAAAAGAGGTTTTTTTATACTTTAATTCTGAGAGCATTGAAGATCAAGAGATTTAGGATAATCATTTATATTATAGTTTAGTCCACATACGTTATACTGACATAGTTTGAGTTCTTATAACTATTTAGTTTACGAGAATTAAACAATAAACCAAACACTTTAAAATAAGTACTAAAAAACGTCACCTCAAACTTTGGATCGCAGAGCAAATTCTGTTTAAATTTTCATTAAAATATATGAACATCTTACAATTTAGTGATATTTAAAATTAGAAAAATATAATAAAAAGACATGTTGCCTTATTAGAATATTTCAGAAATCAATTCTGAAAACTAACAATTTCACTATAAGAATTACAAGGGACAGCTAAAAAAGTATGGATACGACCAATTCCATCACATCTGAACAGATTATGTTATGGAAATAAAATGATAATAAAAACATCAATAAAAAATAAAACAACTTCAAATATTAATTCGGACAGGAATTATTCTTTTTCAACTGTTTTTATCCTCCGACGCAAAAACGACGGGGAGTTATAAGTTTGACGTGCTGTGTGTGTGTGTCTGTCTGTCTGTGGCATAGTAGCTCCGGAAGAGATGATCCGATTTTGTTTTTGTTTTTTCTTAGAAAGGTGAATTATTCGGAAGTGTTCTAGCTATGTTTGATGAAAATCGGTCCAAGATGGCCGCCGCCACAAAATAGCGGATTACATATTATTTCACAACTCCCTCAATATGGGTATCAAATGAATTAGGGTTGACTAGTATAATACACACTACGATAAATTTCAAATCCAAGATGGCCGCCGCCACAAAATGGCGAATTACATGTCGGGGTTACTTTTAAATTTTTAATTTAAATTTTATAAGATTGAAGTATTGTGCCAGTTACTGTATTGAGTATTTAATGGACTCCGTAGTTATAGTAGTAAACAAAATTATAGTAGATTATAAAAAATTTGTAATTAGTACTCACAGATGTTTTAAATCTGAACTTGAAAATTTTGGATGTCTTTTGTTAAGTAAAGGACACTTTTTAATGAATATTGCTGGCAGGTAGAAGCTTTTATACATATTTTTTTAATTGAAAAAAAAAAGATGAGCATCTACCCTAAAAGCAACAAATACTAATTATCACTAAGTAAAGATACATACGTAGCTATACTAACCTCCTCCCATATAAAGTTCAGCACGTCTTCGATGTTCAGTCACGTCGTCGAAACGAACAAAGGCGTGGTATAATATATAAATTAGATATTTTCGAAGTCGGTGCCAGCCGATGCAAAGCACATCTAATATATTTCGATACGTAAAACATATATTTACTTATTAGATATTTATATCTTTCAATATTGTCGGCTGGCATCGACTTCGAAAATATCTGATTAGGTATCTATTCTAAATGAAAACCTCCGTTTAGTTATTTTTTACATTTTAGAGCCTGGAAGTCGGTTTATATTTTTTTTTTAAGTTTTTATAGAGTTTTTTATACTACACCCTTGTTTGCTTCCGCTCTACATTGCCTAAAATTGGTCTTTCTTGTTCACCCCACCGATCATAATATTATAATCTAATAAGGCATGTTTTAAGCAATTTTGGTGCAGCTACAATAAACATAAAATGCAACATGATACTAGTGTAAGAGATGCAAATAAACATATTTTTTACCCGACAACACGACGCAAAGGAGGGTAATGTGTTTATCAGTCTATGTATGTATGTATGTACATAGGTATGTTTTTCCTTTGTGGCACTCTAGAAACCAAACGCGTGGGCCGATTTTGATGATTCATATCACATCCATGATTCATATGTCGTTAGTGTCGTATTTACGCGAGTGCTATAAGCTATATTTTGTTAGAAATGAATCCTAATATAGCCGCAGATCTACTTATAGATACTATCCAAACAGTTATAGGTAAGCATACTCAAATTTTACGTATAAACAACAAAACTCGAGTTATAAAGCCCTGGATGACCAAAGGATTAGTAAGATGCATACGAAACCGAGACAAAATGCACAAACGTGTTAAAAAAAACCCTGAAAATTCTATACTCATAACAGCCTATAAGCGATATCGAAATTTCCTTAATAATCTACTAAAAAAATTGAAAAGAACACATGACAAAATAGAGTTACAGAAATCCAAATATAGCCGTAAGGCTACTTGGAATGTCGTTAAGACAATTGCAAATTGTAGTCCACATTCTAGGGCCCCTATTGAACTTCTTCAACTAACACCTGAGCCTAAAACATCGATTAATAAGGTCAACAGCTATTTTGTCAATGTAGGAAAACTACTAGCAAGTCAAGTCTCGCAACAAGCCAAAGACAATCTAAGTAACGATATGGCACTTGGATATTCTTGCCATTCCCTTGGTTTATTGCCAGTGGATGTTAATGACATTGAACAAATTATTGGCTCCCTGCGCAGTGACTGTGCTACTGGTTATGATAATATTCCCGCAAAAATATTAAAGCAATCATGTTCGTCATTAGCAATTCCTCTTAAACACATTTGCAATCGTGCCATTGAGACTGGGACTTTTCCAAACTCCTTCAAGAAAGCTGTCGTACAACCAATTTTTAAGAGTGGGGATAGATTTGATATTGCGAATTACCGACCAATTTCAATTCTAAGCTCTCTTTCTAAAGTTCTTGAAAGAATACTAAATAATAGCCTCGTTGCTTATCTCACAAAAATATAACATTATTGCTACTAACCAATATGGGTTCAGGGCGGGTATATCGACGGAAGATGCTGTCATTGATGTTACTAAACTATCGTCGATAAACTAGACCGTAAACACAAATGTTATGGCATATTTCTCGATTTAACTAAGGCCTTTGACACTGTCTCTATCCCTTTATTAATATCAAAGATGGAAAGGGTCGGAATTCGAGGAATCGCATTGAAAATCTTTAGCGATTATCTCACAAATCGTACCCAACGGGTGAAAATTGATAACACAATCAGTGACGACCAAACAATCCGCTTCGGTGTACCTCAGGGTAGCATTCTTGGCCCGACGCTGTTCTTAATATATATTAACGATTTATGCCAACTGCAAATTCCAAAGTGTGATATATTTACATATGCTGATGACACTGCTCTCATTGTTTATGACTCAAACTGGAATGAAGCAAAATTAAGAACAGAACAGGCGCTGCGCCAAGTAATGGTATGGCTTTCTAATAATTTATTAACCCTAAATTTAACTAAGACGAAACTCATCCGCTTTACTTTGCCTAGAAATTACGGGCCGCCTCAAGAATCTGGACTTATTAAAGCTCACACTTGCTTGGGAAACAAAATAAACTGTTGCTGTTCATCCTTGCAATTGGTGCCGGATACTAATTATCTAGGTATTCGTATTGACGCTAAGCTGAACTGGCAAAAACATATTGAAACTCTGTGTTCAAGACTAAGGAAATTAATATATATTTTTAAGGAACTGAGACATTCAACCGATGATGAAACTTCTAAGCTCGTGTATAAGTGTTTATGTCAGTCTTTAATAATATACTGTATCCCCGCTTGGGGTGGAACTCATAAAACTTCCATGCTGGCATTAGAAAGAGCGCAAAGGGCTATTCTAAAAGTCATGTACTTTAAGAAAAGAGATTTCTCTACTGCTCAACTATATCTTGAAACCCAAGTGTTGACAGTTAGACAGCTGTACATTCTTCGCTGTATATTGCGAAGACACAGCGCGACACCAGTCGATGAAACAAAATTAAGAAGGCGCCAAGGTTTACCTGTATCCGAACCTGTTCTATGTCATACTGCCCTAGCTCGTCGTCAGTTTGTTGCAGCAAGCACTATGTTATATAATAAATTAAATAAAATAATATTCATATATTCTTCTTCCAAATTTTGTGTCAAAATAAAAGTGTCTAAATGGTTGCAAAAGTTATCGTATGAAGAGACTGAGCTCTTTTTAACAATTCCGTCATAATATCTTGTATATATATGTATATATATGTATGTGTGTGTATGTGTGTATGTGTGTATGTGTATATGTATGTATGTATATATGTATATGTATATATATATATATATATATATATATATATATATATATATATATATATATATATATATATATATATATATATATATATATGTATATTTTAATGTATAAATAAAATCTTTTTTTTTTTTTTTATCCAAATATGATGCATATTTATAATATAAGTTGTTGATATTGTTGAAGCACTCGCATGACATATAAATAGTTGTAAATTCAATTGTGAAAGCGGAACGACTATCACCTAAAATACAGGCTCTGGCTTAGTTTAGGAGATAGTAGTTTAACTTATTTTTTGACACCTTTTGTACAACTTGCTTTACTTACTTTAACCCCTTATATTGTCACTTTATATATAGTACAATAAATAAAATAAAAAAATAAATAAATTATAAAATTATATATAGCCTATGATACTCGCATTATAGTTAAAAATTAAAAATAGTTGAAAATTAAAATGGCGGATATCAGGCGCCAATTTGTGTCTCTGTAAAAAAATCTTCCAAATCAATCGAATGGGGTCTCAAAATAAATATTTTTGGTGATCACAAAAAAATTTAAAAGAACACAACTTACATGTTAGAGGTAATTTGGGATAAGAAATTGCTAAATATTAGGTTATACCTATGAAATTGTCGTTTAATATACAGAAAGTTAAAGTATTTTTTTTTATAAATATTTTTCATTTCTATTAATCAAAATATGCACCCATGCTATTGATGCAATTTGATGCAAATGTACCAATATTGTTTTGATGCTAACGTTAAAAGCTGCTGCTATCTCATCCACAGATTGAGTATCGTCAGCTTCCACTATCGCCTTTAATGCGTCGTTACTGATTTTAGTTTTCGGGCGACCACGGGGTTGATTTTTTAAGATCAAAATTTCGATGTTGGAAGCGTTCAGACCAATAACGAGTCGTGCGTTCGTTTGTAGTGTTCACTCGGCACTCCGTACACGTCATTAATATTGCGAGCCGTTTGTGCGGGATTGCTACCGCGATGGAACTCGTATTTCATAATTACTCGTATTTTTATTGCGTTCATATTGATGAAAAACAAACAAATGTAGTGAAAACAAAACACTAATTAATAAACAAACGACTGAATTCAAAAATAGAACTCCATACTTTTAAAATAAAATACATTTGAATATAGAATTTATTGCCTGCCATTCATAAATTACGTTTCCAATGGCCAGTAAGTATTGTAGAACGGCAATTTCAAAAGACCTATTGTTGAGAGAACAGTTATGTTATTATTGATTATCTGTGGGAGTGGACATAATATTATCTGTAAAATATCTATGGAAAATAGATATAAAAAGAGACGACTAGAGGAAGCTGTGAAATTAGATTTAGAGTTAATAATACTAAGAACATGTAACTATAGTTTATTAATACATATTAAACAAGTAAGAAATAGTTTTATTAACACATCTTAAAACATGGTGGCAGACGAAGCACAAACTTCCTCAGTCCGACAGCCCGATTCTGAGAGGAACCAACAACTCAAAATGGCGCCTCCGGGAACATTTAGTTTCGTGCCAGCAGAGTGGCCGAAGTATATAACTAGATTCAAAAGGTATATGAGCGTATCGGGAAATGAAGAATTAAGTGATAAAAGTAAAATAGATTTTCTGTTATACTCGATGGGAGATAAGGCAGAAGACATAATTATTCAATTTGATAAAAATTTAACTTATACAGAGTTACTTCAGAGTTTTGACAAATTTTTCTTTCCCAAGAAGAATGTAATTTACGAAAGATTCAAATTTAACTCAAGGGTACAAAAGGAAGGGGAAGATTTTGATCAATTTGTCACGGATTTGCATAAGTTAGCAGAGGGATGCGAGTATAACTTGTTAAAAGAAGAACTTATACGAGATAGAGTAGTGATTGGCATAAGGGATAGAAATATAAGTGACAGGATGCTCTTAAAAAATGACTTAAAGCTTGAGGAGGCTATTCAAATGGGAAAGCAAGCGGAAATACAAAAAAAAGAGAGTATGATTATAAGAGAAATAAGGAAGAAAGTGAAATAAATAGGGTGAAAGTAGGAACAACAACAGCACAAAGAAACAACGAAGAACTTCAATTAAAAGGAAATTGTTGGTTTTGTGGACAAAAAAGACATCCTAGGTACAAATGTCCAGCATCAAATATAACATGCTTCAAATGTCGAAAAACGGGTCATTTTGCTAGGTTGTGCAGAGCCAAGATAGTAAAAAATATTGAGAAGGAAGAAACAGGAACTACATATGAGGTTAGTTTCTGTGAGTCAAAACAAAAGTATTTAATAGACATAGATGTTTTTCAAGAGGACCAGTTTATAAGTAAAGTAAAATTTCTTATTGATACAGGAGCAGACATAAGTGCTATACCAGACAATATTATAAAAGGAGGTGGACTCTATAGTGAAAAGTGATGATGTGATCAAAGGACCAGATGGGACAAAATTAGTGGTTTTGGGAACTACTAATTTAAAGCTTAGGTATAAAGAAAATGTATATGAAGGTAAAGTTTATATTATAAAAAATTTAAGTAGAGCTATTTTAGGGAGACCTTCTATTGAAAATATGAATATACTTACTATAAGTGCTATCTCTCATTGTTTCAACTCTGATGATAATATAAGTGAAGTAATTGAAAAAGAATATCCCAATATATTTAATGAGTTAGGAGTATTTAAAGACGAATTCCATATCAAATTAGTTGCAAATCCAAAGCATTATGTACATGCTACACCTAGAAATGTATCAATTCCATTATTACCAAAAGTTAAAGCAGAACTAGATAGATTACAAAGACTTGGAATAATTAGTCCGATAGAAGAACCTACTGATTTTGTCTCACCAATTGTAGTAGTATTTAAAAATGATAAAGTTAGGATTTGTGGAGATTATACTGAAGTTAATAAAACTATTTTAAGACCGGTTTACCCAATACCAAAGGTGGAAAATACATTAGCAAAGCTGAAGGGGGCTAAATATTTTTCTAAAATAGATGCTACCTCAGGGTTCCATCAAATCAAGCTAGACGAAGAGTCAAAGAAAATTACTACTATTATAACACCTTTTGGTAGGTATGTTTATAATCGTTTACCTTTTGGTCTAAATTGTGCACCAGAGTATTTTAGTATGAAATTTTCTAACTTATTCAAAGATTTAAAAGTAGCTATACATATGGATGATATTTTAGTATTTGAAGAAACTAAAGAAAAACATGATAGAATACTAAGGGAAGTACTAAATAGGTTACAAAATGAAGGATTAACAATTAACAGAAAAAAGTGTGCATTTAGAGTAAAAGAGGTGACATATTTAGGTCATTTAATAAATGAAAAGGGCATTAAAATTGATCCAGAAAGATTCAAAGCAATAAATGCATTTAAAGTACCAGAAAATAAAAAAGAGCTTCTTAGATTTCTCGGTATGGTTAATTTTGTAGGTAGATTTATACCAAATAAATCTCATTTATTAGAACCATTGCATATGTTATTAAAAGACAGTAATATGTTCATATGGGAAAAAACTCAAGATCAAGTTTTTAATCAAGTAAAAGAAAAACTTAAATCAGCACCAACTTTATCACATTATGATCCGAGTTTAAAGATCATTGTATCAGCTGACAGTAGTTCCTTCGGGTTAGGTGCTGCACTTATGCAAGAGAATAGGCAGGGCCAAAGGTCTGTAGTAATGTATTCTAGTAGAACTTTTACAGAAGCAGAAAAACACTATGCACAAATAGAAAAGGAATGCCTAGCTTTGGCATGGGCTACAGAAAAATTTAAAGATTATATTATAGGGATTCAGGTTATTTTAGAAACAGACCATAAACCACTCTTACAAATATTACAAACAAAACAATTAAATGACTTGAGTCCACGGTTATTGAGACTAAGACTAAAGTTAAGTAAATTTAACTATGAAATAAAATATACTCCTGGTAAAGACTTGGCAGTAGCAGATGCTTTATCACGACAACCTCTACCTAGTGAAAACACTAAAGAGTTTATAGATTCAGAATTAGAGTTAAATTTTTTTGTTAGTGAAACATTGTCATATGATACATTAAACAAGGTTAGGGTAGAACAAAATAATTGTGAAATATGCTGTAAATTAAAACAATTTATAATTCAAGGGTGGCCAAGCAAAAATAAATTAGGAATTTTTAAGGATTATTATCAATATAGAGAAAATTTTTCCATTGAATCAGAGCTACTTCTTTTTAATTCAAGGATTGTTATACCTAAACAAATGCAACAAGATATACTGAACAAAATTCATGAGGGTCATTTAGGAATTTCCAAATGTAGAGAGCGAGCAAAACAGTCAGTGTGGTGGTTAGGGTTGTCTAAAGAAATAGAAAACAAAGTAAAATCATGTACAAAATGCTTAGAACATTTAAAAAATCCTAAAGAAGAAATGATAATAGACTCATTACCCGATAGACCTTGGCAGAAAATAGGAATGGATTTATTTAAATTTAACGATAATTGGTATATAGTAATGATTGATTATTATTCGAGATTTCTAGAAATTGCCAAACTGACTGATATGACAGAAGAAACAGTAATAATTAAATGTAAGGAAGCATATTCAAGATATGGCATTCCAGAGATTGTGAGAACGGATTGTGGAACACAATTTAGATCCAAGTTTAATGTATTTTCTAAAGAATATGGGTTTAAGTTAATTACAAGTAGTCCATATTATCCCCAAAGTAATGGTTTAGCAGAGTCAGGAGTTAAGATTGCAAAAACACTATTATCAAAGAATACAGATATATATTTGGCATTGCTAGTATATAGAAATACACCTTTGGAATTGGGTTATAGCCCGGCAGAACTTATGTTTAATCGTAAGCTCAGAGATGTTTTGCCTATAGTCCCAAATAAGTTAAATCAACCTGTAATAATACATAAACAATTTAAAAACAAACAGAAGGAAAGCAAGTACAAAAGTGCTTTTTATTACAATAAAAGGCATAGGGTCTCAAAATTATCAGAATTAAAGTTAAATGATAAAGTGTGGGTTTCCGATTTAAAGTGTTATGGAACTATTATAAAAAAATGTGATGAACCTAGGTCTTTTATTGTAAGTACCAGTAAAGGGAAATATAGACGAAATAGATGGCATCTGAATAAAGCAATTGATTGTAATCCATCGTATGGGGATTCAAGTTTTTTACATTTTGATGATGTTTGTAGTGGGGGTTATAATAATACTGAAGGTCAGTCATCGGGTGTTTCAGATCAAAATGAGATATTGATCAATACAGATATAGCAAGCTCTGCGGAGGATGAATCTATAAATAATAATGGAGAGCAAGTTCAAAGAAGATCTGAAAGACTTGTTAGACGACCTAGATATTTAGATGATTATGAGTGTTAAATTGTTTAAGAATGCTATAATTACACATATTCAAATCCTGTTAATTAAATTTTGTTATCTCAATCAATACTCATATATAATATATATGAGTATTGACTTCAATTGCAATTTTATGATTATATATTATATATTTTTCTTAATGTAAATTAAAAAGGGAAAGATGTTGAGAGAACAGTTATGTTATTATTGATTATCTGTGGGAGTGGACATAATATTATCTGTAAAATATCTATGGAAAATAGATATAAAAAGAGACGACTAGAGGAAGCTGTGAAATTAGATTTAGAGTTAATAATACTAAGAACATGTAACTATAGTTTATTAATACATATTAAACAAGTAAGAAATAGTTTTATTAACACATCTTAAAACACCTATTATAACTTCAAATGTCTAATAAAATTAAAAAGCTGTAAATAAAAAAATACGTTTCATACTTGTCGCGAGATGTACATATGTATGTCACCAACTGCATAATACTTTATTCCTTCGTCAACTTGTTCTCATCTTTTTAGTTAGCTTTTATGCAGTTAGGTTTTTTATTTTTATAATGTTTCAAAGTAATCTGTAAGTTGAAATTATATCTGTAAAATAAAAATCGTTCTGTTTAAAAAAAAAAACAATTTTTATTTTTGTATGAAAACAGTTAAAATAATTTTATAAAATACTAAATTTCAAATAATGCTAAAAAAACATCAATCTGAATATTCTAATCAATATTAAAAAAGCCTTCCCCATACTATCCAACAGCCGTCAAAAATGGCGGCTCGAATTTGGGTTACGTGTTATTATATTAATAATTACTTAAAATCCAATAGAAAATTTACAAATTCAATTATACGTAGTTATTTAGTTATAAATTTAAATCTTGTTAATAAAAATATAATGCTTTCGCTAGTGTATTTTTTATTCAGAAAAAGTGAAAATATAAGGACTTAGCGCGCGTGAATGCTTACGATGTTTGACAAATATAACAATTTCTGTATAAAATCTTTATTCAATACACATCCTATGAAATACAAACTGTTAATTACTTACCCTTCCATCATATTCCAATCCTTATACTAATAATTTTACACTATTTTATTAATTTTTTACTCACAAGTATTGAGTTCGAAGACCGCCAAAATTTAAATAAATTGTCTGCACAAATTACAAAAAATTATGTTATTGGAGTTATTACTTTTTTGAAATGTAGTATGATATTATTGCTTGTATTTTCCTTTACGCGTTACAAAAGTTAGATAAAAATAAATATAGTTTAAATGCGAGAAATCACACATTAAATGACATCGGGACCAATCGACCTTTAAAAGGTCGCTTGACAGACAGGGGTCTTTTTGACATCGACCTTTAAAAGGTCGATCGACAGACGAGGTAATAATAGCTGCGTGTGTATATGTCTCCGACTGCATAATAGGTACTATGTTCCTTCGTCAACTTATTTTCATCTTTTTAGATCACTTTTCCCGCCGTCGGGTTTTTTTCTATATATTTTTTTGTTTTTTTTTTGTTTTTTTTTTATGATTTCTCATTTAGACATATATGTTGTATACATTTTTGTAATACATTTATAAAACCCTTTATTTTGATACTCCACTCGATAGGTTATGAAGAAAAAACATTTTGAAGACATTATATATACTCGTAACACCAAATATCGGGTACTTTAATTTTCATATTTTTTTATACCCAATGTCACTCTCACAATTAAGATGAATCTAACGACAAATTTCAAGCTAAAATTTATCAAGTCGTTTAGGCTATAGAATGTGCCAAAGAAATATACATATGTACATACATATACTCAAAAAACATAACCCTCATTCTGCCGCAGTCGGGTAAAAAGACAGTATAGATGACAATGCTACAAAATATTTACGCTTCGGTATCGTTCTACTGCCAGCACACACAGGTTCAGCCATGCATTGGATTTAACCAGCTTCTGATCAAATCAATTTGTGACTATAATCTAAATTTTCGACACGTAACTTGAACGCTCAACAAAACAGTAAGGATTAGTTTGCACTGTGCACATCATGCACATTAGACAATAAAAAATTTCAATTCATAATTATTATTTTTGAAGAGAAAACTTCTATAGGTAGATTTTGATGGGGAGTAAATTCATGTAAGTCGTCGTCATCGACATGCTCACGTGACGTGTTAACATAACACTCAGGTCTCAGAGTGCCGATAGATATCAAAACCAGATAAATATAAACAGTTTTAATTTACAAATTCTAATTTAAGATCAAACAATTAATTTGAATATCTAAAAATAACAACTGTTTGTTTATAGTTTTAAGTTTTCACTCTGTTGCCAGTCCTCATGAGTCGTGACTCATGAATGCTTTTTTTTATGAAATAAAATGGCTAGAGCTCTGAAAAACAGAATCCGGTAAAATGGATGTTATATAAAAATTTCAATTTGTAAATAAATACATCCATATTTGATATTTTCATATATATTTTTATTATGGCCTTCTAGATCTGTAAACGGTTAGTTGGTAGTTCTAAGCTATGATATGTTTCGTGTGGTGACGTAACGAGTAACTAAATAATTATCTGTGACTTTGTCAAAAATTATACTTATTCTGTTGGTATATTAGCTGTTTTTGTATATTGATGTGGTATCGATCTCCTAAGAATTTGAATTACTTTATACCTATTTGTATAATTAATTATTGTGCTAAAGTGATATCAGATAACAGGGGTTCAATTAAGTTTTTACTTTTAATTCAGAATAAGGATTAAAACTGAGGCAAGTACTTTTAGACTATTTTTGTCGTTTTTCTACAAGACTTGCATTCTATTCTCTTAAATATTATGTATTTATTAGATATCACAGTCAATGTTTGCTGTGTTGTTTGCAATAAATGATTCGCTGACCTGTTTTAATTTTGATAATTATATATTTTAGTCTTTGTAAGAGACTCATTTAAATTTGTTATAATGTAATCATTATAACATTACAATAGCTATATTTTTTAATTTAATAGAAATAAGATTTAAAAGTTATAAAACTGATTAGGTAATTTCCAAAATTCTTTAAGTTTACATTTGTACTCATTAGAAAAAAAATTGCTATATCTATAATAGATAATGTTAATCTCATTAATAAAATGTCCTGAACATATTGATATCAATTGAATTAAAACTTAAACACAAAGTTGCTTCAATTTTTTCAGTAAGTCAATCAATTCATAAATAGAGTTGTTTCAAAAATATATTAATTATTAAAACATATTTGTGAAATATTAATAATTCTTTTTTTATAATTTTATGTATTGAAAGTACATTTGCTATTATTAAGATGATATAATATTCAAAAATTATTAAATTTCACTATGTTACATATAATATCTATAAAAAGTATAATGGATACCTAACAGATAATATATTATGACAAAAAAATATTTTTATAAAACCAATTAAACATTTCTGAGTGATAAAAATATGATTATTTAATTTTATAATGTGTAAACATGAATATAACATTGTTATCTCATTGGTTCATTTTATTTTATCAGCAAAAATTGATATGGTATAATTGGAATCACTGGCCTTTATTTCCCATGAACAACACACACAATGATTATATTTTTGAACAGAGACTTGTTCTTCTAATTGAGGTTAATAACAGGCTCACTGATATACTGAGAAATTTACTGAGTAATCAAATTTTCACCCATACAATTTTCAACCTTATGTTGTTTAAAATCAAAGACTATTACAGTAAGTTAGCCTTTTTTTGAACTAGATAATTTTTCCATGCTTCTTGAAGAGTAAGTTACATATTATTGATTTTGGATAAAAGTTATATAAAATATCATGTCTTTGTATATATCACTGTTTGTAATCTTAATAGTTTGCACTTCATGTACTTTTTAAAACTTGGAAAAGAATTTATAAAAAAACCTGAAGAATATTCATTCTCTATTCATTAGAAAAAAAAACTGTCAAACTGGATATAGCAACATGCATCGGATATTACTATTTAATAAACAATATTTTCTTCATTTTAACATCTAGCATTTATTATTTAATATTATTACTCAAAGAAAAATTAAAATATTTTGTTGGTAATCATATAGGAATAATAATCTTAGTCATTTATAAAGAAATTATTCAAACAACGGACTTTAAATTCAATTTTTAGGACTAACCAGTATTGAAAAAAATCGTTATTAAAATACTTAGTGACTGCAAAGTCTTAAAACAGCAAGCGATAGACAGTTTTTTTTCCATTTTCTATTAAATAATGAGCAACATGATCTTTATTGTACAGGCAATGTAATTTCTGTTTGAGTAATGGCATCATTTCTTGCAAAAATATTTTATTTTTGAGCAAGAAATATTTTGCTAAGCAATTGCATTACAATATGCAAATATAAAGTTCAAGTGGAAATTACAAAAAGTCACAAATGGTTTGGTTTTGGCATTCTTTTCTTAATTGTCATAATTTCATAGAAATATGTTTTCTACGAAAAATCTACACAACATTTAATGAAAAATTTGTTCCATATATCACAAACTAAGTGAATTTATCTCACTCCAATGAGTAACCGAGGTTGAATTTAACGAGGTAAGCACAGCGGCACGGTAGTGGTGGGTTTCTGAATTCAAAAAATAATTAAAGAAAGTGTTCTTACCTACCATATCGTGTTTGTTTTATCCGAGCTTTAGCTATAAAAATGTTGCCTACAATAATTGGAAAAAAAATCCCGCTCGCGTAAAAGTGTCGTTCCGCCCACCTTTAAAATTGCGCCGCGATCAAATAAATACGTTACTTTCATTATATCCAAATATAAACACAATCTCAAATAATGTTATAGTCATAAACAATTTTTTAACTTCATTAAAATTAAATTTTAATTTTTATTCATAAATATTGTGTAGTATTAATAATGATATATTGTGTAATATTATATTGTGTATCTGCTTGTTCAATATATCTCGCTCACTTAATATTTTAATTCATTTATAGAGAGCATTATTTATACTTAGTAATAAAAAGAGGTAAAGTTTGTGAGTTTGTGACGCTGTAGGGGGTAATCTCTGGATCTACTGAACTGATTTAGATGAAATTTGGTAAGAAGATAGTTTGGGACCCTGGGAAGGACATAGGATACTTTTTATCCCGGAAGTCGTCCAATAAGGGTGAAAATGGGGATGAAAGTTTGTATTGGGAAGCAAGCTAGGGACGAACCCGAGTGAAGCGAATAATAATATTATTGCTTGTCGCGACTCGCGTTTTACAAATTGAACTTTTCTTTGAACCTGTTTTATCAATCAACGTTATCAGTCAGTTTAGTAAATAAATATTATGTAATGATAAAACGCTGTTCAAGTTAGTTTTATTGAGTACTGTTATCAATCAAAAAAGGATTTTTGAGATGCTCATTTAATAGGGAATATGCGTAATTTTTTTTATACAATAGCTAATCTAATTATATAATTGTAAAAAAAATATCCAGCTACAAAAAAATTCAATTATGTAGCCCATGTTACTCGCCAGCCCTCAAACCATCTCCACACAAAAAATAACGCCGATCCGTCACGCCGTTTCGACGTGAAAGAAGGACAAACAACACACATACTTTCACATTTATAATATCAGTATGGATATAAATTTTTGTATACACCCCAATCACGTAGCTAAAGCTTTTTCTTATTTTTCTATGAATATTCTCCATATTATCTATACATATAATAGAATGTATTTTTTTGGATTGTATTATAACGTGTTTTCCCGTGGGAATTAGATAATATCCCGCGGTAAAAAGCCCATGTTACTCGCCAGCCCTCAAACTATCTCCACACAAAAAATAACGCCAATCCGTCACGCCGTTTCGATGTGAAAGAAGGACAAACAACACACACAATTTGTAATAAGGAATAATTACTAAAACTATTTCAGTTTTAGTTACACGTTTTAGTCATTTTATCAAAACTACTGAACCGATTTTAATAAAATCTTTACTATTATCTAAGTTGAAATAAATAAAAAAAGAATGATCACGATCTGATTTTTGAATAATCTATATTTTTTTGTATATTTGCTTGGAAGCCCTAATTATATATTTATCATATTATGTGTATATTTTGCAGTTTCAATAATATTACACACATACGTGTCGAAATGATAACCTATTTTTTTTTAAGTTTGTTAAAAACTAACACACTTTTGCAATATAGTAATAGTTTAGTATTGAGACATAATGGATTTTAATGGGATATCAAGATATAATGACATAACATGCTTGGCATACCTACAATGAATGATAATAATTTATTTATTATTATATTTGCCAAATTTAATGAAAATGGGTTTAGCCGCTTATTTTACGCTTGATTAACAAACAAACATACATTCATTCACATGTTTTAGAATATTAGTAGGATTATATATATATATATATATATATATATATATATATATATATATATATATAAGAATATACTGAATTATATATACAAAACAATAAATATAATAAATGATATATAATTAATTATATTACTTATATAATACGATAATTCTAGCATTGCATCTCTTTGACTCTTTTCGGATTGTATCGCTCGTAGGCAGTAATCTATCCCGTGGCTTGTTTGATGAACTAGCGCGTGGATTTTTGATACTTTTTTGCGGGGCGCGCGGGTGAAGTGCGATAAGCCCCGCCCAGACACGCAAGGCCATCGGGGACACTAATCGCCTTAATGATAGAACGTCCAAACCCAAGTCTGAACCCAACCAAGTCTGTCTGCGTCCTTCCAGAAGATGCTTCTGGAAGGACGCTCCGACGGAAGTGCGTCCTGCCAGCAGTACCCATTTTCTAGCAGAATTTGTATGAAAAGGAGAGGCTGTCCTTCTGGCAGTACTAAATTTTTATGAGTGATAAAATTAGAAAGGGATGGGTAACATTTTCTATTAAGAAGAAAATAAATAAAAAAAAGTAATGAGAATCTCGTTTATTTATAATTATAGGGTTTATAAAAAAAAACAATCATAAGCGTAACTCACGCTGGGATTCCATGTACGATATAGTAGGTAAAACAGTTTCTCTCTGTCTGTGGAGAGCATAAAATACAGCGTGGACCATATGTCTTGCAATAATAGCTTGCTTTCTGTTGTTTCTGTTGTTCTGTTATATATGTACTTACAACTTTCATCATTGGTATTTGCTTCTATTATATTATCGTTTTCGTTGGAGTCGTTGTCAGTAACGGCAGTTAAAATTTCAACAGGAACGGTCGAGACTTTTATGTCAATATCCCAATATACTCTTGCAAAGTTGTTTTCTACTTTTCTTACTGTTCCAAACAATAACTAATATCGTAACGATCACCAAAATGTTTACGACTCCACGTGTTTCCGCCATCTTCTTCGTCGAAATAGGTAGCTTTGGCGCTAACGCGGACACCACGTCTTATACTCGCAGCCATTCCGGCCAAACTCATCGTAGAAACATGATTCAAAAACTCGGAGAGAAAGAGATGCACTACATGTTTAACTTAGTTGCGTACTGCCAGCAGGCTTAGAAAACCTCATATCGCACACCTAGATCTAAACAGAGCTAATTCAAAAATCTTATCTTTTTAGTTACGCATACTATCGGATTCCTTAACTTACTAGCTAGCGACCAATAACACAGATACAAAAATAGTTACATTTCTCAATGCTAGGTAACACTAAAACCCTTTTTTGTTGTATGAAAGAGCCCGATTCTCCTCCACCAAAACAGGAACATAGCTAGTTATTGTCAGTATTGCACCCGAAATGCATGTGCCTGTCGTAAACAGAGTTAAAAAGGTAATCCTGTATTGCTGAGGTAAACCAGAAAATTGTTAAAACATTATTAAACTTGTCGCCATTTTGATGGTTAGTGCTAAGTAAATTAAAGCAACATTTTGACTTGAACCAGTGTTCATAGGAAAGTGTGTAAAGTTTTCGTTTTTATTTAGAATTGTTGTTGTGTTGTTGAAACATTTTTAAATTTTTAGTTGAGCCTTTTTTGTTGAGTAATTTTTTAAACTCTTATATTTCTCTAAATCCCAATTTAAAATTAACTTTTTTGCTAGTGGTGATTGGAGTCTTTTCATCTTAATATTATTTTATTTTTATCCTAGTCATTACGAAGCTTGTTGTGTTTTAATAAACATTTTTCAAGTTAGAGCTTTTTAGATGGGCTACGCTATATAAAATTTCACTATATAGAAGTTCATCAGTTCGCAGACGTAATTGAGTTCATCAAATCGATGTGGTGTAACAGATCAGATTTATTTGTTTAATTTTACTTTTTTTTAGAAAAAGAATGAATCGTGGACCATTTTTAGTAAATATGGTTGAGTAAAGGACACAGAAAATATCGGCCCTAGCTTACTGACTCAATATGAAAATATGTAACAAGATACTAGACCTTTATAACAAGAGCTTGAACCAATAATACAGAAGAAGACGGTACTAGAAAATAAGGAACAGCAAAAAAACTACATAAAGATATCATCAAGCATATCCGTGGCTGATAAATCTAATCCGAGTACATCTAAACAACTGAAGTGACAACCAATCCGAAATGACGAAAGCGAAATTGACAACTCAGATCCCAATTTCGGATTTGTTCATAAAAAAAGACATCATCTAAAGTCGTTCTTACTAGTTCATCGTTGTTTTCGTCCAGTACTAATAGTAGCAGCTCTAGCAGCTCATCAAGTTCTGGTAGTTCGTTGGATACCAAAGATGATAGTGCGCATGTACAACTTGACTCTCAGAATGCAATGGGTTTAAATAAAACTATCTTTTCGGATTTTTTCGCGAATTTATTTTGATTATTGGTTCCCGACGTTTCGAATGCTTTATAGCAATCATGGTCACGAGAGAGACTCGGTCGCTAAGATTTAGATTAGAAGATAGTTTTATTTAAAATGTCAAATATTCGCGTAAATCTAAGAAAGTATTAATGCAATAGTTGCTGAAAAAAATTCCTAACAGCCCGGGATAGAACAAAAAAGGACAAAAAAAGAGTACATAAACCAGAAATGTGTAAAAATAAGTGTCATAGAAAAATGTCGGCTACAATGTAAAGTAAATTAGGTGGATATACTATCAAGGCAATGGCTTTTTGATGCATTTTAGGGAATTCGCAAATCTTGAAAAGCAGAAACCTACGACACTCAATTTTATTTAAGTTATATTTTTAATTATTAATAAAAAATATTGTCTGATTGAGGACTTAATTCAGTGTTTTCTTGCTAATTCCTAATAATCAGCCAAACTACTCCTACTTTTGGTCTCAGACCCTCTATTAGTCAGGTTATTATAAATACATTCAAAATGCTGTCCCTTTTAAATTTATAATGACTCTTCAAAAGAGAGACAACTAAACACTAAATTCACCAACACATGTTCAACTACAAATAACAAAAAATAAACTTACAATTTGTTAAGCAATACAGAAACAACTACAAAAATCCAATTTTTAGGCCTAATATAGAATTGAAACACAAGATTCCTATAACATCTTTCATCTATTTTAATTTAAAAAACATTGATCAATACAGAAAACTTCTGGAGTACACAAGGATTCGGTAATCAGTTTTTCACGTTTTCTGAAAAAAGTGTTTTTTTTTTTTAAGTTAATCGCTGTTTAGATCTAGGTGTGCGATATAGCCAAAATTGTTGCGTCCTACCGGTAGTACGAATAGTCCTGCTAGCAGGACTCTGGACGTTCTATCATTAAACGCCCGCCATTTCGCGCGCTTGGCGTGACGTCAAAGTATCATACATAGAAAAATGACGACTATAATTTGTTGCGACAAAATCGCTATTTCGCTCTGTTATGATAATACTTTGACGTCATATTGACTAATGGCGTGCGTTTCAACTAGTTTGATTTGTCTACCTATATTTGCACTTTTAATAAGGAATACGTAATCAAAAAGAAATTACATTAAAAAATATTGATATAGTCTTAATTCAAAAGCAATGAAGATTATAAAAAAAATTATTTCACCTTTATTTAAATCACACGCATATTCCCTCCCTATTATAGTATCTATTTTTATCATTTAGCTGATTTTCTTTAAAACCTCTGCGTAATACAGTTTATTTGATCTACACAATTTCCTCTTGGTACTTGTATCCTACTTCAGTTATAAACGAAGGTTTGAAAATGTATGTAATATGTTTGATACTCTTTCATGCAAAAAATTCTTGAGCATCACGGAAAACCACTGGAAGGGTTTTGTTGAAATTTGGTATGGTGATAGCTGGTTATCCGGAGCAACATATAGGATACTTTTTACCGCGAAAAAATATCTCATTTCTGAGAAAAAATACTAAAACTGCAATATACTATATATATAGAGTGTACTAATATGTAAAACCTAAGAATTTGTTTTTTGGTCACCTGAACGCGGGCAGAGCCGCGGGCAATGCTAGTTTGCTATAATTATTTAAATGAGTTTTGAATGCAACAGATACATTACATTAATTTGAGAGTTAGTTGTTGAAACGACTTCATTGTGTCCTTGAACGTAGAGGGGGTCTATCTATTTTTAGATCACCCTCCCGTCCTTAATTAGCTGCTTTTGAACTTTAACTTAAATTACTCTGGTCTGCAAAAAAAAAAATTATTTCTCTCATCATTATACAAGAGAATATTATAATAGGGGAGCCCAAGAAGGGATTTTGTGCGTTATTCGAGCGCGACAGAAAATCATATGGCAGAAAGCTTGCACCCTGTAATGTACCCCTACATTTTAGAAAATTTGTACACGCTCTCCCTCCCTCTAAAATGGAAAACTAAACATAAACTTTTTTTCGTTTTAGAACCTAATCTTCACAATCCAATAAGTCTCCATGATATTGTAGTACCTGCTTTAGCACCCCAGGCGCTCCTACCATTATGTTAGGAGCTCCTGAATCGAAATTTAACAAAAACACATAATTTTTATGTAACATTTTTTTTTTGTTGAAAAAGTGCTATTTTTTTTATTTTACAAGTTATAATCAAATACTTATAATTGTAACAATAATTACAAACAGATTTTAAAGTTCAATAGTTTAAAAATCATGATATCTATATCTAATATATTTAAACGAGCAATTCTTGTATATATATAACTATATAGTCTGAATTTCGGAAACGGCTCCAACGATTTTCATGAAATTTAATGTATAAGGTGTTTCGGTGGCGATAAATCGATCTAGATTAGTTTTATGTCTGGGAAAACGCTTTGGAGTTTTCTTGCGGTTTTTTTCGCATTATTCCACGCGAAATATGGTCGCTAATTCGCAAGCTAGAACATAAGCATCGTGGTCAAACGGCCAAGGCACAAGTTTGACAACCAGCTCCGTCGCCCAGGTACTTATAATATAATTCCAGTTTGTACTTTTCTTTCTATTTTGTTTTACGTCCAATTGACAAAAGTCGACAAGCATACCTTCAGATTATTTTCCATTGTGGGGTCTTTTTATATGCAATATGTTCTGGCAAATGAATGGCCCTTTCACCGTGTTCATCTGATACGGTACCAGGATTTTTGAGGAAGAAATCGTAAGTGCGAATCCAAAAACATGTTGCATTTCAGAGCTTTATAAGAAGAAAGAAATTCTTGAATGATATGTTGGTAATTATTAGCTTTTTTGCTTCCGAGAACACTGCTATGAAAGCCGCACATGCAATTTTTTTCTGCTTTATTCAACTTCGTATTAAAAATTTCGTAAACATAAACAATCAGATGACAACTTTCCAATATATGTATTGACTACCACAAAACCCGAGGGAACACTACTGCGCAAGCGCCTATGTACGAGCTTGATAACAGCTTAAGAGTTATTTCTTTCTCTTTTTTACCATCAGCTGGAACTGTTTGTTTCGGTATTGATTATTTTTGATAGGAGTGTAATTTTAAAACCAAATGCATTGAAATTGTAATTTTGAATATGAAAAACACGAATTTGACCAAAATATAGATGTGATTTTAAAAAACGGACAACGGGAGGAGATCGAAATCTTCGTAATATATTAAATCCTTTTGGATTCTGCGCCACAAATCTTTATAGATACTTAGCCTTATCACCGTAATGCCCTGCCTAACTAGAAAGATATTAGATCTAGTTTTATACATATATTGTAAAAATAAAAATAGTTTGATAGGTATGTTGATCCAGTATTTGACAAAAAAAAAACGTAAATGTCATTGAACATAAATGGACGGATCACTCAGGAAGCTAGTTTATTCTTGGCAATTTTTTTTAGTATAATATATTTAGTATACTATGCTTAAGCACCGTAACCTATTTGGCGGCTCCAGCTGAGAAAGACGGCAGACAGTCGGGCGCCATTATATTATGATGCCATGCGCACTTGTTAGTAGGTACATAGTAAAATAGTTTAGGTATAAAATATATTTTATTAGATATAGAGATCTTGACAATAAGATCAGTTAAGTAGTTCATAACATAAGAATATTAAATTAAAAAAGCTTAACATATTTAATATAATGAATTATGTTAAATGTAAAAAATATAAACTATCAATTAATTATAATATTCTGCCAATACAATTGAAGGAGAAACCTATAAGAAAATATGTATCTAAAATCTTAGGCTTAATAGCAATGACCAAGGTAAGAATAATTTAGATTTTGCGACATTGCATAAAATTCCTGTTACGGTTACAGCATCTTATATCCATACTTCCATACTATATAATATATAAATGTGAAAGTGTGTTTGTTTGTTTCACGTCAAAAGAGGGTGACGGATTGGCGTGATTTTTGTGTGGACATAGTGATAGATGGCTGGAGAGTGACATAGGCTACTTTCTACCGCGGGAGATTATTTCGTTCCAGAATTTGAAAATACAACTCCATACTTTTAAAATAAAATTTATTTGAATTTAGAATTTATTGCCGGCCATTCATAAATGACGTTTCAAATGACCAGTATTGTAAAACGACAACTTCGTAGGTAAAGAAAGACCTATTATTTCTATAGAGCTGTCCCATAAACTTATCAATTTTGTTTTTGTCAATCGTTGCGTCGCGTGCGGTGTGCTATTAAAATACAAAACTATCTCAAAATGACAATATGAAAATATGTCATTCGCTTTTCTTATTAGTAAGTACGAAAATAAATTTATTTTAACCGACTTCCCAAAAAAAAGGAGGAGGTTCTCAATTTGTCGGAATCTTTTTTTTTACGTATGTTCACCGATTACTCGAAGGCGCCTGAACCGATTTGGATTTTTTTCTTTGTATCGAATTTTTTTTTACCTGTTAGGTCTTTACGTACCATACCAAACACTAATATTACCTAATTGCTTTCTTTTTGGCTTTTTTTATTATTTTTTTGCCAGCCGACAATGTTTTAAGATATGAATATCTAATAGGTAAACATGTATTTTACGTATCGCATACATTAGATTTGCTTTGCATCGGCACCGAATTCGAAAATATCTGATTAGGTATCTATCTATTCTAAATGAAAACCCCCGTTTAGTTATTTTTTACATTTTATTTTTTTACATTTTATTTCCAGGCAGGAAGTCGTTTTTTTTTAAGTTTTATGAAACATGAAGAAGTACGTTGCCTTTGCCTTATGCCCGGGCCCCAGTTTGTATGGAGACTGATTTTCTCCTTTAATATAGTACCTAAAACATTAATATAAACTTTAGTAGGACTTTAGTGTATTTTGGTTAATTAAAACCACAAAAAAGGAAATGAGTTATATATCGAGTGCTTTTAACTTTAAATATACATAGGTATATCAGCCTTTCTCTATACACTTCAATTAATTATATATTAATGGTCTCATTCAGATATCGGGACCAAGTCAACATATTGAATTTTATAGTCTTACTAGCGGACCCGACAGACGTTGTCCTGTCTACACGTCTTTAATTTGACAATTTCAAACTTTTTGGACAAAATTGTGAATCTAAACCATTCCCAGATCCCCTTGAACACACACAAAAAATTTCATCAAAATCGGTCCAGTCGTTTGAGAGAAGTTCAGTGACATACACACTCACAGAAGAATTATATATATAAAGATAGAATATTAATGCCTTTGAATGAGATCGGGACGAGGTTTAGGGGGACGAGAATAAAGGTGGAGTGAGTAATTCACGAAATATGGTGGTCTTCACTGAACCCGATAAAATGTTTAAACTTTTAATACAAAGAAAATTCTTATTTAATTATTCATTATTCAGTTAATATACTTAAATTCTCATAGAAAGCGAACATCTAAATTTTATTAGTTTCGAATTTAGAGACCTTAACTATATGTAATTATTCTCACTCCAGTTAATAAGCATGGTAGATTTTGATTTACGAAAAAAGGTCCCGGACAGTTCAAATTTGAGAACATCATACTTTAGAAATTTAAATTAGAACTCCATTAGAAATTAGAACCTTCGTAGCGAAATACAATTTTTATCTACATCTATATATATAATTTTTGGAAAATGTTATTGAAATAAACATTATTATCTATACAGAGGCCGAATCTATAGTGTTTAGAATTTTTGTCTGTCTGTCTGTTACCGCATCACAGAAAAACCACTGGAGGGATTTTGATGAAATTTGGTATGATGATAGCTGGTTATCCGGGTCAACATCCATTATACTTTTTACCGCGGGAAAATATCTCATTTTTGAGAAAAAATATAAAAACTGCAATGGCTGGTCATCTGAACGCGGGCGGAGCCGCGGGCAGTGCTAGTAATTCTATATAAAGCGCTCAGTAGGGGACATAATACTTTTTGTTGTTAGGCGTACGGCATAATCTCATTTCTCAGTGTGAAAGTGCTTGACGCTAATTACTCACAACTAAGTCTGGAAAACAAGATATTAAAGACAAGTTTTTATGTTGTCATATAAATAATTTATATTTTCTAGCTTCAAGCTATTTATGTCATATGTCCTGTGTATATTTTGTCGACCTTGAGTAACCTATGTTACTACTACAAGGCGTTGGAACGTTGTTTTATTCTGTTATTTATTTGTAGAATTTTGATGATTTTTGGTACTTACTACAAATTAACTATTGCAAGTGGCCTCTTCTGTGTAGGTGTTTTTTTTTTACTTTTTACGACGAGAACGTGGAATTAATCCTTGATTTTACTCGTGTAACCGACCGATTACTCGACCAATTAAAACTTAGACATGTACATATATTCATACCAGGTGGTTAGTTATTCGATGAAACGCCCAATTGAAATCCGATCTTTCCCATGTGATGCGTAAATAAATAATCAAACCAACAAATGATTTTATTTTTTAACTTTGACCTACTTCTTAGATAAAACTAAGTATATTTATTTCTTTTGTTTTTTGATATAACACAGTACTACTTTATTATCGACACAAATGTCAAAACAGTTTTTGTGTCACATAAATAAAAAGTATTTCTCTATTCTACGTGACATTGGCGAAGTAATCTGTGCTTAACTGGCACGTTTTGAAGTCATTAATAAGAGAATTAAATGGAATAAATAAAAAGTAAAACAAAAGACAGTGGTAGCCCAGTGGTAACGCGCTCGCTTTGGAAACCGAGTGAAGCAGATTCAAATCCCGGGTCTCGCACCTCTGATATTTTCATGTGCGAATCATTTCTAATATGATTATCACATGCCTTACGGTGAAGGAAAAACATCGTGAGGAAACCTGCATGTCAGAGAACCTAGCAAGTTTTCGAAAGACATGTTAAGTCCTCCAACCTGCACTTGGCCAACGTGGTGGATTATGGTCTGATCCCCCTTGTATTGAAGGAAGACCCGTGGCCAGCTGTGAGACGTTCAAAAGGGCTGAATACAATACATACATACAAATAAAAATCAATCGCAAAGAAAGTAAAAAAAAAATTCCAGCTATATAAAAATAGTACTAATGTATCAAACGCATACCCATATATTTTTAATTTGGAAAATGGATAGGTTTTCATTTGATTACGGATAAAAGATTTATGAAATTTCTATTACAATAAGGAAATTGCATTAAATATAACGAAAATTAACTTATAGTTCAATAGTCGAGTCAACTTAATTTAGATAGTTCTCATCCACTAACCGGAGTGTGTTTTCGGCTTGATAGGGGTTAAAAGTTCGTATACAGCTTTTGAGATTAGGTACACTGTAAGGATTCCGCTCTTACTATAAATATGAGTGTTATTTTTGTAATTTTTTCCGTCGTTGTTTTAATTTTTTTTACATTATACTTATTGCGCGAAGTATATCTTGTAGGATATTAATGCATTGCAAAAAACCCTCAAAGACATAGGCTTAAGTCGACCAAAGAAAGATTGATATATTGAAAAATTGAAAAAGAAAGATTATATACAGTAATTTATTTACTGCTAGCAGTAGCATCAGATTCCATAACCATCTTGAATGCAACCATTCACGATACCTACCTACTGATTATTATAGGCCATCGGATATGTGGATATTCGCACAATGACTGTGCCGATTATAGATGATAATATATAAAATCGATTTGCCATCTTAGCCAATTGTGTATAGTAGCCAATACTTTTAAGGTGTAGGTTGCAAATTTTGTATGTAAATATTATAAACTAGCGACTCATCGTCCTCGTTCGTCTCTAGATAAAAACAAATCTATCCCATAGGAACCGTATAGTTTTCCGGGATAAAAAGTAACTTCTGTGTTATTCTAGACTATAATCTATCTCTGTGCTAAATATTATCCAGATCCGTTGAGACGTTCTGATGTGTAATTAATAAAGACGACTTCGAACGGACAAATAAATATTACATACAGATACAGGGAATAGTAAAGATTTCATCAAAATCGGTTCAGTAATTTTTATGATATGGACTAAAACGTGTAACTAAAACTGTAGTTACCTACTACTTATTACAAAAACTATTTCAGTTTTTACTTAAAACTAAAAATCACAAAAAATAATAATACTAAAAAGTAAAAAATAACTGAACGGGGATTGTCATTTACTACATATAACTAATCTGCTAATAGCTAATGCTTTAACATATGAATATCTAATAGGTAAATATGATAAGGTATGAACTCTAAATGCACCGACTGCGAAAATATTTGATTAGGTATCTTACAATTAGTTAATGAAAACCACCGTTTAATTATTTTTAACTTTTTAGTATTTTATATATTTTTTTTAGTCGGTTTAACTTTTTTTAAATTCCTTTTTTTTTCATATGTTCTATAAGCATAGGCAAGGCAAACCTTTAGAATCATTTTTTTTTTTGGAACAACATAAGAACTTAAATTGTATGGTGTAATAAAGGGGGACTAATTAAAGTCAAATAGCTAAAACGATTAACGAAGATGCATACATCTTGCATATGTAATATGCATCCGATGTCTCACGTCTGTCTATAATCTAAATATTATTTGACCAAAGAACGATGCTGTATTTCACTTTCTTGTAAACTCGATTTTCATATAAAAAATTAAAATTAATTTAGTGAATAATAAAATAAAAAATCTCACCTACTTCATGTTAAATTAAAGATTAAATTTTCTAAGTACGCAAATACCTAATTTTATATCACTTGACAAACTACAAAGGAATTATTTTCGTCTCGTTTATTTTTCTTTCATTTTCCATTCAAACGTCGACATAAATGGGATACGAGGATCGTCGCCAGATGTTAGACTGACGTCGCAAGAACTAGTCTGCGCGCGCATCACACGCTTCGATCCACGTTAGTCATTTGAATGAACCGACGATCCGACACACACAAAGTCGCTACCCGTAAGGGTGGTAATTTCAACGTACAACTCAAATAGTCTAGCAAACCTTTCTTAAAAACATGAATGAAACAAGTAATATTATGTAGATACACGTATTTGCAATGAATTGGTATTTAATTATATATTATTATCTTAGGTGATGTTTAAAAGAGCATCAAAAGAGTTTCATTATAGATTAAATTTACTATATTATTTTTTGAATAAAATTTATAATATATGGGCACGCTAGTACATTTTCTACATATTTTTGATGACACTACAGTACAGGACTTAACAATCACACTTACCTACTTAAAGCGGAGAGTAATAGAAAAGTTTGAGCGATATAAAACTTGTACAGGTGAAATCCTTTCACATCGAGATATATTCTTCAGAAATAGTTTATAGAGACGTAAGTCTGCTCTAGTTTTCGCATACATGACCATTTACATAAGAGCTACGCCCACCAAACGTGACCTAAAAGCCCTCATTATGCTAGTAAATAAAAATATATATACAAGCAGTTCTTTAATGGATTAACATAATAAATATGAACATTTTTAATGTATTGAGATATATATATATATATATATATATATATATATATATATATATATATATATATATATATATATATATAAACATCTATAAAGATAAACAAAATTAAAGTGTCTTTTTGTAATGTCAAAATAACAGCTTCTTCTTAAATGTATTTATGCAATTATATCGCACATAAAAGCACGCACGTACACACATTAATATACACATACATTCGTTCACTCGCACACTCTCTCTCACACACACACACCCACACACGCACACATACACACACAAACACACACACACAAACACACACACACGCGCACAAATACTTTTTATTTTTAAATTTTATTTTTGTTTTTATTACCTTTTTTTTCTGACTCCTGTAGAGGTTAACTGGAGGAATAGTCCTCTTGCCTTGCTCCCGCGCAACACCCTAGGGAGCTGGGTGTAACTGAAAATCAGCGCTGCTTGAGATTTAAGTCTTAGCAGCATTAGCTGAGTTATTGCCCTTTGCCATAAGTTACTTTAAGCTTTACCGGTTCTGTTAACATTTTTTACTGTTTTTATGGCAATAAATACTTTTTATTATTATTTTATTATTATCATTATATGTATAGATGAATAAAAACTGAAATTGCAATTCTTTTTTAATCTCAAGTTGTAGTTTATACAACACACAATTATAATATAGAGCTTGTGATAGTGGAAGAAAATGATTAAGTTAATTTCAAATAGTAACATAGCTTCATAGTTAATCTCACTTTTGTCAAACCTATCTCACGGAAGAACGGGTAGAGTATTTAGTAAAAAAGCTGAGGTAAGTGGGCCATTCATCGTTTCATAGAACATAGGTACTATCAAATTCCTCGCAGTACTCGTAAAAAATAATATGCGAAAATTTAGTATACCTGTTTCTTGCGTATTTTTTAACATCTGAGAGGGACGTCCGACGACGCATGGGGCCCCCCTGAATATAAGTTTTCATATAAGTTTTATCAAAAGGATATTTTGACACGGCTGGGTTTTTAAAACCTGATGTAGATCGGATGTGTCTCAGTCAAAGTAAGTGTCTAAGCGGTTGACAAAATTAATAAATGTTAGTTCAACTAATTGTAATGTTCAGAATTTAAAAGAAAAAACTTGTACACACAGACAGAGAAAACATTATTTTCATAACTGAATTATGGAATTCATTATCTGAGTGCATATATTACTGCGTGAAAAAAGTCCTTATACATAAAATTAGCAGTGATGCGGAACGATTGATGAACACGTTTCTCACCAGTCTCTGCTCACTAACTTGGCATTTCTTGGGTCCAAGATTCTTGCACCGGGTCAATGTTTGCATTCGTTTGCTCATTGCTTAAGTTAATTCAGATATAATTAGTTTTTGTATGATACGTTTTTATGTCTTTGCCTATTCAATAGGCCCTATTGTAAATCGTTTTTATATTTTTTTTTGTTAAAGGGTATGTATAATCATCATATCTTAAGGATGGTATCATATAAACGAGAACTAATTTCATCTCTAAGTTTACGATTGTACATGGAGATCCCAAATTTAACAATACTGTCTTTTTAGTCGCAAACATCTCCCAAACTCAATACAGATTTTTTTCTATTTAATTTATTATTAGTAATATTGGTTGGTGTTGACCAATAACCAATTATTATATTAAATAGGCATATGTTATGGGCAATGAGGCGTAGTGCATACCCAAGTGATCTTACAGCGCCCCTCTAGTTTGACAACAGGCTTCCGTTGACAGTAATTTTGCGGGTAATAATAATAAGAAAAAAATAAATAAATGTTGCTCAGTGATTTGAATAAGGCACGCTTTTAAAATCGTAAACATTGGGTTACCACCACTTACTTTACATGATGAGTTGTAAAATTCTGAATAAAAATCAGATCTTACAATCCTCTTTTAACAGATACTCTTTTGAAGATATATCTAGATATTTTTGAGATGCAGCATGTTAATTGTTATCAATTACACACCTTGGTGAACTTTTGACCAAAAATATTTTCATAATTTTCGTAGGTTATTGAATAAGAGATATTTAAGAAATATAATCTTATTATTGTAATTAATAAAATAAGAATAACTATTGTGCTGGCATAATTTTTATTTTTTTATTTTATTTTTATCGATTCGACTCAGATATTCGACTCAGAATTTTATTATATGTATAGATTATCTATAGATATAAATAAAATTGAAGTGTCCGTTTGTAATGTCAAAAAACAGCTTTTTACTAAATGCATATCGATGTATATACGGTACATATACCAAAACAACATTTTTTACAATTTTTGTCTATCTGTATGTCTGTCTGTTTGTTCCGGCTAATCTCTGAAATAGCTGGACCGATTTTGACGGGACTTTCACTGGCAGATAGCTGATGTAATAAGGAGTAACTTAGGCTACTTTTATTTTAGAAAAAAAAGGGTCCCACGAAAAAAAACCCAATGAAAAATTTAATGATATCCGAACATACCCTAGGGACGAACCCGAGCGGAGGGAGGATGAGTCGCTAGCGTATGTATAAAAGACTTTTTTTAAAAATAATATAAAAATGAATCGAGTCTTTATCTAATTGGGATATTATCGCCCGCAGCTTAAAATTAATAACTTGACAAGCAGCAAGAATGACACTAGAGCTATTAATTAATCGCCCCAATATGGAAAGCTCAATCTGTTAGTTTGCACAACTAATTGGTACAGCGACTGTATGTGTCACGTGAATCACGTATGTAAATATGTATATTGTACACAAAATTTTTAAAATCTATTGCGCCTCTAAAAAAATATGAAATTTTTGTTTAAAATTAATGTTTATAATGGACATACTGGTATGAAGATATCAATGTCCTGAATGTGCCTCTATAAATCGTTATATCCCTAATTTTGAATCTGAAATGCAGAATATGTTTTAGCACACTGCATGATATACAAATATAATTTTATATTTTTATTTATGTTTAACTACTATGTATATGTAAAATGTGATATACATAGAATAGTTGCAACATTTACTTTGATCAAATTTATTGCTTTTAATTTAAACTTATCTTCCAGCTCAGAATGAAAAGTTGAGTGTTAAGTAAAACGAATGTAATAAGAACTTATTTCTCTCGGCGACAAACTTTGGGATAGGGAGAGAGCTTGTGCTTGTTCTGCAATTTTGAATCTACGTACATTGATGGTATACAGTTGATAATGAATTAATAATAAGTACGGTTTTATTTTAATTTACCCTAAAAGATTTTCTTATATTTTTGTATTAACAGTATTTTTTGAAACTCATATCATACAAAAATGTTCTACAGTAACTTAGCCATGACGTCAAAACAGTGTAATTATGATCTTCAATTTGGCACATTTTAAAATGAAATCTAGGTAAAATATTCGAAATAGAATTGTGGATTGATATCGGTTCCATATAGTGAGGGGGCGAGGCTGCGCGCGCAGTTGCATGTCGCTACGACCGTCTCAGTCGCTCCCACGCTACGAGCTACGCGGTCCGCTACGTTGTCGTAGCACAAAACAATTTGAAGTCCCTAATACCGTCAGTGTATTTTGACGAAAGAAGATCGAAAAAAGGTAAGCTTATATTTTCGTGCAATAAAGGATCATTTGCTTATTTAGAAATGCTATCCTTTGTTTAAAAGCTTAGCTTTGTTTGTTAACAAAATTGAGTTTAGCTAGTTCATGTAATAGTAGCTTTTAATTTTGTTATTTGCGCTTTCTAATGTGTGTAATAGTCCAATAATAAATTTTTAGCTTCTTTATCAATAATAAAGGTGAATATAGATATAGAAAGGTTTTATACAGTGAGTGACTTTAGTGGTTATGACAGCGTACTTATATACGTTAAGCGGCGCCATATTTAGTATTATTAAAGCGGAGGGTCAATTATGTTCTGAACTCAATTTAAGAGATTATTATTATAGAGTAAGGGACATGAGAGCGACGGCCATCATATGTAGTTATAGACATTCAAGTGCTACCTAAGTATTTAAAGGCATTCTAATTTAACCTTTAGAGTAGATGTTTAAAGGTCACTTTTAAATAGATTAATATGCGTATACATTAAATATTTCATTATTAAATACTACAATAGAGTTTTAGAGTAATGTTAAATGACAAAAATAAAACAATAAAATATACGTTTATAGGTTCATATATATTCATCCATTCAATTTTAATTTAGTATTACTTTTTTAAAAACTTCATAGCTTCAAATAAGAGAAATATTAGACTTAGCTGTTCCATGTATGTCGACTTAAAGACAGAATATTATCTCCTGCAGCTAAGAATTTAATAACTTAATTTAAATTCAATTATTTAGATACTCTTAGTACTTAACATAAACTAAATAATCGAACGACTTAAACGCTATGGAGATTGATTTTATGATTTTATTAAATACGTATTATCGTTATTTTTAAGTTAATTTCGTGTAACATTTCCTCTTTAAAGGAAGTTAATTTAAGTAGCAGCGCTTTAAATACCATAAATCGTGACTTAAAAGTTGTTGTTTCTCGCAACATACCTTGTGAAATAAGCCGAAGCAATGTAGTAATATTTTACAACTCTGTTCTTGGCTTCCCACAAAATTTAGGACAAGGAGTGTTAAAAAAGAGGTCACGTTAAAAGATAAATAAGTTTATATTTGCAATTTTTATTTAAATATGTTTCCTTAATAGTAAATCAACTTCATCTTGTTTGATGTAGTTTTCGAGTATAAAATAAGTATGTAGTCTTTCATTGTTATTTTCTTGTACCAAAATGAATTGTACCTATTGATATAACTCACAAAATAAATACATATATTAACTACTATTGTCTGTCGTTATATAACATATAGGTACTTTATTGCTTCGATGGGCAGGCAATTGACCTTTAACAAAATTAATCATCTGTAGACTGCTTTTTCGTAATGTCTTAAACTCTTTACCATTTATACAACTTTTTACTATATTAAATTCGAATATTTAATATAGGAAAAAGTTCATAATACTATGTAAACTTTTTTAGTTCCTCTGTGCAAAGATTTGTAAAATGATACAATTTTGCTTAAATTTAACGCTAGTGTCCGACCGAAGCTTCGGCTTCGGCTTCGGCTTCGGCCACCTTCGGCCAAAAAATCCACCTTCGGCGAAACATTCGGCTTCGGCCCAAAACCTGGCCGAAGCCGAAGGTTTCGCCGAAGGTCCGAGCGACCGTCGAGATTGAACGAACTGTTACGAAAGTCATGAGGTGGCGGGGAGTTACTGTCAAAATATCACATTGCATGCATCAAAACAAGTTCGTACGTGTATTTAAACGAGTGTTTTTGAGAGAGAAGGTTAAGTACAAATATGCTTAGTAAAATAGAATATTATATTATTCTTATAACTTGTTGTTTGCAAAACAGTCATTACCTCATTAGTTCTATTGTTATTGTTACATTTATTTTGAAATTTCTAATATTTTCTAAACTGTGCATTTAATTGACCAACATTTAATTATTTACTAAGAAGTTAGTGTTTGTTTATTTTATTTATTAGTCTAGTTTTGGTCTAGTCGAGTAAAACAAAGACTGATTGGTCTAATTGTAATTTGTGAATTACATAATAAAGAAATGATTATTTTTTACCAGTAGGTAAATCACAAAATCACAAACTTTTATTTATCTCTAAACCAACCATCTCTATGATATATCGTCAACTTCTATATGAGACAGTCAATATAAACCTTCAATATTGAGGTTATTTGAGGTATTGATACAAAATTAATTACTGAGTGCTGAGAGAATATAAACCTTCGGCTTCGGCTTCGGCTTCGGCCGAAGGTTGTGGCGATAGCCGATTAATCGGCTACGGCTTCGGCTTCGGCCAAAAATAGACCTTCGGTCGGACACTATTTAACGCACATTTTTATTTGATACAAGTGATTCTTATGTATTATAGATATCACCTAACAATTTTTATATTAATATAACTATGTTTTGAATAACTATTCGCGTAGAGTGAACCTCTTTACAATGTCAGTACCCGTAGGTAATGCATATATTACTGCTAATTTTTATTCTCAACTCAATTTTCTTAACGGTGAAGGAAAACATCGTGAGGAAACCTGCATGTCTGAAAGAACCTAGCAAGTTTTCATAAGACATGTGAAGTCCGCCAACCCGCACTTGGCCAGCGTGGTGGACTATGGCCTGATTCCCCTCATACTGAATGGAGGCCCGTGCCCAGCAGTGGGACGTTAAAAAGGGCTGAATACACAGTTTCTATTATATTAATGTCTATCAAAAAGATGACTCACTGCGAATTTTCTATAGATAGGCTTTATTTAACTACTTTTGTCCGACAATATTATTTCATATATCACTAAACCTTTGACACGTCAGTGCACTAACGTTATTGTTGAATCGACATTACATAATGCTTACTTCTCGCGTATCGATCCACCCGCATGGCTCGCTGCCAATAACAAACTCTTCTACGCTCTGCTGTTCTAGGAGTTAGTCCCCCAATAATATCGGAACAGCGTGTAAATATTACCGTCGCTACAAATTTTTTAGGATCACTATGCTCCAATATCCGTTGGTAGCGAAATACTTTTTCATTTCTGATGTTGCTTTTTGTACTTTAGCATTATATTAAATTAAAACTTCTTGATATATTATCATTTTTTAACCCCCGACGTAAAAACGACGGGGTGATATAAGTTTGACGTGTCTGTGTGTGTCTGTTTGAGGCATCGTAGCTCCCGAACTAGTTTGTCTTAAAAAAATAAGATTTCTTTTAAAATTTATTTAAAGAAAAACTGATTTTATAAGTAATTAAAATAAATAATTATAAAACAATTAAAAATAAGTATACCCCATCTCAGCTGCAACATTATGTTGTACATATTGCCTTTGATTATATGGCAAATTAGGTATACAAATTGTAATTAAAGATTATCCCTGCGGTTAAATATAAGTGAGCCATACGCGCTATTTAATCTATATCGCTATCAATTATCATCAATCGCTAATAGTTCTGGTGAGACTTATTTAATACTTTACTTAAATGGTTTAAATGAGATGGATTAAAACTAAAACTTAAGCTATATTTTTCACTTTTTAAGAACTGAGTAGGTACTTAATTTTTTACTAATCTATACATACCTATAATAAAATTGTAACTAAGCCGAATCTGTACATTAGATATTTTTTAGAAAATCTTATTGAATTAAACATTATTATCGATACAGAGGCCGAATCTATAGTTTAAGAATTTTTGTCTGTCTATCTGTCTGCCTGTCTGTTACCGCATCACAGAAAAATCACTGGAGGGATTTTGAGGAAATTTGGTATGGTGATAGTTGGTTATCCGGGGCAATATATAGAATACATTTTACCGCAGGAAAATATCTCATTTGTGAGAAAAAATACAAAAACTGCAATGTAAGAGTATACTAATATGTAAAACCTACGAATTCGGTTTTTAGTCATCTGAACGCAGGCGGAGCCGCGGGCAATGCTAGTTATAAATATAAAATTAAAAAAAAACCTAGTTTACAATCGAAACCGAAATAAAAATATAAAAAGTAAAGATACACGGCAAAACAAAAGGTTAGAGTCACTTTAACATGATCGAGTCAGAGCGGTTTATGCGTACGATTTTTTAAATAAAGAATATAATATTACATAATTAATTAGTATATTATTAATGTAAAACCATACTAATATAATAAATCTGAAAGTTTGTCAGAATAGATGGATGGATGGATGTTTGTTATTCTTTCACGACAGAACGGCTGAACGGATCAGGATGAAATTTGGCACTGAGATAGACTGGAATATCAATTAGGTTACTTTTAATCCCGGAAAAATGTACGGTTCCCTTGGGATAGATATTTTTTCATCTAGGGACGAACCTGAAGCGAAGCGAGGGTGAGTCGCTTGTATTTAATTTTAGAGTCAAAAATTAAATAAATCCTCAAGTAACTTCAAGAACTTTGAGACAATAAATTTGATACTTTCAGTTATTACATTGAAGTTATATTATGAAAAAAGTCAATTTATATATTTACTAGCAGAACCCGCGGCTCCGCTTGCGCTAAAACTCCAAATAATCGCTAAAAAGGTAGTTTCATACAAACTTTCATCCCCTATTTTACCCCATTATGGGATGAATTTCGAAAAATACTAAAACACGTATTTATTAAATTTTATTGAAGAACATAACATTTTATTAATTAAATAAATAAATACCAAGTTTCAAGTAATTCTGATTATAAATTTTTTTTTTAGATTGTATTGCATATAAAGTGTTTTCCTGTGGGAATTAGGTAATCTCCCGCGGTAAAAAATAGCCTATATCAATCTTCAGCCCTCCAACTATCTCCACACAAAAAATCACGCCAATTCGTCACTCCGTTTCGACGTGAAAGAAGGACAAGCAAACAAACAAACACACTTTCACATTTACAATATTAGTATGGAAGTATGTATTATTTCTTTAATAAAAGGCTTTGTATTTTTACAGATTGACTACATAGTATCAGACAAACGACGTAATCATGGCCTTCGCTGGTCTCAAGAAACAAATCAACAAAGCTAACCAGGTAACGTCATTTTCGTATTTTAATACGATGTGTAATGCTTATAATATAAATATAAATAAATATAAATATGTTGGGACATTAACACAGCACCATCTAGTTCCATGGTAAGCTACGAGGTTTGTGTTATGGATACCAGATAGTTGATACATTACACATATATAACTTTAAATACATACGTTATACATATTATAAATATAAACACCCATGACTGGAGTACAAACATTCGTGCTCATCACATAAATGAATGCCCCCAGCGGGATTCGAACCTGCGACCGCTGGCATAGCAAGTAGGGTCACTACAAACTGAGCCAAACGTGTCGTCAAATCAATTATATCATGAAGGTATGAGTGAAGCTTGGCATTAAGGAAAAGGTTACATAGTTCAGAGTATTTAGGGTTTCGTATATCAAAGTAAATACTTCCACAGAGTGACAGACGCTTAAATAATTGATCTTTGTAGGATAATTAATAATTCTCATTCTGATTTTTGGGGGTGTAATTTTTATGGAACAACTTGAAAGGTTATAAAAGTACAGTCGTGTGATATTATTGAGTTTCATATAATTGATTATGCCAAAAATAACAAAGTATCGCAATTCAGAGCCTACAATATTTTAAGATATGAATATCTAATAGGTAAATATGTATTTTATGTATCGAAATATATAAGATTTGCTTTGCATCGGCTGGCACCGACTTCGAAAATATCTGATTAGGTATCTATTCTAAATGAAAACCTCCGTTTAGTTATTTTTTACATTTTAGTGCCTGGAAGTTGGTTCTGTTTTTTTTAAGTTTTATTTTAAATACAAAGTGTATAAAAATTTTCAACTTATTCTTCCAATTATGTAGTGAATGAAATATAAACAATTTTTCCGATAATAGTATAAACAGACGTCGAAAATAATTATTTGTAATATCTATGATGACATTATAAATAAGATGACAAATAGTAGCGATAAAGAAATGTTTTATTCAGTTTTGTTCCTTTAATTCAATTTTTAGGGTTCCGTACCCGAAGTTTGCCAACAGCACCTTATTACTAAGTATCCGCTCTTCGTCCGTCTGTCTGTCAGCGGGCTGTATCTCATAAAGCGTAATAGGTAGAGAGTTGAAATTTTTACGTAGTGTGTTTGCCTTTAAATATTGCCGCTATAAATAATAAAAATGTATTTAAAAAGTACAGAGTTATATCTTGTACGATGGTACGCAACCCTTCGTTTGCGAGTCCCAGTTTTATTGATTGATGATTTTAAATATTGTCAGTTTTTATATATTTTGCATAAAACAATTACAAGCAACATATTTTTTGATAACAATGTATTGTTTTATTGACAATGCAACTATTATTTTTTTGAAATAAGTCTGTTTTGATTAGTCTGTGAATTTCCTTGCCACATGAGCACATTTAGATATGTCTCAGGTGGATCGCAACGTGATTGATAGCTCAATAACGAGGCGACTCACTGCGCTGTCCTCTCGGGAGCAATTATAGTGACATGAATGCTTTATAACTTCACGAGCACATACTGCCATTATTCTTTTTGAAACGTTTTATTTAACAAACTACAACCGACTGATATTATCACAATATTTTATGTTAGAGAAAACAATGCGCGAAAATAAAAAGGCAGGAACTCGGACTATGAATTTAAATTAGAATAAAAGGTCTCTATTCTCTACATTAAACTTACAATTGAAGCAACATCTACAAAATATTTCTCTCGTTTTCACGAAGTTCGTTGAATAATTTCCTGAGTCTGCACGTGATCAATACCATCAATGTCATTAAATCAGAGTCCTTCGTAGGGATGAAAGGCGACCGTGACCCACAGAGCCGCGTCCTACATAGACGATGTGCCCCAATTATACCGGCCTTTGTAACCCGCATCTTCTATATAGTAATAGACCGTTTCAAATCAACGAAACAAAGCTGATTAGAATAAGTAAGGAATCATAGAGAATAAACAAGTATATTCGCATATAGAATATTTTGAATTTTGCTTGAAGGATAAAGAAATATGGCATATTGAACCAACGATTATAATAGGATAAATGTACATATGTGTATTTTGTATTTTATAACGTATAAAAAATAAATTTTAGTACTGTTTTTTACTTTGTTGATCATATCCACTATTTCACCATTTTGAATTACCGGATTTTTTAGCTAGTGGTTCGTTTTGTCCTGAAAACTAACCTTGTATATAGAAATGTGTATTTTGAATTCCAATATTGAAATGGCAATACTAATTGGAAGCATTCAAGCTGCAGAGCATTGCGGTGCAGTTTTAATCTCTTATAGGTGCAAGTTTGAGCTGAATTGGGTCAAGGCTATATTCCGACCTGCGCTTTTGTGCTCAACTGAGGGAACCCATAATAATTCACCCTTTTATGCGTAATATTGCTATCGAATGCTTTTAATGCACAAAGGATTTTATGTTCGTATTTTAGAACTATTTATTGTGTTCAGAGGAAGTCCACATTCTTTTGTTACAAAAATATTTACATTTACAAACGTACCGATTAATTTTTACCTACAGCTTCGCCGGTGTTTGTAATTTTATTTTATCCAAAACATAATGACAAACCATTATATAAGAACTTATAGAACAGAGCGCTCAAGTTTTAGGTAGAGCAACTTATAATCTCGACTGATCAAAGTATTTATCGTTGTCTTTAATTTTCAATGTTTGTTTTGTAATAACTTAGTTAATACATATCCATTCAGGCTTTCTGGTCAATTATTCAGAGGGATGCTAAGTATTTTAGACAGACAAATAAATTATATAACCTTTAGTCTTTTTAGTAAACGGTAGATAGAATGTTTATTCATCTCTTTTTTTTTAACGTCCCACTGCTGGACACGGGCCACCTTTCAATGCGAAAGAGGGGGTTATAATAATTATTATAGTGAGTCGTGAAAATATTATCAAAATTTGATATTTGACAATTAATTATTCGTGAAATAAATGGAAAAGTATAAGGCAAAAATACTTTTTATATTCGCATTCATTAAAACAAATTATTACCGATAGTATTTTGGTACATGCGTCTTTAATTATTCTATCAAATAATAGTACCAGGTAGCCCGATAAAAGTTTTCAGAATGTGTTATAACCCTAACAAATACAAAAGAAAAACAATCAAAGAGGACTCTGTACAAGAAATCTTACCTAATTCCTAACATGATAATACACTCGAGCATATATTGCGGTGTCCTTGCTTACAAAAGTTTATCTTTCTATACATGAATCTCGTGAACTTTGAACGTAACTTAGGGGTATGATTGTTCAATATAAAGGTCAACTTTGAGGATACCTTCCATTAATATATTATCTAGTACATGAGATAAACTTATTTTATACTAGCGACTCACCTTCGCTTCGCTCGGATTCGTCCCTAGCTTGATTCCTCATACTAACCTTCATCCCCATTTTCACCCCCCCTAAAGGGATGATTTCCGGGATAAAAAGTATTCTATGTCCTTTCCAGGGTGTCAAACTATCTTCTTACCAAAAATCTAAATTGGTTCAGTAGATCCAGAGATTACCTCCTACAACGTCACAAACTCACACACGTTACGTCTTTATAATATTAGTATAGAAAAACTGGCATAATACAAAATGTCTGTTACAAAATTTATTGCAATTTGTTCTAAAATAAGAAAAGAGATAAACAGAATACCTACACGAGTAGTAATCGCTAAAAAAAGCTTTATTATTATTAGTAATTAATTCAACCCAAAACGCGCAAAACATATTTAAATTATTTGTACAATATGTACTTGTTTCTTACCTGTTGAGATAAATTAAGACTAAAAAAATCAATTAATTTCTTTTACAGTATGTCACTGAAAAAATGGGCGGTGCCGAAGGCACAAAACTTGATCTGGACTTCGTGGAAATGGAAAGAGTAAGTGTTGTAATAACAATTATAGGTAATTTTGCGAAAATATATAATTAAAATCTCTTCTTAGTATAATATTATCTTGGAAAAACACCTCGACAAACATTTATATCGAAGAAAAGTAGCTGTCCCATTCACATACATTTACATTAAATTAACATTAATTGTTATAATCTCGAACATTTCTTCTTGACAATGAGCACAAAAAACTCTTAATAATAACAATATCAATATCTAAAATTCTCGATATATATTGTGTTTTAGATCTAGTATGCTTATCATACGTGCAAACAGTTCACCGTTAAGAATGTAAAAGATCCACTGTATTAAAGAACAATTCAAATATACAAAAAAAATAGTTTTATAAATAAAATACAGCAGAAATATCTTTACAAAGAGTGCGAAGTGAAACTTATCACATAAGAAGTAATTGAGTAAGCGCTCAAATCTTAGCTGCACGGCGCCCGCAATGCGGTTGGCACAGAAGCCCCTATTCTTTTTTTTTTAGCCATATCGATTCTTTTCAATGACCTATTATGTTAATGGCATAAAAAGAATCTGTCATTAGGATAGTCGACGTTTCTAATAAAATAAATTTAAACTATTCATTCATCAAGACAACGTATTTCGATCTTTTCCCATTATTTATCTTTTGCGCTTGAAATATTTTAAAGAACTTCAATTTCGTTAACAAGATTTCATAAAAACATTTGTAGAGTTAAAATGTCAGTTTAGGGTATTTTATAAAAGTGTTTTACAATTTATTTTTTCTTTATCTTATAAATGATATTTAATACTAATTACTAATATAAAAGGCTTTACATCGTTTATAATATGAATTATGATTCGTGCGAATGTTTCTCAATGTTATTATTAATAAATATTCTTCCTTCATTAGAAAACAGACGTAACATGCGAGCTCGTTGAAGAGTTACAAATAAAGACGAAAGAATTTCTTCAACCAAATCCTACAGCGCGAGCAAAAATGGCTGCCGTAAAGGGCATTAGTAAACTAAGTGGTCAAGCAAAAAGTAATACTTATCCTCAACCTGACGGCGTGTTGGGTGACTGTATGCTGCATTATGGAAAGAAACTTGGAGAAGATTCTATTTTCTGTACGTATATCTGGAAATCGATTTTATATTCATGGTACTATTATTCAGGTCGATTCCTAAAGTCAATATTTACCAAACCCTACACTAAAGTAACTAATCAATAAGTAAATCAATGTATTTTCAGTGTTTGTTATTTGTATATAATAAAGAAGCCTTTGTTTCTCTCATATCGTAAGTCATTTATTCAGTTATTTTTGTAATACTTATTATTTGCTTATACAGCCCAATGCCTAATCGAGATGGGTGAAGCGTTGAAACAAATGGCAGATGTGAAATACTCTTTAGACGACAACATCAAGCAGAGCTTCCTCGAACCACTCCACCATTTGCAGACCAAAGACCTGAAAGAAGTTATGGTAAATAAATATTTCTTGTCTTCTCCATTCTATGTGACATTGGCAAAGTAATCTGTGCTCAACTGGCACGCTTTGAAGCCATTAACAATTGAATTTAATAAATATTTCTTTGTTTCTATAACAGTTATTATTAGTAAAAAAACGAAAAACGAACGAAAGAAAACATTATCACAGAAATATATTTTAGGATGTTATAATTTTTATTGTTATATTTTTTGTTAGTCATATAGAGTATTATTTTAGTTATAATATCATATTATATATGTAATACTATCTAATTTAACTCAAAGCAATTTTTAAGTGTTTTTATTGTTCCAGCATCACCGGAAGAAATTACAGGGACGTAGGCTCGATTTTGATTGCAAACGACGAAGACAGGCAAAAGGTGATTAATTAATTTTAAATAGATATTTAGTTTTTGTACATATTTTTTTTTCTTTGTTAATTTTTTGTACAATGTTTTATTTCCCCTCTTATTTTGCAAACATCAAGGCATTTTAAAAGGCCCCTACATGAGCCCAAGCCATGGATCTCCGAGGCATGGTATGTTTAGTGTGGATTTAGAAAACGCTAAACGAAAATAAACACATTGTAGCTTGTGGTATTTTAATCAAAATGAAGCTAGAGGTTAAAAAATAAAGTTTTTAACAATAATCACTTATCTATCTTGCTTCCAAATAGGCTAGAAATTATTTTATAACAAATTGAAAATGTGAATTTAATATTGAATTTTTATATCAATTTTTATAATATAAGCTCGTTTCTTACATGATGTTCCGTCAATGCAACGTTCCTGCGACGCTCACTGCATTCAATCGCCTCGCTTTAAATTCGCCGTTTGGTCTGTATTGCGTTGTTATTTTTATTTTCTTTATTTTTTCTATTTATTTTAATTCACGGTTTGGTTTATTTTATGTAATTTCATTTGGTTTGATTGTGTATAACCTGGATACATCAGGCTCTCATATTCCAGACGACGAGATCCGTCAGGCGGAAGAGAAGTTCGCAGAGTCTTTAACTTTAGCTCAGATTGGCATGTTCAATCTTCTTGATAATGATGTAAGTTATATACACTATATACAATACAAATAAATAAGATTAATGTAACAATTAAACTTAAAAAACTAAAATTATAATTTGGTCTCTTTTATATGTATGTTCTATATTATTTTAAAAAAACGTGTGTGTGTACTTACGTACGCACGTAAGAAGTTATACTTCTTTGGCGTATCAAAACAAAAATAGATAAAGATTTCATGCCGTATGCCACAGCTCTCTGTTTGTAAAAGGAATGCAACTTCATCATGTCGCTTTTTGGCTGTCAGTGTGCGCGCGCATCGTAAAAATTTTACTCTCATAATTTTTTTTAAACGTGCCAAAAGAAGTATAACTTCAGTAATTAAAATGTTTATATATATATATATATATTATATATATATATATATATATATATATATATATATATATATATATTATAATGTTATTTATCTTTTTAAAATAAAATTATTTATCTTATTTGACTTAACTGCGTTTCTGTAATAATAAAAGATTAATTATTATAATGATTAGAATAAGAGATAAATACAAAAAACATTTTAAAAATTACACTTATAATAAAATATTATCTCACCTGTAATAATAAAAGAAACAACATTTAAAGCCTCTATTTCGATCTAAATAACAATAAACTAATAAATAAACTCTTCTCGAGGAAAATTTATAATTACATACTATATCAATTATTTTATTAAATGTCAAAATTAAAAACTAATAAAAAATAAAGTAAATTTGGAATCAATTAAAAAGTATTTATGTAATGAAAATAAACTTAAAAAAAGCACTTGCATATGAAGTGGTTTTCTTTACATATATATATATATATATATATATATATATATATATATATATATATATATATTGTATTAAATATTATTGTAACAAAATAACAATATAGGTAGAGCAAGTAGCGCAATTGTCATTCTTCGCGGAGGGCCTTCTAGAGTACCACCAGCAATGTACGGAGATCCTCAAGGGACTCGTCTCTACGCTAATGGAGAAGTAAGTTTTAATGCATAACGTATGTAAATAATAAAATTTTATCTAACGACTTAGTTAAATTTTCACTGTTCTTTAGAAGTATTAGCTTCCCTTTTTTAATTTATATATCTTTAAATTTTAAGGATTACTAATTTAATTATGTGAAATGGGATATTTACCGGGTTTTTTATAATTAGATTTGTACTCACGATATTTTAGCTTTGTTGCCCGTGACTACGCTAATGGGCAAATGGAACAAACATCCCATAAACAAGTATCCCGTTTCACTTCTACTTATTATTATCGAAATATTTAATTAATTCGTAATAACAAAAATATAACATTTCAACGGTAAAACAGAAAAGAAGAAGCTGTCAGTCGTCCAAAACTGGAGTTCGTACCGAAAACGTTAGCCGACCTGCACATCGAGGGCATCCACGACTTGAACCATGGTAGGCGGTACGGCTCCTCTCACAGCCTCTCGAGGCCACGCCTCCCCCCCACATCCTCCCTGAGGGACATCCCCTCCTCGGACCCCCTCCGCGCCTGGGACTCCCCCCCGGTAACCCTCAACGCCCACCCTCGACCCAAACCGAGGCACATAGCGAGGGACCCCTGGACAGGTGATTGATGTTTCTTTTGCTGGGTTATTTTTTTATAGTGTTTTGGGTTTTTTATTGTTACGGTTGATTTGGGTTGGTGGAAGATGGGGTCGGCTAATAGGGGAATTGCACGGTTTTTTTGGGGTTATGGTTTTCATGTCAATGGTGGTAGCTCACATAATTATACTGTTTACTACTGTACGTACTTTTTTCCTTAAAAAGTACGCCGATTTTAATATCAGTCTGAAAGTAATAAGTCCATACGTAGAGGTTGCATTGTTATTTTAAAATATAATGTGTATTTTTTTTTCATTAAAAATAAAGAAATTAAATCCAGTTTCATACACAAATCAAACTAATCAGAAATGGATTAAAATATGCAGTGACATACATAAAAACCCACAACCCTTATTTTTTGAAGTCGGTCAAAAATAAAAACGATTATCATCTATTACATTCTATGTATCCATTAGCACCGCTAACTACTCAACACCTCATTTTCTTTGGTGATGGAAATATTTAGTTTGAAATAAATATATTCATTTTCATCTATTACATCATTAGGTATATAAATATTTACAGAATAATACATCTCTAAAAATATTACTAATGCTAATTAACTCATAAAAAAGTGTCTGTTTCTACTTTATTTATATTTATCTATTATCTTTAACACTTTTACGAGTTTTCATTTTCTGTCTTATGGCAATCTTTCTTTTTCCGGTGATATTACACGTACTAAATATATAGCATTATTAAATAACACTTATAGCCAGTTCTATGGCCAGCCGTTACAAGTTGAACCCTTTGACCAACTTTGCGGGGGAACCCTTACGTGTCCGGAATGTCATACATAAGTGTTGATTTGCCTATTAAATCATAGTGAGTACAAAGTAATATGAAATTTTATCGGCTATTTACGTATAGTTACTGCATTTTTGTTAAAAATACCTTAAAATCGTTTCAAATTTGGCCGAGCGAAACCACAGTCGAAGTTATAACAATAGATAATTAAAGCAAAATTTTGAGTTTTGAAATCTTATGTGCTAAATAGGTTCTTTTTATTATCACAGGCAGACACTACAATTTTATATGTATCTATACTAGTACGTACAAACCAATTTTGTTAATATTAGTTAGAACATTGTAATAAAATTGTTGCAATCACAGCACTTTGCAGATTGTTTAACTTTGTTTCTTCATTTTCTAACACTTTGAATTATTAATTTAGTTGATTATTTTGGCTTCTTATAACTACCTATTACATAAAATAGCGGGGTCTAAACTACATGTACAGATTTTATTTCAGATACAACCCCTAACCTTTCCTTACCTATCCTCATGCCTTTTTCTACTAGACGTAAGATTTAATAATAAAACTATATGCAAAAAAAACTGTATAATTCAGATTTTGCTAATAATGTAATTATTTTGCATATAGTTTTGTTTCACTATTGCATAATGTATGAGTACGGAGCGTCTAGGTAATATGTACTTAATTTTAATACTTTATAAATGTCTCTATCGTATCTCTTTAAACGAGTAGACATTTCAGTGTTATATTTCTTCTTTTCAATGTTAAATGTGTAGTTTGGAAACAAAAATTTACACACATTCTATACGTTTATATGAATTTTCAAGCAATATCTTAATGGCCAATTGAATAAGTAATTTAGTTGTTGCAATTACGTATGAATTATATTATACGTAATGAAAACGCCACAATGAAGACTTACAAGCGTTCGAGGCTTATTATATTATTATGGAGATAGGGTTACGTTATATGAATAACGACAATAGCTGATTTAGCTCTTACAATATTATCAAACAATTATATTCATAGGTTTCAATATTCGCACTTTATATGTTCAACGGTTTGGTAATTTGCTATTATTATAATGGAATTTCCGTAGTGCTAATCGATAAACATAGGGTTATTTTGGAAATAGGTCAATAATTACTGAGCTGATTTTAAATAAATAATAGTGTACTCAAATATGGGTATGTGATATATGTTGTGCACTCGTGATATGAGATAGTATTGAGGCTGGGTGTTTTCGTTTGCGTCGTGGAGAAGGAGGGTCTCGCGCGGGCACGCCCGAGCACAAGCCGCCCGGCAACCTCGAGCTCTTCCCTGGCGCCAACACGCAGCGCTCTAACAATGGTAACACACAAACACACATACAAATATGTACATATACATTACATTATAATTCTACCTACTTATATATCTGAACCTCAAATGAATTCATATTTTTATTGTACTAATTTTAGTACGAGTATAAAACGATCGTCAACACAACTAGTGAAATATATACACAGACATACAAACGTATACATATATACTTTTATATTATATAAAAACTCTACCGACTTATTTATATTATCAGAATATTCATTGTTTACCGATTTAATTTGTTTAACTATTTTTGATATAAGGACGGTGAACAAATTAACATATAATAGTAAAATTCCATTCTTATTAAAATTTCGCGTACTACTCAATTCGTTTAGAAAACATAAATCGCAAGCTTGTATATTTTCCATTTTAAATGAAGTGCCTTTTATATCTAATATTAAATATTCTAGTTATTAATAGCCTTTATAAAATGATTTAAGACCCAGTATCAACAAATCCCTATCATCTACTCATTTCTGAAAAAAGATCGAAAATGTGTCTTAATACCTAAGTACTTATTTGTGCCCAATTAAAATTTTCCCAAATGTAATTATATAGTTTCTTAAAAACACAATTAAATCATTAAATTGGTTTACATTTAATCCATATAATCATTAATTACATAAGATATCAGCTGTATATCATTTTCCCAACATAATATAACACGTCCATCATCATAGACGTCTTATATATCGCTCGAAATAACTTCTTATTTACACGAAACAAACAATATGGTGGAGCTACAACATTAACTTACATAAAGTTGTGTTGAAAATCACTCATACTAGATTTTAGCGCTATCGTAGTCAAATGTAGAGCTAAAAATAAACTTAGTACTGATAAAAAGTAAAATGATCTGAATAAGAAACTAATAGATGTTATCTGTTTAGTCAACACTTAATAGGAATGATTTAAAAGCTGCAACTAAACATAATTACGAAACAAATCTTCACTCACATCTGTTAAATGTACCTACCTCTTTAGTTGTTATTGCTATCTTGTGCTTTGTACTCGGCAACATCAAAAGTTATTCCATCTCATTTAGGCATGTATCATCTAATAACTAAAATGTGTTATGTATACGTTAATAAGGTGCATGACGTGACGTTTGAATCAAGCTTTATTATGTCATAGAAACTCATCATATTTCCATTTGTAAACGACAAAAGTTAATTAAAGCGAAAAAGTAATACTCGGTTATTAAAGCGTGATTATCTAGAGCTACGCTTTATAGGATGTGGTGTGCTGCTTTCAATTTTGTAGCGAATGACGCCATTGTTTAGTGAACATCATAGTTATTTTTGTATTAGTATCCACAGATCTTTTAAATAATCTGAAATAGACTAAATACTTTTCGGGGATGTTTTTTTTTTAATTCTTTTATGATCAGTGAATGCTAGTAACGAAGTTCCAACATCCATTTATTCATAGTGCCTTGTAGTGGTTAAGTGTAGGATGTAGGTGTGCTAGGTTTGCAAAAGCTAACAGTCTGATACAACCTGGCAACACAGCGTCGCCGTTGCCGTCGCCGGTCAAGTCCCCCGCCCGGACGCCGGTGGCGCCCGCCAAGGGACCGTGCTGCACTGCGCTATATGATTTCGAGCCGGAAAACCAGGGCGAATTGGGATTCAAGGTAAATTATCTTTTTATTTTCTTGTTTGTATATACTACTATTATTAAAAATGTAAAATTGGGTAAATTTTATTGCATATACTAACGACTTAACCTGACTTTGCTCGTGTTTGTCCCTAGGTGTAAGACATACCTTAGTTCATACTCTATCTGTGTACTTGATTTTGTCCAAATCCGTCCAGCTATTTTAGAGTGAAGGAATAACGAACATACGTGCACGTATAAACTTTCGCATTCATGGTTGTATTCAGCCTTTTTTAACGTCCCACTGCTGGGCACAGGCCTCCCTTCAATACGAAGGGGATCAGGCCGAAGTGCACCACGCTGGCCAAGTGCAGGTTGGCATTCACATGTCTTTCAAAAATTTGCTAGGTTTTCTCAGACAAGCAGGTTTCCTCACGATGTTTTCCTTCACCGTAAGAGAAGGTGATCATGTTGGAAATGATTCGCACATGAAAATATCAGAGGTGCGAGACCCGGGGATTTTACCCGCTTCACTCGGTTTCCCAAGCGAGCGCGTTACCACTGGGTTACCACTGCCTCAATAAATAGCATTCATAATAATGTCAAATATTTTAACCCTTTTATCATCCCGCTCCTGGTCACAGCCTCCCCTTAATGGGATTAAACCAAATGGTGACTAATTGCTGCTTAGTGGACTACGTTTTTTTTATTACTTAGGTTGTTAGACTCACGTAACTTCTGTGATGTGATGCTTATTAAATTAATTTGTTTTATTCCTAAAGGAAAATGACGTTATAACGCTGATCAACAAAGTGGACGACAACTGGTTCGAGGGCTCCGTGAACGGCAAGACAGGCTACTTCCCCATCAGCTATGTGCAGGTCAACGTGCCGCTACCTAACATGTAAACACTTAGCATTATGGCAACACCTACACATTAGTAAGTTGGCAGCTCTGATTTATTTAACATAAATTAAATTATTTTCAGATGATTTCTAATTAATTATATCATTTCATAATTTATTTTCTTTATTTTGTAATAACATTTCAGATTTTTATGTTTAAAAATTAAATCGGAGCTGTCAATATTCAATTATAATTTAACCACATACGATGTAACTTTCGTTTTCTTATATCACCTTAACCTAAATAAGGCCTAATTAAATGAGTTTATATGCAATGTTATGCCAAAAAGTATGTATTCTTTATTTAATTATTCTGCATATATTCTCTACAAAGATTATTTATAATCAGTATTAGTAATTATTATTTTATTCGTATGTGGTTGAAGTGTGTGTTGTTGCAAGTAACCAAATATTGTTTCATCATGTCACAGTATTATATTAGATCATTTAATTCAACTCTATACCTGTGTCAAAAGCTCAATGTCGTAGTTACGAGAAGATTTTACCCCTTTACAAGTAAATTTGGATAGTTTCTCAGGTCTTCCAATTCTTTTGCGGCAGATTCATTTGAAATATCCTCTATAATATTTTAAATTGTCTAAATTAGTTCTTTCCATCTATGAATGAAAACACCAATACTTTATTGAGTCTATTGGAATATGTAGTTAGAATTTACTTTTACATTCTCTTTAATATTTTGACTTATTATTATTTTTTTTGGAACAATGGATCTTAGACGTGACATGAAGTTGAATGTTAATTATTATCTTATATTAACTTTAAATTTCTTTATATACTTTCGTACGTATTCGTATATGGTAGGTAAGTCAATTCTACAGAACTTGGTGGTGACTAGAAAGATCGCGGGCTCGATCACATATTTTGTGAACTAAATATGTCACTTTGTCACGATTCTTAGGCCCAGAGTTATTTTTAGAATATAGATAATGCTTAAAATGTATTCCATTTTCCTTATATTGTTTTAAAGGTACTGAGCTCGTTTTCTTTATTAGCGGTCTCATTACCCTCCGATACACGTGACATTATTACTAGAAATGTCTCGTAATCTAGGTTTTATGAGATTAAATTTTATAGCTATATGTGTGTATTTTTTTTATATACAGTTCGCTTGCTCTATTCAGAGATCTGACTGTAACAAATATTAATATAACAATAAATTAATTTTAATATTTTTTAATCATAGATTATATAATTTTTTTTGTAAATCAATTAATTATTTATATCAAAATATAAACTATAAAATTAATCAAATGTCTCTCTACAGCAAGCGGGCTGTGAATGAAGAACGTATGCATTGTAAGATATGTTATATACAGGCACGGAGCGATATGTAAGAGTTGTTGAGTCTTGCCAGATATTTGTGGCATTTTGATGTTTGATGTATTATCGGCATAGTAATAATTATAACAGTATATAATATAAAGTCATTGTGATAATATTAGATATCATGCAAGTGGTGCAGCGTCTGAAGCCGCACATTTAGTTTTGTTTAGGTTCTAACGTATTTCTGTTGTATCAATATATGTATGTAGGTAAAATATTCCATTGCATATTAATATTAAACTTACATTATTTAGTCATGATTATTTTTAAACAATTTATTTATTGGCGTAGCTGATTCAAGGATCATTTGTGTAATGGTGTGGCCTCTTATTATTAGACGCGTTAGATGTAAGTATTTACTTCATATTCAATGCACTTATGGCATAAACATTGTCACGTTTCATGTTAATGGTATTGGTGTTGCATTAATATTGTAATTATTTTTTTCGTTGTTCTAATATAGCCATTTTAGTGGTCAACGATACGGACCCCGATGTACTCTTCAGACATACAAAAGACAATACCTAGATCTAATGTTAGTTGTATGTAAGTTCATAAATTAATAATTATTGTTCTATCTTCGAATGTTTCTTAAATATAAGTATTTGAACAAATAATAAACGCATCGGTGTTACGAGGGTGTCACGTTCGATACATTCGATTAAGAAACAACTATCTAATCACCTACTTCTTGATAAATTTACGATCTACGCTCAGGAAGTCAAACTTCGTCCTTCTAAAATAATTGGCTTATAATAAACGTTGCGATTTGTTTATATCTCAATAAATAGTTTAAACATGGAGATTGCATATTTGTTGTTAATTGATATTGATAGCTATAAAAATATTTATCGAGTGTTGCTTCACGGACACGGGGGGACTCGTAGCAGCTATCGAAGGTGCCCATACGACAGCTATTCGCCAGATAATTTGAGGATAGCCTGGCTATAAATAAAAAAAATATTTATATACAAACAAATCAATTATAAATAAGATGTAATAATTTAGTATCATTTTTTCTTCAATTAAATACTCTATATTTAAATATGAACTTGATATGTATACTATACTTCATTATTATTCGTGATATATATATATATATATATATATATATATATATATATATATATATATATATATATATATATATATATATATATATATATTATACAAGGAGTATTTAACACAAATATTAAAATGGAAGCTATCGACACATCGGCACCTGCTATATATCTATATATTATAACTGTTAGCGCGAGTCTGTTTTGGTGTGATGTAATTATTATCAGGTGAATGTATTCTTGTTCATGTTACTGTAATTTTAATACCCTATAATAACTATTGTAATTTAATAGATAAATTGACAATTTAAAAGATGTGACACATTAATTTGTATTTAAATTTATCCTGAACTTATTACTCGTTTCGCCTCCTAATAAAATGTTACAATTAAATCGAGTTTTATTTACCTCCATGCAGATGAACTACAAGCAGAAAGTACCTTACGAGCTTCTCAAAATGTCTTTTTGATGGTGAAAAAAAAAACTAACTAACCTATAACCTCTAGAAGGTATATATGTATGTGGAAACATCGAAATAAACTATACTTTAGTAAAGACTGAGATTGTTGATGACAATGGCGGCCGCCCTCCGAAATGAAATTTAAAGAAAAAAATGAGTGTGTGTAACCTTTACGCGCGGTTGAAGTAAAACTTCTTTCTAATCAAAATACAAATATAATAGTTTTTATAAAATAAAAACTAAAAAAAACTATTTCCAGGCACTAAAAAGTCAAAAATTACTGAAAGGGAGTTTTGATTTACTAAAGATACCAAATCGGATATTTTCTAATTCAGTGCCAACCGACAATGCCTTAAGATTAAGATATTATGAATATCTAATAGGTAAAATTCCAATTATAGTAAAAATATTATAAATCAATTTGTGATGTATTTATTTATACGTATCGAAATAGCTTTGCTTCGCATTATACATATAGTGAATGAAAACCGGGGGTTTGTTTGTAATATTCTTCATTGCCTCGTATCTTCCAAACCACTCGATAGATTTCTTTAATTAAGGTATCGTTTGATTCGTTTATTAGATAGGTGACATAAAAAATTAAATATGGGGGCTGCTAGATTTCATTGTTTAAGGTGATTTTTTTCAAATCTTCTTTTTAAGCAATATGGGTATCAAATTAAAGGGCTCATAACAAGGATTACAAAAAGGTATAATATCCCTAATAATAAATCTAATGGCAGTGGTAGCCCAGTGGTAACGCGCTCGCTTGGGAAACCGAGTGAAGCGGGTTCAAACCCCGGGTCTCGCACCTCTGATATTTTCATGTGCGATTCATTTCTAACATGATTACCACTTGCCTTACGGTGAAGGAAAATCATCGTGAGGAAACCTGCATGTCTGAGAGAACCTAGCAAGTTTTCGAAAGACATGTGAAGTCCGCCAACCCGCACTTGGCCAGCGTGGTGGACTATGGCCTGATCCCCGTCGTATTGAAGGGAGGCCCGTGCCCAGCAGTGGGACGTCAAAAAGGGCTGAATACATACATACATAATATCCCTGTATTATTCATGTAGTTTAGGTTATTTAATGATTTAAAGTTTCAACCATTCTCGCTAATTTTTCTATTTAAAAATACTTAAACAGCTGTAAATTTCGTTTCATCCTTGTCGCGAGATGTACATACTCGTATGTATGTATGTCTCTGACTGCATAATACTGTATTCCTTCGTTAACTTGTTTTCTTTTTCACTTTTAGTGTAGACGTAATAAGCAGTAATTTATAAGAACAACGTTTTTTAATAACATATTCGATTAAGCCATTTATGTTAGTATGCTGCCAAATTTTTGTATAAAGACTACCTATCACAAAAACTCACTTTTATTAGTAGGTAACATAAAAAATCAGGCTCTAAAATCGAATTTAAAAATCTAAGATATTGGGCTTTTCAAATGAAACCATGAAATTAGCTCAAACTCAAAGCATTTACTAGTAGCCGTTTAAGAGTTTTTTTTGTTTCTAAATTTGAATGGGGAATCATTCATTTCTCAAGGGATATATTTTTTTAATTTTAAAATACTTTTCTATACCTATGTATGTACATTGTACATATATTTAGTCTTCTATACAAACCAATAAAACGTAGGTACCTACGTACGTAGTTAATAATATATAGTCATTTTTATATGTAATAATTATTATAAAATTATTAATAATAGATCTATTATTTTTATAAATAATAATTATTATAAAAATATAAATATATTGTTTGTTTAAATTCTTAATAATAAAAACTCTTACTTCCGCGACACTCATTTTTCCAATGTATTGTCTTACCCCTCAGTCGCGCCTAAAGAATTTCAATTCTCAATCACGATATAATATTATAATAAAAAAAAGTATAGTCTGGGTCATTGCTCTCAAAGACAAATTTTATATCGAGGAGAATGGAGGAACGAGGTCATTGGCTGTCCGATATATTATTTTGGCGCGCAGTTTCGCATGAAGTTCCGGTAACGTCAAGATCATGCTATTTAGGACGTTAAGACGTATTGTTTGTCCTTTTACAGGTGCTCTTTGTGATCTAACTATAATAATGATGCCCTCCTGACTGATTTCAGCCACGGCGGACAATCTCACTGATACTAGCCAACTTCGCAGGAGATATTAGTGTAAATATATGCGCAAACAGATGCAATCTATTCCATTCATCCTAAAATTTAGATAGGACCGATGTGAGTGAGATAAGGCGCAGAACGTACAGCTGTACCTAAATGCTCTCCATGGCTCCGCTTGTTACACCAGTCACCAACAACATTCCAACCCCCGACTGCTATTGAGAATTTCTTGATAGAAAAACCCAATACCTATAGGTGCTTGGCCCTGGATGCGAACTCAAGACCTCCGGGACCAACGGAACATGATACGATACACACAATAATCTACGTGTCCGACCACGTGGTATTCTAATTACGTACGTTAGTGAATTATTGGGATTTACCAATACTTGAACGCCTGATGCGACTGCAGTCTGCACGCTGTAAAATGCTCACCCTTAGGGGTCGGGATATATTCTATTTGTTAATCATACCTAGATAGTTTATAATTTGTTAATTAATTTTATTAGTACTTTGGTTAATACTTCCACATATGTAGGGGAAAGGTGTACGAGATGATCCGTTGAGGTAAGATGATCCTTTTAAATTACACAGAAACTACTAATGCCACCTAGATGTTTTCTTTGGTAGAACATAGCTCCCGACGGCCCTTCTCTTCAGTCAATTCGTAATGGCGGCGTGAGTGACGAGTAAAGTTTGACGACATAAAACAAAAATAGTGTGACGTAGATCTAAGGTAAGATTGATTTTAAATCTACGTTACTTTTGTTCTAGACTGTCAAATGCAATGTTTGTTGTATTATTAGATGTCAAAAGTGTTCTATTTTGTTTTTATAATGGCATAATAACTCAAATAGAAAGCATTTAGGTTCTATTCGAATAAAAGATAAAAAAATTGTAGTTGGGGCAAGATGATTAGGTGGTAGGTGTACGTGATGATCCGTGCGGATCATCTTGCACCTAACACATTGTTTATTTTACTGACTTTTACTTATCTATTACACGGAAGTATTTTTTATTGTTTTAGAATATGCCGCGTAATTCTAAAAGAAAAACGAATCGTGGCGGGTGGTTGGAAGACTATGATCAAAGCACTGGATGCTGTAAAACGTAAAGGAAGAAAAGGTAGTGTCCATTAAGAGGAAGAAAGTTTCTTATATCCTTGAGTATGAGCCATCTGAAGAAGAAGAAGAAGGTACAGAATGTCTATTTTGCACGGGAATATTTTCCAAGGATAACATGGGTGAATTATGGATGAAATGTTGTGAATGTCAAAAATGGGGTCATCAAGCTTGTGCAGGGATAGATAGCGATGATCCTGATAAATTTACTTGTGATTTATGTGTAAGAACACTAAGAAAAAACGTTTAGATTTTAACTAAACTAAACTACTAAGCTAAAAAGTTTTTGAGTTTAATATTAATTATGAAGATGATTTGATATTGATTATGAAGAGTTTTATTAATCAATTTGTTAAAATTGCTTAATACTATCGATCTTATGCTGTGATGATTGTTATTCGTAATTTAGAAACTGATTTATTGTTAAAATACTTGCTCAGTTTAATTTAAGCTTTTTAAGATTTAAGTTTATATAAGATTATTTTGATCTCAAAGTTCAGTAATACCTAAGATTACATAAATAAATACATTTGTATCTTGAATAAGTTGTTTTTTTTTTCAATTAATTTTACGAAAGCCCTCAAATTTCCCCAAGTAGGGGCAAGACGATTCCTAGGATCGTCTTGCCCACACCCTGAGGATCATCTTGGATACCGGGGTGTCCAAGATGATGCTTTTGCAAAGATTTAAAAATAGTGAAATATAACCATGAAAACATTTTTTATTGTTTGTTTTGATTTTGAAAACCGGTAGATCGATAAATTTGCTTTCATAAACTGCTTTTACATCCTATTTAAATTAAATATTATTGAAATTACAAGCAATCTCCCTTAGGGGAATCATCTCGTACACCTTTCCCCTACCTACTACTATTATAAGTATAATACAATAACAATTACAAAATATGGGCAACTTACTGATATAAATATTTTTTGGGTAACAGAATTAAACTCCAGTGATACTATTTTAATCTTACTAGGTACTATTACTATTTTTCTTCATAATTTCTATTTTATTCCTACTAATACTACCGAACCTTCACCATCTAAGGAAAATTATTATTGAAATTACATTTCTAAGGATGACTAGAAAACCAGTTATTAATATAGAAAAGTTATCACTACAAAAACTTTAGTTAAAATCAGTTCAGTACTTTTTACGTCATATGATAACTATTGTTTTGGCCGTTTGGGGTCTATATTCTATACTGTATACACAATACGTAAGTCATTGTTTAGAAAAATCCTTCATCTACAGATTTCGCTTATATTAATATGTATTTTTTTTTTTCATTAAATGTATAAATAAAATAATATTTATCTAATTACAAAATGCGACCTAAATTTCAAGTTAAAAACCTTAATACGTTATTTTAAAGATTACTTTCTTATAATAAGTGCCCTTATCTAATATTATACAGAGGAAAAATTTGTTTGTATCGAATAGACTTCGAAACGACTGAACCGATTTAGATGAAATTTCGTAAAAGTAAAAAGATAGTTTGGGAATGACATAGGATCGTTTTTATCCCGGAAATCATAGTTGAAGAGGGTGAAAATGTGGGTGAATTTTGTCTGGAGAAGCAACCTAGGGACGAACCCGAGCGAAGCGAGGGTGAGTCGCAGGTTTATATAAATCCTATTTTTATATATTAATATAAAGAGGTATTAGCAGTACCCGCAGCTTCGTCCACTTCCAAACTTCCGATCGCTAACAAAATTCACAGGATCACGCGCTGGGCTAATCTGAAGATTACCTAAAAATTTCATCAAAATCGCTCCAGCTGTTTTGGAGATAATGGGAAAAATACATACACATATTGATTTTTATTTAATTTAATCAACAATTTAAATTTATTTATTGCTTGGAAAATAGTCTTAAGAAAATTTAGCGATACACCGACTGCAGCGCCACCTCCGGATCCATTTGTGAATTCAAACATTGCAGGGACCTACTTGGACATATACAAAAAATATAATTAAAATCGTCCCTGCCGTTTAAGAGATGATCAGTGGCACACCGACTGCAGCGCCACCTACCGAGTCCATTTATATTTTCAAACCATCCAGGAGCTCATTGAAATATACACACAAGATTTCATTCAAATCAGTCCAGCCCTTTAGTAGCTTATACACACGTACAAAAGTATGTATAGTATATAATTACTTGCTAATTAGAACCTTGGGTGTCTACTTTCAGAGATGTATTATAAATAACTACATATATTAGTATACAGATACTTATGCAAATAGTTTTTTTCTTATAGACAATTCGTTTTGAGAAAATGAAAGTTCAGTCATTGTTAAGTGTTAAAAAAAAGTTATTTTAAATAAATTGAAGGTGAGAAAGCAAAACTTATTATTTCTTTTTAGTACCAGGTTAATTAGTTTTCTAGTTTAAAAATTACCTTCATAGTTATATTTTTTTTATTAATTAAAAAAAACGAACATTATGGTATAGTTATGTAAATGTAGCATATATTGGTGTTCATATAATTCAATAAACATTCATTTCTACAAGTACTAATAATGAAAAAATATTATCTAATTAATGAATTTACAAATAAATAAAACTATTTTCACAATCAAAGCTTTATTGAACTTTAAAACTGGAATGATTACAATATTGGATTAAGGTTAAACATACTTTAATTTTGCGAAATTGAATATTGAAATCAAAAAGCCTTTATTTTTCACTACTTTGTTAGGCTTAGAATCCACCACGAAGACGAAGAACTAAATGCAAAGTTGATTCTTTTTGAATGTTATAATCGGATAGAGTGCGACCATCTTCCAATTGCTTACCAGCGAAGATAAGACGCTGTTGGTCTGGGGGAATACCCTCCTTGTCTTGGATTTTAGCCTTTACATTTTCAATTGTATCAGATGGCTCTACTTCCAGGGTAATGGTTTTTCCAGTGAGGGTCTTAACAAATATCTGCATACCACCACGCAGACGTAATACCAAGTGTAGAGTAGACTCTTTCTGGATATTATAATCAGATAAGGTACGTCCGTCTTCCAATTGCTTTCCAGCAAAAATGAGACGTTGTTGGTCTGGGGGAATACCCTCCTTGTCTTGGATTTTTGCCTTTACATTTTCGATGGTGTCAGATGGTTCCACTTCCAAAGTAATGGTTTTGCCAGTAAGAGTCTTCACAAAGATTTGCATACCTCCACGAAGACGAAGTACCAAATGAAGAGTAGATTCCTTTTGAATATTATAATCAGAGAGTGTGCGTCCATCTTCTAATTGCTTGCCAGCAAAGATAAGACGCTGTTGGTCTGGTGGAATACCCTCCTTATCCTGAATCTTAGCCTTAACATTCTCGATGGTATCAGAAGGCTCCACTTCCAGAGTAATGGTTTTTCCAGTGAGGGTTTTAACGAATATCTGCATACCACCACGCAGACGTAATACCAAATGAAGAGTGGATTCTTTTTGGATGTTGTAGTCAGATAAAGTACGCCCATCTTCCAACTGTTTACCAGCGAAGATGAGACGTTGTTGGTCAGGGGGAATGCCTTCTTTATCCTGGATTTTTGCCTTTACATTTTCTATTGTGTCAGATGGCTCTACCTCTAAAGTGATGGTCTTCCCAGTCAGGGTCTTGACAAATATCTGCATACCACCACGGAGACGTAGTACTAAATGGAGAGTAGATTCTTTTTGGATATTGTAGTCAGAGAGAGTACGTCCATCTTCTAATTGCTTTCCTGCAAAGATAAGTCGTTGTTGGTCTGGGGGAATGCCCTCCTTATCCTGGATCTTAGCCTTAACATTTTCGATGGTGTCAGATGGCTCTACTTCCAAAGTAATGGTTTTGCCAGTAAGGGTTTTCACAAATATTTGCATACCACCGCGCAGACGCAATACCAGGTGAAGTGTAGATTCTTTCTGGATATTATAGTCGGAAAGGGTGCGGCCATCTTCCAATTGCTTACCGGCAAAAATAAGACGCTGTTGGTCTGGGGGAATGCCCTCCTTGTCTTGGATTTTAGCCTTAACATTTTCAATGGTATCGGATGGTTCCACTTCTAATGTAATGGTTTTGCCAGTAAGGGTCTTCACAAATATTTGCATACCACCTCGCAGACGTAATACCAAATGGAGTGTAGACTCTTTTTGAATGTTGTAGTCTGACAAGGTGCGACCATCTTCCAATTGCTTGCCAGCAAAGATAAGACGCTGTTGATCTGGAGGAATCCCTTCCTTATCCTGAATTTTAGCCTTCACATTTTCAATAGTATCAGATGGCTCGACTTCTAGAGTAATGGTTTTTCCAGTGAGGGTCTTGACAAATATTTGCATACCACCACGCAGACGTAAAACTAAATGGAGAGTTGATTCTTTCTGGATATTGTAGTCAGAAAGAGTGCGACCATCTTCCAATTGCTTGCCGGCAAAGATAAGACGCTGTTGATCTGGAGGAATACCCTCCTTGTCTTGGATTTTAGCTTTTACATTTTCAATAGTGTCAGATGGCTCCACTTCCAATGTTATGGTTTTTCCAGTTAAGGTTTTAACGAATATTTGCATACCACCACGGAGACGAAGCACCAAATGAAGTGTTGATTCTTTTTGAATATTGTAGTCAGATAAGGTGCGGCCATCTTCCAATTGTTTGCCAGCAAAGATAAGACGTTGTTGGTCAGGTGGAATTCCTTCTTTGTCTTGAATTTTTGCCTTTACATTTTCAATAGTGTCAGAGGCTTCAACTTCTAAAGTAATGGTCTTACCAGTAAGGGTCTTGACAAAAATTTGCATACCACCACGAAGACGCAATACCAAGTGAAGGGTAGACTCTTTTTGAATGTTATAATCGGATAAGGTACGGCCATCCTCTAATTGTTTTCCAGCAAAAATAAGCCTCTGTTGATCTGGGGGGATGCCCTCTTTGTCTTGAATTTTTGCCTTAACATTTTCAATAGTATCAGAGGCTTCAACCTCCAGAGTAATGGTTTTTCCAGTAAGGGTCTTAACAAAGATTTGCATACCACCACGTAAACGCAATACCAAGTGAAGAGTAGATTCCTTTTGTATATTGTAATCGGAAAGAGTGCGGCCGTCTTCCAACTGCTTTCCAGCAAAAATCAAACGTTGTTGATCTGGAGGAATGCCTTCTTTGTCTTGAATTTTCGCTTTAACATTTTCAATAGTATCAGATGGTTCCACTTCCAAAGTAATGGTTTTACCAGTAAGTGTCTTCACAAAAATTTGCATGTTGATGTCTAAAACAAAATAGATGAAATATAAAAACTATTTGATTTGTTGTATTATGGCTGGATAAGGTCTATAATGACAAAATTTCAAATAATCTAAAACAAAGAACAAAGAAAAATCTGGATAACAAAATGGCGTCATGCAATCTCATGACACAAATAGTGACGCAATGCGCAATATCAAATTAATTCGATTAATTGTAAAACTTACCTTTAAATCAGAAACTACGAAATATTTATTAATATTGCTACTCTTAATCTGCCAATATGATCAGTGACTGGTACGGGATATTACAAATTACAATATCAAACAAAGAAAACTATAAAATTAAACACGTCTCCGTTATGTCGCTTCAAAGTATGTTCACGAACGATTTTCTATGCAGTCGAAACCTGTCCCTTTTATAGAAAATATTTTGTAACGTGCTACCATTATAAAAAATAGTAATGCTACTGAGTAGTAGTCTATGGTAGTAGTATTACTGTGACATTATACTACCAAAACTTTGAAATGGTTATTATTGTAAAATAATTTGTAGTTGTAGAAATAAAATGTTCTTATGTATAAATATCAGGACAGAATTTCTTTTCTTACGTATAAATATAAAATTTTAAAGAAATTAATATTTTTTTTTAAAGAAAAGTAATCAATCTTTATGTAAGAGAATACATATAAATTTAATATCAGAATATAAAATTAAACAAATGTTTAATAATAATAATATTAAATAATATTATTAAAGTTATTATTTATTACGTTCAAATAAAATACAGGCAACAAGTTTCGGAGTGAAGTGTGAACCCATAAGTTCTATACTCTTTGTGTGAACCACACACTGCATTATTATACGCTATAGCCTATAGGTAATAGGTATACGAGCGTGGAGCGCTGAGATGTAGAGAGATGGGAGATCGCCGAGCCGAATGGGAAAAGAGTCTGACGCTACATTTACACGCTTGGCAAGTCTCGACAAGCGTCCACAAACACAAGCGTGTGAACGTTTGGCTTGGCTTGTGTGAGCTGTCACGATCCGGGTTGGTGTCGGTCTTTGAACACAGATCCAAAGAAACTTGCGGGCTACGGCAAGCGCTTGTGGCGTATTTACACGTTGGTGCGTGCTTAGTGTCACTCTCGTTTACGGCGCTAAAAAATTAAATTTAACAAAAATTCTAAGAAGTATAGATTCAGTCTCTGTATCAATAATAATGTCTATTTCAATAAGATTTTCCAAAAAATATTTAATGTACAGATTCAGCTTGGTTACAATTTTATTATATGTATAGTTAAAAATATGTAAAGCCAAACGCAATAGTCAACACACCTTCATGGTCCACGTCTGCATAGCTTGCCTGTCCGGAACACACTAAATACTAATGCACTTGCAACCACAAAAAGCGTGTAAATGGCATCCAAGCGTTTGTAAAGGCTTGGAGCTTGTAAACGTTTGCCAAGCCTCAGCAAGCGTGTAAATGTAACATTACATTTTCCTTTTATGTAATTGCTTTCGCATAGCTTTTAGTACAACATTACTTAAAATAATTAGTTCTATGATTACTATGTATGATATATTTTTTAACCATTTTTTTCACGTTTGTCTAGTCTGTCAATTCTATATATTATATCATGGATTTGAAGAGCTTGATAATAATATTTGTAATAGAAATATTTTCATAAGTATATCAAAATTTATCTCAATTTTATTGTAGGTGATGTTATCAATTAGTATTAACTTTTGAAGCTACGACAGTGTAGACATATCCTAACAGGAGTATTTGCTATCTTTATTTTTTAGAAATCTTATTAAATACATAGCAACACTTATGGAAAACTGTCAAAAGTATAGTGTTTTGTGACTTTTGTCTGATTTTATCGGACGGGCGTATTGATGTGTATAATAAAAGTAAATTCTTCTTTCTACAGTATTTACTTAAGCTTTCTTGTATAAGTATATCTCGTTGAGATCAATTTAACATTTAAAAATCTAATTAATTCATAATTAACGGTGTACGTTGTTTTGTTAAATTATTGAGTTGTTCTCCAAATTTTATTTAGTTTCCACCGTAAACACGTAAGGATATTTTTCAATTATTGTAATATTGATGTGATGAATAATGTATGACTCATCTTTATCAATAGGACAACTGTAATTTTTATGGATTTTGGTGATAAGTGATAAAAATGGCTGATCTAATTCGTGCAATGGGAGCGCCGATTGGACCCCCTATAAAGGATAAGTTAGGCTCTCCATCTACTGAATCTGAAGATGGTGGTGTTGATTTAGGGGAGTTAGCAGCTGATTTAGAGTTAGATGAAGCTGATGGTCCAAGTACTAATGGTAAGTATGATTATAATTAAGCAAAGTATTTAATTTTTTTATTTTAATATGTAATTTAATTATCAAATTATATAAATAAGGAAAATAATATGGGACATATTTTTTTATAATTATTATATAGGTGAACGCCAGGCAGTACTTGCTCCTCCAGAGACTGAATGGTATCATGGCCGATTGGACAGATATACTTCTGAAGAAAGGTTATGGGCAGCTGGTAAACATGGAAGCTATTTAGGTAAATAAACATCTCATGTTTAAAGCTATTTTTTATAGTTTTGAATAAGACAAATTTTCTATAACAAAAGTTTTTATTTCTGTATTATATTATACACATATCATCTATTTATTTAATTCTTACATTTCAATTTATTTGCTTTTACTATTTTGTGTAGCATTTATTATCCATACAATAGTACTGGTTTTTTTCAATTATTAATTATTGTTAAACAATAGCTAGTGTTTCACATTGCAATCTTTTGTAGGTGGGTTTAATAAAAAGTAGGGCTATTTAAAATTGTATGAACATTTATTCTTCTATTGTTCAAGTTTCTACTTATACATATAAGTAATTACAATGTGTTTGCATTATAAATTTACTTTTCAAATTATGTATGTATTGTGTAACATATAAGTACATGAGTATCATTTCTTCTTGAAATCATTACAACACCACAGTAAAACAATATATTTGTGTATTTTAATAGTTAAATTAAAAGAAACTTTAATATATTTTAAAAAAATCTTTTTTTATCACATTTGTTTTAATTAACTAGTCTAATTGTAGATGTTTAGATAATTGTATAAAGCAAATTTATACAATATATTTTAATATAAAGCAGATGTGTATAAATGATATTATATTGATACATATCAGAATAAATAAATCAAGTCCATAAACATGAATTGCAGTTCGAGAAAGTGACCGCAAACCAGGATCATATGTGTTGAGTTACTTAGGACGCACTGGAATAAATCACTTTAGGTATTTTTTTACTTCAAGTTTATTATATGTATTGTAGCTTAATACATGATTGCTAAATAATGATCCAGGAATACATTTATTTGAAAAATAATGATGTTTTGTAGAATAACAGCTGTATGTGGTGATTACTACATTGGGGGTCGGCAGTTTGATTCCTTGACAGAATTAGTTGGTTTCTATAGCCACTGCTCTGATCTGTTGAAACGTGAGAGACTTGTAGAACCAATCCCTCCTCCTGAACCAGTCAATGATAAAAAGGTAATAAAAGTAAATGCTTAAAGTATTTTTTCTTATTGATGTAGGAAACAGCTGTATATTAATTAATACATATTAGTTGTTATATGTATGTATATTCTTAATAATTTATGTTATATCCTTTTGAATATTTAAATCAAGTTTTTTTTACTTTTAAATCCAATTTTAATAACAAATCTTGCACATTTCTGGTTCTTACAATTTGTTTTAATTTAAGTATTCAATAATGTAAAATAATATTTTTTTAGCGTGTGGTAGCCATATTGCCATACACCAAGATGCCGGACACAGATGAATTGACCTTCCAAAAGGGTGATATATTCTTCGTACATAACGATATGGGCGACGGCTGGCTATGGGTCACTGCACACAGGTATCACCTTGCATTACGAAGAAATATTGAATAATTTACTATACCATATTAACTTCCAAGAACATTATATTGAAGTTCTGAAAAGTAGTCTCCGTTTTACCCGAGTGCGCGGCGCAAAGGAGGGTAATGTGTTTATCAGTCTATGTATGTTTATTTTTTAAACCACACAGCACCATCTAGTTCCATGGTAAGCTACGGGGCTTGTGTTGTGGATACCAGATAGTTGATACACTACACATATACATATAAACTCTAAATACATACATATTATAAATATAAACACCCATGACTAGTCATGTTACCCTATGTTATGTACTCTAGAGTACAAACATTCGTGCTCATCACACAAATGAATTCCCCCAGCGGGATTCGAACCCGCGACCGCTAGCACAACAAGTAGGGTCACTACAAACTGAGCCAAACGTGTCGTCAATTTATTGTTCCTATATGGCTTTCTAGAGACCAAACGCGTGGGCCAATTTTGATGATTCATACGTCGTTAGATTCGTCTTGATAACGCGAGTGTTATAGACCATATAAAAACTGTTAAAAATTTAAATGGCGATTCCAGGCGACAATTTGTGTCTTTAAAAAAAAATCTTCCAAACCAATGGAGTGGGGTATAAAGGTTTTTAAAACTTATATCATATTCAAAAATAATTTGGGATAAAAAATTGCTAAATATTACTTCAAATGTCCATTTGGCAAAAACTAAAAAGCTGTAAATAAAAAAATATATTATCAAAATAAAAAACCCGACTGCACAAAAGGTAACTAAAAAGATAAAAACAAGTTGACGGAGGAATATAGTATTATGCAGTCGGAGACATACACATGTACAATTGTACATCTCGCGACAAGGATGAACCGTGTTTGTCTCCGACTGCATCTTTATATATATAATTCTTCTGTGAGTGTGTATGTCACTGAACTTCTCTCAAACGACTGGACCGATTTTGATGAAATTTTTTGTGTGTGTTCAAGGGGATCTGGGAATGGTTTAGATTCACAATTTTGTCCAAAAAGTTTGAAATTTTCAAATTAAAGACGTGTAGACAGGACAACGTCTGTCGGGTCCGCTAGTAATACTATATTCCTTCGTCAACTTGCTTTCATCTTTTTAGTTACTTTCCATGCAGTCGGGTTTTTTATTTTTATAATTGGTTGTATAATAAAGAAATTTTGATTATTATAATTGAACTGATGTTCTGGCAGTTGTTTAACTCTAAAGCTTCTTCTAGTTTCTTTGTGCTCCAGTGTATAACAGCTGTAGCGCTCTCCAGCCAATAAAAAATGTCTATGCATAAAGCCATCGATCCATTGTTACGTTTTACATAACAATGGATTTTTTTAAGTGCGTGTCGGGCACGCGCAATGTAGGGTTCCATAGTACCACTTTACTACATGTTGTAAACTTATATTAACTAACAACGTTATACAAGTCATTTTCAATGGAATTTCTACAAAATTTTTACTTCTTCAATTACCTACATTTAACAAGTTAGTCGATTATTACTCGTAAACTTGTAAAGTTTACTTATCTGTGATAGTTTTTCTTTCAATTTCGTTATATTGTAATATACCGAGCACTTTATAGCAAGCAACAAGGGGTCTGTTTGTGAAATATTAATATTTCGCAAAGGGAAAATTGCTTTCACAAACCCGCAATATTTATGAAAGACCGACATACACTTTCTTTTTTTAATATAAATAGTACATATTTAGTATAGTAGTATAATCTTGTACACAAAAAAAATGCATACATTTACAATTGATAAGTTTATTTGGTATAATTAAATATAGAGCTTCATATTAGCGAAGAGGTCACGCCAGTTCAAGCAGATCTGTCAAGGTAGAGTGATTACCCTTCGCGTGTAAGAATTATACTGAAAATGTTTCTAAACTTGCATTTTTACGGCCTCTAGTGCACGCACTCTTGCATTGACTTACACTTCTTACTATGTTGCATAATTTTACATTCTATTTTACAAATAAAACATCTCAGTTATATAAGTTACATTGATATGAAATGAGCTGAGTAATATTAGAGAAACTATAGTTTAACTGGTTTATTTTTAGGTGATTTTGAAAATATTTCTCCTTTAAAGTTCAAATTTAAGTAAAAAAATAGTATTATTATATCAGTGTTGTTTACCCCTGTCCGAAACCTAAATTGCTTACTTAAAGGACATGTCAAAAACTAGTTTATCAGAATAAATCATGCATTTTTAAACCCCACAATTTTTTGGAAAATTGATTTCATTTTTGGTGTAAATTCATACTTAAAATGAACGAAGTCTAGTAATTTTCACTTCCAACTAGCAATGAAACAAGTAATTATGTCCGATTACCTCGTTATTTGAAATATAACCACTTAATAGTTATTTATGTTATCCTCGTTATTTTAAATTCTAAAATCTTGTGAAATTGTTATTATTTTATGCGAAAACATGATATGTGTATAATTATGCGTATATACATTATACATACATATCTAAGTATATAATAATAATAATAATGAAACTCTGTTTTATATTGTAACTTTAAAGCGATTGAACCGATTTAGATTATTTTATAATTAAAATTTTATTAATAGTTCGACTAAGCTTTGTAGGAAAAAAATGAAAAAGTTGTTTGAAAAATTGGGGCTAAATTGAAAAGTGCGTTTTTCTATAGATTTTTTTTAAACTCAAAGATTACAAATTTTATTGTAATTGGGATACAATATCGGATTAGCTAGTAAATGTAATATAATCATATTATCTATAAATATGGGTAGAAACTTCAAAGTAAATAGAACCATTACACATAGTAGCAAATACTTGATGTACATATATAATACGACAAAATGGATAAAATTCTGCTCTTTGTTTTTAAAAGAACGGGTGAACAAGGAATGATCTTCAGAGAGCTAGTCGAAGATCTTGATCCATCGATCGATCCGAACACCGTGTTTTCTTGGTTTCACCCCAATTGTACCAAGAGTGAAGCTGTCGATATGCTTGTTAAAGCAGGCCCTGGCAGCTTCTTAGTGAGGTAAGTTGGATTATGGATACATCTTTTTCTATAATTGTAAGTTTATTGATTTAAAGTCTGTAAGGAATAAGTATAGGTGACGCAAATTATACTATTATCGTAAAATAATATCTAGTTTACACCCGTAACTCTGCTTGCGTGCATATGTGATACCTGTATATAAATCATTCTTATCTTTATATATATAATTCTTCTGTGAGTGTGTATGTCACTGAACTTCTCTCCAACGACTGGACGGATTTTGATGAAATTTTTTGTATGTGTTCAAGGGGATCTGGGAATGGTTTAGATTCACAATTTTGTCCAAAAAGTTTGAAATTTTCAAATTAAAGACGTGTAGACAGGACAACGTCTGTCGGGTCCGCTAGTATATGTATATAATAATAATTATTAAAAAGTTTTCAATAATCAAGTTCCTTATATAGCAAAGCGACTTCTTTATACAGTGATTTAATATATATTCAGCAATTTTATTATATATTCTTTATTGCACTAAAAAAAACATAGAATGTGACGTGGACAAGTTGGACTTATCTCTATAAGAGATCTCTACCAGCCAACCCATGCATGCGGGAAATAGTGTTAAGTAGCGGGACAGAAAGAGAAAATGCAAAGAAAAGAATTTCCAAAGTTATTTGAATTTAAAAAAAAATGAAAACCTTATTAGACTAAATTGCGTAATTACAGAAGAAGTATCAACTATATGACTTGTGTTTTTTTTAAAGTAGTATAATAAGGCCATACTATTGGGCCTTCTTAACTTTAAAATGGTTTTTGTCAGGATCTTCTAAAAGTCCAAATGAAAATAAAACATCATGAACAAGTAATAACTTAATTTTCATATGTGTGTAACAATATGCGTAAAGGATTATTATTTACTGTGATATATAAAGCGTTATAGATATTTTTTTCTTTTCATTAGACCTTCGGATAATTCTCCCGGTGACTACTCCTTGTTCTTCCACATCAACAATCAGATTCAAAGATTCAGAATCGAGAAGAAAGGAGTGCGATATTTAATGGGGGGAAGAACATTTGAATGTCTCGATGCAGTTATTAATCGATATAGAAAGGAACAAATTGTTGAAGGACACACTCTGGGACAACCTGTTAGTATTTATGTTTATTTTATGTCTATTAAAAATAATAATTATATTAAAATATGCTTATAATAAATACATTTCTTGTATCTGAGATTATTATGTAGTAACTGTCTTTAAAAATTAGTTAATTTTTACTGTAATTCGTATTTTAAATTTGGATTATGTTTTCTGTTCTTATTTTTTATACATTTTAACTATATTTTTTAAAAACCCACAGTTGATTGCCGAAGGGCACCATATAGAACCGCATCAAAGTACCACAGGCGCGGCCGCTGAAAAGATATACGCGACTCTTCGCGAGTGTCGAGATCAAATCGGTCTCAAGAAAATGAAAGGAATCAAACATCAAGGGTACTTGCACAAGAAATCCGATAAAGGAGCTAAAAAGTGGAAAGCTCTATATTTTGTTCTCTTGCAAGAAGGAACAGATACGCATTTGTATTTCTATGACTCGCCCAAACGGACAAAGCCTAAAGGTCTAATTGATCTGTCGTGCGCATATTTGTACCAGGTAAATTGTTTCAACAGTAATTTTAGTTTTTAATATTTTTTTTGTTTTAATTATAATAAATGGATAAAGTATTTTTTTTGTACTAGGTTTAAACGTGACACATTACTTTTTATCCGACATCGGCGAAGTCCAAAGGAGGGTTATATGTTTAATTTAATTTTAATTTAATCATTTATTTCAGGCAATTTTTACAAAAAGATCTTTAACGTGTAAACAGGGGCCCATTAACTTATAATATGTATGTATATATGTAATTACTAAAGGGTTAACCGATTTTGATGATACATACATTGTTTGATTCGTCTTCATAACGTGTGTTTAATGTGTGCGTGAACCTCCAATATGTTAAGTGTGTTAAATATTAATATAGTAAACATAAATGTGTTGATATATCCAGGTGCACGAGTCGCTGTGGGAGCGGGAGTTCTGCTTCCAGCTGGTGGAGCGCGCGCTGCCGTGCCTGTCCACGCACACGTTCCTGGCGGCGGCGGCGGCGCCCGAGCTGCGCGCCTGGCTCGACGCGTTGCGCCCGCTCTGCGTGCCGCAGCAGGCGAGGCACCACTGCAAGGTCACTTCCCTCTCTTTCTATCACTATAAGAAAGTATTTCTTTCTTTGTTACTCTTCTGAAATCTGTTAAAGTTTAATGAATAAAATTCAAGTTTTTCGTTTTTTTTTTGAATGACTTAAAATATTTTTTGAGTGTAAGTAATATATATTTTTTTAAATGTTCATAACTATTTGTATTTTTTAGTAAATTCAAAATTCGGGACATATTTTTAAATTTTATCTATTGATACATGTGAATAATTTAGGTAAGATAAAAAAAAACCTATTATTGCATAATAAGTGCTAATTATTCACAACATTCACCACTTATTTTCCGTACTAAATTTCTGTTATACTTGTATTTAGTAGTAATTTAAATGATTAATTTGATTCAGATTTTATTTGTCTCGTTTTTGTGTTTAGGATTAATTATTTTTTTTAGAGTAGTTTCGGTAAATATCTCAATATGATGTAAGTACTAATGATCCCCAAGTTTGTGCGTGTGGCGCGCAGGTGGCGCGCGTGGTGTGGCTGCGCGCGCTGCGCGTGCGCTGCGTGACGGCGCACCGCCTGCCCGCGCGCCTGGCGCCGCGCCCGCACCTGCGCCTGGCGCTGGGCGCGGCGCCCGTGGCCCGCACGCGCGCGCGCCCCTCCCCCGACCCGCACTGGGACGACGAGTTTGTTTTTGAGTGAGTGAACTTGGTTTTTTTTACGATTCCGTACATTCTAATACGAGGGTGCGTTTTTAAGTTCGCGGAATGAAAGGGGTTGGAGGGGGGCGATTAGGCTCATTAGGATCGTAACGTGTTTAGTGACTCATAATTAGTATAAATACGAGAATTCATTGTTATTAGACTATTAGTCTTTGAGCTATTGCCAACCAAGCAACATAATCAGGAGTGAAAAGTAAAATATGGAAAAAATCGAATATCGTGCCGTTATAAAGTTCCTTACCAAGCAAGGAAAATCAGTTGCGACCATAATGGATGAGATGTCATCGGTTTACGGTGACTCTTGTCCAGGAAAAACCATGGTGTACAAGTGGCACAGTTTGTTTAAAAAAGGAAGGGAATCCCTTGAAGACGACCCGAGGCCGGGCAGGAGCATCGAGGTGACCACGCCAGAACTTATCCAAAAAGTCGAAAAACTTGTACTCAACGATGCTCGACTAAAGAAGAAACAACTCGCAGAAATGGTTGGAGTATCCGATACAACCATTTTTAAAATCCTGCACAATCATCTTGGCATGACTAAGGTCAGCGCAAGATGGGTAACGAAAATGCTCACGCCGCCGCAAAAACAACAACGCGTAGAGTGTTCACGTGCATTTTTGGACCTCTGCAATGAAGACAAAGATGGTGTATTGAGTCGAATTGTTACTGAAGACGAAACTTGGGTTCATCATTATGAACCTGAGTCGAAATAAGACTATGCAGTGGCATAAAAAGGGCACAGCACCCCCCAAGAAGTTTAAGGTGTCACAGTCAGCTGGGAAACTCACGGCAACGGTCTTTTGGGACTCAGAAGGAATATTATTGATCGATTAGAAAGATTAAGGTGTTTCTATAACCGGAGAAATCTACGCTTCAATATTAGAGCGACTAAAAGAAGCCATTAAATAGAAAAGACGGGGAAAATTGACGAAAGGTGTGCTGCTTTTGCACGACAATGCGCCCGTCCACAAGAGCCGCGTTGCGTTGGCTGCCCTGCTTAAAGTGGGCTTCGATATTTTGAACCACCCACCCTACAGCCCAGACCTGGCCCCGAGTGATTATTACCTCTTTCCAAAAATGAAAAAAGAGCTGCGGGGTAAAAAATTTACCACCGATGATAAAGTTAAGGAGGCAGTTTCAGCGTATTTTGAGGACAAAGACAAAACATTTTTTTATGATGGTATAAATAAATTAATTGAAAGATCTGAAAAATGTGTCCGTCTTGCAGGTGAATATATTGAAAAGGAAAAATAATTTGGTTTTTTTATTTCAACCCCTTACCCTTCATTCCGCGAACATAAAAACGCTCCCTCGTATGTCAGGATCACCATGTAATGTGTCAACAAAATGAGACAAATGTTTGGCTCCAAGGTTCGTTTATTACTCTTTAATAATAGCAGGTCGTACAATATATAGGTACCGGGGAGGCTTACACACATACACACTACAACATCAATAAAAAAGTAGGTACTAGATACACAATCCCATGAAAAAGTTCTCTTAAAACTGTCACCGATTATGTTAAGATAATTATTCCAGTTAAATGCGATGCCTAAAGTTGTTTTCACAAAAAAAAAAAAAATAAAAGCGCGCTCAAATGTTCAGGTGAGTGCTCATTCGATGAGGACATTTTTTGTCGCTGTTTTTGTGGCTAGTATTTTTTTGATCGATGGTTGCGTACCTCAAAAGGAAAAAACGAACCTTTATATGATCACTTCGTTTTTTTTTCTGTCTGGTCTGGTGTAACTGTCAAAACATTTTTTTCAGGAACGGATGAAAGTATCAAGTTAAAATTAATATTAAATACTCAGGTCTCCAATCCCTTGGAGCTGTGAAAAAAAAAAAAAAATCAGATTTCCACATGCTCTGTCCTTGGTGTGCGAGTCATACTCGCACTTCTCCAGTTTTTTCGTTTTTTTGTTGTTAAGCACAAGTTGACTTTATTTTTGGGTTGTTTATATACTCATTCACATCAATTGTAACTTTGTCCCCGTATGCCAATCCTTTAATAACTGTGACACAGTTATAAACTAATGCAGATATTATCGTTAAGTTGTTTTTGTTACACATGTACCTACTGTTTTAAATGTATAAATAAATAAATTACATAAATAACTTTCTTATGTGCAAGGTTTCACCAGTCGCGATTCAATGCACTTTGTGTAACTAAATCGTGGCGTGGTTAAGTTTGGATCATAATAACATGCTATATAATAAAAATTAAATTCTGTTTGTTAGTATAAAGCACATAAATTGAGAACAGTTAGCAATTTTTTTGAAATGTTCCTAATAGTTTGAATAAGGGTGTCGGGTCATTTAGTTTATGATAAAAATGTTGCATAAAAGAATTATATTTTAATATTAGTCATTAATATTTTTATTTCTTTGATGTATTTTCTTTAATTTTGTTAAAAGTGACGTGCCACCAGATGTTACATCATTTACAATCACGGTGCATAATACCGGGAAGAGAGGAAAGGAATCTGAAGTGAGTATAAATATGGATATTTATTTTTATATGATTATATATATATATATATGTATATATATATATATATATATATATATATATATATATATATATTAGACTGATTCAAAAAAACCAACTATTTTTTTTTTTTTTTAATATTGAAAATATTGTCAGAAATGACGAAAAAAAAATCCTGTGAAAGCTAGAGCTCTTAATATTAATATTAAGAGGTGCCGAGTGGAAAATTTCGATTTCCCATTTGATTAACGTGGGAAATTTTTTTTTTCTTACTTTGGAATTCTGTAGCTCTTTAACAAGTCATCGGATTGGTTGAGTCAGAACATATTCTTGTAGAGAATTGAACGCTCTACAAAAAAGGTCTCTTATGATTTTTTGATATATTTACTTTTTCAAAAGTTATTCAACCCTAAAGATGAATTGATTCAAAATTTTTACATTTTTCTAATTTTCCGACGCAACCATCAACTTTATGAGAAAATTTAATAGGACTTTTTTGTAAAACATTCAATTTCCTATAACTTATCTCTCAAAAAATTAAAAATTTTTTTACAGATCGTAAGTTATTTGCAAAAAACTAAATTTTTTTTTTAAAAAGTTGTCATTTTTATTCTTAAAATTAATTATCATGTTAAACAAATAAAGTTTTAACCTAAAAATTGAATGTTTATTACAATTTAATCAATAAATGGAAAAGCTTTTTTTTTTTAACAAATAATGCTGATTTATGTTATTCGATTTTTGGAAATCATTTCAAGGTCAAGACGAACAATTCTCAAAAGCAAATAAAAACATTTTTTATCTATTTTATATTTAATATGACTCTACTATCCATATCAATTAAAAATCCTTTCAAGCTCGCCCCCCTCTACCTATATTTGATATACTTCAACGCTATTGTGATTCCAAGAATTAGGTAATTGCCGAGCTTTTTTGAATAGAGTAATATATTTTTATTGTTAAACCTTCAATACTGTGAGTGACGTGTACTAGAGTGAGGAAGTATTCGTAGCTTTCGGACGCTTTTTTTTTCAATTATTCTACAAAATTATTTTACAAAATTAACAGTCGTGAATGACGTGGCGGAGCGTGGTGTAGCATTAATTGAACAATACAATAAGTGTTTCACTAAAAATGAAGATCAACTACAATACTTATTGCTAATTATTAGTGAATACAGAAAAAAAGTGCCCAATTGTAATAGAAATTTTTTAGTTTAACGATATAAATTGCTTTGATTATAATAAACATTCAATTTTTAGGTTAAAACTTTATTTGTTTAACATGATAATTAATTTTAAGAATAAAAATGACAACTTTTTAAAAAAATTTTTAGTTTTTTGCAAATAACTTACGATCTGTAAAAAAAATTTTAATTTTTTGAGAGATAAGTTATAGGAAATTGAATGTTTTACAAAAAAGTCCTATTAAATTTTCTCATAAAGTTGATGATTGCGTCGGAAAATTAGAAAAATGTAAAAATTTTGAATCAATTCATCTTTAGGGTTGAATAACTTTTGAAAAAGTAAATATATCAAAAAATCATAAGAGACCTTTTTTGTAGAGCGTTCAATTCTCTACAAGAATATGTTCTGACTCAACCAATCCGATGACTTGTTAAAGAGCTACAGAATTCCAAAGTAAGAAAAAAAAAAATTTCCCACGTTAATCAAATAGGAAATCGAAATTTTCCACTTGGCACCTCTTAATATTAATATTAAGAGCTCTAACTTTCACAGGATTTTTTTTTCGTCATTTCTGACAATATTTTCAATATTAAAAAAAAAAAAAAATAGTCGGTTTTTTTGAATCAGTCTAATATATATATATATATATATATATATATATATATATATATATATATATATATTATAATATGTAGAATATAATTTTGTTTATAGAATAGAATACAACTTTATGAGTTTTATTTCACTTGGTCCACTCTCATACTTTTCTGTCGTCCAAAATTCTTAATTTACTTTCTAAGCATTTACCATTACATTGAGGTTAAAAATTGGTATGTTATTTCCATAAAAAATAATAATATCGGTATCGTAGAAATCCTATGATAGAGTTTAAAAACCATAGGAACTTCTCAACTACATATAATATATTTTTTTCTAGGTCGCAGAGCTAACTATAGAATTAGCAAACTTAGCTAACGGCGAAGAGATAGAAGAATGGTACCCCCTCGCAGGCATGACTCCTATTGGTGAGTGGGGCTCATTGAGACTACGTATAAGGTAATTATTAATATTTTTACAATTTTTTTACACCATTTCATTAGTAGGGTCAACGGAGAAAATATTGTACCACTGATACTTGATTCCACTTCTTTCTGCATTTTTATGAATAACGTACTTCCTTTTTTACTAGCGACTAGGACTAGGTACGTTTTAATTTTTTTGAGCAGAACCATAATTATTTTTCTAATATAAAAGTAGCCTATTTTACTCCCTATAATATCAGCTATCTTCCAGTGAAAGTCCCGTCAAAATCGGTCCAGCCGTTTCAGAGATTATCCGGAACAAACAGACACACAAACAAAAATTTAAAATAATGTTTTTTTCGTATAAGTACCGTATTTAATTCCATATGCATTTAGTAAAACGCTGTTATTTTGGCATTACAAACAGACACTTCAATTTTATTTATCTATATAGATAATAATTTCTATTCACCATCCATGTCTTCTGGGACTTTAGATGTTGTTTAACACTCCAGATACATGCAAGAGCTGGTGATGCCCCGCGAGGAGTACAACCCGCTGCGCCAGCTGCTGCTGGAGCCGGGGCTGCCGGCCGTCAAGGCGCTGGCCGACTTGTGTCGCACGGACAGACAGCCGCTAGCTACGTGTAAGTATATATATTACCATTATAAATATCTGATGTTCTAGTATTTAGTAGTAATTTAACACCTCGCGGTTGAAAGTGATTCATTTGATTTCATCAATTTCATAGACGGTGGCGTTGGCAACGCTAGTATCCAATATATTGACAGAAACATATTTTAAGCATTTCTAAAGTGAACAGTATTGTATGTGTGAACAGAATTCAACACTACAGTACATTTCTGTAAAAATATGTGTGTAATAACAACAATGTGTGTGTGGGGTATGTAGAACAATATGTATGTGATATATAACACAAGCCTCGTAGCTTACCATGGAACTAGATGGTGCTGTGTGTTAATGTTCCAACATATTCATTTACATACTAGCGACTCACCCTCGCTTCGCTCGGGTTCGTCTCTAGATATGTTTTAATTTTTTGAGCGGAACCCTAATTCTTTTTCTAAAATAAAAGTAGCCTATGTTACTTCCTATAACATCAGATATTTTCCAGTGAAAGTCCCGTCAAAATCAGTCTAGCCGTTTCAGAGATTATCCGGAACAAACAGAAGGACAAATTTAAAAAAAATGTGTTTTTTTATAAGTACCGTATATAAATTCATATGCATTTAGTGAAAATTTTAACATTACAAACAAACACTTCAATTTTATTTATCTGTATAGATTTAAGTATAATCGTGTATTTATTTATATGTGTAAGATAACATGTATGTGCGTGCACAGCGGTGCTGCACGCGTTCTCGGAGTGCCAGCGCGGCGCGGAGCTGGCGCGCGAGCTGGCGGCGGCGGAGGTGGCGCGCGAGGCCGACCACCGCGCGCTCTTCCGCGCCGCCTCGCTCGCCACCGCCGTGCTCGACGAGTTCATGCACGCGCTCTGCAAGCCCTTCCTGCAGGTAGGCTATATGCTCTCATTATTATTATTTTTTTAATTTACAATAAAGAAAATTACAAATATAAAATGTACACTTAGTTATTACTGCATAAGTCATGTCCACGTGGAATGGTGGCAAGAATCACGAAAAAACTACTCGACAGATTTTGATGAAATTTGCTATGATGATAGCTGTTATCCGGGTCAACATATATGATACTTTTTACTGCGGGAAAATATCTTATCTCTTAGCTAAATGTTAAAACGTAACTAGGGACGAGCCGAGCCGGTAGTTTATTTCTAAATTGGTTTGTCTATGTATGTGTATTGAACATGATGAACAAAATATTATGTATGTATATTGTACAATAAAATTAAAGTCCCCCGCCGTGCCGAGTTTGTGTTTGTTCGGGTTAATCTCAGAAACTATTGTACAGATGTTCATACGGTTTTCATCAATAGAAAGAGGGTTTATAATTAGGCTATGTGAAGATATTTGTAATTATTATTCATTTTGATAATATCCATAATATTATAAAAACATACATTTTTGTTATATGCAATATAGAAAAGCAACTTAGAAGTTTTTGGCTTTTTTTGTTTTTTTTTTGTTTTTTTTTTATTCCTTTGTGCCCATGTTTTGCATTAATAAATGTGTAAATATAAGGCTTCATCCATCCATTCTTATTTCTGTGTCACTATAAAGCCTTATTCTCAGTGTCTGACAGAAATGATGGCTTTTCTTACTATAATAAATTACAATAATAAAACATTAATTAACAACTTAAATTAAAATTTTAAAGTAATTTTATATTTATGTTTTTTATATTCATAATGTGTGAAGATATCAGTAATAAAAAAACTACAGATATAAAATAATAGGGAGAGGAAAAGGAGTAAATCGAAATAAATTTTTAATTATTTTAGAAATATTTTAAATATTTGTCGAAATACTTAGATTTTTTAGAACCCACTAAAACTATATAAATTTAATTTTTCGATATTTAAATTTATTCTAGGCAGCAATCGCGGAAACAGTGCAAAAGTTAGTTGATGCAAAACAATCAGCTGAGTTGAACCCAACGAAAATGGACTCCCCTGATGATGCCTGCAATAATGCTGAGTTCTTGCTCATGGTACTGGATCAGGTAATTGTCAGAATAATTAAAGCTCACTACATAATATAATCTCGCCATTCAATTTCATCTTCTCTTAATCAAATTTTCAAGTACATCGTTGGTTGCTGACAATATTTATAATTATTTTCTGCTAGTCTTACTAGATTACGTCCATACCAAATTCGGCCGTATACTGTATTTAGACAAAGTTTAAGTAAACATGTAGACACACATATTTAAAAAAAAGTTTATTCTTTAAGCGCCGTATTGTATATAGGATTGTAGTTAGGAATATTGTATATAGGATCGTATGTGCATTGTATATGTGCACAGCTCATATTTTTGGTATTATGCATAAAGAGGTCTTCATATCCCTCTTAAGATCCGATCAGTGTCTGTACCATAACTAGGCATCTGTTACAACTTTAGCAAGCAGCCAATAAGATAGATAAGATATAAACAAAGATAAATATACTAATAACTAATTACTCGACGAGACGTTTGGCTCAGTTTGTAGTGTCTTTGCTTGTGTGCCAGTGGTCGCGGGTTCGAGTCCAGCTGGGGGCATTCATTTGTGTGATGATAATGAATATTTGTACTCCAATCATAAGTGTTTATATTTATAATATGTATGTATTAAAAAAGTTATATATGTGTAGTGTATCCATATCTGGTATTCATAACACAAGCCCCGTAGCTTACCACGCAACTAGATGGTGTTGTGTATTAATGTACCAACATATTTATTTAACTAATAAGTATGTAGTAATATAATTGACATGAACAGATCACGTTGTCAATCTTCACGTCGCCGGAGGCGTGCCCGCGCCCCGTGCGCTACCTGTGCGGCTGCCTGCAGCGCGCCGCCGTCGCCAAGTGGCCCAACGAGAGATTTGTACGCACTAGAGTCGTGTCGGGTGAGTTGTGTTGTATTATGATAAATCATTATAATTACAGATCACATATTACCATTAAGTACAGATGCCTCATCCCATATTATATCGAGTCGACGTTGTGTATTCAAGCTTTTTAAACGTCCATAGTTCGCGACGCTAATCGCCAAATATGGGTTAGCAAACTTCACATGTTTTTCAAAAAACTTGCTAGGTTCCCTCAGTCATGCAGGTTTCCTTACGATGTTTTTCATCACAGTATTAGCAAGTAGTAATCATGTTGGAAATGATTTGTACATGAAAATATCAGAGGCACCCGACGAGAGACCCGGGATTGAACTCGCTTCACTTAGTTGGCTAAGCGAGCGCGTTACCACTGAGTTACCGCAGTGACAGAAGGCATTAACAAAAGTAATATAATTCCCCGTCAGGTTTCATCTTTCTGCGCCTGATCTGCCCGGCGCTGACGGAGCCGCGCGCGTGGGGGCTGGTGTCGGCCGCGCCGCCGCCGCACGCGCAGCGCTCGCTGCTCATGGTCGCCAAGTGTCTGCAGAACCTAGCCAACCTCATCGAGTTTGGGGCCAAGGTCATTTGTTTCTCATTTATTTATTTATTAGGTTTATTTACAATCACTTACAATAATACACACAAATATAAAAAATAGAACTTAAAAAGTAGAACTAAATGTAGTGATTGCTTACAAATAAACACAGCTTGCACAGAAATAAAGTCTCTCAAAATATTATACAAAATATATTTTAGAAGTAAACAGTGTTTTTTTTTCTCCATTAATCAATGAGTAGGTACATTAATTTAAAATTATAGTATTATGTAAGACTATATTATTTTTATTACACTATTACGTAACAGTACCCTCTGAACCTCGCAGCAGGTAAATGCACTAATTACTAGTTAGAACCTTCTGTCCTCAAAGGCCCGGTGATGCTGTCAAGGCCAGTACGCCCAATAGCACTATACATTCCAAAAATAAAAAAATAAAAATAAAAAAATCACTACTTTATGTGTTACTTCAGGTCATATCCGTCTATCTGTGTACTAAATTTCATCTAAATTCGACGCAGGTGTTTCAGCGTTATAATAGTTTAATATCTTAGATTTGTTCCTTACTTCTGCCCTTTTTAAGCTGTTACCTATCTTTTTTTCTCTTGAAATAGTAAAAGTGAAAATGCCACTTATGTTTATGTTACACATTTAAATAGAAATTGTGTGGTAAAAGTGATGTACATAATTTTATTTATATTTTATGCTGGTTCGTAATAAATTGCAATTTTAACATTGGCGACTTGATATCATATCTTATATTCTTTAAAAATGTGCTTTAGTTACATCAATCACAGATCAGTCAGCTATTATTATTAAAAGTAATGTTTACTTTTACCCAAATCATATAACATACCAGCGACTCACCCTCGCTTCACTTCGGGTTTGTCCCAAGACAAAAACAAATCTATCCCACGGAAACCGTAATTTTTTCCGGTATTACATATAGCCTAAAGCCATCCTAAATAAACGGGCTATCTAATGCAAAAAACAATTCAAATCGGATTAGTAGTTCCTGAGATTAGCGCGTTCAAACAAACTGCCTCTTTATAATATTAGTATAGATTATGCATAAATATTAATTTTTAACATTTTCCAATATACAGTGTCACACATAACATCAAAGAAAACCTGAGTTTTATTAATTTTTTATTGACTTTTTACATCAGGAGCCTTACATGGAAGTGGTGAATCCTTTCATCCTAAAGAACAAGGAACGTATGGTTGTGTTCCTGGACCAGCTGAGCTCAGTGCAGGACCCGGGGAACGCGCCCTCCAACTCAAACAACAACTATGACATTGGTATGATAATAAAAAATACTAAATACATAGTCTTTAGTGAGTATTTTTTTAGACTAATTATATTTCATGAAATAGCCCAATGCAGTTTTTTTTTACTTAAGTAATTGATTACAGTTATGATGTATGTGACATCAATTAATATAATATTAAAGCCTTTTTTCTGAGCATTTACAAAGGACTTCAAGTAAAATGAGAATGTAGCATGAAATTCGATTGTTAGTTTTCTGAATTTATTATTATTCCTGTATTCGCACACTCATGCTTTTTCATAATAGATTATTATGCCACCTGATAAACTGGAATAAAAATATATTTAATGTATGAAAAAAGAACAAACACACTTTAGTTTTCATCATTAATGATATTAGTTAAGATTTCATTGTAAGTTAATTTTGCAGCAAAAGAGCTAGCGACGATCCATCACATCTGCGTGTCTCACCTGACCGAGCTGCAGAACTTGGCCAAAACACAACCGGCTATAAGGAAGTTGGTCACGGTCACAGAAATGCTCACAAAGCACAAGCATAAGTATCTCGAGATGATCAGATAGGATACGCCTTCAAACACAGGTGCGTTCATTCTTTAAATTGTGTTAGTGTAAAGTTTTCTAATATTATACATATTTTTGGTCAATTTAAAGACACACTCGCTTTGCTCGGGTTTGTCCCTAGGTTGCTTCCCTATACAAACTTTCATCCCCATTTTCACCCCCTTAAGGGATGATTTCCGGGATAAAAACAATCCTATGTCCTTCCAAGGCTCTCAACCTATCTTACCAAATTTCATCTAAATCGGTTCAGTAGTTTCGGAGCCTATACGGTACAAACAAACAAATAAATCTATCCTTTTTATAATATTATAGTATAGATGGAGGCAACTTATATAACCTAGCCCATATATATGATTTAACTATGAAACAATGTCTTAAATAATGTAAATCACATTTTTAAATAGTATATTATTCTTAAATTGTTTCAGGGTAAAACAACCGGGACAGAAGTAGCAGTAGTCAGTAGTTCGCGCAGGACTGAGTCGTAGCCGTATTCGTGTAGTCATTTAGCTTTAGCATTACATTACTTAGTTTCAACGAATACATGTCCGAGCTTTCTCGTGCCAAATACGTATTCGTTCACTATTTACTTATGTCCTTTGTGTATGTACTACGTTTATGTAAGCATTTATTTAACTGCCTATTTAGAATATTGTTAGTTACGGGTGGTTATGAATGATCGTGCTGTCATGACTAAGTTTAGTTACATAATACTTTCTTAGATTTACGCGAATTTAGTTATATTTTAATTTTTATATTTAAATATTCAACTGACCTCTATTCGTTCTAACCTTATGTGCATAACGTGAAATAGAATATTCCATAATCGACGACAAAAAACGCATCTAGCCATCTAATCTATTTTTTGTATCAAAGAATTAAACGCACAAACAGACCAAAACAGTAACTTTATTTTATATTAATAGTTCGAATCTTTTATCAAGTACAAGCTACACCCTCGCTTCGCTCGGGTTCGTCTCTAGATACGTTTTAACGGTTAGTATGGAATAGATATAGGTACATACATATATATGATGAGTTCTTGTGGATTTTATTATAACATGTTTTCCCGTGGGAATGAGATAGTCACTCGCGATAAAAAGCCTATGTCACTCTCAAGTCTCCAACTGTTCCACCACACAAAAAATCACGCCAATTCGTCACTCTGTTTCGATGTGAAATAAGGACGTGAAACAATTTATATCATAACATCGTAATTAAACTTCAACCCATGTAACTAAATAATTCATGACAGAATCATTCATAATGTGCTCATATAGTTTAGGTGCGACCGAAAAATGGCTCTCTAGTATTGTAAGTCGTATTTATTGCTGATTTATTTTTAGCTTGAATTATAATTGAAAATAAAGTGAACAATGAGCATGTGAAAACTATGGATATAATAAACATAGTGTAATACCTACTTTTCAAAGTTGGCTAAATAAAAGATTATTATTGGAAATTAAAAAAAAAGAAAACATTTCGTCTATAGAAGCATTTATCTTTTGTTTATTATATCCATAGATTAAACTGTTCACAAGCAATTTAGTTACTTAAAATCCTCATATATATTGCACATGTAAATGGAGTTTGTGGGAGCACTGACTGATAAAATACATAAGGCTCTTATATCCTTGTAATCTACGAGAGCAAAAATATAAAAAAAAATATTATAAAATAACAAGAATAGAAATTACAAAATAAAAAAATTAATGGTAATTTTGCTAACATTTTGTACGTGGTCCCTTTTTATACCGATTACCTCGCTTGGGAATATGTGAGTAGTGTTGCCATTTGATATTGTAATTTCCACTTTTGATAGTAAATATACTACACAAACTTGATTGAACCAAATATAAAATTGATTGTGATATAACATTTTTAAAGAGTGTGTATTTAACATCTGGCAACACTCTTATGAATAATCGTATGACGTGTCATTAAAGTTTTCATTACAATGATACATCACATGAGAATTGCAATGGTATTTTATATATTAACTATTCATGCTATTAATTGTTACTTTAAGTCTAGATGTAGGTTATTGTAAGATTTGACCGTCAATCGCAAGACACCAAAAATGTTTTAGAATGAAGAATTCAATGTGATAGACCCTTGTCTGAGTAGTGAGTAGAAAATGTACGCGATCCTCTTTTATTGGACTAGAACTCCCTTACAATTTATTCTCTGTGATATAAAAATCTTCTCGTTTTTATTTTATTCTACAGCTTAAATTACACAACGCATTCTGGCAGAGCATTTATTATTAGCAAGTATTATTGTTTTTTGTCACAAATATATTAGATTTTTTACAACTTATATTTTACAGGTTATTTTCATTTTACTTGCTCAAGTAAGGAATTAGTTATATGGTGCCATATTTAATATACTTATAAGTGGCTATTTGTAATTGCTTTACACATATTCAACGACTTGAGCTTTTTGTACTGTTATTTATATAAGACAAATAGTTATTTAACATTTTTATTTAAATGCAATAAGACCTTATTACTATGTTTAATTCATATGTGAGTTTTAGGACATATTTTCAAAACCAAATTTCTTTCTTTATTTTTCAATTCTTTCTTTCGTAGTAACTCTAATGGAATAAAGTTTATTTAATTTCATTTCAAAACTATCTGCTTTTCGTTTCGAATCGTTATTTAATTGGAATTAAAACTTTGCATCTTTTAAGGTTCAATTATATGTCATTGATAATATTTTGTTCTAATTATATATTGCTTTAAGTTAAAGTACTTAATTATAAAAGAATTTCGATCCAAAACTGCATTACTAAATCGTTTTTTTTAATTTCTTATTTATAAGTTACATATATATTTTATTCTTTTTTATAATCTTGTAACATTATAATACCCGTAACATTTTTTTTAGTTTAAATAACATTTTTACTAGACGGTAAGATGATATTGAGTTTTTATTAATAAACATTATTATTATATAAATTTTCTAATTATAATCTAGTATATTAAATATCTTAAATATTTGTTTTGTTTTAATATTTATAAAATGCTATTATTATTTAACATATGCTTATGAAAATGTTTCCGTTTTGAAATATACTATGCAATTTATATAATGTTATTTAAGAGCCTTTACGCCTAGGACAGCCCGCTAAATACGTACACCGCCAAATTTCACTTTGTGTGCTTCTTTCACTATAGTCAAACTAAACCAATTTTGAACTGTTAGAGAGTACAAAATACAATACTAATGATTTATGATAAATAAATAAGTATATTGAAATAAAAGTGAATAAAATTGGTAGTTACAGGATTACTGATACTCAATCACTTTTAAATTTCTACCTTTCCGGTTTTGTATGGGACCCTTGACAAAAAGAATTACGAAAAACTAATTTGTCGTGCGACTTTGACCCCGACCTGGACTTTTGGGGTGTGTAACTTCTGTTATCAGACACTTTTTATAGTAATGATTTGATCTAGTTTTAAGTATTAAGATTAATTGGTCGTACTATAGAATCGTAATATAGTGTTCTATACATACGTTCAGCATTATTCCAGCGAAACGGGATAGGCCGGAATGCCCTAGAGCGGTTGGATTAAAACTGACTCGCTTGATTCACGCGCATTATAAATATTAAATTATATATTTTAGTTTTACATGTAGAGTTATTCTGTTACATTAAATTATTACTTTTTAAATTAAGTTAAATTAGTCAAAATGCTCATTTCATAAACTAATAATTTCTTAATCATAAAATCATTTGGATTTTATTTGTAATTAATGTATGTATACTTAATACAAATGTTTTTTATACTATTATATCGACGATTTTAAGAATTATTTTTAATTTTTAGTTTATTAGATAATTTTGGATATTTGAAGCCTCAAAATCAATGTTAAAATTAAAATCTTGAAATATTACAAATAAATACTCAATTAATATTTTTATACTATTTATAATTTAGGTAAGGAAATTTCCTAAAATAGTAATAACTAGCGACTCGCCCTCGCTTCGCTCGGGTTCGTCCCCAGGTACGTTTTAACGGTAAGTATGGAATAACTAGACTATGTATTATATTATCTAATGCAAAAAGAATTTTTCTAATCGGATTAGTAGTTCCTGAGATTAGCACGTTGGAACAAACAAACTCTGCCTCTTTATAATATTAGTATAGATTATTTCCAGGGGAGTGCATCTGCTTCACATTAAACTGCTTACAAATCTTTAAATAATTAACTTGAAATTATTATTCATATCTTATTTATCATCTTTTTTTGCACATATCGTAATTTAAACGGGAATTTTACTTGTACAATTTTATTTCTTTAACTTTTTCTATATATTTCCCTTCATAGCAGGGGGATGCAAGTGTACCCTTTTGCAGCCCCTTCCCAGCGCCCATGGTAAATTGAGTTTAAATTAAACACCGCGCAATGGCGTAAATGCTCTTAAAAAGTTAGTAATACATATTTGGCGCTTTATGTAATACTCCAACAGCTGAAACATTTATCTTGTTATATTTTAGTTTCATTACATTATAAGAATATTGACTAATCATGTCAAGTTCTCATATCGTGGTAAATGAGATTTCTACAAAAGTTTATAAAAAAAATTATATTCAGCTTGAATAATTTATTTTATAACTTCATGTACAGTGTGGGCAGTAATAGTTCAGAAGGTTTAACAATCTATAATTCTTCTTGAAAATCATTATGAATAGTTATGAACATTAAAATTGTATGTTTGTTTAGATTTTTAATATTCCTTTACATCTTATTTAAAAGACATTTATACATTTATTTTCAATATTTTTCTAACATTAATGGTGGATAAGGATTTTGTGACAATGCATCAAAGTTATTTATTTAGCAATAGCTTGTAGTAGTAGATGTGTCTTTGTATTTCACTGTGTTAGCAATTGAATAGATGGTCTCTATAGACTGATTAATCCTCTAATGATGCCTAGGTTTGTCGGACTATACATTTTATTATGCACTAGGTTTTCCAAACAGCTGCAACATTGAGAATATCTCAATATTTACTAAAGGTTTTGTACTGAAAATTTACTACAAAATCAATCTATAAAATTTCATTATGTTTTGTTCATTCTATTTTTTGCTTATAGTACCGTTTTATTTTTGACTAGAATATGGGTAATATATCTTATATTTGTTTTGTATTATAAAAGTGTGTGAATTAATATGTGAAATAGTGCTCTTTTTAAGTAACAATTTTAGATATACTCATATATTTGTTTTTATACCTAATTTGTATGAATATTCAAACAATGTTGGATTTTGTAATTGTTTTACAACCTCTATGTATTCTTATCCTAGAAGTACTGTTTTTCAATTAAATTTTATCTGTGCTAGAAATCATGATTCATATAAATAATATAGAAAAACAAAAAAATCTTTTAATTAACTTTCTTTCATATTCATGTAGAGTTAAGAAATAAATGAAATATAGAATACACCTTAATAATATATTCAAATATAGATACATTTATGTTAGAAAAAGTATTGTAAAAGCCATAAATATACAGCAAGTTGCAACATATGGTGATTTACGTTCACCTATTCTTGCACATTTCCAAAATGTACCCAAGAGTCTGAAATAAAAATATATATATTGAAATTTTTTCGACATAATTTCAAAGATATTTTTCAAAGAATATTTAATTACTCACCCTGTCTTATTGCGATCCATTATACTAGGGAAGAATGATCTTAAATATGCACAGGTACATATTAAGAGTAGTATGACAGATAAAAGGCTTTGGAAATTAAATATCGCGCTCTGAAAATAAACAAATAAACTTAATTAAAAATATAATGTTTAGCAAACACTCCGACAATAATGTTAGTTAATACGAACCATAATTACTATCTATGAATATTTTTCCAGCTGAAATAATGTTATTTCTTATCAATACATTTATATTTGTAAGGACGAACAATTTATAAAATAATTTTAAAAACAATCTTTAATTTGACCGACGTAGAACAATTGGCATTTGGCAGTAGCCAGTAAGTGTCCATTGACGTCGTCTGACGACCTATTATTTTGACAGCAGACAGTTTGACACAACACAAAAATAATATTGTAAGAACGTACATATAAAAATAATATTGTAAGGTGGAGGGTTATATATGTAGCAATATACTCTATGGTGGAGGGCACCAGAGGACGAGGACGATCATGCATGCGATGGACCGACCAAATTAAGTTAGCTGTGGATGGTCCCCTGCATGAGTGCACCAGGATGTCGGCCAACAGGGAGAAGTGGCGATCAATCGTAAGGAGCATCACATCTGCTCGTACAGAGACTACTACGTGATGACCACGACCGCTCTGTCAAGAGTGTCACGGAGAAGAAGAAGAAGAAAGAACGTACAATGTAAAAAAAAACGTGTAAGCATAGATATGTTAAACAAAAATTAATGAAATAATTTAAAATATACATAGGGCAACTTAAATAAGTTTTTTTACACTCAGTAAGACTTGTTAATATTTTTGTTTAATCATTGTTTTTTATGGTCACATGGTGTATTTACTGTGTTGTGCTATTATTATCATTATAATTTATAAATAATATGTCTATTAGGGCCGACGCACATGATAACTTTTTAACATCCAACATACGTAGTGGTTACTAGTTAAGTAGTTACATTCTCTTTGCATCCAACTCGTAGCAATCGAGCTGTCAGTCGTCAGCTCGATTTCACGAACGTCAGGAGTCTGCGTTTTTTTTTATATATCAACGGTGATTTTATGAAACGTGTTCAGCATACGCCCTAATAAGTTTATCAGAGCAGATTACGCGCTGGTGACGTACGTTCATGAAACGTGGTCGCGTCCTTGTAGTCACGAGGAACGGTGCAACTCGTGCATTTCCAATATTGCGCCATAGATTATCTGCAATAGAAGCACTATATATATATATATATATATATATATATATATATATATATATATATATATATATATATAAGATACAACTTTCTATAAAACTCTTGAATTCCACAGCACGGAAGATTGTTTTTCTCCTGGACCGTGCATTCTGGAAGGTAGAAAATTTTTTGGTAGTCTGTGCCCTATAGTAGGTGCTATAATCTGTAATGGTTAGGGATGTTCATGTAAAAAAATTTTTTTTTCGACATAATCTATTGTATTGTTGTATCGATACTTTGCAATATATCGTATAAATGATGGCGTCTCGACCCCGCTCGAGACTAAATCTCTGCTCTAAATTCAAAAACACTTTCTATGTCTTTATGTCTTTATTTAAACAACACAATGGTAACAAATACACAGCCCTAACTCCTGAACTAGAAAATAAATATGTCGATATTTTCGATATATTGTAAGTCGTAAGTTATTTGTTTTTATTTAATTAGTCTATAATACTAAGTATTAGATAGGGATCAGGTTAATATAGATAAAAACAGTTAGTGAAGAAACAAACATTTTATTTATTAATCTCAGTACTTTTTCTCTAGACCTTGCAAAAACAAAATTTTATTAACTCCGTAATAAACAAAACAGACAATTTTTATTTATAGGTTATGTTGTAATTTGTACTGAGAAGTGAGAACGATGAACAAAGCATAAGTCGGAACTCGGATTTCGGAAGCGAGTGAGACTCTTGAGGCACACACACACTATGAGTTATGACTACAGTCTTAGATTATACAATTTTGACTACTACTAGTCTGCCTTCTAGCTAGTTTTTCAATAATTCAGGGTTTTACGTTTTATTTTTACTCAAGTTGCCATCCATAAATAAAGGAATCAATATAGAATGTACTTTTAATTTCTCACGATATTTAATATATGAGATAAAATATATCGATATATATACATACATACTAGATGATTCGATAATAATTTATTAAAGCGATATATCGCGTACATATATCGATATTTTATGAAATATCGATATAGATCGTGCACTCCTATTTCCTTATCTCTAAAAAGGGTTACACCGTTACATACTCTATGCTTATCTCTATGAAAATTGAAAATCCGCAATTGTTTATGATTACCTACAATCTACATATTAATCTTAAAAAAATAATAAACATCTGATTAGCGATTACTGAAGCAAATACGAAAATGGGTTAGGGTGAAAGTCATAAAACTTTCTAATAAGATTTGAAAGATTTGTATTTTTTAATTAATATTCTCACAGTCCATACGAATAAACCATGGAAGAAGATAAATTTGCTTTAGTGGAAAAAATCATAAAAGACGTACACAATGTTTTGTCTAAAATAGCTGAGTTGTAAGTATTGTAACTTTGGCAAAAATTCAATTATTTAATTTTAATTTAATGTGGTTTTTTATTAGTACATAAATGCGCAATTTTTCAGATATGCCTTCGATGTCGTTCCTATGGATATTAATTTTCAAAACAAGTCTCCTGTATTACATTTAGACAATTGTTTGGGCCTAGAATCGTGGTGTGTAAAGCATGTGTATATGTATTGTTATTCAGAGCTCATGGATAAATATTGTATTATGACTAAACGAAAGTTAAAAAAGATCTCGAGTATAGATTGTGATCGCCTAATAAGATTAATGAATATTACTTTATTGCTTAACCCTGAGATCAATTCTTTATGGAATAAGAGACGTGATATGGTACTAGATCTCATCTTAGATAAGTCTGTTGAGTTACATTTTACAAGACTTATTTTATCAAGAAAACCTAAATGTAATGAAGTATTTGCATACAGAAGATGGATCTTAGAAAATATATTTCAAGGTACGGTATATAGATTTATAATGATATATGAATTATTTTACATGTAGATATATTAATAACTTTTACAGCACAGAAGCCCCATAAATGATATTGTCTAATAATATACATGCATTCTATTTTTTGTAAGTTGTATTGTATATTTCTATTAGCTGCATATTGTGTACATTCTAGATTTTAGGTTTAGATATTTATAACCTTAAAAACATAGCTACATCACAATGAATGAAGATATATTTTTTATTTTTATACAATGCAATAAATCTTCCTTCCCTTATATTTCAGATGAAAATATACAAATCAACAATATTGAAAGTCTTGTTAATGATGAGTTCATCATTTGTGACTTGGCATCAGATAAAAGTCCTAATAATTATCATAGTTGGAATCATCGGATGTGGCTGTTAAATATGATGAATGTAAGAAGAGCAGAAATAGACTTAAATGCTTTATACATAAAAGAATATCATTTTTCAGAAAAATGGACTTCTAAGCATGTTTCAGATTATAGCTGTTTCCATTACTATCAATTTAGTATAAAAAATATTTATAATCTATCTAATAATTCATGGACAACTTTAGAAAACACACTAAATATTAATCTTAGGGAAATTCTTGTCAAAATTTTGATTTCAAATATTCCTAAAGATATGACAATTCAAGCATCAGAAGAAAATTTGATCTCTTACACATCTGAAAATCTAATGAACTTTTTACTTGCATATTCAAATAAAACCTGTAATTGTTCTGTTGATTACGTTCAATTATGTATGAAATTACAAATATTATTTCATGCACTTGTATCTAACAATGAGCTGATACAATTCTATAAATACCATGAGACATTGTGGTACCACAGAAGGTTTGTTTTACATGAAATTATTGCTATCATGTATGATCATTTTGGTCTCGTGAGACATAATGGTGCGCTAATAAAGAAAAGTTGTAAAAATTGCAATTATGATGAATTAAGACAAAAGCAAGCTAAAATTGGTAGATATGATAGTAATCGTATTTACTCCAGTGTATTGTTCAATATTATTGTATCACATGAAAAGAAATTCATTGAAGAAAGAAGGAAAGATGGTGATAATTATGCAGACAGACATGAAAAATATTTAAAATTTGTCGAAGGCCTCAATAATGTTATGTAAAATGCGTTTGTCTACTGTTATATTTCAGACAAGTAAAAATAATTCTTTTCAAATGATTTTAAGAGATATTATTAACTGATTATATGTTTTGATTTATTTTATAAAAAAATAATATATAACATTGATTGTGGTCCGTATTTATGTTGTAGATAATAAGAATGAAATGCTAAACATTTAATGATTTGGTTACTTTAAATTAAATGAATATTTAAATATAAAACTTTTATAAATTTAGTGTGATTATTGTAATACCATAAAACAACTGCAAAAGTTTCATACATTAAATCAATATACCATTTTTCCAATTTTCTATGAATAAATTTGAGTGTAATCTGTGTGTTTGTAAATATTTATATGCCAAATGTTTTAAGTTGTTATGAATTAGATTGTAGATTTATATTTTAAGTTTAAGTATATTGAAAAGACAGGTTGAGAATTATATTGGAGCTTGTATCATTGGCCCCATGGGATAAAATCGTAAAGTGCTTTTAGAAAAGTTTTAATGAAGTTTTCATTTTCAATATAATTTATAGATATATATGTAATACTACCTACTGATTTTTTTTTAAAAGTATGTAATCTAATATATATATATATATATATATATATATATATATATATATATATATATATATATATATATATATCCAGTGAGGTCATCTCGCATCGAAACGGTGTCAGACCAAAGCACGCCGCCCAACTCGGCGCGTTCCTGGGTGAGTCCTCTTGGACTCGTTATGGAGTTGAGCAGGGAAGAGTCATGTGCTGTACGGGTGGTCAGCCCAGCAGGGTGAGGCAAAGGGTTAAGGCAGCGTTTTTGTTGAAAGCTCCCAGACTGCTTATTTTTTTCCGACTCCTCCACCAAATATCGTTATATTTTAGACAATGTACACAAAAACTTAACAAGTTATATACTAAAACCTTCCTTTTGAATCATTCTATCTATTAAAAAAACCGCATCAAAATCCGTTGCGTAGTTTTATAGATCTAAGCATACATAGGGATAGACAGCTGGAAGCGACTGTTTTGTACTATGTAGTGATATACTCACTATGTCCTTGTACTCTTTCATTTATAAGACTTTGAAGTTAGAAATGAACGTCGATTAAAGAGAATGCGATTATTAGAATTCTGCTAGAAATTGTGATTGTTTGATTTTTAATTAATGGCGTTATAATATACTTTATTTTAATAATTTTATTGTTTGTAAATATTGTTTCAAGGAATGTATTCTATTATTTGAAATAAAAGACAATTACCATAAATTTAATTATTTTATTTATTTTTTATTACGTATAACATCCGCATGCCTTTTGACTAATTGTAAGATATTATGATAGAGTCTGGCTCTTGTAGAGCCCTATATTGAAACGTTGATGTGCGGGGGGGAATTAATTGGTGTGTTGTACGTTTGTACGATGTAGACAGGGCCGGATTTACCTTAAGTGCCGCCCTGGGGCACCGTGAAAAATACCGCCCTATTGCCTATATACTGCATTACCTATATCCTACCCTAGGGTCTCTAGGTATGTTTTCATTTTTTTGAACGAGACCCTAATTCTTATTCTTAAATAAAAGTAGCCTATGTTATTCTTTATAACATCAGCTATATGCCAGTGAAAGTCCCGTCAAAATCCAGCCAAAGTCCAGCCGTTTCGGAGATTAGCCAGAACAAACAGACAGACAAAAATTTTAACAATTGTGTTTTTTTTATAAGTACCGATCTAATTTAATATGCATCTAGTAAAAAGCTGTTATTTTGTATAACAAACAGACACTTCAATTTTATTTATCTGTATAGATTTATAGATTAACCAGGCGATAAACAGGCGGTAAATATTTTAAACACGCGGTTTAACAGGCGGTAAATATTATAAACCAAATAAATTACAGTATGTATGTTTGGGACATAAAAAGGTAAGTTTTCTCCAAATTTCGTGTAAAGAATATTTTTTTGTAAAATATAAAAATAAAAAACCAAAAACTTGGTTATTTGAATTTTCCACTTAAATTTTGAGGTTATGTGAAAAAAATGTTAATACAAAAGCTGTAGATCTTTTTATTACCTACAACTTTGCCATTAACTTTTTTCCATAGGACTTGTAGTTTTGCCGGAAATCGAGACAAACCGTTTTTTACCCTTAAAAACTCACCCCCTCCCACTTCCCGACCTCAGATCGCCCGTAAATCATTTTTCCTTTCATTTTTGTTATATTCTCTTCCTTTTCCAATGAGTTTCATCCTACTATTATTATTTTTTTGGTTTTTAAAAATTATGGACTCTGGTCTAATATAGAAAATGAATATAGTAAAAGTATATTACAACTATTTATTGAAAAAAGATATTATTTTAAATTTTGAATAAGTAACTTAAATGTTAATCAAAAAAATATATATATGTACTGTATATTAGATTTCAAATCGTGAAGATCCAGTGAGAATGTGATTATTAAAAATCGGTAGGTATAGAACCAATAACTTCCTAATTTTTCAAAATCATTGATTTTCATAGCATAAAGTTAAAAAATTTTTTCCTCACACTCCAAATTTTGCCGCCCCTAAAAATTTGCCGCCCTGGGCACTAGCCCCGAGTGCCCTTAGTGTAAATCCAGGGCTGGATGTAGAGCAACCAAATGTGTGGATTATAAGAGTTGCGATAGTAGAAGCATGCCAACGAGAAAGAACATTTTCCTCGTTGTAAATACAGTATACATACAGTTTCTGTTAAGAAATAAATTGGTTTCAAATTGTATGTGTATAGGATCGTCGATTATGCAAGTCTTTCAGCGTTGAATAGATTTAATTAGAATAAACAGATTTGCTTTTAATCTACCGGGATATATAATGCCTGTTATTTTATCGAAGCAATTTAATCCAGATATATTTAAAAAGAAATATTTAAAATATTGTCGTTGATATTTCGATAATCGATTTATATAGAAATATAGATAATCTATCTATATTTATTAGTTACATATTGAAATATGCTTAAAATAAGCTTTATAATAATTACTTATTAGTATTATTTCGAATACACTAGTAAAGTTTTATATGAATCCAACCTATCCTTTAGATAAAGGTCCATCGCTTCTAATAGGAACCATTCCCCATTTAATTTTTATGCTATTTTAACTTCTTTCGTCCTATATAAATGTCACGATCCCTTTACGATTGGTTGGCCCCCAATACAAGTATATGAGTTTTAATCCCGAAGGTGCTTTAAACAACCTTACTTTAGAATAACCTCTGTAATGAAGGTTTTATTAAAAAAAAAAACTTGATTAAAAAAATCGATTGAAAAATTAAAATAAAGAAAAAACGGTCTTGCTACGTGTAGGCATGCAGTATGTCTCCGACTGCATAATACCTACTATTTACCCGACTGTGCAATGTAAAGGAGGGTAATGTGTTTGATATGTGTGACTGCATATTAAGTCACATACATACATATGTACATCTCGCGGCAAGGGTGAAAGGTTTGTCTCCTACTGCATAATACTATATTCTATTGTGAACTTGTTTTCAAATTTTTAGTTAGCTTTTACGCAGTCGGTTTTTTTTAATTTTTATAATGAAATTTCTTATTTACAGTTTTTTAGTTTTGGCCATGACCTTTGGAGTTTTATTTCACAATTTGTTATCTTAAATTTTTATTAAATATACATAATTTTTATTACATATATAATTTTTATTACATATATTTTTGAAATCGATTCTTAAAAACTTTTATTTTGATGCTCCACTCTATAGGCTTGAAAGATTTTTTTTTCAAAACAAATTGGCGCCTGAAGTTCTTTATTTTGAATTTTAATAATATCCATAAAGATATAAAAATATCGACTGTTGCTTCTCAGTGCGTGTACGAAAATGTTATGTATGTTCCTAAAATATATACGAATTTCCCAAGAATTGTGACATGCATAACATTAATATTAGGAGCAAACACAAACTTGTAATGTCTGTGCCTTGTTTACACAGAGTCAGTAATTTTTTTTATGGACAATGCGCTTGTACAATAATAACCCAGAAAATATTCAAAAAGCTTCTGTCGCCAAATTCAAAAAAAAAGTAAAAGAACGTTTGTGTGCATAAGGCATACAATAAATGACTTTATAGAAGACTAACGACTCACCCTCGATTCGCTCGGATTCGTACCTAGCTTAATTCCCCACACAAACTTTCATCCTCATTTTCACCACCTTAAGGGATGATTTCCGGGATAAAAAGTATTTCATGTCCTCCCCAGGGTCTCAAACTATCTTCTTACCAAATTTCATCTAAATCGGTTCAGTAGATCTAGAGATTACCCCCCTACAACGTCACAAACTTGCAAACTTTACCTCTTTATAATATTACTATAGATGGCACGCCTTGGGAATGAAGTGATCGCCTCCATGATACTTTAACTTTTTATAGAAATATTGTAAATTATAATTTAACTTTATACATAAATTAAATTAAAAATTTAAAAAAACCCGTCATGTAATTCGCTAATTTGTGGTCGCGGTCATCTTGGATTTGAAGTTTATCATAGTGTATAGTATTCTACTAGTTAAGCCCTTTTCATTGATATGATTATCCCTCAATATTGAGGGAGTTGTAAAAAAATATGTAATCCGCCATTTTTTGGCGGCGGCCATCTTGGACCGATTTTTATCAAACATAGCTATGAACATTCCCGACTAATTCAACTTTGAAACAAAAAAAAAACAAAATCAAAATCAGTTCATCCGTTCGGGAGCTACGATGCAACACACAGACACGTCAAACTTATAACACCCTGTCGTTTTTGCGTCGAGGGTTAAAGAGAGGTAACTAAATAATATTAGTCTTGCTGAGTTTCTTTCGCCAGTTCTTCTCAGGTCTGAGGCTTCTTCTTTCCAAACTGGTAGTACACTCATGACGGTCAGTAAAAAATTGTAATTATTTAATGCTAAATAAAAATATTTTGAATTTGAAATTATAACATAACCACCTGTATAGTAGGTATATAAATGGTACGCATTTCCCAACATTAAAAAAGGTACATTTTAAACTGATTAAAATACTTATTGTGAGCGTACAGGAGGAAATGCTATCGCGAACTTTTCTGTAGGCATTTTTAAGGCCTTAAATATCTCTAAAGATTTATGTATCTATAAATATTTAGCCAGTGTTAGCCACGTATTCAAACGAAAATATATTTTTTTCACAAAACACCGCTATTTATTGTGATTCCATGTAGTAAAAGGTACGCTAGTTGTTGAAACGAGAAATAAGTTTTCACTACGCAAAACTTTTAGTTAAAATATGTCCAGTACATTTGGATGAAATGCAAACAATACAGACAAACAGACAAAAATTTCAACATTTATTTGACGTCTACATTCTATAGTAACAGACACAGTTTTTAAAAAATATTTTATGTACAGATTTCACTTTGTTACTATTTTATTGATATATAGATGATAAGTATGTACATAAAATTGTTTATGATTGATGGTGATTTTAGCGTATTTCCTAAGATTCCTCTTGATACCTTAGTTATTGAATGGACAAATGTTATAATAAGACATTTTGATTTGTTTCAATTTCAAATTACAGGTAGTTGAGATTTCATTATGGACTCATAGTCATTAAAATTTACTTCCAATCTGTATTTTACACAAATAATATTTGGCAACTACAGTAACAGCTACGGCTAGAGACGTTTCATATAAAATGCAAACGCAATACGCAATTCTGTGGCAGAGTACCTACGCTTAATATGGGTCAGGAGGCTCGCACATTGGGAGTATCGTTGGTAGAATCTACCAATTGTCAACAATCGATCAACTTTAAAAACCTATTGTGCAAATTTGAGCTTTTACTTCTTCATACTGAGTCGTTATTAGATTGCGTGCCAAGTGTACATAGCACACAGGCATCGCGCCGCTTGTGACGTCACGGCTGTGTCGCGCGCCCGCGGATTTTCGATCGATATTAGTATTTGAGTTCGAGTGATTCCGTGTAAAGTCGGAAGGGCCGAGTGACGCTTCCACCACGTGCGAATTACGTAACTAGGTTGGTAGGTTGGCTACAACAACTCATTGAGAAAGATTATTTTTGTACTTACTGGTGACGGGATTGCGTTTGAATTTTTTTGTTTTTATTTAAAAAAAAAACAGTGTAGGAGGTCGGCAACATCTGGTATAATGAAAGGATGTCTCAAGTAGCCGCAATTTTAATCAGGCTTACTAAGTTAGATACCTGATTATGCAGGAAAGTAGAAGGGTTACCCGAGTGTCCACGAAAAGAGCGTTTACAAGCAGCTAGTACTAGCGCCAGTTGTTTTAAAAGTAGACAAGTACTTTAGTATAACAAACAATAGTTACAATTACTACTCGTTTTATGAAATTCTCATGTATTGCCATCACAAAGTTTGCGTCGAGACGTTTCTAGTTAAAAGCACTCGTATAAATTGTAAGATAAACTCTTCCTGAATTTAAAGTAAAGAAGCACTGCAGAATAATGGCACATACTCGTAACATGAACTGCGAATATCTCACAGCCAGTAGTGCTGCAGGTGTTATATTAAGGTTGTGCCAAGAATTAGAAATACGATTTTATTTCTTCTATTGGAATTGTAGATAAGTATTTTTAAATATGTTTAGAAATAATGTAAAATATATTACTATATTTAACATAATTAAGTGCAATATATATAAATATAAAAGTAAATAAAGCTATATAAGATACTAACTTTTGCATTGTTTATGTCTACAGTCTAGACATGGCCCAAAATTTCAGTCCACGTGGATTACACAACACATGTTAGTATAAAATATATGAAGAAACACTATTAGTACATGATAGACGAGTTACTAGCTCATGATGATCGAACTTTAATGGAAAATTGCGAGTCGTAAGTCTACGTGCTAGGTGCTACGAAAAACGTGCGAGGAATTTTTCATTACAACTTGGTAATACTATTTTGTCGTTCTCATCAAAGTGCGGCTTTTACTATTTAAATCTAAATAAACAACTGTTCTACAAAGTGTTCCAAAAAAGACTGAAAATGCTTATTTATTATATGAAGTAATGAACGACAAAAATTAAATTTAACAAAGCAATCAAATATTATATTTAAATATAAATAATAAAATAGGAAAATTACTAATACATAATTCCAGTATTCAAATAAGTAATAACTAAATTATAACTCTACGTTTAATTTAAAGTATTCAAATAAACACTGAAAATTGTTTGGATTCTCTCTTATCTATATTTTTGTTCCAAACAAGTACCATTATAAGGTCACCAGGCAGTCAGAAATTAACCCAGTTACTAAATAAAAAAAAAAAAAAAAACTGGAAAATTACTTTGAAGTATAAAATAATAAGTTTATATTAATTAACGTAGAAATAGAGTGTTAGGTATATTTAACGCTCAAGTTTTTAATTTGAAATGTGAACTCGAGGTTGATAGTTAAAAGTTTATAATAACTGGCGCTTCGCATCGAACAAGGACTTCGATATACTAACACTAAACGATGTAGCTGTAAAAAGATTTGCTTAGTGGACCAATAAAATGCAACAGTGGCAGGACACAGGGAGTAGGGCAGTGCAATAAATGCATTCAGTTTAACCGGGTCCGATCGATGTGAGGGTATTTACCTCGCCGGGCGAAAATAATCCGGGTGCCGGTGATGTCAGAAGACGTCGCCACTGCGCGTGCGTACTGAACGTGAACGTAAAAATGTGTGGATGCGCTTTCAAAGCCTTATTACTCGAGCGGCGTTAACACGACGAGCTTTCGCATCGGGGACGGTACCAGTGGGCAACTAGTGAGCAGTGGATGTGCTTTGTGATGAGTGATCGTGCGGGCGGCGGTCGACGGAGGCATGTCCTGCGGCTTGTAGGTTGATGGCTCGGCGGCGAGGTGCCGGGCGTCAGTCGGTCGCCGGGCCGCGGACAGCCGGGCGCGCGTGTGAGATATGGCGCCCCGCGGCGGCCGGTGAGGCGCCGGCCCCGCCGACCGCCTCGGGTCGACGGGCCTGCCCGGTCATACGGACTCTCGTCCCACCATGTCCTTGCTCAGCGTCACAGGTTGGTTTTCGCGCCACTTTCATACTTACTTTTATCTAGAATTTATTTCATGTTGTTACGACACGTTGTATAGTGCGAAGCGTGAGAGCCGCTAGCTTTGTTTTATCTGGAAATTGTTAATAGTTATGAGCGTATATAACAAAGCATTATGGGACGTCGTGCGTCGATGTTATTTCGCAAAATGATTTTAATTTTAGTTGTTTGTTAGTGGTTCGGCATCAGTTTAAGCATTGTTTAGATTATTTTTAAGCGTTTGCTTAAAATTAAGTTGAAAGCTTCCAGTTACGGTGGCTTTTATTTGGTATAATCATAAAAATACATAGGTAGTAATAATAATTATTTTAAAATAATGCTGTCACAAAACAGTATTATATTTTAATGATCTTTTAAGATACTAGATAGATATACATATTTTTGTTTTGGTATCTCACCTTAGGTGTGTAATGATAGAGGTTCTCAGTAACGTCTATACGAATCGAGACTCCACTTAAACAAAGCTGTTATACTTTCATCCTAGGTCCTTTCATCTTTTCAGCGCAACACTTATATAAATAGCTTGCTCGAGGCCCGTATTCGCTTAATGGTTCTTCTATTTAGAACTGTTCAAAAGCGGGATCAGAGAGCCGATATCATTCCTTTGAGAAAGTTGCTTTATTTCACGAACGTATATAAAATGAATACAAAATTGGTTCAGTTACATAGTGGAAGTTAGTTTTTTAACTGTACAATTTCTTTGATAGAAAAGGATGTGAAAGTTAAAAATTGAAGTAATATTAATATTTAACACAATTTTTAACCAAATTAAATTTACGTACTTATATAAAAAAAATAAAGGCCTAAAAAAGGTGCTGAATATATATAAAAAATTATCTTACATTCTGTGGCAAATTTAATACTGCGAATGTTGAATTAAAAATGTTAGCAATGTATGAAATAGAATTCGCTTTGATGTAATAATACTTTTATGTACCAAAGTAGGTCGTATAATATTTCGGGTGGACTAGGGGCTTTCTAAATCCGGGAGCGCATTTATTCAACACTCTATCATGTATCCAATAACAAATGCATCGGAGTTGAACGACCGACACGAAAACGTATAATTCCTATTTATTCGTCTAACTTGTTAGACATTTGCCGAAAATCCGCAGTGTATCGGATTCATTGTAAAAGAAAGCTCAACACCTAGCCATTAGGTTCAATTTCTCGTGTACTTCTCTAAATTGTGGGCTGGAAAATTGCTACGTTATTCGGTGCATTTGCGAACAACGTCTGGCTTCCATTTCTGATTAATTGAAGCTTACATTGTAATTGGCGATTAAAATAAAATACTTTATTAATCAATGAACATAATTACGCTTATAATTTTACACGAATTAATTTAATCAGATTATTATATAACAATATTTTTATTTCAACATTTATTATTTCGATATGCCATGAGTTGTTTATTTTCTTTATAAATACCTACAAAGTCCATAGTTTTGGTAGTTTATTAAGATTTATTTCTCTCTTAAGGTGGCATAGTGTCAAATATATTTTTCAGGCGAGAAGTTAGAGTTCCCGCGTGAGAGGCTGCGTTACGAATTTTACTTTGATTTACATTTACTAGCGAATCACCCTCCTCCCTTCGCTTGGGTTCGTCCCTAGGTTGATTCCCCATACAAACTTTCATTCCCATTGTCACCGCGTTAAGGGATGATTTCCGGGATAAAAAGTATCCTAAGTCTTTCCCAGGGTCTCAAACTATCTTCTTACCGAATTTCATTTAAATCGGTTCAGTAGATCCAGAGATTATCCCCTACAACCTCATAAACTCACAAACTTTATTGTTTGCTATCTCTGTTTTCATACTATCTATGTACGGAAAGACATGATAATATTTCTTTTATATAACGCACAGTAGAGCATTTTTTTGTTTAAAAATTATTATTTTAAAAGTTTTTAAATTTTATTAATGAGTTGTCTACTTCAATTTAAAAGTCATATAAAGTGACTCACGTTATTAGAAAAAACTTAATTCTATAAAAAATACTTTAAAACTATGTTAAATAAAAAAAAAGGAAACTTGGCCTCTGTATTTTGAAATTATGTTTTTTTTATGCCCCTAATAATAAAGAACTTAAGATTAGCGTGTATTTCTTCTATTTAAAATGTATAATAATTCCTATTAATTTTTTTTAAAATATAGAACTCGAGAAGCCATTTTATGAAGTTATTATTTTTATTGATGACAATAATAAATCATATATTGTAGCAAAATCAAAAAGAAGTATTAGTTTGCAAAAACCATAAAAATATCAAAAAAATAGGTACATTTAAAGAAATTGCTATTGATGTTGATGAAAATTCGTTTTAGTATGCCTTATAACAGATGTTATTATTTTACAATCAAGAACCAGATCTTTTATAATGAATTTTAATGCGTAGGTACAATTGCGATATTTGAACTTGCAGGAAGTTATTATCGTTATCAGACATTACTAAGTATATGATTCTACCTTACATTACTTAATAATACAAACACTTACATGCGAGGAGAAAACGGTTGACATCCATACTAATATCATAAATGTGAAAGTGTTTGTTTGTTTCTTTGTTTGTTTCTCCTTCTTTCATATCGAAACGGAGTGACGGATTGGCGTGATTTTTTGTGTAGAGATAGTTGGAGGGCTTGAGAGTAACATAGGCTACTTTTTACCGCGGGAGATTATCTAATTCCCACAGGAAAACACGTTATACTACAATCCAAAAAAAATTATGATCAGAATTATTTGAAGCTTAATGTTCTTCAATAAAATTAAATAAATACGTGTTTCAGCGTTTTTCAAAATTCATCCTATAAGGGGGTAAAATAGGGGATGAAAGTTTGTATGAAACTACCTTTTTAGAGATTTTTTTGTAGTTATAGCGTGAGCGAAGCCGCGGGTTCTGCTAATTTTATATAAGTATAACATAAAAGCTGGTGTGTCACACACATGTGATAAGTTGTTACAGTTACCATGACTTCCAATAATGTTTGTTAGGAAAATGACTTTTGGGTCGGCCATGGCACATGGTACGGATATAGCGAAAATATTTCGTCAAGTTATATTGATTTGGGACGCGAGATGTAAAGCTATTTGGTTTTGATGTGTGTAGGTTCATTTTGTTATGTTGTATGTAGAAATTTAAAGTAATTAAAACATCGTGTACGTAGCATTTAGAAAATCAACAGTGCCAGACTTATGGCCCCAAGTCTCAAAGTGTGGATTTTCATATATTTTTGTAATAAATTTCAGAAAGTTATATCTTGGTTGATGAAATTAAAAAAATATGTTCGATAAGATTTTTCAATTTAGAAACTATAAATATTATTTCCATTCAATAAAATATAGTATTTTATTAAGAAATTTAATTAAAAATAAGTAAAGTGAGATTTTATTCTTTTTTTCCAGCTGTGCAGAAACAACTTTTTAATGGTTCTTATCGACAAAAAAATTCAAACTGCATTACCACCAATGAGATTTTTATATTTATACTTATAATTCAGGTCAAATGAAGATGACTCATTAATTGATAGTAAAATTTATAAAATATTTTATATTTATAATTATATATCCTAACTAGCATTGCCCGCGGCTCCGCCCGCGTTCAGATGACCAAAAACCAAATTCTCAGGTTTTACATATTAGTTTACTCTTACAATGCAGTTTTTGTAATTTTTCTCAGAAATGAGATATTTTCCCGCGGTAAAAAGTATCCTATATGTTGACCCGGATAACTAGCTATCACCATACCAAATTTCATCAAAATCTCTCCAGTGGTTTTTCTGTGATGCGGTAACAGACAGACAGACAAACAAAAATTCTAAAAACTATAGATTCGGCCTCTGTATCGATAATGATGTCTATTTCAATAAGATTTTCCAAAAAATATTTAATGTACAGATTCGGCTTAGTTACAATTTTATTATATGTATAGATTTATAATTATATATCCTATTGATTCATGGAGGAGGAACCTCCTTAACAACTGGAAAATTCTACGTCAATTTGCTTAACACAAGCAGAATACTAACAATGTTTGGCCCTTTGCCACGCTTGTGTGATAAATTATTCACTATTATCCCCCTTCGATGCCCCATGCCACCCGTGACATGACTTCAAACTTATCGGCTAATCTATACTCCAAATATGGCATAATATCTTTTTAATGGTGGAATTGAATAAAATTAGGTGAGATATCTAATAGGCAACGTTGCTATAATAATTGGTTTTATTTTTATAACTATGTACGAGTATATTATACAGTAGCATTGCCCGCGGCTCCGCCCGCGTTCAGATGACCAAAAACCAAATTCTTAGGTTTTACATATTAGTATACTCTTACATTGCAGTTTTTGTATTTTTTCTCAAAAATGAGATATTTTCCCGCGGTAAAAAGTGTCCTACATGTTGACCCGGATAACCAGATATCACCATACCAAATTTTATCAAAATCCCCACAGTGGTTTTTCTGTGATGCGGTAACAGACAGACAGATTGACCGACAGACAGACAAAAATTTTAAAAACTATAGATTCGGTCTCTGCATCGATAATAATTTTTATATCAATAAGATTTAAAAAAAAAATATCTAATGTACAGATTCGGCTTAGTTACAGTTTTATTATATGTATAGATATTTCTTTAAATGTTTGTAAAGTATATATAAAGTTACAACTACATAGTAACATACATATTTATTAAATCGTCTTGATCGATATCGATATTAGATAAGTGATGATACTATATTATGTATGTTTGCATCAAAATAATTTATTTCTATTGCTACAATCAATGAAGATATTACTTTTCTTTTTATGATTTCTCTTTGAAGTCAGAAGCGTTAGATTTCTCTGGGGATAGAATAGATATTCTTTCGTATTTACGAGTCGACGGCGAGTCAAAAATGCATGACGAAGTTTTTTTTTCAAATAATATGTATACTTATTTTCAAATATACATAAACATAAGCATGTGGCTTAATTAAAAATAATGGTTATGATGTACCGTAGATATTAACGTACTGTATACAAAAATATTATCGTTTATATAATATTTTTTAGGTCCCATTTCTCGATTTATTACAATTTTTACCCGACTGCAAAAAAGGGTTATGTTTTTCGCGCCTATCTTTGTCGATCGATCTTTGTATGTTTATTTGTAATATTCTTTATCCCCTTATATCTACAATTAATATCATTATAAAATATATCGTTAGATTCGTCTCATTAGTCCAAGTGTTCTTAGATAGGTGACATAAAAAATAAATAAATTTGGGGGCTGCTAGATTCTATAATGTGAAAAAAAATGAAAATCAACGATCTATGTCAGTGTGGTATCGTTGATTAGGTATTTAAAAATCATTTTGAGGTTTCTTTCATTATGCTTTATTTTAAATAACAGTTTAGGATATATAATGATTTAAAGTTGGTTAACAACCATTCTCGCTAATTTTCCTACTTAAAAATACTTAAAAAGCTGTAAATAAATATATATATTATAAAAATAAAAAAACCTGATTGCATAAAAGCTAACTAAAAAGATGAAAACAAGTTCACGAAGGAATGTAGTATTATGCAGTCAGAGACATATGTACATACAAACGAGTATGTACATCTTGCGATTTTATTTCTATAATATACATACATACATTCGAGCTACGAGTATTTACGGTAGTTTTGAAACTTACGGTACATATTATATGACTCGTATAATAAATAAAAATTTCTTTTCCAAATTAATTTCAACTAGAGTTTGGCGTTCGCAGATCGGCGGGCACTATATAAATCTATCATGCTTAAAAATACGGTCGAGTGAGATTCAGATGCACGTTGAGGTTCAAATTAAATATAATTTAACAAATTTTTTATATGTGCAAGTAATCTTTTTCTATGGCCTTATATGGAAGAGAGAGAGAGAGATGATGAAGATATCTAGATTTCTATTTGTAAAATCGATGTGGGTATGCATGTTGCCTGCGAACTTCAAAACGGCTGGAGCGATTTTGATGAAATTTTCAGGATTTCTCAGGTTAGTCTAGCGGGTGATTCTGTGAAGTTTGGTATCGATCGCAAGATTTAACGCGGGAGAAGCCGCAGGTACTGCTAGTTTCACAATAATCTGACTTAAAATTATTTATTCAGAGTTAACTCATCTGAAAATATTATTAATTTGGCGAATTACAAATTATTATTAGACAATCACGCTGCTATTGTGGGCTTAAGTTCATAATCTACAATACATTGCTTGGAAATTTAAATAAGGCATAGGAACGATATACCTGAACGTAAGCTCAGAATCAGAATATGAGATTTCCATATATTTTATTAACATGAGTCTAGGACTATTTTATTAAATCAATTTTGTTAAGGCGGCTGCCTCTCAAAATAATAGAAAATATAACCACTTAAATGAATCAACTGAACGCTCATTGTCGTTATTACAAATCATTATATATCGCACTAGTATTGCCCACGGCTCCGCCCTCGTTCAGATGACCGAAAACCAAATTCTTAGGTTTTACATATTAGTATACTCTTACATTACAGTTTTTGTATTTTTTCTCAGAAATGAGATATTTTTCCGCGGTAAAAAGTATCCTATATGTTGATACGGATAACCAGCTATCACCATACCAAATTTCATGAAAATCACTCCAGTGGTCTTTCCGTGATGCGGTAACAGACAGACAAACAAAAATTCTAAAAACTATAGATTCGGCCTCTGTATCAATAATAATGTCTATTTCAATAAGATTTTTCCAAAAAATATTTAATGTACAGATTCGGCTTAGTTAGAATTTTATTATATGTATAGATTACTGCAAATTCGAAAGTGAAAGTGTGTGTGTATATCTGCGTGGGTATGGTGTTACTTATTCACTGTTTGTAATATTATTACTATTACAAACGGCTGGATTTAAATGTATTTTAGTACACAAGTGGACTCTGACCTGGAGTAACACATGTCCTATTGTTGGACATCTAGTGATGTAGTTTTAACGCCTTTGAAAAATAAAAATTCCACCACAGCTAATATATTATATAGATAAATGTTATCTATTTTTTGAAACCATTTAAAATAATATTAAGTATAATGCATATTATAACTTTATACTAAACGCTCGTCTACTACTTTTTAAAGCGATGTCAAAAGTCAGGTATTCTTCAGGAAATGTGTCAAAATGGGACGTTTTGAAACTCGCCGCGACAACATCGTCACACTTGTCTGGTTTCCATTCCTTGTTAAATAACCTATCTACTGGCATAACCTTTATTCTACCCCTACGCATTTGGCTGACGAGCCCAAATACGTATTCTCCTTTAAAGAGTACACTTTCAATGATATCTTCATATTACTTGAAATTAGCTTAAACTATCTCTTACAAAAGCTTACTGTTTGAAAACGGCTTATATTAAAAGTATTTTTCTTTTTCATGAAAAAGGTTTTAATAATAAATCAACGCGTTCAGAAATATAAAGATTATTTATAGAATGTCATAATATGTAATAACATTACTTAAACATTAAGTCTACATTAGAAGTTTGTTCTTTTGTCGTTTTATGGGGGAAAGAAAATGGCAAATCTACGTTGTAATAAATCTAAGTTAGATTTAGTTCATGGTTATTGCTAATAATTATTTTCTACTAAAAATATTATTTATCAGTCATGTACAGAAAACATAGATATGGATAGAGTAGAATTTAGATGTAGGAGTACAGGCTTGATTTCGCTTTGTTTGCCATCGGCTTCGGTTGAGCAAATATCTGTGTCTAAAATACTAACATTCGTCTTGAGTGAAATCGAATCCGCACCTCTCATTACAACATATATAATATGTATATACATACCTAAAGTATAGATTTTCATACTTATACTACGTATTTGCACTTGTTTAACTTGTTTGTTTTTTTTCCACTGACACATTTTTTACGAAATCCTTTAGCTACAAAATCAGGCTAACGGTTATTGCAAAAGCTTTGTTTTATTAAAAAAAAACTAGGATTCTTATTTTCCATGAAATGCAGAAACTAGGGCGGTTCGCTCGCTGTTATTCTTGACGATAGCATCTATTTTCGTGCCTTTAAATAATGATTGCTTTTATATAAAAAATTGGTAGAGAGGGAAGGTCATGAGAGCCCAGTAGCAGTGCGTGCTCGGTTGAAAATTCGAATAAAGTGGATTCAAATCACAAGACTCGCATCTTTGATATTCACATGTGCCAAGTATTTTCAACATGATTACTACTTACTAATACGGTAAGACGAGAAAGAGAACCTAGGACGTTTTCGAAAATTATTTGAAGTCCATCATCCCGCACTTGGCCAGTGAGGTGGACTACAGCCTGATCCCCATCGCATAGAAGGGAAGCGTACCCAGCAGATAGAATACGAACATTTTTTTAAAAAGCTTTATAAACTATTAATATCAGAGCTAAACTTAAGACTTATTTTCTGACTTTCCAAGCACACACGTGCAAAGAAATCTGACGGAAACATTCTAAAGCTCAAAGCAACTCGCAAAACCATTTTAATAGTGAATTCTAGCATTTACAAAATAGAAATGCAAAAGGTTCTTTTTCATGGTTTTTATGTCCTACTACATTTTATGATGTTTACTCCATTAACTTTTATGCTTGATTTATCTAGTCCTTTCTGAAAAAAGATGCTCCTAGTAGAACTTTCAATATAAATTTTTCATTGTATATCCTTACATGTACCAATATTCATTTTGTGCGCATTTGCACTACGTTTATCCAGTTGAGTTGAAACCTTAAATAATAACTAGCATTGCCCGCGGCTCCGCCCGCGTTCAGATGACCAAAAACGAAATTCTTAGGTTTTACATATTAGTATACTCTTAAATTGCAGTTTTTGTATATTTTCTCAGAAATAAGACATTTTCCCGCGGTAATAAGTATCCTATATGTTGACCCAGATAACCAGCTATCACCATGCCAAATTTCATCAAAATCTCTCCAGCGGTTTTTCTGTGATGCGGTAACAGACAGACAGACAGACAAAAATTCTAAAAATTATAGATTCGGCTTCTGTATCGATAATAATGACTATTTCAATAAGATTTTCCAAAAAATATTTAATGTGCAGATTCGGCTTAGTTAAAATTTTATTATATGTATAGATAATTATTGCTACTTGCACGAAAGTTGACATATCGTGTTAAATTATTAGAAATTTATTGATCTGAATACACTTCAACAAATCTGGGTAAGAGAATTATAATAAATACTCAATTTAAAAGTATATACATACATACGTACAAATAAAAATGAAATGTGCACTTTTGTTTTGTGTAACTCATAAGAGGTTATGTTTGTAATTTGTATTTTTTCAGTTTAAAAGCTAAAAACCCGTGTTTAAATAAGAATGAAATGTAATAAAAAAAAATTAAATAAATATACCCAATTTTAATGAAAACATATATAATAAAAGCTCTTATATCATATTAAAATTTTACTTAAGTAATATAATTTAAGCAAAACTTGTAACTTTAAGCAACTCATGTAAGAGATAAGTACATATGTTGTAAGACTAAGAATCACGCATATCTGAGTGATGCGTGTTTAAATACTGGCTGGAATCTGATCTCCGACAAAATGCTTAGCACACGCAAGCACGCTTAATATTGATAGCCCGTCATATCTCGCCACTTACACTTAATAGAGGGACGTGACTCCGGTCTTAGAACAGTTCGTCTTGTATTATACTCACAGATATTATGTGCTGAGATAGCTATATGGTTTTTCAGATTTAATATGAAATAAGCTAAAAAGTGTTTAAATTATTTTAATTTTAATTTTCTTCTACAGTAATATCAATGCTAAAGCGATCTTACTTTGCTCTTTTTACACGTTATTTTTTTTCTTAGGAATACTTTATGGACTGGTGATTGCTTTAGAGTATTTTTATTGAATTCACTTGTAATTATGTCATTAAATTATTAAAGCATTTAATTTCATTTTTCATTTTAACTTTTGGCGAACGTCTTATTGTCGTGTAAGTTTAAAATTTTATGAATTTATGAAATTTTAATGACGATATATTAACATGAACAAGTTGTGGTTAATTCGTTCATGTATATTAATATTAATCCCTCTACGACCGCGGACACGCCGGCGTGTCAGTTAACAATAGATTTATAAGAATTTTAATTAATTTCTTAGAAATTTACCTGGAGTGTTAATTTAATTCCATCGAGCTGATTTGACGATGTAACTAAGAGTCACAATGATTAATAGTAAAATATTTAGCTCATTTAATTTTTTACTAGATTTTTACCTACTGTATTGTATGAGATTAAATAGTACGTAAAAAGTTAGTATATCTCGTTTTTATGAGGTTGAGCGTTTATATGTATATTGTATAATATTGTTTCGTAATTCTTAATTGTACTTATGCCAAAAATCGTGGAAATATATTTTAAATCTAAACCTTTATAAAACTTAATGAATCGACCAAAGGTCAAGTACGTTTTCCGATTTCGGTAAATAGCGAACCTCTAAGTGGTGGGTGTAGACTAACTTTGAATAAATTTACTTCTAATTTGTTTTACAGTCCCAGAAACATTTGCTAAAGGGTCTTTAAATTTATATTAAAGAAATATCATCAAATATCATAATTATATACATACATATGTACTATGTAGGTAGTTTGTTTGTTGTTGAGTTAAAGGATTTATTTTAAATATCTGTACTTTCTATGGGCTTAAAAGAAATGCAGCACTAAATATTCATTCCTTTAAAGTGCATAACTTTCAAAGTTGATGAATAGAAAATAGGAACTCTAAAATCGTAGAAGCAAAGACTTTTCATTGTGTGTTTCCCGTTGTGGCACTCAAATATATATGTATTTGTTATCTATAGCTTATATATTAAAACCAAACTATAAAGCTAAAGCACATATTAAAATTAATATATCAAAAGTTCAAATATAACCCTGTCTGATCTGCCCAGAATACGTTTAAAATATAACCTACTTATAATGACGTATTTTTAAATTTGAAAGTAATATTTAATAAATATAATAATATTTAAATTCATTATAATTATAATATTTAATAATATTAAAAGATATCATAATATTTAAAAAAAGAATAATATAGCGTTATTTCTTATGATTTTTGATTCTAAATGCAGAAAATATTATCTGACAGAGTGCAATTGGGTTATATATATATATATATATATATATATATATATATATATATATATATATATATATATATATATTCTATAGTATATGAGTAATCTGACAGAAAGGGACTGACAATCGCCATTCCACTATCTACGCTAATCTAATTCTTATTGAAGTTGAATTCAAACATAGAAATAGGTAATTGTTCTTTCACAGAATCAAAATGCATTAGTGGTGACAGTTCAAATTGCTGTTATGTAAATACCTTATTAAATGTCACCATTGTTCGTGATATTTACATAATTTAATATAGACATTTGTGTGTATACATTAAAAGAGAAATTAAATGGGGAAAATAATATAATTATTAATAAAAAACTAAATCCCTTTTACGAAAACTCTCAATTTTAGGTTTATATCATTTTAAAAAAACAATACAAAATTGAATTAGTTAAAGAAAATGAATAAAACCCAGTTAAAAATTTATTCGTTTTCTATGAGCAATCAAAACATATCGTTTTTTTATGCTACATATAGCAATCTAGCGGAAGTAAGTAAGCGCGTCCACTGACCCATTTGGCATTCAAATGAAACGTACGGAACACAAAGAATGGAAAAGCAGGGCCCTGAATACGAAATGCTGAGTCAACGCCTCTCCTATTATGCGGGCGGAGTAGCGGAGCGCCATGTGTATTCTTTTATTTTTGGTATATTTTATATTTAAAAGAGTAAATTTTATAAATATGTAGAGGTTTTCCGATTGTAGAATGTTTCTGTCAGCTTCAAAATGTCAAGAATAAAGAATTGTGTTAAAGGTATTTTTTAACATACTAGTTAATGCTTTCCAGAATAAAATATCTTGACATTTAAACGATGTCATAATTTTAAAATAGAATATACTAACAGAATCCGCCGCGGCTTCGCTTGCGCTAAAACTACAAAAAATCTCTAATAAAACCTTTTTAACAAAAAAATAAAAACCGACTTCAAACAAAAGCACTAAAAAGTAAAAAATAACTGATTGGTAATTTTCATTTACTATACATACCTAATCAAATATTTTCGAAGTCGGTGTGCTTTGCTTTGTATGGGCTGGCACCGATTTCGAAAATATTTGATTAGGTATGTATTTAATAGGTAGGCTTTAATTACTTAGCCAAAGCACACTGACTTCGAAAATATTTGATTAGGTATGTATAGTAAATGAAAACTACCAATCAGTTATTTTTTACTTTTTAGTGCTTTTGTTTGAAGTCCGTTTTTGTTTTTTTGTTAAAAAGTTTTTATTTTTCCTTTTTTAGTGTCGACAGTAGTAGCAAAGTAAGAATTCTAACGTATTAGGCTTGTCAAATCAAACAAAACAAGTCCAAACTCAAAGTATCTACTATTAGCTGTTGAAGAGTTCCACCTTTCCACCTTCTGGCCTTACCATCAGATCATGTCAACAATACCGAACCACTGTGCTATCAACGGAAATAGAAACACTTTTAAAGTTTCAAGTCAATATGACAATTAGAAGTAGGTTAAATTCATAATTAGCTATTTTTCCACCCTTAGGGGTGGTATTTTTTTTTTAAATTTAAATGGGACCAATGTGGAAGTACACACTTTCAAAAAACACAAAAATTGTCCAAATCGGTTAATAAATGACGGAGTTCTGAGGTAACAAACATAAAAAAAAAACAAAAAAAAAATACAGTTGAATTGAGAACCTCCTCCTTTTTGAAGTTGGTTGAAAAGGTAGTTTCATACAAACAAACTTTCATCCCCATTTTATCCCCTTATAGGATGAAGTTCGAAAAATGCTAAAACACGTACCAAATACCATACCTATACCTAATACCAAGTTTCAAATAATTCTGATCATAAAGATTTTTTTGGATTGTATTATAACGTGTTATCCCGTGGTAATTAGATAATCGCGGTAAAAAGTAGCCTATGTCACTCTCCAGCCCTTCAACTATCTCCACACAAAAAATCACGCCAATCCGTCATTCCGTTTCGACGTGAAAGAAGGACAGGCAAACAAACAAACACACTTTTACATTTATAATATTAGTATGGATGTACTCACTAAGGCACGGGGATATAAAACTTACGTAATGATTTCCTACTAAAATGTCTTGACAAAAACCCGTGACAAGATCCTGAGGCACGGCAGATACAAGACTAACAAGGTAGTAAATATATCTAATTACTATATTAATAATGTGCTTTTGTGTACAGGAGTAGTAGCTAGCATGTACAGCTGCTAACCATAGCGTCTTAGGTTCGAGCCCTGGGTCCGGATAGGTTTAGTTATTGAGTCTTGTTGTTAAAAAATCCCCACTAATAGTCCGGAGTTGGAAGTTGGTCTTGTTTCACTCCCGTGCCTCGGAGAGCACGTAAAGACGACCGATTTGATCTCTCACCGGTCGTGTCAAATTATCGTCCCATCGGAAGTGGAGAGTGAAAGTAATAGATAGTGCCCTTTTGCTTGCGCGTACACTTGTGCACTATAATACCTTCTGCGCAGTTGGCTAGTCTCAGTGAGATTGGCCGCCGTAGCCGAAACCGGTCGGGAGGACATCATCAAAGTTCTATGTTTGCTGTCTATAACAGGAGCCCGCATTACGTTTATTATTCTCGTGTTTTCATTGAGTCTACACTAATGTTTATGCAAGGGAATATGCGCCGCGAAATATGCAAATTCATATGGAAATATATGTAGAATCCTTCGTGTACTTATCGGGAAACCTTTAGTTATACGTACAATTTAGGTATGTTGAAGAACAAACAATTTCTAGTAACATATTTTTACTTTTTCTTTGGTTCGTCTTTCTTTTGCGTATGAGGTGTAGTCACATCTGGTGTCACCGATTATTATCGGAAGTTACTACGGAATCTTTAGTTTAATAGGAAACGTTCAAATATGCTGTTATTATTGGCCAACAATCCAAATAGTACCTGCTTAAATTTGGGAATATAAAATGCTTCGATGTTATTTTGCTTTTAATCATGATCTATACTAATATTATAAAGAGGTAAAGTTTGTGAGCTTGTGAATTTGTGGATTTGTGAGTTTGTGACGTTGTAGGGGGTAATTTCTGGATCTATTGAACCGATTTAGATGAAACGTGAGAAGATAGTTTGAGACCCTGGGAAGGACATAGGATACTTGTTATCATCATAAGTAATCCCTTAAGGAAACACTACTGCTACAAATCTTTACATATAATAAAACTGTAACTAAGCCAAATCTGTACATTAAATTTTTGGAAAATTTTATTGAAATAGACTTCATTATCGATACAGAGGCCGAATCTATAGTTTTTAGAATTTTTGTCTGTCTGTCTGTTACCGCATCATAGGAAAACCACTGGATAGATTTTGATGAAATTTGGTATGATGATAGCTGGTTATCCGGGTCAACATATAGGATACATTTTACTGCGGTAAAGTATCTCATTTCGGAAATATTTGTACCTACTAAACGTTAAAACGTCCCTAGTATAAAATATAATTAATAAAAAAGGCCTCTAGAGGTGCCCCTGAGCGAAGCAAGGTTAGTAAATAATAAATTGATTGTACGTAACTAAAAATATCTGGATAACTTTATTAATATGAAATTTTCTAATTAGATGATTAGTTATACTTAGGTGAATAATTTGCAGAATTACTGTATATTTAGAGTCATAAAAATATAATATCAAAAAGGTAGTTCCGAAATGTACAGTATTATCATTTAGTTTCCTAATTAAAAGTTATGGAAACTAATCAATTATTACACGAATGTTATTATTATAATTTATAATTAGTATAAAGTCATTTGTCATATCAGCTGTCACTTATTATTATTTATCCTTATTTTTAACCGACTTCCAAAAATGAGGAGGTTCTCAATTCGTCGGAATCTTTTTTTTTATATATATGTTCACCAATTACTCGAAGACGCATGAACTGATTTTTTTCTTTTGTTTTAAAAGTTATACTTCCCAGGTTGTGCCATATAAATTTTATCGAAATCGGTCGAGCGGTTTTTTGAAAAATCAACAATAAAGTATTTTTTTTAATAAATTGTTTAATCGAGTATGTTATTAAAAACGTTCGTTCTTCTTACAAATTACGTGTTTATTACGTCTACACTAAATATGGACAAATAAAAGCTTAAAAAAATTAAATAAAAACCGACTTCCACGCACTAAAATTAAAAAATAACTAAACGGGAGTTTTCATTTATAATAGTCGGTGCCAGCCGACAATATTTTAAGATATGAATATCTAATAGATAAATATGTATTTTACGTATCGAAATATATTAGATTTGCTTTGCATCGGCTGGCACCGACTTCGAAAATATCTGATTAGGTATCTATTCTAAATGAAAACCTCCGTTTAGTTATTTTTTACATTTTAGTGCTTGGAAGTTGGTTTTTATATATATTTTTTTTAGTTTTTAGCATGCTTATTAGGCAAGCATGAATAAGCTTACTTAATCGTTCTACGATGGTTGTGTGCTGGCTATTGCATCGTATAAGGTCTTGAAACTTAGACAAGATATTATTATCTTACAATTGTTGAAGATTACTAATCTAAAAAAATATGCAAGTATAATGATTAAATTTGTCATTTGAATACATTTTAGAAACTTCTATTTTCTAACGATTGTAGAAAGACATAATATTGTCCTAAGTTCCCTAGAAGATAGAAATTAAAATCAGACGGTCACGCATACTGGCATGCTAACAAGGAATTCCATACATGTATTGGAATCAATATTCCGCTATTCCTTATAGACATTTGCCTCTCACAGGAATTGAACCCGTTACCTTGAAATAAGGGATGTGCCACACTGTACATATTGTATCCAATATATTCACTTACTGTACCGTTTTGCTTTCTTTACATAGTATAATACGTCTTTTTTGTTGGTTTGACCTCCTTTTGTGAAATAAGGTAGCAATGGATCGTTATAATTTGTTGCATTGTTTTCTATATTTTTTGGGTCGGTTAACTTTTCTAATAAATCAAAAAGCTTATAAATCTAAACCAAAACAGATAGCATCTGTGTATAAGTATACTTATGTATATTACACAAGATTTCTATAAATGTTGAGATGGGTTTATTTCAGTTATACTTGTAATTGGGACTTTTTTGTTTCAATTTAGGGCCTCCTTTGGGGATAGTAATTAAAACAATCAGCAATTGTTGTGTCGATGGTCCTGTGATCAAGGAAAAAATCTAACATGGTAGAATCTTTTTGGGAGAATAGAAATGATATGAAAAAAGTTAAAATAATTTAGCAAGCATTTGAATAAAGAGTTCGTAGTATAATATTTAGGCACAGTGCAATTTAAAATGTTTTGGGGAAGTCAATATTATTCGGGAAAGGGTTTTGGTATTTTAATAGCAAAAAATATAATAAATATTATAAGAAATTCTTATTATTCAGATAAATTCGTCTTGTAGGTCCGTTGATAGCTCGTAACTAGGTTAGCTCTTTAACTTTTAAGTTATCTTTGCCTTTTCTAAAGTACGTAACTATTAAAGTCTATTCAATTTATTTAAAAAAAAAACATATGAGAAATAAGTAGATCCACAATATCAGTAATAGTAAACGACACCCTTACAAGTTTTTAATACGTAAGGAAATAATAAAAAATTTATTATATTTTTTTTTCAATAAAAGAAAATAAGTATATAAAGCATTATTATCTTCTACTGCCCACGTACATCGGAACTACCAACATAGATGCCAGATCGCCTCTTGACATTTAGGGACAGTTTAAAGAAAGGTTAAAGTGCTCTAACATTTACAACAATGGAGCGTATTTAATATCTCGATCTGAAACACGTGTTGTAGATGTTATTTTATTTTTAATTTTGGTAGTAAAGGCATTTCTAAATAGGAAAATACTTGGTCTCAATTAACATAATCACAGATTTAATGCATTTTTCAATTATGTTTTTAAACTTACAACGAAATAATGATGCCGTTATTACAGTTTTGTTTATTCATCTGTCGGTTTGTCACAAATCGATTAAACGGAAAAAGTTGGTTCATAATATATAAGGTTAGGTCATATAATGACGTAAGTAAGCATTCGGCGTAAATAACAATTCGCACAATTTCTAATTATTGTCAAATGCGCATTTAAACATGTTAATAATAATAAAAATTAACGTTTGTTCTTAGTCATTGTATTATCTAAACTGTCTTTTATCTTAGCTTCTTGTCGAGAGTATTAAATAATCCAAGTGATGCAATGTTAGAGGTAAATGTGTTCAACAATTTACTGGAAAACATACTTTATTGCTGAGAGTACAAATTTTACTCTTAAATGAAGTTTTCGTGCAGTCCGTTGCAGTAAATCCCGTTTATAGCCTTGCTTACTAGGGTTTATTTGTGCACATCGCTCTCCCTTGTACGAATTGTTAAATTGTTTTTTCTTGAGTTTTTGAGTAGCCTATGATATGTGTACAGAAATTTCTTTATGTCAAACAAAAAAATATCTTTTTAAAAATGTCAATTTTTTAATTTCATTTTCTTAAGAAAATCTGTTAATTTAAATTTAACACAGTGTTATTTTTTGTTTCGCTACTTTGCTTTTTTATAAGATGCTCCTATATAAATGTTACTATGTAGCGTACAAACAGAATAATTTAATATATTTAAATTTCTGTCACTTCATAAATCTTATAATATGCAAATGGTTCTAGGCGCGTACTCTGCAGAACTGCGTAGTAGACTTACTTGAGCTTAGGCCTTAAACGTATGCTTTATGGCTGCATGTATATAATTGTACTGTGCAGTATATTAAATATACAATATAAATGTACGGACAGTAGAATATTGTCATGTTATTAAGGCACTAAAATATTAAAAGTAACAAGATTTCCTTGATATTAAACCAACAATCACTTATTTCTAATTTTTGATATAATTATAAACATTATGGTTTTGCAAAATTGGTCAACAAATGTTACTGTATTTGTTTTTTTTTTAGATTTTTTTTAGATTTTTTTTTTGTATAAGATAGTGCTCACTTATTCTAAGTGCTCACTATTATAAGTCATACATTCTACCTAACTCTATATACTATACTAATATATATGTATATTCTAGTGACTCCATCACTGTCTGACTTTACGAAACAGATTAATATTGCACTAGAATCATATACCACTCCGTCCTATAAACTCTTTATCAAAAAAAAAACTTTTTAACAAAAAATAAAAACCGACTTCAAACAAAAGCACTAAAAAGTTTAAATAACTGATTGGTAGTTTTCATTTACTATACATACCTAATCAAATATTTTCGAAGTCGGTGTGCTTTGCTTTGTATGGGCTGGCACCGATTTCGAAAATATTTGTTTAGGTATGTATTTAATAGGTAGGCTTTAATTACTTAGCCAAAGCACACCGACTTCGAAAATATTTGATTAGGTATGTATAGTAAATGAAAACTACCAATCAGTTATTTTAAACTTTTTAGTGCTTTTGTTTGAAGTCGGTTTTTATTTTTTGTTAAAAAGTTTTTATTTTTCCTTTTTTAGTGTAGACAGTAGTAGCAAAGTAAGAATTCCAACGTGTTAGGCTTGTCAAATCAAACAAAATAAGCCCAAACTCAAAGTATCTACTTAGCCGTTGAAGAGTTCCACCTATCCACCTTCTGGCCTTACCATCAGATCAGGTCAACAATACCGAACCACTGTACTATCAACGGAAATAAAAACACTTGCAAATTTAAAGTTAATATGACAATTAGAAGTAGGTTAAATTCATCATTAGCTATTTTTCCACCCTTAGGGGTGGTGTTTTTTTTTGAAATTTAAATGGGACCAATCTGGAAGTATACCCTTTCAAACAACACAAAATTTGTCCAAATCGGTTAATAAATGACGGAGTTCTGAGGTAACAAACATAAAAAAAAAAAAAAACATACAGTCGAATTGAGAACCTCCTCCTTTTTGAAGTCGGTTGAAAATATATATCACTAAAAATCAATAAACTTATCTAGACATAAATAACAAAGAACAAATACTGTAAGTATTAATAAAAAGTAAATTTTCAAGAGAAGTTTGAAACTTAGCACTACGTTGTGTATGAGATTTTGAATCGTTACTAACGCAAACTTTATATCAACGAGGGTGCCCTGAGATATTAACGTGAAAGCCGAGTTTATTATGTATTATTAAAATATTAGAGCCATTATTGGAAAAGTTTCTATTAAGCTTACTTTACCATATCATATTCAGTTGAAAATGTAATTCTAGTAAGTCTTTATATATAGTAAAAAACTTATAGATATATCTATTGAATATACTTTGTTTGTGTTGTATTGAGCATTTTTAAATTGTTTGGAATACAGTAGAAGTTAAATTAAGTATTTATTTATTTGTTAATTATAATTAATATATAAAAAAATAATTAAGTAATGTTAAAAAAAATTCGTCTAATTTAAAGTAACTGTTTTATTTTTTTATTGATAACACTAAATGTCGTCAAAAGCTACGAAAGGAAAAAGAATTAGTTAACACACAGACGAGAAAAAGGTTCTGAACTACTATTTTGACTTGGCCTATTTAAATATAAATTACTAGCGTATTCCTGCGGCTCCGCCCGCATAGTACATTAATCACCAACATATCATATACTAAAACCTTCGAAACACGCTGCATCTTATGGTATGAGTATTATTCCGATCAATTCAGTAGTTATCGCAGTATAACCGAACAAAAAAATCGGCTCTCCATTAGTATCGATATGTAAAGCCTTAAACTAAACAAAAATATGCAAATACAGTGTCAATGGGTCCAGTATTAAAAATAAGTATGACATTACATCAAAAATAACACTTTAAATCTTATTTAAATACTAAGTAACAACTGTAAATTAAGAAAACAGCAGCTCTTAAAGGATTGGTCTCTTAAGGTAAACGAGGGTTTGAAACAATAATAGCCATGACTTGTTTAAATTTATTTAAATTTATATTTTACTGCTACAGTATGCAAATGAGCAAGTAAAGTGTACTTGGAAACTGCATCCTAAGAGCAGTACTAACCTGGCTTCAATTACGTGTAATTTACGTATATTTTCAGTAAAACTATTTTAAACTTAATACCTATTACATAAATGGTCGTGTGAATTTCTTAATGTTTTTAAAATTAAAGCGGAGTAGAACTTAAAGTAGAGCACTTTTTTATATACTAATAAAAATAAATAATAATAATAAATAATAATAATTATAAAAATAAATAGATTACTTCATGATAACGGTATGATAAAATAAAATAATAAAATATGTATATGTATATGTCCTCACTAGCTTATTATGTTGGTAGCATTTGAACGTGGTCTGTTAAAATGAATTGTTTTTTTTTCTAGTAGCACACACCAACTAGACGCTTAGAGGGTCTCCATTGTTGTATAATTGTATTGTATGATGTAAAATATGCTGTAAAAATGCGAATGGAAGACAAGTGTAAGTAAAGTATACTAGAAAGCGCGGTTACCTCCACTTGCACTCTCTTACAGACTCGAAAAACTTTTGTTTTTCGTCGCTTTACAAGCCTACATGGTTGCGTTCAAGAGTTTTCTTGTGAAATGTAAATAATTACGTTGTGAAATATGAGAAACTTATCAATATCTTAAAATGAGACAAAAATCTATTGCTTATTCTTTTACACTATTCACACTCTTCCTTAAAAAGCTAAAGCTTTTTGCTTTGAACTTTACTTTTTCAATATTAAAACTAAGAAATAAATGATAGCTAAAAAAAAATTATGTTAAAATCAAAATTTAAACAAAAGGTAAAAATAAGACAAGTAAGTAGATAAGCACTAGAAAAATAGGGGACGCGAATGACAAAATTAAATATATAACATATATGTAATAATAATTTAAAATTACTTTAATTAAAATTATAATTAAAACAATTAATTAATTAATTATAAATATAAATAAATAATTAATTTAATTATAATTAAAATGACTAAAATCAATAGTCCATCAAATACTTAAATGTATCTTGATTTGCAAAATGTAAATACACAAGCTTTTGATTTTTAAAAGAGATAAGCTCAAGATTTTAAAAATTAAGGTGAACACTGATGATAAAGAAATTGTGAAAATAAAATGGCTAGATCGGGTAAAACCTATACCCACTAAAATTGCTAAACAATAGTACTATAATAGTACAATAATATTTTATTTAAGCTGTGAATTACAATTTGTGGTTCGTAATATACGTTAATTGTGTCGTTTCATTATAGGTTAGAGACGAAGCAAGTGTGTCAAATTCCAATTGTAACTATATGTTCTGAAAAATATTAAATAGTAAGTAGACTAAAGTATACTCTATATAGATAAGAAATTTTAGAACTATCTTTATACATACTTAAACTTAATAAGACCGCAACGTATTTTTTTTGTTTATTGGTCTACAAAACAAATGACAATCAAACACATGTATAAAATAACAATTGATTATAAAATTCATACACGGTATCTATTGCTTTAATACTTTCTTAGATTTACGCGAATATTTGATGTCTTAAAATAAAACTATCTTTTCGGATTTTTTCGCGAATTTATTTTGATTTTTGGTTCCCGACGTTTCGAATGCTTTACAGCAATCATGGTCACGGGAGAGACGGTATTGCTTTTTCAAGATGCAGACACAGAATGCATATATAATATTACAAAAGTTAATATACTTAATATTACAAAAACGAGATTCAACCTACGGTAACAATGAGGAACGAGATCTTACTGATCATAATTTAACTTTTATTTAACAGATATTACTTGAACTAACAATAACTAAAATAATATTAATTACTAACAACAATATTTTGATTAACAATAGAATTATACAAACGATACTCACTTTAAAATCTATATTAATTATTGAATTTAATATAATTATGAAGTAAAGTAGTACAAAAGCGCGATTTCTTAGAATACCATTAGCATTCGAGCTTTCTTCTCTAATGAGCCTATTAAATCAAACACTTTTAGTGAGCATTAGATACTAGGCAGGCAGTGCCTTTCTCTAACCAATTAGTCAGAGAAATAGTGGCTGTGTTTAAATTACTTAGGTGAGCTACTTTACTGTGTTAGTGGAGTAAATTGCTTATATTTAGTGTAAAACCGTATTCTTTTTCTTATTACGTACTTTTTATAAGTATTTTTCTTTGCGTTTCCCCCACTTCGATTTCACTTCCGGTCAATAATAAAAAACCGAATGTTTGGTTCCAGATCGATCAAAAATTTATAGAGTGATCACTTAAAATATTTATTCCATGTGGAAGTCGAACCTGCAATCCTTAACGTAGTAGGCAGTGCTATTCAAACGAACACAAACATTCAAAAATTCAAAATTCAAAATATTTTATTCAGCATTAATTTATTACAATTTTTTACTGAACGTCATGAGTCTACTACCAGTTCGGAAAGAAGAAGCCTCAGACCTGAGAAGAACTGGCGAAAGAAACTCAGCGGGACTAATATTATTTCATTATCTTTTCACATCACTATCTTATCACAGAACAAACACTCTTTCGTGTAAACATAAATACATGTTATAATCTGGACCATTATATCTTACATCATTTATTTCAAAAAATTCACTGAATTACATCCAATCAATTTTGTTTTTCATGTATTTTCACTTTGTCAGAGGCCATAGAGTGATTTTTCATTAAGCGTATTTTTGTTTTATAGATTTATACTATACAAACTATTCGATACTCCAGTTATAATTTCTCTTATTTTGTCAACAATTTATATTACTTACTAGCATTGCCCGCGGCTCCGCCCGCGTTCAGATGACCAACAACCAAATCCTTAGGTTTTACATATTAGCATACTCTTATATTGCAGTTTTTTGTATTTTTTCTCAGAAATGAGGCATTTTCCCGTGGTAAAAAGTATCTTGTATGTTGACCCGGATAACCAGCTATCACCATACCAAATTTCATCAAAATCCCTCCAGTGGTTTTTTTGTGATGCGGTAACAAACAGACAAACAGGCAGACAAAAATTCTAAAAACTATACATTCGGGCTCTGTATTGACAATAATGTTTATTTCAATAAGATTTTCCAAAAAATATTTAATGTACAGATTCGGCTTAGTTACAATTTTATTATATGTATAGATATATCTCAATTAATCTTTCCTTTCTCCGTTTCCGCTCATTGTTTTGAAATACTTCTTAGAAAAACCGGCAAATAATTTTTTCATATTTTTTTGAATATTTAACTGTTATTGATTAACACTGGGAAGTCAATCCACTATTTTTTATTCATAAGTAGATGCGAAATTGCCATCATGTGCGCGACTTAAAGAGTTACGTAATAAGTCATCATATTTCTATTTCCACATCATTCTCGGTCAGGGTCAACCTTTTCACGTGTTTTGCGAAACTTTCCTACTTTTCACTTTGAACTGCTGCCATCTGACCTAAACTGGAATGAGCGATTTGGTTCGTAGTACGCATTATCTTCAATAATGTTAGCAATGTCTTATATCAAATTAATAAATTATAATTCGATATAATTTAAAATAAATTTGATATTTCTTTAAAATTTCAAAAATGTTTATATTTTGAGCCATAAGTCAAATGTTATTAAAAATATTTCAAATATTCTTTTTCCTCGCGATTAATTCGACGTACAGTAAAAGTAAATGCTTTTTTAAATGATGTATTAATAGTTTCTTTAGACCCTAGGAAATTAAAAGCTACAATAAATTTATGTGTACTTAAAACATACAAACATAAATATTCGAGTATATCGCACTCATATACATATTAGGGTTGTAAACGTTGTGTTTAGCCCTTTTTACTACTGTAACTGCTGGGCATAGGCCTCCCTTAGCCTCACCGTAAGGAAATCATGTTGAAACGATTTACACATGAGAATATCACAGATACGGGACATGGGATTTGAACCCGCTTCACTTGGTTCCTCAAGTAAACACACTACCACTGGGCTAGCATTGTCGATTTAGTAAGCCTTAGTACATACACCATAAAACATGTCCAATAAATAACACTAATAAGAAAATCATACAATTAAAATTTAAATATTACCCAATTTTAGTGACACTTTTTTTAAATATTTTTTTATGGTTTTACTGTATTTTAATCTTTTTATTCTTTAATATCACGATATTGGGTTGCAGGAAGTTTTGTAATATTGGGCAAGTTAGGTAATGGCAGGCTGCCAACAATAGCGGGAACCCAACGGGCTGTACAAATTATGGTTCCATCGTCTACACGCCATATTATATAGTGTAGAAAACTCGCGTTACTGTTCACCGAATTTATATTTTTGCCATGAAGAATGAAGAGAAAGTTTAAAAGATGGTTACGCTCGAGACGAAGAGTTTCTCTTTACAAAATTTCGTAAGAGTTCAGAAGCTTCAAAGGTTAATTTATGTTAATAGCTTATTTGAAATTACAATTATATACTCTTAAATCTAATATGAGAAAAGATTGAACTCTCATTCTGAAAATTATGTTTTTTTATTAATATTATTATAATTTTAATAATTAACTATACAAGTTTAATAACTTACGTCTATACAAAATAATCAGAACACCATAAAATAAAAAGAAAGATTGTATGTGTGTGTATGTTTGTTACCTATTCACACTGAAACGTCTGGTTGGGTTTGGATAAATTTAGTACATAGATAGAGTATTGTTAACACATAGTCAAAACCAAAGATTACCTGTATTATATATATATATATATATATATATATATATATATATATATATATATATATATATATATATATATATATATATATATATATATATATATATATATTGCATTGCCCGCGGGTTCACCCGCGTTCAGATGACCAAAAACCAAATTCTTAGGTTTTACATATACTCTTACATTACAGTTTTTGTATTTTTTCTCAGAAATGAGATATTTTCCCGCGGTAAAAAGTATCCTATATGTGGACCCGGATAACCAGCTATCGCTATACCAAATTTCATCAAGATCCCTCCAGTAGTTTTTCTGTGATGCGGTAACAGACAGACAGACAGACACACAGACGGACAGACAAAAATTCTAAAAACATAGATTCGGCCTCTGTATCGATAAAAAAGACTATTTCAATAAGATTTTCCAAAAAATATTTAATGTACAGATTCGGCTTAGTTACAATTTTATTAATTATGTATACATCAATATACTAATATTATAAATGGATTTTTGTTACTCTTTCACGCCAGAACGGCTGAACGGATCTGGATGAAATTTGACACAGGTATAGATACTTTTTCCGAGGGATAGATTTGTCTTTGTTTTTCTAAGCGAGGGTGAGCCGCTACTTATAAGTATTTAAGGGACCTAAAATAACTAATAGTTTTATAAAACTATGACATAAAATAAAATCATCCTGTGGTTTCAATCGTGTAACACGATGAAAACACTATTGAAAGCATTAATAAAACCTCAGAACACATCTAATTAATGGCTAACTTAGTAAGATTCTGAAGTAGTCACGCAATTCAAATTCATTAGAATTCTTTGGGCACTCTTTCCACTTGAACTTCCTTGGAAAAAACTTTCACAGGTTATTCGAGATATTTCTTAGCCCCAACTCATCTTCACCTTACTAATTGCGGGGAAAAAAATCTCAAATTGGATTTCTATTATAAATGTGAAAGTTGTATGTGTATGTATGTTTGTTACTCCTTAATGCCGAAACTTCTGAACGGATTAGGTTAAAATTTTGTATACAAATGCATTATGTCCTGAGATAACGCATAGGTTACTGATAGGCTTCTAGGGACGTAACCGAGTGAAGCAAAGGTAAGTTGTTAGTCTATTAAATAAGCACAGTGTAATACATTAGCTAATTAACTAACTTTAGGCTTAAAAAGGACTTTGGTAGAGTGCTTAGATAATATAATTTCCTAGACAAGTCTATCACTAAGTTAATTATAACTTTTTAGTAGACTCCTTACTACATAATAATTCTAAAATCTATGTTAAAACCGTCGTCAACTGTTTAAGGAAAATCATTAAAATAATGATATGACACGTAAATATTAGCGGCCCTGAGTGCCTATAGATTTGTAGTATTATACTTATATAATTTCTTAAAAACCCACGGGAACACGCTATATTTTATATAACTTATAAAATATAACACGTTTCCCTATGGGAGTGATATATTTTCCCGAAAAATAGTAGATTGTACCACATCCCAATCCTCTATACACCTCCATACAAAAATCACATCAATGCGTCCTTCTAATTCGGCGTGTAAAAAAGACAAACAAATACATTTTCACATTATTAACATTGGTATGGACTCTACATGGAAAATTGAAAAGGCTTAAAACACGCAAATATGGCTGATATATCTTTGTTTACATTGCAAAGTACAAGTTACGAAATATCTGGCTTGGCATGACGCAAGACCTGTGTAACCTTCACTTTCCGAGGGAATTTCGACCTTAGCGCCAGTAAGCCCTTGCCCGACCCACGCCCTTCGTTATACCACTGACATCGATGCATGCATTGTTTTATGTTAAATAAACATTGTTAAATCATAATGGCGGGGTTTATATATTTTTTATGTATATATAAATGTTCAGTTTGAAAGATAAATTAAATGAATGAAAATGAAAATTGTGTATATATTCAATAAAAACAAAGTATCTCGTAAGGTGACAAGCTAGTTTGAAGAAAGATATAGATAGATGAAGAAAGAAAACGAACTTTTCAAATTGACTCTAACCCATATCCATTTGATACATTGCCATATTTAATATAAATTAAGCCAAAAAACTAATTAATTTATAAATATTATATTTTTTAAAGAATTAAATGTAAAGTTGTAACTAATATTTTAAGTTTCGTAATTAAAAATGCTTTAATTGTGAAAACATCATTACAAATTGGATTAAAATTTTGAAATCATAATTGAATTGAAAATATAGCTACGTTCGTAGGTTTCCGTAGCGCTACGGCGTAGCACATGTTAATTAGGAGCGTAATGGTTTCCTAAAGGTTTCAGATAGAACTTAACACGGAAACTTTGTGGTTTTACGATCAGTAGATATATTCAGATAATTGAAATTATAAGTGTTTAATCTAGTAACTTATCACTATCACTTATATATTATTTAAATATAATTTTTATATATTTAAATAATAAGTTAAGGTATATAATTATATAATCGTATCCCATATTATTTTCTCATTAAAAAGAAAGGTATTATATAAATAAAAGAAAGCACAAAATTTAAACTTTTACCATAAAGCAGTAACTATACCGTAAACCGTGTAGTATTTTTATGTTGGTCGACATAATAACAGTGAGAAATTATACAAAATGAAGAAAATCATATATCTCTAGCAACACAGTTTAACAAAACAGCGTGCCTCACAATGTAATAAATTACATTCAATAAATTAATAACGGTTACAATATATTAAACATAATTCTTTCGCTTTAAGTGTTAATATGAGGGTGAATGCTACCCGTTGTTTGATAATTTGGCATCATGAGGGACATGCGCTCCGAAGCATGCAACTTAAGATGTCTTTTAAGCATAAGGAAATACGGCCTTATTTATGTTTTAATATAAAACCCCATTTAAGGTTTTCGTGACTATTTCATTTGTTGCTTTAATTCACTCTGATATTGTGTATCAAATTAGTATATAGTATAATTTTAGAGAGTATTTGCATATGTAAATGTCTACCATGTGTTTGAAACAACTATTGTCCTTAAACTTCTTCGCAAGTTTAATGTAAACACTAGAATAAAACTGGAAGTTGATATTTGAATCTATAATTATATATTACATAAAATATATACAAGGCCGAACAAACGAATGGGACATGGAAGAAAAGTACCTTAAATAATGAAGATATCAAGTTTCATTTATTCAGTTCACTTTGAAAATAAAAGAATGTTTTCTTTGACTGAAAATCATCAATATTTAAGGCATTTTTCTTTCATGTCCCGTTTATTTATTCCACCATGTTTATGTATATACTTTTACAGACGTATATATAGTACACTAGCATTGCCCGCGGCTCCGCTCGCGTTCAGATGGCCAAAAACCAAATTCTTAGATTTTACATATTAGTATACTCTTACATTGCAGTTTTTGTATTTTTTCTCAAAAATGAGATATTTTACCGCGGTAAAAAGTATCCTATATGTTGACCCGGATAACCAGCTATCACCATACCTTTCATCAAAATCCCTCCAGTGGTTTTTCTGTGACGCGGTAACAGACAGACAGACAGACAGACAAAAATTCTAAAAACTATAGATTCGGCCTCTGTATCGATAATAATGTTTATTTCAATAAGATTTTCCAAAAAATATCTAATGTACAGATTCGGCATAGTTACAATTTTATTCTATGTACCTATAGATGATGTATTTATACTTCCTTATCCTATTTTGTAAGCTAAAGTAGTAGATCCCAACTATATATAAATAGTTTGATATAAAAAATCTTTATGTTACTTCTAAAATAATTGCGACGTAGTGTGTGGTTAATTGTCGCATAAGTGGAGATATATCTATGCAGATCGTTCTTTGTAAAGATATACAAAGTATGTAATAGACGACGCTTGTGCCTACGTAATCGTATGTACTGCTTGCTATGTCAAATTTTATAAGATTTATTTCTGTTCGGAATTAATATTTAAAATGGAATTATATATATTTAAAATAAATTAATAATTAAAAATAGTTGGTAAACACTAGTGAAGAGTGGAGAATGAAGTTGCATTTTTTTTCTATTCTATAAGGATATTTGTATACATTATTATATTAATATATTGTTTTATTTTATTATGCACTTTGGTGTAAAGGAAAACGTAAGTGTTTCAAATTTTCGAAAGACATGTGAAGTTCACCAACCCGCACTTGGCCAGCGTGGTGGACTATGACCTGACCCCCACTGCATTGAAGTGAAACCAGTGCCCAGCAGTGGGACATTAAAAATAAAACAGGGGCTGAATACTTTAGTACTAAACATAAAGGGTTAAAATTGCATGTTTAATTGTTTTATAATATATATTTTATTATGTGTATATTAATATTGAATAATAATTTCATTTTGGATATAATTGAAATCAAATTAATACTTTGTAATTTTTTGGATACTCGTACCTCTTTGAATATACGTAGAGTTATACGGTGCATTTTTAAATATTTTACAGAAAAAAAATATATAAAGAAGAGACATAGATAGAGGAGTTAATATATCCATACTATCGATACTAATATTATAAATGTGAAAGTGTGTTTATTCTTTTATTTATCTTTCCTTCACGTCGAAACGGAGTGACGGATTGGCATGATTTTTTGTGTGGTATAGATAGTTGGAGGGCTGGCGAGTGACATAGGCTACTTTTTACCACGGGAGATTATCTGATTCCCGTGGGAAAACACGTTATAATACAATCCAAAAAAATATTTATGATTAGAATTACTTGAAACCTGGTATTAACGCTTTTCAATAAAATTAAATAAATATATACGTGTTTTAGCACTTTTCGAAATTTATCTTATAAGGGGGTAAAATAGGGGCTGAAAGTTTCTATGAAACTACCATTTTAGAGATTTTTTGTAGTTTTAGAGCGAGCAAAGCCGCGGGTTCTGCTAGTATGTTCATAAATGATATTTAGACTTATTTTTAAGTGTTACATATGTTTTTATGACTTTTTTACTGTCAAAAATTTTAATTGCATAAATTTCACAAAACAAACTGTTACCTCCTGCAAAGTTGTAATACACGTGTAAACTTTGTATAAGTTGGATAGTTAGTACGTTAATGTTTAAGTGTAGGGTATATAATATGTGGCTCCCTAAATTATAATACACACTGTGTAGATAGTACAAGCAATATATAACTTATTTTATATTTTTAATTATAAGACTAATAGTTTAAAATTCTGCGATCTCAATACCTAGGTAAACTAAAATTTTAACGGTTACAGTCTAATAAACACCGAAAAATTAGTGCAATTAATACTTACCAAGTATTTAGGGTACATAAAAACCGTTCTCAATATCAAATGCAAACATTTGTTAATGGCAGGCTTTTTGTTTTTGCTTTCTGGTTTTTCTTGTAATTTTTTACACTAAAAGGGCTAAAAATATTGATTTAAAAATGTTGGTAGGTTAACTTTGTTATAGTATCGTGTTTAAATATAAAAAGTAATGTCAAATATCCTACAAGACACGACGTATAGTGAGTTAGGTATTATGATTGGAGTCTCTGAAATCTTACTCTGAGATAGTTATTTTATGAAACTAGTGTAAACATTCTCACATAAACTTTTGTGAGATAGTAAATCTTAATTATGTTTTTAATTAAATAAGTAAATAATTTAATATAATACTAAAAGTAAGTGCCTTGAAAAACCTTGTTTGTTTCCTTGAATTTTTATGAGTTTTAAAAATACGTCTTTATCATCGGTTGATAATAAGCTAGTAAGCAAAATGGTAAGATTTTTGAGGTCATTATTTTTTAAATATAATTGAAAAAAAAAATGCTTATTGTAACTTAATATATGCAAGCAATAATAATTGTATATAATAAACATGAGAAAATTAATATCTAATAAATATCTTAGGACATTAACACACGACCATCTAGTTCCATGGTAAGATAAGAGGCTTGTGTTATGGATACCAGATAGTTGATACAATACACATATATATCTTTAAATACATACATATTATAAATATAAACAGTAAACACCCATGACTAGAGTACAAACATTGGTGCTCATCACACAAATGAATGCCTCCAGGGACTCGAACCCGCGACCGCTGGCACAGCAAGTAAGGTCACTACAATCTGAGTCAAACGTGTCGTCAAACTAAAATAATACTTTTAGTCCAAGTATTTTTTGCCTTTCATTTGCATATTGTACTAGTTTAATTTGCACACCTCAACTTTGTTCTTTCATTTACAACGCTCTAGGAATTACAATTTGAATGTTAATATTTAGCATGATTATAATTTAGATATCAAAAAGATAAAAAATCACTTTAATCCACATAGTCGATTTTTAAATGTTTTGAAACAAAGTCTGCTACGGACTGTTCGGTGAGTCATGTTGTAATATTTGTCACTTTCCTCGGTCTCCTAGTTGTTTCTGTTAAGATTATACATTTTCTTATAATTTTGCTAATTGTTCCTTTTATAATGAATTTAATTATAAATTTGATAAAAATCTAAGCTCCTTCTTTAAAGTCGGTAACAATAACTTAAAGCCATAGTCACCTTTCACTGGAATATTAATGTTGCTAACTACATCATTGTTAGTGCTGAATAAGTTATTTTATTTATAATATTTTATGATCGATCACTTATTGCTTGAGTCTTTTCAAGAAGGAAAAAACAAAGGCTATTGTGAATTAATTTAGTTTAGTGCAATATAAATTTTAGTCTCAGTTTAGTTTTAGTATATTTTCTACTAACGACTAACCCTCATTTCGCTTCGAATTCTTCTTTAGACAAAAATAAATCTATCCCACGGGAACCGTATATTTTCCCATGATATATAGCTTAAAGTCTTCCTCAATAAACGGGATATCTAAAGTAAACAGAATTTTTAGACACAGAACAAACAACATACAAACAAACAAACTAGTACACAATTTTCTAGCACTTTACTCACTTCCAAAATTAGAATTTACAAATTTATTTATGCTAGATGTCGGTCTTTGAGTGACTTATTTATGTATCTTTATATATATATTTATGGATAGACAGACAGATTTTAGAGTGGTTTTATAACGGCTACGTTTTTTCCTTCTGAGATATGTGTACAACTAAAAATACAAAAAAAATCAATTAAATGAAAATTTAAAAAACCTTACCTGAAAATGCAAAAGAAAAATCCACTTACTGCACTGAGTCTAATTTTAACATTGTGAATAAATAATGCAGCCTGTGCGGCTTGCTGTGCTTTTTATACAGAATCAATATGCTTTTTGTTCGTTGTTATGCAAAGTGTAACTTACTAGTACATTTTCTTTTGTATTTTTATCAACAATTATAAGCATAAGAATAAGAAATACGTTAAAAATACTCGATTCAAGAAAGGTTTTGTTTATTATCTATACTTCTATACTAATATTATAAAGAGGTAAAGTTTGTGAGTTTGTGAGATTGTGAGTTTGTGACGTTGTAGGGGGTAATCTCTGGATTTACTGAACTGATTTAGATGAAATTTTGTAAGAAGATAGTTTGAGGCTCTGGGAAGGACATTGAATACTTTTTATTCCGGAAATAATCCCTTAAGGGGGTGAAAATGGCGATGAAAATTTGTATGGGGAATCAAGCAAGGGACGAACCCGAGCGAAACGAGGGTGAGTCGCTATATTATATAAAACTAGTGACTTACTCCGGCTTCGCTCGGTTCCTTTTAGCGACATCATCGATCATAAAAAAGTATTGAATTTTAATTACATATATAATATGTATAACGCACAATCAACTCTATTTTTTCGCAGATTTTATTACTAAAAGCTTAATCAAGGCCAAAGCATTTATCTGGCTGTTTGAGCGGGAGAAAGACACAAACATAAACTTCATACATTTAAACTTTCGTATTCATAATAATACGGTGATTTATATTTTAATAAAATAAAATATTTAAAAATCACAATGATAATTATTCATTTTGATGAAGGAAACAAAACAAGCTTTTGTTTCCATCGTTGAAATGTTCTTTTAATTGACTTTATGACGTTATAATTTGAACAGCACGAAAATATAAAATGACTTTTCCCTCTCAGATTTAATTATGATTTATTTATCATTTTACTTCTTGTTTTAATTGGAAAATGTAGCCGTTTCTTTTTAATTGTACTATCTGCATGTTCAAATATTCGAACATAAGCATGGACAAGTGTAGTAATTGTTTATCTGTCCGATGTAACTGGTGTGTTCATTATTTTAAAAACAAGTTTCTAATAAATGCACAATATATGAATTTTATGTATTTTTACACATTTTAGGATTTTATGTTAATGTTAGAATATAATTTCGTAGTTCGTGCACTTGTGGTATGAACTAGTTAATAAAACAATTGTCAACGGCATTGAAACAATGTGAATTAAAATTTTAGAAAAGTTGCGTAAAGGTAAATAGGAAAGTCACAGCAGACAGTCTTACGGAGACTAACTACAGGGCTACTAAGAAAAAAAAGAAGATATTTTTACATCTTTTACGATGACGATATAATTTGAAAATAAATTATAATAAATCTATGATAATGTTCTCCTGACCGATTCCGGCCACGGTGGCCAATTTCATTGAGACTAGCCAATTGCGCAGGAGATATTATAGTGCACCAGTGTACGCGCAGACACAACGTGCACTCTCTATTCCTGTTACTCGCATACTCTGGTGGGTCGACCACTCTATACAGAAAAACTCAATAACTAAACTTGGCCCGACCTGGGACTCGAACCCAGGACCTCCGGGTGTGCAGCCGTACATGCTAGCCACTACACCACCGAGGCAGTTAATTCTGATATTATAAAGAAATACATCTATACTAATATTATAAAAAAAAAGTAAGGTAAAGTTTGTGAGTTTGATGTAATTTGATAAGAAGATAGTTTGAGACCCTGGGAAGGACATAGGATACTTTTTATCCCGGAAATCATCCTTTAAGGGGGTGAAAATGGGGATGAAAGTTTGTATGGGTAATGAAGCTAGGGACGAACACGAGCAAAGCGAGGGCGAGTCGCTAGTCATAAAATATAATCAAGAAGCAAGGAAATATTGTTTTAAGATTTAAAACCTTATCGTGTATTTAGAATAACTAAAATAATAATAAACTTAAAAACAACTATGATGGTAAAATAGGTAAATAAAGGCCAGGTTTCATACTGTATAATGGCCCCTATTACATTTATAGCAATGTGTGAGCAAGGAAATTACGGAACCCCTATAACGAGGTTATTCGTTTATAAGCAAAGCTTTTTATACACCTTTTTAGTCGTTCCTCAAATAGGTGTGCATAAGTGAATTTATTCTTGTAACATTCTGTAATTTACAAAATAATCTACATATATGCATGAATATTAATTGAATAAACAAGTTTAAAGTAAACGTTACTAGATATTGTTTTGAAAATATGTATTAACTAGCATTGCTCGGGGCTCCGCCCGGATGACTAAAAACCAAATACTGAGGTTTTACATATCAGTATACTCTTACATTACAGTTTTTGTATTTTTTCTCAGAAATGAGATATTTTCCCGCGGTAAAAAGTATCCTATATGTGGACCCGGACAACCAACTATCACCATACCAAATTTCATCAAAATCCCTCCAGTGGTTTTTCTGTGATGCGGTAACAGACAGACAGACACAAAAATTCTAAAAACTATAGATTCGGCCTCTGTATCGATAATAATATCTATTTCAATAAGATTTTCCAAAAAATATTTATTGTACAGATTCGGTTTAGTTATAGTTTTATTATATGTATAGATGTTCATTCATCCTTCACATTGAAATAGCTGGGCGTATTTGAGACGACGACGACCTGGGAAAAAACATAAGGTACTGCTACTGACTTTAAGTCGTTAGTAGTAAATATGTGTTACATCTTAAATAAAAATGTTGTCTTTAAAATTATGACTTAATAACAACAGTTCTTAAGCTCAGCAAGTATCATAAATAAACTAAACCTGAAAGCCCGTTAAGTAATTCATAGACGTACACAGTGAAAAGAAAAAAATAGCTGAAAACTTAAAATTATAAGCATTTGAAACTTTAGGAAAAACATGAAAGATCATTGACCCAGTTCTTAGTAAATAGTTTGAATTACTAAATACAATCGCGTGTTATACTGCTATTAATATGAAATTGGCTTAATATAAAATTTACAGTTTTGTTCGAAAAATTCTTGTTCATAATAACCATGATTTTTGTATAATTTCATAATATTATATTGAGATGTTTATATTTATGACTTCGTTAGTTATAATTAAATATTATCTTCTGCAATGTTTTTTTTTATTTTTTTTTTAACTAAAACAAACATTTTTTTTTAACTTTTAATAAGATTTATGCAAAAATATTATTATTAGACGCAATATTTTGTACTGAAGAGAGAAGAGAAAAATAATAAAATAAATAAAAGGAAAAATATCTGTATCCAATTTAAAATTTAATTAAACATATATTAAAAGTATTAGTTTAGAAATAATTTAGAAAATATCAAGACGAGATCCTATCTCCATCTACCACAGCTCGTTTTCTTGAGCCCTGCAATTGACAAGCGGGACAAAAACTGTACGAGCCACTTTTAGAAATGGAAAATGAGAGGGTGATTTCTTTTTTATCAAGAAAATACTCAGAATAATGTGTTATTTGTAGTATATGTGGAAAATCATATAAGGGAATGTTTGGAACTTTTATTAAATGAATATTATAACAGTTTATTAGTAATATACAGTATTGATTATTATCGTTAAGCATCCTATTGTCATGTTTTAGTATAAGGAATATAAATTTATTATATTGTAATGCCAATGTTATTAAATAAATATAATAGAATACGCGTATATATATATATATATATATATATATATATATATATATATATATATATATATATATATATATATATATATATATATATATATTTGTCCTATGGATTTGGATATACAAACACACTTTTTCGCTTTGAGATATTTATAAGTAAGATTAATTGTAAGGAATTAAGATTTTTCCAATTATTTATTCGTTATCCAATTTCATATTTTTTATGTACTTATGTTATTTACTATTGCTACTAGTTATTATAGCGATTGTCGAAGGAAAACAGCTGTAGTGAGTGCATAAAATATTTTTATATCCGTATTATATTTTGACTTAATTGTGATTCACTAGAATTGCTATAAAGTTATTATTGTACGAGTATGTTACTAAATTAAATACTAAATATTTACACAAATATCTGTATGACAAAAATATTCGCCTGAAACGAGATAATAATTTAACAACATACGAGTATTGTATTTACGTAATTTGTGCGGACATCACAAAGGTTGAGAGATCAAGCCTGTCACGGCTAAACGTTATTCATTAGCCAAACTGCGGTACAGATAATATAGACACGAGATTTTACAGCTTATTTATTTTGAAAATAATTTCATAAATTGGAAATGATTGGCTAAACATAAAGCTTTATGTGAATGGATTTGTTAATTCTTGTTATTTACGTGCAATTTGCTATTGACGATATGCAATGGCTGGAAAGCCATTAGTGCGTTTTAGGGTTCGTTGGGTCTGGTCGGTACCTTCATAATAGTCCACGGTTATTTTATCTGCTTATATTTTTTTTTAGCCACTTATTTTTATTTTCTATTCGATCTATTGTAAAAACTGTGATGTGATTACTTGATTTATCTTAGTGATAATATAGCTGTATATTGAGTTATTACAGGACATATTATGTTGTAAAATAGTGGCTGAGAAAATTAAGTAACTGCACAAATGTTATTTTTATTGATCAAGAATCTTCTTCTTCTTCCTGCTCATTTCCCAATCAGTTGAGGTCGGCGCAGTACATCTTCTGTACTTCTGATAGGATTTGGCAAAAGTTTTACGACCGGCCGCCTGCCTGACGTCAACCCTCCTTGGGAATGCTATTGTCTCTCTTTGTCTGAATGGTGTCGCGGAAGTCTTTTTTTTTTTTATGGGACTAAGGGGGCAAACGGGCAGTAGGCTCACCTGATGGAAAGTGATCACCGCCGCCCATGGACATCTGCAACACCGCAGGGCTTGCAGATGCGTTGCCGGCCTTAAAAATACACTCTCTGTCTTGTAAATACATATTATGCACTTTCGATTTTGTTGTCTTTTAAAACATTTTTTAAACTATTACTTAAATTTTTAATGTTATTTTCGGATATATTTTAAAATAAATTTTGATTACACCATAAATTTTGTTTTTTTTTATTGATCAAGAATATTCATGTAAATCAATATTTTACAAATAACGTTTACTGTGTTTAACATACCATATGTTTTAACATCGTTAATCTTGAAAGCACAACAAACGTGTGACTTTAATATAAATAAAATGGATTCTGCAAATGTTGTGTTAAGTCTCACTTATTGCTACACCAAATGTGACGAGTTTGATTCGACACAAAGGAATCAAGACATGCGGTAGCGTGTCCAGCCAAGTTCAAGCCAAACGAACTGTAAACTAGCCAAGTCAAACTTAGTTGAACTTCAATTTGTCCTAAGTTATCTACTTTGTGTAATAATTCGACTGTTAAAATTTAAGAAGTTCTATTTTTAAATAGCAAACACTTTTGTAGCAGAAAAAAAAAACAAGAAATTGTGTTTTAAATTTATTTTAGGATGTTGTGTGTTCTTATGAAAAAAATTTAGGATTTACAGAATTTGGCACTCATTTAGATCTCAATTCTTTTGTCGGTGGAGTTGACAACTACGCATGTTCTTAATATTTAACTTGGCTCCCACTTTTACATTTTTGTTTTTGATGGGATTATGTATTAGCTGGGTCTTCACTTCCCGTCTTCGCTTCCTTAAAGGTCTAATTATACCTTACGCATCCTTCATTAATGTTTTGTAATAATTCATGATTTACGGAAACCACTTTATGAATAATAAATAAATAGATAGGTAGCATTTCAACCTACGTTGAACGAGCATGTCTCAAGATAGGCTGAGTGACCTTACAATTTAAGACAGTGCACTATTTTTGCTTGTTGTCAGTGGATGTCCAAATCTCTCTAGTCCATGTTTCATTACTGCATGATGTATGATTGATGATTTATAATGTATTAGTCACGGTTGAAGAACACTAAATATTGCGCTTCCACTTCAGGGGAGCTCAACTGGTACATTTATTTTAAGTACAACTATCTTTATGGATTTTTGTTGGGAATTTATTTTGGGTTTTGATTACCGACATTTCGAATGCTTCACCGCGAAAATGGTCACGGGAAAGACTGTCTGTTTCTGAAAAATAATTTAATTTAAAATATTAAATATTCGCATAAATCCAAGAAAGCATTAGGTGTTCAATAATTTTACAAATAAATAGGAACATTTGTATTTAAAGCATTAGCGTGCATTAACCAAAGGTGAAGTTGTACAAAATTACACAACGCGACCTAATTTCCCTGTTTATTAGTTGCACAGTAATGTTCTGCCAACTCTCTTATACGGTAATTAGAACATGGCCTGAAATATATCTCTGAAATAGCACGTATCTGTATGAGTGGTGCATCGCGAATAATAGCTCCATTACGACAATACACTTCGATGTTAGCTTTACAGCTCTATTCATTCTTACCTCTTTATCATAAATCTCTTTATCACTGTTATGACATAGAATGTTAATTCTTACTTTATATTATAAAACTATGAAAATACCTAAGAAACAGACTTTCAAATTACACAAATTTTTGCTGAAATATAAAAAAAGTTTATTAGAAATGAAGAAGCACTATAAAGTTAATACCTCCAGGTAAATTTCTAAAAAAATAATTAAAATTCCAAGAAATCTATTGTTAACTGACACGCCGGTATGTCTGTTATGATATTTTTCTTTATACATTTAATATCTTGGAATAATCTATTATTATTATTACTTCCTTTTTCATAGACTTAGTAGGTAAATTTTATTTAAATACTAGCGACTCACCCTTGCTCCGCTCGGGTTCGTCCATAGTGTTACGTTTTAATGTTTAGTTTAGATTTCTCAGATGAGATATTTTCCTTCAGTAAAAAGTATCCTTTATTTTGACTCAGATAACCAGCTATCATCATGCTAAATTTCACCAAAATCCGTCCAGTGGTTTTTCTCTTGATTTTGTCATTTGAATTGTCATTGTTGAATTGAGTCATTTTCAACGTAATGGACTTCTTAGGAAATATTCACTTCATAAATATGACACAGAGTAGCATTCTCTTGTTTGATCCACAAAAAAAGAGGTGTTTAATTTGGCTGTATTTTGTAAGTTAGTAAGCAGTAAGGTAATAGTAAGTAAGGCGATATCTTTGCCAATATTGTTAATCGATTTTGATGAGCTATGGTCTTATTCAATTAAATCTTATGATAGACTATGGTTCTATCTATACATATAATAAAACTGTAGAGGTCGAATGTCTGTACATAGAAAAAAAATGCCAAAAACCGAGTCAGGGGGATGTAAGAAGAGAAATAGAACAAATGCAGATTTTTTTTATTATTTTTGTTTCTCTAAATTATGAAAAAAATCTGGTTAATCTGGCTGGCTAATCTCCGAAACTGTTAAACTGATTTAAAAGAAATTTTGCATGGTGGTACCTTATATCCCCGATCAACATTTTAGGTACTTTTCATCCTGGAAAATTAAAGATTTCCCGTGAGATTGTTAAAAAAAACTATAGTAACTTATACAGGTTCGTACACAAAAAATACTGATTGGATCATAATGAAACTTTACAATAATATAGTTCATACATCAGAATAACAAATAGGTTACTTTTTATCCCGGAAACATGTACGGTTCCCGTGGGATAGATTTGTTTTTGTTTGTCTAGAGCCGAACCCGAGCGAAACAAGGGTGAGCCGCTAGTATAAAATAAGAGTGGAATAATAACTTTTAAAGTGATAATTGTCATGATTACTCAATACTCAGTCATTCACTCATCCATTCATTTACATGAGATTAGCCATGATACTCTCAATGACAATTTTGAGAAGACATAAATCTATATATTTAGTAATAAATGGAGAGCCGATTGTTTTGTTCGGTTATACTGCGATAACTACTGAAGCGATCGGAATAATACTCATATCGTAAGATGCAGTGTGTTTCGGAGATTTTAGTATATGATATGTTGGTGATTAATATACTATGCGGGCGGAGCCGCATGAAAACGCTAGTTTTTAAATAAAAGCCAATATCGCATTATAAAAGCTTTATAACTAATATGGATAAAATTTATTGTACTTAAAAGTATTAGTATATTGAAAAATATTTTTTCTATGTCTAATTAAGTAGCAACTATAAGTATAGATGTTTTATTTCACGTGTTCGTTGTATCGCTTTGTATATACAATCTTTTGTATTACTACGCCGTTTGAAGCACTCTTAAAAAACAAAACCAGGTTAATGAGTCATTCAGTTACTGCAAAATATGCAAGTAAAGTTACAAAATACGAGAATTCAGATTTATATTCAATGAGAGAAATGTGTGAAGTATTTCAAACTATCTTTTATATTTTAATTGTTTGAAAATGTTAAATTTTACTACTTTAAGGTAATCTATCAATTTTTGATTACATTTTATAGATTACCTGTGAAAATATTAATAGATGCTAAAACTGTGTTAATAGGATTTTGGAAATTATTGCGTCAGCCTAGAAACTACCTGTCAGTAGCTCAGTAACTACTACTTGTCAGTCAGAAGCTAAGTTAAGGCTTACCTTGCTCAAGAACAAGGCTCAACAGCTTATATACAGTTGCTAATAAATAAACCAGCTTAGAAAGGTTAAGGTTAAAAATAATAAAATTTTAAAAAAAAACTGTTATTAAGAACATGAGGAATAATATAAAAAGGAAATATAAGATACATATAATAAAATTGTAACTAAGTCGAATCTGTACATTAAATATTTTTTGGAAAATATAATTGAAATAGACATTATTATAGATACAGAGTCCGAATCTATAGTTTTTAGAATTTTTGTCTGTCTGTCTGTTACCGCATCGCGAGAAAACCACTGGACAGATTTTGATGAAATTTGGTAACACTGAAATTTGGAAAAAACTGCATTGTAAGAGTATACTAATATGTAAAACCTAAGAATTTGGTTTTCGGTCATCTGAACCCGGGCGGAGCCGCGGGCAGTGCTAGTTATAATATATAATAAATATATTGCTTTGCTTATCGTTTAAGGTATATAAATATTGTCATGCTACTTATTTGTTAGAGGAGACCTTTATGTCTCATTATTTGATTGGTTTTACCTACATATGTATCACAAATACAAAATTTCACTTAAATTCGTTGAGTCGTTATATTGAAAGAATGTAACAAATATAAACACACCAAATCATACAAAAACCTTTGTACTTATTTAAAATATTAGTGTTATACCATTTTAACTTGATTCATGCCTTAATATTTCACCACATGCAAACGCTTTCTAGTCATCTATTTGCTTTAAATGATTATTATTGTTCTACGAGTACAAACATGCCACAGGCGAAGTTTCGAACTAGTCTTTCTAACGACGTTTTCTTTCTCACAAGTGTTCCGTCCCTTTCTTACTCATGTCAATCACATTTGCCCTTATTGTGTATTGACAACGATTCTGCCAATTTTCATACAGATAGCTTCAAGCGTGCTATTTTGAGGTAAAGGCGGATCACACTCGCCACAACCCAACAATATTATCTAAATATATTTATATTTGTGATTTGACCTGAATGTTCCCAGTTATTCCTTGTGTACGAAATATCAAAGTAAGCTTATTTTTGATAGATTATGTAAATGGGGCAGACAAAATCCCATAATAGTTTTGTTGTTAGTATATGGTTTATAGAGATGTCAAGCGAGATAGCGCTCAACTAAAATCACAATGTTCTTTTATTTGGCTTATATCTATTTTCATTATCTGTTTAAATGAAATCTGCTTCTGATGGTTGGGCTTTTTGGAATTATTCGTATTGTCATATAAACGAATCAGTAAAAAAGGTCTATATGAATTTGTGTGTCATTAAATTTCATATTAACTCTAAGGAAATCGCCTTTTCGGTGATTAGTCGACTCTCACTCGAGCACGTCTGATCGGATTTCTATAGGTAAATATTCTTCTTTTTTGTAGTTTTAAGTTACAGCGTACAGTTAAAACTGTACGCTGTAACTTTTCGCTGTCATAGCTAAATTTTAAGTGCCATAACTAAATTCATTAAGTAATTTTGAAATTTCAAAATCATATAGTTATACTAGCATTGCCCGGGGCACCGCCCGCGTTCAGATGACAAAAACCAAATTCTTAGGTTTTACATATTAGTATAATCTTACATTGCAATTTTTATATTTTTCCTCAGAAATGAGATATTTTCCCGCGGTTAAAAGTATCCTATATGTTGACCCGGAAAACCAGCTATCACCATACCAAATTTCATCAAAATCCCTCTTGTGGTTTTTCCGTGATGCGGTAACAGACAGACAGATAGACAGACAAAAATTCTAAAAACTATAGATTCGGCCTCTGTATCGATAATGATGTTTATTTCAATAAAATTTTCCAAAAAATATTTAATGTACAGATTCGGCTTAGTTACAATTTTTATATGTATAGATAAAGCGCTATTTAAGCTTGGTGGTATTGGACTAAGTAAAGTGCATGCGCGGCTGAACATGTAGGGAGCAGACTTGAATAATACTCGTAACATGTTAAAATAATATGATAAATTCATTTGTAATCATAACAAATATAACAGTGTATTAAATATAAGTTAATTAGTACAGAGATATAGAACACTTTGGGCTGCTCGTGGCCTTGACGACTATCATGTAAATAAGTTTACATTTAACACCGTCTGTTTGCTAACAAAAAATTGAATTGATGTAATATATTGAATATAAAGTAAAGTTTTGTAAAATGAATATATTATATTCACCTTACAAAAGATATACAATAAACATATGTTATGTATATTATGGCTTATATACATATATTATGGCTTGTTTGATCTTATGGCTCTCTGAAGGGTATAACATTAACTATGGTTTTACTCATAATAAAGCTAAATATAATTTATTGTTTAAGTAGGTACTTATATCAAGTGTTTTAGCTTACGCGTTGTACTAAGCAGTCTCATAAAATAAATAAATAAATATGTCAGGACATTAACACACATCACCATCTAGTTCCATGGTAAGCTACGAGGCTTGTGTTATGGATACCAGATAGTTGATACATTATACATATATAACTTTTAAATACATACATATTATAAATATAAACACCCATGACTGGAGTACAAACATTCGTGCTTAGCACACTAATGAATGCCCTCAGCGGGACTCGAACCCGCGACCGCTGGCGCAGCAAGTATGGTCACAACTGAGCCAAACGTGTCGTCACTGTGTGACTGTGTGACAGTCGTCTGGTGACTGTTAAATAATACTATTATTTATAACTTCAAAATAATATTAAATTTTATCAAATTTTGTTAAATATAAGCATGCAGTAACGTCGACGTGGTTTTACTTAGAAATGTGACGTAAAATGGATTATATAGATAATTTTCTACGACCAGGAGCTTAAGAAGAGTTGTAATTTCTTACGTAGTTTGTTTGTAGTAAATTCAGTGCGCAATATATTGGTGGTTTCATATAATTTAATTAGGTAAAACAATAGTCTACTTTTGTGTAAAAAGTAATGTGTATGTACAATATTAATGGGAGGAATTTTTCTGATGTTTTAATAGTTATTCTACTATTCAGGGCTGAGACAAAACCAACAAATCAAAACCATGAAAATTGGTTCAGCAGTTTCCCGAGTTATAAATGTTGTAACAAACCTGACTTTGTTTTATATATTATCACATTACATAGATATGATGTTTTGTTTCAGAGTTTGAAAAAATTGCCTAAAATCGAGTCCTGTGACTAGATTATGTATATTTTATTTAAAAAAGTAGTTATCATACGAGTATGTTTATATAGAGTTTATTGAACTATTCTTGCAGAGTGAACTAAGGGATAATCACTAGTTTTTACCTCTATGTTATTTTATGTTTTTGAAAAATGTAGAATTTTACATTAGATTTTAATATGTGGCTTAAAATTAGCAAAAAAGTTTATTTTAAGGACTTTCAAGGACATTTTATCTTTATTCATTTGACTTCGCATCTTATAAGTAGAGCGGAGATCTGATAAATCGATATTTATATTGGTTAAAAGATGCTTTAACTAAATTTCAAATTTCTTGAGAACATGGCCTTCCCTTACTGATATCATCACACTTATGAAAGACCTTTAAGTTTTATGTTATATTTTTATCCACTTCTTAATATGAAATTTTGCGTCTTTAATCAGCTTTTTTAATTTAGGTATTAAGGTCAGACGGTTGAATTGTTAGGGTTCCGTAGCCAAAAAGCATAAACGGATGTTGTTAAAACTATAAGTATTTACTATAATTGTTAAGTGCTTAAATACTAAATTTGTAAATTTATACCAACGGTAGCGATAATAATGATTATTTCAATAAGATTTTCCAAAAAATATTTAAAATACAGATTCGATTCAGTTAGAATTTATTATATACTAGCGACTCACCCTCGTTTCGCTCCGGTTCGTCACTAGGTTGATTCCCCATACAAACTTTCATCCCCATTATCACCCCCTTAAAGGATTATTTCCGAGATAAAAAATATCTTATGTCTTTCCAGGGTCACAAGCTATCTTCTTACCAAATTTCATCTAAATCGGTTCAGTAGATCCAGAGATTACCCCCTACAACCTCAAAAACTCACAAACTTTACCTCTTTATAATATTAGTATAGATATAGAATAAAATCGTGTCATTAATACTATTTAAATAAAGCACCACTCTCCAAATGACAGTTGATAACCAATTAACAATTTAAATGACTATAAACGGAATTGTATACAGTATTATTATTGTTATTTATGTGAGAGACAAATTAAGTATTTAGTAACTAGGAGCGCAAGAATTCTCTACAGCTATTAAAAATATTAAATTGTGCTATTTCATACGCTGTAATCAAATATTTTGGAACATAATCGTAGTTTTTAGGCTCCTAGCCAAAGGCGATATCGATTCTAGGCTATTCTAGTGTATTCGTGTAACACGCAACACTCGTAATAACGAGTACAACACGCGTAAGACTCGCTTTAAAAACAGTATTATGAATGGATGTCCAAACGTTTTGGATATTAATCAGTTTTTAGGGTTCCACAGACTTGAATAGTTGAGATCAGGCTGTATAACAAAGCCCCGGCTTTCGTCTATCTATCCAACTTTGAAAGGGTTTTCCTTGAATCTAGGGGCATTAAACTATTCACAAAATATGTGCTATATAATGTGAATTTCTGATTACTTTTATAAACTACAACACAAGATACGTAAATGGTAAGGGAAGTCTTCATTTTTTTTTATTTTCTAATTTTGGTTGAATTTTTTTAAAACTTTAAAAGGCAACGTTGAACTTGGAGTATTATTTCTATAGTATAACAGCAAACACTTTGTTAACACTGTTCAAGAGTTCGTTGTTGATGGAAATGTGTGGAATTAATATACATATTATATTGATGCGGGCTATCTGTAATATTATGTTTAGCAATGTAAATTCGATATCTAAAAGAGCAACTGTTGAATTTCTCGCCGGCTCTTCTCAGCAGAACTGCTTTCCGAGTTGGTGGCAACTTCCTTACGGACTGACTACACTGACGCTCTTTAAATTGACGAATCAAAAGTGCTTAAAATGAAGTCTATTTGAATACAATTTCATTTTATTTCATTTCAATAACGAAAATTGGCAAAGTATGAGTCGTCCTGCATATGTTTGTTCACAGCATTATTCAGGCTACTATTAATTACGTTTCAAAAATATTTATATTGCTTAGTGCTACGGAATCCTAGGTGTGTGACTGTGAGTGATTGACTTTTTCTTGACCAATTTTTCAAAGGTTATTTACAAAAATATAATTGTAATGCTTTTATAAATTTACTATAGTAAATATTTTTATTTTTTAACATATACTCATACAAAGGTTTCTATTACTGTTATTTGTTAAGCTTATGACGTAACAAACTTTGATGTATTAGCTTTTTGTGATGAGAAAATAAATAAAAATGATAAAAATATAATGAAAGAAAATCATCTTGTATGTTTTATAATTTAGTAAATATATTTCAAAATTTGTTTCGCAATATTAGGAAATAGGAAGAGGCGTTTTCCAATATGAACGTAATGAAGGTTCCATTTGAAACATGGGATAAATAAATTGCTAGTGTAAGGCAATACTTTACAGGGAGCACGAAAAAGATTGAAATTTAACCTATAGATAGCAGGGTAAATGAAAGTTTTTTTTCTGGATTTTTGGATGTATTTGCTGCCAAATATTTTCGATTTTGAGACAAATAGAAATGGAATTGCTCTTCGAGCTGAACTTTCCATTTCGAAAGAGAAATATTTCAGTATTAAACTTTATTCGGAAAGGCATTAAAAATCAATGTTGAGCTGACAATTTAACTTAAGATAATGTTATCAGCTTAGACTAAGGAATAATAAGAGAGTCATAGAACTAAACATGAAGATAAACAATAATGTTTTAAAATCCATACTTAATATTATTATGTGAAAGTGTTTTTGTTTGTTTGTCCTCCATTCACGTCAAAACGGAGTGATGGATTGGCAGGATTTTTTGTGTGGAGATATTTGGTGGGCTGGAGAGTGACATAGGCTACTTTTTACCGCGGGATGATCTTATTCCCACGGGAAAACACGTTATAATACAACCCAAAAAAATTATTTATGATCAGAAATATTACTTGAAACTTGGTATTAAGGCTCTTCAATACAATTAAACTAATACACGTTTTAGAATTTTTCGAAGTTCATACCATAAGGGGGTAAAATAGCGGATGAAGGTTTGTATTAAACCTATACATATTGAATTTTTTATAGTTTTAGCGCGCGCGAAGCCGCGGGTTCTGCTAGTAGCATATAAATGACAATTTGTGTAGTGATAACTAAATAAATATTAATAAATAAAAATACCTAAGGGATTTAATTATGATAAAGAAAAAAATTATAAGTTAATTAAAGAGATTTTATTCTCATTAATTTTATATTAATTTCACTAATACATTTGTAGAAATTATCTTATTCTTTAAGAGAAGTAAAAGATCTGTGTGGCTAAATCTAGAATGGTAGCAAAAACAGCAAATCACGCTACTATTTTTGACTTTATTTTGGCGGACTTCTATATAATTCTTAAGTGAAACATTTGTTTCTAATTTATTTAAGTTTTTATAAACTACTAGCATTGCCCGCGGCTCCGCCCGCGTTCAGATGACCAAAAACCGAATTCTTAGGTTTTACATATTAGTATACTCTAACATTGCAGTTTTTGTATTTTTTCTCAGAAATGAAGATATTTTCCTGCGATAAAAAGTATCCTATATGTTGACCCGGATAATCAGCTATCATCATACCAAATTTCATCAAAATCCCTCTTGTGGTTTTTCCGTGATGCGGTAATAGACAGACAGACATACAGACATACAGACAGACAAAAATTCTAAAAACTATAAATTCGGCCTCTGTATCGATAATAATGTTTATTTCAATAAGATTTTCCAAAAAATATTTAATGTATAGATTCGGCTTAGTAACAATTTTATTATGTATAAACTACTTATGAACTAAAGTGTCTATAAGTAATTTCAACATTATTCACTTATTGGTGGACTTTTTGAGCGGGATTTGCTAACATAAATTAATAATTGCTTTTAAATCACTTTACATGTACAATATTACAAGAAACATATTTTGAGTTCGCATAATTGTTGAAGCAAATAATGTTTATCTAATTATGTAGTATATTTAGGCCTATAGCCTAAGACCTAAGGCAACATGATTCTATGGTTATATGGGCTAGATAAATATTTAATTTACCAACTCAATCTCAATCTAAAATATATGAATAACATACTAGAAGCATGTTTCAACTTCACGGGCCTGATTTTTTTTTAAGTTTAAAGCCCGAAAAGTTTTGTTTCTAATAACAAATAATTGGTACCTATTTCTTTTCTTGGGAGTTACTTATTTTGTTATGAAGTTTGGTCTTAGCGGTTATGTGATTCATCATGATTAAGCGGGTAGCTTTACTTACGCAGATTAAATATATTTCTTAACTAGCGACCCACCCTCGTTTTGCTCGGGTTCGTCCCTAGTTTGATTCCCGATACAAACTTTCAACCCCATTTTCACTCCCTTAAGTAATTATTTCTGGGAAAAAAGTATCCTATGTCCTTCCCCGGGTCTCAAACTATCTTCTTACCAAATTTCATCTAAATCGGTTCTATAGATCCAGAGATTACCCCCTACAACGTCACAAACTCACAAATTTTACCTCTTTATAATATTACTAGCATTGCCCGCGGCTCCGTCCGCGTTCAGATGACTAAAAACCAAATTCTTAGGTTTTACATATTAGTACACTCTTACATTGCAGTTTTGGTATTTTTTTCTCAGAAATGAGACATTTTTTGCAGTAAAAAGCATCCTATATGTTGACTCGAATAATCAGCTATCATTATACCAAATTTCATCAAAATCCCTCCAGTGGTTTTTCCGTGATGCGGTAACAGACAGACAGAAAAACAGACAGGCGGACAAAAATTCTAAAATTTATAGATTCGTTCTCTATATCGACAATAATATCTATTTCAACAAGATTTTCCAAAAAATATTTAATGTACAGATTCAACTTAGTTACAATTATATTATATGTATAGATTAGCTACAAATACAAAATAAAGTTAGAGTAAGTTAAATTAAAAGTTAGTTTTAGAAGCTTTTTGATAGGTAGGTATTCATAACTAAATTAAAGTATCTACATTTTACACTAGTACATATATTGTATTTAATAATTTTTTCTATTGTTGCAGTAAAAAAGGCGCGCTATGTCGGTATACAAGGTAAGGATCTTGAAAGTATTATATACTAACATTATGACGGTACTATGTATAGTATTTTTGTACATAGAGTAAATATGAAAAAAAAATATTTTAAAAGTTAACTATTTGGAATATAATAAATAAGAGAATAAATAAAAGAATTATTTTCGATTTTAATTTGAGAAAAAAAGAGCTCAATGGATTTATAAACCTTTTTACGGCTAAAAAGTTAATTTTCATTTCAGTCGCTTGAGTAGGTATTAAGTACTTATGATAGCTTGAACTTATTGTATTAAGTGGCCATGTATATGGGTAGGTAGCAATATTGCTAAGTGGCTTCAAATTATATAAAAATAGGAGCACGTAATACTATATACATAAATACAATGTTAATATTTCTTAATATTTAAATTGTAATGCTATTATGTTATTAAAAATTGTTTATTTATTACTAACTAGCGTTGCCCGTGGCTCCGCCCGCGTTCAGATGACCAAAAACCAAATTCTTAGGTTTTATATATTAGTATAGTGTGTACATTGCAGTTTTTGTAGGTTTTCTTAGAAATGACACATTTTCCCGCGGTAAAAAGTATCCTATTTGTTGACTCGGATTATCAGCTTTCACCATACCTTTCATCAAAATCCCTCCAGTGGTTTTTCTGTGATGCGGAAACAGACAGACAGACAGACACAAAAATTCTAAAAACTATAGATTCGGCCTCTGTATCGATAATAATGTCTATTTCAATAAGATTTTCCAAAAAATATTTAATATACAGATTCGGTTTAGTTACTTACAATTTTATTATATGTATAGATATGAATTAAAAAATACATTCTTTAAAAAACAATTCGTCAAATATTTTTATATTTAAAAAAAAAGTAGACTATGGCCTATTATTTATATTTTGTCAAGCAAATTTGAATATTAAATGCATATTGTATATAGTATATTTTTCTTTACAGCTACACAATTCAACACATACGTGACACTCAAACTACAGAATGTCAAGTCGACGACGGTGACAGTGAAGGGCCCGACTCCGTGTTGGGAGCAAGACTTCCTTTTGTGAGTTGTCTTTATTGTGTAACTAGCTTATATATTGAGTGTTTTATTTTTAATACTACTATAAATGAGAAAGCTTGTATGAGAGTGTGTAGTATACTTGCTACTCTTTCAAGCCGCGCTGAAACGGATGGACAGATCTGGATGAAGTTTTGTAAACGTGGATTATTATGGATCTGGAGTAAAACATAAGTATACTGTTCGACTACTACTGATATTAACTGCCTCGGTGGTGTAGTGGCTAGCATGTACGGCTGCACACCCGGAGATCCTGGGTTCGAGTCCCGGGTCACAAAATAGGTATACATAAAAAGATCTAATATTTGCTAGTAAGTTCCATTGTACGTAATATTAGAATTAAAGCATGATCTCTTTAAAAGTCAATATTTTAACAGACCTTCAAAATTAAATATTACCAGTACCTGTAAGATTAGAGTATTTCTTTTAACCTTTGAGCTTGCGTACGAGTATTTAGCTTATACACATTTATTATACGTTTTAATCTGTCAACTATCAGTTTAAACAAAACTCTTTTGTATATTCATAAACTTTTTACATGACTTTCAAACTACTTTTTTTATGATCCAGAACGAATCTAAACGGCAATAAAATTGATTTAATAAAATATTCGCTGGTTATCTAATGATAGTATTGATCGGTTGGCCGTTGTTCCTTATCAGTTGCATGTTATTAGACATGCGATAAGTGCATCATTTATCTATATACCATATACAGGTAAATTTTCGCGTATTCATTTTGTTTATAATATATGCGAATCTTTTTCAACATGAATACCACTTGTCTTAACGTTGAAGGAAAACATCGTAAAATCACATCGGAAACCTGCACTGCACATTTTTAAAAAGACATATGAAGTCCGCCAACCCGCTCTTGGTCAGCGTGGTGGACTATGACCTGTTCCCCTCGTACTATAGAGAGGTCCGTGTCCACCAGTGGGACGCTAAAAAAAGGGTTGAATACATATACTTAATACGCCCATAAGTAAAATTAAGCAATAATTTGTCTTGTTATAATACCCTAGCGTTTTCCGCGGCTTTTCTTATGTAGCTTATGTATAAATGCTTTGCTCCTAAGTTTCGCGTCATTCTTATTTTACGCTCCCAGAGGATATATTGCCTGAATAGTCGTCATTTGAATGATAAACATTGTTTTCTATTTTGGTCACTGAAACTATAAAATAACGAATTTTTATACAAACTTCCAACAATTTTTTATCTTTAACCTCAGAGTTCAAGTCCAAGTATCCTTTCCTAGTGGATGCTTATCTCTATAAGAAGAATCTAATATGCTAGTGGTAGCGTTTACATAATTTCTGAGATTTCGTGATTAGTTAGTAAATGGTATTTTTACTCACGACGGCCACGGAGGCGGTATATGCGGTTGGGGTAAGAGATGTTTATGTATCTGTCACCGTTAGTCTCGGAAACGACTACGCCATAACAAATAAACATAAATTAAAAATTTTAAAAATACACGACGCAAAATTGTGACATGAAAAAAAACTTCAAATAAAAAATTTCAAAAACCCACGGCATTCCGCCGTTCATTCAGCCATCGTGCGTAAGCTATGTTGTAGAATAAACATTAATTAACAATAAAGCTACATTCTACTATTAAGTTGAATGTCCAGCCTACAACATAGGTACACATAGATACATATATACAATACTACATATACTTTTAATATATATAAAAACGTACTAACTTTTAGAAAGACAGAAAATAATAAATTAATTTATTTTATTAATGTATTTTTGCACTTTTGCCATATCGAAGTCGGCCCAAAAAGGCGTATTTCATATTATAATTCTTGATCAAATCGGGACTTTGACATCAAAGGAAACTATACACTGAAGCATAGTTAAAAGTTGAAAGGAAACTACAGCTGTAGGTATATTCAAATGACCAACAGTCAGATCTTTACAGTAAATTATAAACTTTCTTGAAATGCTACGAATACGATTTTTTTATAAATGAGTTCAGTTTTATATGTATTGACTTATATATTATACTAGCATTGCCCGCGGCTCCGCCCGCGTTCAGATGACCAAAAACCAAATTCTTAGGTTTTTTATATTTGTATACTCTTATTTTGCAGTTTTTGTATTTTTTCTCAGAAATGAGATATTTTTCCGCGGTAAAAAGTTTTCTATATGTTGACCCGGATAACCAGCTATCACTATACCAAATTTCATCAAAATCCCTGCAGTGGTTTTTCTGTGATGCGGTAACAGATAGACAGACAGACAGACAGACAAAAATTCTAAAAACTATAGATTCGTATCGATACTAATGTTTATTTCAATAAGATTTTCCAAAGAATATCTAATGTATAGATTCGGCTTAATTGCAATTTTATTATAGGTATGTATAGATAATATAAGCGATGTACTATTTACTAAATAATGTGTCTAGTATTTGCAAAATCTTAAAAAAATCTAAAAAAAAAAAAATCTTAGTATTGTAGAGTTTTCCCTCGATTAAATAGGTCGTGTTCGTGTAAAATTAAGTATAGCGTATTGTTTCTAATAAAATACGCATCATTATGTTCTAGTATTAAAGCTGTATTATTTGAGACTAAATTAGGGCAATTAGGAGCGAAGGAGAATTCAAATTGTTAAAAACGAATTTAATATGTCGGCTAGAATTACTTTCAACGTCTAAGCTCAACTTTTTTCCCTTAAACTTAATTTAAGAAGAGTATTGATAAAAAGTTTTTAGAGAGTAGGCACTTAAAAGGCTTCATGTAGAATTAAGTACACAAAATTAGAGTCCTATAATAATTCGGGTAAAAAGTTTGTTTAAATTTACAGAGGAAATTTTAAATCTTTTACTAAGTTTATATTTACGTACCATATTTAGATATTTTAAAACTTCTAGTTCAGTAGAGCGAAGTAGTGCTCATAAAAAATGTCAAGTACGAGATACGAGTTAATTGAGTCATGTGATAGTTTCGAACATCGATAATAATATAAAATAAATTAAAAACTTATACTATGAGTGACGCCTTATATTTTCGAATGCCTATTTGTGTGCGAACTGTATATTTCTATATTATATCTTACTATTCATAAAAAACCAAGGCATTTGACATGTTAGTTGATGGACTAGATGTTGGACCCCTATAATTAATCCTCAAAATTAGGTTTCGTTTGTGTTCAAACACAAAACGATACTAAGAAGAAGTGTTAAGTATCAAGATGAAGAACATATAAATAAAATATATCATTGTGCTATTTTTAGAGTTGTTTCGTATATATAGAATTTGTAAGCTTTATTCATACAATATCGCTTCGAAGGAATCTAAATTGAATCATGTACCGAATCACTTGTCTATAACGTCATGTGTATTGGCATTCACGCAGTTTAAAAGATTTACTGCGCCAAACTGTGATAGACTAATAAATCAATCCTAACAGGACTGAACGCCAAAAATTTAAATCATTTTGCTTTTTTATTAAACCGATACTATTTATGTGACACGATATAGCCGCAAAAATGAAATATATATATATATATATATATAATATATATATATATATATATATATTACTAGTGATTAATAGGGTATAGAATTTTTGCTTTTCAAATTTGTAATATTTGCGATCATAATTTCAATAGGCAATGCTAACCTGGTATATGTAGGACAGTTACATTAAGAATAAAAAAATATATAGATAATCAATTATTTTTGTCACAGTATATTAATCATAAAGCTTTCTCAGGCATCGTACACATGACAGAAACTCTATGAAAATTAAAAATTTAAATATATACAAAGTTATCAATTTTGGACTCTTAAAATTTAAAACAAAATATGTTGTAACTGCAGTAAAACTTTTGCGACACGTGAATTTTCGTAGCTTGACAATAAATAGCTCAACAGCGTTAAATCATACGTGTCGGTGCCCAGGTGACTTACTGATGTAACAAGTTACAACATACTAGGAAGTTTTACTATATACTACAAAGACAGCTACAAATAGCTTCATCTGCGTGGTCGGTTTGTGCTTTCAAAGGTTAAGCATTATTTAGGGTAACTTTATTAAACTAGCGTTTTCCTGCGACTCCATTACGTGTTACTATTATCTTCACAAATTATAGTGTATGTGTTACTTTGAATTAAAAGCTATATTACTGTAAAGTTTCATTATATTTAAAAGAACGAAAAGTGCGTTTGTGCGTGAAATAGTAATAAAAAAGGAGGATGTTATCATCTTTAACAAACTTTCGGGATAATTATATAAGTAGGATAATAATAATGTATTAAAATATTATAAAATAGTAATATTACATACTCGTATAATTGAGTTCATGAAAAATATAGCTTTAGATATAATATCTCTATAAGTGCATGAAAAAGTACAAAAATTCAATGCTAATATTTATTATAATACCAGTAACGTTTACATTACATACGTTAGTATGTAAATTTTTCTTCATATTAAACATCTTATGTATTCTATGATTTATATTTGAAATATATCCCGAGTACTTTTTAAGATATTATAAGATAAAATCTGTGGCACACATTGTAGCTTTCTACAATATCACTTAATCCGCTCCGCTTCGATGCCGACGGAGTCATGATCACAGCGATAGTGTTGATTTCACGACAGTGTTACTTTAACGAAACAAGTTTCACAAGTGCTGCAACAAGTTTCATAAAATTAATTTCATCAAGTAGTATTTCGTAATGTAAATTCGACTTTAAGTTGAATAATGTAGTGAGTTTTTAATTTATTCCTTCAATCTTTGACTACTGGTCTCTGACATAGTATTCTAAGAAGGTAAAGGAGTTTAGGCACATCTTTTTACTTTTAAATGGTAGAGTCAAGGAATAAATATGTTGGGACATTAACACACAACACTATCTAGTTCCATGCTAAGCTACAAGGCTTGTGTTATAGATACCAGATAGTTGATAAACTATATAATATATATTATAACTTTAATGTATATATATATATATATATATATATATATATATATATATATATATATATATATATATATATATATATATATATATATATATATATATATATATATATATATATATATATATATTATAAATATAAACACCCATGACTGGACTACAGACATTCATGCTCATCACACAAATCAATGCCCCCAGCGGGACTTGAACCCGCGACCGCTGGCACAGCAAGTAGCGTCACTACAAACTGAGCCAAACGTATTGTCATTATAATATAGTAGGAATAAACTTAATCAACAGGTCCCGCAAAGGAAATACATTTAAAAAGGAACATTCCCTCGCTACGCCGTGGACCTGTAGGAAATATTTATTTAATTTGAATCTGTTGCTAAGAAAAGTTTATTTCACAGAAATGAGATTGCGTTTGATATAAATATTTATTTATTTCCAAGCGTAAAAAAATGAATGAAATCTTACTAAATTGTGACTTCCCTCCTCACGCTACCTCTAGTTGATTTGTTTTCCAATACTAATAGCAGCGAAATTGCGAACATTGTGAAGTTTAAAAAAAAACCTTCAAATGACTTTTGTTGTGACACTTACATATATAGATATAGGATAAAATAGATAAAAGAATAGAAATTAATAACTAAAAACATCTAGTAAAATTATACACTGTACTTATTTGAAATAAAAATTTAAATCAAATATTGCAAAAATCATGCCTAAAATCTCACATTAAAGATATTATAGCCCACTACACAGTAAAAATTTATTTCTTTCCCAATTAAACGAATTTGATTTTTGTTCGAAATTATTTTTTAAAACACCTTCAAATGATTATTATTTAGTAATTTAGTAAACAACTTTGAAAATGCTACTTACTTTGATTTATTGCTTAAGGCTTGCGGGCATTTAAAATTTGTAACGAAGTTAAATTAAATTTCATTAAATAACATAATTTTGGAGTTGTTGGGATGGATTGTAAGAAAACTACGTTACAGTAGCGTTTGTGCTTATTTAAGAAGAGCAAAGACAGGTTTGGTATACTTTTTTATTATTCAAAAGTTAATATAGATAAATTAATAAATTAAGGGAGAATTTTTAACCGACTTCCAAAAACGAGGAGGTTCTCAATATCTCACCGATTACTCGAAGACGTCTGAACCGACTTGGAATTTTTTTTCAAAGGGTTCCCTATCCAGGTAGTCCCATATAAATTTTATCGAAATCGGTCAACCGTTTTTTTTAAATCAACAAATAAGTTATTTTTTTGAAATAAATTGCTTAATCGAACATGTTATTAAAAAAACTTTCTTCCAACAAATTACCTGCTTATTACGTCTACACTAAAGATGAACAAATAAATGTTTTTATGCAGAGATCAAAAAGTCAAGATCAATGCTCTATAAATAAAAAAATCTGGAAATAATTAGCTTATTTGTTTTTTTTCGCTAAATATCATTAAATAGGTAAGTGTATTATCTTTGGAGTTCACTCAGTACTTCAATATTTTATTTTATATTAGAAGAAAATCGCAAAATCCTTATACAGAAAATAAAGCACTGATTAATTGAAACTCATTTAACTCATTTTTATGTTAGGGAGCTGGTCATGAAAATGATAGAACGATGTTTTAGATGTACAGTAATATTATTTTGCAAAGTTAATTATTTATTTAATCTATACATATAATAAAATTCTAACTGAGCCGAATCTGTACATGAAATATTTTTTGGAAAATCTTGTTGAAATAGACATTATTATCGATACAGAGGCCGAATCTATAGCTTTTAGAATTTTTGTCTGTTTGTTTGTCTGTTTGTTTGTCTGTCTGTCTGTCTGTCTGTCTGTCTGTCTGTTACCGCATCACGGAAAAACCACTGGAGGGATTTTGATGAAATTTGGTATGATGATTGCTGGTTATCCGGGTCAACATAAAGAATACTTTTTATTGTGGGAAAATATCTGATTTCTGAGAAATCTATGCTAAACTTTAAAACGTAAGTAGAGACGAACCCGAGCGTAGCGAAGGTGAGTTGCTAGTTATAAATATAATTTATACACACGCGTGGATAATTTTGTAGAAATATTCTTTTTAATAGTGCTTTGATACTATTCCACTGGATGATTTTTTTGTTGCGACCTTTTCAAAAATATTATTTTAGTCAAAATTCAAAGTATGCCCGTACGACATATTGAACATCTATTTTGAATTCTTTGCCGGATAGTACCATATAATTTGAAGAAGATTAAAAAAAGATCTGGACGAAACTTCTGCCATGGCAAAAATTGATACTTGCAACATAAAATATAAATCTTTCTAAATACAGAGGTAAATTACCCAATAAAGTAAATGATCTGTGAAAAAGGCAACTTTCCTCAAAAATCCTGTTTTACGTAGGCCAGTACGACGCTAAAATAACATAAACGGAGATCAAAAGCCTTGGCAGATAAACGTCTACTATTTATTCAGATATAACTAAGATACAGCCCTTTTGTAATAGTAACAAAGTTTTCTATTAAAAATAAGGATACCATACATAGCTACCATCTATACATATAATCAAATTGTAACTAAGCCGAATTTGTACCTTCAATTTTTTTTTTGGAAAATCTTATTGAAATAAACATTATTATCGATACAGAGGCCGAATCTATAGTTTTTAGAATTTTTGTCTGTCGGTATGGTGAACGCTGGCTATCTACGTCAACATATAGGATACTTTTTACCGCGGGAAAATGTCTCATTTCTGAGAAAAAGGACAAAAACAGAAATGTAAGAGTACCTATACTAATATGTAAAACTTAAGGTTTTTGGTCATGTGAACGCTAGCGGAGCCGTGGGCAATGCTAGTTTAATATAAAGGAACTGACTATTTAATAATCTGCAAGTGCCTGTACACTGTTTTCTATTGCTTGCTTGTCATAATTGCTTGTTATTTTTGTTACCTAAATGTCCCAAACAGATGGATGACCAGAATTGAAGTGACTGATTAACAATTGTGTTATCTTAATAGTAAAGTGTATTCTAATTTCGTCAATGAACAAAGCCAATTTAGTTAAATATTTATTATTTTATTTCCATTATCTGTACTAATATTATAAAGAGATAAAGTTTGTAAGTTTGTGACGTTGTGGGGGTAATCTCTGGATCTACTGAACCGATTTAGATGAAGTTTGGTAAGAAGATAGTTTGAGACCCTGAGCGAAGCGAGGGTGAGTCACTAGTTACGAATAATTTTAGTATAAATAAAATAAAAATGTTTTATTTTTCGAGAACCTTAAAATATGTGTCTAAATAAGTTACAATATATTTAACTTATTACAAAAAAGAAACACTTAGTAAAAAACGAAGTTGCAGGAAAAAGTATAGTATAATACGCAAATATAATGTTAAAAACCTACGTAATGAAATAAGATTAAAAGCATTGTTACAAGCTAGGGTTCTAGGATCAAATAAAAAAGGTGTTATTACAGACTATAGCCTATCTTTGTGCCAAATTTCATTCATAACCGTTCAGCCGTTCTGGCGTGAAAGAGTAACAAACATCCATACATACTCACAAATTATCACATTTATAATAATAATAACACGGATTTATTTCTCGATCTTCTAAATTCTCGATCTACCTAAAATCCTTTCTGGAATGTGTTTTGTCCCTCTCTCTCAGAGACGCTAATATTAATTATTCTTGTCGTTGATTGTCATACGTTGGTTGCTTTTCTTGGCATCTATCTTATATATATATAAAAATGAATCTCTATTTCCCTTAGTCACGCCATCACGCGTGAACGGCTGGACCGATTTACCTTTTTTTTTTGTGTTTGTTATTGTCAGGAGGTTCTTATGAAAGAAAAAAATTAAAAAATTGCGCGGAAAATTATAAAATTTAAGAATACTTATTTAAGAATACTTAACAACCATATAATATATAAATAAAAATGAATGTTGGTAAGCGCATAACTCAATAATGGCTGGACTAACTCGGCGATTTTTTTTCTTATTTTACTTAAGGTGAAATGAAAAAAATTAAATTAACGAAAAAAATGTATATGGCTAACGCTGGCTAATAACTATTTGTATCTATTTAGAACGTACCTAGTAACGAACTCGAGCGAAGCGAGGGTGAGCCGCTAGTTCTTAATAAATTCGTACTTCAGGCGTACCATTTTGGTGTAAATACGTATACAATAGTATCTTGTTATTGTAGTAGTGGTAAACCTGTAAATTGTAGTAAATAAACCTAGTGTGTAAATTATTTTTTCCACTTTAATTATATTTTAATAGAGTATAATTCTATAAGTACCACTTTTTTCATATCATAAAATAAAACTTATCAAACAATAAACTTCTTCCGATCGATAAACATTTTTTTCTTTTTAGAAGCGAAAATACTGAAATAGAACGGGGGTGAAACCACTGATTCAAATAAAATGTTGATGTATTGAAAGAATTTTATTTGATCTCGTTTGTTTCCAACAACGAATATCATATCTGTAGTAACTAGATGATAACGTCTTGAATATTTTTTCATTATTTTGAAAAATTTACCTGAATTATCAATATTTCAATATATAATTATTAAGTGAAATAATATTATATTAATATTGTGATGACTCAGATTTTAACACTTTGACTGAACAAAACTTTTTTAAATGAACGTTTGTGACTTTATTATATTACTAGCGACTCACCCTCGCTTCCCTCGGGATCGTCCCTAGGTTGATTCCCCATACAAACTTTCTTCCCCATTTTCACCCTCTTAAAGGATGATTTCCGGGATAAAAAGAATCCTATGTCCTTCCCAGGGTCTCAAACTATCTTCTTACCAAATTTTATCTAAATCGGCTTAGTAGATCCAGGCATTAATCCCTACAACTTCACAAACTTTTATAATATTAGTATAGATTAAAAAAAAACGTATAATTGTAATACAAATGAGAATTAAAATATAATTCATAATTTCTTTTTTTTGTATGAATGGTTGTCAATCGAACATGAGCGGTTTCTTAGGCATCACTTATCTGTATATACCTATAAAGTTCAAGGCTTTTTTAAGTCATTTTTAGCACCACGTGCTCACACTGACCTATATGACCTACAAGTTGATATAATCTAAAGAAATCGGAGCTGTGATAGAAACTCGGTTAAGTGCTTTAAAGTTTCTGAGATCGCTTTACCGCTACCCTTTGAGTAAAAGAGGTTAAAGATAGATGTATGAAGTTCCTTATATACTGACTAAAGTCACATATAGTAACATTTGTAAAGTATTTTTATTGAACATTTATCTATCTAGTCTTATGTTAACAAAATGGAGTTTGAAGAAATAAGTCTTGTGTAGTGCAGTGAGACTTTCATTACATGTATTGGCAAATAAAATTAAACTAAGCATTTTTTACCTTCAAAATGACATAAAACAAATTACATAGTCATTTCGTTTGATAATTAAATGCTTATTTTTTATCATTAATAACGTAGTAATAACGTAATCCCAGGCCTTGCGCTTGTAATATTTTCATGTGAGAAATATTTTCAACATGATTACCACTTGCCTTACGGTGAAGTCTGTGCTAACTTGCACTTGGCCAACGTGTTGCTATAGCCATATCACTCTCATATGGAAGGGAGAAAATTCCAATCCAGAAATTTGACGTTAAAGAAGCGTTGAATACATAAAATAACGAATAGAACTTTATCTCGTTTTCCATTTCCATTTCCGCTATCATTTCCAGGCACTAACAGTCTTGGTGTCTTTTCAATATTTATGTTAAATTGATTGTAAATTATCATAAATAAGTAATCGTAATATTTTCCAAAGAAATAGTTTTCGCATTCAAAGGTCAATTGTGACTATAAGATAAAGATATAATAAGCAAGCAAATTCACTTTCGAACTCATAATCATAAAAGAGAATAAAATGTTTTACGGTAATCCATAGTAATTATGATTTTGAACTGTTTTAAATATAATTTAATTTTTTTTTCACCAGTGAAATTAACGACATCAATCTCGGCTTACTTGTGGAGGTGTGGAACAAAGGCGTAATCTGGGACCGCGCCCTCGGCTATCACTACCTGCCTCTCACTTCTGTCGCTTATGATGAGGTAATTATTTTATTTTATTTTATTTTATTTTAAATTTTCTTGTTTAATATTTAAATTATTTAAGTTTATATATATTTTTTTATAATTTCCAACTAAAATATGGAAAACATTATACACGAGTATTTACAGTATTATGTATTAGATATATTTATTATTTATTATAAATAATTTTCAATGAAGTGTTGAAAATGTATTTTTTTTTAATTATTCAAATATTTAGAACGTAGTTAAGTTAGCATCAGTCAAAAGGTCGTAAAAAACTAAAAACTAATTTAACTAATTTATTGAAGTGAAACTTCTTTAGGATCGTTGTGATTTGAAACTTTTCAATACTGATACATCAATATTCAATACCCTACGATTTGAATAATAAATAGACATTGTAATTTATTGATATTGTAATAACTTACATCGAGTAGGTCATACATTCGTTTTAAATATAAGTTTAATTTGTAAAAGTATAATTTGATAAAAAAAAGTGCGTGTATGCAATTCACACATGGTACTCGTAGATTTGTTTATTTAAATCGTTTCAATTCAATTCGTTTGAGCGCGCTCAAAATAACGAAGTCTACTAAGTAACCAGCTAACAAAATCATAATAAAACACTACACCGTACGGAAATGTAAGGACACTCACATATCATTTTACAACTCTTAACTCATTTAGATCATAAAGCGTGAAAATAATTTTAAGTAATAAAAGAAACTAAAAATCCGAGCAGTTGAATTAAAACAACGGGGTACAAATTCTTTATGAGCGTCGAGACGGGACAATGGCTTGTTAATTTCCTCGGGCGCCTTCCCACGTCCATTACACAGCTTTTAATTTTTCACTGCACGAAATAAATAGAGATTTTTCATCATATTTTTTTCGATTAATAATGTTGTTCATAATTTAGTAGGCTATTTATTTGACAAAAATCGATCAAGTGCGAGTCGAATTCGCACACAAAGGGTTGCGTACTTTTGTACATGTACTTTTTATTAATATGACTTTTACTCTATGTATGTAAGTTAATATACTTAGATAATGATTACGAACGTAAAAAAAATCTTGTATTTTTATTACTTTTATTTTTATTTACTTTTATTATTTGTATAAGAACATATGTACAATAGAAATACATACTCTGTGAAAATTTCAACTCTCTACCTATTACGGTCCATGAGATACAGCCCTCTGACAGATGGACGGGCGGATGGACAGCGGAGGCTTAGTAATAAGGTTCCGTTGGCACCCTTCGGATACGGAACCTTAAAAATGGATAATTGATATTAAAATGACTCATTTCACATCACACCCAATTGCTCATTGGTTTTGAAAATGTATAAGCTACTGTTTTAAAGATAACGAGTACATTCGACATGCGTCTTATTTTTTTTTAATATTTATAATGTGAGGAAATTTTTCAGTACGAGTATGTATTTCACATATCTAAACATATAATAAAATTGTAACTGAGCCGAATCTGTACAAATATTTTTTGGAAAATCTTATTGAAATAGGTATTATTAAAGATACAGAGGCCGAATCTATAGTTTTTAGAATTTTTGTCTGTCTGTCTGTCTGTCTGTTTGTCTGTCTGTCTATCTGTTTGTCTGTCTGTCTGTCTATCTGTATGTCCGTTACCGCATCACGGGAAAACCACAAGAGGGATTTTGATGAAATTTGGCATGGTGATAGCTGGTTATCTGGGTCAACATATAGGATACTTTTTACCCCGGGAAAATATCTCATTTCTGAGAAAAATACAAAAACTGCAATGTAAGAGTATACTAATATGTAAAACTTAAGAATTTGGTTTGTGGTCATCATCTCGGGCGGAGCCGCGGGCAATGCTAGTTAATTAAATATTTCAGTTCAGAAATGAAATTCTATCAAAATTCATTGAAATGAAAATATTTAAATTATTTATTAAATATAATTCCGCGATCGTCTTTTTAACAGTAATAAATAAAAAAATCTCTGTTTTGCGCAAAAAACATAATGACTTATATACTTAAAGAAACCTTATCTAACAGAAGTTTATTATAGGGTAGGTTTTTTGTTCAGCATTAAGCGGCTTCTAAGTTTTTAGTCTCCAAATACTTCTGAAATATTTCTTTATACTAATTTCTCAGATAATGTTGAATCATATTCGTATAACGAAAGTAATTTAAATATTTATTCAAATTATAATTTATGGTATTATTATTATATTATTTCATAAAACATTAAGATTATTACAATTATCAACTGTATTTTTGACAAATTCCAATACGGGGTACTCAATTCGGTTACATATTTCTTTGTAGATAGATCGATCGATTTCTTCCTTTCTTTCGTAAAGGAAAGTTCCATATTAATTACAAAAAAACAAAAATAACTCAGAAGTGTATTCTTGATGAAAGCAGAAACCAAACAAACATTATCCTTTGATGTTTGTAATACTATAAAGTATTATTATAATGTAGGTAATTTCGTATAATACAACTAAATTTATATACAAATATTAATACAATCATTCTAAACATTATACAAATACAAATGAATGTATATATAAAAGTAGCAGTTTAATGATTTTTTTAACCCTTAAATCGTTTTTGTAGCAGGAGTGTGGAGGACGGTGGGTGGAGCTGGAGGCACAGCTGATGATGCGCGGCGGCGCGGTGGTCGGCACCACCGGGCCCACCGGACATGCCTTGCTTCTGGACTGCCGGTTCGAACCGCCTTTTGGTGAGTATGTTATATCTATGAATTTAATGTTCATGTTAAGTTCAAAACGTGTCATTTGAACCCAGATTATTATTATTTTTTTATTTTTTACAACACTGTTTACATCAGATTACATCGCTAACGTCACGTAGAATGGAGATAATACGAGGAGATCGGTCTTGGATATTCTGTCTTTATGATTTACGCAAAGATTTCATATTTTAAAAAAAAAATTCTTGTAGAGTCTTTTCCATGACCATGTTTGCTGTAAAGCGTTTGAAACCGCGTCGCAAACAAAAAACAATAGGTATTATATTGTGATAAAATCCGAAAAGATTTTATTAAATTGTAGATTTATTGGATTTTATTTAAAATAGATATTCTATCTTACGAAGGTGGGTGACCCTCACCCTATATTGGCTAAGATGTGCGTAGGCTCGTTCATTGTAAGTAAGTACTGTTAATAAAAATATGCATATGCTAGCCCAACCGTGGCTTTGCCCACCCTAATTTTAAATTATTTTAGTATAATTATTCATGTATGTTGTTTATTGTTTGACTACTATTAGGTAGTTTATAAAACGCAAAAATATTAATTTCTTAAACTAAGTGTACTGGTAGTACCAGAAAATAGCCCGTTTAAACAAAGGAAACACTAACTATTTGCTTTGTATATTTTGAATCCATAATTACCGCATCAAAAATTTAATAGAAGTTATTTGGACTTTATTCTCTAAAATTTTCTTAATTTTTAAAGTAGTTAAGTTATAACGATATTTATATTAAATGTTTTAAAATATGCATTAAGCAAAAAAAAAATTAGATTAATAAAAATATTAAAACTAAAATTCTATAAGTCTTTCATCGTCATTGGACCAATTCTACTATTTTTAAATACGTCTATAGCAAAATATTGTTAATTTTCAGTCCGTTATTATATAGTCATCGTTTAATTTGACGTCATTCCAGATATACATATCTTGACCTACCTTTAGCAAACTTAAGAGTGACACGAGCGTAGATGTAATAGAAATGTGGGACTTTACTGTATATTTAATTTACTTAAGTTGAACGATGTGACTTTTTTGTAAATGAGGGCAACTTGTTTCATGACTATTTATGAACGTACGTGCTACAGTGAATGTCACAAGGGCAGGCAGGCGTTAGCGAATCATATGTAAGCATGCGAGTGTGAGCATGGCTACTCATTTTTACCCGACTGCGCGACGCAAAGTAGGGTGATGTGTTTATCAGTCTATGTATGTATGTATGTATGTATGTATATTTGTTCCTATGTAGCGTTCTAAAGACCAAAAGCGTAGGCCGATTTTGACCTGTGGCTCGGAGAGCACGTAAAGCCGTCGGTACTGCGCCTTAACTCTCACTGGTCGTGTCGAGCAGTCGTCCCACCGGAGTATGAGAGTGACAGGAATAGAGAGTGCACTTGTGTCTGCGCGTACACTTGTGCACTATAATATCTCCTGCGCAGTTAGCTAGTCTCAATGAGATTGGCCGCCGTAGCCGGAATCGGCTAGGAGAACATCAATCAATCATCATATTATAATTATTTATCCCACCAATATTCATAATTTTATCCTATATTTTATGTATATTTATTATCCCACTAATATTACAAATGTGAAAGTTTATATGTATGTGTGTATGTGTATGTTTATTACTTTTTATTGCTGTAACGGCCTAATAACGGCCTAATTCGGAAAGAAATACTTCACATATTGGTATATCACTATTACTTTTTATTGACATTCCACGCGAACGGTAAAACCAAGTTATTCAAAATAGAGTATAATATGCAAAGGTTTTAAAAGCAATCAACGTATTAAAAAGAGATTGGTGAATGTCATTGAAATTTATTAAGACAGTCGCATTATAAACATGACGGAAGTTGTTCATTTAAATATTTATTGGCAATTTTATATATGGAGAATATTTAAAGATATTAATATATAGAAGTCATCAATAGTTCATATTTTATTGTCTATCTGTCTGCTCAAAAATTACTTGCGAATAATTGAATGAAATAACTTTCCGTGACATAAGGAAAAAAAGAAGTAAATCTCGAAATGAGACGTTTTATTTAATAAACTTGTATATACCATTTTGGCATTGGCTAAAGTCTCACAGAAATCAGATCTTTGTAAAATTAAAAAAAATATATATTTTAAATCATAACAAAAGTTGGAAAGTTTGAGATTCTTTGAAAATTTCATACAATCAAAATAATATTTCATACGATCAACCGTCCTTGAAATAGAGCGCAAGGAGACCTCTGATAGCTTGTGATATAGACATTGGACACCACAATATATGATATAATATGAGATTTTTGCTATTTTGGCTAAATGATGTATGTAAAGTATCAAAACAAAAATATTGATTTGGTTATAAATAAAGATTGCTTATACGTCATAATTTTACAAGTATATTTTTTATTAATATGCAGTTAATCCTAGGCTAAATTAATAATAAATTAATTAAAAGAAGAGAGATTAAAAATAAAATAAAAGTATTGCAATTTATCGAATCCGATATCGATAACTCTAAAATATTAGAATAGATTCGCTTGATTGGTTTGTGCTACGTCGCCGGTAACTTGATAAAGTCTCGTAACGTCTTCGTAGCATTCGTAGCACTTGTTATATTGCTCCTTATGGAAGCGGAAGCATATCTTTTGTGTTACGGTTTGCGATTATGCAATCGTTTTGTTATATAAAATATATTGTATTCAAAATGCAAAATATTATAAATTAAATTTTTTATATTGAAATTTTTTTTTTCTTTATATTGTATACTAGCGACTCACTCTCGCTTCGCTTAGATTCGTCCATAGGTACGTTTTGACGCTTAGAATGGAATAGATTTTTTTCAATTTTTATTTCGTGAGTTTTTCCGATTTTTTAATAATTATTCTGCTATTTGGGGTGAAGACAAATCCAACAAAACAGATCATAAAAACCGGTTCAGCAGTTCTCGAATTGAAAGTGTTGTAACAAACCCGACTTTGTTTTATATAAGATTAGCAATTTATCCTCACTTTGCTCGTGTACATCGCCAGCAACGCCGTGATACTACGGTGCATAATGTGTACGTACTAAATATCAATCAAATTCATCTAGTAATTTTGGAGGACAGCAGTAATAAACATACATACATACAAATTTACGTATATCTAATAGTAGACCGATGTTATACATGACATACCGATGTTATAGATGATACTGTAATTTCATTTTGCTTACAAAGATGTAAAGTCCTTTGTTAATCTATGAAAAGTAATATATTAAAATTCTAAGTATTAATTTAAAATAAATACATTTATATTAATTTATTTATCAAAATTTAATACAGTAAGAAATAAAAAACAAAGTATACAAGTGATAATTTTCTTACTGTTCTCTTTTTCATCTGTTTATCGACACATTTTTCCCATTTTTTTATAAAGGTCCTTGTGCTATGGCATGAAAAACAGAAATTATTGTTGCCCCTACTTGGCAGGAGTTTCAAGTGTGTTGGGTTGGCGCCGAATGAACGACCTCGCCAATTTTATTATGTGGTTTGGGTCTGTGTTACATTGTACCTACTAAATGGTCTCACCCTAGATTAGATTAAATTGTCTTTGCATAGATAAAAAGTTAAAGAGTATATCGTTTCACATGAATATGTTAAATAGTTTGATGAAAATATATTTTTATTTTATTTTACATAGATTCTTAGTTAGTCACAGAATATAGACATATAATAAAGTGCTACTTTTCATTCATGTTAAGGTTAATATATTCTAATATGTGTATGGATGGTGATTTCAAAGACTAGGTTTTGTCTATATAAGGAAAAATATTATAAATGGTAATAATATTTTCAAGTCGTCGGAGAATCGAAAGTAAAAACATATTGAATGCACTTCACTACACTTCTAATCTCCTAAATTACTTATTAAGTTATAATTATATATTGCGAAAACAAAAAAATCATGTTTATCGAATCGATTAAATATCGAGGTTTGATTTCAAATTGACCATTGATTCTTTAAGATGAAATGTTACATTTATTTATGGCTGAGAGGCGCCGTCTGGACGCCAACGGCAGACTGTGGGAGGCAAGGTCAACTTGTTTGAATGGCAACGCTTCAGACGAATCGGCGACAGTAATAAGTGATATGCAAAATTTAGAAGAAAATAGGTTAAATAATGTACAATTTACCAAAACTCATTTATATCACACATTTTTTTCGCAAACTACTGTTTAAAAGTTCGTAGCTACAATCGCCATACAAGGTCCTATTTGTTGGTCATAATGATTTTTATTATAGCTCACCAATGATGCTTTGCTTTTATTACACTTAAAATCAGCATTAAATGCTGATTAGCAACTCACCGGTCTCATTCTTACTTATGTATACTTGTTTGATTGTGTATATTTTTGCTGGCTTTTGTCCTCCGCTTGCGTAGATTATTAATGGATTCTAGCATGTTAAATTCTGCATAACATCCTTCAATGAATAGGGTCTAAAATGATTTTTTTTTCGAAAATTTGTTAGGTTTCCTTAGACATGCAAGTTTCCTCATGATGCTTATTCATGTGTTTGATTCGCATTTGAAAATGTCAGAGTTGCGAGATTTCAACCGGCTTCACTCGGTTTCCCAAGCGATCACGTTTCCGCTGCGCTACCACTGCCTTAACAATCAAATATTTATTTTTATATAATTTTAAATTATAATATAGAAGTATTTTAAATTGATAACTAAATTAGCTTACGGATGTAGGCCATATTAAGCTCATGGCTATTTCAGATTAGGCGCGCTCTAAACTTACTCGGTACTTAAAAATAGTATTTGTTGTGAAATCGTTATAAATGGAGTCAATTCATTTTCAATTGCTGCGATTAATTTGTCTATTTTATGAAGCTTTTTATTTTAATTTTTTTCCCATATGTATAAGATAACCTTAAAAAGCTTCGTGTTACAAAGTACTATTTTAAACTAACTTTAATGTTATATTGGATTTCAATGAAATGATATTATTTTGATAATTTCAGTGACATCATAATATACTATTAAATGAATACATTTTTCGACGTTTCATGCGATCAAAAATTAGTTTAACACTAATTTTGGATCCAGTGGAGTTGTTTCTTAAGAAAATTAGTCGCCCAAAAAATTTGACTGTAGAAACATTTTTCTGAATTAATATTGTGATTGAGAGCAATAAAATAAGTGAAATAATCCAATTAAAATGCATTGGTTGAAAACATTACTATTTTATAACAATTTTAAGTTTCTTCATACATAAATTAAGCTTCAACGCTTATTATATTACTTCATAACGTTTAGAGTTAGTTATTTGTTTAGTATTTCTGTATTTTGTAATGTTAATTTTTGAAGTAAAACTTCTTTAGAACCGTTGTGATTTGAAACTTGATGTAACGGAAATGCGACACGAGAAAGAGACAAACACATAAATATATAGGATTAAGAAGGCTAGAGAATGAGATAGAATATATTACACAGGAAGTGAAAAATAATACTGAATAATATGTTATGTAATATATGTTAAATAAAATGTAAAATAAATTTTAAACTTAGTAAGAAGAAAACTAAACTTATTACTTATAAAAATGAATATTTATTACTGTGGGATGAATGTGCATAAATGAAATAAAAGTTATTATGACTAATTGTTGCCATGGTAACCGTTTGTTATAATTTAATTGCAATATTTGCAAAAAAAAAAATTACTTCAAGCGTGCGTAAAGGTTACACGCACTCATTTTTTTTGAAATACACCTTCAAATAAATCTTGTGAATATCTAAGAGATATAAAATATTTAAACGACCTCTGTCATGCGATAGAGGTGGCTACGCAAGCCAATCTCAAGCGGCGTAAATATAGCCTCGGTGAAGGCTATATATTTTTGCCGTTTGGCGTGGGACTGGAGGCGCATCGTTTCAGTAAAGAATTGAAAGATGCACCTTAGATTTGTAACCCAAGACAGAAAAGCTGGCAAATATTTTAGCCAGAAAATAAGAGCAAGCATCGAAAGAGGTAGCGTTGGTATTTTGACAAAAATAGTACCACGTTTTCTAATTTTTTTTGTATCTATGCTTATGTATATACATTTTACTAAATTAAATAAGTCTTAATGAGAATGATGATAATAATTGCCAACTTTTAAGAAATAAAATTGTTATATTTTTTAATGAATACAAGAAACACAAAAAAGTCCATCGGGGCAGTGTCTACATAGCATACTTATTGTATAAAATCTTTATAATTATTGTATATGGTAACAATAAAGATAACGACGAATAATGATGATAATTTCATTTCAATTTCATTTCATTTCAAAGACACAAACAAGTCTTGATTATGTTTGTGTTATTAGATAGGTGTATTCTTAAAAAATATTTATGAAAAATATTGATAAGCTTATTACATAAACATTTTAATCACTTGTTCATACCCACCACACATATACCCCAAGGTATATACTGTCCATACTAGATTATAAAAGTGGAAGTAACTCTGTCTGTTTATCTATCTGTTACGTTATAACATCTAAATCGCTAAATCAATTTTGATGAAATTTGATATAAGAATAGATTGGACCTTGTAAAAGGACATAGGCTACTTTTTGTCGCAAAAATAAAACTTGAAGGAGGTGAAATGAAAATATGAAAGTCCTATGTTTTATTGCTAGAGCAAAGTTGAGTTATATATTCGTTGAGTTGAGTTGTATATAATATTTATAGAAACTAAAGAGGGTTTATAACGAAGATCAAGGGAAGCGAGTGTGGGGATATTATAAATGTAAAACACAGCTAGGGGTACACACAAGCCAAGCAAAGGTAACCCACAGTAAATTATTAAATATTTAATTAAAATTTAATTTAACAATAACTCATTCAATATTTCAATCTAATAAATAATGCTATAAGACGAAAGAACTTATTGTGAATATAATATTATGTAAAGTACTTACACATACGCATCTTGTCCCCACTTCCTTCTGATATGTCAAAGGGAAGTGTGCAGGAAAGAGAACTCTTATACCGTCTTTCCATCATCGTAAAGCGAAGCCTCTTTAGATTTATTTCATTTACTTCCTTATTAAGAAAAAATAATATTTTTTATGAATACATTCGATACAAAATACAAATATATATATGTACATAAACGAAGTCAAGTCTTTGCATATAGTAAAAACAACATATAGTAATCTAAATTTAGTATACATAAGGCTTGAAGTTTTTGTTACAAATAAAATTTAATGAAATTATTGTACAACAACTAAACAAAAATTTATGTTGAGACTTCTAGTTCTAGATTTAAAATTACAAGAGGTAAATAAATCAATTCCATTAAATTTAATATTAATTCATAAATAAAATAAGCACTAAATATTTACTTAACGAGCAAAAAAATATTTAACTAATTTAACTGGGACTTTTGCCGTGAACACGCGGTGATAAAGTAGAAGTTGGTCACTGGGAGATTCTTTAATCTTATTTGAAAGTTTAACCTAAAAAAACTGAAAGTAATTAAACAAAAAACTTTTTAACAAAATAATAAAAACCGACTTCAAACAAAAGCACTAAAAAGTAAAAAATAACTGATTGGTAGTTTTCATTTACTATAAATACCTAATCAAATATTTTCGAAGTCAGTGTGCTTTGGCTAAGTAATTAAAGCCTACCTATTAAATACATACCTAATCAAATATTTTCGAAATCGGTGCCAACCCATACAAGGCAAAGCACACCGACCGAGTTCTGAGGTAACAAACATAAAAAAAAATACAGGCGAATTGAGAACCTCCTCCTTTTTGAGGAAGTCGGTTGAAAATTATTCTGTGTGTTGTGTATAAAAGAGGAACACGCCTTAGTAAAATTGTAACGCGATATAATGTTTTCTATTCTGATATATCAAGAATCAAATACTAGTGAAATAGAAACTTTGAAAACTATTTAATTAAAGTTCTTACATTTGGTATTCTTCCGATAAAGATAATAAAGTTTTAAATAGATAAATAAATATGTTGGGACATTAACACACAGTGCCATCTAGTTTCATGGTAAGCTACGAGGCTTGTGTTATGGATACCAGATAATTAATACACTACACGTATATAACTTTAAATACATACATATTATAAATGTAAACAACCATGACTGGAGTACAAACATTCGTGCTCATGATACAAATGAATGCCCCCAGCGGGACTCGAAAGCGCGACCGCTGGCACAGCAAGTAGGGTCACTACAAACTGAGTCAAACGTGTCGTCAAAGTTTTACCTGCTTAGTTAACGTAGGTAAACTACTGATAGAATTTCGATGTTTTGATAGTAATTAGTTACACGATTAAATTAAGCTTTTTTTGTATTTCTGGAAAGTTAAGCCACTGGTTTCGCTCGTGAAAAATAATTAATAAAACTAGTAATTATTTTTCACGAGCGCAACCAGTGACTTAACTTTCTTTTTTCTCTATTTTTTTTAATTATTTTTTTTTAATATTTTTTTTCTATTTCTTTCTATTGTATTTGGTCTTTTTGAATATGGAGAAAAAATTACAACTCCATAGGCTAGAAAATATTAATTGTACATCAGTTTTATATTACGAAAATATAATATCGACTTCCGTCAAAAATAACTAATTTTACTTTTTCATTAAATCAGGCGAAAAAAGCCGATATTGCATAAAAACTCTTTAAATGTTCACAGTCTTTTTTTATAATGTAACCTTAACTACAGCCTAAGATCTGATGTTGGATATTATAATATACAGACACGAAGAGACTGACCTTATCTTAGGAAGTGTCATAAAAATATATTTGCTTTGTTTGTTATAACTTTGCCATTTTTGTTATACAGTAGAAACGTTTATCATACTGTAGAGCAACATACTACTAGTATATTTCTAGTTATAGCTTTAACAAGTTATCGTAACTCAACCTCACCTGTGAATCTACTTATCAACTGTTAAAATAAAACTTTTTTTTACTATCACTCGTAAATCAGTTAAATCTAAAAGAAAACGGTTCAAGTATTCTCATGCGATATGCAAATAAACGAACGGATGATAGTTCTAATTTTTAATTATTAACTAAAATGGTACGCAGACTTCAAAATCATTTTAAAAATATCTATTCCACCAACAGAGATGAAATTTGGTTTTCTTTGTATAGGATAAGACAATCCTTGTAATATATTAATTAAAAAAAGGATCATGAACATCAATTCAACAACTGTCGAAAATGTCGCTTAATATACATGAGAAAACTTATCCCCGAACTTGACAAGGTTTGTAATATTATGTATATATATATATATATATATATATATATATATATATATATATATATATATATATATTATATATATATATATATATATATATATATAACATTAATTATCTGAAACATACCTGGATCTAATTTTTTTGACGAAACTTGTTATTTCCTTATATTTTTTATATCAAAATTCAGTTTTTATGAAAAACAAATCTTAAATACAAGTATTTCTTGTATTTTTAATGTCAGAAGAATTGTTAAGTCTCGATGGAACGCCAGGTTTATGCAGACAGGTTTATGAGAAGTTAAAGAGAGTTTGTATATTGTATGAAATTTACGTACTGAGCCGTCCGGTATCGCTGGCAGTATTGTGTTGATCGATACAGAGGCAGAATCTATAGTTTTTAGAATTTTTGTCTGTCTGTCTGGTACCGCATCACAGAGAAACCACTGGAGGGATTTGGATGAAATTTGGTATGGTGATAGCTGGTTATCCGGGTCAACATAGAGAATACTTTTTACCGCGGGAAAATATCTCATTTTTGAGAAAAATACAAAAACTGTAATAGTATACTAATATAACCTAACCTAAGAATTTGGTTTTTCGTCATCTGAACGCGGGCAATGCTAGTATTCAATATAATTTGATATGAAAATGTTCGAAGTTTTACAATGACAATGATAATTTTCACGTTAAAGATCCTATTTTAAAATTACTTCTAACATTTCCTTTCTAGCGATGTAAAAATAAGCTTTCAAAATACATGTTTTGCATAATACCCCGAGGACTTAAAAACAGTGACTGTGGAAAGAAATTTTTCCTATTTTTTAAAAATAACAAACTTTCCCATTTATTTCGAACGACTACGAAGACTGAGAAAATAGGATTAATTGAAATGAAACGATGATACTGCAGTAACCCTAAGGAGAAATTACATTTTTAACAATTAACAAATATTTAATAAGCTTATATGAGTCATATATTGCTGTTATTAATATTTTTAAAATTATATAAGTAATGAAACAGTAAATACTTATTAAGCGAATCATAAGTCAAAACTATGATTTCGGAAGTATTTTGTTCCTGCATAATTATTGTAAAAAAAAACCCCCAACCATCTTGGGCTGATTTTCATCAAACAGAGTTAAAGAGCACTCCCGACTAATTCACATTTCAAACAAAAAAAAAACAATAACAAAATCAGTTCATCCGTTCGGGAGCTACGACGCCACACACAGACACACTTACACACATACACAGATACACACAAACACCCACACACACACACACTTACACACAGACACGTCAAACTTATAACACCCCGCCATTTTTGCGTTGGGGGTTAAAAAACTATATTTACCTACCATGAAAGCTTGCAATATATGTACTTTCTAAACAGATAGGTTACAGTTTTAAAGCAATAATGCATAGTAGTAAATTAAAGAAGATTTAAGTGTACCCGTCATCATACTTTCATCGGAGCGACGTATTCATCTCGCTAAGAGAATACGAATTGCTGTTCCTTTTTTGCCCGTTCAAAGTTGCATTTGCAAAAGTTGTCGTTGTGTTGGCATAATAATAGCTCGTAGGCACACTTTGAAACGCGGCTTACGCAAGGCGCCATTTGCAACATTTTAAAGCAAAATTCTGATCACATACCGGTTATATTACAATAAATTCGTGGAGAAGTTTTCTAACTTACGTACTAATAAATGTGAGTTGTATTATTATTAGCGGCTCACCCTCGCTTCGCTGGGGTTCGCCACAAAAAAAAAAACCAATCAATCCACCGGGAACGGTATATTTTTCCGGGATAAAAAGCCTATGTGTTATTCCAGACGATAATCTATCTCTGTGCCAAATTTCATCCAGATCCATTCAGCCGTTCTGGCTTGATAGAGTAACAAACATCAATACATACTCACAAACTTTCACATTCATAATATTAGTATAGATATACAGGCAGCACCACCTTTTGGCATATTTTATTACTAACAGTGGCTTATGTCCAGGTTATAGTTTATTTGGGCACAAAATTCCATCAAAATCCGTCTAGCCAGATCGGCGTGATGAAGGAGTAAGAAAAATATACACACACATATATATATATATATATATATATATATATATATATATATATATATATATAATATTTTGCATTTATACTCGTGCAGTATTGCTACTAATGAATGTGAGTTTCATTACATATATATATTGTTTATTTTACTAAAGTAAGAAAACTAAATAAGTAATCTAACCTAAATGTAATTTTTTATACTTTAAAATTAAAACATGAAAGTGAAGGCAATCTTCTCATGTAACTTTTTTAAACGAAAAAAACCTCTAAATAAACTTAACAGCAGAAACTGCCCATCCATATTTTCCATTAAAAATGTCACAAGCTTTATTAACGTAGCAGACCTCTCATTAAGATCGTTAACGGTTTGATGAGTAGAATTCAGCTTACTATTGAATCCGAGATACAAAAGATATTCTATATTGTGTATGAATTATAATGGACTTGGCCTCATTTAGTATTCAAAGTATTATTAATATTTTTCATCTTAGTTCTGTAAATATTTTCACTTTTAACGACAAAAGAAATAACAAAGTTAGTTAAATAGACAATTTATTTGCGTTAAAAAATTAAGTTAAGGTTACACGCACTGTCAAAGTAAATATCGTCCATACTAGTTTACATGTCCAGTATAAGCGGACCTCCAGTTTACACTAAAACAGTTCTTCATATAATGAAATAAAGCCGCGACGCGTTATTCTCAGAGTCTCACATAATTGGATGGTTGAATGGTTGTTTTACGATGAAATGGGGACATCTTCCGAGCTGTCGCGATGCCCTCCGTTCTAATTATACTTTTCTAAAGCCAGTTCTGCTACCTCGTCGCCCGGTGTTCTGCCGCTTACAGAATTACTAAAGGTCTATCTATGTGAGTATGTTAGTTTACCGCTAAATTCGTACAAAGTTTTTAATTTTCACTAGTTATGTTTATAAATGACTGTATATGAAATAGGTTATCTCTTTCTCATCGTCTGACACAAGTGTGTTTTATTTAATCAATATAATGAAGTGCACTACGTTAGAACGTCGTTAGAGAGAGGCAGAGTTAGAGTAATGATATATTGTAACTTTGAGTAAATGAATTTCAATTCTAATACTATTTTGCATCACTAAAATTGTTATTGAAAGTGTGGAGGAGCTGAAATCGTTGTTGGCGATAAGGTTATTGTTTTGTTTCTAATTAAATTATAATACACCCTCGCGTTGGTATGTTTACTTGTTGTTCATACGTTTACAGTGTTATTTTGATACTTTGCGTAGTTCGCCTACGTGGTGTACACGAAGAGTATTACGAGTAGAATAATTTCAATTTGCAAATATACTGAGATAAGAATAATAATTTTGAAATTTCAATAGTATACGAGTATATTGTATTCTAAAGACAATGTAGTTTATATTCTCTTTAATTGATTGTTATAATGATGGAATTATGAAATTATTGTGATACTGCAAAAATAATAGGTTAGTTCTGATACAACATTTAGATTGTGAATGAGATGCTCGTCAAGCGATTAATACTCATAGTAAGTGCTGTGCAGTAGAAAAATCGTCATTTCACCTTAGAAGGCAGATGCTTCTTTATACTTTGTGGAGAATTTTAAAAGTATTTGTAAGAATGTTTATTCTTAACTTTGACTCGCATAATTTTTATTGGAAATAATCTTTTAAACCTAATTTCTATAAAGTGTTTAATCAAAACAATATGTTATGTAGAGTAGTAAGCACCAATATTCTTAGGGCACTAAAACAGGTAGGTATTTTAGATAAACCAAAACGAAAAATGGTATATATGTAATATTCTATTTATAAACGTCTTAAGATTGGGAGATTATTCCCGATAAGTTATTTTAGCAGGTATTATACAAACCGTTTCATGTGGTGTAAATGTTCAAACAGCTGTGATCATCCAATCGGAAAGATTTAAGCCGATTACCCAACAATAATCAACGGGCTCCTGATATGGATTTCATGGCATACAAGCATATTGTTTTCTGTTATATTAACTGTCTTATTGGTTTAGAATTATACATATATATGTGTATGGCTCATAAAACAAAGTCCTAGGTAAAAGACACATTTTTTTGTCTGTCTGTTTGTTCCGGCTAATCTCCAAAACGACTGGACAATTTTGATGGGACTTTCACTGACAGATAGCTGATGCTATATGGAGTGACTTAGGCTACTTTTATTTTAGAAAAAGAATTAGGGTTCTGCTAAAAAATTAAAACGTACCTAGGACGCAACCGAGCGAAGCGAAGTAAGTCGCTAGTGAGATAGTTAGCAAGAGATTATGTCTTTGTGCAACTTTGTCAAGATTTTATTCTCAGAAGGGTTTTTTTCTTCTATTATAGGTCTAACTTCTAACCAGTCCAGAAAAAGCTATTAGATTATTCTTTTACATAACGTATTACATTGCATATGGCGTGCTAATGTATCATAACTGCCTTGAAATGTTTATTAAACATTAAAATTCTTTCAGCTATAAATAGATGTAATGTAAATAATTTTAACAAGCCAGCCGCTTACTTATGTGGTTTTAGTACTTTGAGGTCATTTGTAAAATTAAATGCAATAAAATACCTAACATTTTTTTCATTCTCTGCCCATCAACGTAACGTACATCTTTAATTCAAATTTTATAGTTTGTTCTTTTTTAAGCGACTTCAATAATTTGCAGGTACTTAATTATCTGTTTTTTTAGCCGACTTCCAATTCCAAAAAGGAGGAGGGTCTCAATTAGTCGGAATCTTTTTTTTTTAAGTATGTTCACCGATTACTCGAAGACGTCTAAACCGATTTGAAAACTATTTTTTTGTTTCAAAGGGTATATCTACTTCCCAGGTGGTCCCATATAAATTTTATCGAAATCTGTCGAGCGGTTTTAAATAAAATCAACATTAAATATTTTTTTACAAATTACCTCCTTATTACGTCTACACTAAAAATGGAAAAATGAAAACTTTTTAACAAAAATTAAAAACCGATTTCCAGGCACTAAAATGTAAAAAATAACTAAATGGAGGTTTTCATTTAGAATAGATACCTAATCAGATATAAGTCGGTGCCAGCCTACAATATTTTAAGATATGAATATCTAATAGGTAAATATTATGTATTTTACGTATCGAAATATATTAGATTTGCTTTGCATCGGCTGACACCGACTTCGAAAATATCTGATTAGGTATCTATTCTAAATGAAAACCTCCGTTTAGTTATTTTTTACATTTTAGTGCCTGGAAGTTGGTTTTTATTTTTTGTTAAAAAGTTTTTATAAAGCTATGTTACTTCGCCATATTGATTTTCATAGTTCTTTAACAAATGAATATGTTAAAAAAACACCGCAAAGAGTAAAATAATTGCTATCATTAATTTTATAACATAGATAATTTCATTTATCTCCCCATATACAAGTCGTTTCAACTATCTAAGGTTATCTTAAACCACTATCCATCCATACTAATATTACAAATGTGAAAGTGTGTTTGTTTCTTCGTTTTTTTCACGTCAAAACAGAAAGACCGATTGGTGTGATTTTTTGTGTGAAGACAGTTGGAGAGCTGAAGAGTGACATAGGCTACTTTTTACGGAGATTATCTCATTCCCACGGGAGAACATGTTACAACCCAAAAAATTATTTATAATTAGAATTACTTAAAAATTGGTATTAATTTCTCTTCAATACAATTAAATAAATGTTTTAGCATTTTGCAAAATTCATCCCATAAGTGGGTAAAATAGTATAATAAGTTTGTATGAAACCTATCTTTTTAGAGCTTTTTTGAAGTTTAAGCGCAAGCGAAGCCGCGGGTTCCATTAAGACTACCTTTATAAAAATAATTTTTTTTACTACTTGTGAATTAAATTTACAACGAAAAGTTGTTACAGTATTTAGCTAAATCACTATTAAAATGAATAAAAATTATTAATTTTATATACTTACTTTAGATTAAATGTTACAAGAAAATTTTAGGAAAATTTTATTATTAGGGTGTTAGGAAGGTATGATTTATTGGTACTTGCTAAGCTCTTATTACATTTTTGTCACGCAATATCTGGCTGAAAATAACCCTTATTAATCCGTTTTGTAGAAAAATAAGTCGTTATAATAAATAATCGATTTGGTTATATTATGAGTGCCTGTTTTAAGCCATTATTTGCTTAAAATTTTGTTTTATAAAATTGTATCAAAATCTGATATTATAAAAGTGAGTGTGCATTATACATTATTTTATATATGTATATTATATATACAAGCAACTCGTCCATATCCTATCCCTATTGATTCCCCATACAAACTTTCATCCCCATTTTCATCCCCTTAAGGGATGATTTCCTGGATAAAAATTTCGTCTAAATCGGTTTAGTAGATCCAGAGATTACTCCCTAGAACGTCACAAAATCACAAACTCACAAACTTTACCTCTTTATAATATTAGTATGATTAATTTAGAGATATGAACACACAATTATATTTTTTTACATAACGATTAATATACTCGTAATTATATTTCCTTTGTCTGGATTCAATAAAATATCTATACATATAATAAAATTGTAACTAAGCCGAATCTGTACATTAGATATTTTTTGGAAAATCTTATTCAAATAGTCATTATTATCGATACAGAGGCCGAATCTATAGTTATTAGAATGTTTTTCTGTCTGTCTGTTACTGCATCACGGAAAAACCATTGGAGGGATTTTGATGAAATTTGGTATGGTGATAGCTGGTTATCCGGGTCAACATATAGGATTTTATTGCAGGGAAATATCTCATTTCTGAGAAATTTATAATCGATAAATCATATCCTCGTTATTATTATATTAATAAGTAAGGCTGTGGCTTGGAATGTAATGGGATGAATAAAATCGTCGGTTTGTACGAATATCTACAATTTTTTTGTTTTCCATTCTAAAATAAGTGATTTTTAGGAGCAAGAGTTTCTTATGCAAAAAGAAAATATAACCAAGCTGAAAACTTATATTCGTTTAGATCCCAACGATGTTTAAGTTCAAGAACTTTTATGTGTAAAAAAAAGAAAAGCTAAAAATGATTCTTTTTAGGAGAATATTACTGTGTCATAATAAAACAATATAATTTTTACTTATCGGTATCGGGCGATAAAGATATAGTCGGGCGAATATCTAATATACATATTTTTTATTCATCCGATTATAGGACGAATAGACACTTCTAATTAGTAAATGTAAACACATAATCGATGGATTGTAAATTATTCAAATGTTAGTCGCCATATAAAGTGACTTTATATATATATATATATATATATATATATATATATATATATATATATATATATATATATATATATATATATATATATATAACAGTACAAGACTAAACAACCACATACACACAAAAATTTCGCGCTATATTCTTTACGGGGTAGGCGGATGGAGAAAATAGAAAGCCAAGTGCTACGATCTCTACATATCTCTTTCTTCTCTTCTTTAAGATAGAAGATTAAACTGTTACTTACATGAAGCTCCATAAGTAAATATACTTATCTAATTAAACAAATTAAATTCTATTTTTTACGTTTGAAATAAGGTTTTCGTGTTTGGAGTCCGAGTCGTGACTATGGATAAGTGTTAAAATGTCAAGTTAAAATTAACATTAAAATGTAAGTTTAAATAAAGATTTCTTTCACAATAATAATCACAAGCAGTGAAAAAGTATTTTTTAAGTGATAAATAATGAATACTTGGCATATTACGTGACCATCTATTTTAGAAATGGAACTCATCGCCAAGACAATGTATTTTTAAAGTATAAAAATTCTCTATTCTCAGGTATTGTTTCTCGAGAACTTTTCATCTTAAAAGAAACGTCGCCTCTTTAGAAAGACAAGTAACACACGTTCAGGTTATAATATATGAACTGTGTAGGTAAAATAATTTTTTAGACACGTTTGAAAATACTGTAAGCTAAAGATCAACAAATTATTTTACGTATGTTGTGTTGCAATATTTTTTAATTTATTTGTAAATTAGTGTAAATTTGTCTTTCGAAAAGAGATTTGTTTACATAGTTTTTTAAAATATCATGAACTAAAAATTAGTATGATGGCAACTTCATAACTAAAGGTAAAGGCATAAACTTTAAAACCTATTTGGTTAGTTAAATATGTATATATTTTTTATAAAGGTATCATTATATTTTTTAAGCACGACTCTGTATGAATAACTGAAATGGTTTTCAAAGGAGTGCCAAATAATGTACCCACTAAATTAATCAAAAGCATACAGAAGTTAAAAAAATTACATGTGTATACTTACTACACGAGGTTCACAATAATCATGACAAACTTAGTACACAGTGTAGACTTTCACATTTCATTTATTAGATTATTTTAAGAAACAGAAATGAAATAAATAAACTTATTGTAAGAAACTCCGCGATGTTGGCCATATTTATTTATATGCAACGTAAAATCGTTTTGATTAATTATTTTTCACCCTGAAACACGTAACAAGGTTTTAAAAAAATACCTATGTCATAAAAAGGCAATTACTACACTTCACACTTGCGTTAACGTCATAGCATTATGATGCGGTTAAGCATTAATCATATGTAAAGAAGTGTGTAAAATATTATAACTTTATTAAAATATTATTAATTGCCTCCGTGGTGTAGTGGCTAGCATGTACGGCTGCACACTCGGAGGTCCTGGGTTCGAGTCCGGGTCGGGCTAAGTTTAGTTATTGAGTCTTTCTATATAGTAAGTCTCAGTAACAGCCCGGAGTTGGGAAGCTGGCGGTGTTTCATCCCCGTGCCTCGGAGAGCACGTAAAGCCGTCGTGAGAGTGACAGAAATAGAGAGTGCACTTGTGTCTGCGCGTACACTTGTGCACTATAATATCTCCTGCGCAGTTGGCTAGTCTCAATGAGATTGGCCGCCGTAGCCGGAATCGGCTAGGAGAACATCATCATAACTTTATAATTATTAAACAATGGCGTTCAAGCTGAGGACCTGACGCAGACCTCCAGCAAGGTAGGCGTGCTTTCTGTTTCCGTTATTCGCACCTCTAAACTGCATCCTTGAAACTTATATACACTCCACTTAAATTTTACTCATTACTTGTACCAGCCCTATCGGTATTAAACATACGAGTATTTTGTTTATATTGAACCTTATACACATCATTTACATTTTTTTTATATTGCTACCTATTTAGTCTCCTAGGTACTAACTTTTTTTTACTTTTTTTGTACTTATTCTATTTTTTTTTAAAGAAAATTATACTTTTGACCAAAAACTCCGAACGAACCTCGTCGGCCCAGGTACTATACTTTTATTGTAATAATATCATGGACGAGTAAAAATCGTATGGACAAGCCTCCTAGCAATAAGAAGTAAATAAACAAAGGTGACTAATTTGTGAAGAATTAAATATAAAATATCTATTTACCATGAGAAAAAAAAACATTCAAAATTAGACTCTTGCTAACTTGTATATTTTATATTTAAGTTTATAATTGCGTTACGGTTTGAACTTAAATTTATTACTTTCTTTAACAAACCATTAGTTTTCAATAAACCAAACTTATAGTTTCTGTTACGATTGACCGCGTTATTTAACTTTGCCAACTATTTTAAACGGTACTTCATCAAGTTTTCATTTCCCAAGCGATTTTGTTCGGGACAAACTGACTCCGTTACTGAATTGCGTTGCCCACAGCTTGATAGCTTATTAGCGATATACTGACGAGGAAATAGATTAAATTTCAAGAAATTAGGTCATGAGAGTTCATTAGGTGTACTGATTGAGGTTGAACGCCATTTGAATAGAATAGAGCGGCTATTATTCCGCTATTCTTTAAGAAATTTCTATAATTATTACTTTTAAAGCGAGCTAGTGATAGCTTTCTCTTGGATAGACAACGTTGACTCATTTGGAATTAAGTTCAAAAGTTATTGTAAAAGTCTAAATAAATAAAACTCACTTTAAGTTTAAATTTTAGTCAATAATAAATAATTGTGTCAAAATAAGATTTTTCGACTTTTTGTTATTATTTATATCTATTTTATTATAATTTGTTTTTTTTTGTTTAAACGATGCTAATCTCTGCAACTACTAATACTTGAGGAAGGTAGCCTAAAAGCTATCGAACATCACGCTACGACTTTTAAGAGCGAAATAGTTATATTATTATACACTACTACCTAATAATTTCGTTCACCTATCTACTAATTTAAACCACTTTTTTATAAAACACTAGCGACTCACCCTCGCTTGGGTTCGTCCCTAGGTTGATTCCCCCATACTAACTTTCATCCCCATTTTCACCCCCTTAAGGGATGATTTCCGGTGAGTTAAGCATCCTATGTCCTTCCCAGGGTCTCAAACTATCTTCTTACCATATGTCATCAAAATCGGTTTAGTAGATCCAGAGATACAACCTCAGAACTCACAAACTCACAAACTTTGTATTGTATTCAGCCGTTTTTAACGTCCCACTGCTGGGCATGGGCCACTCTTTAATACGAGGGGAATCGGGAAAAGGGGTTGTTGGACTTCACATGTCTTTCGAAAACTTGACCTCTTTATAATATTAGTATAGATGGAAAAAATGTTTCAAAAATCATATGATACTTTGAATATAACAAAACTCCAAGTTTTTATTTTATTCAGAACGTATTATTATTTTTATGGTACAGGTGCTTAAATACTGTGTTTTAGAATAACGTGTAGACAATTTAACAGACAAAATAATAAAGTAACAAAAGCATTTCGATGTTATCTCAAATTATATGGTTCTGTTTCAAATATGTTTTATTTTTAGACTAATAATCCAACTGCAATTTTTTTTTCATTTAAATAAAGCTATTTTAGTATCTACAATTGAAATCGAATACTGTACAGTGGGATTCCTATATTTATTTTTAACTAGTTTTATGTGTCTGTAGCCTCTTCTATCGGTTCCTATAATCACACGTATGAACATACCATATTGCTGACCGCGACAAAAACTTGAATGGCTTATACAAATATAATCTTAGTGTGAGTGGATCTCGTGCCCTCTAGCGGCATCTGTCATTATGCTATAGGTAAAATTTAAAACAGTTTGATGAACATCGGATTACTATTATAAATGCAAAAGTTTGTATGTGTGTATGTTTGTTTGTTTCTCCTTCACGCTGAAACGGCTGGAAGGGTTTGCATAAAATTTAGTAAACAGATAGACTATTGCTTGGAATAATACTCAAGCTACTGTTAGGCACCTAGGGAGACACCTGAGCAAAGCTAGGGTAAGTTAACTGTATATATTACAGTGATTACGATAAAACCTAATTTAAAGAACGTTAAGAAATACGTTTTTTTGAAGAACCTTTTTATATAAGGTGAAGTAAAATGGAATCCTAAAAAGCATATTATGTTCGATGATTCCAGATGCGGAAGGCACCGGTGGCGCTGACCTGCAGCGTAAGCTGGACTTGCTCAACGGCGCTCTCGATGCCGAGCGGGCAGAGCAAGCGCGCCGCCAGTTGCAGTACGTGGCACACTGTGAGTACAGAATTAACAGATATTATAAACTAGCGACTTACCCTTGCTTCGCTCGGTTGTAACCCCAGGTACGCGGATTTTGCAATTTCATGGGTTTTAATGTTTTTGCGCGGAACCCTAATTCTTTTTCTAAAATAAAAACCTAAGTTACTCCTTATAACATTCGCTTTCTACCAGTGTAAGTCTTGTCAAAATTAGTCCAGCCGTTTCGGAGATTGGATGGATCAAACAGACATATAGACAAAAAATTTAAAATTCGTTTTTTCTTGTAAGTACGGTATGTAACTTCATATGTATTTAGTAAAAAGTTGTTATTTTGACATCACAAATAGACACTTCAATTTTACTAATTTGTTTTGACTAGAGCCGCCGCACTAAGTTGGTGTTTGTTCGGGCTACTCTTTCATAAACTATTATTGAACGGATTTTAATACGATTTTCATCAATAGAAATATTATTTAGAAATGTTATAGGCTATAATATATAAGCATATATGAAAATAAACTACAGGTATGATGATATTTATGTGTTAAATCGAAATATCATCCTTTCTGAGAATTTTAGTAATAATATTATTTTTCATTATTATATAGACATACGTATGTTTATAATACTGCAATATTATTTTATATTTACATACATATATTAGAGTGAAATTGGGTAAGATTTACTAGAAATCTTTTTTATATTTCTTATTTACAATATTCTATAATTAATTATTTGCCTCATTTTGTGTACTTTTTGTTTTAGATAAAGCGTATTTGGACTTGATATTATTTTACTGACAAATAAATATTTAATTATTATTAATATAGTTATTTTTAATAAATAAACAATTGTTGTTTGTTGTCGATTGTACGACGATTGATGAATAAAAAAACGATCATTCGTCTTGTTTTCATGCATGTTCGTCTGTCTTCTTTATGTACCTACGATTATAAAAAGACTACCCTATCGCTACCCTTTCGCGTTATAAGATTTACTTAGATGCAAAATTTAAAGTTTTATAGGAGTAAGTGTTAAATGAAACTCAATAAGTCATTCTAATAACATAAAATTACTTTATTTTATTAAGTTATAAAGGTTTTAGGCGCAATATTTTATGCTGTGGACGAGATAGAAATGGAGGCATACAAAAATGTTATTCTTCGTTTTATTTTCTAAATTTATGAGAATCGGCCATTAAGTTAAAATTCTCAAATGTTATAAATTCGATGAATTAAAATTACTTACTTAACTTCTCATAAAATCCGAGAAATAGATATATTAGTATGTAACATCTTTTAGATCTTAAAAAACTTTTAATACCTATTGTAAAATTTTCATTCTTATTTTTTTCCATAAAGAGGTAGATACAGTAAAGTAAATAAATAAATATGTTGGGACATTAACACACGGTACCATGTAGTTCCATGGTAAGCTACGAAGCTCGTGTTATGGTTACCAGATAGTTGATACTTCACATATGTAACTTTAATTACATACATATTATAAATATAAACACCCATGACTAGAGTACAAACATTCGTGCTCATCACACAAATGAATGCCCCCAGCGGGCCTCGACCCCGCGACCGTTGGAAAAGCAAGTAGGGTCACTACAAACTGTGCCAAACGTGTCGTCAAATACAGTACAGTAACTTTAAAAGAAACAAAATACATATTTCATACTTTTACGTTAAGTTGTCAATAAGAAAAACTTTACGCCGCTGGAGACTCATATTGTTTTATCACGAACATCTATATTTCACAAATTATATATTATATGGAAATGTACTCACAGTGAAAGTAAAGTATGAAGAATGGAGATCCGAAAGAAAGAAAACAAAATATTTTTAAACTACTGTTTTATTTCATATTAGCATTGCCCGCGGCTCCGCCCGTGTTCAGATGACCAAAAATTTCTGTGATGCAGTAACAGACAGACAGACAAAAATTCTAAAAACTATAGATTCGGCCTCTGTATCGATAGTAATGTTTATTTCAAAAAGATTTTCCAAAAAATATTTAATGCACAGATTCGGCTTAGTTACAATTTTATTATATGTATAGATATTTCCGTTAATTTATACGTATCTACATATACGAGTATAGAGCGTTATAAAATATTTGTATTAGGAAATGACGATTTCAAATAATGTAATCAAAATACAATACTGTCTGATAAGTTAAAATCGATATTTTGAATTTCAACATACATACACATATACAATATTTGTAAATTATTATTGGCAGGCTTCGCGAAATAATGTATAATCAATACATCAACAGCGCATTATCCCATCGGTTTTAATATTATTTGTGCGTTCGTGATTATTGCTTTAATAATATTATTGCTTTCTACCTATAATGCTCGACAAAGTAACTTTTCCCTCGTACGAATTGGATTACGTTTGACTCGTTTCGCTTCTTAATACACGAGGCATGGGCGTATTTTTTATTTCTTGTTAGCACGAAATATACTAATTTGATTCTTTTAATTCCATAGCGGGATATTCTGAGGACTCCGATTACACGTCGGACCTTAACTACCCGGTGGGCCAGCACGCCAACTGCAGTGCGTCTCAGTTTCGTAGTGCAGCGCATCAGATGCATACGCCACAGGTGATTTTTGTATACATTCTAAAGGTTTTAATTGTTAAATGGACTTAGTAATGTAAGATTATTTTTTTTTTAAATAATATATGTAAGTGTCTGAGAACTAGATATTTCAAAATATGCTTCGTATCTACATTATAACTTGCATGATTTCGTTTTGTAACTGCGTTTTTGAAGTGAAACTTCTTTAGGATCGTTATGATTTGAAACTCAATGAAACGGAAATGCGACACTAAAAGAAACAAACACATAAATATATAGGATTAAGCCGGCTAGAGAATGTGATAGAATTCAATGCCATGTTGCCATGGTAACCGTTGATATTGTCTGACAAATATCTATATATTATGATATATATAAAAATGAATCCCTATTTCCCTTGGTCACGCCATCACGCGTGAACGGCTGGACCGACTTAACTATTTTTTTTGTTGTGTTTGTTATTGTCAGGAGAAGGTTCTTATGAATGAAAAAAATTAAAAAAAAACGAAAAAAAAAATTCAAATGTATATGGCTTACGCTGGCTAATAACTATTTATATCTATTTAAAATGTACCTAGCGACGAACCCGAGCGAAGCGAGGGTGAGCCGCTAGTAATATAATATTAAGTTTCACTTCTACTATGTGTGAATGCGAAAATGTGTTGCACACACGCAGTTTTTTATATTTGTTTTGAATCAAAGGTTTTTTTTTATGATTGTTATGTTATACATTTTTAACTTATATGGAAACATTCTTGAGGTATAACCTATTAATTAAAAAATAGTTATTATAATAACTCATAACATACATTACACACACATACATTTAATATTATGCACTCTTGTGCAATTATTCTGCAAGCTATATAATTGCTAATTGATTATAAAAAGTACTTCAGTTTATTAATTCAAGGTTTAAAATAACAAGATAATGTGAATAATTAAGTGACGAATCGTAATTTATAAACTGTTACAGAGGTCTTTGGAAGCGTCTCGAGAAAATTCGTATGAGAGGGATGAATATCACCTGCACGGCGACACCGACCCGCTCTATTACAACAGTCAACCCAGGACTAATAGGTAAGGTCAAGTGACAGAAATCTAATTTACCTTCGCAGTAATAGCTAATACTGGGGGTGTAAATTCAGTTAGATGTACGGTATAGTATTTTAATTTTATACTGAGAAACGACACGAGTGAATTCGATGGGTATATATTTATATGTAGTCATATATAATTTTACTAGCGTTTTCCTGCGGCTCCGTCCGCATAGTACATTTATCATCAACATACTATACTAAAAATTTTCCCGAAACACGCTGCATCTTATGGTATGAGTATTATTCCGATCGGTTCAGTAGTTATCGCAGTATAACAGAACAAAAAAAAATCGGTTCTCCATTTATTTTATTTTTTTATGGGACTAAGGGGGCAAACGGGCAGGAGGCTCACCTGATGGAAAGTGATCACCGCCGCCCATGGACATCTGCAACACCGCAGGGTTTGTAGATGCGTTGCCGGCCTTTAAGGAAAGAATACGCTCTCTTCTTGAAGGTGGCCAAGTCGTAGCGGTTGGGAAAGACCGCCGGCGATAGCTGGTTCCACAGAGTGGTTGTGCGGGGCAGAAAATGTCTTAAAAATCGCACTGTTGTGGAACGCTGGACATCGAGGTGGTGTGGATAGAATTTAATATTTTGGCGCGATGTCCGATGATGAAATTCAGCAGCCGGGATCAGTCCGAACAATTCCTCGGAACACTTCCCGTGATAAATGCGGTAGAAGATGCAGAGTGATCCAACATCTCTACGCAGAGCTAAAGAATAAGCCGATCGGAGAGAGCTTGATCGTCGATAACTCGAGCCGCCCTACGTTGAATGCGGTCAAATGGAAGTAGCTGGTACTGGGGAGCTCCCGCCCAAAGATGAGAACAGTACTCCATGTGGGGCCGAATTTGCGCCTTATAAAGAATAATACGCTGACGCGACGTGAAGTACTGTCTCGCCTTGCTGAGCACACCAAGCTTCTTTGAGTATAGATATCAAATATTATATCGTTATCTACCAATTAAATAATCATTCTAAGAGCTGAAACTGTAAAGTATTTTCTAAAGCTTTTCATATCTCATGTATATCGTCAGTGGCAGTGGTAGCCCAGTGGTAACGCGTTCGCTTGAGAAATCAAGTAAAGCAGGTTCAAATCTGCTCGGGTCTCGCACCTCTGATATTTCATGTGCGAATAATTTCCAACATGATTACCACTTGTCTTACAGTGAAAAAAATATCGTGAGGAAACCTTCATGTCTGATAGAACCTAGCAAGTTTTCGAAAGACATGTGGAGTCCGCCAACCCGCACTTGGCCAGCGTGGTGGACTTTGGCCTTCGTATTGGGAGGCCCATGCCCAGCAGTGGGTCGTTAAAAAGGCTAAAAGCAATATCTAGTATATTTAGTATTAGTTAGGTGTGAAATAGAATAATCATAATAATTTTATTTACATGTGTTATTATTATCTTCACGCGAAATACGTTGTGAAGTTAGCTCGAAATTCTAAGCATTACGATCTGCTATACATTTCTCTGCTAAATCTGTCTCTTAACGTATACATTGTTAAGCACTAGACTATTATATTATATTTGTCTTAAAAATAAACAACACTATGTTTTAATATTCGACCCAATTACGTCATTCTCCATACACTTTTTATCAAACTCAGTAGAGTTTGAAAGTCAATATCTATTTTTATCATCTCTACTATTTTTTGAACAATTAACAAAAGCATGTATCCTACTAGAACAACCTACATTTTCATGGGTTCGATTCCTTCAAGAGGTACCTGCCTGCACTTGTAACACAGATTATTTTATTATAGTTTTTATTGCAGAGTTGGTAAACACCGCTCTTATCACTTTGTGCTTGATACAACTTTAAGAACAAAATGTCAAGAGTGGAGTTAAAGAAAGTAACAACTTTGTACATAATAGAGATAGATTTGAAGATTGAACTGAAATGAAAATTAAATCACGAATTTCAATAAAGTCGCTTCCCAAACTTTAAAGGTCGAATCAACAAATTTGTTATTGGTTTCAATTTGTTTATATTGAGTTTGAATCTTGGGTTAATATATTCGAATATCAAAAGTTGTGTTCAATATTTGCAAAAATAATAATAGTTATTTACTTAGAAAATATACATTTTCTAACATATAATATAAACTATATAATAAATACATACAAAAAAAAAGAGATAGCAGATGGTTATTATGAATACAAGGTGTTTTAATAAATTGAAATTCAATTCTTATTTAGTTATTATAAATGTACAAGTTTATATGACGGTTGTTCTTTTATGACGAAGCATTTTCAATGTGATTTTTTTGTACAAAGTTTGTGAGTTAAACTATAGAGAGACTAACAGACGCCCTAAAGATTTGCCTATACCATTAACTTCATGTGGGCTCCGTCGGATATAAATATGTATATATCCATAGCAAATTCTCATTAAAAGTTTACAAGGGTTAGATAGGGGTAAGCAAAGTTTGGACAAAAGTAAGTAGGTATGAATGAATAATCTTTAAAGATAGAGATAATTTTAAAACTTAATCATGATAACTATTTCACATATCCTGTGCTAATTAAAATTATATTTATGTTGAAAAACTACTTTCTCTTTTCCCAGTGAGATAGAATATTTTTTTTACTTCAATGTTGTGGCTATAAGTACCACTTAGACCATTCACGTCTACGAACTAGAGTAACCCATTGATCCCTACCGCTGTAATAAATTGCAGGATTTGTTTGAGGCTCCATAATCTCCTGAACCTGGAAAGTGTTTACCAACATGAAAAGTGCGATTTGTTTTAATTAACTTTTACATTATTTATAGAATAGACACGTGGTCGCAGTTGCATGCGCAGGCGAGCGTTGAGTCCGCTATATCGTGGAGGACGGCGGCTGATTGGCAATCTGGAGGTGCGTGTATTGATTTTTGTTAATAATCTTTCTATAAAAAAATTAATATAAAATATTATAAATATAAATATTTATTATATTTTCTTTTCTTTTTCTTTAAATAAGATTTTCCAAAAAAATATTTAATGTACAGATTCGGTTCAGTTAGAATTTTACTATACGTATAGATAAAATATTAAAAAAAGTAAAATAAATTTATTTATATAAAAGTTCAATTTATCGTTATTGTCAAAAACCTAGTTAAGCTTCAATATTTATCCAATAGAACCTAATTGAGATTTGATGATCTCTTTCAGAGGAACAGAGAAGGCCAAGTCTTGAACGTCAGAATACTTTGTACGACGATAGTATAGGGTACGGGTACGAGTCATACACCACAAGTACGCACATTAGGTAAGTTACTATTCTTCTCGTGTTTCCATGGTAAACATGGAATTCTTAAAATATCTATGGATGACCTTAAAACACCGTTAGCAACAGCGGATGTGACTCGCGGACTGTATTCGGGTGACTTAAGTAAAGCCAGACAGAAAAAATCAATTGTGTTCCATTGATTCAACTTATCAAAGTTAATTTGAATCATATTATTAAAAAAAAATTACGGGGTGTATATGATAATCAAATTAGACCTCTCCTTGATTTTTTATAATCCTTTATTAACACGATAACGACTTACATGTTTTATTTATTTTTTTTCCTTTTATAACACGTTATGGACTTATATGCTTCATTTAATTTTTTTCCTATGGTTTTGTTTCAATACATTACAATTTACTTAAGACAGTTAGTTACTTTGCATTATCATATTTCATTTTTGAAAATCGGTTAAATTTATAACTAGGAATTTTTTATTTATAACTTATCTATATCACCAAATTAATAATAATATTTAAACTTTCATTAACAGGGACCATTCACATATATCGCAACAGGCAAGTTATGAAGAGTTTTATGACTCGAGTAGTTATCCGTACCCGTATAGTCAGTGGGAGGGCCGTTACTTCTACGATGAGTGTGGCCTCACTCCCACCGAGTATGAGAACATCGTCAACAAACGACGGTCATCCGTCGTACAGTTGCCGCAAATGCCGCCTAAACAGGTTTGTACTAGATAACAATATGAAGCAGTTTAAATTGAACTTATTAAAGCACACAGTTATAACCGTTAGAGCTATTGCTCTATGTTCGAGAGAACACCAATTAGACATGATGTTAAACAAAATATATATCTTAGGCTAATATATCTGAACCTCTTACTGTGCTAAAAACCCAACATACCACGTTTTGGCTATTTCATAAAGGCTCCAATACGTAATTCGCATCGTGGCACTTATAATTTTAGACTACAACGCATTGTGGTTCTGAAGAAATGCCATAACGAAATTTGAACAATTGCTAGCATGGAAAGTATTGTAAATGTTGTAGTAGCATTATTTTCGAATCAGTTGTTTTGTTAAACAACGTGAACAAAAGAAAAAGTTAGATTTATGTATGTACGTATCAAGGGTTTATGCGCTAAAAATGTAGCTACCTAATGAGAGTGTTCTCGTGCTTTGGTGAGTACAAACGAGTATACTATTGTAAAGGTTCTCACCTACCATGTTAGTCAAATCTTTCGCCAAGCTAGAATTTAACATTAAGTATGAAGTGTAAAAACAGAATTGTTAATGCATAACATAACGCGTTATTGGTCAAAAATGATGAGGACAACGACTCTAATTTCGTGTTGTAGCCTTTTTGAGTTTTGAGTGGACGCTTTTTTCCTACAGTGAACGTTTTCGATCTTTAAGTCTACACATCATACATTTAGTGGCAAAAACCGTTCTTTATTTTTATTTTAGTTTTGTATTTTTATTTTTGTATACTAATACTGGCTAAATTTGCACGCCATAGATATTTAGAATTACGGTGAGTATACTTTTTCGGGTTCTTTTTCTGTGCTTTTCACTTTTGGCAAATTTATATGACGTGAACTGAATGATTGCGAATACACGCGGTAATTCAATAGAATATAAAAAGTAACAATACACGTGTCTTGTAAAAATAGAAAATGTAATAACTTATAGTGTGATATTGTGACTTGATCGAATCTATAAATTCGAAAAATAGGATTTCAATGTAAACAAAAACTTAACTATCGATTCCCATATTTCTAACTTCCAAATGCTTAATCCTCTAATATACCCTCTCACTTTGATTAGATTGATTTTTAAATATGTGTGGCTCATTAATTATTTCTGTTATATAAAGGTTCTCTAAGAGTCAGTTATTGTGCTTTACATTTATATTAAACTAGCATTGCTCGTGGCTCCGCCCGCGTTCAGATGACCAAAAACCAAATTATTAGGGTTTACATATTAGTATACTCTTGAACTGCAGTTTTTGTATTTTTTCTCAGAAATGAGACATTTTCCCGCGGAAAAAAGTATCCTATATGTTGACCCGGATAACCAGCTATCATCGTACCAAATTTCATCAAAATCTGTCCAGTGGTTTTCCTATGATGCGGCAACAGGCAGACAGACAGACAAAAATTCTAAAACTATAGATTCGGACTCTGTGTCGATAATGATGTCTATTTTAATTAGATTTTCCAAAAAATATTTAATGTACAGATTCGACTTAGTTACAATTTTATTATATGTATAGATAGATTTTATCTTAAGGCTTGGTATATACTCGTGCTAAGAATTCAATATTGTTACAGTTACCACCGTCGTCACGATATTCTGACTACAATGAGATGGCGCCGTATAGACCTCGGCCGCGACGTACTGCAGCAAGTCTTCCAGGTAATAAAGCTTACAGTAAGCGTGTGTTTGTTTACTATGATTTTTTTCTTGCTTAGCACTTAGCTTTAGTTAACCATTTGGTAAGTATTCTTTAGATTTTTAGTGTAAATGAGTGATTTTTACTCATTTACGGTAAAACGACTGAATGGATTTGGATGAAGTTTAATAGACAGATGGACTATAACATGAACTAACATATAGGTTACAATTAGTCACCTAGTACATAATACAAAAATTAACGTCTTAGCCACACCATCATCAACGCCGAAGCGCGGTCGGACGCTCCCCGTGCCGCCGGGCAGCGACGGCGGGTGGGGGCGCCGCGGCCGCCGCCTGCCGCGCCCGCCCGCCGCCCGCGCCGCCGCGCCGCTCGCTGCCGCCGTCGCGACCACGCACACACACGTGCCTTACATACAAGGTACAAGCTCTATATATTATACTAGCGACTCGCCCTCGCTTCGTTCGGGTTCGTCCCTAGCTTACTTCGCAATACAAACTTTCATCCTCATTTTTACCCCCTTAAGAGGTGATTTCCAGGATAAAAAGTAACCTATGGCCTTTCCAGGGCCTCAAACTAACTTCTTACCAAATTTCATCTAAATTGGTTCTGTAGATCCAAAGATTACCCCTTACAATATCACAAACTCACAACGTTACAAACTTTGCCTCTTTATAATATTAGTATAGACATACCATGACGCTATCCCTTGTAGTGGCTGCAGCAAATAAAGTAATTCCAAAAAAATTTGTTCTCGCACGCTCCGCATGATTGCGCCATCCTTCATTAAATGACTGTACATATGGACCAGTAAATTGTACCCACGCTACATTGCTTTTGGGATAACCGAAGCGAATAGAGTAAATGCTATAAAAAGATTATGTTAATAGCGAGATTGTAACCTATTTATGTATAGGTTGTTTTTTTTTTATGACAACAAATTAGTATTAGTAGTATAGAATATATAAACTTATAAATTATTATCTTTATAGAACCCGAAAGAACTGTACCCGATGTTAGTTACGGTTACGATAGCTACCGGTATCAATCGCAATACCAAGACACTGCCAATGAACAGTATCAAGACACCAATTATAATACAAGGTATGTACGACCTCATTTGTGTTCAAATCTACGAGTATATGAATATGAAAAAAAATGGAATTGGATGGAAAGGTGATCTGTAGAATAAGTGGTCGAATTCTAAGAATTCTTACACTGATACAAAATTAAACTATCACTGAGTGAAAATTTAAGAAGTTTAGTTAAGTCAAGTAGTTTCTGTGAGACATTTTTACCTACGTAGTAAAAAAACACCAGCTTAGGCCAGATCGAACTAAAATTGAAGTGGTTCACCATTTGTTATTAGGAGTAAAATAAAAGATAGCTGGATTTAAAAAAATGACTATTTGAACGTCAATGTTTATTTTTACTAAGATATATTCTGAATTTCAATGGTTTCATATTTTATAATATTAATAAAAATAAAATAATAAGAGTAAATAAATTAGTAAATAATTCATACATTTTGTTTAATATAAAAACTGCAATAATAATAATGTTTTTAGTTACGATGAGGATGGAATGCAACCTTTTTTCGATGAGACACCACATGCAACACCGCCGGCCGCGACAGGTAACTTTGATTTAAGTTTTTAATTTGAAATTATACCTACTTTGGTAGCAATACGTGACTCATTGATAGACATTATATTATTACAGTGAAATATACATAAAAAAATAATACATAAATTCTGATTTCTTAAGGCTAAATTAGGGAATGAAACACATAAATAAGAAAATATTTGTCATGCGTATCATTTGTTATGACAAATAACCAATCAACAAAGGCCATTATTGTAACGCAATAATTACCCCTTTCTTATGAGAAAAGGTTCATTCATTATTGGGTTACAAAAATGGGGTAAATAAATTTTATTTTAAAGTACCTATATTTGAAAATATACAAGAATTTATACTTATCCAAATATCAAATTTCATATGCAGAGACTATTACTCTTAAATTTAATAGTATAAAGATTATACAGTCACACTCAAAACTTATAGGATTTTTAATTTCACATAATGTTAGTTTACGCAAATCGTATTCGCACTGGACCAAATTTTATTTATAAACTGCTAACAAATTCTTTACTATATATGGCATGATTTATCACTGACATTGAATACATTTTCAATGTTTTCTGATAAAAGTTTCCGCTACGTGGTCAGTGCTACTACGACAGCGTCATTTGGTCATCAGTTTATTATTGAATGTCATTTAAATAAGATGACTGAGTTGTTTAATAAATATTATGATACTTTGACGTTTTCAATATTTAAATGTTTGTTTCGTTTCCCAGCGCAAAAGACTACGTGGGCTGAATCGGAAAGTTCTACGCAATTTTCTTATCCAGCGAAAAGTGAGGAAGAATCTGTGATACCTATGAAATCAGTGTTATCAAAAATTCAATCATTTATCCAGCCAAGTGTAACTACTAAACAAGAGACTTTTCATGAACAAAGTTATCAACAAATTGACAAATACGAAGAAACAAAACAGTTTCAAAAATCATCAGATCAGCAAGATCAATCATATCAAAATGATCATATTAATTATTTAGATAAAAAAACTGATTTTCAATATAAGTTTGATAGTCAATATAAGACAGAAAAAGATTTAATTCAATCTGAAAAACAACCTCAATATCAATTTCAGAATGACCAAAAACATTATGATATACAGCAAGATGGACAAAAAGAAGAGCAGCAAAAATATTTTGGGGAGCAAGAATACCGACAAGATCAGCAATATTCACAAGAACAACAATATCAACTGGATCAGCAATATAAACAGGACCAACTGTATCAACAAGACCAACAATATGAACATGATCAACAATATAAATATGACGAGCAGTATAGAGACGACCAACAAATTCAACAGAATCAACAATATCAACTTGATCAACAGTATAAACAAGATCAACTATATCAACAAGATCAACAATTTAAATCAGATCATCAGTACCAGCTAGATAACCAGTACCAAAAAGATAACCAATATCAGCAAGATGATCAATATCAACGAGATAACCAATACCAAGAAGATAGTCAATATCAACAAGATAACAAATTTCAACAAGACAGTCAATATCAGCAAGATAGCGAATATCGACAGAATGATCAATATCAATTAGATAACCAATATCAGCTAGATAATCAATATCAACAAGGTGATCAATATCAACAAGATAGCCAATATCATCAAGATGAACAATATCAACAAGACAACCAATACAAGGACCAACAGTATAATCAAGATCAGCATTATCAAGCAGAAACTCAATATGTACAGCAGCAAGATTACCAACAAAGCCAGCAAGAACAATATGAGAAAGAAAAGCAAGAGCTATATGATCAACAGCAAAAGCAACAGCAACAACAAACACTACTAAATCAGCAACGTCAACAACAACAGCAACTGCAGCAACAACAGCAACAGCAGCAGCAACAGCAGCAACAGCAGCAACAACAGCAGCAACAGCAGCAAAAACTACCAACGCAACAACTGCAATCGACTGTTTTAACTGGAGCCGCTACCTTAGGTTCGTTAATGGCAGGTGGAGCAAAAAGGTTAGGAAGCCTATTCGGTGCTGCTGCAGCTGCTGTTGCTGCTCCAGCAGCAAGCCAACAACAACCGCCTGCAACAGTGCCTACTGCTGCTGCAGTTTCGCAACTACCATCTACTTTAGCTTCTGCTACACCATATACCAGTACAACAACAATATCAGCAACAACATCCGTCCCTGATGTTCCTTCAACCCCAACTGTAACTACATCAGCTCCAATGCTACCAAGAACACCGTCTCTTCGAAGACAAGAATCTATGCAACGACCCTCAGTGCGTCGAACACGGACTTTACCTGATGCTCCAGAGGATTATTCCGCAGGGAGTTTCGATGAAAGTGCCTACGAGGATGAGTACCATAAGACTGAAATCGATCAAGTGGATCGCGATAGGACATCACTGGATAGGTATCATGAAGATGACACCATCCATGAGGATGTCGTAGAAGAAGAAAAGGCGATAGAAGAATCAAGTATACATAAAACTGCATCGCCAACAAAGACTGTGTCACAAACTAGGAAACCTTCTGTTGATAGTTACCACAGTCAAACGCCTTCCATACTTGATCGAAAAACTTCACAAAGTTCTTTTATTTCCCAACATGAAGAAAAACTTACGATCCCTACAACATTAGATGGTGAGTTGTTTCTTAAAATATATCAAAATCTTTCTTTTAATTTACTTAGCGTAGTAATATTTTCAATATTTGTATAGAGCGTTTGTCTGAGTGTAGCAAACCATAGCTCCACTAATTAATGAATTTTATTTATGTAATTCTCAAGAATACTTTTAATGCATATATTCCGAACATTATAAAAATATTGAACATTAAATCATCAAGACTATAGGTTTGATTTAACCATAAGATTTTATCATATAGAACAATTAATTAGGTACTTTAATATTTTCAATACGATAACGAAAACAATTAGGTATTTAAATATATTGTATCTTTGCAGAACAAGCAATGGACAAATCTAAAGTGACATTTCAAGAAGGACGCACAACTTATCACGAAGTTCCTGAGGAAGGAGATAGGTTCGAAAGACAGGAATCTTTTGACCAGGATGTGGAGTACCCTGATGACCAAGAGCAATACCCAGATGATACATTTAGGGAAGGAGACAAATTTACTGACCAGGAAAGGTTCGATGAATCTGATGAACAATATCCTGAAGATAGTGTCTTTAATGAAGAACAAGAAAGGCATGAAGAGGAACCCATGAATTTTCACCCTGAACAACCTAAGCTTACCCCAAAACAGAGGTGGCATCGGGCGTATAACAAGATCATCATGCAGCTAAATGTGAGTGATTATTTCTTTATCGACGAATGAAACAGATTTTTACTGTAAATACATTAATTATTTTTTAAATTTAAATTTTAATTCATTATTTTTTAATTATTATTACTTTAGTCTGTTTCAATCGTTATTTTCTTTTTTTTATTTACGTATTTAATGTATATTTACAATGCAAAAGGAGAATTAATGTGTAATTTAGATGATTATGAAGAAACTGATGACATAAGGTAAGTCTGTATATTATAAATTGAAAATTCTATTGTCAAACTATTTTATATAAATTACGAGTATATTTTATAGTTAATCATGATCCTTGTTAAGGAATATTATTAAATAGAAATAAAAATTGAAAGAGTTACAACATTTGTCGCAGCACACCATAACACCTCGAATAAAGTCTACATATTTTATAATACTTATTATAATTTTTATGTATCCTTTGCCTTATGTACAAATTTAATCAAAACTCTGAAAGACATCGTTTTCGGAGAAATCCCTTACAAAATATGATAAGAGCGTTACTCCTACATACAGATTAGAATTTACTTTACGACTGTCTGTACACCCAATCAAGTTTATATATTTTATTGAAGTTAATCAAGCGTTGTCTAGCTCAGTCGATGTCTAATTAATACGACTGCTAAGACCGTTCTTGACTGTAATAGAACATGTAATAGGTATAATAAATAGGCAAATTGCGTAAAGTAATTATTTTGTTATTATAATATTTATATTTTGTGTCAGAAAAAAACATTGCAAAAACAATTTTCGATTAGATTAATACTCTTTTCACTTAATAAACTGACGTCGATAAAACAAGTATATTTAAATGAGGTTATCACATACAAACTACTTATAGTATTTTAGTCCCGCTGTGAAAAAATGTTCGTATATAAACTACTGCTGGGAAATGGGAAAATGCTGTTACATTCTGGAACTGTTAATGGGTTGACCTTACACATAACTAAAGCTTAGCGAAACACAAAGGAGTCAGGTTAAGATCAGACTCTGTGTTGTGAGATTTTTGCAAAGTAGTCTTAATATTTTTTCGAGTCAGTCGAGAACAGTCGAGTCAGGACAGTCGAGCTCGTGCTTCCGTTGAACAAAAAGCTTCATTCTTAAATATATTGATATTATTTTAGACGCTTAAATATTAGATTAAATTTTTCTTTTAACTTATGGTTAAATTTATATATTAAATTTCTTTATGTTTAATATTATATTTTTAATAATAGATTTACAAAGGGCGGGCTCAGCGAGAAAGAGACATATATTTTTTACATGTTTACATTGTTGTTCTAATATTTATATATTTTAATTTCATTATTATTCTCTTAAATAATTCATAGTTACGTTTAATATGGTAATGGGTATAGAAAAAACAAATTTCATATTTTGTTATATTATATACCAACCGTTGACTTTCAAGGGCATGTATTTAATTTATAAGAAACGTTATTTCACAATGTTATAAGCTTTATATTGACGAAAAACGTGATATTATTTGGTTCAGCCTACGGCAAAATATTACCCTAAAAGTCCTGAATATCATGAATGCTTTGATTTAAGATTAAAATACGTAATTTGATTTCGTACTTAATTTATTAAAGTACTCACTAGTACTTAATCAATTAAACTAATTATTAAATGTTTCGAAGAGATGTAACATGTCCGAGCTTCAGGCGTCCCGTTGCCTCACGTTGGTTAAGTGGTGCCACCCGCCGAGTCCCATGACGCCTTTGAACCCGATCACTTCATTAGTTCCACTGAGTTACGATATTCACGCAAACAAAAATCTACGCATTCTCTCAGTCCGCAAACAGCTTTTGTACCGTACACACACCTAAGTACTGAAAGTAAAAATAAATTTAACATTTTCAACTTCAAAAACTGGCAGAACGATGTTACCGGAAACCCGCGAGGACGCGATAGCGCTATCCTGCGGGCGGCCGTGGCCCTAATAATTGCGACGCGCGCGCACCTCTATCAGCCATTTGTATGTAAATTCAGGTGTAAACCTACAATACTTGTTTTATTGTTGATGAGGTGTGAATAATTTGTTTATAAAACTCTTATATGGAACAGTATAAAATCATCAATCATGGTGCGAAGTAAGAAAGGCCAAGCAGTCAGTGAAGCTGACGTCCGATGCGATGCTTTTGCATCAACTCGGTCCAATGTTAGCGGTTCTCGTTTAAGAGTCCGTCGAGGCTCAAGCTTGACCGATTTGGACAAATTACGTAGTGGCGGTTCGAGTGGAGGTGGTTCTATCGGTGACTTGATGAATATGTTCAGTGGAAGTGCTAATTCTGTCGGTAGTGACACTTTGGTAGCTCGGACGGTACCTTTGGAGACTGTTCGGCGAAATATACTACCGGTGTCTACACCACCACCGCATCCTTCACCGTCTCCTCTCATCCATATTTCGAGACCTGTAGGTCCATTGACTATGGCTCAAAGAACTTTGAGATTCAGCAGACTCCTGAAATATCAACCGTGCTCGACTGATGTTGTTATCCTTCTGGTAAGTCATTTTAACTTGTATGTAGGTAACAGGTTATTATAAAGCAAAAGCTTATAAATATATTTTAATTTAGATCGTTTTTAATGCTTGTTAAATTACAATTTTATCAGAAATAATGTAGATTACTATGAGTGATATCACTGCTGTTATCGTATGATAGTATTGAGGAAAATAGAAAAGCTTTATTTTATCTGCGGAAAGCTTTATTAAGCTGCTTGGATAATATATGTCACTTTATAAATAAAATATTATTTAGATTTATGCGATGATTTTATGCATTTTTTAGTATAATAAATTGCGATAAGTAACCTACTTCTTGGTGCGAGAGATTTTTGATTTTATGATTGATATTTTACAATAATTTTCATAGTCATTATAGCAGAGTTAATATATTAAGTACCTACGTTCTATAACTTATAAAAATGAATGAAAAATAACCAAAAGTTTCTATAAAGAATCAGCCCAATGCTTAATATTTAAAGATTATATACGGTACAATTTTGTGGTAGCAAAAAAATCATACACATTCTACAATTTTATCACGCAAGAAAAATTGGTAATATTTAACCAGTTATTTCATTACCTTAATATTAGATCTATGGACAATTTAATTCAAAAAATATATTTCGTAACTTATTGCAATATTTACTGGATGTCATGAGTCTGTCTCCAGTTTTAAAAGAAAATGAAGCTCTTTCTTATAAAGGAGACTAGCGAAGAGGAAAACTGGATAAACTATCTGTTTTATTAAATAAAATTATGTATCAAAAAAGCTTTCTAACAGTCCAATAACGTGGAGACGATCACATCTTTTCCAAGAGGTAATTTATTCTATAACTAGCAGAACTCGCGGCTTCGCTTGCGCTAAAACTACAAAAAAAAAACTCTAAAATGATAGGTTTCATACAAACTTTCATCCGCTATTTTACTCTCTTATGGGATGAATTTGGGAAAATGCTAAAACACGTATTTAATTAATTGTATTGAAGAGCATTAATACCAAGTTTCAAGTAATTCTGATCATAAATATTTTTTTGGATTGTATTATAACGTGTTTTCCCGCGGATAAGAGATAATTTCTCTTTCTTCTTCTTCTTTTTCCAGCCCTCCAACTATCTCCACACAAAAATCAGTCAATCCGCCAAGCCGTTTCGACGTGAAAGAAAGATATACAAATAAATAAACAAACAAACACACTTTCACATTTATAATATTAGTATGGATATGGCTTAGCACACAAATATGCTTTAACAATTTTTGAGATGTACCTATAATTATGTTATTAATTTATACGTTTATTTCACATTTGTATTTTACTGTTTGAAATAAATTTAAAATTTGTTTGATGCAATCCAGAATGATCGAGTAAGAAACAGTCGACATTTTCAGTAAAGTATTTTATCAATTTTCAAGTGACATTTTCATTAAAATAGCTCAATTTACATCAGAAATGAGTTCGAATATTGCGTAATTTTTCATTGTCAATCAAGTATTTTGCATAAATATTGAAGGAAATCAATATATCGTTTAAAGAGTTTCTCCTCGCAAATTATATTTTCTTTGAATAGGTTATTTCCTTATCAAATCGAGTACAGTAATGAACTCAGCACATTGATTATATTTTGGAAAATTGACAGAATAAAAAACACATTTCGTACACAAAGTATTATGACTTTAAATAGTTAAGTTTCATTTCAATTGTATGATAGATTTAAGTTACATTTTCTATTCTATGTGGCCTTATGCAAACTGGATATTATTAATACTAAATCAAATCAATATATGATGAATAAAATTTGAAATTAAATATACATAAGTAATTCGAATTTAATAAGATCACGCATTAATTAAATAATACGACGTAAGTGTTAAAAAATGTAATTTTATTAAAAAAATTAAATTCTCACAAAATCTGTACGAATGCCCTTTTATGAAGTGAAGTGAAGTTTTATTAGTTTTTATTTCTTATAATTCAACATATGAGTTTTAAACGTCTATGGGCCCCATATCGGCTAGGGGCCCCTCGCATGGAGAAAAAAAATTAGAAATATATCATCGAGAGAAAATTTAATTAAAAAAAAATAAAAAATAGGTGAACATTCACCATGAGGACAAATAGAACAGTTAGAATTCAATGAAATCTACCTAATAGCGTAATTACGAAAAATGTATTTTAATAAGTTAGAAAAGGGTGAAAGGCCCTGATTAGGCATATTTTTTCATGAACTTCAGCAAATACTTAAGTTTAGGCATCTCAATATTATGAATACACCTATTGAAATCACCAATGACTTTCACTGAATGCGTCATCATCCGTGAGATGATGTCCTTCAGACAGACACTTAAGTCAGATACTTCTTTGAAGCCGTGAATAGCAATCTCCGCCATGACCACAGGGAAAGGTGAAGTTTCATATAAAAACTGAAAAAAATTTTTTTGCTTTTAATTATGAATCTAGTACACAAAGATCCAATTTGAATTACACGTTATTCAAATTATTATATTTATTATATCTAATAATCAGATTTTAATAAATATCTTAAAGGTCAGCGATTGGCTTTGAATTAAGGACTTTTGACGCAGTAGACATGAACACTAGTATGCTGCGATGTATTTAATGTAGATTTTTCGTTCGAATAAATAATAAAACCTTAATTTACGTGGTGTATACTCGTATATATAATAAAATATTTTTGGTATCCGAATGCTTAGAGATTTCTTACCACGGTCCTCTCAAGGTCTTGACTTTCATGAGAGCAATTCCCCCCAACTTGCTGCTGTTTTTGACACTCGAATAATTTGGATGCTGAATACTTCTTTAGATTTTCCAACGTTTCAAAATGTACTTGTAACTTTTCTGTATAAGTTCAGTTAAAATGAAAGAATAATTAATGTTTTATAAACTATTAACTTTAGTAAAAAATTTAGTTTAATAACATAATACATTACATAGAGAATTTGTTATTTTGGTTACTATGAACAAATATACTTTTGTTTCCATAACATCCTGCCATTACTGGGTCAGAACAATGTAAACACGGAAGACGCTACTAAAATATAGAAGGGTATCCGGAGCACTTCAAGCCTTTCTCTTTCATAGAGTAAATAATTTTCTAAGAGAAATTTCACATTTTTCGTTAAACTAAGAGGTTAAATAGTGTAGCGCTACTTTATATCAATAATTTACTTTTTGTAAAGTATTGTTCACACATATATATTTTTTACGTTTCACGAGTTAATCAAATAAATAGTAATCTATACATATAATAAAATTGTAACTAAGCCGAATCTGTACATTAAATATTTTTTGGAAAATCTTATTGAAGCAAACATTATTATCGATACAGAGGCCGAATCTATAGATTTTAGAATTTTTGTCTGTCTGTCTGTTTGTCTGTCTGTTACCGTATCACAGAAAAACCACTGGAGGGATTTTGATGAAATTTGGTATGGTGATAGCCGGGTACCCGGGTCAACATATAGTACTATTTACCGCGGGAAAATATCTCATTTCTGAGAAAAAATACAAAAACTACAATGAAAGAGTATACGAATATGTAAAACCTAAGAATTTGGTTTTTGGTCATCTGAACGCGGGCGGAGCCGCGGGCAATGCTAGTCAGCTATAATTAAATATAAATAGCAATTATTTATACATGATTAATGTACCAAAATATACAAGTATTATCTAAATAGTCTGCAATGTGTTATAATGTGGCTGTTAAGATACGAGTAATTTATCTCACCTGGCAACCGTTGCACTCGCTGATAGCCTAAAGCTAGACATAAGGTAACATTTTCATCGGCAAGCTGCAAATTCTCGCCTAGAAGCTTAACAATGCTTTCCTTGCAATACGTGCCATTGCGGGGCTTGCGATCGTGAATTATGACCTGAAACGTAAATAAATTAGATGTTTGCTGTGTAACAAATAAAGCAAAATATGCGATGAACTAGATTTCTTACGTGGAGGTAGTGAATTAGCTATACTTTAGCTAAACTAAGATTTACATAAATTATTGTTGCATAATAAATGCATAAATAAATATGTTCGGACATTCATACACAACATCATCTAGTTCCATGGTAAGCTACGAGGCTTGTGTTATGGATACCAGATATTTGATATATATATATATATATATATATATATATATATATATATATATATATATATATATAACTTTAAATACATACATATTATAAATATAAACAGTAAACACCCACGACTGGAGTATAAACATTCGTGCTCATCGCACAAATGAATTCCCCCAGCGGGACTCGAACCCGCGACCACTGGTACAATAAGTAGGGTCACTACAAACTGAGCCAAACGTGTCGTCTAATAGTGCATATTTAAAAAAAAATCCTTGAATACAAACATTATTAGGCACTAGATTAATATTGAAATTACAAGAGTTAATTGTTATATTCGTCCTTTATTTAAAATCTTCTTAGTTTCTAGCCATCAGAAATGTGTTTTATACGTCGATTTTAAAGTGTGAGAACTCTTATGATGTCCTAGTAGCATTTTAGCAGGCGACAGCCCGCTCGTGTGTTCCGGTCCTTACTTTAAGAGTCTGACTGCCGGTTAATGGTTTGTTCCTATTTCACTATTTCTCTTAAAAGTAGACCTCATATTTCACATTTTCTAGCTGTTCCGTTTGTTAAATAGACCTATCGGACCGGTCGTTTACGAGAAATATTGAGTCTTAATACTTTGTTTGGACTTACGAGGTTTAAAATGAGAAAAATATATGGAACTGACGTTTTAATCATACTAAATCAATTAATAATATTATGATACAAAATATATATTATGGAGGCTGTTTGCGTTTTGGACTACAAGGAGGTTGTACGTTCGATTATCAGAAAGCCAGAACCTTGATATTTGTTAAAGTATCGTATATATATTAATGAGGTTATAAGTATACCCTACAGATTTTCTCTTCATAGGCAAGAACACAAAATGGCATGATTTCTTGTCCTGTTTGTCCTGTTTACCAATTTTGTGAGGAACGATTGTTAGCTTACTTTTTACTTACTCATATTATTATTGCGAAAATATGATTATTTGTTTGTCCTTTTGTCACGTAAAAGTGACAGTTTATATGACGGAGAAAATATGTGAAAATAGTGTTGAAAATATCTTTTTTCGATTCTTTCCCACGGGATATAATGACATTTTAAAATTTTTAGGTTAGTTAAAATTTTAAATGCTGATTTTATGATAATAATGACTTGGTACCTGGAAGTACAAAGATATTTGCTCGAGATATACTGTCATGTAATTGATTGCCTTGTCAGCTTCATTCTTCATCAGTAGCTTAATCTGAGAAACGAGGGTGTCCATGTCTTCCCTAGACTTTTGTGTTCGAACTTGGATGTCAGCTATTAACGTCCTATATCCATTTATAAGATTGTCTTGAAAATCTGTCGTCTGAAATTTTCATATTTAAAATTAATGCTTTATACTGATTTAATTTTGTTAGAAGAACGTGTTAGTTAAATTATATAACAAAAAATCTAAATTTATTACTTTGCTAAATTCATCTCTTGTTATTTTATAAATAATTGAAAAATACAAACCTGTAGAGTTATTACAATAAAGACGGAAACAAGAACAATGAGAGTACTGCGATTCATTTCCGCTTCTTAAATTCACCATTCATGTCAACTCACACTAAACATTATTGAACGATGAAAATGTATTAAATATTACTTTATAAGTATTTTTTTATATATATAGGTCACTTAAATATAAGTTAGATTTTCTGCAATTAAGAAATAGCAAATCACTTTGTTTAGTGGTGTCAAATAGCTAGCTGGCTGCCTAATGAGTGCTCATTTGTATTGGTTCTTGTTTTGCTTTCCGTCTCCGATTGAGCCAACGTTTGTTATGATTAGGACTGAAACACATTAATGAACTGAAAATATTTCGTAATTTTCATAATTTATAATTACTTTTTGACAGAAAAAGTAAACTGATTTTAAAATCATTTTAAAAATAATAATTATATCATGTAGGAGAAACGTTTTTAATATTTCTATAGGAACCTTCTGAGGTATAAAATAGAAATTAAAAAAAATATGATAAACGGTCTACTAGTGGTGAAGATAACTTACTCAACAATCAACACCTGCAATAACAACTCTTTAAGTCGGTGAACTGCTTGATATTTGATTAATTATAATTGATAGGATCGTAAGAGAAAAATAGCCAAAATAGTTGGATGAATATATTTTATTAACCCCCGACGCAAAAAGAGGGGTGTTATAAGTTTGACGTCGATGTTTGTCTGGGTGTGTGTCTGTCTGTGGCATCGTAGCTCTCAAACGGATGGACCGATTTCGATGCGTTTTTTTTTTCATTTGAAAGCCAGTTTCCTTGCGGTTGTTTGGTTAATATCGGTCCAGCAGTGTAAAAGTATCAGCTGTTTTCCAAGGTATTTTCCAAGGTAAGGCATTTTGGCGCATGATTACTCGATTAAGTGCTTCACGCGTGCCAGTGTACCTAATCGTTAAATGACAATTTGCATAGGAGTTTGTTTATATTTTTAATTTTAACATTATGTTAATAGGGTTACAAAAGCAAAAATTACGAGCTCTACATAAATATATATTTCGTTATTCAAATAACTTTACATGTTTTATAATATGTCACTGTATATACTATATAAATTAAATTATTGCTCAGAAAGATGCACATTATAACAGATTCCTAATAGCAAACCTCCGTGACGATCATATTGACTTGTTTTATAGCATTAGTTTATACTAGTTTAAATTGTTATCGCGTAATTCATTCGTTTTGAATGCCAATTGACTAATGTTGTCATTCATTGTATATTTTTGTCAGCCATCGGCATATTTGACATCACTATATTAATCACTAGCATTGCCCGCGGCTTCGCCTGCGTTTAGATGACCAAAAACGAAAAGTCTTAGATTTTACATATTAGTATACTCTTACATTGCAGTTTTTGTATTTTTTCTCAGAAAAGAGACTTTTTTCCGCGGTAAAAAGTATCCTATATGTTGACCTGAATAAGTAGCTACCATCATACCAAATTTCATCAAAATCCCTCTAATAGTTTTTCCGTGATGCGGTAACAGACGTACAGGCAAATATCCTAAAAACTATAGATTCGGCCTCTGTATCGATAATAATGTCTATTTCAATAAGGTTCTCAAAAAATGTTTAATGTACAGATTCGGCTTAGTTACAATTTTATTATATGTATAGATTTAGGTATATCTATTTAATGGTCACTAGAGAACTGACTGTTGCTTACTTTCGATTTAATTTACGGTTTTATCTAGAATATTTCAATTAAATATCAGATAATAAGTGAAGGACAAAGCAAAAGCTTTAAAAATAAATCCAAACTCACTTAAACTATTTAATATAAAGTACCTACAATAAAATAAATCTAAATTGAAAAATTAATACAAAACAAAAAAAAAAGTTGTAAATTCCTTAGTAACAGAAGAAATCAAACTAAATAAAACGAACATATTACCTTATTCTATTTGCAAATAAAATAAAAGTCGTAACTGTGTTTAGTCTTTATTTTCCACCAAAAAGAGTATCATTTTCCTGGCGCTAGTTTTTTATAATATAAAAATTAATCGCTGAATGTGTTGGTAAGCGCAAATCTCGAGAGCAGCTGAACCGATTTCGCCAATTCTTTTTTTAGAACATTCCTTGAAGTACGAGGATGGTTCTCACGGAGAGAAAAATTTAAAAAATTGCCTTGAAAAAGTCTAAAAACAACACTTTTCTATACTCCCATACAAAAGATTCGTAATGATACTTAAAAGTCAATTTGAACTTTAATACCATACCATAAAGTTTAAATATCAGTGGAGAGGTTCCGGGAAAGCAAAACAATCGTATAAATATTAATGTCAATATTTGTCAATATTATTAACAAAAAAAAATTATATGGCTAATGCGGGCTAATAACTACGTATTTATATCTATTTAAAACGTACCTAGTAATATAATACAATTATGTAGATTTATGTAATTTTAGTTTTGCATAGTAAATTATTTTACGTTTATTTGTTAAACCGCCATCTATTGTCTACGCTCGTAAGTATTCCAAGAAAGGAATGTTTAAGGTGATTTATATTTTATAACATAGATGGCATTGGTAGTCTGCCTCGACCTTTCTTTAAATATTAAATAATATTATGATAACCACGAAAGATAATTACATGATTATATCATAATTATTATATACTAAAATTAAATTATTTTTGCTAATTTGTTATTTATTTTGCTGAAAAATAACTTTTATTTCACATTTTCTGAGGTGATTTCATTATAACAGTGGGTGTAACTAATGTGGAGTTTGAGAAACTACAACGTATTTTTTATTTTGCATATTATTTTATTAAATTTTATGTCATAAAAATGAAATATTTAGCCTGCTTTTTAATACTATCTCTCTAACTCACTTAGGTTGACTGGAAGAGATCTCTTCTAGAGATAAGTCCACCTTTGCTAACTAATTTTATTGTTTGTTAATCTCTGTATTTTACATATAAGTGCAATAAAGAATAGTATATATTTATGAGAATTAATATTTGACTCTTTGTACTCTTAATACCTTCGCTAAACTTCCTGTATCGAGGAAACAATTATGTAGGTACCTACGTCTTTTTACGATTTTTTGGAGTCTTCTAGTACTTTTGTCTACTGTCTTCACTATTTGCTAAAAATATAAAATGTTCCAAAAATATTACGTCTTTGTAGATAAGCTTTTTTACTACCTCAGATCGTACCTAGTACCTATATCTTATATAAAACAACGATAACAATTCTATGAATAAGCATTTTACTTTAAAAATATTAATTTTAAAGGGTACTTACGTAGGTACCATGTTGATGTGAGCTTCCAAAATCGATCTCCCTCATCCAATAACATCAACACAACTAAACTCACAAGTACTAGATATCGGAAATCTGTCCTATGCGCGAAAAACGTAAAACTAGGCATAAACAATTCTACATATAATGCTGCCGTGGCCTCATAAGCCTCACGTCGGTAACTAAAGGTTAAAGAAAAAAAAATAACAAAACCTTAAACGAAGGGCTTCGGTCCGACTCCAAATTTAAATTCATTTCCTTGAAAAAATATTAATTTTATAAACTTGATTTTTGCACTAAATGGAAAAAGATTTGTTTTGCTTCTAAACGCTTATACATCAATATAAAATAGATACGTACTTGCACGTCCTTCCACATGTTAGAAAAGAAATAACTGCAATTTTTGAAATACTCTCATCCTCGCGTGTAGTTTTGCACTTCTGAAATACCTTTGCACTTCAACGTCGGTTATTACATTTTAAGCTGTGCAGTCTATCACAAAGGTTTTATTGTAAATAAATAAATAATTTTAGACAGATTTTTGGAATTCTAAATGTATATTAGTTTAAAATAAAACTTTATAAAATTATTTATCTCAATCAAAATATTTTAAATGATTTTGTTATATATTTCAAATCAGCAAATTGAATTTTCTCCCATTTTATATTGAATCTCGCAACTTTTTAGACCTGATGCAGAATGCAATATTGTGCTTAAGCTTAAGCTGATGATGAATTAGCCAAGTTTACATATGTAGTCATTAGAGTTTAGCTCTTTAGTCTAATGCTTTAGGGGTACTACCAACTTTAACCATTATACTCGTAGTTTATTTGTTGATTTCAAATTATTATTTTGTGTTCTCCGTTCTAGTGTACGTAAAACATAAAATTTAATTTCTCATCTCAATCTATACTAATATTATAATAAGGTCTTTACCTCTTTTCTGAGTTTGTGAATTGTGAGTTTGTGACTTTGTAGGCGGTAATCTCTGGATAGGATACTTACGATACGAAACGAATCTATAAGAGTAGCTAGTTAAAATAAAATGAAAAGAATAGTCAAGAACAGTTTTATAAATGGTAGATGATGTGATGTAAACAAAGCTAAAAAAATAATCATTCATAACTAATTTCACCAATTACATTTTTTTAATAAATGTAAGACTAATATAACTAATAAAACAAACAAAAACTAATTCCATATAGTATTACTAGAAATCAAAATGAAAAGTCAAATAAATATGTTTTAAACTCTATACTTTAGTCGCCCTCCCTATTTCGGTTTGTCGGACAGCTCGAGCACTAATTGGACGATTGCTACGCGGTCCGCATGCATCGTAGCAGTATGCAAGGACTTCGAGAATACAAATAAGCTATGGTTCTAAAAGTGTTCCTGTAAGACGTTTCTGCTTATTCAGTACAAGTATAAGACAAAATAATCTAGAAAACGTACAAGGGTTCTCGTTACAGGTACAATGATACAGTCTTTGGTAACTAACTTTTCTTATTTATTCTAGCATTAGTGTAAAACTTACTCGATATACTTGACTCGATATTTATTGTCAACTTATTTTTGTAACGTTATCATAAGTTACATGATATTTCTTTATTAATAAGAAAGCAAAATCCAACGTTTTTCTTTAATTAAAGTATATAAAAAAGCTATTTCTTTTGCAATTTAATAAAAATCTACGCTGCTGACTGTATGTATGGTTCGTCGAAAATCTCTACCTTAATTGGACAATTCATACGTGCATGCCTCTGTCGAAGTATGCCTGCATTGTGGGCAAATATTCCATATGAATGCCTCAAATTAAACGCATCTGTTAGCTTATTCAATTTTCGATTGATATGCGGTTGCGAATTGCGAATTGCGTAGATTGTTTTTAATGATATACATTTTATATTGTAGATCAAGTTTATACACTTTATTTTAAATCAAAGTTACTTGTTCGTTTTTGCTATTTTGCTTTAGTGGATTTAATTGTTACCTACAAAGGAAACAATATATAATGAGACAAAAATATATTTGATACAATTCCCTTGTGAGAATTAAGCAAATTGAATTTTCAAGTCAATTTCAGGACTTACCTAGACCTGCTTTTGTTAGATTCGCTTATAGTTTCATAATTAGATAGCATTTTATTTCAACGGTATTTAATGTTAGGTTTATGGCATAAATATCTCTTGTGTCACATAATACTTTCTTTCTATAAAGTCTGTGAAGAGGGAAACGCGAGGCGACCCATACATTAAAAGTTATTTTTTGTTATTGCCATTTGGTGTTGAATTTGTGGGTATTTCTATTTGATGCTTTTTACATTTGAATTGTGAAACCGCCCACATTTAAGTACGTTTCTAAGACAAATTTTATCGTTATTTTTACAGTGCAAAGAAACTATGGTGATATCTTACTCTGTCGTTCATCTGTCGACATTGATATTGCAGTTAATTGATGGCAAGGAATCATCAATTAACAATACTGCGCTTTCTTTAATCCCTCCACGAACGCGGACATGCCGCCGTGTCAGTTAACAATAGATTTCTTAGAATTTTAATTAATTTCTTAGAAATTTACCTTGAGGTGTTAAGTAAATTCAGAGAAAACTAAGAACTATGATAAATGCGGGGGGATCTGTCAGCTTTCATATACTTGATAATGTCTTTATAATTTATTTGAGATATATATAGTATGGGGCAGTCCAGAACCATTCCCGTACAATTTACAGATTTAATTTCAAAGAAAAAAAAACTTAAATACTCTTAAATTTAAGGGGAGGAATATTTGATACAATTGTATTGTGGTATCTGTGTTACGGGTTATTGCGTAACCGAGCCTGCAACGAGCGACTTTCAGTGCACAACTTTTCTTTCAAAACGGGCTGTAACAATCTCAAGACATTTTCAAGTAACTTTTTCTTTTGATGTTTTGCCTTTCTTCTTGCACTTAATACAAACTTCTTTATCGTATTGAAGATTTCAATTTGTTTCGTCGTTGTTTAACTTCACAGCAGAAATAAGTTAGGGTGAATTTGGTAGAAGCGTTTGAAAGGACCCTTTTTGTTTCTACTCTTGATGGGATTTATTAATTTGCGTTTTAATAAAAATTCGTGACTTTGAAGTTTAAAAATATTGGCCAAGTCGATCCGAACACACTAAATACTCATTATATTAAACATTGAAACGTTTAGAGCGAGTAGATTAGAACTAGGTAGACCAACAACATAAAAAATTATAAGGCAAATAACTGCTTTGGCTAGCTGTTTTTAACATGGATGTTAGATTCATTTTAGAAATCTTATGAACGCACAAAATTTTGCAAATCATTTTGTAATTTTAAGCGAATAAAGTTTTAAAGTCGTTAAATTTCGTATTATATTTTCTTTGTTAGTATCTGTGGTGACACGCTACCTGCCCCCATATTGGATTACATAGTTAAAAAAAATGTGCCTAAAAAAAAGAAATTCAGAAGTACGGACAGACAGCATATAATATATTTAGGTTTGGATATTTTGGGTGGGTTATAAAAGATCAGCAATATTTTAGTGTTGTAGCTGTAAACTTATTTCGTATCCCATTATAAAATCAAATGTGAATAACGAGTTAACGCATGAACAATCGGGGCATATTAGCTGCAATGAATTATACATAATTTATTTTAAATACTACTTATTGACATAAATTAAATGATACTTGTATTGCTAGTCATAATTGGATTGTCAATATATAGTGAGGATCTAAATGTAGTTTAATAAATGTTGTTATTTACGAGTAATTGCCGTTTATGTATTTATAATAAAGTCAACAATCGAAAAAAACGTCAATTCTGAGAGTTTTCATAATTTTAAACAAAATTATCTTTTCGGAATATTTCGCGGATTTATTTTGAATTTTGGTTCTATTTGGATGCTTTACAGCAATCATGGGAGAGAATATCCCGTGACCATATTGCTGTAAAGCATTCGAAACGTCGGGAACCAAAAGTCAAAATAAATCCGCGAAATAATCCAAAAAGATAGTTTTATTTAAATTGTCAAATATTCGCATAAATCTAAGAAAGCTTTCATAATATTATAAATACGAAGAACATCTAGGACGGGCCACTAAGCTTTTATCGATAAGAATTTGGCAAAATGTGGAGCTCATAACAAAATTGAAAAATATTAACTAGAAAAAAATAAGAATGATATTTGGGCTAATTAGATTTTCTTCAAATTCAATATCAGCAGAACCAATTTTTTTTTAAAAAAACCATAAACAAACCCAAATTGAATTGTAAGATCGATTGATATACTGCGACAATATTTTTAAAGAAAATATACAATACCATGAAGTTTATCTGTGGGAAAATGCCAAATGATCTCAGACAAAGCCTTGTCTTAAGACAAAGTATTCTACAATACAAACAGAATAAACCCGGTCGAACCCTAATAGACGTTGATCGTAGTATTTATTACTGTCGCCTCAGTTCGTAAGTCGATCCAATAGACCGCTTTCAGGTTAACTTGCTTCAATTGGATTAATAGCCGCTGCAATATCTGTTTTATGTTGTTTAATAGCACTCTACATATGTGGATTGTTTATTTTGCAATATGCAAAACCTTTGATCCTTATAATCATTTATTTGACAAATTTTACAGTTGGTCCTAAAATTCAGACGGTTAATGCTTTCAATATATGAATCAGTGCTTTTAGCCAAACAATTAGTATTCAAAGTTAAAATCAAAATATACTTAGTTTTAATAGATGTTTGTTTAAAAGCACTTTAGATATAAGTTAGTAAATAAGCATCATTTTAGATTTTTAGTTAATCCACAAACAAATTTTGCGAAACCCTGTCTAAATTTTATGACTTTAAAATATAATGTTCTTTTTTAAGTGAAACTTCTTTAGAATCATTGTGATTTGAAACTCGATGAAACGAAAATGATGAAGTGAATGATGAAAAATAATACTGAATAATATACTATGTAATATATGTTAAATAAAATGTAAAATAACTTTTAAAGTGGGTAAAAAAAAAAAACTAAATCTTATAATTAACCTACTCCTGATACTCTATACATATTCATCTCATTCTCGTAGGTTACTATTCTGAAGTTTCACTTCTAGCGTGAGTGAATTGTAAACACACACACTTTCTTTTTAAACGATCGGCAAATAATTACCTTTATCCACATATTTATATGCGAAAATGAAATTATTGTAACATTTTATTTCATAATAAAATTGTTGCAGATAGATCTTCCCAAGTGGGAATTTTAAACTAAGTTACGCAAGACACTATCATAAAGAAAGATAAATCTTTTATCTTGAGTGCAATATTAAAAATTAATATACATTTTATGCTAGCTGTTTTAAATGTAATATTATTGGGTTAAATATTCGAACTTTCCTTTGAGCGCTTTTTAGAAATTTTACAATGAAATATTTACTTAAAACGTTTTATATTCATATATTCTAAAATTGCAGTATGATACAAGGCGTATATTTATACTAATATAATAAAGAGGTAAGTGAGTTTGTGAGTTTGTGACGTTGTAGGGGGTAATCTCTGGATCTACTGAACCGATTTAGATGAAATTTGGTAAGAAGATAGTTCGAGACCTTGGAAAGGACATAGAATACTTTTTATCCCGGAAATCATCCCTTAAGGAGGGAAAATGGGGATGACAGTTTGTATTTGGAAGCAAGCTATACACAATTATTGTATATCGCTATATACAATAATTGTGATGCACATATTTTAGTGATAAAGTCAATTTTCAAATAGTTATATATGTAGTTTGTAGTCAGGTAGTATTATAGATTACGTACAGAGATATTTCAACTGCAGTGCTCCTGGAGGTATATTAAAGCTGGCATTACAATTTGCACAGTCGCAAGAGCCAGATAAAGCGATACTTTAGCTGCATACTAAATGTAATTTACCTTATAATTTAGTACATTTTAGTTGTGAATCTGAAATTGGACTGCAAGAGGAATAATTAGTGGAGGAACGCTTATTGTATAGGATTTAAACTATATATAGTTTAAATATATTAACGTTATATAGTTTAAATATTGAGCGGAGGCGGGCGTTGATATCTGTAACGCAGTTTATACTTTTGCAGTATCATCGTAGCCATTGTTGTTTACTGTATACTTATAAGAATTGTTACTAAATAGATAAATTTCATTCATTCATTCATTCAATTTTCATTCATTCATTGGATAGGATATTGCGGATATAATTTTGGATTTGATTTTAGTGACGAATGTTATTAAAGTGGGAAATAATATATTAAATTGTATATTCATTATTAAAAGCGAAAAGAGTGGTTTTTCTGATAATGAACTTTAAATATCAAACTTCAGAAAACCCACTATAAAAGCTGAAACTTTTAAAGAATATTTAATGCCGCACAGCATAAACTACTACTACTTTATGTGTTAGATAAAATCTAATATATTTAAACGAGCAATTCTTGTTCATTTATTTATTTATTTATATCGGTAATCTCGAAAACGGCTCTAACGATTTCGAAATTTGGTGTGTGGGGTTCTCGAAAGCGAAAAATCCATCTAGATTAATCTTATGTCTGGGAAAACGCATGTTTTCGAATTTTCATGCGGTTTTCTTTCGCATTATTCCACCAAAAATATGGCATAAGCATCGTGGTCAAGCGGCCAAGGCGCAAGATTGACAATCACCGAACTCAGGTGTTCGGGTTCGAATCCCGGCTTTTGTATTTTTTGTTTTTTTTTTCTTGTACTTATTCAAGTTATTAGTTTTTTTTAAAGAAAATTGTCCTTCCGGCCAAAAATTCCGAGCGAAGCTCGGTCGTCCAGACACTTAATTTAACACATCATAATCAAACGATAAAAAGTATCCTATATGTTGACCCGGATAACCAGCTGGTGGTTTTTCTGTGATGCTGTAACAGACATACAGACAGACAAAAAAACTAAATACTATAGTTTCGGCCTCTGTATCGATAATAAAGTCTATTTCAATAAGATTTTCCAAAAAATATTTAATGTACAGATTCGGCTCAGTTACAATTTTATTATATGTATAGATATAATTTTTAATAAATGAACACATTCTTATTTTGGCATATTATGTTGTAATTTTTTTAGGATACTTTTTACTGCGGGACAATATCTCTGAGAAATCTATACTAACGTAACCAGGAACAAACTCGAGCGGAGCGAGAGCGAGTCGCAAGTATCAAATAAAAATCGATAAACAAGAGGGTACGTTTAATTTAGTTCAAAGTGTCAATCCTGTTATGGTCATTTAAATAGCAATTTGTGGAAAAATAGAAAAGGAAATATTAGAATAATTTTGCAGCTATATTGTGTTTTCATATACGAATAAAAATATGCGTACCTACTGCAATTTATTTATGCGACAGATACTTTGGATTTTTCCATCCTGTCCAACAGTGTAGAAATGGATCGATGTGATATTTTTGCATAGAGATAGTTTATAGTTTTGAGATTGATATAGGTTATTTTTTATCTGGGCTACGTTTTAATACAATCAAAATGGACGTGGCACGAAGAAAGACTATACCTGACGACACGTTTGGCTCAGTTTGTAGTGATCCTACTTTCTGTGCCAGCGGTCGCGAGTTCGAGTCCCGCTGGGGCATACATTTGTGTGATGAACACAAATGTTTGTACTCCAGTCATGGGTGTTTATTTTTATAACATGTATGTATTTAAAGTTATATAATATGTGTAGTGTATCAACTATCTGGTATCCATAAAACAAGCCTCGTAGCTTACAATGGAACTAGATGGTGCTGTGTATTAATATTCCAACATATTTATTTATTGTTTTATTACTTATTTATACCTACATTTGATATATAGGTGACTGTATACAAATTCATTTATTAAGTCACAGCTACTTTTAGCGTCCACTTTATTAGTGACGAAAATTTAATTTCCTTCGTAACGTTCCTTTTATAGGTATAGTTGAGTATCGCTTTATCTTGCCTTTATTAGTTTCCGGTGGTTTCATTGTGCCAGTGTGAAACGTCTGACCGCTTCGAGTTCGGAAATAATTCACAGCAGTTCTGAATCGAGCAGTTTGTGAAATTTCGGATATTCATTCTCAGTAAAGTATTATATTTTAGTTGCTGCCCAAAGATTCATCTGTCAGCGAAAGGTTTTCTTTCTTTTATTTCAAGATTCTTGGGTATCTATTTATAAGTTTTGTACTAAAGTATTAAGATTAAAATCCAAACAACTTAAGAAACTTTTACATCTACACTAATATGTATAAAGAGGCAAAGTTTGTAAGATTTGTAAGATAATTTCCTAAACTAATTCAATTACATTTCAAAAATTCTTTCACTAATATTTTGAATGAACCTTTAGTAGTGGACATAGATTGTATATTATTTTGTTAAAATAAAGGGTTTTGTCGTAGAAACGTTTTTATTGTAGTGTGGCAGCGCGGCGTAACTCTTTAAGTTGAAAAGGGAGAACAAAGTCATATATATGTACTATATATATATGACTATCAATAAACGTAAACTTATGTATAGGTGAAAAAAATATTATAATAAAAATAAGAAAAAATCTTAGTTATAAATGTCTCAAAATATGTACATATATTGCATGTGGTTTTGTTTCTTCTTCGTTGTTTCTTCAAATTGTGCAGAACCTAAGCACCTGCTTTGTTTACTTTGTCAATCAGCTGCAAATATTTTCGAATAATCGACTAAGACTGGTTAAGGGTATTTAGACAGTTACTCGATTATATGACACAATTTGCTTCCACTTCCGGCTATAACATATCTTTGTCCAAAGTTGTTGGTCTTCCTGATCGGTACTAGTCTGAAAGATCAAAATTACCGAAAATTAACTTAGAAAACTATTTTCGCACTTTACGAACATCTAATGCACTTGGGTAAACATCGTAAATGTTTTCGGTAGCAAGTGTTGCGTTACTAGTTTCACAAGAAACTCAAAAAGCATGTAATGCCGGATATTTATGTCTGCTGGTTTTTGCCCGGCTATTTTGTTATAAAATGCGAAATAATTTCAAAAATTTAATTTATTACAAGCATAAAAGTCACTAACCTCAAAATGTTTTTGACAGGACTTTGACGTATACAACGAGCTGATAAATAACAAATGAAAATCGATATGCGCAGAAATGACATAACTTTTACTTAATTATAGACTATAGTTGAAAATTTCCTTTTACATATTTTATTTATAAATGATAAAATAAGGAACTTGTTTTCCATATTTATAAGGTAAATGATAAAATTAAATTAATTAGGCAAAATGAATTGAATGGAATTTAACATTCAATTTTGTTCAATTTCGAAACACTTGTGCAAATTGGTGTATAATAAAATAGATATTCCTTTGAATAAATTATTAACTAAATTGAAGAAATTAACGTGAAAGAGAATGGAAAACGAGACAAGCCATCGACTTGTATTATATTATTATGTATAGTATACTAGCGACTCACCCTCGGTCCGTTCGGGTTCATCCCTAGGTGATTCTTTAAATTGACGTAACTTTTTTATTTATGAACCGATTGAAATAACACAAACACTAAAAGGTAGGTAAAGCTTACCACAATATATTAGTGAAAACCGTATCCAAATAGGTTAAGCCGTTTCTGAGATTACACACAAACGCACAGACAAACAGACAAAAAATCTAAAAATCATTGTTTTGGGTTCTATTGCGTAAATAAAGATTCCTAATGATAATTTTTCTCAAATATCTTCCATGTACAGACAGCGGTCAGTTACACTTTTATTATATGTATAGATTTACTGCCTCGGTGGTGTAGTGGCTAGCATGTACGGCTGCACACCCGGAGTTCCTGGGTTCGAGTCCCGGGTCAGGCCAAGTTTAGTTATTGAGTCTTTCTGTGTAGTAAGTCTCAGTAACTGCCCGGAGTTGGGAAGTTGGCGGTGTTTCACCCCCGTGCCTCGGAGAGCACGTATAGCCGTCGGTCCTGCGCCTTAACTCTCACTGGTCGTGTAGAGCAGTCGTCCCACCGGAGTATGAGAGTGACAGGAATAGAGAGTGCACTTGTGTCTGAGCGTACACTTGTGCACTATAATATCTCCTGCGCAGTTGGCTAGTCTCAATGAGATTGGCCGCCGTAGCTGGAATCGGCTAGGAGAACATCATCACATCAGATTGTCTATATCAGTAGATGTCAAATAGACGACTACAATAAGTTTGTAGATATTTACTATATTTGAACAACATTTAAAAAGCTTAAAAATATTTTTCCGAAAAAAAAAATATTTGTCTAAATAAAGTAACTTTAAAAACCTCCAGGTAAATTTCTAAGAAATTGATTAAATTTCTAAGAAATCTATTGTTAACTGTAACGCCGGCGTGTCCGCGGTCGCGGAGGGATTAAGATGTCAGAGGAATCAAACCTATTGAAAAATAGTATAGATAGAATCATTTAGCTGTCCCAAACTCCTCCACCCTCTCTATGACATTCTTCCTTCTAAAGTCCCTCGCCCCATTAATGTTAATTGTTTGTTAATGTTTGTGTTTAGTCCATTATGTAGATTTCTGTGTACATATATTAAAATTAATAAAATTAAAATGTAGTTATAATTAGATTATTATTAGTACTAACATCCAGTATTTATTTTTTTCTTAGTGTTTTTATATATATTGTGTTGTCTGTTGTAGATCCTGATTTTACAACGAATTGCTCCGTTTCAACACGTAATCAGATCTAGTGATGTTTTTTTTTCTCTCTTTTACCAGCCATTCTTAATATAACGTGTTTTCTCCATTCTACGCGACATTGGCGAAGTATTTTGTGCCCAATTGACACTCCTGGAAGCCACTAAACAAAAGAATAGAATAGAATAGAATCATTTATGTATTATATTATACGACGACGTGTAGTTTATTTTTTGGTTATCTGTTAAATATCTTAATTAAAGCCTAATCTGAAGCTAAAACTCGAATTATCGATGTCCATATTGATAAATTACGTAAATATTTTAACGACTGAAAGGTATAAAACACACAAAAGAAACAAGGTAATTTACTGAATTTAAAAAATATTTTATAACATTATTCATATTAAAATGTATTGAAAAATTCATTTTAAATATTTATTGTATGTTCATGACATTATTCATAACATGATATGAGAATCTTGGTGGAAGTTTTTGATTATAGGATATTTACTCTCCTACTCTACCCTTCGCACATCTCTTGAAGCATCCCTTACAATTCTAATTAAACAATTTTTTAATTTTTTTGTTTATTGTTATTATTAATTTAAAAAAAACACATCTTCAAGTTTTTATTTGAGTATATATTTACTATTAACTTTAATTTCAATTTTATTTTTGCTCACTAAACTATTATTGTTAAGCTATGTTGTTGTCTTATTAGAATGCAGTGTTGCTTATAATTAGGGCATCATTAAAATAGCTTATTAACAAATATAATTACATAATAAGCATGTTTGAAAATTTGAAACCTACGTGAAAAGCCCTAATGAACATACAAAACACAAAGTATCATATCCATAGCTTCACTTCAAAGCATATATTGGTTTCACGGTCGAGAATTTTTCGCTCCACGCCCTATTTCTGTTATAAATGAAATTTCCATTCATTATGAGATGGCTTATTGAGAAAATATCTCGTTTGGTATATTATTTTTAATACATCGTAGATGAAAATGAAGGCTAATTTGAAATGTTTGTATCGTATATATAAAACTAGCAGAACCCGCGGCTTCACTCGCGTTAAAACTACAAAAATAAATTCTTTGGCTTTATTTTATAAGTCATTAATACAGAAACACCCCGTTTCCCTGTGCCACCCTGCGCGCCATGCGCCTGTCTACTATGCCGTGTAGGATTTTCGAAGCCCTATTTGCAGCGCTGGATTTACACTTGGGGCGGCAAATTTTTAGGGGCGACAAAATTTGGACGGTGAAAAAAAATTTCGCGTTATCGAAAATGCTTTATTTATTTCCAAAAAATGCATAATTAACTAGTACATTTTCCGAAAAATTGAAATCATTTATAAGTTATTTTTTTTGCATTTTTCAAAAAAAATTATAATTAAAAAGATAAAATTTTATCGAAACTTTACCTATTTTATGCAAAATTTCGATAATTGGGCGGCATTTTTTACATTGCCCAGGGGCGGCGCTAAGCTTAAATCCGGCACTGTCTATTTGACTCTGCTGGGAGACGATATTGGAAAAACTGTAATAGGTACACATGTCTTATAATTTAAGGTAAAGAGTATGTGTACCAATTTTCGAGTCAATCGACTCAGAGAACAATAAGTTTCACATTTCACCCTATTAGTGGATACCTACACTTCACAAAGAATACACCTTCGAAATTTCATGTTCCTAGGACCAGCTGTTTAGGCTGTGCGTGGATATATATCAGTCAATCAGGGACTTTGAATTTTATATATAAAAAAATGAAATTTAAGTTTCAGCTTCTATAAAAACTATTTTCACATAAGTTAACTTATCAATTTTATACTAATCAACACAATTTATATTAATCATATACAAATATGATACACATAAGTCAATTTAATTTAATTAATATTTGGGTATAATATTAACTTTTATGCACTGAATTTGCTGTGAGCTTCATTTTCCACTGAATAGCACTTCTATTGCAGCTGTTGACATACCATTATCGTAGAGCACCTCATGTAAATACGTGTTTATTACTTTACTTATAAGTGAACATATTATGTCCACACATCTGTTAATGTAAGATCAGAGCTAGATTTAGACAAGAATCACTGATTGACGGCCAGGCGTTTGTCATGGCGCTTCCATAATATGAATTATACGGTATACCCCTATAATATAAAACATAAAAAATAGCACATGTTCTATTAAAGAAAAAAAAGCTTCCTTTTAGTTGGCATAAAATAAAGAAAAAAATAAAATTTAAGGTTTTTATCTACTTTAAAAATATTTGGTGTTTCCACTTTATCGTTGCGCTACAGCCCCTTTAGCTTTAAGGTCGAACTTATACGCGATTTAGAAAAAAGATATTAGTCGATATCATATCTACTATGCCTTTGCTAGTTCCTTTATGGATAAATTTTCTTGAAAGTAAAAGTAAGCTCTACTCTCCACTAAACTCTAGTAACAAAAATTATCCCATTAACATTATAAATGCGAAAGTTTGGATGGATGTTTGCTACTCGTACACTCCAGAACGGCTAAACTGGAATAAAATCTGGAATAATATATAGGTTACTTTTTATCCTAGAAAAAATTACGGTTCTCGTGGGATAGATTTGTTTTTGTTTTCCTCTAAGGACGAACCCGAGCAGAGTGAGGGTGAGTTGTTAGTCTTCTATTCTATATAAATAAAAATGAATGTTCGAGAATGGCTCGACCAATTCAGCTATTTTTTTTTCGTATGTTCCTTAAGGTACACGAAAAGTTTTAATAAATAGAAAAAATATATAATAAGGTAAATTTATGTTATATTATATAAAACAAAGTCGTGTTAGTTACAATATTTATAACTCTAGAACGGCGGTACTAATTTTATGATATTTGATTTTTTGGATTTCTCATAGTCCGAAATAGGATAAAAAGTTTTAAAACATAAGAAAAATGTAGAAAACAAAAATTATATGGCTAACGCTGGCTAGTAACTATTTGTCTATTAAAAACGTACCTAGCGATGAACCCGAACGAAGCGAGGGTGAGTCGCTAGTTATACATAAAAGGATTTTTTAACATTTCTGTAGTACAAAAATATACGCAAATATTTTTAAGCAATTACGATGTCTTCGCCGTCATCATGATTGCTACATAGCATTAGAATCGTCCGGTGCCAAGAAAAAAAAAACAAAATAAATCTGCGAAAAAATCCGAAAAGACGAAAAGATAGTTTTATTTAAAATGTCAAATATTAGTAAAAATGTTTTGCCAACATTTTGATTAAATGATTATCTCTTTACAATATTAATGGTTAAATATTTAAAGCAAAGTAGTGTAATTATTATTTAATCATAATGAGTGAGAGATGATAAGTTGTCTTTGGTTTTCAGTCAAACCATAATTAATTTACGTTTAACAAGACGTCTTCGTTAATACATTTAACGTTATAACGAAGTAACATTTATTAATCTATACATATAATAAAATTGTAACTAAGTCGAATCTGCACATTAAATATTTTTTGGCAAATCTAATTGAAATAGACATTATTATCGATACAGAGTCCGAACCTGTAGTTTTCAGAATTTTTGTCTGTCTGTCTGTCTGTTACCGCATCACGAGAAAACCACTGAACAGATTTTGATGAAATTTGGTATGATGATAGCTGGTTATCCGGGTCAACATATAGGATACATTTGACCGCGGGAAAATATCTCATTTCTGAGAAAAAATACAAAAACTGCATTGTATACTAATATGTTTTTAAGAATTTGGTTGTTAGTCATCTAACCGCGGGCGGAGCCGCGGGCAATGTTAGTTATCATATATAAGTTTAACTCATACCCGTAGATGAACCTAAATAACATGCACGTTCAATAATAAATTTTCTTAAAGTTGCAGTATAACATTTCCTCAATAATTATCTTATTTGATTGTTATTAAAATATTGATTTTTAATTATTTGTCGTTATACATATATAGTGGATAGATTTCACTTATTTATGAATTATCATAGCTTTATAGAAAAAAAATTAGAACTGGAATATATTTGAATGTTTGTATAACAAATTGTCTCTAGGTAAGTTTTTTTTAACGGAACCCTAATTCTTTTTCTAAAATAAAAGTAGCCTAAGTTATTCCCTAGGTATAACATCAGATATCTGCCAGTGACAGTCCCGTCAAAACCAATACAGCTGTTTCGGAGATTAGCCGAAAAAAACAGACGGGCAGACAGACAAAAATGTAAAAAAATGTGTTTTTCTTATAAGTATCGTATATAATTTCATATGCATTTTATAAAAAGCTTTTATTTCGACATTACAAACACACACTTCAATTTTATTTATCTGTATAGATGTAAATTGAAATCCATACTAATATTATAAATGTGAATATGTTTTTTTAGATTTACGCGAATATTTGACATTTTAAATAAAACTATCTTTTCGGATTATTTCGCGGATTTATTTTTATTTTTGGTTCCCGACGTTTCGAATGCTTTACAGCAATCATGATCACGGGAGAGACTAAGGTTATAGATGTCTCAAACACATACTTGTTAATGACAGTGCCTACCCACTATTTTACAAAAATAATTTCAAAAATTCAAAAATGGCAATAAAGTACCTTACAATATACATATCTAATATATGTATACTATGAAACGCTGATCTTCTAAATAACAAGAAATTTACATTAAGATGAAAACTTTGTGCCTTGTTAAAGTTTTCATCATCTATACCGTTAACAATTGTAGATGGATATCAACCTATAGGTTGTTATAAGTTAGCAGATCTGCTATCTAGTTAGACTGTTTAGTAGTAAACTTATTGGATCTATTGGAAATTATTGACACTAATAAATGTAATTGTTAAATATTAAATCGGTAAGCTTGAATCGTTTACTAATTGAAACATTTTCCACTTGATTAATTGCTTATTTAGGTGATTTTTCTTGATTATATATACACACACGCACACACACACACACACACACACACACACACATATATATATATATATATATATATATATATATATATATATATATATATATATATATATATATATATATCTTTATAGACGCCGTATCTTTTTAGAAGACATCTCTGGAATTAACTAATAAAGGTAATAAACATATAAAAATGAAGTTTTTTTTCAACCGACTTCAAAAAGGAGGAGGTTCTCAATTCGACTGTATGTTTTTTTTTTATGTTTGTTACCTCAGAACTCCGTCATTTATTAACCGATTTGGACAATTTTTGTTTTGTTTGAAAGGGTATACTTCCAGATTAGTCCCATTTAAATTTCAAAAAAAAATACCACCCCTAAGGGTGGAAAAACAACTAATGATGAATTTAACCTACTTCTAATTGTCATATTGACTTGAAACTTTGCAAGTATTTCTATTTCCGTTGATAGTACAGTAGTTCGGTGTTGTTGACCTGATCTGATGGCAAGGCCAGAAGGTGGATAGGTGGAAGTCTTCAACGGCTAATAGTAGATACTTTGAGTTTGGGCTTATTTTGTTTGATTTGACAAGCCTAACACGTTAGAATCCTTACTTTGCTACTACTGTCTACACTAAAAAGGGAAAAATAAAAACTTTTTAACAAAAAAATAAAAACCGACTTCAAACAAAAGCACTAAAAAGTAAAAAATAACTGATTGGTAGTTTTCATTTACTATACATACCTAATCAAATGTTTTCGAAGTCGGTGTGCTTTGGCTAAGTAATTAAAGCCTACCTATTAAATACATACCTAATCAAATATTTTCGAAATCGGTGCCAGCCCATACAAAGCAAAGCACACCGACTTCGAAAATATTTGATTAGGTATGTATAGTAAATGAAAACTACCAATCAGTTATTTTTTACTTTTTAGTGCTTTTGTTTGAAGTCGGTTTTTATTTTTTTGTTAAAAAGTTTTTATTGTTTTATCAATACTAATGAAGTAAGATTCTAAATAGAGAAAACGTTTTATAATTTTACAGATAACTAGCGTTTTCCTGCTCCTTTGTCCGCACAGTTCATTTATGTATTACCATTTTTTTATAAATAATAGCCTACGTATTTCTCTGATTAATCTATAGAGATAAATAAAATTGAAGTGTCTGTTTGTAATGTCAAAATAATAGCTTCTTACTAAATACATATGGAATTATATACGGTATTTATAAAAAAAAACATATTTTTTAAATTTTTTGTCTGTCTGTTTGTTCTGGCTAAACTCCGAAACGGCTGGGCCGATTTTGACGAGACTTTCACTGGCAGATAGTTGATGTTATAAGTAGTAACTTAGGCTACTTTTATTTCAGTAAAAGAATTAGGGTTCCGCTTAAAAAAATTAAAAAGTTCCTAGGGACGAACCCGAGCGAAACGAGGATGTGTCGCTAATAAACTATATAATTGTTAAATTTCATCAACTATTTATATTCATCTTCCCAAAATATCCCGTTAAAAATTTTTGCAAGATGGGACAATTCGGTCAATCTTTCATATTCATTATACATGTTGCTAAAGAACTTTTTTTAAACAGTACTGTTTCAAACATGGCCTGCAGCTAAATTGCGAAAGCTCAAGCCGATTTAAGCTTTTATCTATAAGCCAAGAGGGAAAGGGCTTCGTTAGATTACTTTGTTTGCACAAAATGGCTGGATTAATTGCAGTTTGATAAATATCTAATCCCATTTATTTAAAGGTGGAAGCTTCACAATAACAATTATTCATGGTTATAACGATGTTTATATACTTCTTTATACCTGTTAGTTACGTTTACTGTCTTAAATTACCAAATGTTTATTGTTTTATTTTTGTGACAATAAACTATATGAAATACGTTAAAATGGTAACTTCATTATAGTATAGAAAATCTTAGGTTTCATATTACGACTTCTGAGAAAACTAGAGGCATCTTAAATAAAATTGCGAATCATATTTCATTAGTAAATTAATTAAGTACGGCGCTTCGAAGGATGTTACTTTAAAGAAAACAATTGTTCGCAAACTAATATACATTTCACTAAATATACGTCAAACTCTATGAATAAGATGGATCATTTTGCACAACGAAATACTCCTTCTCCTTACATATATGTGTAGTAAAATTTCGCCTTTTTCTTACATTTTAAATTTGACATGTCTTCTTCAATCTTCTTATTTAGAACACAAATTTGGCTTGTCAGATAATTATAATAATATCTAAATTTGTAACATCAATATATGTAATTTAATTGTAACAAGCATTGCCCGCGGCTTCATCTGCATTCAAATGCCCAGAAAAAAATATTACTTTTATATAGTAATATATATGTACATACATTTTCACTGTGCACCAATAGATAATGCCACAAATATTTCTTCCTAATTTAATGTCATAATTAATTGAAATATTGCTTTTTTGATTTCAAAAATATCATAAATAAATATATAATAAAACAATAATTTTAGTAATATTTTGTTAGCCGAAACGATTTTCAAATGAAAATTTGCACGAATCTTAAAATATAAAAATCAGCTAAGTGAGAGTTTGACTCGTGCATTGATGGTTCCTTACCACCAAATTTTAAAACACTAGAATAAAAATTTAAAATTTCATAATACACATTTTTGTGTAAAACAAAAGCCCTAAGAGGTAAATTATGATTTTAAAAATTAGCTTTTTTAATTTTTTACTTTAAACTACAAAGTTTAATTCCGTTTTACTGATGAGTGAAAAATCAGTTATTAGGTAATGTCTGTATTGCGTATCCCTATAATATTATTATTTGCCGTTTGACTGCCTCGGTGGTGTAGTGGCTAGCATTTACGGCTGCACACCCGGAGGTCCTGGGTTCGAGTCCCGGGTCGGGCCAAGTTTAGTTATTGAGTCTTACTGTATAGTAAGTCTCAGTAACAGCCCGGAGTTGGGAAGTTGGCGGTGTTTCACCCCTGTGCCTCGGAGAGCACGTAAAGCCGTCGGTTCTGCGCCTTAACTTTCACCGATCGTGTCGAGTGGTCGTCCCACCGGAGTATAAGAGTGATAGGAATAGAGAGTGCACCTGTGTCTGCGCGTACACTTGAGCACTATAATATCTCCTGCGCAGTTGCTTAATCTCAATGAGATTGGCCGCCGTAGCCGGAATCGGCTAGTAGAACATCATCATTTGCTGTTTGAATTGTATGACTTGTGCACAACAACTATAAGTTTTTAAATCTAGTTAGTCACTTTATGTGGTTTTGCGCAATATTTTACACATTTTCAGACTAGCACCATCTATCGTCTATTGAGAAATACGACCAAAATTTGTTTGTCCCGAATTACTACTGAAATTTATATGGGATGGCGTATCTGTGCAAGTATAGTATTATGTCATCTGGATTAAAGTTAATACTAAAATTTATGGCTTTAGATATTGTTTAACTCTCGAAGCTTAACTGTTCGAGATAATTAAGCAAAAGATAATTAAGAAAAAAAACCTTATGATATTTTATCTAAACAAACGAGGAACAAAATTTTAATCTACATTATTTATCAATTCAATTTTATTCAGACCTTCGTCAAGAGCTGTCATTCAGCTCACAAGAATAAAAAATCAGTAAAAAACAGAAAACGAAATGTTCAATTATAAAATTTTATGTTTATCTTATTATAGACTAGTGTCTAACCATGACTTTTCTACTTGAAGAGTTTTCCTTTAGTTTCTTTTAACAATCTTGATTAGCGCCATCTACGGATAAGAATCGAAGTAAACTTATATTCAAAGTGAATTATGATGATGATGATGTTCTCCTAGCCGATTCCGGCCACGGCGGCCAATCTCATTGAGACTAGCCAACTGCTCAGGAGATATTATAGTGCACAAGTGTACGCGCAGACACAACGTGCACTCTCTATTCCTGTCACTCTCATACTCCGGTGGGACGACTGCTCGACACGACCAGTGAGAGTTAAGGCGCAGGACCGACGGCTTTACGTGCTCTCCGAGGCACGGGGGTGAAACACCGCCAACTTCCCAACTCCGGGCTGTTACTGATACTTACTATACAGAAAGACTCAATAACTAAACTAGGCCCAACCCGGGACTCGAACCCAGGACCTCCGAGTGTGTAGCCGTACATGCTAGCCACTACACCACCGAGGCAGTTGTGAATTATACTACTGTACTAGCGGGGTAGGTTTTAACGATTAGTACGGTATGTATAGACTATATTATTATTATATGATATGTAGCCTACAATTTTTTTCAATAAACGGGCTATATCATGCAAAAAGAATTTTTATATCGGATTAGTAGTTCCTGAGATAAGCGCGTTCAGACAAACAAATAAACTCTGCTTCTTTATAATATTATAGTGTAGATAATAATTGTTAGCATTATGATAAGATAAGTCTAAATCTGTTTAACGATTATATACGGTTTTCTGCAATTGTAAGATATGTACGAGTATAGATAGAGAGTTTTTTATTAGAGATTTTATTCTTTTTCAAAGACATTTAATATTAATGCCAAAATATTTGTTTTTGTAGTCATCATCTAACAAAACAAAAGAATTTTAATTCCAATATTCATTTTCACAACGCTCGTGTTTATTTATACCCTTAAACATATAAAGATATTTAAATTTGATCTAATCTATATCTAAAGATCTAACACGAGTAGAATTGTGTTCGATAGTTAACAGCTCAGTTTGTATACAAGCTTAAGTATTCATGGAGTTTAGAAATATGTACAATGGCAAGTCTTATCAGGCGTGAAGGCTGTAATTTACATAGAACATTATCACTCGTGGCCAGTTCCGGGGAGGATAGCATTTAGCAGTAGACGAGTTACTATATCATTATAAAAATACCATTTTCTCATTTTCCAAAACATTTTTAAAACGGTCTTAAATTAAAAAAAATACCTCAACTAAAGGCTTTTCGGTGATCTGAGGTTTATAGACAGAACACACAAACTTACATCAAGACTGTCATAAATCCTTATATGGAATAACTAGCGACGTACCCTAGCTTCGCTCGGATGCGCTCCTTGCTGCCTAACAATATCTTATGACGTACCCTAGCTTCGCTCGGATGCGCTGCTAGCTGCCTAACAATATCTTATGACTCCAGGTTATCTGTGTACATCATATAAGGTTCATCTAAATCCGTCCAGCCGTTTCAGCGTAAATGTATATACAAAAAATATATTTATATAGAGAGCGAGATTCCAACCAACCACTACCGACGCACAGTAGTAGTCATATACTCAGACCATTAAGACGGCCAGCATAATAGTTACAGTAAAAATAATAACGGCTTAATACAGATTAGCTAAACGCGTTCGCATTTTACTTTCAGGATTAGGTCTTTTTTTCGCATTGCATAAGAAAGCTTTATTTAGGAATTACTTTGTTTAAAATGTTTTATTAAATACTTTTTTGAAGTGAAACTTCTCTGCGCGTATAAGAGTAAAACTTTAAGGTTGCGTCACGAAAAACCGTCTTGGTTGTGGCAGCCCAGTGGTAATACGCTCGCTTGCGAAACCGGGTGAAGCGGGTTCAAATCCCAGGTCTCACACCTCTGATATTTCCATGTGCGAATCATTTTCAATATGATTACTAGTTGTCTTGCGGTGAAGAAAAAAACATCGTGAGGAAACCTGCATGTCTAAGAGAACCTAGTAAGTTTCCGAAAGAAATCTGGAGTCCACTAACCAGCGCCAGCATAGTGGACTATGGCCTGATCCCTTTTGTACTGAAGGGAGGTCTGTGACCAGCAGTGGGACATTAAAAAGGGCTGAATACAATTTTACAGATTTGAAATATAAATAACCATTGAAGTTTCACTTCTAACACGTTTCCATAGAAACTTGATTTTTTATGATATGTTCTATCCTCATCGATCATTACAAAGGAGAGTACCAAAGTAACAAATAAGTTACTCTCTACTATACTCTCTAAAACATAGCTCAATTTAATTTTAATCAGAGAACGTACATTGCAGTATGCGATACGATTCCACAGACAGTGGTGGTTCCCAAATATATGTATACGTGTATATCAAGCGTATGCGAAACCACAGGATTATCCCTATATGTAATGTAAAGTAGCGAAGGTAGAGTTAAAATTTTGAATATATCTGACAAAAAATGACTATTAGCAAACTGTTTAAAGACGATTTCAAAAAAGTTTTTATTTTATTCACTACTTAGCTTGCTTCTCAATACAAACTTTTATTCCCTTTTTACCCTCTTAAGGAATGGTTTCCTGGATAAAAAGTAACCTATGTCCTTCCCAGGGTTTCGAACTATCTTCTTACCAAATTTCATCTAAATCGGTTCAGTAGATCCAGAGATTACCCCTTACAACGTCACAAGCTCACAAACTTTACCTCTTTATAATATTAGTATAGATATTTTGTAATGTTGCCAATTTATGGGCAGATTTAATTTACACAAGTGCTTTCTTATTTTGTCAATCCATATATTATGTATGGCCGGCAGTCAATTGATGGTTGCATATTGTTATTATTGAATAAATATGTAATTTGAGAAGCAGTAGTAAATATCTACATGGTGTTTAAATATAAGTTGTAAATAATGTTCAAAATATTCTTTTACTTAAAATGAAAAGTTAAGTTCAACTTTACTTAAGATTTCTTAAGTTTTTAGTACATTTACACAAAAGTAAAATTGAGAAATTCTAATACTAATAAGTCGAGATTTCATTTAGATCATTCATTCTTGTGTTTAATTTTTAAGAATAGTTGCTAACTAAATATTGTATTTAATTAGCTTTTATAACTGTTGTTTATTAAAGGATCGTTTTACATAAATTTATATATTAGGGCAATAGAGCTTGTTATAACATGTTTAATCTGTACTTAATGTGAGTATTGCCTACTAAAATAAAATTAGAAAAATAATAGAAATTCTATCTACGTTTTGGCTTGCGAATGTTATTTTTTTAGTCCATAAATATTATTAGTCTTATTATCTTATTTGACCGTTTTTAAAAGATTAATTAATTATTAGTCCGCTAACCCGGATTTGGCCAGCGTGGTGGACTATGGCTTGATCTGTACTAAAAGGAGTCCCGTGCCCTACAGTGGGACGTTAAAAAGGCTGAATACATATGATTTAAAAAAACATATCTAATCCATTAATATTAATAATTGTTACATATATTCAAACTAAAACTAAATAAATATTCAAGAAGCGCTTTTACCTTAAGCCTCCAACAATGTTCATAGTTCATTGTGCATTGGTGACTTGCGAGTTTTAAAGTGCTCCATTATCTAGTTTTCCGACCAACGAAGAATTATTACATAATTTAAGTTCAACTTAAGTATAAACATTTTTAGGTAAAATCTAAAATAATGTTTTTAACTCCATTATTAATGTTTCATTTGATTATCCTTAGATTTAGTTATTATACTGTATACCTACTGAATAGATTATATCTGTATATAATAGAAAAAAAAGAGAAATGTAAGCAACAGTTATTTATCCTTATCAAATTGCAGGAGATAAATCATAAAACCGTATTTCAGTGTTGAAGATCCAACTAAAAGGTAATAATAATAAAAATAAATAGATCGATTTAAGATAAAGCTCATAAAAAAGCATGCTTATTTCTTATTTAATTTTATGCATTTTGCAATACCAGATACGTTAAATAAATGACAAAATACTTTCTACTTTAGACGCAAATAACTCAGCAACTATATTGGCTTGGACAAAAAAGTGACCTGAAACATTGATTTTAATTTTTAAGACGTATTCAGTCTATATGAATACTAGCGACTCACCCTCGCTTAGCTTGGGTTCGGCCCTAGTTTGGTTCCCCATGTAAATTTTCATCCCCATTTTCACCCCCTTAAGGGATGAATTCTGGGATAAAAATATCCTATGTCCTTCCCAGTGTCTTAAACTATCTCCTTACCAAATTTCATCGAAATCGAAACCAAGACATTATCCCCTACAACGTCACAATCTCACAAAATCACAAACATTACCTCTTTATAATATTAGTATAGATATAAGAAAGTATTACGTAATATGTGATCTATCCAGAGTTACGCTCAAGTGGACTCAAAATAATTTGCCATCTCTTCCAGTTATATGTATTTAGTGCAATCTTTTTTTATGTTTCGTAATTTGAATGCAGAATTATCTAGAGATTTATACCGTACCTATCAAATTAATATTTAATTATAAGGGTTCCATTTTTGCCTTTTGGCTATAGAACCCTAAAAAACGTATTTCAGATAAAATAATTATTGTAGATCCATTGATTATATCAATGGTATAACATTTTTGTAAAGACATATTTTTACTCCTATTCAGCCATTTAAATAATTTCGTTAAGAAACATACTCGTACTTTTTTATTTTTATACTGGCAATTTGATAAATTGACTTTCTGTTACTACAGATTCCAAAGGCAAGAATATATCAGCAACATTAGAAAACATAATGTTGCTATTCTAAGTGCTTTACATGCAAGTGCTTCAATAAGTTTATAGAGAGCTATCACGCTTTTAGTAATATACACAGTACACGTTTAATTTGTATAGGAAAACACTTTTTTCTGTCTGTTTGTTCCGGCTAATCTCCGAAACGGCTGGGCTGATTTTGACGGGACTTTCACTGAGAGATACTTGATTATATAAGGAGTAACTTTAGTATACTTTAATTATAGAATCTTTTCCTAAGTTCCGTTCAAAAAAATTAAAACGTACCTAGGGACGAGCCCGAGCGAAGTGAGGTTAATTCGCTAGTGTTATATAATATTCGAAAATAAAATGGCAGTAAGTTGGCAAATATTTTTGCTTTGTTTTGATTTCTTTTGTCAGGGCTAAGTTTGTGAAGAAAAGCCTTAGTTTTGTTTTTATTTATATGCCTAGTTTTCTTTCACGTCTCACAAATAAAGCGACGCGAGGTTTTCACGAAATAGCAGCGTAAAACAACAAGATATGATACTGTAAACACGTTTACTTAAGCATTGGAGCGTGTCCGGCGTGCAAATATAGTCGATGTGTATGCTTTATATGCATAGCTTCCTTAATTTTAACATAAAGTTTATATTAGTTAAAAAAAACAAATTGTATTATAGATGTATCAAGAAAATGTAACCTTATAGTTTCTGAATAGTAATGTATATAATAATTTCTTAGATTTACGCGAATATCTGACATTTATACATACGAGTATAATAAAATTGTAACTAAGTCGAATCTCTACATTAAATATTTTTTGGAAAATCTTATTAAAATAAACATTATTGTCGATACAGCAGCTGAATCTATAGTTTTTAGAATTTTTGTCTGTCTGTCTGTTATCGCATCACAGAAAAACCAGTGGAGGGATTTTGATGAAATTTGGTATGGCGATAGCTAGTTATTCGGGTCAACATAAAGGATACTTTTTACCCTGGGGAAATGTCTCATTTCTGAGAAAAAATACAATGCAAAAAAACTGCAATGTAAGAGTATACTAATATGTAAAATCTAAGAATTTGGTTTTTGGTCATCTGAACGCGGGTGGAGCTGCAGGCAATACTAGTTTAAAATAAAATGTTCAAAATAAATCCGCGAAAAATTCCGAAAAGATAGTTTTATTTAGTAATTTATATATATTTTATCAGTATTTCAATAGAGCAAAAGTAAATAAAAAAATAATTCAATATTGTTATATAATAACAAATTAATTTTATTTATTTCTTCTTTAATTATACTGGGAAACCGTATTTCTTGTCTTTCATCGTTCTAGGTTTATGCGAAATTCCGTAACCCTAAAGTTTACGAGTAGGCTTGCATGTATCAAAACATGTAACTTTAAGGGCTGTATCTTTTGATTGCCTAGAAGTTTTAATAGCTAACTTTCGAGGTTAAATTTTATATACTTCTTAACCAGTCCGTTAACGCGACTTTTGAATAATTACAAATAAAAAAATTAAAAAAAATCTCCTACGCAAATTAATTGTCACTTAACGGTTACACTGGCACGCGTGAAGCACTTAATCGAGTAATCGTACGCCAATGCTGGACCGATATTAACCAAACCTAGCTAAGAACCACCGCAAGGAAACTGGCTTTCAAATGAAAAAACCGCATCGAGATCGGTCCATTCATTTGAGAGCTACGATGCCACAGACAGACAGACACACACAGACAGACAGACATCGACGTCAAACTTATAATATCCTCTTTTTCGTCGGGGGTTAAAAACGATACTACATAATACATGTTAGTATTTACATTGACTGACAAATACTTAATTTTATTCCTCTTGTGACCTTCACCTATTATTGATTAAAAAATATCTAAGCAGATGCCTAGACGACAACGAAAGAAATAAATAAGGGTTTCGTTTTTACTAATTGAGTTGTGGAATCCTAATATATTCGGAGATATGTGAATGAATTCCATAAAATTGAATAAATTAGAAAAAATCCAACATGAAACGGCTGAACTGATTTTGATAAAACATGTTTAAGGACAACCAATAGAAAAGCTGCTCTCAAATAAAAAAAAAAACAAACCGAATCGGTTCACCTGTTTAAGAGCTACGGTGTCACAGATAGACACACAAACAGGCACACATACACACACACACATAGCAGTCAAACTTATAACCTCTTTTTGCGTCGGCGATTAAAAATATTACTTACAGCAGTAAAGACTTAATATGAAGTGATAAAACAATGTTTAAATTTAAACATGGCGGAGTGTTAAGATTAATTATATTGTACTTAAAATTAGGAGTAGGTACAATTTTAATAAAAAAATTCCGAGCTTAGGTAATTCTTTGTTTTAAATATATAGAGTTGTTTTCATAAATTGCGCCGTGTAATAGCAGGCACGTCTACTTAAGCAGTTGTGCGTGTCGGGCATTCGAAAATGTCGTAGCGACGTGTCGTGCGGTTTACATGATTATAGCTTGCATATAAAAATTTGAGTTCAATATTTTTTATTTTCAAATCATAGTGAAAAATAGTGAAAAGAAACAAAAAAAATACTCTATAAGTAGTACTGGTGTTAGTTTGCGATGTATGAATATCTTTACTAATATTATAAAGAGATAGAGTTTGTTTGTTTCTTTATTTGTTTGAACGCGCTAATCTCAGGAACTACAAATTCGATTTGGAAATATTCTTTTTGATAATACATATATATCATCATAAATATATCATCATGGTACTACCCAAGGGAGCGGAGTGTAATCATAAATATTCACAAATCGGGCAGACTTTCATACATTATTGTAAAACTGATTTTTATATCGAAAATTTCAACGCAGGCGAACCTGCGGGTACTTATAGTTTTACATAAAACACCTTTTTTCATAATAATAGTAGGGAGTATCAACTCAGAACGCCCGTGGCATAGTTAGGGGCTAAGGGATGCAAGAACTTAAGAGTCATATAAGTAATTTGGATTGTAAATACGAATTTCTATTAAATTATAGTGTTTAAAGCTTGGCAATGTATTGATTAAGTATTTAAAACGTGAGACGTTTATACCTATTTTACAGCTGATAAATCATTAATAAACGGTTCCAGTATTATAAATTACTTTTGTTAGTTATTTAATTGACAATAACAGTACAAAATTTAAGTGTTCAAACGTTTAGTAAGGGTACAAATTTGACATTGACTACACTTAATTATTTAAATTATTACATTCAAGCTCGATAGATTGTTCAAGTTTCTAACTTAATGTAATCTACGCTGGAATTGACTATAATTATGTATTATATTTCTACACAATTATGACAGTAACCATTTTGCTACGAAATCTTTAGAGGATATGATGGAGATTTAATATTTTTCTATCAAGTTTCGATCACACTATATTAACATTGTTTCATGTTAATAATTTAATAAAGTAGTTTTATAGAGTAAGGTAGTTTATTTTATGATGTTGTAATTATAAACGAAATAATATTATAATATTAAATGAGCAATTCTTGTTGGAAATGGCTCTAACGATTTGGAAAAAAACTTGTTTTTAAGTTTATCTGTATGTATAGGTAGGTTTAGTTGAACAAAAGCTTTTTTTTTACAAAAAAATATATTACTATAAGTATATATTAGACCATTTTCTATCTTGTCAATAGATTCTATTTATAGATTTATGACTTGAAAGTGTTTAAAAATATAATTTAATCAAATATGTATATGATCTTAATTCTTTAGTTCATAGATATAATGCATTAGTAAAACTAACTGTGACTGTCTTTACGCTCATATTAAACCACAGGTGTATGTTTGCATCAAATAAAACGGCTTATTCATATATTGTTGCCATTATATCTGTGCCACTCCTAACAACATCTTGCTCTTAGCAACTTCTTAGTTACAAAATCCACAAACCGCACTTAGTGTTAGTACTCTTCTATGTACCTACCTAATATGAGCACATGTATACGGATTTCATTTAATTTATTCATTTTATTTATTCATTTTATTTATTTGCCAGTTGAAACGTGTAAAATTATAAATTATGAATTTTCTAAACCAATCATAAGTATTTCTTTACAATACAAGAACCTATTGATGCCGTTTTGAAATTAAATCTGCGACCGTTCTACCATAATCATACAAATCGTTACCAAATACGGTTGTATAAATATTATGAGTGTTGTATAATGTATATAGCACATATAGTATCTTAATATATATAATTCTTCTGAACGTGTGTTTGTTAACCTACTCCTAATGGACTGGACCGATTTGGATGAAATTTTGTGTGTATATTTCAATGGGCTCCTGGATGGTTTGAAAACACAAGGGTAGGTGGCGCTGCAGTCAGTGTATCACTAAATTTACATAAAAAACTCCATTTTCCGAGCAATAAATAAATTTAAATTGTTGATTATATATGTTTCCTATGGACTCCAAAACAGCTGGAGCGATTTTGATGAAATTTTCAGGTAATCTTCAGATTAGCCCAGCGGGTGGTCCTGTGATTTTTTTTTAAGTTTGGACGCGGGCGAAGCCGCGAGTACTGCTAGTTTTTTATAAAAATGTTTCAAGTATTATATAAATAGCGCAAATTAAAATAATATATTTTTGACACAAATTTTAAAACTAACTCTAATCTCAATGTAACATAAAATCCTGTTATTATAACAATTACGTACATAGTTTATTGGTCAAATACCTATTTCATTTTAATTTGTTGAAATCTTTCACACCACCGTTTCCTTAAAAATTCAGGTAGAAATAACTTGATTCTGTAGTCAAGATTTTCAGAAGGGAACTTTTCCAGTTAGAAGTAGGCATACCAAATTTTGCAAATATTAATTTTGGTAGCTAAACATGATCCTCACAAAAAGACCTATGTATATTCAATATTTTTGTTGCTACTCGAGGGACTAAAATGGATATGAATGATATACGCCACACGTCACGCAACACGCTTTTTGGAAACCAATAAAATATAACAAAATCTACAAATTATAACTCATTTTATTCATCGCAATGAATTACTTAAATAAACCTTTTTATAATGTTTAAAATAAAAGCTTGTTTTAAAATCTATTTTACTTACGAGTAATATTACGTACGCTCATTTTATTAGAAGTTGCAATAAATAACGGTCTAACTTTTCTAGTGAATAAAGCTTCCGTTGGTCAAACACTTGTTCACATACGGCGTTTAAGTTAAGATTAGTTATTCATACTTAATCTGGATTATGAAGTCTAGACATTAGGTATAAAATTGTAACTAAGCCGAATCTGTACATTAAATATTTTTTGGTAAATCTTATTGAAATGAACATTATTATCGATACAGAGGCCGAATCTATAGTTTTTAGAATTTATGTCTATCTGTCTGTCTGTCTGTTACCGCATCACAGAAAAACCACTAGAGGAATTTTGATGAAATTTGGTATGGTGATAGCTGGTTATCCAGGTCAACATATAGGATACTTTTTACCACGGTAAAATTTCTCATTTCTGAGAAAAATACAAAAACTGTAATGTAAGAGTATACTAATATGTAAAACGTAGGTTTTTCTTAGGAATTAGGTTTTTGCTCATCTGAACGCGGGTGGAGCCGTGGGTAATGCTAGTAACAAATAAGTCGAATTTCCTTGCATGCCACACTGAATTATTCCTTTGAAATAGTTAAGTATAGTATATGACTAGAACGCTCAACATTCTCGTAAATATGCTTAGGCTTTGAGATTACTTTCATGTCTCATAAAGTATTCAAGCTATCTAGTTGGAAAATTCGTATAGTATTAAAATATTTGATTACAAAATCAACTTAATATAGATACAGTATTCATAAATTTCTGCATAAATATTAATATTTCATAAGTTTCATAAATTCAAACATTTGCTCTGTTTGATCTAAATATTACTATACGTAATATTTTGTAACAAGTATATTCTTTCTAATTATCTATATTATAAAGAGGTAAAGTTTGTAATTTTGTGTTTGTTTGTAGGAAGTAGTCTCTGGAACTACTGAACCGATTGAGATGAAATTTGGTAAAAAGATAGTATGATATAGTATAGTTTTTATTCCGAAATCATCCCTCAAGGGGGTGAAAATGGGGATGAAAGTTTGTATGGGGAATCAACTAGCTAGTACAAAATAAAAAGCTTAAAAAAAACAAATTTTCTGAGTAGTAAGTGGTTTTGAAGGAGAATATTAGGAACCTTAGCCATAACGCTGTATGGAACCGTGCATGCTTAAAAGCGTAAGCTAAACCTAGGTAATTCAGACCTGTATAAATAAGTCTTGCTTTTCTAAATGTTATACGAAAACATTTTTTTTAAATATCTTTGGCTTATTTTAGAACACTGCTTTAGAAATTTTTTGTACAAAATGAAAGGATGCATTAATTAAAACTACTTTTCTCTAAAATAATATCTGAACATTTGGCATTTAAATACTAAATTATAAGTGTTATGTCAAATATTTTTTTACAAATATTTCTATGACGTTTGTGTTATGAATGGCGTTTGTATTATTATTATTTACATAAAACTGCTCATAGACCTACATTGGATACTTGACTACACTTTTTGTGAAAAAACTGGGACACTTTACTTTTTTATATAGTATGTCTATACTAATATTATAAAGAGGTAAACTTTGTGAATTGTGAGATTGTGACGTTTTAGGGGGTAATCTCTGGATCTACTGAAACAATTTAGATGAAATTTAAGAAGTAAACTTCAAGACAAGGATACACAGGAAGGACATAGGATACTTTTTATGCCGGAAATAATCCCTTAAGGGGGTGAAAACAGGAATGAAAGCTTGTATGGGGAATCAACCTAACGACGAGTGAAGCGATGGTGAGTCGCTAGTACTATATGTAGTACATAAATTATATAGAATGAAATATCCCTTCTGATTATAATTAATCATAAAAGCTCGCACAGAACGCTTTTAACCCTACTGATTTTCCATTACAAATAAAGAAGTTCCGAAAAGGCATCCAAAAAAATATAATATTGTTTATCTTACCTTTACCTGACTGATTATATATTCCGAAGCACCAAAAGCATATTTATTTAGGATCAGTGTAAATTCGGATTTAAATAAAAGTGCCTATCCTGATAACGTAAGCTCATCCTCATTTAATACCATATATGGAATTTATAAATGTTTTATTACATAGCGACCCAATTTCGCTACCTTCAGGCTCTGTGCGTCATTGTGTAACTTACTTTTTATATAAACACTTCATATACAAGGATAAGTAGTCTACGTCTCCGGTTTATAAACTATCTCTATGCAATAAATGAAGTCCATCTATTATTGGGTCAAGCCAATAAACATACTCGTTTTTATAACTAGCATTGCCCGCGGCTCCGTCCGCGTTTAGATGACTAAAAACTAAATTCTTATGTTTTATATATTAGTATATTCTTATAATGCAGTTATTGTATTTTTTCTCAGAAATGAGATATTTTCCCGCGGTAAAAAGTTTCCTATATGATGATCCGGATAACCAGCTATCAATATACCAAATTTCATCAAAATTCCTCCAGTGGTACTTCTGTAATGCGGTAACAAGAGACAGATAGACAGACAAAAATTCTAAAAACTAAAGATTTGGTCTCCGTATCGATAATGATGATGTTCTCCTAGCCGATTCCGGCCACGGCAGCCAATCTCATTGAGACTAGCCGACTGCGCATGAGATATTATAGTGCACAAGTGTGCGCGCAGACACAAGTGCACTCTCTGTTCCTGTCGAATGCTCGACACGACCAGTGAGAGTTAAGGCGCAGGACCGACAGCTTTACGTGCTCTCCGAGGCACGGGGGTGAAACACCGCCAACTTCCCAACTCCGGGCTGTTACTGAGACTTACGGTACAGAAAGACTCAATAACTAAACTTGGCCCGGCCCGGGACTCGAACTCAGGACCTCCGAGTGTGCAGCCACACATGCTAGCCACTACACCACCGAGGCAGTTAAATCGATAATAATGTCTATTTCAATAAGATTTTCCAAAAATATATAATATATTCACAATAATAGAATATCGTGTAACGCACCCACAATAAATACAGACGAATTGTGCACCTCCTTCTTTTTGAAGTTGGTAAAAAAAATAAAGAATGAAAGAGATATAGGCCTTTGACGAAGAACAGGTGAAATATTTAGATATAATATTAGTATCACGACCCAACCCTTTAACGATAGGCACCTAAAAATTGGTGCTTATATTATAATATTCTTTAATGTACAAATGAGTACACATCTGCTTAATATGATTTGAAAAATATTCACTGTGCAAAGATCAGTTCGATATTTTAATTTGGCAAGTGGTCTCCAGGGGTTAGCTATATCTTATATATTTAAACGAGCTATTCTTGTATATATATATATATATATATATATATATATATATATATATATATATATATATATATATATATATATATATATATATATATATATATATCAATATATAATCTGAATCTCGGAAACGGCTCCAACGATTTTCATGAAATTTAGCATGCAGGGGGTTTCGGGGGCGATGAATCGATCTAGATTAGTCTTATATCTTGAAAAACGCGAATTTTCGAATTTTCATGCGATTTTCTTTTGCATTTTCACAATTTTTGCATTGTCACTTCTGGTGAGTAGGCAGCGCCACTGTGCAACTGTCAACATCGTGTCCGTATTTACATCAAATTTAAATATATTTAAGTGAAAATAATCTAAAGAAAAATAGTAAATTTTTAAATAAAACCTATGGGCAATATGTAAACATCACCAAGTCTTGATGTGTTGAAGAACAAATGAGCTTTTAAAAATTCACCTACCAAACAAATACAAAAGTGACAAACATAAAGGTACTATCAGTGCAAAACCATCTTTTCTGTGTGTGATGACAATAAAACAAAATAATTTGTGAAGTGAAAGCGTCAAATATTAAAACATAAGTTTATAACCTCAAAAACTAATAGGTACTCGGTATAAAATTGCAATTCAACTAGGTATAATTGGTGCTCTTTTTCAATCAGCTTTTCTACTTCCAACTTCACACTTAAGATGGAGGACATAAAAAAGTTGCTAATAAACATGCAACAAGAAATAAGACAGCAGGAAACAGAAATGTTAGAAATGAAAGAAGACATTAAAAATACAATCAACAATAATATACTTAAATGAGAAATTTAAACAGTTAAAAATAAAAATTGAAGTTCTTGAGAAAAAAATCCAGGAACAAAGTACCTCAATAAATAATTTAGAAAGACATATTAGGCGCAAGAACTTGGTTATGTTCAGAGTAGAAGAAGGTGAAAAATCCTATCATGAACTAGAGGAAAAAATAGTCTTAAACTAAACGGAAATAAAAAAGAAGTCTGCCTGTATCGCCAGAAACGCCTTACCTCAATTATAAACAAAAACTAACAAATAAACAACATACAAAGAAAACCATACCTGGTAATATTAAAGACTTTATATTACAAAAACTAAAATTAACTTTCAACCACACAAATGATAACCAGGAACAACTAAAAACAACACAGCAAGATACAGTATATTAAACACCGTAGGAACCTCCTCATCTTTATCCACCAGTACGGCCGGTCACTATGGGGGAGTTCGACCGTAACCCTCCAAAGAAAAACAGACATACAATGAACAAAGGTATTCATATCTTCACCAGAAAAACTTCTAGAATTAAAAGCAGCATTTCCTACAACAAATCAAAAGAACACAAAGATAAAATTATAAACTTTATAGGCATATCAGAAACAAATTATATATTGAAAACAAAATTTGAAAAGAAACCCTTTGCAATCATACAAACATAATCTCCAACGGAGAGCTCTATGCAGGACTACTTTGGAGGAGGCTTTTAACCGAGAGGGGTCTATCCATGAAAAAGACATTTACTAAATAAATACATTTAATTATGAAATAAATACCTAATTTATAACTATTGTCAGAATTAATGTATGGAAAGAAATTTTATTTATATTTATTATTGTGAAATGTTTAGTATTTACTCAATTAAATTATTTAATTTATTGTGATTGTTTATTTATTTATTTGTCAATGATAATTTATATATATACAATATCATCTCAAATAATATGAAGGTTTTTAAAATAATTTAATTCCAGATTACAAAATTATTAGTTAAAAAATTATAAGTTAATAAATAGTCACTAAATTATATAATTTTATATTTCAGCAATATGATATAGGTATTTTTTTTATTGTACAACTAAAATGGCTCCTTATATACTCTTAACCAAATAAAATTTTAATGGAATACTTTTATAAAAAGCTGTGCATACTTTTAAATTAAATTTATATACAAATGGTAAAATTATAATGTTAAATAAATGTTTTTATGTAAATTTAGTTAGTAAGCCTTTATAATAAATAAATGAATAAATAAATAGAGCTTTATTATTATTATGATTTTTTTTGCATTATTTTAATAAATTAATAATTCCACGCAAAATATTATGTTCGATAATTTCGCACGCTCAGATATAAGCATCATGGTCAAGCAGCCAATGCGCAAGTTTGACAACCACAGGTATCTGGGTTCGTATCCCGGTCGGACACAAAGTTTTTAATTTTGTTTTTGTTTGTATTTATTCAAATTCTTAGTTTGTTTTTTTTAATGTATTTTTTTAGCCAAAAACTCCGAGCAAAGCTCGGTCGCCCAGGTACTATAAATTATATAGGAAGGCATCGTTTTCATGTTGATGTGACCTATATTCTCGTAATTTCACACACATGTTTCACACACCACTCTATCTACTAGTAATTTGTTTCTAATTAAAATATCTTTGCTTAACTCTAGCGTGAAATGCTTAAACTGTTTCATTAACTTTGAAACGTCTTAGTATAATTGATTCATTTATCTAATATTTATTTATCTAATTATTTTTTTAAATTAAATTTTCATTTTGTCTATATTTTAAGACGTTTTGCTTTTAAAAATTAGAGATTTTTCGCGTTATTTGCCGTTTTATGATACCATTAAGGATAAGTACTATAAAAATTACAAATTTTCAGTTTTCATGTTTTTTTTTATTATGAATAAAAATGAATACAAAGCAGGATAACTAAGGTAAAGTTGACATTACTTTCTAAAATCTAAGGCACCTTCAAGATTCGAGCACAGAAACTAGTTTTACTTCATTAAAACACGACGAAACGGTTTAAACAGAGCTGACGAGGTTTTAATTTAGCTCAACCTTCAGCCTTTGAATTACCAAAGGGAAGTGAGAGCCTCCTCGGAAAGCTACCGGAATGATACGGATTTGCAAATGTTGGCACTCAAATAGCGATGTTACGAATGTTATAATAAAATGGGTAATCTTAAATAAATATATTTCAATAATTTTTTTCTAAATTATATTCATTTTAAAATGTAGTAAAGATATTATTTACCTTATATTAGTATTATCTATACTAATATTATGAAGAGGTAAAGTTTGTGAGTTTGTTAGGTTGTAGGGGGTAATCTCTGGATCTACTGAACCGACTTGGATGAAATTTGGCAAGAAGATAGCTTGAGACCCTAGAAAGGATATAGGTTACTTATTATCTCGGAAATCATCCCTTAAAGGGGGTAAAATGGGGATGAGAATTTGTATAGGGAATCAACCTAGGGACGAAGCCGAGCGATGCGAGGGTGAGTCGCTAGTATGTTATAAAGCGATTGATTATGATTTTTTGACTTCCTCATCTGTATTTCTGTTGGATTTTGTAACTACATATAGTTAAAAATAAAAATAAAAAAGCTTTTGAAATTACATATCTTGGAACTAGAATAAGCATCTGTTTAGTAGCCAGATTTCTAAACAATACATTGTTTATTCATATATCTATAATATATTTATGGCCGAGATACTAAACTCGCTCTTTGAAACACAAAGAGAATGAGAGTATGAATATTAACACAGTTTAATGTAGGTATCCATCTTATTACCAAATTAGGCCATCAAAGCTTTATACATGAATTTGTTTTATTTAAACATTCGATATGGTTCTAACTAAAATCTATTATTTATTGTACTATACATTATTGTAGTTACTAAATTGTAGCAATTTATTAATTTATGTCGTCTTAGGCTCCAACGCTAAGATTTTTCTATTTTATCTTCATAACAATGAAATATTGAGTTTAATTAACAAATATATGAAGCTGAATAATTTGCTTATTTATTTGGATATTCTAATTTCTAGAATCACAAGTCCGATATAAAAAAAATCTACCTTAAAAATAATAATAGCCTATTCATTCATAAAAGTGGTTCAATATATATATATATAAATATATATATATATATATATATATATATATATATATATATATATATATATATATATATATATATATATATATATATATATATATTAAATAATGATCTCAAAAACCACAAATTTTCTTATTACTTCTTTTATTGAAATAAATTGACCTTTAATGTCTTAAAACGGGATTCCAAAGTAGCTATTGCAATTGCACTTACAGAATATATCTCCGCAATAACCAGGAAGGGGAGGTCTCTCGAATAAAAGCTTGGAGCTTAACACGCTCTCGTCCAAGATATTGAGAGTGCCAAGTAAGTTGCTTCAAAAGCTTTGAAAATTGAGCTTCCGAGTGGACAGGATATGTCTTACATTATATTATTATAGATAAATATAAAAGAAATTGATTTGTGGCAGCCACTCAAGCTAAAATAAACGTTATATATACTAATATTATAAAGAGGTAAACTTTGTGAATTATGAGTTTGTGAATTTGTGACGTTGTAGGGGCTAATCTCTAGATCTACTAAACCGATTTAAGTGAAATTTGGTAAAAAGATAGTTTGAGACCCTGGGAAGGATATAGAGTACTTTTTATCCCGAAATCATTCCTTAAAGGGGAGAAAATGGGAATGAAAGTTTGTATGGGGAATCAACCTAGGGACGAACCCGAGCGAAGCGAGGCTGAGTCACTAGTGTTAATATATAAATATAAGCAAAATAACAAGAGCTAATACTAATTAAATTATAATAAAAATACACATTAATGAAATAAAAATTATTTATTTTTTTCAAATTCCATAATTAAGTAACTTAATACATATTAAGCACCTATTTTTCACTTCAACATAAATTATTATTACTTTGATAGTAATCGCTACTTTAAAAACACGACAATTTTTATTAAATCTTATGAGCATAATATTTAAAGAAACCCTATTATTATTATACCTTACCTACCTTTTGTATATGGTACTTTTTTTATAAATAAATATATTGGGGCATTAACATACAGCGCCATTTAGTTCCATGGTAAGCTACAGGCTTGAATTATGGATACCAGATAGTTGATACACTACACATATATAACTTAAATACATACATATTATAAATATAAACGCCCATGACTGGAGTACAAACATTCGTGCTCATCACACAAATGAATGCCCCAGCGGGACTCGAACCAACGACCGTTGGCACAGCAAACTGCAAACTAAGCCAACCGTGTCGTTAATACTGTCGTGTACTACCTGTTAAAAACTTACCGCTTTGCAGTTGAATAACATCGAATATTTTTAAAAGGCTAATCTAATACAAGAACAATGTATCAGCTATGATAAAAGTATTTTATCGCTTTGTAGAGCTCTAAAAATTTTACGATGAAGATATGAAGAGAAGAACTTTTAGAGTAGCAAATTATATCACTTTTGAATACTAAGGAGATGAAATATGATCTGTCTCTCTACGGTTCCGTATTACACTTATTTAAATAAGAGTAATCTCAATTGCCATTTTTACAAATTAAATATTAATAATTATAATATAATTATTTTTTACTTTAAAAAGTACACCCATTTCTCAATTATATATAAGTATTTCTTCCACTTTATTTTAATGTGGAACATAGAAAGAAAACCTATTTAATAAGATAGTTATGAAAATCAATTCGCAGTACGCTGGGATATCGCGAAACACACTAAATTAACAACCGATTTAGGCAATTCTATTTAAAGTCGGTTAGGTATATTATAATAAAAAAAATATTTATATCATCTTATTGAGTTTCCAATATAAATTTTAAGCTGTTTTACTCAAGTTTTACGAAGTGTCAAGAAAGGCCAAGTTCATTTTTAAAGCCGGTTCGGCAATATCTGATGAAAATATTACGCGTCTGCTGTGAAAGCCATTGGCCGTAAAGGAAATCCTTTGTAAGAGCACTGACTACTAGCTATCGAATTACCGCTACTTTATCAAGAAGATTTATAGTCTTTTTTATTGGCTGAATTCTGATGTAAGATGAGACGAAGGCAATACGTATACTTAAAAAAATATACAATTCATATACTCAACTCCTTAAATTATTTTATACAGCAGGTTAGATAAGTTAAAACTTAACTTTTTAAGTAAAAATACTTTGTTAAAATCTGTAGGTACATAATATAATAAAATTGTAACTAAGGCATATCTGTACATTAAATATTTTTTTGAAAATCTTATTGAAATAGACATTATTATCGATACAGAGGCCGAATCTATAGATTTTAGATTTTTTGTCTGTCTGTCTGTCTGTTACCGCATCACGGAAAAACCGTTGGAGGGATTTTGATGAAATTTGGTATGATGATATCTGGTTATCCGGGTCAACATATAGGATACTTTTTACAGCGGGAAAATATCTTATCTACTTAAAAGGTGAGTGCACACAAAGTTGTTCGAAAATCTTTTTGCTGTAAACCCTCATTTTTAAAGTAGTCGGAATTTCTTGAAAGGGACATTTAAATAGGCCTTGAAAGGGACGAATAAGTAGTAGTTGAGGCAGGACTTAAATGCCCCATTAAGACCGGGGAGGTTCTGTTGGGTTTAAGTACTGGCTTCTCTAGCCAATGAGTCCAACATAACTATCTGTATGTATACAGGTGGTATCCGTAAATGCATTTCCCAACATTTAAACGCATCGACCAGATTATGATTTAGTATGGTATAATATAGGCATATTATTTATTGGAAGTGTATTAATAAACAATTAAAACACAAGAGCTTCTATAATAATTGCTAAGAACTTGCTTATAATTAATATATCTCTTTCATGACCATCAATGTTCCTTTCGAGAATCCACGCTGTCATGAATGGGACATATCTTAAGAATTTTTAAATTCGACATTAATGCTACAATGTTTGGAAAAGATATTGTTTTTGGTTTATATTTCGAAAGATGAATAGATAAAGTTAAGTTATATATAAAAGATTTTTTATTATACCTCATTTATTGTTCAAAAACTTACACTAAAAAAATTGTCCCATTCATGGCACCTTTCCCATAAATATCCGGTTTTACATCATAATAGTATATCGTCAGTGACCACGAAAGTGTAAAGACTAATATCAATTTCCGTATTTTTCACCCGTGACTTCCACGGAAACGATATATTATGCGGTTTGGATAAGAGATGTTTGTGTGTCTGTTACCATTTTTCTCAGAAACCGTTTGGCCGATTTTGAAACGATTTGTTGCTTTTTATAAGTCTCATTCCCGAGCATGTTCTTAGCTAAGTTTTATATGTTACAGACCGCCAGAGGGGCGCGCGCATTTCTTAGACTATTTGTGAGCAATTGAATTACTTTCATACTTTTATTTAATAATAATTGCAAAGTAGATAATTTATATAATGAATACTTTTATGATATACACTAAATAGATAACATAGCAGGAGGAAGTTCTAGAAATGTTATGTTATCCGCTGTAACACTCAATCTATTGTAACTTATACCCGGTCGATACCTAACCTTGTTTATGTGAACGAACAAAACATATTTGACATTTGTTTCACTTCTTTTAAATTGATAGAGAATTCTTCCTATAAAATTTCAGAACTATTGCAACATATTATCGGTTTATTTTACGGCGAAAGTAAGAAATATACTCGAACTTTTATTTTTAATAGTAAAGATGTCTGAAAACTTATCTATACATATAATAAAATCGTAACTAAGCCAAATCTGTACATTAAATTTTTTTTTAAATCTTATTTAAATAGACTTTATAATGGATATGAAAGCCGAATCTATAGTTTTTAGAATTTTTGTCTGTCTGTCTGTCTGTTACCGCATCACAGAAAAACCACTGGAGGCATTTTGATGTATGATGATAGCTGGTTATCCGGGTCAACATATAGGATACTTTCAGTTACTTTTAGTACTTAATATAATTGATGACGTTATAAATAAAAAAAAACTTAAATGATTTTAAGTTTGATATTCCGTATACTGAATATTTCTAAGAAAAATATTTGGAGTATACGATTATATCTTCTTAAAACAGTACCTCATAAAAATACTTAAAAATGGTCCTTAAGAATCTTGTTTTTAATTAAGATTTTTTACTTATTCCTTTACGTAGCAGATCTTTTTAAGTAACAGTTCATTTGAGTAATTGTATTATAATATACTAGCATTGCTCGTGGCTCCGCCCGCGTTCAGATGACCAAAAACCAAATTCTTAGGTTTTACATATTAATATACTCTTACATTGCAGTTTTTTTGCATTGTATTTTTTCTCAGAAATGAGACATTTCGCCAATGTAAAAAGGATCCTTTATGTTGACCCGAATAACCAGCTATCATCATACCAAATTTCATCAAAATCTGTCCAGTGGTTTTCTCGTGATGCGGTAACAGACAGACAGACCAAAATTCTAAAAACTATAGGTTCGCACTCTGTATCGATAATAATGTCTATTTCAATTAGATTTGCCAAAAAATATTTAATGTACAGATTCGACTTAATTACAATTTTATTATATGTATAGATTAATAAATGTTGCTTCGTTATAACGTTAAATGTATTAACGAAGACGTCTTGTCAAACGTAAATTAATTATGGTTTGACTGAAAACCAAAGACAACTTATCATCTCTCACTCATCATGATTAAATAATAATTACACTACTTTACTTTAAATATTCAACCATTAATATTGTAAAGAGATAATCATTTAATAAAAATGTTGGCAAAATATTTTTAATAATATTTGACATTTTAAATAAAACTATCTCGTCTTTTCTTTCTCAAAAATATTTCGTCTTTTCGGATTTTTTCGCGGATTTATTTTGTTTTTTTTTTCTTGGTACCGGACGATTCTAATGCTGTGTAGCAATCATGATGACGGCGAAGACCATACCAAATTTCATCAAAATCTCTCCAGTGGTTTTTCCGTGATGCGGTAACAGACAGACAGACAGACAAAAATTCTAAAAACGATAGGTTCGGCCTCTGTATCGATAATAATGTCTATTTCAATAAGATTTTCGAAAAAATATTTAATGTACAGATTCGGCTTAGTTAGAATTTTATTATATGTATAGATATAAATGAAACGTTAGTAAAATATGTCGTAGCGTCTTTGGTCGAAGTCTAATTAAAAAAAAAACGTATTTAAAATATCTACGTAGACGTTATTAAGGTTACTAATAAAGCTTTTAACTTTTCGTGACCTCATTCAGTAGTTAATTAGCCGTAAAAGTAAAAATAACATTTTAGAAAAATAAAGCTCTTTATATAATAAAATAATTTGTAAATACAAATTATTTTCTTTAAAACAAAGAAAATATAATTCTAATGACCGACCTTTGTAGAATTAACCTTTAACCTTCCTTTATCTTGCAAAATAATCCAATTAAAACTAACATCTTTGTGAACTTACCTAAAGCTATATATATATTATCGTTAGAAGAAAAAAATATGTAGACGTATTATATAAGTAATAAAAGGCAGAAACAATTTATTTTTGGCTTAAAATGTAATATCATGTCATTATAACTTGGTCCTTTTAACGTCCTATTCGACACGGGGTTTTGTCCTAAATGTGATGGCGATAGACGACGACGAAATATTAGATATTCCATATTTCCATACTATATTAATATTATAAATGTGAAAGTGTGTTTGTTTGTTTGTTTACAACAGTTTGTTTGAATTGGCGTGATTTTGAACTATTTTGGAGATAGTTGGAGGTCTGGAGAGTGACATAGGCTACTTTTTACCGCGAGAGATTATCTCATTCCCACGGAAACACGTTATAATATAACCCAAAAAATATTCACAATCAATGCTCTTCAATACAATTGAATAAATAAGTGTTTTAGCATTTTCAGATATTCATCCCATATGGGGGTAAAATAGGAAATGAAAGTTTGTATGAAGTCTACCTTTTTAGAGTTTTTTGTAATTTTAGCGCGAGGGAAGTCACGGTTTCTGATAGTATTATATGAATATAAATTGTTAAATTTTATTACAATTATATTAATCGGTAATTATTATTATATAAATTAATCAAAATTTATGGGTTATAAATTGTTAAATTTTAGTATAATTATGTTACTCTAGTTATTCGTGTCATGTAACGTGTGAAAGTAATACTACTTATATTTTAAATCTTCATTGGCTATTAGTCAAAGTGTTGCGAAATTACGTTTTAAAATCAAATTAAAAATTTTTCCAGAACCACGAAAATTTTAACTGAAAAACCCGTCAGAATATCTTTTAAATTTTTACTTTGGACGCCATGCCGCGTTGAAATGAGGAAACACGATAATTTTCAAGCTTAGCGATGAATTATTCAGTAACTGCGATTATTTAAAATAACAATTTTAAAAATAACGTCGAACGCAAAAATGTTATCACTTATTTGGATAATTTTATTCTTTTAAACCGACTTAATAATTCTAATAAGAGGTATATATATATATATATATATATATATATATATATATATATATATATATATATATATATATATATATATATATATATATATATATATATATATATATATAACCTAACCTAACCTATAGAGTGCTTTTAACATACAATGTTATGAATTAAATGTAATGCGAGATTTGTACTTAATTTAAACTCGAAGAGCTTTTCTGTTTACTTTTTTCTCAGTCAGTTCATATACAGGTGTTTGAATATGATATGAATGATATTTAGTGTTATCGATAAAAAAAGTTGAAAACATTTTTTTTTATAAAGATTAAGTTAATTCTACTCAAATATCTTCATCTCAAATTTTGGTGGAAGTGGATGTTAAAAAGTAATTAATAAAATAAGCCATTAGATATAAATCATTTATCTATTCATTTGTTAATAGTAAATAAAAAATCTCTATCAAAAAATCTGTCAATCTGTTGTTACATTGCAAACGTAAGACACACCAACTAACAAAATTTCATTTTGATATTTATAAATATATTTATTGATAATATTGCAACGTAAGGTTTATTCTAGTCTCGCTGGAGCAACCTGTTTGTGAAACAACACTATTAATTAACCAGGCTCAAAACGCAAAGTTAATTGAAATACTCGTATTGCTACTGAGTCATAAATCACTTATTGTTCTGTCTTCTTCATCTGTTTATGTTTTGCGCTTTCCTTCCAGACTGAATTTACCAAAACTAATTATTATACTGAGATTAAAGTAAACTCGGGGTGTTAGTAAGGTATGTAGATTCAAACTTGTGCAGGATTTGTGAAAGCAGCGTTAAAAAATTGTGTACATTAAATGAGTACAAGTATATATTTTTTACAATATACATATGTAGGAGGTATATAATATTGTTACTTCTATACATATAATAAAATTGTAACTAACCCGAATCTGTACATTAAATATTTTTTGAAAAACTTTTTGAAATAGACATTATTATCTAAACAGACAGTGGTCGAACGTAGGTTTTAGATTTTTCTTCTGTCTGTCTGTCTCATACATATCCTATACGAAACGTATAGGATACTTTTTACTGCGGGAAAAATGTCATCCTTGAGGAATCAATACTAAACGTTAAAATGTACTCGTAATAAAAGTACATTTTTTGTTTAAGTACCATCATTTATTTTACTGTCAGTATCCATATCCATACTTAACATTATAAATGTGAAAGTGTGTTTGTTTGTTTGTTCTTCTTGAGAGTGACAGGCTACTTTTTACCGCGGAAGATTATCTCATTCCCACGAGAAAACACGTTATAATACAACCCAAAAAATTATTTATGACCAGAACTCATTGAAACTTGGTATTAATGTTCTTCAATATAATTAAATAAATATGTGTTTTAGCATTTTTCGAAATTCATCCCATAAGGGAGTGAAATAGGGGTAACTACTTTTTTTAGTTTTTTTTGTAGTTTCAGCGCGAGCGAAACCGCGGGTCCTGCTAATAGTTTCATAATTTTAGAAAAGTAAGGGTTTTTTTAATGACGATTGTGCAGAAGAATCATTGCATTGTCACTTAAAAACATAAAACCTAAGTGCGCAGATGGTAACTTAAACTAGCTACGTCAAGTCGTAGAAATAAAGCTGATTCAACAAGAAAGATGTTTTACTGCTTTCATTCTTTGAATTACTTTGTGAAGATAGTTTTACAGTGTACACCTTTCACAAATAAAATCAGAGCATTTCAACGGTGTGAGTTATGTTCTTTTATAAAAAATCTAGAAATCTAGATATGCATTGTGTGATTTTTACTATATAATACCTTTAGCTATATATTATCTCTATTTTTATATAATTTTGTTCGGGAAAAATTTCGTGAAACCGGTAAACAGAGAATTTAATTATGTGAGCTGGTAAGTTATAATTGGTCAGGTTTTTTGTTATGCTTGCGATATGTATAAAAGTTCATAAATTAGTATTATAGTATAAAAAAACACAAGAAACGAGTTATTTAAGAAAGCGAGTTTTTAAATTAATTAATTGATGTGTATTGCATAGTATCTGCACTTTATACGGTATTTTAAGGAAACATGCTCTTGTTGATACGTAAAATCTAGTAAATGGAAGATTTACAACTGCATCAATAATATATAGCGCTATCATGTACTCAAGCTTTTATACTTTATAGTGCTAGGAAACAACTGCGACCACTTTACTCTGATGTATGTAGGTTAGTTAATATAGTCTTCTAGACTTAAGCGAAAGTTATGAAATTATAAAAATTGACAATTTCAAGTACATTTACATACTATTTTTCTAGACGTTATAATGTGAAAATATCTTATTGATACGTACTCAAGTTATCGAAGTGAGTTTCAATCAATATCTGGTTAAAAATATATATTTTCATCTATGATTGATTATCTTTTTATTTTGAAACTAAAAATATATTTTTACATGACTTAATGCTTAATTACATCACAGTATAAGCTACAAAGCTTTTTATTAGCAATAGCGTTATAATATTATCTGACTTTAGATATTTCGTTGCATTGCAGTAATGACGAGACAATAGGTGCTAAATAGCGGTTCTTACGCGGCGTATGTACGATTAAGCTCGTGCGACCATCGCTTCCGGGGCTTTCGAGAATTAGTCACGATTCATGCTTTGTTATATTTCATTTTAATATATGTAACCTTAATTTTCAACTTATTAAATCTATTTTAAGTCTTTATTTGTGGTATTTTTTTGTCAAGGGTGCAACATCCTTGTAGACATCGATTTTTTCTATACGTAACTAATATCTGCGATTATTACCGTTATAAAACAGCTAGCATATTGTAGCGTGTTTTTAGCGTAATATATCCACAACACTCACACACACATATATATACACACACACACACACACACACACAAACACACAAACTCACACAAAAACACACACACGCACACACACACACACTTAATACTTATTACTTGGCCCGACCCGGGACTCGAATCCAGGACTTCCTGATGTGCAGCCGTACATGCTAGCTACTACACCACCGAGGCAGTTGCAATTATAATATGTAGTAGTGAGATAGCTAATTATTTTATATAGTTAGTACGTAGACTCTAAGTTACGATAGTATGAAACTGGGATGTGTAATTTTTTTAGCGTTCAACTCTTACATATATTTTTGTTTCGATATGCTTTTATTCATCCTTCTAACCATCGATTTTATATATTTGATATCTGTACACATCTGTATAAAGCAATAATAGTTAATTATGTGTAGCTCGTTTTTATGACACGTTTGTACAGTATATAGGACCCTTATATTTGACTAAGGTTATGATTAAACGTTGATAGTTGCTACCTATTAAAAAAATATGTTACACAGTTGGAGTTCATCCTAATCACAAAATATATTTGATTGTTAGTTATTATTTTCTAAATACAATTATAAATTAAAAATTTAAAAATCCCCTACGCAAATTAATTGTCATTTAACGATTATACTGGCAACGATATCATAAGCCAAAATGCCTTACATCATTTTGGGAAAGAGCTGATACTCTCACACTGCTGGACCGATATTAAGCAAACATAGGTAAGAACCACCGCAAGGAAACTGGCTTTCAAATGAAAAAAAAACCGCATCGAAATCGGTCCATCCGGTTGAGAACTACGATGTCACACAGACATACACCCACAGACAGACATCGACGTCAAACTTATAACACCCCTCTTTTTGCGTCGGGGGTTAAAAAGGATGATAATGATATTATATTTTATATGTTTCAAGCAAACGTCAATTTGTGTTATATACTGATGATGATGTTCTCCTAGCCGATTCCGGCCACGGCGGCCAATCTCAATGAGATTAGCCAACTGCACAGGAGATATTATAGTGCTCAAGTGTACGCGCAGACACAAGAGCACTCTCTATTCCTATCACTCTCATACTCCGGTGGGACGACCATTCGACACGACCGGTGAGAGTTAAGGCGCAGGACCGACGGCTTTACGTGCTCTCCGAGGCACGGGGGTGAAACACCGCCAACTTCCCAACTCCGGGCTGTTACTGAGACTTACTATACAGGAAGACTCAATAACTAAACTTGGCCCGACCCGGGACTCGAACCCAGGACCTCCGGGTGTGCAGCCGTACATGCTAGCCACTACACCACCGAGGCAGTTAATATATGTCATATACTATGCAGAATGCAGATGTACGAGTATATAGGTATATGTGTATATATTCAGCCCTTTTTAACGTCCTACTTCTGGGCATGGTCCTACATTCAATATATAAAGGGTAATAGGCCATAGTCCATCACGTTGGAGAATTAGGTTGGCGGATTTACATTTTACATATCTTTCGAAAAGTTGCTTGTTTCCTCATAATGATTTTCTTCTCTGTAAGACAAGTGATAATCATATTGAAAATGATCACATCACACATGAAAATATAAGAGATAACAGACCCGGGAATTGGACCGGCTTTACTTGGTTTCCAAAGCAAATATAAATTTAAAATTATTATATTACAATGCCAAATGTATTACATTCATGTACACTTAAAGCGACGAAATATGCGATTAAACACGCGATGTACAAAGACATTAATTGGTACTCGAGAGCTTTACGCAAATACCTTATAATTAATTTTGCTGAACCAAATATCATATCAGCAATATTTGCTAAATAAGACTGGAATTTATTTCTGTTATTTCCTATATCAAGAAGCAAATATTTTAATTCAGTAATATCTTAGGATTTGAAATGGTTAAAAATTATTTAATAAATTAAAAGCTATCCATATTTTAACGCGAATAAAAAATAAGGTAACACTTAAATTTCAGTACGTGAGTAAATGAGCTTCGCTCGGCGTATTTTTTTTATAAAATCGTGTTTTTTCCGGAAATGTTTATGTATAAACCCAGACACCTGTAATTGTCAATCTTGCGCCTTGCCCGCTCGACCATGATGCTTATGCCGGGGCGTGTGAAATTAGCGACCATATTAAAATTTTATAATTTAAAGAAAGGTATTAGATAAAGAGTTGTGCAATGACACTCATAGCAAAGATCTTGCTAAAATGAATGCAAAAAACTTATTTTACTTATATATACAAATTATTTACGTATGCAACCAAGTGTTATGATAAAAAATATACAATTACCGACTTTCCGGTATTAAGTTGTAACACAAAGAAATACGTAACAAAGTATTCGGGCCTGTTCACACGATGACGTTTAAAAGCGCTGTCCATGTGCGCTTGTTCTGCGTTGTTATCTTCACAAAATTATTTGCCTTTTAAAACGCAGATAACAATTATTAATTAAAAAAATTAAGAACCCCTTACGCAAATTAATTGTCATTTAACGATTACACTGGCACGCGTGAAGTACTTAATCAAGTAATCATACGCCAAAATGCCTTACATCATTTTAGAAAAGAGCTGATACTGTTAAACTGCTGGACTGATATTAACCAAACATAGTTAAGAACCACCGCAAGGAAACTGGCTTTCAAATGAAAAAAAACCGCATCGAAATCGGTCCATCCATTTGAGAGCTACGATGCTACAGACAGATACACACACACAGACAGACATTGACGTCAAACTCTACATTGTAGTCTAACACCCCTCTTTTTGCGTCGGGGGTTAAAAATGCGTGGTTGACGAATTTTTTATCGCGCTACGTCGGTGGCGATTATACATAAAGATATATAATAATTTGTAACAATATCGGTTTTACGGTTGTTCCACATAAGAATATTTACGTTGTAACACCGGGCTATTGAACGGCAGAGGAAATTGTATTATATATGATATATCCTCCGTTTTGTTCCATTACACAGAGTACAAAGTGGTTATGATTTGAAAGTAAACACAGCTCGTACGCAGGGATTTGCTTACATTATGTAAAGATAAGATAACATTCACATATTCATATATTCACTATTCACATATTATAGTAATAAAAATATTAATATTTATTCAAAAAATCAAGTAAGTCAAATGAAAAAATATAATAATTTCTACGAAAAGTATATAAAAATATACTTTTAGTATAAATATATGTTTTGACAGATAATAATTGAATGTATCAATGAAAATATGTAACTCATTATGGCAGAGAAAAGTGAAAATGAAAAATGTAAGTAAACCACCAAATTATGTGTAATTTGATTCAGATTAACTTTTCTCTCTGAATGTTTCATTACGATTTCTGGGATTTTCATTTAATAATGGTGAAACGTTATAACGAATAACTGATTTGACGAATCGCAAATTTGGCAGATTAAGCTTTTAACTTATCTACGAGTACACATAAATAAAATTGTAACTAAGCCGAATCTGTACATTAAATATTTTTTGGAAAATCTTATTGAAATGAACATTATTATCGATACAGAGGCCAAATCTATAGTTTTTAGAATATTTGTCTGTCTGTCTGTCTGTTACCGCATCACAGAAAAACCACTGGAGGGATTTTGATAAAATTTGGTATGGTGATAGCTGGTTATCCGGGTCAACATATAGGATACTTTTTACCACGCGAAGATGTGTCATTTCTGAGAAAAAATAAAAAAAACTGCAATGTAAGAGTATACTAATATGTAAAACCAAAAAAAAAATGGTTTTTGGTCACCTGAACGCGTGAGCTAGTATAGAATATGGCGAATTAAGTATTTGACGAACGTCTGCGCAACCATTATATTCCTAGAGAATATAAAGTTAGCTGGTAATTCTTAGAATACTATTATTAACGCACAGTTTCATCTGTTTAATATTACTGTTACTATTATAAAAATATATTAAAATTATTTCAGTCGCTTTTACGTTTATACTTAAGCAGACATATATATGTAAATACTAACGACTTACCCTCGCTTCGCTCGGGTTCGTCCCTGGTTACGTTTTAACGCTTAGTATAGATTTCTCAGAGAATGTATAGAGAGAGATATGAGATATTTTCCCTCAGTAAAAAGTATCCTACTTATATGTTAACCCGGATAACCAGCTATCATCATACCAAATTTCATCAAAATCCCTCCAGTGGTTTTTCCGTGATGCGGTAATAGACAGACAGACAGACAAACATTCTAAAAACTATAGATTCGGCGTCTGTATCGATAAAGGAGTCTACTTCAATAAGATTATAATTAAATAATTTATTTTATAATACCGGCTGAAATGCCATCGGGTTTACTAAGCAATTTTATTACGAATATATTTTACAAATATCATGATCTTGTTATGATTTTAGTGTAACGCTCAGCATGAATTAATGTACTTTCTGGAGTATATATAATGAACAAAGTACTAGAAACTCAGACTGAGATGAGTCATCCTTGGTCTAGATTCCCTTAGCATGGACATTAATGTGAGCAGACATTGTCTGATGAAGCTTTTAATAAGAGGCGATGACGTATTGCGGATTGAATATTATTATACTTATTCAGACGTTGAATAATGAGGTCAAATTTTATATTATTTTTTATAATGTTACAATTTTAGAGGAAGTTTTATAAATACCTCATAAATGATTTCATATATGTACATCTTCTCGGATTTTTTCGCAGATTTATTCTGATTTTTGGTTCCCGACGTTTTGAAACTCTCCCGTGACTATGATTGCTGTAAAACATTCTAAACGTCGGGAACCAAAAATCAAAATAAATCTACGAAAAAGTTCAAAAAGACAGTTTTATTTAAAATGTCAAATATTCGCGTAAATCTAAGAAAGTATTAGGTTTTGTTATATAATATTTATCTATATTTACACTACAGGTATTGGTTAAAAGCGAAAATTGGTATATGTGTAATATAGAAGACCTAAAAGGGTAAAATTTTAGTTATTCCACGCAAGGAAAATAACAAAAAAGCCTTAATCACATTTTCCACTTAGGGAATGTTCATAGCAGTTATAAATACCAAATTCGATATGCTAAGTCGGTCAATACGCTCATGACCGTTTTTAGGTTAAACAAACTGTACGATTGTATTACAGATATATCTATGGGGTTTAACATACAACATTGAATATTAATTTATCAATATGCTATTTACTCGATAAAACATATTTTACCTAATGCCACAATTGGAAAACTACTTTTTTTATACTATTCTGAATTAGTGCTTAACTAGGTTCCACCTGATGGTAAGTGGTAACGCAGTCGTTGATGGTAAGTCGCACTAATTCAGTAGCCACCTATTCACTCTTGCCTTGAAGACACCCATATTGTAATCGGACGGAAATACTGATGCAGGCAGGTTGTTCCAATCTTTAGCCGTACGTATAATAAATGACGTAACGAAACGCGTTAAATTATAACCTTTGATTCTAGTGTTGGTCAACTTAGCTCACAGCTTATAACATAGCAGCTTAGCACTGTATGATAGTTTACGAGTATTTCAATTTTTAAATTTATTTTCCTACAATAACACTAAAATTATTCCCATTTTATTTCACCATCGCGGTTTTCTTTCAATATGAGGCTTAAGCAGCGGTCATGATTTGTGTTTCTCCAAATTGAAATATTAATATAAAAAACATGTACATATCACATATATAATAATAATTTGAAATTTAAATACGAATATTCGTTGAGTATTGTTAGCAAATAAGAAAATTACAATGAGAATAATCTCACAACAATATGAAATAATATGTACATAAATTACAAAACAGACGTTATTAACACTGTACTTAGGTTGAATTTATTTAGGCTCGGCTTATTATGCCAGTTTTCCCTATAATAGTGGTTTGGTGATTCCAACCGCATGCTGCTTGCGGTTTTCCTGACATCAATATCACGGTCAATCTAATAATCTAACGCTCGGGGATTGAAATGATTAAATACGTCTGGCCAAGATCATTTATGATATTGTAAAATTGTAACTAAGCCGAATCTGTACATAAACATTTTTTTGGAGAATCTTATTGAAATGGACTTTATTATCATCCAGATGCCAAATCTATAGTTTTTAGAATATTTGTCTGCCTGTCTGTTACCGCATCACGGAAAACCACTGGAGGGATTTTGATGAAATTTCGTATGATGATAGCTGGTTATCCGGGTCAACATACCTATAGGATACTTTTCACTGTGGGAAAGTGTTTCTGAGTAATCTATACTAAACGGTAAAAACTTCCTCTATATTATTTTATGTTCATTATTCATACGTAATTAATATATTTTAATTATAAAATGTTTTATTTAATACATTTAGAAAAAAATAATATTATAAGCCAAAGCTAGGGTAAAGCTTGCAGGATATTTTTTAAGTTGTATGTTAGTATGCTATGATTTGTGACTTTTCTCAATATGTATTCTTCCAAGTCGAGTAATTGAGTTTATTGACTATTTTTAAATTCTATGTCATGATTAAATAATGGAAGACCACTTAAGCAACAGTTATTTACATGGCGCAATCTAGCACAAAACTTTCATGGCAACTTAAGTCACACAAGGACTTTAAATACTCATGTTGAGAAGTCTTAGCAATTAAGTTAAGCTTAGATTTAGGTCAAAAGGATGGACGTTGTATGAATTTCTGAGATGATAAATTCATATAATAATAATATTATAATCTCTGCAAATCGAGTAGTGGCTATGAAATTTCTTAAACTAAGGGATAGTTAATTAATTTTATCGATTTTGATTGATTATACTGCGAGTTTTTGTTAAATTATTTTTATTTATTATATAAAAATATAGTATAAGTATCTATTTGAGGGCAAAAGGTGTAAAAGAATCCAAGACGGTCGTTCTAATTGCTCCATTGTGTAGCGGAGATTAGACACTGAGCGAAGAAATATCTTAGACTAAGTAGGTCAAACCAAAGTTGGTAGGCCAAAAACCACTTTCCTAAGAAACCAAATACTCTAACATTTTATTTATTAGTCTCTTGAAAGTACTTTCTACTTATAACTTGCTTTGGATGATATTATTTTTAAAAGGTGCGTATTTTTATGAAATATCTAGTATGTTATTAAGAACGGAAATATTCTATGGTATGGCATCGTAGCTGTTTTCTTTCCTATTAAAATTCCGCCAAACTAGCAAAACCTAGCTGCTATTCAAATAGATTTTAGACTGACTTCAAAAAAAGGTGAGGTACTCAATTCGAGACTATGTTTTTTCTGTTTGTTACGTGATATCTTTGCCAATTCTGTGACGATCTGATGTTTTTTTTGAAATGAATATAGGTTATATTTAAAATTTTACTTTTTCTTATTGTGACTGCCTCGTGGATCAAGTTGCTAACATGTACGACCCCCGATCTGGAGGTTCTGGGTTCTAGGCTTGGGCATTGACATCGGGGTCAAGTATAATTATGGGTTTTTAAGTCACTGAAGTGTAAGAGTTAACTGGGCTAATATCACAGTGATATTGGCTGCCGTGGCCAAAAACAGTCAGGTTATTATTTAAAGTAATATTGATGTCTATGAACGATTCTAGCTAAAGACTAGCATTGCCAGTGGCTTCGCCCGCGTTTAGATGACCGAAAACCAAATTCTTAGGTTGTACATATTAGTATACTCTTACATTGCAGTTTTTGTATTTTTTCTCAGAAATGAGATATTTTTCCGCAGTTAAAAGTATTCTATATATTGACCCGGATAACCAGCTATTACCATACCAAATTTCATCATAATCCCTCCAGTGGTTTAAAAAATTCTAAAAACTATAGATTCGGCCTCTGTATCGACAGTAATGTTTATTTCAATAAGACTTTCCAAAAAATATCTAATGTACAGATTCGGTTTAGTTAAATTTTTATTATATGTATAGATTATTATTCAAAATATTACTTTTAAATAGAAGAGAGATGTGAAATGGAATTACAAATATTTAGTTTTTGCCAGTCAAATAGTAACTGCCGAACAGCTTCAGCGGGGGTGTTTGTTGAACAAACATGTGGGTGCAATTAGTGTAAACGCCATAACGAACGATGTCCATGACAAAGTTTGCCTTTGCTGTACTGCAACTGTGAGTGGTAATAACTTATCAATTACATATGTTAGCTTTGTTTAATGTCCTTGTGTTATCATTATTTGATTAAAACAAATAATATTTTAATACTAGCTATTATTAAGCAGTCTCCAAGCTTTGTATAGAAATATATATATACTTTGGACCTTATTCGCCAAATAAAGTGAACCTATATAATAAAAAATAAATGGGCCAGCCAATAAGTGATGGGTATTAAAAAGATAAATGAATAGAAACAAACATTCTATAATATTATAATTTTCAAATGCTACGAGTACCTATAGTTTTCAGATATTTTTTTTCATCCTAAACATCCTTCAATTGTTATTAAAAAATTATGCATGTTGACGTCTAACATCTCTTACTTGGTATGGAGGTTGTTGAGCTAAAATCTAATTGGTCTATATATGATGCTACAAATAAAAACGCAAAAACAAAATTAATGTATGTAATTAAAATGTTCTAGCGCAAGATTGCTGGCTTTAAAAGACACCGTAGATAAAATGTTACCGCACTTATGTACAATGTACATACATTCCCTTTTGTATTATTTTCTTTAAAATTCTAACTCGAGGGAAACAATGCGTTTCAGTATAAATAATCTTGGCTTTGTTTACAAGCATATGTAATGAAAATCTTGTTTAGATAGTTAATACTTTATTGTTATTCTATTTTTAAGTCAGTTTTCATATGTTGGTAAATAATAAGTAGTAAAATAAAATATTTTTTTGCAGTTTTGGATAATCAGATGTCACTTCATTCTCTTTTCAACTTTTCAAAAAACTCGCGACTAATTTTCTTTTTTCATACCATCGCCGGATGTGCTTAGGTTTTTGACCTAACCTTCTATAAGTATCAAAAATACTTTGTCTTAAAAGTTTTCCAAGGTCTTCCCCTGCCACGCCTTTCTATCCACTTTGTGCGTTACTTCCTAAATTAAATATCTGCATTTCATTTTAAAGATCGTCTTTAGAGCAAAATCTAATCACTATATACCTAGGACATAATATTATTGTTGTATATGCAAAAGAAATGTTAACTGTATCTATTAGTTGTTCGATTATATAATATGTGATTTCTATAAATACTTTTCCTCATCGCCAGATGGCATTGACTCTTCACAGGAATGTTTACATAAATGAATCGTATTATTATTTTGGTGATATTATATCGTAAAGAGCACGAAAGCAAATGATAAAAACAAATCGAGAAATCTCTTTTTTTTCTATAATGGCTTATAGTTGCGTTAAAATCTCTCATACTCAGTTTAATAAGCGAATTTACAAAAAAAAAAAAAAAAACATTTTTTTGTTTATTAAAAAACTTGATTATATATTTGATTTATAGATTCACTCCTTATTTATATCAATTTTATTTTGTTTAGTCACCTATTGGTGTTATGATGACATTGAGCCAAAAATATATTTAAAAAAAAACAAAAGAAAATTAGTGCTATGATTTGATTGATTGCTAGTGGTCCATCATAAATACTTTCCAGTTAAAATTTATTAAAACTGTCAAATATATGTCAAAAATCCAGCCTTCAAGTAAGATAATTATTTTATTTTCGGGATCCTTTAAAGAAAGGCATGTAGAGTTTTGTTACATAACTTTTGCTTAGTGGCTTTTAAGTGTTTAGATATAACAATAAAACTTTAAAGTCAAATTGTACTATAAGCTAGTGTTATAATAAATATATTGGGACATTAACACACAGCACCATCTAGTTCAATGGTAAGCTACGAGGTTTGTGTTATAGATATAAGGAGATAGTTGATACACTGCACGTATATAACTTTAAATATATACATATCATAAATATAAACTCCCATGACTGGAGTACAAACATTCGTGCTCATTACACAAATGAATGCCCCCGGCAGGACTTGAACCCGTGACCCTACTTGCTGTACCAGCGTACAGCAAGTAGGGTCACTACAAACTGAGCCAAACGTGTCGTCAATAGTTATCACGTAGATAGGCAGAAGTTAGTCAACAAATATGCCATATGTTACGCATATCATTTATGACTCTCCTTAATATATAGCATAAGTTTAAATTACGCTTGGTAGAGTTATTGTACATCTGCTTAAACGTAATTGTTTATAAAGCCAGAGAATAAAATTTTCTTAACACTTTATAATATAACTAGATTTTGGTCGCGGCTTTGCTCGCGTAGTTTATTTATTTACCTACTCGTTTCTTAAGGGCGATTTGAGAAGAACTATACCCGTATTCAATAGATAGGCTATAGAATGCGAAAAATCTTAAAATTTGATGAGTAGTTTCAGAGATGAGCACGTTTAAACAAACAAAACAAACAAATTATCTCTGCAGTTTTGTGAAATATGTTTACTATTATATTAGTAAACTAGCATTGCTCGCCCGCGTTCAGATGACTAAAAACCAAATTCGTAGGTTTTACATATTAGTGTACTCTAACATTGCAGTTTTGTATTTTTTCTCAGAAATGAGATATATTCCCGCGGTAAAAAGTACCATCAAAAACATTCTGTAAAAAATTGCAAGTCTCGCAACGCATTTCTTCTACCGCAAAAAGCTATGAGATGTAATGTAAAACCAAGTCGGTTAATTTATTCATTACCTATCTATGGAAGCATATATCCGACAACTTTGTCATAAATCGTTACCGAATTAGTTAAGTTACAACATTTTATAGTGACCGTATTAATATTAGATATATTTATTTCTTTAATTAATAGAATGACTTGGCCATCGCACGGAAACATAATCACATATGAGTCTACTACTTTAAATAGTCCTAATTAAACATATCATGACCAAGGTGGACGGACGACTTGGTCAAAGTCGCTGGAGCCCACTGGATGCGGATGGCACAAGACTGGTTGTCGTGGAACTTTTTGGGGGAGGCCTATGTCCAGCTGTGGACGTGTTTGGGCTGAGATGATCTGAACATAGCACTAGCGGGTCAAATTTATGTATACACTAACATAAATAATGCACTCAGAACGCTAATTTCAAGTAAATTTTGTTATTTGTAGATTCTATTATCATGTGCGATGGCCAAGTCATTCTATTAATTAAAGAAATAAATATATCTAATATTAATATGGTCACTATAAAATGTTGTAACTTAACTAATTCGGTAACGATTTATGACAAAGTTGTCGGATATATGCTTCCATAGATAGGTAATGAATAAATTAACCGACTTGGTTTTACATTACATCTCATAGCTTTTTGCGGTAGAAGAAATGCGTTGCGAGACTTGCAATTTTTTACAGAATGTTTTTGATGGGATCTCATTTCTTTTTGTAAATATTTCTTCTTTTTCTCTTTTCTTCTACTATTTCTTGTGTGTCAGCTAAGGACTTTTTAAAAGCCCACTCCTTGTCTCTGTGGGCTTTTTTCAGAGGCTTTGATATAGGTAACAAATTTTGACAAGTCTGGATGATAAAAAATCTAAGTCTATTGTATTGGGAAATTACGGATTCCTGGACTTTAATACTACTATCTTATGCATTAAGTATAAATATGTATAGTTAATTTAACGAATATTTTAATTTCATTGTTGACCCTAAATACCTACCCCGATACTGATATTCGACTTACATAAGTTTAATGAGACGTGTAGATTTATGTGTCTATCTGCAGCATAGTAGTTAAATCCCGAAAGTTGTATTCCATTCCATTTTAAAAGTAATTTTCGAAGAGATTGATATTTCATGACCTCTATATTCCATGATCTAATAGGTGGGTACAATTACGAGCAATGAGATGTTGACAAGGTTTTTTTATTTTTAATTCATATCAACATCATACTTTGTAAAAGAAAATGTACGAGCTTTGTTTCAAAATTAAGTAATCGTCAAGTTGTTTCTTAATTAGGTATATATTTTATTGAATTCATTATAAATAACAGTAATCGAATATTGGTAGATAGAAACTATACACGCTTCACATTACATTTATGTACCCATTTGTATATGCATAAAAATTATACAGCTACTAAAACAGGTTAAAATATTATTTTCGCATTTAAAACATACTTTTCTAATACATATAGTTGCAAATATAAACATTAATAAATAGACGAATCGAAATTAGGTTAGTAATTACGGGGGAACATAGGATCGGACATACAAACATACATACCTATAGGTTAGAAGGTTTACAAACACTAACCTAACCACCTTTTACAGTGCAACTATTGTATAATTAATTAATTTACTATTAATTATAAATTTTATTACAATATATGTTTTAATTTATATATTAAACATATTATTTCTTAAAACTATATACAATATTGATAATTACATTTTAGTCATCACTAATACTTACAGTATATCCACTATTTACCCAGCTATCCATTTGGGTAGTTTAAGTGACGAAAAATGATATGTATGAACTGCAAAAATAACTTTGTAATCCCATATATCGCATATCTATTTGTATAGGAATACAAAGTTACTTATGCAGTTTGTATATCTCGAAAACAGGAGTGAAATTGCATGATGTTTGAGTTTTTCCTTGCGTTATAGCCTAAACACTAATTGTGTTAAAAATTTGAAGCTCCTATGTCTGCTAGAAGTACCTTAGAATTTTGATGATCGGTGAGTGAGTGAGTGAGTGTGTGAGTGACGATATTAGCGAATTTTGATCTGCAACAGTTCTTAAACTACAGGTTCAAATTGAATGTAATTTGGAAATATGCCTAGTATTATTATGTTCTTTTAGTCACTGAAAATTCAGGCTTCTAGCTTTATCCATAACGAAGTTATGGGGGGGTGGAAAATGCTCTGAATCGCTTCGAGAAAAGGATGGTACTGTCGTGCCCTTTTTTGCTCGACTTGGCGGGGGCACTCCGTGCCCCCCGATTCTATATGTTGATCCGGATAACCAACTATCACCATACCAGATTTTATCAAAATCCCTCCAGTAGTTTTTCTGTGATGCGGTAACAGACAGACAGATAGACAAAAATTCTAACAATCATAGATTCGGCCTCTGTATCGATAGTAATGTTTATTTCAATTAGATTTTCCAAAAAATATCTAATGTACAGATTCGGTTACAATTTATATATATATATATATATATATATATATATATATATATATATATATATATATATATATATATATATATATATATATATATATATATATATATATATATATATATATATATATATATATATATATATATATATATATATATATATATATATATATAATGCAACCAACCCTAACAGTCATTAACAATACTGTCAATTCACTGTCAAATAATCATTACTATACCGTTTTCACTTACATAATATGAAAATACCATAAATATTTCATATTGGAACTTAATAATTATCCTTATCTAATGAATAAATTCTATATTCGACAAAGCTGTGCCATATGCTGAAATTTTGCTTACAGCGTATAGTTTCAAACCGTTAGGCTTTAAGCACAAGTAAACTAATGCAAATTTAATCAAGGCGTATACAATGTGCCACCCAAGCAAGCTCAAATAGACCTTAAAACCAAAAACATAAGAGTATTACTCCTTTAAATATGTCATATATAGCTTTGCGAAACGTTTAGTCCTTAGATAATAGGATAATAAACGTGGTGTCTGCGTAATGCAACCATGTTTTTAACCGACTTCCAAAAAGGAGGACCTTTGAGACATCTAAAACCTTAGTCTCTCCCCCGACTATGATAGCTGGAAAGCATTTGAAACGCTGGGAAACAAAAAAATCAAAATAAATAACCGAGAAACTCCGAAAAGAAACTTTCATTTAAAATGAGAAATATTCGCGTAAATCTAAGATAGTATTCTATTTTATCTATTTAATTCAAAATAGCTAAACATGAATTTCACTTTGCATTTATCTAAACAGACAAAGGGAAAAGCTCTAACATAATAAGAAGATTTACACTTCTTATAATTTAGACTTGTTTATTATCCAAAAGGCATATATTATTTATTAAGCAGTGGTAACGTGGCCGATTTGGGTAACCGAAAGAAGCGGGTTCAAAGCCCGGGTCTCGCAACTATGATATTTTCTTATGTGAATCATTTCTAACGTGATTACTACTTGCCTTACGGTGAAGGAAAACATCGTGAGGAAACATGCATGTCTGAGAGAACCTAGCAAGTTTTCGAACGACATGTGAAGTCCGCCAACCCGCACTTGGCCAGCGTAGTGGACTATGGGCTGATCCCCCTCGTATTAAAGGGAGGCCCGTGTCCAGCAGTGGGACGTTAAAAAGAGCTGAATACACATACACAAAACACTGTATACGAAGTATATAATAAAATACTTCGCTTGTTTAAACCTTGGGTTTAAGCGTTTAAAATAGTACGAGTAGTTTAGTTAAAAGCAGTAATAAAATCCGTCCGTTTTCATCGACTTCATTTCGTTTATTCAACTTTTATAGCACCCTAAATATATTTAAAATACTAGCGACCCACCCTTACTTCGCTCGGGTTCGTCTCTAGATAGGTTTTAATTTGTTTTGGGAAATCCTAATTATTTTTCTAAAATAAAAATAGCCTAAGTTACTCCTTATAACATCAGCTATCTGCCAGTGAAAGTCCCGTCAATATCAGACCAGCTGTTTTGGAGAGTAGCCGGAACAAACATACAGACAGGCAGACAGACAAAAATGTGAAAAATTGTGTTTTTATTATAAGGACTGTATATAATTTAATATGCATTTAGTATAAAGCTGTTATTTTTATATTACAAATAGACACTTCAATTTTATTTATCTGTATAGATATCACTTTAGCTAATCGTAATGTATGTCTATGAAATGTGTACTTTCTTACTTCGTGTGTTACTTCAATAATATGACTTTTAATCTATATATGTACTGTAGTATAATAACTATGATGATCGATTACGAACATTAAAAAATGTTTCTTATATTTGTATTTTTATTATTTGTGGTTATAGCGGCAAAAGAAATAAATACTCTGTAAAAAATTCAACTCTCTACCCTTTACGGTTCATGAGATATAGCCCTCTCAGACAGACGGACGGACGGACGGACGGACGATCAGTGGAGACTTAGTAATAGGGCTCCGTTGAAATGAAAAATATCTTGTATTCCAATTGTAATATCGACCTTATGTTTGTAATCATAGCCAAATATAAAGTAAACCAATAAATAAATAAAAAAAGCTGTTGATTTAAGAGACAAAAGAAAAAATACCTAATATCCTATATAATATGATGAGTTAGAGCCTATAGAAGATTCATTAAATGCCGGGTTAGTTTAACCATTGTGGCTTTACGTCTCATTTGAGCAAAGTGTGTCATTATTCGTTCTTGCTTATTCAAACGGGCTCGGACAAAGTGAGCGTGTAGGCATGTGTGATGCTGCTAGAACATATATTTGAAAGAAATGGCACTAATTATTTTTATATTTATTTATTTGATTGTTGAATCTTTAATTGGAATAAATTAAAATATTTATACTAATAAACTATATTATTTGGTTTTCATATCAGAATACTATAAACGCTAATAGCTAGCGTTAGTAATACATATGTATATGCGGATTTACGTTCGGTGTTATTTTTGCCTTAAACGTGGTTTTTCGTTCCGGCATTAAATGGTGCCCGTTGAATACCTAATAGAATATTAAAAAAAAAGAAGTAAATAACATTTATGAGTATTTCACAATTGTCAAGTCTAACTAAAATTTATGTAATAATAATAATTATTTAAAAAAAATAATTTATTTGTAGATTTTTTTAAAAACAGCTTGACCGATTTCGATAAAATTTAAATGGGACCTGAAAAGTATACCCTTCGAAAAAAAAAACAAATCGGTTTAGACGTCTTTGAGTAATCGGTGAACTCCCTAAAAAAAAAACAAAGACTCCAACGAATTAAGAACCTCCTCCTTTTTGGAAGTCGGTTAAAAACATGGTTGCATTACGCAGACACCACGTTTATTATCCTATTATCTAAGGACTAAACGTTTCGCAAAGCTATATATGACATATTTAAAGGAGTAATACTCTTATGTTTTTGGTTTTAAGGTCTATTTGAGCTTGCTTGGGTGGCACATTGTATACGCCTTGATTAAATTTGCATTAGTTTACTTGTGCTTAAAGCCTAACGGTTTGAAACTATACGCTGTAAGCAAAATTTCAGCATATGGCACAGCTTTGTCGAATATAGAATTTATTCATTAGATAAGGATAATTATTAAGTTCCAATATGAAATATTTATGGTATTTTCATATTATGTAAGTGAAAACGGTATAGTAATGATTATTTGACAGTGAATTGACAGTATTGTTAATGACTGTTAGGGTTGGTTGCATTATATATATATATATATATATATATATATATATATATATATATATATATATATATATATATATATATATATAATGCAACCAACCCTAACAGTCATTAACAATACTGTCAATTCACTGTCAAATAATCATTACTATACCGTTTTCACTTACATAATATAAAATACCATAAATATTTCATATTGGAACTTAATAATTATCCCTTATTTAATAAATAAATTCTATATTCGACAAAGCTGTGCCATATGCTGAAATTTTGCTTACAGCGTATAGTTTCAAACCGTTAGGCTTTAAGCACAAGTAAACTAATGCAAATTTAATCAAGGCGTATACAATGTGCCACCCAAGCAAGCTCAAATAGACCTTAAAACCAAAAACATAAGAGTATTACTCCTTTAAATATGTCATATATAGCTTTGCGAAACGTTTAGTCCTTAGATAATAGGATAATAAACGTGGTGTCTGCGTAATGCAACCATGTTTTTAACCGACTTCCAAAAAGGAGGAGGTTCTTAATTCGTTGGAGTCTTTGTTTTTTTTTTAGGGAGTTCACCGATTACTCAAAGACGTCTAAACCGATTTGTTTTTTTTTTCGAAGGGTATACTTTTCAGGTCCCATTTAAATTTTATCGAAATCGGTCAAGCTGTTTTTAAAAAAATCTACAAATAAATTATTTTTTTTAAATAATTATTATTTATTACATAAATTTTAGTTAGACTTGACAATTGTGAAATACTCATAAATGTTATTTACTTCTTTTTTTTTAATATTCTATTAGGTATTCAACGGGCACCATTTAATGCCGGAACGAAAAACCACGTTTAAGGCAAAAATAACACCGAACGTAAATCCGCATATACATATGTATTACTAACGCTAGCTATTAGCGTTTATAGTATTCTGATATGAAAACCAAATAATATAGTTTATTAGTATAAATATTTTAATTTATTCCAATTAAAGATTCAACAATCAAATAAATAAATATAAAAATAATTAGTGCCATTTCTTTCAAATATATGTTCTAGCAGCATCACACATGCCTACACGCTCACTTTGTCCGAGCCCGTTTGAATAAGCAAGAACGAATAATGACACACTTTGCTCAAATGAGACGTAAAGCCACAATGGTTAAACTAACCCGGCATTTAATGAATCTTCTATAGGCTCTAACTCATCATATTATATAGGATATTAGGTATTTTTTCTTTTGTCTCTTAAATCAACAGCTTTTTTTATTTATTTATTGGTTTACTTTATATTTGGCTATGATTACAAACATAAGGTCGATATTACAATTGGAATACAAGATATTTTTCATTTCAACGGAGCCCTATTACTAAGTCTCCACTGATCGTCCGTCCGTCCGTCCGTCCGTCTGTCTGAGAGGGCTATATCTCATGAACCGTAAAGGGTAGAGAGTTGAATTTTTTACAGAGTATTTATTTCTTTTGCCGCTATAACCACAAATAATAAAAATACAAATATAAGAAACATTTTTTAATGTTCGTAATCGATCATCATAGTTATTATACTACAGTACATATATAGATTAAAAGTCATATTATTGAAGTAACACACGAAGTAAGAAAGTACACATTTCATAGACATACATTACGATTAGCTAAAGTGATATCTATACAGATAAATAAAATTGAAGTGTCTATTTGTAATATAAAAATAACAGCTTTATACTAAATGCATATTAAATTATATACAGTCCTTATAATAAAAACACAATTTTTCACATTTTTGTCTGTCTGCCTGTCTGTATGTTTGTTCCGGCTACTCTCCAAAACAGCTGGTCTGATATTGACGGGACTTTCACTGGCAGATAGCTGATGTTATAAGGAGTAACTTAGGCTATTTTTATTTTAGAAAAATAATTAGGATTTCCCAAAACAAATTAAAACCTATCTAGAGACGAACCCGAGCGAAGTAAGGGTGGGTCGCTAGTATTTTAAATATATTTAGGGTGCTATAAAAGTTGAATAAACGAAATGAAGTCGATGAAAACGGACGGATTTTATTACTGCTTTTAACTAAACTACTCGTACTATTTTAAACGCTTAAACCCAAGGTTTAAACAAGCGAAGTATTTTATTATATACTTCGTATACAGTGTTTTGTGTATGTGTATTCAGCTCTTTTTAACGTCCCACTGCTGGACACGGGCCTCCCTTTAATACGAGGGGGATCAGCCCATAGTCCACTACGCTGGCCAAGTGCGGGTTGGCGGACTTCACATGTCGTTCGAAAACTTGCTAGGTTCTCTCAGACATGCATGTTTCCTCACGATGTTTTCCTTCACCGTAAGGCAAGTAGTAATCACGTTAGAAATGATTCACATAAGAAAATATCATAGTTGCGAGACCCGGGCTTTGAACCCGCTTCTTTCGGTTACCCAAATCGGCCACGTTACCACTGCTTAATAAATAATATATGCCTTTTGGATAATAAACAAGTCTAAAATATAAGAAGTGTAAATCTTCTTATTACGTTAGAGCTTTTCCCTTTGTCTGTTTAGATAAATGCAAAGTGAAATTCATGTTTAGCTATTTTGAATTAAATAGATAAAATAGAATACTTTCTTAGATTTACGCGAATATTTCTCATTTTAAATGAAAGTTTCTTTTCGGAGTTTCTCGGTTATTTATTTTGATTTTTTTGTTTCCCAGCGTTTCAAATGCTTTCCAGCTATCATAGTCGGGGGAGAGACTAAGGTTTTAGATGTCTCAAAGGTCAAGTTAGTTGTTACAGACAATACTTACCCAGAAAATTATAAAATCATTTCAAAAAATTCAAAAATGGCACCGAAGTAGCTTAAAATATTTGTTAATTTTTTAGTTTTTAAAAATATAGACTAAGAAAGGAAACTATAAAATACTTCTAAGAATAAGATTTTGTGTAATCAATTATGTATGAAAAGTGTATTTTAGAAGCTTCACTGAAGGCGTCTTTTCTCTGGTACCGTAGGAATAAGTAGATACATTATTCTAAACTTTGTTGCGAAGGAAACGTTAAATCCGATTTCAACAGTAGCATTATGTATTAACATGTATGTCGGAACGTTGGTACTAAAAGTCTAATTTAGTTCTTATGTAAATGAATGACTCGATTATTTCTATACTAATATTATAAAGAGGTAAAGTTTGTGAGTTTGTGACGTTTTAGGGGGTAATCTCTGGATCTACTGAACCGATTTATATGAAATTTGATAAAAAGATAGTTTGCAACCTCGGAAAAGACATAGAGTACTTTTTATCCCGGAAATCATCCCTTAAAAGGGTGAAAATGGGGATAAAAGTTTGTATTGGGACGCAAGATAGGGACATCCCGAGCGAAATGAGGGTGAGTCGCTAGTATGTAATTAAATACAATATGTATTTATTGACTGCTAATAAATAAGTAATATATATTTTCATTTTCTGAAAAATGCACTTTTTCGCAAAAAAAATGAAACAAATTTTTATAACTAATTATATTAGAGCCTTTTTTTATCTGCTTTCATGCTGACAATGTCATATAGAGCCATCTCGTAAATTTTTGTGGTACTTGCATTGTCTCTAATAGATGATAACCTTAGTTTGTCTTTCTAGTATCCAATAACCAGTGACGAATTATATAAACATACTAACGACTCACCCTCGCATCGTTCGGGTTCGTCCCTACTTGTGTTTTAACGTTTAGTATAGATTTCTCAGAGATGAGATATTTTCCCACAGTAAAAAGAATTCTATATGTTGAACCGAATAACCAGCAATATCATGATACGAAATTTCATCAAAATCCCTCCAGAGGTTTTCCGTGATGCGGTCACAGACAGACAGACAAAAATTCTAAAAACTATAGATTCGGCTCTGTATCAATAATAATATCTATTAAAATAAGATTTTTCAAAAAAAAAAAATATGTACAGATTTGGCTCAAGTTACTTTATTATATGTATAAACGATAAATTATATAACTTGTACGTATTAATTTAATGAAAATGTGAATATTGTAATAAATGCATATTACATAGTATATTATGGGAGTCAAATTAGTACACATCTTATCTCGAACAATCGAACTTTGCTTATAGTATACTAGCATTTTTTCGTGGCTCTATTTAAACTCTATGTATGTTTATAAATTATAACCTATATGTTACTCTGATTTATAAGATAGAAGTAACAAACATACATCCATATATCCTCCCAAACTTTTGCTATGCATGTATTGAAACATTTATATTGTAGAATTTATAAATGAAATTGTTGTTTTAATTTTATAACTGTAATTTATAACATTTAATAATGTTCTTGCAATTACAAAAATGGACATAAAGTAAGAAATAAGAAAACATGAAAAATAGAACACTAACATCCCTGAAAGGATGCTGAAAATTATAATTAAATTACATATTTTTATTAAAAACTAAATATCTAGTAGCGGAGCAGCGTTTTGCTTCAGTTGTCGATTTAATAAGAGTATGATTCAAGAATTTATTATGTATACGTTCATTAACGTGCAAATTAAGATTATTAGAAGATAGAACTAAAATATAATTCAGTATATTTATTATTTTATTAAGTAAAAAGTTATATATATATATATATATATATATATATATATATATATATATATATATATATATATATATATATATATACATATATATATAAAGTTCGTTGATAAGCTCATGGCTTGAGACCAGTTAGACTGGTATGGGTCTAATTGAATAAAGCGTCTAAATAATAATTGAAGGTTTTTAGGTTAAAAAGTTGCCCGGAAAATTGCGGAATTCGGTTATAACTGACAGTATTTTTTTTTAAATATTATAAGACCGTAAAGATCAAAATTAAAATCGAAATTTGGACAGGATGTCTGCCTGTTTGCTAGTATAAAAATATATAATATTACTATAGTATTTTTAATTTTCTCTTCGATTATTCTTACATTAATACATTCACAAATTTTCGAATTTTTAATATTATTCGGATTCCAACGGAAAAGACGTTATTATTTTAGATTTATTAGCAAGCTATAATAAAAACACAAAAAGAATTTTTCAAATAAGACTTTCGGTTCCAGAGATTAGCGCGTTCAAACAAATAAAAATACAAAGAAACAATTTCTTTAGCTTTATAATATTAGTATAGATAATGAGAAGATTACGTTCATCTACATTCTACAAGTCTGTTATAGACTTTTTAATATTAAAACTTATAAAAAAGACCCTCCATAACAAGGGTATTAGAATCGTTCTTTCTCAATTTTATTACTTTGTCGTTTTAATGTTAAATTTTCGTAATAAATATTTTCAGAAGTAACATTTTACGCTCACTTTTTAATGGAAAAAAATTTGCTAAAATAAATTATCTACAATAATTAAATAAGATGTAAGATTTTAATATGATTTTTTAAGAAAAGCCAAGATTCTTCTAGAACAAATTATCTATCAAATATTTAAGGACTATCGCACTTTATCGCTAGAATTTCCTTTAAAAGTCACGTTCGCACCATTAGAGAATTTCTAAGAGAGATTACCCTTGACTGGTCTTCCTTCCGAATACTTTTTCGATGATAGATCAACCGTGTTTTCAACCTTACTTTTGGACTGTTTAACACATGAGTTCTTTATTCTTATTTTATTTCAGTAACTAACAAACCGTTCCAGTAATAGATTATTTTGATTATTACATATTGTTATGAAGAGTTTTGTTAGTTTGTATGTACATTGGGGTTAATCTATAAGTATTGAACTGGTCCAAATATCCTTTTGGCAAGAGAAATCTATGCTATTTTGAGAAATAAAATAACAACGTATGTAGCTTCTATATCACACTATGATTTGATTTTTTAAAAATTGCTCTAACTTATAATATAAATTTTTTGACAATTTTTATTCGCCTTTTTTGCTACTTATAACAATTTGAAAATAAACAAAAATGTATAATTATATTTAATAAAGTAACATTTAAAAACTATAAATATGCTAGCGTAGGTATGATATACTAGCAGCTCACCCTTGCTTCGCTCGGGTCCATCCCAAGTAAAAAAAAACAAATCTATCCCACGGGAACGGTACACTTATCTGGGATACAAAGTAGCCTATGTGCTATTTCAGGCTATAATCTATCTCTGTGCCAAATATTATCTAGATACGTTCAGCTGTTCTAGCATGATTAAGTAACAAACATCCATCCAAACTTTCGCATTGATATAGTAGTAAGATGATAAGTATGATAGCGTAGAAGTACCTATGTATAATGTAAAGTACAAGAACATGTAATCTAATAAAGGTCAAGCATGACAATGGCAGTCGACAAAAATATATTTTCTCTTTGCGTTTATACAAATTAATATACATTTAACTTTGTACAAATACAGAATGTTGCCGACCTAGTTCCGAATTGCTGCTCGTCGGTGGAATTTTAGTTTTTCCTGAACTTGCTTTTGTTCTCAAACTTTCAGTAAAAACTCTTTAATAATTTTAAGGTTCACGATTGCAGCACAAACATCAAATCGCATTTGATTAAAACTTTTCGTATTGTTATGATAAAAATAACCGTGAATAATTCTAAGAAAGTACCAGATATATGAGGAGATGATGGCAGTGGTAGCCCAGTGGTAACGCTCTCGCTTGGGAAACTGAGTGAAGCGGGTTCAAATCCCGGTTCTCGCACCTCTGATATTTTCATGTGCGAATCATTTCTAACATGATTACCACTTGCCTTACGGTGAAGGAAAATATCGTGAGGAAACCTGCATGTCTAAGAAAACCTAGCAATTTTTCGAAAGACATGTGAAGTCCACCAACCCGCACTTGACCAGCGTGACGGACTAAGGCCTGATCCCCCTCGCATTGAAGGGAGGCCCTTGTCCAGCAGTGGGACGTTAAAAAGGGCTGAATACACACACAAGATATAATATAAATAAAATTGGTCAAGTGTGACTTGGACTCGCGCTAAGCAGAGTTCCGTACGTTATGGTAAAGAATTTTTTCGAAATATTTGCCGTACACTTTTCTTCAGAATTATTAGCTTAATAGCTTCAAATAAGATAGGGAATGCCTATTTTTCATTTTTCTATTATATCTCTTATTACTATATTTTTATACATTATAGTTTCTTATTCGGTATGCCATTTGACATGAACATTTTTTTTTAATTGAGTTCCACTCTCAAATAATACTTTCTTAGATTTATGCGAACATTTGACATTTTAAATAAAACTATCTTTTTGGATTTTTAATCGAGTTCCACTCTCTAAGTTACTTACGCTATACCCCTATAACTGGGTCACATAACTATACACTTAATACATAACAAATGTTAACTGTAACCAGTAAAGATGGAACAAATAGAATGTGACAGACGAACAGAGAGACAAACAGTTAGATTTAATCCCTCCACGACCGCAGACCCCTCGAGGTGTCACTTAACAATAGATTTCTTAGAATTTTAATTAATTTCTTAGAAATTTACCTGTAGGTGATGCAAGTTATACTATAATGGTTTCTTTTATCATTTTGTGGTACGGAACCATAAAAACAAATAAATTATTTTTATAAGCTTTAAAGTATTTTAAGTAAAAACATTATACTCATAGCTATAACCATATATAGACTTAGATAATAAAATACTGATATTGAGTGTTTATATATTTTATGTTTAGCTTTTATACCCATTGCTTCATGTAAAATTAATTCCCAACTCAATTTCCTTTGGTTCGTATTAAAATGTTTAATTACGTTTTATGCCTCGACTAAGAAATACGCTTTTAATCATCCAAGTTTACGATCGAGTCAATATAACAATTATATTGTAAAAAGTATGTTATATTAAAGCAATAAACAACTTCATAATGTATCTTCCAACGTTGAAATTCACTAGTTCAGCTTTGTTTTTAGCGACATTGTTTTGGATCTTTCATTAGAAAATTAAAAAAGACGGTGGATAAAAGAGGGTTTTGTTTAAAATGAATGATGATGATGATGATGATGTTCTCCTAGCCGATTCCGGCCACGGCGGCCAATCTCATTGAGACTAGCCAACTGCGCAGGAGATATTATAGTGCACAAGTGTACGCGCAGGCATAAGTGCACTATATTCCTGTCACTCTCATACTTCGGTGGGACGACTGCTCGACACGACCAGTGAGAGTTAAGGCTCAGGACCGACGGCTTTACGTGCTCTCCGAGGCACGGGGGTGAAACACCGCCAACTTCCCAACTCCGGGCTGTTACTGAGACTTACTATATAGAAAGACTCAATAACTAAACTTGGCCCGACCCGGGACTCGAACCCAGGACCTCCGAGTTTTACTGTATATTATGAAATACTATTCGTTGCCCTTGTGCTGCTTTAACAGTGGTTTTCAAAAACCTATCTCTCTTAAGTTGCCCTACTAGAGCTCGAAATTTGATATAAATTCCATATAAATTACATCAAATTCTTATTACTAGCAAGGAAAATAACAGATATATAGATTGCGATTAATAGCAAACAAACACATTTTCTTTTTATAATAATAGGTAATTAGGATTTAGCATTAACTTATTTGTTTAGTTTCTCTAAATATTTTATATTTTGGGTAAAGCCAATATAAAAACCCTATTTAGTAGGGAATTTATAATAAACCTTAAAATGTCACGTAATATTGTAAGAAAAGGACGATTGACAATACTCTAGGTTATTAAAAAAAAATTAATTGTAAAAACAATTTTAATAATTTTTTACAATTTCCCTGCAACATAGCCATGAATTACTTATAAGACTCAGAATTTAACATTCTCATACTTATTTTATTATTACTTATACTTATCTTATTAACTTGTATATTTACATACAACCAATAAACAGCCCTTTGTCAAATCGAGAAAATCTCAGCAAAGCTGTCTCATAAATCAAATACGCCCCATAATTACGAAGAGAGCAATTAATGCTCGAAGAAACTTGCTGGCGTAAGCCTGTTCACATTTCAATTCGTACATTGTCCTTATATTTTACTGTAAAACTCTTCTTATTCCAAGGGTAGTCACGACTATTCAATTTAATCTTGAAGTATTGGGATTGTGCTTATTGATTATTGTATCATACTAGTGATCAGATCACTAGGGAGGGCCCCTTTGCTAACGCTTTCACTTAGATAAATATACGCAACAATATTTTCATTTTTAATTTTCTCCAAAATTATACATATAACCAAATAATATGATACTTGCGTATAATTTTTAAATTTAATAAACATTTAAAAATCAAACTTTCCAAAAATAAAAAAAAAATATTAAGACTAAAGCTCGTTAATAACTACTAAACGAAAAAAAAAAGAAAATCGGTTGACAAACAGTGGAGAAAAGGGTATTTGCCTATTTATATAAAATACAAACTTCGCCACTTTCGATCTGGTGTAATTTCGTTGCTTTGCCTTAAATAACTCCGCTTCGATTACATTAAAGTTCACCAATCATAATAATAATTAGTTCCTTACTAAATGGAAGCCTGATGACTAAGTTCTATGATTTTAAATATAAAAATGATAAGAATATGCCTAGCTTTAGCTACACGTGTATTGAGATACGCTTCGGATTCGTCCATAGCTGTTTCAAAAAACAAATCTATCTCACGGGAACCGTACACTTTTCCTGGATAAAACTAATTCATTAATTAAAAAAAATTAAGTTTAAAAAAATTGTAATATTTATAATAATAACAGCTAAAATTAAATAAATAATATGGCTATATTTAATTAGTATTACAAATACTAATTATAATATATTTTTTAAATCAGTATAATTTAAAAAATATTTTAATGCTTAGAATTAAAATCAACTAATATTGAAAGGTCACTTTAGTGCCATTTTTGAATTTTTGAAATCATTTTTGTAAAATAGTGGGTAGGCACTGTCTGTTACAAGTATAACGCCTTTGAGACGTCTATAACCTTAGTCTCTCCCGTGACCATGATTGCTGTAAAGCATTCGAAACGTCGGGAACCAAAAATCAAAATAAATCCGAAAAGATAGAACTTATATCTATCCTATTTTAGACAATAATCTATTTCTGTGCCAAATTTCATCCAGATCGGTTCAGCCGTTCTGGCGTGATTGAGTAACAAACATCCATCTATCCTCACAAAATTTCACATTTATAATATTCGTAAGGTATGGATTGTATTATACTAATCTTACAATCTGATATAATATAATGAAAACCACCAGAGTATACTTCAAACGTATAATAATTATTGATTCACATATAAGAATTACACCACACTTAACACTACATATGTTACTGCTTTTACTAAAATTACACAACACTGTTTCAGCATAACTTCACCGTAACTCTTACTAAATTAGAATGAATCCCAATCATAAAAAGCACTCCTTATATAATAATTTTAATTTCAATCCACCCACGTTTTTAATAATTATAATGGAACTTCAACTACTTCCGGCGTAATCTCTAAATCATAATAATCCATTTAAGTATTTAATTTATAAAAGCAAACTTAAAATATGAAATATAATTTCATTGAAACTTGAATTAATAACAATAAATATAGGTTAATTTGAATATATCAAACAATTTTAGCATTAAAATTAATAAATCACAACAATAAGCAATTCTTTATATGACTTTAGCCACTCCAGAGACGGGTAATAACAAAAAAAACTAATAAAATTTGTTTGCAAATTGTCATCTGAGCTCAAGCCCGTTGTTCAATTTATAACTTTATATATTATATCAATAATCGTCCTTACTTCGTAAATTGTTTCCTAATAATAAGAGCATTTTAATAATATACGAATATAGCATAGTGGACATTATAGGTTTATCTTCTACGAGCCAGAATTTAGTCAAATCTATAGGGCCCTTTGAGGGTAGTACCTTAATTCATTTCGTGTATCTCGGAAACGGCTCTAACGATTTGAATTAAGTTTTGTATTTATATAAGGTTTTGATTTTTAGTTTATCTATAGGTAGGTAGGTATAAGTGTATTATTTGAAATTTTTATATCTTTTCTGAATAAAAACGCCAAGTCGCCAAGGTACTGTATATAAACAAAACAAATATAAATATACCTATCCCAAATCGTGAAAGCAATTTCGTTTATTATAAAGTACAGTCAATGACCCGCTAATTGTTAATTGTAATACATTCAGGGAGGCGAACCGTGAAAACCAATTACGATAATGATTGTACGCGTTCTAGCTCATGAATATTTTAATGTTAAAAGACCATTAGTAAGGCGGAAGATCTGAAAATTACCCCGCAAAGTATTTCAGTTATAGTCGTATACACATACCCTTTATTATGCTAGTTGGATTCGTCATTTTAAATGAAGGACATAAACATGCTTTTTTAATGTTTATAGTGTGTTTGAGTCATATGATATTAAATCAGTTGATATTAATAAAAAAGAGATTTGGTGCCATTTGTCTATTTCTGTGAAATTATTGTATAACTAGTGACTCACCCTCACTTCGCTCGGGTTTGTCCCTGGCTTGCTTCCCAATACAAACTTTCATCACCATTTTAACTCCTTTAAGGGATGATTATTGGTACAAAAAGTATCCTATATCCTTCCCAGGATCTCAAACTATCTTCTGACCAAATTTCACTTAAATCGGTTTAGTAGATCCAGAGATTACCCCTATAACGTCACAAACATACAAACTCACAAACTCGCAGCGTCACAAACTCACAAATTCACAAACTTTACCTCTTTATAATATTAAGTACAGATAGTATAGATTTTGTGTGTCGCAACTGAATAATAACTTGTGAAATGACTAAAACTCAGCAAATACTATGACTAAAACTAGTTAGTCTCTTCCGTCAGCATATTAACTGTAAATCATTCGAAACTTCGTGAACAAAAATATAAATCAAACCGCGAAATCCTGACAATAAAGTGTCATTTAAAAAGTCAAATATATACTATGGCTTTAGACTTTCCCCTACCAATGTTTATAAAAGGTATGTGAAAATATGGAATATAGTAAAAATACTAAATGCAACAGTTTATTTGTTTGTTTATCCTTCTTTCACGCAAGAGCAATTGAAATGATTTCTTGTAGAGAGGTCCTTAATGAGCCGAAAAGTACTGTAGAATACTTTTTATCTCGGTATAAGAAGTAGTTCCTGCGTTATTAGTATAATGTCAATAAAAACGTACTTAAGTCAAACAAGGTAGAATAATGATGATAAGTAAAATACCTAAAGAAAATTGAGAAACATACTTCAAAATAATACTTTGTTAACAAATTTTCATATCAACTCAACAAATTTCTTCACAGTCGTGTCTAGTAATTGGAAATAAACCTACTTTATCTAGACTTAAGTTTTTGAGACTAGATTCTTAAAGCAATTTGCCAGTTTGAGCTCACTTGCATATTCAGTAGAACATTTTTCTTTTAGTTTTATTAGAACACTTATTCTCTTTATACTAAATTGAAATAAATAGGGGTAAAGAATTTGTGCTTACGGGAAACAGAAAATTGTTCTAATTCAAACATATGAGAAATTTAAATGGCTTGTCAATTGAGAATTTTTAGAGGTTAAAAATTAGGGTACATATTTAATACTAAACGTTATTATTTTAATTTATACGAGAATTTTATAAAATATATATACCAAATACATGAAACAAGTGTTAAATTTTTATCACAATATTTCATTTATACGTGTGCAAAACGCTAAAATATTTTCAAAGCTCGAGGCCAAAGTATACCATGCGTAGCAAAACAAAAAGCTTTAATCATAAAAGCTTCTTCGTTATTTTGTAGTTTTTTGCTGAAACGTGTAAAATTACGGGAGAATGCTCGGTGTGAAATATTTTAGGTGTTATGGACTAGCGGCGTTGCTTTGATCGATGTAAGCTTTTTACAGCTTTTTAAATAGTTATATTTCATAATAATAAGTGTAGTACATGAAAAAAATATTCGGAACGCGTGTTTAATATGTTTTTGTTAAAATTTGCTGTTATAAATGCGAAATTTATAGTTGTGTGTATGTAAGTATATAATGTATTATATTATATGTATGTATATTACTTTAACACAAATCGATTATGGCCTGGAGCAATATATAGGCTACTGTCAAGCACCTAGGGACTATCTGTACTAATATTATAAAGAGATAGAGTTTGTTTGTTTGTTTGTTTGTTTGTTTGTTTGTTTGTTTGTTTGTTTGTTTGTTTGTTTGTTTGTTTGTTTGTTTGTTTGTTTGTTTGTTTGTTTGTTTGTTTGTTTGTTTGTTTGTTTGTTTGTTTGTTTGTTTGTTTAAACGCGCTAATCTCAGGAACTACTAATCCGATTTGAAAAGTTATTTTTGCATTAGATAGACCGTTTATTTAGGAAGGCTGTAGGCTGTATCACCATGCTACTACCCAAGAGACTGGAGCAGTAATCAAAAATGTCTAGAAATCGGGCAGACTTCCATACATTATTGTAAAACTGATGTTTATAATTAAACAAATTTAACGCGAGCAAAAGCGCGGGACACAGCTAGTTGTATTATAAATACAAATGTCACCTACGGATGCACCCAAGTGCAGTAAGGATTAGTCTCATATATGCTGTTAAGCGTCTAGAGGTGGTCGTGCAAAGAGAGGATAAATCGCCAGTGTTATAATAAACGTTCCGTTTCGAGAACATTAGACAATGAACTTTTAATCTCTATTCACACCAACAGCATCAAATTAAAACTGATTTAGAAAGTTCACCCTCCTGGAAACCGTAGCTAATATTTTTTATCTTACTTGTTTTATTTTCGCTTTAATAATATTGTTTATCACCAAAACTGGATATTTGTTCGGGGGAAATGTTGTTATAAGAAACTCTAGAGATGATACTGTTTTTGGAGTACTATGATAAATGTTTACATTTTTGCAAGCTTTTATTTAACTTGCAATGTTTGTATGTATTTTTGTTCGGGTCAAATTTTGCAACTGAATTTTAAGGCAGCTATCCTTAACCGATTGAGCTAAAATTTTGTATATGCAATGCATGGTTAGCTAAGTAACGTCATTCTAAATCCAACATGGCGGACTATGTTTTTTTAATGCACCCTCAATCCCCATGATATGGATAGTATATGAAAGGATTTGATGAAAAAAATACGTATAAATACATAAAAAAATTATTGCTTAATTTATATGATATAAAAGTTTGTTTTTAAAAATGTTTTTTTTTTTATATTACTTTATTATTATTGTTAACCTGTTACTTGTGTATGAAAATATATTCAAATATAATAAATTTTATCTATCATATTAAATGTTGGTAAAAAATATAATTCGTTTTGAAGAATAGGTAACACTATGATGTACGTAACTTTTAAGAATTGTATTTTATCACACACTAGCTCTATTATATCCCTTTCATAGAGTGAAAGGATGAGGTGTCAAATGCTACAAAGTAATGATACAGCGATTTTGTAACACAGGTTTTAGCTAAAATATTTTTATTTATATTTAAAGTAAAATTACCTATATAAAATGGCTTTTAATTTAGCTTTGTACTTTACGGGTTAGCATTTTGTAGGCTACTTTACGGTTTGTTATTTTTCGATCACTACGATTTCATATTAATTTAAATTTCATCATTACATTTTTTTTTCACTATTTTCTCTATGGTTAAAGCGCTTCGTTGTTAAATATCCTTTTACATTGTTGATGGAGACCACATACAATGCCAATTTGATTAAAATCTCACATCCTTTCAGGATTTTTTGTAGCTTTTGTATGGTATCTTAGTGGATTAATAATGTGAGCAGAACTACTGAATGTAATTTATATATATATATATATATATATATATATATATATATATATATATATATATATATATATATATATATATTTAGTAAAAAGGTACACCACAATACTGGTCATGTACGAATTAGCGGACTTCACTTGTCTTTAGTAAATTTAGTTCTATCAGGCATACAGGTTTCCTCACGCTTTTCCTCACCATAAGATAACATCTTGAAATTATTAATATTATAATAATTGTTCTTGTTATCTTCAATAACTTTAACTTAAACTTTCAATTTATATGTATTATTAAATTTCAATTTATATATAAATTAAATTAAATTGCGATAAATGCTCGTCAATCGTCAAATGAGCATAATATACAGACTGAGATTAGAAGTGGTGAACTCTGGCGTAGTGGTGGAACTAATTATACATCAAATCTAAATAATCCACATTTCACGCGCTCGGCTCTAAAACTATTACCATTATGGCATAACAGTACTGGTTCGCCGCAGATTTTGAATTGCCAATTCTGCGATATAATTAAGCGAATGCGTGATATATTAACATGCAGACGTTTTGTCTCTTATCTCAAATTTAAACTAATATACATACTAATATTATAAATTTGAAAGTGCGTTTGTTTGTTTGTATGTTTGTTTGTTTGCTTGTCCTTCTTTCAAGTCGAAACGGAGTGACGTATTGGCGTGATTTTTTGTGTGGCGACAGTTGGAGGGCTGGAGAGTGATATAGGGTACTTTTTACCACAGGAATATATCTAATTGTTACAGGAAAATACGCTATAATACAATCCAAAAAAAGTATTTATGATCACAATTACTTGAAACTTGGTATTAATGCTCTTGAATAAAATTAAATAAATACGTATTTTAACATTTTTCATCCTATAAAAGTCTAAAATAGGAGTAAAATAAAGTTTGTATGAAACTACCTTTTTAGAGATTTTTTGTAGTTATAGCGCGAGCGAAGCCGCGGGTTCTGCTAGTATTTTATATGTAGATGTGACAATCAATATTTTTAATTAAGATAATTTTATTACCTAAAAATGAAGCCAACTTTAAGAAAACCATAAAAGTAATTATTTCACTGTATTCATTGAAAAAATAATTATTAAAATACATTTACAAATTCATCCACACGTAAAAAAGACCAGAATTGAGGAACTTTTCCTTTTGAAATTGAATAATTCGTTAATAACTATATGTATGAATTCCTTCTATAGTTTTAAACTATATTACTTTTTAAGAGATAAGAAAATTTGGAGCCATAAGTTGGAGCTAGTGCAATAAATAATTTTTATATGTCGATATATGCGAATTAAATTGGTGTACGTGGTAAATATTTATTTTTGGCGTACTATCGCTTCTAATTTTATAGGTTTTATAGGTTAGGTAAATGAAATATTCAACTAAAGCTGTCAAAGACGCTCTAGCTGCCGTAAAAGAGTTAAAATAAAACCGCTTACATATTGTCATTAAAAATATTAATATCAATAAAACGTTAAAAGATGAATTAAAAATACTGTTTTTGTACAATAAAATTTAGACAGATTTCGTAACACCAAAGCAAATACTTCTTATAACCCAAGTTTACGTGAATTGTAGCTCACAAAACTTACTATCATGGTCCAAAGCACCCTATACTTAACAGCGAGTTAATTGCTGACTTACCCACGTCACGTCTGACACAGATCCATGTTTTATTTGTCTTACCCATTCGTGTTACAATGTATTTCTTTTAAGCAAATGCTTCTCTGTCATACTAAAATCGAATTATTGTTCTCTTATAAAATGTCTTGGCAGTTATTTGGATGTAAAATATAGTTTATTACGTTTAAATCCAATATTTCTACAAAATTAAGCTCGTAAATAGATAATAAGATTTAAAATACCAGGTTGAATCTGAAATTAAATTTAGAGATTTCTAATTTAATGGTTTTTTTTTATTTTGTTGTTTACCTTCGATAATAAAAACTTTTTAACAAAAAAATAAAAACCAACTTCAAACAAAAGCACTAAAAAGTTAAAAATAACTGATTGGTAGTTTTCATGAATTGTCCAAATTGATTTTGTCCAAATCGGTCAATAAATAACGGAATTCTGAGGTAACAAACATAAAAAAATACAGCCGAATTAGAACCTCCTTTTTGAGAAAGTCAGTTAAAAAGCGAAGGATGTAATGCCTTTATTCATCTATTTAAATCAATACAAGTAGGTTATTTCAATGTGAATTTCATGATGTGGCGGATGTCTCGCTAAATGTAACGTACATTGGTAAAAAATTTATTAAATTACATTTAAAACAAAATTAGTAATTTATGAGAAAATTAAATTTTAGTAAGAAGTATTTTAGTATTGAATACTTTTTATTAAAATACTAGTATTACCCGCGGCTCCGCCCGCGTTGAGATGACCAAAAACCAAATTCTTAGGTTTTACATATTAGTATACTCTTACATTGCAGTTTTTGTATTTTTCTCAAAAATGAGACATTTTTCCGCGGTAAAAAGTATCCTATATGTTGACCCGGACAACCAGCTATCACTATACCAAATTTCATCAAAATCCCTCCAGTGGTTTTTCTATGATGCGGTAAAAGATAGATAGACAGACAGAGAGACAGACAAAAATTCTAAAAACTATAGATTCCGCCTCTGTATCAATAATAATGTTTATTTCAATAAGATTTTCCAAAAAATATTTAATGTACAGATTCGACTTAGTTACGATTTTATTATATGTGTAGATATCAATAAATACTTTTTATAAAATTGTTTTATGCAGGATAATACACAAGTAGAATTCGGTGTAACAGTCAATCGTTAAGCTCATCAGAGGCCAGTGTCACACTCAGCGGTGAGGGGTTAATTACTGAGCACTTACCGAACATCACACGACACAGATACACTGCACGTTTGTTATTCCCTCTGTGTCGCTTTGATCCGTGAATGTGAAATGAAAATTTTGTTTCATATTAAATTTACTTTATTTTTAATCTAATTACTATTATAACTGTGAAAGTTTATATGAGTGTATGTTTGTTACTCCTTCATGTTGAAACAGTTTTAAGGATTTGAATAGATTTTAGTAGACTATGTATGATCTTAAAAACTGACGACACGTTTGGCTCAGTTTGTTGTGACCCTACTTGCTGTTGCCAGCGGTCGCGGGTTCTAGTTTCACTGGGGGCATTCATTTGTTTGATGACGAATGTTTGTACTCAAATCATGGGTGTTTATGTTTATAAAATCTATGTATTTAAAGTTATATATGTGTAGTGTATCCATAACACAAGCCTCGTAGCTTACCATGGAACTAGATGGTGCTGTGTGTAATGTCCCAACATATTTATATTTATAAAATACTAAATAATATATCTTTAAATTTAACAGTAAATAAATGTAATAATTAAAATCTATCTAAATAAAATATTTTAAATTTTACTTGTATCAAAAATACCAGAGCTTGCTTTAGCAAAAAATTACCAGAGTAATACAAAGGCAAATCACTAGTTAAGAATTACATAATTACAAGAAGCTTTGTGAATATTTTATTTAGATAAGCAGATTATATTAATTTGTCTTTGGTTGTTTCTTTAGATAAAAGAAAAGAAGCAACTTTATCGCTTTAAAATATTTTTTTATGTTATTAACAAGCTCGACTCCATTGTGGAGAATTAAAGAAAGTACTTTTAAACGGGTCTCTGTTTCGCGACCAAAAATATTTATAATGATTATTGCTATTATTTATTACGCATTGCCCGCGGCTCCGCCCGCGTTCAGATGACCAAAAACCAAGTTCTTAGGTTTTACATATTAGTATACTCTTACATTGCAGTTTTTGTATTTTTCTCAGAAATGAGATATTTTTCCGCGGTAAAAAGTATCCTATATGTTGACCCGGATAATCAGCTATCATCATACCAAATTTCATCAAAATGTGTCTAGTGGTTTTCTCGTGATGCGGTAACAGACAGACAGACAGAAAGACAGACAGACAAAAATTCTAAAAACTATAGATTCGGACTCTGTATCGATAATAATGTCTATTTCAATTAGATTTAAAAAAAAATATTTAATGTACAGATTCGACTTTGTTAGAATTTTATTATATGTATAAATTAAATTTTAGTCTTCCTTAAATGTTTCAATTTCTTATTATATTTATTTTAACAGTACAATTTTGGACTTGATAACTAGGCACGTAAAGTCAATACTATAACATAAATAAAAACTAAATAGTTTTGTATACATATTCAAATCAAAGCTATCCTCCAAAGTGAAATTTCTTAAACAAAGTTTGTACTGAAATAATTTAACCTAACTAGAGATCAATTGAATTACCAGTCAAGTTTAACTTTTATCTAAATCAAGTTTAGATTTAATTGACAGACCAAATCTGTATAGACATAAATAGGCTCTTTTGTAAGCGGAGATGAATATATAGTTTATTTATTTATTTATCATTGGGAAACATACAGCGTATAGTTAATAAAATTTAGTTAAACACTTCTTAACAAAAATCTTAAGCCAATAAAGTTTCCACTAAAAACATAAACGAAGTAAACTTAAAATTAACAGGAATAAATCGAACAAAAAGAAAAATACTAAACACTTACAAAAGTTGTTTTTTTTTTTTTAATAGGTGAGCGAATTTTTGTACCCATTATTGAATAAGTCGATGTCCTGATATTGCTTATTATACATAGTTGTATGATTAGATAGAGAATATAGTGTGTCATTAAGAAAATTAACCATATATTGGCTTTTATTTTTATGATACAATACGATTCCTTAAATAATCACCACTAAAACAGCGGGATGTCTATTATATTAATGAAAATAAAAGCTAGCGGGATGATTATGTAAGTAGCTTATTTACTTTGTTAGTAGGAAGAACGTAATGGTAATTTCGTTTTTCGCCTATTATTGAATTATGGTACATATAAATACTAATTTAAGTTGAATAGAAATCGAACTCGCGATCACCAGTGCAGTAATCCATGCAAGTCAAACCAATGCTATATGTTGTCTCAACAAACGTTATTTAGCTTTATATTATAGAAATGTCTATTTATATAATTTTATTAGTGAAGGTCACTCCCGTTTGGCCTTAATTATACCGAATAATAACTTTTATAATAAATCAATATCCCACGGGATGCTTTTGACGTTGATAAAAGGAGGATATTATATGACTCTTCTACTGGCAAAATAAAGTATAAGTTTGATTTTTCCATAGTCATATGATAAAAATCACGTCGATTCCTTGCTTTATTGCCACCTTAACGAAAGACAAACTAATAAATAAACTTTCATTATAAAATTAATAAGAAAGCCAAGATATGTATAATTATTTTTATATAAAAGGAATACCACTTAAAGACATTAAAAGCAGTTATTTTAATTATAATTTTTCTAGGAATGAATTGAAAATTCACGATTCTAAAAGTGAAATGTGTATACATTACTGACAGCGCTTTAGTATAAAAACAAGGGCTATTGTTTACTTGCACTTCTCTCAAATCGCTCGGGGCTTCTACTTGAACTACGTCACCGCGTTGTGAACCTTTCATGTGCACCCGACTATTAATTCTTTTGGGAAATAGGTCTTTTTAATTTTTACAAGCTCTTATTTAACTTTCTTCGTTCATAAGTTTGTGATTACATCTAAAATGAGGAATTATTAAAATTTCTAAGCTTTTCGGACCAAGTTATTTGGTATAATCTTTATATATATAATTCTTCTGTGAGTGTGTATGTCACTGAACTTCTCTCAAACGACTGGACCGATTTTGATGAAATTTTTTGTGTGTGTTCAAGGGGACTAAGACTAACCTAACCGACTTCCTAAGACTGATCTTAGACCGTTTCGGATTATTGTCTCATCAGAATATAAGAACGTGTGAAGTGTAGTTTGCCCTAAAGTAATAGTTTAAATCAATTATGGTAAAAATAAAAATCATCACCCAGTTTTACAAAAACACTTTAACATAATAGTCATCTAAAATCGCTTATACGAGTACAACTTGTCCATAACGTAGTGGCGCAAATGACAGTCATTGTTGTCCATACTATATTGATGTGGTAAATCGAACACAAAACGATAATGTAAACGGTAGCTTTAATTAATGTATCGCACTAATATTTACATCGATATTTGAATCAAACCAATTAATTTATACCCATTCAACCTTATGAAGTAAAATCGATTAATTTATCGAAGAATTATTTTCCTTTTGTATATGTAGGTAATTCGTTTTTTGTGGAACATAATTTTATATTTACTCCATTATATAGGTGAATAAAAATATCAAGTGTTTTTATCACTAAAGAGTCCTTTATTGGGATTTTCCCATTTTTAAATTTAAATGTATATGTACTAGCATTGCCCGCGGCTCCGCCCGCGTTCAGATGACCAAGAAACCAAATTCTTAGTTTTACATATTAGTATAATGCAATGTAAGATACATTGCAGTTTTTGTATTTTTTCTCAGAAATTAGATATTTTCCCGCGGTAAAAAGTATCCTATATGTTGACCCGGATAACCAGCTTTCACCATACCAGCTTTCACCATACCACATTTCATAAAAATCCCTCTAGTGGTTTTTTTTGTAATGCAATAACAGACAGACAGACAGAAAGACAGACAAAAATTCTAAAAACTATAGATTCGGCCTGTGTATCGATAATAATGTTTATTTCAATAAGATTTTCCAAAAAAATATTTAATGTACAGATTCGGCTTGGTTACAATTTTATTATACGAGTATGTATAGATTATTGAGCAAAGTATATATTCCGTTCCGAAATATTTTGCAAATGTGAGACTAATTTTAGTTGACACTAAAAAAGAACAAATACATAATTATTGTCTTGCAATATTATAAACAAATAGGTATTATAATATTCAAAAAAACAACTGTAGATTTCCTCGCCAGCTCTCCTCAGTTGAATTGTCTTCCGAGCGGCTGGTAGCTTTTTGTAAAAGTCGGGATAAATGCAAAGTCTGTCTTGAAATAATACTTTCTTAGATTTAAAGCGAATACTATACATTTTAAATAAGTCTATCCTTTCTGATTTTTACGCGGATTTATTTTGATTTTTGGTTTCCGACGTTTCTAATACTTTAGCAATCATGGTTTGTTTACATGTTTAATTAATTATTAGACAGATTGACAAACACATTTTCATACTTGTACTATTAGAACAAATATACATAGAGAAATAAATGTAAAATTTCATCACATTATGGTAAAAATTTTCTTCTCTTTATACATAGTATTATTTTTAAAAGTCCTAAATGGAAAAAGCATTGTTGCTACATTTATTTATGAGTAGAAGTATAATTGAGTTCATGGTTCTTTATAGCGTTATATATTCTTTATGCAGCTCAAATATTAGATGCTTAGTATTTCAAACGAGTGCTATTCTTGAGAAAATAATAAAATGCTGATATTAAAAATGAAGAGAATGTTTAGGCATTCTATATTTAAGATCTAAGGTCATACTTTTATCGGCTATTTTTTACTCTTAAATGTAAAATTGATATGGAAACAATAAAATAAATATAATATTCATATAAAATATAATATAATATTTAACTGCCTCGATGGTGTTGTGGCTAGCATGTACGGCTGCACACCGGAGGTCCTGGGTTCGAGTCCCGGGTCGGGCCAGATTTAGTTATTGAGTCTTTCTGTATAGTAAGCCTCAGTAACAGCCCGGAGTTGGGAAGTTGGCGGTGTTTCACCCCCGTGCCTCGGAGAGCACGTAAAGCCGTCGGTCCTGCGCCTTAACTCTCACTGGTCGTGTCGAGTGGTCGTCCCACCGGAGTATGAGAGTGACAGGAATAGAGAGTGCACTTGTGTCTGCGCGTACACTTGTGCACTATAATATCTCCTGCGCAGTTGGCTAGTCTCAATGAGATTGGCCGCCGTGGCCGGAATCGGTCAGGAGAACATCATCGTCAATATAATATTCATTCATCTTTAGAATTATTTTAATTCAAACAGCATGGATGTTCGAATTAATTGTGTTAATCTCGATTTTTTATATCTGAATAAGATTAAGTTAGATATGTTAAATATACTTTGTTGTTTTACAAGTAAGCAGTAAGTAATTATATTATTCTAAGTCAAAACAGTACTCTTAGTATTATATAACACAAGTAGAAAGGTATATTTTATGTTCTAGATACTTCCGCAAAATTGCTTTAGGAGGAAATGGGTTGGAAACTCCTAACTTTTTACTATTAATGCGATCTGTAACTTAATTTGCAGGCAAATGGAATGCTCACGACTACATTTTAATGAAAAAACTTATATAATATAGTTCCATACGATATTATATGATATGTACAATATCGTATGGAACATTTTTACACCTCAAATAATCCTATAGGTACTCTTTTCCTTCTTTTTCACTTCTCTCACTTGATAACAAAGTATTAAAAACATTCAAAAGAATGATACAAAATGTTTTTTCTTTATTTAATTGTATCTATACATATAATGAAATTGCTACTGATCGCTGTCTATACATGGAAGATATTTGAGAAAAACTTTTATTGGGGGTCTTTATTAACGCAATTGAATCCAAAACAATAATTATTAGAATTTTTGTCTGTTTGTGCGTTTGTGCACGCTATTCTCAGAAACAGCTTAACTGATTTGGGTGCGGTTTTTACTAATATATTGTGGTAAGCTTCACGTAACACTAGTATTTGTTTTATTTCAATCGGGTTATAAATAAAAAAGTTATGTCAATGTAAAGAACCACCCAGTACATAATATATTTTATATTTAAAGTATTTTTTTACCTAATACTACAATATTATATGTAAATTATTAACTTTGGTCGTATGCAACGCTGCACTCGAAATGACATCCGCTACAAAATAGTTCAAAGTGGTACTGAACTGAACAAATGTGCAAGTTATGCGATAAAAGATTTTTATGACTTTCATAATGTATCGACATAGAACATTACGCTGAAGTAATAGCTTAGCGAAAATTTTAGAAGTATATTTTAGTTTAACACTAGACTAACTACAACGAGAATGCTACTTAGGTAATATCCTATTCAATCTTCTAGATAAATGGCTTAATTAAATTAACGGAAAATCAATATGGAGCTCAAACTGATTGATGCACTTAGTAGCAAGCGATGTCTTAGAAGTCCTAAGAATATTGTATATTGGACTCGTTTTCCGTACTTAGACTCCCATTTGGTCCGTTTTACGTTGAGTCCTAAGTCTATATTAAGAAAGCACTTTAGTATTTTTAGCTTAAAGACATAAAACAGACGTATAATTTAGTAGAACAAATGTTTGCCATAACTATGAATTTCGACAAAGTATTAACTTATTAAATTAAATGGTTAACTTGTTTTCAAATGGTTCCATTCTCGTACGCTTGTACATGTGTAAAATAATCTTACATTTTACCAGAAAATATCTTATTCCCAAAAATAAATATTTCTATACCTAGATATAGTCTTACATTTTGTTTCTAGTTTCTAATTAAGTGAATTTATCTCACTTTCGTTTGGTCTATTTATATTGTGTATATAACTATAAAATTGTGTAACACACACAAAAATAAAGCAAAATATAACGTTGAATACAGACATTTTTAATTCAGTCAATATTTATTATAATACACCCCTGAGGAATAAACCGGAAGGAATAGAAAATACGAAGTTGTTGATTTCCGGATTTTTCACAGATGTCAATTTACTTTGCACTATGTATTTTAAAACAAAAGAAGAATGTCAAATTTAATGTAACATGACTTCTTTGAAAATCGTTTTATTTCCAATAGTAGAAAATTAATACCTATAAATTCGCTCACTCGAAACTCTCAAGAGATAACTCTGAGAGAAAATTGAGTGACAAAGTAATATACGATTGATAATCAATAATTTATTAAATATTTTTTAGACGTAAAAAGATTAAATATCAAGGTAAAAAGCTAAACTGCTTTTTACCTTGATATTTAATATCATTTTAGCATTGCTTTCTAAAATAACAAATTATTGTTTTATCATTTTTGCTTTATCTTTGGATTATTATCTACGGCTATATTCTTTTTAGAAAATAATTTTTTAACCAGATATAAAAAAATATTCTTAATGGTACTAAATAATACCTTTTAAGAAAAGAAGTAAGTATAAAAAAACGGTAATAATCTCAGCGAAAAGCTGCGTAATTAAAAAGGGTCACAATGAAAGCTTCAAATTGTGTGATTATTAAGTCTAGCAAGTAATTATAATCTCTAAATTTGAATATTTTGTAAGACTACACTGTACGTATAGTTGACACAAAGGAATAATGAAAATTAAGTTTAGTATTAAACTGATAATGGCATTTAATTATACCCTAGCCAGTAATGTTCGATCGTGATGGGGTTCGATTATATTAAAACACCACAATACTAGGGGTTTCGTAAAATATTATTTTATTCTTAAAATATTATTATTGACGACACGTTTGGCTCAGTTTGTAGTAACCCTGCTTGCTGTGCCAGCGGTCGCGGGTTCGAGTCCCGCTGGGGGCATTCATTTGTGTGACGAGCACGAATGTTTGTACTCCAGTCATGGGTGTTTATATTTATAATATGTATGTATTTAAAATTATATATATGTAGCGTGTCAACTATCTGGTATCCATAACACAGGCCCCGTAGTTTACCATGGAACTAGATGGTGGTGTGTGTTAATGTCCCAACATATTTATATTCAACATATTTATTCTTTATTGTCACCTAACAATTTTACATCTAAAAAATTGGTTGAAATTGTGTAAATTGCTAGAGCTGAGCACAAATTTCATTAATGAAGTCACTGTTCTAAGCCAACCTCAAAACAAAATCAAAAAGATATCTAATACGCTTTTATAAACTAGAGTAAAGTATCTCATAAAACGTGATGTAATCAGTAAAAGTCATTCGTTGTGATTGATGTATTGAACTTTGTTGGAAATTTCAGGATGGATTTACAAACGGTTTCGAATGTCAAATACGTGAATGCATATTCATCTTAGTGTTACGATAGCGCATAACGAATGGTAGATGTATATTTTTGTATCGAGAGATAAAATTTGATTTTAAAGTCAATTTCAAAGTATTCATTAAATAAATGCTGCCTTTTACGAGCTTCTTTGTATCGTCACTGTGATTTACATAAGCGTTAGCAAAAAGTATTGCTCGTAGAATTCTTACCTACAATTCAATTGTTCATCTTTTCAAATTTTTTTTATTGTTCTTATACATTCTATTTGTAAGAAATAAATACTGTGATAATACAGTTCTGTGTTAGCACAGTTTTAATATACGGATATTATTTTACACTAGCATTGCCCGCGGCTCCGCTCGCGTTCAGATGACCAAAAACCAAATTCTTAGGTTTTACATATTAATATACTCTTACATTGCAGTTTTTGTATTTTTTCTCAGAAATGAGACATTTTCTCTCAGTAAAAAGTATCCTATATGTTGACTCGGATAGCCAGCTATCACCATACCAAATTTCATCAAAATCTCTCTAGTGGTTTTTCTGTGATGCGGTAACAGACAGACAGATAGACAGACAAAAATTCTAAAAACTATAGATTCGGCCTCTGTATCGAACTAAAGTCTATTTCAATAAGATTTTCCAAAAAATATTTAATGTACAGGTTCAGCTTAGTTAGAATTTTATTATATGTATAGATTTAATTAGATAATTAATTAATAATGGGAACACGTCTCGAGAATATCTGCATGTCTGAGACAACTTGGCTAGTTCTTTAAAGACGTAAAGCAGCGTAGCACATACAAAGTAAAAAAAACACATAAAAAATAGGAATGATGTTTATACATTGTGTATATTATTTTGGGTATTTTAAGTATAATTATAAAGAAGTAGAAAATAAAATCAACTTTTTTTTATTTTTCATGCTTACCTTTATGTAGCTAAACTAGAGTTTAGCTTGAAAATCACTTAACAAAATTGTTGCTTAAACCTTTTAAGTACATATATTCTGAAGTATATAGTGAGCTCTCATCTCTAGCACATATAACACATAAAATCTGCTGTAGTAGTTTTAAAGCATTAAATAACTAAACACTACTTTGGTACTTTAATATTTTCTTACTTACGATGTCCTGGAAAATTCTTATTGCAGTACATCATAAAATAAAGATAAAATCTACTGAAAAAGAAACCTTTTCAAATTGCTTTATCCAATCATTTTAAATTTCACAATCCTTTATTTGCTGAATTGAGTACAATCTAAAGTTTTGCTCATAAAGTTTTCAAAACGCTGGGATAACAGCCTAAGTTCTAATGATAAAAGTATTTTCCAAGACGGTCCAGGTAGTTTGGGCACTTTAAAATCTATTATTATTATAATTATAATTTGAATACTAATACAAATGTAAAAGTTTGTTCCCTCGTCACGCTGTAACAGCTGGACGGATTTGGAGAAATTTAGTATACAGAGAGGATATAAACTGGAAGAAACACAAGGGCTACTGTAAAACAACTAGGGACGCAGCCGAGCGAATCTGAATGTATGTATTAAACCCTTTTAAACGTCCCACTGCTGGGTACGGGCCTCCTTTCAATACGAAGGGCATCATGCCACACTGGACAAATAAGGGTTGGCGGACTTCACATGTGAAGTGACTCTCGTGAACTCGATAACTTCTCTCAGACATGCACCCAGGTGTTACACATGTAAAAATGATTCGCACATGAAAATATCAGGGGTGCGAGGCTCGGAATTTGACCCACTTCATTTGATTTTCCAAGCAAGCGTTATAACGGGGCTACTATTGCTTCGAAGGTAAAATATTTTAATATGGATATTGGCATTTAAAAAGCTGGATACCTTCCACAACAGTTTTAGTTCGATATCTTCCGATGTATTATACTAACTGCGCTCGTGCGTGAACTGATTGATAATGGCAAATTATAAAGGACTAGCGACTCACCCTCGCTTCGCTCAGGTTCGTAATTCGTAGTTTGCTTCCCAATACAAATTTTTACCCCCCTAAGGATGATTTCCGGGATAAAAAGTATCCTATGTCCTTCCCAGGGTTTCAAACTATCTTCTTACCAAATTTTATTTAACTCGGTTTAGTAGATCCAGAGATCCCTACAACGTCACAAACACACAATCTCACAAACTTTACCTCTTTATAATATTAGTATAGATAAGGTTTCATATAAAGTTCAAACATCACTTATAACATAACTGTTTTTACTATATTTTTAACACTAAATTGCTATATTATGTATTTGGCATATATATTTGATTTAAGTATATTTTTAACTGTAAGTAATTTCCACAATAATAAGTCTTAATAAATTAAAGTTAACTTATGAAATTAAAGTAAACTAACAATTTTAACTTTTATAGGAATTTTTCTACATATGTAATACATACATATATTTCTTCTATGTGCTTAAATGTAAAAAGCTTTAACAAAATAAATATACATATAATAACGGTTAGATGTACAGTAGATGATAATATGATATAGGGCATATACAAAAAAATATGGAACTGTATATGACATGAGTGTTGACAATTAGAAGGATAGTCGATAGCAACTATCCTTCTAATTGAACTTGAATGAAGTTTGCTTAATTCTTTGCATTTGTAACTAGGGTATGGCCCAGCTAAAAGACCCCAGAGTACAAAAACTAGGTCTCGTATTTTATTTCTCTCCATTTAAAAGCTTTCTCTTTGATTTAAAAGTGAAATTACTTTAATATCACGCTACATTTAAGTTTCATTTTTATGCAGTTTGAATGTTATAGCTGTATTAGGAGATATATAGAAAATATATAATAAAATGAAAATTATATTAAAAAAGCTTCCATATTATGTTATGAAGGCCTAATTTTTTCTTAATTCTATCTACACTGCTATTTTAAAATATACTTAAGTTAACGTTCCTAAGTGACTTAACTGAACCATACTACAGTGCGTGTGCATATCGTACTCTTGTCTTACACTGAAATGGTTGGATTGAATTAAAAATTCTTAGTAGATACGGATAGAATACGGCCTGAAATAGTACAAGTTAGTAACAAAATTTGTTACAAGGTAGCAGTGATCGAGTGATAATGTCATAAATACAAAAGGTATCTAAAGCTCGCTAACAGACTAATATATCTCAAATGTCTAATACATAATATTATATCTAGTAAAATAATATCCCAAAGGATCAATACTTGAATAAAACGCCAATGTCCGTTTCCGGCTCATAACCTATATCTATTCAAAAGATAACAAAATATCGATTTATTGCCCCTTTGCGTGAAACAAGGATAATTCCTTTATAATATATTAACTAATAAACCCAAATTCGAATTCACAGTATTAGGAGGCATTACTTTTCTCATATACAATTTACACGCTCTTATTCTTTTCGTTTCAGTAATTTTCTTCAAAGTTTGTGTGGTAACAATAACGCCGCCTTAGTATGACCTTAATAATACGTCTATGGTTAGCATTTTTATCTCCTGTTATATATATATATATATATATATATATATATATATATATATATATACACACACACACACACACACACACACACACACACACACACACACACATATATATATATATATATATATATATATATATATATATATATATATATATATATATATATATATATATATATATATATATATAATATACTGTAAAACAATATATCTATTCTTGTATTTCTTTAGTAATATAATAATTTATCGTAGAAATAATATTGAATTTCAGTTCATTATTGTTTTAGCACATTCGTACTTTTCGCAGTCACAAACCAATAATACAATTTGATTCAATAATACTACCAATAAATGTAGCGAGCTTCCTCTTATTGAATATCGACAAAAATCCGCACTATATTCATGGAGTAGGTACACTCAAAATAAAACTTTTCGCTATAAAAAATATTATATGATATATTTTATGGACATATAATAAAATTGTGTTAGAGTACAACAAATCACTGCTCTGATATCCGCTTTTCGTTAAATTACTATGGATTTGACAAACGTCTTACTTGTATAGCTAAATTTAATCCCAATGCCGTGTATCCCAAAATAGGATTATCTAAAACCATTGAAATAGAAATCATATCTCCTATATGAATATTTCTTCAATGTACGAGTATTATCAATACATATCGGTATAAATATAAGCAATCTGTCTTGTTTATACCAGCAACACATTTTTATTTAAAATGTTCCGATATTAACCTCCTTAGTCTAAGGGTTTTAAAAAATTTTTTTTTGAATGTTAAAAACATACACATATGTATGTATGTATATATGTCTAAACCTATATCTTATAAGTGATCAAATTTTAGTACTTCATACGCAAGAACAAGCCACTTTATATGTATATTAAAATTATAAGAGAGTAAAGGAGCACTCTTTATATGGGTGCGAATATTGCCTTATTTCCTAGCTAAGGCAAAGCCCTAAGCATTGTAGCCGTCCTTGAGGGCCAAGGCCGTGGCTTTCAATATCCTGGCAACAGGGTAAAAATATAAATATATACAAATAAAATTTAGATAAATCGAATTACTAGAAGCTTTATGTTATAAATTTTTAAATTTTTCACATTCATTACAATTGTTATTATAAAATAATATTTTAAAATTAATACAAATATGAAGGAAAAAAAACCCAGCCAAGTTCTATATTTTCTGTGTAACAGAATATGTTTATTATAATGCTATCTTGTATTAATATTGCGTAATATCCTTATAAATTATATACAAATAATTGTTCACCGATGGTCCTCCTATTTGAGCTGTGGCCCAAGCAACAGTTGAGATGCGTGAAGGGCGGGGGCAAGTAAAAATCAATAGACATCCCCCACCCCTTACAAAACATCCGCCTATCTTGACGTTCCCAACATTTTTCACATAACGAGATTTTGTGTTAATAAAGGGTTACGTTGTTACATATACTAAATAGATATTGTGGCAAAATTTTAGATGAATGTTTTTGATATCGACCTTTTTCATTGTGCTTTTATTATGTTTGAGGATTAGGCTTACCCCAAATCTCTTACCCTAAGAGAATTTGAGACTATTAAAACTATCATATATAATATCTTTTATTTAATAATTATTTTAATAATAATATTCCTACTTGCAGCTTTTCTTAGTGTTCAACTATTTTGTTGAGACACAATTGTTGTATTAGTAACCAAGTTATTTTTATAAATTATATTATACTTAAACACAGATGTTAAATAAAAATAATTATGGATTCATAATATTAAAATGAAATAACAGATATTAAAAATATATATAAACTAATCGTCACACGCACACTTTGCTGGTCGTACGTAAATATTTCTTTTAGTTTTTAGCTTATAAATTAAATATTTAGGTGAAATAAACAAAAAAAAAAACAAATGAAAAAAAAAACACGTAAAATCTTTTGTTTTTATTGGCGGGAAAAATATTTATGAAAGTAAATCATAAATAAAAAATGGAGAAGAGTGTATGGAATTCAAAAAATAAATAGACTAAAACCATTTACAGTCGATCCCGCGTCGATTGGTTAATGTCTCATACCGATACGTTCAGTTGCTTTTTATGTGAAGGCGTAACAAATAAAAAATCGTTTTCATTATATATAAATATAGAGATAACAAAAAACGCATAAGATAATACAATTGATAAAATCTAAACTTATTTCCCAGAAATAACTTCTTAACAAAATACATTCCTAACAAAAGAGATTTCCACATTTTTATAATATTTTTATTATTTTTATTGTTTCCTGTTCATTGAAACGCTGTGTGAACGAAATAAAAATCTTTTTATGCCACACTACGGTTGAAATCGATCGGGTTTAAAGTTAGTACCTTCGAATAAGGCTGGTCGGTGAATAATTTATTACTATCCCGAGCATAAACGGAAGCGGCCGTACGTGTAATCCTATTTTAAAGTACCTCCTTGCAGACAATATAAATGACGAGATCCGTTCTCATATATGAAGATCATACCGCCATAAATAATAACCATGGTAAAATTGGTATTTTTTGATACTATGAACTACCAGTAATTTACATAGCTTCGCAGTAGCCTGTATTAGTTTAGATCACAATCGTCCACCCATAACCCCTAAAGGAGGAAAAAACATACACACATACAACCTCTAGCATTAGTTATAGTCTGATATCCATACTGATATTATAAATGTGTAAGTGTGTTTATTTGTTTATTTGTTTCTTTGTCATTCTTTCACGTCGAAACGGAGTGACGGATAGGCGTGATTTTTTGCATGGGGATAGTTTGAGGGCTGGAGAGTTACATAGGTTACTTTTTACTACGGGAGATTATCTAATTCCCACGGTAAAACACGTTATAATATAATCCGAAAAAAAAATTATGATCAGAATTACTTGAAACTTGACACTAATGCTCTTCAATAAAATTAAATGAATACGTGTTTTAGCATTTTTCGAAATTCATCCCATATGGGAGTAAAATAGGTGATGAAAGTTTGTATGAAACTAGCTTTTTAGAGATTTTTTTGTAGTTTTAGCGCGAGCAAAGCCGCGGGTCCTAGTAAATAATATTTTGAGATCTGCTGTTATCTTTTTACTCTTAATAACGTAGCTCTTAATAAATAACTGTCCATTTGTAGATAAGTAGACCATGATGAAAGGTTTTAAAATGCGGATTTAATTTAATATCCAGAGTATTTTGAATTGAAATAAAACGTTTTCCTTTATGATCCTTTATAATAATCAAGAAGGCTCCTATTGTATAGTCTTTACATACTTTGTTTTAGTCTAATGAACCATGACCTTAAAAAGGCAGGCTTGTCGACCGTTTTTCTTTTTTGTTAATACTTGTTAACAAGTAATTAGAAAACGATTTTAATATTAAATATGGAGCCTGGGGATTGGAACTCTTTTATCTTCTTTTGTTCATTTTTATTTTATGTTCTTATTATAGAATTAGCATTGCCCTCGGCTCTGCCCGCGTTCAAATGACCAAAAACCAAATTCTTAGGTTTTACATATTAGTAAGTATACTCTTACATTGCAGTTTTTGTATTTTTTCTCAAAAATGAGATATTTTCCCGCGATAAAAAGTATCCTATATGTTGACTCGGAGAACCAGCTACCATCATACCAAATTTCATCAAAATCCCTCCAGTGGTTTTCCGTGATGCGGTAACAGAAAGACAGACAGACAAAAATTCTAAAAACTATAGATTCGGCCACTGTATCGATAATAATGTCTATTTCAATAAGATTTTCCAAAAAAAATTAATGTACAGATTTGACTTAATTAGAATTTTATTATATTATGTATAGATAAAAATCCTTCCCTCTGGCATGACATTATGCTTGTATTGGACTGCTTCGAAGTTCATGAAATATATATTTTTTAATTTGCGTAAGAAAAAATAACTAGATACTACATGAAATTCTTTATATAATTAAAAATTTTTGTTGTAAGATATTTATTTAAAAAGCAATGGCAGTTACAAATAGTAATAGGTACAATTTACTACTGAGCACCTTAAATTGTAGCATTACAATATCTTTTTAACTAAGCAGATTCATCGACCACTAAATCGCCATAATTATAATTTTTCATATAGATTTTTTTTCTAGAAATGTATAATATGGGACCGCTCATGAAGTATCTACATATAGATCTATTCATAAAAAAAAATATTAAAATCATCTACAATGGGCAAAGGTATCGCATAACTTATACAATAACGGCCCGCACTTCAATTTAGTACCACATCCTTTTATATGAAGTCGATCAAAATGTCCTTAGAAAACAGAAGAGGGTCATGCGATAAAAAATATATTGTGAAAATTGTGAATGTTAATAATAGGTACCCCTAAGATATAAGTTTAACAATGTTTAATACATGTTGTATTACACTTCTACATTCAACAGACTTGGTAATAGTGTTGCTAATATAATTTGATTAATCATTTTATTCGACAATGTCGCCATATTGATTTTTTTACTTCTTAATAATACAGCTTAAAAATTAAAGGCAAATCTAGTTTAAATTAATTAGTCAGACCACACAATGTTTAAGGTTATTGAGTAATAAAAGTTTTTTTTTCTATTTAATAGCAATAACTATATCATAATTGTTATACTACGTATAACTAGCGACTGACCCTCACTTCCCTTTAGAGTCCCAAAGTTATTATTGTATTATTACGTTATATATGGGGCATTTCACGCCAATACGGACGGTTTCAAAAAAAAAATGATTTTCTTAATATTTTTACTTTTTCTTTATTTTTAGTAACCCTCAAAAGAAGCCTGGTATATTTTGAGATTATTTTAAACACCGGTTCAAAACTGCTCTTTTTTTGGATTTTTGTTCATAACTTTCTTAATAATTGTTGAAATTTAACTTTTTTGTTCAAAATTTTTGTTTTTGGATGACCTTTACAAAAAAAAATATATAAAAAGCATATATATAAAAAATAAGAAAATCAAAAATTATAATTTTTGAAACCATCCAATTTAGCGTGGAATGCCCTTATATAATATATAAAAATAGTGACACCTAGTACGAGTACTTGCGATTAATTAAATTATTGTATAGAATTAATTATACTTGTCGTCCCTAGAGATATCAGTAAATATTATCTCCATTATGAAAAAAAAGAATTAAAGTAAACTAAAAACACTAACTAAAAAATTTTCCTATCCCAAGAGAAACCTATATTTTTTATTATATTTATATATAGAAAAAAAAACAGGAAATAATGACGAATAATGTTTATATATAAAGAAATATAAAATATTTATTGCTTTAAAAAGAAACCATAGAACGTTCAAAGTATCTTTAAGCACATACAATATTGCCACATTCCTATACTACATGTCAGTAGAAAGGGAAAGAAAGAAATAGCAAGCGTATTTCTCAGTAATTTCTTTCATTGCGATACCGTCTAACATCAACTAGATAAAGAAAAATTTATACTGCTCGTTATTTTATGTGACACCCTTAAAATATTACTTTTGGACTTTATGCTAACTTCATATCTATACATATAATAAAACTGTAGAGGTCGAATGTCTGTACATAGAAAAAAAAATGCTAAAACCGAGTCAGGGGGATGTAAGAAGAGAAATAGAACAAAACCAGATTTTTTCAATTTTTTTATTTCTCAGTCTGTTTGTGTGTTTGTACGGGCTGATCTCCGAAACTGTTGGACAGATTTTAATGAAATTTTGAATTATGTTACCTTATATCCCCAGTCAACATTTTAAATACTTTCCATCTCGGAAAATTAAAAATTCCCGTGGAATAGTTAAAAAACTATAGTAACTTATACAGCTTAGTACACAAAAAGTACTGATTGAATTTAAATGAAAATTTACAACAATAAAGTGCATACATTAAAATAACAAATAGGCTACTTTTTATCCCGGAAAAATGTACGGTTCCCTTGGGACTAGATTTGTTTTTTTGTCTAGAGGCGAACCTGAGCGAAGCGAGAGTGAGCCGCTTGTTTCTAATAATAATAATGATCGCCTGTTAGTCTAGTGGATAGCAAGCATGGCTATATGCAAAGGTCCCGGGATCAAGTCTTAGGTCGGATCAATTATAACCAATACGTTTTTCTATCAAGAAATTCTTAATAACAGTCCGGAATAGGGAAATTGCTCGCCCGCTCCTCAGAGATCGGTCCTGCGCCGCTGAGCTCTTCTCTCCTTAATTTACGGTTTATATCTTTATATGTTATATATGGCCACACGATAATATGGCTCAAATTAATTAAACCAAATTCGTTTTAAAAATATATTCCATACTCAAATACCCATGTTTTATAGTAATCCAATCAATTTTCGGAGATATTGGTGAAGAGATTTCTAAGATTATTATAGCACTTTTATCAAAGTATATATTCAATATGTAAATAATAACTACAAGAATACTTCTTGTATAAAATGTTTACAATAGATTTTTAGACGAAACTGCAGTATAAACTCTAATCAGTCATGCTTATTACGGTCTTTGTCGCGCGTTTAACCCTAAAACCCAAAACAAATCTTTATGCGCATACAGATGTTCATCTCAGTATTAAGATAACACACATTGTTCTCTCTGCCCTGTAAAATATACTACCCTAGTAAAGTGTAAAGAATGGTCGATTATGATAAAACTTTTACATTGTTAAACATTGACACCAAATATAATTTATTAAAAGTATATCTATATGTCAGAACTATAACAATACTAGTACTATTTTTATATAGAGCACTTTTATATGGTGTACAGAGCGATATGTTACAATCTAAACATTCGATGCGCAGAAACGTGAATGGATTCAAAAGTCCAAAAGTTCCGAAAGGCACCTTTACGTAACCGAGCGCGTCAGAATGCATCTAGCGTCATTGAACTGAACAAACCCCTTGAGAACACTGCAGCAAAGAGGACTATCTCTTAGGTATATAATGCCAAACAAAGCTTTGAATTACCTGTGCTAATATACTTGTGTTAGACTAAAGGGTAATTCACACCTCGTAATTATACATAGTTGATGTGATTATTATCAAATGCTATAATACTTAAGTGACTCTTAAAATTACTTGATTTAATAACTAGCGACCTATCTCGCTTTGCTTGGGTGCGTCTCTAGTTTACGAGTACTTGTAGTAAGTTACTGTTATATTTGTTATTCTAGGTCATAGTTTGTCTGTTATATTAAATTTAATCCAAAACGATCCAGCCTTTTCAGCTTGGAGGAATAACATACATGTGCTTGTATATACACACATATATATATATATATATATATATATATATATATATATATATATATATATATATATATATATAATAACAAAACTTTGACATTTATAACAACAAACCAATTATTTATCAATCAAAGAGTATTTATAATAAATAAATATAAATATGACATATATTGCACAAAATAATGTTTAGTCGATTATTTATATTCACGCAATGTTCTTATACTAGTGTAAAGAGCAAAATATCCAAGATTTTGTATAAAATAATAGCATACCTTTACAATTTAAAATATCGGTTTTTCAATTCAATTCTTTTTTCAATTCCATACAATTAATGCGAGATGCAATGTACATCGCATAAATGCCCCTTGAGTCTAAACGGATTTCAAAAACATACCCTCTAGATCGAAAAGTCGCGAATCAATTTCCGTATACAGACGTAATTTATTTGGAAACGTTTGGGTGCAAATAGATGAGGCATACGGTGTTGATTGCAGACGTTTTGTACGGATAAAAAGAAGGCTTGAGAATATTGTTTTTGGCATTTTTGAAATATATTCTCAGTATATCACAGCCTATTGTACGTAATAAGGTAGGAATTTATAAAAACACCTAGCTTTTTGTCGCGGCTCTACTCGCGCCCTTTCATTTTATAGAATTAAAATAGTCCCGTAGATTATACTGTGATGTAAGAGCCTATAATCTTCCTAAATAAATAGGGTATAATATAACGTATGAAGAATTTTTCAAATCGGACCAGAAGATACAGAGATCAACGCGTTCAAACCAACAAAAAAACAAAGAAACAAACTCTTCAGTTTTATATATTAAATGTAGGGTTTCAGTTCATTTTTTTTAAGTACAACATAGGTTGATTAGGGCATATATAGTCTAGTTTATTTATAGCAGCTTTATTCATCTTAGTTTATCCAGTACTAACGACTCACCATCGCTTCGCTCGGATTCGTCCTAGGTACGTTTTAACGGATAGTATGGAATAGATAGATTATATATTATATTCGAGGTATATATTATATTAGGGTTCGTCCCTAGGTAAAAGGTAGGTCCACGGTAAAAAGTAGCCTATGCCACTCTCCAGCCCTCCAACTATGTCCTCACAAAAAATCACATCAATACTCTGTTTCAACTCGAAAGAAGGACAAACAAACAAACAAACACACTTTCATATTCATTTATTTATAATAAACTGCCTCGGTGGTGTAGTGGCTAGCATGTACGGCTGCACACTAGGAGGTCCTGGGTTCGAGTCCCGGGTCGGGCCAAGTTTAGTTATTGAGTCTTTCTGTATAGTAAGCCTCAGTAACAGCCCAGAGTTGGGAAGTTGGCGGTGTTTCACCCCCGTGCCTCGGAGAGCACGTAAAGCCGTCGGTCCTGCGCCTTAACTCTCACTGGTCGTGTCGAATGGTCGTCCCACCAGAGTATGAGAGTGACAGGAATAGAGAATGCACTTGTGTCTGCGCGTACACTTGTGCACTATAATATCTCCTGCGCAGTTGGCTAATCTGAATGAGATTGGCCGTCGTGGTCGGAATCGGTCAGGAGAACATCATTTATAATATTAGTATAGATGTGGATACGCCTTAATATGTTTATGTTTGGGTATTGTACACTAGACTTGGTATTCAGTTATTTTTCGCGTCGTTAAATGTTAAGCAAAACAAAGTTTGAAAGTCCTTTACAGTGTGAAAACTGACCTTAGTCCCTAAAAGTTTTACGATAACGTCATACCTGTAAGTTTGACCGTTGTTTGACTGATTAACAGGTTTCCGAACTAAAGCTTGTAGAACTTTGGAGTCGATAAACATATAACCATCTGAAGCTATACGTTGCATACACGAAGTGATCTGAAAGAAAGATTTGTATTAACAGATGATTAAAAAAAACTATTAATAAAATTGCTTAAGATGTTTGTATAATTGTGGCTAAAGTAATACTATTTATTTTAGCGTAAAAAATAAGTATTATCCTGTTACTGTCGTACTGTACCTAGCAGTGGCGAAGCGTCTCTCCCGTGACCATGGATGCTGTAAAGCATTCGAAACGTCGGGAACCAAAAATCAAAATAAATCCGCGAAATAATCCGAAAAGATAGTTTTACTTAAAAATGATTACCACTTGTCTTAACGGTGAAGGAAAACATCATGAGGAAACGTGCATGTCTGAGAGAACTTAGCAAGCTTTCGAAAGACATGTGAAGTCCGCCAACCCGCACTTGACCAGCGTGGTGGACTATGGCCTGATTCCCCTCGTACTGTTTCAGTTTTTCAGTCGTTTTGTTTTAGTTTATTGTGTTAAGATTAGAGGCCTAAAACAAAAGTTTAATAAAAATACTTTCTCAGACGTAGAGTTAATTACAATGAACGAGCCCAAAGCTCTGCGATACCCGCATAATTTTCTTGACGGCACGTTTGGCTCAGTTTGTAGTGCTTGCTGTGTCAGCGTTCGCGGGTTTGAGTCCCGCTGGGGGCATTAATTTGTGTGATGAGCATGAATGTTTGTGCTCCAGTCATGGGTGTTTTTATTTATAATATGTATGTATTTAAAAGTTATATATGTGAAGTGTATCAACTATCTGGTATCCATAACACAAGTCTCGTAGCTTACCTTGGAACTAGATGGTGCAGTGTGTTAATGTCCCAACATGTTTAGAATTTCTTGGAATTGATTTTATCATCTTGATACACATATACAAAAATTAAAATAAACTTAGTTATATTTCTATTTGCACTGACTTTTTAATGAAGCTCTCATGTAGATGTTATTTTTAGGTTTACTCCTAGATGACGTTTTCAAAGATATTTTCCAACCTAACCGCTACTGTAATTAGTGCTAAGCCTTTTATGTTTTCGGAACACATTTTCTAGGACATGACACAGATGCTCGTAAAACAAGTGGACTGCTCCTGCTTGTATTACTTTTTAAAGAATCAAGTAATATTCATAACTAGCTTTCCTGGCTGCGTAATTGAAGTAAAAATTCTTCTAAAATTTTTGAATATTTTAAGCGTCATAAATAAAGTTGTATACCTACATCAATTTTAATATCCATACTAATATTATAAATGTGAAAGTGTGTTTGTTTGTTCGTCCTTCTTTCACGTCGAAACAAAGTGACGGATTGATGTGATTTTTTTTACGAAGATAGTTGCAGGGCTGAAGAGTAACATAGGCTACTTTTTATCGCGAGAGATATCATTCCTACGGAAAAAACACGTTATAATACAAGCCAAAAAATGTTTATGATCAGAATTACTTGAAACTTGATATAAAATCTCTTTAATACATTAAATAGATACGTATTGCAGCATTTTTAAAACTTTATCCCATAAGGGAATATAATAGGGGATGAAAGTTTGTATGCAACCTACCTTTTTAGAGTTTTTTTGTAGTTTTAGCGCGAGCAAAGCCACGGGTTCTACTAGTACAAAATAAATGTACACTATATATTCATGAATAAGAATCAATTCTGCAATCCAGTACAGCAAAAGTATTAACTTGGCTTACGGCTTCTGCTACAACGGTCGTCAATAGATCGCTGTATTATAAACTCCGTTCAACTGATTCGAGTCATGCTGGTTAAATCGAGATTTTTACTTCGTCCGATAAGGTGAATTGCATATTTCTTTATTTTGTTTCGTAAAGATTTAATATACTTTAGTTGCAAATTTCTTTAAGATAAGTGTTAAAGGTAGATAATGATTTTTATTTTAGTACATTTTTATTTATATTTCAGAAAAGATTCTACCCCAATCTTATGGGTGTTGTTTTCAAAGAGATCAATGTTCATAGTAATTCATTTGCATAAAAGCTTTTTGAAAACTTTCAAAGAATACTTCATTCTTTTTTGGAATCCTCGAACTAGCTACTTTTAATATTTACTTTTTTTATTTACTTCTTAAACTTCTTTATCCTTTGGACTGTCTATAAAAGAATTTTATTTATGCTTTCATTAATAGATACAGATTGAAAATTTAGATAGAAAACTTAAAGTTTTATGTCAGTAAGTAATATATTTGGATGATAGAGTTTGACTTTTAACATATAAAAAGCTTAATATTATTACATTTAAAAATTAAAAGCACTTATCAATGAAATTCGTTTGACTTACAAAAACAAAATATCACATATAATCAATTTGGAAAAAAATCGATATTAATAATGGAAATGTCACGAGTAATTCGTAGCGGAAGACTAGAATATCTTTTGTAAAATAATCATATTTAAAATTTTCCTTCGCTTATTTTCCACGAAGGGGCAAGTAAATGTTTACTTTGAAAGTTGGAATAAAACCGGAAGAACTTGGATGAGTCTTTTAGAGTCTGCTTACCCCAAAAGTACTGCTAAGGCGAGCATGAAATTATAATAGGTTAGTGACTTGGGTGTATCATCTGATTTTATCAGGAAATACAAGTATATTACAAAAAATTACATTGGTCGTATTGATATAATTAAAACAGAGAGAAGCTTCCTAAAAAGCTTCCTTAGTTCTGATATTACATAAAGCTATAATATAGTAAACTAGAGTAAATATTTTTAAAAATGGTCCGTTTTCATTTTATTTTTTAACCTGTATCAAAAAAGAAAAATAACAATGCAAGAAATTCGAGATTATATTGAATGTCGACCCCTTATCCTAATGTTTACAGGATACTCTGCATCTAATGCAAAGTAATGTATACAAGCACCATTATACTGGACCAATTTGCAATAAGGTAGCACTCAATTTAAATGGATAAATGCGATTTGATACTTAAAGGATCTTCCTTGGGTTATTTGTTTTGTCACTTGTGTAAAGTGTTAATAGCACGAATACACTGAACAAACTAGATTTAAAGATTTAAGTTTAAATAAAAGGGAAATATATTGTTATAATTTGTTTTAAATCAATTAGGTCTCTAATATTTAAATCCCAATTCAATATTTTTTTTAAAATAATGAATCCTAGATATGATAGGTACGCTATGATTTTTACAAAAATATTCTAATATAATTTGGGCATTTATTGGTACTAATGGAAAGTTGAACAGAATCTGTATGTAAAGGAAAACTTCAGGAGAGATCGATTTGACTTGATTTAATTGATGTGACAAGAGATTAAATATCAAAAATTCTACAATCTTAGTTGAAAAAAAGTAGACGACAATGGTAGCAACCAAGGAGCTGTACAGATATTGAAATATTCGATACCATTCCTCCTATCCGGCTACAGTGTTAGAAGAAAAATGAAAAGAACGAAAAAGAAATGGTGTAAAGTAATTGCTTTTTCTTTAAAAAGAAGTCATGGAAATCGATTTTCCAATTAAAAAACGTAAGGCGTAACATACACACGAAAACAATCGAATTCAGTATATTCTTTTTTTAAATCGATGAAATATAAATATACGTGTAAAAATTATTGTGAAGTTAAGCTTTAATTAGCTTTTAACAACGTTTTCAAAACATACATACTATATATAACCTTGTAAAAATAACACATTTCTTCGCAGAATAACGTTTTATATGCTACCACGCTTATAATTAAATTTCAAATACAAACTAGTCGGTTCTATTATTAATTCAGGTAGTATTCATGTAGTTTTTCGCGTGCGGCATAAATTAATTATTTCTGATTGTAAATCATATGGCGCAACAAGATTTCATATTTGTTCAATACGCTTGGCTATAATTTATACTCTTTGTATTTGCATCAACCCAATATGTGATGAAAATATGAATATACTGGCATTTGAATAGCGTTTTATGACACTTAAAAAATATAGTACGTATGTATGTATATATATATATATATATATATATATATATATATATATATATATATATATATATATATATATTATTGTTTAATTCTTCAGATACAAAAATCCTTTTGAATTTCATAAAATTTAAATTTAAGAATTAAATATTAAAGCAATATTCTTTTCTTTAAGTAAATGCATATTCTCATAGCAAGCAAATAAAATAGCTTAGAAAAATAAATTAAATTATATATTCAAAAGCAATATGAATAAAATAGATTGAATTGCGCACTCCACTGTAGTACTCTATTTAAATTTATATAGTTCTCATTACTTTAAATAAAATTCTTGTATGAAATCATATAAGTGGGGAAAAAATATATTATTTTCTAAGTAGAAGATACTAAATTAATTGTATTATTTTTACCATATTACATCTATAGCTTTGTTAGATTTAGAAATTCATACGTCTAATTTTGTAGAAGCAATATATATATATATATATATATATATATATATATATATATATATATATATATATATATATATATATATATATATCAGTATACAGAATGCGTATATCTTAATTAAAAAATACTGTTTACCTTATCTACCTACTGATAAGCCTTCTATTGAAAACGGTCCTAACGGGCTCACTTAATGATTCCTATAGGTCACGATTGAAGCTCACAGATAGCTTATTATATCAGTGCTAAGTAGAATGGAACCATTTCGCTAAAGTTAATTGGTGTAATGTCCTTGTTAAAATAAATGAATAAAAAGCTCGCTCACAAATCGCTTGTATGCCGAAAAAGCTCTGCCACTGTTTTAATCGCAAGGCTATAAATTAAAAAGATTCAACTGCAATGATTGTTATTTATGTACTACCAGAGAATAGGTTATGATTTGTGCTGTTCTCGCATATATGTACTGCCCTATTTACAGTGAAAAATGCTTTTAACTTTTTTAAATTGTATTTTCTTTTTATGCACTCAGCTTTCATATAGAATAAGACAGGTCTGTATCGTATTACGTAGTAACATAACTTTTAAAGAGTTTTTTAGTTTATTATGAGGGAACTACGTATGTTTTTTTTACCTCGGCCAGGTCAAATATAATAACAAAACACTTCTAACAATCCTAAATGTTTGTAAAACTGAAATAATATAGCAAATCTAGGGACTCACCCTCGCTCCGCTCGGGTTCGTCACTAGTTACGTTTTAACTTTTGGTATAGATTTCTCAGAGATGAGACATTTTCCCGCAGTAAAAAGTATCCTATATGTTGACCCGGATAACCAGCTATCATCATACCGAATTTCATCAAAATCCCAGCAGTGGTTTTTCCGTGATGCGGTAACAGACAGACAGACAGACAAAAATTCTAAAAACTATAGATTCAGCCTCCGTATTGATAATGATGTCTATTTCGATAAGATATTCCAAAAAATATTTAATGTACTGATTCGGCTTAGTTACAATTTTATTATATGTATAGATAGGATAGCAAAAATACATATTTATTTTAATACTGTATATTTATTGTAAACAATGCTGTCATTCAAGCTCAATTTGCCTATTACTACATATGCCTTAGTCTAATTTATAACGTGTTTTTTTTTTAAATATTATCAGCAATATCCAACATCCCGTTACATATTATGAAGATATCCTGTATATTACGGTACAATATTATCTTCTTACTTCATTACGTGTAACTGTCTGTAGGTTCTTTCATGCGAGTCTTTTCATGTCAGCGGCCTTTTTTTGAATAGTGCGTATTCATCTAACAAAATATTTTCTTCAATATTCCGACCACATTACGATAACATTTTGTATCATGCAACATGAAATGTAGCCTATTAGGAAAGTTTAAGGAAAATGCGAAAATTCTTTATAATTCAATTATAAGGGTTTTAATCTAATATAAAATATAGGTATGTTTCAATAGAGGAAAATGTTCGTGTACTGAAATAACAATGAAAGTGTTTGGGAACTCATGAAATTCAGTACTTCCGGTCGAACAACTGAACAAAGGCTAACACAATAAAATATTCAAGAGAATACTTTTTCAGCGTGAGGAAAAATGAGCTTAGATATAATAATAGGTTGTATATATATTGCGAAATATAATACATTGAATAATCAACTAGCCACCTGTTACCCCATGATTGTGTACTTTTGTCTACATAAATATTAAAATTTTGTTAGAAAAGGATAATTTTTTATATAATATGCAACGAATTTTAATTTCTATACGGGTCGATTTTAAAAAAAAATGTACCCTAAGCGTTATTTGTAATTGTATATATACTCATTTAACAACATTTAGTCGTTTCAGCATTTTGAGGAGATGACGAATTAGTCAGTCAGTATTATAATTTAATCTCAATTAATAGCATTTCATTGAAACGTTTATGTTAAACCGTTACATATCCAAATTAATACATTTTTTATACTTTTATAACAAAAATTAATGAATTGTTGTTTCTCTTAATGAGTACAAGCGAGATGAAATTTCGAAAGCTCGCGATTCACAATAATGATTGCTTAATCCAACAGATCTTTCATATTAATTGAACGTAACATTGGAATATTATAGCAATAATGAAATAGGTTATAAACTTTATGAAGACTAACAATTGAAATATAAAACTAATTATCAAACGTATTATAAAGTAATAGGCCTAATAAATTTACTATTATTTATTATAATAAAATACTAGCATTGCCCGCGGCTCCGCCATCGTTCAGATGACCAAAAAATAAATTCTTAGGTTTTACATATTAGTATACTCTTACATTGCAGTTTTTGTATTTTTTTTATATATTTTCCCACGGTAAAAAGTATCCTATACGTTGACCCGGATAACCAGCTATCACTATACCAAATTTCATCAAAATCCCTCCAGTGGTTTTTTCTGTGATGCGGCAACAGACAGACAGACAGAGAGACAAAAATTCTAAAAACTATAGATTCGGCCTGTGTATCGATAATAATTTTTATTTCAATAAGATTTTCCAAAAAATATTTAATGTGTAGATTTTGCTTAGATACAATTTTATTATATGTATAGAATTAGCTAAAAAGCTCTTCGTCTACATTCATTGATTTAAATGACTTGTACTATATTATAGAAGAAATTTATAACGAACATTTCTACAAAAAATAGCTTTTAACTATTAGTATTTGTATAACGCTTTGCCTCTTTAATTGAGTTGATACCGTGTTTAACTCAACTATAGTTATACTTATTTAGATAATGCTTGTACAACCCAGTCATTTGTTGGTGTGTTCGTTAACTGCCTCGGTGGAGTAGTCGCTAGCGTATACGGCTGCACACTTGGAGGTCCTGGGTTTGAGTCCCGGGTCGGGCCAAGTTTAGTTATTGAGTCTTTCTGTATAGTAAGTCTCAGTCACAGCCCGGAGTTGGGAAGTTGGCGGTGTTTCACCCCCGTGCCTCGGAGAGCACGTAAAGCCGTCGGTCTTGCGCCTTAACTCTCACTGGTCGTGTCGAGCAGTCGTCCCACCGGAGTATGAGAGTGACAGGAATAGAGAGTGCACTTGTGTCTGCGCGTACACTTGAGCACTATAATATCTCCTGCGCAGTTGGATAGTCTCAATGAGATCGGCCGCCGTAGCCGGAATCGGCTAGGAGAACATCATCATCATCATCATTTGTTCGTCTGGTTTTACAGTTTGATAAGAAAACTAATTTGTATTCTGTACTTTAATATTCTTAAGGCTTTGTTACAAAGTATACACTGAGGCGACATGAACATTTTTCTTTAGACATGAAACAGTTTCTTACTACGATCTTCAATGTTCGTTAAGTCATATACTATTGTCACTATCGTATTAAATTCATATAAATTCCATACACCTAAATCTTTATCATAAACTACTTTTTTATTACAAAACTGCAATATTCATAGTATTTATTTTCAATCGAAAATGCCAATTTTACCTGTAGGTCTATAATCATTAGCTTTGCTGCAAGTCTTCAATCGTGCAACTTACGTCTTCCAGTTATATGTATGTAATTATTGTTTAGAATTTAGACATGCTCGTAGATTGTCTACTGTTTTGGCTTTCTTATTTAATTTTAGGGATTCTAAAAAGAAGATAAACGTTATAGAAACCTCAGGACCTTAAATTCATTTAAAATTCCATAAAGTACATGAATCTTAAACGAAACCCTTCTTTACGTAAATCTGCATCGCACTTGACCAATTTTTTTATGAACAAATAAATTATAAACTATAAAAATCATTTGCCGTTCTTTAGTCTCGCTTAAACTCAAAAGCGGCTAGACCCATTTGAATAATTCTTTTTTTGTTTGTTGGGGGTGTGCAACCACCCCTGTTACATCCAGGGGTAGTTTTAGTATAAAAAATAGGAGGAAAACCCCAAAAAAGTTTCCTAACTGTTTGTTTTGCACCTATGCATATAATATATAGTGTATCTATTCTATACTAACCGTTAAAACGTACCTAGAGATGAACCCGAGCAAAGCGAGGGTGAATCGCTAGTAGAATAATAAAAATTTGAAATTTAAGCGAAAATGAAGTTATTTCTATAGAAATTTTATATTTTAAACCTACTCTATATAACGATTTCATAGGTCATTAAACACTTTTGAAACACATAACAATCCTAATGATTAAAGTGAAAGTTTCAAAAATCCCTAACAACTCTTTGACCTACTTTTTTACGTTTCATTTAAATGATGTCTTTTGTTCCCATTTTCAAATAAGCAAGTAATCTCTTAAAACAAACGATGCTATAAAATCTGGATGAAAACAAAGTGTATCGTAAAAAAACTCATTCAATTTTCTTTTTTTATGATTAAGTATATATTCAAAGTCAAAATACCATTTTTTTAACATTCACAGCTATAGTTTACTACTATTTTGGGTATATAGATTTTTAGAAAATAGAATATTTAGTATATAATATGAATTCAACTGTACAATAGTTATATGGTAAAATAAATTATTATTTATTTCAGTCATAATAATAAAGCATCAGATTACTTGGACAATTTTCCAATCTACAATCCTTATCGCAAATGGCATACTAAAAAATGTATGGGAATGATATATCTAAGCGTCATATCATGTTGTCAGAACATGTCATTGTTATATATAATACTAGCAGAACCCGCGGCCTCGCTCGCGTTAAAACTACAAAAAAATCTCTAAAAGGCTAGTTTCATACAAACTTTCACTCCCTGTTTTACCCCCTTATATGATGAATTTCGAAAAATGCTAAAACACGTATTTATTTAATTTTATTGAAGAGCATTTATACCAAGTTTTAAGTAATTCTGATAATAAATATTTGTTTGGATTGTATTATAACGTGTTTTCCCGTGGGAATTAGATAATCTCCCGCGGTACAAAGTAGTCTATGTCACTCTCCAGCCCTCCAACTATCTCCACACAAAAAATCAGGCCAATCGGTCACTCCGTTTTGACTTGAAATACAGGACAAACAAACAAACACACTTTCACATTTCTAATATTAGTTCGGATTTATAGTTTCCTATAAGTGATAAAGAATGTAAATATCATCTTGGTTAAGTGAGAGTACACTCACGAACACAACTCTACATCCATACTAATACTTACTTCTGTCTGGCATTTATTAACTCTGACTATTGCCAGAGTCTGCCTTCCTACTGAGCCTCCTCCACTTTGCACGGCCATATTATAACTACGAACGTAACTCTGTTTGCTTGTTACCTTTTCACCATTAAACAGCTGAACCGATTTAAATGAAAATTGGTATGGAGATAATTTGAGACCCTAGGAAGAACATAGAATAGTTTTTACCCCGGAAGTAATCCCTTAAGGGGATAAAAAGGGTGGTGGATGTTTGTATGGGGAATTAATCATTTTTCAATTAAGGGTTATAAAACTCATCAAACCTATGTATATACGAGTATGTAGTCTTACTATTACTTACTAACCGTCCAAACGTACCTACTACATAGGGACGAACCCGAGCGAAGCGTGGGTGAGTCGCTAGCAATGTCTACAATTTTTATTTTAAAGTTTACATGAATTATTTGTTCTAAGTCAAGTAAACATACTAATACTATTTGTAAAGAGGCTTATCAGTTTATAATAAACATTAATCGCTTTAACGTAACCTTCACACGGATCCGGCTAGAGGGAAGAAAACAATTTCACACGTCCATATAACTAACTAATGTTAGCTTCGTGCTATTTCCACTTAGCTTGTAACCGCTACAAAGAACTCCGTTTTACATAGGCGCATAAGGCAGGAATAGCGCAACGTATTTTGGTTTTAATCACGTAACAAAACTTCTAGCTATTCAAGTAACTTACCTATATTATGATTAGTTTTTAAAAATTATAATAAGTCAATTTTTTTATTCGAATGGCCTAATGAAAAAGAATATTAAAATTGGTAGAGATATACTAATTTTCATAAAATTTATTATATTTCAGAAAAATATGTATAACAATCGATTAATATAAGATTTTATAAATTTATTGAATGAACTAGCATTGCCCGCGGCTCCGCCCGCGTTCAGATGACCAAAAACCAAATTCTTAGGTTTTACATATTATTATACTCTTACATTGCAGTTTTTGTATATTTTCTTCTCAAAAATGAGACATTTTCCCGCGATAAAAGTATCCTATATGTTATAGCAAATTTCATCAAAATCCCTCCAGTGGTTTTTCTGCGATGCGGTAACAGACAGACAGACAAAAATTCTAAAAACTATAGTTTCGGCCTCTGTTTCAAACAAATAAGATTTTCCAAAAAATATTTAATGTACAGATTCGACTTAGTTACAATTTTATTATATATATAGATTATTAGAGATCTCTCATTGCTAAAGTGCCAGCTGAGGTCTAAAGGCAATTAGCTACGTAATAGCATGAATGAATATTTAATCAAATCAGAAATTAATTTGGGCTTTAATATTAGGATAAATATATAATTTTCTAATATAATTTGATAATGTTTATAATTACTTACATACATTACAGCTTACATCTACTATAAGTAGCTTATATCTATATGTAGAGCGCATTCATTTAGTAGGATATGATAAGAGAAATAGAAAATTTAAAGTGAGTAAATTGTATATCTATTAAATTTCTATTACCTAGAAGGTATTTCTGAGAAATTAAAAATCAATTATAATAAAATAAAACCCAGCTGAACGATAATACTGATACTTGACAGCATAACAAGTGTACTAAGCATTCTGTCTTTTTAGGGCAGACTGAAATAATAGCATTAAGGCATATAAAATTGTGTTGCATAATACTTTAGTCAATATTTACAGAACAAACGTAGTACCTCTTTAACGGATAACGTACTTTGCACGCTTCATTAATGTGAACGATGTTATTATCTGAATTCCTTTGTTACGATGTATATAAATCCGAAAGCTTATATGTTGAATCGAATCGACAGATTTGGATAAAAATTTAGTACATACATATATATGTATTATAGTCTATGTCTTGAAATAACTCATAGGGTACTAAGGGTTAACTAGGGATATACCGAAAAGAACTCTATCTCGTTAAAATCCATACTTAATATTATAAATGTGAGAATGTGTTTGTTTGTTTGTCCGTCTTTCACGTCAACACGGAGTGACCGATTGACGTGATTTTTTGTGCGGAGATACTAGAAGGGCTGGAAAGTGACATAGGATACTTTTTACCGCGGGAGATTATCTAATTCCCACGGGAAAACACATTATAATACAATCCAAAAAAATACTTTCGATTAGAATTACTTGAAACTTGGTATTAATGCTCTTCAATAAAATTGAATAAATACGTGTTTTAGCTTTTTTCAAAATCATCCTATAAGAAGGTAAAACAGGGAGCGAAAGTTTGTATGAAACTACCCTTTAGAGATTTTTTGTAGTTTTAGCGCGAGCGAAGCCGCGGGTTCTGCTAGTATATTATATTTATAAACAAATTTGAAGTGACTGTAATTTGAAAATAACTATTTCTATTGATTTAATATAGTTGTATACACTTTGTCAAGAACCAAAGAACTTTTAGCTTTTTTGTACTCCTAAGATAAATAACGGCTTAACATGTTTTATAGGGAATTTAATTGAGAGTAAAAGTTTTTAATATGGGGAACAGGCTATTTTTAGCATCGTAACACGGAAGCCGCAAACGTAAGCTCGTTTTAACTTTGACTTATGAAATGTGTATATATTTATAATACAGGTGAGCAATATTAAAACAAAATATCTTTAAATCACAAAAGTTTCTTAATCAAGGCCCCGAAACGAACAAACAATGGGTATGTTCTTAAAGACGTGAATCATAACGTGAACACTGTGATATATATGAGTAAGAGTTCACTTTGCAGCTAAACTTTCTTAATTATGCCCAGAGTTCCTGTAATAATGTTGTAGAACGGTGGGTGAGAAATCTCTTAGCATACATGTTAAATATTTTACAAAATATGCTAAGTACTTAAAATATAACAAGTAAAGTAAATAGCTTTACATCATTTCTCTTAAGGGTCTTTTAAGGGTACTTTGTCTTCCTCAATCCTCATTTTTAACCGACTTCAAAAAGGAGGAGGTTCTCAATTCGACTGTGTTTTTTTTTTTTATGTTTGTTACCTCAGAACTCCGTCATTTATTAACCGATTTGGACAATTTTTGTTTTGTTTGAAAGGGTATACTTGCAGATTGGTCCCATTTAAATTTCAAAAAAAAATACCACCCCTAAGGGTGGAAAAACAACTAATGATGAATTTAACCTACTTCTAATTGTCATATTGACTTGAAACTTTGCAAGTATTTCTATTTCCGTTGATAGTACAGTGGTTCGGTGTTGTTGACCTGATCTGATGGCAAGGCCAGAAGGTGGATAGGTGGAAGTCTAAAACGGCTAATAGTAGATACTTTGAGTTTGGGCTTATTTTGTTTGATTTGACAAGCCTAACACGTTAGAATCCTTACTTTGCTACTACTGTCTACACTAAAAAGGGAAAAATAAAAACTTTTTAACAAAAAAATAAAAACCGACTTCAAACAAAAGCACTAAAAAGTGAAAAATAACTGATTGGTAGTTTTCATTTACTATACATACCTAATCAAATATTTTCGAAGTCGGTGCGCTTTGGCTAAGTGATTAAAGCCTGCCTATTAAATACATACCTAATCAAATATTTTCGAAATCGGTGCCAGCCCATACAAAGCAAAGCACACCGACTTCGAAAATATTTGATCAGGTATGTATAGTAAATGAAAACTACCAATCAGTTATTTTTTAATTTTTAGTGCTTTTGTTTGAAGTCGGTTTTTATTTTTTTGTTAATTAATTTTATAAGTTGCACGACGGTTTTGAAAGGTGTTTTCTTGTCTTTACTAGTATAGACTATAACATATAAATATATAAAGAAAATTATTTGCTACCTTGAATGTTAACGCTACTAATGTAAAAGAGTCTTGGTTTTATGTTTCTATCTACATATGTGCATTGTGGGTCGAAGTATAAAAGCTGGTGGTTTTAATACTAAGCCTGTACCTTTCTCTGTGAGTCTCAGATAACAGCGTCCCATCGGTCCATGAGATGGACGAAATATAGAGTGTTTACTATTTAGCCATCATAACCCAAATGTTCATAATATGAATTTATGTCATTATTCTATACTAATATTATAAAGAGGTAAAGTTTGTGAGTTTGTGACGTTATATGAGGTAATAACTGGATCTACTGAACCCATTTAGATGAAATTTGGTAAAAGGATAGTTTGAGACCCTGGGAAGGACATAGGATATTTATCCCGGAAATCATCCCTTAAGGGGGAGAAAATGGAGATAAAAGTTTATATTAGGAAGCAAGCTAGGGATAAACCCGAGCGAAGCGAGGGTGAGTCGCTAGTATTAGATAAATTTAAATGTCCTCGTATATTAATTTAACATACAGCTTCTTTGGTAGAGTATATTTAAATAAGCTTCATATCATCATAGATCCATAGCTATTTATAAGAATCAGAATTTCAATATGCTAAAATAAAATTCAGAAATATTCCACTGAAAGTAGAACAGTCTTTAAAGTTAGTTGCTATTTGTAAAAGGTACCTACAATTTATTTTATGTTTTTCTTATCTTACTCGCTAAAAGATAAATGTTATTTCAATAAAGAGTACAACGTAATTTTTAAATGATGAATATTATTCCCAAATATGTAATCTTGCTGAGAGTAATTACATAATCTGTTATTATAACATTTTGGGGAAGCTACGAAAATTTTTACATAAAAATAAAATGCCACGAGCTTCCGTAATGTACGGAAAAGCGGAAAATTAGAGGTACTTTTCTTATAAATCCTTTTACTTCATGTAATTGTGACAACTTAATAGCGATAGTTTTATTAAGAGTTCAGGCACGAAGTCACTTAATTCTAAGCGTTTATATATTAAACTATATAGTATGTAAGAAATAGAATTTCTATTCACAATGATTATAATTTATACAACTGGCTCGGTGGTGTAGTGGCTAGCATGTACGGCTGCACACTCGGAGGTCCTGGGTTCGAGTCCCGGGTCGGGCCAAGTTTAGTTATTGAGTCTTTCTGTATAGTAAGCCTCAGTAAAAGCCCGGAGTTGGGAAGTTGGTAGTGTTGAACCCCCGTGCCTCGGAGAGCACGTAAAGCCGTCGGTCCTGTGCCTTAACTCTCACCGGTCGTGTCGAGTAGTCGTCCCACCGGAGTATGAGAGTGACAGGAATAGAGAGTGCACTTGTGTCTGCGCGTACACTTGTGCACTATAATATCTCCTGTGCAGTTGGCTCGTCTCAATGAGATTGGCCGCCGTGGCCGGAATCGGTCAGTACATCATCATCATCATCAATTTATAATATAATATAATTTATTTTTATCGTTACACACTATTATACCTCCGTGTATTATTTATGTTAATATATCAAGATTGTTATTATTTATTAAGTTAATGTATGTAACAATATTATTATTATTTTTTTCATACATCTTCTGGCACTTAATTGTCCGCTATTTCCTACTCTATGTATTGACTGGAAAAAATCTCTTCAAGGGATAAATCCATCTTGACCTTTATCTGTTTTGTTTTTATAAGTGCAATATCTTTATTGCACTTATGAAAAACAATACAACAATTGCATGTATTATTATATGCACAAATATGTGGACTATGGCCTGATCCCCTTCGTATTGGACGAAGGCCCGTGCCCAGCAGTGGGACGTTTGAAAAGGGCTGAATACATATACGAGTATGTATATTATCAAATTAGTAAAAGATTCTAGTGAGAAATTAGTAATTTTGTTGGATTTGCACTTGTATACATACTTCCAGCATCCGTGTTTCCTGTCACCTTATAATGTGAGTACTTTCAAGGCAAGAGTGAAAAGGCATCTTCTAGGCAAATGCGCTCCAACCTAGACCTCAGTGCTTCCCAGCGTTGATTGTTGTCAAGCGCAAGCCTATCTAGCAGTGGCGAAGGGTGAAATTTTAGCAGAGGCAAGCCGTTCCAAAAATATACAATTTTTATATACGTATTAATGCAGAAAGAAATAAAGCTATTATACATATATATATATATATATATATATATATATATATATATATATATATATATATATATATATGTATATACATGTAAAAAAGTAAATGTATGTAAAATTATAGCAAAATAATTTTAAGGTAAGACGTCTTGTACGGACGCTTCTCCACTGCTATCTAGTAATAGAAAAAAAAAAGTATTAATAAATCACTGGGATGTTATTTACACGTATACACGTATTTACTCCAATAGTCCTTACAAATATTTAAAATGTGATTCATATAAATATACTCTCAGCGGGAATCAATAGGTGTCAATAAATGGAATCTCCAACATCGAACTCAGTGCCAAATAGATATCCAATACGCTACAGCAAATCTTCAATAAAGCTAAAGTAATATAAAGAAGAAAAATATGCAAATAAGAATCCTGGTACAGTTTTCACCGAAGAAATATTTTCTTTTCATAGTTGAAATAATTAACATTGTAATTGCCACAGTCGTAATTCATGTAGAAAAGTAAGTTTTAACAAGTTTTTATAGCTTCCAAATATTATTATTTTCTTATTAAAGTTTATGTATTAAAGTATGACCCATATAATGAAAATGGAGTTAGTCACGTGATTATTTTTATTACGCTCCGCGACACGCATTCACTGCCGTAATATATTAAAATGATTAATTCTTTTTATTAAAACCTTATTTTATCTTTTTATTTTTGGAATTTCAGGCCAGTATACATTTTAAAATGAGCAAAATGTAGCAGCGTAAAGGTTGCCTAAATATGCATGTTCTAGATTTAGCTTTCCATTTTGAGTCTAAAGCTAACTAATTCTAAAAATAATATCTATAATATATAAACTAGTTATTTATATAGTAGTGTTTATAGCATATAAACTTTAATTATCTGTACATACGTAATATATTTGTCAATATGTCTACATCACAATATTGGTAGCGTCACGTATAGATACAATATCATGAATCTAAACTCCGACTATAATTCTAATTCAAATACTACAAATTCAAAGGCTGCTCTATTCGCAAGTATTATTGGAAATCCATTACTTATGTTTCCTTTATCTATACATATAATAAAATTGTAACTAAGTCGAATCGAAAATCTAATTAAAATAGACATTAATATCGATACAGAGTCCGAATTTAAATTTTTAGAATTTTTGTCTTTCTGTTACCGTATCACGGAAAAACCGCTGGAGGGATTTTGATGAAATTTGCTATGATGATAGCTGGTTATTCGGGTCATATAGAATACTTTTACCCCGGGGAAATATCTCATTTCTAAGAAAAAATACAAAAACTGCACTGTAAGAGTATATACTAATAATAATCCTAAGAATTTGGTTTTTGGTCATCTGAACGCGGGCGGAGCCGCGGGCAATGCTAGTATTAGACAAAGTTTACATTTTAAAACAGTCATTTTGTTTATTTAATTTGACCAATTAATTTGTTTCATTGAATTTATGATAGAAATAGCGTTATGACAAAGTTAATTAAATTTTACCAAAACAATTGCGGAGTTTCGAATTCTTAATCAATTTCTGTGAATATAAATACGATCTATTGACTTTCAAAGAATAATTTAGATGTTGACGAGACGAAGATGTATAAGAAATAAAATTGGTATACGATTCATTCAAACTTCGTTTGCGTGCAAACGGAATGCTTAAGAAATAAGAAATATTTTTTTAACTTCTACTTTGGATACAGTTCAAAGTTAGCTTAGTAATTCTATACATCCTCTACCTATACAAATAATATGAAAATAAAAATGTAAATGTTTTTTAGTGGAAAATCGAAAATTTTCCGATTTTCTCACCCCATTATTTTAATTTTTTTTATACATACATATATCTTAGTTTTTTTACGTGGAGAAGATTATCTTTACATATAACAAAATTGTAACTAATCCGAATCTGTACATTAGATATTTTTTGGAAATCTTATTGAAATAAACATTATTATCGATACAGAGGCCGAATCTATAGTTTTTAGAATTTTTGTCTGTCTGTCTGTCTGTTACCACATCACAAGAAAACTACTGGAAGGATTTTGATGAAATTTGGTATGGTGATAGCTGGTTATCCGAGACAACATACCCATAGGATACTTTTTACCGCGGGAAAATATCTCATTTCTGAGAAAAAAATAGAAAAACTGCATTGTAAGAGTATACTAATATGTAAAACCTAAGAAATTGGTTTTTGGTTATCTAAACGCGGGCGGACCCGCGGGCAATGCTAGTTATTAATAAAAACGTTAATATTATCGTCTTTGTGGATTGCACATATAGAATTCCGATTAAATAAATACATATTTATAGTACAATTTTGACCTAGTTGAAATTTTATTATTTGTATGGACAAATTAAGCTTTCATATTTTAAAAATAAATTAAACTATAAAAAGTGACGTTACAGAGCGTATACTAGGACCATGTTATTATATTTTGACATAACATGTAGAATGTAGAATATGTCACCTGAATATTTATGTAGTGTTTTATCAACAAAATATTTTTACAAAACATATAGTTTATATTATTTTGTTTTATTTTATTTATATAAATTGATTAGGTAAGTATATATATATATATATATATATATATATATATATATATATATATATATATATATATATATATATATATATATATACTTACCTAATCAATTTATAGAATTCCGTAGTATTTAGTAGCTAAATCGCAACAGCAGAACACTTATAACTTCGTCATATCCGTCTGTTCGCCTGACTGTATATGTCAAAGTTACTTGGAGTTTTGTTATTACAGAGCTGAAATTTGGTAAATAATAACGAAAAAAAAACTTTAACATTACCTTTTCACTGTAAGGTCAAAGGCAGAACAACAAACACACATATTTTGCATTTATAATAATAAGTATAGATTTTTATTAAGTCATTTATACCCTAGATATAGTTATTGAATATCTACATAGATCGTGTGATATAATACGTACATATAACGTTCGAGGTCGTAAGGTCGATGGTATTCGGCCGAATGTTTGTATTGTTCATTTAGATATTTGTCTACGTCTAGTGTGACAGTATTGACCGCCCTCCGGCATACAATACTGAGCGAGCAGAAAATTCAAGTACAAAGTTAGAATATAAAGTATAGATTTAGCTTTATATGCTATTATTTACTATTGTATTTCCAATCTTTTAAACAAATGTAACTTCATAAGTTATAACATTTCACTTTTTATTTATACGAGTAACTTTTTTACGTTATCACTCAATTTTGGCTTAGAATTATGTTTTCGCTAGACCGAAATAAATATTTATACTATGGAGGCAGTTAGAGGCACGCTATAACGACTGACGAATTCTGATTTATTATTTTATAGCCAAATAATTTGTACAATTAAATTTACAATGCTTATATTCATAATGTTAATTCTAAATCTGCCCTAAAAAAATAATGTACTTAATAGGTTGTCTTTATAGACAGCTAAAGGTATTCTTAGGTTGTTGTAAATTACGTCTAAGACCTACATATATAATACTTGCTTAGATTTACGCGAATATTTGACATTTTAAATAAAACTATCTTTTCGAATTTTTTCGCGGATTTATTTGGATTTTTGGTTCCCCAACCAAACCAAAAATCCAAATAAATCCGCGAAAAAATCCGAAAAGATAGTTTTATTTAAAACCTACATATATGTATGTATATAAACTTTTAATAGCAATGTACAGATAAATCGAATAAAAAAATAATACTAATTCTAGATATATATGTGGGAAATTATTGCTCTTATCACGAAAACAAACTTGTCACAGTGAAAACGTGATAAAATTTCCTTTATAAGTTGATATAGTCACGATCATTAAATAAATAATCCGATGGAAACCTCATTCCTTACCAATCTTTGGGTTCTATTGAAAAGAAAGTCCTATAATACAGTTAGAGGTATTGAGTTTTTTGTCCTGTTGTCATTGGTTTGGGAATGCCAGTTATTAGAATAGAACAGAATACATATTACATGTTTAAGGTTTTATTGTTTGTGGGTAATGAGATGTCCTCTGCAAAAACTAGGGCGTTCTTTATGGATGATGAGATAATTATTGATATTTATTAGCGACTTTTAATAAAAATAGCATCTTATGACAATTTTGTTCTATGTTACATATATAATATTATATTTATATTTTCTTACACTTTGATTGTTGTTGTTGCTATTACATTTTTCACGATTTTTCGAACTTTGGTGATCTCCTTTTTACCAGAAAGTTACGGTTGTTTCTCGTGATATCGAACCCAATGCAAGGTATTTGAGATTGAAAACACGTTCTCATTAAGCAATATTTGACAGTAAAATTATTTTTTATATATTTTTTATCAAATATATATTTTTCCCTAATACGCCTTTGTAAGCTAACTAAAATATTATGATTCTGTCCGTTGAATTCCTTGCTCAAAGCTCAGGAAGACTCGGTGTGAATTATAATGCAACTTTAGAGTAAAGCTGCAGCAGTTTGCATTCGAAGGCTTTTGTCGTTGGCTATCTGCCGTAAGCTTTTAAGATATTATACTTAAATTCAACAAGGTAAACTTTAATAAATTTATAACTTAAGATAATTATGAGTTTTTGAGGTTATATTTTGTTTTAATATAAATTTTTTACTGGTAAAAAAATGGCAACACAGCTGTCTTAGCTTTTTGTATAGTTTAGTATATATAATATAAAGATTTACTAATATATAATAATTACTAAATAATAAGAATAATATACAATAATTTAAAGTACTGCAAGCTTAGTGAAAAGTGTTTTTAGAGTTCGATTTTGAATTTTTTGTACATTATGCTTTTCCAAACGTGATATAACTGATGATTGGTTGTGAGTTTACAAATGTAACTAATGTACTTGTAGTATATATTTTTAACTTATACATAAATTTTATATTATTTTATAAATTATACATAAATTTTATATTATTTTATAAATTATACATAAATATTAAAAATGAATGTAAATTATTTCTAAATGATATAACAGAATTAGAATGTATCCAGAGGAGAAAACTAGAAAAGTTCAAAATGCTTCTCGGAAATACGTTTTACATTTAGAAATCTTTTCAACCAAAAATTTTCAAGATAGTAGCGAGAATGGAGAATTCGCTTGAAACATTTTGACAAATATGCAGAGGCTTCTTACGAATAGTTCATGTAGTTCCGTCCGTACGCTAAGTAATGTTAAGTTTTAATGATATTTCAAATACTGCTTACAAATTCTTCTAAATTTCTTAAATTATTACAGACTAGCATTGCCCGCGGCTCCGCCCGTGTTCATATGACCAAAAACCAAATTCTTAGGTTTTACATAATATTAGTATACACTTACAATGTAGTTTTTGTACTTTTTCTTAAAAATGAGATATTTTCCCGCGTTAAATAGTATTCTTTCTATATGTTGACTCGGATAACCGGCTATAATCATACCAAATTTCATCAAAATCTGTCCAGTGGTTTTCTCGTGATATGGTAACAAACAGACAAAAATTCTAAAAACTATAGATTCGGACTCTGTATCGATAATAATGTCTATTTCAATAAGATTTTCCAAAAAAATGTTTAATGTACAGATTTGACTTGGTTACAATTTTATTATATGAATAGATAAACTTTCTAATGAATAAAAGAAAATTATTAATCAAAAAAAATATTTTTTTAAGGTAACTTATAATAAAATCGCTTGTTCCAAAAACAACAAACGATACACAAATTATTATGAGATAATATATAAAAGCCTGGAAAGAAAAACACATAGAAAAAACTTGTTTGATGACACAAATTTACATTAAATATTCTTTATTATCTATATATAAATATATATATATATATATATATATATATATATATATATATATATATATATATATATATATATATATATATATATATATATATAATGTATTTGATATTTTTATGTGTCTTCTTAGCCCTTATTTCTCAGGGTTATACTGACAATGCTTTATGATTAAGGATCTCAAGGATTGAATACGCGATTTAGTGTGATATTAGATTCATGTACTAAGCTGTTTTCTATGATCTTTATATTTAAGTCACGTTTTAAATAAAACTGTCTTTTCGGATTTATTATTTAATCGAGAGACTGACTGGGTCTCTCCCGCCACCATGATTGCTGAGGTTTGAATTTCCAAAAAATCATTTATTATCACTATTGAATTAATTTGAAGTTTGTAGCATTTATACGTTCAAAGATTTCGTGATAAGTCAATATAGAGCTTTTATATTCGATATACTCGTATATTTATTTTTGATTAATAAGGCCTTTTTTAGTTATTCATAAATGTTAAACATAATGCCTTATCTGTTTTGAGTTTAACGTTTTATTGTAATTTCAAGCCACAAATTCATGTACGGGTACATTTATATACAAATACTGTAACGCAGAACATTTTAGATGCAAACGTCCAATGGATTTTGCCTTTTAATCCTACAAGAACACTCCGAGCGATCTGTCATGTCGTATAGTTGTCGTTTCTTGTCGCTTGGACGTGTATCACAGAAACTTTGTCTTCCCGGTAATATGCTCTCAAATTGAATATATAACCCTGGGCGAGTTCCGGGTAAATATTATTTCACAAAACTTATGTGTTCAAGTTAAATAAAGCTGAAGTTTTTATTACTTGTTATGCTATAATTATAAACAACAAGATTTCTACACAATATAATATAATATTACTATAAATGAATTAAATTATTTGTTTTTGTATAAAGCTTAATCTCTAATTTTCTTAAAATCTTTCATGCTTAGTAAACGTAAAGTATCAAATACTTGTATCATGCAAGTAAAATTGAAGGTGAAAGCTAGTGTGGATTTAAAGAGATTATTTTAAAAGTTAACAATGAATATCAGTTTTCGTAACAAGCTTTTATTTGTATCCTGAATACTCAGCTTTTATATATAAAGTTAATATTTTCAATCCCTTGACAGTGGACAATGGCTGGGGAGCAATAAAATCGGTTCCTTTGTGTCTCACCTCTGACATTTGCACAATTTGTCCGATTAAAGTACTGCAAGCTTAGTGAAAAGTGTTTTTAGAGTTCGATTTTGAATTTTTTTGCCTATTCGGTTTCAATGTAATTTCATCGTGCCTTTGGTGTTATACAACCGTTAAATGACCCTCTTAATTGGAAAGAAAGGGTTAATTGTTATATAAAGGAATTCTGAAATGATTAAATAATATTTCGAGACCTTTTTAAAGTACACACCAGCAGTGAAATTGATTCTAAGTAGAAGCTTAAACATTTATTTATAACTTCGAAAATAACGTACCCACTTCTATACAAATTTTCATCCCCTACTTAACCCAACTTTTACGCAAACTTTCGATCTTTTCTTTTGATCGAAGTCAGTATTTCGAGTTTAGTAAGGTATAATAATTATGTTTTTAAATAGTAGCAAATACATTGGAGACAGCGTAGACTAGTGGTAGCTTGCGTGTTGCGCTTGCGAAACCGAGTGAAGCGGGTTCAAATTCCGGGTCTCAGAACTCTAATATTTTCATTCGAATGCAAATCATTTCTAACTTGATTAACATTTGTCAAACGGCAAAGGAAAACGTTTTCGAACGACATGTGTAATATACTTAAATTTTAATATGTGTAAATCAGTCGAGCTCGAAATTCTAAATAATAGTTATTATGATATTACACTTTTCTACACAATTGTAGCCTTATATGAAATTGCTCTTGCGTGAATTATAAGAACTTGGATGTTTATTAGAGGCTCGGGTAAATGGAGTTAAATGGCGAAATAACTTAAAGAATATGTGTTTTAGCATTTTTCGAAATTCATCCCATAAGAGGGTAAAATAGGGGATGAAAGTTTGTATGAAACCTACTTTTTTTAGAGTTTTTCAGTAGTTTTAGCTCGAGCAAAGCCGCGTGTTCTGTTAGTTTATATTGTAAATATAAGAATATAATATAAAGACATTTTTTGACTCAGTACATTTATATAAATGTTGTGCTGTAAGCAAAAAAAATATCGTAAAAACGATTCTCTAAACCACATTGTATCATATTTTATTAAAGACACAAAAGACTTCATTATTGAACTGTCAGGATTGAAATTCCTTTGTAATTTTATCGTTGTTGAGCAAAAAATATTATTTAAAAAAATAGCAATGGAATTATCTGCTTTTACTTTTAAAGTAAATATATGTCATAATATGTTGAATATTTTATACTTAAAAAGAATTTTATGTGACTACGTTGGATATAACGACTATAACAGAGTCGGTATTATAACAAACACACTTTATTTTTATGATATGAGAAAATACTCTCGTTTTAATTTTTTTTATGGGTTTTTTCAGATCCTCAACCGATCTATGATGTCCTGTATCAATTTAAAAAAATGTGATCGTAATGAAACGCGACCGGCCACAAACAAATAGCAAATACGTCAAACCAATATTAATCTTAACTTGCTAAAATAGTGTAGCACAGTTACTGATCAAGAGCAAGTTGGTCACGCGTTATATTTTTCATTTGGTTATTTTTGATGTTATTATTATCTATATTGTTTTTATGTGCAAAGAATGTATTTCTTAATCGGAAATGTACATATTTGATAGGTTATGTCTATCAAATATGTACAACATTCACGCTATCATGAAATTAAGTTAATTATTAACTTAGGGTTTGTAACTTAAATTTCTCGGTAATCCCTATGTTTTTTCGGGATAAAAAATATTTTAAAACTACCTCAGGGATTCATTGCATGATTGTACCAAGTTTTATCAAAGTTGGTTCAGTAGTTTTCGAGTCCGTCGCGTACATAGGGACAGACAGAGAGGCAACATTTTGTAAATTATATATTTGATCCTTGTTTCGTTTCCTTGATCCTTCATCCCCTGATAAGTGATCGGTACAGACCCCCTCATTCCAGTTTTATTATACCTACCTACTTATGTATAGATTTATTAAATATATTATTTTGAGTGTTTTTACTATGATCAAAATATACGTAACACGCATACTTTGTTTCATCTATACTAATATTATAAAGAGGTAAAGTTTGAGAGCTTGTGAGTTTGTGACGTTGTAGGGGGTAATCTCTGGATCTACTGAACCGATTTAGATGAAATTTGGTAAGAAGATAGTTTGGGACCCTGGGAAGAACTTAGTATACTAAGCTTTTATCCCGAAAATCATCCTTTAAGGAGGTGAAAATGGGGATGAAACTTTGTATGGGGAATCAAGCTAGGGATGAACCCGAGCGAGGGTGAGTCGCTAGTTGTAAAATAAATAGGAACATCTCAATCTAAAACTCAGTTTAATAAATATTATTCCCTAATTTCCTTGACGTAGTAAAGGAAGATATACGTAATAACGGGATTGTTAGAACAGCTGATACTGTCGTATCAAGGAAAACTATTTGTTATTTAACTGTAAAGCGAATGCAGTCTCGTAAAATGGAACGAAGAAAAATGCTGTGATACGAGAGACGGTTCAACAGTATGTAACATATACATTTATAAAGATCAACTTTCTTTAAGAAATCTCTATGAGAAAATTCTTCTTTGTTTATTTTTATATTATTGTACACGAATGACTCTATTTGTTTATTTATATATTTATATTTAACAGTATTGTAAATAAGTACAATTATTAATAATGTTACGAGTTCAGGTTTAGGAATGAACTTTAAAGCAATCTACTTGCAGTATATTTTTTTTTTGTTATACGTACTAGACACTTAGTTTTAGCACTGAGCGTTATTTTCGACTAAAAGTGACTTTTTCACTAACACTTCCCTTCACCTTTTCACTTCTTCGTATTTCCTTTCGATTTTCACTTAACTTTGATCTTGTACTGGTCACTCGACCCATTAACAACCCTTTTATATATGTGAAACAAAAACATTCTAGTATCTAATAGAAAATTCCAAAATATTCTACTAAACTCAATTCTTTCCTGGAAAATGTTTTGTCTCTTTCCCACTCACGGCAATTTCCCATTTACCGTTCTTGTCTTGAATTGTAAAAAGTTGACATTTACGTGACAGCTATTTTTAAGGTTTATCCTGGCATTCTATTACAATTTAAAGACAATCTACGCTATCAACTACGCAATAATATTAATAATTCAATTATTCTTTTACTTCGTGGCTTCAAGGATATTAATAATTTGAAAATACATATGTCCAAATCTTTAATCGACGTATTTTTTTGCATAAAGATTGTTTCTGAGTCAAATGATGACTTAAACTACATTTCTTCCAGTACATTAAATTACATTTTTTTATTATTATATTATATATTAATATAAGAAGTACAATAATTTGAATAAAGAATTTTGCAGTCTTTCTTTTGTTTAGTTAAAACAAATAGACTGGTATCAATAATGATAAAAATGAAGTAATAAATTATAGTGTATTCAATTACAATGTAAGCTACGTATCCATGCTGTATATTGTTCATTTTGTACGCGTTTCCTAATAATCCCTTCATTTTAAATAAAGGCACTACATATTATTTATTTATGAAGATAAGACAAATATCGCCGTGATTTTAAAGACTTAGCTTTTCTAGCTTTTACAGCAAAAAGAATGATTAGAACTTGAACCATGCAATTTTGTAAATTGTATGGGAAATAGTTTCAATTTAAACAAATTTTTGCAGATAAATGCTATTATAAGCGCAATTTTCTAATAAAGTAATAGACAGATAATGACGCTATTATCATATTTTATAACATCTAATTATTTTCAGGTAAAAAAGATAGATTTAATTTTTAAATACTCAATAATGTTACTTTTAACATCTCTACAATTTAATTAAGTTCTTTTTAACCGACTTTTCTCAATTCGAATGAAACTTTTTTTATGTATGTTCACCGATTACTTGAAGACGCCTGAACCGATTTGGATTTTTTTTTGTTTCGAAGGGTATACTTTACAGGTGGTCAACAATAAATTATTTTTTTAAATAAATTGCTTAATCGAATATGTTATTAAAAACTTTCTTGTTACAAATTACCAGCTTATTAATTACGTCTACACTAGAAATGCAAAAATAAAAAAAAAAAAAAAAAAGTCTTCCAGGCACTAAAATGTAAAAAATAACTAAACGGAGGTTTTCATTTAGAATAGATACCTAATCAAATATTTTTGAAGTCGGTGCCAGCCGATATAAATATAATAGGTAAATATGATTTGGTATGAACTCTGATAGTATAGTTAAAAAATCTTTTTAACAAAAAAATAAAAACCGACTTCAAACAAAAGCACTAAAAAGTAAAAAAAATAACTGATTGGTAGTTTTCATTTACTATACATACCTAATCAAATATTTTCGAAGTCGGTGTGCTTTGCTTTGTATGGGCTGGCACCGATTTCGAAAATATTTGATTAGGTATGTATTTAATAGGTAGGCTTTAATTACTTAGCCAAAGCACACCGACTTCGAAAATATTTGATTAGGTATGTATAGTAAATGAAAACTACCAATCAGTTATTTTTTTACTTTTTAGTGCTTTTGTTTGAAGTCGGTTTTTATTTTTTTGTTAAAAAGTTTTTATTTTTCCCTTTTTAGTGTAGACAGTAGTAGCAGAGTAAGAATTCTAACGTGTTAGGCTTGTCAAATCAAACAAAATAAGCCCAAACTCAAAGTATCTACTATTAGCCGTTGAAGAGTTCCACCTATCCACCTTCTGGTCTTGCCATCAGATCAGGTCAACAACACCGAACCACTGTACTATCAACGGAAATAGAAATACTTGCAAAGTTTCAAGTCAATATGACAATTAAAAGTAGGTTAAATTCATCATTAGTTGTTTTTCCACTCTTAGGGGTGGTATTTTTTTTTGAAATTTAAATGGGACCAATCTGGAAGTATACCCGCTCAAACAAAACAAAAATTGTCCAAATCGGTTAATAAATGACGGAGTTCTGAGGTAACAAACATATAAAAAAAAAAAACATACAGTCGAATTGAGAACCTCCTCCTTTTTGAAGTCGGTTGAATATTGGACATCGATTTGTGATATATTTTACCTATCGAAATATATTTGATGACTTGAATATACTGAATAGGTATCTATGTATTCTAAATGAACATCACCGTTTAGTTCTCTTAATAGCTAATTCTAATTTAATATTAGGAGTTAGGTCTTTATGCATTTGTTACCATTGTTACTAGAATAAAATCTGTATTTTTTTAATTTGTTTATTGTACAAATTTTGTTAAATTAAAGCGTTTTCCATTTCACATATCGAAAAACTTTTGCAAATCGTGTAGTCTCAAAACTTTCCAGCCTTTTTAATTAATGAAATAGCATCATATTGTATTTTGAATGGTAAAAGTATTTTTTTAAAAAATAATATGAATTATTTTGGAATAAACTTAACTTATTGAATAAATTAATAATTGACATTTTGGTTTTGTGTATTCGTAACAATTAATAATTTAATTACAACCATTAAATATCTGGTTGGCTGTACTTAAAAAAAATCATTAAAATAAAAAAAAAATCTGTCGCCTCCATGCATGTAAGCTTCTTTATTGTTTTAACTAACGGCTCGCCCTCGCTTTGCTCGGGTTCGTCCATAGGTGTGTTTGAAATTGATATAAACATTAGCGTTAGCCATGCAAATTTTGAAAAAAAAAAAATTTCGTGAATTTTTCCATTTTTTTAAATATTTATTCTGCTATTCGCTTTTTTAAGTTATAAATTAATATAATTTTGTTGTTCATATTATATTTAATCATACGTATTATGTATAGTACAACATTAGAAAAATATGTAGGTTTTATAGAAACACTAGCAATGCCCGCGGCTCCGCCCGCGTTCAGATGACCAAAAACCAAATTCTTAGGTTTTACTTATTAGTATACTCTTACAATGCAGTTTTTGTATATTTTCTCAGAAATGAGATATTTTCCCGTGGTAAAAAGTATCCTATATGCTGACCCGGATAACCAGCTATCGTCATACCAAATTTCATCAAAATCCGATAACAGACATATACAGACATAAAGATGCGGTTACAGACAGACAGACAAAAATTTTAAAAACTATAGATTAGGCCTCTGTATCGATAGATGTTAGTTTCAGTAAGATTTTCCAAAAAAATATTTGATGTACAGATTCGGCTTAGTTACAATTTTATTATATGTGTAGATTAGATCAATATAACTATTTTAAGAAACGTGATTATTATTATTTACTATCTAAAGTAAAAGCTTTTCAAAGAAGAAGCGTCTAAAGCACATACATAAACAAGAATATGGAACCAAATCATATGAATCAATTACCAACAACAATTACATGGAATTATAGTTTCATGTTGTTTCAACTGGCTACGATTGTTAAATTACAATTGGCGCAAACTCAAAGGAAATGGTACGCCATAATTCATTATACAGACACCTTTCAGGTAATAATGGGAATTTAATAGTACTTTATATGTTCATGGCCGTTTAAAAAGTGTCTTGTGTGCAAAAATATTTTTCTACGAAATTTGCTCGCTCGTTTTTAAATGTTATAACAATGTATGTATGTATTCAGCCCTTTTTTTTCGTCGTACTGCTGGGCACGAGCCTCCCTTCAGTACGAGGGGAATCAGGCCATAGTTCACCATGCTGGCCAAGTGCGGCTTGGCGGACTTCACATGTCTTTCGAAAACGTGCTATGTTCTCTCAGACATGCAGGTTTCCTCACGATGTTTTCCTTCACCATAAGGCAAGTGGTAATCATGTTAGAAATAATTAGCACATGAAAATATCAGAGGTGCGACACCCGGGATTTGAACCCGATTCACTCGGTTTCCCAAGCGATCGCGTTACCACTGGGCTACCACTGCTTGGTTATAATAATACTTAAATCTATTTATAAATTAACTTATAAATATACTTTCCAAAATATACACATATTATTTATTTAACAACATAATCAAACCTTATATTAAAAGGCAGAAACGTACTTTAGAATGCACTACTACCCTTCAACTATAGATAACAAATGCTACACTCAGACTTTAGTGTTTTTAAAACTGAGTGCTCTATACTTCAAATTATACCACTACCGTACTCTTATCTCTGTCAATCCACAACGAATACGTAGGGACATTTAGCAGTTTCCGGCTTGCAAAGAAACAAGGAAATAAATACACACGTAGGTATGTATAAAATGCTGAAAAATAAAATATATAAAAATCTAGCTTTTTTACACAAAATTCCATCAACACATTTAATTCTCTATATCTCGCTACAATTTTAGTAACTTTAAAACAAATATTATAATAAAGGTATCATACGATTTAATATTATGTTAATATTTATATATTGTTGAAATAATCTTACATACTGTAATTATTTAACTTTTTGGTGTGTTATTATAATATTATTTGCTCCAAAAATAAAGTTAAATTTGAACGGTGCTTTTGTTGAATAGTTAAAATAAAACGGTTTTTAGATTCTGTCGTGTACAGAGAATCGTTTAAGACCATTTACCACTCAATTACTCGCCAAGTCCATAAAATTTACGTCCTAAACAACAAAGAGTTTACAGTCTTTATACTATAGTTGCGGAAGTTTACTAAAAATATTTAGCTCAAGTAATACGGGAAACCTTATGAATTTTAAAATATTCAGTAACATTTATCTACACTAATATATAAAGCTAAAAAGTTTGTTTGGATACGATTATCTCTGGATCCGGTCCGATTTGAAAACATTTTGTTTCGCATTTTATTGTCTTTTTATTGAGGAACGATCTACGAGAGAATTAAAAAACGCAGGCGGATCTATGGAAAAATGTTAGTTATGGAATAAAATGCTATGTACCTGCTATATAAATATATAAATCTATACATATAATAAAATTGTAACTGATCGCTGACTTTTTATGGAAGATATTTGAGAAAAACTATTATTGGGTGTCTTTATTCACGCAATAGAACAAAAAATATCGAATTTTAGAATTTTTGTCTGTTTGTCTGTTCGTTTATGAGCGCTAATCTCAAAAACAGCTTAATCGATTTGAATACGGTTTTCATGAATATATTGTGGTAATCTTTATTTAACATTTAGTATTTATTTTATTTGGTTCATAAATAAAAAAGGTTATGTCAATTTAAAGCATCACTCAGGGACGAACCCAGGCGAAGCGAGAGTGAGTCGCTAGTAATATCATATATTTCAAAACTACAACTACATTTTAAGATATAAAATGAAATGTAGCTTCCATAATAGAGCTGTAAAATAAACCGGAAAGTCCATATTATTTATAAGAAAACAGACGTTTACTTACACACAACACGAGCTATCTGTTATCATCAATATGAATCAGACTAAGATAGACGGTGACATGTCACAGTGCTATATGTCCCTATTGTAAACCGAGATATATTATAAACGTGTATATATATATATATATATATATATATATATATATATATATATATATATATATATAGTCTAGATAGAGCGCAGAATAGGGTATCGCCACACTAAAATGTAAGCGATTTTAAAATAAATAAGCACAGCATAATAATGCCTTTAAAATATTTTTTAAAGTAATGGTGGATTTTTTGTTAAGTCTTTTTTATATTTAAGCGATTATTTGTCATTTTAAATCAAATTATCTTTTTGGATGTTTCGGCGGATTTATTTTGATACTTTGTTCCTAACGTTTTGGAATGCTTTACAGCAACGTTTTGAATGTTTTACAGTAAATAGTAACAGTATATGAAGCTCTCCTTTGATTATGAAAAAAATGAAAACAAAATCCACAAAAAATCCAAAAATAAAGTTTCATTTTTTGTTGAAGTTCATATTATACGACTAACCTTGTTAATTGTTAATTTAAGAAAGCTTACAATTGGTGTACATATCGTGTTACATAAAAATAAAACAAATAAACATACTAAACACCTCCTTTTTGATATCGGTCCCATAAAGTGATCCGTAGCCAGGTGCTTAAGCCCGTAGGGAGAAAAACGTAATTGTTTTCTTTATCTTAATTATACAACTTTCCCCATTATCTATTATGGGGAACGGAAAAAGAATTTAGTGACAAATTAATCAGTTTTTTGTCTGTGGTCTTTGATATAGATGTCATTATATATTTGTTTATGTATATGTGTCATTGTGTATCCAGACTAATATTATAAATGTAAAAGTGTGTTTGTTTGTTTGTTTGTTTGTTTGTTTGTTTGTTTGTTTGTTTGTTTGTTTGTTTGTTTGTTTGTTTAATTGTTTGTCTTTCTGTCACGTTGAAACGGCTTGGCGTATTGGCGTGATTTTTTGTGTAGAGATAGTTGGAGGGCTGGAGTGTGATATAGGCTACTTTTTACCGCGGGAGATTATCTCTTTCCCACGGGAAAACACGTTATAATACAATCCAAAAAAATATTAATGATCCGATTTACTTGAAACTTGGTATTAACGCTCTTCAATAAAATTAAATAAAGACATGTTTTAGCATTTTTCGAAATTCATCGTATAAGGCGGTTAAATAGGAAATGAAAGTTTGTATGATAATACCTTTTCAGAGACTTTTTGCAGTGTTAGCGCGAGCGAAGCCGCGGGTTCTGCTAGAGTATATATATTTGTTTCATATATCTATTTATGTACGTATATTTATGAGCATGTATATACTCATATGTAATATTAATTGTGCCGTCCTGTTTACGGTTTTTTAATCCATTTACCAAAGTTTGTCTGTAAGAGATTGCTCATAGCAATAAGACCACTTTTGCATGCTTTTTTGTTATCTTTCTTTTTCTTTTCATTTTCAACCGACTTCAAAAAGGAGGAGGTTCTCAATTCGACTGTATTTTTTTTTATGTTTGTTACCTTAGAACTCCGTCATTTATTAACCGATTTGGACAAATTTTGTGTTGTTTGAAAGCGTATACTTCCAGATTGGTCTCATTTAAATTTAAAAAAAAAAATACCACCCCTAAGGGTGGAAAAATAGCTAATGATGAATTTAAACCTACTTCTAATTGTCATATTAACTTGAAACTATGCAAGTGTTTCTATTTTCTTTAATAGTACAGTGATTCGGTATTATTGACATGATCTGATGGTAAGGGCAGAAGGTGGATAGGTGGAACTCTTCAACGGCTAATAGTAGATACTTTGAGTTTGGGGTTGTTTTGTTTGATTTGACAAGCCTAATACGTTAGAATTCTTACTCTACTACTACTACTATATACTATCAAATATATTTCGAAATCGGTGCCAGCCCATACAAAGCAAAGCACACCGATTTCGAAAATATTTGATTAGGTATGTATAGTAAATGAAAACTATCAATCAGTTATTTTTTACTTTTTAGTGCTTTTGTTTGAAGTCGGTTTTTATTTTTTTTGTAAAAAAGTTTTTCTGTATTATCCTTGTGTGCGTGTATGTATGCAATAAAGTATTTATAAATAAATAAATAATAGCACTATAGCTGGATATAGTATGATACAAAATTTTATAAAATCTTCCAACAGATACAATCATGATAAATCTACTGCCATCTATCATATCTGTCATTAAAACGTTTTCTATGATATTGGACGTTTTAAGTGTATAGGAAATTCTAAGCTTCGTTACAAGTATTATTTTCCTTAGAATATATTATATTGCCTACATTAATATTGTAAAGAGGTAAAAATTGTAAATTTGTATTTAGGGGACAATCTCCAAAACTACTGATCTGATTCTGTAATAGATAGATACATTATTTAATTACTGCCAAAAATTAAATAACTTTAATTGAAATCGGAAGGAAAATGGCAGGCAGTTAAGTAGCTTTATTGTCGTGCGCTGCGTAAACAGTTTGATATAAAGCAATAAAACGTACGACAAAAGGACTTTTAGCGACGCACCCGCGCGAAACGAGGATAGTCGCTAGTATCTTAATAAAATTAGTAAGCTTCTCTAAGTAGCTTAATGCAACAGACTAATAATCCACAGGAGCCATTAGTCTATGTCCATTTCCGGTATAAAAATAATTATAATAATTAAAAAGCTATCTATGTCTAGAATAAAAAAAATATATTTTTATTTTTGGCATTTGAAGTAAAATAAAAGCTTATTATACAAAATCAAGTCAATCTATTGCTCTTTTATTACGTTAAAAATACACATGTTCCTCATTTTTGACTTTTAACAGAATCAAACTCCAATCTCAACATTGTCATATCCTTTTAATAAAATATTTTTTGAATGCAGACAACGTATTTGTAAAATAATTTGGTTTAATACACATCTGCTTCGAGAAGCGTATTGTGAATTGTAATTTAAAATAAATAGTTTATGTTATAAAATACGAGAGTTGGTTTAACTCATGAAATAACATCCCTTAGGTTCATAAAATAACTCAACTTTTATTAAACTACAAAAGACTCAGTTTATGTAAATTGTTATGATATTTTAAATAATAAATAGATATTATAGAGGATTAATAGCCATTAAATAACAACTTGATTATTCACGAATATTAATTTTTACACTTTACGCCTAAAAATAGACTAAATTAACTATGTGGGACATTTATGGTTTATTTATATTCAAGTAAAATCCATAGTGCGTACATTCTGTGTTTATGGGTTTTCGAATAAAGTATTTCAGAATTGTCTAGAGACCAAAAGAGTTTTTCTTACACGGGTTAAATAGAAATCATATACAGTAATCGCATACACTAATCACTATAACCTTATACTAAACTAGCGACTCACCCTCGCTCGTTACGTTTTAACGTTTAGTATAGACTTCTCAGAGATGAGATATATTCCCGCAGTAAAAAGTATCGTATATGTTGAACCGGATAACCAGCTATCACCATACCAAATTTCATCAAAATCCCTCCAGTGGTTTTTCTATGATGCGGTTACAGACAGACAAACAGACAAAAAAATAAAAACTATAGATTCGGCCTCTGTATCGATAATAATAACTATTTCTGAACTGTTAAGTTTATGTGTATTCTTTTCATATTTGTGTATTCAAGGCATAAAACTATTTCCATCTAAATGACCTTTGAAATAGTAACCGCCTGTCAGTTGGCATATTTGTCAACTACTTACCTCGTTTCTAGTTGTCTCACGTACTGACCTGGATGCTTACAAAATGAACTGTGACTTGTATAATCTTATGTGGTTTGGGAGATCAAAGTTTAAATAATATGAACGTGAACCACAGATAATAGAAGCAAGCCACTATTTTCTTGGTTGGAGTTGAGTGATGAATTTTATGCTATTTATTTCACCAAAAATGTATAATAAGAAGCCATCAAGATATGCTATATTTAAAAATCTTGTAATGTCTGAACAGAAAGTCAGTTAACACTGTAAGCCTACTGAGGGATTCTCTTTGGGACTCGGGAGTGCTCTATTTCTAATGTTCTTTACATTGATCGATGTAGTTCACAAGCTGAGATACTTAAGTCTAATCTAAATAATAAATAAACGAAGGATAGGAGTTATACAACCTAATATAAACTAATGATTAAATACTGAATGTTGAAATAATCATGTAATGAATTTTATGCAAAAATATTTTGGCAAACTTAATATACATACTATCAGAACCCGCGGCTTCGCTCGCGCTAAAACTACAAAAAATAACTCTAAAATTTTCATCCGCTATTTTACCCCCTCGTGGGATAAATTTCGAAAAATGATAAATCACGTATTTAATTAATTGTATTGAAGAGCATTAATTAATACCAAGTATCAAGTTATTCTGATCATATTTTTTTTTGGATTGTATTAAAACGTGTTTTCCCGTGGGAAAGAGATAATTTCTCGCGGTAAAAAGTATCCTATGTCACTCTCCAGCTCTCTGGAGATATTTTTCACACAAAAATTCACGTCAATCCGCCAAGTCGTTTCGACGTGAAAGAAAGACAAACAAACAAACAAACAAACAAACAAACAAACAAACAAACAAACAAACAAACAAACAAAACACACTTTCACATTTATAATATTGAGTATGGATGTATATAATTCAAAATCGGATTTGTTACAACACTTATAACTTAAGAACTGGTGGACCGATTTTTTGGATTCGTCTTCACCCTCAATATCAGAATAATTATTAAAACAAATCACAAAAAACTATAGAAATAAGAAATCTATTCAATACTAAGCGTCAAAACGTTCCTGGGCGAAGCGAGGATGAGTCTCTATGAAATTAATAAAGCGTTTTAAAATTTGGCTGGCATATCACATATCACACTTTCGTCGTTTTCAGGTGACTGTTGATCAATTTCGGACCTCAATGGTAGCATTTATCACTGTCAACACTAGTGTTAGTCTATCTATAGATAAACTCGACACCTTTTCTCCGTGTTAAACTGTTTGCAGTTATAAATTTAAGCACAGTTTGAACGTATACCAAATTTTTTACTCTATTATTTTAAATTATTTTGAATAGTTTTGGAAACGATGCTTATAAACATTTTTTGAGGTTTTCATTGTGGCCAAAGTTATGAAGTTTTCGAGTTCTGCTCTATATATACTGAGTAATATTTACCTTACATTATAATTTTTATTTTTATGCTAAGTAATATTTAGTAAGCATTTGCTATGTTCTTTGTCATCACTGCATTTTAATAGTAATAGGTAACTTGACTGGAAAAATACATATAAGACAATTTAGATATTTATCACAAGTGACAATCGAATCTGCAACATTCGCATCCTACGAACAACAAACTAGACCCATACAGCTGTACCACAATAGCTATAAAAGTCTCAATTAAAATTATAATAATTTTACATAATATGAATTTCAATTTCATACCTAACCTAAACTATGCAAACAAATGCATTTGGCAAAGTTACTATCATAGTCAATGAGGAAACCGCAATAAAGCGAACGGATAACGCCTATAGAGGTGTAGAACTCGAGCGGAAAGTGACGTGCTATGGACACATCGAGCTGGCTAAATTATTCGGTCACCGCAGTACTAGGCATGTTCAACCGCTACCACTGAGTACTTTATCTTTACCATATGTTTGTACTGTAACATAAACTCATTTCGTAACTACAGTAGTGATAGTTAATTGTGCAATCAAATTATACTGAACTAGCGGCTCACCCTTGTATCGCTCGTTCGGGTTCGTGGCTATGTACGTTTTAAATTAAAATTGATGATTGGATAGATGTTATCCTTAAGAGATAGGCATATGCCATCGCAGACTTTTCTATAGACCTACATATATAAGATACACAATTCTACGATAGGCAGCGTTTTCATTGAAAGCTCCCAGATGGCTTGTTTTTTCCGACATCTTCAACAAATATCGTTATATACTAAAACCTTCTACGAGAACCACTTCATCCATTGGTGGAAATAGCATGAAAATCGGTGCAGTAGTTTTTGAGTTTATCGCGAACAGACAGACAGACAAACAGATGCGGCGGAGAACTTTGTTTTATAATATGTAGTGATTAATTTCTCACGCTCGCTAGCGGATACCGTTTAATAATGTTACGGTACGGTCACTGTATATTACTAATATCACTCTATATTACGCCAGGTCAAAGTTAACATTTACTTACGTTTTCGATATCGATTTATTGTTGATATGTAAGCATTCAGCAATTCGTCTGAAATCGAGCTGGGTTAATTAACTATTGTGTCTGCTATTGAACGTTTTTAGAGTGACTGACTATGCTTTTTTCTCTATTGTTCCACTGCGCGATCTACGCTGGCTGGCCTTTTGTTATGTATAAGTACAACTGATGATGCTTTGTACTGCGTTTAATTAGTTTAATTAAGGATGGTGAATATTTATTAGAGAGGCAAATAAATATAACAAAATAAATTCTTTGCTTCTGCAAGATAATTTTGATAAAATAAATTATATACTTATATAATTTATTTTATCAAAATTATCTACATTTGTATTATTTATGATGCAAACTGTTATTCTTGCTTTTGATGATGATCATCATTACTTGACTTTCATTATAATTAGTAGAACATAGGAACCTTAATAATGGCTTTACAACCACTTACAATAAAGCTACCTTCTATAAAGGGGTCACAAAGGCCCCGTACAGTATAATCTAACCGCAAGAGCAACGCGTGCCTAAATTGTTGTATACGGGTTTTACTTTGAGTTCTCTAGACCTACTTAATAGAAACAAGCCCTAAATCCTCAAGAGTTTAAGATACATTTCAAGTCAAGAAGTGACAAAGATTTATGATGTAAGTTGTATTAAGTTTAAGTTAAATAGAATGTCTGAAAGGATTCAGTTTTACAACTGAATTGACTTAAACGTTTTTCTCTTTTTTCGCTTTAGAATATATATATATATATATATATATATATATATATATATATATATATATATATGTTTTTATCATAAATCGTTATCTGTATTGTCCCTTTAAGAGTAGATCCAACTAACAATCCCTGAATTACTAAGTAGAATATACTATATACTAGATAGAATTTAAATTTGAAATTAAATTAATTTAAATTTCATACAAAATAGCAAGTGGTTCTTGAGAAGAGATTTGGTCTTGTTTATACAGAGGCGTGATGTCCATTACTTTTTAAAGCCATTTAGATCGATATGAAATCGCCGAATTTACTGGGAAATGGACATCGAGATAAGGACAGAATATATTATGTATGTATGTATAAATTTACTTTGAATGGTTATATGTTATTATAATTAAATTATTCTTCCTTGCGTAGAGGCAATAAAAACCAAGTCAGAATACTCAAGAGGTCTACAATAATAGCTTTTGGGACACAAATGTTTACACAGACTAATGGTAATGTCCGAAATATTGCGAGAATCATTCCTATAGAATTTCTGTGAATTTCAAACTACTGAGACCCTTTTAGTTTTAATTACATCGCTCCTAAGAAAAGTAGAATACGATGAAAGTGGTATTTTCTTTAAATAATCATTTTTATATTCAAGTTAGCTTTAATTATTTTAATTATCTTCTTCTTCTGCCTGGCATTATTAATCCCGGCTATTGCCAGGGTCTGACTTCCTGCTTATTTTTATTATTTTAATTATGTTACATTAAAATGAATCAATATAGCTATATTCATTCGGTATATTAGACTTTTATTGTGTTTATCTAAACTCAGTAATACTTGATTATCATTATAGTAATAAATAATAGTGTGATGTAGAAATATCAGTGGCACATTACAAACTTCCTCTTTGCCTTACAATACACAAAAGTCAAAAAAAAAAAATTGACGCCATTTACGTATCATTTGTTCTAAGATCGTACCAGAGCTATATTAAGCGCGATCTTTTATTATTATGTGGTTGAGAAAAGTTAATTTACAAACGCATTTCGCAGTGGTAATCCAATTTTAAAATTTAACTTTAACCATTAGGATAATGAAATATACTATTATCTTGTTTCTGTTCGTTTCTGTAGACTACTAAACGTATTTTTATTTTTTATAATAAAATTACCAATATGTATAAGTCTCCAGTTAAAGTAAAAACAATAGAATAGAGCCTTTTCATAACTTCTTTTAAAGCTTATTAAAAAAGGGTCAATTAAAATAACAATGTTCGAAAAATTCTTTGAGTTTTTAGTAAAAATATATATGGTATACAGTAATAATAAAATAGAACCATCTTTATAAATTACTTTGTCCATTTTGGTACCCTTAATATCTCAACTTAGGAAGAAATATGAAATGAATATGATATTGATATGACGTCGAAACTATCATTCAGTGTGACCTTTTCAAATATGAAAATACCCATATAGTTCAACGTGTAATTACAATTTGAAAACACTCTGTTATATTATTCAAAGAAATGAAGAGAATATTGTATTGTAAAATTGCTTTATGATTATTTTTATGAACAATAATAATTATAATTGTGTTCATACGTCACACACTGGACTTCTATTTTATATACGTTTGGATTTATATGTGTGTATGAAAGTTTCATCGCATTGATGATACTTTTTGTTTCGGATGATTTGATACTTTTTGTTTCGGAGCGTTTCGAAAACTATTTATACTAACTTAAAATTAAATTAAGAGAAAAAATAAAACTAAATGAGACACATGTAGCCGATTTGAGGCTCCTTTATTGTCTGAATACATGCTCGGCCGGCGGAAGCCGGGTGGGCCGACCAGACGCTGAGTTTGCGTCTCTCTTATTCTATGTAAATCTTAATCTAGAGCGGATGGACGAGGTGTAACCATAACTGTGTACAACACTACATACGATAAATCGTAAAAAAATAAATAAATCAAATAACACTATGATAATTTTACATGATATAAAAATATTTTTTATCTATCTACTTAATAGTGTTTGAGAATTTTAGCAAATTTTAGTGGATGGAGAATTTTTTCTAATCGTTAGTGAATGCTAAGTTTAAAATTGTGCCTTGAATATACAAATAGTTATGAAATATAGTCCAAAATAAGTTATTGTTACAATAAAACTTTATAGCTACAAGCGTAGTAGTGCTTAATCTATTCAACAATCACCTTAAAATGGCTCATTCAGAACAGGCTTGATCAATCGCTTCCACGTCACGCGACGGACGTCCGCTAGTGTTGTACTTAAATACTTTGAATCTATTAAAGAAACTTTAATTTTAGTGGTTAATTTTTGGTATTTCTTAATTAACTGTTGATATATTTAATACGAAAGCTTTTAGTTGAATAAGTTCAAAAAGCTTAGAGAAATACGTAAACCTGATTTTCTAGATTAACATTTTTGACCTGATTTCATCTAGGTATATTAAACTAGTAAAAATCCCTATGTATGATCATAATCTATATAAATAAAAATAAAATGCTGTACAATGTATATTGTTAAGTGCATCACTTGAGTGATATGTTTGTAATAGATCGAATAAGTTTATACGGGATTTACGCTATCTGGAAGATTCGAGGAAAACCGATAGAAGTTATTTCTATAAGATTTTTTATATTCATGTGTTTGACACGTCTATAATCTTAGTCTCTCCCGTGACCATGGATGCTGTAAAGCATTCGAAACGTCGGGAGCCAAAAATCAAAATAAATTCACGAAGTAATCCGAAAAGATAGTTTTATTTAAAACTAGCATTGATCGCGGCTCCGCCCGCGTTCAGATGACCTATCCTCCTCCTATCCTATCCTATCATCGTACCAAATCTCATCAAAATCTGTCCAGTGGTTTTCTCGTGATGCGGTAACAGACAGACAGACAAAAATTCTAAAAACTACTCGGAATCTCAGAATAGAATTCGGACTCTGTATCGATAATAATGTCTATTTAAATTAGATTTTCCAGAAAATATTTAATGTACAGATTCGACTTAGTTACAATTTTATTATATGTATAGATGTCAAATATTCGCGTAAATCTAAGAAAGTATTACAAGTAAATAAATTAAATTATTTACTCATAGTATAGTTTTAGTTATGTTGTATAACTTATAATATTATACTGTATTAATAATAATATTTAAAAGGGGACAATTCACATTGATCTACACTTTGGACATTCATTCGTCCAATGCTTACTTATACTTGATGATTTTCAAAGGGCCCTTTGAAGTCAGCCTAGCTTTGCGTTCACTAAGTTTCACAACTTAAACTTCCTCGTATTAATTGACAACATAATAGAAGCTTACTAAAGGTCGAAATAGATTGTCTTCTACGTTGATGTAAAGTCATTTTATGTTCGTCTTAGATATAGGCAGAAAGTTCATTTCGTAATAATTAAGGATAACGTACCAGTAACAGAGGGCTACTTGTAATAAATTTTTGAAATTTTTTTAATCCGTTAGATCGAAGTATATAAATATATGATTAAATATTACATGAAAATTAATAAAAATTATAATATATAGTATTTTTACTTCATCTATTTCACTGGCCGAAAACTAAACAAATGCCATAACTTAATAAACATTAAGACAAACACAATGGGGTGGGTGTAAAAAGATTCCCCTAGGTCATACAAAGGAACTGTTTTATTGATGTCAAATAAAACTGTCTTATCTGACCGGAAAAGTAACTCGTGCCTTTCACAATATGTTGTCGTAAAAGCCAAACAAGTTTACGGAGTCGTTAATAGTGACAATAAAAAGCGTTGGAAGGTTAAATTTGGCTTCTATTAGCTGGCACGAAGCAGTACTTGTTGCTTATTGGATGTTACCAAAATATTTTAACACTAATCCATTCAAAGTTTTTTCTTGTATCACAATAATATATTTTTACATACTTTTAAAATTATAAATATCTCAAGAGTATGTTAGTTAATTTGTCTTTGTATTCAGCCCTTTTTAACGTCCCACTACTGGCCATGGGCCTCCCTTCAGTACGAGGGTAATTAAGAAGTCTTTGTTTTATCTAAAAAAAAACAAAAGGATCAGCATCCTGTTCATAGAGTAAAATACTGTAGAGTAAAAATGTGATGCTGATATACAAAGTATGTTGTAAACACTTGTTGTTTTTTTTTTAAGTTAAGTTAAAGTCTTAAATATTCTTAAAGCAAGTCACTAGACAAGAAATTTTAGTTTTTCAATGGACAGTGAAATTATCCGAGCAAACTTTCTTTTCTGCTGAATCTAACAGCATGCACTTGCAAGATAATTTTCTAGACCATATTATTATGTTTAAAACATTTATCATTGTCATTTATAATAAATAATATTAGTTTTCATATAGTAGAGATAAGAGGTGGTTTTCACGCTTTTTGTTTAATACGTGCAATATCACGACATGTATATTATTACCATTTATTTTGAAAGGAAATTTTTAAAATTATTATCAAAACAAGATGTTATATAATATATGTTCTCATGATCGTCATTTAAAAGTTAAAAAAATAACAATACATTTAGCAAAGTATAAGAATGTAAAATGTTGGCACCTACGCGATAAATCGCAGAAAGCAACACTTGTTGCTTGGTCAATGCTGCCAAAAACATTGTTTGAAAAGACCATTGTGACATGTAGGTGTTTTAAACTTTTAGCACGATTTAAAGTCATGCCAGTCGGTCACGACTTAAGTCGCTATTATAGCGGAAAGTAATTTTCAATTGTAAAATGTGATTCTATTGAATGAATACAATAATTAATGATATATATATATATATATATATATATATATATATATATATATATATATATATATATATATATATATATATATATATATATATATACGATCACTCCTTGATAAATAGTTTATTAAAAAATAATAAAGAAATCTGTTCAACAGTTGGTAAAGATATTTTTTTAAGTGGTTATGTGGGAGTCACCAGTTAGGAAAACCAGTTCTACCCTCTAAAACCCAACAGAATTTCTCCCGTCATAATTGAGCATTGCAGGATACTTAAATACCTGTTATAAGTGTAAATAAACAAAATTGTTGTTGAACCATAGGTGGCTAATTTCGCACATTATTGTCAAGCGCCGTGAAGCCTTTGAGAATAATGTAAACTAATTAAGTATGTTTTAACCTTTATTTTATCTCATTTATATGTAATGTACATATGGAATAAAACATAGGATATCTATCTGTTTTTGTACTTATCATTTTAAAACCGCTTTTTATTTGATTTTTGATTTGGTACGTTTTGAATAGATATAAATAGTTATTAGCCACGTTAGCCATACATTTTTTTTTATTTGCTAATAATATTGATAAATATTGACATTAATATTGATACGATTCTAACGTCACTCAATTGCCATCAATGTTTTGCCTTTCCGGAACCTCTCCACTAACACTTAAACTTTATGTTATGGTATTAAAGTTCAAATTGATTTTTAAGTATAATTACGAATCCTTTGTATGGGAGTATAGAAAAGTGTTGTGTTTGGACTTTTTCAGGCAATTTTTTAAATTTTTCTCTCCATAAGAACCATCTTCATACTTCAAGACATATTCTAAAAAAATAATTAGCTAAAAATCGGTTCAGCTGCCCTAGAGATTTGCGCTTACCAACAAACAAAAAAAAAAACAAAAGTTATTAAATTATTAGCGTCCTACTAAATATTAAATACTTGAATACAACGAATGTTTTAGTGATGTATTATATTGTGATGGTGGCTGTCAATTTGGTTCCCTGATAAGGTAATTGCTTAATTTAACAAAATAGGATTAGCCAACTTAATAATGCAAGCAAACACATTTATTTGCCCATTTGTATTATTGTTTAGCAGTTTAGAAGTTTGAGTGATAATCCATGATTTAACTATGTATATTAATCATAATATGATCAGATAATCCTCAGTTTATATTTTAAGCTTTCGTGTCATATTTGATGTATTAGTATACAGCGCAACTTCGATTAATTCTACAACGTATAAATTACTTAAATGCTCGGAAATAGGTTAAAAACTATATTCTGTATTACGCTAATACGATTAGCACATACGTCGTGAAAATGCTAAATATTTCAAGTAAAACTATCTTTTCAGATTTTTTCGCTCATTTATTTTGGTTTTTGGTCCCCGACGTTTCGAATACACAACTTTAATGACCATTGAGGTTTCTAAAACCTTATTCTCTCACGAGACCATGATCACTGTAAACTTGTAAAGCTTTCCAAAGGTCGGGAACCAAAAATCAAAATAAATCCGCGAAAAAAAAACCGAAAACAATAGTTTTATTAAATGTCAAATATTCGCGTAAATCTAAGTATCATTTTTTTTTACTTACTATTGCTGTTAGTATTTCAATCAAAAGTAAAATTAAATATAAATTAAATATAATTTAGTGAACATAATATTATTTTCAATGAAATCTATAAAATAATTTGATACAACTATATATTATTTTAAGAAATAAATAGCCCAAAGGAATGCCGACAATACTGTACAAAATTAACCATTAAATTGGGCATGTGAATAATAATTGATTAATTGCTGTTCGTTTAAAGCGAATTTCCAATCATTTGTTCAATATCCTCTCATTGCTAGTCACAATAAATTTATGCTTGAATTATTCTGTAGCATTGATGATTTTTAACGTGTTTTTGACTTATTTTTGATAGCGTATTGAAATATATATTAACTAGCCCGCGGCTCTGCCCGCGTTCAGATGACCAAAAACCTAATTCTTAGGTTTTATATATTAGTATACTCTTATATTGCAGTTTTTGTATTTTTTTCTCAAAAATGAGATATTTTCCCGCGGTAAAAAGTATCCTATACGTTGACCCGGATAACCAGCTTTCACGATACCAAATTTCATCAAAATCCCTCCAGTGGTTTTTCTGTGATGCGCTAATAGACAGACAGACAAAAATTCTAAGAACTATAGATTCGGCCTCTGTATTGATAATAATGTTTATTTTAATAAGATTTTCCAAAAAATATCTAATGTGCAGATTAGGCTTAGTTACAATTTTATTTTATGTATAGATATCTTATGCCAAGCGCTATTGGCCACAGTATTAAGTCAATGTATGTACGGTGAATATACAAAATACCGAATACTGTTATAATGAAAACTTGTTTGAATGTATGGGTTAATACCTAAGATTTAGAACTATTGAACTAAATCTAAAAAATTCTTCATTTACACAAGGCTAAAAATATCTTTGAGAATTAAAGTAACGTACAATACGAGAGCTGAATAATTTCGAATGCTATATGAATTTTAAACATACCTTAATTAAAATACCAACGGTTAGATAGAGAAAAAAAACCAGCGTACAACTATTATAAATATCCAGTAATTGTAAGACCAAGATTGGTCTCAATTTTGCTATATTGAATATTTCACTTAATTTTCAGTTATTTTATAGCCTTGTATTGTTATCTAAACCTAAGTTACGAGCTCGGAGCAAACGGAATAATGTGTACTTAAATATTCTCTATGTAGCCTCCTCCGCAAAGGTCAAATGACAGCGCAATGCCTGTCATAAGAAAACATTTACCGCTTTCGCATTGTGCGTGAACGCTATCTTTCAATTTATGTAAGTAATATCTATTTGATTTATGAAAAAAATATATATTACAAGAAGAGCGAATAATTAACGTTCATTTTAGTACAACAATGTTTTTGTAGGTCCAACGTAATAAATTTCGTAGAAATGATTAGATATTCGAAAAGTATATATATATATATATATATATATACCTACTACTAGAAGCCGCGGCTTCGCTCGCACTAAAACTACAAAAAATCTCTAAAAAGGTAGTTTCATACAAACTTTCTTCCCCTATTTTACCCCCTTACAGGAAGAATTTTGAAAAATGAAAAAACACGTATTTATTTAATTTTATTGAAGAGCATTAATACCAAGTTTCGAGTATTTCTGATCATTAATATTTTTTGGATTGCATTATAACTTGTTTTCCCGTGGAAATTAGATAATGTCTCTTGGTAAAATGTAGCCTATGTTACTCTCCAGCCCTCCAACTATCTCCACACAAAAAATCACGCCAATCCGTCACTCTGTTTCGACGTAAAAGAAGGACAAAAAAAAACAAACAAACAAACAAATAAACACACCTTCACATCTATAATATTAGTATAGATTCTATACGTTTATGTATATTAAAATCAAGGTCAACCATTTAAAAGAAAACAATATTTTACATGTATATTTTTTATTGATGGATTGGGGTCGATAATTACACAGCCGTAACTCCACGAGTGTCAGCACAGATAAGAGTGCTTCTGAGCCTCTAATTGGAGCGTGCACGGTTTTTATCATGAAAGAGAATATTGTAACCTTTTCTTTATTTGCAATTATTTCATTGCCGGTATCTCATATATGATTTTTTGCGACATATTAATGTCTTACAGAAATATCTTGGAGTTCCGAAAAAAGTAGCCTATGTCACTCTCCAGTCTATAAACTGTATGTAAAAAATCACGTCAAACGTTTTTACTGTTACTGCAAAAATGAGCAACAAACCAACAAACACACTTTCACATATATACATTACTAGCAACTTATTCTCGCGTCCCTGTGTGTCTAGCAATAGTTTATTTTTACATCATAATCATGTTATATATGCACTAAATTTCATTTCAAAGTCAAATCATTTCAGCGCAAAGAAGTAACAAACATACACACATACAAAGTATCACATTTGTAATAGTTGCCCGATTACTTAGGATAGTCTCGCATTTTTCTATATCTGGAGTCATGTTCGTTTAGTTAAGGTTTTTGAAGTTGAAATCATAGTATCAAATGTTTCAGAAAACTTAAAAGAAAGTAAAATATGACATAGCAAATAAAATTACCAAAAGCTTGAATTCTACTATATTTCATAAATTAATCATTTTGACCTCATAAATATAACATCTGTAAATAATATATTTAACCATTCAATTGTAAAACATTTTGCTTTAATATTATCATATTTTACATCGCATTGCGTGCAAGTTTGAATTTGAATGTTTTCGTTTAATTTTATTGTTTAATCATTAATGTAAAAACTGAGTGATATTTTGATTAAAGATCGAAACATACGATTAAGATTTATTAAATCAATTTTGTATTTTGTTTCTTTCATTGTAATTTGCTTATATAATATTTCACGTGTTTATGAGTATGTACTTAATTATAACTATTTGTTTAAATTATGTAATTGAACTAATATAACACTATAGTTAACTATTGATGCTCTTTATAACTAATTATCTGAGATATCAGAAATCAGAAGCCAAGTCAAAGTATATCGAGCATGACCTATAGCGAACTTCAATCGCTACAGCCGCATCGATCGACAGATTAAACCGACGTGTGGAGCTAAAGTTCAGCTTCATACAATTTACAGAACACCCGATTAATCTCTAAATAATGTTTTAAAAACCGAAACATGCCTTTTCCTTCATACTTACTTATATATTTTGTATTGAAAAGACCTTTTGTGTTTATTATAGGACAAACCCAAATGGTATTGGCTATGGTATTATGAAGGTGAAAGGGGGTTAAATAAAAATAGTGTATTTTTTCAGTTTAGATGAGACTAGCGACTCATCCTCACTTCGCTCGGGTTCGTCCCTAGATTGATTTCCCATACAAACTTTCATTCCCATTTTCACCCCCATAAGGGATGATTTCCGTAATAAAAAAAAAACCCTATGTCCTTTCCAGGGCCTCAAACTATCTTCTTACCTTTCATCTAAATTGGTCCAGGAGTTTTTGAGTATATTCGTTACAAACATACAAAAATACAAAATATCTTTCCTCTTTATAATAGTAGTGTAGATGTAGATAAAGCTCTAACTTGGAAGTATACACTAAAACAAAAAGTGTTAACAATAATATATATTTTACCAAGAAAGAAAATACTGCAAAGCTTAAATGCTGAATATTGAACAATATCGTATTTGTATTTTGCTTTAAAAAGGAATGTAATTTGTATAATCTGTTTAGCTACAGGTCGTGCATTCGATTTCCACGTTATGTGATTTAACTAAGCTCCCTATTTACATATTTATTGTTTGCTTATACCCTTTGCAAAAAGAACAAAGTCTACAACGAATTCTGCGTACCTCTTTCGCTTCTTACAATTTAATCATTATTTTGATACGTTTTCATAGGTCCTCAGAGTTTTGACCTGACCCTCTTTAAGTATAATAAGTACTTGTTCTTCAAAACTCCTCAGAAGTCTCCCCCAATATAGCCTTCCATTCCACTCTACCGTTGTATATGTATGTTAACTAAATTGTGACGGCTTTAATAATACTTTCACTAACAATAGAATATGCTTCTAAGGGTTATTATCGCTTATTTAATACAATAAACTAGGGCACGAATAAGCTCGGCTTAAGTAAGTTATCTTTCCCATAACTTGGTTTAACAATCACATTAATAGAGTCTAAAACATGTGATAATGAATAGATAGTACAGGATTCGATGGGCTGGGAAGTAATAAATGCTGCATGCCTTCCACGGTGCATTTTATTGTTTATTATTTTTCCTAGCAAGAACGTTAGCGTATAATTTTTCCTGAATTAATAAATATTGTAACATATAAATTGTAATAAACAAATGGGTATATATACATTTTAAATTAAAAACTATTTTTTCGGAATTTTTCGCGGATTCATTTGGATTTTTGGTTCCCGACGCTTCGAATGCTTTACAGCATCCATGGTCACGGGAGAGACTGTCTCTCATTCGAAACGTCGGGAACCGAAAATCCAAATAAATCCGCGAAAGAATCCGAAAAGATAGTTTTATTTAAAAAGTCAAATATTCGCGTAAATCTAAGAAAGTATTAGGTTATTGAAAAGCTAATAAGACTTGCAGTATTAGTGGTACTATTAAAAACTTAAATAGATTGTGACTACAATTGGCCCGTCCCAGAGGACGCAAATCCGGCTCAAGCGTTTCGATCCTGTGCGGGCGTTAGGTTTAACGTCATAGATTATACACGCTTCCAGACACTTAGTGAAACGATAAACTATTGAGGAAATTGTGGTGAACTAAAGAAGTTAATACATTAATTATTAGGTTTTAAGCTAGCAGAATTATACAAATTTATTTGATTTATATTAAATTATAAAATACTAGCATTGCCCACGGATTCACCCGCGTTCAGATTAGTATACTCATACTTTGCAGTTTTTGCATATTTTCTCAGAAATTAGATATTTTTCCGCGGTAAAAAGTATCTTACAAGTTGACCCGAATAACCAATTATCACCATACCAAATTTCATTAAAATCCGTCTTGTAGTTTTTCTGTGATGCGGTAACAGACTGACAGACAGACAAAAGTTCTAAAAACTACAGATTCAGCCCCCGTATCGATAATAATGCCTATTTCAATAAGATTTTCCAGAAAATATTTAATGTACAGATTTGGCTTAGTTAGAATTTTATTATATGTATAGATATGTTATTCTAAATATAATTTTTATTTTTTAGTCTAGAACATATTTTTCCCTAATGACTGATTTGCTTTATTTTATTATTATTTAGTATGTATATTGCTTGGTATTTATTTTTTAAATATAAAACTGACGATTTATTTTAAAGTGAAATTAAATAAAAAATAAAAAAAAAATATATATTTTTAAATAGGTATATATGCATACATATATACAACTTCATTTAAAAGTTATACGTAAGTTTATCTCGATCTCTGGGTGCGCTGTCGGAAAAGTTCATAAGCCTTATGAGGAGCTTTCCCATCTCACGTTTATTTATTATCTTTCTATTTGTATTTGTTAGCGAGCGTCGAGAGGCTTTGAGCGGCCAACATGAAAAAGTACTCTTTCATTAGTTGCAGATTTCATTCTCCGTTTTAAGGAGTTTGAATTGATTTTACTAAGATTGAACGAGATTAAGATTAATTGTTGTTATAAAGTAACACAGTACTTGGACTATATTCATTGAAATAAAAACTTTAATATGTATTTTAGTCTTGATATAGGCATCATGCATTTTATCTTATGACGTGTGAATATTAATATAAAAATTGCAACTATTATATACAAAATTATTACCATATAAAGTGATTTAGTAATATACAAAAATTTGGAGGTTAATATGGAAAAGAAAAAAAAATCACATTCTTCCACTCTTCCTAACAGTCCCACTGCTGGGCACGGACCTTCTATCATCATAGCTACGAAGGTCAAAAGCTAGTTAGGATATACACGCTAGTTTACTCTGACATGCTGACTCCTCGCGATACTTTTTTTCACCATATTTTCATTTTATTTATTTATTTATAAGCCTCTTTGTTGCCATAACCAAGAATACATTTAAATAATTTTATATAACATTATGATTGATAATTCTAATAATTTGATTCAATAAATATTATTAATTTTGACAAATTTTTTTTTGAGAAGTCATGGCCCCTTTTGGGTATAGGCCTCCTCCAAGTGCCTCCACTTCTTCCTATATCTAGCCAATTCTAGCCAGTCTGTGCCTATTATTCTAGTGTTCTCGTCGATCCAGCGTTCTTTTGGTCTGCCTCTTGCTCTTTTTCCACCTCTTGCTCTTTTTCACCATATTGTAAAGGCATGTTGAGTACATGAAAATAGCTTCATTTGGTTTTTAAAAGCGCTTTTTAGCAATGGGCTACGGTTAGTAGAGATGACAAGAAATAAAAATCCTAATAATAATTATTGGATTTATCGATTTCAACTCCAAAAAGGTTCAACATTCATAAGTTGCGCTGTCGTCTTTCGAAAGTCGATTTTCCGTTTCAAAAACCAATACAAAAAAGAAGAATTCCATTCGAAACTAGTGGAGAGTTATGTATTATATTTTCTAGTGTCTTAGTTTAGTTATATAACAAATTGTATTACCTTAAAATATATGAAATATACTAACATATTTATAATCTATTTAGAATCAAAAAAGATTATTTTTTTATTTAAAACTAGTAGAATCCGCAGCTTCGCTCGCGTTAAAACTACTTATTCTAAAATGGTAGGTTTCATACAAACTTTTATCAACGGATAAAAAAACTTTACACCCTTATGGGATGAATTTCAAAAAATGCTACAACACGTATTTAAATAATTTATACCAAGGGAAGAGCATTTATACCAAGTTTCAAGTAATTCTAATCATAATATTTTATTTTATTGTATTATAACGTGTTTCCCCGTGGAAAAGAGCCCTCCAACTATCTCTACACAAAAAATCATGCCAATCCGCCAAGCCGTTTCGACATGAAAGAAAGACAAACAAACAATCAAACAAATAAACAAACACACTTTCACATTTATAATATTAGTATGAATATTAGTATGGATTATTTCACTTATATATGCTAGAGTCGTAGAATAATCAATTGCTAAAAATACGTGAATTCCTCACGTCTGCTACGTAATTGTGGACTGGTTCTTAGGATAATCTGCTTACAAAGCGAAGGACTAACAAATATGCATATGTGATGAACAAACAAACCCTCAATCCTTATTATCATATATAACGAGTCATATATCAGAATCTATGCTTAAATTATTTGGTACCGTTCCAATTCGAATATCTAGTAATTTTATTTGTATAATGAATTCAATATATATAAAAAACTAGAATTACCCGCTGCGCCACTCGCTTTGCTTATCTATATTAATATTATAAAGAGGTAGAGTTTGTGAGTTTGTGACGTTGTAGGGGTAATCTTTGGATGTACTGAACAGATTTAAATGAAATTTGGTAAGAAGATAGTTTGAGACCCAGGAAAGGTCATAGGATACTTTTTATCCCGGAAATCATCCTTTAAGGGATGAAAATGAAGATGAAAGTTTGTATTGGGAAGCGAAAGCGAAGCGAGGGTGTGTCGCTAGCTTGTATATAAATTCCCTTGTTCTAAGAGTCGTCGTAGATAACAGTAGCTTATAACCTTCCTGAATAAATAAGCTATAGTATATAAAAAAAATCGAAGAAGTAGTTCCACATATTAGCGCGTTCAAAAACAAATATTAAAATAAACTCTTCATCTTTATATTTTTCATATAACTAAGCAAATAACTTAAATAGCAAATACAATTTACTTGTGGACTGAAGCAAATTATTATGTTTAAATTTAATTACATTCGTTGTGTAAATAAATGTTCTTTTACCAACAAAGTGATATTTCAAGCGTAAAATTAGTTTTTTCCAAATTATAATAAAGAATCACAAATCATATTTATAAAGCTAATAAGACTTACATTCTCAAGGCAGCTTTAACTTTTAATCTAAACATAACTTAAACACTTCATATATTACTAAAAACGGTTAAATAAAAATATTCAAAATTACGTAAAGGATTTAGAAATTAATTACAGCAAACTAATTGCTTGATCGTTTTTTTCCAAGAAAGTGGAAGAAATGCGCCGTCACGAAGTCATTTTCTATTACCATAATACAAGGCTCATTTGCCTAATTTAGTAGTCGAAGTAACCAAGGGTCGAGTGCTACCTTGGCGTTAATATATTTCATGTTCACATAAAACTGTGTGGCAAGTACCCGTTTTAAAACATTTTTTGTACTAAGATTCTTCATATTTTCTCTCATATGTATCTAAAACTTTGTTTTTAATTAATTTTCATACAAGTCAAATAGAGTATCTTTTAGATTTACCATTTTCTTTTCGCTTGCTCTGGTCTTCGCATTTATAATCTTGAGAAATAAAAAAAACATTCCATAGTTTTGTATCAATTCTTTTGATTTTCTTTTCACATTTATCACCTACATATCTTCGCATGTAGAAGAATATTACGATATTCATTTTGCCGTAACTTGATGCTGAAAATCAGTAGCAAAGGTAAGATTGATACATCTAAATTAGTTAATGTTTGTTATTGGCATAGCTAGAAATATTGAAATAAAAAAAAACATTTGTAAGTTGATTTTAAAAGGTTCCGGTGAAAATAAGCAGCAGTTGAATTTTATTATCATTAAATAGTATCGTGTCTAATTTCTATATTTATTATATTAGCAATTAATATATATATATATATATATATATATATATATATATATATATATATATATATATATATATATATATATATATATACTTTGTATTGGAACGTTGTTACTAATAATACTGAACGTAAGTAGAAGCTTTTAAATCAGCTCAATAACGCTATAAAGAAGTCACATTCGCGAATCCTATCGCGTGGAAAATGCTCTTTTATTTTGGAAACAATAAAATATTCCATTGTTATTTTACTAGATTTAGGTTTTTGCCCTTATAATGCCTTTCATGAACTAATGTTTCTAAAAAATTGCCGAAAGAATTGGAGTATTATAATATACCTATCTATCTTCTCAAAGGGATTCTTATGTAACATTCGTATATAGGAACTTACAAATGATCGTATTAGAAGTTGTTAGCCAGACGGCTATGTTTTGCTCAGTTTTTTCACGCGATGTGTAATATAATATAGTATAGGATAAGATATTTGAGATGTGGAGATTTATTATATTATGTGAGATTTAATAAAAAACTTTATACCTAAAAATGAACGTGACGCGCAATTTATATCACACACTCAAGCACAAACTAAAATTTGTATCATTATTTATTACAGCAGTATTCTAAGAATAAGGAAGCCATATCATAAGCCTCTAACAATATTTTTGTGAAAATATCTTTACTATTTCTTATATACAGTCAACATTATAATCAAACAGCAAACATTATCAAACTTTGTTAATTGATTTGAGCTATAATATTATATAAACGTAGAAACGAAAAGTAAATATTTGTATAGTCAAATTCATGTTAAAGTAAGAGCCAATACATATTCTAATAGAAGCATTCAAACGTTAGGATATTTGTATAATTATTCTAGCTTCTAACGTTTGGACCATTATAAAATCCCAAGACAGCAGTGATAGTTATTTAAATATGAAAATGGTACTAGTTTACATAACAGTAAACCGAATATGTTATCCAGAAGACACTAAATGCTACCTTTACAAATACAGTACATTCTAGTCTAGTAATAGAACGCCTTAGTGGATAAAGTAGCCGCTTAAAAGTTTTCTTGTGTCTGACACTTGAGTATCTATTTCTGCATCCGTCTCGACGTATTCGCTGTTAGAAATGTGCAAGCCTGGTTCTTGAAAACGCTAAAATGCTTAAAAATCTTTTAAAAACGATAAAAAAAAACATTTTCAAAAATATTTCTATAAAAGAAGTTGAATGTTTGTTCAAATATTTAATAAAAAGATTTACAGTCAGGCTTTCGGAAGTTCAGTGATATTAATTTTCGTATCCATATTCATTAAAATCATTTCAGCTGAGTGATTTGAGCATATGCTGTTACATGTAAACGGGTGATATAATAAATTCGAGAGTGAAGTTCACGATGTGTCAATTAATAACTATTTCAATAGCGGTTTCTCATAGTGTTAATAGGTTTTATGGCTTATAGGAAATATTCGTTGTAAGATGTCGTGAATTGTAAAACGGCAAAACATTACTCATTTCGCAAGTCTAACTAGGCCCATTTAAAAATACGCCATATTTATTGAGTTACGTCGAAAAATTCACAAAATCATTTAATGAAGTTAATGAGATGGTAACGGTAAATACATTTACGATTATATTTATCAGAAGCGGTGTTTACTATTCGGGAGATCCTGTTGTGACTAGCGTACAGGTGGACGTGGGGCGCGGCGCGTATCGAGCGGTGGCGCGCGCAGTGCCGCCGGAGCACCCCGGCCGGTTAGTTGTATGCCACCACCGGCCGGCGGCCGACCCGCCATCGGATATCCTAAAGCCCGATAACAACGTGCCCATGTGCCTGTGTTGTGAAGTTTTTCTGTGAAGTGCATAAATGTTCACTCAAAATATATTAAAAATCATTAAAAAATAATAAGCTTAATCAAAGGTTCTGTTGATCTTTCAATGAGTTCAATGCGCGTGCTACGGCAATATTTCATTGATGATTCATGTAGGTTCGTAGCATCTGGTCGGATGCTACGCGCCGTAGCCACATGTAGGTCGGATTAATTAAATGTGTTATAATTAGCGAGAGAAATATTTTAACTGTACAATACAGTAATTGACGTGATGATATTGTTTATAATGAAATTAATTTTTATTAATTTAGTTTTTTGTTAAGTCACTTTTTTTATTATTTTTATTAATGAATTTAAAAAAAATATCTAACTACCTCAAAAAGATAATAATAAAAATTTAAATAATAACAAAATCTCATATTTTTTTCCTTTTCTGTTATTAAATGTTAATTATAATTTAAAAAAATATATACTAAAAAGCAATTAAAATGTATGTAAGTTTCCTTTATTCATGAAAAACATAAACGGCCAAGGCTACTTCCAAGTACTATTAATATTACATTAACTAAAATTAGTAACAACGCATGTGTTTGACAGTTAGATATGAATAATAAATATTTAATTTAGTAAAGTTACTGGCAACGGTTTAATAGTTGAATTTAACAGTTGAGCTGACCAATATCACTTTTGGTTACTTGAAGAACTTTAATCTGGGAAATATTTTATATTCATAGATGTATACGAGTCAGTTTATATGATTTATATTAAAGTTTCCAGCGACCCAACCTCGGTTTCTGTCAGCCCTCACTACATCCGTGCTAAAAACCTCATAAACATTTATCCCTTATTCTACGGGAACCTTTTCCTTTTTTCGGTATAAAGAGTAGCGTATGTCGCTTTCCATAGAATCATCTACCGTCCACTGAAAATCCCATTAGGATCAGTTTAGCTGTTTCGGAGATGAGCGGGTGCAAATATTTAGACTCTTAAAGAGAAAACTCTTTTAGGTTGTCTAGGATTTGATGTCGTGCTCTGCAAATAAGAAATAAATATATATATATATATATATATATATATATATATATATATATATATATATATATATATATATATATATATATATATATATATATATATATATATATATATATGTATATGTATATATATATATATATATATATAATTATTGTCCTATCGTAATAATTTTCAAGTTTTAATATTTTAATATTTCTTTAAAAATCGGTCAAAAGTGAGTCAGACTCACGTATAGTGCCTTAGGAGAAGCCTCTATTGAGAAGCCGACTTATATTTACCAGTTTTCATTATTGTTGTGTGTTATTTTACTTTTGAGTTAGGACTACACACCACGTTTAATACTTGCGTCGTTTTTTTAAGATATAAAAAGATCGTTAGAAACACGTTTCGTATGTGGAAATATCCTCTAATTTCTCTTATTGAGTTCTATTATTTATAAGCACATCCGTTATAGTGATATCTATTGTATAAACCTTTTGACAAGTTATCTATAGATGGAGACAAATTGTTAGCAAAATAATAAGGTCCTGGCTCGACCTTCCGAATACACAACTCGTAAAATCATATAATTCTGTAGTATACGCATTTAAAGAGAGAAAGATAAGGTGTTACATAATATATTGTCTAATTAACTATAAATTTAAAATCGATTTCTAAATTACCAATCCTAGGGCATTTATGATACCGAAGTCGTCTGATAAAAAAGTTTTTATCGAAAAAGTGTTGAATAATGCGAACGTTTACAGATCATTACACATTTAGCGAGCTCGGCGTTACAGCAACATCATTTTCTATTACCCTCTCAGTTTTTAATACAACATAGAAAAATCACATCTTCTTTTTAAACCAACCACGCATTTATTTCATAGAAGTATATAAACTTTACGTTGAATGCTATACTGTTCAAAAGATACTCGTACATTAGTTGTCTCCATCAATGTGGCTTAGACAATAACATATTGCCCTCAGAAACAGTTTTTCATATTCTATAAAATAAAAAAGTAAAACCTGTTTATAACAGGCACCATATATATGGCTTTCCGCGGCTACGCGGAAATCGTGTAGATTTTGAGATGAAATATTATCGATGGGCGAGAGCCTCTCCATGTCGCATTGAGGCGAGAAATTTTCTGCTTTAAAGATACTTGAATATACTGTTAACAATATTAAATATAACGCGATTTATATATGATATTATTAGCAAACCCCTAGTTTCGATTACTTTATTTTAATAAAACAAAAACAAACCTATCCCACGGGAACCGTTCATTTTTCCGGGATAAAAAGTTGCCTATGTGTTATTCCAGACTATAATCTATATGTCTGTGCTAAATTTCATCCAGATCCGTTCAGCCGTTTTGGTGTGAAAGAGTAGCAAACACCCATACTCACAAACTTTCACATTTACAAGTATTATATTAATAACTGATTTTCAGAAATATGTGTTTCTGAGCGTGTCGATAAACAATAATATGTTTTAAATGATTATCACATAATGTTTTAAAAAAAATCGTTTTCGTATCCATTTTAGTTTAAGAAAATAAAGTATTCATTTACAGAAAAGTCATAGAATATATGTACATTATACATAGATAGTGAACTACATTTCAAATCTGAATCACAGGTCCATCTAAAAGTTGCCTGGGAATTTTATATGTTATTAAAGTACTAGTATTCTGTAAAACAAAAAGCAAGGATGCAATTATTCTCATACACATAATTCAACGTCGTGTTTCGTCCGAGTGCTTTTTACAGCGGACCCTTTTCAAACTGTGAAATATTCATCACATTTATACACGCGAAAAAACTGGCTGTTAAGAAGTAAAATGTCAGGAATCACACAAACATGGTGCCTCTGTGCCATATCCTATAATATGTAGGATAATTGTGCGTGTTCATTTTAACACAGATTGTAATGAGAATTTAGTGATTTAGATATTGAGAAATTGCAATAAAATCCTTAATGGTTTCATTACTGATGTAACTTGTAATAATATTTTGTCCGAATTATAGTGTGTATAGGACGAACATATCAATTAAATTCAAGCTTAAGCTTCGACGAAAATTATAGTTGGATATAATTTTTAATGAAAATTCGTAAATATTATATATAATTGATATATATAATTGGAATAAAAGAAAAAGGAAAAGCTTTCACAAGATAAACGGCATAAAATACTCAATCTAACACTGACCTCGGCCTAAAGGAGATTAAATTGCCACTAATCGTATTACCAAAAGCTGGACGGAAGAGGGTGGTCCAACAGTTGATTGATGATTGATGGTCTATACTTAACTTTGTCTGAGTCTAAAAGTAAAACTTTTTTATATAATATATTCTAACGAAAAAAAATATTCATGCCAATAGTGATATTTTGGATTTTATAGAAACGACGTACTTGGTTAATGGTTATGTAACTGAATAAAGGAGATAGTTCTATGTGAAAGCTAAGTAAAAAAAGTATTGTTATGGGAATAACTGAAGCGAATTCTGCCCCATTTGCGAGCATGGGTTCCCTGAAAATCCCTTTTACATTGTAAAAATATATACAGATAATTTATTTGTTTAATATTTAGTATATTAACGTTTAGTATATATTTCTCAGAGATGAGATATTTTCCCGCAGTAAAAAGTATCGTATACGTTGACCCAGATCACCAGCTTATCTCATACCAAATTTCATCAAAATCTGTCCAGTGGTTTTCTCGTGATGCGTTTCCAGACAGACAGATAGACAAAAAATTTTAAAACTATAGATTTGACCTCTGTATCGATAATAGTGACTCTTTCAATAAGGTTTTCCAAAAAATATTTAATATACAGATTCGACCCAGAATTTTATTATATACTATATACATATATAGATAGATTGCAGTTTTGTTTAAAATATAAATTCTCTATTTTCCTTAAAAAGAATTAAAGTAAAATAACAACTGAACTTAAATTGAAAAAGTGATTGAAATATTTTTGCAAGGTCAAACCATTTTTGCTTTGTTTCGTATTCCAATTTTCATTTTTGGAAGTTACAACATGACTTCAATGAGTTACACTTCAATAAAAAATTCGTTCGTTTCGCAGATTGAGGTCAATGTAAAGCCGAAGTCACAACTTCGAAATTGTTCGCAACTGCGTCTCATTAGTAGAGAAAAAGTGAACCGGTTATCACACAATACCTTCACAACGACTTCCGCAAGTCGCTTTTCTTCAACAAAACCTACCTCCGGGCATCTGTTAATGAGAAATCCGTATAATAAAACAAATACAGATAGATATCTATCTTATTCCAAAGTTGTAGGATGCAAAATTCATTTTCAATATCGCGAATCCAGCAGCAAGTATTACTGTAGTACTTTTTTCCATAATGGAACTCCCATTCAACCGACACTTTGCCTACATTCTGAATTTGATGAAGCCACAGTGTTTAAAAATATTTTAAATATATATTTTTAAATGACAATGCTTTCCATTATGACAATAAATTGTGTATGTTGATGCATAAATAATGTTTTTCCAATGAGTTCGTCTTTGTGTGATACAGTTCAATAATGAGTAAGTTTTAACAACTTGACACGAATTTATGTTGACCTGACCTAACCTTAACGTCGACCCGAATATAATGTTTGTACAGACGTTTATGGTGACAAAAATAGGCGTAGCTGGTATACAATAAAATATAACTAATTTGAAAAAAATATTTATAATTCTAACGATACCTTTTTTTTATACTCCACACTTGACATTGTAGCGATATTAATCTCATAACAAGGTTCTTAGTTAAATGTCTAGGAAAATACGTAAAGAAACATAAATGGGATTACGAACAGAGTTACGAGTTTAATGTATTATGTATATATACATATAAAGTATAATTAATTACGTACAAGTATTACATCACATCACACTAATATTATAAATGTGAAACATTGTAAGAGAGATTAACAAACCTATAAGCAACTTGTTTATCGACTAGATAAAGATTGATCAAGACTAAGGAGTTTTTTGTATTATATACATATATATATATATATATATATATATATATATATATATATATATATATATATATATATATATATATATATATATATATATATATAAATGAGATTGATTATTCCTGGACGGAAGTTCAATACTAATATCAAGGAAAAATCCGAAATGGTGGACTTATTTCTTTAATTCATTATTATAATCGGCTTACCTGAAGTGAAGTATCTAACCAAAGAATTATGTGGGACCAATGTAAACAACTGTTAATTAAGGGTTTTAAGGAATTTAAATATTAAACTTAATTAATATATTAAGTTATAAGGATTTGAAAATTTACTCTGAATGTTAAAGGCATGTTGTACATGATAAAGAAAGTAAGTTAAATAAAATATAACACCAGAAGCTTGCGTGCGTAATATGAGGTCTTAGGTCTATGCGATAAAAATATAAATTCGTAACAGCTTTATAACTTTTGAAGTTGGATTTTATTTTGTGCGTTGATACGTAATATAAGTTGTAACACCAATCAAAATTTAAAATTTATGTTTTTCTTTCTAGAATTTAATATATGTTTTGGCATATTGATAAAATCTTTTCTTTCGACTTTAAATTCTAACAGAGAACAAAAACAATGGACATACTAAATATTATGTACTAGCATTGCCCGCGGCTCCCCCCGCGTTCATATGACCAAAACCAAATTCTTAGGTTTTACATATTAGTATACTCGTATTAGTATATTAGTTGACGCGGACAACCAGCTATTACCATACCAAATTTCTTTCAAATTCCTCCAGTGATTTTTCTGTGATGCGGTCGCAGACAGACAGACAGACAAAAATTCTTAAAACTATAAGTTCGGCCTCTGTTAGCGATAATAATGTGTATTTCAATAAGATTTACAAAAAAATATTTAAAGCGTATACGGCTTAATTAAATTTTAATGTATCTCTAGATGTAACTTATTTATAAAGCCAAAAAGATTGTTTTTTGATAATTTGAACACGGGTGGGGCCGCGGGTATTTTAGTAGTAATTCTAATAAAATCATAGAAAGGTCTAATTTGTACATTTAATTTTTTGGTATTAGAACAACGTATTTTAAAGACACATGGCGACATCTATTGACAAATATATAAATAATACAAAAATACATATTCATTAAAATAACTTTTTTAATCAATAAAATAGTGCTATTGATATACTTTTTCAAGATTAGCTATTTTTAATAGTTTTCGTCATATCTAGTAAGTTAACTTGCTAAAATGTATATAGTATCATTGTTTTTTTAATCTAACCAGTTTTTGTATTTTTTCTCAGAAATGAGATATTTTTCTGCGGTCAAAAGTATCCTATATGTTGACCCCGATAATCAGCTATGACCATACCAAATTTCATCAAAATCCATCCAGTAGTTTTTCTGTGATGCGGTAACAGACAGACAGACAGACAGACAGACAGACAGATAGACAGACAGACAGACAGACAGACAGACAGACAAAAATTCTAAAAACTATAGATTTGGCCTCTGTATCGATAATAATGTCTATTTCAATAAGATTTTCCATTAAATATTTAATGTACAGATTTGACTCAGTTAGAATCTTAATATGTGTATAGATTATTAAAAACTTCTACTTAAGTTTGTGATTTTCTAATCGATTACTGTATCTTTGTCGCAAGCATACGCACAAGTTAGTATCATGTATAATTATATTATAATTTCTAATTTCTTTATGTTATTGAAAATGCATTGTTTTTCATCAACTTCAAAAAATAGTACTCAATACCCTTGTATTTTATTTACCGTGTATATATTACGAAACCTTATTCTAGTTTAATCTATGTATATATAATATACTAGCGGACCCGACAGACGTTGTCCTGTCTACACGTCTTTAATTTGAAAATTTCAAACTTTTTGGACAAAATTGTGAATCTAAACCATTCCCAGATCCCTTTGAAAACACACAAAAAATTTCATCAAAATCGGTCCAGTCGTTTGAGAGAAGTTCAGTGACATACACACTCACAGAAGAATTATATATATAAAGATATACATATATATAAAACAAAGTCGGGTTTGTTACAACACTTATAACTGGAGAACAGCTGGACCGATTTTTATGATTTTTGTTTTGTTGGATTTATCTTCGTCCCAAATAATAGAATAACTATTTTTCGGAACGGAAATATTCATAAAACATCAGAAAAATTTAAATTTCGAAAAAAAATATCTATTCCATACTAAGCGTCAAAACGTACCTAGGGACAAACCGGAGCGAAGCGGGGGTGAGTCGCTGGTGTCTTTAATAAATAGAAATACTTTAAGGGTTAAAAAAAATCCACCCCAAGAAAGATTACGCTTGAAGTGATTTTAAAGGGACCTTTTTCGTCAAAATTAATTAAAGGAATTTTCTCTAAAATTCAAGTCAATAAATACATAATTCATGATTCACAGTTTGTTTATTTCCACGCCGCTTCATCATATCAAGTCAAATATACGTAACATACATAAAACATATTGTGTGATATCTGTAGGGAATGATAACGCATCACCTCGCGAAATTTATTCCTCTCCACGTCGCCAGCGGGCTTAGACAAGACAATATTCTACAATCGTTATTGATATCGATAATATATAGAATATTAAAATGTATAGGTAACTAGCAGCTTACCCTCACTTCGCTTAGGTGCGTGCGATAGGAACGAATGGTTTAGGAATTATATGTAAATACTTTTTTAGTTATCTATTAGCAAAATAGATTGTTGAAAGCCATTTTAGAAGTCTTCAAAGCGTTATCAATAACTAGCGATTCACCCTCGCTTCACTCGGGTTGCTCGGGTTGCTTGTCCCTAGCTTGATTTCCCATACAAACTTTCATCCCCATTTTCACCCCCTTAAGGGATGATTTCCGGGATAAAAATTATCCTATGTCCTTCCTAGGGTCTTCTCTTACCAAATTTCATCTAAATCGGTTCAGTAGATCCAGAGATTACCCCCTACAACGTCAAAAACTCACAAACTTTACCTCTTTATAATATTAGTATAAATTATTACGCTAACGCCTAAATTGTCATTTGGCATATTGTTCCTATCATCATATTAACGAATATAATGTTTTATATGATTTTCACGATTACTAAATGAAGGTAACGAATTATTTATCACCTCCAGGTAAATTTCTAAAAAAATAATTAAATTTCTAAGAAATCTATTGTTAACTGTAAATCCCTCCACGACCGCGGACACGCCCGCGCCGGCGTGTCAGTTAGAAATTTACCTGGAGGTGTTAAAAGTTTTATGATATGCTTATATTTACGAGAAATCGACTGATGTCAAAACAGACGTATTTATTCGGGGTTTGCTGTTTTTTGAATGTATGTTATGTGACGTCTTCGTCAATGTGTTATTACATTATATTATACCTTAAGATAGTCCAGTACAAAATTCTACCAAAAAATCTACCAATAAAGGTGGAAATTCAAATTATATTTTAAGTGTTTGTTTAGGTTAGGACACCTTTTTAGTTAATATTGTTAGAAATATACTAAACCCACACTCCATATCCCTGGATATAGTTATATGGAGTGGACTGGGTTGTACTCGATATATCAGACTAAAAATGTTATATATGACACAAAGCTAGAAGCTGTCACTGTAGAAAGCAAGCAAATCGATTTGTCATTCCGCTGCTAGGTGAAATATAGATAAAACAACAAACACACTTTCACATTTACAATACTAGTGTTTCTTTATACAAAGGAATGGACGTTTTAGTTGTACTAAAAAAATATTTAGGATTCACTAGAGAGCGCTAGTTGTCAAGTTATAAAAATATCTAAAAAAAAAAATTATAAAGAAATAAAACGGTTAGCTTTCAAAATATATTTAAAACTTTTTAGTGTTGAGTAAAGAAAGTTAAAAGATGATTACTTTATCATTTCATTTTATTAAATAATCCAATCACACTGTACCTACTCTAATAATATAACTAAGCTGCTATTTTGTTAATCTTTCTTTTATTTTGTTAGTTATAAATGATATTATATACTATCACTAGCATTGCCCGCGGCTCCGCCCGCGTTCAGATGACCAAAAACCAAATTCTTAGGTTTTACATATAACATACCCTTACATTGTAGTTTTTGTATTTTTTCTCAGTAATGAGACATTTTCTCGCGGTAAAAAGTATCCTATACGCGGATAACCAGCTATCACCATACCAAATTTCATTCAATTTCAAAATCCCTCGAGTGGTTTTTCTGTGATGCGGTAACAGACAGACAGACAGACAAAAACTCTAAAAACTATAGATTCGGCATCACTATCGATAATAATGTTTATTTCAATAAGATTTTCCAAAAAAATATTTAATTTATAGATTCGGCTCAGTTAGAATTTTGTTATATGCATAGAATACTGAAATATATTAATATACACACAATCACTCTATGAAGAAATAAAGAAAACGAATCACTTTATAGATAATACATGCGTGCCAATATTCACCATTGACAGTGACTTAGGCACTTAGCTCCATAAAGGAAATAAACAAAATAAAAAAAGTATACTATATAGACTTTTCTCTTTATAATATTATGTATTAACAAAGCTCTGGAGGCCATATTTTAATAACAGTTTTCATATGAAATGTAAATAAATTTTAAAATAATAATACGCAAGCAAGACTCGCTCAATACACTCCCATAACTTACTATAAGCGTAGGTAATTGTAAAATTAGACGTCTTAATAAAACAATGCAATTTCATAGCACATAAATCTTCTTACAGCTTTACAGATGACGTATAAATGATACAGTGTAGTTTAATTTATGATATTGCACCACTAGAAACAGATCCGTGACACCTGCTTGGGATAAATTTTCTCTATTAGGAAAGATATTTATTGCTCGAAATAGGATATCTATTCTATTTTCAGTAGGCAAAGATTATTTTAAGATATATTATACTATGTATTCAGCCTTTTTTAACGTCCCACTGCTGGGCACGGGCCTCCCTTCAATACGAGGGGATCAGGCCATAGTCCACCACGCTGGCCAAGTGCGGTTTGGCGGACTTCACAAGGGATTCGAACCCGCTTTACTCGGTTTCCCAAGCGAGCGCGTTACCACTGGGCTACCACTGCCTATGTTATACTATAATAAAGATATATTCGTTTCCTTATATGTAGTGAACAATCTACGAAACTGATTTTAAAATGGCTCTCTAATATGAACATTTCTGAATACAAAGGTTATTTTATGTCGACATATAACGTTCAGGGTATTGGGAGAGATTTTACGTAACAAATTCATTAGGTACTTACTTTAGGGAACAAATAATGAATATTTAAGCTTACATTTCCTAAAATAGAATAGGTGTATCTCAAAGGCATTCGCCTGTTACTTCTCTAATTTTATTTATCAGTTACTTCTTTTTAGACTTCGAGTTTAATCCACTTGAATGTTGAATTGAATAAGAATTTTTAGTTTTATTTGTGACTTCTCAATGTTTAAAGAGAATTTTTAATGCCTCAAGGAAAATGAAGTTAAATACTGAGGTAATATTAGTTTTATGTATTTGTACTAGCGCACATTCTAGTATCATAACCTATACCTATAGCCAGAAAATAGTACCTACTAGAATAATTTATTAATTGTATATCATGATATTTTTAACATGATCACCACTTGTGTTATGGCGAGGAAAACATCGCGAGGAATCCTCCGCGTCCAAGAGAACTTAGCAAGTTTTTGAAAAACATGTAAAGTCCGCCAATCCGCACTTAGTCAGCGCGATAGCCTACGATTCTCCTCGTATTGAAGGGGGTCCGTGCCCAGCAGTGGGACGTTAAAGAGAGCTGAATACATATTGAAATATCAAAAGAAGTCATAAAAAACTTTAACTCTACGAACATATTTAATTTTTATATTTACATTTTTAAATTGATTGTGCCGCTACTCTTTCCATGTAAAATCCCCGATTACTTATTCTTCATTACCTTATTAGGTAGTTATATTATGATAAAAAATATAGCAAGAAAGCTTCTAGTTATACTAGCATTTCTTAATCAGCATTTATTACATGTACGGACATATCTTGTTTGCATTTTTTGATATTGACAACACGTTTGGCTCAGTTTGTAGTGACCCTAATTACTGTGTCAGCGGTCGCGGGTTCGAATCCCGGTGGGGGCATTTGTGTGATGAGCACGATAGTTTGTACTCCAATCATGGGTGTTTATATTTATAATATGTGTGTATTTAAAGTTATATATGTGCAGTGTATCAAGTATCCGGCATCCATAACACAAGCCTCGTAGCTTACCATGAACTAGATGGTGCTGTGTGTTAATGTCCCAACATATTTTTTTTAATTACTTAATATATAACAAGAAATATAATATTACATAACATTTTTCGCAAGATACGTACAATGTAACATTTACGAATATCCCTCTAAATCCCACACGTCAACAGTATAGTCAGCTCTAATTCAATCTTATTTTTTATCTGTGTTAATATAAAAAGTTGTTTGCCAAAGACCACGCAATTTATTCCTTTATTAACGTTGTTAACAAAGCTGTGTTAATTTTCTAGCATTTCCTTATTTGTACTTGGTTTTCTTGTTGACAGAGACGAACAGACGCTAGTTAGTTTTGCGTGTGTAAGCAAAAGGGTTTTCAGGGTCATAGGGAGTTGGGTTGTAGATAACGGCCTGACAAGACGGGTAACGGGCTTTAACATTTTGATTTCAGGAATTTTACCGTATTCTTATATTGTTTACAATATTCTCAGTAATCGAGTGTTCAAACTTATAAGTTTTATATTAGATACCGAATTAAATAACTCAATGTAAGACATTAATAAATTATATTATATACTAGCATTGCCCGCAGCTCCGCCCGCGTTCAGATGACCAAAAACCAAATTCTTAGGTTTTACATATTAGTATACTCTTAATTTGCAGTTTTTGAAATTGATTCAATTTTTTATTTGTATTTTTTCTCAGAAATGAGATATTTTCCCGCCGCGGTAAAAAGTATCCTACATGTTGTCCCGGATAACCAGCTATCAACCAGTTTTTCTGTGATGCGGTAACAGACAGACAGACAGACAGACAGACAGACAAAAGCTCTAAAAACTATAGATTCGGCCTCTGTATCGATAATAATGTTTATTTCAATAAGATTTTCCAAAAAAATCTAATGTACAGATTCGGCTTAGTTACAATTTTATTACACGCATAGATTTTTATTGTGTATTGTGTGTATTGATTTCTAGCGTTCAAAACATATTAACAAACAATCTATTTAACTGAGTATAAATAAATTCATTAAAAATTTGGCGTTAATAAAAAATATAATTAGTCTTTCGAAAGCTCTACAAAAAATTTAATTAGAGAATGTTTTAAAACGATGTCGCAACTTAACAACTTCAATGAGCTGAGCTTGCCCTATTTTTGAATTTCCACTAAACGTCGAAAATTATAAAGTGAAATTGTATTTTTTATTTATATGTTTACCATTTCCATTATAATATATAAAACAATGATATTTTTGTGTAATAACAAAAACTTATTGTAGTCAGATAGGACGGACTCAAATATAAAAAGGAATATCGTTCTTTTGTGACACATATTTTGTCTGAAATCAGTGGAAAAACGCTCGGAACGGAACTGAGTGGAATGGCGTTTCGTGATGAGTTCGCTTGGCTTCGTGTGCTTATGTTTATATCGCACCTCAATAATATATCATGATACTTATTTTGTATAATTAAATACATAATAGGTGATTTTTAAAACCTAACCAAAAACCTTCTCTTATCTAAAGTTCTCGTATTCTACGCATTTTTGCTAATCTTAAAATTATCCTATTACTAGCTTGCTTCCCAATAGAAACTTTCATTACCATATTCATCCTCTTAAGGGGTGATTTTCGGGATAAAAAGTATCCTATGTCCTTCCCAGGGTCTCAAACTATCTTCTTACCAAATTTCATCTAAATCGGTTAAGTAAATCCGGAGATTACCCCTACAACGTCACAATCTCACAAACTTTACCTTTTTATAATACTAGTATAGGTAGATGATGAAACTGAAAGAAGGCGTAAGTTTCTTGGCTGTTAATGTGATCGTACCAACTTACTTTTATCTCAGATTAGTATTAGCATAATTTACGTATCGTAAGGCTTTCGCTTAGTATAGAATTTTTAATATCCGACATAGTAAATAATGTTAGCCAGTGTTAATATTAAATAACATAATTTTATGTGAGTTATTAATATGATTTATAGTCCAAAATATTTTTTATGCCTGTAGTCCAAATATTACTCACTACTAAACATTTTCATAATGTTTATTCATCAAAACTATAATGAAATTAAATGAGTTTTCAAAGTTGAACTGTTTTTAAGCGCTATATTCTAGCTATTATAGAATTTTTCATTGAACCGTGCGCACAAAGCGAATTCAACTTGTACTTCAGTAGAAACTAGTTGAATTACTCACACATTTCATACTGTAAGTGATATGAGTCTTTTATATAGAGAAAGTGTAATGATTGAAAATTCTAATATACCATATATCTGGATCAAACGAACATATTGGCACTTGGAAAGCGTGTATTTTGAAAAGACGCAATAGGTGGTTATAGTTCGAGTAATTTCGTATATCAATATTAATTTGAAAATAAAATTAATTAAAGTCCATACATTTTTATTTCGACTAAAATTAAAATAACAAGTCAGCCACTCATACCTATTACGTTTATGTATAGATCAATTAACAAACTACACATATCAATGTCTACGAAAAGGAAAAAAATGGGACAGAAAATTGGTTTGCGCTGTATAGAAAACAGATGGTGAATGAAAATTGAACTTATTGTAATAAAAGTGAACTATTTTTCTAAGAAATTCTTTAGCGCTAGCTCCAATATGCTTGCGTTGAAGCGTGAGATTTACGTATCGCGTCGCCATATCGCGATGTGATGGGACGCCGTTTCGTCGTGCACTTTGCATGGGAATTATGTGACATTCAATTTTCTTTACACCCTGTTTTTATTATTGCCTATTATTATGAAAACTGTTTTTTTTTTTTAATATTTTATATGTAAAAAAATTAAAATGAGATCCAGGTAGTAAAATGTAAAAAATAACTAAACGAGGGTTTTCATTTAGAATAGATACCCAATCAATTATTTCCGAAGTCGGTGTACATACATAAAAAAACAAAGATTCCGACGAATTGAGAACCTCCTCCTTTTTGGAAGTCGGTTAAAAGTCAATCATTCGAATTGATTAAAGCAAAATTAATAAACACAAGTTCTTATATTGGATTGTAATTCAGCGTTATGTTAAATATTTACCTGCGCGGTGGCGATTTAGTCTTCACCATTAAAACATAGCGTGAAGATGTACAATAAAAACTGTTTGAAATACAAATGTATGTAGCAATATAAACAATTAACATAGGTGAGCTTTTTTAGATAGTACGCGAGGACAAAGTAATTAACTCATTACTATAAAGTATTTTAATCGTAGCTCTAATTGCTTCCTCATAGTTTTCCAAGAAAATTGTATACCTTTTACATTGTTTTAACATTTAACGTCACGAATGGAAAGGTACGGCTTCGACAGTATGATATCGCAAAATACTTAGTGGGAAGTAATCTAGTTAGTTAACTTTTAGAGTTGCTTGTTAGTGGTGTAATCAATGACAAGCGCTTTGTTTATGAACTAAGGAGTAGTCTGTAGTTGATGCAATAAACAGTACGATACTATACTAGTTTGATCATCTCGTCAATCTTACTAGGCTTGTGATGTTTGATTATTATTGCTATAGCAATTATTATCAAAAGTTTTTGAATAACGTATTTTTTTTATAAAATATGTATATATAAAACAAAATAATATATCTACTCTATACATATTATAAAATTCTGAGTCGAATCTGTACATTTTTTGGAAAATCTCATTGAAATAGTCCTTATTACCGATACAGAGGCAGAATCTGTAGTTTTTAGAAATTTTGTCTATCTGTCTGTCTTTGAACTCATTATGAGAAAACTACTTGACAGATTTTGATGAAATTTGCTATGATGAAAGCTGGTTATCCGGGTCAACATATAGAATACTTTTTATCTGGAAAATATCTCATCTCTGAGAAATCTATACTAACCGTTAAAGCATACCTAGGGACAAACCCGGGTGCAGCGAGGGTGAGTCGCTAGTATAATATGAAACTTAAGAAAAATATATAAAAATAGCCGCTAGAGTGCGTTCGGAGTTTCGCTCAAAAACTATGAATGTATGCAAGGAAGGTTTTTCGTACACAAAGGGTGAATGTAGGGTGAAACGTCAAACGGTGGGGTTCATTAAACCGGAGTTATGAAACAATCCAGTCTTCGAGTTTGCAACATCTGGCCCCATGTTTGAACAGTTGCCAACAGTTGCATTTTCTTTCTAACAGTTCTTCCATAATAATCTGAAGTCCATTTGTACGCCAGAAATGTGGCCCAACTTGGCAAGAAATGTCTACGTTTGTTAGGCGATTGGTGTTCTTTTGTATCTAAATTATTGTTCATTGGATTTCTCTTGCCATTGTTTTGGATTTTGATTGAATTACTGCTCCTTTCCGGGTAATTTACTTCCGCTAGTTACTTTCGAGAAGCGTGAAATAAATTGATTTATTTGTCCTTATATGAATTGCTCTACAATATCTATTACGAAATAAGTATTGGCATGAATGTTATACATAAACTACAAATCGTATATTATTTGTTCGAAATAAAAAAGAAATGATTTAATAATATTAATAAATAAAAAATCTATAATTGAGTAGATTATACCTGTAAAGATATCTTTTGTTTTATTTTTAAGTCCTTTAAGCGATTATGTTATTGTTAAATGGAGCGTCAAGGCTATAATTTATACTCCTGTAAATCTTTCTGGGCTTATATAAACGAGGCTCACGCATGGTTAGGAATTCAGAAATATTACTTTACAAAAGAAAAAGAAAATTCTCATACTTATTTTGTACTAAAACAATACACATTATGATAACGAGCTATTTTTCCCAAAGAACTGTTGGATCTAATTAATTTCAAACGAATAACCATAAAAACTTTTTCATCTGTACAAGTTAAACTGAAAGTTTTATATTTCTAAATGAACTTCAGAAATTTTATGGCCTTGTTTCTTAACTTACTAGTTCGTGCCTTTATTAATTAACTCATTTTTATATACTACAGGTACAGATTTTATTCCTGCGTTCTAAAAAAAAATTTTGCTTTACTATTTTCTATTATTTTTGGTAATATTGTTGTAATAATTTTTATACAACTAACAAAACCCGTGCTTTGCGTCTACAAGTATATATTTATATACGTACACAAATATAGACTAGAATTACTGATTGTGCCTGTAATATTCAATACGCTAATAATATATGTAATATGTCAGAACATTAACACACAACACCATCTAGTTCCATGGTAAGCTATTAGGCTTGTGTTATGGATACAAGATAGTTGATACACTACACATATATAACTTTAAATGCATACGTATTATATATATAAAGACCCATGACTGGAGTACAAACATACTTGCTCAACACATAAATGAATGCCCCAGCGGGACTCAAACCCGCGACCGCTGGCACAGCAAGTAGGGTCACTACAAACTGAGCCAAACGTGTCGTGAAATAAATTTTAAATTATTCAATACGACTCGCGTGCCGCATATTGTAATTTCATATTAATATGTCAAAATTTCCACTATCGAAAATACAAACTTCAATACACATTAGTAGTAATGAAACGAGTTATTTATCTACATATTCTCATAACTTTTAATTTTGCCTGAAATATCTAGACAACGTACCTGCACTCTATTAAAAGCACGCCGCACCGTTTTGACAGTTAAAATTGGCTGCGAAAGAGACAGTTCACTATCCAAGTAAATATAGTACGGCGGCAATGGCATATAGAATATATTATTTATTGACTTATATGTGGTTTGCCTTTCCATTATAATTATTTTTGGTTATCTTGATATTTAGTGCATGTCGCACAAAACATAATTTATCCATCTAAAAAATGTTGAAAACGCTATATCTATACTAATATTGTAAAGAGGTAAAGTTTGTGAGTTTGTGACGTTGTAGGTAATCTCTGGACCTACTGAAAAGATTTAGATGAAAGGTAAGACGGTAGTTTGAGACCCTAGGAAGGTCATAGGATACTTTTTATACCGGAAATCATCCCTTGAGGGGGTAAAACTGGGGACTTAATTGGTGTATGTAAAGTTTTTATTCTTTTTGTTTATATATAACTAAATATTATTTGTCTTCCAAATAATTAAATAAATGCCACTTACTGTACATTAATTATAGGTAGGAGTATGTCAGAAACCCTCACTTCGCATTTAGATGAATGGTTTCAACATTACTCGAAATCTACTATGACAATAAAAATAGCTTTTGAATAAATATATATATTCGGATTTTTTCGTCGATTTATTTTAATTTTTTCTTCAAGAGGTTGATTAAATGTGTAAGCAGATACTAATATATGATTCATTTCTTCATGAGACTTTGGTCCTTTTTTATACGCTTTCCATGAAGTAGGCTACAAATCCAATTAGTGTTGAGTAAAACTTCAAGTGAGTTTTGGCCAGTCTCCAGCCATTTCAATTGAAGATTGCTATTCCAAGAAACTTTATACCCTCAGTACATTGCCATTAATCTAGTTGGGTGTTGTGAGACGCAACGTTACTTAAGGATCACATCATCACTAAATATCTTTCGAAATCTTTAAATTAAGTCATTGGTTTTCAAATATTTGTATATTAATTCTTTCCTGCTATATCTTGCTTGATTTATGCTTTTGCATTAAGAGGCCTATCAAAAATGTACTGATTTCTACGGTATTGAGTTCGAGCGGACGACGCATCGCATCTTGTAGCTTTTTGTGCAGTTGGAATTACTTTTATGTGAAGTTTAATAATAAATTGTTTAAAACAAAGTATATAATTACGTTTCTTTTAAATTGACGTATATTCTGGTATAAGCTTCACTTAATAATATTAATGTCGTAAGGATAAATTTACAGCTAATTCTGAACGTTTTTAGTAGTTTTTAAGACTTTGAAAATAACTTTTTTTGTGGAAATCCAAGACATATTTTCAAATTCCGAGGACGCTATAAACTCAACCACTATATATGAGATATTATTATAAACTCTTTATTTCGCTTGAAATATTATACTAATATAGTATTTCAATCCATGATCTTGAAAGAGGCCCTTCGCGCATTTTATTAAAAACTTGTCAAAAAGTCAAAATTGTCGAAGAGTTTCAGTTTCTCTGAATAATAACGCCAAAGATGGACATTTAATTAAAAAATCATGGTCGTAACGTAATAAGCCTCTTAATCAAATATAAAGTAGATTTTACTATACTATATTGACAAGTTAAAAATTTACTTTACGGCACTAAATATGGACCGTGACTTAACTAATTCTATAATATTTTGTTAGTTTATTGAAGATTTTATTAATAGACATTTTGTTATTTATATAGATTTAATCATCTTTGCGATATTTGTCCACATATATGAGCTATTGCAAAACATTTCTTGGCATCAATAGGTCTACCAGAACGTAACAGTAAATTAAATTTCTTTAATTATTTTTATTTTAGGAAGAAGTGTTAATTTTACTATTTAAAGTCTTTTTTAATATAACAAAAAAAAAAAAAACCAAAAAATATTTTTACTCAAAAGTAAACTTGTTCTGAAGATATTAAAGTGTATTACTTTTTTTTACGTTCTATACTGAATGACGAATTTTTTTTTGAAAATAAATAGTCCTTGTGCTTGAAATATATTAAATAATATTTATATTTTAGATCTGATATAATAAACAAGTAGAAATGTAAAATTTTATAAATTATAATTTATAAATCAAGCACATAATATTAAGTTACAGTTAAAAACTGTTTCTATTAGATATCTTGGAAGTTGTCTTGTGCGTAAAAACTATATTTATTTATTTCTTATATTTAATTTAATATTATCTAATAAATGACATTAAATAAAATATTTACCTAATACATAAAACCTCATCTTCCTTTCACGTATTTTATTATTTAAGTGAAGCGGTGGTTTAATCTAGTCTCCCATCAAGTTTCCTCCTTGTCCTATCCTGAACTAGATTACGCCTCCCACCTCTGAGATATCCTCATGTGGAATCGTATACGAACCGCTTAGCTGCCTCTGTAAAAACATTTTAACTCATAAATTATTAAAATTATAAATATTCTTTTATTTAATGAAAATATTCTTTAATGCAAGTAATATTTTGCATTAAATTTATTAAATTCTTAGTGTTTCCAACTTACAAATTTTAAAATATTTTTAAATTGGGTTGACATGTTTATTTGAGGTTTACTCCAATCCGTTACTGGTTTGTACATAACAAGCTTATGAACAGACTAGTATAATGTTTTATCCACCAAGATCTACAACGTATTATTCCTTTTCAGAAAAGTGATATAATTTTTTTCAATATTCAAAGTATATTTTTGATGAAGATTAATTTAATTTAAATCCGTCTAAGTACAAACTATACATAAAGTGTTAAATCGTTTTTAATAGTTAAAAAAGTGAACTAAAGTGAACAATATGTGTTAAATTGTGTATTATAAAATGATTAAATATAGAACCGACTGTGACGTGGAACAGTTTTGTGAAATAATTGTTATAATTAAAACGATATGGGATGAGTCATAGTGAAAGATGTTATATCCGACCCATTGTCCACATCGAAGATGATGCACGAAATTCACGACAATGCTGGGGCAGATGCAAACGACGTGATGGAGGAAAACGAGGGCGGTGGGAGTGGGGATGCCGAGGTCGATATGGACGATTTCGGCTCCCTCTCTTTACCTCCTGACCTTCCTCCTTACTCGGGCGATTATATTATCAGCGACTACATGGAACGGCTTGGAACACGTCTTAATATTTTGGAAACTGAATTAAAATATGCATGGCGGGCACTCGATCTACTCAGCCAAGAATATGTAAGAATGTGGGACCGCTTAGAGAGACTAGAAACATTGCTCGCTGATCAACAAGGTGTAATATCGACTCTTCTCGATTTCTATGCATGTCGCACTGTAACTTCCAGAGACCCCATGTCTAGATTAGAAGTTATAAGAGAAATATTGGGTAACGGTACGGTTGAAGATGGTATAGAAGAAGGCTTAGACATTGGTCGGAGTGCAGTATTACTAGATCCTCAGGAAGAAGTTATGGAGTCAAATGAGGCATTTTATAGAAGCTTAAATCAAGCTTATAGAGATGATCTAGTGTGTGACGAAACTTCACGACCATCTTCACAATTGGATATGATCTGGGAAGCACCCGAAGAAACCGATGTAGAAATTATTCCAACAACATCAAGACAAATTTATAGTTCCAGTGATTATAAAAATTACTGTGGATTACAAGGAGGACCTGGTATAAGTGAAAGAGACATTGTTCATTTATCTACCTTAAGTACATTAGATCAAATAACAGTAGATAAATTACATGAATTAGATAGGTTGACAACCCAATTACACAAAGATTCGAGAGAGTTAAAAGACTTGAAAACAAGACTCCTAAGTCCGGAAACAAAACTAACAGCGAAACATGACAGGGATATAGAAGCAAAAACTTTGGTTGAAGATGGTAATATAATTAACGAACAACTAAAAAACATGTACGCAGGCGGAGAGAACTGGGGTATTAATGATATGATGAAGAGTTTTGATGATTTTATTTTAGGATTACCAAAAGAAAGTAATATGAGGGAAAAATCTCCTTCAAGGCTATCACTTGCTGAACATAGTGCCGCAGATAGGACATTAGAATACTTACCACCAACTCTGTCTCCTCGAAGAAAATTTGTGCCTGAAAGAACTACAACAGAGCCTTATACAACGGTAACGGGTCGATTGGCATATAGTTCAGCAGTGGCCAACGCTGAAATAGCAGCAAAGTCATCTAAATCACCTAGTGCGATTTCCAGAGAAAGATTTGATTATAGCTCACCATATCAAGTTGATCCATCGAGACAAAACTATTTTTCCACTAAAAGTACAACGCAAACATTAAATGAAATATATAAAACAACGGAACAAAGCTCTCCTTTATCTGTACACGATATATATGATGAACCTGCAGATAGTAGCCATGAAATGAATTATGAAGAAAACAGGTTGCGAAAATCTCCAAGTCCACCACCACCAGCACCTCCTAATGGTGTTGACATTTTTCCATCAATTGAAAATAATAATGAACTACTTTCAACACACCAATCTATGAATCTGTCGACGGGTAGTGCAATTCCATCAGATAATTTACGACTAAGTCCTCGTTCACCTAAGTCTCCTAAAACTTCCCCAAAACATTTAAAAAGAGATAGTACCAATATTGTAGCAGCAAAATCAGATTCTGGATTATCGTCTATGAGTGGTTGGTCCAGTTTAGAAAAAAGTCCAGGTTCACCAAAAACAGGAAGAGTTAGTCATTCTGTTCATGAAAGTCATAAGATAAGAATTCCTTCCCCACAGTCCGTTCAAAGAATGACTTGTGATATAGATTCCAAACCTTATTTAGAAACTTTAGTAGATTCATACCAGTATGAGGATAAAAGTATCAAAAGAGATTATAACTTACGTAAAGGTGACAGCTTTAAAGATTCTTCTATAGATATAAATAGGTTACAGGAAAAAATGGATTCTAGTTTTTTTAAAAGTGATATTCCATATTCAATACCTAGTCAAAATACACTTAATAATATAGAGTATTATTACCAAAATGAAGCACCTTCAATATATTCCGTTGCTGGAAATAGGCAACCAATTTTCACTACTGTGTATAGTACACCGAGAGGTATGCTTACTGAAGATACACATTTTTCCGAGTTATTAGATAGAAATGAAATTACGGAATCGGTTCCTAAGCAAACAATTGACTCCTATCCACCTGAGCCTAGTTATCATGCTCAAACTGTTGTTATGTCTTCTTCAAACATAAATAAAAAGCCTTTAACGAGGGCAAATACAATAGGAGCTAATGAAATACATTTTCATCAAAATGGATATAAAACAAATAATCATCGTTCCGGATATCCACCTGGAAATCTTACAGATGCACTTTCATACTATCCAACATCTAGTAGATATGACTCTCCGAAAAGAATGCCTATGGAAGATCAAATAGCTTGGCAAGGAAATCGATCACCGACTAGCTCAATGGAAACATCTAGTTTAAAATCACATTCCCTTAACATAACAGAAAGAAAACAATTTCAAAACCAATTACAACAAGAATATTTTAAGCAACAACAGTATGATCAACGAAATGGTAATGCAATAAATGAAGACCAAGAATACGATAAACAAATTATAGATCACTCCATGGCAAGAAAAGAACAATATGTAGATTCAACCGGAGTGTTAGTTTCAGAATCAGGTTACTTATCTATATCATCAAATCTTAGGGGAAAAACTCAAGACAAACAATCGAAGAAACCAAAACGTACATCGTCTTTAAAATCTGCTATGTCATCAGTAACTCATTGGCTCCCGGATCTGCATTTACCTAAAAAACACAGATCACACTCATTGCCTTCAGGAGTTGACACAGTTGAGCAAGCTCAGCAAGAAAAAACTCTGAAGGAAAGAATATTATCTGCTCAAAGACGCAAGAAAAAATATCATTTGGTCGCCTCAATGTCAGGACTATTACAAAAAGCTAGAAGAAAGCAGCAAGCAAGCCATCAATCCTTATCAGACCCAGAAACCTCAGAAACAGAATGGTCTGGTGGTAGATCTAGTGCCCAGTCGGAAGATAGTGACAGTGTATTCTCTGACTCTACACACGAAGGAAATGTATTTGCAAAAGTACCAGTTAAACCTAAACAACGAAAAATGAATAATCAAGAAATAATCGAACAACAGCAAATGATTCAAGAATTACAAAAACAAGGTGTGGAATTTCATGATGACGATAATGAACGTATTATAGAAGAAAATGACAAATTTCAAACAAATGCATTACCACGAGATAAGAGCGATGATATCGATTTCCATTTTGCTCGTGTAAGCCAAATGAAAAAAGATGACATAACAGAACTTGAAAAACTAGATATTGATACTGATATATCTAATGTTGACCCATTTGAAGAGGATGTGAAGGAAGATAATCGTTCTCCTGCGTCTCTATTTGCTACCGTTGGAGACGTTAAAAAAGCATCTGCATCTCTAGACGAGGGAGTAATTGAAAATAATACATCTTATAGTGGAAGCTCTCAAGAATTTGCAGTTTCTAGAGCTTTAGGTAAATATCGCTTGCGTAAGTCATCATCCGTATCTGACGATCAAATGTCCGATACATCTCCACCAAAAATCGAAACAAATATACCAGAAGAACTAGCACATCCACCAAGACAGAAACTTAAGAAATCAGCTAAATCTAGTCCACCAGAAATAATAAGTAGTTCAGCACCTGAAGAATCGATGTCCTTTTCTGAGCGCAGTCCATCAGTTCAAAGCGCTCGTGGTTTACCCAATAAATTTCAACCACGCCAACAGCAAAGCTTGGATATACCAAATAAGCACGACGATGATGACAGTAAAAGCACTCATTCTTGGCGAAGTGGTTCAAGAGTATCTTCTAGACGTCAAAGCACAGAAGATAGTATAGACTCCGAAGATGAGTGGTATTGTTATGAATTAAGAAAATTAGAAGAAATGGAACATCAGTCTCAGCTAGAAGCTGAAAGGGAACAAACACTAGAAGAAGAACCTGAAATGGAAGAGGAATCGGTTAAGCTAAAAGAAGACTTAAAAGAAAAAATGTCTATTGTATTGAGAGAGTTAAAACTTAAAACTGCAACAATCAAAGTAAAGTGTGATGAAACACCACAGGAAGAGACTTGGAAAGAAGTGACAACATTCCCGGTAATGGATGAAAAAATTGATTATGATTTACCTACAGAAGAGGAATCAGACGATGACAAGTCTTATGCGGATTCAGGTTCTGGGGAAACATCTGGTCCTGACAGTCCAGTGCAAAGTGGTGATGAGTTTGAAGAAGATTATGATGCACCTGAGCAGCAATCACAGAAACCTATTCAGGTTAAACCGCCACAACAGCAAGATGCCCCAGTAGGAAGTAAATGGAAGCTACTAAAAGCATTAAAGGATCGAAAAGCAGAAGAAAAGACAACTGAAACGCCTGCAGCTACTACACCATCGACGGAGAAGGACAAAGTTAGCGCTGGTGTAAGTTACCTTATGCAAAAATTTCATGAAATTAGAGTTAAAAGCTAAATCGTAATTTATAGCAAATAAATATATAAGCTTGTACTACTAGTATATTCAAAATATATACATATATTCATAAAATAGAACGATAAGTTAGATTATTTAGCTGAATACTAATCGCTTCAATTCTCACAAGTACAAGAATATGTATATTATACATATTTTATGCATATTAAACAACAAATATATAAATAGCAATAAATACAATAGTTACATGAATAAAATTCATAACATTTGTGGAGCTGATTGAGTAAATCTTGACAAAACATTCTAGCCAAAATGTTATACTATCTGACTGCAAAATTCGAATTTTCTTAGAAATATAAGCACCAAAACTGCAATGCCAGGTTGTGATTGATTTTGTTACTCAACCAGTATATATATATATATATATATATATATTATATATATATATATATATATATATATATATATATATATATATATATATATATATATATAATATATATAATAAATGTATATATATCCATATATCCTTGTAATTTGAAAATAATTAGAATATGGTTAACGTTGAATAGATTGTAAAATATAAAGGGTTCATAAAATTTCGAAGCAAACGAATATCAACAAACGAGTTTAAATAAAATGTTCCTGCCTCTTTAGTGAATGGGTGTGAAGAGCAATAGAACAGATAGCTTAGGTATTCAGTCTAGATTACGATGTAATTGTATACTATCTTTATTCTATATATTTAAATTCCATTATATCTGGATATGTTTGAGGCAATAATATATTATACTTCCGCATCGTTATTAGACTTTCTGATGATGTATACAATATAATATTATTGGAATTTTATAAAAGCTTTAGAAACTTTAACGTGTTTTTACAATAATTCATTATTATACGTTGCTTACAGTAATCGTGTAACTATAATATTAGTTGTAACGTATCCAGTATTAACTATATTGAAAGTTTAGCGTTAAATTATTAGAATTAGTGCCAAGCGCTAGTTCTTGTTCATGCGTCTTCATTGAATTGTAGCGTCGCGACGTGCTTCATATAAGTATAAAGGTACAAAATCATTCGCCGTCATATCATGTCATATCATACAGAGTCTTTTGTTTTAACCAAATTCTAAAAAAGAAGACCATCTACTCTGATTAGAGATATATTTACTCATTCATATTTACAATTATTTCTAGTAAAAAAGCAAACGATGAAATTATTTACGGTCATGGAAATGAAAATGCTTTAAATGTCTATAAAAATTATATTTGTATATTTATTGATTCAGAAGAATATTTGATGAAAAAGTCAAGTGGTAGTCTATTTATTTTTAATGATATTTAAAGTCCATGATGGTTTAAACGAATAGATTCTTTAGTTTGAACTAAAACGTTGAAAGTCGATTACTATCATCAATTAAAAAAAATGTACTGTAGTAGGATTAACATTACATAGGATGTTCAATCGTATAGCTCTCGACACCTACAAAAAAATTAGATGGCACTAAATGTACTAAAGTTGTTATTTCTAGAAAAAATTAGATGGTATTTATAAAAAATATTATAAGGGCAAGTTTGAAATATACGTATATTAACAGCTATGCATTTATTCCATACATTTTTAACGGTTTATTATATTCTGCTGAAGCCCATTGTCTATTAAACGCATTAATCAAACTTATGCTTTTAAGGTAATGAATATTAAAAAGCTAATGAAAACTAGTACTATAGCAAGAACATTTTCACGGTTATATTGATAACTACTAAAGGTTAAATAATAATTTGTTATTATAAGTCTATGTTATTAGTAAATTAATTCTCCATTTGCAGTGTTAAATAACAGATTGTAAAGTTAAAATTTTTACATAATCCACTTCCGGTGTTAGCCAATACTCATTTATTATAATTTTTCTGATACTGCCAGTAGTTGAAATATTTTAAAGAGATACAAAGGCTTTAATTTTGTTATAATTATGTGATTATGTGGAAATTTTATCTGTTTGTTTCCAGGTTAAGTTTATTGTTATTGCTTTTATGTTATAAATAAAATGTTAGCTTTTTTTATTTTTTTATTTATTTGTTATTAATTGTTGTTTCTTTTAATTTTAGAATGGCACCGGCGGATTTAATGATCAAGGCGGCCGCGGAAATGGGTAAGATTTACATATTTTGTACTTCTGGTATCATATATAATTAGAAATATTAATTAATTATAATTTTTTACCTCTTTTATAGGCACCCTGGCGATAATCCATTTTATAGTAATATCGACAGCATGCCTGATATTCGGCCGAGGAGAAAATCCATCCCTCTCGTATCCGAACTTGTAAGTAAACTACTTATTGATCGATGTTATAAATTTCTAGTAAAAATAAAATGGAGCTAGTTCTCTTTCTTTTGTGACTGGTTTCAACTATCTTTATAAAAAAATGTAGTATTAATACACGATGTAACCTTTATAATTAATTTTTAACCAAAAGTGTACGCCGACTTCAAAACCATTTAAGAGTTATTACTTTGTTTTCCATAATTGTTGTTGTTTTTTTAATTAATTTTCCGTTCTTGACATGTAACCTATTCATTAAAATAATTTAAAATCGATATTAAATCTTTGAAACTATCGAGTATTATATAAAAAAATACAATCGAATTCAGTACTTTCCTTACTAGCTCTTTTTGAAGTCGGTCAAAAAGGTAGATAATTGGAACTAGTCGTTAATGTTTACAGCTCGCATCGACGTGCGCTTCCTGATGCTTAGTAACATTAGGCGCGTAATAAATGTTTTCTTCTGGACGGGAAATTTCTGTAAAATACTTCCATAAGCAATTCACCTGGAGATTTTCAACGTAGACGTTTATATTACTTAGTATCGATATATCTACGAATATTATGTCCACGTGAACTGTTTTTTAATGATTTATTTTGTTTTAAAGACTTTCGAGCAGTCTATACAAAGCCTTCTCTTTTCTTGATGTGTTATGTTATATTTGTGATATTTGTGTTTCCCTTCTAATCCTACTTGTGTAGGTGGTATTTACCTACGTGATTTTAGAGGGCCTTCCAACACCAAACACCTGCAACATATAGTGGATATAGGGGTCACCTGAAATTTAATGATAGCGTAGCAGAACCAAAATAATGCAACTGACTATTCCTTGTTAAAATTAATAATCTTATTGCATTTTACCCCTTACCATGGACCTGCAGGTTCTCAAGGTATATCTATCCCAATAACACTTTCTTCTCTGCATGGATCTCTATCATATAATGAAATTACTGCTTTTGATATGCAATTGTTTTTTGTTAAAAAATTCTCTAGATCGGCCGATTTTACTTTTGACTTATAATTAGAGTATATTATTTGTAAGTTACTGCCTACGCCTTTGCATGATACTGCTACCTTGCTATAAATTTTACCAGTGTATTATATAAATATATTTATTAAAATATGTATGTTTGAATTTACTAAGAAGATAACCGCAAAAAATTGCACGAGCTGAGGTTAATGTTTAATTTTATTATTTTTAGTTTCTTTGCTAAAAAAAGAAATAAACCCTTTTACATTCGGGATGCATATACTACATTTTGTTGTGCTGGCATCACTTTTATTTAGTACAGAATTAACACAAAGTTTACGACATTTGTTTGTATGCATATTTGGAAAATTAAATTTCTATGTATGTAAATTAATAACGAAGCAGCAAAACTCTATTTAAAGTAGTAAAATCTAGATTTTATGGGACAGGCTTAAGGAACAGCTTTTAATTATAGCATGAGTAGAAATAAATAATTATTCAATAGAATGACAATTGTAACAAATAATAATATTCAACGTAGAAATTAAACTTAATATTTAAATTTTGAATTGATTAGATTTTTTTAGATTATAGACATCCTTACGACATCTGTAACTAATACCTGTATTTTCACTGTATAGACGATGGCTGCAACTAAAAGGAACGCAGGTTTGACATCGGCTGTTCATCGAGCTACGTTGAATGATGAAGAATTAGTAAGTGTGATTTCTAATAAAATTATTTAAATTGCTTACTAAATAAAACATCTAAAGCAATAATAAAAATCAACAAAAGCAAGGAATCTATTCTAAATTTACAGTTAGAGAAAAAGAGTCAATCTTTCTGTTGATATTTGAACTCTCAAGTGTGTTACAGAAAATGCACGTATACAAGAAGACCTTGCAAGCCTTAATATACCCAATATCCTCAACTACGCCTCATAATTTTGTACTATGGACGGCCACATCACCGACTTACTGCTACGAATGTGAAGGTTTACTCTGGGGAATTGCAAGGCAAGGAGTTAGGTGCACAGAGTGTGGTGTCAAATGCCACGAGAAGTGTAAAGATTTGCTCAATGCCGATTGTCTACAGAGTAAGTATCGGTTCATGTTTGTGATTGGTTTTATATAAGATGCTATTGACAGTTGGCTTAAATGTTTTATCTGGGAAGAAAGTTATAAATATAGGAAACGTTTTAGTAAACTTACTTAGCGGTTTCCATAAAATCTTATGACACTGTAATATTTTTTAAGCCAGTTGTTTAGCTAGATGTGAAAATAATAGAACTAGTATTAATTATTATAGTTATTTTTTCTATGAGGAATTCCTTTCCATAGTTCAAAAAACCTATTATAGTCACAACTTGTTAGAACATAATGTTTAACATTCTATGAATTGATATATATACACACACACACACACACACACACACACACACACACACACACACACACACATATATATATATATATATATATATATATATATATATATATATATATATATATAAGGAATCACGGTCACGCCCTCAATACGAAGATCGTTACATCATAAAGATATATTCGCATTTACGACCTCTATGTTTTCTACTTTTCTGGCAGCGGCAAAGCGCCGTTCTCCTTATTAAGTTGAAGTAGTGTCAAGATGCACTCGTAGTGGGTCACATAGTAGACAAGATCTTTGTTACACAACGACGCCGAAGGCAATCATGTTTATTCTAACATTCTACAAAAAGCTTAATAGCCGTTAGGTTTTCATATAGCAAAATGGATCACATAAAATGAACAAATTACGTAAACGTATATATCACAAATCAGTTTTGTATAGGTTTCTTCTCAATAATATAAACAAAGATAATGAATTAGTTAATATATTATTAAGAGCGCGTGTAACGAGAATTAATATTCTATTTTAATATTATATTATAATATAACACTTGACATCATTTTGACACATAAGTGCATGGAGATAGAGCGGATGTTCAAAGAATATTCCTAAGTCTTCTGATCTTATGGAGTTTGAAAAGCACTTAACAGGTCATCCGACTTCTCAAGTTCTTTGTCCTTAACGTCTTACGTCAGTTAAGATCACCGATCAGTTTGATTTGGTAAATTAACTTTTGTCCAATTAAATAAAACGAATATGACAGTTGTAAATCCAAATAATATGAATCACAATTTAATGAATGATGTAACGATCTCCAATGTATTACGAAATTAGTTTTCCCATACACGACTAGTTTAGCAATCTAGATGACATCCAAACCTAAAGGTAAAATTCACATCAGTTATTGTAATACATAATTAATTGGCTTAACGTAATAACGTCGTAGAATAAATTTATTTTGAGGTGAAATATGCATGATTAAAATTCTTGCATGATCGTCGGTCGTTAATTATATCAATGTCAATGGCCTAGAAATACAATGTTACCTTGTCTAGGCCTTAACAATGATCAAGAGTTTGTATACGTTTGTAACTTTGTACACAACACTGAGTCGTGAACTGGTTTTATCTAACCTTTAATGAAATATGTATGAATTATCATATTTTTTCCTCTCAACGTTGTGTTTTGATTTTACTATTTCCTTCTTTTTATGTGTGACCTCATATAATACAGCATGTACCTTCCTCCAACAAAATTATCCTATTCGCTTATCGATGTGCATGGCTATCGGTATAAAAATGACATATTTTTTCAAAATTCAACCTCCTATATTCGATTAGAATCATATTCGCACCATCATGTAGGCGGGCAGTCGGTTTCTTAGAATAATCCATAGACTTCATTTTATGCAAATGTATTAGTCGACTGCACGTCATTGTCATATTTTAGTCTACATTTTAAAAGCATTTATTTTATTAAATACATACATACATATATTAATTTTGTTTATTTTTTATTATTTATGACATGATTATAATTTTAGTAATTTATTTATTACCTATTATAATAATTTCTAACTATCCGAAATGTTTTCATATAATTAGTTAGTATATTTTTCTTTAAACTTACATATACACATAAAATATGTATTTATATTCTAATATGTGTAAACTGTATATTTTATTACAAAAATCAATATTTATGATAAAATGTTTTTGAAATGTAGACAGTATTCACTTAGACAGGGATACCGGTCCTGTTCCTCACAGGTTACCCCGCCCAGCGCCGAAATTTGTCAAGAGCCCTTAAAAATATAAATCTAAATTATTCTATTTAAATATCTTATAACATTCCGCATTTTCAGTAACACCACTCTAAAAAAATGCCTTAAAGCTTCAAAACACAAGCGCCCCAATAAAACAAATTCCAAATGTACCTGTTAGCAATGTGTGCACGCAGTCCAAGTATTTGTCCACTTCAATATTATATGTGGTCTTAGTTTACTTTCCTTACGTGTTTTAATTTATAGACTTCGCGTTTCTGTGTTTATTTTAATTATTAGCCTTATGTTTTAATTCTATATCTTCAAAAATGTTCAAACCGTATTTCTAAAACTAAAATAGAAGAGCCTAAAAATGTATTTGTCAAAAATTACCTACAAATTAACCAAGGGAGATACCACTCTTGATTATCTCAATGCTATGTTCATGAACAGTTTGTGGATTTTCAATGCGAATTTTGATAAGGCACAAAACTGAACACATAAAGAATTATTTTTGCAAAAATAACATTGAGATACTTTTTCATAAAAAGGCGCCGTGCTCAGGTTTGCTCCGGCTGGCGCCGCTCAAGGTTGTCGACTTGATCAGATCCAACCGTCCTGTATAAATAAGAATTATAAATGAAAAATTGTTTAGATTGCAGTTATAAGTTGGAATCTGGTTAGGTTGCATCCATTGAGTGGTCGTGGCAGGCCTGACTGCAGGGCGGGGGGCCCTCCCGGCGCAACCCGCACTAACCAAGAACAGTATTGGCACCGCCTGATCAGTGTGTTTCGCAGGGGCTGCTGAAAAGTCTTCCAAACACGGCGCCGAAGACAAAGCTAACTCAATTATAACTGCGATGAAAGAACGAATGAAACAGCGAGAACGAGATATGCCAGAAATTTTCGAACTTATCAGGTAATTTTCCCAAAAATTGTGCAACGAAATAAAAAAACGTGGTTAATCTAAATACCTATGTATAATTTATTTTTTGAACAATTATTATATTTATTTGATCATTTTTTATTAATATTTTTAATACCTTGAGAGAGCTGGCAGTGTTTTGGTATATAATTATTACGTGATGGTCAGGAAAATCCATTTTTAATTACGAAAACTAACCATAGTACTCTCTTATAAAATAATTTTTGACCCTTATGTATATGCAACAGACGCGTGTTCAGCATCGAACCAGAGGGACATTCGGCACACATGAGCACCGTGAAGCAGTCCGTCCTAGATGGCACCTCGAAATGGAGCGCGAAGATCGCCATCACAGGTTCGGAGATGTGTCGTGGTTTTCTTTTTCAGATCCGTTTGCAGATATCCAGGTCTCCAGAGGAACCGGCCAGGACATCACCAACACAACACAAACACACTTAATTGATTCGTGTCTTTCGTTTCATGTGGCGGCCAGGCGGACTTTTAACGTCGACCCCGACACTCACATAGACAGCCTCGAACAGGCCGAGCAAATCACTATTGAAGGGACTTCGAAATGGTCCTGCAAAATCGCCATCACAGGTTTGCAGTGGTCTTTTGCGGCTACGAACCGCACGCTCGCAAATTTGAATCTATTAGTAATGACTTCGCCTAATTTCTCTATACCACTTTTTGATATGTGCTAAAATTTATTTATTATAAGATGAAATAAAATATTAGTATTTATATTTTTTAAGTGGATCATTTTAGCAAATATCAAAAACTTCTATGCAACTTTACTTTACTAACCCAATCCATTCACGGTCGTTAGTGCACAGCCTCAACTCACTTCTATTGACAAAACGTAGCTTTTTATAACCATCAACACAAGGAAATTCCACGAATCAAACACTTACAATTACCACAATTAAAACAACGAACGCACACTAATTTTAAGATTTTTACCTACAAATTAACACTTCACATTGAATTTTATAATGAGTGCAACCATAATTCAGTAACACGTTTGTTAAAATAACACTGTTGCATGAATATCACAAATTAATAATAATTTGTTAATGTCACTCACTTCCAGACCCGACACTGTTATGCGGACAATATATTGATTGGACGGATTGACCCGAAATTATAGCAACTTTAAATCCCTTCCGTAGACTTGAACCAAAATAGGTGAATGCATATAAATAGCGAAGTGAAAGCATGCAGGATAAAAACCTGTAAAAAAGTACTCTTTTCTCTCTTCTTCTTTCTGCTATCTCTTCTGAAACTTCCGATTCGTGAAAATTCCACTTTAGATTTCATCCCCGTGCATAATTTTATTCATACTTTGAAATTTACTACCTTGACCAAGTTAAAATTAGAAGTTGCGAATGTAGTCGCTATGTTCAAGTTGTTTTAGGCTCGAGTTTGGGCATATATACATAGATAAAATTCTGGTAGATTTGAAGCTAGTGTCTTCTTATCCCCATTCAACATACCACAGGGAAACTCCATAAAGCCATCGACTCTCCGAGGTAACGTTACAAATGTTTTAATACAAGGTAAGTTTTCTTGCTAGGATCATAATTTGTTAATGACATTCTATATATTGCAAATCATCTCATGATTAATAGGTGTAATATCAGAGTAATCTAAATTTGTTAATTTGCATACAGTATAAGCCTATTACTTGTTTTGCTCTGCCAATAAACAAGCTTTAATATATGTACCTGCTACGTTGTACTAAAGACTAAAATATAAAAATAAATCTTAAAAGGGAAAATAATTAATGCTATAAAATTTTGAATTTTATTTAAATTATAATATTTAGTTTTTAGTCACATTGTTAATAACCAACTTTTCGTGGGCAGTTATCTGCGCTCAGGGGTTGATAGCTAAAGATAAAAGTGGAACATCAGACCCGTACGTAACCGTCCAAGTAAGCAAAGTCAAGAAGAGGACCAGAACTATGCCTCAAGAGCTCAATCCAGTTTGGAACGAGAAATTTTACTTGTAAGTAATTAATGATAAATCAATATATCACCTTTTCCTGTTTTAAGAACGTTTTATACCTATCTGATTTTATGATAAAAATGCTTATAATATAGCCTTTTTACCATAAAATCAGTCGTCATTTCTAACACTTATTAGGTATACGTATTTTAAGATATACATTATGGTATTTACCAATAAATATAAGTATAGACTCTGAAAAGTTTTAATACAAATTCCTTCAAAATACCTATTTTATTGTAGTGAATGCCACAATTCCTCGGATCGGATAAAAGTAAGAGTTTGGGATGAAGACAACGACTTGAAATCTAAACTTCGACAAAAGTTGACGAGGGAATCGGACGATTTCTTGGGTCAAACCATAATTGAGGTGAATAATAAAAATGCTAATACTTCTACCTGAGTTTGAACATTCAATGTATGTATATTCTATAGCTTTTTACTGAGCCAGCTGCTCCCATTTTTTTAAGTAATTGTTTATAATTTATGTCCACACGATACATGTTTTTCAACACGAAACTATTGATTTTTATTATTTTCGGCTTAGTTTTACATCACAACAAAAAATTACGTTTTATGCAAGTTACGTTAGCTACAGTCGGAAGGTCGAAAAAAAACCAAAAACTAATTTAAACTAATTTATTTTAAAATTACAAATTAAACTTATTATCTAAATTTAATGTCCAACCTACTCGATGTAAGTTTACGGAATGTCACTAAACAATATGTAAGAATTAAAGTATCCGAAAACTGCAACTCTGCATTCCCGTCCTGATGTCGACATTCTGTTTATTATTTCAATCGTGGGAATTTAATGTATAATCGATTCACTTGGAACACCTGTATGTAACTCCTCCACCCTCAGATCAGCAACTATTTTAGAACATTGAGATAAAATGTGGCTGGCATGTTCCTGCGTGCCTCTGATGTCCCTGTTTCATCCAATTGTTCAGTAATGTTATCATTTGAAATAGAAGTTGTAGCTTCGTTATGGCTTTTCCTTTTTCGTAATTTGTAGCGATGACCTGCGATGACTATAACAAGTGCACCTGCACTAAACATGAAGATGTATAAGGGTATCGTAGTATGGTATAGTGCATCCGAATGCAGCTTTTCTAGTCGTAATGGTGTTTCTTGTACAATTTTATCTTGAACACTGTGGAGTTCTTGCAAATTAATTGAGTTTAGGTTGAGATGAGTGGAAATATCATCTTGACTTCCTGCACCGACTGGTATTTGCATTAACTTTAGCGGCTGGCCTTTTATTTCATTGCTGTCGTTTATGATGGTGAATTCCGTAGTTTTCATATAGCATTTTACAGGTATAGTGATTAAGTAGCTGCCCTGGAGCGATGTGAATTCTTCTTTGTCACAAACTAGTTGTACCTTGGTGACATGGGGAAAGGAGAATACATAATGTTGATCATCTAGTTTTTCCATTGCTTCCTTTGCTAGCGTTATTGCTGTGTATTGGCAGTATTCTTTGAGGACTTGATGAACAATAAGTTGTTGCACGCAGTCGGGTTCTGTACGAATGCGTTGGTTCACTTCCCTTTCACAGAGGTACCAGTTTTTGAGCTTCGGACATTCTGTCTCCATGTACAAGAACGACTTCTCATTAATTGCTATGAAGGGATATGGAGGTATAAGGGCGTTTTGGACTTTATTAGGTACAATGGAAAGTTTATAGAGATCGTAGATATCCGCAGAAACTATTGGAAATTTAAAAATTATCACTATCTTTTTCTCTGTAAAATAGCATCCCGGTTTTATAATATTGTAATATTCTCTATACTCTAAATCTAAAATCTGATCCTTACTATATATATTTTTTAACTTATTTATCATTAATCCTAGAATACTTATATCTATCATAGAATGATGTATACTAGAAACACGAATAAAAGCTAATATATTTTCTATCCTAACTAGTTCGGCCATTAGATCCTCTACGTTTTCACCAATTATAACTAAAAGTTGAGCGAATTTTGCATACTTAAGTAAACTATTTTCTTTATAAGCATTTGAATTTAATATGAGCTGTAAAGTATTGTTAATTTTAACTTGATTTTCAACTAATTGAGTAAGTACTTTATTGTGTTTCGACATCCATTCCTTACTTATACTAACATGGTTATTAAACTCTGTCACTACCTTAACTTGATTATTATCTAATAATTTTATTGCATTATCATACTTTAATGCATCTTGATAATCTAGATTTCCTGTTATACTCTTGATAATGGAACCCAAGCCATTTACAATACCTCTTTTGGCACGGTTTGGTTCTAAAGACCTTAGTTGATCAGAGACTTTAAGAAGCTTTTCAGTCAGATAATTTATTTGAAGTTCATATAATTGATAAGTTTCATTACTAAGGAGATTCTGAAGGCTATTCAATTGAGTCATTAAAAGCTCTATTCTATTCTCTATATAATCTAATTTAATATATTGTATGAAGGTGTGGTGGTGAGTGGTAAGTCTAATTGGTCCAAGTTTGTACGGTAATAGTCCAGGTCCATCGTCCAAGCTCTCAAGTCTTATCTCGAGGGGGTTCGTCACGTGAATGGTCAGCATTAGAAGTATTACCCTGTAACAAGTTAGCTCCTTTAGGGACTCGTTTTAGACGCGATTTAGCTACAGGACCACGTTTTTTCGAGGTATAAATATGAATTGGTAAGTCAGCTAGAACTTTATCCTGCGTGTAACGCGGTGCAGTTTTCTGACGACTAGCAAGGGGGTTTCTAATAAAAACTTGTTGCTGGGGTGCATATTCGACTTCAGGTTCGCGATTTCTATTTCTATTGTCTATTAAAGCAGTCCGATTCTCAAGGGAGGTACTATTTATAATTTCGTAAACTTTTTTCATGTTTTCTTTATGATTAATCAAATATTGTTGTAATAGATGTTGAGTTAAATCGGTATCAAGACAGTCTCTCGGGTCAAAATGTCCATTTAGTAAATCAAAGGGCCTACATCTAGTGAAACTATGTATGGAACTGTTATATCCTATGATAGCATATGGCATAAGGTTAATTATGGGTTCGTCTTTACGTTGTAGCTTTAGAATTCGGAGGTGTTCTAGTATTGTTGAATGAAATCGTTCAATGTTACCATTATCATTAGGAGAATGAGCTAAAATCCTATGATGGTTAATTTTATGTAATCTTATGAATTCTGAAAATAATTGATTTGTAAATTCCGTTCCGTTGTCAGTTATTATAGTCATGGGTACACCATGGTGGGTACAAAATTTTAGCAAAGCTTGCAAGATGCTAATAGCTGTTCCGTCACGTAAATGGTACGCTTGACCGTATTTCGTAAAGACGTCTATAAAAGTTATATATTTTTCGTTGTGCGCTGTGAATAAATCTACATGTAAAATTTCAAAAGGCTTAGTAGCTGGGGGTACTATGTTAAACTGAGGTCTAATAGGGTTTCTGTCATATTTAGCTCGACCACATATGGTGCATTCATTAATAAATTTTGATATATGTTCCTTCATATTGGGCCAATAATATTTTCGGGATAGAGCTAAGTAGCATTCGTTTATTCCGCGGTGGTTGGTCTTTCCATTATGATAGTGAGAAATAATTTCTTGTTGACGTAAATATTCTTTAATATTTTCAATTTCGAATTTTGCTAGAACTAGGTTCATTGATGAACTTTTAAATTTATCTTGTATTATAGGAATTATAGAATACATCGCAAGGGGTGGATCTATAAGTAAACCTGTTTTTACCTTTGGATTCACATACTCTTTTATGGCTTGAATAACGTCCTCCTCTAAATTTGATTCTAATAATTGTATAGATGTTCGTGTGTGATTGTCAAATGGTTTGGTCACTGTTGGTTTCCGTTTAACGTCACTAACAACTGTAAAATGTATTTGTCTACTAAATCGATTAAGAGGGTCGTCTGTAATCGGTATGTTTAATATAGGGTTTTCTCTATCAGAATGTACAGTGTCAGTCGAAGAGTTTGAAAGGTGTGGTACGCATTCAGAAGGATTTCCTAAAAGAGAATTTAATTCGTCAATTTCTTCCATTAGGGACGTAGTTTCCCCGATATGGATTTCAATTCGAGAGAGGGCATCAGCATTAGTATTCATTTTTCCTTTCTTATATATTACTGTAAAATCGTATTCGCTGAGTTTTAGTCGCCATCTAGTGAGACGAGAATTTGGTTCCTTCAAATTCATCATCCACTGTAGGGGTTTATGATCAGTCAAAATTTTGAATTTTCGTCCGAATAGGTATCGTCTAAAATATTTGGTTGCCCAAACTATGGCAAGAAGCTCTTTTTCAATAACACTGTAGTTAATTTCACTATCATTTAAAGTACGAGACGCATAACATACGGGTCTATCGGCTCCTATTGGTCCTTGGGATAAAATCGCTCCAATAGCTAGATTTGAGGCGTCAGTTGTTAGAATAAATTCTTTTGTAAAATCTGGATATATTAAGATAGGGTCGTTAGTTAAAAGCGTTTTACATTTTTCGAAGCAACTAATATATTCAGAGTCGAGTGTAATCTTTTTACCCTTTTTTAAGCATTGTGTAAGAGGTTTAGTAATATTGGCGAAATCTGGAATAAATTTACGATAATAACCAAGGAGGCCTAAAAACTGTTTTATTTCCCTGGCTGTCTTTGGAATAGGGTATTTTTGAATAGCGGAAATTTTATCTGGATTGGGTTTTATCCCATCTTTACTAATTATATGTCCTAGGTAAGCTGTTTCAAGTTTAAGAAACTCAGACTTATCCATTTGAATTTTAAAATTGGACTCACGAAGTCTCTTAAATACTTTTTCTAAATTATTAATGTGTTCCTGCAAAGACGTGCTAAAAACTATAATATCGTCAAGATACACTAGACAAATTTCATTTTGTAAACCTCGTAGTACATTATCCATTACTCTCTGGAAAGTAGAGGGTGAGTTTTTTAGTCCCATAGGCATACGGAGAAATTCAAAATGACCATGTTCTACATTAAAAGCTGTTTTAGAAATGTCCTGAGGTTCCATTTCTACCTGATAGAATCCGCTTGCCAAGTCGAGTGTAGTGAAATAATGGCACTTCCCTAATTTGTCAAGGACATCATTGATGTTTGGTATTGGGTATTTATCATCTATAGTTTTATCATTTAATTTACGAAAATCGACTACAAGGCGCCATTTTTGTTTACCGGAAGCGTCTGTCTTTTTAGGCACTACCCAGATTGGTGAACTCCAAGCAGAGTCAGATGGTCTTATTATACCCTGATCTAACATTTTTGTTATTTGGTCTCTAACTTCTTCGCGGTGTATAAAAGGATAACGGTAGCTTTTAGTATGTACGGGAACTTCGTCAGTAGTCTTAATTCGGTGTTTGATTCTATTTGTAAATGTTAACGGTTCACCTTCTATATAAAAAACGTCTGAATATTTAGAACAAAGAGCTATAAGATTAGTTTTTTCCTCTTCATTCAAATGGTCCGTTCTTAATCGCGATATAACGTCTTGTACGCGCGTCGTATATCGTGTACAAGTGTTCTCTATATTAAATAATTCAGCGCTCGCTGGTCGGTCGAGTGACAATATTATATCGTTTGGTGTCGGGTTTTCAACTTCTAAATAGCCGCGGTTATTAGTTACGGTTGTAATACATTCATGGATAATACAATTGCAAATTAATTGTTCTTTAATATAAACGTCACCGTCTGGAGCATTTATAGGGATTCGAATAATTTTTGAAGTTCCAGCCGGTATTATATCCTCATAAAGATTTACATTACACGAATTATACATACTAATTGGATTCGAAGCGGTGCGAGTAATTAAATTTCCATTTTTTAAATCAATTTTAGCTTCCCATTTCGTTAATAAGTCTAGTCCTATTAATCCATCAAAATAGTCATGAAATTTATAGATAAATAATTTAATGTTCTCGGGGTCCATAAATTCCTCAAAGCAGGGTAAGGTTATAGAGTATTCATTTCTGCTGGTTGTATATACGTTCGTGACTTCAAAGGGATCGTAATTGAGAGGGAAATTAAAAAAATATTTCGTTACAGCATTGGGGCTAATGAAAGATTGATTTGCACCGGTATCTATTAAAAGTTTAAGGGGTGGATTTTTTATTTGAATATACGGAAGTTGTCTTTGCGTCTGTAGGTTTAATTCTATTTTGGTTTGGGTGATCTCCGATCCAACTGAAAATCCTGATCTATATAACTAGGGTCCGATTGTGGTTCAGTCTCGTTTATTAAACGATAGTCATTCGTTTCGTACTGTGAAATAGAATTATTATTGCAAAAGTCGGGTCTGTAACTAGTATTATAGTCATCGTGCTCACTATAGTAATAATTATACTCTGGTTCGTAATAGTAATCCTGATAATTGTAATACATGTCTTCATAAGGCAAACATTCGTTCATATTCATTTCGCGAGATTTTAAATAATTTGTAGGTGGTGGGTTACCTAATTTACGCCAGTCATGTCCAGTCATTGAAGTATGAGGCAAGGGTCTGGGGTTAAAATTCTGAATTCCACTCATAGGCTTTGGCATAGAATTTTGAGGTGGATTATTCCTAGGTGGTAAACGGAAAACATTACTACGTGGGTTATAGTTCGGTGGTGGTGCACTAAACATTTGCTGCGTTCTCGTATGCATAGGCATATTATATTGGGGTTGATTACGGTTAAAATTAAATCTAAAAGGCTGTGGTGGTTGCATAGGGCGTTGTCCTACAGGGTTTGGCCAATTAACCGTTGGGGGTTGAATATTTTGAGATCGAGGGGGTAAGAATGCTACGGGGTGTACTTTAGGGGTTGTCTGTTGTTTTAGTCCGTCCGTACGTTGTTGTAAGTATGTAACATTTAATTCCTCTTGTACGTATTCAAGAGCCTTTTCTATAGTTTCGGGGCGCATGCACCGAATTCGTGACCCTAACGGCTCCTTTAAGCCGCGTACAAATGCCTGCATAGTAACTTTTCTATAAAGATCACGTTTAGCTTCTATCGTGGTTGTCAAAGTCTCATGTAATGTTACGTAAGTCATTATCGTACTGAATAGCGTCTGACAATGGCTATAAAATTCCTGGGGTGTCTTATTCCCTTGTACGGCTAGTGAGAGGTCATTGTATAAAGCTGTTTCGTCCCGTTGATCAGAAAAATTATTTATTAAAGAATTTCTTATACCTAACCAATTGTCCGGTATACCATTAGAGTTAAGGGTAGCGGCAGCAGTTCCTGTGATTTTATTTAATATCCCGTTCAATAAGCACAAATTAGTTAATTCACTACCGGGCGCATTATTTAAATATTGCGTTACAATCTGATCACAAATATTAATAAATCTAGTAAGTACGTTGGGGTTTCCATCAAATTCGGGCACAATCCTAAGGATTTTATAAATAGTGTCCGGATCCTGAGCCATATTTAAAATATTATTTTTAATTTGTGACTTACAATAAATTTCTAAATTCAAATTTCTAATATTATCTAAATTACGATGACGGGCCTGCTGCGATGCAGATTCCCGATTTCTATAAACTCTAGGATAAAAAATTTTGGAATGGAAATATAACTAGGATAAGAGCAACATGAGAATAGTTCAAATGTACTCACATATAATTCATTTCTGGTTTCTCCTCGTGAATCGAAGTTTGGATTCTCCTTCCGGCTCTGCAGCTGGTCCGTAGATTCAGGATACTAGCGATGACCTAACTGTCCCTATTCTAGTATCCTACCGACTGCGCCAGTTACGTTAGCTACAGTCGGAAGGTCGAAAAAAAACCAAAAACTAATTTAAACTAATTTATTTTAAAATTACAAATTAAACTTATTATCTAAATTTAATGTCCAACCTACTCGATGTAAGTTTACGGAATGTCACTAAACAATATGTAAGAATTAAAGTATCCGAAAACTGCAACTCTGCATTCCCGTCCTGATGTCGACATTCTGTTTATTATTTCAATCGTGGGAATTTAATGTATAATCGATTCACTTGGAACACCTGTATGTAACTTGCATCAAAACATTTATTTCGTTAATATTATATAAACCGGGCTTTGTTGTTATAGGTACGGACACTATCAGGTGAAATGGATGTGTGGTACAACCTAGAAAAGAGAACAGATAAGTCAGCAGTATCGGGAGCCATCAGATTGCATATCAATGTTGAAATAAAAGGAGAGGAAAAAGTAGCCCCCTATCACGTTCAGGTAAGTGAATTTATTTGAAAATATAATATAAATAGGCAGAGAGATGATGATAATAATTATGTAGAAAGTGGATTCTTTATAGGACCAGAGATACAAATTGCAAACTATTAATTTTATTTAATATTTATTCATTTAAAATAGTATCTAATCCCTGTAAGTAATTTTGAATATGTTCAAATTTGCTGGTGAAAACCTTAATTGATAATTTCTAAAAAAAATTATAACATTTGTAGTTAGAGTAAGATAGCCTATGTCCGCACCGATAGCATGCAATCTATGTCCTTGTCAAATTTTTAACAAAATCTGTTCAATGGTTAGATGTGAATGGGTAACAAAAGACAATTCTTTCCAGATTAATAATATTAATATGGATATATGGTCATTATACAAACATTTCACACTCCATATGGGAAATTCAACAGGTTCGGAAATATTGGCACCATGCCTTTTGGCCAAAAGCCAGCGTGTCGGTAATCACTGCGTAGTGCAGCAATTACTAACTTAGCGAAATAGCTTGAATACTGAATAAAGTGAACAATAATACCTACCACATACATAATTTACTGGATTTTCTGAAAGTGGCCTAATTTCTTGTAGGAACATAATTTATGTCTCTTGATACAAATATTTTCAAATTACAGTAGTTTTGTATATAAGAAAATTTATTTCTCTGGATTTACTTTCTGTGATTTCATGCAAGGCATGCTTATTAATTCCTAAAATAATATTATAATATTATAATAATACCCTCGTTTCGGTCTGGTGCGTCCCTAGATGTCTTTTCACCATGTATTTTATTGCTTTATTGCCATTTAAAAGCAGCGCACGCCGATATAGTAAATCAACGGCCAGCTTTTTCTGATTTCAACTAAATTTATTATGATTTCTGACAGTAATATATAGCAAATATATAGCACTCGGTAGTATTGTAGCTTTCTGTTAGTATAAGATTTTTCAAAATCGAATCAGTAATTTTAAAGATTACCTATATAATATTATTGCATAGTACAATACAATTTGAAGAAATTTACAATGTGTTTAAATATGTGACTTCTAGGATGTGTTAATGTTCCCTCATTCTATAATCATAGGCGACACTGATAACAAAGTTTGATGGGACAACTTTCGAATAAATGTGCAAAGTTCGAGGATACCACTAACTACGCGAAACTGCTGGGCGGGATAATGTTTAAGTATAATTTCATCTCCGCCTTTGGAGGCATCTAGATGCAAATTTTAAAATAGCCCCGCTTCCTCATAAGTCTTAATTTAGGATGTTAAATATAATGTTGTTTCGAACAAAATAAAATAGAACTTGTGACTTAGAATAGAAATGGAAATATTATTTAATTCAATATTTACGTACGTTTTTAGCGTATGTTACTGATTTATAAATATAGACCATATATTTTTCCCACAGATTATACTTTATGGTTAGGGTATTGAAGTATTAAACGATGGTGCATTTTAAAATTAGGGTTTAAAAGCTTACAGGAAAGAGTTATTGAAGCAATTAAACTAACTTAAATTTGAAAAAAAATAATGTTGATTGTAATTGACTTATATCAGCTAAATATATCTTTTGTTATCATTACTATTGATAAAAACGTTCATCACAATACATTAATTCTAAATTTGACTATGCCGTATTGATTGGATAAGCAACTTGTAACGACGGTTCATTTAACGTTGGGTTTATTTTAAGTTTAGGCAGACAGTTCTAACAACTATGTTGTTCTAAATGAATAATTTGTGTGTTTCCTATATAAAACGCTAATAATATGATATTTATACGTAGTGCATAAGTACTCGATTCAACAATTTTCATTTTCAACCGACTTCAAAAAGGAGGAGGTTCTCAATTCGACTGTATGTTTTTTTTTTTTATGTTTGTTACCTCAGAACTCCGTCATTTATTAGCCGATTTGGACAATTTTTGTTTTGTTTGAAAGGGTATACTTCCAGATTGGTCCCATTTAAATTTCAAAAAAAAATACCACCCCTAAGGGTGGAAAAACAACTAATGATGAATTTAACCTACTTCCAATTGTCATATTGTCTTGAAACTTTGCAAGTATTTCTATTTCCGTTGATAGTACAGTGGTTCGGTGTTGTTGACCTGATCTGATGGCAAGGCCAGAAGGTGGTTAGGTAGAACTCTTCAACGGCTAATAGTAGATACTTTGAGTTTGAGCTTATTTTGTTTGATTTGACAAGCCTAACACGTTAGAATCCTTACTTTGCTACTACTGTCTACACTAAAAAGGGAAAAATAAAAACTTTTTAACAAAAAAATAAAAACCGACTTCAAACAAAAGCACTAAAAAGTAAAAAATAACTGATTGGTAGTTTTCATTTACTATACATACCTAATCAAATATTTTCGAAGTCGGTGTGCTTTGGCTAAGTAATTAAAGCCTACTTATTAAATACATACCTAATGAAATATTTTCGAAATCGGTGCCAGCCCATACAAGGCAAAGCACACCGACTTCGAAAATATTTGATTAGGTATGTATAGTAAATGAAAACTACCAATCAGTTATTTTTTACTTTTTAGTGCTTTTGTTTGAAGTCGGTTTTTATTTTTTTGTTAAAAAGTTTTTATGGAGACAAATATAAAGCAGTAAATGTGACAGTATAACTAAAACTTCTCTAACTTTCACGTGTTTAGTTTGTCTAAAAACCCTTTTCTGTACATTGTATGGGATATACGTAAATTTCTCCATCTGCATAAGACTTTATTACACCCATGGGTGAGATATATTACGTAAGATCATATTACGTAATGTACGTCTCAAATTAACTTATTTCGCGCATCACATGTAACTTTTCTTTTAGTTTAAGTTTAGATATTAATTAAGTTTAGTTTTGTTTAAATCATAAAAATGAAGAGCTTTTATTTTATTACTTTATTTTAAAATTCAAAATTATCTTATACATATAATAAAATTGTAACTAAGCCGAATCTGTACATTAAATATTTTTTTGAAAAATCTTATTGAAATAAATGTAAGAGTATACTAATATGTAAAACCTAAGAATTTGGTTTTTGGTCATCTGAACGCGGTCGGAGCCGCGGCCTATGCTAGTATTTTATATTATTTAACATAAATATTTAAAAAATATGAAATTAATCTATATTTTAAACTTCATAGGCAGTATAAAACGTCACAAGGCAATTCAAATTCTAGCTTCCTTTGTACCTATTCGGAGATAAACTTTGCTACCGAATAAAGAAACACATAAATAGTCAATGTGATTTCATCCACTGTGTCACTAGGTTGAACTACGTAGAACTTTTGTGTGCAACTTGAACTGTTTCAGGGACTTGAATATGAAGTAAGTTTCGTATATCCTCGGAAAATAAACCTTGCAGCGTTTTAATATGTCCCGCAATAAATGCTAATAAAAAAATGTTTCGATATATATGTATTTTACCAGCACAAATCGCGGCTTCGCTCGTGCTAAAACTATAAAAAAAGCTCAAAAAGGTAGGTTTCATACAAACTTTTATCCTCTATTTTACTCCTTTATGGGATAAATTTCGGAAAATGCTAATACACGTATCTAATTGTATTAATACCAAGTTTCAAGTAATTCAGATCTTAAATATTTTTGAGTTGTATTACAACGTTTTTCTCCGCGGGAATGAGATAATCTCTCGCGGTATAAAGCCTATTCACTCTCCAACCCTTCAACTATCTCTACACAAAAAATCACGCCAATCCGTCATTCTGTTTCGATGTGAAAGAAATACAAACAAGCAAACAACACACTTTCACATTTATAATATTACAGTGGATTACATAAGAGTATTCTATGCTCACTTATACAGAGATCACCTCCTCGTTTTCGCTCAGCAAAATCCAATATTATTAAACTTACACGAACTGGCTAAGTGCGGGCTTTCTAAAGTTTTCCTTCATCTTTTTACGGACTGTTACTTCGAACATTACATGAAAAATCTGTCTTAGTGAAACACGATTAATCTTCTGTCGGCAACTTTTCAATAACGTATTATTCCATTAGGCTTTGTTCTGTGATTGATTTTGTAATTTATAATTATTATAAAATTACGTAACAACATTTGTTATATCATATCTCTAAACATACTTACAAAAAATAAGTTATACAAATCTTTAAGACACTACCTATGTAGTTTATGTTGCAAGTTATAAAATAAATAAAGCAAAAATATTTGCCATATTCAAATATCAAAACGTTGAACGGTATAGAAGTTTATGCAGGGCAGCGCCATCTAGAGAAGATTTACAGCAGAATTGATAGCATAAAGACCTCCATGTAAAAGTACTTGTGGGTCACAATTTCAAAGCAATCAGTGAAGAAATTTAAAAAATTGGCGGTTATTCACAAACAAAGTACAGTTTCCTTCTTTTCTAAAGATCTCTATCAAGATTATATTGGAGATAAAAAAAATATTGAGCAAATATACCTACCTGCCCTTGTATTTTCATTGTAAAAAAATCTTAACGAGTTTTGCGATAAAGACATAATCGTCTAATTGTTTTTTTTTAAAAAAAGGGTATAAATCAAGACTTTTAAAATAAAACGTTTAGAAAACATACGTTTCCAAATCACTTAAAGAGTTCCACCCCTATAGGTTTTGATGTCGGTGAATAATTTATATAGGACACAGCTACTTGCTTTTATATATTATAATATTAATATATTTTTATCTTTATGTATCTGCAAGTCTTCAACTATAAGCAAGTGTGTTAAATTTTTTTTTTCTTAGTAGGTACTTAAAGCGTTAGACGCTTTGCATAACTGTGTGCATTGTATTGTAACTTATATTGAGGAGATTTGTTGCAAGTTCAAATGTAAAAATGTAATATTTGAATAAATCTATACATATAATAAAATTGTAATTAAGCTGAATCTGTACATTAAATATTTTTTGGAAAATCTTATTGAAATAGACATTATTATCTATAGTTTTTAGAATTTTTGTCTGTCTGTCTGTCTGTCTGTTACCACACACAGAAAAACCACTGGAAGGATTTTGATGAAATTTGTTATGGTGATAGCTGGTTATCCGGATCAACATATAGGATACTTTTTACCGCGGGAAAATATCCTATTTTTGAGAAAAAATACAAAAACTGCAATGTAAGAGTATAATAATATGTAAAACCTAAGAATTCGGTTTTTGGTGATCTTAACGCGGGCGGAGCCGCGGGCAATGCTAGTAATCATATAAATAGATTAAAGGATTCCCGCCCTCCATTAGATGGTAGTAATGTGACTCGCGAGACAGAGCTAATGTACTAAAATAAAAGCATACACTCATCGTATTAACGGGACACCATGGAGTCGCATTCGTATACTACCATAATGTGGTTGGTATCCCGTTGTGAATCCGCGATATATAAGACTATCGACTCACAATCGCTTTGCTCGGGTTCGTCCCTAGGTATTTTTTTTTTGAGCGGAACCCTAATTCTTTTACTGAAATTGAAATAGCCTAAGTTACTCCTTATAATATCAACTACCTGCTAGTGAAAGTCCTGTCAAAACCAGCCCAGCTGTTTCGGAGATTAGCCGGAACAAACAGAAAGACAGAAAAAAATTTTAAAAATTGAGTTTTTCTTATAAATACAATTCCATATGCATTTAGTATAAAGCTGTTATTTTCACATTACAAACAAACACTTAAATTTTATTTATCTGTATAGATATAAGCGAAGTTACGGGTATTTACGGAATAAAAAAGAATATATACCTAAATGGATGTAAGGGAGTACAAATTCCATCTCAGTACTCCAAGTCAACCTCACCTGCACGCGGTGCATCCTGCTAAACAACGAACGAGGCTCTGACGACCGAATAGACGGCGGTATAACCTCTGGAAAACAGCGTAGTTAAATGCCATGGACCTGTGACGGGCAGCAGCGTCACCGGTACAAGAAGCTACGCCCTGCGATCGCCAACCCGCCTGCCCAGCGTGGCGATTATGGGCATTACATTCTATGGCAAGCTTACGAACGAAACGGCCCCTAGTTCCCGGTCGCCCCGCTATTCCTGGCCAAGGCGGCGGCCATGGTAACGGCGGGGTAGGGGGTGCTAAGAATCCCCGGGCTACGGAAGGCCGCCAACAACGACTGACGCTGGCTACGTTTAATGGACGCACGCTACGGCTCGACGAACATCTGGCACAATTAGAGGAAGAACTAAAAAACATAAGGTGGCACATCCTGGGGTTATGTGAAGTTCGAAGAAAGGGAGAGGACACCGTAACTTTAGAATCGGGCCATCTTATGTATTTTAGAGAGGGAGACCAACTATCCCAAGGCGGTGTCGGGTTCTTAATTCACAAGGGTCTATCTGGCAACGTTATAGAAATCTCCAGTGTATCACCAAGGGTTGCATACCTTGTGATTAAGCTAACCGAGAGGTATAGCCTCAAGGTTATCCAAGTGTACGCGCCAACCTGGACACACTCGGATGACGAAGTGGAAGAGATGTACGAAGATATCTCAAAAGCCTTACATACCACCTATAAGGCCCACTTTAATGTTGTCATGGGGGACCTCAACGCAAAAGTGGGAGTACAAGCAAGCGGTGAATCGGTAGTAGGACCACATGGATCTGGAAGCAGAAATCATAGGGGGCAAATGCTTGTCAATTTTCTGGAAAAAGAGGGGTTGTTCTTGATGAATTCCTTCTTTAAGAAACAGACCCACCGAAAGTGGACCTGGCGAAGCCCCGATACTATGACAAAAAATGAGATAGACTTTATTATGACGGACAAGAAGCGCATATTTAGAGATGTCTCCGTGATCAATAGGTTCAACACCGGAAGCGATCACCGACTCGTCAGAGGCACTCTAGGTATTGATTACAAGCTTGAACGGGACCGTTTGATAAAGTCTACGCTCCGGCCCAATATGCTTCAAATCCCTGCTGGGTCTGAAACGTTCCAGCTAAAACTGGAGAAGGACGATACCTAAAATTATTTAAAACGGACTATAATCTCGGTACATGGAAAATTACTAGGGCCACGGCGCTAGAAGCCCCTCATAAATCCTTTCTCTGTTTTAGCAGCTGAATTCATTTACAAGTCAGAACGCAAACAGTCCTATAAATCCACAGTAAAAATGCAACTGTCCACCATATAAAAAAGCGCTTAAAATGTAACAGAACCAGATCGAAATACGTAAAGATAAATCCAACGATAGAATATAGGTATCGGGGATTTTATTCTAAAGCTAGAAAAAAAGAATTACAGTTTTTGATTCAACGCAATTTTAAACAAAGGCTCAAAAGAACTAAACCTTTTGAGTTAGTGTTAAAAAAAATAGTGTAATGTGGTGAAAGTAATATTATTATAGTGCTACCAATATAGAACACAAGAACAAATTGTCTTCCCCTTAACTAGACATCATAAGAAAATTGCCATTGGCCACATTCTTAGATATATTATCTTATAAAACTAAGTTACAGTTAAACTACTTACTAGCATTTTTGGCTAGATTGTAAAAAAACTAGGGACGAACCCGAGTGAATGATGAGTTGCTAGTATTTGAATAATAATATAAGCACCATTAAACTACTGTAATAGTACTAATACTGATTTAATCAGTTTCAAAATTACTTGTTATCTTTAAAACAAGAAAATATATTTTTCATCGGCTTCATTCTGTGAGTTCGTAAACCCATAACCATTCTTAGAAGCATTTCATTTTGATTTCGCCTTTACGCATCCGAGTAAAACTTTTACCGCCTGTGGGATTGGAGTACACGTATTTGAGAGAACTTTATTTTATTTACAAGTTAATAAAACTTTTTACTTTATAATTTTTTTTTATCAATATTTATATTTGTTTCACCGTAATGTTCGATGTATGTACCTTTATAGACTTTTTTGATTATGTGGATATGGTTCTGATTGAAATTTATACGTATAGCATTACCCGCAGCTCCGCCCGTGTTTAGATGAGCAAAAAACAAATTCTTAAGTTTTACATATTAATAGTATGCAGCAGTAGCATACTCTTACATTGCAGTTTTTGCATTTTTTCTCAAAAATGAAATATTTTCCCGTTTTTAACACTTTAAAATTTTACATACGAAATTTCATCAAAATCCCTCGAGTGGTTTTTCTGTGATGCGGTAACAAACAGACAGACAGACAGACAGACAAACAGACAAAATTTAAAACTATAGACTTTAAAATTCTAAAAACTATAGATTCGGCATCTGTATCGATATTAAGCTATATTTCAATAAGATTATATAGTTACAATTTTATTATATGTATAGAAAGAAGTAAGTAGTGGAATTTGTATTGACTTTCTTGGCTCATTTCAAAATATTACGTTCTATTTAATTATAAAATTATTATCCATATATCCCGTAAAACTTTTGCAACTGCATTAAAAGATACACAAGTAGGTATATATATCTAAGGATAGATACAATAATTCCACTGTTTTACAGGTGAGAAGTAATGCAATTAAAAAGTTGCTAGCGTATGATACTCACGATCCCATTACCGTAATAGCCGTCTGAGAGAGCTTAATAAGTTCCTCGCAAGGAGAATAAACAGATATAATAAGTTTAAAATGGAAATTAAAAAAAAAGTTTAATTAAAAACTTTTAAACTTTCGTTATTTCATTTCCTTCGTAGTATTTAAAAATGCTTTAAAAATTGGTCAAGTACGAGTCAAATTCGCAAACGAAGGGTTCCGTACCATCGTACATGCATAATAACGCAATAGAAATACATACTCTGTAAAAATTTCAACTATCTATTACGGTTTATGAGATACATTGACAGATGGACGGACGGACAGCGGAGGCTTAGTAGTAGGGTACCGTTGCTAGGGTACGAAGCTAAAATAAAAGACTGTTAAAAATAATTGCTATTTGAAAAACAGTTCAGTTTTTATTAAATGCTCAATTTATCTTTTTGACCTTTTCATATTAAAAAGTGTTTCACACGTTGCTTTGTTGGGAAATGAAGAAAGGACAAACCATAGAATGGGCGCATTTACAATAATTATAGTAATAATTGCAAACAAAATTTTAAAATGTTTATGTTATTATAATTACAAAATTCCTTTCTTAGTACATACAGAACGTACTGAGAGCACGTATTACATATATTAGGATTCTACAAGCAATTTTTTTAGATTTGTAGCTTGTTAATTTTCTGAGGATTCGTGGTCATCAGTGATTGATATTTCGTTTATATATATATATATATATATATATATATATATATATATATATATATATATATATATATATATATATATATATATATATATATATATATATATATATATATATATATATATTATATATATATATATATGTTTCTCAGTGACTTTCTTGTTCAAGCCAAGCAATAGGTACAAAGTTATATACTTCTAAAGTCCTAAATTAACTTCTAAAGTATCTTGTAGATGAGTAAAAATTTTACTGTACTTTTGACATAGGAAATAAGTGCGATGACCCCATGGTTTCTTCTGTCCGAAAATTTATGAGGCCGCCGGTACGACCCCGCACATCTATCAGAAACTTCGCTCCAGCGAGTCTGGCAATGAGTTTAGTTCGCGAGGTCCGCTCGATAACTGATGATTTCTGATGTGTGGGGTCTAGTACAAAATGTATTGAAAAGTCGCCATTCGAAATACTGATCAGAAAAAATTCTGACGCCGCCCGATCGGCGGCATCCGGAATTCATCAAAAGCCTCAGACACGTTAGAATTCTGATAGTATGCGGGGTCTAGACCAAAACATTTGAGCAGAATGCCTTCCTTTCCTTTCCTTTCCTTTCCTAATTCACTACAATAATCTATACATATAATAAAATTGTAACTAAGCCGAATCTGTACATTAGATATTTTTTGGAAAATCTTATTGAAATAAATATTATTACCGATACAGAGGCCGAATCTATAGTTCTTAGAATTTTTGTCTGTCTGTGTGTCTGACCGCCTGTCTGTCTGTTACTGCATCACAGAAAAACCACTCGAGGGATTTTGATGAAATTTCGTATGGTAATAGCTGGTTATCCGGGTCAACATATAGGATACTTTTACCGCGAGAAAATATCTCATTTTTGAGAAAAATACAAAAAATGCAATGTAAGAGTATACTAATATATAAAACCTAAGAATTTGGTTTTTGGTCATCTGAATACGGGCGGAGCCGCGGGCAATAATAGTTAATTTAATATATCAATATATTCGATATTAAAATTAATTTTAAACATTCTTATTTTTGTTTTTAAATGTCACCACATCGTAATTTACTTTGTAGTATAGGACTATTTCTTAAGAAATATTTCTTTCTATATTTTCGGTTCTACCCACAAAAAATATAATGTTAAAGAAGTATTGTTTAGAAAATGTACGCAAGATTGAATGTTTGCGACTCAATCAAGTCGTTGTTGATTCAATGTAACTATTGTTACTTCTTTGATGAACCAACTACATATAAGATATGGTTCGTGTTAGGGATTTACATATAAGTAAGTTTTTATTGATAAAAATCAAAACGTCGAAAAAACTAACTCATGCTGTAATTATGTCACACGAGTATCAAACTCGTCGATAATCAACAGTTTTTGCTTTTTTATATAGATTTTATTTGGAAAGGACATGGCTTGTGTCATAAATTAAAATATAGGTTTTTTTCACCGACTGAACTACTACGCCAGCGAAACCGCAGGCAAAAACTAGATTTGTTATAAGGTACACCCAATATAAGGGAACTCGGCTGTTTTGTTGGGTTATATACTACGTGTTGACATGTGAAGTATTGCTGAATGACGGTGCCAATTTATATTATTAGGTTCTACAATTCCATCAGGTCGTTTTAGCACATCGAGGAATTTTACACGCGACTCCTATTACGTAGTCCGCAGTCAGCTTTTGCGTCTCCGGAATAAAAATTACTATATTCTTCTTCAAATGCAAGCTATCTCTACACCAAGTTAAATTTGTACTTGTTCGGTAAGAAAAAAAGTACTATTTTCCATTTAAAATTTATATGTATTAGATAAATTGTAGTATATTGTATGCAACACTGTAATAAACCACATTTTAAAAGTCAAATATTTCATATCCAGCAAAGAATTATTATTTGAGAATGACGAGAGGTGCAACGGCCTTGCATTAAAAACAAAAGAATACCACGTACAATGGACATCATATCAAAACATAAGTTTTAATAACGTAAAAATAACAACTAGGTTGTATATTTTTGGCGAAGTCTCATCAAACAGCCTATATTAATTTTTGCAAAAAATGTTTCAATATTTTTTTATCGTAAATGAAGAGAATGTGCGATAGATATTGAAAATATTACGCAAATTTGGATTTTCATAATTCTGACTTAAATTGTACGATGAATTCATTAAATTGCTCAATTACTTGTACATTTTCAGTAACATCATTCACATAAATTAAAAAGATCCAATTAAAATTGCATTCAAAACTTTCTAAACAAATAAAAAAGCAGTCATGAGGACTTCCGACAGAAGTGAAAACTTAAAACTATAAACATACAGTTGTTATTTTTAAATATTCAAATTAATTGATTAATCTTAAATTAAAAATTTTAAACTAAAACTGTTTACATTTATCTAGTTTTGACATCTGAGTGTTAGCGTTAGCACATCACGTGACCATGTCGATGACGACTTACATGAATTTACTCCCCATCCAAACCTGTCTATAGAAGTTTTCACTTCAAAAATCAAATTTATGCAAATATCACTTAATCAAGTAAAACCATAAAAATAATCATCCTAGATATTAAAAGTGATGAGCTACATAAAAAGAAATTGAGTAGAGAGAAATGTATGACAAAATTTTTTTACTTTAATCATTCACATAAATCTCAACAAACATACCGAGTGTCAGACGTAGGTGAAACATATCCCAGCAAAAGAAATTCAGGTTTTTTACACTCGAAAACTCGCGCCTTCAGCGTTCATGTCTAGTGAAGGAAGACAAATGTAACAATCGTGTGACACAAAAACGTTATAAATGACTGACAGTTAATCCACGCTGTGATGTGTTTTGTACTAGCGGCAGAGGCTCGCTTCGCTCGGGTTCGTCCCTAGGTACGTTTTAAATATATTTTAATATTATAATTATTATCCGGAATTAGGCATGTAAATTATATTTTATTTTCGTGAATTTTTCCGATGTTGTAATAGTTATTTCGCTATTCGGAGCGGAGATCATCAAAATCGGCCCAGCAGTTCTCGAGTTATTGTAACAAACTCGACTTTATTTTTATATATATATATATATATATATATATATATATATATATATATATATATATATATATATATATATATATATATATATATATTATATATTATTTTATATTATATATATATAAGCAGCTTATTAAGCTATTTATATATATATTTAAATATATATATTTGCTAAAATCTAACTAAACCTAGTATTATATAGAAAAAAATAATAAATGAAATTAAATTCAATAAAATATTCATGTAATATTTTAATATCCCACGAACAACTATCAGGTAAATTCAGTTAAATAGACTCTTTAACGTGTTCGTTTCCAATACTCAATTTGGAGGCGTTGGCAACGTTCGATGCAAAATTTATGTCGCTCAAAGCCCCTTGAAACGTCACGTCTGCAACGTTTTTGAAGTCGCTGAAATTGCGTGGCATTATTGGCTTGGGGCCATGACTCGGGCTGACAGGCATTTGATTTTATAGCCAGTATATTGACTATCATCAAAAACATTACTTTACTGGACCTATTTGGTCTATTGCAAACGGTTTCGTATAAAAATTTTAGCTTCCATTTCTTGTATTTATATATACCGTTTTAAAACATTCTGAATATCCAATTCATACTTATTAGATAGAACTCTAGATATTTTAAGGTATTTAAAATTAGTCTCGCTGCTTAACTAAAATGGTAAAATTATGATCGATTGTCACGCATTAATGATCGATCAACGGGCTGCCTAAACCGACGGGTGTAGAAAGATAGATATTTGCACAAATATGCTTGTATACTACGAAAGAATTTTATAAAATTGACCCCTCGAAGTGGGTAAGGGCTTAATGTTTATACATTGGAAATATAAGTCGAAATAAGAATTAGAAAGAAGTGGAAGTATAAATTGTAACAGCAATAATTTGCATTATCTTTAATATAATGCCCAATACGTTTAAAGAATATTAACTGGCTGACAAAACATTCTAAGGTACTTGTAGCTTCGAATTATAACTTTTATGGCAACGGAAGTTCAGCTGAACTTTTATAAGATAATAACATTTTAAAATTCTTATTTTGTAAAATGTTTCCTAAGAGACACATACCGTTGTATAAATAGATTATCTTTTACCCTTTGTTTTATAAAAGTTTATAAAGTATACTATTAGAAGTCACACAGTGTAATTTTATCAAATAAGCCTTTACATATATGCACATTATATAATATTCATTTAACGCAATACAATGTTACTGCACATATAATATACATTGTACATATAATCCTTCAAGAGCCTTTGGCATTGCAAAAAAATATACAAAGCTATTAACTTTTAGGGGTTACTCCAGATACAACTCCAGTCAAGCACACCAAATAAAATATCCATACTAATATTATAAATGTGAAAGCGTGTTTGTTTGTTTGCTTCTTTGTCCTTCTTTCACGTCGAAACGGAGTGATGGATTGGCATGATTTTTTGTGTGAAGATAGTTGGAGGGCTGGAGAGTGACATATTATCTCATTCCTACGGGAAAATACTTTATAATACATCCCAAAAAAATATTTACGATGAGAATTACTTGAAACTTGGTATTAATGCTCTTAAATACAATTAAATAAATACATATTTTAGCATTTTTCGAAATTCATCTCATAAGGGGGTAAAATATGGGATGAAAGTTTGTATGAAACCTACCTTTTTAGTTTTTTTTTGTAGTTTTAGCGCGAGCGAACCCGCGGGTTCTGCTAGTTATATAATAAAAGATTCCTAAAGAATATACTTAAATTGACAACTGTATATATATTATACAGTGTATATACAGTTCACCTGTGTAATAATATCTCAATAAGTAATTATTATAGCAATAAATACTAATAAATTTCTTTTAGAAAGAAAAAAACGTTTTTCCAAGCTAAAGCAAAATAAAAAATTCACCGCAATCCATCTAAAGATTACAAGGTATACACTTTTTATATTAATTTCCGAGATATCTCTAATGCTTGCAGAACTTCGTGGTTACCGGTAGACCCGAAATACTGAAAAGATTTTAAAACTTTCTGTTATTACATAAAAAAATAATATAGTTTACTATCCAATTTGAACATTACCTTCGATACACCCAAAATATTTGCAACATGGAAAAAAATATTTGATGCGACATCACAATTTATCCAAAGATTGATCTAGGGATCCCATCCTTCACGAAATGTGTCAGATCCTAGATTTACATAATGTTTATGCTCCAACAGACCAGTTTGAGCGCTCTAAGATAATATTTTGAGAAGTATTCTCATAAATAGTAATTTTTAAAAAGCTTTGGGAAACTTTTTAAGTTTTACAGCTTAATAACTCTAATAATGCTTTTTATATTAAAAGCCTCTCTAAACTGCAAACTTTCTAGCAACCGATAGCTTCTCGTGTTATTATAGTACGAAAAAATGATCACATGCATATAAGTTACTGCTTATGGGTAGTGTACTCGATTAAATTATCAGCACGCAGTTTAATAGGAAGACCTTTTTAAAAGAATAATTCTGTAATACATTGTTTTCATATAGATTTATTAACCCCCGACGCAAAAAGAGGGGTGTTATAAGTTTGACGGCAATGTCTGTCTGTTTGTGTGTGTGTGTGTGTGTGTGTGTGTGTGTGTGTGTGTGTGTGTGTGTGTGTGTGTGTGTGTGTGTCTGTCTGTGGCATCGTAACTCTCAAACGGATGGACCGATTTCGATGCAGTTTTTTTTCATTTGAAAGCCAGTTTCCTTGCGGTGGTTCTTAGCTATGTTTGGTTAACATCGGTCCAGCAGTGTAAGACTATCAGCTCTTTTCCAAAATGATTTCATGCATTTTGGCGAATGATTACTCTATTATGTGCTTCACACGTGCCAGTGTAATCGTTAAATGATAATTAATTTGCGTATGGGGTTTTTTTTAAATTTACAATGAATACAATAAAGCTCCTAGTCTCTGCATGATTTTTTCCGACATATCCAACAATCATCGTTGTATTTCAACCAATTCACACAAAACCTTAATAATTTATACACCTAAACCCCTCATAACTCCTATTGGTGAAAACCGTATGAAAATCCATACGGTAGTTTTTCAAGCTTATCGCGTTATGACAGACAGACAGACAGACGCGGTAAAGGATATTATTTTATAATATGTAGTGATAAAAATCTGTAGTATGTAGTGGCTCTAAGAAGAAATATTTAATCCCTATAGTAGTCGGAAGGACCCAAAACATAAAATAACATAGAGATAACGTTATTGTAAAGTCAACCTTGAATATCAAATTTTCGTATCAACTTATCGACTTGCAAATACAATATACACAGTACAAATTTAATCTAAAAATACAGTACTGACTTGAAGTAGACAAAGAAAACGGAATACTATCAATTACGTCGATTCCCAAACTTTGAATCTTTATATCTCAGTCGAAGTAGGTCAATTAGGGTTGTTTGATCTCCCGTTTCTCTTGAATGGTTATAGCCTCTTTTACTGTGTTTTTTTTTATTATTGACGCTACGAAAAATTTGGTAATATACAAATGGCAACCTAATTGTAAATATTTAAAAGACGTCTCTACATTTATCAGTACAAAAATATTTAATATTATTAAACAATAAATATGTGGGTGAGTTATTGTATATATCTCTTTATACGTAAATATTTGTCATGTTATACATACATTTATCGATTGAATTGAAAGAGAATATAAGAGTAATTTGGCAATTATAGTGATTTTTCCCACTGTTGTCCATTTTTCGCTACTGTCCAGGTGTTCGTTTACATTTCATACAGCATTTTGCTTTATAGAAAATGTATTAAAGGAATGGTCAGCAGAAAAAAATATTTAAACACATATACAACGTACTTAATGACCGCATAAAGTCTGAAGTACTCACCATATATGTCTTTTAAAATGCTTCAGCCGCCATCCCACGGGACAGGTCACATTTAAACTAATTTATCTCTCGTTGATTTATAAAGGTCCCTTAATTAAATGGAGGCAAAATATCGGCGCCTCTCCTCGGAGGAAATTACGCGAATTAAAAGCATGAGGTCGTTTTACTAGGCTTTCTAATTAATTCTTACATAATTTCGTACTTTTGATTGAAAGTATGAAAGCTTGAGTTTTCATTCAATGTTCTTGAAACCCACTTGTTGCCTGAAAGTCATATTCTAAATTTTGCTGGCGACTCTATCTGTGTAAAAGTATTTATGTATGAAAGAGGAAGTACCATTACAAACTAACTAAGCTATCTCAACAAGTGAACAAACTTCCGCACTCACTTTACTTTCATTATAATATTAGTGCAATAAATTCAGTTTCACGCTGTAAGTATACGTGACAAGATAGGAAGAGGAGATAAATTTTGGCCAACGTTGCATTTAACGCAGTTAATAGTAGTTTACTACGCCACAAACCACAATGTTTCTTTGCTAGAGGCAAGAACAAAATAATTAATTCAGATATTTTAAATGTAGAAAGAAAAACTGAGTGGTCTATATTATTATTATTTTATACTTGTACTAAAAATTACAATTCGTTCAGATATTGCTTTAGTCTAACAATAACAAGGATAAACCAGCTAGGAATTTTAAAAATTACATAAATGACCTTGTTAACATAACTGACACAAGAGTTTTGTAAATTATTTATGAATTATATAATTATTTATCCTCGAAGTATATTTTTCATGAGAAACAGAAAAAAAGAAAACAGTAGCTGTAATCCTGTGTTCATTTAGCTTAAATTCTAGAGCTGTATCAAGGTTTTAAAATGGATTGTGTTACAAGTGAAATGAAAGTACTCTAATTTCTCTGTAAACTTATTTTTAAATTTTACTTCATGTTTACAAATGCAATTTCAATAAAACCTCAATCAGGTTTCTCTTCGTGATATTCCATTTAAGAAAATATCTATAATAATATCAATATTATGTTTTATTCTATTCAGCCCTTTTTAACGTCCCACTGCTAGGCACGGTCTTCCTTCCATATGAGGAGGATCAAGTCATGATCCACCACGCTGGCCAAGTGTGGGTTGGCGGACTTAACATCTCTTTCGAAAACTTGTTAGGTTCTCTCAGACATGCAGGTTTCCTCACGGTGTTTTCCTTCACCGTAAGACAAGTGGTAATCATGTTAGAAATGATTCGCACATGAAAATATTAGAGGTGCAAGACCCGGCATTTGAACCTACTTCACTCGGTTTCCCAAGTGAGCGCGTTGCCATTCGGCTACCACTGCTTTTTATTGTGCCGATACCACTGCCGATATTATGGATGTACATATAATTTAATATTTTTAATCATACTTATTCGTGCATAAAAGCCATATACGCAAAATTAAGCAATTCAATTCCTACTTACAATTTCATACAACACGTACAATGATGTACTTACATATAGTATTATATTATACCTATATGTTTTTATTATACCTTTATGGTCTTAAGGCATTTAATCCAAGTGAGGGAGGGAAAAAATGTATTAAATTTATATGTAAAAATACTTTCGTCGAAACGTAATTTTAAGCATATCTCAATTACTGTCGCGTCTGTGAAAATGGCTGCCTGGCACAGTTCCGTATGATAGAATTTTAAGCTTCACGGTCTCTGCTCGCTGGCTTTTCGTACGTAATACTGCGCCTTTGATCAACATAAAAGGAGTTTTCTATACTTTGCTTTAAGATTTTTTTGTTTGATATGAACTTTGTTCATATATTTTTCTTACATTTTTCTAAAATAAAAGAGGTATATTTTCATTGTTATAAAACAACTAGTTGCCCAAAATCCTGTGTTATTTCAGGTCATAGTCTATCTACGTATGTAAATTTCATCCAAATCAGTCCAGCCGTTTCAGTATGAAGGAGTTGTTACTCCACACACGTACAGACTTTCGCATTTATATTAGTAATCCCATGACGTGTCTCATATCACCATTGTATAATATTAGATACATATTTTATTACTAGTACTATATAGTTTTCTTTTCTAGGATTCTAGACGTTTTTACTGAGTTGTGAAAAACTAAAATGAGATTACGATGTAAAAAATATACCTAGTTAAAAGTGAACAATTAAAATACGTTAATGAAAGAAATTTCTTAGTAAGTCTCGCATGTAAAGCAATTAAAGTACGTTGGAAACAGCTGTTATTTTTATTATTTCGGTAGAAGAATAATTCCAAAAGAGAAAATTCCTTTTAAAATGCCGCTTACAGAATAAATTACCCAAAATGCCTCACTGTAATTACCTGAACCCCTTTTTAGACAATTAAACAAATTACTTGTAATAGGCAGTTTCCATGCGTTAACAAAACCTAAATGTTGCATAGCGCTATCACCGTAGTAAGTAGTAACTATACCCAAATAGGTTTTCCAGAAGGTTTTTTAGGGTAAAGTTTTCAATAAAATTATAGGTATGTGTTTTTCCCGTTCAATGCACTTGTAAAAGAAAGGTCAACATCAGCAATTTTTCATTCAATTCTCAGTTCCATAATTATTAATGCACTATACATTTTAGGGTATTTACCAACGGTTTTTCTTACGCAGTTTTGTTCTCATTGTACAAATGTTAAAGAATGGAAATTTTTTAAAATATATGAACATGAAAATATCTCTATGGTATAACGATTATTATTTTTTTCTATTAATCTTCAGCGATTAATTATAGAATGACATCATGTCTTGTCAGTCCCCTGTATCGTCTTGCAGCAAGACACACCTTTCTTTCTTTTACCTTTGCGTAAAATGAATTATATTTACCAGATACATATACAGGTATTATTTAATACGAATAATTATTTGAATTGAATTTTTTTTTTATCAAATGTTAAGACATACAAACAAAATCTAAAATAAAAACACTAAAATAACAAAAGTTAGAAATAAATGTACAACTATATACTTGGTTTTCTTTTCATACACATTCTCTAAATTCAATAGGTTAACTTATTAAAGTGTTTCAATATTTAAAATTAAAGTCAATTTTTATTTTGCTTATATCATTACGTAATTTTTAATCGTTCTATTTGCAAGTTGAGAGTCCATGTCTCATTTAAAACTTTCAACTTTTCATGCTTTGTTTCTTCCATAAATTTATTTCAACAAACCTCAATTCAATTTTGCTTTGAAAATTTCTATACAAAAGAAGTTATCAGTATAAGATTCCGGCAGTTTTCAATATTGATATTACAATACTAAGTAAAGATAAAAGGTATTGTTCTAAGAATGAAATCTTTTGTTATTATTTCCTATTCAGAGATATTTATTTATAACAAAATCTTTCTTCTAAATATAATAACGCAAATTAATTATTAAATCTTTATCCAATGTAGATGTCATTGGATAGATTTAAAATGTATTAGAGTTGTTAAATGAAATAATTACTTTTAACTAAAAGATTACATTGATTTCAAAACGATTTCAAAGCAATTATTTTACACCTAAGAATTTAAAAATTCTTTCTTTGAATCTGTATGTGACGCTTTGGTAAAGCATATTGTGAGAAAAATAATTAAATTATTTAAAAATAGTTACCGCTTAATAAAACACACGCAATGGACAACCTTCTTCCTTTTAGATCGGACAATTACTGAATATTCTATCTAAAATAAATTATCTATGTACTCTTCATATACCGCTCGAATGCTTTCCCTTAGTGGTTTCCTAAGTGGTCTTACTTAAGTTTATTTAATTTTTAGAGTAATACATATTTAGTAGGTTTTAAGTCGGCTAATTTCTGACCCATTTTATTTAATAACATTTTTTTAGATAACTAGAAAACAATTATCATAATATAAGTTACGATTGCTAGCATTGTTCAATAATATATAAAGATGTACCTACTAGCGATTCACCCTCACTTCGCTCGGGTTCCTCCGAAACGTAACTAGTTACGTAATAAGGTTTAGTATAGATTTCTCAGAGATGAGATATTTTTCCGCAATAAAAAGTATCCTATATTGACTCGGATAACCAGCTCTCATCATACCTCATCAAAATCTCTTCAGTGGTTTTCCGTGATGCGGTCACAGACAGACAGACAGACAAAAGTTCTAAAAACTATAGATTCGGCCTCTGTATCGATAATAATGTCTATTTCAATAGCATTTTCCAAAAAATATTTAATGTACAGATTTGACTTAGAATTTTATTATATGTATAGATTTACATCAAGCTAATATATGCCTATCAATTGGTCCCACTAAATTCTTCTCAGTCATATTAACGCACTTAACTAAGTTAAGCATCATTTCTTATTCGCCATTAGCAATTATTTGACACCGACAGCCACATCAGTTTATATGGAAATTCGACTTTATGAGGGACTCAAATAACCTCGACTTAACTGGGTTATTTAAGTAGGGTAGCAACTAAATTGTTCTGGGAAAATCGTTTTGTCACAATAATTTTCTATATAAAACATTATTATTATGTGATACTTTCTTAGATTTATGCGAATATCTGACGCTTTAAATAAAACTATATTTTGGGATTTTTCGCGGATTTATTTTGAATCGTGGTTCCCGACATTTTGAATGCTTTACAGCAATTATGGTCACGAGAGAGATATCGGGAATCAAAAATCTAAATGAATCCGCGAAAGAATCCGAAAAGATAGTTTTATTTAAAACATTATAATATGTGTTTGTGTGTAGTTGTGGTGTAGTAACTTTAAAGAAAAATAACCTACATAAATTATTTAAATACTTAATTTCTTATTTTTTAAATTAATACTGGTATGATTTTTTGTAAAAGTATATAAAGTAAAAGTATTCATATAGAATTATCTATATAAATAAATATACATATACATATATATATATATATATATATATATATATATATATATATATATATATATATATATACACTATAATAAAACAGTAGAGGACGTATGTCTGTACATAGCAAAAAAAAAGCTAAAAACCGAGTCAGGGGGATGTAAGAAGACAAATAGAACAAATCCAGATTTTTTCAATTTTTTTGTTTCTCTGTCTGTTTGTCTGTTTGTACGAGCTAATCTCCGAATCTATTGGACCGATTTAAATGAAATTTTGCATGGTGGTACCTTATATCCCCGGGCAACATCTTAAATACTTTTTATCCCGGAAAATTAAATAGTTCCCGTGGGATAGTTAAAAAACTATAATAACTTATACAGCTTAGTACACAACAACTTATGCACCTAATTTAGAAAAATTTAACATTCTGATACCTTATATTGCCGGTCAAATAACAGGTACTTACATCGGTATATACGGTAAATACAGGTACTTTTCATCCCGGAGAAATAAACAGTTCTCGTGGGAACTAATAGATCTCTATTAGTGTTTTTCTAGAGGCGAACCCGAGCGAAGCGAGGGTAAGCCGCTAGTATTTAATATACGTAAAGATATTTTTTATGCTATTTATTTTGTTTAAAATCACCACTACATGCCATTGCAGTACCTAAAGTTTTACACTAACTGATTACCAAAAAAATTGATACGTTATCCATTTTGTTGTAACCTACCACAGGGTTTAACCAAACGAGCCATATACACGCTTGGTTAGTTAAGCTAGTTATTTGTATAAAAAAACGTGTATGTGTGTACTTATGTACGCACGTAATAAGTTATAGGTACTTCTTTGGCGTAACAAAACAAAATAGCCAAAGATTTCATCCCGTATGTTACAACTCTCTATTTGTAAAAGAAATGCAGCTAACTTTATCATGTCACTTTTTGGCTGTCGGTGTGAGCACGCATCGTAAAAATTTTACTCTCATAATTTTATCCAAGCGTGCCAAAAGAAGTATAAGTACAAAAACGTGATAAAAATCACTTTTTTAAAGTAAATAAATGAAAAAAAATATAATTCTACTGTATAAAATATTTAAAATGGTTTCAGTTTACTTGGGAATATGTAGAGAGATTTGGGTATGACACCTAATCTTTGCTCACTCAATTTCCGCATTTATATTGAAACTTCAAAGGAAACAACTATTGGACCAAATAATACTAAACATGTTGGGTAGCAAAAGCTCTACAATTTTTAAATAATACATACGGGTCTATATACGTACTACGTATGCTGAAATATAATTAAAAAATTCATTGCTCAATCCCAATTTGCCTTGCCGTTTTATTTGAACATACATTTTTTGATTTACTTAAATAACTTTACATTCTAATTTACTTAGAATATACTTAGAATAATTATTATAAATTTATTGAAATATGAGAAAATATTTAGATTTCCTTAAAATTAATCATTCAGATATTAGAGATTTATATGAGCTTTGAAATTAATGTCATCAAAGGGGTTGTTTCTATTTCGTAATGTTTGTAGGTTTAATTGTGACCCATTTGTAAAACTACGGTAACACATTTACGTATTCAATAAAACGCCAGTCAGCAAAATAAAATAGCGGAATTTTTGCTCTATCATCAGTTTGCCGCATCGTCGTTAATCTAATCATAAACACGTGAACTGGCACGTTTAATTAACGTTCGAACTACTTTTGTACAAACATATATCCAATTCGATAATTTTTAAATAGTACAGTGCTTAAACAATAACGTTTTAAAATATTCATAGTTTTCCCCATGGGTTCGCTCACGTAATCCATTTGTGTATGTTGTGGATATTAAATAGCCTATATTCTTTAACTCTCTGAAGAATTGGTCTATCAAATACTATAAAGACTTTTCAAATGCGACTGGCAGTTCCATAGATTAACGCGTTCAAACAAAAAAAAAACAAACTCATTAGCGTTGTTATATTAGTATGGATATCCACAACACTTGTTCTTACGAGTACTCCATTCTCACAATTCAACGAAATGGAAATTTTTGAAGTTACAAATATTGAAATTGATGTTTAAGTGGGGTCGCTGCTTGTAAAAAGTAATTGTTTGGTAAACTACGAGTAAGCACGGCCAGATAGCAGTTGCTTTATAATTACTTTTTAATTTTTACGTTGCATTCATAAGAAATAAGTAGATAAGATTAACGTATGAATTTTCAGATGATTCCAAAATAATTTTATTTTTGAAATAAAAGGCCAGGCAAATACAATATATTTATATTATTGGTTTAATGACCCTTGCTTACATAGAATATATCGATTTCGGCCGTTCTTTGTTAAGAGACGATTGTTCAGTAAATCATTTTCATTAGTAATTCAATTATTATATATAACTAGCGACTCACCCTTGCTTCGCTCGGGTTCGCCTGTAGAAAAGCACAGACAGATCTATCTCACGGAAACCATTCATTTTTCCGTGATATAAAGTAACCTGTCGACCGGCAATATAAGGTATCAGCATGCCAAATTTTACTAAATTAGGTGAATAACTTATTGTGTACTAAGCTTTATACGAGTAAGTTACTACAGTTTTTTAACTATCCGACGGGAAATCTTTAATTTTCCGGGATGAAAAGTATCTAAAATGTTGACGGGGGATATAATGTACCACCATGTAAAATTTTATTTAAATCGGTTCAACAGTTTCGGAGATTAGCCCGTACAAACAGACAAACAGACAAAGAAACAAAAAAATGAAAAAAAAAACTGGATTTCTTTCATTTCTCTTCTTACATTCCCCTGACTTGGTTTTTAGAATTTTTTCTATGTACAGACATTCGACCTCTATAGTTTTATTATATGTATAGATATTAGTGCCCTTATTTTCTATTTACTTTAGTTGAACTAGATTCTATGATGCTATGATTTAACGCTATTGAAGATGAATGTGGACGTTAAATCTACTCAAGTTACAGATGTATGACAACTTGACCTACATGGTCAACCTTTAGTTTGCGATTTATGCAAAAGCTACTGACTATATTGACATCTTTTTAAAATATGTCATGCGTGAACATCTAGACTGAAAACGATATCTAATCAAGACAAGGATTTCATTAATTTTATATGTTGGAAATTTTTCTGAATTACATGTGCGGTATGAACGACTTTTATATGACTTTCTGTACTCAAATTTTCAAAAGATTTCTGTTCATTCCTTACGTTTTAACATATTCTGAGATAGCGACTATTGGTTAAAATACGACGATCTGACTTATTTTTAATTTTGTCGTTATTAAGTAACATTTTTTTATTTAATAAAATTCTTTGATATGTACATAATGAAGGTGACATTTCTTTTCTCTCATCCTTTGTAGTCGTGTCCCCGATCTGATTATGTTTCTGTTGATACACATCCTATCATAATACACTACGGGGTAGAAAAAATATGTTTTTAAACATTATGAATAACGTGAATGTTTTCCTTTGGTGTGATGTGACGGGTATAAAGAGATACCTGTAGCATCTCAAATAACGTCTTATGACATTATAGAAGGGGATGTTATACACTAAGATATGCTTGGATCGAAACATACAAGTCTAAAAAATACGTCATCCTCTTTGGCTGGCACAGTATCTGTTGAAATGGCACATTATCTATCATCTGAGTTAGTCAGTACGTCTCTGAAAGTCCTTATCTGTCATTAAATATTATTTGCCACGACTTATTTGATTTAATAATCAGTGAAAGAGAGTGTTGGAGTGCTTATATAAAATTATTATTAGTTATTAAATTCATGTGGTCCATAATAAACTTTCCGGTTCGCTGCGCGCACTAACCGGAAACTACCGATAACAACACGTGTGAATGTAGTTTAGATTTTCTAAAGCTTCTTTACGAGTATTATAAAACAAAGTCCTCACCTCACCCCTCCCCCGGCGGCTCCAATTGGCTGAAATATGATGATGATTGTTGAAGATGTCGGAAAATATCATGTCAAGTGTGAGGTTTACTGGCGTTCGTCGCGTAAGCCAAAAGAGTTAAATGAAAACAATGTAGGAGTATTACGAAATAAGTATTACCTATTATTTAGTATTACGTAGGGACGCACCCGAGCAAAGCAAGGGCTAGTCGCTAGTTACCAATAAGTATGACATGATAAGGCGAGTACGTGTTTCCTATTGTGACCTTATATCTAATAGTTGCAGTACTACCTAGGTTCTAGGTGCTAAGGGAAGAGACACAGCTCTTACCGCTGCTACTACACCGTGTTTTACCCAATATGCATATTGTATATTGCATACAGCACAAATCTATAATTTGTAATAAAGACATACATACCATTTATTGCTAATTATTTTTTTATGTAGAGTTAGAAAACAGAGTAACGTATTATATATCAAATATTTGGGTCCAACGCGAGTAAATTCAATTTATTTTTGGCGCTGCGATGAGATTTCCCACATGAATTGGATGTGTGTTGATATATTGAAAAATATACGAAAAAGTTACTACATATAAATTATAGAGTGTGAACTGAATAGTATCGTTGAAAATATGAAATGTTTATGATGAATGTATATAGAGTTAAGTGCAGAGAGACATCATAATACATATATCTCTGTCCAACCGAAACAAACATTACCCCATCTAGCCCTACGTTAAATAGCCTACATTTGATTTCCTCCAATGTGTATAATATACGGTGAACGTCTTATATTTATGAATTGAATATAATATTTAGGATAAAAGCAAAGTTTAAATCTATACATATAATAAAATTGTAACCAAGCCGAATCTGTACATTAGATATTTTTTCGAAAATCTTATTGATATAAACATTATTATCGAATACAGAGGCCGAATCTATGATTTTTAAAATTTTTGTATGTCTGTTTGAAAAAATTAAAAAACTGCAATGAAAGAGTATACTAATATGTAAAACCTAAGAATTTGGTTTCTGGTCACCTGAATGCGGGCGGATGGCATTTTGTCTATGCGAGATACGACGTTTCCGCCCCTAATTGACCCCTAAGTGTGAGTGGTGTTGTAGACCTATGAGAAATTACTACTAAACATTAGGCAACTTGATGATCAGTTTAGTTTATTTGATACTTACAAATAATGTTATAAATTACAATGTTTAACGTATGCGTTTGGTTTAAATTATAATGAAAATAAAATTATTATGAGTAAGTGAGAACATAGGCTACTCTACATCATTTCATAAACAATGATACCTATTCCTATATAATTATGTTTGTAAAAAGTTACCAGGGGACGCTAATTTTATAATTACATATTATTTAACAGTATACGTGCCTTCATGAGAATCTGTTCCACTACCTTTGTGAAGAAAACGGTGGTGCTGTAACACTTCCCGCTGCGAGGGGAGACGACGCATGGAAGATATATTTCAATGAAAACCCCGAAGAGATAGTTGACGAGTTCGCTATGCGATACGGGATTGAAGCTATTTATCAAGCTATGACGTAAGTGCATGTCACTTAAATATTTATCGAACAGTATGATTTATTTTTGACATCATGTGATTTGCTATAATGTATTTTACATACAATTTCGAGTTAATAATAAAGTGGATTTCTATATGGCTATTTTTTATGTTATTATTTTTAGTTTATGAATTCTGTTATTTATGTATGTATATTGATGTCCAAAGTTCAGAATTTAATTTAAATACCTATAGTATTAATATATCTTTATATATTACTTATATTACTGGCGACTTACCCTCGCTTGCCTAGGCTTCGTCCCTAGGATGATTCCCCATACAAACTTTCACCCTATTTTCACCCCTTCAAGTGATGATTTCCGTTATAAAAATACCCTATGTCCTACCCAGGGTCTCAAACTATCTTTTACCAAATTTCATTTAAATCGGTCTAGTAGTTGTTGAGTTTATTCGTTACAAACATACAAAAATACAAATCTTAATAGTATGTAGTAGTGTAGATATTGTATATGTGTGATCGTTTATAATAAATAACGTAAACATTATGCATTGTCCACCAAATAACGCATTATGTTCTTATTTATGTTTAACAATATTAATAACTATAAAATTATACTCGTAGTTATGGTTTGTAATGATTTTTATGAAAGTATATTTAATTTTACCATGAAAATCTTCTAAAATACTATCCTAATTAATAAATCAATCGTATAATTTCGTGCAAATTTATAATCAGTATGTACTTTCCAGACATTTCCATTGCCTCTCAACGAAGTACCTCTGCGCGGGGGTGCCGGCCGTCATGTCCACTCTGTTAGCTAACATAAACGCCTACTACGCCCACACAACTGCTTCATCCGCTGTATCCGCATCTGACAGATTCGCCGCATCTAACTTTGGAGTGAGTATATTTACAAGGACATTGTCAGCATGAGAGCAGATAGAAAAAGACTAATAATTAATTATAAAAAATGTGTTATATGAAAAATTCCGTTTTTTCAGAAAAGACACGTATATACATATAGATAAACTGAAAAAGCAGAGCCTTATCTAAATACAAAATTGATGCAAATCGTTAAAACCGTTTTCGAGATATATGAAATAAATTTATATACAAGAATTATTCATTTAATAATATAAATTTTATATGGGGATATTGAAATACTCGTACTAGTATATTATATTTAAGTTTTCCATTTTAAAATGTGATCTTATTGCATTTACATAATAAACAAATGTTGTAAGGCAAGAAAAAGAAGACCCCAATACAATTTAAAGAGTACAGAAATGTGCTATAAAAATAGGGATCCATAAATTTTCTTCTTAACTTTATAGCTACGGAATTTTATTGAACTCTGATACTGGACGGCGGTAGTAAATAAAAGTTATCTTTATACCAATTGTTAGTTATGTTTTCCTTGATAAAAGCACAGGTTTCTTAATAGTTAAAAACATTACGATACGATATAACGATACTTTGAAATAAAGATTTTTCTTCGATAATCAATGAAATGATTTTAGTCAATTTTTAACTAGTTATTAATTTCTATAGTTAAATTCAGTTAAACCAAAGATAGGTTTTAGAAATTTAACTCAACAAATAATAAACTCAAAACAACTTTATGTATATAAGGCAGTGGTAGCCCAGTGGTAACGCGCTCGCTTGGGAAACCGAGTGAAGCGAGTTCAAATCCCGGGTCTCGCACCTCTGATATTTTCATGTGCGAATCATTTTCAACATGATTACCACTTGTCTTAGCGGTGAAGGAAAATATCGTGAGGAAACCCGCATGTCTGAGAGAACCTAGCAAGTTTTCAAAACACATGTGAAGTCCGCCAACCCGCACTTGGCCAGCGTGGTGGACTATGGCCTGATCCCCCTCGTAATGAAGGGAGGCCCGTGCCCAGCAGTGGGACGTTAAAAATGGCTGAATACAATACATACATACAACTTTATGTATGTTATACTCGTATATGCACATTAAATGAAGATATTTATCAATTCCACTTCTCCCAAGTCCGACAGTAAATTTGGTTATTCATTACGTTACGTCATACTGAGGTTAAATTTTATTACGGGGATGGATCTTTATGAATATTCTAACCCTTTGAATATAATCGTAATTTTAAATAGATGAGGTGTCTAACTTCCTACCGCCAAAGTTAATGTTTCAATAAAACGTAAAGCTCCAATTTATTAGCTAATTATAATTCCCATCTAAGATCTTTTATGTAGATCATAAAATAAAATTATTAGTAATTAATGACTTACCTCCTTTTTGCTTGTTTCCGCCCTCCGAAGCTTTTTTATATTCATAATATTATTAACTTTTACCAGCGATTTCAGCTGCTAATTTTTTTCTATTTAAATTTTCAAAAATCCTTTTTAAGCTGATTTTTACGCCCTTTTAAAGGAGTCCCAATATTAAATTCCATCATGTCATACTTTTAAAACTACGATGTCTTCAGATTCACATCATCCCCTATTTTTCATCCCCCATATGATTTATCCTCATTTTTGATTAGTAAGATTATTCCTAATTTCCAGGTCACTGTAAATTTATAAACAAAGCACTTTCATTAATTTTTCATCCCTTTAGAAATTGCATTTTAGCATTTTAAGAATCGTTCCTAAAAAATCCTTTGTTTTGTGGTATTTATACTTTATAAGATTCATGATTAATCAAAGTGGTATTTTATGTATACATTAGCGATACCCGCAGCTTCGCCCGCGTTTAAACTTCCAAAAAAACTCTTTGGCTTTATGTTATAACTAATAATAGTTTGATAACACACCGACTGCAGCGCCACCTACCGAGTCCATTTGTGAATTTAAATCTTGCAGGGACCCCACTTGAACGTACACAAAAAATATCATTAAAATCGTCCTTGCTGTGTAGGAGAAGATCAGTGACATACCGTCAGCAGCAAATTTCATCCAAATTGGTCTAGCCGCTTAGAAGGAGTTTGATGACTAACACACGTACAGATGAATTATATGTGTTAAGATAATACATGTAGATATACAGTTAAAAAACATTATTGTGTGCCACTTCAGATCATAGTAGTCTGTTTGTAAACTAAAGATCTAATCATTAGAATCGTTTCAGCGTAAGTAAGCATTTACAATAGTAGTCTGATTACAAAATATCTTATCTAGGGTTATATATACATGTGTATATATAAATAACGGGTATACCAATTCGATTTCTGACTGAGACACGTTAAAATTTACTAATAAATATTTTTTGTTTGAATGAGTCTCTGAAATATAAATCTCAATAGGTGGAAATTCAATAATCAGCGAATTCGTAATTGTAACCTTAGCAATAAGAATCTTTTATATCGTTACTTGACTGTACACTGTGATGTAACTTCGTGAGAGCGTTCATGTTTGTTGAATATTAACCAGTCTGGGGCATAGAATTGGGAAACATATTCTCCACAATAATATTCCATTCTAAACGTTAGCCTCTATGCGAGAATGTGGACTTTAGAGTCGTCAAACTGTATTTGATCATGCTGACCTATGCAAGTTATAATAGTTCATATCTAAGCTAAATGCTAAACTTGGTTTAACCACTTATTTTTACATAAAAATGAGTAAGATATTGATTTTATTATCAACTATTAAATATCATCCATCGACCATAGTATTTAAAATATTTTATTTGAAATAGAATCATTTCAATCAATATATTTTATTGATTAACGATGTAATTAATTTTTTTTATTTATAATTGACAATTTTCAAAGTAAAAGCCTTTATTACTTGTTAATACTTTATTATTTTATGACTTTTTAATAAAAATAATTATGTAACAATGTAGCTTTTAATTTTTTTTATTTTAAATAAAAAAACCCTAATTCTTATCTACTTTCAGAAAGAAAAATTCGTCAAACTTCTTGATCAACTACATAATTCTCTTCGCATCGATTTATCGATGTATAGAAACAACTTCCCTGCCTCCAGCGCTGAAAAACTAATGGATCTTAAGTCTACTGTAGATCTTCTTACTAGCATTACGTTCTTCAGAATGAAGGTAAAATGAATATTCCTGAACAAAAAACTTACTTACTTCAATAGTTTTGACTTTGAATTGTAAAAACATTTTCCATCCAAAGATTTGATTTCGAAGATGATTTCAATTTTGCTTGTTTTTAGCAATATTTTTGTTCATTCCGTAGGTCCAAGAGCTTAGTAGTCCACCACGTGCCAGCACTGTTGTCAAAGACTGCGTGAAGGCCTGCCTTAGATCAACATATCAATTCCTATTCGAAAACTGTTACGAACTCTATAATCGGGAGTTCCAGGTAATTATAAAAATATTTATACAAATATTTAAAACTAATACATTAAAATATGTGCAATTAATTATAATCTTTACAATATTCATACGTTTGTAATATATGAATTATAATATGTACAATAGTTTAATGCTGCGTGAATATGTAAATGTGTCCAAATGTCCAAAAAGTGTCTATAACATATTTCGTTACTATTTTATTTAATAACTCACAAAACAACAGCATGAATGAACATATCATAATTAAAGTAAAAAAGACAATTGCTACAGGCATCAGGAATAGGTCATATGTATCGTATAATTTGTACTTTCCTTATAATATTTTATCAATCTCAATATTTTTGCAGGTGGATCCAAACGAAGCCAAACGCGACCCAGCTGATCACGGCCCGCAATTAGATTCATTAGATTTCTGGCACAAGCTAATTGCACTTATCGTATCGGTTATAGAAGAAGATAGAAATAGTTACGCGCCAGTTTTGAATCAGTTTCCACAAGAATTGAATATTGGACAGGTATTCTTTTTATTTCTTAAACTTAAAAAAAACTTTCTTTTCTTTTATATAAAACAAGTTTCGTTAAAAGAATTCTGTTTCTATTGTCTGTGTAAAAGCTTTGTTTATCCTTTAATACAGACTAGTATTCACCTAGTGGTCAAATTCGACCATAATCAAAGGAAAATATTAATTTATAATCTATACTAAAAAAATCCAGAAATTGATAAAGCAACTAAATAAAAAAAATCGGTTGATAAACACAGGAGACTATGGTGAATATAGTGCTTAAATGTTTTTACTTTACCTATTTATACATATAGTTAAAGATATTTAATGTTAATATATTTAAAGCCAATAATATAATTTATGTTTCTTATTATTCAGCTATCAGCAGCAACGATGTGGTCCCTATTCGCTGTAGACATGAAGTATGCTCTAGAAGAACATGAACAGCATCGACTCTGCAAGTCTTCCGCTTATATGAATTTACACTTTAAGGTAATAATTACGTTTTATCAATAAAAATCATTATGTATGTATGTATGAAATTTAAATATACTTCCCGTAAGTGTACCTGGAGAAGTCAAAGCCAGGACCATATTTTTTTATGATTTTTTTCTACATTTCTTTTAAATGATCTTTCATTAGATTTTCTAATCTACTAAAGAGTCAAATTGTTTTACTTTGTTTTAATATTTATTTGTTCATCAGGTTAAATGGTTGCACACAAACTACGTTAAAGATGTTCCGCCATATTGTGGCGCTGTACCGGAATATCCTGCATGGTTCGAACCGTTTGTGATGCAATGGCTGAATGAAAACGATGACGTTTCTCTGGAATATCTAAATGGAGCATTTAACAGGGACAAGAAAGATGGAGTGAGTATAATATCTAGAAAAATGAACGAAAGTAAATCAAAATAGATACTCTACCCAAAATATCATATGTTTACAAACTTTTCTTAGTTTCTGAGACAAAAATAATGAAAACAAGATTTCTTAATTATATACCATAACGAAACACGGTCTATGCTCAACCATAAAGAATTTAATTTCTGCATTTATAATGAATCTTTCTTTTCTAGTTCCAAAAATCCAGTGAACACGCTCTCTTCAGTAACTCAGTGGTAGACGTGTTCACTCAGCTCACGCAGTGCTTCGACGTAGTGTCCAAATTGGAATGCCCAGATCCGGAAATATGGAAACGATATATGAAGAGATTCGCCAAAACTATCGTCAAAGTGCTAATAGCTTACGCTGATATCGTTAAGAAGGAATTCCCAGAACATTTGAAAGAAGAGAGAGTGGTATGATGGTTTAGTTACCTGTTTAAAGTAGTTTTATAAAAACATGAACCTATTAATATTAGCTTAATGACTCATTTATAATAAACTAGCGATTCACCGTCCCTAAGGTTCGTCCCTAGCTTGATTCCCCATACAATTCACCCCCTTAAGGGGTGATTTCGGGATAAGAAGTATTCTATGTCCTTCCCACAGTTTCAAAGTATCTTCTTACCAAATTTCATCTAAATCGGTTCAGTAGATCCAGAGATTACCCCCTACGACCTCACAAACTCACAAACTTTATATCTTTATTATATTAGTATAGATATATCTTTACCAATTGAAATATGAATATTTGTCATAGACACTTTTACATTCCACTTTTATCTTTTACATTTTAAAGATTACTTTTTATGACTTTATCGTCTTTTGCGCGAAGTCTTTTCTGTTCAATAATGTCACTTTTTATTTCAACATAATATTGGTTTCCTTACAGGCTTGTATCTTAATGAATAACATCCAGCAACTGCGTGTGCAATTAGAGAAGATGTTTGAAGCGATGGGTGGTACAAAGCTCGAGCGCGATGCGGCCGATATCTTGAACGATTTGCAGGCGAGCCTCAACAGTACATTAGACCAACTGGCTTCTATGTTTGCTAACAGGTAATTATTTATTATATATAGCCATTAAATTCCTAATCATTTGCAATGTAATTATAGCTTCAATTTAGTAAAAAAAAAATGAAATTTCGGTCAAATTTAGTTCATAACTAAGAAGTAAGTATAATAGTTATCTTACTTCTAGTCGATTGTACTTTCTTTTAAATTATACAATCCATATCCACAACCTTTATTTATTTATAGCACTTTATTGCACAAGAAAATTGTACATTAACATAAAAAGAAATATTATACAGTTAAAGAGATGTGCAAAGGCGGCCTTATCACTGAAAGTGATCTCTTACAGGCAACCGATAGAAAAGGATATAAGAAAATAAGTGAGCCCAAAAGGTGCATAAAGTGCAAATCATTAAAACTTAATATAAATAAACATACATAAAAATTTACATATATAAAATACTAGTTTTACCATATATATTTTTATAATATATACATACCATACATATACATAATAATAAAATTATGTCTATATATGTATATATATACATAAACAAATTACATAGTATGGCACTAATGACAGAATAACATATTTTAATAATAATATTTTTTATTTAATCAAACAATTATCGTACATGCGGACTGTAAATTGTAAATAAATTTAGCCTCATACAGTAAAAATTAAGTGTGCAACTATTTGTATACTTAATTAAAGTAATTTTATTTTCCTTTAGTGAAAATAAAATTTACAAAAACTAAGTAATAAATAAACTTTACTGGTTTTTTTTTTTAATATCATTGTACTGTTATTTTATATCGTCACTTCTGATAATTATTTACGTGCACATATTCTGATAATTGTCTTTCTCAGCCTAGAAACCCGCATCACGGCGAGTGTGAAGGAGCTGGGGGAGCTGCTGCAGAAGGTGGGCGGCGGCGCGGCGGTGCCGGGCGCGCCGCAGCCGCCCGCGCACCAAGAGGCTGACGAAGTGTTGAGGCCTTTGATGGATATATTGGTAATTATTTTTTCGCAATTATAATTTTAAATTATTTTTTTCATACTTATGAGAAAAGTGCTGACGACTTCAACAGCACGTAATACTGTTTTATTTATAAGTTATAATATATTGTTAAATTCTTACAAAAATAATTAAGTATTATAATAATATGGGCTTTCATATTGTAATAACTTTTTTTATAATATCTTAGACGGATAAAATACGACGGCCCTGTAATATATACGATTTTAAATATTTTCTATATTTTTTTCATAGGATGGCTCCTTAACAATGTATGCTGAATCTTGCGAGAAGACGGTTCTAAAGAGGCTTTTGAAAGAACTATGGAAGATTGTCATGAAGATTCTTGAAAAGACTGTCGTTCTTCCTCCGATGACCGATAAAACGGTAAATAATAAATATACCAATAATAAATAAATTACCAATTTTTTTTATTTATATGAAATAATATGATATATACATAAGAAAAAAACTTTAAATTTATGTTCTATTATTATTATTCATTACATGTGTTATTTTCATTTCGATAATGTACGATTTATGAACGTCAAAATGCATATTTTGAAGTTTATAAATCCTAAGCTAAAATGAAAATCACACCACATTTAGTATATCAGGCCCTGGTCTATATGTGAATAAAACTTAATATTTTCTCAATGTTTTTAGATGATGCTAAAGAATCTGACGAACAATGCGAAGAATTTAGCAGCGAACGCAAAAATCGAAGACATGACGCAGCTGTTCAAGAGCACGGTCGGCAAACAGGATGTCAAACACGCTCTTTCCGGCGTTATGGATATTTCGAAGGAGGTGAGTCACAATTTAGAAATTTCCGCTCAAGCTTAAATCGGAAACGAAAATATTTTTACCTTTGTACAGAAATCTTTCTCATACCGTACTTTCATTGGAACGATCCCAAGAATCGGACGTCATTAACAATTAAGGATTACAAACATTCTTCCCAAATTGTTTTTGAATGTACAATAATATGCGAATATTTAACGCAGAATTATATTAAATCGTTTAGTGGAGATATTTTAAGTCGTCTTCATTATAATGTAAAGATAATTCTTAAGAATTTTACATTAAATAAAAATAGTGTTACAAAATATATAATGACTCCTTATTCTGTTCTTCGCATTTTATTTGGCAACTCGTATTTGATAGTTGTACTTTGCATACCACTATCAAAAACGAGTAGAGCCTTTATCAATAATTTATTTATAAGCAGACCAATTGTTTATGAAAATAATTAATATGAAGATCTGTGTCATTATTCCATTTGACTAGAATCCGCCAGTCTTTCGCATAGTAGACAATATATATGTATCTTTAAATTGGTTTTATATTATTTTAACTCGAGCGATTTTAATATTTATGTTAAAAAAAAATTTCAGCACTTATCTGCAGAAAAAAGTCTAACACCAAAGCAATGCGCAGTACTGGATGCTGCTCTCGATACCATCAAACTTTACTTCCATGCCGGTGGAAATGGCCTCAAGAAAACGTTCTTAGAAAAGAGCCCAGAACTGCAGTCTCTGCGATACGCTCTCAGTTTGTACACACAGACTACTGACACGTTGATCAGAACGTTTGTTACCAGTCAACAAAATCAAGGTAAATGAAATAATTTAAATATATATCAATTTTTATTTCTTGGCGTATATCCTTTTAGTTTAGTTCGTAAAAAATGCTTAGCAAGATATGAATACACTTCAATGACTCCTAATTTATCGGGTTGTCTTACAAAGTTGTGTAGACAGAGACTCGGGTGAAGTGCTCCCTACTATCATTTGTAGGTACTTTTATATAACAGTTAAGAAACCGCTTAAGGGTTAAAGGGTATAGGTGTACCTGTAAGTTACCACGAGGTAAAACTACTACTGCTTTAACTCCGAAACCATCCATCTATACTATTAACATATTCTCAATAATTATAATTACCTACAGACGCAGCTGTAGCAGAAGAAGGCAGTGTAGGCGAAGTATCGCTCCAAGTAGACCTGTTCACGCATCCCGGCACTGGAGAGCACAAGATTACTGTGAAAGGTGCGTTTGAATTAATTAAATATATTATGTAGTACCTATAGTATATTTAAATAATATTTATAAATAGCATTCGATCTATCGTCAACAAATCGTAGGTATATATTAATTGGACTACAACACTCATAATGTAATATACAGAGTATTTTAGAACAACATTGATACACTCATGTAATTTTAGAAAGAATGTTTCACTTTAAATTATTTTTAGTCTAAAATAACTATTTTATTTTTAATCTAATTATTCTAGTGGTAGCCGCAAATGATCTGAAGTGGGTGATCGCCAGCGGTATGTTCCGTCCCTTCATCGAGGTAAATCTCATCGGCCCTCATCTCGCTGATAAAAAGAGAAAATTCGCGACCAAGTCTAAGAGTAACAACTGGAGTCCTAAGTTCAATGAAACTTTCCATTTGTAAGTTTACAAGCACATTTTACACATACTTACTTTTCCCCAAATCCTTGTTACAATATGTATATTATTGATAAACAATTTAGTGAAAAAAATACAAATAAAAAAAGTAAATTATTACATGTCTTAAAACCTTATTTTTATATACCTTAAATGTTTATAGATATATAGATGTAATGTTTCTTTAATTCTATTACTTTATTACAAAGACGACTGTTGTGGGCCAGTAAAGTTTTTCTGACTGAGATTACTCTATAGTTTTGGATTATCGCTGTTCTTGGAGGTCTATAGTTTGATTCCCGTATAGCGAATAGAATATCAGCTTTGCCCATAAATAAGAAATATGCTGTGTATAATAAAATATATATTTTTTCTGTATCAATCTAGTATGGTGAGCGCGACGGAACAGCTGGAACTGTTCGAACTCCATGTATGCGTGCGTGACTACTGCTTCGCGCGCGAGGACCGCCTCGTGGGCGTCGCCGTCATGCGCCTCGCCGACATCGCTGAACAGGTAATACTAATATAATAAAACTATTTTTATTAACATAGTGGAAATAGACTAAAATAAACTATATCAAATAAATATAAAAATAAACTATAGCAAATGAATTCTTTTTCTTTCTCTGTTCTCAAGATACTAAGGAATAATCGATACTTGCGACACTGTAGTCTCTTTGTTACTTTGGCTTTATTTTTATCGTTGATAAATGAGGTAAATGAATGCTTATTTGTTAAGAGGAATAGGAATGTAACGGATGGATGTATTTTTACATTTTGTTATATTATTATTAACCTAATATAATTAATAGTAAAAATAAAGCTTCGCTATTTATAATTTGATATTTTAAGAACGCTATGTATAAATAAACATCATGACATACAATATTTAACGAACATACTAAACTAAAATATTTGTATTTAAGGGATCATGTGCGTGCTGGCTACCTCTTGGCACCCGCATCAAGATGGATGAAACAGGGTGGACGATTTTAAGAATCCTCTCACAGAGACATAGCGACGAAGTTGCAAGAGAATTCGTCAAGCTCAAATCGGAAATGCGAGCCGAAGCACCCTCTGGTAGCCAAGGACCATCGTGAGAATCATAAACAATAACCGATTGACATAAACCCAATCCAAATGGATCTTCCAAATCTAGGATTACGACTGGAACAAACCGGTTGTGATTATCATAGTGCTAACGGAGCGTACACTTTGTCCGAAAGTCGGAAATTCAATGTTACTTGCATCAGACGATTCGAAAAAACTGCGCTCCGGCGGTTACCGGTCAGTGCTCGTTTACGTTTACATTCTCGAGAGAGATCGTTTTGTAAATAAATTTACGATGTTAAGTTACGCGGATAGTAGAATATTTTGCACAAATTCGAATCATTAGCCAAAAGACTGACCGTAGGCGGCCGGGCGCTCGTCCGCCGATGTTTAGGCTTTCAGCAAAATATTTAAATGTTACGCTGTTGAATTCAATAAATTATAACGTTTCAACGACCTTCATGAAACTCGGTTTGAGCACAAACATTTTATCTCTAAACACAGATGTAGTTCGTTTCTTCCAATACGTATTACCAAGGATTGTATATAGTATATATTTCAATCGCCGAAGCTTCAAGCCGTTTGCCAGTATCAGAGTGTCATGGAGGTCGTTAGAATTTTGCTGGATTCCTAAAGTTGTGTGTGGACAACACACTTATTATGTATTAATTCTACTTGTATGGACCAAACTGTCGTTAATACGGAGACATTACCTATTCCTTAACCCCTAATATTAAATCAACATTATTTATCTACTTAATCATCTTATCGTTATACGTGTACAGTAAATAATATATGGCCTTATGTAAATTATTTCCCTCGTTTGTTGGTATACATAATATGCTTCTGTCGAGGAAGATGTAAAAGTATTAACGTATATGAGTGTTGAAATGCGATGCGAGTTTTGTTTTCTGTTGTTAGAGCTCGAGTTAATGCACGTTTAGGAGATGAGTGTTCTAAAATTGGATTAATATAAGTAGTATGATTTATCTTAAATTGTACGGTCTCATCATCTTTTATATAAACTCCTTTATGTCCCGTTTTTAAGTGATCCGCGATGTATGTGATCCAGTATTGTATATAGATACCAAGTGTTTATTACGTCTTCGCTCTTACTTTTTACGCTTTACCTGTTTAAACATTTGTCTATTTCCTGTCTTTTGTATATTATTGAAAATTGTGATATTGTTATAATAATACATCGTAACTGTGGATATTTATGTGGACTTGCTTTATAAAGTTCATATATGTTAACTGTTAAAGCTTCTGATTTGTTCTACATATATCCATTCTATTTTCACTTTCTATATTATTATAAATATTGTTCGTAAAATCTTTAAATAATAAAACCTAATGTTAGACATTCAGTGCTCAAATATTTTTCGTTAAAACGTTGGTATCGTGTTTATAATGTACTCGTTTGCGACGGCAAATCATTACCATAAAGGTTATCCACCCAAAGCCGAGGTTTGCAAAATACACGGTGTTTGGTAAAATCACACGAATTTTTAAACAGATCATATTTTCAATGCTACACTGTGCACTTGATTATTTGACAATCAATTATGCCTTATATCTTATTTGTTATTTAGAAATAAAATATTCAGTTTAAGCTTGAACCGTCTATTAAATAAAAAATGTATGTGATACATATTGTTCATGTTTATAATAAATATTTCACATCTCTTACATTCGCGTTGTTTTCGCTAGTTGGCATTGAAAATAGAATCGGGAAGCACATCACTTAACAAACACGGGAGTTAGCTTTTCTATATATTAGTATTATCATGGATTACATATCTGTAGATAGAATGTGGTTTGTCTAGTCCAAATCTCAATAATATATTTAAAAATATATTTACTCGTCTTATTAAACTAATTGATATCATTTCTTGGGTGATTTTAGTGGTTTCTAATCGACTGAATCTGTTCGTAGTTTCATTGTCGACTTATTTTTTGTAATATTGGAGCACACATAATACAATGGAATTAAATATTATGATAACCATAAAAATTATTGTTTCACTGCAATGAAAATATATCTCCTCGTGTGCTTTATTATTAGAAGTTGTTTAGAAGAATTGTTTTAGAGAAATATACCTAATGAATGGATAGAATTGATGTCAGGTTAATAATGTATCCAATATATGTATATCCTATCAGCTTAATGGGCCGATATTTATTTAGAGTGACAATTTTATATGGTAAATTGACTAAATATGGTTGTTTCTATTACAATAAACTTATCGCTTTAATTAAATATCGAGACGGAATAATAGAATTTTAAATCCTTTTGAAGTCGTTTTGCATTGACGATAATAAAATCACGATTGGATCATTTTGTATATACTTACAAATGTAGGTTCTTACGTCCATCGCATTGACTGTACGGGCAGTGGGATCGATTATCTGCATAAACTTTTTTCAAATTTTTTGAATGTTACATGTTTTATGTACATTTTTATGTGTGAAATATTTAATTTGGTTACACCCCGTTTATGAAGATATTACGATCGAGCTAGTGTTAAAGAAAAGCGCACAGCATTCATTCCATTACTATTTTATTACATATATTTCATTGACACATTAAAATACCTTTACCATTTGACAATACTTGGTAATTATTATTTTTAAGTGTAAAATGTGATGATCACATCAACATCATTATAAGACGTTTACGCTCCAATTCTAGTATTAAAATCACTAACATTGCATATATCTTTGTATAAATGCATATATGTAAATGTTACATGTTTAAACACATTATTGAATTTAGAATTTTTATGAAAAAAATAAATAAATATCCGTATTTCAAATATAACTTGGTGTTTTTATTTATATAGACATCTATACATACTTTTCATAGTAAAAAAACCAAAAACCGAGTCAGGGGGATGTAAGAAGACAAATAGAAAAAATCCAGATTGTTTTTTTCAATTTTTTTGATTCTCTGTTTGTTTATAAAGGATAATCTCCGAAACTGTAGGACCGATTTAAATGAAATTTTGCATGGTGGTATCTTATATCCCCGGGCAACATCTTAGATACTTTTCATCCCAGAAAATTAAAGAGTTCCCGTGGGATAGTTAAAAAACTATAATAACTTATACAGCTTAGTACACAAAAACTACTATTGGATTTTAATGAAACTTTACAATAATATAGTTCATACATCAGAATTACAAATAGGCTACTATTTATCTCGGAAAAATTTACGATTCTCGTTGGATAGATTTGTTTTTTTTGTCTAGAGGCGAACCCGAGCGGTGCGAAGGTGAGCCGCTAGTGTATACATATAAATGTATATTAGGTATATCAATTGGCATTCATGGAATTAATTTGGGAGTGCAATTTTAGTCCTCAGTTTTTGTTTTTTTTTGTGTTGTTTTTTTACGTTTTTAAAATAAAAATCGCTGGATGAATTTAGATCTTCATTTTAAATATGTACTTCTAAAACAAATTAAAAAAATAATCAGCTTATTTTTTGTATTGATTTTTCTTTTAAAATTTCATTGTAATTGGTGCAGAAAATAAATTAAGTATCTCTAGCGTACCTTAGCTACGCACTATGATCTTACAAAGCAAAAATCAAATGACCTGTAAACATAAGAGATCAAATAAAGGGTTTGCGAAATATATTACACGTCTCTGAACAAGAAGGTAAGGTATTCTTATAAGTATAAATACCATTAGAAACTTTCCGTCTCTTTTTAATCGCTGGTTTCCAATAATGCCTTAACCGATTTTTACCGCCGATACGATCAAGTGTAATAATGATGTGTAATCTATATCGTCGAAGCGATCAAATGAGCCCAAATTCGAAGTATTTGCTAATAGTATATAGTTCCGTTAAACAAATTAATTTTAGCATTATATGTAGAAAGGCTTAATTGGGGAATTTATCTAGTGGATAGAATATTGGAGTGAAGATAGTATCTTATTTATGACTGTCTTAACACGTGAAGTGGCTACATTCTAGTATTATAATGAAGGTCTCTCAATTTGAAACAGTCTAATGTTCTTTGTTTTCTACCTACTGGTGAATTTAAAATATTCAGTTACAGCTATCACAACCATATTATACCATATCATAGTTTTTAGCGGATAAAAAAACCCTTAACAGATATTGCTAAGCATGCGTAGGATTAATATAACCTTACATCACGCGTGTAGTCTTACACGTAATATCTAGTAGATTCAAAGGGCACAAAACAGACTGGTTATGATTCAGAAAGTCGGAAAATTAATTTAAAGAATTAGCATATGTACGATGAAAATGGATGAAAATGTGTGGGAGTACGGGATACAATATTCGAGTAGTAGTACTGAGAAATCCTACCATTTTATTTGTAGGACAATTTGGTCATTCAGTTATGCATATTTTTAACAATACTGTGAAAATCAGCCGGTTATCATTAAATGACGTTGTTTTTTAACAAGTTCAGAGAGGGGGGCCATTAATTACAAACCATCTGTATTGTAGGACAACATTTTTTCTTGTTTAATCTTGGATTATCTCAAGATTAAATCTTAAAACTACCTGTTAGTTATAAATTTTAGACAATCACCATTTCGACATGTTTCGTATCAATCCACAATTGTATCTACTATCAAACTTTCGTAGAAAGAAAAGTTGGGCGTCTCGTCAAAACGAAGCTACTCCTGAAGTTTTAGCTTATTATTAATCATTAAAAAAAAGGGCTGTAGAATATAAGAATACCGTGACGAAGGATACCTACCTGTTCTTGCTACTAAGACACTACGTATTGAGTAAACATACCGAACATCGCGTTTTTTTCCTTTAATTGACAGGGTAAATGTATCTATTTATGCACGATCTATATATGTAGGTATGATCAATGTACACATATACTCTGTGCGAGAATGGAACCCACGATCTTTATTTGTTTCATTTGAGAGAGATATAAAGTATTTTACCCTTTGCTATTTAATTAATTACTTTTTTTCGTTCATCACGTTACTAAAACTGTGTTTTAAGTTAAAAAGATAAATTAAGTTTATGAAATTGTCATTGAAGTTGAAATCAAAGAAACCAGATGGAGATACGCAGCGGTTAAAACTTAATGAAACGATTTAATATAAATATAACCAACTCTAATAAAAGGAATAATGAAAATTTTGAATTTTTAATTATAAGTTAATAAATTAAAATTTTCAGATACAAATATATATAAATTTTTTTATACATCTTTCCTTACTACCCTAAAGTAACTAAATGGCTTTTACCTACATATATATAGTGTCTATTCTTGTAAATGATTCGTTTCTATGTCTAAAGTTAAAAAATGTATGACTGGCGTAATTTTTTGAAATAATAAAACTTACAAATTCGACCACTGTAATTTATTTCATCAAAAACGTGACAACACCACGTTTTCTTCTAATTTCCATTACAATAGCTTTACTAAGTTCATCGAAAATCTTAAGAAAAATTTCCCAATAAGAACAGCTGACATGCTATTTGGGTATTTCAATGGAACGTAGACACTCCTACACTCCTGTATATGCGGCCAGTGACGTCACAGGCAAGCGGGGCAAAGACAACTATTTAAAAACGTCACTCATTCATAAAGCGAACTCATCACTGCAAGACTGGCCATCGTGCGATACACACGCTCGTGTTATTTTTATCTAATGCTATTATACTTTGTGAGTGCAAAATGAGCGGTAACTTCCTCACTATTCCCGGAGATGATGCGATACAACGACGATCTCGGGTAAGAATCCTTATATATATTATATATATATATATATATATATATATATATATATATATATATATATATATATATATATATATATATATATTATGCCAATTATTTATTATTTATGTATTGTTAATTTTATATTTATACAATTAATTAATTAGCCTTATTAATATCGAAGTGTTGTCTTGCAAAATGCTATATAGAATACTGATAGACTAAGAACGTGAATCTTATAAAATCTTTTTTGCCAATATTTTAGCAAAATAAAGTATATTAATAAAAGCAATATAAAATGTAATTATTTCACAAAATTTCTAAACAATTATCGTTGAATCTATGTTAAATCTTACTTTTTACTACTACTAATTTGTGGACAGTGTAAAATTATAATGCGGACCTACTACATTCGTATGTAATACGTTTTGTTTACACAACCAACCTTGTGAATAACATAAAAGTGTTCTTTTACTCTTGATATATCTTGTTTATATACTGCTTACAAAACACATTTTATGTGATATTGTTAATATTTATGACATTTGAATTTTATATTTAAATTTAGTTATATATTAGCACCTCCAGATTACCCTTCGCATTAGTTATAATATTACAGAACCTCAGAAGAAACGTTTTTCTCACTTTGTTAACAAGTATCGGTAGCTTATATTGGCAAAATGTTCATAAATTATAGATTATAGCTTTCCATCTTTCTTTTGATTAAACCGTATGAAAATTGGTACAGTAGTTTCTGAGATTAGCACAATGAATACACAAATTAACGCAGTAGGGTACTTTGACTTATAATATTATGTAGTGATATATTAAAGTACTTCTTTTGACTTTGCCCCTCATAAACATAGGCACACTTAGATACTTGTATATTTGATGCGCATGCGATTTATTTTAGACGAAATCCTAAGAGAAATGACATGTAAATCTTAAATCTATCAACGCATTAACGTTTGGACTAATATTGTGGTGTCAGTATAAATAGCGATATTTACTATGTTAAGAGATATAAAGGTAGTTTTTCAGTACCTACAAAAACTGACATTATAATGAAGGCATTTTAAATAATAATAATATTATTATTTCTGTTCTTACAAAACACATTTTAATTTATTTATTTAGAATCTATACAATATTTTAGCTTTCACCTTCTATCTAATTTTGAAGTAAAAACAATAAATTTAATAGATTTTCATATTTTATTAAATTTATTTTTTAAATTTGACTAATATCATTAAGAGTTAGGTTCTTTCCAAACCTTTACCATTAACTTATTACTCAAAACAACATTCAAACCAAAAGTGCAATATTTAAACAACACAATCAAAATAGTACCAACAGTTGTAAATAAAATTAATTATTCCGGAATGTACGTATATTACCATAATAAAGCATGGTATTTTACCTCGTTACGAATTAGAATGCGTGAGATAAACAATGAATTATCATCTCTTGTCATCTTCATGATGAAAGATTGAAAAGAGAATTTTAAACTAGCATCCACCTGAGGATGCGCTCTTATTTCTAAATCCAAAGTTCAAGGCAATTAAACACACCCTATGTGCATATAAAAGAGCGTTAACGGGCAATAATTATGGTTATAACGTTCAATATACTTTTTAGCTAGCAACTTCATCGTTTCGCTCGGGTACGTCCTTATGTACCTTTTTTTTATGTATAATAATGATGTTCTCCTAGCCGATTCCGGCTACGGCGGCCAATCTCATTGAGACTAGCCAACTGCGCAGGAGATATTATAGTGCACAAGTGTACGCGCAGACACAAGTGCACTCTCTATTCCTGTCACTCTCATACTCCGGTGGGACGACAACTCGACACGACCAGTGAGAGTTAAGGTGCAGGACCGACGGCTTTACGTGTTCTCCGAGGCACGGGGGTGAAACTTACTATACAGAAAGACTCAATAACTAAACTTGGCCCGACCCGGGACTTGAACCCAGGACCTCCGAGTATGCAGCCGTACATGCTAGCCACTACACCACCGAGGCAGTGAGGCAGCGACACCTTTTGGCAAATGTTACTACTAACAGTAGCCTATGTATTACTTCAGGTCTCTTTACTAAATTTTATCTAATTTCGTCTAAAGGAGTAACAAACGTATGTACACACACATACGAACTATTGCACTTATAATAGCAGTGTGATTAAGGAAATAGTATATTGATTTATAATTTATGTTTTATGCTTAGAATACAAAGATAAACTGAGAATCTCTTTAAGAGATCTCTTCCAGCCAATTTATGGAGGCAAAAAAGACCGTATTAAAGCAAGCTAAAGTAGTCCCATAGTTAATATTAGAATTATAAATCTACCTTATTGTTATTATATCGAGGTAAAGTTTGTAAGTAAAGATGGTTATATCTGAAACTACCTAAACTACCTGATCTGATTCTGAAACTTCTATTTAATATTCTTCTTTCATTAGCATTAAAATATATTAGCGCCATTAGGATATTTTTATTCCGATAAAAATGTTTTTATTCTCAGAAAGTTAATTTAAATTGGGAAAAAATGACTATTAAATTACTCTATCAACTACTATGATATGAAAAACAAAAACAAATCTATCCCTTGGGAATCGTATATTTTTCCGGGATAAAAAGTAGTCTATGTGTTATTCCAGACTTTAATCTACCTCTGTGCTAAATTTCATCTAAATCCGTTCAGCCGTTCTGGCGTGAAAGAGTAACAAACATCCATACATACTCACAAACTAATATTTATAATATTTATACAAATTGTTAGGCCTAGGGACACACACGAGCAAAGCGTGGGTAATTCGCTAGTTATATATAATCTTAGCAATACCATACCAAAAGAAAATACCATTTAAACCTGTTTAGTCATACTCGATTGATGTATTATTAAATAAATATATACATTTGACTTCTATAATTAAGCACGTTTCAAAGATCCTTTGAAAACACACATTTTATATATACAATTTGTGTAAATGATGAAGAAGTAAACAAAGAGATTGAATCACAACGTTCATTTAAAATAATGTAAATATATACTTAAGGGTATCGTAAGAAAGCAAAGTTTGTTATGTGGAGCAACACATAAACTTCTATTTGGCACTCAGGGATGCACCCGAGCGAAGCGATGTTAAATCGGTAGTTATATATGACTTACGATTATTTTTTGGTAACTTATTTTGCTTTGGTATTTTTAATAATATTAAAGTCTAGTAGTCTAGGTCTAGTTAAATAACTTAACTGTCCGCACAATAGACACAATAGTTAAACAATCGAAATGTTCATATATGACTCATGGGACAGGGAAATGGTTAAGCAAACTTTGTATTATCAACGAAACCAAATTTTTTTTCTTATTTTGACATATTTTTTGATTTTAATACTTCTTTCCAAATATTTTAAATTTTTAATAAAGCTCAGATGCAGCTTACAAATAATAATTATAAAGCAATTATAAACATTACGAAAAATAATTTGTTTTATATGATTTCAAAGTAAAGTGTAGAAACTAAATAAATAATCTTATGAATTAACAATATTCTTAGGAATTGAATTAACGTGCAATGAAAATTTATATATTTCAAGAATTTAATAGAAAAAAAACTGAAGTTTAAGTTTAAGATTAATTTATTTGGTCGCTATATATCTACCTATCGTTTAAGGGCCAATGTACATCACGTTTTATAATCGCGCTGACGACGCGCATGTACGTGGACTGCGCATATTATGCTATCTATATTTGCGATTCGATACAAACACATGGAAAAACGTGCTACGACTCAATCGCTACGCATCGACAACGCGTTTTATAGTTGAACAAAAAAGCTTTAAATATGATATCTCCTAAACTAAACTTGTATTTTTGGCCAGACAAATGTTCCGCTTGCACAAAATCGACAGCGTTATAAAATTTCGTAGTGTACATAGCCCTTGGTGCTACGATGCGACATACAGTCACACAGACGGTTTCATTCGTTTGAGGAAATGAAAGTTAAAAAAAATAGACATTTAATCCCCGGTTCTAAGTCATACATTGTATGCAATAATTAATCACTTAAGTATTAGTTCTGCCGTATCACTGTGTGTCCATTTGCTTCGTAATTAAAAATGCTCTTAGCTATATATACGGTCGTAAAAAAACGAGAGATCTGACTGTATCTCATATTTACTTTTGGACCCAACTGTACAGTACGTTTGGATCCATCTGGTTTAACGAAAGTATATGCCATCCAATTCAATGTAATTAAACAAAGGTATTTCATTAAAATCCATGTATAATGATGTCATTTTCACACAACACTTGCAATCAGACAAAACTTGTTTTGGCTACTCCTTTGTCTTTAACTTCAGCCTATTTTTTTAATATTACATACAATAATATGTTTCGATTATATTATTCTGATATTATCATTAATTTTAACTTCATTTTTTTTATTTCAAACTAATGATTATTATTTGTTTTTAGTTAGTTAGAAAAACTCAAAGACATAACTCCTCAGATCAACTCCATTGACATCAAAGTATATATTATAATGGATAGGATAAATAGCTAATAACCGGAAAAAAAATATATAGATATAAATAGACCTTTTCCCTGATTGTGAGATAAAATAAATAATTTATAAATAAAGAAAGGTTAAAAATCAAAAGTCCTTTTACAATTTCTATTAATATGCTTAGGTTGTATGTACACCGTCAGGTTTGTAACTATATAATATAATATATAACTAGCCACTTAACCTTGCTTCGTTCAGATCCATCTCAGGTACGTCTTAATGTTTTGAGCGGAACCCTAATTCTTTTTCTAAAATAAAAGTAGCCTAAGTTACTCCATAAAACATAAGCTATCTGCCAGTGAAAGTCCTGTTAAAATTGTTCCAGCCGTTTCGGTGATTAGCCGGAACAAAAAAACAGACAGACCGACAAAAATTTTAAAAATCGTGTTTTTCTTATAAGTTCCGTATATATATAATTTCATATGTATTTAGTAAAAAGCTGTTATTTTGACATTATAAACAGACACTTCAATTTTATTTATCTGTATAGATTCTATTGTAGCTTTTTATATTGAAAAGAATAAATAAAAAGTATGGAGCCCTAAAAAGACATAAATACACATTTTTAAAATAAATTATTCCGACATTGACGTCATATTATTTTAATTTACAAAGCCTAAGCCATGAATCCGTAATGTTTTTCTTTATTTATATTTCTGTTTGCTACGGTTATTTATAAAATCTGTACCGATATTATCAGGATTTTTATAGGGATACGAGATTAGATCAGAAATCCGGCGGCTACTTTTTACCCTGGGATATATTTAGTTCTCGTTTTTGTTGTGACAGAAATAACATGAAAAAGATTTGTGTGAAAGCCACTTAATATATTTTAAGACCCTTACGATTACTATTCAATGACCGGGTCAATTTTTTAATACTTTTTATCGCGGAATCGTAATAAATCCCTTCAGAAAAGCGGACGGAAGTTGTAATAACAATTATATCATTAGAAATATGCTGTACTGTCTATCTACACAGATGTTCATAAACTAGTTAGTGCAGAGGTCTTCAAAAAGACCTGGAAATAATCATGGAAATACGAAAACTTACTTATTATTAGAATTTACATTACAATTGCATGAATTTTTCAAAGGAAAGTGTATGTAGTGGAATGAAGCCATGAATGGCTAGGTTATAGGTAAATATTAATAAAATTAGAGTAAGTAACTTTCATCTGTACGTGTCAGTGCGGTGGTTATTTATTACAGATATTCGACAACTAGCATTGCCCGCGGCTCCGCCCGCGTTCAGATGACCAAAAACCAAATTCTTAGGTTTTACATATTAGTATACTCTTACAATGCAGTTTTTGTGTTTTTGTATTTTTTTTAGAAATGAGATATTTTCCCGCGGTAAAAAGTATCCTATATGGTGACCTGGATAACCAGTTATCATCATACCAAATTTATTCAAAATCTGTTTAGTGGTTTTCTCGTGATGCGGTAACAGACAGACAGACAGACAGACAGACAGACAGAAAGACAGACAGATAGACAGACAGACAAAAAATCTAAAAACTATAGATTCGGACTGCGTATCGATAATAATATCTATTTCAATTAGATTTTCCAAAAAATATTTAATGTACAGATTCGACTTAGTTACAATTTTATTATAGTATAGATTAGAATTTTAGTATAGATATTCGACAGTGTAAACGAACAATGTAATTATTCTACCAACTACGTAAAAATATTTCGATAATATTATGATTTTCTTAATAAGAAACTTTCATCACAGGTGAATCAAGCATTTGTCTAACTGGAAATATACTGTTTCGGTGAATAAATTATACGGTTTTTCAAAAACATTTCAACATTTGTAAATGTACATAACAATACCGATAATTTGACGAAAGTTTCTTAACTTTTACATTAATTATATTGCCCTAAACTATAAAAATCAATTTATTCTGTCTTTTTATGCTCATTTACATTTATAATTAACTAGTCAATAACCACTAAGGACCATCCCAACTTTGCATAGGAGCACAATTAACGGAGAACTTAAACTAAATAAATATTATAACAGAAATTGAGCTAAGTTATTAATCTGTACTAAATATAAAATTTATAATAATCTGGCGATACGTTTGGCTCAGTTTATAGTGACCCTACTTACACTGTGCTAGCGGTCGCGGGTTCGAGTCCCGCTGGGGACATTCACTTGTTGTGATGAGCACGAATGTATATACTCCAGTCAAGGGTGTTTATATTTATAATATATATGTATTTAAAGATACCTATGTGTAGTGTATCAACTTTCTGGTATACATAACACAAGCCACGTAGCTTACTATGGAACTAGATGGTGCTCGTGTTTAATGCCCCAACATATTTATTTTAAGTAGAAAAATATTTGTGTAATTATTTGTGCAAAAAATTATTTCATTGTATTTGAGCGGATTACGTATCCTAATAAACACAATATGAAAAAAAAACATGCTTTTGAGAAATTTATTACGGTACCTCCAAAGCGTGAAACGAAATGAATAAATTAGACAGCATCTATCGTTATCTAGCTCCTTCAACAGATAATTGAATTGTCATTTGAATTACACTTACAAAGAACTTTTAAAGTAACTTAAATTGAATTACGAGAGTTCATTTCGTGTTTAGTTAGTTAGTAATTTAGCCATTCGTCTGGCTAAATTAATTAACCAGTCAATAAAATATTCAGTTCTTTATTTGAAGGTGAAACAGTTATAAATTTTCATTGGCATCTTTTGAGCAGCGCAGTCACAACACATAGACAGACACACAATAAAAGAATGTAGTTATAATTGTGGTCCCTTTATTTCTTTTTATTATATACCTTCCCAATTGAAGAAGACTTAAGTCCAGAGATTTCTACCACAGAACTTTAGAAAGTCAGGTCAGTCCAGAAAATCTTTGATGGCGTAAACTTGATATTTCAGCGATCTGAAAGCCCGAGTAACCGTGATGCTTGGATATAAATTTACAGTAGTTTGCATCCCACAAATCATACGGATCATCTCAAAGAGAACCGACTGTAACAGTCATTAGCCTGATGAGAACACAGGGTTGACTACTATCTCTCTAAATTGAAACAATCCCCGTTATTGAAATTTATCGGGAGGTTGATTCACGCCTATGTATATATTATATAGATCCTGTCTCCAATGATATAACTTAAAAAAGATAGATTAGATTTATTGAAGTACATACATATAAGAAAGTCTAAAACTTATAATTTTAATTAAAATTGATCAAAATTATTAGTTTAGGCATTTTTTTACCTATTAGTCCAATCAGAAACCGGTTAAAATAACAGAAAAACAAAAAAAAACAGGAATGGGAACAAATAAATTAAAACCTGAAGTTTTATGGTTTTAAAACTTTAGCAGGTGTATATGGAATAGAAATTCGTAAAATGTCCTCGATGCCCAGCTATCCCCGAAAAATGGGAGGACGCAAAGCGTTGAAAAATTGTTTTTTTTTCAATTTCTGGTTTACTGTGATGTTCTATCGAAAAATATTTTCTTCAAAAATTGTAGGTCTAGTAAAAATCTACAATTTTAATGGATGATACTTCTGACAATAACATCAAAGTTTTCGAGATATTTGCAAAAAACTGGGTGTTTATTTGAATTTTTAAAATTACCCTTTAATCAATTGTGCTGTGCATCCATTAAATGCTAAGATATTGATGACAAAAAATAAAAGGATCTTTTTTCATGGAAAGTCGAATATTTCAGGAAAAAATCAACGTAAAGAGTTTAGTAAAAAAAATTATTTACCTTACTAATTCACAGAGAGAAAAAAAATATATGTTTAAAAAAATTGAAAGTAACATATTTATATGCATATTTTTCCCTAATGTTAATCATTTTAAGCAAAGTTTAAATATGTTACAAAGAATAAATGTTAATCATTTTAAGCAAAGTTTAAATATGTTACAAAGAATAAATGTTAAAAAAACTGACGATTTGCCAAATTTCGTTTAAATTTATATCAATCTACTAAATTTAGTTAACTCAATTAAAATAATTTTAATAGCGCTTCATTACATTCTAAGAGTTATAGTTTCTTCAACATAATTCTGAATTCCAGACAATAGCATTCCACTATAAACTAGACAACTATTTGTTAAGATGTCACAATGTATGGAACGCCGCCAACAGCTGCGAAGTGCGCTGATTCGCTTAAATGTAATAAAATGCGTAAAAACAAATAATTTGATAATAGGTATATTGTATCCAAAAGTCAAGCCAGAGGAAGTTGCAAGAGTTAAATTATTAGATTCTTACTCAATAAAAGCCATTAATTAAATAATTATAGGTACTATAAACGTATATACTACTAGCGACTCACCCTCGCTTCGCTCGGGTTCGTCCCTAGCTTGATTCTCCATACAAACTTTCATCCCCATTTTCACCCCCTTATGGGATGATTTCTGGGATAAAAAGTATCCTATGTCCTTCCCAGGGTCTCAAGTTATCTTGTTACTTCATTTCATCTAAATTAGTTCAGTAAATCCAGAGATTACCCCCTGCAACGTCACAAACTCACAAACTTTACCTCTTTATAATATTAGTATAGATAAGTAAATAAAATCCACGTAATATCTTGTTGCTACATAATTATGCGAATCTTGAATGCATTATTTATTAAAACTTAAAAATTATTAACCATTTAATTTTTGTTAAACACTTATCAGTTCCTAGGAATATGAATTTATTTAATATGAAATTCGTCCAAGAATTTTCGTGTCTTTTATCTTTCTATCTTGTTTTATTTTTAGTGTTCTAGTTATTAGCAGTTTAAATTAGACCCGTCTTACTAAATTTATGGCATTCCTAATATTCTTGTAATAACGCCTGATTTAATAACAAACTTGGAAAGTAAAAATACAAATTCTTCATCTTCCGGATCATTGATTGAAATGTATTACAGGATTAACATTAAAGTTAATGTCAATAGAAAATTGGGTAATTAGAACTAATTAACATTTATCCTCTCTCTCTCTCTCTCTCTCTCTATCTATCTATCTCTCTTCTTTCTCTCTCTCTCTCTCATATAGCTATTACACCAAACAAAAATCTTTACGTAACTCGCTACGTAAAACGCACGTAAATATATAGATGCCTAATTATAACTTGTAAATAGCAGAAACATTCCTCTCCAAATGTCGGAAGTTTGAGTCATCGGGGACGATCGCTCATATGAGCAAGGTCGGGACTGAATCATTTGCCATTCAACCAGATATAATAGCTGTGAATATTATTTAAACCAACCCTATTTGAATTCGAAATTAATGAAATGTTATGAATATATATATATATATATATATATATATATATATATATATATATATATATATATATATATATATATATATTTGACGACACGTTTGGCTCAGTTTGTAGTGACCCTACTTGTTGTACCAGCGGTCCCGGGTTCGACTCCCGCTGGGGACATTCATTTGTGTGATGAGCACGAATGTTTGTACTCCAGTCATGGGTATTTATATTTATAATATGTATATATTTAAAAGTTATATGTATAATTATAATGTAATCAAACACAATCTATCTCACTTCTTAACATGGTTGATTTTAAGCAGCGCTGTAAGGGATGGAAAATAAGTACCCTATATAGTAAAATAACCGCCATAGTGACATTAAACATGGTAAATTAGACAAATTTTAATTTCGCATCGTAATAAAACTTTCTGGGATCATAATGACGGTTTATATTTACATTTCAACTTTTGCTTCGAAATAGTGTTTTAAAGGGCTTTGAAGCCCTTTAAAATACTTATTTATTACTTATTGCTTAATAAAGTATATAAATTATATAAATAAAATTTAATATTAGCAATCGTAAAACGCACTCAGCTCACAATAAAAATTTTAGTGTTAGACCTATATTAATTCCCACGTGAATATTTAAATGATGTTCCGGAAAAATAATTGTATTTGCAAAAAAATATCTACTAACTGTTCGATAATAGATTATTTTAGCAAACGTAAATGATATGTAAATAATCTGATCAACTACTTTTATAGAAAGATAGAATCAAACTATCGACACAAAAATCCACCAGAGTTGAAAAATTACACTTTTACTATAATATAATGTTATTATTTTTATTATTTAATAATGTCCAAATGAAACAAGATTTACAGCCGAAACCGAAACCTCGGTCTCGGTTTCGATCAAAACCGAAACCGAATCTTCAGTCGTTCACTACGTCTACGAATCTTCAGTCGTCCAATGGAGTACAAGTGAATTTGAAAGCTGCTAACTATGCTCTAGCTCTTTTGAAGAGTTAGTTAATTTTCTCATCTATAGTTAACACAAAGATATAAGTAGAATAAATAGAAATGATAAAATAAATAAATAAATATGTTGGGACATTGACACCAGCACCATCTAGTTCCATGGTAAGCTACGAGGCCTGCGTTATGGATACCAGATAGTTAAATACATATGTGTAGTGTACACACATATAACTCTAAATACATACGTATTATAAATGTAAACACCAATGACTGGAGTACAAACATTCGTGCTCATCACACGAATGAATGCCCCCAGCGGGACTCTAACCCGCGACCGATGGCACAGCAACTACAAACTGAGCCAAACGTGTCGTCAAAAATATTATTTCTCTATCTAAAATAGATCTTTTCTAAAAATAACAAATATCTGTAATATAAAATTGTAGTATACCTTAGCTGTACTTGCATCACATAAAATTTAAAAGTATATATGTATAATAAAATTGTAACTAAGCCGAATCTGTACATTAAATATTTTTTGGAAAATCTTATTGAAATAGACATTATTATCGATACAGAGGCTGAATCTATAGTTTTTAGAATTTTTGTCTGTCTGTCTGTTGCCGCATCACAGAAAAACTACTGGAGGGATTTTGATAAAATTTTGTATAGAGCTAGCTGGTTATCCGGGTCAATATATAGAATACTTTTTACCGCGGGAAAATGTATCATTTCTGAGAAAACATACAAAAACTGAAATGTAAGATTATACTAATATGTAAAACCTAAGAATTTGGTTTTTGGTCATCTGAATGCGGGTGGAGCCGCGGGCAATACTAGTTAAGTTATATTATCTTTTATTAAGTACATATAAAGATATGGAAAATTAATTTCAAAATTACATATTGCAATACCTAAATACGCATTTCAGTCCAAACGTCGGCAGGTGTTGGCAATCTGCAGAATATAAATCTTTCTAATTATAATAAGGATTTGCAAACGGAACGTACTTAACGTCGTAATAATTCTTGCATATTTAGACGAAAATATTAAACATAAAGCATAAATTTACATTAGTACTTCCTTTATTAATTAATTTAAAATTTTGTTATTTATCATATAGCTTTGCAAGACTCATAATATGTATGTTGGTACTCTTTCTAAAGAGGGCAACTTCAATCTGCGCCGATTAATTATTGAAAAACAAAATCGAGAATTTTTCATAATCATTTAAAAATGATTTATAAATAAAGTTGTGGTACGGTGGTTTCAGTGTAGCACGAACTGTAATAAATATTAGATAATTTTTAAGTGGAATCATTATAAGAGTTTTCCCTAACGTAATCTATACTAATATTATAAAACCAAAAAAAAAACATTTTTTTGGTTGTTTGTTTGTACCCGAATAAGCACCAAAACTACTGAACCGATTTAGATGAAATTTGGTAAAAAAATAGTTTGAGGCCCTGGTAAAGACATAGGGTAGTTTCTAACCAGGAAATCATTCTTTAAGGGGGTTAAAATAGGGATGAACGTTCGTATGGGGAAGCAAGTCGCTCGTCGTTTGTAGGGTGAGTCACTAGTTAATTATTAATCTACTACAGGTATTTATTTACTTAAAAAAAAAAACAAATATTTAACTTACAATTACTAAAAATAATTATTTATTGAATTTAGTATTATTGTTCTTTGAAGCTCTTTGATCAATATCGCGATAGAAATCTTTTGATAACGAATTCATACGAATTCCAAATACCCCCGTTAAACTTTCTTTTATTAGGAAAATGAACCATACCTACACAATTATTCACATTATCCATATCTACCTACATATTCTATTTGCTTAGTTCAGGATGTCTGATACAAAAAAATTATAATATGTTGTTTGACATAAACAAAAAACTGAAATAGTATTTTATAACTTAAACCGTCATGTTTATTTTGAAATAAATATAACTTATTTTTAAAAATATACATCTTATCAAAGCTTATTAGCACCAATTATTTTTAATTTAACAATTAAAAATTACCAAATTTCAATACATACTAAATTTCATCAAAATCCCTCCAGTGGTTTTTCTGTGATGCGGTAACAGACAGACAGACAAACAGTCAAAAAATCTAAAAACTATTCGGTCTTTGTATCGATAATAATGTATGTTTCTTTCGATAACATTTTCCAAAAATTATTTAATGTACAGATTTGGCTTAGTTACAATTTTATTATGTGTATAGATGTATTTAAAAAATGAAGAACAATCATAGATATTCCTAACTTATTTCAGCTTAGACTAAAAAAACTGCATAAAACAGATTAAAAATAAATCCTTTTGAAAAGACCGCAATGAAACAATTTTAACATTGAAAAGTATCCTCGCATTTTAACTTGTTTTATTACGTGCGAACGTTTTCGTCATAACTTTCTTAAATTATTCATCAAAAGCATTTTATTGCGTAGAAAAACGTATATGAACTGTTAAGAGTGATAATAAATAACATTTCAATACTTCGTTTCATTTTACTGTATACTTTAAAAATATTTGCGTAGAAACATTAGAAAGTCGTCGCTATGGGAATTAGAATGAAAATGTTCATGTTTATGGCTAGTTCAAAAATATATTTTTTTAACGGACATATTAAAATCGTATTCACATAGATAATTTTTTTATCTTGTTTGTTTACTCTCCTTTGCACATTAATTCGTTCGTTTATTTCATAAATGTGATGAAAGTGAGATATAAAAGCATTTTTTACATATCAATATCTAGGTATTATTATTATTTTACGGAAATTGAAAACTTTATTTGCTTAAAATGTTATTAATTATAAATATGCCAATTATAAATAATTATCATCTAATTTCAACTTGAGTAAACAACAGCAACTGTATCCCTCACAAAGCTTTGCGATTTACCGCAATTAGATTGAAAGATTAACAAATCTATCGTAGAATTCGCACGATCTAGAGGTGCCGTATAACAGCTGTTACTATTCTTAAAATGTCGTTTTTGAACTAATTTTATTATTTTTACCCGATCATGCAAGAACACTTTTTTAGTCTTAGTTATATATTTTTCACATAGTATTTTGTATGTAAGTAGTCCATTGATAAAATATATTGAATTATTTTGATGAAATAAAATTGCTTTTCTTATTATTCTCTCTCTTTCTGTCCCGCTACTTAACACTATTTCCCACATACGTGGGTTGGCTGGAAGAGATCTGTTATAGAGAGAGATAAGTCCACATTTGTCCACGTCACTTTCAATGTATTTTTTATGACTACTTTTTTTTTTAAATAAAGAATATATTATATATGATACATATAAACATACAATGTACGGATATTTTAATATTTTTACTTTAAAAACAAAATAAGCTCACTTTCATGATGATTAATTTAAAAAATTAATAACATTTAATATAATATGCTACAGGAGTTTAAAAATATTTACACTTGTTTTTTTTAATATAAAAATTGGTGATCATTAAGAATACATGAACTTTTAAAAATATTCAGAACAAATTATCTGCAATAAGTCCAAACTAAATAAATAACATCCACAAAATGATCTAATAAGAATTTTATAATCTTATATAGAATACAAGCAGTAAAAGCTTTAACGATATTATGGTATTGTAAAATATCCTAACAAGAAAAACAATATTTTATTAAAGTACTAAAACAATATTTTCTATTGCTTGCAGAGTTCATCGTTAACAGACTTAATATCAGCTTTCGATAACAAAGCACAGACGCACACTGAACTACAGAAAATCACTGCATTTAGCGGTCAATTTGACAAAAATCACAAACCTACATTCTCAAAAGACGAATATGGCAAGTAAGTTAAACTTTATTTTATATATAAAACTAAATAGTTACGGTACTAGTATTTAAGCTTTCTACGTTTTATCGATTTTCCTTGAACTTCACTGGTCTTGTGAAGTTTTGTTGTTACGAATAGACATTTTATCCCATTTTTCTTAGATAATTTTATAATCTATGGGAATCTAATATAATATTTAGTTTAAATGATATCTTTGAAAATATTATGATTATGTCAGTAGAACAAATAATTTCAATCCATTTATCATCAGCAATTCAATCGAGCAGTGATTGAATTTCACTGAAATAATTTATAGCTTAAAGTTGAAAATGTTTCCACAAAATTATAAGATTTAAAATGTATATAACAAACGCTACAATTTTAAAAGTGAAAAATTTATTTTAAAACTATTTTCATAACAAAACTAAACTTGTTGTTTGTATTTAAAGTTAAGATATGTTAAGTTTATGGATAGTTAGAATTTATAAAAACTCCATGCAATTACAATTAAAGGTCAAGTACAAAAAAATTTTTACTTACACAATTTCGAAGAAGAAAGCGTAAAATTTTATACTTGTTAGATTTAAAAGAAAATGTCCATACGAAAAGCGGGTGTATTCTTTATTTGGAATACAAAAAAAAAGTCAAGGTCTAATAAATAGTTATAAATTTAAATAATTGTAAATTATATCGTACTATTTTCCCACATATTCAATCCTATCCATATCCATACTAATATTATAAATGTTAAAGTGTTTATATTATAGTCTGGAATAGGATATAGAATATTTTTTATCCCGGAAAAATGTACGGTTCCCGTGGGATAGATTTTTTTTCACTAGGAACGAAATCAAGCGAAACGAGGTAATTTATAAAGAGTATCTAGTATCTAGTTAACGTAAATACTAAATATCCATTGAGTTAAATTGTTATATGCACTCTGAATGCTTTTATCACTTCACAACACATTCATCTGCAAAACTCTCAGTTAAATAGCCGATGGCTAATGTTAAACATTAAGCTTCCTGTCGAGGTTCAATATACAACTACTTTGATGATATTTTTTAAAATATGATAAAAATGACTTTCATATAATATATTTTTAATGAAAGTGTTTTTAGGGATTTCTCACAGTTTTATTTTATTGTTTGGGTAACTCACGCGAGGCTTCGAATGCTTTTGCTTTTGCTTACCGACTTCCAATTCCAAAAAGGAGGAGGTTTTCAATTCGTCGGTTTTTTTATGTATGTTCACCGATTACTTGAAGATGCCTGAACCGATTTGAATTTTTTTTTTGTTTCAAAGGGTATTATACTTCCCAGGTGGTCCTTCCTATATACATTTTATCGAAATCGGTCAAGCGATTTTTTAAAAAATCAACAATAAATATTTTTTTTTTAATAAATTGTTTAATCGAATATATTATTAGAAAACTTGCTTCTTACAAATTACCTGCTTATTACGTCTACACTAAAAATGGAAAAATAAAAACTTTTTAACAAAAAATAAAAACGGACTTCCAGGCACTAAAATGTAAAAAATAACTAAACGGAGGTTTTCATTTAGAATGGATACCTAATCAGATATTTTTGAAGTCGGTGCCAGCCTACAATATATTAAGAGATGAATACCTAATAGGTAAATATGTATTTTACGTACCGAAATATATTAGATTTGCTTTGCAACGGCTGGCACCGACTTCGAAAATATATGATTAGGTATCTATTCTAATTGAAAACCTCCGTTTAGTTATTTTTTACATTTTAGTGCCTGGAAGTCGGTTTTTATTTTTTGTTAAAAAGTTTTTTTGATGCCATAAAATTAATAGTTATTGTGTTACAGATGGATCTATAAAATTATACAATAATATAGAAAACATAGCATCTAATACACTGTCCAATAATCGCGTAAATTTTAGATACTATTATTCTAAAAATATAGTCAAAACGTTGTCATAAATCACTTTAATGCGCAAAGAGAGCGAGCTCTATGCCATCTTTTAAGAACACTTAAAAATGTAAACAAATGTTAAGGAATTCTGCTAAGTAAACAATTTTAATTTGATCAAAGAAAATATTTTTGATGTTTGCACTGGTCATTTCCGCAATAACTATTGCAAGAACACCACCTGCTTTCATAAATAAATTGTTCCTTTTAACAAACATTCCTTGAAATATTAAAGCATTCGAAGCAGCCTCTTTAGAAATATTATTATTATGGTCTTTTAATATTATTTGGTAAAAAAACAAATAAACTTGTTTCTTAAAGAATAGATTAAAGAAAATTTGAAATAAAGAAATATGGTAAAATATGAAGTGCAATGTCGTAGGTCAGAACGATCCATTAATTCGCAGGAATGAGCGAATGGACGCAAGAAATTAGTTCTTCGAATTACTTTATATTCAAAGAATATATAATTAAATCATCGTAAATCTAAGAAAGTATTAAATCATGTGCTTAATATTTACTGTTCAATAAAATTAAACTGTGAAGTCAGACTTCTGGCAGCTTTCCCCTTTGAGTGTTGCAGTTAAGTTTGTCCGACTTTTGAAACTAAATTTATATATTTTACAAATATATTCTATTGTCTTTATTTTATATTGTTTATTATTCTCTTTAATTAAAAATGTAATATTGCAAAATATCTGGGAAATAAACTTTAATATAATTTCATCTAACTTCAACAACGAAAATAGGTCATTTCATATGTTTGAAAATGTTATTCTATTATAATAAATAAAATCACTAATATATTTTGTTTGTTCACGTTCACTATAGAGCTAAAAATTATGTTTATAATGGTAATTGTTCTTGAATACGCGTTAAATCGAAAATTACTCTGATATACTTTTATTAAACGTGCGTGTGGGGGTCTTTTTTACTCCTTCACGCTGAAAAGACGGTGGATTTGGATGAAATTAGTACTCAGGCGGACTGTCACCTTTTTGAAGTTATACTTCTTTTGGGACGTTTGGAAAAAATTATGACTGGAAAATTTTTAAGATGCGCGTACGCAGCCAAAAAGCGACATGATAAAGTTAGCTGAAAGCGAAATGATAAAGTTAGCTTATAACTGTTTGTTGCTATGGTAACCGTAGTCTGACAAATATATTATATTATTTTCTTAAAAGATATTCCATAAATATATCATTGTAATATGCCTTATATACCTTATTTAATTATTTTATTAATTTGTCATTTCTTTTACAAACAAAGATTTGTGACTTACGGGATGAAATCTTTAGTTATTTTGTTCTGTTACGCCATAGAAGTATAACTTCTTACGCGCGTACATAAGTACACGCACACATTTTTTTTATTGTTGAGAAATGCATTTACGCATAACACCTGTATACATACAGGTGGTTATGTGGGACACTAAAACCCAACGAACTTCCCCCCTCTCAATGGGGCATCGCAGGATCGCTTACGCACTCATCCACGACGCCCCGACAGGTCTGCCGAAGCAGACCACATAACCCAAGGGCTGTTCCTTCGATCCACTCTGCTGTCACAGAAGTACCAGGAGCAACCCGCATGGTACACCGCCACCGAAGTGGCCCACCTCCCAGTCTTTTGACTTCACGCTAATATCCGGCAATACAGCCGGTGTTTCTGGACGCTAATGAGCACGCCACCGCGAGAAGAGACGGACTAAACTAAAATACAAGTTACTGTTAGTAATAAAATTGGCAAAAAAAGTTGGTGCTAATCATGTGCCAAAAAATAAATACATACATACATACGTAATTATATAATATAAAATAAGTGGATGTTTTTATATCAAGCCACATAAAGCACCTAGGGAGGGAAACACCCCCGCGCATTCAGGGTAAGAAATATATTTGTAATTTTATTTTCAGACCAATCCCTGGTTCAAAAACAGAATTTAGAGGTGCTGAAGCGCAAGCCCGAGTATGTACAGAAATGAAAGAGCTTTGTGAGATTATCCACGAGTACGGCAAATCACCCTGCAAAAGTCTGTTACCTCCAGAATTAAAGGACGCCACAAAAGTCATTTCCTTCGGTGAACTTTTCACAGTAAGTTTTTAAATTTTATCCAATATATCTAAATAACGTAAAGAAGCTTATTTCGAAGTTATCTTAAAATTCTAGTTCATTCAACATGGTAATGAAATATAGTAACATAATTAATAAATATAATATATTATGATGAAACTGAAAGAAGTAAAACGCATTCTTACGTCATATTTTACTAGTCGAAATTTATTAAAAACCTATTTCTATTTCGGATGCTGAATAATTTTCTTCATTCCATAATGTGCACTTCGATTGACATCTTATTTTACAATTTTTATTGTTTATTAAATAGATAGTTATCTAACAATATAAAAATAATCTATATCTGATAGCGATGATAGAGTATAATCTAAATTATCTGCTAAAAATAATAAATCTTTGATAAGTGTAACTGATCCTTTTTTAAGAACGTTTTATTATTTAGAAAAACGAGATTGAATCATACGTAAGAAGAGAGGGGTTCGAGAAATCTTATGTATCTACATGGGGGTAGGGAGTAAGTGTTGTATCAAACATATATATATATATATAGATTTGTCTTCTGACTTTTCAGCCGCCACTAATAAATATTTTAAGCAAGTGACAATATCTGCTTATACATAGGGAATAAGAGCCCGTCGCTAAGATAGCAGAAAAAATTCTGCTGCTCACCTTTTTTCCTCATTTTTGCAATATATTTGGAATCATATTTAGTAATAAAAATAATTTTCCAAAAGGAAAAAAAACTCATTGCAAGTTTTTCAGTTTATTTTAAAATAATAAGACAAAAACGTCTTGCTTAGTCATTTCTATCAAAGGTATTCTAAATATATCTAAGGCATAATAAATACACGTAACGAATATTCCTATAAATAAAATTGAAAGAGCTAGCGTAAATATAATTAGTATCAAAAACGTGAATAATTATAGCCACTATGCTTTTCAACTCATTGATTTCACATATTCACGTGTTATAAATAGGGATTTGAAAACTGATAACTAATTCTGAAGTATCTATATATGGAATAAAATGTTAATGTGGAAAATCTTATTGAAATAGACATTATTATCGAAACAGAGACCGAATCTATAGTTTTTAGAATTTTTGTCTGTCTGTGTGGGAACGCATCACGAGAAAACCACTGAACAGATGTTGATAAAATGTAGTATGATGATAGTTGGTTAGCCGCGTCAACGTTTATATAGGATACGTTTCTCTGCGGGAAAATATCTCATCTCTGAAAAATCTATACTAACCGTTAAAAAGTATCTAGGGACGAATCCGAACGAGAGTGAGCCGCTATAACTTCAAAATTAATTCTCGTTTGTTAAATAGTGTAAAACTGCTTTTCAGTTTCGAATATCCCGAAATTGTTTTGAATATTTAGATAGCAAGTACTTTTTGATTACATATATTAGATCGTTTTCACAATATTTCAGTATTCATTATTTTACTGGCAATATAACTTCTAATCTTAGTTTGTAATGTCTTTATTATAAAATTATCTCTACAGATTACTTCCATTTTGATACTCAATGTACTCTAATTAATTAATTGCTGTACTTTATTGAATCTATTTTTTTATTTATATGAGTAGAGTAATATAATTCTTTCTCAATATTGAAGATTTTTTAGAAGAAGGTATTTAAATCAAGTTTCTCAAGTGGTTAGTGGTAAGTATTTGTATAGGCTATGCAAATATTTGTAACAATCGAAGCTAAGGGGTAAAGGTGGTATTTGACGAATACTTTTCGAGTGTTAACAATCTACACCGAAAACGCTAAAAATTAGAGCATAGTTGAATGTACCTTGCGTAAAAGATTCAAAACGTAAAGAATTTTTTGTCAAAGTATCTAAAAATAATATCTTGGCCTATTAACAATGAATGTAAAATTTTTTTAACTCTGCCAGGCATTGGCAATATTCGTCAGATTAAATATTTTTTTATAAAACAAATTCTTTTCTTCAATGACTAAACCATTTTTACAGTACCTACATATGAAACCTAACTTTGTGCACTTGATAATTTGTATTTACTGCAAAGTATCTTAATTCATCAATGAATACAACATGGTACAGAATAAAGTAATTATTAAATCTAAAATAGACAACAGGTATTAAAATTGTGACGATAATTATCTTGGCAACTGTGGCTGTGATACATGTCTGAAATATTTGTGATTCGTGACGGTTCTAAGGAACATTCATTGTTTTCCAAGAATAACATTAGGCCGTCAATGCCTAGGCCATAACAACTATCTCAATACGACACCCTACATTTCAGTTAATCTATATATATATATATATATATATATATATATATATATATATATATATATATATATATATATATATATATATATATAAAATTAATCTATATATATATATATATACTTTTATAAATGAAAATTTTTTCATTTGTAAAAGTATATAGTAATAGTGTTGCTTAGTAAGTTGTTTTTAAATAATAGCAAACTAAATTAAAATTATTATCCTTAATTAATTTTAACTTTTTAAATTACACAGAACAATTATATGGCTTAAAAATTAATACTATATTTTATATTTTTCTTTATGGTTATAAATATAATAATGGCAACACTAAATATAGATTACTAATTAATATTTTTAAAATTGTAATAATTATAAGAATAATAGCAAAAATTAAATAAATAATATTCCGTATTCAATTATAATTAAAATTATAAAAATGTTTAAAGTTAAAAAATATTGTAATGTAATTGGTGCAATTTTCATTTTGTTAATTGTGGGTAGGCTGTCTGTAACAACTATACCTTCAAGACATGTAACACCTCAGTCTCTCCCGTGGCCATGGATGCTGTAAAGCATTCGAAACGTCGGGAACCAAAAATCAAAATAAATCCGCGAAATAATCCGAAAAGATAGTTTTATTTAAAAAAGCTAGATTATTTAAAATAGTCTTCTCGATACTTTTTAAGTTACACTTGAAACGAGTAAAAATAACAAGAACGAGTTTGAAACTTTTTAAAGGCATTGTAGAGAACTTTTAGTTCTACAAATTTTTTTATTTCAAGTTAAGTTACATTCTTTGTTATAGTTATTGTGAACTGTTTTGTTTTTGGTACGCACTCGTATTTGAAAATATTTTATCTCCTGATATTTTATAAATATTTTTTTGCTTGGAAAAAGGTGCTTAGTCAATAATTGTTTTTCTTTAAGCGGATAGACAGATGGACAAACAATAATTATATTTTCCAATATTATTCATAGATGTTCCATAGATTCTTCATTCGAATATTTAGTAAATTTATAGAGTTTCAAGCACTTCTAAATTGTGTCAAGAAGTGTAAAGAGGCCTAAAAGGTTTGAACGCGAGGAACTACAAAAATAGACAGTAAATTCTTAGAATACTTTCTTGTTACAATATTTCCTAGTAGAATTTTATTTTATTTTTAACTAGAGACTCACCCTCGCTTCGCTCGGGTTCCTTGGTACGTTTTAACGGTTAGTATGAAATACAAATCTTTGAATTTCTCAGCTTTTCTGTATTATAATATACGTGTATTATACATATAAATCTTCCTCTTGAATCACTCTATCTATTGCTAAAAACTGCATTAAAATCCGTTGAGTAGTTTAAAATCTCTAAGCGAACAGACACCGGAAGCGACTTCATTTTATACTATGTAACAAAGACAGTCGTTCTTTCCTAATCAAATATAAAACTATTACATCCCTTAATTTCGATTTCAAACATGATTATTTGCCCAACCAAAAGAATAATAGAACGTATAGAACAGTAAAAGTATAGTAGAGGTTTAATAAAATAATTTCTTTGTAAATAATAGTTTGTGTTAGAAATATTTTCTTGTACATTGACGGGGAGATCGATAAGTTTTTCTTATGCTATACATATTTCAAAAGACGAAGTTGAATCTTCCACATAATATACAAATGGTTCACGAGAAAAAGGTTCAAGTAATATGTCACGTGACGTGACTAAGATTTTAGTATAGTAATAATTTATTCTTTCTTTTTACATTTTGTAGGCTTTTCTTTTCTACGACAAACAATAAGTCAATCAGTATTATCTATGATAATACAAAAGTTATTTTTTTAATACTTTGGCTTTGCAAATAAACAAATAGATATTTAAGCCAAAAATAATATTTTTTTTCGATTTCAATTGAATTTCAACATATGTTCAATCTCTTACAACTTATAAATAAAAAGTCTTTAAGTAGATTTACAGTAAACACGAGCACATTATCTCTTGGGGTCATATTTAGGGGTTTCAGCTACATAAAAATATTAAGTACTAGCAGAACCGGCTTCGCTCACGTTAAAACTACAAAAACATCTCTAAAAAAGGTAGGTTTTATACAAACTTTCATCCCCTATTTTTACCCCCTTATGGGATGAATTTCGAAAAATGCTAAAACACATATTTATTTAATTGTATTAAAGAGCATTAACAATAAGTAATTCTGATCATAAATATTACTTTGAGTTGTATTATAACGTGTTTTCCCTTGGGAATGAGATAATCTCCCGCGGTACAAAGTCTATGTCACTCTCCAGCCCTCAAACTATCTCCACACAAAAAATCATGCCAATGCGTCACTCCGTCCATGTGAAAGAAAGACAAACAAACAAACGCACTTTCACATTTATAATATTAGTATGGATATGGATGTAGAGACAGTATGTTCCTACATGTACATTCGTACATGACAGTACGTGATCTAGCTTAAACATGATAGTACGTGACATACAATTATAATTAATCTTACGTTAAATTCCCAGCAGCAATGAAACAAAATATGATCAGACCAGCAATTTGTATGATAAATATATATCTCGTATAAAATTTAAATGAAAAACAGTAGGCAGCCGTTTAAGTACTGCATCACCAGGATCAGATTAAAGTCGAGCATAAAGTGTCCAGCAAATGCATTTACTATAGATCTGTCCAACTCGAAACTTTTAACGAGAGAAACTTCTTGAGAAATAAAATTCTGTGGCTTTTTGTTAAACTAAATCTTACTGTGCCAAATAACTGCAGTTTCGTTCATGTTATTATAAAGAAGCTTTTTAATAACATGAACTAAAGCATTAAAAAAGCTTATGACTCACTAGTACATAAACAAAGAATATCATGAGAGAAGATAAATATAATTGACGACACGTTTGGCGTAGTTTGTAGTGACCCTACTTGCTGCGCCAGCGGTCGCGGGTTCGAGTCCCGCTGGGGGCATTCATTTGTGTGATGAGCACTAATGTTTGTACTCCAGTCATGGGTGTTTATATATTTATAATATGTTTGTATTTAAAAGTTATATATGTATAATGTATCAACTATCTGGTATCCATAACACAAGCCTCGTAGCTTACCATGGAACTAGATGGTGCTGTGTGTTAATGTAATAACATAAATAAAAAAAAATATACATGGTTATTACGAGTATAAATGTACCCTCTACACAATATTTAAAACTGCGACGTAAAGCAATCAAATGCAAGTCAATTAATTCTACAATTTACACGAGCACATTACGTACAGCTTTTAAGGGTGCCCGTATAGCGTAATAATTTGTTTCGCAATTTTCAAACTATCTTTTTCCTGCGACTCCACTCACGCAGTTTATTTATATTTTAAATCTATTAAATAGTTTCTTATAAAGTACCTGCCCTTTATAAAATACTAGCGATTCGTCCCTAGCTTGTTCCCAAAACCAACTTATATCCCCATTTTCACCCCCTTAAGGGATGATTTCCGGGATAAAAAGTATCCTATGTCCTTTCTAGGGTCTCAAACTATCTCATTACCAAATTTCATCTAAATCGGTTCAGTAGATCCAGAGATTACCCCCTACAACGTCACAAACTCACAAACTTTACCTCTTATAATATTAGTAATAGATTATAACCTATCCTTAGACCTTTCTCAATGAAAGAGCAAATGATTTTTTTTTCTTTTAAATCTGACTGGTAGTTACAGAGTAACGTTGAAATGAACAAAAAAACAATCTCTTCAATTTTATAATATCAATATTGTAAACATCGCTAATGTTATTAAAAAAATAAACAATATATCTCTGAACTTTAGAATAGTGTTGTAGCAGATGGAATTACGGAAACATCAGGCAGATGTAATAATATTCTACACAGTACATAGTGTATGACGTCACAACATTCTTGCCGTCACGGCCGAGTCAGCCAGTGTCGGCCAAGAATTAAATTTGGCATTCATATACTAATGACCGACGCTCGTAATTAGCAACATAAACAGACGGACGCAACCGAATATGGAAACGGGAACGGTTGATCAAAAATAATCCAGCGGCGTTTTCCGATTTGTTTACGACTTTACGCTCGATTCAATGTCGATTGACGTTATTATAATATAAATATTGATATTTTATGATAATTTTAGATATTATGAAATATTGGACGGCAGATAAGACGTAAATATTTTTAAAGCTTCCTATGAATATAGTGAAGACGGGTTTAAAGATGATATGATTTCAGTGGACAGATTAGTTCGTATTTATTTATTTTATGAATTAAATGAATAATTGAAACGACCCACATTCGATAGAAATCTCGAGCATCGTGAACATTAATCTTCAAGCAAAACTTTCTTCCAGATCTACACAGTAATCAACGACAAACTCGTCGGCCTTTTGATACGAACTAGAAAACATCAATTAACTTTTTTCGAAGGCGAAGTACTTTTTCAGGTAATAAATTTTGTATTTTAAAATGGGATTTGGTTTGATTTTTTATATTTTTTATTGCACTAATGCATAGCTTAAGCTAAAGAATGAATTTCATTTAAAGAACTTCAAGTATTGTAAATTTTATCTGTACCAACGTTAATTACAAATTCTTAAATTCTCCGTATTTGTAGAATTAATTCGTAAATATATTTTCATTTTTAAGAAACGTTTTTTTGTAGTGAATCATAAATTTTTGTCTGTCTATCTGTTACCTGTTACCGCATCACAGAAAAACCACTTTTTAACGCGGTAAAATGTCTCATTTATGAGAAAGAATACAAAAACTGCAAGGTAAGAGTATACTTAATATGTAAAACCTAAGAATTTGATCTTTGGTCATCAGAACGCGGGCGGAGCCGCGGACAATGCTAGTGTATTATAAATGTAGATATTATAGTAAAAATAGAAAAATTTAAATTAAACCTTTAGTAAAATAAATATATCCTTTTCAGAAAAGAGACGACGATGTCCCCGTATTTTTAATGCAGCCTATCGACGACATACGGGAATACTGTAACAATAAAGCATTGCAAGCCCGACGATCCGTCTCCCCTATGCCTAATTAAACTTAAAAACCACATGCACCTTAGTTAAGTACTGGCAGTGCCCTGTTTTGTAAAAACTATAAGTAATTCTATAAATAAGAAGTCACGTTACAACTGAGTATCTAAAAATTATATTTACCTTATTAAGACAATTTAACTTTTATAGGAACGTTTTTAGGAAAGTCCAAGGGTATGATAAATTGTTTTTTTTTAAAGATACATAATGTTTTTAGAGTTCCTTAATTAACAAGGAACTGTCCGTCCGTCCGTCTGTCTGCAGCTTAGGTCCGAGCCTCTTAGTACTAGAAAGCTGTAATTTGGCATGGATATATGTACAATATACAAATTAGTCCGTCGACAAAGTGGTAAAAAAATGGTATTTTAACAGTAATGTTTAATTATCACACATTACTTAATAACTATTTGAATTTAAAATATTTTTTGAACCTACAACACCTTATATTAATAATTCAAACTACTAGACGTATACTCGTACTATACTGCAATAAATAAACATATAACCTTTTGCAAGTCAATAACAACAAACGAACAGTCAAATCCATTCAATTTGTAGTTATTAGCATTGATGAACGAGCTTTAATTGTATTAATAATCTGTAAGGTCAATGTCTGCAACAGTCTATTAGAATAAACCTTGTAAATTAAATTGGTGGGGATTTCAGCTACACTTATAATTCCTATTGACAATCGTCTTTGAATGCGACTTATACACCACTTTTCATGTACTGAAAGAAGATAATAATAGAGTACGTTATATTGATTCATCATACTAAATTGCAATAGAAAGGTTTCCCATTAAATCCATGACTTAAATTAAAAGAAAAATTTTGCACTGAAAATATGATGTAAATTAGGAAATTCTGTGAAATCCTAGAAGCCACGAAATAAAACAATTGAATTGAATTGAATCATATGAAATAGAAACAGATACATATGTTGTACCAATGATTATTATAATAATGATACCAAAATTTTGACTTCTGCTATTATTGTAGGTCACACTAAAAAATAGTTTATTAAAAAATATAATAATTTACAAAAGATTATTTATATTACATTACAAAAGACACTTTGCCAGTCTACATAAAATGTGAATAAAATAAGTAAAATAAAACTTTTTAAAGTATAAATAATATTATGAAAAAAATTTAATTATTTTCATAATGGAAGCACTTAACTAGATTTTAGTTTGTAGGAAGATGTATAATGTAAAGAAGGGACCTATTGTATTATTTTTTGCTTAAATTAATTTGTATCGGTGATCAACATTAAGTTTTGAAAATAAAAATGTAAATTAAACGTGTTTATGACAAAAATATGTATGTAATTAATTATTTTTTAATTAAAAATTAAATATACCATTAAAATTGTTTACCAAGAATTAAAATAATATCAACTTTTATAAGCAATTATAAATAAAAAGCTTGAAAATGGTTTATTTAAAGCAAAAATCAACTGGCCAAATTATTTTGTAGGTCTAGATTTCTAGTCATAATTTTACTATAGTTTTAAGTTTCAAAATCAGCGCATCATAAGATTGTCTTAGGTCTGTTTTGTTAAACAAAATTAATATTTTAACTTCAGCAGATTAACAGTATCATAATCAAATGAAGAAATCAACACGCTATTTATATACAATTGTAAAGTATATTTAAGAAATTATATGCAAAACCTTTTTCACGATGTCAGTATTGTCACATTCAAAACAAAGCAATCCTGAGACACTCTTGTGTATCATCTGAATAAAATATTTTTTTAAAAGATTAATAAACAAATAAAAATTTCCCATGCATTTTTAATCAAAAATATTTTACCTGCTGTATTTTGTCGTATGAATAAGAAGTTAAATTATTCCCGTGCAAGTTAAATAGAACTTTCTATTTGATTTGTAAATTACTAATAGATGTTTGTTATACATTATGAGTTTGTTCGAATTCTGCGTAATAAATTCATTTCCATTTTCTTATTATTATACACTCTCCAACCCTCCAACTATCTCCACACAAAAAATCACGCCAATCCGTCGTTCTGTTTCGACGTAAAAGAAGGGCAAACATTTGTTAGTTGTTTACACTCATATTTATAATATATGAAGTGTGGGTTCCGTCGCATATTGTGACATTATTTAATGTACATTGTGATTCATAAAAATTATCAATTTCAATTTGACATTAACAATACCCATTTTGTTAATTTTTTTTAAGGAATAGATTGATATTTTTTTATAGAATTAATTTATTTTGCGTATATTTCCTAGGGCCTTTGTGAGTTTTAGTATACTGTATCACGTTCCGCTTCACGTCAGTTTTAATTCGTAATAATTGTTAAAAATCAATATTAACTAAAATAAAAATGTTGCACTGGCCCTATTCTTACTCTTTAATGTTTTTTTTTTACATTTTAGTCACCAAATATTGATATATATTGTATCTGCATCTTCCCTATTACAGTCGCCATACATATAACAACTACGGTACTACGTCAAATTATAATTTTACAAGCGACATCGCTACTCGTTTCGTATGGAATGGATAAAAGCGCCTTGCAACACTTAAAATTGCTCGTGATTCGGTCTTTTATTAAGATAATATTGCAAAATACTTTACTCATGCTCTTTTCATTTTTAATTTAGTGCAGATAAGTGAGCGGCAAAATTAAAAGATAGTTGATATTCATTTGTTTTGTATCTTAATTTAAAACAATTTTCCCGGACGCTTAAAACTTGGAATGGATGAAGTTATTAAAATATGAAATAACAACTTATACAAACACTACCGACTCACTCTTGCTTCGCTCCGCGTCCTTTAGATGCCTATGATCCCCACACTGAAACGGCTAGACAGATTTTGATGAAAAGTAAGAAGTTCATCTGTATGTTAAATTAAATCAAAAACTGCTCAGCTGTTTCAGCGTGAACAGTAATAAATATATGCAGACATACAAACTATCGCATTTACAACAGTAGCTCGATTTCAATAGTTTTTTTTTATGTTGGGACATTAACACACATCACCATCTAGTTCCATGGTAAGCTACGAGGCTTCTGTTATGGATACCAGATAGTTGATAAAATATATAAATATAAATACCCATGACTGGAGTACAAGCATTCGTGCTCATCACACAAATGGATGCCCCCAGCGGGACTCGAACCCGCGACCGCTAGCACAGCAAGTAGCGTTACTACAAATTGAGCCAAACGTGTCGTCTATATTATAGGAAAATTACAAAGGCGATATAGCATGGTTCTAGGACGCCATTATAATTAAATCCGCTTCTGTACACATTAGTCACAGAGCAGCTGTATAGAGACCAATTTGTCGGGCTAGTTTGAATGTGAATGTATTACACACTAACTATTCACTAAATGAAGGAACGATGCGGCAAAGGACTATACTCAAGATTACTCGCTCAGGTTAGGGCTAAAATAGCTTACACATTATGTAGCACAGTATTAGCTTACTGTTTATTATTGAACCTGTTTATAACTTACTAATAATTTTATTGACTTCAAAAAGGAGGAAGTACTGAATTCGGTTGTTTTTTGTATATAGATATGTATGTCTGTATGTATGTATGTATTCAGTCCTTTTTAACGTCCCACTGCTGGGTGCGGGCCTCCCTTCAGTATGAGGGGAATTAAGCCATAGTCCACCCCGTTGGCCAAGTGCGGGTTGGCGGACTTCACATGTCTTTCGAAAACTTGCTAGGTTCTCTCAGGCATGCAGGTTTCCTCACGATGTTTTCCTTCAACGTTAAGACAAGTGGTAATAATGTTGGAAATAATTCGCACATGAAAATATCAGAGGTGCGAGACTCGGGATTTGAACTCGCTTCACTCGGTTTCCCAAGCGAGCGCGTTACCACTGGGCTATCCACTGCCTTCGTATATACTTATAACAAGTATGTACTTGTAATTTGAATGGATTAGTACAACATTTTTTAATGAATAGATTTAAAAATACCTAGTTGTAAATTAAAAAAACAATCTACCCCAGGGGTAGAATAAACACTTCTAAATGATTGTGAAATTGATGTACATTTTTTCATATTTAACTTTTAATTTTTAATAATTATATGTTTTGTTAATTTTCTATATTATTAGGTAGGTAAAGGTATACGTATAATACATTTTTTATGTTTTATTTTGAACTTTTTAGTTCAAAAATAGTTATACATATTCAAATTATTGTTATAAAGTCAAATTTAAATTTAGATTACATTAGTTTAAAGTCACATTGCCCACACAGAAACCCCCTTAAGAAATAATTTCCTGGATTCTAGTTTTCATAGTTTATACTATCCCTTATCCTTTCCAGGGTCTCAAACTATCTTCTTACCAAATTTCATTTAAATCTGTTCAGTAGTTTCGGAACCTATTCGATACAAACAAAATAACAAATTGTTCCTCTTTAATATATTAGAATAGAAAAATAGATAATTAAGAAATAGTAATATTAGACGACGTTTAAAAATATCTAGCGATTTTGATTGGCGAACATCGCGGGGGAGCATGTTCCATACCTTAATAGTTTTATCAGTGAGAGTTGCCATAGTAATTTCAGGTTCAAAGTAATAATTTCAGACGGTTGTCACCATGAGACCTAAGTTGAATACCATTTAAATATATACCTTACAAAATATCGACATAGATTGATAAAAGTTGTATTTAGTTTGTTTTTAGGCCAAAAACAGTCAGCAAGTAAAAGAACTTATTACCTACCGACTCACATCATTCAATGTGGCGTTGTCTTAAAAGACCTCCATTTTTGTTAGTATAAAAAATTTACTTGTGAAACATGAGAAAAAAGTAAATGCCACAAAATTATATCAAGTATGGAGCTTAATCCATTTTACTTAATTTGAAACGCCCAAGAACAAAATGTTTAAGAAAGATCATTGAGTTATGACGATATGACGATATGCCTTTTTAATTTTACATAAAAGGTTCTTAAATGTTCTTCTTCTAATTAATTGAAACTATAATTAACTTTATTATTATAACCTTAAAATAGAATTTTTAAAGAATAAGACTCAAGTGAGGACTAATAGGACCTAATATCTAATTATAAAAGATAATGAAACTAAAGTGTAATGTAAAAGTATCTTTATTTTTTTAAATTCCATGAGTTTCTAACAATTAGTACATAATTTCATTCATCTGATAATAAATTAAATTTATCTCATTAGATCTGTTACATCGAAAATAATTTTAATGCTTAGATATATTTTAGCAGAATTACAATAGACTAAAACTTCCCATTAAAAATTTTGGGCGTCGGTTAGCTTGGACACGTTAACTGACATCATTTGTTATATTCATTATTATTACTTCTATTCATATTTATATTAATAAATTCACATAGAAAAGACTTGATTTTACTTATACATATATATTAAAACATAATACTTATATATGTAATATTTTGAAAACGAACTGTTAACACACACTTTCCATGTAAGACGTGGGAAGGATCATTAAAATTTTATATGAATACCAAATTACAACCGAATAAACTACCACTTAATATAAACCGAATGATTGAAATTTTATCTTCTCAACAGAAGATAAACTAAACCATAAAGCCTTACTGTTAAAGTTACAGGTAACCGAAAAAAAACATATAATAAGGTAAAGCTAGTTACATGGCAAAGGTCGCCATAATAATTCATCTCAATATGCGAACGACCGAGATTATCGAGTCATACGCTAGCCAAATACGGTATGGCGGACTTCGGAATATGTCTTTCAAAAATAGTTCGTATTATTAGTAAATAAAAACACAATAAAAAATAATATTAGAAATACAAGTCTTTGAAGATATAAATCAATTTTATCTTTCGCTTTTTCACTTATTCATTAGTGATAGGGTGGCTTAATGAAAACAACGACATCTTGGAAGTATATGTATTATCAATAACGCTATCTCACTCCAACATTACATTTATTTGCTATATCTATCCTTGTTTAAGGTGTTGCTATTACAAAACTATTACTATTCGACCTAACTATCGACATTGCCCTTACATGCCCTTTGAAATTCAAATTTAAATTAATATTTATTCATTTACATTTTAATTTCACATCTTCCTTACATGCCGTTACTTCAAACAACTTTAATCAATTTAACAAACTCTTATTAAAAATTACTTTAAAAACAACAATTAATTTCGCAACTTTATAATTTACTTTTTTTTTCTATTGGGCAGGCCTGAAACTGAACTAATAACAACTTTAATTACTTACAATGTTTTTTATGAATAAACTTTCTATATTTGTCACTGTTACATGTATACAAATCAACTGATATTGTTATGTCTGTACTCAATATCTACATTTAGATTTTAATTTGTCTGGTCTTAAACTATAAGCGATGTCTACAACTGATCTTTAAATCTAATGCTCATGCATTGCTTAACATTTATATAATAAAAAAATAATAATATAATTTTTCTTTTTTTTTATATCTTACCTATAGAATCTATTTACATTGTTATTCAAACTTAACTTCTAATACAACTAATAACAAAATAAAATCAACTTTAACTTCCTTTGTTTATATACATGTTAATATATTTTTGTTATTTATTGAAAATTTTATGCTATTTTTTTGTTTTTATTGTTATATTTTTATGCTCTTTTTTTTTTTAATTTTGTAATAAAAATATTAAGTTACAAGTATATTTAACTTACTTATTATAATTATATTAAACTTCAATTTACTACAAGTATATTTAACTTCAATTTACTTACCTACTTTTTTTTTTTACATTCTTTATGCTGAGTTATTACTTATTACTATTTAGTTTGAAAACATTAAGATACTGTTAAAAAAAAATTTGCTATTAATTATGTTATGTTACTGAATAAACTTTGATTGCAAAGAAGAAAAATAATGATATCTAAGACTCTTCGGTACATAGATTGTATACTATCATGAAATATAAAAGAAATACATATATCTATACAGTCAAATCCGGTTATATACCATACTTGAATGGTTTCTCGGTGATGCGTCCTCTCCTAGTAACATACTGCCTTTTGTGTACTGGTTGGCTGGTACCCTCATAATATTCTGGTGTGTGTGTCATATCCGTGAGCTGATCTTCCTCCTTCATTTGTATACCAAGGGAGTTGTCATTATTGCTGTTGTCATCATTATATTGGTCATCATTGTGTATTGCTGAAAAAGCTGAAAAAGAATCTAGGACTGGAGGTGGGGATAAAGGTTTTAAATATTGAACATGTACTACTTTCTTCTGTGTTGGTTTCTTTGTATTCTGAATTTCATAACAAACTGATCCTATCTTATTAATAATTTTGTATGGTCCCTTGTATTTTGGTGTCAACTTATGGTCTTGTGGTTGGGGCCATGCATATAAAACATATTCTCCTTCTTCAAAATTATGTTGTAATTTCTTTTGGTCATATTTTACTTTACTTTTGCTATGTTGATCCTGTATTCTAATGATAGCCTCTTGTCTCGCCTTTTCTAATAAATCTAACTGGTGTGTCCGGTCCATGTTTTCCTGAATGGTTCCAATATGAATTTCATTTGGTGGAATTCTGGGGTGATATCCATGTAACAAGTAGAATGGTGAATAACTTGTGGTCTTTTGTCTTGATGTGTTGATGGCTAACAATGTATTTGGTAATAACTTATCCCACTCTGTACTGTTTTCTAATGCCACTTTAGTTAAAGTTGCAATGATGGTAGCATTTGCCCTTTCTATCAAACCATTGCTCTGAGCAGTATATGGTGTTGTCGGTAGATGTTGTATTCCATATTTTGTGAAAAACTTTTGCATTACTTGACTCATAAAGCATGGTGCTTTGTCTGAAATGTATGTCAAAGGTGGACCATATACATATATAATATCCTTTTCTATGGTATCTATAACATCTGTTGTTGATAAAGAACTTGTAGGTTTAGCCATTATATATCTAGTCGCATGATCTATATGTACCAACATGTATAAGTTTCCTGAAGTGGTCTGTGGTAATGCAACTATATGATCAACTGATATAACCTCAAATGGTGTGTTTGGTATCGGTCTGTTTCCCATTAATCCATATGCAAATTTTGTTCTTCTATTTGTACTTGCACATATTAGACAGGCTTTTGTGTAATTTTTAACATCTTTGTGCATGGATTTCCACCAATACTTTTGTTTAATCCGTGATAAGGTTGATTTCATGTCCAAATGTCCACTTTCATCGTGTGCTAATTTTAATATTGAAGATCTTAAACTTTGTGGTATTACAACTTTCTCCTTGTTGAAAAGCTCTTGATTGTCGACATGTAATAAAATACCATTTTCTAACTTGTATGTTTGTCTTATTTGTTTTAAGTGATTTGTTGTTGGCTTTTGACTTAATTTTGTACATATAACTTTAATGAAATTGTCTTTACTTTGAGCTTGTTTTAATTTTTCTTCATTACTTGATATTATCATCATACATAGTTCTTCTAAAGGATATCTTGACAAATGATCTGCAATACAATTTTGTTTACCCGGTCTGTGCACTGGTGTGAAGTCAAATGGTGCTAGGTCTACTACATATCTTGCGAATTTTCTGTTCATTTTTGATTTATTTATGACATATGCTGTAGTATAGCTGTCTGTGACAAGTGTGAACTTAGTGCCTAGTAAATATATTCTGAATTTTTGTGTGATAGCCCAGTGCACTGCTGTTACTTCGAGTTCATTAATATGATACCTTGTCTCTGTGTCCTTTAGTGAACGGCTTGCATATTCTATAACTTTTTTCTGACCATTTTGTATTTGTAACAAACACGCTCCAATTCCGCTATAAGAACTGTCAGTTTCAACAATAGTTTCCTCTGCATTCTGCTGAAAGTATGCTAATATTGGTGAAGATGTTATAAGTGATTTTACTAATTGAAAAGCTTCTTGTTGTTTATCTGTCAATATCAATTTATTTTTCTTTAGATCCTGTTTTTTTTCTATGGTCATCTTTGAGGTTTGTTTCAAAATTTCAGATAGTGGTTTTACTATAGATGCATAATTTTGAATATATTTTCTGAAAGTATTTGCAAATCCTAAAAATGATCTAATTTCTGATAATGATTTCAAAGTGTCATACTTGTTAACTGCAGCTGTTCTTTGCGGGTCTGGTTTTTCTTCATTGTAACCAACTATTCTTCCAAAAAGTGGTAGTTCTGTCGCTATAAATACACATTTTTCTTTGTTTAGTTTTAATTTCTTTTCACGTGTGGCAATAAATACCTTTTCCAAAATTGTCAACAATTGCTCAATGCTATTAGCTCCTCCTGAAATGTCATCATAATATAATCGCACTCCTTCATTATACAAGTGTCCATATGTTAAGTTAATAACTTTCGACATAATTGCTGGACCTCCGACCATGCCAAACATTACTCGCATAAATTCTATATGATGATCCTGTGTGATAACAGCTGTTTTGTAAATATCTTCCTCTCTGATTTTAATATTGTGGTAGGCATGATAAATATCAAGTTTAAATTTGTAAATAAATTGTGAAATTATGAGTATTATGTCTTCCATTCTGTCTATAGGTTGTACATTTTCTTCTGTAATTGGGTTTATTGTTTTAGAATAATCTACAACAGGTCTAAATGGTGTTGTACTATGAAATGGCTGTTGTACTACAAACATTGGTGCCGCATAAGGGGAATTTGAATGTCTACATATCTTTTGTTCTATCCATTGTTCTATTGTTTTCCTTAAAAATTCACGTTCTGGCTGTGGAAGTCTGTATGGTTTACATTTTATTGGAATGTTGTGTTTTAAATTGATTTCTAATTCTACATCTTGAAATTCTCCTATGTCATTACTGTCCCTTTTAAAAATATCTGAGTATTTATCGACTAATTTATTAATTTTGTCTTGATCTTCCATTGAGACTGAAATTTCCTGTTTGTTAGGTCCTGGGATTTTCATACAACATGCTATTGAAGTGTCTTCTTGTACTGAATTAGTGAAATACTCTGTATGTGTAGGTGTAATTATACATACCCTGCCATCTGGTTCATGTATAATTCTTGCATAAACTGCATGTTGCCAGTCTTTACCTAGTATCATATCTACAGGTAAGTTGTCACAAATTGCTATCTGTGGCATAATATAATCAATTTTTCCTACCTGAAGTCTTGCTGTAATCCATCCAAAGGGTGTGATCATATTACCTGCTGCCTTGTATGAGCCTTTTTGCCATGGATATACTTGCAAATCACTTGGGAGCAACTTCTTATCAACCAATGTAATGACTGATCCTGAATCTGGGAGAGCTGTCAATGTTATGTCACTGTTAAGGGTTACTGGAATTAAAGTTACACTTGGTTCATTAAACTGTATGCAATTAACTTGTTTTTCCTTTTGTTGGTAATTTTTTGTGTTCGCCGATGTGCTTGGGGTATTAAAATGGTTAGTATGTGGTTTTGTGACTACTTTTTCTTTAAGATTCTGTACATGAGGTTGTTGAGCTTGCATATCACAATTATATGAAACATGTCCTTTCTTTTTGCATCGAAAACAAGTTACTTCTTCAAGTTTATCTGTGCCTGGGTTATATTTTGGTATGAAACTACTTTTAGGTCTGTCAAATGGTTTACTTACTGATTCATAATGCTCGGTCATCTTACGCTGTACCTTCCTGATGTTGTCCATAGCTGTTGCATGTGTAATAAGGTCCTCAACGTTTTTACAACAATGAGTTGCTAAAGGCGTTGACCACTGCATATCCTGGATTCCTTCTAAAATAAGTGACACTCGATCTGGCTCTGGAATAATACTGGGAGATTTTTCAAGCATAGCATTTTTAACATATATGTATTCAGTTATGGTTTCAGTTAAGCGAAGTGTTCGTTTACTTTGGTATTGTATGAATTCAGCAAATGACATTCTTATTTTAAATCTATCAATAAATTGTTGCTTCCATACTGACCAAGATTCAATTTTTTTACCACAAACTGTGTTCCAATTATAAGCTTGACCCTTCAACCTCATAGATGCATTTACCATTGTCAAATTATCAGACCAGTTAGCTAAAGCAGCGATGCGTTCGACTTGTTTTATCCATTCAGAAGCATTTTCAAAACGATTGCCACCAAAAAGCGGTATAGCTTTGCTTGTGTCGCTAGTTGAGAATACTTGAAATGTAGGGGATATCTTTTGAGCAATTATTTCTTGCGTTTGTACCAATTGAGTCAAAACTTCGGTTAAGGTTGCATTGTTACTATCGCTAGACGTACCTGGGTTTGAAAAAGGAACGCTCCGTGCCTGTAACTCTAGAATTTGTTGTCTCATGGACTCCATTTCCAAAACTTGAGATGCTCTTCTAAACTTTTCTTCTTTTAACGCTTCCAATGTACCATTCTCTATTTTTACCTTGTTGTCTTGTATAATCCGTTTAATTAAGTCTTGCTTAAGGCCACTTGTTGGCAAATATCGTAATACCAACTCTTCCTTTAATTGTGCCACCGTGTAATTTTGAAATTTTTCCTCTTCTATTGCTTCCATTATTTAAGTTAATTTGTAGCTGAAAATACCTGAAAACCCTACAGATAGTACCTGAACGTGGTACTCGCAATTAAACGTATTGCGTGCTACTTTGCATGAAACGTATGCTTTTTCACAATCCGGCTACATCTGGTTTTTAGATAATACTTTTCAATTATTTTTAATTGATCATCACTTGTTACTATATATTCTATCGAAAATTTACTTTATTTTTACTTTAACTTTAACTTTTCCTATTTATTTTAATTAATTTGTCGCAGCGCCATGATAGGGTGGCTTAATGAAAACAACGACATCTTGGAAGTATATGTATTATCAATAACGCTATCTCACTCCAACATTACATTTATTTGCTATATCTATCCTTGTTTAAGGTGTTGCTATTACAAAACTATTACTATTCGACCTAACTATCGACATTGCCCTTACATTAGACATTCAATAAATTTATTATACCTAATAAATTTATTTAATTTTACAAACATTGAACATCCATAGAATAGTATAAAGTTAGAAATAAATTTTAAAGTTCCCCTAAATATTTAGTAGACTGTAACGTAAAAATGTCACAAACTTTGGTTGGTTGCAATTTCAAATTTTCACTCCAACTTGGTACCGGATCGGAGTTGACGCTCGGAATCAATGAACTTTCTTGAAAACCCACAGCGTAGTGACGGCGACATTTTGGGTACTTCTGAAAATAAATAACACATAAAGAGGCGAAATAAATATTGATATCTCTAATTGCAACATCCTTTCTATAATTAGTATGATGACGACACGTTTGGCTCAGTTTGTAGTGACCCTACTTGCTGTGCCAGCGATCGCGGGTTCGAGTCCCGCTGGGGGTATTCATTTGTGTGATGAGCACGAAGATTTGTACTCCAGTCATGGATGTTTATATTTATAATATTATGTATGTATTTAAAGTTATATATGTGTAGTATATCAACTATCTGGTATCCATAACACAAGCCTCGTAGCTTATCATGGAACTAGATGGCGCTGTGTGTTAATGTCCCGACATATTTATAACTAAGATATTTTGGAATAATGTTATTAGTAACACGCCTTGAGTCTGATTAGACATTCTATGTACCAGGGTAAAAACTTTCCTATGTCATTATGCACTTGTGCATAACCCAAACTAATCTACTACTATCTAGTCACTGCGCATTTTTAATAGAGTTGCTATTTTAAATGCGATATGTGTTAAGTTAGCGATTTTGCATGCGTTCACCTTGTCGGGAGGGAGGGGAGTGGGGAGCGGGGTCCTTAGTAGTGTGAGAAGCTAAGAAACGCACTGGGAGGCGGTCCATATCGGTGGATTGTGTGCTATGAGACGACGACGGTGGTTGAGTGCGTCAGCGATCCTGCGATGCCCTATTTAGACGGGAATGGTTTCGTTGGGTTTTAGTGGGTGGGTTTTGCCGGTAAGTCCCACACCTCATGCCTAGAATTGCATTTCCCAACGTTAAAAAAAAAGGTTTAGTCGTTCTGTCTGTGTGTAGGAGTAACAAACATAAATACACATACAAAATTTCGCCTATATTAGTATTCCGATTTATTAAGGAATAAGCCTTCAAGTTGTGAACCTTAAGAGCGAAACAATTATATGAAAATTGAAAACAGTTTTTTTTATATAGATAAGTAAATTCTATTTGTATTTTCCTCAAACTTTCGTTAATGATTATTATTGAATTCGGGACACTAGGTTTAAAAAATATTGGTTCGTTGTGATGATCTCGAAGATTACCTACTTGAAATATTATGTTAAAATTTTTGAAGGAACTAAATTTTCTAATCATTCTTAAATTAGTGTAACAAAACATATTCAGTAAATCTAAAGTAACCGTTCTTAGTATCTCGGCATCTTAACGAGCACAAGTATGCAGTAAATACGAGCATCTAGCAGTAAACTTTCTAACAATGCGCAGTATTCACATTTCCGGAGCTTAGCACACCTATTTGAATTCCCACATAATTATATGATACTAGTAGAACCCGCGGCTTCGCTCGCGTTAAAACTACAAAAAATCTCTAGAAGGGTAGTTTCATACAAACTTTCACTCCCTGTTTTACCCCCTTATAGGATGAATTTTGAAAAATGCTAAGACATGAATTTATTTAATTTTATTAAAGAGTATACATATATGCCAAGTTTCAAGTAATTCTGATAATAAATATTTTTTTGGATTGTATTATAACATGTTTTCCCGTGGGAATTAAGGAATCTCCCGCGATAAATAAAATAAAAATAGCCTATATCACTGTCCAGTCCTCCAACTATCTTCACACAAAAAATCACGCCAATCCGTTACTCAGTTTCGACGTGAAGAAGGACAATCAAACAAAAAAACAAGCAAGCAAGCAAGCAAGCAAGCAAACAAACAGACAAACAAACAAGCAAACAAACAAACAAACCTACAAACAAACAAAAAACAAACAAACAAACAAACAAACAAACAAACAAACAAACAAACAAACAAACAAACAAACAAACAAACAAACAAACAAACAAACAAACAAACAAACAAACAAACAAACAAACAAACAAACAAACAAACAAACAAACAAACAAACAAACAAACAAACAAACAAACAAACAAATAAACAAAGATACATTCACATTTATAATATTAGTATGGATTCTGTGGAAAAAATACAAAACCTTACTTTACAATATAATAATATTATCCCTAACATAAATAACAATTTCATTGGATTTACATAGAAATGAATCAATATAATTTTTATTTATACAAAATGTTATCATAAGATAACAAGCTCATTGTACTGTAGATGACTTTTTACAATTGCTAGTAGGAATCTTAGAAATGTATGTCACATTACTTCATTCATAAAACATTTTTTTCTACAATTATATGTAGAAATCAATAAAAGTCTGCGTTATTAAATAGACTTATCTGTGTAATAAAAAACCAATGAAATCTATTCAGTCATTAGTTGACTTTTCACACACGAATAGAAAATAAATTAAAGGTTTTAGCTTCCATTAAAGCGCCAAATAATCACAAATATTATTTACAAGATATTTTCCCGTCATTTTGTTAGGTTTGGGTGCCAATTGCCTATTTCAATTCAATTTGCCTACAATAAGAATGTTATGAAATATTAAGGAATTCTAAGAAAACGTAATTGAATGAAATATTCACATTCATGAATAAAAAGTTGAAATTGTCTTGAATATGAGTTTGTACATAAAAAAGACTTTATTCAAATCATAAGAAATGTGTCAACAAAAATTAGTAGAATCAGGTGTTTTTTTGATACTTGTTCAAAAAGTTAATGGAACTTACATTTATTGGACGATTTTTCTCTTTTGTAGTAGCTTGGCAGCCGAAGTGTTCTGGATCTGCCAGTATTCCTGTTACAAAAATAAAGATTAGATATGTCTTATAAATCTAAGAAAAACTTTATAATTGCTTATTAAATGTTGTAATAATAATAAATGTTCGGACATTAACACACAGCGCCATCTAGTTCCACGGTAAGCTACGAGGTTTGTGTTATGGATACCAGATAGTTAATACACTACACATATATAACTTTTAAATACATATATATTATAAATATAAACACCCATGACTGGAGTACAAACATTCGTGCTCATCAAACAAATGAATGCCCCCAGCGGGACTCGAACCCGCGACCGCTAGCACGTCAAGTAGGGTCACTACCAACTGAGCCAAACGTGTCGTCAAAAAAAGTTATACACCTAAATTTGCTACTCCGGCCTTATTTGATCTTATTTAAATTATCAAAATTTGTAGCCCTCGATTTTTTTAAACGTCAGCTGGGATTAATGGATTTAGTTTAAAACCTGTTAAGAAAAAAAATATTCCGCGGATGTTTTTAAATATATAAAACTATCTTTTCAAGTTTTAAGCGAATCCATTTAAAATGTGAAATCAATCAAGGATTTTACTAGTAGCTTTATTGAAATATTGTTTAAATTTAATTTGTACAAATTTGTGGTGAAATTATTGGTATTTTGATGGTCCATTGGTAGAAGTAAATTAAGATAAACACGCACAGAAAGCCGGCAGTTTAATTAAATAAATGAATTTTAACGGGACTTTTAAAGGACTGACGATTAAAGGTTTCGGCGGGAATAACAAAGCTTTATAGTTTATTGTTAGACATCACAATTATTATGATTTTTGCTGAGCAATATTCAGAAAATGTCTAAACCGATTTTAACAGAACAAAAAGTTCGTGTAAAATCGATATTTTTTTTTAGTCGTAAGCTAGTAAAACTAATTTAATTACTGTTAGTGTCGCCGGAACTTCCACTACAGAAGATGCTTTTCAGTTTCTTATTAATAGTCTTCATATCCAGGGTATAAGAACCATAAACCAGAGGATCCATGCAGGAATTTGAAACTGCCATAATGAAGAACATATCCTGGACTCGAGCTGACACGTGTACTGCTGATTTACGATCCAACATATACCTGATAAAAAAATATAATATATATATATATATATATATATATATATATATATATATATATATATATATATATATATATATATATATATTAAAATTTATCAAAATATAAATAATTTTTATAGCCAAATTATGAATATGATTGAATGAATATTTTTAGATTATTTACATATAGTATCTGGCCTGAGCTCAATCTTAAATATAATTTCGAAAAATTTAATCGGGCTTTATTATATCAAACCGGTTAAATATTTTGAAACTCAAAATCACTTACGATTATTTAAGTACTTCAAATTTTATCTTGCCTATTATATCAGAAATTTATACAAGAATATTCAATCAATTGAAAAATATGAGGAAGATTCAAGATTTCCGATTCATTGTTAAATATGGCTGGCTTATAAAAAAGCTAACTCAATATTGACAGTAAATTGAGGTATTGACGCTATACGCCTTAACAGATCTGTATTACGAATAATGGAAATGTCTATTTAGTCCGGACAACTTGTACGGCAACACTGGCAACATATATATATATATATATATATATATATATATATATATATGTTATCTAACAGCCTAAAATATTTATAACTATTTTTTTTTATATTTCATTTATATGTTTTTGAGAAATAAATATTGTTATAATTAAGAATAAAATAAAACAAAAAATAAAACAAAAATTTCATAACAGATAAGCTGAAGCAACATAATATGGTAAGCGTCTGTGTCAGTCTGAAAATCAAGACTTAGTATAGGCATTTTCACCAAGGTAACTCCTGAACGCTACAAGTTTTCATAACCGGATTAAAGGTTCGCATACAAGATGATTTGCAAGGTGGCTTCTCGCATCGAAAATTCACGGTCGTGAATGTCGTGTTATTTCGTGAGCAACTTTGAAATACCGGATCGGTGTTACTGTGTGTTACTCCAGGACTGCTTGTCTGAGTTGTGTACTAAATTTCATCCAAATCTGTCCAGCCATATAACTTTTTAAATTATCGCGTTTCACAACTATACAATAATTACACTACGGGACTTAACGCGTGAATTCGTAAGTGGCTATATAACTTGTTCCCAACAACAAGAACAAGCGACCAATTTCGCTTTTTGCGAAATGCATATGAAAGTATAAATGGTACTTATAAAAAAAAACAAGTTTTACTATTTTTGTTTGTCTGTTTATTCCAGCTAATCTCTGAACCACGGACGCACCCGAGCGAAGCAAGGGTAAGTCGCTAGTCACAAATAAAAAACTTTATAAAGATATCTTATACACAGTTGATTGTTTATTTATATGCCAAAAGATAATTGACTCAGATTGACTCTACGTGACAACCGTTGAACAGATTTGATGCTATATATAGCATCAAATCTATATCTCAAATCTGTGATATATATCACAGCTGCACACTAGTCTATCTATCAAATTATACCTCTAGGGAGCTTTCGAGTATAATAGGGTGGAATGTCATAGAAACGGAATAATTCAGAACATGATTTGTCATTATAATATACAAGTAATCTACCAACAATTGGATTATACTGTCTTCAAAAAAAGATGAGGGAATTTTTTTGGTAAATATGAAAGTACTGTGCTTTTTAAGGAGATAATTATTAAACATTAGTTCTTAAATATATGTTAAAATATATTCTTCATTATAATATTAAAAAATAATTGCATTTTTATTCAATATTCTAGCTGTAAAGATTTTGTGGCATATTATAAAGAAAATTAATTTAATAAAACATCCAAGATAATTTTGCAGTATATTATTTTATGAAAAATCGTTGCAACGTCGTTGCCCTTTTAACTTTTTATAGCTAATACAATCTTTTTCATAAAACCTCAAGTAATTTGAACCTAATAGTTCATTTATATTAATCATAAATTTAATTCCGAAGCTTTCACTTTTATTTTAGGATAAGATAGAATTTACACGATATACTCATTACAATTTTTAGCCGTCAACGGCACCTACTTTCGCATCTCAGTATTGCAATTATCTCAGTAAACTGTTCTTAGAAAGTGTGTTCATCATACTTAGAGAAGTATTTCATACTAAAATTATTTTAATTTATTTTCAAATCCAAGAAGTCTACATTCTCAAAAAAACTTTTACTCTCATTTTTATTTGAATATCCTTTTTTGACAAAAATTTTTTCAAGAACACAGGTGGTGGTAACTCCAATACAGTTTATAGACGATAGTTGTAGGCACGCACATATATACACACACATCCTTTTTTATACATTTCTATTTTTCATTAAGACCCTTTTAATAACCTTTTTTATAAATTACTTGAAATAATCTAATATTACTGCAATGGCCATATTATGGCTGACTTAACTGCCTCGGTGGTGTAGTGGCTAGCATGTACGGCTGCATACCCGGAGGTCCTGGGTTCGAGTCCCGGGTCGGGCCAAGTTTAGTTATTGAGTCTTTCTGTATAGTAAGCCTCAGTAACAGCCCGGAGTTGGGAAGTTGGCGGTGTTTCACCCCCGTGCCTCGGAGAGCACGTAAAGCCGTCGGTCCTGCGCCTTAACTCTCACTGGTCGTGTCGAGTGGTCGTCCCACCGGAGTATGAGAGTGATAGGAATAGAGAGTGCGCTTGTGTCTGCGCGCACACTTGTGCACTAGAATATCTCCTGCGCAGTTGGCTAGTCTCAATGAGATTGGCCGCCGTGGCCGGAATCGGTCAGGAGAATATCATCATCATATCATCATCATGGCTGACTTAGCAAGTCAAATACATAGAAGGTAAATTTCTAAGAAATTAATTAAATTTCTAAAAAATCTATTATTAACGCCGGCGTGCCCACGGTCGTTGAGGGATTAAATTCCATATTTAAGGATTGACAAGTAGATACAGATCTGCAGCATTCGCGGTAAAAAAAAATTTAAACTTATATATTATTTTTTTATATTAAAACTATCTCTATCTATCTATATATCTAACTAACGCAGCTGCTACATATTTTGTTTACTTAATTTTTTTTTGTTATAATGAAAAGAAATCATAATATTAGTTTTAGAGTATCTATTGTTAAGTGTAATGATGGACTCAAACAAAATAACAACCATCTAGGTCCTAGACAATTTCAGGGTACCATCAAGATTTTTTTCAAAAAAAAAAGGCAAATAATTTTTTAACAAGCTTTTATTTAGCTTGTGAATTTTGTTTGTTCGGGTCAAATCTTGAAACTTAATTTTAAACTATTATTCTCAACCAATTCAGGTGAAATTTTACATACACTTTTGATTTAGATGAGAATGCAAGGTTTGCTAAGTAACGTCATACTAAATCCAGTAGGTACGGCGGACTCCCAAAGATGGCGGATTATGTTTTTTTTATATACCACCTGTTATGGATATCAAATGAAAGCGTTTGCGGAGAAGAATACAAATAAAAAAATAAAAAAATGAAATAATTGCAAAAAAAATAATAATTTAAAAATAATATTTTATTTAAATTCTCTAGAAAGAAGAATATAAACTTTAAATTAAATCAAACCCATTAATTTATTACATAACATGATTTGTATCGCGTAAATTTCGCGACAACCTTTAATATCAAATAAATTATTGTGTAATGTAATAAAATGGATTTGATCAATTGATGGGAAAATTTACTCAAAATTATTTTCTTTTTGGAGAATTTAAATAAAAGCTTGTTTTTTTTTTAAATGTTTGACTACAATTATTTTATTTTATTCAAGATAATGACGTATATAGAGAAAAATGAATGTTTCATACAAATGAAAATAATTATCCAAATTGTTTATTTATTAAATTGGAATTTTTCAATGTAATGTAATATTAAGTCATTTACCAGATTTTGTTTCTAAAACATCAAAATCATAGGCATCATATTTTGAAACAGATTTAGTAATCAAATAGTTTGATAGCCTTTTGACACTTTGTCTCTATACAAAGTTTGTTAATTGAAGTAATGTAATTAATACCTCAATCATATTTAATGAAAGTGCGTGTTATAATAACTTCAGTCCAGTTGAAAATTATAATTTACTAGCAGAACCCGCGGCTTCGCTCGCGCTAAAACTACAAAAAATAACCCTAAATAGTTAAGTTCCATATAAAATTTCATCCCCTTATGGGATGAGTTTCGAAAAAAGCTAAAATACGTATTTGTTTATTTAATTATATTGAGGAGCATTAATGCCAAGTTTGAAATGGATGGATGGATTGTATTATAATGTGTTTCCTCGAGGAAATGATATATATATATATATATATATATATATATATATATATATATATATATATATATCTATCCCACCCTATTTAGCGCTTTTTAACATCTGCTGGGCACAAAAAGCCTTCAGTGCTGTTATGTCGAGCACATTCCTATTATTTAACCGCTTCGTTTCTCATACACTGTATATAGTAGCATTAGCAGATGTGGATGCCTTATTAAGCTTTGTATTTGTCAATTTCATGTGCTACTACTTGAATTTCTAAGTTGGTAACTACTGCTGAAACTTGGTAGTGGCGTCAGTAGGGTGAGCAAACTTTATGCAGTATAATTAGTTATTCTCAGAATATTATCCTGGATAATCTGTATACTTGATTTTCAATTGACACTCTAATACTATATTCGTATAGGTACCATAAAATCATATGATTTTTTCGATTATATATTTGTGTATAATTATTTATGTTTGGTTTTTTGGCTTTTCGAATACATTTCTAATTTAAAAAAAATCTTGGTAAATTAAAAATATTAATCAATTATTAAGGAATGTTTGTTTGAATAAATTGCCATAAAAATATAGGAAAATGAAATATCTTAGCGATATATTAATGTTATAACATATTATTCTTATACATTTTTTCATTTTCTCTTAGCAAAATGTTATAGAAATGAACTTGTTTCAGAGGGCTTATGTTTATTCATTTTCTCATAGCAATTTATCGATTATCGAATTGATTTAGTTTAATAGAGTTATTTCTATTAGTAATAAGTAATAATAATTAAATAATTGATTACAACTGCATCTTATACTTTTGAAACTCACCATAAAGTCATAGTTGCGTACGGCAACCAGCAGAAGGCGAACACGCTGACGATAGTGACCGTCATGCGGAGTGTGCGACGCCTCGCGCGGGCTAGGGGACGTTGGTCTGATCTTCTCAATTGTATACGCCCTGTATCTGCGGTTGCTGATTTGCCTAAAAGAAAAATTCGTTTAACAATAATATTTTTCAAAGTCTTAACTTAGTTATTGAGGTACGGACAAGTTAAGTTTGGACTAGTTAAGTCATTTGGGCCAAAATTCTTAATTTGTTGATATGCCTCAAACATGACGTCTTGAACAACTGTTTATCTGTGACTGTATTCAGTAATTTTTTGCTAAAAATTTGCTAAAAATGTCTAGGAAATAAAAATAAATGCTAATCTAATTAACAATTTGATGTATTTGACTTTTATTTTTAATTATAGGTATTGTATTTAAGACAATGATATTACAGGTGAACCATCTCGCAGTATTATGACCTGAAGTAACGCACCCGAGTGAAGCGGGGCTAAGTTAAATAAAACTCAAATTGGTCAGTTGGCCAAATCTTAAAAACTGTAATTATAAATTTGAAATTACTGAAATATAAAAAACTAGATATTTACGATACAAAAAAATGACATATGTACGTCTATAAAAGTTATGTCCTACCGACCGATTTGGTCACGACGACTAAACTCATTGAACCTACCAATCAGCGTAGGAGATATTATAGTGCATAAATGTCTGGACGCGTGGATGTATAGACGTATGGATGTTTATTACTCTTTTATTACTGAATGGATTTTCATGAAACTTTGCAATAATATAGCTCATACATCAGAATAAAATATAGACTATTTTTTATCCCGGAAAAATGTACGGTTCCAGTGGGATAGATTTGTCTTTGTTTTTCTAGAGGCGAACCCGAGCGAAGGGAGTGTATGCCGCTAGTTAAAAAAAGGATGTTGCATAAAATACTTAACTCTAAACATGAATCCTTTGTAAATTAAATTCTAATTATAATTTAGTTTTGATAAGTTAATTATAGTCGTTAGTAGATATATCATAATGGAAAAAAATCACCGAATTAAACAGAATAAAGTAATACGATCAAAATCTAATTTATTGTAAAGAAGAATTCTTTTCAATAACATTTAAGTAAAATGTCCCTGAGCACAGTATGATAATGGATTATGTTATAAATAACCTGTTAACATAGAGACAGAGAAGAAAAAATAAATATAGATACGTATTCCTTTCTTATAATCCTTTATTAAAAAGAAAGCGTGCTCTTTGTATTATTTGATTATACAAGTGAATTTTACTTTTGGAACTTATATTACCGATTGTTGTTTTTGTTGTTTAACTATTGTACCTATGTATTTATTTCCTTTTACTTTTTGTATGACTAAGATTTAATTAAAAGTTTTTATTTTTCCATTTTCAGTGTTGACGTAATAAGCAAGTAATATCTGAGAAGAAAGTTTTTAATGACATATTCAAGCAATTTTAAAAAATATATTTTATTGTTGATTTTGTTTAAAAAACTCGACCGATTTCGATAAAATTTATATGAAGCCACCTGGGAAATATACCCTTCGAAACAAAAAAAAATTACCAAATCTGTTCAGTCGTCTTCGAGTAATCGGTGAACTTACATAAAAAAAAATATTCCGACGAATTGAGAACCTTCTCCTTTTTGGAAGTCGGTTAAAAAAACAAACATTAAAAAAAATTAGGATAGAATTTTGTATATTAATAGGCTATGACTTTCTATTATGTAGAGCAATTCATTAACGCATACAGCCTGCTTACATACAGATGGTGATGTGAAGACTAACCGTCTAGAAAAACCAGTACTAGCCAGTAAAACCTAACGAAACCTTCCCCGTATTAATTAATAATAATAATAAATTCTTTATTGACATAGTTTTATACATACATAGGTGATAAAAATTTCCCTAGCCCCTGCGCTCGTTAAAAAACTGTGTTGCAGGAGTCAAAAAAAGAAAAAAAGGAAAAAAAAAAAGGAAAAAAGCCAATAAAAGAAGCCAAAAATTGGTGTTGTCACTTATGCACTCAACCAAGCCTCCCCGAAGGGTGATCACCGAAGATGACCAAAACAACCAAGGGATTTCCCTGACGGCCACGGCACTCTGCTATCAGTCGTAACTGGAGCAACCCTCATGGTACGCCCCCCCGCAGAAGTGGGCCAGCTCTCAAGTATATTTCTTGAATCCAACCCAGCTGGATTGCCGGAGGCTTTTCATAAAGAGTCAACATACCACACTGCATATTTTTACATAATTAAGATTTTTTTTTTCAATGGAAGTCTTCGCCTCGTGGAGGAATAAGTCCAATGGACTTTTTAATTAAATGTATTACGCTAATTAGCGTAATATATTTAATTGAAACGTAATTACGTTCATTAGTCAAATGCCACTCTTAATTATATATCAATGTTATTTTTTACCGGCTTTTTGAAAGTGATGGATTTTTTATCGTAGTATTTAACGTTAATCTTTTTAAAAATATGACTCAATTATAAATTCTGCCGTGACATAAATTATAATGTATAAAAAATTATTTCAAGTAAATATTTTTTTAACAATAATTCTATACTAATATTATAAAGAGGAAAGATTTGTTTGTTTGTTCGTTTGTTTGTTTGTACTGAATAGGCTCCGAAACTACTGAACTGATTTATATTATATTTGGTAAGAAGATAGTTTGACACCCTGGGAAGGACATAGGATAGTTTTTAAATTGGAAATCATCCCTTAAAAGAGTGAAAATGGGGATGAAAGTTTTTATGGGGAAGCAACCTAGGGACAAACCCGAGCGAAGCTAGGGTGAGTCACTAGTATTTAATAAAATTCAATCGCTCATTTAAAAACAAATGAAAAAAGTATTTTTTATTAAAATCTATTTACATATAATTTATTCTTTGAAAAAATCATTAAATAGTTTAAATAACTTTTAATTAACTATTCACTTCCGTAACACCCAGCCGAACCGTTTCCGTTACAAAAATCGTAACGCCAATCCTTGTTTTCCATCTTATGGCACGCCTAAAGAAATTTCACTTCAACGATATTGTAGCTTATACAGAACTTACCCGACATATCCTTAGAGTTTGTATGTATTTCCCAAAAGATACAGGCGTAGCAAACTGTTATAATGACGAGAGGTAAAAAGTACATCGCTAGTAAACACATGACGTTGTACGCCAACTCTTGATGTTGATTTGAGAAAGCTTCGAATGATACGCACTGCTGAAACTCGGGAACCGTTGGATGGTGCATCACTCGGAAAACTAGACTCTATAACAAAAGACATAATAGTTGTTATCTATCTATACATATAATAAAATTGTAACTAAGCCGATTCTGTATATTAAATGTTTTTTTGGAAAATCTTATTTAAATAAACATTATTATAGATACAGAGGCCGAATCTATAGTTTTTAGAATTTTTGTCTGTCTGTGTCTATGTTCCGCATCACGAAAAAACCACTGAAGGGATTTTTATGAAATTTGGTATGGTGGTAGCTGCTTATCCGGGTCAACATATAGAATACTTTTTACTGCGGGAAAATATCTGATATCTGAGAAATCTATATAAACGTTAAAATGTAAGTAGGGACGAACCCGAGCGGAGCGAGGGTGCGTTGCTAGTCTTATATATGTACGAAAAACAAACGCAATTAGTAGCGAACTGCAGTTCTTGTATATTTTTTTCAGTTAACAAAAACTAAACTTTTGTCATGCTTCATAAATGGAATGCTACATAAAACGTGTCTGTGAAGTTCAGATCTTGTGATTTCATTGATACTAATTGAATAAAAAAGTTCATTTTAATTGGTCGAGCCATTCTTAAGACTAAAAGTTTAATGTATCACTTCAGATTCCAAGTAAGTTTATTTTATATTATTTTAGTTTTATCTTTTTTAAAATATTTAACGTTAACTCTATTGTAATCTTATTATATGCTAGCTTTTGTCATTCGTTTATTTTTTCTATAACTGCTCCGGTCCTAAGGTCTCAACAAATAGGCTATAGATCGAATTATAGTTCAAACAAACATAAAATTCAACAACCTCTACAGTTTAACCATACTTTAATATTATAAATGTGAAAGTGTGTTTGTTTGTTTGTCTTTCTTTCACGTTGAAACGGAGTGACGGATTGGCGTGTTTTTTTGTATGAAGATAGTTGGAGGCTGGAGAGTGATATAGGCTACTTTTTACCGCGGGAAATTATCTAATTCCCACGGGAAAACACGTCCAAAAAAATATTTATGATCAGAATTACTTGAAACTCGGTATTAATGTTCTTCAATAAAATTAAATAAATATTTGATTTAGTTTTTTTTTTTCAAATTCATCCTGTTATTAGAGATTTTTTGTAGTTTTATCGCGAGCGAAGCCGCGGGTTCTGCTAGTAATATATAAATATAAAATATACTATATTGATATATACACAAAATAATGTATAAGGATATAAATCAAATTAGTAAGTTCGGTTATTAATATTAGGAGCGTGTTAATGAATCTTTCAAGTAAACAAAGTCTTTCTTTCTCTATGCCAAAAGCTTGCCTGGAAGAGACAGTTCACTTAAGGACCTCACCTGTCGTACTAATTCTTTCTATTTTAATTATATTTTATGTAAAGGACAGTGACCATTATTGTTATCGATCCTTCTTTTGCTTCATTATTGAAATAATATAATAAATATTTTTTTTTATTTTCGCTATCGTCTGGTCAACTAAAAGTTTATTTTGTACAAAAGTTTTCATTAAAGATAAAATCTATATTACGTACATTGTTTAATTATTATTATGTACGTGAAACCAAACAGTTTATTAAAGTATAAAATATTGAACAGATAATATAATTTTTCTAATTCGAATATGAACATTGCTAATTTATTTATTTATTATTAAGTTTAATTACACTATTTTTTATTGTAACGATATATTTGATAACGATCACAAAATTTTTACTCATCAAGTTCATAAATTACATTGATACTTCGCCTAATAGAAAATTAAAATATAAATGAGTATAAAGGAAATATTTAAATAAAATCTAATAAGCAAACCTTTTTGGTGTTGTGTTACGTTTTCTAAGCAACTTTTTAAAATAACATTTTGACCCCGCTTGAAACTTTTAAATTAGCTAGAGGCAGTAATTGCTTATTATACAGTAAAACAAGTTTAGACTTAGACATTGTAGGAATTGCCTTTTATTGTGTAGAACGGAAAGAATATCATAACATAATTAAAAATGATTGAGGTATTTTTTATCTATATTATTATTATTACAATGTTCTAAAAAAATCATATTTTAATAAGATTTTTTTGGTTTGTAAATATAGGATTAGTATTATAGTCCTTTTTAACGTCCCACTGCCGGGCACGGGTCTCCCTTCAATATGAGGGGGATCAGGCCATAGTCCACCACGCTGGCCAAGTGCGGGGGCAGATCTTTTGAAAACTTACTATATAAAAGTATAATAATAATATAGAAGTATAATAGATTGCTTATATTTTAAAAAAATATTTGTAATAAGATGCGCCTCATTGTATATATGGATCTTAATTAACCCAAATTTAATTATTTTATCTAATATTAGTAAAATTCGATAGTTTTGAAGTTAATGCTACTCGAATAAACACTCACGCACTAAATATCCTACTAGTATTGCAGTATCGTAGACTAATATGCTAAGTTTGAAGATATGGTAAGATGTACATATATTTAGATATCAACATTTAACTTCTCCATTGTGTGTACATACAAAGCTTTATTGACTAGCGCGCGGGATTTAATATATCAAGATCATATATATATATATATATATATATATATATATATATATATATATATATATATATATATATAAAAAAGCTTTATTGACTAGCGCGCGGGATTTAATATATCAAGATCATATATATATATATATATATATATATATATATATATATATATATATATATATATATATATATATATATATATTATCGCGTATATATTCTTGATTAATTATGGATCTTAAAGGATATATCTAAACTAGAAATTAGATTATAGATATTGGTTTTGGACAGAATAAAAATGGGTCAACAATGAAAAATGTTAGGGATTTATCGGTATCTGTTCCGATCGCCATCGTTGTTTAGTGCGATTGATGTAATTACCGGTTTATATTCAGATCCGGCTATTCCGCGGACGGATTTAAAGCGGATTTATTTTCAACCAGGTTGCATTAACCATAGAGTAAGATATGTACGAGAACAACCAATTGGCATTATAAAAAAAATGTCAAAATGTGATTAATCGGTATTTGTTCTGACGCTCCTCATTAATAAAACTCGATTTCCTGAAATTTTCTCATTTTACATGAAGCATCTAAAAATTCCCAATTTGTAACGACTGCATATTTATATGTTTGTATTTTCTAGTATATACATATTTTTGTATGAATTTATTCATTTTTTCCCATTTGTATGGATTGTTATACTATGAAATTTTGAGCATTATAGCTAAGTATAACAAAAAAATACTATGACATTTTTATCAAATCCAAAAAAAGGCCTACTGTCAAACAGTCGGTGACCTGTACAACTCTTAATGCAATATTTGAAGCGTAGGGACAGTTTGATTTTGCCAATATCACCTTAAAATAAACATGACAAATTTTGCATGAACAATGTTATATTAGATCTATACATTTAATAAAATTGTAACTAAGCCGAATCTGTACATTAAATATTTTTTGGAAAATCTTATGGAAATAGACATTATTATCTAAACAGAGGCCGAATCTATAGTTTTTAGAAAATTTGTCTGTCTGTCTGTTTGTAACCGCATCATAGAAAAACCAGTACAGGGATTTTGATGAAATTTGGCATGGTGATAGCTTGTTATCCGGGTCAACATATAGGATATTTTTTTACCGCGGGAAAATATCTCATTTCTGAGAAAAAATACAAAAACTGCAATAATAATATGTAAAACCTAAGAATTTCGTTTTTGGTCATCTGAACGCGGGTGAAGCCGCGGGCAATGCTAGTTTTATATAAAAATAACTAATTCAAAACGTCGGCAATCAAAATAAATCCGCGAAAAAATCGGAAAAGAAAATTTTATTTAAAATATTTAAATAATTCGATAGAATATAAAACTCTATGAAATGGATGGTATCTTTAATACGATTTGGTAACTAAATTGATACCGCAAATAAAAGCCAATATTTGGAAGTGAAAGTGGGTCACTGTTTGTCACACACACATGACGCTAAACGTGCAACGTGCTATCGAGTTTAAACTTTCATAGGTCCAGCTAACTCATTTAAGTTTATCACTATTTAATTGACCAGTCCGAAGGCAACTTTGAAACTGTGTAAATTGAATTATAATTTTGCTTAATGGTGTATAACTGAAACATATTTTCGTATGAAGTTATTGAAAATTTGATAATTTACAATGGCCTATTTACTTGAATATTAAACATTTAATTCTTTCGCTGTACTCAATATTATTCTCTATTATCTGCTATCATATTTCCAATAAGGCCAATATGTAATTGGCCAAAAAATCTATACAGATTAATAAAATTGAAGTGTCTGTTTGTAATGTCTAAATAACAGTGTTTTACTAAATGCATATAAAATTATATACGGTACTTATAAGAAAAACACAATTTTTAAAAATTTTGTCTGTCTGTTTGTTCCGGATAATCTCTGAAACGGCTGGACTGATTTTGACGGGACTTTCACTGGAAGATAGCTGATGTTATAGGGAGTAACATAGGCTACTTTTATTTTAGAAAAAGAATTAGGATTCCGATCAAAAAAATTAAAACGTACCTAGGAACGAACCCAAGCGAAGCGAGGGTGAGTCGCTAGTAGTTTATAAACACATTATTATTCTTAGGTGTGGCACTTTTTGTTGAAAATTAAAGGAATCACCTTAATGTTAATGCTTATTTATTTAAGAATAATCAAATCCGCTTATAATTATCGAGTATATAATTGAAGAAGAAGGAACGTATTCGAATTCACTATTCCTTATTAAAGTCAGGCAAAAAAAACCCTCACTTCGTTCTACACACATTCGCGTCGAAAACATCTAGATGTTGATATCACATAACTGATTTATGCAATTTTATTAATATAAGAGTATGAATGTAAAATATTCTAAATTAATTTAACTTTATTGAGAGCGTATATTGAAAAAATACGCAATCCTATGATTTCCATGTTTGACCACGGTTTTAAAAGTTATTATATAACGTTCACCAGCTGGTTTTAAAGTGAACTTGCGTATTTACTCTAAGCGTAGATAGATTAGTACTCGTAGATAGTAGATTACGTATACAGCCTTCGATGATCATCAAGCACTGCCCAATAGAGCGAAGGTTATGAGTTCAATAGTGAAATTACACAAAATTTAGTATCTCACATAATATATATGTAGATATATTTACCTAATATATATTTATGTATGTATACGTAAATTTTTTAGCTTGTATATATTTAATATTAATTGTACCGACCCGTTTACGATTCCACTAATACTCTTACCAAAGGTTCTCTGTAAGAGATAGCTCATAGCAATAAGACCGTTTTTGTATACCTTATTGCTATCTTTCTTTTTATTCTTCTTTTGTGCGTGGAAAAAGTTGTCTATCTATCCATACACGTTTTTATACGCCTAGAATATATATAACGTTACAAAATATAGAAACCTAGAGTATTTTAAAAGGTCTTGCTACTGAATACTGATTCAAACCCGACTCTTAATCGATAATTTTAACCCACAATATGTGTCTTTAGTAAGACCTTTTAACAATAGCCTCCTTCAACGTCATTTCTATAAATATTAATGTTGGCAAAGTTTTTCTAACAAATGACATTGCGTAAAATAAACTTTTGTTATTTGAATGAAACTTTTGTGCATGAAATAATTTACGGAGATAAGAATTTTTAGTAAGAAATGTCAAGCAGATACTGATATTTCTTGCTTAAAATTTCTAACTTAAATTATTTCAACATAAAATTACGTTTATCTAAGTTCTAAATAGCATTGACATTCTTGAACGCAGTTTTTACTTAATAATAATTAGTTATCAATAAGTTATGTACACATACACTTACCTGTGGTAAACTACACGAGAAAGCGATAAGCCACGCCAACCACAGCATTGTTTTACTCCGGTTTCTGGCAACAGCTAAGCGAAGTGGATATATAACAGCAAAAAATCTGAAATAAAAAGATTGTTAAATACAAATTGGATAAATTATTGTTATATTTTTTTTAGTTCCATGGTAAGCTACGAGGCTTGTGTTATAGATACCAGATAGTTGATATACTACATATATAACTTAAAATACATACATATTATAAATATACACTCATGACTGGAGTACAAACATTCGTGCTCCACACACAAATAAATGCCCCCAGCGGGACTCGTACCCGCGACCGCTGGCACAGCAAGTAGGGTCACTACAAACTGAGCCAAACGTGTCGTCAAATTAGTTTTATTTATTACTTTATTCGCATTTGAACCCTATTTGTTAATGGAATGTTAGTTATCATCACAGTCGAAGAGGTCGTTGGGACGTTATCTGAATAAAATATGTAGGTATATATTTTACCAGACTAGAATAAATTCAATAAACCTGCAACTTGAAAAAATAAAATAAAATATCACTTTGTACTTTTCATAAGAAACTTTACTACTTACTACACAAACTTTACTTGTAATGAAACGGCACAATATATTGTGACCTATAGGTACAGATAATAAAATTCAAACTGAGTTGAATCTGTACATTGAATATTTTTTGGAAAATCTTATTGAAATAGTCATTATTATCGTTACAGAAGCCGAATCTATAGTTTTTAGAATTTTTGTCTGTCTGTCTGTAACCGCATAATGAGAAAACCACTGGACAGATTTTGATGAAATTTGGTATGATGATAGCAGATTATCCAGGTCAACAAGGTATAGGATACTTTTTATTGCAGGAAAATATTTAAATTTTGAGAAATCTATACTAACCGTTAAAACGTCTCTAGGGACGAACCCGAGCGGTGAGTGGCTAGTTTTTAATATACGTAGAGATATGTGTGTATGATATAGGTTACATTATGTCTTAGTAAATCAAATGGGTTGTTACTCAAATAAACATATTGATAAAAACTTAAGAATGACACTAGTAAAATTACACAAAAATTTAGTAAAATAAATACTCATCTTGCTATTACGTTTTCGCAAATCATTATCTTTTAGAATAAAGTTACATATACTAGAAGATTCAAATCAATAAAAGAATTGAATTGAATCTTCCAGTACATGTAACATTATTTTAATGAGAAACACACAAAATAATATAGACAATATATATTCATATACCAAAATAATTAATGCTAAAATTGATTTTTGATCTTATTTGACACTTATATTACATCTTTACTAAGTTTAATGTAAACGTGTATGAGCCATGGGAAAATTAAATTTATTTGACGCATTTGAGTGTCAAGAATAACACGAGAAAACGAAAACATAATAAAGTAGGTAATTCTCGCGTCGTTTTATAAAGTAGGCCACACACGCAGGGCCCAGTATTGTTAAGCATTACGGTTAAGCTCGTGCTCTTTTAGACAAACATATGTCGTCATACAAATGGAAATACAAAATGGAAAACAAAACTTAAAAAAAAGATATTCCACAAGTATATTAACCACCAAGTCCTCAATAAAATAAAATTTACGGGAGACACAAAATATTTATATTTTTCAATAGTGCAAATAAGCAAAAATTTAACGTGTTTAATAATATAGTCGTTTTATAGTTTCACTTTTCATCCGATAGCTTCATTGTCAGACTCTTTCGCTGCTACGAAATTATTGAAGTGTCATCGTACTCGAATTAACTAGCGAAGTTGTCGACACGTTTAGCTCAGTTTGTAGTGACCCTACTTGCTGTGCCAGCAGTCACGGATTCGAGGCCCGCTTGGGGCATTCATTTGTGTGATGAGCGCGAATGTCTCAACTCCAATCATGGCTGTTTATATATGTATAATATGTGCCTATGTGCTTAAAATTATATATGTGTAGTGTATCAACTATCTGGTATCCATAACACAAGCCTCGTAGCTTACCATGGAACCAGATGTTGCTGTGTGTCCCGACATATGTATTTATATTTATAAAGTTTAAAATCAACTCGACTATTCGACGTCTGTACTACTAATTAAGCAACATTTTTATACACAGACATATAACATTAAAAACAAAAACATTGTAATTATTACTGTTTACAAACATTAATGTTCGAAAATCTTATTATTCTATTTAAATCAAAAACGAGCTTTGATTAAACTTTCTAACTCGTAGTACGTGTATAGCATATAAAACAAGCATCAAAATCTTAGTTAAGTTTCCGATTGTAATGCATTAAAGGAGTCATCTTCTTGTCATCATAGTAGGTAGCAGTGGCGAAGGGAGAAATTTTAGCAGAGGTAAGCCGTTCCAAAAATATACAATTTTTATATACGTATTAATGCACAAAGAAACATACATATATATATATATATATATATATATATATATATATATATATATATATATATATATATATAATAGAGCATTTAATACATTAAATTTTAAAAATTAAATTTATAAAAAATTAAATGTATGTAAACTTATAGAAAAATAATTTTAAGGTAAGACGTCTTGTATGGACGCTTCGCCACTGGTAGGTAGGTATACTATTCATACATTGGATTCGTGGAATCTGTATTATATTACACTATATATTTAACCAAACTTAAAATAATTTAATACTTAAAAGTGATGATGTTCTCCTAGCCGATTCCGACTACGGCGGCCAATCTTATTACGACTAGCCAACTGCGCAGGAGATATTATAGTGCACAAGTGTGCGCGCAGACACAAGTGCACTCTCTGTTCCTGTCACTCTCGTACTCCGGTGGGACGACACTCGACACGACCAGTGAGAGTTAAGGCGCAGGACCGACGGCTTTACGTGCTCTCCGAGGCACGGGGGTGAAACACCGCCAACTTCCCAACTCCGGGCTGTTACTGAGACTTACGGTACAGAAAGACTCAATAACTAAACTTGGCCCAACCCGGGACTCGAACCCAGGACCTCCGAGTGTGCAGCCGTACATACTAGCCACTACGCCACCGAGGCAGTACTTAAAAGTACCTACATAATAATAGATTAACATTACTGATGAGGTTTAAATGTGTAGGACGAACACTAAGTTATATGAAATTGTTTAATTAAAATTGAGTCCCCTGACACATGAATGGTCACAATATAAATATGTTATTTTTAAGAGACAATACACATAGAAAAACATTTTCTATTTTGCAGCAATTTGAGAATTTAATGTTCAACAACGTTCGCATGGAAAACCAAACTGAAGCGGGTTAAAACCACAAATCTCGAAATTCTGTTATGTTCAAATGCAAAGATTTTCAGCATGATTATAACTATTCTTACAATAAAGGAAAATATCGTAAATAAATCTGCATATTTTATTAAACTAGTTTTAAAAAACGTGTAAAGTCCGAAAATTCTTGGCCAGTGTGATCGTCTATCTAATTAATGGGAGGTAGATCCATGCTTAGCAGAGGCACCTTAGAAGGATTGTAGTTATTAACGATTAGCGACAAATTCGGTTGAGTGATTTTTATTTATTTATCAACCGACTTCAAAAAGGAGGAGGTTCTCAATTCGATGTTTGTTACCTCAGAACTCCGTCATTTATTAACCGAGTCATATTGACTTGAAACTTTGCAAGTATTTCTATTTCCGTTGATAGTATAGTGGTTCGGTGTTGTTGACCTGATCTGATGGCAAGGCCAGAAGGTGGATAGGTGGAACTCTTCAACGGCTAATAGTAGATACTTTGAGTTTGGGCTTATTTTGTTTGATTTGACAAGCCTAACACGTTAGAATCCTTACTTTGCTACTACTGTCTACACTAAAAAGGGAAAAATAAAAACTTTTTAACTTTAGTGCTTTTGTTTGAAGTCGGTTTTTATTTTTTTGTTAAAAAGTTTTTATTTTACATCCAATTAGAACGGCAGCGCCACTTACACTAACTAGATTATACATTATAAATTATTACAAACATAAAATACAGTAAACAAAACAAAAGTAAATACTACTTGGATTCTGAGAGTATGCTGAGAATATATTTATATCGTCCATGTCTCCATAGGATTATAAGTTTGTATTTAAAAGGACACTGCAGAAACTAAACTGAAATAAGATAACAGCGCAAGGTCAGGTGAGATGAGTTCAGTAAAAGTTCCAAGCAGTAACTCATGCTCTAAGTTATCGCTGTTAAGTAAAGGATTATGCATAATGCAGCTTAGCGTATATTGTAACATGACGCCTTTTAAATGTTATCAATGGATAAACTCTGGCTTTTCTTTAATACGTTTACATTATTATATTTATAATATGTATGTATTTAAAGTTATATATGTGTAGTATATCAATTATCTGGTATCCATAACACAAGCCTCGTAGCTTACCATGGAACTAGATGGCGCTGTGTGTTAATGTCATGACATATTTATTTTATTATTTGAGTAATAAATTGAGAACGACGATTAATTATAAGAAAAGAACGTCAAAATTGCTGGTTTTAACACCTAGAATCTGTCTAGGCCTTAGAAATTCATTAAAAGATACTTCGAATATAGAATAAATCATGCAACCGTTCAAAAAAATACTTCAATGAATCCATTTGATGAAACTTTGCTCGTGTAACTTTAATTAACCGCGTCCACTATTCAGTTTGAAGCTTCTAAACCTCAAGTTAATTTATACGATGGTGCACATTATAGAGATATTTACATCTATTAAACTGGTTATATAAAACCATGCGATATTTTAAATATAGTATTTAAATAAATGGATATCTTATCATAGTTCATCCCTGTATTTTCATGTGATTTGTGCTCAGTAAAAATTATTTTTTGGCTTTTATTGGTAACGTCATTTTATAATAATGAAAAAAAAAACATAATGCTAAAATTACCTATTAATTCAAATTAAAAATAATAAAAAGAAGAATGCTAAGATATTGGGTCAAATAGAATAGTACCATGTACTAGTTTGGTACTTAAAAGAAAAAAATATATACTGAAATGCATATATTTAAAACGCTTTTAACACATTTAAATTAATTAAGATAAGGATGAATATGCTTACCCTAATGAATATTTAAAAAACTGTATGCTTAGTAGCGAGGGTCACATTTAAATTAGTTTTTACTCGAGATCAAAGAAGAATAAAAACTCTTAAGAATATAACATTTGCTGTTAGAATTTGAATTCTTTAAATTAGAGGAAATGTTACTACTTAATTAATTTTACTATCTAAACTTATTACTTACAGTAGCCTATGTCCTATGTGTTATTTGTGTCTATAGACTTACCTATAGTCTATTTAAGTCCCAAACTTCATCCAAATCCTACTAGCCGTATCAACGTGAAGGAGTTATATACATACAAACATACAAACTTTCATACATAACTAGCTACTCACCCTCACTTTGCTCAGGTTTATCCCTAGTGAAAAATAAAAACAAATCTATCCTACGGGAACCGTATATTTTTTCGGGATAAAAGTAACCTATGTGCTATTCCAGACTATAATCTTTTTCTGTGCTAAACATCTAGATCTCTTCAGCCGTTTTGGTGTGATTCAGTAATAAACGTCCATCCAAACTTTCGCATTTATAATATTTATGGTATTACATTTTTTTCATATATATATATATATATATATATATATATATATATATATATATATATATATATATATATATATATATATATATATATATATATATATATATATATAGATATATATATATATAGAAATATATATATATAGAATCGTTTTACATAAATATGGAATAGAAGCATGGTAATAGCTTACCTGTCTAAGGATATGCAGACTAAAATATTCGATGACAAATAAAGTCCAAACGCTCGTAAAACTAGAAAAAATTTACACGCTATGTTTCCAGCCAACCATGCGTTTGTCGTTCTCCACCCGATCTGAAAGAGTTTACTACTATTAAAATCATAAATAACTTAGCATTATGACTATCATATAAAAACCTTTTTTACCCGACTACGGAAAAGGGAAAAGGAAGGCTTATGGTTTTAGCCGTTAATGTATGTATGTGTGTGTGTGTGTGCGTGTGTGTGTGCGCGCGCGTGGGTGTGTGAGTGTAGGTGTGTGTGATATATATTATATTATGTATTTTTAAAAATGTATGGGCTCTTTTCTAAAATATTATAAGTTACATAACGAATCCTCTTTTTAGTTTACTTATAAATCGAACTAGCATTGCCCGCGGCTCCACCCGAGTTCAGATGATCAAAAACTAAATTCTTAGGTTTTACATATTAGTATACTCTTACATTTCAGATTTTGTATCTTTTCTCAAAAATGAGATATTTTCCAGCGACAAAAAGTATCCTATATGTTCACCCAGATAATCAGCTATCACAATACCAAATTTCACCAAAATCCCTCCAGTGGTTTTTCTGTGATGCGGTAACAGACAGACAGAAAGACAGACAAACACTCTAAAAATTATAGATTCGGCCTCAGTATCGATAATAATGTTTATTTCAATAAGATTTTCTAAAAAATGTTTAATGTACAGATTCGGCTTGGTTACAATTTTATTATATGTATAGATGATGAAAGTTTGCTAAATAAGATCATTTTCCGTAACTTTGACCTGTACGTGGTAACATCAACATAACTGTAAAAAAGCGCTGTGAAAGACAATTTATCTTACAAAGCTTAACCGTAAACTATTACGCGCACGAAATTAGAGTGTTTTACATGAAATTCTGTATAATCATTCATTTTTAATGAGACTTCCGAAGAATAGAGTGAGTGGTTGATAAAAAAAGGTTTATTAACGACATCCCTGATGTGTTTTGTTACTACTACGAGTAGGTTCTACTGTTGTTTAGACAATAGTCGGTGGGCAATGTAGTACATTAGTAGCAACATAAACAATGTATATAGTATATAAGTAGGATTAGTCTAGAACCAACATTTTTGTAATAGATTAAATTAGTTTTAAGAGTGATTTAAATAAAAAATAAGCAATTAAAATCAATAAATTAGATGTAAAAAATAGATGTTAGAAATAGACATAAAAATTAGAGTAAAGATAAAGTAAGTTAAGACCTAAAAAAAATAAGTTAAGACCTAAAATGTAAATAAAAAATTACTGATTATCCCCACTCATTAACCCCGAGTTAATAGAATATTATGGAATAAAGAAAAATAAAAATAGATAGCTCATGAATAAATGCGGATGAATGACAGAAAGACATAGTATGCGGAATGGAAGTGCGAGAGGCAAAAATGCGAGAACTGGTATGAAAGAATTAGTAAATACAGACTCCTTCCTCCTTGTTGGAGGTTTAGAAATAAAAAAAAAGTCGGTGGGTCCTATACTATACATCTGAAGTCAAAAACAAACAGAGTTCAAATAAATATTTTTAAGCGCCAGCCACTTACCAACAGAAATTAAATTATAAAAATAAAAAAAACCGACTACTATAACGAGCTCAAAATATGGGAACAAGTTATAAAAGGAACATAGTATTATTCTTGTTTGAAATTGAACATAGGTTCGCCGCACTCGCGTAAAAGAGGAGTTCACAATTTGACTGTGTTTTGTATCTTACGCGATATATTCAAAATTCAAATTGTATAATACTTTCTTAGATTTACGCAAATATTTGACATTTTAAATAAAACTATCTTTTCGGATTTTATCGCGGATTTATTTGGATTTTTGGTTCCCGACGTTTCTCCTTGTTAAAATATATTTATTTATTTATTTTAGGGAAACAAACAGTACGATATTACATAAATAATTAATAATAATAGATAACACATAAACCAATGAAGTTTCCACAAATCAAACAATACAAATATGAAGCAGACCACAATGAAAATGAGAAAAACAAAAAGGTAAACACTAAACTAAAAAATTACAAAAATTTTATGACCACATATATGATATTATGAATTATATGACCTTTTCTTTTAATTGAAAATATAACATCAATATAGTGATTTTATCTTACGATATTCTATTTCTAGCATTATTTAGTATTTTGTAAATTTTGTAAAATGTGACATACAACTACATATGAAATATAAACCTTGAAAATTTCAGTTCGATGATATATTTTATTTCAGCTTATAACAAAAAATATCAAGAAAATACATTGATTAAAAATATATAGACAATGTTAATTTTATGTGCATATTATACGCGTACATATACTAAATAAACGTATATTGAATAATGGCTGCCCAAGGAATTTTATTTACATACATACATTACTACACAGAAAAGCACAAACAGATCTATCCCACGGGAACCGTTCATTTTTCCGGGATAAATAGTAGCCTATTTGTTATTGTAATGTATGAACTATATTATTATAAACTTTCATTAAAATCCAATCAGTACTTTTTGTGTACTAAGTTGTATAAGGTAGTATAGTTTTTTAACTATCCCACGGGAACTCTTTAATTTTCAGGGATGAAAAGTATCTAACATGTTGACCGGGGATATAAGCTACCACCATGCAAAATTTCATTTAAATCGGTTCAATAGTTTCGGAGATTAGCCCATACAAACAGACAAAGAAACAAAAAAATTGAATAAAACTGGATTTGTTCTATTTATCTTCTTACACCCCCTGACTCGGTTTTTAAATTTGACCTCTACAGTTTTATTATATGTATAGATTAAAATGGCCTAGAGACAATCAATCATTTCAAAACTTGTAATATTAACTTTACCTTAGATTTCAGATCGTATGATCCCCTAAAGCTATATATAATTTAACAATTGTTTAATAACTTTATATATTAGGTATATTAGATTTACTCTACAATATATTTATATGTTAAAATTCTAAAACATATAAATATTTTTAGGGTCAGTTTGCATCTATATTAAAAACTAACTATGATATGTACTTTATGTCATAAATGTTTCGAGTCGTTATATGAATACACTTTATACTAGTCTTCGTATAATAAACAGTTAATTTAGTTGGTACATTGTTATTTTATTTTCTCCCAATCTTATCCCCTTAGTTTTGAAAATTAAATGTAGAACTTATATACTGATTTAACAAATTTATTTTTGTTCGAAATTATCTTTCTCTATACTACCCAAGTATAAAATAAGCTCGATGTAAACGTATCCTATAAATAACGCAAGGGTCTTAAGTGGTTAGGAAGGCGAAAAATGGGGTTGTGTGGGGATGAGAACTTCCCCAGCGGTCCTCTAAATGTTACATGCGAATTTTAATAGTCCGGATACTTTTACTTTACGCCGATAGCCGTAGTAAAAGAGTATTGTTGTAGTACGAGTATTTCCAGTGTCAAGCCAACGCATTCATGTAATCAAAATCATTCATGAAATAAGTGAGGGCCTAGACACAACCTGCTATCTCATATGTACTTACGAGTACCTTCTCTTACAATAACATTTTATAGCGTCAATTTGTAGAAGTCACAAAAAATCATTGACTTATAAAATACTAGCATTGCCCGCGGCTCCGCCCGCGTTCAGATGACCAAAAACCAAATTCTTAGGTTTTACATATTAGTATATTCTTACATTGCAGTTTTTGTATTTTTTCTCAAAAATGAGATATTTTCCCGCGGTAAAAAGTATCCTATATGTTGACCAGGATAACCAGCTATCACCATAACAAATTTCATCAAAATCTGTCCAGTGGTTTGTCTGTGATGCGGTAATAGACAGACAGACAGACAAAAATTCTAAAAACTATAGATTCGGCCTCTGTATCGATAATAATGTTTATTTCAATAAGATTTTCCAAAAAATATTTAATGTACAGTTTCGACTTAGTTACAATTTTATTATATGTATAGATCTAACAAAGTTATTTTAGGCAACTAATGTTATGACGAGCACTAACTAGAAATATTATTGAAGAGTTGAGAAACCTACTTATATACTTATGTAAGTGAATTGGAAGGTATATTATTATTTTTTTATTGGCTTCAGTTGTTACTAAGCAACTATATAATTAAATAATCATTTCTAATTGTATGTCGTATCGATTAAAAACAGACAGAGCACCAGATAAAAATGCTAAAATAATTTAACACTCAAGCTAACGAAATGATGGAGTCAGGACGTGGATTGTGTATCTATAAATTGAATACTAACTATTAGTAGCGTCTAATTTCGGAACCTTTGATTCATTTTATTGATTACTAATTTTTATAATATGTTAAAGGCCTGATTTTTTACATTTTGAAACGTTAATAATCTCTCTCATTTCTAAATCAAAGTATCGTTATTAAAATTAAATTAAATTGTTACATGAATAATTATATATGCTAAGATATTTACAACATTTATTCAATTCAATAAATGACAACTATAATAGCTTTACGATCGACCCTTTTTTTTACATTTACGCACACCACCTGTATACAAACAGGTGGTTATGTGGGACTTACAGGATAGAAAAGCTAGTACTACCCACTTAAACCCAAAAGCTCCTCCGTCTTAATGGGGCATCGCAGAATCACTTACGCACTCAACCTGGACGCCCCGACGGCAGGTCTGCCGAAGCAGACCACAACGGCCATGGGGTTGCTCCACAATCCACTATGTTATAAGAGAAGTACCAGGAGCAACCCGCATAGCACACCACCCACCGAGATGGGCCGTCTCCCAGTGCGTTTTTTAGCTTCACGCCCGGCTGGATTGCCCCCCACCACGACAAGGTGAACGCACGTTCAACACTTATCTCAACTTAATTTATGTTTCCATGTAAGTGACTTGTACTATAATCTTTAAACCTAATTTAATATTAGATACATTGTAGTGAAGACAAATTGAGTATAATGATCGTTAGATGTTTGAGGTTATCGTAGAAAAAGAGCGCTGAGTGGCATTTTTCTAAGCAATGGTTTGTTTAGATCAAGAGGAAACAAAATGTCAATATTGTCATTACAAAGTTTTACAGTTTTAACCAGTTCCGGTATCCTGATTTATTTATATAGAGTTTTTAAAAACATTGTTAACTATATTTCCTAATTATAATATTTACTGCTTAGCATTTATATTAAATTTTGTTACAATATTTATTTGATCATTATGCTTTTATAATGTTCATTTTTTATATCACTCACAATTCTCATAACATAAATAATAATAATACAAATCACAACATCACTCAAACTGATTTTCATATAGTTGATAATTTTCTTATAAACAAATGGACGTGTGTTTTCACCCATGCGTTTTCCTATAAATCATCCAATTTCCAGTGAATCCTATTTAAATCGGGTCACTGATTTTAAAATAAAGCGATTGATTATTATTATTATATGTATATTGTCTCAACTTTCGTTGGTATTTGGCTTCCGAAGACGGGTATCTGCCAAGTCTTTCGGGGGCCCTATGGGGATAATGATGAGGGGTTTAGGAATCGACGTACTATCGAGCATGTGTCTAGAACTATTGACTTTTGTAACTTAATATATGTTGATTTGTGTAATTCTAACAATTCTATAGATTTATGTAGAGTTTTGGGTACTACACCTGTGGATGAAAGAATTATAGGTACTATCTTTATTGAGCTTTGGTGCCACATATCTTTAATTTCGTCTGCAAGTGGAATATATTTTTGGATCTTTTCTTGATGCTTGGTTTTCAGATTTTCGGTGTTAGGTATGGATATGTCGATGAGGTAAGTGGTCTTTGAGGATTTTAATGTAAGTGTGATATCAGGTTTGTTGCACGCTATTGTTTTGTCTGTTATTATATCTACATTCCAATATAGTTTAACTGTTTCATTTTCAAGGACATTGGTGGGTATATATTTGTAGTAAGGCGTGTATGTACTAATTAGTTTATAATTCAATGCTAAGCTTTGGTGTATCTGTTTCGCAACGTTGTCATGTCTTTTGATATATTCTTTTGTAGCTAATATCTTGCAGCCTCCTGTTATGTGATCTATTGTTTCCTTGTTTTGATGGCATAACCTACATAAATCTGTCTCTATTGATTCTTTAATTATGTACTTAGAGTAGTTTCTGGTTTTAATAATTTGGTCTTGGATAGCTATAAAGAAACCTTCTGTTTCGGCAAATATGTTATACATTACTATGGTGAATTTTCTCAGAAAATGAAAAAAGTATAGGTCAGACCCTCCTAGCCACTTCCCCACGTCTCTATGAAATACCTCTTGATGGGCTAAAATTTTCCGTAGTTCACTCAGGTATATAAGTTATATCGAAATAGCAATGAATAGCCATCTACGCATATAATTTAAAGAAGATTCTACAACTTTTTCAAAAATTTGTAAATGTTTTATTAAATATTAACTTTATTAATTGCAATTTTCCCCTCGGTACGGAACCCTAAAGACTCATTTAAATGTCAAGGTTAGGTCAAGCCGAACATAAAGCTTGAGTGTTCCAATCTACGCTCTCTCATATAACACGGAATCATGTTTATTGATGTTCATGTGCCCTAGTTAAAGAGATAACAACAACACGTAGTGTGAACTGTGAAATATACATACATATCGTATTAAAGAAGTAAGGAAACTAAGTAAAAAATAATCAAAGCTTGGAAAATAAGATGAGAAGATTAAAAATATGTATAAAAATATGTTAAAACCGCTTTCCGCGTTCTTCAAGCTTATTAACAGTAAAAAAGTAACAAAGTTTAAAATTATACAGAACAAAATATTTCTCATTAGCATTTTCAATTTTATGTTTATTATAGCTCATATGTTTATGTTTAACTAACATTGCCCGCGGCTCCGCCCGCGTTCAGATGACCAAAAACCAAATTCTTAGGTTTTACATATTACTATATTCTTACTTTGCAGTTTTTGCATATTTTATCTAAAATGAGATATTTTTTCGCGGTAAAAAGTATTCTACCTGGATCAACTGCTATCACCATACCAAATTTCATCAAAATCCCTCCAGTGGTTTTTCTGTGATGCAGTAACAGACAGACAGACAGACAAAAATTCTAAAAACTATAGATTCGGCCTCTATCGATAATAATGTTTATTTCAATATGATTTAGATAAATATTCTAAACCACTTCTAACCTAAATTAAAAAAAAAAACACTTCTAACGACCTAATATATTTTGCCTTTCATATTTCTATTCATATATAATACCGCTTGTTTTTTCTCGTAGCTCCGTTTCATTAGTTCATATATGTACATATAGTATGTGCACCGTTCCCAAGGGGCATATTCTAATATGTGATGCATACAAATCACTGGTGGTACCAAGTCGAAATGCTGTATTGTGATTTATTACGCATATAGCTACATATATATTTATAAACCTTGCTTCATAAAGTCCTACATTTGAAGGCGACATCTTGCCATTTAAAAAAAAATTAACCTTTTAAAGTAAAGATGTAAAATGAAAATAATCAGTTTTTATTTCAGAAAGATCCATGATGTAATAAATATCTTTTTAGTAATAAAATTCTTAAGGATTATCTGATATCTTTTGAAAGAATAAAGTAATATAAGCTTTCTATATTTATTCCTTTTAAAAAATTAAATGAAAAATATCTTAAAACTTAGTCAACATGATATTTTACAACCACGATCACTAAAATAAAAACAAGAAGCCATTAAGAAAATTGAAATGAATTGAAAAGAAAACCACAGAATATAATAAAAAAAACTATAGAATGTATATATATATATATATATATATATATATATATATATATATATATATATATATAGTAATTATTATAATACTAGTAAAACAAAAAAAACCATCCCACGGGAACCGTACATTTTTCCGGGATAAGAAGCCTATGTGTTATTCCAGATATCTACCTCTGTGCCTTATCCAGATCCTTTCAGCCGTTCTGGCGTGAAAGAGTAACAAACCTCCATACATACTCACAAACTTTCACATTTATAATATTAGTATATATGTGTAGATTATGATATAGTTCCTTTTTTATAACCTTTTATGATTAAGATCTATCTGTATACTAAGTTTCATTGAAATCCATCCATCAGTTACACCGTGTAGGAGTAACAAATATACATACATACAAATATTTAAATTTATAATAGTAGTGTGATTGAATATGTGCTACTAAAGTATCAAATAACATACCGTAAACAAGAACCGAAAACGGCACGTTTTAGACTAAGCGCTTGAATAAACTCTCATGATCGCATGCAGATACAATTCACAAAACCCAGCTAACCTTCAACGTGCTTTTAGTGGTCACTTTTGCTACCAAATTAGAATTTATACGCCAGATTCTCTCATGCAATTGCGTTCAGATTCGTAAGTCAATGTTGCTCCACAATAAAGCTGATGAGTAATCAGAAAGATTCGCCACCACTGTGATTGAAAGCTACAAGGTTAGAATTGCAACCATATGAGAAGAGAAACCTCTTTTACATATTCATAATAATACAACGCACAGCTACAATAAAATAATAAAATATTCAATTTCTTCTTTGTTAAATTTTTAACGAGAATAACTTAGAGTTATGGGCTTATGTATCAATTTTATTTAACACACAGCACCATCTAGTTCCATGGTAAGCCACGAGGCCTGTGTTATGGATACCAGATAGTTGATACACACACAGATATATAACTTTTAAAAACATACATATTATAAATATAAACACCCATGACTGGAGTACAAACATTCGTGCTCATCACACAAATGAATACCCCAGCGGGACTCGAACCCGCGACCTCTAGCACAGTAGATAGGGTCACTACACACTGAGCCAAACGTGTCGTCATAAAACACACGTACATTAGAATTTGAAAGAAAATAAGGTACTTTTTAAGGTAAGTAAAAAATAAGCTTTGAAGTACGTGCTATAAAAACGTTATTTGAACGATTGACCAACGAGCTTAAAGCTTCTAAGCATAAATATTGTATACCATATTATGGTCGAGGGAGAATAAACAATCACAAAGTTCATAGTTTTACTATTTCTATATACAGATTAATTATTTATAATAAAATGACTAAAATATCTATACATATAAAAAAACAGTAAAAAAGCTATATCTGTACCTGAAATATTATTTTTAACCGACTTCCAAATCCAAAAAGGAGGAGGTTCTCAATTCGTCGGAATCTTTTTTTTTTATGTATGTTCACCGATTACTCGAAGACGCCTGAACCGATTTGGATTTTTTTCTTTCAAAGGGTATACTTCCCAGGTGGTCCCATATAGATTTTATCGAAATCGGTCGAGCGGTTTTAAAAAATTAACAATAAATATTTTTTTAAAATAAATTGCTTAATCGAATATGTTATTAAAAAAGTTTCTAATTACAAATTACCTGCTTATTACGTCTACACTAAAAATGGAAAAATGAAAACTTTTTAACAAAAAATAAAATACCGACTTCCAGGCACTAAAATGTAAAAAATAACTAAACGGATGTTTTCATTTCGAATAGATACCTAATCAGATATTTTCGAAGTCGGTGCCAGCCTACAATATTTTAAGATATGAACATCTAATAGGTAAATATGTATTTTACGTATCGAAATATATAAGATTTGCTTTGCATTGGCACCATTTACATTAATTACTCCATTAGCAACAAAACCCCATGTCTTTTATAAAAATTAGATCTTTATGTAATAATAATAAAATTAAACGGTCCGTCTGTTAATTTAAAATATAAGACTCACACAATAGCAATTTGTATGACACAAAATCTCAAGCAATCATTTAAAAAATATTGTCCGTCTACTTGTATACGTTAATCTTCACAAACTCACTTTTGGGCGGAAGTGACGTAGTACTTTTTAAATCTGGTTGGAAAATGGGGTTCATGTGGAATACACATTTCTTATCCTTTTTTTTTACGTTGGGAAATGCATTTACGCACGAGGTGTGGGACTCACCGGCAAAACCAGTACTACCCACTAAAACCCAACAAAACCTTCCCCCGTCTTAATGGGATGTCGCAGGATCGCTTACGCATTCAACTACGACGCCCCGACAACAGGTTTGCCGAAGCAGACCACAACAACCATGGGGTTGCTCCAAGGTCCACTCTGCTATCAGACAAGACAAGGTGAACGCACGTTGAGGGGGACACATTTCTTATCCCTAATCAATAAGTATTAACGAGACTGTCACTCGTGAATAGAGAATTCCGATAAAAATGACATAGGCCATTTTAACCTTATTAACATGCGAGAAAAATCACGCGTAGAAACAATCCTACTCGATAAACAAGCACTTTTTTGACAACATGAAGATTTTTCATATAATCTTCTTACCCAATATATCCGTACATTGTGTTTCACTAATCTATCCATTCAAGCAATTTATAATTCATATTCGTGTATATGATATTTATTAAATAGAAAGAGATTAATATTGATAGAATTTTTTATAGTATTCAAATAAGTTTAGCGTTAAAAACAGCTACTGGTACTGTAAAAAGTATTTTTCGTTTCTTTTAACGTTCTTAAATGTCATCATCATTAAATAGTATCAGAAGGATTATTAAATACTGGAATGTTTTACTGACGTAAAAAGTATGCTATACATGTGTACATATAATAATACTAGCATTGCCCGCGGCTCCGGCCGTGCTCAGATGACTAAAAACCAAATTCTTAGGTTTTACATATTTATAGTATACTCTTACAATGCAGTTTTTGTATTTTTTCTCAGAAATGAGATATTTTCCCGCGGTAAAAAGTATCCTATATGTTGACCCGGATAACCAGCTATCATCATATCAAACTTCATCAAAATCTGTTCAGTGGTTTTCTCGTGATGCGCTAACAGACAGACAGATAGACAAACATTCTAAAAATAGGATACTTTTTACTGCGGGAAATATCTCATTTCTTAGAAATATTTACTGAACGTCGAAACGTAAGTAGGGACGGACTCGAGCGGAGCAAGGGTGAGTCGCTAGTAAATAATATATGTATTATGTATATACGATCAGCAGTCAGAACATAATTTAACAAATTTCATTCATATCCAACTTCATTATGAGTGCACCGTTGTATGCTTACGCCTGATTAAGCAACATCTTTTTTTTTTAATTTTTACATTTGTAACGCTATAAATATAATAATAAAGAAAAGGAAAGCAAAGGAAAAATTTATATGTCTTCGATATTTATGCGTATGTTAATAGTAACAAAGGTGATAGATGGCCTTCATATTGAAATTGAAAATTATTATTTATTCGTCATTTAATAAGTATTAGAGATTTGTGCTGAAAAAATTCAAGGTTCACATATTTTATTTAAAATTTATCTTTTTCAATATCTATAACATAAAATCAGAAATCCTAGGCCGCAAGGTCATCGTACTAATTGCTTTACATTCGATATTTAGTATTTACTAAATTTAATTTAAGCGTGCACGTTATGGAGTACGATTATATTAACTCGTCATAGACTCAATATTGATTTGAATTACACGTGATTAATATGGCCGTCGAAATAAATTATTAAAGTATGAAGGAACTCGTATAAAGAAATAAGGAATGAGGGAAAGTATCTATACATGAAAATTACGAACATTCAAATATTAGGATTCTCATTATATTTTTCTTGTAAAGTATGAGAAAGGACTCAAAAAATTAAATATTCTTAAAGCTAGATTTAAAATAACCATACTAATAATTGTCTAAGATTTTGTAATAAAAAGTTAAACTGTAAAATATTTTAGAAAAAATATAAATATTCGTCAAATGTTATAAGTAGTCAAAATTTAGCCAGACTCATCATTCTGGTTAAAATTTGATTCCTATACGAGAAATAAATACATATTTAAATCAAAGCTTTAACTTAACTTTTCTACAAAGCTTTTTAATCCAGCAAATAAATTTCGACGAATAAATATATTTACATTTTTTATCCTTTACTATTTTATCAAGCTTTTGTCATCCGTAGTTTGAGAAACCCGTGAGTATAATGTTACTTTACATATTTAGTTTGTTTTTATGCTACTTCGTTATTGTGAACTCTATGAAGGTCAATAAAAAGTATCAATGTATTGCAATTTTAGTTTCAAATATAACATTGTTACTAATATACGAGTACATATATTAGAATCATTCGAGTCAATCCTATATTATACTAATCATTGTGACGTAGTCAAAATAATTGAAAGCGCTGATTTTTTGAAGTCAACACGCAAAACACTTGTTATCTTAGAGAGGAACTGAGCAAAAAGATAACTTGTGGTGGATTAACTATATTCTCTTTGCCTTCTGTACAAAATTTAAGAATACAAGAATATAGTTAATATGAAGATAAAAGAAAAAATATATATTATATTGGTAGAGAATTGAATAATAATAAACATTTAAAAATCGTAACCTGGTCAAAGTTAAAAATTAGGTATATTTTGAAAAATTATGGCTGGTAAATATTTGAGAAGTAATAATAGCTAAAATTACATTTATTAGCTTTTTGAGAAGTGGTGTCTGTTAATTCAAAGGATTTTGTACTGCTAATAGTATTATTTCATTTATATCAATCTAAGATCTGGTACAAAAATATTATTTTAGCTGACTTCGCCACATTCACCTCGCCTTATGTTATAGCGGGATCACGTATCTTTTTCGTGGACTAGATTAAAAATACTACCGTGAGCAAAACCATAAAAAGGTAGTACATTCATAAACTAAATCAAGCCAATACTGTCAAGTAATGCTTACCTCAAGAGGTATTACTATAAATATTACAATCAAATCTGCTACAACGAGATGAGTCATTAGTAGATTAACCCTAGATTTCCTTCTTCTAGAGCGTACGAGCGACACAAACACACACACGTTTCCAGCAGCACCGATAACAAATAATGTGCTATACATCGCTACCACAAAACCCTGATCGGATGTGGGCACAGTATCTATCTCCATATCGGTAGCATTGGCGCTCTCAATGAAATAGTCCCTGAATTTCAGCTCAAACGATGTATTTGATGCGTTATTTTGCATATTGAAGTCGTATTACATTTCCTTTATAATTTTACTTCATTAATTTCGATATCTTCACTTTAAAAATAAATTTATTTTATCACTCATATTGTCTCTTTTGTGGCCATGTTTTCTATAAAGTATTTGAAAGTTCAAATCAAAAATCAAAATAAAGTTTCGAAATGTCTGAAAAAATAGTTTTACTTCAAATATCACTTATAAATAATATATTACTTAAAATATTATTTTAGTCGTTTTAATAAAATCAAACTTTCGTTATAGATCACAGTAGTTAAATTCTTAACACAAAATAAAACGGCACGTTCACTGTAATCACTAAACAAACTAGATAATTTAAAATTGTAAGTTATTTAAGTAGTTATTCGTAGCCGCGTGTCTGTAGCGCCTCTACGAGACGAGCGTTACCCGTAGCGTCGTAGCAGACTCTGACTTGAAAAGCCTCGTAGGACATAGGTGTTCATTATAAAACAGTAGTTTCAACATAATTTTATGCTGATTTTCAAATCGGGTAAGCCGTTTCTGAAATTAGCGCGCACAAACGCACAGACAAATAATTAATTTCTTTAAAAAGTTGAATAAATCCTCGACGAATATTATCGCTTTATTAATTATTATTAACTTAAATCTTATTACCTACAAAATCTCAACAATGTTTGTAATTATCTCAAACATGAGATGAACTAAAAATTGTTCAAAAGTGACTAATTCGGTCAAAAATAAGGGAATTTTTTATACCAGCGCAAATACCTTGTTGAATGGTTTTTTTGTGCAGCGTGCACCCACACTGTACAATAAAAATCAGTATACATAAGTAATAAATAAAAACAGAAATTAAATAAAATTGGGTTATTTTTTCAAAAAAATTGATTTAATTTATTTAAAAAAATATATCCTATTGGATTTTGGGTAGATTTTATACCTCGAATCGATACATTATGATAACAACTCGTAAAGAAAAGCACAGAATAAAAAAATGTAAAAAAAATCCTAAAATAGTGCAGCTAGTCAGACTTTTCTACAAAAAAATTGTTAAAAACCTAATAAAAAAAAACAAACCGATAAGAGCTGTACTCTAATGATATTTGTTGATAGTATTGTCCAAATAATCAAGGGATAACGGGTGGTCACTTTGCGCTGGGGCACCTTGAATGTATATCTATCTATACATATAATAAAATTCTAAGTCAAATCTGTACATTAAATATTTTTTAGAAAATCTTATTGAAATAGACATTATTATTGATACAGAGGCCGAATCTATAGTTTTTAGAATTTTTGTCTCTCTGTCTGTCTATCTGTCTGTCTGTCTGTCTGTCTGTTACCGCATCTCAGAAAAACTACTGGACGGATTTTGATGAAATTTGGTATGGTCATAGCTGATTATCCGGGTCAACATATAGGATACTTTTGACCGCAGAAAAATATCTCATTTCTAAGAAAAAATACAAAAACTGGTTAGAATAAAAAACGATGATACTATATAGATTTTAGCAAGTTAACTTACTAAATACGTCAAAAACTATTAAAAATAGCTAATCTTGAAAAAGTATATCAATAGCACTATTTTATTAACTAAAAAAAATATTTTTATGAAATTAATTTTTGTATTATTTAGATATTTGTCAATAGATGTCGCCATGTGTCTTTAAAATACGTAGTTTTAATTCCAAAAAATTGAATGTACAAATTCGACCTTCCTATGACTTTAATAGAATTACTACTAAATTACCCGCGGCCCCGCCCGTGTTTAAATTATCAAAAAACATTATTTTTGGCTTTATAAATTAGTAACATCTATAGATACATTAAAATTTAATGAAGCAGTATCTGTGCTTTAAATATTTTTTGGAAAATTTTATTGAAATACACATTATTATCGCCAACAGAGTCCGAACCTATAGTTTTAAGAATTTTTGTCTGTCTGTCTGTCTGTGACCGCATCATAGAAAAATCACTGTATACTAATATATAAAACCTAAGAATTTGGTTTTGGTCATATTAACGCGGGCGGAGCCGCGGGCAATGCTAGTCTACGTATAAAAATACAATTTTCGATTTTAAAATAAATTTTGTATGGATATTTTTCTACAAACCTTATTTATGCAGTATGTTGCTTGTAGCTTTATGCAAATATATAAAGAAAAGAAAACATAAAACCAACTCTTTTCAGTAAGTACTCGGCGGCGCTATGTAATAAAATTTGTTGTATAAAGGTAACATAAAATATGTTAAATATTAAAACATACAAATAATAGTTATGTACCTACATAAAAATAATTATTAATAAAAAAATCTTCTAAAGGCTTCCACGGTTTGATTAACATATTATATTTATATGTAGTAAAATAAGCTTAGTACACAATAAATATTAAACTTATTTAGCACTTATAAAAATACTGGCTCATAAAATAATAAGCTTGCACATATTTTTATTGCAGTTTTAAAACTAAAATACAAATATAACCGAGAAGAGAAAAAAAACCGAGATTAAAGAAAAAATAATAAAACTATTGATTTGTTTTTAGTACCTAGAATGAAAATTAACAATGAACCGATTGATATCTAGCGGTATAGATAATAATATAATTATATCTATAATAATATTATATTTAGTATAATATTATAGATATAATATAATATTTAATTATATAATTATATATAATTGGAGAGTGATTCTAATGGATATAACATCTTTTAAGAAATTTCAACTAACTGAAGCAATAAAGCTATAGGTACTTTACTAATACATATATCTTATTACTAGCATTGCCCGGTAAAAAGTATCCTTTAAGTAGTCCCGGATAACCAGCTATCATCATACCAAATTTCATCAAAATATGTCTAGTGATTTTCTCGTGATGCGGTAACAGACAGACAGATAGACAGAATGACAGACAGACAGACAGACAGACAAAAATTCTAAAATCTATAGATTCGGACTCTGTATCGATAATAATGTCTATTTCAATAAGATTTTCCAAAAAAATATTTAATGTACAGATTCGACTTTGTTACAATTTTATTATATGTATAAATTAGTGGTGACAGATTACTTTATTTAAGGCCAATAAAAATCAATAAGCAATCTCTAAATTGGTATAGATGTAAGACACTGTAATGTTTTGTAGATTTGACTTTTCAGTAAAAATATACAGGAAGCTAGGAAAATATGTAAAAAAAGTTACTGTAAAATGTTTACCGGAAAATAAATGCAATTACACATTTAACATTAGATTTAAGTAGGTACCAGCTCATGATAGAGTTTTTCTAGTTTAGCGTTTCTTGTGTTTGTTACAATTGTATAATTCGTACATTTGAATTTACATATTACATACTAGCAGACCCTGCGGCTTCGCTCGCGTTAAAACTCATCCCCTATTTTACCCCCCTATTAGATGAATTTTGAAAAATGCTAAAACACGTATGTATTTATTTAATTGTATTAAGGAGCATTGATACCAAGTTTCAAGTAATTCTGATCATAAATAATTTTTTGGGTTGTATTATAACGTGTTTTTCCGTAGGTATTAGATAATCTTCCGTAGCAAAAAGTAGTCTATGTCACTCTCCAGCCCTTCAACTATCTCCACACAAAAAATCACGCCAATCCGTCAATCCGTTTCGACTTGACAGAAGGACAAACAAACAAACAAACAAACAAACAACCAAACAAACAAACAAACAAACAAACAAACAAACAAACAAACAAACAAACAAACAAACAAACAAACAAACAAACAAACAAACAAACAAACAAACAAACAAACAAACAAACAAACAAACAAACAAACAAACAAACAAACAAACAAACAAACAAACAAACAAACAAACAAACAAACAAACAAACATGTTTTCACATTTATACCTAATATTAGTATGGAAGTATGGATTAACATACATTTACATATTATTGTAAAGTCGTATTATAGTTTAATGCTTCTGCATTCATGCAAAATTATGTATAACTAGTGAGTAGTCACTTTCCCCCGCTTCGCTCAGGCGTGTCTCTAGGCAAGTACATATAGCGTTTCTACAATTTAATACATCTTTTAGAGAAATAATTCCATGATACTTAATTGGCATGATTATTTCCAACATATTCAACAATCATTATATTTAAACCAATTTACACAGAACCTTAATAAATTATACATGTAAATCTTCTTCATGAATCACTCTGTCAATTGTTGAAAACCGTATGAAAATCTCTTTGGTAGTTTTTGAGTTTATCGCGTTCAGACAGACAGACGCGATGGGGAGAGGGCGGAGGGGGTTGTTTTATACCATGTAATGACGACAATTCTAGGTTTGATAAAATAAGCAAATTAAGCACAGATAGGGACCTACTAAATTTTATGATTACATATTTCTTACTTTAAATTCCACGTAGACGATATTAATTTCGCTTCCAAATCTATAAAATATCACTGTGATTTGATAATGAATTATATTGAATATCACGTAAAACATTTATTTAATAACATAAATATTGAAACATATTCTCAGAATCCACGAATTTGAGTTAGCAACTAACATTTAAAAGAAATTAGCAATGTAGGGTAAATAAAATATTCTGGTAACAAATCAAATAATTCCAAAATATTATATTATATAATAAAATTGTAACTAAGCCGAATCTGTACATTAAATATTTTTTGGAAAATCTTATTGAAATAAACATTATTATCGATACGAAGGCCGAATCTATAGTTTTTAAAATTTTTGTCTGTCTGTCTGGACCACCACTGGAGGGATTTTGATGAAATTCGGTATAGTGACAGCTGGTTGTCCGGGTCAACATATAAGATACTCTTTACCGCGGGAAATTATCTCATTTTTGAGAAAAAATACAAAAACTGTAATGTAAGAGTATACTCGTACTAATATGTCAAACCTAAGAATTTGGTTTTTGGTCATCAGAACGCGGGCGGAGCCGCGGGCAAAGCTAGTAGTAAATAAGATAAAATATAATAAAAGGAGCATGACTAAAAAACTATACGATAGTACTTTAGCCTAATAAATATTTCTTTCTTTTATAATCTCCTTGATATATCTAACTCTATCATTATTCATAAGATAATTTTATAAAATACTAGCGATACTAGGTTGATTCCCCTTACAAACTTTCATCCCCATTTTCACCCCTTTAAGGCGTGATTTCCGGGATAAAAATTATCCTACGTCCTTTCCAGGGTCTCAAACTATCTTCTTACCAAATTTCATCTAAATCGATTCTGTAGTTTTGGAGCCTATTCGGTATAAACAAACAAACAAACAAACAAAAAACAAATTTTTCCTCTTTATAATTATTTTCCCTCTTTATAATTGGAATAGACATAATGCTTGATAGTTAAAATATTATGTTCCATTTTGATTTATGTCATATCGAATACTATAGAAGCTAAATTTAAATTCATATCATTACTAAGATAGCACATTGTTCAATAAACGAGGTCGTCCAGATATTCGATAATACATAATAGATGTTACTTTTATTACAATTAATACTTCATAAACTATGTATTTATTAAGTAAAAATTGTTCAACACTAGATTTCTTGAAAATTTTAAATTACTCGTGTAAATCATCCATATAAGTCTAATCACTATAAGCTATTTTAGATATGGTAAGTTTTCATAAATTAATTATCTATCATATTATGGTGAGTTTTAAAAATTAACTATATATAATAAAACTAATACGTAGCGCTACAAAATTTGTTTTTCAATAGTGGAAAAGCAGCCTAAGAAAATTTTTAGAAAGCAAGTGTGATTTAACAAAAAATACATTTGATTTCTAAGTTCTTGTTACTGTCAAGGCTTTATACTTAATACAGCTGGTTTGAAGCTATGGTTGAGATTGATAACTGATTGAGATTAAAGTATCAAAGTTTTCTTTTTATTAAATTTAACAAACATTTTCTGTTCATTTACAATTTTAATTTTAAATTAGAAATTTTGCTCAGAATTTGGTATTACTCTGTACTTATTCATGTTTTTTTTTAAATTAGGACGAATAAACATATTCATATAATATAATCAATGTTGATAAAAACAGCAACTATAAATTACTAGCAACTCACCCTTGCTTTGATAGGAACGTTTTAACGGTTAGTATGGAATAGATAGTCGATCCGTTGCTCTGTGAAAAATAAAAACAAATCTATTTCACGGAAACCACACATTTTTCCAGGATAAAAAATAATCTATGTGCTATTCCAGACTATAATCTATCTTTGTGCTAAATTTCATCCAGATCTGTTCAGCCGTTCTGATGTGAAAGAGTAACAAATATCCATCCATACAAACTATCGCATTTATAATATTAATAGGATTATTGTCAACTAAATTGTGTTACTGGCACAGCTAGTCTGAATTATATTAGAATGGAAAAGTTAACTGTGAGTTGGAGTCCCATAAGAAAGGATCTGTACATTATAGTTTTTTTATGGAATTTAAAGATATAGAGTTCACGTTATATTTTTTTAAAGTATGACTCTAATTCTATAATTTGCATTTTTAACAGAATTCTAAAAACAGTTTTGTTCATAATATAGGGACAATGTTAAATTATTATCGTACATTTCCCTTCTAAATTTTCAAACTATGAATTTTGCAGTATAATCGTCCTCCTAATAAGTTTCGTGCCCCGGAAAACGCACGAAGAAGTTATCTCTCAATGGTCTTGTCAGATTATTATCCGGCCGGAGATTGAGAGTGCCTTTCACTCTCAATCTCCGGTATATCCTATTCAGAAGAGAATGCATTCTTGTTTGTGCCAACTTTAACTCTATATTCTCAGAGGTAACTAATCTTAGTGAGATAGACCACTTTAACTCAAAGCGGTTGGAAGAACTTTAATAAGCCCTATTATTCGCTATATCACACAAAATATACAATATAATATTATTTTAGTTTTACTTATTTTCTGCTTTTTTCACTTTTTTGTTTCTTTTTTATTACTTTTCTTTATAAACATAGTCGGAGAGCCGGCCGATCAAAAGCCATATGAAACACTACGTATATAGAAAACTAAATTTATGGAAGTTTAAGGTTTAAAAATTATAAACATAATTATCGATCTATTTAATAAAACAAAATTATGGACATTGTTGCAATTAAAGGTAGGTCGACAGCAAGACATTTTTTTTTTTGATAGAAAAGAAAAATTTGGTATCTGATGATTTAAGAAAATACCTTCCATAGAGGCAATATGTATATAATGTAGAATGAAGTTCGTTGGTGGTCGGTTAAACGTTTATATTTTATGCACCAAATTTTTATCTATACATATAATAATATATATTATTTTTATTATAAATATTTTTTGGAAAATCTTATTGAAACAGACATTATTATCGATACAGAGGACGAATCTATAGTTTTTAGAATTTGTTGTCTGTCTGTCTGTTACCGCATCACAAAAAAACCACTGGAGGGATTTTGATGAAATTTGGTATGATGATAGCTAGTTATCCGAGTCAACATATAGGATACTTTTTATCACGGGAAAATATCACATTTCTGAAAAAAAAATACAAAAACTGTAATGTAAGAGTATACTAATATGTAAAACCTAAGAATTTGGTTTTTGGTCATCTGAACGCGGGCGGAGCCGCGAGCAATGCTAGTTGTAGTATAAAAGTTTAAGTCTACTTATATACGTATCTCATAAAGTAACATCATGCTTGAAATGAAAACCACTAGTGACATTATATGTTCGCATACAGGCAAAACTAAACAATTTTAGGGATGTCCACCTGTATTTAGGCTTACAATAGTACTACTTATCGCCAAATATTATATCTGATCCATAGGTTTTATATCGGCTGGCTCTTCGACTAACTTAAATGTAACATACGTCAATACTGTACCTTTACATATAATAAAATTCTTTAGAATATATACATTAAATATTTTTTGGAAAATCTTATTGAGATAAGTTAGTCATTATTATCGATACAGAGGCTAAATCTATAGTTTTTTGATTTTTTGTCTATCTGTCTGGGAACGCATCAGGAAAATACTACTGGACAGGACGGGATTTGATGAAATTTGGTGTGAGTATAGCTGGTTATCCGGGTTAATATATAAGATACTTTTTATTGAGGAAAAATATCTCATCTCTAAAAAATCAATTCTAATCGTTATTTAGTAAAGTCGCTAGTATTAAATATTTATGGAGAATTTTTATTTAGATTTTGTATGAAATACAACGGGAACCGATACAAATCATTAATTGTAATTTTAGCTGTCTGTTTGAAAACATAAAGAGAATGGCCGATCAGATTCCCGTGTATGTACATTGTGCAATACGAGTGAAGCTGCTCTTGACTGATGACTGGGGCTGACAGACGAAGTTTTGGGGTTTTGTTTAATACAGCCTACAAACAACTGTATTGCCTACATTTTAAACAAAATTTCTAGTAATACTTTTTATTATGTTTTTTAGTTATTTTGGTTAAAAATTGATGTATCTATGTACATATGTTCAAAGTAGTTGCAAAAGTTCTCTCTAATCTCATAAGTCTCTCTAGTCTCAGTATAGGATGCTCGTATGACTCAAAATGAACGATAATAAATTAAAAGTATTTTTTTTTAAAACAAGCTTTTATTTAAATGCTCTAAAAAGAAGAAAATAAACTTTAAATTAAATCAAACCCATCAATTTATTACATTACACAATTTATATAATATAAAGCTTGCTGCGAGATTTGCATATTTTATTAAAAAACATACACATTTTTTTTTCTTAGAATATGTTTTTTTTTAAATTAAGTAGTTCAAGATCAAGTTACATATTGTCTTTTCTTGCTTATCTACACAGGTGAATCTCGCAACAAGTTATGCCTTATCCATTTTTATGTATTAATAAAATACATTGGTATACGAGTATGTGCTTAAATAACATTTTAATTAGCTTAATCATAAATTGACTCTGGGATTAATCTGAAGATGCTAATAAATATTTTTCCTTTAAGTCAAAGGGGAACGGTTCAACAAGTCTACTACATCACCTATGGTATCTGTGACGAGTATACCTATTCGCTAGATAGCGACTTTTCTACTCTAGACCCTTCCAGATCATATATGTATGTACAAGTGTTACTGCTATATGTAGGTGGAGGATCTGAGTAGCAAAACCAACTACGTCACTGCTAGTCGCTCTACGGAAGGGTGAGTAAAATAAAGTAATATGTATATTTAAAACTAACGCCTGACAAAATGGAATAGCAACCACCATATCCTGTTTCGTTAAAGTTTAGCGAGTTAGTTTTTTTTTAAAGACTTCTAACATAGTCATGTAATTACGATTTAAGTTTCATTGCTGGCGAAAGAAAAAGAATGATGCCAAAAACCACATCCTTTCACTTTTCCACTTTTCTTATATACCTACATGTGTTACAGAAACTTTATGATTTTTTTTGACTAAACATGTTAAAGAAATGAAAGTTTAATCAAAATTTGTTAGTAATTTAAAGAATTAATAATATATAAAAAATATTTTTTTATAGGCTTTTAGGTACATTTCCCAACAAATAAAATTTGACAACGTCAAACCAAAATTTATAGTGTGATTAAAATTTATTTTAAAATATATACGAAAATAACATTAAACTTTAATTAATAGTATAAAAAATGTTTTAAAATCTAAATGTGTATCATATTACAAGACATAATCAGAGATATATATAAGAGATATATCATAAGACATATTCCGCGATAAACAAGAGCATTCCCAAGGAGGGTTGACGTCAGGCAGGCGGCCGGTCGTAAAACTTTTGCCAAATCCTTTCAGCAGTACAGAGGATGTACTACGCCGACCCCAAGTAATTGGGAAATGGGCAGGGAGGTACATTTCCCAACAAAAGTCAAAAGGTCAAAAGTATAAAATCAACATTTTAATACTTCAAGACACGCGTAATTTTTACTCATACTAGATACTTTCAATCCTTTCGAAAACAGACTAATGATATTATAAATTATAATATCTTTGAAGAAAACAAAGTGATTTATTTTCTCTTATTTCAAGTGCTACCTACATACAAAAGACATAAAAGCATAGAAAAAATATAAAGCATAGAACAAATAGTTTCATGATTTATTAATAAAAATATATAATACTTAAGTACCGTTCTACGTAATGATAATATTCATCATAACCTATAATATATAAGCTTACATGAAGAAAAAACTTATAAATAATCGACAATCAAAGATCTTATTACTAGAAGCTAAATTTACCAGACAACCTTCAATGAAAGGATTCCTCAAAACGTATTACTGGGTAAAATTAATTATTATTTTAATCTATTATTTTATTTATAAATAAAAAATACCAAATAGTGTTTACTTTTTATCTCTACACTGTTCAAGGCTCAACGACTTAGTCTATGATTTGAAGAAGGACTCACATTTATACTGTTCCTGTCAATATTAGTATATTTCCATAAAAATGCCGAAATACTAAATGACCTTATAGTGATGTAGCAGCAGATATAACTACGTTTTTTAACGTCGGTAAATGTATTTACTTATACCACCTGCATACATACAAGTTATGTGAGTGTCACCGGTTAGAAAATCAAATACTACCCACTAAAACCCAATGAAACCTCCCTAGACTTAATAGGACGTGGTAGAATCGCTTACGCACTCAACCACGTTACCTTGAGTTACTAAATTAAAAAATATACAAGAACGTTTGATTGATACTTGGCACTACATCGTCGTCGTCGGCGGGAACCAGACAACTATTTATAATGACAAGTGATTTCTCTCTAACTATACCGTATAGGAAAATATTTTGTAGCTCTTTCGCACTCTATATTAGACTATCAAGTCGGTAAACAAAATACAAGTAAATTTACAAATTACAAAGTATTTTGGTTTTAAACTTTATTGTAGGTAAATATGCATAAAACATGGAATTAACAGTAGTAAAAGCGTTCTAGAATTTAAGAGAAATATTTGTCTTACGCTGATATCGAACTGGTTACATTCCAAATTCCTGTCATACTCGTATGAGTAGCTATTATAAAATGATAGATGGCGGCCCTTGTAAAGAACTATGCATTATCATTTCGCTTCCATATAGTATTAAAATTTAATCATATCTTATCTGTAATTAAATCAGAATGTATATGTTGATAATTGATATTCAAGGAACGTCAATACGCTGAATAATTTCAATGATAAGAGCAAACAAAAGTTAATTTTGTATTGAAAATCTTACTACATTTCGCATTTATTGCGCCAGAAATAGTGTGAATTTGCATAAAGTGATAAATTTTTAAAAGTGCAGTGTAGGATACTTCAAAAAAGTGTTTGACGTGGCCAAAAACTCTCAAGTACGTGTAAAATTTAGCTGTGTCAATATATCTATGAAGTTTTTTATAATAATGTAGAATATAGTCCTTTATAAGTGTGACTGTGTGTTTATTGGCCTGTCTTACTCTCATGGAGAAATAGCTTTACGGATCGATGTGATTTTTTACATAATATGGATAATTAACGAGCCAGTGGAACAGAGGTTTTATTGTATTATTCAGCCGTTATATCAAATTATTATTTTTTCTATGAGATACTGCATATAGTTGCTGAAGCATACGCTTCTATTAAATAACATAAATCCTAATTTTTAACGAGATGCGAGAAATGGTTTTAATATTTCTTATGGAACATTGGCGTTTCTCTGAAATAGATCCACATATCCCATTCTTGGAAAGTGAAATAAAAATGAGTTTTAATATTATAAAAATATAATTTCAGGTTTTGAAGTAATGATTTCGAAAAAATATTTATAACAATAATAAAAATGATACCACATATTAACGAAAGCAAAGACGATTTTGAAGACATTGAAATAAAATATCAGCACCAACCGTTGAGACGTAAGTAAAGTTGACATCTCTACTATAGGTTTAAACTTCATTGTTTTTTGGACTTCATTCATCGCTTGCACTATAAATGAAGGAAACTTAAATAACAGAGGTTTAATGAATATGAAACTTAATTTGACGACACATTTGGCTCAGTGTGTAGTGACCCTACTTGCTGTGCCAGTGGTTGCGGGTTCGAGTCCCGTTGGGGGCATTCATTTTGTGATGAGCACGAATGTTTATACTCCAGTCACGGGTGTTTTTATTTATAATATGTATGTACAATTTGTCTGGTATCCATAACACAAGCCTCGTAGCTTACCATGGAACTGGATGGTGCTGTGTGTTAATGTTCCAACATATTTATTTATTTAATTAATCGCTTAATGTTACCACGCATATACGATAAGTGCTTTCACGTAATATAATTTCACCATTTTAATGTAGCGTCATATTTTCATTACTTTGAAATATTTAAATACATTATTTTGTATTCAACATGCTTATTACAATATATGTCAAGGACGTATTAGATCTCTCATTGGTATACGCTTTAATAAAAGAGAAGATCGTAATGTAATACGCTTATAAATATACAGCTAGATTACTATTATATATTGGAATGAATAACTCATATTAATTTTTCAGGCGCAAAATGGCACCAAAAAATACTTCTCAACAAATCTCTTCATTTCACCATAGTTTTTCTCCTGCTAGGAGTAGTATCACCGTTGCTTCTTTATCACTTATATTTCCTAACAAGTTATAATCTACCGCCGCCCGACGGCTATTCTACAGGCTCTTGCGTTATATCAAGAAGTATAAGAATCCCATGTGGGACAGGATTTGTCCCAGAAGAAGAATCCCATCCTCAATGTTGTTACGACGGTAACTCACACATGTCCTACCATCGCATTCCATCAAGATTTTCCTACATAATGAACGAGCCCTGGAATGAATACGTTATTCTATATCCTCGTGTGGCAACTGTGCCTTACTCGAACCAAAACAGTATACCAAAGATCAAATTATCTATAGACGAGGAATCTGCGACACATATGATTATGACATTGTACAATGCTCGAAATGAATCTAAGATCGGTAAAAGGACTTATGACAAAAAATATTCATATCGTGTGACTTCACCAGAGTTGAACATAGTTGTTAATGGCACACAAGGACCTATATTTAATATGGATGGAGGACCTTTGATTGCGTCTGATAACATCTGGGAGATATCATTCACTTTGACGAACGAGTCTTTATACGGATTTGGAGAGATACCAATAAAAAAAAATTCTAGTAGAATAATATATCAGAATGGAGCCCATAATTCCGTTCCGTTGATATTTGCTAAAATTGGAGAAAACTTCCATGGTCTTTTAATAGATATAAGCGATCCGACAGAAGTGACAGTGACTCTTGAGAATCAGATTTTAATTCGAAGTATAACTAATTCTGGCTTAAAATTGCATTTATTTACTGGACCTGAGCCAAGGCATATAATGAATGATGTAAGGACAGTTATAGGTAATTATAGTAAATTGGAATATTGGATGCTTGGCGTTCATATTTGCAAGTGAGTGACTTTTGTAAATAGAAATGATTATACTAAAAGTTCATAAAAAAAATTATTTATGTATTTTTTTTTTATTTTAATATTTTATCAAGTTGTAGAATAATGTTATATTAGGAGTATTGAAAAATATGGCAAATGACTTGAAATTTTGGAAAAGTTCATTGCTCTAATTTTGCTAATGTGTCCAAGTAATTTCAGTTTCCGTTGATACTTTCAAAAGCTTATTTAGTTCTAAGAAATATTCTATTCAATTAGCAGATTACTTACGAAATACGTACTTATTTATTACTAGCTTAGTTACCCTCGTTTCGCTCGGGTTCGCCCCGAGATACCTTATAACGGTATATATATATATATATATATATATATATATATATATATATATATATATTAATATATATATAATATATATAATATATATATATATATATATATATATAATATATATAACGGTATAAGTATTATAGACAGATAGAGCTACTTTCGCATTTATATATTAGTATGGAAGTATCGATTTATACAATAACCAATAATGTTTTTAAATAAAATGTTAGTTATATAAAGAAGCCTATTAAAATAACTACTAATTTGTTTTAATCACATTTTATGTACTTATTTGCTACATTCAATGCTTTGCTTTTATTTGATTTAAACTATTAAAAACTTAAAAACTATGTTTAGGCTAAAAACGCTAACATCTAAGTATTTTCATACAAACATTTATCAAAATAATAAGTATTCTATTGTTTTTTTTATTACAGCGAAGTCCCACAAATAAATCTAACATCCTTTATTGCCGATGCAAATAGAGAGAGGATGCCTTATGACAGTGTTTGTGGCGAAGGTCCTATAGTTTTTAATAGCGATCAGTGTGCCGACAGCGAATCGAACAATATTGGTGTTGTCAATAGTGGAGCGAATTTAGTCAGAAATGCTGGAAGAAAATTTGTTCCACACGTTTCTCCATATGTAAGTTAATTTTGCTATTGACTAAATCTATAAATAAAATTGTAACTAAGCCGAATCTGTACATTGAATATTTTTTAGAAAATCTTATTGAAGTAAACATTATTATCGATAGAGAGGCCGAATCTAGAGTTTTTAGAATTTTTGTCTGTCTTTCTGTCTGTTACCGCATCACGGAAAAACCACTGGACGGATTTTGATGAAATTTGGTATGATGACAGCTGGTTATCCAGGTCAACATATAGGAGGGCTTTTTATTGCGAGAAAATATCTCATTTCTGAGAAATCTATACTAAACGTTAAAATGTAAGTAGGGACGAACCCGAGCGGAGCGAGGGCGAGTCGCTAGTCATTTATAAAATACGGCGAAAATCTACTATAGTTAATTATTATTAGAAACAGTTCTTATAGAATTGCAAAAGTTATAAATTAGATTTTTTTAATCAGACGATTAATTTGCTTGGGGTTAGAAACTAAAAAACTTGAAAATGAGTCAGCAGCAGTAACGGTACCGTTCGATTCTCTCGTTTTCTTAAAGTTTTTGCTTTTTAAATTATAACTTTATAATTAGCAACCTATGTATATTGTATGTATTTATGATATTTGTCAAGCTTTTTTAAAATAAATCAAAACATTGTTTTAAAACATAGAAGCAGAATGTTCTTTTTTATTTTAATATCTTCATTAATCTATATATGTATTTAAAAGTGAAGTTTCATTCACTGATTAAGCACAAAACTCGTACCTAAACCTCGAAGACCTATTAGGCTGAAATTTTGAAGGTCACTCAAAGTAAATTTATATGAAATTCCTATGTTTTTGTGCCAGATTCATAAAGATGTTATTCTGGTTACATAAATTAATAACACAGGCGAGGCCGTGAGCAGCCCTACTTAGGTATAAATTATTATCGTCCATTTAACATGTCCTACTTTTATTAGAGCGTTTGATGAGGATCTATCCCTAGATATATCGTTTTCTAATATTAAATCTTCTAAGCCCTTGTCAAAATATAATTGACAAATAAATTATTTACTATGTTCTCATATAAGAACTTTTGAGTGAAGATAGAAAGATTTTTGTGTCTAAAATTCTAATTTCATATGCTTAATTAAATAACTTATAAAATATACAACTAGTACTTACAATATGCTAAATTCGAAGCGTGATTATTATCCTTACTAATATTATAAATGTAAAATAACTCTGTCTGCTGCCTTTTCGCGCTTAAACCGCTGAACAGATTTGGATAAAATTTGGCAAGGGCATAGATTGCATTCTGGGGATGGACATAGGCTACCTTTGATCCCCGCCCCAGTTACCGCGCGGGTAGAAATTAGTTTTTATTATAACGCGTATAGTACTCATGTTATAATTACGCCTCTTTTAACTAAGTTATAAAAAGATACACTGCAGTCCATATTACAGCCAAAATGAGTCACAGTTCATATGCGCTAATACCAAATAGCTTTACCCAATTCGTAAATAGTCGACAAGTTTATTTTTTTAATTATAATAATCTAAGTTCTGAAGTAAACTCTTCATATATTTTCGCTTACTGGATAAAAATTATTTATATGTTAAGAAGTATTTGAAGATTTGTTGCCCAATGAAATATGTTCTATTTATATTTCTTTGAAATAAATATTAAAATTCTTATTACCTCAAATATACTACAAAATAGAGATTCACTGAATTCGCTTCTAATGCGATGGATATTTGTAAAAAGATTTTTAAAAGGTTTGGTCAAATTATATATTTATATACAATCTAATGTAATAAAATTGTATAAAATTTCCACTCAGTTCACCTAGAAGTTTCGTCGCTTTTTATTTACACGCTACGTATATCGATTGCTATAAATAATAAATTCTTATCTAGATTCGCTACCAAAAGGCTAACTTATCTGAAGAAGAAAGTGAAAAAGAAAATGAAAGAAGTACTAATGAAACTATCAAAAATTGTCACATAATACCGACATTTGAGGAGAAAATGTATCGTTTTTCAAAAACCATGGATTTATACACAGGAAAAGTAGATGATTATGATGTGGTCTACCCGAGTTATGATGAAGAATCCGACGTACTTATGAAAAGTTTGTGGGCTTATACTGATCAATTGGATGGAGTAATTCTAGAAAATAATTGGCCAATAGATCAATCAGAAAAGAAGCTAAACGAAACGACAAACTATTTGCCTTATTTTAATGAGGTTAATATTTTGCTTTATAGTTAGTTATTAAATTTGAAATTTTGAAATATCTATATGATTAGTTTAATACTACTTTTTTTCATTCTTAATATTGCTACGAACATTCACATTGACTTTTATCTTTTCTCTCATTTAACTGATTTAAAAATTATGATGCTGATGCTTTTAATTTCAGATTTTCCAAGAAGCTTTTAATCATACGCCACAATGGAACCTAACACTTGTAAACAACAGCAACCCTTATTTATTTAAGCACAATAAATACGGGGATAATTTTGCCAAAAAGTTCTCTAAGTTATCCAATGACACTTTTAACATTTGGTCAAGTAGTTTATGGATGAATGGTCGCTTTGCAATAAATAGACAAAACATTAACGCGTCGTGGACCAATCTTCATAAAGAACTGATGGCATCTGCACTAGGAGGAATATCAGGGTCTTGGCTTTGGTCGACCCCGATTTGTGGTGATAACGAAAACTTTAACCCAGAAAGCCAAATAGAGCTATGTATCAAATGGTATATGGCCGCCACGTATTTTCCGATGATAAAAATACATTCCAAAAAACACGCACGATATCCTTTCGCTTATAATGGTACTCATAAGTCTCTTATGATGACTTCTTTAAAAAAAAGAATGGAACTTTTACCCTATTTCTATACAACGCTACAAGTAGGTCCATTACTTAGACCGATGTTTTATCAGTTTCCATCATCAGTAGCTTTGCACGATATAAATACTCAATTCAGTGTAGGTGATAATTTACTGATTGCTCCAAATTTACTACCTATGCAAAGCCATGTCCATATCTGGCTTCCTCCTGGTACCTGGTATGAATTTTCTAGTGGGCTCAAACTAAAAGGAAATGAAGGCGATCCTGTTACTATGACAACAACGGAGTCTGATTTTTTAACTTTCATCAGAGGTGGATCGATCGTACTCATACAAAGGGTAACAAATTTTGTTTTTATTAAAACCTACTTGATTTATTCATTATATTATTAAAACAAGCCTAGTTAAATTATAAAATAATTGTGTTATTAAAATAACTCAAAATTAGTTTTTTATTACAGTAAAGTTTTATAAAATTTATGATACTATAGAAAATAATAAAATAATAAAAATTTAGAAGTACAAAAAAAGTACCAAAATATAAATTTTATTACAGGACCCAACACAAATGACAGCAGAGCAATCGCGTTTCCTCGATCCTTTCTCAGCCATAGTCGCTTTAGAATGTAGTAAGCATAATGGAACAGAAACATGCAACGCGTCGGGGAAGCAATATTTTACACCAGGAATGGCTTTACATTTCTCAGCTAACGAGACTACTATGATTATAACAGCCGAGGGTACAGATTTTGACCCGATCTGTAATTTTAACACAGGCACATGGGCATACGATATACGTTATTTTAGTATATATGGTCTACACGAAAAACACAATAATTATGACCACCACAGGCAATTACAAAATTTTATTGATTTATGCAATTTGCGTGATCACGATGAAATTGTTATTAATTTGTTATAAACTGACCGTGACAATTTTTATTTTTAATAATTTTGTCATATTTATTCTAATTCTCACACTAACATTGTAAGTATTTATTATAATTGCCTCTATAATATTCTGTACTCAATCTAATTATTTAACAAGTAAAACATAAATAACGGATTATTGCTTCATTAAACTTTTGAGTATATCGATGATAAAGAAATGAAATTAAAAAATTAAAAAAACCCCGACCATCTTGGACCGATTTTCATCAAACATAGCTAAAACACTCCAGACTAATTCACATTTCAAACAAAAATAAAACAAAATCAAAATCGGTTCATCCATTCGAGAGCTACGATGCCACAGACAGACACCCGGAGACACACAGGCACGTCAAACTTATAACACCCCGATGTTATTGTGTCGGAGGTTAAAAATACAAGACTGTACACCTACGTAGATCCACATGCTATAACAACTTTGAAATAAAAACAACAATCGTAAAATTAAACTACTTAGTTTTATTATTAAAACTGTACTTGCACGATACAAGTATAGATTTTAAATTCAACAACCTATAAAATAATTAATATTTTTATTTCATAATAATATACATAATTCACGTACAAAATAAACATATAAAAATATAAAGATCTTTTTAATAAGTATCTACATCGACATCTAAAATCGATATAGGTATGTACGTATCTATATGTAATTATGAAGCGCGAGCGCGAGCGGAGCCGCTGGTTCTGCTTGTATAATATAAAAATAAAAGACCCGACTGCATAAAAGCTAACTAGAAAGATGAAAACAAGTTCACGATGGAATATCTTTATATATATAATTCTTCTGTGAGTGTGTATGTCACTGAACTTCTCTCAAACGAATGGACCGATTTTGATGAAATTTTTTGTGTGTGTTCAAGGGGATCTGGGAATGGTTTAGATTCACAATTTTGTCCAAAAAGTTTGAAATTTTCAAATTAAAGACGTGTAGACAGGACAACGTCTGTCGGGTCCGCTAGTAGTATTATGAAGTCGGAGTCATACACGTCTCATCCTTGCCGCAAGATGTTCATACTCGTATGATTAAAAATGATGAAAAAAACCTAAAAAATGATTTTTAAATACCTATTCAACGATAGTGGCATAGTTCGTCGTTCATTTTCATTTTTTTTCTTTTTCACATTATGGTCTCTAGCAGTCCCGATATTTTTTTTTATATCACATATCTAAGAACACTTGGACTAATGAGACTGATCTAACGATACCTTAATTAAAGAAATCCATCAAATGGTTTGGAAGATATGAGGGAATATAGAATATTACAAACAAACAAATATAACCATTTCCTTGCAGTCGGGTAAAAAGATCTCTTTTTTAAATATTTTCATGTGCGAATCATTTCTAACATGATTACCACTCGCTTTACGGTGAAGGAAAACGTCGTGGGAAAACCTGCATGTCTGAGAGAACCTAGCAAGTTTTTGAAAGACTGGTGAAGTCCGCCAACCCGCACTTGGCCAGCGTGGTGGACTATGGCCTGATCCCCCTCGTATTAAAGGGAGGCCCGTGCCCAGCAGTGGGACGTTAAAAAGGGCTGAATACATAATTAAAAGACACAGCATCAACACATATGTACCTCAGCAGTAATATTCAAATTACATGTAATGAAAATTGATATATGAACTCGTTTAAAACAGTTATCACACCGCCATTGCATATTGAAAAGCCAAAGAAATAAAAATCAAATTATCTTAAAACGAATAATCTAACTCAATTTTCTGTGTATTATTAGGGTTTCATATGCATCAAATAAATCTTTTTTCTATTAAAAATAATATTTCAAGTGAATAATAATATTTCATTTGAAAGTTTGTAAAATAAAAATAAATCTTTTCATATTATTTAAATATCATTCAATGCAAGATTATAAACATGAAGTATAATAAGTTCATTCTAAGAAACCATTCTAATACTCGTAGACACAACACTTTATGGATTTTTTCTTTGTATTTTTTTATGAGTGCTATTTCAATGTAAGCCCATTTTTATTCACATTACAAATACCTTTACGCATTATACCTACCCCCTTCGTATTCAGCTCTTTTTAACGTTCCACGGCTGGGAACGGGCCTCCCTTATAGTACCCACTAAAAGGTGAACGAACGGACGTTGGGGGGATGCCTAACTGTGATACCTCAACGTACTACCCATTTCCAAAAGTAGCATATTGTTTTTTTTACCCACTGCGGCGAAGCCCAAGGGAGTGTTATGTGTGGGACCTGTATGTATGTATATTGTATATATGTACATATTATGTATGTCCGACCCTATGTTCCCTTGTAATTACTAAACGGCTTAACCGATTTTGATGATTTATATGCTGTTCGATTCGTCTTAATAACGTGAGTATCATAGGGTATATAGATTATAGATATCATTAAAAATCAAAATTAATAATCGAGTGGAGTTAGCTATCAAAAAAATTGCTTTTTAAGAGGCGATTATAATGATAAATTTTAAAAATATTTTAGGATTAAAAATTGTTAAATAAAACTAACAATGCCTAACTGACCAAAACTAAAAAGATGCAAATAAAAAAATAAATAAAAAAAAAACCTGACTGCGTAAAAAGGGAACTAACAAAATGAGAACTAAGTAGTTGATAAAGAAACATAGTATATGCAGTCTCGTCTTTAAGTTTAGATCAGTCAAATTAGGGGTTTCACTTCGGAATTGGAGATAGTCAGCTATAAACTTGTATAAACCTTACCGGGTCTATTATATTTATATTATATTATATACGGTATATTTAGGCCACTAAGGCCTAAACTAGTTAGGGCCACTGAAATAGACCCGGATAAATAGTTATGAAAATTGAAATTCGATATAGATTTGCAATTATTCGTATAACTAATTGTATTATCATATCAATTATAGTAAGTAATAACTAAAGCTTTTTAAAAAAAATGATAATTTAATTGAAATGTATACATATAATGAAATTCTAAGTGTGTCGAATCTGTACATTTTTTTTTGGAAAATCTTATTGAAATAGTCATCATTATCGATACAGAGGCTGAATCTGTAGTATTTAGAATTTTCGTCTGTCTGTCTGTCTGTCTGTCTGTCTGAACGCATCGCGAGAAAACCTCAGGACAGATTTTGATGAAATTTGGTATGATGATAGCTGGTTATCCGGATCAACATATAGGATACTTTTTACTGCGGGAAAATATCTCATCTCTGAGAAATCTATACTAACAGTGAAAACGTACCTAAGGACGAGCCGAACGTACCCGAGCAGAGCGAGGATAAGTCGCTAGTCAAATATAAATTGACATTAATTAGGTTTACAAAGTTTAAAATGCTAGCACTTCTTATAAGACATAACACCTCGTCTTATCGTCTCTACTGTGGTGAGAGACTTCCAATTTTATTGTCATAATAATTGACTTAAAACTTGGCAAGTATCTCTATTTCCGTCGATAGTGCAGAGATTCGGCATCGTCGACCTGATCTGATGGCAAGGCTAGAAGGTGCATAGGTGGAACTGAGATAGATATGAGAGCTGGCACATTATTCGCCCAAAGATTCAGCATTCGGCGTTGCTATTCAACGGGGGAACACGGCTCGCATTCTTGCCACTATTCCACACGGACATGACTTTATACAGTAATACTAATACTTAATAATAAAATAATAAGTGTACATTTGCTTTGTATATATGCATAATTAAGTATATTTGTATTTTTAACTGACTTCCATAAAGGAGGAGGTTCTCAATTCGTTGGACTTTTTTTTTTATGCATGTTCACCAATTACTCGAAGACGCTTGAACCGATTTGGATTTTTTTTTGTTTCAAAGGGTATTTCCCAGGTGGTCCCATATAAACTTTATTGAAATCGGTCGAGCGATTTTTAAAAAATCAACAATATTTATATTTTTTTTTAATAATTAATTGTTTAATCGAATATGTTATTAAAAAACTTTCTTCTTACAATTTACCTGCTTAATACGTCTACACTAAAAATGGAAAAATAAAAACTTTTTAAATAAAAAAAATAAAAAATGACTTCCAGGCACTAAAATGTACAAAATAACTAAACGGAGGTTTTCATTTAGAATAGATAACTAATCAAATATTTTCGAAGTCGGTGCCAGCCGACAATATTTTAAGATATGAATATCTAATAGCTAAATATGTATTTTACATATGGAAATATATTAGATTTGCTTTGCATCGGCTGACACCGACATCGAAAATATTTGATTAGGTATCTATCTATTCTAAATGAAAACCTCCGTTTAGTTATTTTGTACATTTTAGTGCCTGGAAGTCGGTTTGTTTTTTTAGTTTTCATCTTTATTGTAGTTAAAGTTTTTATTGTTAAAAAAACATAAATAATATTATTCTAATATATATGTTTTCAATTAATATATAATTGGAAATATACTGAACAGTAATCAGTTAAGAGTTTTCGTAGGTACTTGTATGGACTATATTTGCTGTTTATTTTAAAATCTGGTTTTCACAAAAAAAAATTAAATACAAATAACTTTGAAACTATTAAGAATCGCTTGACATACATGGGGATTAATTCGATAGATTGAAGTATTGAGGTCCTCGACCCGGCTGCCACCTTTGATCTATCACTCATGTTACGCACTACGTATTATATCTGACATTATAGAATTAAAGATTCAAGTATCTTTTTTAACGTCTTTAATAAAAAGAAAAGGCAAAGGTCTTATAGATTTTGAGTGCACAACACAAATAAATATATATAAAAGATGATTTCATGTAAAATTTACACGAAATTTATAAAGTTCATTCTTATCTATTCATATATATCTATGTGACGACACGTTTGGCTCAGTTTGTAGTGACCCTACTTACTGTGCCAGCGGTCGCGGGTTCGAGTCCCGCTGGGGGCATTCATTTGTGTGACGAGCACGAATGTTTGTACTCAGTCATGGCTGTTTATATTTATAATATGTATGTGTTAAAAGTTATATACATGTAGTGTATCAACTATCTGGTATCCATAACACAAGCTTTGTGCTTACCATGGAATTAGATGGTGCTGTGTGTTAATGCCCCAACATATTTATATAATAAAATTCAAAGTCGAATCTGTACATTAAATATTTTTTGAATAATATATTATTGAAATAGTCAATATTATCAAAACAGAATCTGTAGCTTATAGAATTTATGAGTCTGTCTGTCTGTCTGTCTGTCTGTCTGTCTGTCTGTCTGTCTGTGGCCGCATCACGAGAATACCACTGGACAGATTTTGATGAAATTTGGTATGATGATAGCTGGTTAGTATGATGTTATGATAATAGTTGGTTAGGCTAGTCAACATATAGGATACTTTTCACTGCGGAAAAATATCTCATCTCTGAGAAATCTATACTAAACGTTAAAACGTAACTAGGAACGAAACCGAGCGGAGCGAGGGTGAGTCGCTAGAATTACATATTTGTAATCTCAACATTTCTTTCATTATTTGGATGCTAATTATACATTATCATCTTTATTTCTTAATTAGGTACATATCAAAAATGAAACAAACAACTATCATTCGGCTGTTTTAACACATTAGAGATTAAATATAACATAATATTTGCTTATGATGTAATTTTATTTGTGTATATCGTTATTCACTTGTTGATAACAAACATTATTCCATTACAGGGGTGCGGAGATATGACCCGACCTCATCTTGAACTTTGATAAATCTGTTTGTAGCAAATATCAGCTCATTTACTATCGCAACAAACTAAAGTGTTCATTTAAATGGTTTACATCAGTCAGGCTAATGACATCACAACGAAAACACGGTAAAGAGGAGGAAAAAACACAAGAACAAAAAGCAGATTTAACTCAACCTCCAAGAATGCCGAACATCAAAGTTTTTACGGGCAGTTCGCATCCCGATATAGCGAAAAAAATTTCTTCACGCCTCGGCTTGGATTTAAGTAGAGCTACCACGAAAAAATTCAGTAACAAGGAAACTAATGTTGAAATAGGGGAATCCGTCAGAGGTGAAGATGTATATATCGTACAAAGTGGGTGTGGAGAAATCAACGACAATCTTATGGAACTGCTTATTATGATTAATGCTTGCAAAATCGCATCAGCATCACGAGTTACAGCCGTCATACCATGCTTTCCATATTCTAGACAAGATAAGAAAGAAAAGAGCCGCGCTCCAATCACTGCGAAACTTCTAGCAAATCTCATATCAGTCGCTGGAGCTGATCATGTCATAACAATTGATTTACACGCATCACAAATTCAAGGATTTTTCAATATTCCTGTTGACAACCTGTATGCAGAACCTGCTATAACTAAATGGATAAAAGATAATATTCCTGAATGGAAAAGCAGTGTCATGGTATCCCCTGACGCAGGTGGCGTAAAACGAATGACATCCATAGCAGACAGGCTCGACATAGACTTCGCTATAATTCACAAAGAAAGACAAAGAACAAACGATGACGAAGATGCAACAGTTCTAGTCGGTGATGTAAGAAATAGGACGGCCATCATGGTCGACGATTTGGCAGACACCTGTGATACTATTGTTAAAGGAGCAATAAAATTGAAAGAGGCCGGAGCAAATAAAATCTATGCAATTCTCACTCATGGAGTTCTCGCTGGAAATGCTATTGAAAAAATAAATAATTCATGCTTAGAAGCTTTGGTGGTTACAAATACAATACCTCAAGATAAAAATATGAAACAATGCCCTAAACTACAAACAATGGATATTGCTGTGATGTTGGCAGAAGCTATACGAAGAACGCATTACGCCGAGTCGGTTTCTTACCTATTTAATAATGTACCATATTAATATTCATTAGTTGCATTTAATATATTTTTATAATCTAATATTTTTTAAACAAATCTATTCAATAATACTTTTTCCGCTTACATGAAATAATTTTTCTCATTACGTACCGTCAAAAGATGGTAAGAAATCTTTCTCAGTTAAACGCCCACATAATTTTCTTGTGTTCTAGGTATTTTAATATCCATTTCTCAAAGTAAAATAAAAAAAGTTTATTAAAAATACTATTACTAATTACTCGTATAAATATTTGTAAAATGTAAACCAATTGACGTCAACTAAACTAAAAACACGACGACCAAGTGACGACACGTTTGGAACAGTTTACAGTGACCCTGCTTGCTGTGCTAGCAGTTGCGGGTTTGAGTCCCGCCCGGGTTTGAGTATGGGGGCATTCATTTGCGTGATGAACACGAATGTTTGTACTCCAGTCATGGGTGTTTATGTTTATAATATGTATGTATTTAAAGTTATATTATATGTGTAGTGTATCAACTATCTGGTATCCATAACACAGGCCTCGTAGATTACCATGGAACTAGATGGTGCTGTGTGTTTATAAAAAAAATATATTTAGAAGCCGAAGAAGAAATAATCGACCAAATTTGGATCGGGCTCCCGGACCAAAATTTTTAGCCAGCGTTAGCCAAATAAATTTCTAAATTCCACTTGATATTTTTTTTATGGTATTCAGTGACAAGCGAGCAGACAGCCCACCTGATGGAAAGCGGTACTTGTCGCTCATAACACCTTTTTTTACGTTGGGAAATGCATTTACGCACGAGGTGTGGGACTCACCGGCAAAGCCAGTACTACACACTAAAACCCAACAAAGCCTTCCACCGTCTTAATGGGGCGTCGCAGGAACGCTTACGCATTCAACTACGACGCCCCGACGGCAGGTCTGCCGAAGCAGACCACAACAACCACGGGGCTGCTCCAAGGTCCACTCTGCTATCAGAGAAGTACCAGGATGAATCCGCATGATACACCGCCCTCCGAAGAGAGCCACCTCCCACCGAAGTGGGCCACCTCCCTGTGCGTTTCTTGGCTTCGCGCCCTGTGCGTTTCTTGGCTTGGCTGTATTGTCGGGCACTACTGAGCCCCCCACCATGACAATTGTATTTTTTGTGAAGATTTCTAAAAACTTTGATATCTTTTTTAAATTACGGATTCTCAAAACAGCGGTAATTTTTAACAGGTAAAATTTTTAGTTTATTGTATTAAAAACCCAGAGAAAAAAAATCACTTAAATCCATTCATTATAAGTTAAGACTAGGTTCCCTCATTTTTCATTTATAACGACTAATTGCACTCGAGTATAACGTGCTTATATTAATAAAAATAAACTTATTGAAATGAATGAATGAATTAAAATAAAACGTGCAGAAGCCAATTAAACTTTTGTAAGGTTTTTATCCATTTGTCTATTTTTTTATTATACTTGTTCTCTTATAAAAAGAAATTGATAAGTTTCATTTCAGTCAATTGAGACAATTTAAAATTTGGAAATCCATTCTGTGTCATCTCTATTATCTCTATCCATACTTAATATTATAAATGTGAACTTAATATTATAAATGTGTAAGTGTGTTTGTTTGTTTGTCTTTCTTTCACGTCGAAATGGCTTTACTGATTGGCGTGATTTTTTGTCTGGAGAAAATTGGACGCCTGAGAGTGACATAGACTACTTTTTACCGCGGAAGATTATATCTTTCCCACGGGAAAACACGTTACTATGCAATCCAAAAAAATATTCATAATCAGAATTACTTGAAACTTGGTATCTATTGGCTCTTCAATACAATTAATTAAATACGTGTTTTAGCATTTTTCGAAATTCATCCTATAATAAGGTAAAAATAAAATACGGAATGAAAATTTATATGAAACCTACCATTTTAGGGTTTTTTGTAATTTTAGCACGATCGAAGCCGTGGGTTCTGCTAGTATTATATAAAAAATAATGTTTGTTTAAACATACATTAAAACTTGGAATGTTGATATATGCTCGACCCCTAAGGTTTCTAACAGTATTGAACGACTTGTCATATTATAGTTACTTATTTTCGTAATATTTTAACTTTAAAGGAATACTTCATTGGGACAGTGCCGCGGAAATTAATTTATATATATTCTTTAAAAAAGAGCAGTACGGACTATTTATGATCTAAGAGATAGTGATAGTTGATTCCCAGCGAGATGTTTTAAATGAAATTGGTATTCTTACGGTTGCATCACAATATACGCATACTGTGTAACCTCAGTGGTGTAGTGGCTAGCATGTACGGCTGCACACTCGGAGGTCCTGGGTTCGAGTCCCGGGTCGGGCCAAGTTTAGTTATTGAGTCTTTCTGTAAAGTAAGTCTCAGTAACAGCCCGGAGTTGGGAAGTTGGCGGTGTTTCACCCCCGTGCCTCGGAGAGCACGTAAAGCCGTCGGTCCTGCGCCTTAACTCCCACTGGTCGTGTCGAGCAGTCGTCCCACCGGAGTATGAGAGTGACAGGAATAGAGAGTGCACTTGTGCACTATAATATCTCCTGCGCAGTTGGCTAGTCTCAATGAGATTGGCCGCCGTAGCCGGAATCGGTTAGGAGATCATCATCACTGTGTAATATATTACTTGTTGGCAATTTTTTTAAATAATTACTTAAAAATAGTGATAGACACACAATAAACACTTATTAGGAATGGAAACAACTTCGCAAGCACTCGTACAGCCGAAATATTTCTTATAATTATAAATTATAATTATATATTAGTATACATTCTTATCATTATAATAGATTTTGTTAATTAAACAAAATATTCTTGCAATCTTAAAGCAAACTTTATGAACAACTAATAATTTACCTGTTATGTTTGACTTTCAGACTTAAGAAAAATATTACTGGTGATCTCTTCTAAAAATTGCGCTTATTTATGGAGAATAAATACTGCATTTAATACTTTCTTAGATTTTTGGTTCCCGACGTTTCGAATGCTTTACAGCATTCATGATCACGGAAGGGACTGAGGTGTTAGATGTCTCGAAGGTATAGTTGTTACAGACAGCCTACCCACAATTAACAAAATGAAAAATTGCACCAAGTACCCTACAATATTTTTTAACTTTAAACAGCAGCAATTTTTCATTTCATCGAAACGTCGGGAACCAAAAATCCAAATAAATCCGCGAAAAAATCCGAAAAGATAGTTTTATTTAATTACATGAAGTCAGAAATTTGTAGGTAGATTACATATATTTTGAGAAGAGAACCAAAATGGCACCAATTATCGACCAATATCCTTCGCTTCACCATTCTATGTGAGATTGGCGAAGTAATCTGTACTCAACTGGTACACTTTGGAAAATATCTATTTTAAAGACAAGTCCTTTGCCCAAATCTCTTCACTATTTCCGTTACTCTGATTTTAAATTACATAAATTAAAAAACAATAAAAATTACTGTATAAACTATTCATACCTATATTAAGAGATACAAACTCACGTGGGAAACTTTTTATCAGTTCAGTGACGAAGTCTGCAAATGTGAGTCGTTGTTCTCTCGCAGCTGGTGCGTCCTTCTCTGCTTCGACTTCTAAGCACTGACGGACCCCGTCCAGGTATTCTGTTATACTGGAATGAAGGCCGCCACCTTCTAGTGCGTATGAGCTGTATAGATATAAATAAATAAATATGTTGGGACCTTCACACATAGCACCATCTAGTTCCATGGTAAGCTACGAGGCCTATGTTATGGATACCAGATAGTTGATACACTACACATATATAATTTAAAATACATACATAATTTAAATATAAACACCCATGACTAGAGTTCAAACATTCGTGTTCACACAAATGAATGCCCCCTGCGAGTCTCGAACCCGCGACCACTGGCACAGCAAGTGGGGTCGTTACAAACTGAGTCAACGTGTCGTCAACAATCGTTGATTGGCGTTCGCCGGCAATCCACCGGATCACGGTCACATCAAAGGAATTCCATTCATGCGAACTGGGTGTCGACGTGTGTCCAAGGTACATGAACGATTGCCTTCGATGCGAAAGTGTGGCCTACCCACCCAACATTCTAACAAAAACAAACTGATGTAGTAGAAAAACAAATAATGTTCTTATTTATGATGATAATATACTGTATATTATTTGACTTATACAAAGAAAAACAGTGTATTTTCTTAGTTTTCAATCCCGAACGATCGTTTGTTAACATTCTTTTGCATTTCTTAAGCCTGTGTGTAATGTGTATGCGCCTTTACATTATAGTGGGAAAACTCAAAACTGTAAATAATAGTTCAACAAATAACCAGAATGTCGCTAGAATAGGATAAATGTATGTTATTAATTTATTAGTTGTAAAAAGCGTTAAGTGTGAGTTGCTTAGTAAGCTAAATAGTTGATAAATTTAATATTTTGGGTGAACGATTGTTGTATTTTTTTACTTGGCAACCCTGGCTTGAATAATGCGTGGAACTTCAAAATTCTTTCATCTTCTGTGCAATCATTTAAATGTCAAAATTTTATTAATTATAATTAAACTATTTTTGTATTTTAAAATATATATTTTTTTATTTTAATACTGATTCAATTAAAAGATAATCTTTTACCTAATTCTCTGTCACCTATTTAAATTATTACGACAACAGTAACGGAATAAATACTTGACTATTTTCGATGCTGAGATTTTAATATCTTAATTTCTTGAATAGTTATTTAATTAAAAACATTAATTTAATTAATAACTTGAAACTTCTGAAGTACGATTACGATGCTTACCTTATATAAAAATAACGCCAGCCCACCTGCTCGCGCTACAATGATGGTATTACATATTCTTGGAATTGACTACAATGGATATGATATAAATCCTATTTTGCGGGATCAAGATACTCCAAAAATGACTAAAGTATGATGAATTTTACAATATCTTAGAGATTGAGACTTCAATTTATTATAAAATTGGTTATGTGGTAACTTATATTTTTTGGGATTTCAGAAAAACCCAATGAGAACAATACCGTTCATTGATGATAATGGTTTTTGTTTAGGGGATAGGTGAGGAAATAAATATCACATTCATTATTTTAATCTAGAAAACACACTTAACATATCAATATTTTTAATTTATAGTTTTATGATGACAGAGTTAAAGATGCTTGGGGTTAACAAAAGTTGCTGAACATGAATAAATTATAACATTACAGCAACACCAGACTTATTCTAATTTATTTTATTACATATTAACATACACAAATCATACTTTCATGGCTTACCTATTTGAAATGTGCAGCACATCTCATTCCGTATTCATTTAACAATAAGACAGTCAGTTTTAGTCATTATTCTGGGAATGAGCATTGGATTCTTTATAATATTAACAAGAAAATCAATGACTTCGGCACACTTCTTCCATTTAGCTTACAAAATTACTTAAACATAATTTTTACTTTTTGTAGACGCACAGAACTTTATGCTCCTGTGATTGCAATAAAACTTATTAATTTATAATTCAGAATATTTTCAGTGTATTGTTTATAATATAAAATTTTCTTCCAGTCACGCCATTATGTTATATTTGTTTGATGTGTATGGAAAGCCAGAACATTCTTACCTATATCCATCTGATAAAAGGAAAAGAGCTACAATAAATCAAAGGCTATTTTTTGACACGGGTATTTTATTTCCACGTCTCAGGTCTATTATGGTGAGATTATTTCTTTTGTCATTTAATTATGAGATACACAAAACGGTGGACTGATAGCATTTTAGCTTTTCACCAGTTTCAGGCACAGAAGTATGTAAAAGCCTAAAAGTACTTATAGGAATTTATGGCAAGACTTTTGGTGTAGTCAGTAGACTAGTAATGGTAAAGTCCCATAAAGCCCCCATTCAAAATACATACCATACTGGTGTAAAATATACCTTACTTTGCAGGTATTATATAGCTATTCTATAGCTAATGTTAAGGTCAAATAATACTTCTTTTCTTTATAACAGTAGAGTAAATACAAAAGAATGAGAAAAAAATAAAATCTAATATCACCTTAATTTGAAAACAAACGGAGACTAATCGAAACACTGCTAATATTATTTGTCATGCATTTAAGACTACCTAAAATATACTGACTTTATCGTGTAACAAACAGGCACCAACATATGGAGGGCGATTAACGGAATTATCAAAATCAATGGTAATTAATATAGGAGATGCATACAGGATGCTAGAAGATTATTTATCTGAGACGTTATATTTAGCCGATGACGTCCTCACGTTAGCTGATATCAGTGTAATTACCACTATATCTTCACTGCATGGCTTACATCCTATTAACAATGAAAAGTAAGTTATATTTGATTCTTAACCAAATATATAGACTCGTCAGGCTTAGCGTTAAATAAAAACCAATGTACATAAAAGGTGAAAATTGATTCATACTGGAAGTTATTGTTCCAATCACGCTAGGACGGATTTTTTATAAGGTTCCCAAAAGTAGCTGAAAAGCAAAAATGGAGCCTTATAATGTTTGTATGTTACATAATGCCTTGTTAGGATAGTGGCTAGCATGTATGACTGGAGTTATGGACGTCCTGGGTTCAAGTAGGTCAGGTCAAGTTGTTAGTGAGTTTTCTGAAGATAAGAATAAGGTTTTCTTTGAGGTAAGATATTCTCATTAGCAGCAGATTCAGACTACAGTGCCTTGAAAACCATGTAAATTCATCGGTCCTGTGCTAGATGGCTTACCAATCAAACCTTGCTAATTGACTGAGAAAAATGAAAAGGTGTTCTTATGTTAGCGTGTTACATACTTGTGCACTATAATATCTCTTACGTAGTTAGTCTCAGGAGGCCATTATTATATCACAGGCATTTTACTAAGACTTCTGGTACTTTATATGTGGACCGCTATATAAAACTATTAAATTATGGAAAAGTTAAAAAAGGAAAGGCACTTGGCACATTATAGATTTTTTTAAGCGTGCAGGATTGGAATGGCTCTACAAAAGGAGATTTTCTTTTTTTTAGTAACTTTTAAGCTTAATTGTGTTTCTTGACCAAAAATTATTAAATTTTATGACAAAGATATTTTAATATTTCAAGTCAGTTAACACTTTGGTTATTATGAGCTGCAATTAACTTTGTTTTATGTAGAATCCTTCGAGTCAATATTTTCTTTTGACATAACAAATGAAAAAAACCTACATAAAATGATTGGTAGTACAGAATCCTCAGTGATTGCTTTTCAAGTAGCATCATAAAAGGAGAATTTAGTCAGCAAAAATATTGTTTCATTGCATTGTATTTACTTTATCATACAAAAAGTTTCAAACTCATTTAACTTGTTTTTTTTTCATTATATATATCTCTATTGCAATTATCCGAAGTAATATTAAGGGTTATATGAAATTAATAATTTTATATGTGTACACATTTATTTAAAAAAGCTTATGTTTTTAGGTATCCAAAATTAAAACAATGGTTTGAAAATATGTCTAGGCAAGAATTTTGCAAGAAAATCAACCAGCCGGGAGCAGAGGATCATGTCTCTGGGCTGAAAGCTTTAATGGAACACAATAAAGAGAATCAAAAATCAAAACTGTGATATTTATATTTTTAATGGAATGGTGTTTTCTTTTTTTTCTACTAATAAAACTAAATTCTATTCATATTTATTATTTTTTAATGATTTTTATTTTTTTATTAGATATTTTATGGCAAATAGAATATTTCTAAAATAAAAATTTAAAAGCTATATTTGTATGTTTTTTTCAATTCTGTAAATAATTAACTCTAATACCTAAGAAAGATAATGATATAACATTTTATATTTCATATAAGAAATCAACAAAAGGTGTAGTAAGTAAATATAAAACACAATATATCGTTACGAATCACAGGTTTTCATTTATTCAATAACTAAAAAGAAATGCAAAGAATTTTTCCAACTTTACACTCCAGTAACGTCTAGGGCTACCATATTGATAACTTTATGAGAAATTAATGATTACAAAAAACATTACACATTAAACATTTTCTATAAGTCTTATAAGGTCTCTCGCGACGCCCCGCACTGAACATAGGTAGCACTTATATAATAAAGTACGATACTATACCGAATGCCACGTGATGTCCTTTCATACACACAAATCATACAACTCGAATGGAATAACTATGACGAGATCCAAGTCACTTGTCAAATTTTATAAGGATAGTGTTTGTATTGGGCGTTACTGACTTTTGTAGCACGTTAGTCTTAATATAGGGCAAGCGGCTCTCCTTAGCCGTCCTCCTTCGGCGGTGTGAACCATCCTGCCGATAACATTAGAAAACGAATTAAATGTTAAATGGATAATATATTTGCACAGTTAAATATTTTTTTAATATATAGCATTATATTAATTAAACTATTTGTTATGCTTTCATCTGGAATGCAGTAGTACTCATGTGTCATTTTGCTATCGATACTCGGGGTTGGTAACACGCAGATTGGCCAAACACTGCAAGATAAATGCTATCTCGAAGTATCAAAGTCATCATAAATAACAGAAAATCAGTTATCAATCGAGAACGCTACTTCATAAATAAACATTAATATTTTACTAATTCAAAAAATAAACTTTATAATAAACTAGCATTGCCCGCGGCTCCGCCCGCGTTCAGATGACCAAAAACCAAATTCTTAGGTTTTACATATTAGTATACTCTTACATTGCAGTTTTTGTATTTTTTTCTCAGAAATGAGAGATTTTCCCGCGGTAAAAAGTCCTATAAGTTGACCCGGATAACCAGCTATCATCATGCCAAATTTCATCAAAATCCCTCCAGTGGTTTTCCCATGATGCGGTAACAGACAGACAGTCAGACCAAAATTCTAAAAACTATAGATTCGGCCTCTGTATCGATAATAATGTCTATTTCAATAAGATTTTCCAAAAAATATCTAATGTACAGATTTGGCTTAGTTACAATTTTATTATATGTATAGAGTAGATTCTTAAAATGTTAATTATTATTTATGTTTCAAAATAATTTATGCAACAAGTTTTAATAAGCTTAGCTGGCATATTGTATTTTTAAATATAACTTTATTGTATATAATAAAATAAGTAATATCTCTGGCAATTAATTAAACATAAAAACATCAACAAAAAGGATAACATTAAAAAATTAGTAAAATCTCTTAATTAAAAATTTTATTAAAAAAACGTGTGTGTGTACTCATGTACGCACCTAAAAGTTATATTTCTTTGGCGTAACAGAGCAAAAATAGCTAAAGATTTCATTCCATATGTGAAAACCCTCTGTTTGTAGAAGGAATGCAACTACCTTCATCATGTCGCTTTCAGCTAACTTCATACTGTCGCTTATTTTTTTCCAAACGTGCCAAAAGAAGTATAACTTCAATAAAAAAAAAATATATCCAAAGCTTAACAAAATGCCACACAAAACGTACCATTCTTCTCATGTATCTGCACTAGGCACTTGAAGCTTTGCTGCGCGCGCGCAAGGCTGTACTGCGACTGGGATACCACTTTGGTCGCACCGAACTGTATACGCGCCTTTCCCTTCACCAGGGTGGCTGCTATTTGCATTATGACCGCTTCCACCGTGTACGCTGACGACCAACCTTGCTTCGTTAGCAACTCCATGCATATAGCACCGCCTACCAGGACGTAGCCGCCTGGAAAAATTTTATACACATAATAAATAGTAAACTTGAAACGAATATTCGGCTATTATTAAGTATTCGGACTATTCGTCTACTTTTTTCCTATATTTAAGTAATATTTTTTGTTGTAATCAGATAATTGGTCAAATGAAAATATTGATTTATTTTATTATAATTTTTTTTTTTCTAATAATCATTAAAGTAGTCATAGGTACATACATAATGAAGTTCTGTATTACAAAATTTAACCAAAAAACTATCTAATAAATTTCTATGCACTTGCATTATAATAATTATTATTCATTTAAACAACCAATACTTGTACTTTACACCAGGTAGTTTTATTACTCTATTTTAAAAATAGAGCTTCATTTCTAAAATTTACATACAAATATATTATATAAAGCAAATCTTTTCAGTTTTTTTTTACAAAAAAAAATTATACCAATAGAATTGACATTTAATCAATAATTTTGTTTAAAAAACCTTTTCAGTAAATTGATCGTTTGGACAAATAAGCACTTAGACAACGATAATATATTGATTTAATAAAGAATGAAATCTAACCTGATATAATAGGATAGACAACGCGTACAAATGGCGGTTCGAATGGGTATGTCTCCTTAAACATTATGTTTAGGAGGATCGAATCTTTGCCCTCCTTCTCTTTCAACAGTAGCAGATCATTGTGAAGTGGGCTGTCCGGGTCCACTGACCGCAGTGTTATATTCCACTCATACAGTGAATCGTTAACTAATTCTGTAAAAAAAAAAGTAAAATTGCTATGTTAAACATACAAAACAATATCATGTTATCTCTACTTATATCAATTCGTCGTTTATTTTAAAAACAAAGACAAAGAACGTATTTTAGTCTTCTCAGAAAGCAAAAAAAACGATCAATGGCGTCAATAATATGGTGTCACTCTGTATTTTTACCAAATCTTTTTCATTGTATTTGACCTACCAACAAATAGAGCTACATAATAAATACTAATACTATAGCCTATCTAGTCTAGGACCTAAGTCGATTATCGACATAATATCAATTAATTTAAGCTTAAAGGTCACACAAGATTAAGAAGAAAAGATTAACAAGATTAAGACGAATACATGAAGTTGTTTTAACGTGAAACATCTATTTCAGGGAGTTTTTGTTTCTTAAAAATATTTAGCGACTCAAGGGCGCTTCGCTCGGGTTCACCTCTAGAAAAACAAAAATAAATCTATATTGTCTATGTGCTATTCCAGACTATAATCTACCTCTGTGCCAAATTTCATCCAGTTCCGTTCAGCCGTTCTGGCGAGATTGAGTAACATATTTTAATTTTAAACTTTCACATTTACAATATTATAGTAAGATGTCATTCTATTTCATTACTGTACACTTTTCTGACCTGCAACAAGTACGTTTGGGTGTGATTTTAAAGACGTTTCACGTCAAAAAAGAGAGAAACCACCTCACCTATAGAATACATATTATTCTTGAAGGAGTGAGAGCGGTATATATCGCGTAGCTCCTTCATTAGACGATCAGTGGCTTGCAGTGAGCCGGACACGCTGCCCGAGAGGTAATCCTGCCGCTGATTCTGTCTGAGCCGCTCCAGTGTTGCTAGGTGCTCTGTTTCCATATCGTCCTTGGGACATATACAATATACAACTATGTATACTAATATTATAAAGAGACATAGTTTGTTTGTTGGTTTGTTTGAAAGTGCTTATCTCAGGAACTTCTAATCCGATTTGAAAAATTTTTTTTGCATTAGATAGCCCGTTTATTGAGGAAGGACATAGCCTATAGGCTATATATCATCATGTTAATACTCAACGAAGCAGTAATCATAAATGTCAACAAATCGGGCAGATTTCCACACATTGTCACTAATAGCATAGAGCTAAATTTTTTTGTAGTTTTAGATATATAGTGAGGGTACATATAAAATGTATATAGTATACATAATATACATACCTAACAATTAAAGAAATAATAAAAATGTAAGTTTTGTTTTAATTTTTTGTCTTGATAGATTTTATTCTGTAGTGTGACAATACGTAAAATAGTTTTTATACTAGTTAGTACATTGATTAGTTCATGTAGAATATGGTATGGAAATGGGATCAAATATAGGATTTGAAAAGTTTATTTTAGCTGTAGCCGAAGATGGGGTCTCATCCAAACCAAAGATGGGAAGAAAAATCGAATCATATAAATGCTCATAGATTTTTATTTTTTTTATTTAGATGCAACATTATAAGTATTGATTGAAGAATGTTGTGTAAAGTTAATAAAAGAATAAGAATTAGATACAAAAAACGTATATTCTGATTTCATCTGTCAATCAACGAAAAGTATGGGATGGAGTGTCTGTGCTAGTATTGTAAGTATCATGTGTTTTAATAAATGTTTGGAATATATCATCTAAAACTAAAAATTCCTCATTCTAAATTTGTAAATTTCCATTTTTGTACAAGCGAACATTACCATTTATTTATATAATAGATTAGAAAAAAAGAAAAGACAGTGGTAGTCCAGTGGTAACGCGCTCGCTTAGAAAACCGAGTGAAGCGGGTTCAAATCCCGGGTTTCGCACCTCTGATATTTTCATGTACAAATCATTTCTAACTCGATTACCACTTGCCTTACAGTGAAAGAAAACATCGTGAGGAATCCTGGATATCTGAGAAAACCTAGGAAGTTTTCGAAAGACATGTGAAGCAACTTGGCCAGCGTGGTGGACTTATGATTCCCCTGATCCCCCTGATTCCCCTCGTATTGAATGGAGGCCCGTGCCCAGCAGTGGGGCGTTAAAAAGGGCTGAATACAAAATACAATAGATTAGATATTTCACAATACCTTGCTGCTGCGTCCAGCATCGTCGACCATCTCTAGCGGCAAGTCATCCTCACCCTCAGACTCGTCCTCTTCAGCCGCCATCTCTTCATCTTCTTCAGTGCCAGATTCCGCACCGTTAGACGTCACGCTCGGTACTCTGTAAATGTCAATACTTATGTAACTTACAAAAAATAACAAGATTTAATTCATTCGTTATACGAGTGTATCAGAAACTCTCCCACTAGTGTTTAAAAAACAAACTTATTAAAATTTACAAGTAGTAAGCTTATTTACGCTACTACGGAAAGTTATGATTTTAGCACGCTATGTAGGTATGTTCATTTGTACCCCTATATCTTTTAAAGGTACCTATCATAATTTAGCAAATGAGATATCACTGCAAACGCCTTCAACGTCTGCTGGTTATAAGCCATGTATTCCTTTATAATATGTATGTACAAAAAAAATTACTATTGTAAGTTTTAATACATTTACTTAAATAAAAAAAAAAAACTAAAGCTTTAATTCCTTGTTCATTATCAATTTCATTTTTTAAGGGTTTTCGTTTAAAGTTTCTCAAATTTAGTATTAAGATAATATTGTAAATTGTAATTATTGGACTTTAAATTGTAATAAAACTACAATTTAAAGTCAATCTATACAATGCAATACTAAATTGGCACTTGAACGTTATTCAACGTTCATAAAATAAAGAATGCGTGACAGGCGATAATTGTTTTTATTGGCGAAGCATATAAATCTGAAATGAATTTATTGAATATCGTCTGTTTTCCTAAATATAATATTATAAATTATGAGATTATAATTAAATCTGCACTTAAATGTTCTTTTTCCTTGTGAAAAGACACATAAAAACATAAAAAATCTTTTGGTCTCGAACCAAAGAATTGTAGACTCTCTAAGTCTGAGGTTTTGGTATAGATTCATTTATTAAAAAGCGTATTGTGCCGCGATATATGAAAATGTGCAAGCAATCATTGGCGCTTGGAACTTTCGAGAAACATCTCCAATTTATTAGAATTTCTAAAAAATTACATGATTCATATTTTGTTCGAAAGTCTTGAATGTTTTAAACATTACATTCAACAAAGTTTTGAAATCACTTTGGATTCTCTACTGTTTTATGATTTACATGAAATACGTGATTTTCTCATTAGGCACGCAGTTATACATATCTACAACTGTACAGCAGCGAGTCTGATGCAACTTACTTATTGAAACCTCTCCAAAAATAGACAACAGTAATTTTTTTTTCCTCTATCATTTACATTATTATATGAAGCACCGCCTTATTTATTTCTCGTAATTTTAATTTTCTATTCTATTCTAGCAAAATATGACAGCAAATCACACTTAAATATGAAATATCACAACTTTAAGCATTCCATTTTAACCTTTAACTTTTTGGACCCCTATATATTTATCAGAAGACACATAACATTAACATCAGCTTCGTTATCGAGTCATTTGTACACTATCAAATACTTCTTTATATTATAACACTAGCATTGCCCGCGGCTTCGCCCGCGTTCAGATGACCAAAAACCTAATTCTTTGGTTTTACATATTAGTATACTCTTACAATGCAGTTTTTGTGTTTTTGTATTTTTTCTCAGAAATGAGATATTTTCCCGCGGTAAAAAGTAGCCTATAAGTTGACCCGGATAACCAGCTATCATCATACCAAATTTCATCAAAATCTGTCCAGTGGTTTTCTCGTGATGCGGTAACAGACAGACAGACAGACAAAAATTCTAAAAACTAAAGATTCGGACTCTGTATCGATAATAATGTCTATTTCAATTAGATTTCCCAAAAAATATTTAATGTACAGATTTGACTTAGTTAGAATTTTATTATATGTATAGACTAGCGACTCACACTGTCATTTCTATTTTCACCCCCTTTAGGGATGATTTCCGGGATAAAAAGTATCTTATGTCCTTCCCAGGGTCTCAAACTATCTTTTTACCAAATTTCATCTAAATCGATTCAGTAGATCCAGAGATTACCCCTACGTCACAAACTCACCAATTTTACCTGTTTATAATGTTAGTATAGATATTAAACAAACACTAATACACATATCTAATAAAAATTACTATGTGTTAGACATAATATTGTAAAAATTAAAAGTGTAATGTAAGGAAAAGTGAGGTGTACACGAATACCTATAATTTTAAAGCCAAATAAAAAAAAGCATTGAAATTTGATTTTATTTAAATAATTGAAATCATATCACAAGGGGCTTTATTTTTTATTTGTTAACTATAATACGTATTATTTGTAAATGAGTAATATTAGAAGCAGTTTGAATTTAAAAAAAAAGTAAAAACGTATAAATAATACCACTTCGAGCTTATTCCTTGATTTGTAATACAATAGGTTTTAATAGATTAGATTTCGTATACTACAAGATTAGGTGACAACTTTGATTTCACACAACACGTCCTTTTATTATATTCGATGCTAGCATAGCCCGCGGCTCCACCCGCGTTACTACGGTGAAGGAAAACATCGTGAGGAAACCTGCATGTCTGAGAAAACCTTGCAAGTTTTCGAAAGACATGTGAAGTCCGCCAACCCGCACTTGGCCAGCGTGGTGGACTATGGCCTGATCCCCCCGTGCCCAGCAGTGGGACGTTAAAAGGGCTGAATACAATATATTAGTACACTCTTACATTACGGTTTTTTTATTTTTTTCTCAGAAATGAGACATTTTCCCGCGGTATAAACTCCTATATGTTGACTCGGGTAACCAGCTATCACCATACCAAATTTCATCAAAATCCCTCCAGTGGTTTTTCTGTGATGCGGTAACAGACAGACAAATATTCTAAAAACTATAAATTCGGCCTCTGTATCGATAATGTTTATTTCAATAAGATTTTCCAAAAAATATTTGATGTACAGATCCGTCTTAGTTACAATTTTATTATATGTATAGATTATAAACTTAGATAGAGCGAGATGTTTATACATGTAAAAACAAATAATAATTTTTTTTTCGTAAAGCAATCCCCCAAGAAGACGTTAAAGACTTAAAGTTCAATCGGTCAAGTCAAATCCGGTGAGTTTCCTAACGCATAGAGCGGTATACGTTTTTTGCAGTATAATTGCATACAACATTCGATAAAATATAAGCTGCAAAAAACGTGCGTTTTAGTGTGTATCTAGAGCAGCCATACTCAACCTTTTTTTTATAGGGACCTAAAACACGTTTCAATCATGGTCTGTTTTCCCTTTTTTCTTAAAACAGAACTTCTAGATTGGTATCGTTTTCAAAATCGATGAACTCATCAAACAACTCTGAGTAATTACAATTTAAAACCGAAGCCACCTCTGAGATGTAACTTCAGATGGGCCAAAAACAAAAGGCCCGGCGGGCCGCATGTTGAGTATAGCTGATCTAGAGACTAGTTTAAGAATACGTTCTTACTTATGTTACATTATTTTCGTACAGAAAACGCTTAACCTTACTAAATGAAAGCCACTTAATTGCATTACAATAACAATCACTCAAAAGTATCGAGTACCTATACACTTTATATTGTGGAACTATCGATCTATAAATTCAAAATGGCTAATTCTTATTGCGATCAAATGGTTATATGTTCGACACATACACTACGAAAACTGGAAAAAGTGTCAGTGTTAAAAATTGTTGTTTTTCTGGTATCTAATTGGTATTCATATATCTATGGAACGACTAAACCGATTTTAATGTGTCTCTCGCTTAATAGATAAAAGTTTAGGTACTTTTCTTGGGAAGAGGTAGTAATTTAAATAGATAAAAAAAACATACAGACGAATATAGAACCTCCTCCTTTTTGGAAGTCGGTTAAAATTAACTCTTAATCTTAACGGGGCTTTATTACCTAGATTCCGTTCGAAAGTGACATAGACCTATATTTATTCCCGAAAAAGCAAAGAAAACCCGCGGGATGAGAGAAAACATGTCATAAAAATCACTATAGTGAAGTGACAAAACTCACCTTTGCTGAGGTGCTGGGTGGAGGGGTAGTGATAAAGAGTCCAAGTCCGGCGGTTCTGGGACGCCGTGTAATTTGCATAGCTCCCTCAACAGAATACCCACCTGGATGTAATGTTTTTATTAATCTACAATACGACAAAGTGTTACAAAAACGAAGTAATAATGTATCGAAATTAAGATTAATAATAAGAATCTATATAATATATACATATATCCTTAATAATAATTAATTCAGTGATAATCAGTGATATGTCTAATAGCATTTCTTATACGACGAGAGCTTAGACTCAAGTTTGATGCTTGCGTAAGACAAATAGTTATATTAACTACGTATATTTTAAGGGAAAAAACTAAAGGTAAGAAAAATGGACTATTATGTATATAATCTATCAAGTTTTGTACTGCAGAGGTTATTTAAATCAAAGATACTATCAATGCATTGTTCGCAATAGTGCCTGCATTACTTGTGTCACGTACACATGTGGCAAACTCAGTACGCAATATATTTCGAAAATAACAGATAAAAAATCTTAAAGAGCTTAGAAAGATAAGTATTTTATTACGTAACTAAAAACTAAAATTGATGCGTATCAATTACAAACACACTAGAATATCATACTGTAATTAAATATGCATATGATAAAATGAAACGTAACGAGGTAAATATTGTAAGATATCTATTTGTCTTAACACTCAAAAAATGGCAAAGTAAACCTAAGACACTCTGTTTTTTATGCCAAATTTTAGATAGTACGGACGTCCTTGTGACTTTCGCCTAAGCTGCGTATAATCGATATAAATTTACTCCTAGGTATATCGATGTAACGAATAACGACCCTACACATAAACACTCCCATTCCGCCATATGATAATTAAACTAAGCCGAAATTATTGCTTAACATCGCTCAAAAAAGTACTAGACACACAATCTGCGACAAAAATGTCCTTACCGAATGAGCGCTTATTTTGAACATTTGAGCGCGCTTTTAATTTTTTTCGAGAAAACAACTCTAAGCATTGCATTTAAGGTTATATTTACATTGTTTTATATTTATTTCAACTAGAATAATTACTTAAACGCAATTGGTTACAGTTTTAAGAGAACTTTTGCATGGGATTGTGTATCTAGTACTTTTTTGATCGATGTTGCTTAAATAATAAATTTAAAGGTTTTACTATTTAAAGCGAGTGAAAGTTGTATAACCATCAACTGTACAATAGGAACGAAGTGATAAATACATACATTCATGTAAAAAACGCCGAGGTCATTCGGATTGAAATATGGTATCGTGATTACACGAGAAGTTTATATTAAACACATAGAGGAAATGTTAGAATAGAATAAAATATTATTTAATTTATTTTAGCCAAATATCTTTAAGTTAACACTTTCAATATTTACTTTTAAGCTAAGCTATCATAAACAAAGTTATAACATGTCAGCTGAAAATTTTATTTTAAATTTTCATTTTCAGTGATAAGTGACAAAAACTACATGGAATAGGTTTTTATATTAAAAATTTCATACGAATTTTAAGCACTTATGGTCTCTTTCATAGCCCTGAATATAACGTAAAGGTTAAAAAGCAACAAATTTGAATAAAATTTATGAGAGTCACCTGATTTATGACATGATTATCTCTTCCTTGTGTATTGGTGAGTATCTGCACTGCGTTTGTGACAATAGGATCCTCGCTATCTGCGAACCACACTGGCGGTGTGTTGGGGTATGTCTCCTGTAAAGAATAATTTATAAAAAAATATTTTAAGTACACCTGCCATTTTATTTATTTGCAATAACAGATTCGTAAACTTAAATTATTTCTCTTTTATACCTATAAAACTGGAACTTAGGGGCAAATTTTGACAGCCTTTCTATAGTGACATGGATTTACTAAAGTGGAGTAGGTATATTTTAATAAAACCTTTATATTACATTCAAATCTTTCTCCCATAGTCCATTTCACAATTCTGAAGAAGTAAAGTACTAAAACGGTAGTTGGAAGAAGAATTTCAGATTTATAATGAATACAATATATCTATCTTAAATCATATGTTAACAAATATTACTCCAAAATCACATACACAGAATATTAGAAATAGATAAAATTAATCTCAGGAAGTTACGATGTCAGCAAATGTTTATTTTTTTTCTCTAAACTGGTACATAAAACATTAGAGTACCACTCGAAAATAATTAACATACGACAAGTTCGTTCTTTTATAAAACAATGACCTTTGATGTCAACCCTCACTTCATTATACAAACAAAACGACACGAAAGCTTTTTTTCTTTATTTAAGAAGAAAGTATTTTTTTTTTAATTTCTATATATAAAGAGGCAAAGATAAAACGGTGTAGTAATCCTCTGTTTGTCAACCGATTTTCTTTTTTCTTTGTTTCGTAGCTATTGACGAGATTTAGCGTTATCAATAAAGTGATTAAGGTCGAATTTAGACCACTTGGCGACGACTAGTAAAGAATATAGGTAGGAATGCTTTATTATGGATTGATGGTAATAAGAAATTGTAGGTGAAGGACCGAAAAGTAGAAATAAACATTTTTCAGTACATAAGGCGTGACAGTAGCAAAAAAAGGCTAAAAGAAAAAAAAAGTCTGCATATTCGGAAATACAGGCTGTTACAGGTTTTTGCGCTTTTTTTTAGAAATATGTAATGAAAAACTACAACCTGCTACGACAGAATATCAAACGCAGGACTAATTAAAGCAGCTCATAGTAGCGAAGCGTTTTTTCGTCGCTTTTCAGTAAATTCGTCGAACCCCATAATTAGTCACACCATTTCATGAGCTGACAATATGCATATATTTATAACAATTATGGCAATTGCAAAGAGACCAATTAAGTATAATACATAATTCATCCATTCATTCATCCAGGTACTGGATAAAAAATTGCTATTATCTATATCCTATCTGCATTATTGCATATTAGGCAGTGATAGCCCAGTGGTAACGCGCTCGCTTGGGAAACCAAGTGAAGTGAGTTCAAATCCCGGGTCTCGCACCTCTGATATTTTCGTGTGCGAATCATTTCCAACATGATTACCACTTGTCTTAACAGTGAAGGAAAACATCGTGAGGAAACCTGCATGTCTGAAAGAAGCTAGCAAGTTTTTCAAAAGACATGTGGTCAGCCCACCCGCACTTGGCCAGCGTAGTGGACTATGGCCTGATTCCCCTCAAACTGAAGGGAGGCCAGTGCTCAGCAGTGCGACGTTAAAAAGGGCTGAATACAAAATACATATCTTATCCAATTAATATAATAAACACGAAAGTTTGTGAAGACGGATGTTTGTTACTCTTTCACGCAAAAACTGCTGAACGGATTATAATGAAACTTTACAATAATATAGCTTATCAGAGTAACACATAGGCTATAATTTTTAAAGATGAACTTACACATGCGGAGCCGCGAGAAAACGCAGAACCCGAACCATACTCGAAACGCGCGGTTAATCCATAACCAAAACAGCGCAAGGACCTTGGGCCCCCATCAGCTGCTGGCATACCTCGATAAGCTATCTTCCTCGCACCTATGCCTACACATAAGACTGTTTCGTCGTACTCATTTGTAAACTTTATTTACGTCTATAATTGTTTAAAACCAGTAAATTTGTCTGGCGATTTGCAAATATTATTGAAAATTACTCAATAAATACGTGATTAAAATTTCAGATTGCCAAAAGTATATTTTTGGGAATTTTAATAAAATATCTTAGGAGAGGTCTAGTAATATTTTATAACCGGCCAAAAGGTCTGGGGTACTTTTTTTTATTATATAAAAACTAAATTAAAAGATTAAACAAAAATCGAGTAGCCAAAAATTCATTTTTTTGGTTGTTTTTTCTGCAAATGTTATTTATATACTGCGCAGTAACGAAATAACCGCAAACGCTATACCAGACTCGCGGGACTGGAGTCGCCAATTGACAAAATTATATTTTTTTACAATTTCAACTTGCCAAAAGGACCGTCCCAAAATTCGTCGCAGCTCTCGAAATATCCATACTAATAGATAGTCGGAGACCTGGAGTGACATAGGCTACTTTTTACCGCGGGAGATTATCTAATTTCCACGGGAAAACACGTTATAGTACAAACCAAAAAAAAATATATGTTCAGAATTACTTGAAACTTGGTATTAATGCTTTTCAATAAAAACAAATAAATACGTGTTTTAGCATTTTTCGAAATTCATCCCACAAGAGGGTAAAATAGGGGATGAAAGTTTGTATGAAACCTACTTTCTTAGTTTTTTTTTTGTAGTTTTAGCGCGAGCGAAGCCGTGGGTTCTGCTAGTAATATATAACTCTTGATTTATTTTTCTTTTTAATTGAAGATGCAACCCTTTCATTAACGAGGCACTAAGCGACCCAACGCGACGTAAGAAAATTATACATAAACGTTTCGCGTATTCAAAGAGACTAAAGCGTTAGAAAAAGGCAGGTTTTTGTACACCATCCAATTAAATTCATTTTTAGTGTCACTGTACAAAGAGTGGCCCGGATGTAGGAAGAAAGATGTCAGGAACAGGTTTACTTGACCTACTTTTTTTAACAATGAATCCCTGAATGTTGACATGTCAGCTGATACATAACCTGAGAATAAACAGTTATTTTATATATAATACTAGAACATTAACCAAGCTAGTACATAATATTTGTATTGTTTGTTATCGTCATTAAAGTATATACTTCTTGGTGCATTGGTGATTGATTGTCTGTCTATACTCCAATAAAGTCAAATTCAATATCGAAAGAAAGATATTTTTAATAAAACAATCCTTTATTTCTCACCACAAACCAAAATACATAGTGCATAAATCATTAACAAAATTCAGTTATAGCATATGCTGGGTGATAAAAATTTAGTTGTGGATCACCAGTGCCTGTAATAGGTAAAAACCTGTGTTAAAAGAACACCAGGTCTCCACCTCTGGACATTTGTAAAAACTGCTTATATTGTTAATATTACACATTTAGGTAAATGGTACATTGTAATGTAGTGATAGTAGTGTTGAGATAAATATATGATCATTGATCATATAAGTATTTGTTTATAAATCTTGTATTTCCCTAAATTGCAGCAGTCTAATTTACTGGGAGCTATGGACTCTCTAGATTAACAAAGTGGGAAAGATTTACAAGACCACAATTACAGTTGTTGTCGTGTTATCTATACATATAATAAAATTCTAACTGAGTCGATGAGATTAAATATTTTTTGGAAAATCTTACTGAAATAGATATTATTATCAATACAGAGGCCGAATCTACAGTTTTTAGAATTTTTGTCTGTCTTTCTGCGGTAACCCGCATTACGGAAAAACCACTGGAGGGATTTTGATGAAATTTAGTATGATGGTAGCTGATTATCCGGGTCAACATATAGGATACTTTTTACCGTGGGAAAATATCTTATTTCTGATAAAAATACAAAACCTGCTATGTAAGACTATACTAATATGTAAAACCTAAGAATTTGGTTTTTGATCATCTAAACGCGTGCGGAGCCGCGGGCAATGCTAGTCATATACTATTTCCAATCTATATAATGGAAAGACATTCAATACTTATTTAAACTATTCATCCCTCTGTCCCATATTAAATTCTATAATTGCTTCATATATTATCTATGGATAAATCATTTACTATAATTAAACATGCATAGTAAATTGTTGATACTCATTATTTTGTTTACATATCATTTTCCTACTTAGTTTACTATAGTAAATCACTTGATAGTCTTAATTAAAACCTAGTTACAAAAGAAAGGAGCAATTATTGTAAAGCAATGCTTAGAGCAAATAAAGAGCAAAAGAAAGTGTTGAATTGCATAACATATAGTACTTTTGAATGTTTACTAATTTCACAGTTTTAAGGGTTTTGTAGTATACACACTACAGTATGTAAACAAAAATCAAACTGATTTTGATTATGATATACACACTATAATATTTAATCAATTACTTGAATTCTTTATTTTTACATTACATTTAATATTTCTTTGATTATTAATCATTAATCATGTGTTATAAATTACTAGTAAAGGTCAAGCCCCTTGCTTTACTCAGGCGCACCTAGGTATGTTTTAATTTTTTTGGGCAGAACCCTAATTCTTTTTATAAAATAAAAGTAGCCAAAGTTACTCCTTATAACATCAACTCTTTGCCAGTGAAAGTCCCATTAAAATCAGTCCAGCCGTTTGGGAGATTAGCAGAACAAACAGACCATAATTAAAATTTAAATTAATGAGTTTTTCTAAGTACTAGATGTAATTTCATATGCGTTTAGTAAAAAGCTGTTATTTTGACATTACAAACAGACACTTCAATTGAATTTATCTGTATAGAGCATTGTTTTCAGACTAAATATTTAAAATAAATTTATTAATATTATCAATTTCATGTGTGTCTAATATTAATGAAACTATGCATTGTTTTACACTCAGTTTGAATTTATTCTCTCTAAAAAATTGCTTAGATAATATATTAATTATTATGGTAACTTTTTAATATTAAAAATAAAATTAATGATTTAAAAAACTAGATCTTGTTGTTATAAACTAAAAAAAGTATTTTATATGTAAAGATAGTTGTTCTTTACATATAAAATAACCTTATTGATACTAAAATAATGAGTAAAGCTTAAGGTTTCCTTAGTTACTTTATTTAGTAAACATAGCCTCTTTATTGGTAAATAGAACAGAACTTGTACAAGATTATTGTAATGTTTTGTGACAGAGATAATATAATTAAAATAAAAAATATGTATGTATGATCGTGGAAGGTATGATACATTTATAAAATATACACAAGTAACAAGAAATGTAATTACTATTTACTGATATTTATTTAATACGAAATGAAAGAATATTTCATACATTACCAAAATATTTACAAAAGTTTCATTTAACTAAATATTTTTTGACAAATGTCTCAATTCAATTAAAGTATTTTTTTTATTTGGTACCATAAAAAGCAGGTAGCCAGCATGACTAAGAGCCTTTGTCCTAAAATCGCGCATCTGTACCGTTATTTAAGCTAAATAGACGTTACCCTCAATAAATATAGCTGTAAAGAGTCTCGCACACTGTGAATAGGCTACTGAAACTTGAATAATCGATACGATGATTCGTCATGGACCCGAAAAATGATTTAGGAAGAAATGTCATAGTATGATGAAAAACCTGCGCACATAGCAAAATCGTTTACAATTATTGTAAGTAAATAAACAACCGAGGTGATTTCCACTCCTTCGTGATTGCAAAACACGCGATATGAGCAATTTCACGAGGAAAATAATCACTTCCGTAAACCTTTTGTTGACAGCCCTGCCCTCATAAACACGACCCTTTGTCCTAACTAACGATAATCAATACGTACGATCATTAATTTCACTCATAACTATTACTGTTTTAACTGACTACTTAGATACTCTGTGTACTTACCGTGATATTTGCGTGGATTTCATATTTCTTTCCATTTTTGCCAACGAATCTGCAGGTCAGTTCGTCGACACTAGCTGACATTATCTGAAACCGCTCATGGCTTTTTGGAAACACTTGTTCTAGAGTCTTTATTTCTAACTTAAGTGTATTTAAGCAAGCCATTAGTGTATTCAAACACTAATTTTTAAACTAAATAACTATTTGCCACATTAGAATACATAGAAATAGATTTACGTTCACTCCCGACCAAGCAAAATGGCGGAACGCAATGGCGGACAAGTCCAAGTACAAAATATTGACGATAGAGGGCGCTCAAATAAAAAACATCGTCTTTCTCGCTCTCTATATAATACATTCTCTATCTTTAAAATTGTAAATGTGAACGAAAATTAAGCATTGACTTTATAACAGTATTTGGAGACGTTTGTTTTTTGAACTATACACATAACACATTTTTAAGTATCTTAGTACTGAGTAGTAGTAATCTTAAAAAGTAAGTATTTATTTAAAAATAAAACTGTATAAATTATAATATTTTGAAATCATACATTTTAGTAAAATATAATCAAGGCAAACGTTGTATTAAGTATCAACTAAGCCAGCGACAAACCAAATACGTAAAATATATTTAGATAGGAAATTTTGCTCCATATAATATAGTATATTTACAAGAATTTTTAATTAAGCTTTAATTTCAATATAATAATAATAATTAGTTACCTAAACAGATAAATACCATTTTTTAATGAAAAAAAAAACAAGTTTAAACTTTCAAACGATAATTTATCTAATACATACATTAGATACTATTTATATTTCAGTATTATTTAACATGTAAATAACTATAATAATGATGACAACTTAATACTGTAATTAGATATATTAATGATATTAGATTAAGGATAAATGATCATAGAGATTTAAGTTATATTTTATTGAAACGCCATAATTGTGGATAGTATATTTTTTTTATTTTTAATAGAAAAAATATGTTAAATTTCTTCTGAAATCCATAATTTGTTGATAAGTATGCCTGGAACCATCTTTGTAAACAGAATACAGAATACAGATTATCACGATTTTATTGGTCATATATTGTCAATGTCAAGGTTGACGTACAGTCAAATTTGTTAATATTTACAATTTTACAAATTGAAAATAAATATTTGATTACTTATATTATATAACAAGAAAATTGAATTAATAGTTTATATTATAATACTTACTGCTTTTGCTTTTTATATTATACAATACATATATTTTTCATTTATATAAGCTTGACAAAATGTTTAGAAACTCTCGCGATTATCACAAGTCTTCGCAAAGAAAAAGATCACATTCCCGCGAAAGCGATTCTAGGGAAAGAACTAAGATTAGGAAACAAAGTCCTTCGGTAACAGCATTACCAACAGAATTTAGTTTCTTGGACTATAAGAAAGATTTAAATAAAATGTTTTCATACAGTAACGATTCTAATACTGTTATAAATAGTCTTGACGACTTCTGGATATTTGTTAAGAAATATGAAGCCACTTTAAAAAAAGCAGGAAAATCAATTATTGATATAGATCCTGAAAATAATGAACTAAATGATATTGGAATTCCAAAAGAATTTTCTAAACATCATTGTATAAATTTTAAAAGTAAAATGAAGTTTATGGACAGTGTATATGATGAGAGAGACAGGAAAAAATTAGACAAAAAATTGTTTGATGTCTTTTTGAATATTGTTTCAATATATTTAGATTTTAAAAATAAAGAAAAATTTGAAAAGTTAAAACAATTAAGAAAAGCACAAAATGATCTTCCTGTTGCTAAATATAGGTTTGTTTTAAAGCTATACTAGTGATATATTTAAATCAAAGGAGTGTATTTATTTTGATTATTATAAATTTTACAAGAAATGTTAAAAGTAATTATTGAAACTTTACAGAAATGAAATAGTATCTGCTGTACAAAACGAGAAAGTAGTGATAGTTGCTGGAGATACTGGATGTGGAAAGTCAACTCAAGTTCCACAGTACTTACATGCAGCTGGATTTCAAAATATAGGTAGAAAAAACAAATATAAAACATATAGTCAAATATCATTTATCTTTAAATTTTTTTTAAGACAAATTATCAAAAATATAAATTACAAATTTCCATCAGATTAAAATGGAGGCATATTTTTGTAAAACAAATATATATTTTTTATTTGTAGTAAATTGAATGTTCTTATATAAAAAATACCTATTTTCATTTATATTATTCAATTGATTTTTTTCATTAATAGCTTTAAAATAGTTGAATAATTACTTGATTTTATTTTTCTAGTAAACAGAATACTAACTACTAAGTCTATTTTGTGTTCTTGTAATATGGCTTATGGCTTAAAATATAGTTTCTAATTTCTATGTATATATAATGTCAGGTTTTGAAGTAACTGTTAAAATTTAATATACTTTATCAATTTATCTTTACAGCTTGTACACAACCAAGAAGAATTGCTTGTATTTCTCTATCAAAACGTGTTGCATTCGAAATGTTAACACAATTTGATACTAAAGTTGGATATCAAATAAGATTTGAAAAATCGAAAACATCTGACACTAAAATTTGTTTTATAACAGAAGGATTGTTATTAAGACAGGTAATTTTTTTTATAATATAAATAACAAGACTAATTTTTGATACACCCTTGCTATAAGTAGCATGTTCAATTCTAGCACTTAATGAATATTTTTGCAAAAAGGTATTTCTTTGCCTAGTAAAGGTACAATGCACATTGAGTCCTACTATTTTTGTTTAAAATTTAAAATTAAATGTATATCTCATAAAATTTCATTCGATATAAATAATTATGATTTTTGCAAATTCATAGTATTTTAAATAATTTCTTTTAATATTATATATGTTATATATCATGGAACTATTGTAATATATTCTATTAATACTGAAGGTTTTTGTACATAGAGTATAATGCAAATAAATTGAAAGTTGAGTAACTATTAAGTATTATTTTAGATGTCATCAGACAACTTACCAAACTATGATGTGATAATTCTTGATGAAATACATGAGAGGCATTTAATGGGAGACTTTTTACTTGGTATTCTCAAATGCTTAATACACACTCGCAATGACATTAAGTTAGTGCTTATGTCGGCAACTATAAATATTAAATTGTTTGAAGATTATTTTTCTGCAGAGGAAGCTGTTGTTGTACAGGTTAGTATTTCATGTAAATAAAAATTATATTTTTTGTTTGTTATAAAAAAAAATAGAAATGGTTTTTTATAAAGATTATTTATTTTAAATTTAAGTTTTTTTATCATTACTTTGAAACAATTAAAATCATGTTATGGAAAAGGTTTATTTTTATACTTTCTATTTCTCAGGTTCCAGGTAGACTGTACCCTATAGAATTAAATTATAAGCCAACATTTATTGACGATAAGCCATCAAGAGATGACAAACTCGACCCTCAACCATATGTTCAGATAATGCAATTGATTGACAGCAAATATCCCAGTAAGTAATTATATTTTTAAAAGCATCAATCAGTAATTTAAGTATAAACTTAGGATATATAGGTTTCCTCACGATATTTTCCTTCACCGTTAAGATAAGTGGCAATCATGTTGGAAATGATTTACACATGAAAATATCAGAGATGCGAGACCCGGGATTTGAACCCGCTTCACTCGGTTTCCCAAGCGAGCATGTTACCACTGGGCTACCACTGCCTTACAATCTATTACATTACAATTCTTGAATGAACTTTCCAGGCGATGAAAGAGGTGATGTACTCATATTTATGTCGGGAGTCCAAGAGATAACCTCGATATGTGATGCAGCACAGCAGTATGCAGAGAAAACTAAAACATGGATAGTGTTACCACTACATAGTGGTTTGTCGCTTATAGAACAAGATAAGGTATGTGAATTATATTGGTGTAATATTATATGGGTGTTATTGATAATGGAAATAACATTTAAGATTAATAACTGTACAATGCTTAAAGTTTATTTGTAAATCGCCCAGTAAAAAACAAATAAACAGGCTAGAATCTTTTAATTATCAAATGATTATGTTCATTTGATAATCATATTGAAGATTTTCTCTAATTTATAATTTTAATTTTATATCTTTTTATTTCATATGTTGAAGAGCATGAAAAGCCACCAGTATTTTGCCTGATTTTCCACAAGTTGTAGGAAAGTTAAAATTTGCCAAACTACAGTATTATTGGTGGTGGTGGAACAAAATGTGAGAATTCAAACAGTTACGGCCTGTCCGCACTGCGATATTTCACCGCACGTTTTTATTCTCGCAATTCTGTAACACATTGAATCTTATAGGAGTATCCGCACTGGCGGTTTAAAATTCACGCGAAAAAAAAATCTGTGATTTGATGCAAATTGAACGCGATGCGGCGCGGATATATTTCGCGCGAATGTTTTGTACACTGTATAGAAGTATGGCTATGGCCGCACTGCGAAATAAAATTCGCGCGTTTCGCTCAGTCGTGCATCGACGCTATTGGTTTATCGAATGATTTTGTAGTCATTCTGTAATATCCGAGAAACTTTTTACTGTATTTTCGCAGCTCTTGATATTAAATGTAGAAAAACATCATTTTAGATTACTAAAATGTCTCAGTAGATATAGTAGATTTATCATTTTAGACGTTTGTCTCAGTCGGAAACTGCATCAAACTGACAAAAATCGTACGAAATTTTATTCGCAGTGCGTAATAAGTACAATTTCGATCACGGAATATAATACGCGAGAATAAAAATCGCGCGGTGATATATCGCAGTGCGGACAGGGCCTTAGAGGCTATGTCGATAGATTCGTATTATTTGATATATTCTTTTTTTTAAAGCTTCTGATGTTATACAACTTAAAGCGTCTGAAAATGGGCATGTTTAACCAGCTCGTTATTCTGTATCTTTTTTAAAAAATATTGAACTACATATTTCCAAGTGTTTCTATTTATATTTTCTCGATATTTACTATAGGCGATGTAATAATAAACAATAAATTAAGAGTAATAGAAAAATCACGTATAAGTATACCATATTGTAGTTCCACCAGACTGAGAGCGAAGGAGAAAAACACATAGTCTGCGAAGATCATTAAAAATACACATTCAAACTGTATTTTTTTATTTTTTCTAATTACAGGTTTTTGACTATCCACCAGAGGGCGTCCGAAAATGTATAGTGTCAACAAATATAGCAGAGACTTCAGTTACAATAGATGGTATAAGATTTGTCGTTGATTCAGGAAAGGTACACATCTTCAACTGATTATATTATAAAAACTAGTGGCTGACCATTGCTTTGTTCGGGTTCGCCTCTAGAAAAACAAAAATAAATCTATCCCAAGGGAACCGTACATTTTCCGGGATAAAAACTAGCCTATGTGTTATTTTCATGTATGAGCTATATTATTGTAAAATTTCATTTAAATGTATTCAGTAGTTTTAAACATTCATACATCTATACAACCAGACATCCACACGTCTTCAAAAGAATTTTAACCGATAACATGACGTGGTGATAAAAAAATCAGACAAGCGCAAGTCTGGCTTCCACACCGAGGGTTCTGAAGCGCGCGAGATTAAAATAAGCATATAATCGTAAAAACTATATATTTGTGATGTAAATGCATGGACAAAGAGAAACAGCAAACAAAAATTTTAAAAAGGGTTGCTTAGGTACTGGTATCGTATAAATAACTCTATGTATTTGAGAAAACATTGTTATTTTACAATCACAGACAGAGCCTTTAATTTTATTTATATGTATAGATTTAACAAATCACACTAATGGTCACGGGAGACACAGTAATTATTGCTGTAAAGCACTCGAAACGTTGGGAACCAAAACTCGAAATAAACCCGCGAAAAATCCGAAAAGATATTTTTATTCAATATGTTAAATGTTCATGTAAATCTAAGAAAGTATCTTGTGTATTTATTAAATGTAACGATTTTGGTGAATCTAAAAATGAAAAAAAAATGTCAAGAAATTCGCAGTAATAGTAATAGTCTCGGAGTTGAGAAGATGACGATGTTGAAAATAACAGACAGTTCACTTGTCTGTACGCACATTTCTGCACTAAAAGCAGTGGGTTATTTTCAGGGAGACTGGCTGATGTACTCGAAATTGGTCAGGAGAACATATACAGATATAGACAATAGAAATCATTTTTGTTCAGCCCTTAGTGTCCCACTGCTGGGCAAAAACGACTGCTGGGCAAATCTATTTATATACAATTTATATTGTATCTCATGAATGATTTGGTTACATTACAGGTAAAAGAAATGAGTTATGATTCGTCAACAAAAATGCAAAGATTAAAAGAGTTTTGGGTATCGAAAGCAAGTGCTGATCAAAGAAAAGGAAGGGCTGGAAGAACTGGTGAACACATTATTATCTATATTTTTTAAATGCTTAGTTAATAAATAGGGATGTTATATATTCTAACTGGAAACCTTTAGCTTCTTAGTGTTCTAGTCCAATTGGTAAATATGTTATCTATCGGTCGGTACAACATTTCATTAGTATTGTTATTAATTATTATTATTAAAAAATAGGCTTTAAAACATGCTAATTAAGGTTCTTTTTCTTTTACTTTATCGAAAAACAGAACTCTAAAATATAATAATAAATAATCAAATTTGGTCAAATATAGGTTAGGCTCAAGTAAAACAATATATAAGTATATACTTATATAACATTTTGTGGTAATTGAAAATTGTGTATTAAAAGAATTTTCCAAAAACGATTCGCACTTGACCAATCTTTTCATCATATGTTTCCAGGTCCTGGTGTATGTTACCGTGTTTACTCTGAACAGCAGTATTCAGATATGGAGTCATTCAGTACACCAGAAGTGTCTCGAGTGCCTCTAGCTTCTTTGCTACTGTTAATGAGCGCTCTCGGAGTCAATGATGTTAGGGTATTCCCATTTATAGACAAACCTCCGGACGGTGCTATTGAGGATGCTTTGTTGGAATTGAAACAACATGTAAGTGTATAATACTTTCTTAGATTTACGCGAATATTTGACATTTTAAATAAAACTATCTTTTCGGATTATTTCGCGGATTTATTTGGATTTTTAGTTCCCGACGTTTCGAATGCTTTACAGCATTCATGGCCACGGAAGAGTCTGAGGTGTTAGATGTCTCGAAGGTATAGTTGCTACAGACAGCCTATCCACAAAAAACAAAATGAAAATTGCACCAATTACCTTACAATATTTTTTAACTAGAAACATTTTTATAATTTTAAAATTATAAAAATGTTTAAAATCGAAACGTCGGGAACCAAAAATCCAAATAAGTCCGCGAAAAAATCCGAAAAGATAGTTTTATTTAAAATGTAAGTGTATATTTTAATGTAAGATTAATAGCTACAATAAAAAAAAGATGTTTATATTTTAATTTATAATAACGATTGAACGTCCCACTGCTGAGTATGGGCTCCCTTCAATATAAGGGGTATCAGGTTATAGTCCACCACGCTGGCTAAGTGCCAGTTAACGGACTTAAAAAACTACTTAGGTTCTCTAGATATGTAGTTTTCCTCATCCACGCATTTCGCCAGCGTGATAGACTATGTACTACTGCTTATCATATTGACAGGAAGTCTATGCCCAATCGTGGGACGATAAAAAGGTCTAAATTAATAAAACTTTCCGGTTTTGTTAATGTTCAAAACAATATTTAAAAGTCAAAAAAATATGTATGAAAATTGTGGGTAGGCACTGTCTGTAACAAGTATATAACGCCTTCGAGACGTCTAAAACCTTAGTCTCTCCCGTGACTATGATTGCTGTAAAGCATTCGAACGTAACGTCGGGAACTATAAATCAAACTATAAATCAAAATAAATCCGCTAAATAATCCAAAAAGATAATTTTATTTAAAATACTAGCGACTCATCCTCGCTTCGCTCGGGTTCGCCCCTGGGTACATTTTAAATTTTACTGAAATAAAAGTAGCCTAAGTTACTCCTTATAACATCAACTACCTGCCAGTGAAAGTCCCGTCAAAATCGGCCCAGCCGTTTCAGAAATTAGCCGGAACAAATAGAGAGACAGACAGACAGACAATAATTTTAAAAATTGTGTTTTTCTTATAAATACCGTATAATATAATTCCATATGCATTTAGTAAAAAGCTGTTATTTTGACAGAAAAATAACAGAAAAAGAATATAATTAATTTATTACATTTTACAGGGTGCCATAACATCAAACGAGAAACTAACACCGCTAGGTAAAGCATTATCAAATCTGCCAATAGAAGTGTCCCTAGCCAAGGCACTAGTAGTAGGCAGTGCGAGCCTCCCGCCACACAAACTGGACTCTGCCCTCGCCCTCACTGCGGCGTTGGGAGTCCGTTCTATTTATACTACTAGAGCGCATCGGGACTTCGAGTGTGAAGTGAGTATATAATCATCCATACTATCTAATCTCTTAAATAAAACTCCTCCGAAGCTAGACCGATTCTTATGAAATTTTGTGTGTATATTCAGTAATTCTGAGATTACGACGTAAATATTTTCCAAACCCCTAAGTGTTGGGACAAAATGTTTTATTTAATTTTTTTTATGATTCGGCATTAAAATACATACGAACCTAAATTATGAATAGGGGCGAACTCGAGCGGAGTGAGGGTGAGTCGCTAGTAATATTATAAATGTGACAATGTTTGCTTGTTTGTTTGTTTGTTTTTTGTTTGTTTGTTCTTCTTTCACGTTCAAACAGAGGGACGGATTGGCGTGATTTTTTGTGTGGAGATAGTAGCGGCATACTTTTTACCACACGAGATTTTTGTTTTAATAATTGTAACACTCATATTACTATTTAAAATTATTTAGTTCATGAATACTAACATAATGGATATATGACTTAGTTTAGAAGCATTACATATTGTGACCTCCTTTTATATATTAATATGTGGGTGCAGAAACCTTAAGCTAATTATTATAATTTTAGATATTTTTTCTTAGATATTACTCAAAATTGTTTTTTTTTATCTTAGCTGTAATTTTAAACTAGTAATACATTTTTATTCACTACAATATAAATAGATAATAATAATATTTTTTTTTTTGGAAAACCTATATTAATAACTCTATTACCATGCAGAATGAAACACTTTCAAGACAGATTTTTTTATCAAATTGTTATATGTATAAATTATAAAATATTTATTAGTCCTATTAAATATAAATAACAATAAATAATATATGTTCAAACATCAAACTATTAAAAAAAATAAAGAAATTATATATTTCAATACAATATTTTTTAAATTATTATCGTACTTATACAGAATGAATATTTATTATAAAACGAAAGAAAAAAAGTATAAAAGGATAAATCGGTCCAATTTTTGACCCCGACGTGATTTGAACACGCAACCTTCTGATCTGGAGTCAGACGCGCTACCGTTGCGCCACGGAGTCGGTATAACACTAAATCAATTTTACGATCTCAACAGACGATTATTTACTCTATAATTATCTGATAGATATAATTTTAGAATTGCATACACTATAAAGATACAATACATACAAATCGTTATTTAATTTTTTTGTTTGCTTCTTCTTATTAAAAAAATAGTTGATATTTAAGTTAAATTAAACATTGAGTTAAGCTAACACGTATTTGTAAACTCAGGTAATATCTGTTTTGTACCACTTTCTATAACATAGCTTTTTTAATACTATAGAAGTTTATAATGCAATTGATTATTACTTGCTATTGAATGGTTTTTTTAATGTTTTGTTAATGCCTTGGTTTTTCTTATGGTAAATTAAAAGTATATTTCTTTAATGTTTTGTATTTATAATTGTAATCTATACTAATTATTAATAGTATATAGGGGCAAGTTTGTTTGTTTGTTTGTTTGTTTGATTGATTGTGTGTGATTGAACGCGCTAATCTTAAGAATTATTAATACGATTTGAAATAGGATGTATATTATCATGCTACTACCCAAGTGATCGGAGCGGTAGTATAATATATAGTCTACGTAGTTTATACTTACCGTTAAAACGTACCTAGGGAGGAACCCGAGCGATGCGAGTGTGAGCAGCTAGTGATATTATAGGAGGAAAGAGCTTGTCAATAAATTTTATACTACTATTCTCGATTTTGCCATACAGTTAGTTTACTTTGTTTAAATAAGAATGGAAAATTTATATATGTAGAAGAAAATATAAGGGGAATATCAGAATATTAGCCTATTTATTTATTTTTGTTTATTATAATACTAGCTGTGTTCCGCGGTTTCACCCGCGTTAAATTGGTTTCATTATAACATCGGTTTTACAATAATGTATGGAAGTCTGCCCGATTTGTTAACATTTATGGTTACTGCTCCGCTCTCTTGGGTAGTAGCATGATGATATACAGCCTATAGCTTTCCTCAATAAACGGGCTGTCTAATGCAAAAAGAACTTTTCAAATCGGATTAGTAGTTCTTGAGATTAGCACGTTCATACAAACAAACTGCCTCTTTATAATATTAGTACAGATTATAATCCGTTAGGTATTTTGTTTATTAACGTATACTTATCACAATAATGAGTATTCTAATGATAATTGTATATTGCTTGGGAACATGTATTATTTGAAAAAAATATTATTGTTTGGCTTCTTGTTTACTTCTATAACACTCTGTCTATGTATGTATACTAGCAATGCCCGCGGCTCCGCCCGCGTTCAGATGACCAAAAAACAAATTCTTAGGTTTTACATATTAGTATACTCTTACTTTGCAGTTTTTGTATTTTTTCTCAAAAATGAGATATTTTCGCGCGGTAAAAAACATCCTATATGTCGACCCGGATAACCAGCTATCATCATACCTAATTCCATCAAAATCCTTTCAGTGGTTTTTCTGTGATGCGGTAACAGACAGACAGACAGACAAAAATTCTAAAAACTATAGATTCGGCCTCTGTATCGATAATAATGTTTATTTCAATAAGATTTTCCAAAAAATATCTAATGTACAGATTCGGCTTAGTTACAATTTTATTATATGTATAGATTATTCCTAAGTATAAGCAGTGTACATATGACAAACATTTTGTACAACCTTCATATAATAAATACTTAATCGGCTTTTGACATTACTAAGATAACATACACGTTTTTTTTTTTTTTTTTTTTTTTTTTTTTTTTTTTTTTTTTTTTTTTTTTTTTTTTTTTTTTTTTTTTTTTTTTTTTTTTGGGTTTGGTGCCGAGGTCGGCCCTAGCTACGTCGACCAGTTTAGGTCCATTGTAGCTCCCTTTATAGTGAATTCAAAGTTCTCCGCTTAGTCCTGTTGACTCCAGGAACTTCCAGATTTTCTGAGCGGGGAGCATCTGTATCTCTTCCGGTTGCATAGTATGCTGCCCTAGATAGATACTTCTGCGGTGCATGAGTGGACCGCACGAGCAGAGGATGTGCATAGCAGTTTCCTCTGTCTCATGGCATAGTCTGCACATTGCGGTCCGACTGAGGCCGAGGGTAAACATATGTTTATTGAGTTTGCAGTGACCAGTAAGTATTCTGGTTACTGCACTGGTTTTATACTTGTTGAGTTGAAGCAACTCTTTTGTAAACTTTTTGCGATATCCCTTAATTAGCGCTTTAGAGTGTATTTGTCCAGAAGTGGATTGCCACTCTTGAAGTGTTTGGCGATTGCAGTGAATTTTGAGAATTGAATAGGCATGTTGTTTTGCAATACCACAAAATGGTTCTGGGCCACATTCTGGGGTTTCAGCGCCCCTTCTTGCCAATGCATCAGCCTTTTCGTTCCCATCTATGCCTGAGTGACCCGGGACCCATCTGAGGGTAACTCTGTTGGATGTGCCCAGGACATTCAGATTATCCATACAGTCTTTGACCAACTTAGAGTTGGTCTCAAGAGAATCTATAGCCAGAAGTGCTGCTTGGCTATCTGAGTTGATGTAGATATTTTGGTTTCTAAGCTTTCTCTCCAGGATTACTTCAGCACATTTGTTAATGGCGAAGACCTCGGCTTGGAAGATGGTGGCTTCCTTGCCCAGATTGACACTCATGTCAAATCTAGGCTTAAGGCCATAGATACCGCACCCTACATCAGATCCTTTCTTGGATCCATCTGTAAACCAAACATGACTGCCCTTTTTGTGAGACTCTTGGTTTTTTAGCCACATGTCCCGGTTGGGAAGATCTATTTGGTACTGTTTTGCGAAGTTAAACTCTGTATTCATGCCATCGACTGGCATTTTCAGAGTTTTGTGTTCGAATGTCAACTCTTTGAGTTTGTTCATATATTGCGATTGCAATTTTACATTCGATTGTGTACAGAGCCTGTAGAGGCAAGATTTAGCTTCTTTTTGCACGTGGAGATATAGCGGAGCTATGTCCAACAAAGCATTTAGAGCGTCGCCTGGTGCCGAATGGAAGGCTCCCGTGATGATTAGACATGCCATCCGTTGTATGCTGTCTAGTTTACTCATAGTTGTCTTTTGTTTGGTTTTGTTACACCATACGACTGAGGCGTATGTTATAATCGGCCTTACCACGGCGGTGTACATCCAGAGAGCCATTTTGGGTTTGAGGCCCCACTTGGCTCCAGCCATTCGACAACATATCCAAAGTGCCATTTTGGCTTTTTTAATAATGTTGTTGAGGTGAGAGTTCCAGGTCAACTTTTGATCAATAGTGACTCCAAGGTACTTTACCTCATTTGATAGGTTAAGGGTTTTGCCATTGAGTCTGAGTTCAGTCAGCCTTTCAAGCTTCCTTTTCCTGGTGAATGGTACAATAACTGTTTTATCCGGGTTTATTGATAATTCATTTTCTCTACACCATCTTGTGATGGTGTTGAGAGCCCCTTGTAACCTGGTGGAAATTGTGTTAAGGCAGGGACCTCTTACTACTACAACAAGGTCATCTGCATAGCCTTGTGTATCGTAGTCGAGATCCGCCATGATTACAAGTAGTAGGTCTACAGCTAGTGTCCATAATAGGGGTGAAAGTACTCCTCCTTGCGGACAGCCTCTGGTAGTGTAAAAGTTGTGCGAGTATTCGTTTAGCGTAACTTTCGCACACCGGTTGGAGAGCATATATTCCACCCATCTGGTGGTTGTGACATCAACACCTTTTGCATTTAATCCTTTCAGGATGGTTGCCGTAGGTGTGTTGTCAAAGGCCCCCTCAATGTCCAAAAACGCACATAGAGCTGTCTGCTTATCCTCTAGGGACCTTTCTGCCTTGTCGATCAGAGCTACTAAGGCAGATTCTGTGGATTTACCCTTTTGGTAAGCATGTTGATTGCAGGAGAGTGGTCTAGCCACAAGATACCTTGTTCTAATGTGCTGATCGATTACTTTTTCCATTGTTTTTAGTAGGAAAGAAGTAAGACTAATAGGTCTAAAGGATTTGGGCTGAGAGTAGTCGTTTTTACCGATCTTCGGTATAAAGGTAACCTTGACCTTAGTCCATTGTTCTGGTATAATGCCCCAAGCAAAGCTTGCTCTAAATAGTTTTACCAGATGCGGGATAAGGAGTTCCATGCCCTGTTGAAGTAGGGCTGGAAAAATTCCGTCTTCCCCTGCTGATTTAAATGGTTTGAATTTTTTCAAAGCCCATCTAATCTGGTTAGGCCTAAAAATGATGTTGGCCATCTTCCAGTCGCAACTATTTGCCCTGTGGATGTAGTTTTCCTTTGGGTTTGATTCACTACTGGAGACAGGGTACGATCCTGGGAAATGGGTTGCTCTTAACAGTTCCAGCGTCTCCATCTCTGTGGTCGTAAAGGAATTGTCTCGCTTTTTTAAAAAGCCAAGAAAGATATTTGGTGTCTTGGCAAGGACCTTGTGGATTCTCGCTCCTTTATGTGTTTGGGCGATATTCTCACAGAATCGTTTCCAAGATGCTCTTTTAGCTTTTCTGATCTCTTTATGGTATTTAGTCAGAGCCTTCTTATACCGTTCCCACCCATACGGTGTAGTGGCCTGATTAAATAAGCGACGTGTGGATACTCTAAGTCGTTCTAACTTTTTGTTCCACCACGGAGTATTGGTGTTAACCTTGAGTTCCCTAACAGGACAACTATTTTCATAGGCATTTAGGATGCCATCCGTTAGCAAGTTGTTTAAAATGTTGAGGGAGTCGGGTGTCTTTATTGATTTTGGGAAATCCTTAGCTGCCTCAGCGAGCAGGTTTTTGAAGTCTACCCACGAGGTAGCTTTGGGGTTTCTAAGCCTTATAGGTTCAGTGGTTATTGAGCCTTGTATGCTAAAGACGATATGTTTGTGATCAGACATAGAGTTTTCATTACTGACATGCCATTTATTTATGTGTTTAGCGATTTGTACAGTAGCAAAAGTAATATCAAGAACTTCCTGCCTAGCTCTAGTAGCGAAGGTTGGATTACAGCCTTTATTAAGTATTTGCAGGTCGTTAGCTAGGAGAAATTCTAAAAGTAACTCACCTCTTTTGTTGGTACCAGTGCTTCCCCAGATTGTGTGATGGGCGTTTGCATCACATCCAACAATTAGTTCTGTCTTGTGTTTTCGAGCGTAGTCGACGACTTTAGACAGTTCTTCGGTGGGGTTGGCTTTCTCTCCGGGCAGGTAGGCCGAGCACACGAGTGCTCTAGTTTGACCACGCCCTCTGAGAACGGTGATTGCAGCAACGGTGTCATCACTGCAAAGTTCTGTAACAGGCAAGAAATTAATACCTTTCTTAAAAACGATACAGGCCCTAGGCTTGTTGCCATTTTCGTTTGCTAGGATCTTACCTACTCCATTTAAGCCCGAAATCTTGGACTTGGCGTTAAGCCATGGTTCCTGGACCAGCGCTATATCCATGCCATTTGCCTTAAAAGTGTTTTCTGCCACGGCTGTGGCAGCGATAGCGTGGTGTAAATTGGCTTGGAGTATTTTAGTGGGGGCGTCGCCAGTTGGGTGTGAAGCGCTACTGGGGACGGGTCCCATTGCGCTTGTCACTGCCCTTGCTGGGTCTGGGTCCCTTTTGTTTGCGGGGGCGCTGGCTCTTGCCTCTGGGGGTTTGTCCACCCCTGGTGTGCCCCCCTGTACGAGGAAACCTGTGCGGAGTACCAGTCGCTCCGCTGGTCCCGGCCACTGGAGCCACGCCAGGTGCAGCAGATGGTAAAGGCGCAGCAGCGTTGGCGTTCGCTCCAGCAGCCGCGGCCCCAGAACGAGAGGTAGACGGCACAGGTTCAGAGGGAAGTGTCCCAGGATTCGTTGGCGTCTGGTTGATGCCCTTAATACGGAACTGGACCGATTTGAAAGCCAAGTAGGCCTTCAGGCCGGTTTTTTGAAGGGTCTCAACAGATTGGTCGTCGATGGAGAGGGTGAGTGTGATTCCGCCCTTCTCCTCCTTCCTATTGAGAACCTTCCACAGCTCCGTATTAAGGCCATCATTTTGTATCCGGAGACAGGAGAGCGCCTTATCGACGTCTTTGGACTCCGGATCGGGAATGTATACCACCCCAACCTTCGGTTTGGGCAAGTCGCTCTCATTAATGAGAGCGAGCTTAGCTCCTGGCCACGGCTGTAAGGAAGGTATACATTTCTCAAGCCATTCCCTGGCATGTTGGTTAGCACAGGTGATGAGTAGCCAACCTGGCTTGAAAGATAGTCCGCCAAAGGCAGGTCCCTTACCCTTCTCCGAAGTGGTGATTTGGGCCACAATTGCGTTGTAGAGTGACTGCAGCTGTGCGTCAGTCATGGGAGTGGAGTCCCTCACACCAACTTTGCAGGAGGATAAGGCCGCACTATAGGCAGCGGGTGGTGGGGGGGCCGATGGTGCTTCGCTCGACCTTTGGGACTTCCTCGCTGGTTGTCCCTGTGGTGATTCCTCCTCCGAGCGTGTCCTTTTGATGGAGCGCTCGGATTCGGGTTTCGAAGCATCGAATCGATACCCCATAGCCCTAAGTTCCGCAAAGGTTTTTGAGGACAGTTCGTAGGCTTTTGCAGCCTCCACTCCCTGTCCCCTAAGTGCCTTCAGACGGATTAATGCTGCCCCACTCAATCTTTTTCGTTTGGGTCGGGCAGCGTCGATGGAGGTGGCAGCAGGGCTACCAGTAGGTGAATCAGGGTTCGTAGGAGCCCCTATCGCCATTTCGGTTCCTGCAGTCACCTCCATTGGTTGCGCTGACATTTGGGCGGTTTCATCCGCACCCATTGTCAGCGGCATGAGGTCCTGGCACAATTCGTCCAGGGTCTGTGACGTAGTGTCGTCATTTTGTTTTTTATTTTTAAGGTCCATACTCATTTAGGTCCCACGAGCAGCTAGGGAAATAGAAATGCCCACCGACAGAGCCCCGCATGTCGATGGGAGGACTTAAAATACTATCCGATTCGTCCAGGTGTCGGATAGCCACCGTTAGCGACTGAGCTCCCCCCCAGCCACGCATCCCTCGGCACGGTACGAATAACACCTTGGATTGGGTTCTAAGCTAAAGATATGCATATACTTACATATATATTTAATAAGCACACTTACATAAACATACATATATAAATAAAGATGAAAATGAAAGCAAGCGCTCGGTGTTTTTTGTTGCGTCTATTTCCTAGCGAACTAGACCAATAACAGGGCTGGCAACCTCGTGAAGGATAGTACACCGAACTTGCCTTGGGGATCTTTGCGACAAAAGCGTCACTCTCCCCCAAGACCAACGCCACCCCACCGTCTCTGAAGGAGACAGTAGGGTAGGCCTGCGCCTACACTACCATGCGAAGCATGACGTAAGGGAACCGTAAAAGCATAGATTCAGGCCCGCCCCATACACGTTTAAGGTTACGCTATTTAATATATTTTTTTAAATTAATGATATGAATAAATATGAAAAATATTTGAAATGTTCTTACTTTGTAAATTAATATTTAATTAAGATCAGATTTTTTGATTGTTCGTTCGCCAACGTCCATACCACGTTGAACACACCGGTTCTCGTCCGATCACCGAAGTTAAGCAACGTCGGGCGCGGTCAGTACTTGGATGGGTGACCGCCTGGGAACACCGCGTGACGTTGGCTTTTTTGTTTAAAGTATTTTTAATATTTTTCCTCTAATGATAAAATGTTGGACTCTTGCAAATTAATGTAGAGTTCAAAATTGAACATGCTTTTAAACGATAGTTAAATTGTCAAAAATATATGTATATTTAATACGAGCCTTTTCCCGTAGATGTGTTACTTATAACATGCTTATTAATAAGTATAATATGCGTTACCCTATACAAGCTATATTACTGTAAAGTGTTATCAAAATCCGTCTAGTAAATTCTGCGTGAAAGACTAAAAGTGCAAATCAGACATACATCCATACATTCTCATAAATTTTCGCGTTGTAAATGTATTAGTAGGGTTAAAATTACTATTTTTTAATTCAGAATTCACGTAAACCAGACGAATCAGATCATGGCGATCCAATGACTCTATTATCGTTATATTGTGCGTGGTTAAAAGAAAAATCAAAGGGTGGCGGTCGAGCGTGGTGTAAGAGACGAGGCATTGAGGAACAACGTTTGTATGAATTGACCAAATTAGCCGCACAATTAAAGACTTTATTGCAGGTGAATAATGATTATTTTTGATAAGTATAATATTAAGATTTTGTATGTTTTAAATAATGGTTAGCATGTATGGCTAATGATTAGAAGGTCTTAGGTTCGAATCCCAAGACCGCGTTTAGTCTCCCACTGGTCATGTTAAATTGTCGTCTCATCGAAGTTTTAAAGTGAAAGGACATTGGCCACCGTGGCAGAAATAAGTTATAATTTAAACGTCTCACTAGTAACGTGGGAAGTATTGAAAATATGTAGTATTTTATTGAGAATATGTAGAGTAAAATTTTTGCTACTTACCTTACCATGTCTTTTGTTATTCCAATAGTATAATATGAATAATTTATCATTTTTGCTTTAACATATATTATAACTATATTGTGTACATATAATTTATCATTATATGTGTTTTATTATATCATAGCTTTTTAACCTTTTAAGCGTGTTTTTTTTGCTTACAGGATAATAATCTAATGGAAGCGCCTGAGCCGGAATCCATGTCTTCTGCGGAACGATCTATGCGGCACGGCCAATTGAAACATCTAAAAGATATGAGACGGTAAACAACTATTTACTTATTATTATTTACGGTAAACAACTATTTACTAATTATTATTTAGATATCTAATATATAAATATCTCGTGTCACGGTGTTTGTGGTCGCACTCCTCCGAAACGGTTCGACCGATTTTAATGATTTTTTTTTTATATTTAGTAGGTATGAGAATAGGTACCTACCTCCACCCCCCATATTTTTATTGGCGATTGTAGTATTTTGTATGAACAATATTATATAAAATAAAAACATAAAACCAAAGAGTTTTTTGTAGATTAAACGCGGGCGTAACCGTAGGTTCTGCTAGTTATCTTATAATATTAAATGAACAATTCTTGTGTATGTGTATATATATATATATTATATATATATATATATATATATAAGGTTTCGTTTTTTTAATTTATTTATGTAGGTGTATTTTCTGGGAAAACTCGTAATTTTTATGTATTCTCCGAAAAAGCCTAGTGAAAATCGGTCAATTAAAAACTAATCTATAAAAAGGTGAAATATTAAGGGTAACAGATTCGAGTATAATTATTAGTGGTCGTGAATAGCAAAATTTTAAACTATAATACTCATTGAAAAATATAAAAATTAAATAAGAATAAATAAACAACTGACGGCTTGAAAGGTAGTAGGTACAAGATGGATATGGACTGTCCAAGATCTAGATGGTTGGCGTTCTATGGGGGAGGCTTTCTACCAGCGCTGGACGAAGAGCTAAAAAAATAAATAAATCTATACCCTTGGTCCTTATGAAGTAATAACAAAACCTCGTCTAGACCTAATTTATACTGTCTTATATTGTGTTACTGAACCGGTAATTGAATATAAGATTAATTTTAAATAAATTATTTTTAAATGAAACTATTTTATCGGATGCTTTCTCAAAAATCAAAATAAATCCGCGTGAAAATTGATAATATTTTGTAAAAATATTCAAAAATCTATTATTAAATTATTAATATTATTTCCAGGCAATATAAAAACAAAGCAGCGGAAGAGTCAAAACGTAAAAAGCGTCTGAAAGTCGACTCGTGGGAGATAATAGATGATAGAGATGATGATAAAATAGATATTCGTGATATAGAGTTTCGTATGACGAATGACGCGGCTCGGATACGGGCTTTGATAAGTGGCTCCAGTACTAGCAGTGGGAGGGACCTTATTATGCTCAAGGTATTTTATTTAAAATATTGACGCTTAGTATGGAATAGATAAACTATATTATTATTATTATCTATACATATAATAAAATTGTAACTAAGCCGAATCTGTACATTAAATATTTTTTTGGAAAATCTTATTGAAATAAACATTATTATCGAATCTATAGTTTTTAGAATTTTTCTTTGTCTGTCTGTCTGTAACCGCATCACACAAAAACCACTGCAGGAATTGAAATTTGGTATGGTGATAGCTGGTTATTCGAGTCGACATATAGGATGCTTTTTAGCGCGGGAAAATATCTCATTTCTGAGAAAAAAATACAAAAAGTGCATTGTAAGGGTACACAAATATGTAAAACCTAAGAATTTGGTTTTTGGTCATCTGAACGCGGGCGGAGCCGCGGGCAATGGTAGTATTATATATACATAGGTATAATGAGTTTTATATCCCTTAGTTTAGAAATGGTTGATTCCCCATACTAACTTCCACTCCATTAAGGGATGATTACCGGGATAAAAACTATCCTATGTCCTTCACAGGGTCTCAAACTATCTTCATACCGAATTTTATTTAAATCGATTTAGCGGATTAGGCGTGAAACACACAGACACACAGACAGAAAGAAAGACAGACAGACATTTTATGCGCGATTTCACCAACATCACTTTAACTACCACCTATGCATATGGGATCCCTAGCTTAAAAGTTCCCCTAAAACTAGCCCCTAAATTAAATCTCGTTTTACCATCGTCAGAGCCCGTATTTCTAGTATATATTTAGGTGGCATTTTAACATTTAGGTGACCCCTAACTGTGGATGAAACAGAAACTATCCCCTAACAGCCCCCTAACCAAAATGCTATATGCTTAGGGGATCCCTTAAATTTAGGTGACGTTGGTGAAATCGGCCATTAGTTAGGCAGTTACATTTTATTTATAATATTAGTATGGATTTTATATTACTGGCTAAGGTATATAGACAGAGTGTCATAGAACTAAACATGAAGCCAAACAATAATGTTGTAAAATAATATACATATAATGTTTTAAAATAGTATACAAATGTCAATTTGTATACTGAGTGATTAGTAAATAAATGTTAATAAATAAAAATAGTTAACGGATTTTAATAATAATAATAATAAATAAGAATTAAATAAGCTAAAATTATACTATCTCTATTTTAAGGGGGGGAAAGATAATGCTTACAAATACAAAAGAATATAGTATTATTTTTATTATTCTTATTTTATTCTCAAATATTGCATATTAATTTAACCGATACATAGAAAGTAAACGACATGTATGACAAAACGGAATAGTAGCTTATACAGCAAATCACGCTACTATTTATGACTTTGACGTTTACTTTGGCAGGCTCCGAGTTTTATGTATAAAACATATTGAAAAAATATTGTATCTATATTATATGGTTTTAATTTTTTTTTCCTTTATGAAAAATGAGAGACAAAAATGATTTTTTAAATTAATATATTAATAGTAGAAAAAATATAAGTCTTATAAGCATTTACATTAAAAATGTATTTTTTTTTTAATATAAGATCACAAATTAACAAATATAATTATTTTTTATAATGCAGAAAATAATAATAAAATACAATTCATATAAAACTTTTGCACTCACTATATATTATAATAAAATAAACAATGTATAAGATAAAATATGTTTAATATACATATTATATAGTATTGTAGTATATAAAATAAATATAATAATAATAATAAAAGGATAAATCGGTTCAATTTTTGACCCCGACGTGATTTGAACACGCAACCTTCTGATCTGGAGTCAGACGCGCTACCGTTGCGCCACGGAGTCGATGTCTTAACTGACTAATAATATGTACATTAACCGTATTTACACATTTTGACCGACTTATCACAAGGAAGTAATTATTAGTTATTTGTTATATATATTTATTTTATGTGTATGCTATGTCCAATAGTGAACTGAGTTTTATAATTTTTTTTTAAATAAATATCTTAAAAGGTATTGGACGGCTTTATGAGCTTTATTTTTAATAAAGATTTTACGTGTAATGATCGAGAGACTTTATAATAATAATAATAATAATTTTCATGGCGATACTTTTTTTTATTATGAAATATTATGTCAATTATGGTTAAATTAGATATAGGATTTTGTATTTAAATTGTACAGAGACATATTTATATTAGAATAAATTTGATTTATTATTTAGTATTAGGTGATCGAATCTGTTTTCCTTTATGTTAACAAAAATATTCTTTTATACACAGCTGGTGTTATGTAGAGCGCTATACCCACAAGTGGCTGTAGCGGATGAATTCAATCATTGCAAGGTGATTACTTATTGTTATTGTATATGGGACGTTCTTATTTTTCAACGACAATGACACATCTCCTCCGCGAAAAAAATCATTATTGTTCCAAAATATTCAGTTTCGCAATTTTTTTCCCACTAAAGTTCTTTTGACAATACAACCATTAAAATAATCTTAAACTTCCGTTTTTATTATTACTGCTTTTCACAAAATAATTGTGACATATTATTCAAAACTTATGACGGAGTTGTTTTACATACGAAATAATTGTGTTCCTATGCACTGGTCAATGTTACATAATGCTATCGCGCAAAAAAATGATATAGAATCGTTTAATATAACAGCATTTATTGAACTTTTAATATATAGTTATTAAATGAATAGGAAAAAAATAACTAAAAGGGCTTATATTATTAAATAAAAAAAATATTTTACTGGCTGTCTTCCACTGTATACGATCTTTGTTACTCTTTTCTGTCACGCATTTTACCAAAAAAAAGTGCGTGGCTATTTTGACATTTAACTCTAGGAAACAGTACGGTTCCCTCTTACCCTTGGCCCCACGTCACACGCCCCTAGGCCCGGGAGCCAAGTCAGTCACCCAAACATAGAGAGAAGAGTGGGTGTGTGTGTTTATTCGGGTGTATTATTACCGTTCTGTCACGTAAGTTACTGCTTTAAAATATTATTGTACATAATTTCTGTTTTTTAACACTATTTTATTGTTTCCTGGTAATTCTGTTTTATACACCCAGTTTTATGAATAATTTCTAATTAGATGAATGCTGGGAACTCTGACCGCTGTTATTTACACCTCTACGAGACACCTCTGTCACTAAACCTGTGACGGAGTGTTACAACTCGAGACGGAGTAGTAATTTTTGTATGAAATTTAAAGCCTTGATTGATTTTCACAATAGTTAATTACTATTTTTATGTGTTAGTAATTAAATCATCAATTATTTTATTCATTTAAGGTATTTCCATCAGGTGGCTGTTAAAATGCCACTATATGGCACTAAAACAGGATAAAGAGCCCTAAAAAAGTTCCAGACGTGAAACAGTAAGGGTTTGGAAAAGCTTGTTAAGGATATGAAAACATATAAATATTAACAAAAAGAAATGAAAATAAAATGGCAAGTTAGAAATATGAAGAGAAAAGAACCAAAGACTGCTTTGCAGAACGTTTTAACGAACACTGCGGTTTCTACACCTTTTTTTAGTAAAAGTTTCTTATTGAAAAAAAGTCTAATAGAAAAAATACTTTAGGAATTGCTAAAAGTGGTTTGGATGAAGATGCTTTATAAGACTGTTGGTGACACTGGAAAATTATTTTTATTAATGGAATCAGATATATCAGATGTGATGTTGAAAATTTGTTGAAAAAAGTTCCAACTCCTTAGGAAGTCAAAAGAGGAAGGCGCGGTTATTACAAATTTGAACAACCAATAGAAGTATTTGAAAAGTAAATTAAGCGAAAAGAGATTAGACTGACTTTGTAACTACCAAAAAATGGTTTTACCAACAATTATAAGACTTAAAAAATCATTTTAAGAGATATATTATGTTTTGTTATCATTTCCCAAAGTTTAAAAATGTTAAAAGCTTAAGTTTGTACGTGGGCTAGTTAGTATTTACTACTCTTATCACTTTATAAACTACTCTGACGTAAATGTCCCACTTAAAACTAAACACCAAAGGTGCTTATGATTCAGTTTATTTGAAATATTTACTAAAACAACCTATTCCATAACCACACACTGAACTAAAAAGTTGTTAACTAGATTTCCAACATAATTTATTATAAAACTTGCCCAATATTCTAAACATTATTGTCTAAACAAGTAAAAATGTGACAGAGTGGTATTAAATAAAATTTGAAAAATGTTTATAATAAGAATTTCGTCATATCAAATTAGATAATAATAAATATTTGTGTTCTAGTTAAGCAAAGTAATTAAAAAATGAAGATCTGATTTTTTAAAAGCAGAAATAAATTAAAAAGATGTTTGTGGCTGAGGTGTTTATTTTTTGTAACTACTCCGACAAAACATGAAATTAAAAGAAAATTTCAAGTAATACTTCGATGCTTTATATGTTTCTGAAATCTTGGATAACTGGAATACAATTTGAGACTCATTTTATAATAGAAAATACACTTTTTTTTGACAAATCTAAAAATTTATCGCTCAAATTGTCGGTAGAAAAGAAGAACGTCCCATATATCAAATTTCAATTCAATTTTAATATAAATTAATCTCTTATTATACTAGAATACATTATAGTACGTAAAAAAGGGAGTGAATCCTTTGTAAATTTTGGATCTTCACAAAAGATAATGCAATACTTCACAAAAGACATACACAAATTTGAAATATATGAAAATAAGTTGTTAGTAAATTCTAGTTGAAAATCAAAATCTATTTTATTTTATTTAAACAAGACCTTGGAAACGTCAATGTTTACATTTTTTTTTAATATTATTTTTTTATTTTTTTTTTTGGTAAAGACAATACATTACAAAAAACTTTTATTTATAAATTATAATATATATATTTAAGTAATATCTAATATATATATATATATATATATATATATATATATATATATATATATATATATATATATATATATATATATTAGATATTACTTATTTTATTATAATTTATATTTAAATAATAAGTTGTTTAATACATTTCAGTCAGTTTCTGATCAATTATATCATACTTGGAGCAAACCGTTCGTGTTTCTTCATCCCACATCGTATTTCGGCAAAAACTCCAAGCTGCTGCAGTTACATGAAAACGACATACAGACAGACATGCCTTTGGGATATAAGAGCAAGTTGCCGTTGTCGTCGAAACATCAGATATTGTGTTATTTGTGAGTATTTATTCTTATATTGAATATGGCAGTACTCGCGACTTCGTCCACGTTCAAACTTCCGATCGCTACCAAACTGATAATCTGAAGATTGCCTGAAAATTTCATCAAAATCGATCCAGTCGTTTTGGAGTCCACATGGAGCATACATACATACATCGATTTTTTAATATAGATGTACAAACAGCGCTATCTTTTGGCAAATTTTATTACTAATAGTATCGCATTTACAGCAGTAATATAATTATTATTATTGCACAGAAAGCCTGTCGCCATTTTCACAATTCCATTGACTTTCGTAATAAAATAAATTTTAATAGTTTATTTTTTATTTTTTTACAGATCTCTGTTAGAAACAACGAAGCCGTATATAGTAAATTCAATGAGAATGCCGGCAGCCCAGACGTTGCTACTCTTAGCATATTCCATAGATACTAATATTGGATTCACTAGGTGATTTATACAAATAAATATATTTTATTTGAATAGTAATAAAAACTATGTCTTTCCCAAGATCTCAACATATCTTCATACCAAATTTCATTTAAATCGGTTCAGCGGATTTTTAGTTTATCCATAAACAAATAAATAATGTAAAATAAAGTTTTACAAACATACAAACAAACATATTTCTCTTTATAAAATTGTAGTAAGTATAGAAAATAACTCTAAATTTATATTATATATTTATTTATTAATAATTAGTTTGTTATATGTTATCTATTTACTAAATTTCTTCTTACAGATTGGTATGCGATTCGTGGCTATTACTAGAATTTCCGTATCCTGAAAGCGGATTGAACCTACTAATGAAGGCCACTAAATTGCGTCAGCGGTGGGATGCACTCATTAATAGAAGACTGGCGGGTGAAATTTTATATTTTTAATTTATTTCCATAACTTCTACACTTCAAAAGAGTTTTTTTTTTAATTTTTTCGTCCAATTGTCTTGAATAGCGCCATCTATTGATAGGTTTAAAACTAAATTATTATTAAAATAAATTAATTGAAATCCTTATACAAGTCTCATCTTAAGATAACCTTTTACAGAAATAGTCTTAAAATATAAAAAAAAAAACTTAATAACTAAAGTAAATTAAAAGAAACAACTTTCCATATTTTTGAAGTTATACTTGTTTTGGCACAATTGTAAAACATATGAGACTAAAGTTTTTACGATGCGCGCGCACACTGACAGCCAAAAAGCGACATGATGAAGTTAGCTGCGTTCCTTTTACAAGTAGAGAGTTGTGACATACGGGATGAAATCTTTAGCTATTTTTGTTCTGTTACGCCAAAAAAAGGTTAACTTCTTACGTGCCTACACAAGTACACGCACACACACACACACACACACATACACGGTTTTTTTGTGTTATTTTGAGGTTTTGATATTTTATATTAACTATTTTTTTCTATCAACATTTAAAGATGCAAGCCCAAATAAATCAGTTGAAACGGAACTTCGGAAGACAAACAAACAGCCATACGACGAGCTTCAATACGAACTTTCGAATGACTTAAGTTCATACATCAATTCTGATGTATGCTATACCATTAAGAGGCTATTACCGGGAGATCTTAAAGTATTGTATGTAGGGTCTGATGAAGTGCACCCAAATATAGACCCTAATCCCTTTGAAGAAGGCTTAGAATGTCGTGCCCATGAAAAGAAGGGTGGAGTCTATGTGACAGATAATATAGTGTATAATTGGTAAGTATTTTTTTCTATAAATATGTAAAATGATATACATTTCGTTGTCTTAGTGCTTGTTTGTTCGAACGGTCAATTTACAGAAAGTTTTTAATACAGAATTATTAACTTTTAAGTGTCAATTCAATTGGTATAAAATACCCATTTTGCTTTAATATATCCGAAAAAATGTCTTTATCTATATATTATATGTAAAAATGTATTTTATCTATAAATTAAAATTTATTTCTAAGCTTTATATTATATAATATAGATAAAAATGTATTTTATCTATATTATATAATATAAAGCTTAGAAATAAATTTTAATTTTTAAAACAGAGGAAAATCTATCTTCTAAGTATTGGTCGTTTGAACAAATAAGCACTTAGACGATGATATACACTGATATATTAGATTGAACGTTAGAATTAATTTTCTGGTCATTGTAAAAAAATTTACACAATTCCTATAACTTCACATCACTATTGATTACAAAAAACTTTTTTTTTAAATGAAAGCTATTTTTGAGATACGATAGATTTTTTTCATTCTAATCTAATTATGTATGATATCTTTGAATAAAATTATTTTATATTACAAAATTATAATATTAGTAAACTATTAACGAGCCTAAAAGCGTTTTTTTTTTGTTGCAGTGTTGTCGATACAGAGTGGAGTTACAATAATTATCAAGAAGCTTACAATATACCTTGGACATGTGAAAAATGCGAGTTGACTGTCTGTCTGTCACCTCTAGAGAAGTTACAACACAAACAATTCACGTGCTCTTCTAGAAATATTGAGAAGAAGGAAGAAAAAAAGATAAAACGCGATATGAAACCTAATTCCAAAGAGTATACGTGCGAAATTTGTAATGAAACGTTGTATTTAACACCAGTTGAAATATTAAAACATAAGAAAGCCTGTACAATAAAATGAATGAAATTTAGTTTCGTTTAAGTTTCGTTTTATCTATAATCTAGTAAACATACATTTCCGTATGAAAGATGTTATATTATCAATATAAATACTTTCTTAGATTTACGCGAATATTCGACATTTTTAAATAAAACCATACGCCATTTTTGGTTCCCGACGTTTAGAATGCTTTACAGCAATCATGGTCACGGGAGAGACTAAGAGTTTTAGATGTCTCGAAAAAATATAGCTTTTACAGACAGTGCTACCAAAAAAAAATGTTTTGTATTAGTTGAAATCACCATTTGTATGAAGATGGTGAAAGTATTACTTTTATAAGGCATGAAATTTATTTAGCTTAATTTTGTCCAATTCCAATAAATCTGCGATGGAATATTAAGATATCCGATAAAGGGAATGACAAAAATTAATAAAAATTAAATATTATCTACAATTATAGTAATAATTTGGAACTATTACTATACGTACTAGAAATATATATGGGTCATTTTTAATTTACTGAAAACCTTTTGGGAATATACTATTTACATCATAACAATAACATCTGCAACAAGAAAAAAATACATTTCTAAAGTTTTTATTTTCATACAAAAATAAAAATATTTTTATTGCTCCTTCTAAACGGTGAAGTTCTAGCATCTGGCCAAGTTTAAATGAGTAAGGGCCACTTCCTACACCCCGCCACCCCTCCCCCTCCACCGGTCACACGCTTTCTTTTGCTAATTGCTGCACTATTACCGTTTAGAAGGTGCAATAAATATATTTTTATTTTTGTAAAATTTAAGAAATATTTTTTTTTCTTACAGATGTTGTTGTTATAATGTAAACAGTATATTCTCAAAAGGTTTTCAGTAAATTAAAATTCACCTGTATAATAAACCTTAAATGCAGATACGAGTACTTTATAACGATGACTAAAAATGCTAAACTTGATTTAGTTATAACCTACATTTCTTACAATTTGCTTATATTTCGCAATATGTATCGTATATTAAAATTTTCTATGAAAAGACAATCATCTACTCACGTTGTGAAAAAAAGACCACGTTTACACTTGCACATTAATAATAGGTGCTACATTTAATAAGGATTTAAAATTCTGTTCTCATAAAATCAAAACGGGTCACAACGGTACAAGTTATTAAGCTAATAAAATTGCATGGAAATAATCTTTTGTATCTATTTCCGAAGACACTTTGCAACGAGTTGAACAACGCTTCTGAACGAGACGAGTCACGAACTGGCCATTGCGCTGATAAAATTAAAAATAAAAGATATTAACTATTAACTAATACTAGTATGGTTCTGTAGTAATATTCTATATTATATGTTAATATTATGGCTAGAATATTTGAAGCCATGCTTATATTATTAGAGTTTTTGTAGAACGCTATGTACTATTCCCTGTGAGCTCTTATTTTTTCGGGATTAAACAGCATTTGTAACATCCAACTAAATTTTTTGACAATCAAAGTTTCGTCAAAATCGGTCCAGCTTTTTAGATATCTTTTTAGATATCTTAGAGAAAGTGACAGACAAAAATTATAGTTTTTAGGATTTACTATTCTACAAATATGATACCTTGTTAAGGAGCAGTTATTTTGAAATCACGTCAGATACAGACAGACATATGACAGATATTTTTTTTTTTAAATGTTTGTATCTAGTGAATTTTTAAAGCGACGTTAACACGCTCAACATCAAACGGAATCCTGTAAAAGGGCGTGAATCCAAGAAGATGGCGTGAAGGATCGTGCTGATTGTCCGCAGTCGCCTCAGCAACAAGTAAACAATGTTTTATTATTTGAAACCAATTGTGTTTGCGTGATTTGAACTGATATAATGTTATAGTAAAACCGCCCGCGACGTTACCGTATACCAGGCATGGTGGGTTAGACTTGGAGCTTAGACAAGATGTCAATCTACAATAGATAGATAATGGAATTTTTTAAAATGGTATGGTAAGGTTTCATGTTTATATAAAAGCATTTTTGTTTAAAATTAAAAAGTATATATTGACTAATTTGTATAAGGCATTTGTTTATGCGATCTTGGCCGATAACAATGTATTAAAAAAGTAAAAAAGTCGAAATTTTGATATGTTTTCCGCGTTTTTGGGAATAGAGATTAGAGAGATTTTGGCTGTATCGCCTTGTAATGAATTAATTGTATCACTGTTACTTGTTATTAAAAATACTGTAGTGACTGCAGTTGTAGTATCCAGTAATTAATAAGTTTCCACCCCACGTACGTTCACCTTGTTGTGGTGGGAGGGAAGTTCATTAGCGTCCGGCAATCTAGCCGGTCGCAAAGCCAAGAAACGCATTGGGTGGCGGCCCACCTCGGTGGGTGGTGTGCCATGCCGGTTGCTCCTGGTTCTTCTCTGATAGCAGAGTAGACCGCGGGAGGATAAAAATACCATAAAGCTTAATACTTTATTAGACTTACGCGAATATTTGACATTTTAAATAAAACTATTTGGATTATTTCGCGTATTTATTTTGATTTTTAGTTGCCAAGGAACCATAAAGCTTATTACAAGAAGTGTTATAATATAAAGCCTTTACGCATAATATACACTAAAAAATAACTCACATATTAAACCTAGCTATGGGAGTCAGTAAATAATTGGTCGCATTTCTTATGAAACATCCTTTTATCATAGTTTCAAAAGCAATTTCGTTATTAAAAGACAAAGCGTATGTTAATAAGTCCCGTTGGTACGTTGGTACGTCGGTACATTCGTTATTATGGCGCATCGTGACCCGCCTGCCGGCTGCCGATCCCGGATTGCGATGCCCTTTTTAATTCGCACAATAACGCACCGTGCGTTGCCGATGCGACGTGTTTATACGAGGTGCTTTTAAAACTTACATTTTTTTATGAGAATAATGTTCATGTACCTAGGTAATACTTAATTATATCATTAATCACTCGTTTTCGATCGATCGATATGGTAACTGCAATTCTTTCGCTTTTTAGACTTTAGAAGAATAGTAGTGTAGCAATATCTTGATCTATGTCTATGCCCTTGGACCCTTTCTTGCCTCTAAAAAAATGAAATCGAGGGATATATTTTCACATTATACATGGGGAAATATATTTGTTAGTTTCTTTATTGGTAAGGAGAGTTATTGTGTGTGGGCTAAGTCTCGGGTTTTATTCCCAGATAAGACAAATAAAGCCGTATAGAGTTTCAAACATCAGTATCGACCTAAACCGGCATTGGCTAGGTATATACCTACATAATCACTAAAAATATACTATATTTCTTTATTTGTGATTTAAAATTAAATTTTAGTTAGATTATAGTTGAAGGGAAAATAAATGTTACCCAGGTTTTTTAACCAAACCATATCATTTGAAAACTATTTCGGTTAGGTACCTAAATTATTGGTTTTTTCATATAATTGGTTACTATCATAAACTAGCGATTCACCCACGCTTCGCTCGGGTTTGTCCTTGCTTAATCTTTACTGGTACCTAACAGTAGCCTATCTGTGTAACTACTAAACTTCATCTAAATCGGTACAGCCGTTTCAGTGTGGAACCAATAAATACATACATATAAACTTTTGCTTAGTCAATAGTAGTCCGATGAATAACTAAAAGCAATGATCTCGAAGGAATGACATAGTGTGTATCGACGCACTCGCGTCCAGCAGTCGTAAGAGATGCGATGCGCCCCGCCCTCACTCAGCCTGACATTAGAGGACCATTCGTCGTGTACGTATTCTGTATTCTGTACCGATGCCATGCTCTTTTTACTCTGAGCTTTATTAAACGCACGCGATGTTCGACGATGGGAATTTTAATTTATGTGTGGGAATGTAGATAAATTGTAACGATTTTAAACTACGTGTTTGTTAGACAATATAAATAATGTTTTGTTTAAGAAAACAACGTCCTATTAAGTTTTTTAATATAATGGATACCATCAAATTTGTGGGTACTTATCTCTTATAAATATACTATTCATATTATCTGTGATATAGCTTTTCTTTAAGAATTAGAAATGTAATTGGTAGAATTAAATAAGAACTAGGTAGCGTTTATTCATCAATATTTTATTTATTTCGTACATGATACAATTTTTATGGTGTACATCACTTCTTGGGAATGATAATTGGGAGAGATCTCGCTGCACTGCACTGATTCACAAATTATAGCTATCGATTAACGACCTCACGTCACGTCACTGTGGTTGCGATGAAACGTGAGCCCTCTGCTAGACAATTGCTAAGTATAAATATAGGCCACTATATAATTCATAGGAGATAAACTTAAATGCTTTTTCAGTGAAACATAATTGCAGATGATAGACTGCCTAATAAAAAATGTGTGTGTTTTTTTTTAATGTAAGAACGTGGCTATGTACATACAAAAGTAAGGGAGCTTTACGATGTAAAGAAAAATCTAAATATCTTATAACAATATGAAGCTAAAAAATATACCTTAGAAGTCGATATTAAATAAATTATTTGTGCCAAATTCTTAAGTAGGTATCTACCTATATAATAATACATGGTTATCAATATATGATATGTAGATCTAGGTAAATGAACAAGCTCCAACGATTTATTCTGGTAGGTGCATTTTACTGTCAATTCATCAACATAAAAAGCATGCACGTCTAACATTCACGCATGTAACAGTTTTAGCGACCTTGTCACCGAAATGTTGCGTACTTACACGATAAAATCAAAATCAACAAAATCGTGATCCGACTTCTAAGCAGTAGTTAACTCCTGACCTTCATCTTATCAACGTACAAATACATCAAGCGGTTAAAATCTCCTTAAACTTTTGGTTTAGGAGTTATAATCAAATGAAATTGTTTCAAGATAAGTTTGTGAAGGTAACCTGTCAACCTGTCACCGTGTAGGAAGCAACGCTGGGGCATCTGCTGTTGCTTAATGAAATTATTTCGTGGAGGTAAGCTTGTGTGTGACGGGAGCGATGGTAGGGTTAAACGAAGTCGTGGCTCTGTGAAAATTTATAATTGTTAGTTAAATTTATTTAGAACTAGCGACTCACCCTCGCTTCGCTCTGGTACGCCTCTAGAAAAGCTTAAACAGACCTATGCCACGGGAACCGTTCATTTTTCCAGGATAATAAGTAACCTGTTGTTGGACCGGCAATATAAGGTATCAGCATGCCAAATTTAACAAAATTAGGTGCATAAGTTGTGTTGTACTAAGCTGTATAAGTTACTATAGTTTTTTAACTATCCCACGGGAATTTTTTAATTTTTCGGGATGAAAAGTATCTAATATGTTGACCGGAGATATAAGGTACCATCATGCAAATTTTTATTCAAACAGTCCGACAGTTTCGTAGATTAGCCAGTACAAACAGACAAACAGACAGAGAAACAAAAAAAATGAAAAAAATCTGGATTTGTCCTATTTCTCTACTAACATCCCCCTGACTATGTTTTTAGCATTTTTTCTATGTACAGACATTCAACCTCTACAGTTTTATTATATGTTTCTACAGACATGCTTTCTCTTAAAAGTGAACGGGTTCACCGTGGGTATGTGAGATTGTCATATAATATTATCATATCTACATTCTATCTAATTACTAGTAATATCTATAGTTCTACAACTTACCTATGATTTACGAATAGATGTACTTAAATAGCCTTACTTCAACAGTTCTAGAATGTATCTAAAAATTACTATTAGGCTGAAAAGTTATCTCGTAGCCATTATTAATAACATCGTGTTATCGCATTTCTTAGTCATTTATTTTGCCATTTTAAACTTATATAATTAAAATTCTCAGCAAATAGCATCTATTATCTGCAGTGGTGAGCCCGACAAGGCGGTCACGAGGTTTATCAATTTACGCGCGATCGTCGCGTACTAACGTTACCGATTGAATCAAATCACGTAAAGCTATGTGGAGATGGCTTTAGTTTTTTAAACTTACGTAAAAAATATACGAAATTATTAACTCATTCAATTATTAGGAATTGAATTAAAATCATGAAAAATTGTATCGAGAAGTTAATTAGTACTTGTTATTCTTTAAGTTCTTATACTTGAGAGATTTGTTAGAATTTTGCTTCCATATATAATTGTTCCCTATATGCAAACAAATCCTGATAATAAAAGTGTAAGGTATCATATTTCATAGGCTAAGAACAGTCTACGGTTTTCGTAATTTAGTCGCGGTGTCGCGGTCGCACGGCAATGGCGATGTATCGTCCAATACAGTAGTAAATTGCGTGATATCTGCCGCGGCTCTCGGTCGTAGCTCTACAAGCTAAAATTATTAATTAAATGTTTGAAATATCCTGCTTTTACATTGAAGGTCTCTATAGAATCTATTGATTTTAAGTAAAATTGTAGGCATATAAAAATTTTCAGTTATTTTGTTCATTTTATCTATATCTACCTACAAATAGATAAAACTGAAGTGTCAAAATAAATAGATTTTTACGAAATACATACGGCACTTATAAGAAAAAACACAATTTTCAAAATGTCTGTCTGTCTGTCTGTTTGTTAGGTTAATCTCTGAAACGGCTGGACTGATTTTGACGAGACTGTCACTGGCAGATAGCTGATATTATAAGGAGTAACATAGGCTACTTTTATTTTATAAAATTAATTAGGATTTCACTCGAAAAATAATAATTCAGACAACACATCTAGGAACGCACCCGAGCAAAACGAGGATAATTCACTAGTTTTCTTGTAAAATTACATAACTGTACGTAATTGATTTTTGTTTTCTTTTAACAATCTGCTAAATATTAAAATAAATAATAACTCATCGATATCTATAGATAGTACCTATACCTAGTAAGAATTAAACGTCACTGAGATGAAATGTCACTGAGTCTATCTAAATCGGCTGAAACTTAAGGGGATTAACATGTAACTATACGTGTAATACAAAATTTCACTCTGTAAGGGAATCGAACCCATAATTACTTACGAGTATAGTAGTACTTAGAGAATAAATATGTTGGGACATTAACGCACAGCACCATCTAGTACCACGGTAAGTTACGAGACTTGTGTAATGAATACCAGATAGTTGATACACTACACATATATAACTCTAAATACATACATATTATAAATATAAATACCCATGACAGGAGTACAAGCATTCATGCTCATCACACAAACGAATCACTATAAACTGAGCCAAACGTGTCGTCAAAGAATAATGAAGCGGTCACTTTGATACGAATGAATTAGTATCAAACTATCATTTAAATAATATACTTCGACAAAGTAGGAAGTTATATATTAAATATTTAGGTTAGTTAACGTAAGCTGTTGAAGGTAAAAGGTTAGTGATTAAGCTGCACCTTAAAATATCATATCATTCTTCTGCTTACGCAACACCTCTTGCGTAAAGTGCTACTAAATAGATAATGAATTCAGATATTTATTTATTTGAATGCATATAATAGAAATAAACCGACTTTTTCTTTAATAGGTACATTTTACTACACATTCAGTCGAAAATCTTGATACAACAAGTTACAAGGCAATAAAAATACATCTTATTTAGAATTTTTTATTTTTGTGTGATTTTAATTGTAAAATAAATAAATAGTAAGATTCGTAAAGAACTTGAATAAATTTACTTAAAGAGGGCTAGCTAATGCTTGAAAAATTTTGTGCCACGCCTTGCTGTACTGCACTGAACAGCTTGGTATAGGATTACTATCAACCACGCGAACTTCCTTAGTATACATACGAGTACATATATGTAAGTAGGTACACTACTAGATGAATTAACAAAAAAGAGGTATTACTTCCTTATTCTTAAAATAATACAGTATGTTTAGTTCACAAAAACAAAGCCGTGGTAAAAAATTCAATAGGTAGGTACCTGTCAAAATTGTGACCTATGTTTTTAGTTTTGCGAAAGATTAAGTTTACTCTTTTCTTTCTACTTACTTGAAAACTATTTACAGCACTTGACAGCTTGACTATTAATGTTCTTATTTAAAAAAAATCTGTATTGACGTAATAATAATTTTTCAAATAAAAACACACCAACTTAAAAAACATTTTAAAAATTATGGTTATTCCACTTTTATGGGTGGAATTTTTTCTTGAAATTTATTCGGAACCAGCTTATTACATTAATTGTAAAAATCGGTTCGCACTTAGAGGAGATATGTACATTGTACATACAAAAAGAACGTAGTTACTGCCGAATGTATGAAACTCCTCTTTTTATAAAATCGGTTAAAATTAAGGAGTACCTTTCTTAACGAAGAACTAGTAATTTTATATTACTACACGCCAGTTTAAGCTTGTAAATAACATTTGCTCATCTATACATATAATAAAATTGTAACTAAGCTGAATCTGTACATTAAATATTTTTTGGAAAATCTTATTTAAATAAACATTATTATCGTTACAGAGGCCGAATCTATAGTTTTTAGAATTTTTGTCTGTCTGTCTGTCTGTTACCGCATCACAGAAAAACTACTAGAGGAACTTTGATGAAATTTGATATGGTGATAACTGGTTATCCGGGTCAATATATAGGGTACTTTTTACCGCGGGAAGATGTCTCATTTCTGAGAAAAAATACAAAAACTACAATATAAGAGTATGTATTCTAATAATATGTAAAGCCTAAGAATTTGGTTTTTGGTCATCTCAACGCGGGCGGAGCTGCGGGCAATGCTAGTATAATATATTTGCCTCATAGATTAGTCTTTCACCAAATACCAGCTTTATATTCTAGTATAAGCTCTACATAGAGACCAGGGCATTGCCAAGTTTAAATGTTGTAAACGAAAAAAACTTATCTAAATTTGAGGCGCAAGGCAATATTTTCTTTAGGTACATTCACTATCTGGTAAAGCCCTTTACGATTATCTAGCGGGCTAGCATCTGTACGAATAGGTGAGATAAGGTGGACGTTTACACGCTTTATAGGGCGGCGGCACGCAATGTTCCCCACAATCGATACGGCTCTAAGTAGATACGTCGTGTCCTTGTGATGTCGTGGAACAATAGGATGGAATTGCATCAATTTTTTCCATTTATTTCAAAAAGTTACAGTTATCTCTAAGTAATTCTAATAAGGAAAAAATCTAGTTAGAAAGACCTATAATAAAATTATAGGTGTACCTAATTACGAATAATATTTAAAAAAAACAAAACATTTTTTTACATATATGCGACTATATATTATGCTCTATGGAACTCGGCATACTATTTTATTTTTTATTTTTATTAATTCTATTTCGAAAAGATTTTTTATTTACTTAGGTATAAAAAGGTTCAATAAAATAATTAATTTTTTCACCTTAAATAACATTGATTTTAACCTATAGGTACGTAAAATATACACTAACAAAAGGTCTTATCTATTTGGTTGTATCGGCCACGAAGCACGAACGCAGTGTTAATACGATTTGTCGCCTCATGATTATATCTTAAAGACTCTTTGTGCCCTATTCTTCAAAAAACCTAGCAAAAATAGACTAAATCTATATTTAATATTATAAAGAGGTAAAGTTTGTGATATTGTGAGTTTGTGGGTTTGTGAGTTTGTGAGTTTGTGACGTTGTAGGGGGTAATCTCTGAATCTACTAAACCGATATAGATGGAATTTGGTAAGAAGATAGTTCGAGACTCTGGGAAGGACATAGGATATATTTATCCCGGAAATATTTATATATTTTTATCCCGGAATCACCCCTTAAGGGGATGAAAATGGGGATGAAAGTTTGTATGGGGAAGCAAGCTAGGGACGAAACCGAGCGAAGCGAGGGTGAGTCGCTAGTCTAATAATAAAGTAATATAGGTAATGTTTTTACGCTTTTTATATATTTTTTAAACTAAAATATTTTCTTTCTAAAGAGTAATTGAGAAGTCTTGTTGAGCTTACCCTTAATTTTTAGGGCCCATATCTTTTTGAAGTAAATCATTTTATACTGTCTTCAGTTAAAAAAATCTTATTTTTATTTTATACATAAACAAGATTATTTTTATTTTACAAAATTAAATTGTTTATTAAAAAGATATTATATTTATCAAATCCACATACTTAAAATCGTTTTCTAACTCTACAAACAGGGATTCCTAGAACATCGTGTGCGTGTTAACACGATCTGTAAAGTGTTATTTTTTATTTGCACAGATAACTTGTGGCCGCGACAATTACTCGTACTTTGTATTTTGTGATACTATAGATTTTTAGAACTGTCATTCAAAATCTACATTGTCTTATATTGTAATAAACAATTCAGACAATTTTAACCTTCCTTTATTATGAAGGGATAATGCCATAGTCCACCATGCTGGTCAAATGCGGATTGGTGAACGTCACTGGTCTTTCAAGAACTAGTTAGACTCTCTCAGATAAGCAGATGCCTCGCGATGTTTTTTTTTTACCTTATTAGAAAATGCTAATCATATTGGAAATGATTCACATAAAATTCTCAAAGGTGCGAGATCTGTTTTGAACGCTTGCTTCAAAACCCATGTGATGCAGGCATCACCTAGAGTTAAGGCAAGCGCAATGCTAATGAGCTACCACTACTTAATTTATATATGAAAAAATTGAAAAATTATTTGAAGTTTAACATATTGTTTTCTTGTTCCAAATAGTACTTGTTCCAAAACATTGTTAATTATTATATATTAACCATATAATATTATATTTTAAATATTATATGCTTTAAAATTTAAATAATATAAGGGCAATATAATTGTTCTAAAGGCTTCCTACAGAAGACGCGTAAGCATTCGTGACCGATGCAACTCGATAGCGCCGCTTTGTTTCGTTATAAGAGCTGTAAATTAAATCCATTTGTCAACTAACGATCGGTAGATATAACTTATTGTGATATATTACTAGCCAATGCACGTGGCTTCGTTTATGTGGTCTTGTTTTAAAGAAATGAAGAATTTCCAACCTACATCATGTAAAGGCTAAGATAAAAATTCGTGTAATTTTTTTTTTGTTGGGACAGTAACACAGCACCATCTAGTTCCATGGTAAGCTACGAGGCTTATGTTATGGATACCAGATAGTTGATACACTACACATATATAACTTTAAATACATACATATTATATATATAAACACCCATGACTGGAGTACAAACCTTCGTCATCACACAAATGAATGCCCCCAGCGGGACTCGAACCCGCGACCGCCGGCACAGAAAGTAGGGCCGTGTCGTGTAATTGCTTGATAATATCATTTTATTCTAACAGTCGATTATGAATTAAAAAAATATTATGTACTTATTAAATTAATAATTTGATAGACATAAGAAATACTTACAAATATTTTTATTTTTTAGTTGACTTTTTCTAACCGAAGTGATAATTAATAATTATATTTTTTAAATAGCGCCAATTTCATAACAACCATATTTGAGTCACATTTATTTTCTTATAATTTTGTATTTGATCCAAAATTCAGTCCCGCCTTTATTCTTTGAATAGAATAGCAACAAAATATTGATTGTAAATCGCTTTCCTTTAAACCAATTACTTTCAATTGTAATGCAATTATATTTTTACGATATTCAGTGAACAATAAAAGTTTTGAAGCACAATGGGAGATATGACAAGCTTTGACGAGAGGACCCCCCGCCTTGCTTAACTGGTCAAGCTACATAAAGTGACTCTACGAAAACTTACTCTATAAATATAGAGTTAAGAACTTTGCATGTTTACCATAAAACGTTAAGTGGCGCTAAAGCTTTGTGAAACAAAATTTTACGCATCAAAAAAGTTTATGCTTATATGGATGTAGAAATTGTTATTCTAGATATAATAGTTTGTTATTAAATATCTTATTAAGTAAGTAGTAGGCGCTTGTTTGTGGCTTGCTATATTTATATAGGCAACTAGCATTGCCAGCGACTCCGCCCGCGTTCACATGACCAAAAAGCAAATTGTCAGGTTTTACATATTATTATACTCTTACAATGCAGTTTTTGTATTTTTTCTTAGAAATAAGATATTTTCCCGCGGTAAAAAGTATCCTATATGTTGACCCGGATAACCAGCTATCACCATGCCAAGTTTCATCAAAATCCCTCCAGAGGTTTTTCTGTGATGCGGTAACAGACAGACCGACAAAAATTCTAAAAACTGTAGATTCGGCCTCTGTATCGATAATAATGTTAATTTCAATAAGATTTTCCAAAAAATATTTAATGTACCTACAGATTCGGCTTGGTTACAATTTTATTATATGTATAGATTGAGCCCTTAAGTTAAGCTACTATAAGAGATGTCTCTTTAGTTTTTGAATTTCTTTTAAAAGAGTCGTCTAATTATGAAAAAGCTTTCAATTACTATATATCTCGGGTATCGTATAAACTTTATGGTACAAATAACATTAATGATAGAAATGTTAGAGCTTAAACAAATATCATATTGACATTGATACTATAATTTTCTATTTTAAAATCATCTTGTTTATTTACTTTCCAATATAATCATTAAAAATTTACAAGTTTTATTTACAAGCCTGTATTAGCACCGTTGGTAAAACCTTGATACATTTCGAGATGTTTTTAAACAAATTGCCACGGATTCGTTCACATAATGAGTACGTTGGTCAGGTTAGGTCGTAATTTAGCGTAAAAGTTGAAGGGCTATTTTGGATTCGCATTGTCTTGTCTGGAAGGTAATTGCTGAACAGGTGGGATTAACTGAGCTCACTTGTCGTGGGCCGGTCATGAGGTAAGTGGTCGAAATCTCAGCTTTAAATTTCATATTGTATCGATTTTGTTAGGAAAAGTTATCTTTTTTTAATAGAATATCATATCATCCTCCTCCATCTATTGCAGTGGTCTAGTAGCTAGCATGTACGGCTGCACATTTGAAGCTCAAGAGTACAAATCCAGTGCCAGACCGAGTAAATTTGATGATTTTTTCTATTAAGAAATTCTCAGTAATAGCCCGAACTTGACTATGAAAAGACACAGAGCAATGGTCATGTGCTTGATCTCTCACTATCTCTCACAACAAGTACCTAATGAAAGGTAATGAAATTTAAACAAAGCTATAAATTTTCTTACATTCTTTCCTCAATTACATAGTAAAAAAAAGCAAATTGATTTTTTTTTAAATCAATCGATCCAAAAAGAAGTGTCTCAATGGGAACAGTGCAATTTCGTACGACGTAATCGCGGTAAACGGTATGACATGCGTGCGTATTAATCTGCCTGCTCCGTGGGAACTCGATGTACGGTCATTACTGCATCTGACCAGTCTTTGCCTTTAAAAAAAGTCCCGTCGCTTAAAACCCGACAACCTGCATTGAACCAAAATTAATGCTTAAAATTTCTGCTTTAAATCTGCTTTCGTTTGAGAATAATTATTTTTTTAAACGTAACGAACATATACTTACATAGGTAAGTTTAATAAAAACTTTCAAAGAAATGATCATAACGTAGACATTTCCTAATAGGTTTTAATAAAAAAAATATCTCAAGTTCGATTGTGAATCTAAATATAACTGACATAATCTGTATAAAGTTTAAGGACGAAGTAGAGAACAAGGAGTAAAATACGTAGAATGAATCTTGTAAAACACATATAGCACGCAGTTAATTTTTTCAAATAGCTCTATAATTTTATCAATCGCGAGGGACATTATGATATAAAAATATTAAATTAAAGTAGATTTAATTGCATTATTGAAGATATTGCTTCAAAAAACAGTTTATCCAGTTATTTGGTGATTATTTTCGGTGCTATACCTACCTACCTGGCACGCGCCGTTTTTTGGCTACGATTTTTTACTGATTGTAAGGATCATTTTAGATGGCCACATAATAACGGGGTGGAGGGTAGTTACTGGACCATAAAGTAGCAGACCCATACACCACGAGATTACTTGTTTTTAGAACATTGTAGGTACCTTATACATATTTATATTGGTTGTAGGTAGATAGATTTGGGATCACCATAATATTTTATTTTTTACCGAAATAAATATTTTATTAATAACTAGCGACTCACCCTCGCTTCGCTCGGGTTTGTCCCTAGCTTGCTTCCCAATACAAAATTTTATCCCCATTTTCACTTGCTTAAGGGATGATTTCCTGGATTAAAAGTATCTTATGTCTTTCTCAGGGTCTCGAACTTCTTACCAAATTTCATCTAAATCGGTTCAGTAGATCCAGAGATTACCCCCTACAACATCACAAGCTCACAAACTTTACCTCTTTATAATATGATAGTATAGACTAGTGATTTATCCTCACGTCGCTCGGGTGCGTTTTACATAGATATGAATAGTTATTGAGAGTGTATCTTAGAAAATGGACTTATACTACTGCACATTTATCTGTAGGCCTTATCAAGACCCACAATTTTCTAGTTCATTGTTTTGATGTATCTCTTAAGGTTTAGCCAGCGTTAGACATGTAAACTAAGAACGACTCGATAGAACCAGTTATTGTGTTTTCCCGTAGGAGCTAAAATTTTTCCTATAATACATTTATTATATGGTCAACATTTATGATACCATTGTATCATAAATGTTGACCCGAGTAATAAGTTATCACTACACAAAATTTAGTTAAAATCGGTTCAGTACTTTTTGCGTGAAACGCTCACATCGATTTCGCTAAGTTACTGTTTTATTATATACTCGTATAGTACAGATAGTTCGTAGTGTGTTTATTTTTGTATAAATGCTGAAAAATATTTAAATTGAATAAAATAGCATCATGGACTTCTAGGTATAATTTAAAATAATTAAACCTACCCATGATAAAGGTTTAATTGTTGATTTTTTTCTTCACTTTTATTATTTTTTCAATAATTTACTATTAGACTAGAAAGTAAAAGTCTTTTCTTTGCTTTTAAGCATTTTATGGTAAAACGTCTATTTCATATACTTAGGTATTTTACACAACAATAGGAATAATGAGAGTTTAACCCTTTTTCTTCCTAGCGACTGCCAGTTAGATAATAGCCCAGTTAAAGTATTCTTCCCCCATTACTTTATATCCAGTCACTCAAGAAACAATTGTTAATTTTAAACAAGTTGTATATTCCGAATAAAATTTCTTAATTAAAATGTGATAATGAAGTGCAGAGTTATATTACTCAACTAGCATTGCCCGCGGCTCCGCCCGCGTTCAGATGACCAAAAACGAAATTTTTAGGCTTTAAAGATTGGATCATTATACTCTAACATTGCAGTTTTTGCATTTTTTCTCAGTAATGAGATATTTTCCCTCGGTAAAAATTATCCTATATGTTGACCTGGATAACCAGCTATCACTATACCAAATGTCATCAAAATACCTCCAGTGGGTTTTCTGTGATGCGGTAACAGACAGACAGACAAAAATTCTAAAAACTATAGATTCAGCCTCTGTATCGATAATAATGTTTATTTCAATAAGATTTTCCCAAAAATATTTAACGTACCTACAGATTCGGCCTAGTTACAATTTTATTATATGTATAGATATTCTTGATAACATTACATGCATGAAAAATGCTTGTTTGTTTATATGTTTTATGTTTTCTCGAGGTTTTAATATTTTAATCAATGTTTGGAACTTGATTGAAAATTACAGTGTGACAGAAACTTTTCTAAGCACTAGGCTGAAAAAGGCACGTGAGGTGTTATCCCCGCCCTAACTATAGATTTTGAAATAAGTACTGCGAAAAATAAAATAGTATAATATAAAAATATCTCACTAAATATGAACTATATTTACAAACTTTTTTTAACATCAAAAGGGTCTTCAAATACTGGGTCTCATGGTTGCTCTACAGTCATCTTAAAAGACGGTTAGTCTTAATCTCCGCACGTAATTGCTGCCATTTTGGCGATCATAAATCATATACCTAATTAGATATACCGGGACCTTTGCTTGTTACGATGATAGCAGTTTTTCTACGATCTTTAATTTTGTGCCGATTTTATGGCACTGACGTGGATATATGACGATCGTTTGGAAAAATCGTTTGAGTCCATTTTTTATACCTGTAATACATCAGTTTAAAATGCTATGTTTACTAAACAAAATTAGAAATATATGTTAAAGAGTGTAAAAGTAATAAGCCCCCATAAAATACGTCGAGATAGTAAGAGGTCTCCCATAATTTAACCATAAGGTATCGTAGTAATAGTACTTTACTTAAGTACTATATAGGTTTTCTGAATGAAAATGGTAGCCGTAAACATGATTTCACAATATATGATGAGAATAACTTATAAATAAGAATTAGTGATATTAAAAAAGTTTTTAAAACGAACTTAAATTTTGTATTTTGTTAAGATTTTGCTTTTTAGTTTGTTTATATATTATGTCTTCTATGAAAAAACGCCGAGCGAAGCTCAGTCGCCTATGTACTAAAAATACTTACGAAGCTATTTGTCTCATAATTAAAAAATTAAACCTACTCATGTAATTAACATTATATAGGTATAACTAGCGATTCACCCTCGCTCCACTCGGGTTCGTCCCTAGATACGTTTTAACGGTTAGTATAGATTTCTCACAGATGAAATATTTTCCCGCAGTAAAATGTATACTATATATTGACCCGGATAACCAGCTATCATCATACCAAATTTCATCAAAATCTGTCCAGTGGTTTTCTCGTGTTGCTTTCCCAGACAGATGCGATCACAGACAGACAGAAATTCTAAAAACTATACATTCGGCCTCTGTATCGATAATAATGACTATTTTCCTAAAAATATTTAATGAACACATTCGACTCAGTTAAAATATTATTATATATATAGATAAAGGACGTGTCACGTGTTCTAACCACTAGTATGTAGTATGTATCAAATTTGTTTGTTCGTACCTATAAAAAGTTTACCACAGAGTGATAATTTCAGAGCTCTTTACATACACCACTTTTACAGTTAAAAAAAAATATTGGCATATTAATAATAAAATCACAATAAACTTTTTTGATATCCAAAGAAAGCTGTTACAACAAAACTAACAATGAACACCTGAAATTTACAATGGCAGGCAATATTTTAGGACGGTCGATCTGTATCTGCGCATCGGCATTCGGCACGTATGCTATCGGCCAATCGTAGCGAGGGCGGGAACGCATAATACTTGAAAAAAGATTCAAGATTGTGTATAACGATTATTCCCGTTCAAAGTTTGACAAGTTTTAAATACAAATGATTATAAATTATTATAATTTTTATAAATCCTGAAAAATTGCATAATTAAATTAAGTTTTATCTGCAATGTATATTGTATAATTAGATTAACCTTTATAAGCCTGTATAATGTTATTTTACCTTTGAAATTTAAATATCCACCCACCACATTCTAGTTCCATTCTAATAATATTAAAAACGAAAAATGATTTATTTTGGTTCCTACATTTCTTAAACAGCAACGTTGCATTTTACTGAAATTTTTCGCCTGGAACTTTAAACATTGAATAACAAATGTAGGCTGTAGCTATAAGTTATTACTTATACTTTATCCTCGAATTTTAACAAGATGGAACCCTAGAATTTCAAATGTATGCAACCGGATATACTTGTGTTGCTAAATAAAAAAAAAGCAAGGGCGGATCTTTAGTAAAACATACTTAAAGAAAATTTAAATTTCTAAGAAATTAATTAAAATTCTAAGAAATCTATTGTTAACTGACACGCCGGCGCGTGTCGGCGGTCGTGGAGGGATTAGAACTGTGAGCTTATACATATATCTACTTGATGATGATGTTCTCCTCCCGACCGATTCCGGCCACGGCGGCCAATCTCATTGAGACTAGCCAACTGCGCAGGAGATATTATAGTGCACAAGTGTACGCGCAGACACAAGTGCACTCTCTATTCCTGTCACTCTCATACTCTGGTGGGATGACTGCTCGACACGACGTTAAGGCGCAGGACCGACGGCTTTACGTGCTCTCCGAGGCACGGCGGTGAAACACCGCCAACTTCCCAACTCCGGGCTGTTACTGAGGCTTACTTATACAGAAAGACGCAATAACTAAACTTGGCCCGACCCGGGACTCGAACCCAGGACCTCCGGGTGTGCAGCCGTACATGCTAGCCACTACACCACCGAGGCAGTATGAGGCTACTTGATATATACTAGATAAATCAGTTCACTATATAATCGACTTTGCACCTTCGATGAAGTCATTTTATTAACACAAATTACGAGCATGTGAACAGTACAGTCAACAAGACCTCGTTACCTAATAATTTTTTGCTCTTGCTATACCGAAAACGCAAATAACCCGTTTAAATAATTACATTAAAACATTAATCATATATAGTACATTAATCTTAAGTGTTGTTGACAAATGGCGTGTTCTACCTACACCATACTCTTGCTTTATTTGCATTATTTATATAAATAAACTTATACATATTTAATGAAGCGGAAGGCTTTTAAAAATATCTATAACCATACAATCCGTCTTTTGTTTGTACTGATACATAATAATAACAGTGTTCTCTTGTTAGTGTAGGAGAAATCCACTTTCATGATTTGATAAGATGGCAACCCAGCAGTTAATATAAATAAATAAATATTTTGGGACATTAACACACAATACCATCTAGTTCCATGGTAAGCTACGAGGCCTGTGTTATGGATACCAGATAGTTGATGCACTACATATATAGAACTTTAAATACATACATAATATAAATCTAAACACCCATGACTGGAGTACAAACATTCGTGCTCATCACATAAAGGAATGCCCCCAGCGGGACCCGAACCCGCGACCGCTGGCAGAAAAAGTAGGGTCACTACAAACTGAGCCAAACGTGTCGTCAATAATATAATATGATAAATCGGTAAATGTAATGTGTAAATATTAAAAGCGAGAGATAAAGTTTGGGATAGATGGAATTTACTGTAAAAACCTAATGAATCTTATAGCCATTCTAGGGTCTGAGGGAGATGAAATCCAACAGCAAGCTTTATGAAGGTTTTATAAGGACAAGTGTATGAATAGTCATTGACTAGGCAATAAGGTACGTTCTGTTGAATTAAGATGTCCAATTATATCTATTCGGAAATTAACAAATTGTCAATGAGGAAATTTAGATATCTAAAGATAAACATAAAATTAGATTGAAAAAGCTTAATTGTATTTGCGTCTAAACTTACTACGGAACTATCAAAATCGCTTTAAAAAAAATAGTAGATTTTTTTTTCAACTTCACTGCTTACCTATTATAAAACAAAGTCTTCCGCCGCGTCGGTTTATCTATCTATCTGTCTGTCTGTTCGCGATAAAACCATTTTAATTTAAAACGTACCTAGGGACGAACCCGAGAGAAGCGAGGGTGAGTCGCTAGTGTAATAATTATTATATGTAAATGACGAGAAGTGAGACTATCGAACGCACTCGACAACCGACAAGAACTTACAAAACATCTTCATATAGTAAAACTATCATTGCCCGCGACTCCGATCGCGTTCAGATGACCAAAAACCCCCGGTTGACCCGGAAAACCAGCTATCATCATACTAAATTTCATTAAAATCCCTCCAGTGGTTTTTCTGTGATGCGGTAACAGACAGACAGACAAAAATTCTAAAAACTATAGATTCGGCCTCTGTATCGACAATAATGCTTATTTCAATAAGATTTTTCAAAAAGTTTGTAATGTATCACAAAAAAAAACAAAGACTAAATAATATTTATTAACTTGACGTTAACAAACGTCAATGCAAGCAATGAGGTCAATGGGATTTTCGCGGTAATCGATCATGCGGCTTCCGAGTTAGTTCATATTTCCATTTAGACAAATATTCCTCATATTCTCCACTACGCTACGAAATTCATATCGGTTCAACATAGGTGGAAGAGAAGTAAAAGTAAACGTGTTGAAATATGTATCTTCTAAGAAATATTGTATTGTAAGTGCATTTTCCATAGCGGCTAGTAAGTAGGTACCTCTTGCTTGCTACTTATATGTTCACGGAAGCGTTCCAAGAGAACAAAACATGAGTATGCTAATGATATGTTTCGTGACACAATCATTAGATTCGACACCTAGTAATAGTTTCTATGGTGTAAGAACATACACAAGTAACGGCTTTTGCTATACATCGTTGGTTGATTGTTAAATTTTGTCAATATTAATATTATATTGCAATTAAAATCTAGCAAGTTTATTTTATATGTAGGTAACAGGTTTAGTACTTTTGTGTAAATGGCTATTTTTGAAATTGCCTAAAAGGATTTTATGAGCCTACTCATTCAACTTTAAATCCTAATTATCATAAATTAAGTAATAAATGAAGTTGGCAATACCATCTATTTCTAAACGAGACGTTATTTATCCAAAAATGCTACCGTGTATTTCAATTCTGGCACTTGTACCGAGTGTGTGACTTGGTAATGTATCCTAGCTGTCAAATCGATGCACGCTAATCTATCATCTATTACTGGTGACTAAAGATGTAATTAGATTACACAACTCTAATGGACGGCTTAGACGTAGGTACATCGCTGTTTGGAACGGGGCACGCACAAAAATCATTATTCATTAATATCCGGCATTTAAACGACGGCTCGGTTTTTGTAAGTAATTTTTGTAATTGCTTTAATTGTCCGGTACAAACAAATCTTTAAATAATCAAGGATATATATATATATAATCGGTGTGAGAATTGAGTAACGTCCTGTATATTATTCGTACCTAATTTGTATAAAATAACTTTGGTAGTTTAATTTTTTTTTATTATTAGACAATAATATAATGGTAAGTTTTCTGTCATAATCATACGCCAAAATGCCTTACATTATTTTAGAAAAGAGCTGATACTCTTACACTGCTGGACCGATATTAACCAAACATAGCTAAGGACCACCGCAAGGAAACTGGCTTTCAAATGAAAAAAAAACGCATCGAAATCGGTCCATCCGTTTGAGAGCTACGATGCCGCAGGCATCACACACACACACACACACACACACACACACACACACACACACACACACACACACAGACATCGACGTTAAACTTATAACACCCCTCTTTTTGCGTCGGGGGTTAATGATTTATTCTATGAGTAGGTACTTTTAGGTAATTTATATATAGGTAGGTATACCACTAATGTCTTACGTATACTTGTAATCAAAAAACATCCAATATTTACAAAATTAATTAACAATAACAAATAAATAGAAGTATAAATTACTTTCATCAAAAATAACAGTTCAGTAATAATATATTAATCTTAGTCTTACTAGTAGTATCCTCAAAAAAAAAAAATACTCCTTAAAACTGTAAGCTTAATTTAGAGTCCAAATTAAGCTCGAGATTGGATTTAAGTATAATATACTACTTATTCGTGATTGATAACGATTTCTGGGCTCTCTCAATAGAACTCACGCGTTTGCTTAAAAGAGAAAACGATATCTCTTGACAGATTAAACGTACTGAATCATTGACGACAAAGTTGAAGTGCAGTATACAATACTCTGTTTTAATTTCATCATATTAAATTAATGTTTTGATAAATTAATAAAAAAGTTATGCATAATTAATATTAAAATCTTATTTTCTGACATTTGATGTGTGATCTTTCAGCTAAGTCTACCTATATTAAATATTAATTCAGCATTTCTTTAAATCATTTGGCTGAATGGCTGTTTGTCAAAGCCGTCACTAAGTCGGCTGCAATCAAATTTGGAACGCGTCCATTAGACGCGTGCCAAGATGGCGGCGCCCGTGTTAGCACATCACAGCATAATACGTTAGGCAAATGTCTGCTGCTAAACTGATTGGCGGCCAATGAGTGCCATTAGCGTGGAAATGCCATATTCGGGCCACAGTGACTCAACGCGACATGAGCTCGACCAAATTATCATGAACTCTGCCATGAATGTTATTCTTACATCTCTCTTCTGTTGTACAGACCTGGGTTTTATGGTAGATTTGTACTTGCAAAAGCGCAATTAAAATTCATTAGCGTAGTGTTTTGAGCGCGGCGATACGGTGAATTGTACATTGCTTTTTATATCTTCTTGTCTTTTGACCCTTAAATCAAGACGTCACATTCGACAAGTCTTGTACGTCGAATTTGTAAGCTAGTTGTGTCGAATCTGTTCAATAAATATTTTTTGGAAAATCTTATTGAAATAGTCATTATTATCGATACAGAGGCCGAATCTATAGTTTTTAGAATTTTTGTCTACTTGTCTGTCTGTCTGTCTGTTTGTCTTCTATTGGGACTCATCACGAGAAAACCACTGGACAGATTTTAATGAAATTTAGTATGAGGGTAGTCGATTACCCAGGTCAACATATAGGATACTTTTACTACGGAAAAATCTTATCTCTGAGAAATCTATACTAACCGTTAAAACGAATCTAGAGACGAACCGAGCGGAGCGAGGGTGAGTCGCAAGCTTATAAAAATGAAAAGAAAAATTCTTATCTACAAAATAAACAGACACTTTATGATATTATTTATTGAAACAAATAATAAATGGCTTGTAAGACTGCATGAGTAAAATATATTTTTACATCATCTCAATTACGGTTAAAAAAATTATGCAGATACCTACATAATAATTTATAAAAAAATCTTATATATTAGTCAATATTTGTGTATATTTTGCAAATCAATAAAAATCAATATAAAGGTGACATATAGACATAAAAACTAACACATTTATTTTATACTAGTATATAGAAAGTGTTTTGTAAGTTCTTAGTACGAAAATACTTACATATATGCAAAATGCAAACTCAGTAAATTTAAAGCAAGACAGTAGTGTCTTCAACACTAAAAATCCCGATTCCCATCCCATTGTATACAGCTTCCTATCCACGTGCTAATTGGTAATAATTGATCTAGCGAGGGCCACCCGCGTCGTACATATTTTTAGTAAGTACAGACCAGTGTTGTCGGTGTTAGTATTAGAAAGAAACGCCATAAAACGTATTGTATTTGTGCATTCTTGTTCGAGTGTTCTGTTTCTATTTTATGCCTGTAAAGTTTGATGGTTAGTTTTCTTGCGGTTAGGATTGTGTTAGTACTTTGATTTATTAGATCTTTTATGAGGACTTTAGTTGTTTAACATAGGGCATGGTGTACCTAGTGGCTTTGTCGACACGTTTGGCTCAGTTCGTAGTGACCCTACTTGCAGTGCCAGCGGTTCCGGGTTCGAGTCCCGCTGGGGGCATTCATTTGCGTGATGAGCACAAATGTTTGTACCCGTCATGGATGTTTATATTTATAATATGTATATATTTAAAAGTTACATATGTGTAGTGTATCAACTATCATGTGGTATCCATAACACAAGCCTCGTAGCTTATTATGGAACTAGATGGCGCTGTGTGTTAATGTTCCAACATACTTATTTTTATATATTTATTAATTTATTTTTATTCTATTTTTTAACTTATTTAAAAAAAACAAGTTAAGTAAACAAAGTACACCACTACGGTATGTACAAAATAATGAATTGGAATTTAAAATGCCTTTGACCGGAGATAGTCATACGTCAGTAACTGACACTTGATGTAGAAAATGGAAAATATTCTCTTGTGAGTTGTGACTAAACTATTGGATATACGAGTATCTCTTGAATATTTGTTTAAAGACCGAAAACTTCATTAGGTACATATACGATGTTTGATTTAGGTAACGTTGACCCGAAAAACGTTGTTTTGGACAAATTTCAATAATTTTTTGAGGTCATACAATTTTTTGTGTAAAAATCCATTTTTGTATCACTCAAATTTCCCAATTTTCCTGAGAACACTTCCAATCAATTTTTCCCTAAGAAATTATTTGGATTAAGAATAATATTTTTAAAAAAGAGACAAATTGTTTCAGCCGTTCTTAATTGATGTGTTTACCAACGTTTCATTTCATTTCATTCATTTCATTTCATTTCATTTCTATTTATATAGATTAAGGTCTCCGCGTTTGTTGTCAGTATTACTTACCAAAAACATTTAAATTAATAAGTGTCGCAGACATCCATCAAAAGTATTATTTAATCAATGCTAAGTTCGACAAACATTCTTCATCCAACATAAACCCAACTTGAACGACATCGACAGTTCGACAATAACTCATGACATTGCCTCCCTCGTTAGTTCGGAGTCAAATTTTAAATTCATCGCGAGTCATTTGCTTTGCCGCTTGTGATCGCTGCGCGGGACACATGACGTCATTAGTCAAGACATTGGGGATTGGTAGGTCTTGGCGCTTTTGCTAGTGTATTAGTTTAAATATTTTGATACAATAGCTTAGACTTTAGATTGATTAATTATATGTTAGTAAACATATTTTTAAATGTAAGTAATTATTCTAGATTAGAGCCATGTTTAACTTAATCGTGTTTAATTATTTATTCACTTGAATAAGTACCTTAAATTATTCTCCAGTCTATACTTTATATTATGTTGTATAAGTGTATAAAAATCACGAGTCAATTTGTTCCTTTGTTAATATTTGAAAGAAAAACAAACTAATTAAATCAGAAAATTAAATTAAAAAAAAACATTTGACCGAAAAATCCGAAGTATTTTGCTGATTACTTTTTGCCTGAAACAAAATACATACCTATATTTTAAGTTCTACTTCAGTGATTCGGGGAGGAAAAGTAGTCTAATGAGTGGTTGTACCTACACACTTAGTCTTAGACTACGTACTCCCATAGTCGGAAACAATTAAAAATAGATAGGGTAAGAAAAATATAATATAGAAAAGACGAACGACCAAGGTGTTCACCATTTTGTTATTTTTACATATTTAATGTTTCACTATATTACAAACGCTAAGTATTTTATTTAAAAAGTTTAATTATTTTGCAAAAGTATCAAGATCTCCCAACATCACGTAGTAGCGGCGGCAGAGTGTCGCGGGCGCGGCGGCGACATGACGAATGGCCAAAAACGTTCCAAATTTAAAATCTGCCGCGTAACGTTGCGCTAATGGCATTGTTTATGGAAGCGTTCCCGCGCAAACCTGCCAGTGACTTACAAATTTGCACGTTTGAATAATTTTTTTCCTCTGCTTTGAGTGTTTTAAATGGCGCTGAAATTTCTTTTTTAAACTATTTGTTGATAAATATCGTTATTTGAAATGCATAATGCCTTATTTTTATTGTATTAGTTTTTATATATTGATTATGAAGGAAAATGATGAAATATATCTACTAAGACGAATAAAATTTTCATCTAATTATGCATAACATTAATTTTAGATATTACGCAAAGTATTTTCATAATTTATACTTACTTGTTTTGTTACTTGCAGTATCCCGACCCTTTCAATGTCATTTTAAAATAGAAACAAGGTTATCTCATTCGCAGCGGGGATCGCGTTAGATACGCACCACGGACAGGCGCATTAGGAAAGATAACTAGAAACTTAGATTAAGTTGCTGAGAACTGTTATTTGCAATAGACTCTGGGCTTACCTTGGTTTAATTAAGACGTATATTAAAACTGTGAAGTTTATCTCACCTTAAATTTAGAAATTTACAAACTTAATTTTATTTAAGAATGCAGAAATTACAATGTTTTGACTGGTTATGCCAATAATGGTTTGGCATTTATGGTACCAACTTCTTGTTGGACTGCGTTATGTGAGTTAATCGACGGAGGTCAAAATGTCAACAAATGTCAAAAATGTCAAATCATGTGTAAACAAATGTTTGTCTCGTTCTGAACTCGGTTAAAACATAATTATTTCTGTACCTACTGTGTGTTCCTTTCTTTAATCTCATTTTTCTAATACATGGTTCTTTTTGCATCGCAAATCTATACCTAGGTACATATAATAAAATTGTAACTAAGCCGAATCTGTACATTATTGATACAGAGGCTGAATCTATGGTTCTTAGAATTTTTGTCTGTCTGTCTGTCTCTTAATCGATAAATCGATACTAAGCGCCAAAACGTAAGTAGGGACGAACCCGAGCGAAGCGAGGGTGAGTCGCTAGTAAAATTATATTTTTTATAATAACGATTTTTTGTAAATCCTTTAGGTATTTATTTAAGCTTATGTTTACGAAATAAATATCACTTCATTTCGCGTAAGTAATCAATAACCAAACATACCTACCTACAATCTACATATTTTTACTTTCATCTTTTAATTTTATACTCTGTAGGTACCTACAGTAAAAACTTATCTCGTTTTAATCTAGAAAATGAAAATCTTTATTCGCTAATTCCAACACTCGTAACCTGAGCTCATAACCCCAAAAAACAAACGCAACCCTTACGAAGTTAACCCTTGGCACAATAAAAATAAAACGACAATAAAAAGAGGTATAAAAGTGTCCGGGAGTCGGAATGAAATGGAATGCAAATGTGAGTGGAATAAACAAGCGGGTTAGAGTGAAGTGCCTAGTTCACCCTTAAGGTAAGGGTGCTTACGATTTGTGGCTTGACGACACGACAATCGTTTAAAGTACCTATCTATCTACTTTTTACTTACTATTTATTACTTTTATTCAGTGACTTTTAAAAGGAAGAGGTATTTCAGTATTTTGTGGGTATGTTACTCGATATCTTTGTTATTTATTGATCGATTATCATCTTTTTTAATCATTAGTGTTCGTCCAGTGGTTTAAATGCGAGAGAAAATATCATTTTCACTTCTGAAAAATTGAGCAAAATATAAATGAATAGAATTGACCTATCTATATAAAAAAACTAAGTGTTCCCAAAATCTTTTTTGATAACACTGACGCTCAAAACACTAACACGCTAGAGGTTAATAACACCAAAGTTAATAGGTATAAAAAAATCGGTTGACAAACTGAGCAGAAAAAGGCACTGAACCGTTCTGTCTTTGCTTATTTATATAGTTATAGATTAGGTTACACCTTAATGGATCATCCATATATATACGTATGTAAAGCTAGAATAGCAAAGTAAGCAGAATCGCTTAAAAGTATGTGCATAAATTTGTGCTCATTTAGTACTAATTTAGTAGATTCTGCTCATTTTGCCTTTCTAGCTTTACATACGTCATATAAATATAAAAAAAATCCACCTGTATACAGTAGATATAGGTAGAATAAATAGTTGTAAATATTTCTAAGTCATTGTACCGTTTTTATTAAATTAATAATTTTTTAAAACTGCTTAGGTAATTGGATGATTCTATTTTTTATGCGACGTAGATAATCTGCAAATCTACTAATTTTAATCCCTCCACGACCGCCGACACGCCGGTGTTACAGTTAACAATAGATTTCTTAGAAATTTACCTGGAGGTGTGTAGTGTAAAATCTTATTTCGATTATATCTAATAGGCATAATGGTATACCTATAGAAAAATACAGCCAGGATATTTATAGCTTGTAGGAAGTTAAGGATAATAACTAAATTATTAATTTCTTTAAGGACCAGTCAGATACGTTAATACCTGTTGTATAATTACGTGCACCTACCGTAAAGTTTATTATTACTAAAGCAAAAGTTTTGATTTTATTGCTGTAAAAGCACCAGATTTACTAAAGCTGTAATCCTTATAATACGAGCACCTATTGCTAAAATTAATTTACACCTCGTTTTTCCAGATAGAGAGAAAGAAAATTTAAGTTTTTATTTATCATTTCATATATGTACATACCTATATATGTGCACTTCAAAATCTATTCAGACTTGCCCCGAACAAATAAGAATTTAGGAAGATTGCCGACCTTCAGTAATGGAGAAGCTTTTTTAAAAAAAAGAAGAATATGATGATGATAATATGAAGAAGAATAATAATATCTGTAGGTATCTACTTAAAATAATTATTGTTATGTTAACTGATTTAGATTAACTAAATAAAAAAAAATGTGTGATTATTTGAATACGAAATTTATTAAAATTACAAATTAGATTTAAATTCGATTTGAAACCGTTTGGTTATATGCTGTCTAACATCACGTTACTATCCTTAAGAGAGGACTAATTATACATAGGTACATTAGGACCAAATATATTACTCGAGTTATGCTATAAGAAGAAGCTAGTAATTAAAAACTAATTCTATAAAACAAAGAATGTAGCGCCATATGTATTCCTACACTATATACTAAATATGAAATTATAATCAGACTAGCATTGCCCGCGGCTCCGTCCGCGTTCAGATGACCAGAAACCAAGTTCTTAGGTTTTACATATTAGTATATTCTTACATTGCAGTTTTTGTATTTTTTTCTCAGAAATGAGATATTTTCGCGCGGTAAAAAGTATCATATATATTGACCCGGATAACCAGCTATCACCATACCACATTAAAATCCCTCCAGTGGTTTTTCTGTGATGCCGTATCAGACAGACAGACAAACAGACAAAAATTCTAAAAACTATAGATTCGGCCTCTGTATCGATAATAATGACTATTTCAATAAGATTTTCAAAAATATATTTAATGTACAGATTCGGCTTAGTTACAATTTTATTATATGTATAGATGTACATTAATAAATAATTAATTCATTTTAGGACGTACGGTTTCGAAATGGAAAAATCACACATAATGACTCCTGAATTTTATACACATTAACAGTATTAAGAAGAGAAGATGTGATGTGATTTTTATACGAATGTAGATACCTTTGTTTCGAAGTGAATACACGTTTCAGTTTACAGCCGGTCGTTCGTTTTTATAGCAATGGTGATTGACCTTATAAATACCTAACTACTGTGTGAATGTAAAAATGTATACATTTTTTGAATTCACTACAAATCTGCTTTATTTTTTACAATTTCTAACATTGCTGTTAGGTATATTTTGTTATATATTTGGTTAAGTTGGTGCGTATTCTTATAAAGCATGATCATAAAGTAAAATACATAAGCTTATAAATAATAAATGTTATATAATAAATTGTATGAATTAGCCCATTTACGTAGTCTCTACTCATTTTATAAAGTTTATTTTTACAGGCTGTATAAAGATAAGTAATTAGGTACCTACCTAATACACTTAAACTTTAAAGATATTTCTTAGAAATAACTAAAGAATATTATATTATTCGGAATTATTATGAAGAGGTGCGAATTACTGTAAACCAATCAATGCAATAGATGTATTTAGAAATTATATTATGGTAATCACACGCCACTTGAGCTGCTCTTCAACAAAACTACGCATCAACAAAGCTTTAAAAGTTTTCATAATAATTATTAGTAAGATTTATTATTATGTATTTTCTAACGTACATTAAAATGCTACTTGAAATATTCTCGTTTTCAAATACTCGCACTTAACATAAAACTAGATAATATTAAACCTGTTGATACGACCGCAGTCTATATGGCCGCATAAACTTTTACGCTAAGCATTAAGCTCGTGCAGGTATATCACCTACCTTTTTCCTTCAAGATTTTCTTATTTCTATTGGTAACGAACGATTTATGTTAAGTGATTTCGATTGAAATATGGCGCTACGTATTTGGTTTTATGAAATTAGTCTATTATTTACTATCTTTTGCTTGCGTGTAATATGTATAGTATAATTGCTCACGACTCCTGTTACAAGAGTCGTAGAGTGATTTTAGATAATAATCTATAACCAAACTTTTTCGAATAGAATTTGTTGTTCTAATAGATTGTGCGTTCAAACAACTAGTAAAAAAAATTTTTTTTTTAGCTTTTAAAATGTATTATTTTTATATAGGTACCTATTTATTTTGGTATTCGCCACAACAGGGCACTGCTGCCTAAACAAACATACCTATGTATAATCTCAGTGATACACATGGCTGCTGAACATGCATGGGGGCAGATGAAACGCCGCTTCAACTTCTGAGGGAATGTGGACATCTAATACAAAAACGCAGCATTCACCTAGGGAAACACTTTCTAAGTCTAGATAAAATAATCGATTGCATCCCTAAACGCAATATGTTAATTAAAGAATTTTTAATTAATGAATTTATAAAAATTATCATTGTTTAAGGCTTGGTAATTACCTAAGTAGTTATTTATTTCAATGAAAAATATAGGTATAGCACAAAATTTTGTGACCTCATAAACATAGTTTTGTAATCCAATTAAATTTTCGATTGCGAAAACCAAACACGAGAACATAATTTTCAGTCAGAAAAATCATAGTGAGTTCCTGGAAAGTTTCGAGTATCGATTCAACTCGAACTTTTCGTAGGCTATTAATAAGCCGTGGTTTTTTGCACTTGCTCCCCAAGTTAATGTTTGTTGGCTAATTGGAGTTGTGCGGAGTTACGACAATTTGTTCGAGCACTTCAACTGTGTAAGTACGTAATTAGTTACGCTGGATTCGAAATTCTCATGAAGAGGTATTGTTACCTCGTTCATTTCACCTGTACTTATATATCTAGTTATTGTGCCTACAATGTTGTAATTGTGTGTGATTATATAAAATGCACCTAATAATAATCGATAAATAATAATCGATGATTGCTTAGTTTATCCGAAGTTATAACCTAACATCGAAACTAAATCTAATTTGTCTTTCAAACAGGCATTGTTGATTTATGTAATAAGTTTCTCATAATATTAATATGTAATTTAATCACAATATCTATTGGTTATATTCTATTTTAAGACAAAATTGTTGCTGTTGGTCAAAGCTGATCTAGTTTATTTATTAATAAGTTAAATAATTTGCATCATCTAGAAGATGTTTTCATGTTAATTTTGTTAGATGATACTCATTTCATATCTCCCGTGTCCTAATTCTGTAGAATAATATTAGGAAGGTTTTTCTCGGTGTCGCAGTGAGGCGCGCGGGGCGTGCGCGGAATTATTGATTGGGCACGCCCGTACTGTGACAAATGTCTTGGCTAATTCATGTTATTAGGTCATCTAGCTTAGCTTTAGATGAATCACATCACTTCTAACACTTAAAAACACTGTCGAGGGGCATCGTGTAGATAAATTTTAAATAGTTATTATATCAAAGAACAAAAGATCCTTTACATTTATTAATAGTAAAGCTATCTTATAGCTGTTTAAAACAGTAAATAAATAAAATTGCTTCTTGGTTGTTCTTGTTTAAAATGTTATAGGTAGTTTGCTGCCTAATAATTTGTAGTATGCCAAATATTTAGAAAAAAAAAAACGAATGCATACATTTCATTACACAGAGGTAACAATAAAGACTATCTACACAATAGAAAACTAGGTATTAAACGAATACTAACAGCACTTTCCCAGTGACAGAAGATGTAAATTTTAAAATTAGAACGTGTAGGCGTGGCCGGACCAACCGGGAATGTCACGCAATGCGACACGGTGACACTTGCGACCAATCGCGTAGTGCGGTGGCGGTGACATTACCCACCAACCAACTGTCGCCCGCCCACAAATAAATTAGAATATATTTTGTATACTAAATATTTATTCAGTATACTGACAATTGATTGGAACTAATTATTTTATAGTTTCATTATAAATATAATTTTTAGTTAGATATATTTTGGGAGTAGATTTTAAAGTGACGTATTGAAAATAATTTAAAGACTCTAACTCTTTTAGATTTTTATCTGTTAGTAAAGTGTTTATCAAATAAAAAATAGATATCCTTATATGGCAATATCCGATTCAATTTATTCCGACTCTACATCTCTACATTTTAATTAAATCTATCTTTTATAGTTGTTCATTATTTTTAAATAATGAAATTTATTCATGTTATTTTTAAAAGAATTTCAATGACATTTCTAGCCAATGGCAAGAAGCTGCGCTATCATTGGTTAGACGCGACAAATCCGTGTCAACTAGATGTCACTGCCTGTGTCATAGAAAATGAGAGCGATACATGTGACTTGTATGGCGTAGAAAGAGATAGAAAATTTTTACTAATCTCCTTTAAATTAGAAAGTAGAGGTTTTGTTCACTTCTTTCTGATCTCAATAAAAATGTAGAAACACTGAAGTTAATTATAATTATTATGGGTTTTATTTTTGTGTTATTTTTATATTAATGTTGTTTGAGTGGAATGGTATTTTTAATGTTTTCGTTTTGAATAAGTAAAAAAGTGTTATTATTTATTAAGTATATTTATTATTTATAATAAATAGAACCTTATCAGTTATTTTTCTAATATTTTCATAACGCTCATCTATACATAATTACAATAAAAAATGTAACTAATCCGAATGTGAACACTAAATACTTTTTGGAAAATTTTATTGAAATAGTCATGATAACTTATAAAGACAAAATGACTTATAAAGTCATTTTGTTCATTTTAGTGAAAAAGTTTTCATTTCCACTAAAATGACGAAGACATATAATTATTAAAAAATACTTTATATTTCGAATAGGTAGATAGGTACTAGGTAGGTACACCTTAAACATTAATATCTAAAAATAATGCAAATTTGTGACTAATATTTAAAAATAATCATGTGATTACCTTAGTAATAATAATAAGTGTAATATATAACTTCACATTGCAACAGCAGCCCTAATCAAGTGATACACGCAAAAATTCCCACACGGAAGCCGAACGGAAAATTTGGACCAATTTGATATCGATTTTAATCAGAAGCCCGTGCCTATAGTCAAATTGATCTCAATTTTATAAATTTTGAACGGCACGCTCCCTATTCACGCAATTTATATTTTATTGGGTAAAAAAACGAATTTTGTAAAATGGACTTTGGTAAATTTACCTATATTTTTTTAACCTATAGGTACCTATCAAAAGTAAGACGTGTCGTGTTAGGTAACTTTCATCTAGGTCAAAAATATTTTGTTTGGCGTTTAATTATTGTTAACTATGATAAAATTAAAATGAATTATAGAGCATTGATAAAATGGCCTTTGTTTTACACAGATGTGTCATGTTTAATATGTGTAGATAAGAATATCTACACGAGCTAGAGTGGCTTAAAAATAGCCCGCGTAATTATATCAAAAACTATATAGGTAGGTACCTACTAGGTACTACATAGATCTACTTATTCAAAGATTGGTTCTTAAATGAAAATAGAGCTTTTTCATACAATTTAAAGCTTTAAAATTTCAAAACTTTTTATGGATAGAAATTGATAGTGGATAGATACGTAGCTATTTAAAATTTTAAAATGAATCAAATTCATTAATGTAGGTACCTACCTATATTACGGTAAATCCTACTAATATTACCTATATACGCGAAAGTTTGTGAGAATGTATGTTTCACGCCAGAATGGCTGAACGGATTTGGATGAAATTTGGCACAGAGATAGATTATAGTCTGGAATAACATGACATGAACAACACCAACACGGAAAATATACGGTTCCCGAGGGATAGATAGGTTTTTGTTTTTGTATGTTTTATATAGTAGGTCATATAATTTAAATTAAATAAAAGATTTAGAGTGTAATTTTGTTGAATGCTATTTTTATACCTTAGAGTGCGTACCTACCTACTAACAATTAGTTCTCTCTGTGAAGTAAAATATAAAATCCTACTATTAAATAATGAATAATTAAGTTGGCAGATTAATTTACCGTTTAAAAATTTTTACACTAAGTCTAAACACTTATTATATGATATCTATAGGTACTATAATATTAGGTATTTATATTTTTAAGGCAGTGTTAGTCCAGTGGTAACGCGGTTACTTGGGAAACCGAGTGAAGCGGGTTCAAATCCCGAGTATCGCACCTCTGATATTTTCATGTGCGAATTATTTCCAACATAATTGCTACTTGTCTTAACGCTGAAAGGAAATTATCGTGAGGAAACCTGCACGTCTGAGAGAACCTAGTAAGTTTTCAAAAGACATGTTAAGTCCGCCAATCCGCATTTGGCCAGGGTGGTAGACTATGGTTTGATCCTCCTCATACTGAAGGGAGGCCCGTGTCCACCAGTGGGACGTTAAAAAGGGCTGAATACATATTTTACCCAATTTGATAGATATATTTTATTAGCAGATAGGATACTTATCTACATAGGTATATTAGTATGTAATATGTATTCAATATTTATATTATTAGTGTTTCTGTAATAACTAGCTAATAGTACCTACCTAGTTGAAGTTTTATTATAGACTAGCAATGCCCGGGACACTACCCCCGTTCTGATGACCAAACACCAAATTCTTAAGTTTTACATAAATAAGTATACTCTTACATTGCAGTTTTTGTATTTTTTCTCAGAAATGAGATATTTTCCCTATATAAAATCCCTCCAGTGGTTTTTCCGTGATGCGGTAACAGACAGACAGACAGACATACAGACAGACAGCCAAAAATTCTAAAAACTATACATTCGGCCTCTGTATCGATAATAATGTCTATTTCAATAAGATTTTCCAAAAAATATTTAATGTACAGATTCGGCTTAGTTAGAATTTTATTATAATATGTATAGATGTAGATCGGTACTTACCTGCACTGTGTATAGGTACGTACATATTTATCATGCATCTCAGTTCTTAACTTATCATTGCTTTTGCATGTATGCAGAGGTTTCATAATTTGCTGTTAACTTTAAAACCCTTATAATAAGACACTCGACAGTCGTATTTACCTTGATATGGTATTGAATCCACGACCTTCGCGGGTTCACGCAATATCATCTATCCAATGCCGCCACGTTTTTTTTATTAACATTGAATATATGATGATTGATATATTGTTAAATTTAATTAACGATACGTATTTACAGTAAATATTTATATATGGCCTACATAGTAAGTATGTATCTAACTATAGCTATCCACTATAATTTGAGATACAATATTGTGTGATACAGTTATTCCAATAATTGAAGCGGAATAATAATTTTAATGATAATAATTTTTTCAACAAACAGTATATAATAGCTATTATTAAGAATTCACGAAACCCCTGAAGGGATCGTGTCGTGGCGCGTATTTCCAAAACATGGAGCTCGTAACCTTCGATAATGTTCAATTGTCACATTAACAGTATAGCTTTTAAATCATAGCTTTAGATTTTATGGGAAAGTGAATGTATTTTATGTCAAATCGTAAGATTTTTGCTGCTTGCTTGCTGCTTGCTATAGTAATAGGTAGGTACTTAATGAAAATTATGATAATTTTACGAGCTCAGTCAAAATTTATCTATAAATCTTCAAGTAGTCAAATATCCAAAAAAGTGAAAGCAGATATTATACCTATACCTTATATGTATGTACAAGTAGCTACGAACGTACGAGTAGCGACGGCATCGTAGGACAAGTGGCGCTTTAGTAAAATTATTTCAGAGACCAGACCATGGTCGATGACGAGCTGTTTTTAATTGGATCATTCTATAATATAAATTATAATGAATCATATTATCAACAAAACATGAAAATAAGTGTTGATTTGAATAATACTTTTGCAGAGTTAGAACTAATAGATAAGCTATATTTTTACAATTTTCTAATTTAGGTATAGGTATATTCGTTTGATTAATTAATCAAATTCATATCAGTTATAGTTCTATGGATTGCATTTGCATAAAATTAAGCTTACTTTAACATTTTCAAAATATAAATAGTGGACAATTACTTATTAAAGAAATGATCCGAGTGTTTTGAATACTGAGCACGAGATCAGATTCTCACGTTTTGTCATACGCTATAGGCAAGTTCTTGGATAATTCGAAATATTTGAATATATTCCTTAAATTTTTTGTACGTATTTAAAATATTTGGCTATAATTGTGCCCGAAAGCGCTACTTGGTAACTTATTGGCGCTCTTTAATAATTTATTTCGAATAAATCACGCACGCTTAGACATGACTTAGTGACAGTGAATATGTAAAATTTTAAGGTTTGATCCCTTTGGCATAACAAAGGTAAGGTAATTTAGCATAATGTATGATAATATTAAACTTACAGGGTATTTCAAATTCGGTAGGCATTCGAAAATTGCATTAATTCCTTAAATTTTATATTTAAATATTGAATCACGTCATTCTATTCTCACAGTTTGTCAACATTCTTCAAAGGTAAGAAATTTGAATAATGTGCATTTTTCGTGATTCTTCACTTTTATACAAATTCCATAGTATTAACCAAAGAGGTTTATAGGTGATTTACGAATATAAATTATACAAAATTAGTCTTAAAAGGGTTTACTATATAATATACCCACTACTCACCCACTTTTATATACATTTGTAACTAGAGTTAAGAATAAGTTCATAATATTATTTTAAATGTTTTAGTCGATTATTACTAGATCTGTATTTAAACTCCTAATCGAACCTATTTTAATTGTCTCATAGCACTGGTCGACACTCAGCATTAGTAAACAGTAAACATAAGATTCGTAAAATAAATAAAACAGCTGCATTTACACACCACACCATCCACTATACACACTAAAAAACGACATCTTATAATTTGGAAATTATAGTTAAGCATAATCCTTATTTCGAACTAAAAAAGCTATAAATATTTTATCTGTGCTTTAAAATATTAAACAAAAAATTAAGTAAAATCTTGTCGTCATGCCGTCGCGTGCAATACGATGGCCAATTTCAAAATTCGAACTCGAATTCGATTGTTTCGCGCCTTCCCCGCGGCTAGTTTAATCGCGTGATCGTTCTGAAACAATGCTTTAAAAAATAAAATGGTGCTTTATGGTCTTTATTAGGACCGCTTATTGTGAAGTGGAATTTCGACTGCACTGTTATAAGTTCGAAAAATATTTACGTCAAAATTGTATGAGTATTCCTTTTCATTCAAGTAATAAATTAAGTTTAAATTACTAAAAACACACTTGATCAATATATTTTTTCAAAATGTATCAAATCCAAATTTAAAACCAACCAATCTATAGGTACATATAAGTGATTCAAATTATAAATATTTTATATTTCCTATTCTTAAATGGTATCAATAAAATAGATATTATAGTACTATTAAAATAATAAAGGATAGGCAGGTATACCTACAGGTAGATAAGAGAAACTAATATAATTAATAACCTCGTTTTAATTAATTTTAACTGTTATCACAATTATCAATAATAGAGTTTAATTTATTATTTCTAAATATTCTTCTATGATTTCTAATAGCCGAGTTTTTTTTATTTGGCATTTAATTATTGTGTCGAAGAAATAATTATACATTTTGGCAGCTCTAATACTTTCTACATCATATAAGGAATAAAATTATCTGAACGATAAAATTTAATTTGTTTATATTTTTTATGCTAACTGAATTGTTATGGAAGAAATAAAAGAAATTAGGTACACTATCGCTGCTTTGTTGCAGATATTAGCAATTACCTACTATTAAATGGTCAGACTGCCTATCTTTTATTAAAAAACATCTGTGGCTACAATCATAAGTGAATCCTAAAGTCTAATATTAACTGCGATTCTACAAAACCAAAACCAAATTGGCTATGGAAATAACTGGCTCCCTAAGAAGCCGCACTCTTTAGCGGAACACAAAAAAACGTTCTAGAAAGCTCCATTTTTAACTTTTCAAATTCAAATTTCGAATTCGTTAGGGCGTGATTATATTTGTGTAGATAAAATTAATATGCGCACAATGTAACATTGTTTTTATATAAATTGCTTAGATATTTCATAATAATATACTTACAAGGTAATAATATATGCAGTATTACGTGAAACATACATATGTAGGAATATAATTTATTTTATGTATAATAGTATAATTTTTATGCATTAATCATTATCTTTCTAAATAAATAAATTCTGAAAAGACCGTATGTCTGTATTCCATTTACTGAGATAAACTGAAAAACCACATCATGAAATAATTTTATACATAGGCAATAAAATAAAAAGCTAAATGTGCAATAATGTGGATACGACTTTACAGTTCGCGTGACGATGCGAGTACTTTTTAAACATAGGAGCGTTCTTTGCGAATTAGAAGTGTTCTCTTTTCAAAACAAATTGCTGACAAGCGAGACGTCCCGATTCTTATTTTGAATTTGCCAACCGCAATACCGCCGTTATATTGTACAATCTAATTTAAGTTCCCTTCCGTTGTATTAGAGTTTATTTTTGAACGAGAAAAAGCGCTTGTATTAGGCGCTAAATGAAAACATAGATTACCAATGCGTTTTCTTACTATCTATACTATAGATGGGCCAACTCGGGTTTCCGCTAACCCGAGTTAACTCGAACTAAAATCATGGTAACTCGAGTTCAACCCGAGTTAAGTAACTCGAGTTAGCATGATAAGTGCTATGAAATTTATATATGCTTTCATTCTATTTCGCGTTGAATACATCTATTCTTTTTCAAGTTTTTGACATGTTTTGACTATACTTTAGTGAGTCTTTTTAAATATAGTAAGTAAACAAATGAAAGAAATTATATTATTATTATATAGTATTTTTTAATGTACATTGTATTAGTTATAGTTATAGAAGTAAATTCCAGGCATGTGCGAATCGGACTCGCCCATCGAGGGTTCCGTACAAATTTGTAGGAAATCTGTTTAACTTTAATTTTCAACTTTTCAAATTTCGTGATTCTAGGTAAGGGTTCTTTTTTTACCTTTTGAGGTACGGAACCCTGAAAAACAATAAACATAGCTTAGCTTTTGGCTTAGGCTAAAGCAACTAAAATAATAACACCACTTCTCAAATAATAATTGGCTAAATTAACAACTATAAAGATGAAAAAATAAGAAATAAGTATATTAATATTAAAATATAAATTAAAGTTTTTAAGAATATTAAAATAAAATGTTGGTAGATAGAGATACTACCAGGCGGTGGTACTGTATCCGGTCTATATAGTCAGAACATTCTTTACATTTAACTTTACACTCTTTACACTGAATTGGCGCTTCAAAAATTTCCCAAAACAAAAAGGGATGTTTCTTTTGACCCCGGCACTATCGAAACAATCATAATTAAACTTTTTATAAAGAATTAAAACAATAAATAATGAATTATTATATTTAAGAACTCTTAATTTAATAAAAATGCAACTTTTTTGGAGACTCGCTACAGAAATTTCTAATGTCACTTCGTTCGCGCGCAAATATTCGTAAGCCTACGGGTAAAATCAGCTTCTCTCGGAAAGCAAATTTCGTTTCGTATATGAAATGTGAAACGAAGTTCGAATCCTCATTATAAGAAACGAGGTTCGTGTGTCGTTCGGGTGTCGGTGTCTAACCCGAGTTATAATCCGTCATATATAATCGTCTGACTCGACGGTGAAACGAGGTTCGTGTGTCGGTATCTAACCCGAGTTACGATCGGTCGAACTCGGGCTAACTCGACGTGAGGCTAACTCGGGTTAACCCGAGTTGGCAAACCGAGTTGACACATCGCTAATCTATACATATAACAAAATTGTAACTAAGCCGAATCTGTAGGTACATTAAATATTTTTTGGAAAATCTTATTGAAATAAACATTATTATCGATGCATAGGCCGAATCTATAGTTTTTAGAATTTTTGTCTGTCTGTCTGTTACCGCATCACAGAAAAACCACTGGAGGGATTTTGATGAAACTTGGTATGGTGATAGCTGGTTATCCGGGTCAACATATACAATACTTTTTACCGCGGGAAAATGTCTTATTTCTGACTATAACTGCAATGTAATAGTACATATACGAGTACTAATATGTAAAAATTAAGAATTTGGTTCTTCTTCATCTGATCGCGAACGGAGCCATACTAGAATGTTTGATAAAATATAAGACTTTAAATAAACTTGCGCGACATATAAAGCAAAAATTTGTGGAAGCAATAGCGTATAATTTTTATTTTTGTGCTTAGTGCAGTTCAAGCTTTACACAATAATTCGTATTGTGTGTCCGATGCAAATGTGCACGATGAGAGTTGATTATGGAAATGAGGACGGACTATTGTGATGCGTACTTTTGTGGCTTCTGAAGATGTTATTTATTCAGAGAAATTTAAATATTTTAAAGATAATTAAATTAGAAAAACATAAAATTTTAACGTTCATGCCTTTTTTAATATATATTTTTTGCTTTTACACTAATCTCTCTAGATACATCTAAAGTTTAAATAAGGAATTAAAGTCTTCAGTAGTATTATAGTTTATTAAATTAAACAAAATCTATACATATATGTATATAACAAAATAGTAAAAAAGTGGAATCTGTGAGTTAAAAGTGAAACCTACATGAAATATTTTTTACAATTTTTAACAATGACTGTTACGAATTGTGTACAGAATATAGATCCCATAAAAATAGTAGTTAAAATTTTTGTCTGTATGTCTTTTTTTCAGTGTATCTGTGTGCATTTTACGTAAAAATTTACAGATTTTAACTAAACTTTGTGAAGTTATAACTTATTGCTCGGGCCAACATTTAGGATTCTTTATACTTCAGGAAAGTCTCTCTTTGTAAAATCTGTCATTTTCGTGGGTTAATACAAAATTTAGTTCAGGCGCAGGTCGCTCATCTACTCTTAACGAAATATGTAGGTAGGTATATGTGTCTACATAGTATAAAGCAAAGTCTCTGTCAGTGAATTTTAATACGGTTTATACTAATAGAAAGAACGATAAACGTTGAAAGTTTGTCTATAATTTGTAAATATTTTATTCTAAATGGCTAAGCGGGGTTTTGTTAAAAAAATTATTGCACGGTTAACGCTGGCTAAACTCTCTGATGAGAGATACATTAAAACTATGTAATAGAAAATTATATATAAGCTTTTAAAAAACGAAAACGTTAAACGTTAAAAGACGAAAAGTCCACAACAACACGTGCCCGGTGACTATCTTCTAAAATCTAAGGTACGCTCATAATAATTATTTTTATCTATTTAACACGTTCGCTGCATTACGAGATCTATCAGATCTCTTGCAGGACTTTTGTACTGTGCGTTGACTATAATCGTGTTGTTTCACTCCTTGCGGGAGGCTCTAACGTGTAAAGTTCTTTAAGTATGAGTAAGACAAATATACATATTTGCTTCCTACTTAAAGGTGAATTCGAGGACATAAAAAAAATAAATAGAGATGGATTAGGTCCCTAACGCACAGTAGTATAATTATTTTTATTCCTTGCGTTAGGAGACATGTCGATACTCGTGGAATCGTATGCCTCGTAGACGCAAGAGAGGGAGAGTGGGCGGCGCGGGCGCTGTGTGAATCGATTTAGTGTTGTCCTAGTGTCGACGTGGGAGGTTGCGCGCACGTTTCGAAAAAGTGTAAAAAATTTTTATTTAATATATTTTATTTAATTATTTAATAAAATTGTTTTATTTTGGTGAGATTTCTAAGAATGAAAAATCAACGCTGGATTATAGCGCTGCATCGTCCAGTATAATTACAATTTTGGAAAATATAATGCTTTTTATTACAGAATTCCCCGAAGGAAGATGTACAGATCATGTTTTCCAACGTGGCGACAAAAAAAGACGTTGTGTGGGTTGTTATGAAAAATTACGACGCACATTAAACAGCACTGATGCTTCTAAAAAAAGCTAAAAAAATTGTTAACATTTGCGCGCAATGCAAATAATCAATGTGCTTACCATGTTTTATTGAAAAACACTTTGCATAACTATGCAAAGTGTATAAATTAACTTCTTTAATAAAACTTTTTCAATCGACAACTGAGATATAATTTTATTCCCATCACTACTTACTACACATATTGAACTATCTTCGGTTGCGGTACGAGATACAATCGATATCTAATTTTTTTTTGGTATTTGTAGTTTATTCTAATGTCATAACTGCGTGCGAACCTAGTAAAATGTAAAGCAATAGGCTCTCTTGACCCACAAAAATTTAAAAATATATGTCATTAGTTTTTTGGAAGATATAAATTATTTTCAAAACTGTATTTTTAGGAGACTGATTAGGTCTCAAACGCACCAAAGGGTAGGCTAGTTTCGAGATCTTTTAGGTCTCCAAAGCACCAGCTGAAAGTTCTTTCAAAATGATGGCGCAGTGAACGTGTTAATACGTCCCTAGGAAAGCACCCGAGTGAAGCGAGGGTAAATCGTTAGTTTTTTATAAGGGAACAAAGTTTTAACTGAGGATTTATGTAAAATATGTTTTTTAGAAAATCTAACTTTTTGAGATAAAAGTAAACTTAACCATTTGGCAAGCCTTAGATTTAGTTATAAAACTTAAAATATTTATGAAATAAATCTAAGATTAGTTTTAACAGTAGCTAAAAACATTTTGAGTAGGTATTTTTTAGCTACCCTAAGATCCTTATAATTTTAATACTGAAAAAATACTGTTATTAGCTATTTGATTAAAAAATAATTTGTCAATTTTATTTTATTTAACTTCTCATATGTGATTTTTTTTAAATAAAGCCTTGAAGATTTAAAATGATATACCTACTGCCTATCAATTAAAAAGACAAGGGAATATCCTAGAAATCCTAACAAAATCAATTTGTTAAATGTCGTTCTATAATGAGGTGTTTAATATTTAAAGGCAGATACGACACGCGATGTCACGGCGCGACGTGACACGTGACATGTGGTAGAAATGTCGCGTCGAAAATGTCACGTTTGATATTCAATAGAAAATCGACTGGATGTAGTGTCGACGGTGTCGTTCGAAACAGCTGAGGTAAAATGAGTTTAAATATAATTTTGCCTTATATAATACACAATTTTTTATTATATCCTATCCTACTAAATCTATACCTGTATATAATAAAATTGTAACTAAGCCGAATCTGTACACATTAAATATTTTTTGAAAAATCTTATTGAAATAAAAATTATTATCGATACAGAGGCCGAATCTATAGTTTTTAGAATTTTTGTCTGTCTGTCTGTTACCGCATCATAGAAAAACTATTAGAGGGATTTTGATGAAATTTGGTATGGTCATAACTGGTTATCCGGGTCAACATATAGGATACCTATTTTTTACCGCGGGAAAATATCTCATTTCTGAGAAAAAATACAAAAACTGCAATGTAAGAGTATACTGATATGTAAAACCTAAGAATTTGGTTTTTGGTCACCTGAACGCGGGCGGAGCCGCGGGTAATGCTAATTATAAATATCATTGTTTATGAGGATGTATGGATAGTTATATGTTTTTTACTCTTTCACGAACTCTATTTTTTACTGAACGGATTTTGATAAAACTTTACAGAAATATAACTTATGCATCAGGATGAACATTGAACGATAGGCTATAATTTATAAAGATGAAGAGAATATATTAAAAAAACATTATTGAACAACGCGTTCGCTGCCGCGAGGAAATGCTAGTAAATAATAATAATGCTTCGAATTGCTATGAGAAATAATGACACAATGAAGTCTTTATTTGCTTTTACTCTAAAAATTATTATTATCGCTATAGCTATTGAAATTTACAGTTCTTTTTTTCGTAGTCTGTGATTTTAGTAAATATAAAATTAATATACTATTACCTAATTGATGTGTATTGTGTAATTTCACAATAAAACGTATTTTATTCGACGTTTATAATATTTATCGATTCTAAACGGTTGTAAGAACTGTTTCTATATTTCAGATATCGATAAATCTTATTATTTAAAAAAATAAAAGATAAACACAGTATTAAACTTGACTTATGGCATGATTCAGCTGATTGTGTTTAGTCTAGTAACTAAAATTTTACCAAAACAATTTAGTATAGCCCATAACTATTATAGTTTACTATCAACACTTGGCTAATGTTTGACTTTTACTTGTTTTAATTTATTTGGTGATCATTTGAGATTCCATGAAAAAATATAAAAATAATAAATTTGCTCTATAAACTTATTTTATCAATTTATGCTACAAACCTTCAGTCTCTTCAATGACGTGATCATTGGATATAGCTTTAATTCATTCTTAGATTTACTCGAATATAATGTCGAATATTCGCGTTTAATAAAACTATCCTTTTCTAATATTTTCATGGTTTTTTTTTAGGTTCCCGACATTTCAACATAGCTTTACAGAACAAGGTTACGGGAGGGACTAAGGTTGTAGACATCTCAAAAGTTATTAATAGTTTGTAGGGACAGATTTTTAGACTATAAGATAGTATTATTTAATCACAGCTGAATTTCTACTTAAAGTGCTAATGCTAGGGAGTAATAAAAAATATTTAAGAATTTGCTTTAAATGTTTTTATTTCATACTTAGTAATGTTTGGCAAAAGGAAGAATAACATGCTTCATTGAGGGCAGCGGTCACTACACTCGCCTTATACGTAATACTTTTTGGTTCTTACATGTAATTTATATTATGTAACAAAATCACACTAACCCTTATACTACTTCGAATTTTTTAATAAGATATGATAGAATGTACAGGGAAATCATAATTTTGTTTAGCACCAAAATAGCTAGATATAGGATTTATAATAAATATGTTACAAGTGCGGTCAATTTGGAGTCTTTGTATAAACTTTTGATAACAACTACAAATATAAATATTAAGTACTAAATTTTTTGAAAGGAAAATACTAATTTTTGTATGTATAGACTATAGGTAATCTAACTAAACTACTATATTAAACTGTTCTTTTTGTTTAACAGATCAATTAGTTATTCTGAAGAAGAATAAAAGAAAAACGATTTTATTTAATTACATAGTTAAATGTTTATAGTATCATTTAATTGCTAATATATTTAATATGTAGTATGTATATTGTAGTGTGTGTGTGTATATATATATTCTTTTATACAACACAACGTACCTGTAGTTGTTATCAAAAATCTATAAGAGCTTAAACCAAGTTTTTGACTATTCTTTCTTAAAAATACATATCTTCTTAAAAAAAATTAATTAAATTGTCAGGCATAATTTTGTACATCATTATATTATTATATACATTTTATTGCACAATATTACTATGGAATGTTGATATTAACGAACTATTTGATACAGGTTAATTTTAACTAAGATTATTCAAAACACGCTTAAATCCATATTTCTTTAACTAAAAAAAACTACAGTCAAAATATTTACAAAGCTTATTAAAATACAAACATATCTGTAAAAAAACACACACCAAGTAGCTCTCAAACTTTATCATACATACATTTATTGAGAATTTATAGGTACTGGGGCATTTACACAAGCTTAACTATTTGGTAAATCTAAATAACATCACAAAAGCACTGGAGAATCTGTACTTAGCAGTCCGTAAACACTGGTTTTGAGAAATCGGGTCACGACAAATTAGACGTTTTACCGTTTTGACGGCGACTAATATGGGCCTCCGTGTGAATGTTTCTTTTAGTCCTTGAGAAGAACGCAGCGTTGCACCCACTCACTGAACACCGATGCAACAGTTGTGCATGAACACTTTCACAATGCACCTTTAAGCTCAACAAGTCTTTGAAGCACTCCCTGCAACCACGACATGGATAATAGCCATCTTTATTCGGTCGAGGCGCTTCATCTTCTATGCAGTAGTTTAGTTTTTGAGATAAAGGAGGGGAGAAATTTTGATTTTGACAACCAAAACTATTGAGGCTTGGTGGCAAAAATCCAAATGGTATTGGAGGGAAATTTGGAAGCATACCGAAAGGAGCAAATAGAAAAGGATGTTGAGCAAACATGTCACGACCGTTTAAATAGGTCTCTGGCAACGGTAGAGGCGGATATGGCGCACCAAAAGGCATTTGCGCTAAATGACTTTTTGCTTTATCATTATCTCTAGCTCGATAGTATTTTTGTGAATCAATGTAAGGGATAGCTCGTTCTTCTTCACTAAATTTAGCTAATAAATCCATTTGTTCCTTGATTTTCTCTAAAATACGAGATTCATCAAATATTCGATGATCTTCATTTAATATTCTTCTATGTACATTAACATTGGAATTATGGCGATCTCTGCTACGTCTTGTGCTAAATGCAGCTCTACAACCTTCAGTATTACATTTATACATAACTTTTAGATGTGCGTTCTGGTAATGAGTTTTTAATATATAGACGTTTTGAAACATTTTGTCGCAAACCTTACATTTAAGAGGATTGTCCATATCGATGGGAACATCTGTAGTTGTTACAAAAAAGCCATTATCAAAATGACCATATATTTGACCTTGAACATCATCAGATGGGTAATCATAGCTCGAAACCGAAGATGAGGGAGATCTGTCGGAATAATCAACACCATCGTTTACACTTAAATTATATGGGCCTAAATTATGTGTATCGATTTTTTTCGAAATGTGAGGGAAATCTCCCCGTGATAAGCTTTCCAGTCTTTTTAAAGAGTTTTCTGAGGAAAAGTTCTCACTATTTTGACAAGGTAAATCTTTTGTTGTTACGGACTCAGAGTTATCAACGGGTTCTTCTTTTACTCGTAAATCTTGAGCACTCTCGTTCATGTCAGTTGTTTCCAAAGTTACTGAAGTAGGTTCTTGTTTAATTTTAAGGTTTTCGACTTTATCGTATGGAACAGATAATTTTCCATCACTATTTTCGCATTTTACTCTTTTAAGATTTAAAGCTGTATCTTCGTCATTATTTTGATCATCTTGTGGATCATGATCATCACCATCAATGATATACTTATTTTTAAGTCTCGTTGGATTAAGATTTTTACGTTTTCTTTTCATTACTTCTGGACTGGCTGTATCTTTTATAGCATCCGTATTTTCGTTATTATCACTTACACTTCTTTGGTCATATTCTATTTCTGAATCATCAGCAGATCCTGTCGATTTATTAAGATTTGAATAATAATCGCTTGTATCAACATGATCGTTGTCGTCGTCATCATCATCACCAGCTACAACTACTATACCGTCATCTTCATCAGATTCACCGTGTCCTTCATGATCTTTATTTTCGACAGAATTAGATTCTCTCCGCAAATGCTGAGTATGATTTAAAGTAGGAGAAAAATTAATATTATTTTTGTAGTCCAAGGGCATACTGGATGTATATGATCTCATATTTTGGGAAGGATTTAGTAATGGATATGAACCGAATGGATGCATGGGACTTATTACGGGTGGTATATTTAAACCAGCACCAGGTGGTGGAATTAATACTGGATGTGACTGTGCGCTTCTACCATCATGTGGTGATATTTTCCTTCTTAAATGTGGTGAATGTAATTTTGGGTTTGGATTAGCGCTGTGTCTATTTCTAGACCTCCTAGAACTAAACATCATACTGCAACCTTCAACTGTACATTTGTGCATTTCGCGAAGATGAACGGCTGAAAAATGTATTTTTAATGCACCCTTATCACAGAAAGTTTTCAGACATACGTTACATTGTACACGTTTCTTACCCGTAGCTGGGTTAATAAAATGTGTACCTAAATTCAATGGCATTTGAGACGCACCCCATTGCCTTTTTGGCGGACTTATACATTTTCCTAACATCATATCTCTCGTTTTTTGAGCAGCTTCAACATATGTATCCTTGCTCAAATTAAGGACACTTTCATCTTCAACTCTAGAGTTTTCAGATCTTGCTTTACTCATTAAGCTTATTCTGCTTTCAGTAGAGTCTACGGGTTTTGTTGATATTTGTGGTAAGAGAGCTTGTAGTGAAGCCAACCCCATTGGATTTTGACTAAGAGCAGCAACCATTGCTGCAGGATGTGAAAATGTGGAAGGCATTGACATTGGAGGTAAAGGTAAGTTTGTGGGCAGTTGAAAATTGAAAAATTGACTTCGCATTACATCCATGGCAGCCTTTTCGGTGGACATGTCATAATTGCGTTTTCTACTATCTTCCTTAGCGCTGTTTTCACTGATTTTGTGTTTTCTAAAATCAAATGGTTGCATATTTTGTAAATAATTTAAGGGTGATGAATTAACTGGACTAGTGTTGGACAGGGGACTAGATGAGGTAGATAAATGAATACTGTGATTAGGAGAAGCTTCAGCAGATGATGTTCTAGGCGGTGAATGTGTTGGGTCTGGTGAAAAACGATTATAATTAGGAGATAATTTTTCTTTTTTTACGTTCAATTCTTTATCGAAAGAGTTCTTTTTAATTTCTTTCTCTTGTGCATCTTTCAATAAATCGTAATGACTTTTTACTTCCATAACATGTTGAAAATATCTAAAAGATTCATCGTTCCGTACATCTTTTCCTGAATTTTCCATAAGTCTTTTAAATTCAGCTTCAAGTTTTAATTGATCGATAGCTCGTAGTTCGTCGTGATTCACCATATTTTTATCAGTAATTTGTTCATAGTCTTGACTAACTCTTGGTGGTGATGGAAGACCGTTTTTCTTATAAATTGGAAGAAGAGAAGTTTTATGAAGAGCTCTGGCTTCTTGTAGTTTGAGTATTTGTTGAAGAGCTAAGTTGTGTTCGGGCCCACATCCACTCCATTTTTCCGGGCTGCCCGATTGCGTTTCCTGTAACAATAAAAGCAAATAGTTTATTAAAAAAAGAATAAAATATTTTTTATTTATTCTTAAAAAAGCACGTTAATTCAATTTATAATAGTCAATACTAAATTAGCGTAAATAATATATTAATAAAAAACCTGAAGCTTGATTCGATTAAGTTAATTTGATTGTATCCGCCTATTCACATAAGCTTAGGTCTAGAGTAATTTTAAAGACAGGTTGTTCTAATGTATCTTCAAACTAACTATCGGGTCGACACACAACCACACCTTGCGTTTTCAAAGGCTAATATCGAATTAATTCTGAGAACGGAGAGCAATTGGGTAAAATTGTGTAAAATGACGGTTTGGAGTCGAGTCGAGAATAGAAAAGTGGTTTCTGTCGCGTGTTCGGAACGATTTAATCCGAAAACTAAATTACTATTCATTTGGTAAGTATTCGGGGTCGGCTCACGTTGTCAAACTTGAGTTTCGGTTAATTCAGCCACTCCTTAAACAAAGTTTAACGCAGACATTATAGTCGTAGTTCAATATTTAACTAGCCATTTTTCGCGGTTTTGCTTCTATTTAAACGATTTATTTTTTTGTAATAACTTTGGTATCTTTATATCGAATTGAGGATTGCGAATGTCCAAAATCTCAAGGAGTTGGTTTTAGAGTTTTTTATTAATAATTAACAATTTTTGTTTTATTATATTATTTGCACGCAACTTTTAATTTAATTGCTCTAATTTGAAATCGGTTTTTTTAAATTAAAATGGGAAGATTAGAATTAAAAACGTCATACGTATCTAACAGTATAATGTATGGAAAAAGTAATAGTATTCCTACACTTAAACTTAGTTTAAGCGATTTGTTGGTTCAGACCCTATGTAAAAAAGGGAGTTGATTGTCGCTTTCAAATTCGTTTGTCACTCGATTATACCGTGTAAATCTTATAAGCGATGGAGCTGCCATATCATTATATATTTCTGAGGAAAATTAAATTGTCGTTTGCCTCGCCGGCGCGTCGGCAATTTTATATAATGCAAGGACTAAAAAACTCTTTAAAATCATTTCTAATGCCACAAAATGGATAAATATGGCATAATAAAGTGTCGTTTAAGTAAAATATAGGGTCGAGTTCGAATGAAATTGTAAGCGTTTATAGCTTATTTGTAGAAACGTAGAAGTCTTTTGATTTTTTGTATGTGATTGTTGGTCTTATGGATAAACGAATGAGATAGCTAGCGATTAAGGATAATGTGTTTTTTTTGGAAAACATGATGATTAGATGGATTATTATATTAAGTTATGCTAGAATTAAAGTTTGATCTGTCACAATTAAAAACGTTTAGTTGAAACTAAAAACTTTTTGGAATACATAATTTACTAGCATACCTTTGGTAAATTTTAGGGATACCGTAGGAAATAAGTACACAAGTAGTATTTGTAACTCGTAGCCAAAATACAGAATTTAAAGTCGCATTGGCTAGCCGGGGTTAGTGACCGGCAACATAAATTTACAGGTCAGCTACCTATTTATATGTAAGTCTTAACCCGTACTGTTAAATATCATTTTTACGCGAGGAGATTGCAATATTAAATTTGCGTTGCATCTGACCCACGCCTACCGTCAGATCACTGGACAAGCGGACATATTTCACAGCATTTTTTCATAATTTTCACTAGTAATAATAAACTATAATACCTTGTTGTAAGGTCCCTTTTGGAGTAAATGTTGGGTTTACGGTTTTTTTAATGGTCATTTCGCGATTATCGTTTTTGGCTCGCTGTCGTGACATGCCATATTGTTCAATGCATGATACATAAATACATAAGTAAACAGGTTTCATACTTTGAAGCGCAAAACATTTTGTCATTTTTGTAATAATGGCTTTAAATGTAGCGCAGAAAAGTTGTTGAAGGAAAATAAAATAATACAAAGTTAGCAAGCAAAAATAGAGCTTCATCATGTTAATTACGATAAGAATTTAAAAATATTGTTTCTATTTTACAGGCATGTGATTATTGAGAAATGCGTGATATAAATAGAAGTATAATATCTATACAAACATCTGTCCTGCGCGGAATCGAACTTGTGACCTCCAAATTATTAGCTAACCTTTAATAATAATATATAAATAACAAATACATACATATGTAAATGTTAATTATATTTTCTTAACGCTTAGTGTATTACAGATTTTTTTAACGTCAATAATTATAAAATAATGAAAAATACTAATACTTTAAATAAAACTATCTTTTCGGATTATTTCGCGGATTTATTATGATTTTTGGTTCCCGACCAGGGTAGGGGACTAAAAATCAAAATAAATCCGCGAAAGAATCCGAAAAGATAGTTTTATTTAAAATGTCAAATATTCGCGTAAATCTAAGAAAGTATTAAATACTAACACTGTTCGTTATATCTACATATATCAAGGAGAATGGCTATTTAGGTATTACTAATTACGAAAACTTGCAAATTACAGTCTGAGTCTATTGCATAATTATTAGGGGTTGTAACAAGATAAACACTGTGACGACCATGTTGGAACCTCTATTACTAATCATTATGAACGAATATTTATGCTAGCGTAAGGACTTTGCTACGTTGTAAGTGAACAAGTGTTCTTTATTACAGGCATTTAGTATTTGTAAAAGCTTATATTTTTTTTAATTTTACGCGTGGCAGTGGTAGCTCAGTGGTAGCGCAGTCGTTTGGGAAACCGATTAAAGCGGGTTCAAATCTCTGGTCTCGAACCTCTGATTATTTTATGTGCGAATCACTTCCAACATGATTACATAAAATATATTTATATCTGCATTTCTGAGAGGAACTAACAAGTTTTCGAAAGACGCATTTGGCCAGCGTGGTGGATTATGGTCTGATCCCCCTCGTATTGAAATTGAAAGAGGCCTGTGTCTAGCAGTGTGACGTTAAAAAGGGCTGAATACAATAATTTATACTTTCATAAATACTCTCTATATTTAATATTTTACTTAAACTCGAATTATTTTTTTATTAAAAAAAGACAAGCTATGAAAACAATTTATTAGTTCCACCTTCATGAATGGTTTTTTTTTTTAATTTATCTAAGACGTTAAAAAATTATGAAATTTATATAAATTTATGAAAGTTCGTTGACAATAGGCGAAGGTATCGCGTAATACATATGTATACACAAATAAACATTTACCCGAATTGCGTCTTACTTTTTTCAAGTTTGTCAAAATTGAATATATTATATTGTACCTACTTGTCATTCTAGTAATGACCGAATTACATCACTCAACACTATCAAATGTTGCAGAACTCTACCATGCCGTGAACAATGTCGACATACACCGTATCAATATTTGTCTATACAATTGAAGCGTGGGTGGGCGCCGCATTAACTTAATTAACATCACTATCACTATGAATGAAATAAGTATACAAACGGCTTAAATATTTATATTTTTGCAAATAATCGTTTTCTAGTAAAGACATGACTGTTGAAACCTACTTATTATTATTGTTTGTTTAATTTTTTATCACGTTACTACTTTAAAATTAAAATATTACTCGGGCACCAAAAATCAAAACATCCAAATACAATTTTTTGCATTTATAAAAGTAGTTCGATTATAATATTAAAATTTCTTTTCAATGAAATATATGATATCCCAAGAAACCTTGTTCACTCCATTTGAGATCTAAAGCCCAATGTATTTTACCGTAATCATATGATATTGAGATGGAGTATAAACAACAGACTAACATGCTCTATCATTACAGAGACACCGTAATCTGTCCGCGGGTCCCATTATTTTTGATACAATTTAGATTCTATATAAAATTATCTCTTCGCTCATTTAAGTTAATACACGTAATAATATAGCTTGGACAAGTATAAGGCTTATCTTAATCTCAGCTTACGGCGCCTCATGGCGTTTATAGGTATTAATAATAATAATTGGATTTCGGCCAAGGGTCATATATCGATTCGGCTTCACGACAAGTGTCGTCAAGTTTCAACGCGGTAATAATTTAAGTATATATTATACTGTTGCTATAAATAATATTAATTAGAATTTTATTAGGTAGAGTTTTAATTTTGGTATATATTAAATGGCAACATTATAGGCGATATACATGAACGTATGTTATTATACTCAAAAGAGTAATTACAAACCTTACTATAATCGTCTTCCCACCATCGTTTCACAAATTGAGTTAGTTTACTCAAATTATCCTCTATATCGTCACTCATTTTTAACTTTAAACTTAACTACACTTAACAGGTCACTTAAACACTTCCTTGATACTTATATTTGTCAAAAATCTTAGAAATACAAAATTGCGTTAGATGTGTATACAGATCAAAAGCTCAACCGACTGTGACATGTCTGTGACATAAGGCAGAGAAAATACCAACCCCCACCCCCTAGACTTGACCCTTGTACCTGACTAACAATACTAAACAGACTAAACAGGTAGGCGACCTGGGTCCTACTGATAAGGGTACCTAGTATTCAGTTCTAATAGAATATTTTTTTAAATTGTTTTGTTAAAATAATTGTAAACTTTTTCATATGTATAAGTATCTATTATTTAGACCTAGTTTGTTGTAAAATAGTTAACAATCAACTTTTCCCTTTTTCCAATCTTATTACACAGAAACTATACTTTTTAAATTGATGCTATAATTTTGAATATAGTGCTGTAGGATTGAATATTAATAACATTAAATGTGTCTGTATTTATTTATGTTAATTACTACTTAATTATACTAAACTAGCGACTCACCCTCGCTCCTCTCGGGTTCGTCCCTACATACGTTTTAACGTTTAGTATAGATTTCTCAGAGATGAGATAATTTCTGCAGTAAAAAGTATCCTATATGTTGACCCGAATAACCAGCTATCATCATATCAAATTTCATCAAAATCCCTACAGTGTTTTTTCCGTGATGCGGTAACAGACAGACAGACATAAATTCTAAAAACTATAGATTTGGCCTCTGTATCGGTAATAAAGTCTATTTCAAGAAGATTTTCCAATAAATATTTAATGTACAGATTCGGCTTAGTTACTATTTTATTATATTTATATGTATAGATATAATCATAGTCAAAGGTAAAATTAAATGTTATAAATTAAATGTTTCAAGTAATAAAAATCAATATTAAAAAGTAATTATATTTCAGTAACTCTTTAGATACTTTCAAATAGGTATAATACGTAAAATCCAGCGTTCATTACACGTTATGATGTTTGAATTCTACAAGTACCTACCTACCGATGATTTTGAGTTACTTAGTATACTTACCCAAATAATATTTTAAAATGTTATTTAAATCTATTTCGTAAAGTCTTTAACACGTTATTCAAAAAAAAAAAAACTTTTAGTCTATTCCACGACTTAGAAAAATTCACAATACATTATGGCGAATCTTTGTCAGGCCACGACTCTGAGATAACATTTGTAACAAATGTTTAGTAAAAATCCATTGTTTTTTACAGGTTTATGGCACCTATGGCAGGACTATAAACTTGAAAGGGTACCGACTTTGAAGTACACCGTATGTGAGACAGATAGTGTTGCGTACAACAATAAGGAACTGATAAGAACAATAGGAACCATGAATAACCTTTGCCTCGTTACTATTGCAAAAGTTATTGGTTTGCAAATTGGATACGATGGCTTTGTTTTTGGGGAAGACCATTGTATATTGAGAGTTTAAAAGAATTTTTTGAAATGACTACAGCTGTGTCTAAAGTAAGTACCTACTTATTATATTATATATATGTGTTGGACTTAAAATTATTCATTTATATTGTTTAACCTTAAGTGCTTAAGTTTTGAGTAAAGAAGATAAAACATACCTACAAATTATATGTAAAGAATATCATATTATTATTTTTGGAAGTAAAAAATACATAGTATAATCTCCATATCGGTGTTTTCGTGCAAAAGGTATAGAATTTGTGGCATCGTCAACGTACGGCCATTCTTATTTTTTTCTCCAGCATATAGTAAAACTTATATTTATGTGACGACACGTTTGGCTCAGTTTGTAGTGATCCTACTTGCTGCGGCAGCGGTCGGGGGTTCGAGTCCCGTATTCATTTGTGTGATGAGCACGAATGTTTGTACTCTAGTCATGGGTGTTTATATTTATAATATGTATGTATTTAAAGTTATATATGCATAATGTATCAACTATCTGGTATCCATAACACAAGCCTCGTAGCTTACCATGGAACTAGATGGTATTGTGTGTTAACGTCCTGACATATTTATTTATTTATTATATTAATAAATGACCCGTTAATAAATAAGCAAAAGCCAAATAAGGAAAAGCCAATACGGTGCTCTAAAGTGTCAAGTCTTTGAGATATTTGATGGTAAAGATCGCCATTTTGAAACTACCTATAGCTGATACACATTTAAAAATGAAGTAATCAGTGTAAATATTTCATAGGCGTTATACATATATTGTTTAAAAAAGTAGATAAATCTAAGTGAATTGTAATTATTGTACTCATATGATTGATGGTTTCCGTGGGTTCGGTATTCTTTATCTTAATATATTTCGTAAGCGTTCATCTCAGACAACTTAGATCACCATATTGCTTGTAAATTTTAAGTTTCTTTAAATGTCCTCTATCTATACTTATAAGTTTCATCGTTTGCCGCTAGACTGAAAAAAACTAAAATGACGGCGGGCTAGTGCCAGCTTCAATAGAAAAATATTAAAATCCTAGGACGCGCGCGCGCGTTTGAAAATTATTATCGTCGATACAAAATAATAATAACAATTTTAAGTTTAGTGAATGTTACTTGAAGTAGTGAGGTATTATAGATTTTTACATCACTTAGCCTGTCATATTGCATTGCATTTAGTTCGTGCCGCGGGCGCGGTGTTCAGATCTTATAAACATGTAATTTTAATTTCGACTTGTCTGATTTGAAATTGACGACAAAATCACTAGAATAGTTTACGAGGTTTGTTTTTACTTTAAGTAGGTATAAAATGAAATTACGCAACTTCATTTTGATAGGTACCTAAAAAGTATTAAGAATGAAGTTTTTACAGTATTCTAATATCCTGCGGGAGTTTATGTGCAGGGATAAAAATATCTATCCGCTCCATATACTTGAACTATGATGGAAGGGATCAACGTGATTTTTTCAATTAAAAGAAGGACTAGCCAAGAAATACGTTACTAAAATTTATTATATATCTAATATGAAGGCATTATCAAGGATTATTGTTATGTTACGACTTCAGAATGTTTGTACGATTACACGATATATGATATATTTTCCAGAATACATACATCAAATAGGTTACATATTTATTTCATATCTAAAAAATAAACTTCAAAGCTTATTTTTCAGAATTTATTTAATTTAAGCTTTAAAGCTTGAAAGCTTATTTTTATTAATTTCAGAGACATCAAATTAGTACTATTATACCTACTATCCGTTGGCCGGTTATGACATCTATGGGTTCATTTGCTTGAAACCATAGTGAAAACTAGATTTTTGTACAATAATAGTGTATAGAGATGCCTATGAAAAATATACTCCTTCAATTCTTAAAAATAAAAAGGACTCCACTGGGGTAAGAGCATATATTTTTCTAAATATCCCATTTCTTTTGCAGAAATTACTATACCACTTTTGATATAATTTTAGAGTATAATTTATCATCAAATCACTATTAGTATGAAGCTTTCCTCTGAGAAAGCGAAAGGTTGTTTTTAAGAAAATTATTTTTCTGTACGGAATATATCTACAATGTTGATCTTGATTGACTGGCATAATAATTAGGTAATTAAAACTCGCTTTGGTCTTTTATATACGTATATGTATATATAAAAGACCAAAGCGAGTTACTCTTATTAATAAACATAAACATCACGACGAAAAAATTAATCCCTCAACGACCGCGGACACGCCGGCGTTACAATTAACAATAGATTTCTTAGAGATTTAATTAATTTCTTAGAAATTTACCTGGAGGTGGTAACTATAACATCCATACTAATATTATGAGTGTGTTTGTTTGTTCGTCCTTCTTTCACATCGAAACGGAGTGACATATTGGCGTGATTTTTTGTGTGGATATAGTTAGGGGGCTGGAAAGTGACATAGGCTACTTTTTACCGCGGGAAATTATCTCATTCTTGCGGGAAAACACGTTATAATACAATCCTAAAAATTATTTATGATTAGAATTACTTGAAACTTGATATCAATGTTCTTCAAAACAATTAAATAAAAGCATGTTTTAGCATTTTTCGAAATTCATCCCATAAGGGAGTCAAATAGGGGATGAAAGTTTGTATGAAAGCAAAGCCGCGGGTTCTACTAGTTACAAATAAACACAAGTTTAACATATATCTTAAGAGATAAAGCTATGACCAATCCTTTCTGTCCTCATCACTTAGCCTGTCACGGTCCATCAGATATAGCGTCCTGCCTGCGGCTTTACACCTCACACCTTATAATTTCACAAGCAATTATTATTTCGACTCGCCATTATAATTTTGTATGCTCAAATGTGACTCACTAAAGAATAATTCAAATAAATAAATGATAATCCCAGCATTCGTAACAATTTTAACTATTTTCAATCTGGTTCTTATAAAAGCTTTAGGGCTTTAGCTCTGCTTGCATTGTTCGTATTCATTTATCTATTAATTGTCTTCCTAAGTCCTAATAAATTTAAAAAAAAAACGCGTGTGTGTACTTTTATACGCACGTAAGAAGTTATACTTGTTCGGCATAACAGAATGAAAATAGCTAAAGATTTCATCCCGTATCTCACAACTCTCTGTTTGTAAAAGGAATGTAGCTAACTTCATCGTGTCGCTTTTGGGCTGTCGGTGTGCGCGCGTATCGTAAAAATTTTACTCTCATATTTTTTTTTCAAACGTGCCAAAAGAAGTATAACTTCAAAAAAAAAATCTGACAGGTAGTTCCAGAGAGTAGCGCGTTCGAACAAACCAAAAATGTAAACTTTTATATCGAATACTGTGATAATGAAAGAAATATATTTCTATGCCAAGGTCATACGATATAACATACATTATATCTTTAAATAACATACCTATAATATAACAAAATATTTACATACCTACCTATATAATATTACGTTTTACTCAACAGTATAGTATATACCTCGTAATTTTTATTTTAAGAGTGTTCTTGCTAAACGTAAGTTACTGTTTGTAAAAGTTTATCTAGATTTATTAAATTAATTAAATTTACTTTATTTATTTACGATATTTATTTACCTATATCATTATAATGTAAAAAAATGATATCGTAGCTTAAAATAATCCTTTTTCATAATACATATTTTAACTTATTTGAATTTTATGCACTACACAATAATGTGTCACGTGCATAGATTCCGGAAGTGCTTAGTTAGGTACCTATAAAAAAAATTATTAAAAAAAAATCTTATCTTACTTAACAAAATCGTGTATGCCATTTAAAAATAAGTTATGATTATGAAATATCGATACAATTAATCTAATTTATTGCGAGTTTATATATTAAATGTAACATAATGCGTTTTGTTCCGTATTACTATCGTAGTTACGCTTATAATTTATAACGCTCTTAGGTCGATGTTATGAAACCTATCGAGTATAGGGTGTGATAGGATCTGTAGGCGGTTAAAGTGTCACTAACACAATAAATAAACGAATTATGGCTATTATTTCTATGTGATAGCATTGATTCATTATTCTAAATACGTGCTTGCTTGTATCTGTTTTAACAGTAATTTATTTACTCAAAAGTCTCTATCTTAATATGCAAGAATTGTCCACTACATATTTAAATATTAACATATGACATGATTTATTAAGTTTGTAAAAATTTCGCATTATTGATACCCTAGGTATACGATCTACTTATATTAATAATTTTATTCGTTCCTTAATTTATTATTTATTTTATTTGAAACGGTAATACTTTATTAAATAAAAATTTATTTTTTATTATTAGAGCATTTGTTGTACATCCAGTTAAATTTACTTATAATAATTATGTTTTTAGATTTTAAAAAGATTTAAGACAATAATTATTCTTACGCATCCTAGATGGAGCTACTTGTTCACACATAACGTTTTTCTATATACCTACTATCAATTTCAAAGCGTAAGAACTCGTTGTTTTTTTATAAAAAATGTTTATATATATAAAATATTTGTATAAATAAACCCTCAAATAATAAATATATTTTTTTTCTAAGGCTTCAGCACGATTGACGAAGGAAATTCATATTCAATCCGATATATTGTTACGTTTTCAATAAATACAATGTTGTTATAGTTATTTTGATTATCAGATTTATTTAGATATTCTACTCAATAGAATAGAGAAAAGCAAACAGTGTATGAGACCACGGCAAACAATTTGCCTAATGGAGCGCCACGCAAACTATGCGTTTGCTGATCACCGGCGATTTATTTCAATATGCAATATCTTATAGGATAAGGTAAGCTAAGTATATATTTTTAAATTTATAAAGAGTGAGCCATAAAAAAGAAAAGACCAAAAGAACTACCCAAATCATGTCTCAAAGGAAAATTTTGTTTGATTATTAATTTTGTACATAATAATATGTATAACTAGTAGCAGTTCTTACTATATTTATAAACTAAGTTTGTTTATAGGTTCCAAAAATTAAAATAATATTTGAATTAAATGAAAGTAAAATTTTGTAGCAAATTACAAGAAAATATTATTAGATTTAATTAATGTCGATAATATAGATATCTTCTTCAATGTCAAACGTCGATAACAATATAAGGTTTATTATATAAAGGATATCTATAAGGGTATACGTATAATGTATATTTTCAAAAGCATGCATGTAACATGTTTATAAAAAAGCTAAGTGCTTGAAGCCTAAGGCCATTCTTTAGTAACAACCTACACATATTTTCTACATATCTTTAGCTTAGCATTCTTTCTCGAATGCACTATTTACGGTTTTAGCGAGAACAATGATATTATGTCAAATGCTACTTATTATTTACTAGCGACATACCCTTGCTTCGCTCGAGTGCGTCCCTAGGTGCGATTTTTTTAACGAAACCCTAATTTTTTTCTAAAATAACATAAGTTACTCCTTATTACATCAGCTATCTGAAAGTCAGTGAAAGTCCCGTCAAAATCGGTCCAGCTGTTTCGGCGATTAGCCGGAACAAACAGACAGATAAACAAAAATGTTAAAAATTGTGTTTTTCTTATAAGTACCGTATATAATTTCATATGCATTTAGTCAAAAGCTGTTATTTTGACATTACAAACAGACACTTCAATTCTTTCTTATATTACTAATATAACAGTATGATAATTTAGGCAAAATAATTTGAGTTAAATGAGGTACGAGTATCTACCAACTGAAATAGCTTGTGATTGTGATGTCTTCTTGAAGAGCAAATAATTTTTATATAGAGCTTGAAAGTTGCACAAAATGAGCGTGATTTTTATGAATTTCTTACACAGAGGCATTTATCATAAATAGGAACATATTATTATTATAAGAATAGCAATTATAACGTTCAATTAAACACTTAATATCAATAAAACAATTTACACAATGTGCCGGACATCATATACCCTCCACATACCAACAAACTCACTATGTGTATATATGTATATAACAGAATATGATAAGAAATCTGGGAAAGGATTAATTTCAGATAACTCGGTAATAAAGTATTACCGATTTACACGATAAAGAAGACATAATACTAAACATTTAGTTATAATATCTCATAAATAGTTAATATAAGTTTTATATCAGCCTCAGAGCATTTTATGTAGGTAATGAGATAGCCGGCGGCACTCGGCAGTGGATCACGATATTCTAATGATGTCATGCTCTTGCGCATCTGCTTCTGCCTTGGTTAGAGAGCTTTTCTTATAGAAATTTATGTACATACTTCAGTGTAAATCGTTGTATATTTAGAAGAACCATGTACATTCTAAATATTCAGATTTCATTTTGCTTAAAAATAAGGAATTTGCTATTATTGTTTGAGTAATACGTTTTAAATTTTCTATTTTATTTCTACTTTAGTAAATGATTAAAGAAAATTCATGCTTCAAATGAATGATCTACCTAGTTATTTCAGATGACAAACTATTTCTTGACGAGCTTTCAAAAGTTTCTTTAAAATCTTTAAACTATTTATTAGTACAATGAAAAATCTGTAAATCACGCATTATTTGTAACACATATCTATAAATAAAGGCGCATTTATTTATTTATTTATTCAAACAAAATCCACAGCTACATACAAAAAAAAATGTAAGTACAAAAATAAAACCTTACATAAGCCAATTACGGATTTTCATTATTTAAGCAATATAGAAAGGTAGACTAAGTTTACATTTATTTAAGAAAAGGCAAAACAAAAAAAAAACCATGCATTTATATAAAGAGCAAAACAAAAAATGAGAAAAAAAATAATAGTAGAAAGAACACTAACAATGATGATACGGCCATTCATTATTTATGACTAATGGTGCGGGTGTGTGTGTGCGTGTGTATGTGTTCGTGTGTGTTTGTGTGTGTTCGTTTGTGTGTGTGTGTGTGCGCACATATGTGCGTGTGTTATTTATTAAGTTCGTTAATGATAGCTTTCTTAAATCTTCCTCTAGAATTACTAAATGGATCAACATTACAGAAATATTTATTATACTGTTGAGGCAGTCTATGAGTTACTGAGTTTCTACTGTAGTTAGAACGACGACAAGGTACATGAAATAAATTTGTGTGCCTTGTGCGCCTTTGAGGGGTACATAATTGCAAGGTTTCTGTAATAAGATAAGGATTATCTATGTTTCCATTACAAATGTCATACAACAGCATCATGTCAGTCACAGTTCTACGTCTTTCTAAAGTGGTCATTTTGTAATGTAAGCAAGATGCAATATAGTCTGTTTTAGGTTCTTTAGTACGATAGTTAAGATAGCGTATAAATTTCCTCTGAATCTTTTCAATTGTCTCAATGTACGTTACGTATTGAGGATTCCAGATGGGACTGCAATACTCTAATACGCTCCGAACATAGTAAAAATAAAGCGTTTTGAAAGTATTAATGTCTGAAAAAGGTTTCGAGACACGTAAAACAAACCCAAGATTTTGATATGCTTTGTCTCTGATTAAGTCTATGTGTTCAGAAAATGTTAATTTACTATCCAATGTCACGCCAAGGTCTTTAATGGAAGTTGCTGATTTTATTGATGTGTTACTAATATTATATGTTGTTTTGATTACATTTTTATTTCGCGTAAAAGAGATGTGAGTACATTTATCAACGTTTACTGTTATACGATTTGCTTTAAGATAATGTGAGAGTCTATTTAAATCCTTTTGAAGCAAAATGCAATCATCAGGTGAGTTTATAGTTTTGTAAATTTTCGCATCATCAGCATATAAAAGAAATTTAGAGTGTTTAATACATTTACCCATGTCATATATATAAAGAGCATACAAGAGCGGACCTAGTAATGACCCCTGAGGAACGCCAGATGGGACCCTAATAAAATTAGATTTACCACTACCGACTACAACAGCTTGAGATCTATTCGATATGTATGATTCAAACCAACGATGAAGATCACCGCTGATACCAAGGGCTAAGAGTTTTTGAAGTAGTATTATATGATCTACACGATCAAAGGCTTTCTCAAAATCCGTGTATATAACATCCACTTGGACGCGATCGCCCATGCTTCGTAAAATATCACCAGTAAAAACGGATAGATTAGTAAGAGTGGAACGACGTTTCATGAACCCATGTTGTTCTTGAGGTATAAATTTTGAAATATGTGGATACATATAATTATATACAATACGTTCTTGTAATTTACTAAAAGTATTAAGTATAGAAATAGGTCTGTAGTTTTCGACTTTCGTCTTCAGCCCTTTTTTGTGTATGGGTATAATATGTGCTTCTTTCCATATTGCTGGGACATAACCTTGCATAAAAGATCTATTATAGATAAGACATAACGGCTCTGCGAGAGCATCTGCACACTTTACGACAAATAAAGCTATATTATTATATATAAGCTATATTATAATATATGCATATTTAATGTTTTACGTGTCTGGTCTCGAGAGCTTAGTCTTAGTGTTTACGGTCCGAAAATACCTTCTGTCCAATAAACCATGGTAAACCCGTATGAGAAGTAATCCACGACGAGTCCGCCGCAGATATATCCAATCGATCGAACGTTTGTTTACATTTCACAACTCAATCGAGATCTGTTTCGTTTCAAAAAAAGCTCTATTTGTCATACTAGTTTTATTCTTAGTATTTTAATATCGAATATGAAGATACAAACACCTCTAGGTAAATTTCTAAGAAATTAGTTAAAATCCTAAGAAATCTATTGTTAACTGACATGCCGGCGTGTCCGCGGTCGTGGAGGGATTAAAATCGTATTCAGTAAATGTTATTTTGGTATATGAAGAATATATTTAATACTATTCACTTGAAGTTAAATATTTTTTTAAGCTTTTTCAATAACTTCTGCTTATAAAAGCTCCTAATAGGCAAATATATATTAAAAGGAAAATAATAATCATTTCTCATCATTGATAACACTAAAGCTCATCAATAGCTGCTAAATAAAAAAAGAAAGAATTGGTGACAGGAGAAAAGGCATTGGACAGTTTTGTCTTTGCCTATTTATATATAAATTCGCTTATTATTTTCGTTTGTTAAAAACTTCTTTATTATTATAAGTGAGTACTGAGTACCATAAATATATTTTTTTAAATTTTAAATAATTATTTATTACCGTAAATCTATTCTATTCTTTTGTTTAGTGGCTTCCAGGAGTGCCAATTGGGCACAAAATAACCGTAATTCTATCATACAACTTTAGATAGTATTTAAAAAAAATAGTCTTACATTTGAAGGTCACGTCACTTAATCGATTGTTATAAAACAATAATAAATAATATATTATAAATAAGCTTCATATTTTACATAATTTTAGTTTAGTAATATTAGTTTTTGAAGTAAACGAGTATAATTTCGTATAATCGAGTGAAAGCGAGTCAAAAATTCATATAAATAATGCAAGTTACATTTTTATACGAGAGTAGATGCTAAAATGTTAGCCACAATAAATACTTTTTCATTATATCTATCTAATTTTATCTATTATTCTAATCAATTTAGGGCCGAGCAGACGTTATCACACCTTTGCACTGCGATTTTACAAAATTAAAAAAAAATAACTTGGGTCTTCATCTACCATCGAAGAAAAGAGAATGAGGTAAAAAGTCAATTTAATAATATGAAATTAGTTTTCTGAGTAAAAATTTATTGTAAGTCAAAATTAAGCCGAAGCTTTCAGTACTTATTGTAAATTATGAAGACAACCCGGTTAATATTATATTGTTTACTAGTTCGGTAAGTCCAAGTTAAAATTTGTAACAAAAGAAGTACCTAGCTCAATTGTTTAGAACAATAGACCAATAAAAATGCAATGCCGAAACAAACGATAACAAAATAGAGACGATTATATACAATTTACAAACAAAGGATTAGATATATTAGTGATAATTTGGATAATCTTATAAATAAAAAGGTTAATTTAAAAAAAAATGCAATACTTTTAGAATGATCTAAAAAAAATTACTAACCTGAATCATGAATGCGTCTTTCGATTTACGAACACAAATCACACATCACAGTACATTTCACATACAATCCTTCTACGTACATATATATTACACGTAACACACGTCCGTCCAGCAGTCTGATAGACCGGCCACTGGCCTGAGCGGGATGAAAGATGCGGGGCTACACTGAAGGATGCCAAAGGAGCCGGGCAGATGCGACAGGACGAAGAAAAGAGACGACTACACTGCGTGACATTTAAAAACTGTGTCTCTACCACCAGTACGGACACATTTCCCCTCTTCGAGCAGACATAGAGTCGAAATTCGCTTGACTCTATTGGAATATACGACGTTTTAGAATTGTAGAGTAGGTGTCCTCTAATGTGTCGCGCAATTTAGAGCAGTGGCTTTAAAATTAAGGCGGTAGAGTCGATATTAGCGTGTTTTGTCGCGGTTATAGTTTGTAGGGTGTCGTTGTGGGAGTGCGAGCGGGACGCAGTGGGTGTCACAGGACGAGGGGCGCTGCGGATTTTGCGACGTACTAATGCGAATGTTTTAGATTTAGATAACGTTGGAATTGTGCCCGACTGCCCGCCGTGTCTGAATGTGAGGCTTTTGACTCGTGTATGGGATGAAAACAGATTTAACTGTTATGCAAATAATTTAAGCTTAAGCTAATGTCTTATATTTTCACCGTTTCCGAGTAAAATCTGTTCTAGAATTTTCATTTAACAAAGCTTATACGTTTAATAAAGCTCAGTGCTTTGTATGTGTATATAACCTCTTTACATATGATTGTATATAAGAATTTAAGCACAATTAATAAAACCTATACACCTAGATGATGTTATACTACGATACAATATTTTTTTTTATTTTTTCTAGTCGTTCTAAGTATTTAGTTTTAGTTTCTGATGAAATCTAATAGGTATTTTATATCTTTACCAGACCAGACCGTTATAAGCACACTCATTTAAATTAACCATTGACATCGTAAGTTATCATTAATCAATCGCTTTTGTGTCAGAGCTATAGAGACCTCATTTAATTTTTTACATTCTTTATTGATCTACATTGAACAAGGAAAATGACTTTATTTTGACAAGCATGAGTATTATGTATGTAATTGTAGATTAAACTAAATAGTATATTATGTATGTTTATGTATTAGTTTTTTACGTTTTTAATTAAAATATTATCATTAAAATTTATTTAGAGTAGATATTTGGTATTTGTTCATAGGATTTGTTAATAAGAACAGTACCTATAAACCTTTAAATTTTTGAGATAAATTTATGAAAAATATCTAAATGCTATGACAAATTTGGAAATAAATATAGAAGTGGAGAAAATTCGGTGCTTTGAGTTTTATTATATCTACTATATGGAATTTTTAAAACGGTAAATAAATATTAAAAATAAACAGAATTGGTAATATATTCGAAATGTTATTTTGTCATTTTATTCAACATTTACCTTTGTTTTGTATGTGATAGATATAATAATAAACTGAAAAATGGATTATTCCAAAATAATTAAAACCTAAATGTCAATCAACCAAACTTTTCCATTGTCATTTTGTCATTCAATGTCACCGAAGCTCGAAAATATGTTATGTTAACGCAAAAAATGACTTTTTCGCTCAAATGGTTAGCTTATTTTGTCACAATGTAGTAGCGCCACCGCAAAATTGACAATGACGTGGTGACATTTCCTCTGTTCATTTATCCTTTGGGGTATAGTAGTTTCAATACAAATCCTTTTATACTTTTGTTGCATTTTGACCACCAACGTTGAGTTGAGAGCGTGAAATTATCAGTCGGTATCTAAAAGTAGAAGCAATGTAAGAATTTTATGCAAAATTGTAATACTTTATGTGTCATTCTTCATCTTTTGTGTTTATGATTGTGCTATTGGATTTCAAATATTTGATAACAGTTTATAAATATATATGTAATATTGACATACAATTTAATCTATACATATAATAAAATTGTAACCAAGCCGAATCTGTACATTAAATATAAAGGACAATCGTATTGATATAAACATTACCTATTATCGATATAGAGGGCGAATCTATAGTTTTAAGGATTTTTGTCTGTCTGTCTGTCTATTTAATATCTGTCTGTCTGTCTACAACCGCATCACGGAAAACCCACTGGAGAGATTTTGATGAAATTTGGTATAATGATAGCTGTTATTTGGGTCAACATATAGGATACTTTTTACTTCGGGAACATATCTCATCTTTGAGAAATCTATACTAAACGTTTAATCGTAAGTAGGGAGTGAGTCGCTAATTTATTATATGTAGTTCTGTATAAACATATACCTACATCTAATTATATTAAAATTAAAGTCTTTAAGTTGGTAACGCGATCGATTGGAAAATCGAGTAAAGCGGGTTCATACCCTGTGTCAAGATTTTCATATGGGAATTTTTTAAACATGACTACCACTTACTCATACGGAGAGAGAATCTACATAATGTGAGAGCATCTAACTAGTTTTTCAAATATGTGTGAAGTTCGACAATCTATATTTGGCCATAGTATGGAGTTTCAAATTATGGAGTCCCATTGCTTTGTCCCATAAAGGAGTTTAATTATTATTTTATTACATAACATTTAAATTATGCTTTTACATGAAATTTGAGAATTTGAAAAAAAAAACACAATTTATGTACCTAGGTATTACCTACCTATATTAGTTTTGTGTATGCACTTTGAGTTCTTTTGTGTTATATATTAAAATATCTCTTATAATACATTCTTCGCCTTAAATTTTAAAATACGATACTGCAGAAATTTTAAAAAATGTCTTAAATTCAGAGATGAAAGCTGGGCTTTTTTATTTTCAATAGGATAAAGCATAAGGCAAGGCAAACGTTTATATACATAAAGATGGCCCTCGAACAATTTAAAAGAATTATAGGTAGATGTGTAGATAAGTAATACCAGCTAATGCCCTTTTAATAGCAGCGTTGGCTTGACCTGTAACGTTTAGGGTGCGTAATTTATTACTGTGATTACTATTGTTTCGATTTGACTGACGTCTCTACAAATGACCGTATAAATAGGTGCTTACTGTATTTTCGTAAAAAATGATTTAATCTCAATTATGAGTAAAAAAGATAAATTTGTAAGTACAAAATGATACATAGACATACATATGATTTAAAAAGTATATATTTATAAGTACGTTTGTGAATTTGCTATATACATACACATGTAGGTATATACTCGTAACTTTATCGAAATATTTTGTAAAAACACATTCAAAATTTCAAAGTAAAAAGATGTTATATAGATAAGTTTTTCTTTGTAACTTTCAATTAAAAGTTTGTGAATATTGAAAAAAGTTTGAAGTCAAAAAAGCTGTTATCGTAACATCTGTGCTTAAAACTAAAACCCAGCAAATTGGCCCGCTATCATTCCCATCACTATCGTAGCTGACACGCAATAAAATGTATAACGATTCTCTTCTACCCGTGCATTGTATTAAACGAAAAATAGAAAAAAAAAAACATCGTCACCTGTCGTGTCATTTGGTTCCAATAAACACGCCGCCAAAGAAAACATGAAATTGGAAAAAAAATTTGAGTCGCCCAAAAGTGACCGAACTTGTCTTATGACAGTTCGTCTGAGACCCCTTATGTCGGTCATAATCTATGCTTTGCTATATCCATATTTATTGTCTGTTTAATAAGGTCGATATTTATTAAAATATTTATTTATGGTTTTATAGCTTCTAAGGGACAGTTTTTTGGTCTAATCGTTTTGACTGACGAGAATTTATTATGTGATACATTACTAGGTATAGGCGAAATAAAACGTTGGTCGGACTTCATTAGTTGTGTTTTTGTTACGTCGGTTTCGCATTGTGATATAATAATAGGTTTTTAGACTGGCGTCCTTTGACTTTGATGATGTCTTCTGAATTTATTTACGGAATCGTTAAGGGCTTGTAGGTTCACGTCAACTTGTAATAAATGTTTGTAATTAAATCTTTTGATGATATATTGTTACGTTAAAATTAGTTTTAATGATTTTCATTTATCATTCATATACTTATTGATTTAACATAATATAACGAGCTTGTATAATAAAAATATATCTAAAGCTAACTATTATTTGCGTAACTGAATGCCTATTAATGTTAAATAGATACTAAAATATGACTTTATAATAACTGTTGATTCTTCAGTTTTAGTTATGTCTTTAAATTTTGACACTACTGACAAATTTATCAATAGATTTTCGTCTTATAGGAATAATTTGATGCAATAAACAAATCTCATGTGTTTAATTTAGTGTACGGGAATAAAAACTTATGTTACTCTCCAGTCTTCAATCTATATATTTTCTATGCAAAAATAAATTTATTACTGTGTAAAATAACAATAAAACAATAAGCACAAAATCTCATTTATAATAAAATAAATTCTTAATCTAAGTCATTATTTAATATATCTTTATTATAGCAATTATAGTTAAAATGATATATGACTTTCAAAGTTTAGCTACCATAATAATGTCCTTCCGACTGATTTCCGGTCACGGTCAAGCTCATTAGGAGTAGCCAACTGCGCAGGAGATATTATAGTGCAGCGCGTGTACGCGCAGACACAACGTGCACTCTCTATTCCTGTCACTCTCATATTTTGGTGGGACGACTACTCCACACGACCAGTGAGAGTTAAGGCGCAGGACCGACGGCTTTACGTGCTCTCCGAGGCATGGGAGTCAAACACCACCAACTTACCAACTTCATGCAGTTAGTGAGACTTACTAAACAGAAAACTCAATAACTAACTAATAACTTGGCCTGACTCGGGATTCGAATCCAGGACCAAGTCGTACATACTAGCCACTACACCATCGAGGCAGCTACCATAATTTTGTTATGAAACAATTAATAGAGTAGACAACATGCAATACCACAACAGAACTATCAAAACCTATTCATTACTTTATCTTAGTGAAACTGAAGCTTTTAAAGCAATCAATAGTCATTAAGAAAAGTGCTATTTAATTGATACGTCAGCCCAATTCAATTGTACATTTATCTCACCGTCAATTTGCGTCTTATCGACATGCTCTGACACGAATTAAAAAGTATTACTTAGTGTTTACGAAATACAGATAAGATTTTATTAATAGTATCTCAAAATTGATTATTTCTATCTCGTGTCTTATTTCAATTTATATACAAACTATACTAAACTATTCGTTTAGCTCAGCTATTACACATGGTGGATCATTCTGTAGCTTCTTGATAGACTTTGAAAAAGAAGTAGTCAATTCGTCTGTAACTTTTTGTGGGTATTTTATGCGGTGATTTTTCTAATTGTAAGTCAATTTTTATGAACATTTTTTCAAAGAAGCTAAGTAAGTAAGTTATAGTCTCAGAGATGAGATGTTTTCCTATACATCCGGGTAACCAGATATCATTATACCATATTAAAATCTGTCCAGTGGTTTTCTCGTGACGCGTTCCCAGATCGACAGACAGACAGAAAAAAATTATAAAATCTATAGATTCGACCTCTGTATCGATAATAATGACCATTTCAATAAGATTTTCCGAAAAATATTTAATGTACAGATTCGACTAAGTTAGAATTTTATTAAATGTATCGATAAAAAGCTATAAATCAGGTCAAGTAAAACAGACGTAAACCACGAATTTACCTCTTACGTTTAAACCCAGAAACTCTTAAATAGCATGGCTACCTAATGTATACAGTACATATTGTGTGACTAGTTCTACCTGCTTCGATTGTGAGGGATCGTAGGTCAGATCTTCGCATGGGGCAATTATTATTTTGCCTATATGAGTACTTATATATCTATATTTAAGGTGTTAACCCACATGCATGGTAAATTAGCAAGTAGTGGATATAAAGGACAAGAGTAGCATTCACTTAGAGTAATGTAGAGAGCTTCTACGCTACGTTTTAATAATTATAATTATATTTTAAAATATCTGCTGTGTTAAGTCTAATAAAGATTATAGATCACTCTTGTTTAATTAAACACTTCTCTCTCTTTCTCTCTCTCCTCACTCACTCACTTTACTTCTCTCTGTCTCTCCCGTGACCATGATTGCTGTAAAGCATTCGAAACATCGTGAACCAAAAATCAAAATAAATCCGCGAAATAATCCGAAAAAATAATTTTATTTAAAATGTCAAATATTTGCGTAAATCTAAGAAAGTATTATCTAAAAAAGTATTAGTTAAACACTTTTTAATTATAATGTAAACAAAAATAATATGAACACAGAAAATAATCATATCATTAATTTATGTTTTGTATTATGTCGGTAAATCAAAGCGGTGTCCATAATGTCGCAGCAAGCCCCCTTCAATATTTAAAGGGAAACATTACTCAACTGTACTACCCACTGCGAGCGGAAGATATCGAGGTTACCGTATCGGAATAAAAGATAAATAAATATTTTAAAACAAAGAAACTCTTTATATTTTCATAGTATTTTAATTGTTATTTTATCTTCGCACTTTCTCTTGACGAGAAAAACTGGCATCGTTAGTAGTTTAAATCGATATCTATTTATTGTAAGTAAATATCTTACAATATAGATAGTAGGTAAATATCCATAGTAATATTATAAATGTGAAAGTTTGTGAGGATGAATGGATGCTTCTTACTCTTTCACGCCAGAACGGCTGAACAGATTTATATCAAATTTGGCACAGAGATAGATTGTAGTCTGGAATAGCACATAGGTTACTTTTTTTCCCGGAAAAATGTACAGTTCCCGTGGGATAGATTTCTTCTTGTCCAGGGACGAACCCGAAGCAAAGCGAGGGTGAGTCACTAGTATTATAAATGCGAAAGCTTGTGAGGGTGTATGGATATATATTGTATACAGCTATATGTATGTTACTCTTTCACGCAAAAACTACAGAACGGATTTTAATGGAACTTTACAATATTATAGCTTATAGGTCAAAGTAATATATAGGCGAAAATTTATAAAGCTGTAGTAATAGATAATTGAAAAACACGAACGGAGCCGCGGGCTAAAGTCTAGTTTTATTACATATTCTTCTAGAAAAGTGGATAGTATAAAACATGATATTCATAAAACATCCAATAAGCGTTAAATATTAATGTTCAAATATCAAATACTGTAAGTATCATGTAAAATACCGGCATGTTCATTAATATGTTTTAGAAAACATAATATATACCTATAACTAGCTCTATACACAACTAGATTTACTATATACCTATATTGTTAGCGAAATATGTACCTAACTAGAGTGAATCTATTGCTTCGCTATCTATTTCTAATCTGTTGCTTCGCTTGGATATGGCTATTGGTGCCTAAAAATAGCCTCTATGTTACTCCAAGTCAGAATGTATATGTATACAAAATTACATCCAAAAACGACCAGCAGTTTCAGCGTCAAGGAGTAACAAACATACACACATTGTTTAGAATACTAATATTCCGCCAACGCTATGGCCCTCTTATAATGTCATCACGTTACAGTATATTATAGGGACATATTGGTATCGTGACCAAACGTTATAAATACGGTGTCAGTTTTATGGATAAGCAAGCATAGTCTCTGTCGAGACAGCAGGACTTAAGTACCTATTTGCTTTTCAGAGTATATCATCATTGTATTCATTGAAACTCTGTTTAATAATATAAATAATTTATTTCCAACAAGCTATGTATGTTTTGTTAAATTATTGTTCTATAAGTATTGAAACTTCAATTGGATACAATATATAGATACTTACTTAGACTAAGCTTAAGCAGCTTTAAGCTCTCAGCTTATTATACCTACTTTAAAAAAAATCATTTTAAATAAACAAAGTTTCCCTCCCGGTGTACATATCTAGATTACTCAAATGAAATATAAAAAATAATGAAATGTAAACATTCAAAATAACAAAAATAATTATTAGAAAAAGTATATTTTTTCATATATATAGATAGATAAGTTCTAACTTTATTATTTCAATCATATATTTTATATTAGTGAAACCCGTAGTACTAAACTAGTTTATATTATATAGATTGCGGTCCTTTAAAGGCAAGTCGATCTTTCGTCGCAGTGGTTGTCACCACACCGTGTCCCTCCCCAGGTGGTAATGAATCCTCTGATCGACTTTCAAATGGCGCCGGCCGCATACGACCTACACGAACTTTTATTATGATTGCTCTTATGACTTTAATACGTCGTTCAATTACTTGAATGCTGCGACAAAGTAATACGAGCTTAGAACGTTACTTTTAAAGCATTGTGTTAGATTTTACCGTAATTCAATGATTTTTTCCATAGCATTTTTTAAGATTCTCTGAATATGTTAACGGTTTTTAGTCGATTGTAAAGATTAAATAGTAGTAATAAGTGAGCAAACAGTTCAACTAAGGGTATTTATGAAACGATTTCGTATATCACAGTTGCATGTATGTATTTCAATGCCTGCGAATGCACTCAACACATCCCGTGTTGGTTTAAAACCGATGTTCTCTTCCCCGCGGGGAACCTCTTCTTTAGCCCTTTTTTATTCTATTTTTTACACCGACAAGCCACAAAGGATGGCGACGTTTGTTCCCTTGTCTCGCTCGTTAATGATTTTTACGAATTATTAATTGCGTTGATAAAAACCTATTGAAAAATGATAATTGTTATACAAATTGTTCGGATTTGATTTGGAGTATATGTCTGTTTTATAGTGGATTGTGGTTTGACCGATTTCATAAAAAAGCATCCGATTCGAGTGTTAGTTGTTTTGTATTGATAATTGATAATTGATTTTAAAATCGTCGTACCTACTTAATTAAAAATTATGAATATTTAAGTATGAATAAAGACTAAACGAAAAAGCTTCTTTATTGTGCTCAATGTTTTACGTATGTGTTAGACAAAACTATATAAAAAAAAAATATATCTTTGCGTAATTTTTTTTCGATAGACGAGAAATAAGAACCTGCATCTATCCTCCACTTTTTGCCATCTTGGTTGGGTTGGGGTTTTTGGCATCTTGGGTGACAATCCCTATTCCCTCGTCAATTTAACAATACTATAACATCATTATGTCGATTTTGTTTCATAATCTTTAATGATCAGAGCAAGAACTTTTGAAGATGTGTACGAGTACTTTAGTTCAGGCGAGTTATTTCTAATATTTTCTAATAACTAAGCTTAAGTAATTAATCGATATTGGTTTCACTTTATTTAGCTTTTGTTTAAACGCGTAATGCGAGCCGGTGTAATTTCGTCCGTAAGATATACGACCACGACCATAATAGCGGGGCGTAACATTGATGTTTAGGGACGTCCCCTATATTCCGCGGCGAAATAAATTAAATAAACTCCTGTCTAATAATTAACTTCGGTTAGCTTTGATTAATAGTGCTGGACGAAAATATCGTGATTGGATTTTTTTTTGTTTTGAGACACTGTTTTATTTCTACAGGGTGTGGGGAAGTCGTAAGATGGGATAGAGCTGGTTGTAAACGGTAATTGTACTAAAGTAAGTTTTGGTTGATTTGTTTTTTTTTTAATGATGATATAAAGATTTTTATAGCTTGATACTTTTTTTTCTTATATTCAATATTTTTTAACGTCCCTCTGCTGGACACAGGTCTATCTAATACTAGACGTATCAAGCAATAGTCGACCACGCTGGCCAAGTGTGGTGTGGCAAACTTCATATTATGTATTTAAGCAAGTTGATGATGTTTTCTTTCGGAGGTGAGGTATTTATGTTAAAAATGAATTTTCTTAATTTGCTAAGGTTCCGTAGCCGAGGGTGCCAACGGGACCCTATTACCAAGCCTCCAGCCATCCGTTTGTCATAGGGCTGTGCAAAAATGCCAACATTTTTGAATGAATGTGTGCGCGTTTGTTACATCTAACGCTTTGAGTAAAACTCGTAACTAAGATATCTTATAGTACCAATACCAAGAAGATTCACAGGAAAAAACTACTCTTATATAAAACTATAGCAAGTCAATTCAAATTATATGACTATAATTAAATATGGCCCAGGACTTTGTTCTTAAAACGATAATCCAATTTACAATATCGGCTTAATGCTATATGTATTGTACGAGACGGCGCCGCCACATATCGCACGAGGTGAGACCATCGCCCGAGCGGTTTATCGCTTACCATCATCTATAACACTACGAGGTGCACAGAGTAGCTTTGAGTTGAGCTAAATAATTTGTGCACGTTTATACAGGATCATTTTTAATTTAATGAAAGCCTTTTAGGAATACACTATTTACAAAATAAGATTAAAAAAAAATAATATATCTTAAATTTAACAGAAATAAAAATATTTTTATTGCACCTTCTAAACGGTAATAGTCCAGCATTAGCAAAAGAAAGTGCGTGTCCGGTGAAGGAAGCCGTGTTTACTCATTTAAACTTGGCCAGATGCTAGAACTTTAAAGTTTAGAAGGTGCAAAAATTTTTTTTATTTTTGTACTAAAATAAAAATTTAAGAAATATTATTTTTTCTTGTTACAGATGTTGTTGTTATGTAAATAGTATGTTCCCAAAAGGTTTTCAGTAAATTAAAAATGACCCTGTATAATGTTTTTACAGAAATTGTTTTAATAATTGTTTGGATCTTAGTAATGATCTCTGGAATTCCTAAAATAATTTTAAATGTTTCACATAAAACTAAAGTACCTTATAATTGATGTTGATAAAAAATATATAATAGCAATAAAAGTTATTGTTATATGTGATTATATCACCTTACTAGATTTATTGCAATATGTTCATAGGATCTGTTCATTTTGAAAATTAATCCACATTTATCAAGCTGATATGTTAGTAAAATTTAAAATTAATATCCATACTGTATAGCATATGTGTTACTACATGTAATAATTTATTAGTGTACTAAATTTCATTCAAATCCATCTAGTTGTTTTGGCATGAAGGAGTAATAAACATCTTCACACATATACACACTTTGGAATGAATAATAACTAATAATATAATAATATCTTAGGCAAATGATACTCTAGTCACGTTTACTCTGTGCACAGGATAAGGACGCTGGCCGCGGCGGGCAGGGCGAAGCATCAACCATTTTAATTATGTTCGGGACACCATTAACAATAAATCTGTTGTTCGTACACGCACACACTCAAATATCGATTCATCGTATCGAGAATCGATCGACGGTCGCCACGGTCCGATTTATGGTTAATTATAATTTTGTTTCAGCCATTCCCACTCGTAAACTACTGTGTGACTAATTAACTAATTATTACGCTAGAGCTCTTTGAAATTTTGATGACATTTTTATTGGTTGGTGAAATGTTTCTTATATATATAGGTACTAGTGATGCTCTCTTACTTGGTTCGATTTCATTCCATACCATACCTATGTAGTTCTAAAGCCTTCCGATTTTTTATTTAGTTTTATCATAACGTGTATTACCTCGATTGTTTAATTTTATGAATGAGTTAGTTTTCCTTTGTTAAAATATCTTATGCCACTCTCCAATGCTTCAACTAACTCGATATATCGCTCTTTTTTAATTAAGTCATTAAGAATTCAATATCTATGCCAAATCTCACGACAATATGAGATATAATGATGAAATTTTATTTCGCTATGATACTCGTTATTTTGGTCTCAATAGTGAAATAACTATTATGACGTATACACCAAATATAATAATACTAGCATTGCCCGCGGCTCCGCCCGCGTTCAGATGACCAAAAACCAAATTCTTAGGTTTTGCATATTAGTATACTCTTACATTGTAGTTTTTGTATTTTTTCTCAGAAATGAGACATCTTCCCGCGGTAAAAAGTATCCTATATGTTGACCCGGATAACCAGCTATCACTATACCAAATTTCATCAAAATCCCTCCAGTGGTTTTTCTGTGATGCGGTAACAGACAGACAGACAGACAGACAAAAATTCTAAAAACTATAGATTCGGCCTCTGTATCGATAATAATGTTTATTTCAATAAGGTTTTCCAAAAAATATCTAATGTACAGATTCTGCTTAGTTACAATTTTGTTATATGTATAGATGGTTAATGCTAACGAAGGAACCAATTAGTATAGATCCTAGCACTAGACTAGGTCCTTTTTCCTAGCACTATTTTAAAAATGTTATTTATTACTAGATATTTTAAATATCTATGTATAAATAAGTATAAAAATTTCATTATTTTTTTTTCTTTACGTAATTATTCAAATTATTAGGAATTTTTAAATATTTTTTCTCTATTATCCAGGTATTCCATTCAGGGTATCTGTACTTACAGAAAAAAAATCAGTATTATTAAAATATGTAAGCACCTATAGTATTTAATAATATCGTTGACCAGTGCCTCTTCCATGCAAGCTATTGATGCTTACGCAGATGAGAGGGCGGACTTCACATGTCTTTCGAAAACTAGTTAGCTTCTCTTAGATATTCTGGTATCCTTCTTTGTACAAATTAGCAAGTGGTAATAATATTGAAAAAGATTCACATTTGAAAAATGAATTTGAAAGTTTGAACCCGCTTGTGAAACTGGTTTGAACCCGCTTCACTCGGTTTCTAAGCGAGCGCGTTACCACCGAGCTATCACTGCATTTTCATTTAGTACAGCTATAAATTATTTTACTACAATTACTTGTAAAATGAATGTCGAGTTAAAAGAGAAGGCGACGTAATATGCATTATAATGTCATGTACAACTTACTATTGATAACCCTGTCACGCCGGTCTAGAAATGTTAACCTAGGTCCTAGAGACACACTGAAGGACCGACGATCGACATGACTTTTATCTACACCGATTGTGTTATCATGTTCTCAGAATTGACATTTGTGACATACATACGTCATTCATTTTCGCCTTTTGTGAGTTTAAAAATATATAATAATACATATAGAAGCTATTACAAGAGAATTAATAGGTTAATTTATTTTGGTTGGGATATTAACACATAGCACCATCCAGTTCCATGGAAAGCTACGAGGCTTGTGTTATGGATACCAGATAGTTGATACACTACACATATATAACTTTAAATACATAAATGATGTTCTCCCAGCCGATTCCGGCTACGGCGGCCAATCTCATTGAGATTAGCCAACTGCGCAGGAGATATTATAGTGCTCAAGTGTACGCGCAGACACAAGTGCACTCTCTATTCCTATCACTCTCATACTCCGGTGGGACGACCACTCGACACGACCGGTGAAAGTTAAGGCGCAGGACCGACGGCTTTACGTGCTCTCCGAGGCACGGGGGTGAAACACCGCCAACTTCCCAACTCCAACTGTTACTGGACTTACTATACAGAAAGACTCAATAACTAAACTTGGCCCGACCCGGGACTCGAACCCAGGACCTCCGGGTGTGCAGCCGTACATGCTAGCCACTACACCGAGGCTATTGAAATACATACATATTACACATATATATATATGTATATATATATATATATATACACTTATGACTGGAGTACAAACATTCTTGCTAATCACACAAATGAATGCCCCCAGCGGGGCTCGAACCCGCGACCGCTGGCATAGTAAGTAGGGTCACAAACTGAGCTAAACGTGTCGTCATGCAATTTATAATTTTTATTTTATTTATTTATTTATCATAGTTTTTTTTTTTTTTTTTTTTTTTTTTTTTTTTTTTTTTTTTTTTTTTTCTAGGTAACAGTACTAAAATATTGTAACCTAATATTATTACGATCTAGCCTACAAGGCTAATGAGTAATTTAACTTTAACTTAGTTTTATAAAATAATATATCTAAGAATGTGTCCAATGGCACTTTTCTTAAAGTCTCTAGTTAAGGCGAAGACACTTTGTTCTTGTGTTCTATATTAGTAGCACTATAATATTATTACTTTCACTACATTACACTAATTTTTTAACACTACACTAACTCAAAAGGTTTAGTTCTTTTGAGCCTTCTCACTATGTTCGTGTTGTCGAGGAGCTGGATTGCCTCGATATTCACATGTTTATGAAGTCTTTGCTCGTGAACTTCTGCGTATTTTTTTATCACTTTATCGACAATCTCTACGTTGAGGTCCCGATGGAGATCGTCATTTCTTACGTACCAGGGTGCATTAACTATTCCCCTGAGAACTTTATTTTGGAATCGTTGGATGATAAGAATATTGCTCTTTTTGGTACAGCCCCACAGCTGTATACCATAGGTCCACACTGGCATCAGGACTTGTTTATATAATAATATTTTGTTGTGCACGGACAGAGAGGAATGTCTTCCCAACAGCCAATACATCTTTTTGTACCGGAAATCCAATTCTTCTTTTTTCTTCTTAACGTGAGCTTTCCAGCGTAGCTTCGCGTCAAGCGTCATTCCTAAATACTTTGCTGTATTTTCATATGGTATGATGTTATTGTTAATAAATATCGGATGGTAATCTTCTTTTTTGTTGGTGAAGTTTATATGAATCGATTTTGATTCATTTAACTTTATTCTCCATTGTAATGTCCAGTCATGGATTTTATTAACCGCTATTTGAACCTTTTCAGCTGCTTCTGCGTGAGAATTTCCAACCGCCATTATGGCAGTGTCATCAGCAAAGGTCGCGATGGTATTATTTTCTAATTCGGGGATATCACTGGTGTATAAAAGGTACAGGACCGGACCCAATACGCTACCTTGTGGCACCCCAGCTCTTATACTTTTAATTTCAGAGTAGGCATCTTCGTGCCTTATTCTAAATACTCTGTCTGATATATACGATTCTAGTATATCCGAATATGACTTAGGTAGCATTTTTCTTAGTTTTAGTACAAGGCCATCATGCCACACTTTATCAAATGCCTGTGCGACGTCTAGAAAGACAGTAGAGCAGACTTGTTTTTGCTCTAGGGTTTTCTCGATGATATGTGTGATTCTATGGATTTGGTCTATTGTGGAGTGTTTTTTCCCTGAATCCGAATTGGTGGTCTGGAACAAGTCCCTTGGTTTCTAATATTGGTTTTATCCTCTTTAGTAAAAGTTTTTCAAATAGTTTGGACATTATAGGTAATAGGGAAATTGGCCGGTATGATGTTATCTCATTAGGCGGTTTTCCTGGTTTCGGTATCATAATTACTTCTGCTACTTTCCATAAATCTGGCACATATTTCAGCCTTAGGGCAGCGTTAATAAGATTTGTTAGCTTTACTAGGGCTCTTTTTGGTAAATTGTGCAGTATTTCGCCTGAAATAAGATCAAATCCAGGTGATTTTTTTGGATTAATATTATGTTTGATTTCCCTTAAGACTTCTTTCGGTGAAACCAATTTTATATTTAGATGGTCGTTTAGGACTTCATCTGTTGTAAGTTCAAAATCTGTTTGGCATTCATTTGGATTAAATGTGTTTTCCAGATGATCAGCAAAGCATTGGCTTTTTGTTCATTGTTAACAGCCCATTTTCCAGGTCCAATTTTTATTGGTGGTATTTGAGTAATTGGCTGTTTCATATTTTTAGTGGCCTTCCAGAGTGAGTAGTCCGTGCAGCGATCACTTGTTAGGTTTTGGAGATAGGTTTCCGTTGAAGTGTCAAGGTAATTTTGGATTTGCCTTTTTAACAATTTTGTGAGATTATTCAACTTTTTCTTGTCTTGTGGAGATCTGGATTGGTGCCATAGATTTCTTTGTTTTCTCTTATCAGATATAAGTTGTGTGATCTCTTTAGGATAATTATTTTTTCCCGTGGCCCTTTTCTTAGTTTCAGGTGTGTTTTTCCAAGCTGTCTGCTGTATTAATGTGATGAATTTTCCTAAGTCTATGTTTAGCTGTTCCGGAGTTTTAAGTGGTACTCTGAGATCTACATTCATATCTAGTTCTACTTTAAAACTTTCCCAATCTGTATATTTGTTAACTAGTGTAATGTTAGGTTCTTTGTATAAGATTTTTTCACTTATTTCTAGATATATTGCAGAGTGGTCTGAGTTCATATCGTATCTCTGTTCTGTGCGAATATAGCTGGACGATAGACCTTTGTATACAAAAAAGTCTATCAGATCAGGTATTTTTGTTGGATCAGTTGGCCAGTAAGTGGGTGACCTTGTTGATGCCACATCACATTTCATTTCTTGTATAGCACCCATAAGTTCTCTTCCTTTTGTGTTCGTTAATCTGGAGCCCCAATACACATTCTTGGCATTAAAGTCACCTCCTATAATAAATTTATTACCTAGTGATCGAAACAAACACATGAAAGTGTCTTTTCGTATCGTATATCGCGGTGGACAGTATAAAGATGCTATAGTAAGAGGATACCGCTTTGTGCTGACACAAATTGCAACAGATTGGATTTCAGGATCTTCATATTTATTTACCTCATAATGTTTGATATTTTCTTTTACAATAATAGCACTGCCACCATTTCCTTTGTTAGCCGGATGTATTGCATGATAAACTTTATATCCTTTAAACTTAATGTGTGATTGTTTCGTAAAATGGGTTTCTGATATGAGACATACATCTATATTTTCTATATCTAGGACTACTTGTAATTCGTTGTGGTGATTCTGTAGCCCATTACAATTCCATTCCATAATTTTAAGTGTATTAATCATTTTGGCGTCTTGGCATAGCCTTTTTAGCGCTATTTTCTATTTTTTTAAGGCGCTCATCAAATGACGTCATGAGCTTCAAAATTTCATCTAGTTTATTATCACTAGATTTGGAGTGTTCTTTACGTTGAGCAGTTGTAGAGCTTGTAGCAGCAACTTGAGCGTAAGAAATACTTTTGTTTGCAGTTGGAATAGTTCTTGAGGTAGGATTTTGCTGGTTGTTAGCAGGTGGTTTCACGCTGGCAACATGTTGTTGTCGCGTAACTAATGGTTTCTTGGCAGTCTTATTTCTTAGTTTTTGGATTTCTTTGGCTATCATGCAGCCTCTATAATTAGCTGGATGAGCTTCACCACAGTGCACACATTTTGGTTTTTCTTCTGCTGGTTTTCTGCAGTCTTTCGTTAGGTGTTTGCCTGTGCATTTTACACACCTTGGCTCTTTGGCGCAGTACTTTTGTGTATGTCCGTATGCCTGGCACCTCTTACACTGGGGTATAAGTTTTGCGGATCTAAGGGGTTGTATCTCAACCATGCACCCTAGTATCGATTTAATATTGTATATTTTGCTTATATCTTCGTCGTTGTTGAAGGTAAGCATGAACATATTAAGTGGCTCCTTGTTTTTCCAGCTTAATTTATTTACTGCATCCAGTATTTTGTAACCTTTAGCTTTTAGGTCCTCCATGATTTTCCCCGGATTGCAAGTGTAAGGTAATTTTTTAGCCATCACTCTTATTGGCCTTTCTTGTTTGTTTTCAAAAGAATGCCAGAGACAGTTGTTATCAGTCAATGTTTTCGTAATTTCTCTATACGCTTCGTCATTACAGGCGTTTACTTTGACGCTGTCACCATTCAACATTTTTATCATGAAGGTTTCAGATGTTTGATTTTGTGTTAAAAAATCATAAAAATTTTGGTAGTTTTCCACGCCATCCACTATAATAGGAGGTGGTGGAGGAACTTTTTTTCTTTTTTTCTTTTTTCGTCGTTTCTTCCTTATTTTGAGGTGAGAGTGTGGGTGAAGTGTGCAATTTTCTTTTTTTCCTTGCCTTTGTTCTGATCCACTCTGTTTCTTTAGCGAGTTCTTCCTCATCAGTGCCATATTCAGCAGGTTGAGGGCAGGTCTCCATGTCCAAGACGAAGAAGAAGTTGTAGTTTTTGGTTCAACAGCGCATTTTAGCTGCTGTTTAAGAATTTCTATTTGATTTTTTAAGTCTTCTACGAGGCTTTGCAGTTTCTCCCGTTCTTCCCGTTCTTGTTTGTATCGTGTATGTTCATTTGTTAAACGATCATACAACATATGTTCCGTTTCAGTTATTAGATTTACTATAATTTCTTTCGATGGCGTATCCATTGTTTAGGCAGGTGATAGCTTCGCCTTAACAATATAATTTGTCGCTAGTAAGCATGCCTTACGCAATGAGTAACTGGGTCATTGCGCTTCGGCCGTCGCGACGGCTTGTTGTGATGCGTTAGCACTTTGCACTGTTGCTACTCGCGGTCACGCGTAACACAACTGTTCTCAGCGAAAATTGAACGATCACTCATTTATCATAGTGGAAAGATATATACAAAAATATTTAGATTGCTTACAAAATCCTTTATAGGCTTATCCAGCGAAACCTAATTAAATCTATTAAAAGTTCGATTAATTGTGTTTTTTTTTATTCTATGCATGTGGTATGTAAAATCTACAGTATTATCATTATTAGTTCAATGGCTGATTTAAAAAAAATATTACCTAAGGTTAATATTTTTGTTACATAGATACTTTTTTATCTTAATTTGCGTACTTTCCAAAAAAAATATAGAATGAGATTTAACACTTAGAAATGAATTAAGTTGTAATACATTGTAGAGCGCTAGTATATAATAAAACAAGCGACTCACACTCACTCCGCTTCGGTTCGTCTCTACTTACGTTTTAAGTATCCTATATGTTGACCCCGATAACCAGAAATCATCATACCAGATTTCATCAAAATCCCTCCAGTGGTTTTTCCCGTGATGCGGTCACAGACAGACAGACATACAAAAATTCGAAAAACTATAGATCTGTACCTCTGTACGTATCGATAATAATATCTATTTCAATAAGATTTATAAAAAATACTTAATATTCATATTCGGCTTAGTTACAATTTTATTATATGTATAGATAGAGTCAATAACTAACTTATTAATGTTGCAGCCATCGTTATGCTATTTTCCCATAATACTTGTACAACTCTACAATAATAGCGACTGTAAACGGCGTATTAACCGTGTCATTATTTATAGGCGTATAATAGTACAAAGGCATCCTTAGTCCTTACCATAGACATAGAGAAAACATGGTGGCTCTATAGAAACATAATCCATATCCGAAATATGACAAAGAACATGAAATGGGATTACCCAGCACTTAATATCTTCTTTCTATAACTTTTGCTAAAATATTAGACTTTATAATAAGTATAGATGCAGGCAATAATCAACTTAATTACCTGATAAATAGAATTTTGTTTTGTGAAGTATAATAAAATAATTTAGTTTATGATGTAAACGTGCGACAAAAAAATATCACCGCTCGAAGAGATGTCATATTAAGAAACATGTCAATCATATTTTTATGATGGCACACAATAGGACCCTTGTTCACTTGCGCAGTGCATTTTTTTTCATTTTTCACGCTCAGTTTGAGTAGTCCCAAATTTTTGTTTGCTCTTTTTTATTGTTATTTGGAAAATTACGAGTTTTCGAGCTTATTCAATTATTACTTATAATATTGATGGTTTATCGAGTGCCTCTACAAACATTTTGAGCTTCCTGTTGCCAAATTACATTCGTACGCATTTTTTTTTAAATTCAAGTGTAGTGCTTTGTAGAAAATATATTGTATAATTATAGCAATATCATTAACTATTAAAAGGAACTGTGGTAATTGCGGCTAATAACGAAGATTATTTGAATTTTTTCCATTTTGTATCAATATTTTACAAAAATGGCAGGAAATTGTAATTATTTTTAAATTCAAACGCTTAAATAGGATATATATCAGTGGCGAAGCGTCCATACAAGACGTCTTACCTTAAATGTATTTGGCTATAATTTTATGATATAGGTATACTAAATACTCTTTTAGATCTACGTAAATATTATGACATGTTTAAAAAAAAGGTTAATTTAAGAGGTATGTAGTGCTAATAAGAAATCGTCTATGTTGTGGTTAGTGCAAATGAATTACGAAGACTACGCTGACCTCATTGTAACCCTTCACAATGGCACGTCCAACGCTCATGAGTCGTAACGCTTTGTCTTACAATTACGACGGTTTCACAAAATTTGGCACTCCACAACGACTGCTCTATGAAGACCCACTATTTGGTTCTAAATACATTTATGGCTAAATAAATAGATAAAGCCTAAAGATAAGTTGAAAGGATAAAAACTTATGTACAATACAAAAATACGTAAAAAATAATTTTCATTTGTAGTTTTAGCGTAACAGTGGAGCTTTTTATTTTACCTATTTTGTGTAACGAAGGAGAAACGTGTTATTATTAATAAAATAAGAATTTCAGTGTTATTAGAATGTAAAACAATATATCTAAAAAAATATTATAATGACATATTCAATTCGTTTCTATAAAAATAACATTCTATATAAAAAAAATCACTTTAATTCCAAAACGTATGTAACGTAGAAATAATTTCCACAATTAACCAGGGTTCAAGTGAAGTGGTCGTAGTGTATAATTAGCATTGTCCGATGTATTGCATCGCAAAGTGCCGCTAACACATTGTGCGTTTTGTTTTAGCTGCCTATAATGTAGGTACAAGGAGTCATTGTGAGTGAAACTCGATCGCACGCGACATTACCCTGTTTTGAGGAAGTTGGGGCTAAGATCATCAATATTAAGTAAGCTAAAAATATTTATTAATGTAGATAAAATTGTACTATTAGATATATATAAAGACACATATATTTAATTTTGCCACATGAAAATAAAATAACTAATTGATTTCTCAGTATTTTTTTTTTAATTTAGTAATCAATTTTATTTGAAATGGCCATATGAAGTGTGTGTGTATGAGTGTGTGCAAATTAAGCATACATATAGGCTTACTGTTAGAAATGTAGGGATGCATACGGCCGAAACAAGGTTAGGTAATTAATACATTACATATATTTAAAGAAAAAAAATATACTGCTTATTCCCCATCCTCCTCACTGCCATACAAGGGACCGTTGTGCGCGACAACGCCGCTCTGTGAACTAATCACTTTCACGTGCCACTGTCCCTTGCGCCACTCGACCTGCACTTCCTTGGTATCTGATTATAGCATCAATGCACTGACTGCATTAATGCCCTTATTATACATACATGAGATATGATTTCATTATAGTTACATGGAATTATTAGTGTTTGTGTAATTTGTATAATATTTTAAATAATAATTATTGCTATAAACTAGCACTATCCGCGGCTTCGCCCGCGTTTAAACTTTCGATAACTACCAAACTTCACAGGATCACCTGCTGGGCTAATCTGAAGATTGCCTGAAAATATCATCAAAATCGATTCAATATACATACACACATTGATTTTTATGTCTACAGATATCTTAATGTTATTATCAAACCCCCTACGATTTGATTAGACTATATAAAATTCAAATTAAAATGACAATTAATTTTCAGTACCATTTATTTAAAGCTGACCCGACAGACGTATCATCCTTAAAGTTTATATTCCGTAAGTTAACACAAATATACTAAAAAAACACTATTTTCTCAAAATTTCTCAATAATCCAAGCATCTTTTTGAAATTTTTGTCCTTAAAAACCTCATTCGAACAAACTTATGCAAATATTAAAAAAATAGCCAAATCGGTCCAGCCGTTCTCAAGCGATGCGCTTATTAACGAACAACATTTTAATTTTACATCTGTTGGGATAAAAAAAGTCTTTTTTGTAATTGCCAACATAATTTACATGTTAGCATAGACTTTTTCTACAACTTAATGTAATTTTCTTAACTTCTTATTAGAATGATATATGATATGATGAATATATGAAAGAATGTTTAGATTTGAATCCAGAGCAGTGTTGAATAATACTATAATAATAATCTATTTATTTATATCTTAATTTAATTAAATTATTAACATTAACAACATTAAATAGTGACATTCGTGCTCATCACACAAATGAATGCCCCCAGCGGGACTCGAACCCGCGACGGCTAGGACAGCAAGTAGAGTCACTACAAACTGAGCCGAACTTGTCGTCAAATTATATACTATATACTAGAATACTTATCCTCTTTTTCGATCGGGTGCGTCGCTAAGTGCCTCACAATACCCTATGCCTTACCAATGTTACCTGATCATAGTTTTTCTGTAGACTACACTTCATTCAAATATCTCCAGTCGTGTTTGAGACTGAAAGCGCAACAAACATACATACATACTCAGATTTCTTTGCAATTATAATAGTAGTCCGAAATGAAGACAATTCAATATAATTAAGAAACATGTATAAAAAAAAACAAAAAAAAAACTATACATATGAACATAGAACCTACCCCTTTTTGAAAGTCGGTTGTAAAAGAAAAAAAATGATTTGCTTGTTGTAATACAGGAATAATCTACATTATCATTTCAAGACGCTTCTTGAGTCTTGAGAGAGAATCTTTAATAATTTCTAACGATGCATTCAGCCGACTGACTGCATCCGAGTGTAATGAGCTAATAGTGACGTGCTCAATAATTTCGTAGTACACAGGCAGCAGTTCCCAAGCCATCGCGAGACTTGGGACAAGATCTTAAAATTACCATAGAGAAATTTACAGAACTGCCTTTTTAAGTATACACCAGACTCATATAAATTGATTATTTATATTGTTATTATATGCAGATATTATAAATTATTAATTTACTAAGCAAATTTACACTGCAATGACATTGTATGATCATATTCATAAATTAGCGGCTCACCCTCGCTTCGCTCGGGTTCGCTTCTAGAATAGCACAAACAGATATATCTCACGGAAATCGTTCATTTTTCCGGGAAAAAAGTAATCAGTTGTTTGACCGGCAATATAAGGTATCAGCATACCAAATTTTACTAAATTAGGTGCATAAGTTTTTGTGTACTAAGCTGTATAATTTACTATAGTTTTTTAACTATTCCACGGGAACTCTTTAATTTTTCGGGATAAAAAGTATTTAAGATGTTGACCGGGGATACAAGGTACCACCATGCAAAATTTTATTTAAATCGGTTTAATAGATTCGGAGATTAGCCCGTACAAACAGACGAACAGACAGAAAAACGAAAAAAAAATGAAAAAATCTGGATTTGTTCTATTTCTCTTCTTACACCCCCCTGACTCGGTTTTTAGCATTTTTTTCTATGTACAGACATTCGAACTGTACAGTTTTATTATAGTACCTATAGATAATGAAAGCTCAAAAAATAACAGTACAAATATTGGTTGGTATTTTTCAATATAAACTCTACTAAAATGTAGTAAAATTCCACTGATCTATACATATGTATAATAAAATTGTAACTGATCGCTGTCTGTACTTGGAAGATATCTGAGAAAAACTATTATTGGGATCTTTCTTATCGCAATAGAACCCAAAACAATAATTTTTAGAATTTTTATCTGTCTGTGCGTTTGTGGGCGCTAATCTCAGAAACTACATTATTTGTTTTATTTCAATCGGTTCATAAATATAAAAGTTTATAAATTTAAAGAAATAAATAAAAAAAAATCCAGTCTATATTTTAATCTTAGTCTGGACGTAGCCGCGAAATAGTCGGGACGTTAATGCGAGTAGTAAAAGAGAGCACGCAAGGAGCAGGCATAAAAAGTAGCTGCCAGTCTAGTCACGATGTGCGCTATGAAGAGAATGTATGCATGTACCGGGTTATTATGTGATCGTACGCTCGTGGGAGAACCATACTGGGACAATTGTACTAGGAATGCGTATTCGTAATTTTGTGAAAGATAGAAATAGTGTTTAATTGCTTCAAATAATATTAGATACTTATGCCTTACTGTTGCTTCACTGAAGTCGCTCGTTTAAAATTATGTAGAGATAAATATAAACAAATATGTAAATATATGTTGGGATATTAACACACAGCACCATCTAGTTCCATAAGAAGCTCTGACGTTTGTGTTATGCATACCTGATAGTTGATACTCTACACATATATAACTATAAACATTCATGACTGGAGTACAAACATTCACATGCCCCCAGTGAGACTCGAACCAGTGTCCGCTGGCACAGCAAGTACAAATGTCAATACAAAAGGGTCACTACAAACTGAGTCAAACGTCTCATAGGACCACCTTTTGGCAAAATTTTATTCTAACGGAAGCTTATTTGCTTTTATATGTCCTTGTCTATCAATATAATATCCATCCAGCTGTTTCAGTGTGAAGGACTAACAAACATACACACACTTTCACATAATGTATATATTTAATAGTAAAGAAATAAATTACTCTAGAATCTAGATGAACCTTTTTATCAGCAAATGGCTCATCCACGTATTTTAACCTGATATTTCTTAATAAGTATTACAAATGTCAAAAATGTGGTCATTGTTGGTTCTTTATTTCTTGCAGAAACGGGTTAGATAATCTTTTTTTATTTTGATATTTAAAATAATTCTCTTATACAATTAGTAAATAGCTAAAAATTGCCGTCGGATACGTAAGGTGTGTTATTCGGGCGGTTACTTAATTTGCACATATTTCAAATATTAAAAACTACTACCACTCTCTACTATCGCTCTACTTGGGTCCCTAGTTACGTTTCAACGTTAAGTATAGACTTCTTAGAAATGAGATATTTTCCCGCAGTTAAAAGTATCCTATATGTTGACCCGGTTAACCAGCTATCCTTATACCAAATTATATCAAAATCTGTCCAGTGGTTTTCTCGTGATGCGTTCCTAGACAGACAGCCGAAAATTCTAAACTATAGATTCGGCCTCTGTATAGATAATAATGAATATTTCAGTAAGATTTTCCAAAGAATATTTAATGTACAGATTCGATTCAGTTAGAATTTTATTATACATATGTATATATTAACATATTGAACAGTTTAGTAAAGTTGGGATAGATAAAAAAACATAAATGCCAACTTTTCTATTCAAATACATACTTGTATATGTAGAGTATAAATAAGGTGGTTCTTTTTTACAATTTTAAACGGTGATCCGTCGTCAAGCTGTCATAGGCCATTGCTCTACGATGGCTCATCAAGCTGGCCATCATGAAGCGGCACAGAGTTCTTTACATCGAGGTTACATTAAACAAGTAGACGTCAGGTGGCGGGGCCGGGCCGGTCACGATTCCTTGACCGATGCTGCTTAAAATGCTAGTTCTATTACAACAGAATGCTAACCTAAATTAGACTTAATTTCCAAGCTATACATGCTATTTTCCTTCGTTTGTAATTAAAGAAATTACTCTCACTGTTACATAAAAATGTTAAATAAATTGAAACTCTATTTATATGAGAATAAAGTTGACTTTTGAGTGCACGTAAATGAGAATGGGAAGACAACGCGTTAGTTAATGCTCTGCCTATGATCGTAATAAGTAGATGGTGTGTTGAAAAATTATCGGTGCGATCGGAGGTGCCTCTTGGACGCGTAATTTTTTTGCCTATTTATATTAGGTTTTAAATTGAAGATGTAGAGTTCTAGATATGATGTGTTTGAAGCAAATTTAATCTTTTTGACCCTTATTATGTACATATATTGTTGTTTATGTAACGATGAATATTTTCAATCATATTTTTTTCTAATATAGCTATTTAAACTTTCTGTTCCTTGTTGAAAATCTCGCTATGAATTTAGTCGTCATCGAAAAGTAAAACTTATATGTGATGAATACACAATTCTTTAGAAGCAGAAGGCTGATACCCTCAGTATAAAAGTAACTATTATAACATAAACTAAATAGTATCATTTGTTACTTTTAATTTATTATCCTGGATAAGTCCTGTGATTTAAAAAAAATATATTAATAATAATATATAATAAAATATTATTACCATAAATGCCCCTTCCATATTAACTCTAATCAATGTAAAACTAGATATAGAGACCCGCTGCGATGTAATAAAGTACAGTGAACGGGTCCACATCAAAATGTCATCAATGTTTTTGGTAAATTGTAACTTGTAGTTCATTATTTATTAATAGGCTACCTATTGTTTATAGTTCGTATGGAGTTTGTTTCCTGGGTTATGTACCTGTACTAATAGTTGTTTTCCTTCATTTTTTATTATATAACATAAGTTATAGTATGTTTTATGTCTGTTCAATACAATTCAATATATTTTATTCAGTATTAAATTATTAAAATTTCTACTGAACGTCGTGATTCTAGTAGTAGAGTACTGAGGCCACCAATTCGGAAAGAAAAAACTTCAACCCCGAGAAGATCTAAAAAGTATGATGGAAAATAAAAGGTAATATTTGTTTCAAATTAAAAGGTATTTAATTCGTGTGCACTTTTTTGTACTTAACGCAATATATTTTTAAGTAAGGCACACATCGAGGTGTTAAAAAGAATTTAGGGCTGTAGTTATTATTTTTACTTTTAAAATTTAATAGGTTTAAAACCTTTATAGTAAAAAAGAAATCAATTGAAATTATGTATATTAAAAAAATATATCATTAACTTACAGCCATTCTCGAGCAACGAGCGGGTCAAAGAGACAAGTAGAACAACATTCTGAAGAGAACTGTAAAAATTTCTATTATTCTCCAAACATCTAATGTTTAATTTTCACTTAGCTACAACTTTATTATATTTATAGGTACCTACATATTACATAGATAAGGTTTCAAAGAGAAATTAAAAATGTTTATTTGTTTGTTTGTAAGAAAGTTGCTTTCAATTGTAACGAAACTTTATTAATTGCATTTAGAATAAGACAGATACAATCAGAAATTGCAAAGGTACTATGAAAAATTTCGATGTAGAGAAATACATACCCAATTTATGTAACTCTATATGGACGAAGTAAGGGGGGTAGCTACTCTTACTACTATATCAATGGGGAAAGTTTGGATGGATAGATGTTTGTTACTTAATCACACCAGAACAGCTAAACGGATCTGGATGAAATATGGCAAAGACATACATACATACTTTTCATTACAGAAAAATGTACAGATCCCGTGGGATAAATTTGTTTTGTTTTTCACTAGGAACGAAACCGAGTGAAGCGAGGGTGAGCCGCTAGTCTTAAATAAATTCAAACCACCTAGAACAACTTTAAATCAGATTATGAAAGTCAAGATTGCGCCATCCAAGTACTTGATCATTTTGAACATCCAATCAATAATATCGACATGTTACATCTCATACAGAATTAGCATAATAGAAGCAAATTGTTTCATTATAATTGTAGTTACTTTTGCTTATTAACATAAGAAATTTATTATAATATCTGGTTTATTCTTTTAAAATATTATGTAAGTATTATGCCCATCTTTTTAATAATCATCCTTCTTCAAAGCCAAGATATTTATTTACCTTTAAAAGTATATAGGTTCAATTTATTTTGTGTAATTATTGATTGAATCATTAATGTTCATTGTTAGAAAAAGAAAAAATACCAATATCAAATAATAGACACCTATATCTGTATGATAGATATTGTTGTATGTATTCAGCCCTTTTTAACGTCCCACTGCTGGGCACGAGTCTCCCTCCAATAGAAGGAGAATCAGGCCATAAGAGGAGAATCAGGCCATATGAGGAGAATCAGGCCACCACACTGGATAACTGATGGACTTGGCGGACTTCACATGTCTTTCGAAAACTTGCTAGGTTCTCTCAGACATGCAGGTTTCCTCACGATGTTTTCCTTCACCGTAAGTCAAGTGGTAATCATGTTAAAATTGATTCGCACATGAAAATATCAGACGTGCGAGATCCGGGATTTGAACCCCGCTTCACTCGGTTTCCTAAGTGAGCGCGTTACCACTAGGCTACCACTACCTTCATGATAGATGTAGTAGATTCTAATTCTTAACTTAGGTATTAATAAAATATAATACATCTAATTTAGTAGATTATTCTCTTTCAAGCATTAAAGGTAGTATTTAAAGTTCAAAAATTCATACACAGATAAGAGTAAAATTATACTCATAAAACTCATAGCATCAGACACGTATGACTTATGGTATTGATATTAAAATTACCCACAAATTGTATATCACATCACGTATTCTTTAACCAACTCTTATAATGATAAAACTATGTTTGTCGTTCCAACAAATCACAGGTTTGAGCCAATCTTCATGTAATTTTCTTGTTCAAACTCACATCTAAAATGTCCAGTAAGCGAACTGATAATATACGATCAAGTTGTATGGTAAATATTTTAAATGTTTCTCTATTTTTTACCTAATATGTAGGTGCATATGGGTGATTTTACGGTGCTCTATTAAACATTTTAGAGATAAACTTGTGGGTTTCGTCAACAAGTCACGTATTTCTCGCCTTGTCGAACTATTAGATTGGGACGTTTTCTCAAATGACCTTTGATTGATGGTTGATGTCGACTCCGGGTGAATAAGAATTTTTAATGCCATCCAGTTGATGTAAGCATGTTTATAGTTTCACATACAATTTTATGTTTAAGAGATTTTAATTAATTTATAGACTTCGTAATTTTATCTTATGACGTAAACTAATAGATTATTTCTAGGAAGCTTTATGTACGTCATATTTGTTGTGTTTAGGCTTATTTTCCATACTTAGAGACACTTCTATTTTTAACCCCCGACGCAAAAAGAGGGGTGTTATAAGTTTGACGTCGATGTCTGTCTGTGTGTGTGTTTGTATCTGTCTGTGGCATCGTAGCTCTCAAATGGATATACCGATTTCGATGCGGTTTTTTTCATTTGAAAGCCAGTTTCCTTGCGGTGGTTCTTAGCTATGTATATCGGTTCAGCAGTGTAAAAGTATCAATTCTTTTCCAAAACGATGTAAGGCATTTTTTAAAAATTTTAATTTATAATCTATAGATCTATTTCTATAAAAATCAATTACGGTTCGTTGGTCTCGCTACAACTCAAAGGTGGCTGGGCGAATTTGAATACTTAATTCTTTATTTGTTTTGTTGTTGGGTCAAAAAATAGGGAAAACCCAAAATAAACAGCTGGAAAAATGAAAAGTTCAGAACTGTTTATTTTGTATATACTAACTGTCAAAAATGATAAAATCAAATGCTTTTCCTTGGTGTGCGCATCACTTGAACACGGCTAGACGAATTTGACTATATTTTTTTACTATTCGTAATATTTTAAAGAAGATTTTAAAGCGAAAAATTGGAAAAATTTCCAGGAAAGTTGAGATATTTGCGTTTTTCTTAAAAGTGCGTTTTTCTGTAGAACTTTTGTATGGTTTTAAAGATCACAAGTAAACTTATTAAAAAAAGGGCTGGAACAAAGTCAGGTTTTAAAATGACACCTCCTTATACTATGTTCAAAATATGTAGGTACCTATCTAAGATATATTATAATAACTATAAATTTTAAGTGTTAGGTCCGGCTTCTAAGCTTTTAATTATTACGTTTTTAATCAGTTTTATGTTTGTAAAGACTTAATTAAGTATGGTACTAGATTTATGATTATAAATCGTACAATAAAATTGATTTATTTGCTTGTTTGTAATCAATAAGCTCTAAAACTTTGAACTAAAAGCTACTTAATCCAAAAAGTAACAAAAGCTAGACTTTTAGTTGAATAACAATAAGTATTCAGTCTGAAATATCACATAGGGACATGTGGGTTACGGACCCACTCGCGCTTTATACGTGTACTTTAAGAAGATATTCATACTCCATATTTGTTTTACTCAATATAAAATAATATAACATGCGTCATAATACTAGGCATCACATTATTCAAACTCAACTCGAGTGTATCAAAATCCATGTCACACTTGTCTGTACAAAAGCTATGGATTCCGTCTGTCAAAAATAGTGAAATTACGTCTCAGCACGATATATTCAAATTTACTTATGTGTCATTCGCTATCAAGTGACGGCTGACGTCTTCATGACTGACTTACTTAGAACTGAAACGTAATAAATATATTGTACATGCTTTTAAAAAGAATATCTTACGCTTTTATTATAGAGTCTATATTACAATACTAGAAAATATGCGCGATAGCACAAAGGAATTCGTCAAGTGGCTATCCGTCTTACGTTGTGTAAAGACCGCTAGTTTGCTACGTTAGTGTTTGCTGTTGACTTGAACCTTATATCGTGGTATTATAGATTTATTTTGAATGGCTTCGAGTTTTAACCCTTGCATATCGCGGGGTCCAAAGGTTTTCAAAGCGACGGCGTCAGAACGCTCGCAGGCGGTCAAGTGTGGTGACTCCCTATTAGTGTTTGTGCGTCTGTGACAAGATAATATTGCCTTAACTATTGTTGATAGATGAAGTTTAACTTTCTAAGCGTATGATATAAATAACTTGATAGGTTATCTAAGCATAAAAGTTAGGAATAATGCTTTATTGTTCAATTTGTTTTTATTGTGCTATGTAGTTTGAGTATATGTACCTACTTAATGTTTGATACATATGAACTTAATATTATATGGGTACTTATTGTTTAATATGGTCTTTAGTCTCTCTCTTTACTATATTCGGTATTCACCATAGTCTTCACATAAAGCCCTAGAGTTTGAATGCAGCGCCACCTATCGAGTCAAGTTGTAAATTTAAACCGTTCAGGGAACCTCTTAAATACACACAAAAAATCATCAAAATCAGTTTAGTCATTTAGGAGTTCAGTGACATACACACGTACAGAAGAATTATATACGTATAAAGATGTATCAAAAATCTATTTATATAAAAAACTACCGACTCTTCCTAGAGTGTGTCCCAAGGTGCCCAACAGTTCTTAAGCTTTTTTGTTACTTCAGGTATTAAACATACATACACAAATACATATACAAATTTTCGCACTTCTACTGAATACATAAACAAATTAATCAATAGTTAGATTAGGATTAGCAATATTAAATAAATTCATAGCATTTTCTCTTAGCAAAATTTAGTAAGTACTTATGTGTTCACACGTAGCCATAACTGGCGTAGTTACCTAATATTTGACATTCACTGAAATTGCCGGTTCGATTCCACGCCGACGTTTTTCTCACACGATCCGAGGCAAATAACTGGGTGATGATGATATACCCATATTGTTACCAATTGTAGTCCAACGTCTGTTATATACAAACGGACCAAATGAGTGTTTTAAATTAACCGATTTCAAAAAGGAAAATTACCAATTCCACACATTTCATATCTACGAGTATAATTTTTCTATGTAATATTAGTATTTTATAGCCCGTAAACAAACGAACAAATTTTTATGTGTGTATGTATGCATATAATTAAATTTGTTTTAATATTTCTCAGAAACCATTGACTCTGTTGTTATAGCATTTGGATTAATAAGTGTTACAAGAGTTAAGTTTAGTTGTAAGTAATACAATTTCTTCGTAAATGAATGTCTTCTCAATGTTTGTCTTGTCTGTTCTTCATTTTTGAATTTTTGAAATCATTTTGTAAACATTATGGTCTTCGACCATTCGGAATTTCGATCACTGAGCGACCACTCGTATAAATAATAATTATACTCTTCAAATACAACATATATGAAAATGGATACAATATAATAATCCAATCTGGGGATATGAAATATAAAAAATAAATAAAGACTTAAAAAAAATAATTAAAACCGACTTCCAGGCACTAAAATGTAAAAAATAACTAAACGGGTGTTTTAATTTAGAATAGATACCTAATCAGATATTTTCGTAGTCAGTGCCAGCCGATGCAAAGCAAATCTAATAGGTATATTTCGATACGTAAAACACATATTTACCTATTAGATATTCATATCTTAAAATATTGTCGGCTGGCATCGACTTTAAAAAACCCTTTAAAAAAATCCAAATCGGTTCAGGTGTCTTCGAGTAATCGGTGAACATACACAAAAAAATGATTTGGACGAATTGAGAACCTCCTCCCTTTTGAAAGTCGGTTAATAACTATCATTATCATAACTAAGAATAAATATAATAATATTAAATCATAGTTTAGACCTATAATAAAAGAATCTGTTGTCTTAATACGTATAAGGTACTTAAAAATTTTTATTCGCTCTAGAGTTTAAACTAAGCTACCTTTATAGAAAAACTTAATTTTAGATTAAGAAGTAGGTAAGGATTTTAAATAAACTATGGCGCGTCTACTATTGCTACTTCACTATTATTGACATATATGTATATGTATTTTTTGTATTTGTAACTCAATTTCAAATCAAAGCATTTATAAAGCACGCTTTAAAATCGTACCATTCAAATACCTTAACACAAAACAATATTGTTGGTTAAATGTTTCTTTTTAATACTTTACATTGTTAAATATTAAAAAACAGATTCTCATTCGTGACTTGTGCAGAATGGCGTCATGTGTCCATTTCTCCCGTGGTTTATTGTTGGCTTCTTTATAAAGCGCCTCCTTTATAACATTCCTGCGTAGATTGGCTCATAGCCGGTGTAATCGCGGGATTGTTTCACGATTTAGATTCCTAGTCTACGGTAGTATATTATTGTACAAATTGACTATCATTCACGCCTCGTCGCTGCTTTGGCAAAATATCTCATAAAGCTCGAAGGACATAAATGAAAGTAATGAGATATAAACACTTGGAAAATCTTGATACGCCTTGTTTTTTGATTACTTTATTATTATTTTTCTTGTACTATGATATTACTAGTATATTTTATCAGAAATTATTTTAAATTGATCCCAAGTGAAGGGTTTTTTGTAAAAATAATTTAATTTGAACACGTAAGTTCCTCCTTGTAGATTATCTGTCCTTCAACAGTAGCGTTGACTCTACGCAATTGATTTTGTGACAAAATGGTGTGGTTCTCAAAGTTTAAATAAGTAACTAACAAAACATATTTTTAATTTGAAACTTTAATATATCTACGGCGACAAGTTAATGGTAAAATAAAAACCTTTTTCAAGTATTTTTTTAATCTTTTAACACATATTTTCGATACTCTATTGTAAATGATTTAAAATTAGTATATTAAACAGTAATACATTTTAGACATGAAATACCTCATAGTTGTATATTTAATATAGAAAGCAATTTTTATAATTTTACTTTTATAATAATATTGTTATAAAAGTTTAAGAATCAGTGTCGATATTGTCCCATCATGGTCTGTACAGAAAATACAGGATCACATGAAAGTCAATGAAAAACGTGAGTACACTTGCGCAGATAATATTTATAGGACTCTATACAATATTATATATAAAGGAAAATGAACGAAACTTAATATATCCTTTTAAAATAAGTGTGCCAAAATTGTACACATACCTATTAAATTCTACATACATATATAGTATACGTTGCCATAGAGGCAGATAATATAAGCATGTACCTACATATAATTTTCTCATACAAATCAGTTTCACTATTAAAATTTTATCTATCAGTTTAACGATTTCTCTCAAAGCCACAAACAAATATACATACAAATTTGCTAAATAATAAAGATAATTAATATACATATTTAAATTCTAAGCATTTCTGCCTCGACCAGTGCAGATACAAACGTCGTGTCCGCCGTAATGACACTACGTGCGGCCCGACCACGCACCACGGTACGACACGGACGTGCGCAAACAGCCTCCGCCACTTTTCTACGCGATTGTACTTAATGACAGCGATGATTCGCCCATACGTGAGCAAATCTGCAGGAATCATTATCTTGGACGCTACTGGATGTGCAATGGATTCTAAATTGACGTATTTCCAAAGCACGCATCATGTTAATCAAAACTTTAACTTTTTAGATTTAACTTAGATTTACTATTTTGTTTAGTAAAATTATACAATATTTATTAGGTGTGTATATAAAAATAAATTAATATTTATTTGTGTGTCTGTTTGTAAGGCTTTAATAATATTGATCCGATTGTGAAGAAGCTTTGGTGGTTATTAAATGATAGCGATGAAACATTAATATTACTTAATAAATGTAGATGTAGGTACGTGCCTATGTTTGTATATACATATCAGTTACTTTTGAGCTGAGTAGAAGATGTCGCTAGGTTATATACATTACTGAATTAAAACTATTTTATATCTATCTATGTTATAATTAACTAACAAAAACGACTTTCAATTATTTAGAATAAATTTATTAAGTTAAGAAAAATTTAGACTTGTTAAGATTTAGGTACAAAGTTTACCTACTGGAACGTACTTACTCTTCATAGTTCAACAGTGACGTCGAGTTCCATTTAGCTTGGGGCTTACGCTGCATCTGCAACAAATCAAATATATATAATAAATTTTGTCAATCAAATATAAACATAAAAAATATGATAAATTTTGTTTATACAGACAATTTTTTTTAAATTCAAACGAATATCCGACCATTGGTGAAGTTAAAAGTGCCATTCCCACGTTGTCAGAACAGTCTACTGTATTTATATACATTACACATTTTAATTACAAAGTCAGATGAATAATTTATTTTTATTTAACCGGCTATTCTCGTTTCTTAATTACTCTATCCGGAAGATTAGCTCTACACAGATCAAGACACAAGATCTAGCTAGCTAACTAATAGTTTAGATTTTTATTGACTAACAGAAAAACCTGAATTTAAGAAAATGCTTATTAATCTGAATAAGGTCTTAGAGAAATAATTAAAAAAATATTTCCCGAATAATTTAAAAACCTGAGAAAAGCTGAAAGTTATTTATTTTTATAGAAATTACGTAAAAACTCATATCAGAAACAGTTTTATAAATTATTTCGATAATTGAAAAATAAACTCCTAATGTATATACGAGTATGTATGTATATTGCTGGTTACTCAATTCATATAATAATGACAAAGTCTCTGTCTGTACGTGAAGCAATCAATAGGACGTGGACAAATACGGGCCGGGAAATGGACGAGTGCCGACAAATTACTGTCGACGCAACGCAATCATATTACTGTGCTTTACAAGTATTATATACACGAAGTTTGTATCTGATGTTATACATTTTATTTCGTGTTGGCTATTTCCATTTTATTTTCTATTAGCGACTCACCCTCGCTTCGCTCGGGTTCGTCCCTAGCTTGATTCCCCATACAAACTTTCATCCCCATTTTCACCCCTTTAAGGGATGATTTCTGAGATAAAAAGTATTCTATGTCTTTCCTAGGGTCTCAAACTATCTTGTTACCAAATTTCATCTAAATCGCTTCAGTAGATCCAGAGATTACCCCCTACAACGTCACAAACTCACAATCTCAGAAACTTTACCTCTATAATATTAGTATAGATTTGTAAGAGAAGGAAAGCAAAAATTATTTATTGTTGCTAAAATTAGATGAATGAAATTAAAGACCTTGAGTATTTTTTTAGATTCTATCAATTGTTGTCAATAAAAATTGTATTGTTAATGTTTAACTTATAGGAAGAAACTAAAGTTTTAGTACGACTATGAAATTCAAGAATATTAACTTTTATGGTCAGTCCAAAATTTACCATTTTCAACCGACTTCAAAAAGGAGGAGGTTCTCAATTCGACTGTATGTTTTTTTTTTTTATGTTTGTTACCTCAGAACTCCGTCATTTATTAACCGATTTGCACAATTTTTGTTTTGTTTGAAAGGGTATACTTCCAGATTGGTCCCATTTAAATTTCAAAAAAAAATACCACCCCTAAGGGTGGAAAAACAACTAATGATGAATTTCACCTACTTCTAATTGTCATATTGACTTGAAACTTTGCAAGTATTTCTATTTCCGTTGATAGTACAGTGGTTCGGTGTTGTTGACCTGATCTGATGGCAAGGCCAGAAGGTGGATAGGTGGAACTCTTCAACGGCTAATAGTAGATACTTTGAGTTTGGGCTTATTTTGTTTGATTTGACAAGCCTAACACGTTAGAATCCTTACTTTGCTATTACTGTCTACACTAAAAAGGGAAAAATAAAAACTTTTTAACAAAAAAATAAAAACCGACTTCAAACAAAAGCACTAAAAAGTGAAAAATAACTGATTGGTAGTTTTCATTTACTATACATACCTAATCAAATATTTTCGAAGTCGGTGTGCTTTGCTTTGTATGGGCTGGCACCGATTTCGAAAATATTTGATTAGGTATGTATTTAATAGGTAGGCTTTAATTACTTAGCCAAAGCACACCGACTTCGAAAATATTTGATTAGGTATGTATAGTAAATGAAAACTACCAATCAGTTATTTTTTAATTTTAGTGCTTTTGTTTGAAGTCGGTTTTTATTTTTTTGTTAAAAAGTTTTTATTAAATATTAAAATGGCATACTATTACGACTTTGTCATCGCTAGTCCTATCTGGAAAAGTTTTTAGTTTTCAAAAAAGATATTGAAGCTATTTTCTAGTGTAGGCTTTGCTTCTTGAATTCTGTTGACAGTATTGAATAGTACCTAAAATACATGCATGTCTGCTTCATAGTATTTTTTTAAAATACACCAATATTCTAAACTACTAAATAAACATTATTTATTATTTATTTATATTATTAAATAAACTTTAATAAAAATTCCGTCAGAAATGACAAAGTTGATGTTCTGTGAAAGAAGCACAAACCAACAAACACGTTTTTGCATTATTGAATTCTCTAGAATTCTGTTTAAAACATTCAATGTACAAACAAATATAATAAAAAATGCTCTTAATTGTGTAATTGAAACAGCGATTTCTTCCAAAAAGGAGTAAAATAGGAGGTTACAGTATAATTTTAATGTATTTCAATATCATCCTCCAGGTAAATTCCTAAGAAATTAATTAAAATTCGAAGAAATCTATTGTTAACTGACACGCCGGCGTGTCCGCGGTCGTGGAGGGATTAAAGCTATATCTATAAACTAGCACTGCCCGCGGCTCCGCCCGCGTTCAGATGACCAAAAACCAAATTCTTAGGTTTTACATATTAGTATACTCTTACAATGCAGTTTTTGTATTTTTTTCTCAAAAATGAGATATTTTCCCGCAGTAAAAAGTATCCTATATGTTGACCCGGATAGCCAGCTATCATCATACCAAATCATATCATACCAAATTTCATCAAAATCTGTCCAGTGGTTTTCTCGTGATGCGGTAACAGACAGACAGACAGACAAAAATTCTAAAAACTATAGATTCGGACTCTGTATCGATAATGATGTCTATTTCAATTAGATTTTCCAAAAAATATTCAATGTACAGATTCGAGTTAGTACAATTTTATTATATGTATAGATTAAATAAGGTGCACTTAACGTGACATATCCAAAATTCAGTGAACCGTGACCAATTCCGCGAGCAGCGATGCGAGTACAAACCCTCTAATGCAATTGCACAATCGTCCTCAATATGCATAGCCCAAATATTTGCTGGCTGATTAAAAGTCAAAGCTGTCGTGCCTGAGGCCACCGCACGGAAACAATTGTCTGATCTGAATAATATTAGTTGGGCGGATTTTCTACGTGAAAGATCAAGGAAAATTACTAGGGATGCGACATTAACGTTTGCTGTTTTGTTTTGGTGTTCTAATTGGAATTCTTTGTAGAGTTCACGTTATTTTTACATTTTGAATATGATTTGCAGGTATTTTTAAGGGAAGTTGATGAATGAATATACAAATTTACGCGAATATTTGACATTTTAAATAATATTATTTTTCGGTTATTATCACGGATTTATTTTGATTTTTTGTTCCCAACATTTCGAATGCTTTACAGCAATCATGATCACGGGAGGGTTTATATATAAAATATTGGCATTATTAGAAAAAAAATTTTTTAAATTTGACTCGATCACATTTCAATAGGAGAAAATTATCCTCACTAAGCCTCTTATAGCGTATCGTCAGGTATTAATTCATTTAAAAAATACCTTTTTTTGCAACATACTCGTAGTGGCAAAAGGGTGTTTTAATTGTAAAAAAATAGTTTTTGTTCATGCAAATAATATCTATACTAGTCTCTTTATAAGTAGTTAATCTACTAATTCAAAGAACATTTGATATTATCTAAAAATTGTAAAAAATCTTTGATATCTCATAATAAATTATTTTGTTTATATCTCAGTTATTAAGTATTCATTATCACCTTTAAAAGACCTTTATTGAAGAGCGTTTCACTTATTTTTATATCTTATTCCACGGTACTTCCAGTCGGCACAACCTTTATCAGCTGTCATCTCAGCAAACACAACTTTTACACATCTATAGGTACTCTTTCACACAGTCCATCCATGGCTTCCTTGGTTTACCTCTACTTCGATATTCATCCACATTCATATGTAATTATCCTTTTATAGATCCAACTTGGGAAAGTATTCCCCTTCAGCTAGAGTGGCACGCACATATAACGATCTGTCCTCGAAGATTTCTGGCCTCGATATTTTTTACGATAGTTTACCTGCCTTCAAATTAAAATTAGTCAACTTTAAAAATAATGTATTACCTAGTATTACATTTAATTAATTACCTAGTATTACATTGAATTTCTTGTTCTCTTTAATGTGATTAATATTATAAATTAAAAAAAAAACTTATAATACTGTTAAATAATTATTTTTCTTTTCAATAATTTATTTATATTAATTTATCCAATAATGTACATATTTAGCTTTTAATATTTTATTATCCTTTCATTTATTAAACTGATTCTTTTCTTTTGTTTCTACGCATGTTGTGATTACCTCTAAAAAGAAATACAATTATACTGTTAATTGTATTATGTTAATTATATTTGTATTATTGTCATTTCTGTTGGTAATCTTAATAAATAAATTAATATCTAATACTCTCTTGCTTATATGACTTTCTTCCTATCTCGTTACTATGCTAGTCTTTCACGCACTTATTAGCTTTTCAGTCACGAATAAAATCGAATCCACGACCTTTATTAAATAATCTGCAACTACCTCCACGATTACTTTACGAATTCCTAGTAAAGACAACTCTTTTGATATTCACTCAATGACAAGACTAATATACAAGGTTTCACATCCCCATAAAACTATTGGTAGCCAATTGATTAGATCAAAAACCCTGAACAATCGTAAAGTTATATGATACATTTCAAATTGTTAAATGTTTTAATGAAATCTTAATTTCCTCTCAAAAATCCGTGCCGAATGGCAAGAGTCCAAACAGTGTGTAATACCCATAAACAAGATAGTTTATCGTTTGATCTCGTTTGTTTGGACGACTTGCCGATAACGGAGCTATTAAACATTTGGATTTTACTATAGATTTATTCGCAGCTTGAGTTTACTGCAGATGACATTTAAAATTGTCATTGAAATTATAATATTTTTCTAATATAGTCTTAATTATACACAGCAGCTGTTGTAACACTTGTTATAATCTCGTCAAAATCTGTATGACTTTTTAGAGTATTCATCAAAATCTGTCCAGTGGTTTTCTCGTGATGCGGTAACAGACAGACAGACAAAAATTCTAAAAACTATAGATTCGGCCTCTGTATCGATAATAATGTCTATTGCAATAAGATTTTCCAAAAAATATTTAATGTACAGATTCTACTTAGTTTGAATTTTATTATATGTATAGATTTAGAATCTGTAAAAATATCTATGAAGTATAAATAGACGTACATCGCCTGGAACTTAATAAATCAACCTCAGCTATTGTATAACATTTGTAGTTTGCGGTAGCAATAACAAAAGAACATTAACAAATAAAATGTGAATAAAAGTGAGCAATACGCAATCGTCGTGTTCGAGTAAAACAATGAACCAATTACGATGTCCTCGAGCGTCAGTCCTGTAATCCCGGGGAGGGAAACGATAAAAAAGAGCAATCCCCCGGGATTGCTGCTAAAAGATTTTGGCGAGGGGAGAAGAATTAAGCGTGTGATACTTTGTTCTTTTAAACGGCTTGCTTTGTTAATGCGATGAAAGCGACCTTTTTTCGCCAGTTTTGTTTCAATTTGGGCTTTGTGTTTTTTATTTTGTATTAGTATGATCATGTCTTTAATCTTACTTTTCTCTAATTCATCTTACACATTTATCTAACTAAGTGTGCATTTGTTTTGTATATATAATTAAGTATATTTGTAATTTTCTTTATTGTAAAAAAAAAACAAATAAAATAAAAAATATTTCTATTACTTTATTTGTCTCAAATAATATTTCTTATATATTTGAGACAAATAATTTAATAGATTTTTTTTTAATTGTAATTCCTTTATCTTTTAAAACTGTAGTTGATTTTATATATTTGGCCTAAAATGTTACATATAGTAAAATGTTAAACATAAATTCTTATGGGGAACCTATAATTAATAAATTAATAATTAAAATTATTTTTTTCAAAATGGTTTCTTTTATTCATTGAAGGATTTTTTTTATTAACAAGTTAAATTTAATTTTATAATGATTTTTTAATCAAAAAAACATGACGACACGTTTGGCTCAGTTTGTAGTGACCCTACTTGCTGTGCCAGCGGTCGCGGGTTCGAGTCCCGCTAGGGGCATTCATTTGTGTGATGAGCACGAATGTGTGAACTCTAGTCATGGGTGTTTATATTTATAATATGTATATATTTAAAGTTATATATGTGTAGTGTATCAGCTGTCTGGTATCCATAACACAAGACTCGTAGCTTACCATGGAACTTAAATATTTTATCCCGTTCTCTGATGTACCCGTTGGTGGCAAAGCTCGCCCATGGTTTAATGCCGAATGCATCTTTGCTGAAAAGCGTAAGCAATCGGCTTACCTTGCCTGGGTTGATGCTCGAGACCGCAAAGCTCCGGATGTAAGATCCAAGAAGAGAGCCTTTAACTTAGCTGCCAAGTCCCACAAAAAGACATTAAAGAAGGCTCGTCTTGACCGAATTACACATTTTGGCGCAAAGCTCTCTGCCCAACCATCTGGCAGCAGAGCTTTTTGGTCCCTTACCAAAGCTGTCGAGACGAACTTCTCTCGGCCCTCACTGCCACCGCTGGTAAAATCTGACGGATCCCTGGCTCATACGGCAAAGGAAAAGGCGACTTTGCTTGCCTCTCTTTTTGCCCAAAATTCATGTCTAGACTCTGGCAATGCTACTCCACCACATCTACCTCACTGCGGGATCTCAATGCCTGAAATTGCGATAACTAATAAGGAGGTTAAGAGAGTATTGTGTCGTCTAGATGTGAATAAAGCCAGTGGTCCTGATGGTATACCAGCGATAGTCCTTAAAACATGTGCTCCCGAGTTGTCTCCGATACTGACACGTCTGTACCGCCTTTCTCTTAAGACTGGAATAGTGCCTAAATCCTGGAAGCTTGCCAATGTGCAACCAGTGCCCAAGAAAGGAAGCCGTGCTGACCCTGCCAATTATCGTCCGATCTCAATCACCTCCATACTCTGCAAGATTATGGAGCGTGTATTGAACACTCGTCTCATGGCATACCTAGAACAGAACGATCTCCTCAGTGATCGACAATATGGGTTTCGCCGGAATCGGTCGACTGGGGACCTTCTAGTGTATGCCAATCACACCTTTGGCGAAACTATTGACCGAGGCGGGGAGGCGATTGCCGTCTCCCTCGATGTCTCAAAGGCCTTTGACAGGGTCTGGCACGCTAGCCTTATAAATAAGCTTTCAGCCTATGGCATATCTCCTGGCCTGATCGGCTGGATTAAAGACTTCCTGAGCGACCGATCACTCAGAGTTGTGGTTGATGGTTGTTCATCACAACCCTTAAAGACCAACTCAGGAGTTCCTCAGGGGTCTGTTCTCTCTGCAACCTTGTTTCTGCTGCATATCAACGATCTGCTTATACCCGGTATCTATGGGTACGCAGACGACAGCACTATTGTAGAGAGATACCTGCCGAATCCTCGGGCCAGTAGAGATCAAATTCAGTCCGAAAGAGAGGCCATGGTAGAGCGGTTGAATCTCACACTCAGGACAGTCTCCACTTGGGGCGATGCCAATCTTGTGAGTTTCAATGCCACCAAAACACAGGCGTGCCTGTTCACCACTAAAAGGAGTCCTTTCACCTTGACTCCTACTTTCCGGAATGTGCCTTTGGAATACACTGAACGTCTGCAGTTGTTAGGGATGGACATCAGCCCCAACATGAACTACGGGCGGTTCATCGAGTCTAAGGCTAATGCAGCTGCGAGGAAAGTTGGCATCCTTGCAAAGGTCCGACAGTATTTCACGCCGGGACAGCTTCTTGTTTTATATAAAGCGCAAGTCCGGTCGTGTGTGGAATACTGTAGCCACATATGGGCTGGTGCTGCGAAATGCCATCTGTCAGCCTTGGACTCGATTGAGAGGCGTGCTCAAAGGCTTACAGGTGACCCTACGCTGGTAAAAGCTAACTTACAAAGCCTCGATCACAGACGTAGGGTTGCCAGCCTTTGTGTATTCTATAGGTTACATTTCGGAGAGTGTGCGCAGGAACTACATGAATTAATTCCCCCATCCCCTTTCCATCATCGGACAACCCGACGAACGGCTGGTCTCCATCCTTATGTCGTGGACATTCCACCCGTCCGCACGAAGCGTTTCGCTACGTCATTTATTATACGTACGGCTAAGGATTGGAACAACCTGCCTGCGTCGGTGTTTCCGTCCGATTATAATATGGGTGTCTTCAAGGCAAGAGTGAATAGGTGGCTACTGAGTTAGTGCGACTTACCATCTACGACTGCGTTACCACTTACCATCAGGTGGAACGTAGTCAAGCACTAATTCTGAATATTATAAAAAAAAAAAAAATAAAAAAAAAACTAGATGGTGATGTGTATTAATGTCCCAATATATAAAAAATCAGTATCTGCCTGAAAATAAATGATGAAAAAGACATTAATACGACACTTGACAAATTAACAAGATATAATCCCAATCTAGTACGTTTTTTTTTTCTTAAAAAAAATAAAAATAGGGGAGAAGGTATTACGCTTCGGGCGCTTCAATGTGACAGATTAGCGGGTAATTTCCTCTAAATTGATATCTCGAGCCTTTTTTCTTTTTCTTTTTCCTCTTGAAATATGGAAGTCATCGCTTCTTTATGAGATAAAGGTTGGAGGGTTGTTTGACATAAATTATGTCAGAAGTTTTGATACTTAAGTGTAATAGATGTTTAGGATTTTTAATGGATTTTTTTAATAGTTTATGATTTTACATAATATATGAAAGTTTAATGACCAATTTGACCAACGTCACCTAAGTTTAAGGGATCCCCTAAGCATGGTTAGAGGGTTGTTAGGGGACATTTTCTGTTTCACCGACAGTTAGGGGCACCTAAATGTTAAAAGGCCCCCTAAATTTAGGTGCCCGAAATATGGGCTTAAAGACGATGCTAAAACGAAATTTAATTTAGGGGCTAGTTTAGGGGAATTTTAAGCTAGGGATCCCATACGTAGGTGGTAGCTTATGGGTTGTTGGTGAAATCGGGCATAAGTCTGTAACATCAAGACGGTAGTTCGTAACTAAGCTAAGCTATAGCTCAGTGATTGAAATTTTGATTTGATATTTTCAAATGACCTGAGATATCGGCAACAAGCTAGTACCTATAGTAAATGTCCAATAATATCGTACCTGTGTGATAATCATTTTACTAATTTTACAATAGATAAAGTGTTTTAATAGTTTGTTTTCTATCTGTCTAAAGATAAAATTACTCGTTAATTGTTTTGAATCTGTAACATTGCATTATATTTGACTCAGCATTGTAGGCAAACCAAACCAAAATTTCAATAATTTACATCAAAAATTACACTTTTAATAATGTATCTCGATATTTTCATTATCTGTAACCGTAATTGCTATATAGGCAATGTACAATATTCTCGTTACAAAGTAATTTTACAAAAAAGTATTGTATTGTTTTCTAGTACACAATCCTGATTAATATTTTAATATGTGTATTTCTTATTTTTTATATTTTCATCAAACTTATGTATTAAGTCTAATGTGTAAAGATAAAAATTCTAACTTACAACCTTTGTGGCAATCAATACACTAAATTTTAATTTCATAATAAATAACTTATCAACTTATATTTCTAGAAACTGTAGATACTTCCTGTGGCTGCAGATAGTGTCCTAGGTTCGAGTCCCGGCTCATGAAATACCTTGTACCAGCTCGGAGTTACGAAGCTGGTGGTATTTACAACCCATTTTCCTCTCGATACTCTGCCTTAACTCATACCAATATTGACGAATTTTGGCCGCCGTAACGGAAATCTATTAGACACACAGAAGACACTATTATAATATTTATTACCGTAATACCTTCTTGATATATTAATATAAAGTATAATTACGAACTTACTACTCATTACATGGCCCATAAATTATTTCTGCAAAAAAATTGCACCTTGGCTTGTAAAAGAAGGACAAATGAACAAACATGCTTTCGCATTAATAATCTATACATATAATAAAATTGTAACTAAGCCGAATCTGTACATTAAATATTTTTTGGAAAATCTTATTAAAATAAACATTATTATCGATACAGAGGCCGAATCTATAGTTTTTCGAATTTTTGTCTGTCTGTCTCTCCTTCTGTCTGTCTGTCTATCTGTTACCGCATCACAGAAAAACCACTGAAGGGATTTTGATGAAACTTGGTATGGTGACAGCTGGTTATCCGGGTCAATATATAGGATACTTATTACCGCGGGAAAGTATCTCAATTCTGAGAAAAAATGCAAAAACTGCAATGTAAGAGTATACTAATATGTAAAACCTAAGAATTTGATTTTTGGTCTGAACGCGGGCGGAGCCGTGGGCAATGCTAGTATTAGTAATAATTTTTATAATGTGCAATGACAAGTAATCGTCAAACATAGCAAGAGTAATTTCAAAGACATCCACAATTACAAAATCCAGGATGCATTGGCCTCTCTGACAACCAGAGCGCGACAAGCGTACTCATCGTAATCGAAACGCCAGTATAACAAGAACCTCGACTTTGTTACCTTTGTATATGCAACCTCAAATAAAGTAAGTCACATATCTGAAGGTGGGGTCTTAGTATACTGGTAACGAGTTGCGCAAATTGTTTTACAAGTGAATGTAGCATTTTATTGCCTCGTTTGATACAGAGTACAAATTAATATAAACCTTAAGTTAATATAATTAATATTTAATTATTTTATACCATTTTCATTCTTATGTCTCATATATTTTAAAGGTATTATTCGTTAATATTATTTATATGTGCACTATAGTTAGGTACTGTAGTTGGTTAAATGAATAAATAAGATGTTCAAATGTCGATGCGAGTGATGCAGAAATTAATTAAAATTGATAATATTTCATTTTTAAATGTTGAGTCATTTTGGCAATTTCATTATGAAACATATAAAAACTACGTGAGCATTTAAAAACTAGTTATTTAGCTTCTATCATCTAAATTTATTTATCCGTACTTTTATGTCAATTATTTTTGAACTTAACCACAATATGTAAAGCAAGATTACCCATTTTTTTCTTATATTATTTACAGTTTACTAGCGACATACCCTCGCTTAGCTGGAATGCAATATCAACACCTTTTGGCAAATTTTATTATTCACGCTTGTAAGTGAAAAGAACCAAAATATGTTATTCCAGGTTATAGACTATCTGTGTATTAAATTTTATCAAAATCTGTCCAGCCGTTTCAGCTTGAAAGAGTATACACATACACATAGTACATACAAACTTTCGCAATTATAATAGTACTGTAATATAAAAGTAGAAAATAGTAGTAATAGTATTCAGCCCTTTTTTACGTCCCACTGCTGGGCACTGGCCTCCCTTTAGTATGAGGGGGATCAGGCCATAGTCCACCACGCTGGCCAAGTGCGGGTTGGTGGGCTTCACATGTCTTTTGATGTTTTCCGTCACCGTAAGAAAAGTGGTACCCACCTTGGAAATGATTCGCTCACGAAAATATCAGAGGTGCGATACCCGGATTTGAACCCACTTCACTCGGTTTCCCAAGCGAGCGCGTTACTACTGGGCGACCACTGCCTATAGTAATAATATTTTATAATCCTTGTTAATTATTTTATTTGCTGTGGCTTAGCATACTAGGCTGCACTAAACTGATTTAGTTTACTTAAAGCTTTCCCTTGATTGGGCAAGTAAGGAAGTGTAGTTTTCGCCCACATAAAACGAGATATTACCTTCTGATTTATATAGGCAGAAGCGTAAAGCCAATTAAAGTACGTCTGTTACTATTGAAACATGTCGCGTATCAAAGACAAAGTGTGGTTGTTGTATAATTAAAAGATATGATTTAAATGAGTCCAAAAATAAAATAGCTAATGCTAATTATATGTAGCTAATATAAGATATATGGCATAATATGACAATTGTCGACAAATATGTATTTGTTTGGTATTGTGGAGTTCACGGTTTTAATACACATGTCCAGAATGATGTATACAAAGCATTAAATAATTTTATCATAAAATGTTTATGATTTTTATTAAATAGTTCTTGTTTGGTTTGAGACCGATTAAAAAAAAATATTTTGGAATTTTATAATTTACTTATTCAGGATGGTTATAGACTATCTAATAACATGCAAATCTATGGAATTATTTTTTTAATATGCACAGTAAAAATGATTTAATATGTGAGTTATTACTTTTTCTATTGAAATCTCTGTTTCAATTCTTGTACAAAAGAATTCTTTTTTTTTCAATTGAATTCAATTCTGTATTATATCAAATGTCATTCAATTCTTTTAGGCGTGAAAGTTGGGTATAGATTACTTTACCAATGTCATGAAGTATGGAGACATTTTTTTTTAAATAGTCCCTCCCGTGACCATGATTGCTGTAAAGCATTCGAAACGTCGGGAACCAAAAATCAAAATAAATCCGCGAAATAATCCGAAAAGATAGTTTTATTCAAAATGATTTAATTATTTATATTGTATTTTTAACAATATCCTTCAAATAAATAATAAACTAAAAATTTTTTGGAAATCACATACAAAATAGTATATCTATTTTCAACATGTTCCAGACACCTAAAATTCATATTTACATTTAATACATTGCAATAGTAAATGGTTTGTCAGTTGATACAATGCGGTGACACTTGCCCGAGGCGACGGGCGCTTTTGATGTCCTGTCGGACGTATTCTATGAACGTGGTAAGCACTAATGGGTTGTTTAGATTCGAGTTAAGCACTAGCTTTTGTACCTGACTTTCTTCGTTTATAATACACTAATATTTGGAAATGTGAAAGTTTTTGAAGATATTGACATGTTGATTTATTGAATGTAGATGTAATATTTTCATAGATTAACCTGAATATTTGATATATAAATTGCGTTCTCAGATTTTTTCGGTTTTTTATTAAAAAAAACATTTATTCCCGACCTTTCCAATGCTTTGCAGCAAAAATCGTCAAATGGATTTTGACGTCTCAAAAATTATAGTAAGGTAACAGTTTTTACAGATGGAGTTTACTCACAAAATTTTATACAATTTTTTTTTAAATTACAGATTAAAAAAAAATTACATATAGTATTTTTTATTCCAAATATTAACTTTAAGCAAACAAATACGATAGGGAAACTTTCGTTATTGTTAATTCTTTACTATAACAAGAGAAAATAAAAATTTTTGAACACAAATTGACTTTATTTATTGTCCATATTTTTTTCACTTTAATATTCATAATAGTAACTAAGCACAGATCTGAGATGCATATTTTGCAACACAAAGATCTTCTGTACCGTCGTCACATGTGCGCCTTCTGAAGATGCGACGCATTATGCAAAACAAATCCCTCGTACATTAATCTTTTAACTTTCAACCTTAATAGCCTTGCTTTACAGGTTACCATATACAAAATTGTGGCTATATCATCTTGTCCTTCTATTATAAAATTAATCGGTTCAACTTAAATAAAACTCTATTAATATGGACTAAAGTTCAATTTTGCTTATATTTCTTTGTGTTATATGCACCTTAAATTAGAAATTTAGTTGAAATAAGCAAAATTAGACTTTTTTGCGTTTAATTTAAAGATGAATATTGTATTTTATGTATCTGTGTGAAAAGACATGCGCCTACGCATGTCAATACGATCTTATTTCGTTGCGTGCTTTATTGTGATACCCTTGCGGTTTAATACGTGGGTAATCTTCAGCGGGAATAGAAAGAGTTTTGTTATTGCATTGAAAATGTGAAATTAATGCTACTGCAGTAGGTATAGTAGGTATGTATTTTTGTATAGGCTATGTGCTATTGTTTTGTGATATATGGCAATTTTGGTATAACTTGAAGACTTTTTAACATTGATATGACTTTACAACGAAAATAGATTAAATTTAAGAAGTACAGAGTAATCTAACTAACGTTTCTAAGAAATGTTAATTATAAACAAAGAGAAAAAAGTTATGGGAACCTTGATACCTAAATAAAAAGTCTCAAAATATTTATTTCGACTGTGAATTATCTTTATGCAAAAATACGTCGATGTTACATAGTAAAAGGATAAACGAAAATACATATTTTTGTATTTATTTTATTAAAAGATACATATTTTATTAAGTACTAGCATTGCCCGCGGCACCGCCCGCGTTTAGATAACCAAAAACTAAATTCTTTGGTTTTACATATTAGTATACTCGTACATTGCAGTTTTTGTATTTTTTCTCAAAAATGAGACATTTTCCCGCTGTAAAAAGTATCCTATATGTTGATCCGGATAACCAGCTATCACCATACCAAGTTTCATCAAAATCCCTCCAGTGGTTTTTCTGTGATACGGTAACAGATAGGCAGACAGACAGACAGACAAAATTTCTAAAAACTATAGATTCGGCCTCTGTATCGATAATAACGTTTAATACAATAATATTTTTCAAAAAATATTTAATGTACAGATTCGGCTTCGTTACAATTTTATTATATGTATATTATAGAAATAAATATCAGTATATCTCATCACATTTTTAATTTGTCCGCTATTTAATCTAATCTATCACTTCCCATCTTAAAAACAGATAGACTTACTAAATAGAGGTTAATCACTATTAAAAATTCACATTCGTTCAGTAGGAAATCTATCGATTTGTATTAAAATAAACCAAAATATCTAACATACAAGTTTAATAACTTCATTAGTCAAAATAAAACACAATTAATTACCGACATATAGCCATCACGGCCATCAATATATATTTTGATATCGTAAATCGCTTATTAGCTACCTCGTTACGACTGTCGTCTCATTTACAATCTCTAATGACACCCGCCGATGCTCTGTTCTCAGAAGATGACAGAGATCGCGACTCCTCCAATAAAACCGTAAAACTTGCTTAATTGTTACCATAAAGATTGATTAACAAAACCTTTTTCCCATAAAACAAACCACAGTCTGCTCTATTAAAACGGAATAAGCATCATATTTTGTTATTTTCCCTTTTACTGGCAGCAGTTGTATAATTGTGGAAATTTAGTCTAACAAGTTAGATGGAAGATGTGTAAAATTTTACATAAATCTTATTTTTAAAGTAATAGAGAACGTTTTTGTTTCGTTTTTATTTATTATGTTTAAATTTAAAATTGCAGATTGTCGTCCATCTCGTTAGTGCGACAGCATCCTGATGAAGTTTAGAGTGTAAGAGATCACGGCTCACGTATAATAATAGATTTTCAAGTGATATGGATATTTCTCACGGCTACTAATACTACATATAAATAAAGCTGTACGGTTCAATGAGAGATTGGACTCAACAACTCTTTTATATATAATATAAGCATTAGAAAATCTACTAGAGGTATATATTTAGATTTTAAAGTTACTTTTCTATGTATGTTTATGATAAAAATCAGAACTTTCTTTACATGTCGAATTCGAAAGCTTTAAATTAGCATCAGAAATCTAAAAACATTTTAAAAGGAGATAGATATACCTACTAGAAAGTAAGAAATAATAATTATATTATGTAAAAATTTAAAATGAGACCACGAAGGTGTCGTGCAGGGGCTATGGTCTGACTAATGTTACTTCTATGTCGAACGTAGTAGGTTCAATCCAAACATGGCAAGGATACATTACTGATGTTGATAATAGTGTTTGCTCAAAAATAGCGAAGCTATCTTTCTTAGTAAAAGAACTAAGAATCGATTCAGTAGTTTCTGAGATCATGCCCCGTATACGAACAAATTGGTTTTTCTTTAGAATAGGGTAAATAATTAAGTTCTTTATAATAGGTCTAGTCGTTATATCATGATTTTAGAAACCGATTTCTTGTATATTTTTTTAATCAGGTTATTTTATTTACTTTGTTTATAAAAATGAATTGTTTAAACATTCAGTCACTTTTGTAAGGGCAGAGAAGTTATTTATTGAAACAAAAAAACCATCTTACGTAAAAACCCTTTTTACGTAAAGATTTTTACGTAAAAAAACTATTTATAGTAAAATTTTAAAAATGATGGCTTCGATTTTAAGTAAAAGTACAATATAATATTTGTAAACTAGTTCATTGAGACTTTGGTTGGCATATAGTGTAGTAGTGTCATTAGTTTAACACATAATGTTCTTCTTCAGGACAAAGAGTCCCTGGGAAAATGAATAAAAATGACTACCATATTTGTTCAAGTAAAGACCACCCACACTGCAGAAATAAACGCAGCGTTTTATGACGATGATAATAAACGCGTGTTTACAATAGGCTGGGTGCGTTGTTCTTGTCAACCGGCGGCCAAGCAGATGGCTGTAGTTTTATACGATGATGGAAGATAAATATATAATTATTTAATATTATGTAATGGTTTATGTTCGGCGCTAGTGGCGCCATCTTATAGTGTATCGCTAATTTTAGTTCGGATATTGTGAATGTGTTGTTACAGCGCGATATCATTCATTTCTTACTCTTAGTTTTTGTCCGCAGCTTCGCTCGCATGATAAACTATGTCTCTCAGAATGCAATCTATATCCTTGCCAAATTTTATCGAAATTTGTTCACCGGTTTAATCGTAAAAAGGTAACAAACAGAATTACTTTCACATTTATAATATTACTAGCAGAACCCGCGGCTACGCCCGCGTTCAATCTAAAAAAAAACTTTTTGGCTTTATGTTATACAGTGACTCACGCTCGCTTTGCTCGCTACGTATTTACCTACATAATATTGTACATATAAAAATACAAAAATCGAGATTAGAAAATGTGGAGTGGGGGTAGGAGGGTAAAAAATATTTTACGACCTATTCTCATATCTACCAAATATATATTTATCAATATTGGCCACATCTGACATGAAACTGTTTCCACATTTTTTTGTAGTTTCAAAGGGCTGCGGTGACCAATTAGGGTGTTATGATTTTTGTTGTGATTTTTTGTAACTATTCATCTCTGATATACCAACTAGTAATTCATGATATCCAGCTGAAAGCGTGTGAGGTATAAATATCTCTTAAAGATCTTAGAAATAAACATGTTCGGGCGATAGTTAGTATGTTTTTCCTCCATAATTTTATTAAAAACTGTAGAAATAAAGAATCGTTTAGATTATTTTTTCAGTTCCGCTTTTTTTAAGTCGCTATGGTGGAATTCTATATATGTACATAAAAAAAAACCGCTTCTAAGGGCAGAATAACTACTTTTGAGTGATTTGGCAGTCGGTGTGGGCACTTTTTTTACTACTGGACTTTAAAAAGGCAATTGTGACGTTGACCTTCTATATCAAAATCTGTAAATAAGAATTTATAAGTATGTTATACCTGAGCGTGTACATTGCGTCATCGCTATCTATAATTATTATATAGCAATTAATGTCAAAACGGGCTGTTTAGAGACATATGAACAAAGAAGTCCGGTCATTAATCATACAAATCATATTTGAAAAAGATTGAAGGCGACCTCGGGTGTTGTTCGGTTTTTTTATACCTGCATTTATCTCTTTAGAATTATATTATGCGACTAGTCGGTACCCACAACTTCTCTTAATTTTAGTAGCGTTATGAACAATTGCAAGAATTAACAATATGAATTGTCTTTACATGTACACTCTATGTAGAGTGCCCACTTAACTAATTTGAAAAAATGCCTGGTGTCAAGATCTAACGTCTCTACATCATATAAGTATTTTTTAAGGTCATGGGCTTATGATATTATGTTCGAATACTCCCAGATACAGGATCTACTATTTTGGTTTGTATGTGGCATTGTCTATATATATGTATAACCACTAGCACTAACTAATATAAGTATTTATAAAGTTTAAGAAAGGCACCTCTACTACCTCTGCCATCATAAGTGAATCGTATCAGCCATGCTATCACTTACCTCTATAAATAATAAATTTAATACAGACAGCCTGCCAACTATAAAAACTATATAATAACAACTATATAATACCTTTAAGACATCTAACACCTCAACCTCTCCCGTGAGCATGATTGCTTTAAAGCATTCGAAACGTTGGAAACCAAAAATCAAAATAAATTCGCGAAAAAATCCGAAAAGATAGTTTTATTTAAAATGTCAAATATTTGGGTAAATCTAAGAAAGTAATAACATATGCTGAATTACTGTCAGATCTAATATTCCAGCTGCTACTTTCTACGTAGTAAATAGATATTGCTAATAGACAGTCGGTAGAGTTGTATAAGCATACCTACATGAGTACCTAAAGTGTTATATTATTATAATTTATTTCTGTATCATCTATTACAATAATGATTCAGCCGTTGGATGTTATGCAATTTTGCTGTTTTTAAATTACTAGCACCCACGTCCGGTTTCACTTAGATAAACTATTATTGCCAATGAAACTGTCGATTTCATTTTTTAATTTAAGTACGTAAAGATATAACAATAATATAGATTAGTAAATAATAAATATATTCCTGCCGTAAACTTAAGTAAAAAAAGCAAACTAAAAATGAGTATAACCTATGTAGTTTATGTCGTCAGGCTCTCTACTATGATAGAGATGTGACAATAGTATTACAAATTACAATACTTCAATAAAAGAAATAAAAACTTATTGATTTATTTATCGATTAAAATTATAGCCAAATTTAAAAAAGAAAAGAACTGGAAGCCGAGAGTTCAATTTTTTTCAGTTCAATTTTTCAGTCAAACGGAGAATATTAATAATTACTGCTACCTAATGTACTTACCTATATAAATATGTCAAAAATGAGAGAAATTAAACAAACAAAACAAATAAACTCTACGATTGCTAATTAAAAGCTAAAAAGATACGGAATGACATATTCTATGTTATTTAAATATTAAATTTCTAATTTTCTATTTTATGTTTGTTTTCTAACAGCGATGTCGATAGTTATCACATCTATGCTTCTCGTGTAGAAATATTTACTTGTTGAAATGAGAACAAAATATTCGCTTCATTGCACATCTATAACAATACATTAAAATAGTATCAAGTTTTGCCATAAGATTGCTACGACACGCGTGGCTTATGTTATGAGAGATGTCAGATTTTGTCCTCCAAGTGTGTGTAAACAGATCGAAATGTAAGGCCTCCCACACACGTGACAGACGTGTGACTGAGTCATAATGTCGCAATATGCGTCGGCGCAACGTGGGTGGCCGAGATAAGCATCTAATTAAAACCTTTCTTGTCTATCTGTAAGGCTTTCCATGCAAGTGATTAAGAAAATGCCAACATTTGCAACAGAGATCCGTGAATTTTATAATATTTTTTTTTTCAAGTTATTATGACAATTTTTTTTTTTTACTATACTTAAACCAAAAATTAAACAAGCTAAATATATTCTCCATATAACGTCAAGGACAGTTTTTTTTAAATATAATAAATATATAGGTATATGGTATAACTTTGGCATCCTAAATATTAATCATTACATAAGATAATATTAAATGTTATTAATATTATTCAACCATATTGAATTCTGTAGGTTAGATACAAAATATTTGTTTTAGAACAACGAGAGTAATCATGTTTATAAGCATGTGTCTTCTTAAGAGCTATCGCCTCAAAACCGTTCGCACGTTTGTCTAACGCCTTACAGTGACAACGACATTATCCTATTCTCGATCGACAATTGTTTATTCTATAAACATTGCCTCCTACATACAACATAAAGGACATTTCAAAAAAACCATTCATACTCTTATTCCAACACAATAAGTGTTATTTTCCCAAAACATTTAGGTTGTAGGCGGTAAATTTATTTTTGCAAGTAGTTGAGGACATGATGTTTTGAATAGAGGTCAAAGACATGTCGATGGGAGAGTGCCGTGTGAGAAAATAGACTGCTTCAATTTATATATTGGTTTCAATCAGATCAACATTTACTTATGGGTTTGTGTAGCTGTCGATAAGAATAGCTTTTGGAGTCAAAATCAGATTTTTATCTTAGTATAAAAAAGTAATATATGCAAAATTTTAAAGAAGCCTCGTATAAAATGCCTATTTTAAAATTAAAATAACTCCATTTTTATCTTTAAACTGGGATTAATTGAATTTTAATGTACTGAAAACAGATTATTCATATGTTAGTGTCATTATTCCTAGTAGGCACCTGAATGTCTATTTTTTTAAACATATTCGAAAACGCCATGGTTGCTTCATAGAATTTTGGTAGTATGCTACTTAGTACTGAACTGATGGTCACTAGTTTAGGCTTTATATCGATATTTATATTGGCAATGGCTAAATAATTAAAGCTTACCTATTAAATACATACCTAATAATATATTTTAGAAATCGGTGCCAGTCCATACAAATTTTTTACTTTTTAGTGCTTTTGTTGAAGTCGGTTTTTATTTTTTTGTTAAAAAGTTTTTATTTTTCCCTTTTTAGTGTAGACAGTAGTAGCAAAGTAAGGATTCTAACGTGTTATTTTTTTGAAATTTAAATGGGACTAATCTTATTTGAAGTCGGTTGATAAGAGAAAAAGTTACTGAAACTCACATCGTATATTTAAGTCTGTAGAAATGGTCCTGTAAAAGTAAAATATTAACACTTCAGCGATCTTTATCTGCAAATTAGTCGTCCCACCCCCTGCGTCATGGCGCTTAGCGACACGCAATCTGTAATTGTGACAATTTGATAATATCACATAGTAATTTAGTAAGAAATATAATTAATTATTGAATTACGAAACAACGATTGTTAATTTGATGTTGTATAAATATAAAAGTAAATCAAGGAAATTTATTAAATTTGATTAGAGAAAGGGAAAAAACTAAGTATGTTGGAAGCTTTTCTGATTAAAGCGAGATGTAACAATGTTGTATTTTTGATATATTCAAAATATATTTTTTTTATGAAATCACTAAGAATAACTTTTGAGTATATTTTAGTAAAAAGTCGTTATACTTAGTTAAAGTTCAGACTGTATTTATTATGTTTAATTATTTTTAAAAATGAAATTTGTTTACATAAGAAACACTAAAAAGTAAAAAAAGTAATTTCTTAGTGTAGGTACAAACAAATTTCTAAGAACAACTAAATAATAAATAAACTTACAACGATAGCTCTCTATAAACAATATGCCACTCCCCTGCGTCACGGCGCTTAACGACACGCGATACTTGTGTTTATTGTGACAGTGGAATGATATTGCTCTGATAACATCTTTGTTACTCTAACTTTAAATTTATTAATAGGCTAAGGTGTAAATCGAACGATTGTTAGTTGTCATGATAACCTAGGTATTCGTTGGTTCGATTATATTTGGTTGTTTAGGTTATATTTACTTCGGTAAGTACCTTCAAAAATGTTGATTTTTTTTATAATATCATGGAGATTATGTGCTTTACACCAAATATTTTTTTTTTCTTTGGAAAATACATCTCCTGTGGAATAAATTCACTTTATACGAAAATAAGTTAATTATATTGTTGTTAAGTTAATTTATATTGTTGAAATTAAAATTTAGATGAAGACATACGAATTATTAATATCTTAAATAAAAAGGGAATAGATTTTTCCATTATAATTTAGAATTTTCTTTGCGTCGATGTTCTACACGCAAAGTTTTCGCTTTGTATACAACTTCCGGCGGCGCGCCATTTCCGGTCAATGCGACCGGAAGTGAGCCGTTCTAGCTCCATGTCACCTTAAGTACGTGTTGTGATTGGCTGGATTTATGATCTTCGTGTTTCAAATTACTGTAATTGGTGTACTTAGTTACAGTGTTTTACATTGGAATAACGTTCCCCTTTCGTAAAATTGGACAGAATAAAAAAGAAAACATACTATTTAATAAGAAAATGATGAATCTTATCCAAGTAATGTTTATTTGCTACAAGAAATTTTAGTTACTAAAATAATAACCCCATATTATGTTACATTAATAGTTTTCTAGCGTAACCGAATTCTATAAAATAATAAGATAGATATAAAGTATATTCTATATTGAATAAATATTCAAAATATAAAAATATATTAAATCTCAACTACCATATACTCGACCATGTAAGAAAAATTAATTTATTATATGACTAGGTACTTATTACTGGCGACAATTCACGAATGACATGCTTCGAGGATACTAACACGCGGCATGTGGTTGACGTGCATACGTCTTTATTTACAATATAAACAAATGTGTTCCACATGACGGGATAGGGAATGACAAGGTCTTATCCCACCAAAATAACTTGAACTCCTTTACATAAACCAAGTCAACCTTGAACTGTTTTAACGTAAGCGTTTAAAGAGGAATGGGAGCTCTTATTATAATGGACAGAGAAAAACAAACTTGTGACACAATAAACAGGAGATTATTTATTTATACTAATTACATATAGCAGATGTGAGGGAATTGTTACAGTTAAAGCTACTCGTATATATCGCGTTTTATACTCGTGAATGAAAATATTTTAAATATATAATAAAAGTATTTATTTGCTAAGTGTATTGCTTTGTTCAATCAAGTAGGTACTTGTTCAAGTAAGTTAAGTATACAGGATGCTGACTAAGAAATAAAATTTAAAAAAAGTCATTGTAGTAATTACCATTGTGGTAGATAAATGGTAAATTTTATTACAAGTTTAATTACCATAGAAAAATATACGTATTTAGACACTTTCAAATTAATTTTAAGCTTATTAAGTTAATTTTTCTTGTTATTTTTCTTTTCTAGTTGGAAATTGTTGGTCAAATTTTAACACTTTGTTCTATACCTCTTACAGTATTATTCATTGAACATTTTCGTGTAAGGTGGTTTTAATTAGCCCCTATTGATTGACTGCAACAAACTGGCCCATCACGAGGCTATAACGAATGATGCTAACGATCCACATCATGTGCACTCTAAGTGTACGTATTGTTTGAACAAACAACATATTTTGACAGTCCCACGGAAATTCTTGTTTGGTCATGTTTAGCGGCCTGATACTGTTTGATCGACTTGTCAGTACATATATACTCGTTTGTATTTACTTGTTGTAACTGGATTTTCATATAGAGGAATGGTTGCATATTTCCTTTGTTTTTTAACGTAAGAAGTTTCTATATTACAATTATCTTTTGAATTACGTATATATATATGTATGTCTTTACTAGCGCCTTACAGTACATGCTATTCGAGATCATAGTCTGTTTGTATACTAAATGCCATTCAAATCTGTATAGCCGTGAAGAAGTAAACAAACATACACACATATACAAACCTTTGCATTCATATTACTAGTCCAGTGATTCAGACAAAATTATAAGTAATTGTTTTGTATTTAAAATTATCAATATGATTTTATTAAACTATTACATATTTTAAATCAAAATTATTATCTTTTCAAGGAGTATACGGGATTAAGCGAGAGTTTCTCCCGTGATCGTGACTCCTGTAAAGCTTTTTAGACGTCAGGAACCAAAAATCAAATGTATCTGGGAAAAAATCGAAAGTATAGTTAATTTTTTAAAAATCAAATAAAGAAATCACTACTGTAATTTTTTACTATATACCTACCTATTTTATTGTAGGGATTCTACTGCTCTCAAATAATACCTACTTAAATATAAATAACAATTAAGCGATTATACAAATAAGTTCGAATAAGCGCTTTAAGCTATGGCTATAAAAACATTCATATATTTCAATTTTGATTTCAATTCTATAGTTTCGGTTTTATGTTTTTATCATCAATTAAAATTTTTACAAATTTTTAATGGTACAGACGAAATTTCAATCATAAAGTCAAGTCATAAAAGGTTTAGGTGATTATTGCCCAATATATTTTTATACTGTCACGAACCCGCCTAAGTCTAAACGGCCTCTCTGTGCTTATCGAACACGATCTAAGAGAATAATAACGGCAATCAACACATTTCCATGTCAACACGCGGACAGACAAAATATAACAAATGACATCACCTTATCGATGATCTTTACTAGTGGTAGGGCGGGAGTGGTTCTAGATTAGGATTACCATATTTCATTGTCATTCAGGACATAAATAACTTTATGTTATACTTGAACTTACGCTAACCTAAATAGTTATAAGTTTGATGGTTATATTAAAATCGAACAATTTTCCAGAAAAAGCTCGGAATTAGGAAGAGTTTAGTAGAATTTCATTTTTTTGCGGGAAACCCTGATTCTTTCTAAAATAAAAGTAGTCTAAGATATTCCTTATAACATCAGCTACCTGCTAGTTAAAATCCGTCAAAATCGGTCCAGCTGTTTCGAAGATAATCCAGAACAAATAGACTGACGGACAAAAAAAAAATCTTTTCAGTACCGTATAAAGTCTATACATTTAGTAAAAAGTTGTTATTTTGACATTACAAACAGACACTTCAATTTTATTTATTTGTATAGACATTCTGGCGACATTTCAAATTCATGGTTTATCGACATCTACTATTTCAGTTTTTGCTTTTAAAGGTCACACACTTGTATCGCGTATTGGTAGTTTGATATTTCTTTTTATACCTATCTATTTATATCTGTTATCTGATTAGAATATAGACGTCTGATAGTCATTTTTGTATATTAAATTAACATTGTTTTTTATATAAATGATAATAAATTGATAAATTGTAATAAAAAGTATCTATATAAAGATATTGTAAAATCATTGTACTCTTAGAAGACAAACATACATACAGTATGTTACTTTATTTAGTTGAAGGGTTCAATAAAATTCTTTGAAAACAGGTAAATAGGTATTAACTTAATTGAACGAGGAAATTAATTTGTTAGTTTCATTTTTTCTACCTCCACTCATAGAAAGCCAGGGCTATTTAAAGTATTAAGTATTCATAGAGTACAAGAACGAACAAGCCTGCCACCATTAGCTGCATAACTATTGGAAACTTCTAATATTTACAAGCAAAATTGTAAAAATATATTCTTTATACGTTAACTGTTGTAAGGAATCGGATCACGGTCACACATTATTTTATTTATACTAATATTATAAAGAGGTAAAGTTTGTAAATTGTGAGTTTATGACGTTGTAATAATATCTGGACAAGTTTGAGACCCGGGGAAGGACATAGGATACTTTTTATCCCGGAAATCATCCCTTAAGGGGGTGAAAACGGGAATGAAAGTTTGTATGGAGAATCAACCTAGAGACGAACCCGAGCGAAGCGAGGGTGAGTCGCTAGTGTGGCTATATATTTTTTTTATCCTAGAAACACTAACTCGGGTGAAGCCTCGGACAACAAATGGTTTTGAACAAAACTAAAATTATAATTAATTCTTGTTCCAGCTCAACAAGAGTATTTTAATATTCAAGGGAGGCTTCACAATTTTTATTAGTACATGATAAGGGTAGCGATAACAACGTAATATATTCTAGTTTGACCTACGGCCTACTTAGGGGACGAAATTGAGTGCAATCTTAACGGCCATCGTCACGACAGTGTCGATTTACGAGCCGTGTTATAGCGTGTAATAGGCTGATAATGAAGGATAACCGATAATGCTTTCCTACTACAGACGAGGCGACACGGAATTGGTTATAAGGCGTGTCTCTAGATATGTAGATTGTAGACGACTATCACAAGGTTTTACTAGTAAATCGGCATGCTTATATATTCATAGTTTTTGCTTTTGTTATTTTAATTGAAACGTAAGTACCTATAGGTATAGGGCAAATGGAATTATTGTTTAGAAGTTTATATAGAATATCATAATACTTTTTTATAGTTATGGTTTTTAAAGTGAAATCAAGTTAAACGTTTTTGATTGATATATTTTTCATTAAAAAGTTAATGTTAATTTTAAAATTGATTTTTTTATGTAGGTTTTATTATATTTTAATAATAAATATGTTGGGACATTAGCACTCGGCACCATCTACATAGTTCCGTGGTAAGCTACGAGGCTTGTGTTATGGATACCAGATAGTAGATACACCATACATAATATATAACTTTAAATATGTCCTAACATATCTATTTATGTATATATATTATAAATATAAAGACCCATGACTTGAGTACAAACATTCGTGTTCATCATATAAATGATAACCAACGGGATTCGAACCCGCGACCGCTGGCATAGCAAGTAGAGTCACTAAAAACTGAACCAAACCTGTCGATATAAAACAAAACGTATATGCTTCGGTGACAACTGACAACAAAGAATCAGAAATGACACAATACGGTATTTAATTCTATTTGAGTGGCGCTACATTGCTGTCATTTCATTGGCCCCTCGCGTCTCTATGTCGCGCATTTGTCACCAAGCCCTAACCAATCAGAGTGACTCGTTAAAGCATGAGACATAAAAGTGTCACCGAACTGTCGCCTTATATACTTGCTATTGTTCAATTCATATTCAATGCAGGGAATTTCGAAATGGCGTCCATTTACAGATATTATTACTGTAAAATTATTCTATAAATACGACACCCATTGATAATATTCAGGCATATTCATATATAATTGCACAACGATCGTCACAATACATAATTGTTACACTCATCATGCAGAATGAAACAACAAAAAGGACACGATTTCGCCCCAAATCAAGCGTGACTTTCAAAGGGCAATATGTGGGCTGCGCAATCGTTTATAAGCCGACTGGGTTAAAAATACTACTGTATATGAGATAGTGTATTAAAAATGCAGGTTTCGGCTAGTCTTTTTCTTTGGTCGTGTTATACTCCAGTGTGCCAATTGCCCGGGGTCGGTGGAAATAGCATGGCTGTATCATTGTTATACAAAAGTGCAGCTGCTCTCTTCCCTAAGGGTAAAAAAGACGTTTTGTGTGTGTTTTTTTCGATACGCTTCGAAAGCCCTTTTAGCGGTCACCGGGACAGACGCACGCCTCCTGTTTGCGTCGTGATACATTGTATTTTGGACCCTTTCGATTAAATTGAAGCGCCTAACGTAATAGATTGTTTACTGGATTTATAATTAAAAAGAAAATACGGCAGTATTTGCCTTCATTTTACGTTTATTGCCTACATATTTCGATTTTTAGGCATTTAGGTCTGGTGTACAAGACGAAATTTAGGTAAAAATTATTTTCTTTAAAGTAAATACATAGAATATTAATTTACAATTAGTAATAATGTTTATAAGGTCCATTAAGAAAAGAGGTAGCCTCTTATAATAAACATTCAAGAAGCTTTAAAATTATTAGAAGCCTTGATATTTCAAGTAGACATTTTTAATGTTTGGAAGAAATATGATTTAAATATCAAAAGGCCGAACCATTATTGTAGTTTGGTACAAACAAATGACGATTCACATTAGAGCTAATAAAGACGGGGTATTCATTCAAGTGTCCTCAAGCACCCAGCCGCCATTTTGTTTTTTATTATTCGCCATCTTGAATAATCTCTTTTGAGCATAAATTAATCCGTTGGGAATAGCAGATGTTGGGTCGTAGCCTAGGGTGCAGTGTATCTTAAGTGTTTATCGTAGGCAGTTCAGCGTTTTGCTTTATTTATTAAGTTTTGTGACATATTATTTTATTTTTGGATATCCCAAAATTGAATATGAAGACAGATTATTAAAGATGTCAAAATCTGTCAACGTTTTGCGATTATTTCTTTGAAAGCTATGCTGTAAGGAAAAAGGTAAGAAATCCTGATTTTTTTATATATACAATACTAGAGACTCACCCTCGCTTCGCTCGAGTTCGTCCCTAGGTACGTTTTAACAATTAGTATAGAATAGATAGACTATATACTGTTATATACATATATTATTATCTTGACGTATTGTTGTAGATGGTAGGTCCACCACTATTGAAAGTAATCCGAAGTTGTGATTCCCATACAAAATAACCAGTTCTGAACTTTTCGATTTTCCAGCTATTTTTATAGTTTTTTTTTATATTTAAACTATCCCTGATATACCTAAAACAAAACAAAAAACAATAATTATTCGAATCGGTTCAGCCGTTTTTGAGTTTTAGCAAGATTAACGAACAGCAATTGATTTTTTTATATATAAAGAAGATATAATAATATATACAATTCTGTATCGAATAAATATAAATTATTTGAAATAAACATTTATGGATCGGGTGCTCATATTTTTTAATTAGCAGGGACTTGATGAATCCACATAAAATTCATTGAAACATAACGACGCTTTATAAATAGATGGTTATGAAACATTTTAATTATAAATATGAGCCTTTTGAATATAAAATGCGATGTTCTATTAATATATAAGCTAGATTATTTTATTTTATTTTCTATCTGTACTTGTAAATAGGTCAATCTATTGGGCCAGTGGGTAGCAGCACAATATCAATGCACTCACACTACCATAAGTACTGTTGTGAAATTAAATTGCTACGAACTTTTATGAAAAACTTACTGGCTTTTGCCTCTGACTTCACTTTTATATAGAGACTAGCATTGCCCGCGGCTCCGTCCGCGTTGAGATGACAAAAACCAAGTAAAGCGCTATTGTTTTTTTTTTCAAGATGAGCTATTTTTAATAGTTTTTGCCTTATGTAGTAAGTTACCTTGCTAAAATATATATAGTATTATCGTGGTTTTATTCTAACCAGTTTTTGTATTTTTTTCTCAGAAATGAGATATTCTCTCGCGGTAAAAAGTATCCTATATGTTGACCCGGATAACCAGCTATGACCATACCAAAATTCATCAAAATATCTCCAGTACTTTTTTGTGATGTGGTAATAGACAGACAGGCAGACAGAGAGACAAAAATTCTAAAAACTATAGATTCGGCCTCTGTATCGAAAATAATGTCTATTTCAATAAGATTTTCCAAAAAATATTCAATGTACAGATTCGACTTACTTAGAATTTTATTAAATGTATAGATATAATCGGCAGTGATGAAATTTAGACATTCTATTTATGGGAAATATATAAAAATAGTGATATTTTGTATGGTACACTCACTATAAGAGAATGAAAGGGGTTTCATCGAGTACAGTAAAATTTCTAGAAGTAGAGTATGATAAAAAACTACATACTTATGTATATGGTCATACTGTTTTTTTTTATAGATAAGAGAAGTATCATGAGCATTTAACGCCTATAAATGTTTTTAAACATGAAAATTAAAGAGTCTATCATTAATTAAAGTGGTCGCTTTAGTTTGATAGAGTTCATGTGTAATGTAATATGATAATGAATGTCAACTGTCAATTGTCTTGACAGAAAAAAAAACAAGCTTCGTTTTATAGTAAACTTTAAAAGTAAATTGGAGTTAACTTGTAATTATTTTAATGCAAACAACGTAAAGTATAGTATGTTTTATTAAAACTTCTCCTTTTGCCTGTCTAGGGTTAGATACCCCTTGCATGGATGGACAGGCAGCTGAAACTTTGATGTGGGTGCGTTGACGCTAACCCTAATGCTTCTGGCACTATAATACATATTACATTCAAGTTCTATGTACTTTATGATTTTATACACAGTTTCACTAAACAATTAATGTTTCTATATATACCTGCACACACACGTATATATATATATATATATATATATATATATATATATATATATATATATATATGTAGGTAAAATATATGAAGGTTTATTATAAAAACTTTGAATATATTTTTTTCAAACACAAAAAAGATAAAACACTAAATATTTATTTTGATAATGAATATAACTAGATGATAGAAATATTGGCATTATATAAAATGAATGATGCGGTATATTTTGAATGATGTTAACCACTAATCTCACGGGAATAGAACCTACGTATATTCAAAGATTATTATTCCTTAACATGCATTTATTTATTTTAAGCACTTTAGCGCGGCTATTGTAGATATATTTGATACAAAACAAAAAAAATATTATTAAGAATGTAATGTATATAAGTACAGTCAATTTGAAGGTAATTTCATAAATAGGATATTAGTTAGACAAAGCCGCGGGCTGTACTTGAGAATGTTCAAGGGATAGTGTAAGGCGTAAATCTAATGATCAACAATTACAAATGTCGGCGCGTCGTGTGTTTCTCAGTACGATCACGACCGCCCCGCCCTCACTTCGCTCCCTATCAAGATCGTATGTTACAAGTTATAGGAAAATTATCATTTTAAATATTTTTTGAAACTCTACCTACGCCATATCCGTTGGCTACAACGCAAAAAAAAACAAATATAACCACATAACTAATATAATAGCAAAAACTTGTGTTTGTGTGTTGGTCACTTCTTCAAGCTGAAAGAGCTACACGGATTCAGATGAAATTTAATAGGTAGGTATATAGATTTATACTATATGATGACCTGAAGGCACACATAGTCACGGCACTTAGAAAGACGCTAATGTAACAATAAATTCATCGCTAGTTTATCAATAAATTATTTTTTTAAGTTTTCAGGCATGTCAGTAATACAATCTACTGTATTTCATAATGTCACAAACAATGAATAAGATACGTTGAATTTATCGATAAATTAAGATTTATATTACACGTAAATAGATAAATCAATTCTAAACTCTAGATTTATAACAAAAAAGTAATAGTTTTTCCTATTAAAATTACTGTAGGTACTAAAAATAATACTTACAAGATCTGCTTAAAATTCAATCTAAAAATTGAATACACAGATAATTTGTATTTTTTTTAATTTATTGTAGAAATATTACTTTCAGACTGTGGCTCCATTCGCATAATTTATTTATGTATAATTTGTCGTATTATAGAGTGACGTTAAATAGCCTATGTACGGACTGTACGAGTTCCAGAAATAAACTCACTCAAACAAAGAAAAAACTATGAAACAAACTTTTTTTTTTTGCTTAATATAATAACTAGCGGCTCAACCTCGCTTCGCTCGGGTTCGCCTCTAGAAAAACAAAAACAAGTCTATCTCACGGGGACCGTTAACTTTTCCGGGATAAAAAGTCTATGTGTTATTCCAGAGTATAATCTATCTCTGTGCCAAATTTCATCCAGATCCGTTCAGCCTTTCAGGCATGAAAGAGCAACAAACATCCATACATACTCACAAACTTTCACATTTACAATATTAAAAATAATACGGAAGTAGATTAAAAATATAGATTAACATTAGAATTGTTATTATAATATGTTAAATAATATTTTTTGTAACCGCCGATTGTTTAAACATTAGACTGGATGAAGATTCAAAACTATAACAGCCAATATTATCATTTCGTAATGATTGCGGGACTAATGTCTAATGATTAATGATAGCTTTATTGTCTTTAACAAGAGATATCGGGCACGATTTCTTAATTCTGTAATTAGATGAGGCAAGGAGAGCAAATTTGGGATGAGTGATTATTCTTATATTGATCGTGATCGTGATCACTGATTTATAAGATTTGCGGACAAGCGATGAATAAGTTCGTACAGGGTAATGGCTAGAAATCAACACAGCTAATGTAACAGAAGCTGTCAATATTTAGTATGTGGATAGTACAAGCGACTTACTCTCGCTTTGCTCAGATGCCTTTAATATATTTAATAGGTATCTAGCAGTAGTCTATATGTTACTACAGGTCATAGACTATATGTGTAATAAGTTTCATCCAAATACGTCCAGCCGATTCAAAGTGAAAGAGTAACATATGTACGTACATACACAAGCACCTACAAACTTTTGCATTCATAGTAGCGTGATGTTATGTACATATGTAACTCACTATAATTATACTGTGTCTTATTATAGCTTAGCAATATATATACAAAGATTTTTTTTTAAATTTTATTGATTGATTTATACAAATAATTGTTATTCAATGAACGCTGAATGTATCTATTAAACTTTGAAAATATATGTATTTATCAACAGTTGTATTATTGAATCTTACGTTTTCTTGACTATATATAACGCAGAAGAAAGTGGCAGCATTTCAGATGCTACAACGTATTTTTTTATTTGTGTCTATACCACATTATATATATGTATATATATATATATATATATATATATATATATATATATATATATATACTAGTTCATTCTTTCTATACTATATCATGTTCGAAGCAAAGTACTCTAGATATTTCCTCACTATTTCTTACATAAAAACAAACCAAAAACCATTATTTTTTCCCCAAATTTTATGCTTGCTTAAAGCACCAAAACGTACAAATGATTTTATGATAATGAACATAATTCGGCTACAAATAACACGGTGTGAGTACGCGTATCGCATCGGCGTGGCGGCGTCAAAATTACCAATTGTGGCAGTAATATCGTGTAAAACATGCTATAGCTGGGAAAGTAGATCGATGATATACATATTTTGTTTTTGTTATAGGTTGTTTTGGTGATTTTCATTTATTTTAGACATTAAATATTTTATATACATATATATGTAAACTAGCATTGCTCGCGGCTCCGCCTGCTTTCAGATGACCAAAAACAAAATTCTTAGGTTTTATAGATTAGTATACTCGTACATTGTAGTTTTTGCATTTTTTCTCAAAAATGAGATATTTTACCGCGGTAAAAAGTATTCTATACATTGACCCGGATAATCAGCTATCACCATACCAAATTTCATCAAAATCCCTACTGTGGTTTTTCTGTGATGCGGTAACAGACAGACAGACAGACAAAAATTCTAAAAACTATAGATTCGGTCTCTGTATCGATAATAATGTATATTTCAATAAAATTTTCTAAAAAATATTTAATGTACAGATTCGGCTTGGTTACAATTTTATTATTTGTGTAGATATGGAAATTTTAATAACGAACTAGTGGGCTTAGACAAGATGATATTCTAAAATCGTGTACGAATATAATTATATGGGAATTACATATTGTAATTGTAAATAGGCAAAGACCTTTTAAATAAAACTTCTATTTCGATTTTTGGTTCCCGACGTTTCGAATGCTTTATAGCAATCATGATCACGGGAGAGACCAGAGAGTCTAATAATTTAAACTTTTCAGAATTTGTCTCATAAATCATATTGAAGTTCTAAAGCAGACACGTTATGTCATCATGGCGTCTTCCGCCCTAAATAGCTCCCAACACTAGCCATAAATTACTCAATTATCTCGACCATATAATTAACTACGTATGAAATTTTTAATAATCAATCTCTGAAAAGAAAGTACAGTTAGACACAAAGTTACATAAAAAATAATGAGCGCATTAGAATATGTGAAGTGTTCGAAGCTTTAATGTGATGGTAGAGCAATGCAAACAGCGTGCTTAATAATTATTACATAGCGATATGATAAAATATATACTTGTGATATTGAATTACAACTAAGATATTAGAGGTTATGTTATACAAATCCTTTATTATGTAAGAACATTTGTAATAAACAATTTGTAATATAAAAGAAATGATAAATTAAGAAAATTAAAAAGAAAACCCCGACCATCTTGGACCGATTTTCATCAAACATAGCTAAGAGCACTCCCAACTAATTCACCTTTAAGAAAAACAAAATCAAAATTGGCTCATTCGTTCGGGAGCTATGATGCCACAGACAGACAGACAGACACACACACACACACACATAGACAGTCAAACTTATAACACCCCGTCGTTTTTCTGTCGGGAGTTAAAAATTCAAAATTGTTTTTATGAGTGGTTTTTTTATATATTTATAGGATTTTTTTCATGGAATATTTAAAATAAAATATAACATTTTTAAGTATTAAACTTAATATTTAATTGCTAGCATATCTCTTGTTTCGATGCCTCACTAACACGAGTTGCATGATTGTATTGAAGATCGTGACAGATGTTCAGATGCGATCGTGTGAATTTGATAGTGAAATATAATGTTTGAAACGTCTTACTACCGGTACTGATGACAGAACTATTTCATAATGGTATATAATAAATCGGACTATTTTTAAGGCGAAAGCTTGTATGTGAGTATGTTTGTTACACCTTCTAATAATAATAATATTCTCTCAACTGATTCCGGCTACGGCGGCCAATCTCATTAACACTAGCCAACTGCGCAGGAGATATTATAGTGCACAACCCAACAATAGAACCCAATTAGTTTTCGATAGATATGTAAAGTCTACCAAGCCGCATGCGTAGCGTCGCGGATTGTGGGCTAAAGTATGATGATGACTCAGTTCAAACAGTCACTATTGTGAATGTTAAAATTAAAAAAATATAAATTATAGAGTAAAATAGAAAAAAGAAAGCCTTAGTAGTATATTTCAAAAGAAATATTTTTTGTGCTATCTCTACCAAAGCTCCCGAAATCATGTCAGTCTTCGACAAAATAATCCTTACATACCTGTCATGTACTTGTACAAGATATGAGTAATGAGGGCGAAAGTCGTGTAGCACATGTTTTTAATTATAGTAATGCCCACTGTATCTCCTAACTACTTTCTACTCACGATTTAACACCATGCAGGTAAATTATTAAAGCTAGCTTACTCGTCCATTTGTGACCTTTGATTTTGTTGTTATAGACAATTTTTTAGTTTATAGACTATTTTTTTTTAAATGTTCAGTCTTTTTGTCTTGTCTTGTTGTAGAAAATGCTTGAATTGTATAGTATGCCTGTGCTCGCAAGTTTGATTCCTGTACAGAACCAATACACATGCATATGTACCTATACTCATAATTCGCTATGAATTTTTCCTGCAAGGAAAAGTTTCTGAACTATACTATCTCTATTTTTTTTCCTTTTTTTTCATTCTTTCGCAATGAAAAACAAGATAGCACTAAACAAACAAATTGAATTGAAGATGAATGCGCTACAAAATCAAATTATTTAGATTAATTTTATAGTATAAGTACTTTCAAGCACATTTAGGCATTAATTGGCAAAAAGTCACTACTTATAAGTTTTGAATTAGTCTATATAAGCATAATATATTTCACTTTTACCCATTAAAAAGCTCACAAAACCAAAAGTAACTTTATAATTTTAGTAATATTTTATGGTAAACTAACTCGAGTTCCCATGGGTAGATATTAATTTTCGGTACATTTTGATACATGTAACATGTTATGAAATATTCTCAAGTTAAATGACGTAACCCTCCAACGTCACGTTCCCGGCGACCCTGTTTAATTACTGATGGGTAGAAATATTAATGAAGTATCTGATACAGACATATTTAAAGGTTCCTCGACTTTTGGGACTTCATATGTCTGAAAGCGTTTCGTAATTCAATAAGCAAGGGTGCAAAGTTCGAACGTGTTTTAAATTGGATGGGGAAAAATAGTATACTTTGTTTTGTATGGAAAAACTTATTAATTTAATGTAATATTTATTTATTATCTATACATATTTAATGACATTTTATCAATATTTACATTTTCTGTTGACAATAACGTCAAAATTTTTATAATTGTTCGGCACTATTTAATTTAAGGAGACTAAATAACTAAAAGATTGAATTGAGACAAAATATTTTGTGCGTTCGATTAACTAATATTTGAGTAGTAGTCAAAAATTGACTAAAATTCTTAATTATCTACAAGACTTACTAATCTCTTAGTAAAAGGCTACTTTCAACGACATATTATTATATGTATATAGAATAGTTATTTGTTCAGAATTATTAATATAATGTTAATTTATGTTATAACTTAGTTGTATTAAATGTAATGTAGGTAATTATTAAAATTTTAAATATCGATATTTTAAAATAAAACATATGTACGTAGATACAAACTGTTCTTCTACCCAATAGGTACCTTATTTATAAATAACCAAACACAGTTTAACGGCTATATTTCAAAAGGTAAATGAAAAAAGTTGATGTTCAAAGTTGGGTATTAAAGGTCTACACGCAATTTTGTCAAAATTCACGAGCATTAATATCAATATGTGGGGCAAAAAGGCCCCGTAATATCCTCCGGGTCCCTCCCGGCTTTATTTATCAAAGCCGACCCATAACCCTTTCGTCGTTACGCGAATTAAATTTCTTTTGCCGTCATTTCCCGTGCATTATCTCGGTTAAAATCATAATGGGACGCGAGTCCCACAATGCCGGGGCTTGTTTAGCCGGGTTCATTAATGTTAGCTGAAGAATTTTATTAAAATGTAACGTCGCGCTTAAGGGTTAAGGGACGGGGATAAATAATGAAATGAATAGAGACGATGTTTTTAATGTAATTGTTAATTTTAAAATCAGAATAAACAGCCGGCTCTATATATTTACATGCCTATAAATATAATGACTCTATGAAATCTTCGTAAATTGCTGATGTTATTTTAAATTACAATCATGTTTATTAAAAACAATTTCTGAATTACAATGATTTTTTTTTTCATAAATATTATCGAATTTCTATTATATACTTATATAAAAATGTGTCTGTTGTATATATGTTTGTAACGGCTGGAGGTATTTAGATGAAATTCAGTACGTAAATAGAGTATGACCTGGAGTAAAAATAGGCTTCTACGCATTCGAGCGAAGCGATGGAAAATCACTAGTATAGTATAATAACTCTATCGACTGATTAATTATTATACTTTTAAATTTTTCTTACAAGGAATATGCTTATAAAGCGTCTCTTGAATTATTTATCTCCGAGGCACTCAAACTTCGCTAAGCTCGGCCAACTGGCGCACATTATAATAATGAGTTTTCAACAGCAGGCATTTTTTCTGAAAAAAGCACATTAAACGACTTTGCGTAAATTTCTAAGCATTATGCGGTAGAATATACTTATATACTTAAGGTTTCTTGTTTATTCGCTTACCGGAAGTGTCAATAAATTGTAACCTTAAAAGAAGCTTTTTTTACTTAGTACAAGAATATGTTATATTTTACACTTTTTACTATTAAAATAGTACTTTTAAATATTTATTTATATTAAAATTTTATAAGAAAACTTAATTATTTTTAGATAATTATAATCTGCCCATGTTTCGATCACGCCTCTGTCACTGGAATCTTTTGCTCTATCTGTATAAAATGGAATTCTCCAGACCGTAAAATATCTTTATGTAAAAAATAATTTGATTCTTACAAATTAAATAACAAACTTTCGTAAATAAATCTACGGATAGTAAATTACAGATCATTTTAATTAGGTATATTGTGTAATATATATGGAATAATTTTAATTTAAAACATGTCTCTGAGTCAGTCATCTCTTATGTACTTGAATAATTATACGTATACCGACTGTAGTACGTTTTTAACCGATTTCCGAAAAAGAAGGTTACCAACTCGGCACGTATGTATTTAATATTATTGAAACTGCCAAATATTCACATATCTGTGATAACCTATTAGGTCTCCCAAACAAATAAGTATATAAAGGATGTATGTATGTTTGTTAACGATTAATCGAAACTAGTAATCAGATTGTGGCCGTCTTTTTTTATTTTCTAGCATTAACTTTAATTTAGCTAATATATAAGCTAATAATATGAGAAAATCGATTCAGTTGTTTTTATGATATGAACTGAAGGCCAGTAAGTGTAAATAAAGGTCTAGCTAATGGATACAGGCTATGAGTGTGGTGCCAAAAGAAAAAACATCTCAAAACCCTTATGTTAATTATTACAAATAAAAGACAATTCCAGTTTTTTGACTAAAAAATACAAAATAAATAAGTAATAAAAAAGTACATCGATTTCAAAACAAATTTTCTGCTGTAATAGGCTGTTGGATATAGCAGTATATTAGGTATATAATATTTAGGAGGTTTGCAGTGGTGAAGGGTGAAATTTTAGCAGAGGTAAGCCGTTCTAAAAATATACATTTTTTATATACGTATTAATGCAGAAAGAAATAAAGCTATTACAATATATATGTCGTCTTATCCATATACTACGAACATCATTTTTTCTAATCCTGTAGGCGTTATTAGGGCTCAAATAATAAAGCATTCAATGCTCAATACATAATTTAATCAGGGAAATCACAATATTACAAACTTGAAACGATAATTCTAATGATTTAAAGCTAGAAGATTCACAGGCTTTGATCAGACATTCACATACTATAATATCAAAGTAAAACTCTCTCTGATCCACCATGATCAACCAACGTTACTAAACCACGTATCTCCACGCTAAAACGGTTGGACGTATTTGGATGTATAGCACACAGATAGATTAGGATCTGGAGTAACACATAATCTATCTAGGTATCCAACGAAGCGAGAATAAGTTGCTAATGGCTAGTATATATAAAAATTAATCAGATTCTTTATTACATAATATACATAGATATGAATACTTCTTTATATGGCTAATTTATGAAGATGTTTATGATAAACAGTAATAAATCTCAAGCAGCAGAGTGGCCAAACCCTTCCTAAATTCTTAAGAAAACAGCCAAAGATTCCAAAGTAAACACTTTAGATGCCCCCCTAATCTCCCCTCCAAATTGCTTGCCGTCTACAATATTTGCATAACTCATTACGCTGCATCCATATTTAATTAGAATATATCCTTCATTCAGAAGCTTTATTGCCAATAATGATTTTTGTGATATAATTACTAAGGTAGAAACGACATATTTTAATGCAGCTTTTTCAGAAGAAGTAAGTTTTGTTCTATGTGCTTTTTATGTAATAAATAGTGAGTGAGCTTTAAAGCTATTTTCTTTAAATCCTCGGATCCCAGTGCCTTTTCTTATATATGTACATAATATATATAATATTACATTGTTACAGAAGAACAAATTGTTTATCTAAAATTATTTATATTAATAATAAAAACTCCTTGCAATTTAACTTTTTAGTATTCTTAAAATAAATATTAGCTGTAAGTGCTTGAGCTTCCCCAAATGCGGGTGCTTCAAATCGATTGGCATTTACTTTTGTTTTATAACTTCTGAAGAATATCAAACACTGCTAATGGTTGAGTAAATTTGACATTGGTTTTATTGAACCCTTATGAATTATATCTATCAAGTTATATTAATACTTCTGTAAAAGTTTGCTTTGTAATTAATATTAGAAGTAATATTATAATTAAATAAATAACCTTATAATATACTAGCATTGCCGGCGGCTCCGCCCGCGTTCAGATGACCAAAAACCAAACTTTTAGGTTTTACATATTAGTATACTCTTACATTACAGTTTTTGTATTTTTTCTCAGAAATGAGATATTTTCCCGCGGTAAAAAGTATCCTATATGTTGAACTGGATAACCAGCTATCACTATACCATATTTCATCAAAATCCCTCTAGTGGTTTTTCTGTGATGCGGTAACAGACAGACAGACAAAAATTCTAAAACTATAAATTCGGCCTTTGTATCGATAATGATGTTTATTTCAATAAGATTTTCCAAAAAATATTTAATTTACAGATTCTACTTAGTTATAATTTTATTATATGTATAGATGAAAAAATCATTAAAATAGTTTAGTTGTGTAGGATATTTTTTATTGAAATTAAACACTCAGGACATTTAGGTTTCCTAATCTCGATTCTAATAAATCCATTCACTTCAAACAGCGGCACTCATACTAATACCCTGACTCAGACACTATCCAGCACGCGGAAATCAAAACCTAAAATTACATAGGATCGCAGAGATCTAAGCTAATACGAGTCAATTCTAGGAACAATATTTTCACTTAGATTGATGTCTTGAGTTGCTTCTAAAAGTAACTAGTGGGTTCGCTTTCTAACATTTTCAAATGAATTTTTGTTTTCAAATTTTAGTGTCCATACTATTTAGTACAAAAGGTAATTACAATTTATGCTTTTTCTATACATAATATAATAAAATTCTAAGTCGAATGTGTTTAAATATATTTTTTTTAAATCTTATTGAAACAGTCATTATGATCGATAAAGAGGCTTAATCTATAGTTTTTAGAATTTTTGTCTGTCTATCTGTTTGTTTTTGAACGCATCACGAGAAAACCACTGAAATTTTGGTATAATGATAGGTGGTTATCCAGATCACACCCGGATAACCAGCTATCATCACACCTTTTGATACTTTTTGCTCCGGAAAAATATCTCATCTCTAAGAAATCTATACTAATTGTTAAAACGTACCTAGATGCGAACCCGCGCGAAGCCCTCGTGCGTCGCTAGTTTAATAATAAAATAGAACTAATTTGAAAGTCGATATACCTATTTAGTAAAAAAATGATTATTTTCACATTAGCTTTCACATTTTACTAACAAAAACTTGAAAAGATGATTTAGACCGAATTATCAAAACGTTCGATATCATTTCGTGAATTATATGTATGAACTAGCATTGCCCGCGGCTCCGCCCGCGTTCAGATGACCAAAAACCAAATTCTTAGGTTTTACATATTAGTATACTCTTACATTGCAGTTTTTGTATTTTTTCTCAAAAATGAGATATTTTACCGCGGTAAAAAGTATCCTATATGTTGACCCGGATAATCAGCTATGACCATACCAAGTTTCATCAAAATGTGTCCATTAGTTTTACTGTGATGCGGTAACAGACAAACAGACAGACAGACAGACAGACAGACAGGCAAAAATTCTAAAAACTATAGATTCGGCCTCTGTATAGATAATAATGTCTATTTCAATAAGATTTTCCAAAAAATATTTAATGTACAGATTTGACTCAGTTAGAATTTTATTAAATGTATAGATTATGTATTCATCATCGTATTGACAAAGTGCACTTAAAGCTAGGATTACAAAATGGCATACGCCGGTCCCGCACCCATTCGAACTATTTCAAACAAAAGTATATTTTCATTAACTATCCTCCGTGCTATGGAAATATCAACTCTAGCACCTTGAATTAAAGATATGATTTTGAATTTTCAATGTTATGAATAGCACAAGTGTTCAGTATTTGAATAGATTGAAAATGTATGGATATAGAACTGGTAGAGTATTGAAAGTGCTCTCGAGATCGGATTATGTGCGTTGGGAAGTGTCGTGCGATAGTTTTATGCATATTTTACGCGACATATTGACATATTTATAATTTTTTGTAATTTTTTTGCAGAAATTTTTTTTTATTTTGAAAATAATAATCTATACATATAATAACATTGTAACTAAGTCGAATCTGTAGGTACATTAAATATTTTTTGGAAAATCTAATTGAAATAGGCATTATTATCGATACAGAGTCCGAAACTATAGTTTTTAGAATTTTTGTCTGTCTGTCTTCCTGTCAGTATGTCTGTTTGTCTGTTACCGCATCACGAGAAAACCACTAGACAGATTTTGATGAAATTGGGTATGATGATAGCTGGTTATCCGGGTCAATATATAGGATACTTTTTACCGCGGGAAAATATCTCATTTCTGAAAAAAATACAAAAACTGCATTGTAAAAGTATACTAATATGTAAAACCTTAGAATTTGGTTTTGGTCATGTTCACAATGCTAGTAGTTTATATTAAATAAAGATAGTTTATATGTAATAATTGAGCAGATTTTCTTTATATTATATTGTCGTTTTTAAATATTTCTACAAATAAATTACAATTATTAGATTTTTTTTATTATTTTTTTCAATTTTTTTTAGAATTTAAATCTACTTACTTTACCAATTAGCGTGCCATCTTTGTCATTTATTTTGGTGTTCTAATTAGAAATATAAATGTAACATTAAAAGTTTAAATATTATACCTATAAGAATAATAATTATTTAATATTAATTGTTCTTTAATATCTAAAACCATTCGCGATGACGACACGGTGGCAATGGATTCAATTTTAGCGGGGTTGGGTGCTATGGGAACAGCTCCCCCTATTGCGTTTCACTATACGACATAAGTAGGCGCATAATGACTATGTAAATCACTTTTACATATTATATTTAAATCTAATATTTTTTCAAAGCTCTTCAAAGCTCATCAAAGCTCTTCTATATGTTATCTTAATAAATAGGTATATGATTTATATAACTGCCTCGGTGGTGTAGTGACTAGCATGTACGGCTGCACACCCGGAGGTCGTGGGTTCGAGTCCCGGGTCGGGCCAAGTTTAGTTATTGAGTCTTTCAGTATAGTAAGTCTCAGTAACAGCCCGGAGTTGGGAAGTTGGCGGTGTTTCACCCCCGTGCCTCGGAGAGCGCGTAAAGCCGTCGGTCCTGCGCCTTAACTCTCACTGGTCGTGTCGAGCAGTCGTCCCACCGGAGTATGAGAGTGACAGGAATAGAGAGTGCACTTGTGTCTACGCGTACACTCGTGCACTATAATATCTCCTGCGCAGTTGGCTAGTCTCAATGAGATTGGCCGCCGTAGCCGGAATCGGCTAGGAGAACATCATCATCATCATATCATTTAAATATAATTACTGACTTAACGATGAAATGGAAGCCATTAATTTCAAGTACCTACCTATGGAGCTTTTTTTACCTATGTATATACAAATGAAACATTTTATCTAGAATTGGCCTACTGTTTGAAATATTAAATATTTGTATGTATGTGTATGTTTGTTACCCATTTACGCTGAAACGGCTGGACGGAATTGGATGAAATTTAGTATACCAGGATAGATTATGACCTGGAGTGAAGTATAGCTACACTACATACTATTAGACACTTATGGGCGCAGTCGAGCGACGTAAGTAAAATAAGTAGTTTGTAGTATTTACAAACACATACTCGTATGTATATAATAATTGTACTAATAAATTAACATTCTCAGCGGCGTTGGGAATTTTTTATATTTTTTATTAAAACTTTGTAATATAATAAGCACGTCACATTTCTATTTTAAATGATAAACATAATATATTATCTATGAAATTATAAATTTTGTTCAAAATCGTCTTGTCACTCAATAACTATATCTGTTAGATACACCTTTGTTTGACGTTAAGCAACGTATAAAATTACAGGTAGGTATCCTATAGGCTACTTAGTGGTAGACAGATCTGTGCTGGTTATTAAAAATCTATCTCTGCTATCCACTTGTCAAACCTAATAAGCGCGTGTATAAAAGTGAAATAAAACCCGACTCGGTCCCCTTATTTGCCAATTACATGTTTTTTGTTTGTGTCGAGGGTCAGCGTTTTAATTCTACGCCGAGGAGGGTGGTTTCTGACGACGCGTCACTTTTTATTTTACATGGAGATATTTGCATGGGGGGATGAATGAAATACTATATATACCTATGTATTGAATATCTGATTTTTTAAATTAATATATGTATTTATTACTGAATTTTAGCAGGTTTGTTTGTTTTAGTAGTTTCTACGAAATATGTCTATGACTGAACAATGTGATTTAAATTAGTTATCAATAAATTAAATTATTCGTAAAGGCATATTACCACACATTTTTCTATTAAGATATTTCATATATTAGGTATATAATTTTATATTTTTCGTCCATTAATAAACCAAAACAAATACATACTTAAATATTATATATAATTGTTATATTTAATATACAACTTATTTGTCTCTTGATGTCAACAGAGTAAAGCCCTTGGCCCTACCAATCAGAGCCCTCGATTCCTGCATGAGGGTAGTTATTATTTTTAATCCCATAATGGCGTCCCAGATTTCATTACAGAGGGTTGCACTGATTAAAAGGGTGAGACGATTCATTTTTTTCGATTGTAAGCTTCGTTTTTAATAGTGATTGATATATGACGAATAAAGTACCACTATCTTTACTATAAAGTATGTTATATGAATCTTAATTAAAAACAACTGTTTTGCGTTTACGAATATCGCTTTGGAATTTGAGTAAAATATTTTAATATGCATTCAATTGCAAATTCTATTTTAATTAAAAGTTCTATTTTACAATATTGTAATAAGAGTGACTTATATGAACAAAACTTAAATACATATATTGAGCAAGTTAAAATCCTGTAAATAATTAAAAAAACAAAGTTATGCTCAAATAATACTTGTCACCGATTAGTCATAATGAGTGGTCCAGGATTGATGCTGCAGGATCAAAGATCATCGTTGCGGCATTCTTTGTGTCACATTAACGCTTTTTTCTTGTAACATAACATTTTCACAGTTGACGGTGGCGGCATCTGGTCGGGACAGCTATTAGCGTCCTGCAAACTGTTTAAAAGCTACCGGGGTTCGCTCAGTAAATGTTTGCACGGGATGTGGACTTAGGAATGGGAATGGGTGGGATATGGTAATTAAAGGATGCCACGAAAAAAGGATGAAAGGATAATGCACTTTGTATTGTCCTTGTATTTATGTTGCTTCACCAAAAAGATAGTGTTGAAGATATCGGTTTAGCTGAGGATTCTTTATTATAAACATTTTATTTATGTAAATTACTTACAATTTCTTATTATGTTTAGAGTTATTTTTACGTATAAATAATAGTATTTACAGCTAACAATTATATCTCGAATATTTTTATCATTCTAATTAATGCAATCACCTGATGTGACATGTAAAAATTAACAGGATTATATGTTTGGAATATAGATTCTTTTATTACTATCTGCTTACCCTTGCTTCTCTCGGGTTCACCTCTAGGAAAACAAAAACAAACCTATCCCACGGTAACCGTACATTTTAGCCTATGTGATATTCCAGATTATAATTTCTCTGTGTCAAATTTCATCCAGATCCGTTCAGCGATTCTGGCGTGAAAGAGCAATAAACCTCCATACTCACAAACTCCACATTTATAATATTAATACGGATAGAAAACTTTGTAAAAAGGTCCAATATCGATTTCTAGTAAAAGTATTTTATAAACATGTAACTACAAAAGTATTCAAAAGGCACACTCTACCTCTACACGTAGCGCCACGCAGTGGAGGTCTCTCCACACTACTAATAATTTGTATACACAAATCTACCTTTGGAGTGCCGACTACATATAGATGTATGATTCAAAAGTAACAAAAATTCATTAAAAATGATATGCTCCAATTTCTTATACAACATACATACGTTTGACTTACAATTTAATATATATAATTACTAGCAGAACATGCGGCTTCGCTCGCGCTAAAACTACAAAAAAAGCTCTAAAAAGGTAGGTTTCATACAAACTTTCATCCAATATTTTACCTCCTTATTTGAATTTTGAAAAATGCTCAAATATGTATTTAATTAATTGTATTAAAGAGCATTAATACCAAGTTTCAAGTAATTCTGATCATATTTTTTTGTATTATAACGTGTTTTCACATTTATTTATTTACCCACATTCACATTTATACTATAAATATGGATTATTAAATTATATTGCTTTACTAGCGACACCCTAAAGTGTGGTTACTTTCCTAGGTGCCTAGAATCATCCTATTTGTTACTCCGGAACTAGTGCCTAAGTACCTGTGGACTTCATCCCAATCCATCCAAAGCCCTTTCAGCGTAAAAGAGTAAAATACAGACAAATTACAAAATTTCGCATTTACGATAAGTCTGATAGATATACTCGTAATTCAATTACTAGCACTTCATAGCTTTTATTATACTGTTTTGATTATACATCTATTATAAAAAAATAATAATTAGAATATAACTTATATAAGAATGGAAATAATTATTTACATCAAATTCATCTCAAAATTTTAGCATTATTAGGTACTTAGTATGTATATTATAAAAGGTGTGCAACACCACGAGATAATAGGTAGTTAACAAATTAAATTCGTATTCAGTGAGCACTGAAACTAAAATGCGAGAGAAGTCACGGTACTAAGTTGACTTAAGTTGTTCAAATAAGCTAATGCAATGTTTACACGTGGACAGGACCACCGTCGGATGTTTAAACCTTTAACTGCGATGGCTACTTTACAATAAAAATGAGGCGTAATATATGGATGTAAAAACCCTGTTGGTTGTTAGTTATGATCGTAGGTGTTCCGCTTAGAATATCTTCTACAAACAGACATAGTGTGGTACTTAATTTAATATTATGGTGTTTTATAGTTATTGGTCTTTCCTTTGAGATAAGGAAAAGAGACTAGAAAATTCTCATTTTCATGGTCCATCAGTACCTCGCTCTTAGGTTCAATTATTTTTATAATCTTTTTAGACCTATGCGAAAAATTGTTTTGTGCATATATTTTTCTTATTAAAAATCATATGGCAAAAACTGTCCAAATGAAAAAAAAAACACTAATTATTTGAATTTACATGCCTGTAAGTTATCTAGACATAATATCTAAAGTAAATATATAGGTATTATTTAGTATCGGCTAGTATCTTTAAAACTTACAAATTAACTTAAGACCTTAATTCAGATTTTTATAGATGACTAAATGTTAATATTATTTTTTTACTTCAATTTATTGTACTAATAAATTTTATTTTTCCATAAAAATGGCACTCTTGAAATTAGTAAACATTTGGAAGTCATGACATGTTATAAATCCTTTTATTGCGTACGGTTTTTGTCATATTTTATTATTTTATCCCAACAGTTTGCAATTGCATTTGAAATAATTTTACACAAGGCAAAATGTTACTTTATGCTTTTGTAATAAAGCATATTGTAGCCGAAACGTAAATACTTTGTTATCGTAAAAAATTGGATGATTCACTTTGACGCATAAAAGTTACGAATTAGAAAGGACAACAACGGACAAAGAATCCATTTTGCATTGTACTGTGACAGTCTCCCTTGAGGTGCCGCTTTAAAGAGCATGAAATATGATAGAAATGGCAATACGTGATCCACATTTTTTCAGTCTGTAACTGTACTTTATTCTTTGAGATTCTCTAACATACTAATACATTTAACCTAATACTAACCCATAGAGAAAAATGTCAATAAACTTTAAGCCCTTTTTAATGTCCCTCAAGTGCGGGTTAGCGGACTTCACATATTATTCGAAAACTTACTAAATTCTCTCAGACATGCAGGTTTCCTCACGATGTTTTCCTTCAGCTTAAGACAAGTGGTAAATACGTTGGAAATGATTCGCACATGAAAATATCAGAGGTGCGAGATCTGGGATTTGAAGTCGGTTTCCAAAGCGAGCGTGATACCACTGGGCTACCACTGCCTACAATATGTACCTTAGACATATAAAATTGGTTCTAAAATATATAAGTTATGTAATGCATAATATAATAATAAATTTAGAATAAAATTATTTTACACAGACATACATACATATATGAACATCTGCTAAGTAAAGGTAGAGAAATAAATAATTATTGCCGCTTCTACATTTTGGTAGATCTTTAAAAAAATGCATCAATATTTCTTCGTACCGCGTAAATTCGGGTTCACAGTGTCGCCGATCGTTTTAACACTGCCTCGCTAATTGGACACTTAAGGGCTTACGGGCTAAAAAAGGCAGTTTATCCGGGACAAGATGAGACCGTCACGGACAGTTGTGATGAAGCCGATGTCTTTCAAATGTACTATAATAGAACAGATTATACAAATATTATAAAATGTTGACCAAGTTAGGAGTTAACGCTATAGTATAGATTGGAATCTGACGACATGATTGGTTCAGTTTTTAGTGACCATACTTGCTGTGCCAGCGGTCGCGGGTTCGAGTCCCGCTGGGGGCATTCATTTGTGTGATGAGCACGAATGTTTGTACTCCAGTCATGGGTGTTTAGATTTATAATATGTATGTATTTAAAGTTATATATGTGTAGTATATCAACTACCTGGTATCCATAACACGAGCCTCGTAGCTTACCATGGAACTAGACAGCGCTGTGTGTTAATGTTCCAACATATTATTATTATTAAAAATGCTAATAGGATTACTTATTAAGTAAGTAATGTAATTATTAATTAAAATTATGCTTAAGAACTTATTCTGTTTTAATTTTTTTCTTATTCTATTGAACTTTGATACGAGAAAAAGTATTTAAAAGATCTAATACCCAGACAACACAGAGGATGAATAATTAATTACAGTTTTTATTTATTTAAAAATGGATACTTTTAGAATTTTTAGTTTTGAAATATAATAATGACGTAATTAATAAAATAATTTATATGGTAAATCGATTTGCAGATCAAATTTTAAATTCGGCTTTCAGTGTTTTTATAACAGGTCCTCCTGTTATAGCCATTTTAACTAATTTACTATGTAAAATATATTTTTTAAGATTTCTTTTTTTTTCTTGTTTATAGTAGGTAGGTACGTAAAGTCGTGTACGTACAAAAATATTTAAATAATCTTCTGGCGTATTTTAGTACCGAAGTGCTAATAGATGATATGAGGCATTATCGCCATCATATTTTGACAAAATATTTGTGTAGACATTATCTCAACAATGGAGAAGTTTCATGATGTTGCTAATATCATATTTAACGCGATGGAATTATAATATAGGTCAAAACTAATAAATCAGTGAACTTTTTTTTATATCTATCAGTAAATTACTAATAAAATTAATTTAAAATTCGATCGTTCAGAACGTGTGACGTCACGGAATTATTCTTACAAGCACAGCTTTAAAGTTTCATAACTTTTTCATTTGTTGAAATATTTTAATAATTATTACATATTTTTGTTATATTTTACTTAAATTTTTATAATTAATGTGTAAAAAATGAAACTTCTCCATTTGCATAAAATAATATAAAATAGAACTTATCTTTAACATAAAAGGCAAAAGTGATTGACTGATGTATCAACGCTTAGCCAAGCCCTTAAGGCTAGAAAATTGAAATTTCGCGCACATATTCCTCATATGACGAAGGCATCCATTAAGGAAGGATTTTTCAAAATTCAACTCCCAAGGGGGTGAAATATGGTATAAAAGTTTGTATGAAACTTTTTATTCCTTGAACATATTTGCACGAAACGTATGAATTGAGTACGGCAAAAAAAAATAATGAGTTCCATATTTCAGCGTTTTCAAAAATTCAACCCCTAAGAGGGTAAAATAGAGGATGATAATATAAAGCCAAAGAGCTTTTTTTGTAGATTGAACGCAGGCGTAGCCGCGGGTTCTGCTAGTTATTTATAACGGTAATGTATTATTTAATATTTTTCATTGATATGTAGGTACATAGTACATACTATTTGGTTTATATGTACCTAACCTAATGTAAACAATGCGGAATCACAATTTTTAGTTCAAAATATTAATATTTAATGTGAACAATAATCGTGTAGGTAGGCTACTTACTGTACAGTGTGCACGTATACGTGTACTCACACGTATTAAAAATATTTTAATCAATGAAAAATATTTACCTATGTACAAGAATACGTTATTCTTACCTTTTTTCAATAATAATTGTCCAAAGTAAAACATTTTTATATTTAAATAAATGACTAAATCCACCTGTTAGTGTTTTTAAAATACAATCATAATATATCTACCGTAATTAAAGAAAAAGCTTAAGTTGAAGGGCCAAATTTTGCTCTATTATTACAATGCTATAAATATATTTGTTATCACCAGTCAGTTTGAGCTCTAGAAGCTTGAGCTTCTTAACAAAAATTAAAAGCAGACTAGGTCTCTACAAACTGGTTAACCTGTACGACTTATTGTCATGCGATACGTGAATTATGCCGACTTATGGGGTAAGACATTTTGAAAGCTTTCATTATCTTCACTTACATTGGAACTGAGAACTATATACCAAATAATATTATTTATTATTGTTCCATTGTTTTATTGAGAGACAGGTGACTTCGCAGTGGGTTGGTATAAAAGTACCACTATTACTATACATAACCAACACTGTGTATAAAGGCACGCAAATCAGAAAGCTTGCTTGTATGTTTATTACAAAGCAGGCCATACAACCAAGGGGCTGTTCCATTTGTCCACTGTGCTGTCAGAGAAGTACCAGGAGTCACCCTCATGGTACACTGTCCACCGGAGTGGACTTCGTCCCAGTTTATCTCTTGGCTTCACGCCTGGATTGCCAGACGCTAATGATTCATGATCCCATTCGATTTTTTCAACGGCTAACGTGTAATGTAACGAAAATGCAAATTTTTATAATCATAATATTAATAGGATATGTCGTAAATAATATAATTAACGTATAGATTCCTATAGGATGGTAAATAACCCTTCCTGTTTGAGCCGCGTCACCCTCAATTTGCAAAACAAATTAGCGCTCCTTGACGACGGCTCCTGCCCTGAATTTGCTTTGCTTAGATATACTTTACTGAATTTTGTATTGTTTTATGAAAAGTAAGTATAATATTTTGAAATTACCTACTCATTATTTGTAAATAAAATTTATTGAAGTTAGTTAAATTATGTTCCCAGTTTCGTTAAAAGAGACGTAGTATAAAAAATATTTTTGAAAGTTAACATAGAAAAAAGATTGGTTTGGTTTCATAAAAAATATGCAGATAAATGTGATTTTTCTTCATTTATTGAAAAGAAATGAATGGTTTAGTTTTCTAGCGTTGGTAATTAAAAAATCGAGCTAACGTATATATAATGTGCGCCATGTTTGAGAATGGATTTTAGTAAATTTTAATGAATACATCATTATATGACGACACGTTTGGCTCAGTTTGTAGTGACCCAACTTGCTGTGCCAGTGGTCGCGGGTTCGAGTCCCGCTAGGGGTATTCATTTGTGAATATTTGTATTCCAGTTATGGGTGTTTATATTTATAATATGTATGTATTTAAAGTTATATATGTGTAGTGTATCAACTATCTGGTATTCTTAACACAAGCTTCGTAGCTTACCATGGAACTAGACGGTGCTGTGTGATAATGTCTCAAAATATTTAAATTTTATTTATTTAAATAGACTCAGTTATCAGATATCTATACTGGCGTAGTTAGGTTAAGATTTGCACATGTCATAAGGGTGAAAATTTATGGTAATCTGATATTGTAATTTTTAAATAATTTTAAAAATATACGCGTAAAAATATCAACATCAAAAATAATTAATTTCATAAACATGTATTATTTTTCTCCCCAATTATACCTACTAAGATAACTAGATCGGTGTCGTTGATTTATTTTGTCCAATCCAAAAAAAAAACCGTTTAGTTACATACTAAATTAATCTCATACGGGAATCAATCCTGACCTAAAAATTCAAAAGAATTTATCTGTCAAAATATATGTACATTTTTAACATTATTGAAATATAAACACTTACCTACCAATGTTAACTTTGCGTACAACTTACAGCTTATCAAGTTACAAAGTTAGCTGAATGTATGGAGCTCGTTAGTAACGAACAGTGAGTAATGACCACGGTATCGGTGACCTAATATTGCAAAACTTCATATAAGAGTGGTAGGTATGTACCTATATGGATATTTGATTTTATTATAGATTCCATATTTTTAAGTTCAATATTTGCTATTCTCTATTTTTAATAATAATTAGACTAAAGTGTGAATAACTAAACTTAAAAAACTAGATTACAGAGCGATTTTTAGGTGTAGGAAAAAGTACTAAGTTAGAAGGGCTTTTAGCACTTTTTCCTACGTCTAAAAATCGCTCTTTAAGCAAAAAGGCTGTTTTTTGTACATCTTTCTGCAACTTGGATTTTTTTTGGTTTCGTATTTTTTTTTTTAATTTTCATTTTAAATATTCATGTATTTTTATAAGTTTTAGTATAACTCATAGAATCATAGTAATTTTTCGTATTTCTTCTTAACATTCTTTTAGCTCCGAAATCCATCTCAGCTCGACTCACTCCCGCCCTTTTTATACATAAATTTTATACATAAGCAAAGGAAATTCTAGTATTCAAAATTTTCAATATTTTCTAGTAATCTGTATTCCTTCATCGAATTGCTTTTTCCTCGCTCACTCAGTTTTACAGCAATTTACGACTAACTGTTATTGTCGTTGTCAATGTATGATGAATGACAATTGTCTTAGAATGTACAAAGCATGCTTCAGACGTGCTTATGAATTATAATTTTTGGTTAATTAACTTAAAAGTAATATTACTACAATATGTAAATAGAGTTAGATGGCTAACATATATGTAATAAGAAAGGTGTTTCAAAAATAGTAATACGGTGCCAAAATCACGAAACGCAAGAGATAAAGCCTGATGATATATTAGTGGAAACTCCATGGAAAATCACAGCTGTGCGCTGTGATAACCTCGTGCTAATGTCTTCCCAGATTGTAAGTAAATGTACGGATTCTAACCAAAGACACAGCTTTGGTCTACTCAACAGATTTTGATGTGCATATTTTTATTAGAATCTTTCTCTTGACTTGTTTTTTTATATGTGTGTATTTTTAGTTAACTTGAAATCTATTTTTCAAATACTTTTTTAGTAATAATAAGTGTGTAGCTCGGTGAATCTAATAATATCGTTAAAGCCGCTCTATAGTATCACAGAGATGGTTTGATGATAGAGTCGGAAGGTGGTCTCAAGATTTTTTTTTATTGCTTAGTACCGGCTATAGTGTATAATTCAAACATTTCTGGTCCATTGTGATCGCCATCTATTAGTATGAAACAAGTGTAATCACTAGAATACCTTAAATATGATTTTTATAGATAAAATTTGTTACTAAAAATAGTATTAAACATAAACTTATTAAACTCGAAATATTATTTCACATTAGCATTAATTTTGATTCTCCTAAATTGCAAGATTTTTTTTATATATGTAATTACATAAAAACTGCGATAAAATATTATGTAAAAGAAGAAAAAATCTATGGAAACCTACATGTTCAAAGTCGTGGAAATGTATTATTTTCCTTAAGCTTTTCAGATTTCCGGAACTCATATTACAATACTAGGAATGTCAGATAAGAATCGCAATTAAGTTGTTAGCACTCGTGGCTCACGACATGCGTGTATTTAAATTTCTATATATACTTATGAAACGTGAATAGTTTGTATATTGACAAACTGTATTTTATTTTTTTCTTATAGTAACGTGCTTATCTAGGTTTTTACTGATTTAATTATATATGAAACTTGATAATTACGTGGTAAAAGTAAAACAATATATAAATGTTAGAATTATAATATTTTTGCTTAAATCTTGTAAAAAATTACACTTTTACAAAAATTTGTTCAAAAGTAAGAACTAAGCCATGTTCGAAGAGTATTTGAATAGTCAGAAATACCCTGATACAATTCGACAATAGTAGTAAGAACTACATACATTAAACGATTATCGAATATCAATACATATTATATATTATATAAAAAATACTCAAACACACATCCCTCATTTTTTAACTTGGTTAAGTATATAACCTATGACCCTTTCAATTATATCTAATACATAATGGGTCACAGAGTAATATTTGTCGAGACAGAGCATGATTAACAATCACCCCCTGAATTAATAACCGTTGTAATTGAGATGTTTGCATTCCATCCCCTATTTGAGCAAGGATTCAAATTTAGTCAACCAAAATGCTGAGACGCCATTTCATAATCAGTTATTTGGGTGAAGGATTGTTCTATGTAAATTATTTACCCATGCCAAGGGGCAATGCCTTAATGAAATATTTATAAGGTCTCTGTATCAGTTTTAAATCATACAATTTATTTTTCAATTGATATATATATATATATATATATATATATATATATATATATATATATATATATCAATTGAAAAATAAATTGTACCCAAAGAACATTATTTAAGATTTTTACAAATTAATATACTTAAGTATAGATTGTGCAAATTAATTTAAATCGATTTGCACTACATTTGGTAGAAAACAATTAGTATAATCATAATGAGTTAAAAAAGTATAAAAGTGTATAAAAATAAAAACTGTTTTTTTTTTTACAAATAAATCTAGATTTTTAGCCAATATTACTATATTCTTAAATATAGTAGGAATATAGACTATATAATGAACCTAATAACTTAATAAGTATACCTAAAAATGTCTTCAAAATATATCTCTATAGGTATTGTGAACCTTTCCATTTTCCAAGAACACCAAAAGTTTTCTGTGAATAAATAATAGCAGTACCAAGAGTCCAATAAATTTAACAATAAAGTAACAACAAGCTTATTTTCATTGAAATAATGTGTAAATCCATAAATATAAAATACGCAATCAAGTAGGTGTGAACGCGCCATCTCAGTGTGCCAGCCGAGTAATAAACGTAAATTGTGTTGAATTCGATTGTTTGATCATAGTAAATAATAAATTCAATTATATACTGTCATCGCTGTTGAGATATCAGAATGTAGAGACTGCAAAATATTATATTTGTCATAATTTTTTATTTGTAGAGTTTGTAGAATAAAAATTTTACTGTATACAGATGTTTGGGAAGTAAAAATTAGTAGATACATATATAACAATTTTACAGGTTTGCTTATTTGTGTAATTTATTTAAAGCCAATTTTTGTCTTTCAATGGCTATTTATAAAGCTGTAGTGTACAATATAGCTGTATTGTGAAATAATTAAAGTTAATTATATTAAATGTGAAGTTAGAACTCAACTTCGAACTCAATTATTCTCAGTAACATAAAGGTTTTTTTATAAAGCGCATAATATAAAAATATAGACTAAAGATAATTAGGGTACTATTTATAAAATTATAATTTTATATAAACACGTAAAATGAATAAAATAAATATTTCTAACGAAGTTCCACATACAAACCTTTGCGTGACCAATTGGAAAGCTGTCACTATGCCCTAATTGTATTTTTACCGCAACATCGATAAGTAGGATTTCCAAGTAGCTTACATAATTTATATATCTATGTTACATAACAACTAAATTGCTGTCTGTATGTTTGTTGAGTTTTTTAAATCAAGATTTAACTCCTGTAAATCGATAAGACTCGAACTTGTTATCAAAACAAGTTATACTTTGATATCTTGTTCATTAACGATATGTTTTAGATTATTTTTTATTTAAAAAAAGTTGATATCCCATGAATATGTTATCGGTACAAGAATAGTTATAAGCGCGCATTACATCGCGTGACCGCTCGAGCAGCTGTCATTGAGCCCCGTTCAAGCTCATCCTATGACATATGCAGTAATAATAATAAATATTACACAAAGAAGCTTGGACATTTATTATCCATACTAATATTATAAATGTGAAATTGTGTTTATTTGTTTGTCCTTCTTTCACGTCGAAACGGAGTGACGGATTGGGGTGATATTTTGTGTGGAGATAGTCGGAGATCTGGTGACATAGGCTACTTTTTACCCTGGGAGTTTACCTAATTCCCACGGGAAAACATTTTATAATACAATCCAAAAATATTTATGGTCAGAAATACTTGAAACTTGGTATTAATGCTCTTCAATACAATTAAATAAATACGTGTTATAGCATTTTTCGAAATTCACCCCATAAGGGGGTAAAATATGGCATGAAAATTTGCATGAAACCTACCTTTTTAGAGTTTTTTTGTAATTTTAGCGCAAACGAATCCGCGGGTTCTGCTAGTAATAAATATTTCACAAAGAAGCCTCGACACTACTATGTATTATAAATACGTACCTACTTGACATTATTGTATTTAAGAAATGAAAGAGTAGGCTTTATGATGTTCTTATTAATTGTGTTGATTGATTTATGATCTTAGACCTCGTGATTCCCTGCGTGATGTTTAAAAAAAATGGTATTCTTACGATTGCATCACAATATATATTGTATAATATATTATTTGTTCGCAAATATTTAAATAATTATTTAAAAACATCAATGATAGACACACAATAAACACTAGGAATAAAAATAAGCTTGTTACACCCAGATTTCGACTCCAAAAGGTGAATAAATCCTTAATGGATATACCTATATCAAGCATATATAATAAGATTACACAAACTGTCCTAGATTTACCTTTTCAAAAGTTTAAAGAGAAAATTAAGAATATTTTATTGAGCAAAGTGATTTTGGTAGAAATAAATATTTGTTCCAAATGCTTTTAAATGGAGACGAAAAATTTGAAAAGGAAATAATAATTTATTACTACGCTATACTATTTGTTTTAGAATTATTTAGAGGAAAATTTGACCACGACATATACCTATAAATATAATTTACTTATTTATATACAAAAACTAGCTTTTTACATATTTTTTTTCATAAAACTAAAGCTTGCCAATAGCTACCTACTTAATAAAAAAGGAGAAGAAAAAATCGGTTCACAAACACAGGAGAAAAAGGTACTGAACAGTTTCTTATTTGCCTGTATACTACTTACTACTATTACAATATTTTGAAATGCACATATTACTCAATATACATAGTATAAAATTAAAAAAAAAAAGAAATATCCTTATAATAAAAGGGAACAAAAAGATAAACACAAAGCAGAATGAAAGTCAAATTGCCACTCGAGTCATATAGAGTTTTGAAAACGCTTAAAAGGCTGTCATTTTACAACTACCCAGTTATTACCACTCACCACCCCTACTATGAATAGCTGTAAAAAATTGAATACACCCAGTTTTAATTCTTCGAGTTGACAGTTGACACAATAGAGTACAAGGGTTGAAGGGTTGCGACAAGCAAAGGGTTAATTGGTATGGGTGCTGTATATAAACGGTAATAACGTATGAAGTAAAATGGCGGTCTTTTTATTAGAAGGTTCTATTGTCGGTGAATATTGTGTAGTTAGTTAAGTTAAAATATTTATTTATGTAATTCTAAAAGCAGTAATTAATTTGCTTTGTTTGGTTTTTTGGTTTTTACGAAATATATACAAGTAATTAGGGTTGAAATTAGAAAAGAAGTTAAAATCGCAAATGGAAAACGTGTGGGTCTTAATTCTGTTATGAATATGCTTTCTTGCCCTTGGCCTATAGTGTTAACTTTGCAAAATTAACATTATTTATACATATAATAAAACTGTACAGGTCAAATTTCCGAAACCGAGTCAGAGGGATCTAAGAAGAGAAATAGAACAAATTCAATTTTTTTTTAATTTTTTTATTTCTCTGTCTGTTTGTCGGTTTGTCCGGGTTAATATCCAAAACTGTTGGACCTTACATCCCCGGGCAACATTGTACATCTTTTCATCCCGGAAAATTAAAGAGTTCCCGTGGGATAGTCAAAAAATTAGAGTAACTTATAAAGCTTAGTACCTACATAAAAACTTATGCATTTAATTTAGTAAAATTTGGTATGCATTGCCTTATATTGCCGGTGAAACAACAGATTACTTTTTATCCCTACAAATAACGTTTCCCGTGGGATAGATCTGTTTAATGCTTTTCTAGAGGTGAACCCAAGCGAAGCGACGGTGAGCCGCTAGTTTGTTTAATAAAGTTATACTCTATTACAGTCTTAAAAAAAACTAGCTAAGTAAAAAAATAAAATTCATGTCGTAAAAATAAGTATATATATCTGTCTGATATAGCTTGCTGCGTCAAACATGATGGGTTCGATTCTCACATTTAAAATTCTTTTAATGTCATGTTATAGGTACTTTTCTTTGTTATACCTTTCTTTAAGACATAGAGCGCCTGTGTAGGAATGTGTATTGAAATATCATACGTAGTAATATTCCTTAATATCAGTAAGTATATTATATTAAAATAATTATTTCAAAATTTCTAGGAACAATAAATTACACTGAGCTCTGACCACATTAATCATCGTGGACGTTTATCGCGTGATCTTAATACGCGAATTGTCGACAATATCGAAAATTGTCCACTATAAGGATTGTTATCTACTGAAATAGTATAAAAATAATAATACTATTATAATGTAGCAATGCGAGCAACTATATGTGTTGTATCTATCGCTGATAGAATCATTTAAATTTAATCTGAATATTTATTTCAGATAAGTCGAGTATGTCTCTTACGACACGTTGTAACAATGGTGAAAATATTAACCATGTACATCGACTGAGAACATCATGATAAGTACCTAGACGAAGATTTACTATTTCTTCTCGGTAGTGTTCCAAAAATCTAAGCTGTATTTGGCCCTGAAATATAAAGAAAGACTTACAAGCTATTTATTCAATTTATTGCACCTATTAATTTTAAGATATTTTACAATTTATAGTAACTTCAAAGCATGTGATCTGGGGTCGAGATTGTTCAAACTTTGTATTGTTAGATTTTTTATCGCTTTTAGCACTTGGATATTGTTAAATCAATGCCAATTTCAATTAAAATTAAACATAAAAAGAAAAATTTAGTAAGAAATATTCGTATTTAAATAGTTGGGATAATAATATCGCTGTTCAATCCAGTGGATAGCAAGTATATAGAATTAATGTCACAAATTAAATTGAAATGACGTGTAATGTGGTTTCTGATTCCCAATTAGCGGTTAACATTCGGCTATCGAAGCGTCATTTGGTTGTATTGCGGTTGTTCTCTCGTGAATGTCGCATTTATAATGAAAAATATACTGCCCCATGTGTTCTCCTGATGATGCACTTTCGAGTAGGCAAACATATATATTAGTTTTAATATTATTATTATTGTCTTTATTCGCTATATGTGATATAATAGATTTTATTATAAATATCTCGATTTAACTCAGAAAAAAGATATTTATTATCCTATTATTGAATATAGGTACAATGTCCATTGGCTATTTTTTTTAATTCTTTCGCCAGTTCTTCTCAGGTCTGAGGCTTCTTCTTTCCGAACTGGTAGTAGACTCATGACGTTCAGTAAAAAATTGTAATAATTTAATGTTGAATAAAATATTTTGAATTTGAAATTAAATATATTTATAATATTGATGTAGGTACAGGACAGATTTTACTACCAAATTTATTTCTAACGACTCTCAATTCTTTATCCATATTTTTCAATATATTATTTTAGTTCAAATGTAAAAAATAAAGCTTATCTTGCACAGGAGTTTATGTTTACTTTAATATGTTTTTTATAATATCTGAAGATTATTTACCAAACAATAACAAAATCATTACAAATTGCATTCAAAAATAAATAATTTTAAAAGGAACTAATATTATGTTAGTATGAATACATAATGTCATAAGTAAAAGCTGCGAAGTTATTACGTACTGAATGTACACACTAAGTGACGGTTGTATGCAAACGAGCGGTTCATGAAACAATTACGGCGAAAACGGCAATTTTCCGGCGAATTTGCATAATTGCCGGTTACGCCGGGGGCGGACGTCATCACGTCGGGTGACAATTACCGGTCAATTTTATAAGTTTACATTTTCAATTAATAGCATATTTACGGTATGGTTTAACATCTCTTTGCATGCAATATATCAAGAAAACGAGAAAATACCATCTCTCGTACATGAATATTGCTAATTAGTGTCTTTTTTTAATGTAATGATTTTTTTTCAGCTTCAACCATGTTCCTATACTTATAAAGTATTAACTATTATTTATATTATTTACTTGATACCCCTACGCTCCTGTAAATAACTATAATACAGCCACATCATCATCCACAGCATCATAAATTAAAATTTCTAATTCTTATATTATTCTCTAGGTATATTATACTGACATTTCCCGAAGTAATAAACAAATATTGTGGCATATTAGATTAATTTGTCGTGCGTATATCGTCATAAGGCGCGTTCACACGTACCCCGCACACGGCGACATCGGTACACGGTGACAATTAATCACCTGTCGCCACTCTGTCGTCAGTCCTTTGTCGCGTTAATTACTCCATTATAGTGGAAATTGCGTGGTACTTTGCTTTGAGGAAAATTTTGTTGTTCATAATTATCCACGCTTAAAGAAATGTTCTTAAATGTTTTTAGCAATACTTATTTTAATATTTTAAATGTAACCTTTGTCCATAATATTTATATTTGTATCTTTCTTAGTGATTCGTTTCATAAAAAAATATCATTTACAGAAGAATAATAGCTAATAAAAGCAATTTACATTATGATTAGTATCCTACATTTTTTATCCAAATCAAACTAATGTAGTTTATTAATGATGTCTTGTAAAAGTTACAATTTTTAACGGCATTCAAAATATATCAATATTTTTGTTATAATACATCTGTTGAGAGTGGGGATCATTTGAATAGCCATAAATCGATATAATATGACCCTTCACAATGGGCTATTAACAATATCAGCAGATGCGCACGACACCTGAGCGGAACGATGCACTAAGTCATGTTTCACTTATTTAATATTTTGGACTGGACTCTTAAGTTTTACTTTTTATCGATGATGTATTCATATTTAATAACGAGAAAAAGTATATTATGTGGCGATAATGTCTCTTCAGACGATTGTAAAATATAATTTTAAAATTAATTAATTCGTTCATTTTGGTGTCTGATTTTTACAATGTAGGTACATGGTTAAGTGTTTTTATTCTACATTGGTTACATTCTACATAAAATTATCTTACCTATAAAAACTCTTTAAAGCCCTTTCTAAAACTAACATAGCTTTTAAAAAAAATAATAGACTTTATATCACAAAAGGAGCGGAAACACCGACAATAAAGAGCCTTGAAATTTAAGGACAATCCTTTTCCCTCTAAATCATCAATCGATAATACGATGACTAAGTTAATAATATGAGTAAAAAACTGAAGGGACCGTTAGACGCATTAATATTATATAACATTCCCCATTTTAATTCCCTTTTTATACGCTGACAACACTGGTTTTCGATTGTCACGCCTCGTTCGCAGGAAAATAAACGAGATATCTATTGATAGTTTTGCTCTTGTAAAAACATGTTGTGTATATAAATATGAGAAGTGAATATGTAATGTATTTAAGTAACTTTGTTTATAAAGATGTTTTAGCAACACATTCCTTAAAGCAGTTTGAGAAAAAAGTAATGCCTAAAATATTATTGTTCTGTTAGAAATGAGATCTATAAAATTATAGAGAGAGGTTATAAAGATTTTATATTTCTATGAATTAAATAAATTGTTGTAGAAAAATACTTTATATTGAACAAACTAAAGGCTCGTGTAAAAAATAATGATGGTTCTTATTTTGTAACATCCTCATTTAAGAAAAGGATGCATTTTATATTTGTATTTTTTGTTTCGTTTTGTCATCAAGATCCCGCCATAATTGAATTTTCGTCAAATAATATAGGTTGAAATTGGTTCTTTTATTGATGTTCTTTTTATGGTTGAAGGGGAAAAATTGAATGTGTCAGCAAAACGCTATGTTATTATTGCTAACAATATAACAAACCAACTCTAACTCATCACTACTATACTTCTAAACTTACTATATGAAACAAAGTATCAAAAAGTAACCCAGAAGTCTAAGGGCCTCGCATTCCCGACTACCGCCCGTGGCCGAAACAAGCACATAATTACAGAGATCACATTTACAAATGTAAATGCGACTATGCCCCGTCATAAATCATGTTGCGGTCATCTGCCGCCCGCGGCGCTGCCGACGCGAGCGACCAGCGTGTATAGGCCCTTAGGACGCATCAGTGCGAAGCGTATGTAAATGACATATTAGCTATAGACTTATACAAAGTTTGTGTTTATAATGAACTGAAATAGAATTTATATTATATTAAAACGTGTTATATTTAAAAAAAGGATTACCTACTGTTAAAAATAGAGGTTATTTTTTATGTTGTTTTATTTTGTTTTCATATTATTAGATATACTAAGTAATAAGTATGTTAATATATTATACTTTAAATATTGTTTTTGGTATGTGACAGAAAGAGGTATTCAGTATAATTTAATATTCACCTCTTTATAAAATCTAGTCTTTGATTTTCGCCTTAGAAATTAGTATAAGTAAAAGTTTAAAAGTAACATTTTACTGATATTATTTATATACAACTTATAATTTAAATATGTAACTGTACTTACTACTTAATTAATCAGATTAAACTTTTTTATAGGTAACTGATGAACATAATATTGTTTTTTCATAATAAAATGTGAAGCGACTTTATATCCATATCAAGTTATGCTGGGTGGCGTTTCAAATGTGTATCAACGGAACGCATTGTTCTTTTTTTTGAATCGCGGCGCGCCTGACAGATGTATGTAATGTTGCCATGTGTTTTATAGGGATTTATATCCTACTTATAGATTATTATTAGTCCAAAGCCTTTGTAAACAATAGAATTAAATTGAGATAGATACACGAATCCTAAGAAAACTACGTACGTACCTTATAAACGAGTATATATATGTTTGTACTATATATATATATATATATATATATATATATATATATATATATATATATATATATATATATATATATATATATATATATATATATATATATATAGGTATTAGGTACAATATACATGTATATTCATACGTCTTTAATATAGAGTAGGTAAATATAGCAATTAATAACCTTCTCTTTTACATAATAATAGTAATATAGGTGCTAACGTGTATACTATAATGTATGTATGTATATTGTATACCTATATAATACGTACTGTATACATATGCAACGAAAGTAAAATATGTTATTTATAATCAAGCCTTATATTGTGTTACAGAAAATGTATACCAATTCATCATACATACATATTTCATTTGCAAATTAAAGACATGTCCGAGGTTTTGTCATTTTTGTTGTTTGCTTTCAAGATGTCGAATACCGTTGTAAAAATTCAATTTTAACTCATTAAAACCGATTCTTTTTTTACCGCTGACTCATTTTCTTGAAACTGTCAACACTGGCCGCATTCAATATCATGAGGCCTTTTACAGATTAAAAAATAAATGTAAAAAAAAAATGTAATGTCAGTGCTACACGACGCACTTCGAAGTTTGAATTCTGAGAAGGTAGTTATCGTTATCGCATATCTCGATGTGATAATAATGAATTTCTTTGATTATAACGTTTTAATAAATGTTTCAAACATGAAATATATAGTTGATGACCACAGCTGTAGTAAGACTTTATTGGTGCCTCAATGACACTATTTAATATAGCGGAGGTCGTGGGTTTGATACTTCTTCTAGAAAAACTAAAACGGAAGTGCTTAAAGAAGAAAAATGTTATACTTTGTTTTTATAATTATATCCAGTAATACAATATTATAAAGAAAAAAGTTTTGTCAGTTTGCATGAAGGTTCTGAAACTACTGATCTCATTCTGAAATTCTTTCACTGGTAAGGAGACATCGACGAGTGACGAGAGGTTATTTTTATTCCGATAAAAGTGTGTTTGTCAAATCCCAAATAAAAAATAATGTGAGAATGCTAGAATTGACTACTGATACCCTAATATAGGGCCGATATATAAGTCGATGGTCGTAAGGTCGATAACTATAAATAATATGTTGGGACACCATCTAGTTCTATGGTAAGTTACGAGGCTTGTGTTATGGAAACCAGATAGTAGATACACTACACATATATACATTGAATATATACATACATACATAAATATAAAATTTATATATATATGTATGTAATAAGTATATTAACTTCGATGATCGATTACGTTCGTTAAAAAATGTTTGTTGTGTATGTTGTTATTATATAGCGGAAATACATACTCTGTCAAAATTTCAACTCTGTACCTTTAATGGTTCATGAGATACAGCCAGACTCTGACAGACAGACGGACAGACGGACAGCGGAGGCTACTAAATATTCCGTTGGAATACTTCGAGTACGGAACTCTAAAAATGATAATACCTATACGTATAAATTCTAGATATTTGATAGATATTATTATAATCAACCGTTCGACTTCGTAAGTAGGTAAATACTATTTATTATAATTTTAACTAGCTATATCTACTAATAGAAATAAAAGTATTTTCTTACTGCACAGTAAATAAGTCTAGTAACTTCGTTTTGATAGAAAATAGCTTATTTGCTAATTCTGGATAGAATTCTTTATCTTTTCTCCATTTTCTTTTACAGCATGAAGAAGTAACAACCACTCACATACGCTTATTTACTCTATTATTCATTCACTCACTCATATAAACTTTCACTTTTATTATTATTAGAGTGATTGTAATACACCATGAGAACTGCTTGATGTATGCTGAGATAAACTGTCGTAGATATCAGTCCTATAAAATATCTCTATAAAATCACATTCATTCATAGCTTCATAGCTGTGTGAAAAAAAGACAGACCAACAAACGCATTTTCATTTTTATAATGCTTGCTTACTATGCAACTTGAGACTTATCATTACGTATTATATTAAATAGGTAGCATCACCTTTTGGCAAATTTTATTACTAACAGAGGCCTATGTGTTCCTCCAGGTCTACGTCTCTATATACTATTTTCATCATAATACATACTAGAATACACAAGTAGGTATATATATATATATATATACCTATAACAGAAATTACATATAATATGTATGTTTATACCGGGTGTATTCACTAGTTTTCTAAATTTTCGCAGCACTGTCATGATCGACGCGACCAATCGCCTTTATTGACGAGTTTTATGGTTAGTATTGATATCTCAGACTTCGTTACACCGATGTGTTAGTTTTACTTAGTTTTTTTTTATTTTGCAGTAAGTTAATAGTTATAGTTTATATTTTTTCTCCGCTGCTTCGCCCACCTTACAGATCTATTCTTCTTTGGCTTTCGACGTTTTAGGACAGCGCCATCTATTTATAAGTTACTAAACTAGAACAAAACTAAAGTATTGTTGTGTTCTTTAACCAAATCCATTCAACAGATGTTGAAAGTCTACTTCAAAGGCATTACCATTTACCACTTAGGTCTTAGGCCAAAAGAAATATTTGTATGTAAAAAAATATCTATTAATAGGTATAAAAAATACTGTGTGTGAGGATTGAATCCGATACCAAAGATGCAGAGTTCAATTTAATGACCACTGCGCCAACCTGACCTTTAAAGTAGAATAGGAAAATATAAATTTCAACAGTAGATGCAATTTTGTTCACACCCACATCTAGGTGCGACATTATAACATCCGATACTTGACGGTGTAACATAAGCTCTAACATAATACCTCAGCAATAATTACTATACCCGGTATTGCCAATGTATTTTGCCCCTTAAAACCATGGATTAGAGTTGAAATTATCTATATTATATTTTTTCATCAAGCAAAAGTAATTAGTTCGGTGCCATTGTACTACTTTATGTGTTTCGATAATAGAGTGGGTTGTCGTAAAATCGAAATGTTTATTAGGTGGCGGACGGACAACGATGCATCTCGACGAATCGATTTTAATTTCATTACGCGCTGTGATAGACATTTTATGACAAAACAATTTAGTTTAGATAACAAGGAGGTTTTATCTAACTTTCTAATAAAATAATTGTAAATAAATGATAAAACTTTTATATCGACGTAGGTCGAGCTGTTGGCTGTGGCAAGAGCTCAAGTCAATAGAGACTTGTAATAATAAATAGCCTATTAAATTGCTAGTTTATTTGTATTTTAATGTTTGTTTATAGAATTGCTACTTTATGGCTTGTATTAATGAGATACATATTTATTTTTAACGATGATCAAACTTTTTTAAATACCTGTAGTATTAGAAGTATTGCACATCTATTAAAGTATAGAGTTTATTTCAATTATATCAATATCCCAGACATCAAGTATTGAACCTACCTATAAGTATAATTAAAGATTTTGATATGAATTGTGCTTTTATTTAGAGATCTTCTCCCAGAAGATAAAATATTCCTATATGATACAGATATTGATAGTTGTAAGTATGTTGGTGCCTGCTTATATTATTTTTGTAGAAAGGAAAGTCAAATCGAGGACTAGTTAGTTAATTTGAAAAGTAGCAATTTTTATATAATACTAGCGACTTAACCTCGCTTTGCTCGAGTGCGCCCTTAGGTACCTAACAGCATTTGTATTATTCCAGGTCATTGTCTATACATACACTATTATATATTAGGTATATATACTAAGCTTCATTAAAATCGTTCAGTTGTTTTAGCGTGAAGGAGTGAAAAACATACACACACAGACATACACACACTTTTGTATTTATTATAGTAATCTGATTGGTAGAATAATGATCATTTAGATACATGTTTTGATTTATGTTCAACGTGAAACGGTGTAAGAGACAATCAAAGACAGCTGCAGTGAGGCGCGATCGATACAGCTCCCGACCCAGGTGACTCTAACGCTTGATACACCCGCCCTATATTTTATAACGTGTAGCCACGTTAGATACACGTTATTAGAAAATATCTTTGGCTTTTTCTCATATATGAACAGATATTCAAGTAGAATTGGTAGGTTTTTGAGCCTAAAAAAATATTAGTTTTCTCTCACTTTAGCATTTTATCTCTAATCTTCTATTTATACTTACATATTAAGTTTAAAAACCTTATTAATCATATTAGACATAAATGCTTCAATTGTGACTTAATAGTAGCGTTAATTATTAGAAATTTTCTTGTTGACCCACTTAGTAAAATTAAAACTGTTAAACGGTACCTAGGAATATCTATAAGATTATTTATACATTAATAAATATTTTACCTGTAATTAAGTACTATATTATGTAAGGTTAATATTTAATCTTAAAAAAACACATTCTTTATGGATAATATTCACATTTTTCACATTATTTTCATTCACTCGACAAATTCAAAGCTCAAGTTTATTTTTATGACTCAGAGTATTTCCTGTAACAATAAAAGAGAAACAGGAAAACACGTGTCTATTTAAAAGAAATTTATAAGCCCCGCCCACCATGTGACAAAAGCGACCAATCAGCAATGTCGCCTAACGCCCGCGACAAAACCGACCAATGAAACGCGTCGCATACATCCAATGACATCAGTTGACAAATACGCCTTGTCACGTGGTTGGTAGTTTTTGTGGCTCGAAGCTTTTGTGACACAAAGAAAGTTAGTGAATCGATGAAATAGATAAAAGTGTAAGTGATATTGAATATCTATTTATATTTTTTTTCAAAATGAATGTTGCCAGCCTAGTTTATTGGGTTTAGCTCTCTTTCTGTTTTGTAGTTTTTGTTTTGTACAAAGTTTTAGGCTTCAATCATTAATCTAATAGTTTCCTAAAAAAATATTTCTTATACAAATTTTGTACGTCTATGTCACTATTAATTGTTGCCAATAGATCCCACCTATTAAATTTTAAATAAACTTGCCAAAAATTGTTTTTATATTATTATTTATTATATTGTTGAAACAAATTTTATTAAGTAATTATTTAAATAAATTATATTACTTCTTTGGTAAGTACTAGTAATATTATTATAGAAACACGCTTTCTAAATTCCAGTCCTTTAGGTCCAGTGACCTAGGCATTCATAATGTTAAGAAAATAAAATTCATAAATAAGTATCATTGACATTCTAAATCAAACAAGACGATTCTTATTAGATTTTATAACTTCAAGTTAGAACTTAGGACTCTCTCTAGGTAGGTATAGTTTATACGTCATCCTAAAAACAGTGCCTTTTAGCCAGCATGTAGGTACCTACGTTTAAATGACAAAGATTTATTTTATTACTAGCGACTCACCCTTGCTTCGCTCGGGTTCGTCCTTAGGGTATGTATACAACTTCCCTATTTAAATCGGATATTATTAAATTTTTCATTGGTTTTAATTTTTTTCGTGGGTCCCTATTTGTTTTCTAAAATAAATGTAGCTTAAGTTACTCTTTATTTAATTAGCTATCTGTCAGTGAAAGTCCCGTCAAAATCTGTCCAGCCATTTCAAAGATTAGCCGGAACAAACAGACAGACAAAAATTGTAAAAAGTATTGTTTTGGTATAGGTATGTACCTACCATGTATACATCCATATGCATTTAGTAAAAAGCTGTTATTTTGACATTACAGACAATTTTCTTCTTCATCTCTTCAATTTTAATTATCTGTATAGATAAATTCAAGTGAAACGCCCTACCACAAAACAATGTGTAGCTATGTTAAAAGTACGCGTAACTTCCTATAGCAAAATATAGAGCCACTATACATTATGTGTTTTTTTTCATATAAATTATATATGTAATATATAATTTATATGAAAATATAATAAGATTACAATACAATAAGATTAAGTAGTACCTAGCTACAGTACATATTTAAAAAAATCAAAAAGTTGAAGCAAAATGGTAGATAGTTATTTCGTATCCTACCTAGGTCATAGGTAGGTTACCTATGGAGTATCTAGACATCTGTATAATCAACAGTCTATCTAACTTTAAGGTAAATAGAGTCGACGTGACAAAAGAAGATAAATAACAATTAAGTCTTATAGCTAATACTATGTACACTTCCATTTAGTCACTTATTACCTATAAGTATATGTAGATAGACCAAAAGCTATTCCGTGCTCACCTATAATAGACACAGATTTACAAAATAAATCAATGCATTTAATATCTCAGTTTCTATCTGTCGATAAACTTATCTATTCATCCCCCAAAATTCCATTACACTGTCATTCGTCGGTCGATAATCTCCAAGTAATAAGTTGGCGCCATCTGGTGCTAAATTGTTCGAACATGACTTAGCGTTTGATAGAAGATACGGCTGTTACTTGAGTACAATGATGGAATCGAAGTTTGTTGTGGAATATTAATTTTTTTTATATGATTCTTGCTGTGACATAAGTTTTTTTTGTGGAGGTGAGGTACCTACCTATCTAAATTCAAAATATATATATATATATATATATATATATATATATATATATATATATATATATATATATATATATATATATATATATATATATATATATATATATATATATATATTATTTATTTATTTGTACGAAAGTTAGACTAGACTCAGATTAGACTCAGACTAAAGACTAAATAAGTAGTATATCTATTAGATAAAATCCGCTAAGAAAGTACAAAATATTATAGTGAGATTTTGCTCTTTTTAAGATATTATTATTTATCAGTTCCAGGTAAATTTTTAAGAAATTAATTGAATTTCTAAGAAATCTATTGTTAACTGTAAGGACAGCGTGTCCGCGGTCGTTGAGGTAATATGACATCTTTATGAAACTTTTAAATAGTAATAATATAAATTCAATAATTATAAATTATCCCATAAATATTATAAATGCGAAAGTTTGGATGGATGGATGTTTGTTACTCAATCACACCAGAATGGCTGAACAGAATTGGATGAAATTTGGCACAGAGATAAATTATAGTCTAAAATAGCACATAGGGTTTTATCCCGGAAAAATGTATGGTTCCCGTGGATATCTACATTAACCGTTATACAGTTACCGTAATACAGTTTATAAGGTTCATTAAAATATAAGTTTTTGAGAAATTATTTAAGCCTATCTACCTACCAGGCTCAAATAATTTTTACTGTCTTATCACACACTATTTATTCGATAATTTAAATTTTTGTGGTTTTGAAATTTCTATAGGTACCTACATAAAGGCACAGTGTATGCCAATATAAAGTTTCAAAAGCACAAAGTGACATTTTTTGTTTAACTTCATATGGCACTACGGAATTTTATTAAAAAAAAGCAGTCATGAGGACTGGCAACAGAAGGGAAAACTTAAAATTATAAACAAACGGTTGTTATTTTTGGATATTCAAATTAATTGTTCAATCTTAAATTAAAATTTGTAAATTAAAACTCTTTACTTTTACTTGTTTTTGATATCCATCGGCACTCTTGAGTGTTAGCGTTAACACATCACGTGACCATATCGATGACGACTTACCTACATGAATTTACTCCCCATCCAAGCCTGCCTATAGAAGTTTTCACTTCAAAAAATTAATAATAAAATGAATACCTATCAGCTTATGATATCAACTTATAAGTAAAGTAAATCGACAAACAGGTATAATAATGTGAGCGACATATTCTTGAAATGAGCGTCGAAAAAGTCATTTCATGCAAAATTAAACACCGTCCCGCGTTTTAGTGACAGCCGTGTGAGGACGTGCCCTTTATTAACTTTTTTTTAACGACAATTCTTGTAACTTATAAGTGATGTTTTTGAATGCCAACAGTGTATCAAAAATCAGTCTTATTGCAAATGGAGAAGGCATATGGAATTTGATTGTAAACTTAAGGGTGACTTGAAAAAAGCTATGTCATCGTTTTGTAATTGATTCAGACCGGATTTTTTGTCACTCAGTATGTGTATCACGGCTTGTGGATAAAAAATATATCTTTTTTGGTTCAACATCGGCATATTTATTTATTTAACAGCATATTCTTTGAGAAGAAATTGCGACATCCAAGTATTTATGTAGCCTCCTCACAAGCGCTGCAGTTATAAGTTTGAAATAGTGTTGTATGTTATCTAATAAACATATAAATATCTCGTGTCACGGTGTTTGTGGTTCTCCGAAACGGCTCGACCGATTTTAATGATATTTTTTTTTGTATATTTGGTAGGTATGAGAATAGGTCATAAAGTATTTTCCAAAATCCTACCCCCACCCCCATTTTTTAATCGCGATTTTAGTATTTTTGTATCAACAATATTATATAAATACATAGCGATGAATATATGCGAAGTGAGGATGAGTCGCTGTATAACATAAAGCAAGTGAAAGAGTTTTTTTGTAGATTAAACACGGGCGTAGCCGCGGGTTCTGCTCGTATATCAATAAAGCTAACAGTAAAATAAGTTTATTTGTATACATTTAGAAATATTTTTATATGTACAGACAGCTACAGAATTCCTTGTGCAAAATAATAAAATAATGTTATTGCTGAAAGAAAAATGAATATTCTTTCAGCAATAAGTAAATATTAAAATAAGATGCCTTTGGATTTTAAGATTCAAGAAAAAAATTCAAGAATCATTTTGTTTGTAGACGAAATAAAGAGTTAAAATGACATTGAATAATTAAACAAAAAAATGGTACTGATGTAACCTTTCTACACATTAACATTAAGATCTACTTCATATTAAGATTCTTTTTTTTTATGAACGAAATTGAACTTACTATACATATCGTATGAGCCCATAAAAGAGTCTGTGTAACAAAAAGCGTCCCATAAAAGAGTCTGTGTAACAAAAAGCGTCAAACAAAGCGGCTCATCATCGAGAATGATCATCCAAAAGGTTTTTTGTAACGATGACACCACAAAAACGACTGTGGACACCCGGACTATTGTCACTTTGCAATTATCACAGCACCTAATGATGATAAGTGCCAGGCCTAAAGGACTTGTTTCTTGACGTAGAAATGATATATACCTTTGATCTTACAAAAAAAAAATGTTATGTTTATGATATTCTATATTAATCAATGATTTTATGAAATTAAGGCACAATTGAGCAAGAAAAATTCTAAATGACCTCTAGAGTTTTATAAGGTACCTAGTTATTAACTTATCAGATTAAAAACATCATATTTAGAAAGTGAGATCTGTGTTCATTTCTTATTTAATACTAGCATTGCCCGCAGCTTAGCCCGCATTCAGATGACCAAAAACCAAATTCTGTTTTACATATTAGTATACTCTTACATTGCAGGTTCTGTATATTTTTTCAGAAATGAGACATTTTGCAGCGGTAAAAAGTATCCTATACGTTGACCCGGATAACCTAGCTAGCTATCACCATACCAAATTTCATAAAAATCCCTCCAGTGGTTTTTCTGTGAAGCGGTAACAGACAGACAGACAGACAGAAATTCTAAAAACTATAGATTCAGCCTCTCTATCGATAATAATGTTTATTTCAATAAGATTTTCCAAAAAAATTCTATTGTACAGATTCGGCTTCGTTACAATTTTATTATACCTATGTATAGATCTACAAGTTCGACTCAATTAGGGGTTTATTCTATGTATAGATTATAATTGGTAGCCAGTAAGTACCTCACCTATTTAATATTAATAAATATTTACTATGACAATACTAATAAGTATATAAATAATGTAAGTAAATCTAAAAGTAGTTATTTTTACAACAATATTAAAAATTAAAATTAACACTGAATCGATTAATAAAAAAGCCAACGCACCTGTCACAAAGACCTTTAAAAGTATAAAGGCACCGACACTCCCTAAAAGCGTAATCGATTTAGTGTATCGATGTAACATGAATCGATTATCCGATATCTCGTCGGTGTCACCCGTAACTAATCGCCTCTCGAACAATGGTATTTCTTCATCAACGACAAAAACGCAAATATGCCGAGGCAAAATATGAGATTATAGATTGTTCGCTATTCATAATTCTATATAGAGGCTGTTAGATTATAGTAAAGTTATTCTTTAAATAATAAGAATTAACTGAGAATATAAACAAAAAATTAAACTTTAATAAAATATAAACTAATTTTTTAATTTAAATTAACCTTTTGAAAAGAACAAAGTGAGTCAAAAAAGCGTGTTTTTAGAAAATTTTTACGAATGGGAATCAAATCAACAGACTAACCGATACGAAGTCGAATAGAAAATTGTTTACCTATACGTAACTATGCCAAATTCCTCTCATCAGACTACTATTATATATGCAAAAAATATGTTTGTTACTAATTAAAGCTAAAACGACTAGACAGATTTTATTGAAATTTCAAATGTAGCCTGGAATAACAAATAGGCTTCTTTAAGCATCTAAGAACGCACTCGAGCGAAGCCAGAGTAAGTCGCTAGTAATGCCTTTAATATAAATAATTTTATTATAATATAATTAAATCTAATAATTAATAGGTAGCACCCTGTATAAAGCCCGTGTCCGAGCGAGCCAGCGGGCGAGGGCGTTTAGAACTGTTCGCCAGCGGGACGCGGGCGCCGGCGCAACCTTTGTGTTTCATTCAGGCTTTTTGTTCTTCACCTTTCCTTTTCGTCCCTTCATGCCTCTAGGAGATGACGGATTGTGAGAGCTTGTGATTAAGTGTGTGATTTATTTTTTTACCTCGAAATTAGTTTTCAGTTAGGAACTTGAGATCAGAAATCTAAGCCACACCCATTGCCAACCTTGTTAAAGGTCACAAATCAAAATATGGAAGAATAATTTAATTAACCGCAGTTATCACAGTAACCAGTAAGTTAGAGTTAAACATCTAAACGACTATTTGAAGCTAAAAGGAGGCCACATACTTATAGCTTATAGTAGTTACATCATTTCAAGCTACATATACCTACCTATTTAAAACTAATTATAATTAGTAAAGAAAACTGTCCAAAACAAATTTAACTCTTTAAAAATAGAAAGTAATGGCAATTCCCTTTAACTTGTTATTTGATAAGAAAAAATATAACGATGCAAAGCGTTTCCATATAAAACGATAAAAAAGACCAAAACTGTCATCCAATACCGGTGAAAGCAAGCTTTTAGCGTGACAGCGCGACTGCGTGACAAGTTGACACGGACGTCCGTCTGAAACGGTTAATTTAGACCGTGGGTGGTTGTATGGACTATGGATTGTGGACGAATCGAGTTTATGGCAGTTTATTTTGCATGCTGGTAATGCGTTTTATATGCATGAGCTTATCGCACTACCATTGCAAATGTGAAAGTTTGTCTGTATGTATGTATGTTACTCCTTCAGGCAGAAACAGCAAGACGATTTTAGTTCAAATTTAGTGTATAGATAGACTACAACTATGATAATACATATCGTCGTCTCAGTGCTTATTTGTCCAAACTACCAATTTACCGAAAGGGCTTCATACAGATTTATTGACTTTTAAATGTTGATTCTATTAGTATAAAATACACATTTTACTTTAAAAACGTGTGTGTATATATAAATCTTACAAATAAAGCTTTGATTTTAATTTAGAGGAAAAAAGCTCTAAGTAGAACAATTACCTATTGGTGGTTTAACAAATGATCACCAAGGCGACCATATATTCATAGTATTTTGCCAATTTGCCAAAAGGTGGCTCTGCCGGCATATAATATCAACATACCTATAATAAAATTCTAACTGAGTGGAATCTGCACATTAATACTTTTAGTAAAATCTTATCAGAGGCCGTCCGTCCGTCTGTCTATATGGAAACGCATCATGAGAAAACCACTGAACAGATTTCGATGAAATTAGATATTAAGATAGCTGGTTATCCGGGTCAACATATAGGATACTTTTTAGTGCGGGAAAACATTTCATCTTTGAGAAACCTATATTAAACGTTAAAACGTTACTAGGAACGAATCTGAACGGAGCGGGGGTGAGTCGCTAGTAATATTATAAATATAAAAGACACCCAAGCCATGTATGTGAGTGTAAATCGCTGAGGTAATTTATAATTTATTACTTTACTTTGCTATACATAAGTCATTTTTTTACTTAATAGAATTTTATATAACTTCCCTATTTTAACTTAATTATGTTATAAATATTAATAATTATTTGTTTTTTTAGTAATTATGTTTTGTTAATATTATATTATTGCATGAAGTCCTGGTAACCTGTAAAAAAACGCGTTTATCTGTAACTTTGTAAATGTAATAACGAATAAAGTAATGTGACTTTTGCTGGTTATAATAAATAAAAATAAAATAACAAAATTCTAGAGTTACTTAGAATCGTTCACATACAGGCACTTGTTTTATTTTAGTGAAAGAGCAGTGTACCTATAATATTCTAGCCACTAGTTCCGTTCTTACTTAATTTTACTTTTACTTCTTTATACTTCTTCTCAATATTAACTTAAGTACAGGTAGTACTCGTACTTTAGCTTTAGATTATACAAACAATCGCCACTTTTTATATTTATGTAAGACAAAGAAAACTCGATTAATACTATTTTCGGGACTATCCTCATGTCATTGATTAATTTCTAGAAAGTATTCTATCTCTTTCCCTCATTCTTCCGTTACTAACTTTATCATAAATTAGCATCTATCTTGTTAAACAAAGATAGATTAAACATGGTTTAGGCGTCTCTTGATGTGTGTTCACCATGTCGTGGTAGGGGGCGCATTAGCGTCCGGCAACCCAGCCGGACACGAAAGCAAGAGACACAGGGAGGTGGCCCACTTCAGTGGGCGGTGTACCATGCGAGTTGCTCCTGGTACTTCTTTGATAGCGGAGTGGTCCGTGGGAGTACTCCCATGGTTGTTGTGGTCTGCTCTGTTTTGCAGGCCTGCCGTCAGGGCGTCATAGTTGCGTAAGCGATCCTGCGACACTCCATCATGCCGAGGCAGGTTTTGTTGGGTTTTAGTGAATGGTACTGGCTTTCCTAGACAGGGAGTCATCCATAACTACCTGTATGTATACAGGTGATATGCGTAAATGCATTTTCCAACATAAAAAAAAACGTGATATTTGCTGCAAAGACTTTCTGAAAGTGTGTAAAGCAGAACAAAATTTTATAGACAAAACTCTACGTGTTATTCTTAAGTTAGAGAATAATATACTACAAACTGTACCTACTTAAAGCGTGCTAGTAATTCAAAAGATATTATAGAAAGTTTTATTTATTACTTATAAGATATTGTACATTGTTAAGTTCCAATAAAAATAAAGGATGTTTATGAATTAAGAAAATCATAATTTTTGAGGGGCCCGGAAATGATTAGAAAAACAAAGCGATGTTGGCCCCGCCTGCCGAAGTTTGAATCTGTGCGTATTGGGTTCCCACGTTTAAATGTTGTGACCATGAAAAGTTAGAGTTAAGAGTTTTTTTTACAAATGTAACATAAATTATCTATTTTTAGACAAGGTCATAATAATTAACTACGCATTTACGATAGTATCTAATAATAGCTGGTCGTTAAAATTCGTTTTTTCACAAGTTTATTAAGTCATTTACTAAACGCATTTTCTATTGTAATAGGTATGAAGCATTTTTGTTTAATTTTTGAATAGCAAGAGCCACCAAGTGGATAGCAGTATATATATATATATATATATATATATATATATATATATATATATATGTATATATATATATATATATATATATATACTATATCAGATAGCACTTGTTTCTAAATACAGGTAATTAAAAACAGAATAGTGACTCAATAAACTCTTTTTATACCTTATATATATTTTAGCTTCTTGTATCATACATAAATAAAATAATAAAATTATTTTTTTTATTATTTAGTTATTTGTTTTAATAACACTATCCTGCATTAAATGCTCTGACAAAAAAAGGGTTGTGCACATACAACAAGCAATAAGACCACCATCGCATCAAGAATTTTTGTAAGTCAGCAACTTTAATTTTTCTTTTTTATAGTGTATATAACATAGATAATTTATCTTCTTTTTATAATAATTTTCATAGATAATGAATCATTTATCTTTTTTGTATATATTTATTTAAATATATACAAAAAAAAAATTTTTGCTATCAATATCCACAATATCTAACAATTTTAGTTACCCTGGCACGTATAAGTCGATGGGCGTCACTGAGGCTGCTCGGTCGATTATTGAGTCTTGCTTATTATAATTTAATGGTTGACGCCGGGACAGTCCATCGTTACCACAGTAATGAGGCACACTAATGACGAAACGTGTAAATAAATTAGCGGGTGTGGTTGTTTGCCTTAATTGCTTTGGAAGATTTAATTTTGTTAGAACATTTTAGATACAGGTTTAAGTACAGTATCGATATGTTAATTATTATGATATCTATGTATGTACATATATACATATAAATAGGTAATGACAAAACAGTGCAGTAGGTACCTTTTTCTCCTCTGTCAACTGTTTTTTTTTTGTTAAGTATGTCGACGAGTCTTAAAGGAAAAAAATGTGTCAGCAGTTCGTTTTTTATATAGATAGGTAAATTACTAATATATTCCTCAAATTTTCAATCATGATTAGAGTCTAATTTCGACCACTGGAATATTAGTCGTATTACTATCTGACCCGGTTGACATTGTCCTATCTAAATTTTATTTTAATTTGTTTGAGTTCATGATTTTTAATATATAAATTAAAGAACTTTCACGTTTTCCCAAAATTTTCCAACTTCCCGGACAACTTTTCACATTTTTTCCGTAAAAACCTTATTTGGACCATTGCTTTTTATTTTCATTTTTATTATACAAGTCACTCTAATCATAGTTCTGAAAAAAGGTAGTCTGTTGGATAAAGTTGACTGCAAGAACAAAACTAATATACCTATACCTAATACTAGCCACTCACCCTAGCTTCGCTCGGGTTCGTCCCTAGGTTGCTTCCCCGTATAAACTTTCATCCCCATTGTCACCCTCTTAAGGGATGATTTCCGGGATAAAAATTATCTTACGTCCTTCCCAGGATCTCAAACTAACTACCTACTTACCAAATATTTGAATCGATTCGGCAGTTTCGGAGTTTATTAGGTACAAACAAACAAAAACTAAATCTTTCCTCTTTATAATATAAGTATAGATAGGTAAATCGTAGTGTTATATTTTTTTGCGTTTACCGTCAGTAATTTTACTGATGCTTAAATTTAATTTATATTATTAAAACGACTCGTTACAATCACATTAATAAAAAAATTCTTTCCGTTTTTTAAACTACATATACATATAATATATACTAGAATAGTGGTATATAGTATAACAATTTCTCGAAGTTCTAAACGTAAATACGAAAAGATATTTATATGAATAGCCGTGTCATGAAAGATTTTGAGGGAGTGACACATTCGAGACATGTTTATAACAAATTCCTCTTTGAACTATTCAAAAATAATTTCTTTAGATGACGCTCACGTTTGTTTTTTACCGATTTTAAAGAGAGAAGGTGCTAAATTCGATTGTATGTTTTTTGTTGTGTGCGCACACGAGTTACACGATATATTCGAAAATCGTGAATCGTTTTTCATAATTCTTTAGTAAAGAGGTTATAGGTTTTTTAACGTTGGGAAATGCATTTACGCATACCATCTGCATGCATATAGGTGGTTATGTGGAACTTACCGGCTAGAAAAGCCAGTATTACCCACTAAAACCTTTGTGATAGAGATCTCTTAAAGAGATAAGTCATCCTTTGTACACATGGTATCTGTTTTCTCTGGTACATAAATAAAAAAATAAAACCCAACGGAACCTTCCCCGTCTTACTGGAGCGTCACATATAGATAGGTACACACAACTACCACAATTGGCAATTTCGAGTAACATACATAGATACATACACAATAAAAAACAGAATGAATACCTCCTCGTTTTGAAGTCGGTTAAAATCAATGCTCGTCAATCTACCGGAAGGCCATCATCTGCATAATGTTCTCAATCATAACTATCGTCAACTAAGCTTTTAATGTAAAACACTTACCGGACGTAAAACTTCCATGGTCTAATAGGTTGTTATCAAGTGCCGCTATATATAGATGACTTGTCGTGTACAGATTTATGTATAAAGATGCTGGAAGAGAAAAATAGTTTATTAAAGCTATTAGCATTTATATTTATTAACATTAATTATATTTATATATATTTATATTTATTAACATTAATAAATATAAAATAATTACTACATATATGGTCAATTTCACTATTTCTTTCTGTGCGTCTAATTTTTCGTTCTAATGTGAGAAAGAAGTAAAAAAACTTATAGATATAATTAATGCCAGTAAATACTTATATAGTTACATTACATCTATACTAATATTATAAAGAGGTCAAGTTTGTGAGTTTGTTACGTTGTAGGGGGTAATCTCTGGATCTAATGAACCGATTTAGGTGAAATTTGGTAAAAAGATACTTTGAGACCCTGGGAAGAACATAAATACTTTTTATCCCGGAAATCATCTCTTAAAGGAGTGAAAATGGGCATGAAAGTTTGTATGGGGAATCAACCTAGGGAGAACCCGAGCGAAGCGAGGGTGAGTCACTAGTGAGTAAATAAAGGGTTTACCCATAGAATTAGAATATTATCACTTAAGTCTAGCCGCGAGCAATGTTTCATAATCAATGGCTCAATCATGGGAGAAGCTGCGGGCGAAAAGTAGGCAAATAAAAAAGATATTCTGTTCAACGATATAAAAATTAGATTAAAGGGTTTATCTAAATATTCTACCTCCGTGTATTGAACACTGCGGCCGCGAGCATATTTATTTATTTTTACCGAAATAGACCGAACGGTCGTCGAGTGCGTACGATTTTATAGAATGCCTGAGCAATTTCACTGGAATCCGACGCGTGTTTTATGTCTTAATGTAGTCGTTGGAACCGTTACTCAATGTATATGCTGGAGCTTCGGAAAAACATGTTCATTTTTTATGAGTTAAAAGCACTAAGGTTTAATATATACAGACAACTTAGACTTTTGATTTGATATCTGATTAAAAAAAAATTAAAAAAAATCTATCAATTTGAGTGTCACAAATGACAAGACTTATTTTTTCTTTTCAATTTTTATTCTACGTGACATTGGCGAAATAAATTGTGCCCAAAGGCACTCCTAGAAGCCACTAAATTAAAGAATAAAAATAATATTATTTAAAAAGTTGTTTGAAACTGTTTTAAATATTATTCATCAAAACTATGAAGGCAATTTTATCGATTTATTTTCACGTGTAATTTTCAAGTAACCACTGTATATGATAAAATAGGTCACCGCAGCTTCCGCGCTAAATAAAGCCAGCTAAAAGCTCGATTCGACGGATTTACGGCCATTTAATTCGACTAGATATATAGCCCATAGAGAGCTTTATAGCTTTGCTATTGGATTTTAGTTGGCGTCTTCTAGTTTCCGACCAGTTCTGAATTTTACTTCGGTTTGATGTAATTACTTTTTTAAGAGCGCGCTAATAATAGCGTATGTTGTCATTTTTAACCGATTTTATAAGAAGAAGGTACTGAATGCTTTTTCTGCTAATTGTGAATCGATTTTCATATTCCTTTATGTTTAACAAATAGGTGGTCAATTCTATGGTGGTCCAATCACCAATGTTACTTGAAAAAAAAAGTCATGAGGACTGGCGACAGAAATGAGAACTTTAACTATAAACAAACAGTTATTTTTAGATATTAAAATTAACCGTTTGATCTTAAATTAAAATTTGTGTGTAAATTAAAACTGTTTACATTTATCTGGTTTTGACATCTATCGGCACTCTGAGTGTTAGTGTTAACACGTCACGTGACAATGTCGATGACGACTTACATGAATTTACTTCCCCATCCAAACCTATACATACATATATATGTCAGCACTAAAGGCGGAATTAATATTTTTAAGTATTCTTGAAGTCGGTGCATACTCTTTTTATTTAGATACTAGTGACTCACCCTCGCTTTGCTCGGGTTCGTAAACGTAGCTAGGGACCTACATTTTAATGTTTAGTATAGATTTCTCAGAGATGAGATATTTTCCTGCAGTAAGAATTGTGCTATATGTTGATCCGGGTAACCAGCTATCAACATACTAATTTTCATCAAAATCTGTCCAGTGGATTTTTCGTAATGCGTTCCCAAACAGACAAATAATTTAAAAACTATAGATTCGACCTCTGTATGTATGTATGCAAGCTGCCCGACATTGGGTCAGCAATGGGCGGCGATAAGCTGAAAAAAAGCAAAAAATCAAATTAATCTATTGTAATGTTATGTTACTAAGTGAAAGAATTACTTACTAGTAACCAAAGCACTTTTTGCATTTTGAATAGCAAGAAGCCTAGCTAGTCCCTCAATGACCGTGGACACGCCGGCGTTACAGTTAACAATAGATTTCTTAGAAATTTAATTAATTTCTGAGACATTTAGCTGGAGGTGCTAGAAGAGTCTACACAAACATGTTACAAACAAATTTTGTAAGCCTAATCTAGTTCACAAAGAAAGTTATTAATGTTTTTTAAAACTAAATTTTATCAAACTACATATCATTCTCGCAATAGTACTAATTGTGTGTCATTTTTCTCACATAACCACCTCGTGACTCGCTGATAATTTTATTTATCTGTCATTTTGTCACACGCCAGTCCATTGTTTCATTTGCATGCAGCGATAATTATGGTTTACCTCATTCTAATCATTATTTTTAACCAACTTTAAAAACAGAAGATGTAATTTAAATTTTTTTGCCATTTATGTTCACATATATATGTGGATGGGTATAATATATATATATATATATATATATATATATATATATATATATATATATATACTGTGCATTTTTTCTATAATAATATAATTAATTAGAAATCCTAAATCTTAAGCTTTTCTTTAACTCCTATGCAGGGTATAATATTATAAAAAAATAAAAATATCTAAGCTTAGCAGAAACGGTTATAAAATTTATAATTTGTTATTAAAAACAAGCGTCATAAGTTGTAACGTCCGCCCACCGACAAGACACAGGTATGGATCACGTAAAATATATATTTTACAAATATTCATTTGCCATATATCAATGTTAATATAAGTTCTAATGCAACAATATAAAGTTTAAATTCAATTATTTTTTTATAGCCAATATATTACAAAAATTACTCAGTTCCCCGCCCATTTGGGACTCAAAATTAGAGCCTTCGCGTAGATGTCACGTTGATAGAAAGTAGCTATTAATTTTAATACAGAGACATTTTATGTTTTTTCATAGTTTTATTATTAATGGTTTTCAGATTTACGAAATACCTACCTATATTCAATCTGTAATACGAAAGAGTATTTATATAATTACTAGCATTACTCGAGACTACGCCCGCGTTCAAACTACTAAAAAAAAACTCTTTGCCTTTTAGTAGAAGATCAGTGACATACCGACAGCAGCGCCACCTATCGGGTTTAATTATGTATTCAAACCATTCAGGAACCCATTGAAATTTACACACAAAATTTCATCCAAATCCGTCCAGCCGTTTAGGTGATAGCCGTTAGGTGGTTTAAGTGAATAACGTAACGTATAGAAAAATTACATAGGTATATTAAGATAATGTAGTTCACTGCTTGTAATGTTATAAACTAGTTGTATGAGGTATACATTTATCTTACAGTAAATCATTATGATATGAATTAGTCTATATACCTATTGTAGTAATTATTACACACTAGCGACTCACCCTCGCTTCGCTTGGGTTCGTCCGTAGCTTGCTTCCCAATACAAACTTTCATCCCCATTTTCATCGCCTTAAGGTATTATTTCCGGGATACAAAGTATCCTATGTCTTTCCAAGGGTCTCAAACTATCTTATTACCAAATTTAATCTAAATCGGGTCAGTAGATCCAGAGGTTACCCCCTACAACCTCACAAACTCACAAATACACAAACTTTACCTCTTTATAATATTATTAATATAGATGTGTAGATACAATCTATTTTTGCATAACTATTTGTAATTCTTTTCATAATTTTTTTTAGATTAATATATTTACTTTGATACAACAATTGTTGATGTTCTTGATGTTATTTTATTTAAATAATCAGAATATTTAACTCGTTAACAAAAAATGACAAAATATGATAAACCTTTTTTAATTAACTTTATTGCTTCTTGATCATTTATTTTTCTGGCAACACTAATTGCCGGTTTACTTTTTTTAAGGACAAAGGACGATTGGAGTTAGGTCCTCAATTTAATTTAGGGTCCAGACGAAAATAAAAAAGTAACTCATAAGCAATGTCCCGCCTATACAACGGTTCAGGGAATCTATTTAATATTCTCTCCTCAATTATTAACTTTTTTACCATCCATATTTGAATTCTGGCTACGGGTCATTTAGCTTTTTGAAATAAAATGAAGTCAGATATTTCTTTAAATAATTTATGTCACACAGGAGTATTTTTATTTTTCAGAAATCATAATATGTACCTACCTTCATGTTAATTACGTATCAAACTTTTAATCTAATCGGCACATTTTGATTTATTACATTGTAAAATTATGTAACATAGTACCTATTAAGAATGTAAACGTAATGCCTAATTAAAGTTTATTTTATAATAATCGTAGAGTCATGTAATTAAAAGAGCTGTTAGAAATAAAGACATTTGCAAACATGCTGTTACTAAATTAGAAAAACACTTCAAATATGGCCTCGTCACCGGAAACTGCGTCACGTCGGGGCGATTGTTTTTGAAATTCGAACGTCTCGCGATTAGTGTTTACAGCGGAAAGCACGCACTTGGCGCCAAAACCCTGTCGCCATTAGCGTGGACAATGTTGCTGCACTTGAAATAGACTTTTAGGAAATTTGAAATTTTCAGGTTTAAATACAGCTACATAAATACTATATTTAAAAAAAGATGATTTTGTATCGTGGTATTTCCTTTTGTTTATAATTTAATTTTCAAATGATAGAATTATATAAAGCCAATATTAATTATATCATATAAATATCTATATTTTGAAAAAAAATATTTTGTTAATATAGTGAATGGTTGATTACAATATAGAATTGTGTGCTTTGCCAGAACTAAGCCAGTCTATAAAAATTGTAAAATTACAAACAGATAACCCTGTAGGAATTGAACCACCGATTTCTAGACTTACAAAGTTGCTTTCCTGCAATCCATGAGACTTTCTTTTTCTTGTTTAAGTTCTCTCTCCTTAAGTGAAAATATCATTAAAATCACTTCAGCTAATTTCGCTTTTTGTACTCAATAAATTAATTGGTTTGCGTTTTAGTCTTGTGAAAATAACCTCATGTACTTACTTATCCTACACGAAAAGTCGCAAAAATTTAGAATATACAATAAACAGAACAATTATAATTATAAATTCAAATTACTGTTAAAAATCTATACATATAACAAATTCTAACTGAGACGAATCTGTACATTAAATATTTTTGGGAAAATCTTATTGAAATAGTCATTATTATCGATACAGAGGCCGAATCTATAGTTTTTAGAATTTTTATCTGTATACCGCATCACAGAAAAACCACTGGAGGGATTTTCATGAAATTTGGTATGGTGATATCTGGTTATCCGGGTCAACATATAGGATACTTTTTACCGCGTGAAAATATCTCATTTCTGAGAAAAAATACAAAAACTGCAATGTAAGAGTACACTGATATGTAAAACTTAAGAATTTGGTTTTTGGTCATCTGAACGCGGGCGGAGCCGCGGGCAATGCTAGTCGTGAATAAATTTCGTCCTGCCGAGAAATAATCGCCTTATTCGCATAATAATAAGTGTCATTATGGGTCGCGTGCTGCAAAACTATGTAAATGTATTGGCTAATTATCAATACTAATTATAATATGCAACCTTTAATGTTAATTGCTTAATCAGGTAATTTAACAACGGCAAAAACAATTTTTAGCACCTTATCAAGTGATTATATAACATTATCGAATCACACGGAGTTTATATTGAAAACAAATGCAGGTAGGTAGTAATTTTTTTTATTTATTTATTTTGATTTGAACACAGGTCCATATTTTCATATATCTTATTATAAACATTTAACAATAAATTGGAACTGAATACTAATAGGAACATTTAGTTATAATAAATCTAACTATGTTTATTTCAAATGACTTTTATGGCTTTAAATTTTAGTTTTAATCATTTATTTTGTACGTATATAAAAAGGCAAATTTTATATAAAACTATATTTTCGGATTTTTTTGCGGATGAATTTTGCTTTTTTGGATTTTGGTTGTTTTATTTGAAATGACAAATATTTGAGTAAATCTAAGATAGTAAAATGTTTATTCGTAGATATTAGATATACTAATATAGTAAACAAAAATGAGTTTTTAAGAGAATTGTATTGTGATAACTGTTGACTTGATTCCTGATAGATTAAACCAAGGTGCTAGTAGGGTATAATCAAGAGTTAGCAAGAGTAGATTTTTTTCTCCTCATTTCCGGTTATTATTTAACTATTAAAAATTTCTTTTTATACAAAAATACATCTGAGTACTAAAAAGGGTCAATCCCATCCCCCATCCATGAACCAAAATCCTTTTGAAGTCAATCAAAACTAGAAGAAAGGAACGCTATATGAACATGCACTAGTGACATTAAAATAGTTATTTTTTCTTTGTGATTTTATTAGTAATTTTCCCAAGCAAACATTTTTCGCATTGTTCAAATTACGTCATTCGAATGAAAACACTTGGCATTCAATTAATTTGCATACAAATCGCTTTATAATAAAAAATAAGGTTGCATTCACGGCATTTTCCTGACCTATCCAATGGCTGTCATTAAGTAATAAGAGTATAATTATGTGCTCATTTACATATAATGAGTCAAATGTCATTTGCGGCATAGGATGAGAATAATAAACGCGTTTGTACAGTGTTACTTGAAGTTCAATTAAATAATATATGCACATAAATCTTTATTTACTTTATTTATTGCTTCCCAGTACAAACTTTCATCCCCATTTTCACCTCTTTAAGGGATGATTTCCGGGATAAAATGTTTTCTATGTCCTTCCCAGGGTCTCAAACAATCTTTTTACCAAATTTCATCTAAATTAGTTAAGTAGATCCAGAGATTACCCCCTACAATGTCACAAACTCACAATCTCACAAACTTTACCTCTTTATAATATTAAGTTTAGATATATAGAAGAAGATCTGATTTTTTAAAATTGAAAACGTATTCTATCTTGCGAGAGTTCAAAGTACTCGTAACTTGATACAAATAAATCATTTGTAATGTAATTTAAACCAAAAGTAGCTCTATCGCTTAGATTTGAAATTGAAAATAAAAATAGACATAGCTACTTCGTTATTTTCTCATGAATGACATGTACCCGATGATGTTTTCCTTAACCGTATAAGGCAGAAATGTGAACCATTGGGTTTGAACCTGCATCACTTGGTTTTCCAAGCAAGCACGCTACCACTGAACTATCACTGTCTCTATATCATATTATCTTAACTAGAATAGAATACACGACCACCAACGTAAAAGGTATAAATAACATCATATCTAATGCGTCAGATGATGTTCAGAAAAAAACAAAAATGTTTTTTCATTTAACATTTACAATGTCTTGGGATTTCATAAATAAATTATGAGATCGTGGTTTACGTACAATTTGTTTTTATATGAGAGCGTCCATTGTTGATATTATCAGAGGCATTATCAGTTAGAGTTGAAGTTCCGTATTCATTCTGTGTGCTCGTAATTATACATGTGAATAGGATGAGTGCAGACTACTTGCTGTTGCTGTGTTAAATGAAACGATCTGTTAAAAATTGTTATATTTATTTAAACTAAATGTATAATACTATTAATAGTTAAAAATATTAACATTAGTATGTAGTTTGAAAATAGGCCGTGGTACGCCAGTGGTAACGCACTTGGGAAACCGAGTGCAGCGGGATCAAATCCCGGTTCTTGCACCTCTGATGTGCGAATCATTTTTCAACATGATTACCACTTGTCTTACGGTAGGGAAACATCGTGAGAAAATCTACATATCTGGGACAACCTAGCAAGTTTTCGAAAGACATTTGAATTGTGAATTCCGCCAACCCGCTTTTGTCCAGCATGGTGGACTGGCAACTATGGCCTGATACCCCTTTTAGTAAAGGGAGGCCCGTGCATAACAATTTGACGTAAAAAAGGGGCTTTAATACATACTTTGAAAATAACTAAAAAAATATCCATTTTTTGAAAAAAGATGTGATGCATTGACACAACAAAAATACTTCATGACAAGTAAAATAAGTTACAAAGTAAGAATAACATAACTCAAAAGTTTCGATTATTATTATAATTAATATATATGTTAGTTTTAAGGTATATATGCTATGGACCTCTGTTTACATATTTAGGATGCTTTTGTAAATATTGCCTGAAATAAATGATTAAATAAATAAATAAAATAAAATAAAAATATACCTTAAATGTTCGATTAAGTTATTTTGTACTTGAACTTAAAGTATCATTTATACGTCATTATGAACACTACCTTAGACGAAAATCATCAAATTCTTTTGTCTAAACCCTAAAGACTAATTTAATATGGGAGTAACATCAGTTTATCTTTATAATTTATTGTGATTTTTTTTTTAATTCAAGAACACCTTATTGGAATTTGTGACTTCGTTTGGTTTAAGAGAGGGAAAGAGAAAGAAACAATAAGCAAATCGTTCTAACCGTTTTTAAAGTGAAAACTCTTCTAGGCAGGTTGGGATGGGGAGTAAATTCATGTAAGTCGTCATCGACATGGTCACGTGATGTGTTAACGCTAACACTCAGAGTGCCGATAGATCTCAAAACCAGATAAATGTAAACAGTTTTAATTTACATATTTTAATTTAAGGTCAAATAATTCATTTGAATATACAAAAATAACAAAAGTTTGTTTATAGTTTTAAGTTTTCACTTCTGTCGGCAGTCCTCATGACTGCTTTTTAATTTTTTTATCTGAGAAAGTTAGTGCTAGATGCTGGATTTAAAAAAAAAATGGAATCTTTGCTTTGGACTGGCTGTTTTTATCCATACAAGCAGGGTCGCGTAATATTTTCAAAATAGTATTATAGCTACTAGAAATAAATCCATTCTATTTTATAGTAAGAAAGAACAAAGTAATTAGCGAGCAGTTATGAAAAATGTTCATACTTAAACGTGTATTTTTAGTACCAAGGACTTCACATATATTTGTGAAATTAAACGAGTTTCTGCATACACCCAAGGAGCCATTCAAACTGAGACAAAGGCATTAACTTGGAAAGGATTACCGAAAACCAGAATCTAATTAACTCGAAGGGCTTTTAATAAGTCCCCATTGTAACATGACAAGAGAACCGGTAATTATTATACAACCATAAATTTTGATGCAATATTATGGTTTTTATATATATAAATTTACTAAAACTGCCTTAACTTTAATATGAGTGACAGCTATCACGGGTTCGATACTCAGATGCAGCAAAAGTTAATCAATTTCTACCGTCAGACTTAGCTTTTGCATCTAATAGCAGGGATTTTATTAACTCGCAGGACGTAAGTATCTGCTATAAGAAAATATTTTATTAAGTTGGTGACAAAATCGCGGATTAACTACTTATTAAATAAGCCAAATATTATTATTTTTTTGATGTTAATTTCTCGGAGATTTCTTTTTAAAAACAAAGACACTACAAAATTGGCCCTATTACAGTATTCTAAATCTTTAAATTTCTCTAACATATAATGGAATCGTTCTCGGTCAACTGGCACTTTTTAAACCTAAATATTTATCAAATTTTATTTTAATCAGTTGTGTTAATTGGTTCATGAATTATAGAGTTTAAATATGACGACTTCCACTCTTTAAATCTTAAAGTACAGCAAAGAGCTCATGTTGTGCAGAGATTACACGAAAACGTAAGCAAAAGAGGTGTTCGTCCTATGTGCCAGACTCCTGTGTTCAAGTAATTAGTATTTAGATCGATTCATGATGATATATAAATAATTATGAAAAATTCACCTTTTACAAAGTTGATATGCAAGCTTTAGAACATTTGCAATGCGTTTATTTTTACAATTTCTGATTTATCTGTGAAATGTGGAGCTCTCAGATGTCACATACCAATTCGAACTTGCACCTCATTTGCATTCGCGCCACGAAGCACTTAGCGACGATAGCGACCGACGTGACACCGATCAATCTGTCACGGTATGTTGTGGATATTTGTAGGAGAACCTTATCATGAGATAGACGTTGAATAGTTAACACGTAAATATCTCTATGCTGAACCTTTTTTGATTATGCTAATTGCTTTTAATTACACAGTATCGTAATAAAATTCTTGAGATATTAATGATTAAGTACATAATTTTCAATCCACGACGTGTTCTGACTACCATATATCCATTTATCTATTTAGAACTTACTACCATATATCCATTTATTTGTTTAAACTATAGTAGTTTACACACACATATATTACCTTATGTTATGATGTGTACCTTAATGACTTTTTCATTTAGTTCATACAATTAGAATAGTGTATTCAAGGAACAATAAGTGGAGTATGTATTTTGTATAGAAATTAATCTACTACATACATGGAGTAAAAGTTATATTAATAAAAAGTACATATACGATGGTACGGAACCCTTTGTGTGCAAATTCAACTCACACTTGACCGATTTTTACCTCTACTAGTGTTCACCCAGTGGTGGAAAGACCATAATCATTATTAAAAATAATGGCGACACTAAAGCTCATCTATAGCTATTAAAGAAAAAAAGAAAATTGGTTGAGAAGCAGAAGAGAAAAAGGTAGGTACTAAACTATATTGTCTTTGCTTATTAATATATGAATAGATTATACATAGCTATATAATATTACTAGCAGAACCCGCGGCTTTGCTCGCGCTAAAACTACAAAAAAAACTCTAAATAGGTAAGTTTCACACAAACTTTCATCCCCTATTTTACCCCCTTATGGGATGAATATAGAAAAATGCTAAAACACGTATTTATTTAATTGTATTGAAGAGCATTAATACCCAGTGTCACGTAATTCTGATTAGAATTATTTTATTTTTTTTTGGTTGTATTATAACGTGTTTTCCCGTGGGAATGAGATAATCTCCTGCGGTAAAAAGTAGCCTATGTTACTCTCCAGTCCAACAACTATCTCTACGCAAAAAACACGTTAATCCGTCACTCTGTTTCGACGTGAAAGAAGGACAAACAAACACACGTTCACATTTATATTAGTATGGATACTATTCTTTATTGCACTTTAAAATTAATACAGTAATTTAAATACCATTTTTGTTAGGTTTCTAATAATTTAGTATATAACATAGGTGTATTTAAATAGTTGTAAATTTTTTTACATAAAACTATATGTGTATTAATTAAAATTAATAATTAAAAAATATCGTGTGTTTAACTTCAATTAGACGATATTAATTCTATACAGAGTTTACGTAGCGTTATCACTGTCGCGCTATTATTGACCTCAGAGCAGTGGTTTTATTGAAAATGCCGTCTAAATAGAGTCTAATATAGCTTTTTTAAGAGCGAAAACTTTTTTTGGAAGATGATTTTAACTTATAAGATTTCAAAAGTATAATTATTTACTATATGTTAGTACTAATGAGTCGCCCTCGATTTATTTAGGTTCTGATTACATTTTACTATCTACTATTATTTTAAGTAGCGTTCAATATTTTTCCCATATAATACCTACAGTCCTGCGAGTACCTAATGCTCTGGGAGAGAAGGTATCAAAAATCGTTCATTACCATACGAACTATATCTATACAAATATATCAATGCTATGATTAATCAATGATTTTCTTAATATTTTCTTAGATTTACGCGAATATTTGACATTTTAAATAAAACTATTTTTTTGGATTTTTTTATTAATATTAATATTATATTTTGTATTTTTTCTTTATGGTTATAAATATAATAATGGCAACACTAAATATAGATTACTAATTAATATTTTTTAAATTGTAATAATTATAATAATAACAGCAAAAATTAAATAAATAATATTTCAGATTCAATTATGAAACTAATTAAAATTATAAAAATGTTCAAAGTTAAAAAAATATTGTAAGGTAATTGGTGCAATTTTCATTTTGTTATTTGTGGGTAGGCTGTCTGTAACAACTATACCTTCAAGACATCTAACACCTCAGTCTCTCCCGTGACCACGATTGCCGTAAACCATTCGAAACGTCGGGAAGCAAAAATCCAAATAAATCCGCGAAAAAATCCGTAAAGATAATTTTATTTACAATGGTTTTCTTTCAAGAATATTGGACGAAGCAACAAGCGCAATTTTATTCATCTACAATATTAGCAAATATTAAAATATAAGGTAAGTGACGATAGTACATTCGATGTCATTTCTAATAGCTACCTGTTCACTATTACATTGTTTTATCTTCGTGTTGACATTGATTTACACTCAGATAGCTGTCACTTGAAGCTGTATAACTAACCTCACAGATAGCGGTCACGCTCGCTCGTCGACATGATCTGAATTTTCACAGTTGTCACTATCTATACAGATTTGTAAATGTGTTTTTTAATTAATAGAGAAAGACATTTATTTTAAGAAATTATATTCTTTAGAAGTCAATTTCTCGAATGACGTCGTATCAGTCTATTTATAATTATAGCTGTATCAGATGGCTTGATAATATTTTTTTTTATTTTTTTTATTTTCTGACAACATTTTTTTAAGGCATATGGCAGCCCCGTGGCAGCCTCCAGCCTCCTGAGTCCTCGGTTCACTAATAGGTATGTTATAAATTTAGGACGGACATAGAGGATTTTGATGATATATTAATATCGTATTAAAATCCAGATATGGAATGTCTCGCAATATAGTAGATATAACACTACCCCCAGAATTATACAAAAGAGGAGAAATAAATCAACGACACTAAAAAAAATGATGATTTTAAAAATAACAGCCCTTGGTTAACAATAGAGATGATGCAGATTTAAATGCGTGTCTCGTTCTTGTGAGAATTTTATATGAGAATCATTTACAATATATTATGATGAATACACTTGGTAGTATGGCAAAGGAAAACGTTGTTAGGAAACCTGCATGACTGAAAGAACATTACTAGTACTCAAAAGACGTGTGAAGATCACGCACTTTATTTCTGTCATTTTTAAATTCCGATGGGACGGAAATTCGACGCGAACGGTGAAATATCAGGCACACGCTCCGAGGCACGGAGATGAAACACTGCTGATATCCCAACATCAGCCTGTTACTGAGAATTTCTTAACAGAAAAACAGAAACAAATAAACAGAAAAACTCAATAACTAAACTTGGACGATCCAGGACTCGAACCCAGGACCTTCGGATCTGCAGCCGTACATGATAACCACTACCATACACACACAATATGTATATATTGTGTGTAGGTATGTATATACCTAATCTATAAAGGCTACTATTATGTATAGCATATAGATCAATATCGATACCACAAAATGATATAGCATAAAATGAGTAAAACACCGAATCCGTTCAGAGTTAGTAACGAATTGATCGTGAATTGGCGTGTAACTCACCTGTCTGACATCTGGACTGGACAAATCAAGGAAAAAGGGTAAAGCATGCGATAAAAAATATTATCCTAGTGATGTATTTTTTTAAGTTTTAATGGCTTTTTTTTTAATTAAAAAAATATAAAAAAAGTTGTGTTTTTTATTTTATGTTCTGACTGTTATTAGTAGAATCGTTTGATTATTTTGATTGCACATGTTTATTAATGCATTCCAACATGTTCTGTAAAAACAATTATTTTTTTATTATTTTCAGATATTAAAATTGTTATTTCTACAATTTTTTATTTCTTATTCCTACAGGATCCATTATTTTGCAATTAATAAATAATAATAATTTTGTATCTAAAAACTTGCAGTAGGTTCGGTTATTTACAATATATTATTATTACCTTTACAAATCAAATTATATTATCCCTTGCTTGTAAAAGTGAATTAAATATAATCTATTCAAATCCATACAACTCCAAGAATTAGCCATGAAAAAGGACAAGCCAAGACAATTTTTCAATATTTTATTAATCACACTTAAATAATTTTATAACTTTAGGTATAATGAATGTGAAAGAATAATTGCATATTGCCAACATAACAAGAATACGATAAGATTGGAGCCCTAGAATTATCATAGAATAAAACACAGAAGCATATTTATAAAAAAAATAATAATAACTATTAATAATAATATAAATATAAATGTGATATAGAAAACAATACCATACCAAAAAAGCTCACGTTATTGGCTAGTTAGTACTTGGAATTAGTTTATAAGATGTAAAGTAATAACTTTTTTCAGGTACCTATTTATTAACGAGTCGTAACAAGTCGATAAAATATAATATCGATAATCTTGGCCTCACTGATCTCGAGCAGATGTATCCGTTCCGAATCGACGGGTGATACAGTTTCAAGCTGCGTTCTTCCATTAAAAAACAATAACTCACTTCTCCATTTTACAATTATCATAAAATTATAATTAAGATACTTATATAGCTAATGTGTGTTTTAAAAATTATACTTAAATTTGTTTTTAACATAAGAATACGTAAAAGGATGTGCCTAAGTACGTTCATATAGAGAAGTAAGTTGGTTTTAACGAGGTGTTTCATTATTTGTTAATAACAATATTTTCAGTCTTTAGTGTATTTTTAGTACATTAAGTACTTTAAATATACAAATATAAAATCCTACTAATATTATAAATGCGAAAGTTTGTGACGATGTATGGATGTCTGGATTTCTGGATGTATAGATCTATGGGTGTTTGTTACTCTTCACGCAAAAAGTACTGAATAGATTTTAATGAAACTTTATAATAATATAGCTCATATATATCAATAACACATAGGCTACTTTTTATCCCGGAAAAATGCACGGTTCACGCGGGATAGATTTGTTTTTGTTTTTAGTTTAGTACTTTAATGTAAAAGTTTAATTAAAATCGGCCCAGTTATTTTTAGAATCACATCTCGAATAAACTAACTCATTATAAGAAGGGTCAATATTAAATATAACAAATAAAGAGACCAATTATTTATAATATAGGTACTCACCAATAAGTGACTACATATAACTGATGAGGTATTGTAGATATAACATTGGTTTTACGTTTATCTAGTTTAAGTTCATTCCGGAAAATTTTATTTGTAACTAAGAAGTATTTCTACAAAAAGCATTTTTTTTTGCTTAGATGAGAAAGCCTCGCATCTATTATGAACAAAAGTAACAGCTTATTTACCTACTACAATATTATATATATATATATATATATATATATATATATATATATAATATATATATATATATATATATATATATATATATATATATATATTAGTAACAAGAGACACTTGCAATTAAAAATATATAAGTCTGTTTGCATAACTTACTTAATGCCCTATTCTTTGGATAAATTATTCTTTTGAGTATAATAAAAGCTTAAAATAGTCAATTTATGTATGACTTAACTCTTAAGAACTCTACTATGAAACTAATATGTTATTTCTTCTCACTTCTCACTTGAATAACTTGGTAATAAATAATTTTAAATATCTTTTCGGTAATTATGTACGCGTTTACAATGATTTTCTTAATTTTTTTTATTCAGAATGAGATTGAGCTTAATTCTAGAATGGAGGCTGATTTTAGAATTCCTAATCAGTAAATAAAATTTATCCATAAAAATTAAATGAAAAAGTGAAAGAGAATATGAACTCTATATCTTTATTGTATTATTGCACGCTGTAAGACCAAATTTGGCTAAATATTAACAATATTTTTATAAAAATCATATATGTACCTAAATACATATTAATATACTAACCCAAATTCGCAATAACGTGTTTGGTTTGATTTTTGATTTATTAGAACTACTTTTACATTTTAAATAAAACTATCTTTTCGGATTTTTCGCGAATTTATTTTGATGTTTGATTCCCGAACTATTTTAGTTAATTAACTATTCTAATTTTTAATTTATTTATGTTGCCTTGTCTAATTAGTGGGAAAAACATATTAATCTATTTTTAGTAGGTACAGATTTAATACAGATATAGTATCTATTTAATACAGAAATAGATAAGAAAAAAAATTTTTTTTTCAAATCAATTCAATTTTCTTGTTAATGGCTTCTCTTATTTTATTATAGACAAGATTCCAATAATCTTGTCATCCAGTTCTTAGATTTTTTTATTTTTGCAAAATAAAATATTTCTTTCGAGAAATTATAAGGGACAATAATTGTCCAGTAATAAAAAGCCTTTTTAAACCACATCCCAAAGTTAAATTGCTTCACTAATCACCATTACTTACCGTTTAAGCCAATAAGCATAAAAGTTAAATTATTTTTAAAACATGAAGACTTATGGCACAACGGAACTCGTGTTTGGCTGGAACGGTTCTAATTCGTGGAAGGCAGTGGGTTCGATTCCTTTTTGGAGTGCAGTTTTCTTTTTAGTAGTAAAGATGCTTAGGTATTGGTTGTCACAATAATAGTGAAAACCAAAAAGTGCCAGCATAGTTGAATGGAAAACGTTATTTATGCCGGTGGTTAATAATTCGAGTCCCTTTCGAGACAAATATTTATATTGATACATAGCAAATTAATAAGATCATTTAGGGTATAGCGATATTCATATATAAGCTGCCTATTTAATTTTTTTAACAAAATTACACATGAAAAAGTTGCAATAAACCAAAATTACCAAAACAAAAATAAGAAGGCAAGCCCAAAGACAGTTCCTCTAAGACAAAAGCCGGTCGTGAATAAATACCAACCCATTTACAAGAGTGTAAGATATGACATGATATAGATCACTCACTCCGTAATAAATAAATAAATAACATAAGAAAAATTACACCGTAAAGCGAATGTTACCGGAGGCGCTATATCTTGCTCGCATGATGTGGACCTGACTTTATTGTAAGATATCATCTGTACTTATATTATCATCTGTACTTGTTTTGTTTGTTTGAGCCGCTTAAATCTGGAACTACACTAAATTAGGATTTTTTAAGGGTTAATGAAGTAAATATACATAAACAAATAAGTTCAAAAGGTAAACAAATAGGTTAAAGTTAGGTCTAGCGGAGTAAAAATATATACATAAATTACGCGAGCAAAGCCGCGAGTGTTTAGTTGAAAATGTATAAAGTTATGCATAAATCTCACTAACATAAACTTCAAATATCGAATTTTATGCCTAATTTACATATAATAAACAGTATTAGTAGATACATAGTTATTGTTACATGATTAAATTTTTAACTATTATAAAATTATTTTCATCCTTCTTAATATGAATAGACATTTAATATAATTTGTAAAATTCAAAAAAGTCTTATCCATACTACGTCGAAGCGCCGGACGCGAGGGAGCGACAGGGACGGATGATTTAGAAACCCCTCGGGAGGTGCGCGACGCGACCCGATATTAATATTGTGACTGCTACAGTATAGAGCAAAAATTACAAGAAAACTGAAAAAAAAACAGAGAAAATAATTAAAAATGATAAATCGATTGATTTCATTTATATATTTTATTATATAATATATAATAATAATAGTAAGTATATATATCCCATTCATTTCCACGAATCTATCAAATAAAAACAGTGACTCATCGCTGTTAGTTCTTTTCCCTATCATATATACATACATATGCGTGTCATTTTCTTCAGTTTTTTTATTCACTTGTGATTATAGGCAATTGTCAATAAATATTATAGAACATATTTATATGCAAAAAGGCCACTTAAAAATAAAATATTTCCATGTTTACATAATTCAAATTTAATCTTTCCCAAATTAAAAAGTTTTCAAATAGATAGCTAATTCACATAAACAAATTAAAAAAAAATAAATAAAACTCAAACAAAATAATTATAATAAAGCTTCATCTAAAGTTTTTTCCTATACAACACAATTCGATTACTCTTTCCCCGTTTGGTATCTGTCGCGTTGCACCTCAAACTAAATTGGTACCGAAATTCAAATTCGTTCCCATGTGTGCCTCGCGGCGTCGTCCTTTAACGTTGTAATTGCTCCTCGGTGATTTGGTACTGGATGCTGCTAACTCTCCTTTGATGTGGGCTGATTGTTAACTGTTAACTGTTAAACTGGTACCTTTGGGGAAGGTCGGGGATGAAATACTTTATAACTTTTGGTAGCTTCATATTTTAACTCTGCCATTATTTGTAAACAAACAGAAAATTATCTATTTTAATTAAAATTTTCAATAAAAAAGCTTGTTTATGTTATGACCGTTTTTCGCTAATTAAATATTAGTAGCAGTCGTGTGCTTTTTGATATGAAATAGTAATTCTCATTTGTTAATAAAGTACTTTTGTACTGAGATATAACGAGTGCTCAAATATTTAGGTAATATATTTTTTCAGATACATATTGTATTATGAAGCTTGCACAAATAAATTCATTTACTTGGGTATAAATAAACCTCGCTATCACTTTGTTGAAAGTGACAGCAAAGTGAAAAATAATATGTGTAAAGTTTTTATTTTTATTTTATTATGTTTAACAGTTTCAAAAACTGCCAGAATATTAAGCGATAATTGTAAGATTTTCGTACAAGTTTCTCCGTGCCTTTATAAAATGAGCAATATTTTTATTAATGTATTTGGACAAGAGTTCGATGCTCTTCTAATGCAGTTTTTAAGATGCTCTATATATAGTAAGCCAACCCACACTTGTCCAGCGTGGTGGACTACGGCCTGATCCCCCTCGTATTGAAGGGAGGCCCGCGCCCGACAGTGGGACGTTAAAAAGGGCTGAATACATATATAGTAAGAGAAGAAAAAAATAGCAGTAGATTATATTATGTGTCTTTTTTTGTATTTTTCATTTTATTCATGTACTTTTATAATGTTTGTATTATGAAATTTTACGGCTGCACACTCATCACCATCATCATCATTATGAAATTGAGAGGGACTAAAGAAAATAATAATATAAGTACCAAATATATGCTACCTATTATTGATATTTAAAACACAGTTTTATACACTTTAAAAGAAAATTTTTATAGATAACAGGTTAAAAATTTTCCAAGAAATCTAATTTTCGTTTTACTCGATACTTTCGATACAAAAACAATATAAAACCGAAACACAGCTAATTGAAAATCGTGGCGTATTGCTTCCTTATTTCATTTAAAAACAACCATTATTTCCCGGGGGAAAGGTCGCGAATTTCATAATTTAATATTTACCGGTCGCAGAACATCAGATAATTAGATAGCGACGTGATTTGGTGCGCGAAGGCGAAATTAATATCAATGTTCCTTGTTTTATGCTCTTAGTGATGTTCTTAGATATTATTCTATTACTTAAACTTAATATATTATTTCTAATAATTTTATATTTTTATATGATATTGGATGCAAATAACAAGCAGTGAAAGCCCAGTGGTAAAGCGCTTTCTTGAGAAATCAAGTGAAGCAGGTTCAAATCTCGGGTCTCGAACCTGCGATATTTGTATGTGCCAATAAATAATTTTCAACATAATTACCACTTGTCTTACAGTGAAGGAAAATATAGTGAGGAAGTCTGCATGTCTGAGAGAATATAGCAAGTTCTCGAAAGACATGTGAAATCCGCCAACCCACACTTGGTTAGCGTGGTGGACTATGACCTGTTCCTTTTCGCATTGAGAGGAGGTCCGAGCATATCAATGGGACATTAAGGGCTGGTTACATATCGTTGGCTCACAATTACAAGGTTCTATGTTACAATTTTAGTACTTATTTAGTTATTAGTGCTACAAGGTATTATGTGTCATTAGCTACAGTTTTGCAAAAACAAACCACTAGATAGCGGCACTATAACTACAAAATAATCAATTTTACATAGTTCTATGTTGTTTTTTTACGAAAACAAAATAACGAAGTTCTATGTAAAAATTACTAAACTTTATTAAAATTAACATAGAACCTTGTAATAGTGAGCCAACGAATTATGATATTAGTTATAACATACGTGATTTAAAATGGTCTTTACAATATTAAATACCACACGGAAACCTTTATGTAGTGTGATAAGCCAAGTTGTCACTCTTTGATAATTTAACTGCCTTATGCAAGGTACACCACAAGGTACCACAGTTTACTAATCCATCTCACTGATTCAACGAACCAACCAAAACCAACATATTTTAAAAGTCACAAAAAATCTATAAAATCATTCGAAGACAAGATGTAATTTTTCATGCTAGCGCTATATGGTTAGCATCAAAAAATAGCCCTATAATATCATTTAATTAACATATTAACTTTTTTACTAAATAAATATAACCCAAAAAATTATTAATCTGTCATTTAAATCAATTACCCATATTAAAAAATAATTGTAAGCTATAAAATATATGATGATGTTCTCCTGACCGATTCCGACCACGGCGGCCAATCTCATTGAGACTAGCCAACTGCGCAGGAGATATTATAGTACACAAGTGTACGCGCAGACACAAGTGCACTCTCTATTCCTGTCACTCTCATACTCTGTTGGGACGACCACTCGACACAACCAGTGAGAGTTAAGGCGCAGGACCGACGGCTTTACGTGCTCTCCGAGGCAGGGGGGTGAAACAACGCCAACTTCTCAACTCCGGGCTGTTACTGAGACTTACTATACAGAAAGACTCAATAACTAAACTTGCCCCGACCCGGGACTCGAACCCTGGATCTCCGGTGTGCAGCCGTACATGCTAGCCACTACACCACCGAGGTAGTAAAATATAATATGAATATCTAAATAGTAAAATATATATAATATGAATATCGATATACCTCATATTATATATTTATCGACAACGGTCCCTTCCCTCTAAGACTAAGTAGCAAAATGAAGACAAATGCTAAAGCGTCGCATGGGGCCGGAATTCGATTCGGGACGTGACAAACAATGTATGACATACATAATTTTGTAGCTTCCCTTCGTTATTTAGTCATGAGCTGGGGTGGGACCGATATATGATAGATACGTAGTAGTGTATTAAAGTTTTGTTACTGATATTGCTTTAGGTTATCTATATATATTGACATTAGCGTCCGGCAATCTAGCCGGCACTAACGCACTGGGTGGCGGTCCACCTGGGAGGGTGGTGTGTCATGCGGGTTGCTCCTGGTACTCCGCTAATAGCAGAGTGGACTGCTGTTGCAACCCCATGGTTGTTGTGGCTTGCTTCGGCAGACCTGCCGCCTGGGCATTGAGTGCGTAAAAGATCCTGCGACGCCCGATCTTAATCAGGAAAATAATGAGGGAGATGCCGTTGGGTTTTAGTGGATAGTACTTTGCCGGGGAGTCCCACATAACCACCTATATATATGCAGGTGGTATACACAAATGCATTTTCCAACGTTAAAAAAAAAGGTTATCGAAGTTAAAAAGAAAGCTAAAAATGATTGGGTGTTTTATGAAAATTATAAAAAATACTTATTTCTCCTTATTTTAATTAGTTTAATATATTACTTTAATGTTTCTAAAACTCGTAATTACCTACTGAAATATTAAAAGAAATAACTTTTAAATATTTCTGTTCAATTAATTGTAACTAACGCTTCCACTACCCTCAGTGTCACTAAGTACTACCAAAGTTTTTGTAATACATAAATATCTCACCGAAACCTATCTATTTATTGTACCGGGATAGACTGAATTATGCAAAATCCCGTAAACTTGTTACCACTGCTTGGAAGATGGATAAACAAACCAAGAACACAATTTTGAGTTTACAGTATTATTAGTGAGAAATGCTACGTTATTTTTAAACATTTTGCCACCTGATCGCGTGACGCCGTCACTCTTGTCACAGTGACTTGACGATTTCACGAAAACTTTTCAATTACTACATTTCGGGTAATCTTTATCATATCTTTTGATGGGGTGTTAAATTAAAAGTGTTAATTGGCCAGAGTAGTGCCAGGCACGCTGATTACAGCACGGCTGTCCTTATCATTTGATGTATAGCATTTAATTATTCTTGTAGATAGTTCATTATGTTATTATTTTTTATATTTGACTAGAAACATATCTATCCCACGAGAACCGTTCATTTTTCGGGGATAAATAGTAAATAATAAGGTATCAGGATACCAAATTTTACTAAATTAGGTACATTAGTTGTTGAGTACTAAGCTGTATAAGTTACTATAGTTTTTTAACTATCCCACGGGAACTCTTTAATTTTCCCGGATGAAAAGTATCTAAAATATTGACCGGGGATATAAGGTACCACCATGCAAAATTTCTTTTAAAGCCGGTCAACGGTTTCGGATATTAACAAAAAAACACAAAAATTGACATACAAAAACTCCAGAACAGAGAAACAAAAAAATTGACAAAAAAACTGGATTTGTTTTATTTCTCTTCTTACATCCCCCTGACTCGGTTTGTAGCATTTTTTTCTATGTACAGACATTCAACCTCTACAGTCTTATTAAATGTAGGTATAGATTAAAAAGTATCTTTGGCCTACGTGAATATAGAGTTATAAATATAGCAATCGAAGAAAAAAAGAAAAGGATTATTATGACATAAATTTTTTAGAGTGGAAATGTAGAAAATTATAGTTAGGTATATTAGTATTTCATAACAAAATTTCTTTCGAAAAACAATAAAATTTTGTTTTCACATATAATACAACTAAAAACCTGTAACTGTAATAGTAGGTAATTATACACGTTGTCTCCTGTTCTATTTTACAGCAAAATATATGCACTTTATCGTATACATACGACATTACTATGAGTATAATTGAATAATATTAAATTTCAAGTGTTAATTAGACACTTAGTGCCTGGCACGACGCGGCACACGGCGGGCGGAGGTATGTATATGAGGTGGTAATCAAAGTATCGACATAACTTTGTTCAACGCTTTGATGTAGAAAGTATTAGATATGGAAATCTAAGCTTATTTAAGCCAATAGCATTAATTATTTATTTAATAAAAATCGGTCAAGTGCGAGTCGAATTCGCATACAAAGGGTTCCGTACCATGGTACATGTACTTTTTATTAATATTACTTTTACTTTGTATGTACGTAGGTACATAGTAGGTATTAACTTCGATGATCGATTACGAACGTAAAAAAATGTTTTTTGGAAAAAAAAAATTTTTATTATTTGTTGTAATATAGCGACAATTAAAATACATATTCTGTGAAAATTTCAACTCTCTACCTATTACGGTTCATGAGATACAGCCCTCTGACAGATGGACGGGCGGATAGCGGATGCTTAGTAATCTGATTCCGTTGGCACCCTTCGGGTACAGAATCCTAAAAAGGTATGTACACTGACTTTATGATAAGCTTTTTTATTATTTGTTTACATGACACGACCCTTACATAAAAGTACAATCATAAAAATTAGTTCACAGTTGGCATAGAGTAGTGCATACACAAAACATACATTCAAACCTCCTTTTTTCATGAACTTGGTTAAAATATTATAGGATGTTATATTACGTTTATGAGATACCTAAGTACAGAGGTATCACATAATACTTTCTTAGATTTAGTCTCTCCCGTGACCATGATTGCTGTAAAGCATTCGAAACGTCGGGAACCAAAAATCAAAATAAATTCGCGAAAAAATCCGAAAAGATAGTTTTATTTAAAACCGAGGTATCAATTAGGTATTATTAGTGCAATGTGAGAGCGAACCATAGTTTAATTTATAGATACGTATTACTCAATATGAACCAGTAGCAATAAAGTTACAGTCTCGATTATCTAGTGGTAGTGAAGTCATGGCTTCAAGGTCCTGGGTTGGGCCTAAATAAGACATACGAGCATATAAGTAGTAACATTTATCTCATCCTCGCTTCGCTCGGGTTCGTCTCTAGCTTGCTTCCCAACACAAACTTTTATCCCCATTTTCACCCCCTTAACGGATGATTTCCGGGATAAAAAGTATTCTATTTCCTTTTCTAGGTCTCAAACTATCTTCTTACTAAATTCCATCTAAATCGGTTTAGTAGATCCAGAGATTATCCCTACAACGTCACAAACACCCAAACTCAGAAACTTTACCCCTCTATAAATCTCATATCCGATATTACTCAAAATTGCTTTTAAAAAATTATAAAATACAAGTTATTTTATTATTACGAATCAAATAAATAAATAGTTTTTATAACAATTCTAAATATTTTTAAGTCTATGCAACATAGGTTGAGAGCTAGCGGCTGTCCCTGTAAGTTGGCGAATGAATTACAAAAGTTAGAGGAGTTTGTCAGGCAATGCGGAGTGATATTCGATTATACCTATTAGGTATTCAGGTCACAATGCAACTTGAGTTTTTATTTATTTACTCATTCAATAAATAGAAGTGGATATAAAGAAAGTAAAACTTGTTACTAAAATACATAATTTAATAAGCTTTTAAAGATTATTGTTCAAAAATCAGTAACTATTTAAAAACTACATGTAAAGACCGGGGAATCTGTTTCGATTCTCGTAAAATACTAAGTATGTTTTATGCCAATTATGTATATTGCGTAATGGCAATGATAATAATCACCATATTATAAAAGATATATATTCTCGTTAGATATTATGTAAAGTGAAAAATAAATAATATTTGAAATATTTGTACCCATGGATGGACTATTTAAAATGTTTTGACGATACATACTTAAACCAAGCAAGCCACAAACGCATAGACCTATTTAAAAAATCTTAAAGAGCTAGAAATTCTCAAATTTATTATCTAATTATAACAATAATTACATAGCAAAATAAATGTATATGGCCGTCATTACAGACCGTAGATGTCCTGCGTTGAATGACATTCATTATTTTTAAGGATCTCATAAAACAATATTATAGCGCGCACACTATACTTACACACTATTCCCTCCTTATTATTGGTCATAACTGGCGGTTCGATTCTCGCCGATAATTATAAGTGTTCAAGCCAAACATATAGAACATAAATTACTTTGACGGTGCACACTGTCTTCCTTAATTGGCCGTGTTGTCGCTGTTTCCAAATTAGGGACGGAGATTAGTTTTTTGGTAATAAATTTTGATAATTGCTCTAAATTTTATTTAAGACATAAATATATAAAATCCAATTTTACATTCGATTAAAAGTAAATGAAATTATTGTTTGTTATAGGTGCTAGATTAGTTGACTAAGAGTAGCCTATATGCTATCCTAGATATAGGTATCTGCGTGATCGAAGAACTAACATACATACTTATAGAAACTTTTGCATTTATAGTAACAATAGTTCGATATCGTATACTATTAGATAGGTATTAGGTAAAGACATCTACCTTTCTTAAGTATATACATAGAATAAAATGAATTTTTATAATAGGTTATGTTAACTAATAACTCACTGTTGCTTTACTCACGCTCTTACTTTTTTATCTGGAAATAAAAAAGTAGTCCGGTAATGAGTTATTTAGTAACTTTTTGTAATGCACATAAGGTAATAAATATTTTGGTAGAAAAAAATATATTTTTGAACTTGTTTAGAATCATTGTGATTTGAAACCCGATGAAACGAAAATGCGACACTAAAAAGAGATAAACACAAATATATAGGATTAAGCTGGCGTGAGAATGAGATAGAATACATTGCCATGCTGCCATGGTAACCGTTGTTATTGTGTGTTTTAATTTAATTGCGATATTTGCCAAAGAAGTTTTACTTCAACCGCACCTATAGGTTACACGCACCCTTTTTTTACAGAGGATATTTTATTTTCATCGTTTTAAGCTTTGAATTTTATTTCAAATCAGGATCAGGAAGTTACTTTAGAGATGCACTCACCAGTTATATTATGATAATCTCTCTCTCTCTCTCTCTCATATTACCTATATTTAAAATATTGTAAGAGGTTCAAAATTATTTGTAAAGATATTTTAAATAAAACGTTAGAATTACTAAAGTATAACAAAATACAATCTCTTAAATATGTATGCTATAATATGATTATGTATTTAATGAGTATGTGACGAAGCATACGGACATTACATATCATTCAGATTCATAAGGAAGCGCTTGAAAAAATATCGATAAAGCTTCTATTCTTATTATGAAGATTGAAAAGATACGATAATGTTATGATGTTTATAATTTTGTAAATGTAAACATTAAAAAAAATGTTTGTGATTTTTAATTAAATATACCTGTACTTACTTTTTTTTCGTAAAACTCACCTCTTACGCCTTTCTTCTTATACTTGAGTATTTGCTAACAGCTGACCTGTTCATCAGCTATCAATTTACATATCAGAATAGGTACTTGAATTTCTTAGTTATCTAGGTATCAAGTTTCAACGAAATTTGTTCAGCGTGTAAATGAGCAACAAATATTTAAAAATATTCACACATTCTCGCAAATATAATATTGTTAGAATACATACTTTTATTCAATTTCGTATAGTCACGTCGGCGCTACTACTATAGGTAAATATGATGGCTGTTTGTAAAAACTCTACTGCCGGTTAGCTTTTACGCAGTAAGGCTGTCGAAGAGATTTGCTTATTATATACTGATATTTTATTGTATAATGTATCTTTTCTATTGTACAAGACATTGGTGAAGTAAATTTTGCCCAAACCGCTCTCCTAGAAACCACTAAACAAAAGAATTGGTTTTTTATCGTTGCAAATTACCTTATCAGAATATTTAAATTTGTTTTAACTTTCATTTCCATTGACTTTGTCCTTTATAATGGCGTCCAAATTCTGATTTCCAATATTACCTAATAGGAATAAAATAATTTCATCGACACTGCCCATCTCTACTCGCCACCTGTGATCTAGTGCACGCACCCGCTCATTAGGTCGCTTCGCGTGATTGTCATTTGACCACGCCCTCCTCGCGCTTACACAATTATTATAATTCATATCATTACCCCCCATATGGTCGGAACGTGTCGTAGAGATTCTTCAAAGTTTTTGTACGAGATTAGATCAAATACGTATACTGTAAAGTAAAAAATTGAATGAAATCCCATTGAATTAGTAGTTTTTATTGTGCTTTGTTTCATTGAAAAAGTTAAATAAAAGCATTGTACGATCTTGACGTCATGCAAGAGCAAAACGATCGACGAAGGTATTCATTTTCTTGAACAGACCCGGAACTAGATGATCTAAATATGGGACTTTGTAGATAAATTTAATCTATATATATACCTAACCTATATATAATAAAAGTGTAACTAAACGCTGTCTGTACATGGAAGATATTTGAGAAAAACTATTATTAGGGGTCTTTATTAATGCAATAGAATCCAAAACAATTTCTGTCTGTATATTTGTGCGTTTGCGCACGCTAGTCTCAGAAACGGCTTAACCGATTTGGGTGCGGTTTTCACCAATATATTTTAGTAAACTTCACTTAACATTCAATATTTGTTTTATTCTAATCGGTTCATAAATAAAAAAAATATGTCAACTTAACAAATCACCGCTAAGGTCGCTAGTTTTACAATAAATCTATAATGCGATATATTTGGTACTCTTTCATACTAGAATGGTTAGACGAATTTGGATGAAATTACATACATGAGGTACATAGTACTTAGAAAGATTATGACCAGGAACAACATAGGCTATTTCTAGGCACCGTAGTCCATACATACAACATAGAAATTATCCGTAAAATCCGTGAAAAACAAAATGTAGTAAAATAGTACTTTAATGGGTAATAATTCGAATCTTTATATTTATTTGCATAAAAACTAACTTAAAAAATAAAATAAGGCATTATTTGTGTGTTTTTGAAGATTGGTAAGCATGTCCCCTTGTATAGCAAGATGGGGCGTAAACACTTGAGGCTGCATTCGCTATACATCTAAGAACATCATAAGTTTAAAGCATTAAAGTCGAATTTATATTTAGATAGATATTTTAAATTGGCAGAGGAGGCGAGAGGTAAGTGGTAGAAACGATTTGGTCGGCCATTAGACTGTGTATCATTATGTAGCTCAACTGCCGTGAATATAAAATGTTGTGTAATATAATGGACCAAGCTTTGTTCTTTTGTTTGATGAAGTGTCATTGAATGGATGGGTCATGGTGAAATCGGTTCCGTGAGGGTAGCTGTCGTAATTGAGGTTCTAATATGAACGCAAGGACTTTGAATGATACAAATATGTTAAGAATCATTTCTTATTAATTATTATTTATTATTTTTTTAGTCCCGTGCTTGTTTTTAATAAGAGTTGATATATATTTAGCTGAAATTCAGTACAAAGTCAGACCTGGACTAACATACAAATAAGTTAATAAATTAACTTGCTAGCTCATAGTCTAACTTTCTAGATAAGCTCACTTTCTATCGGTGAAAAAAGTATGAAGATTGAAGATTCGTGCAGGAGCTCCTGAGATTAGCTTAAACAAACAAACAAATTCAGCGAAACTTTGAATTATTATGAAAAATAAAACTTTTCTTAAAGTTTGCTAACAGCATACTCTAAATAATATGAAAATCGTAATACTTTCATCATGGTCACGGTAGTCTCTCCCTGCTGTAAAGCGTTTAAACGTCAGAAACCAAAAATCAAAATAAATCCGCGAAATAATCGGAAAAGGGTTTGATTTAAAATAAATAGTTTTATGTAATATATGAAAACTATTTAATAAACTTTATAGTCAAGAGAAATGAATAGCAATAGCACAAAACCTTAACATAAATCGATATCAAATTACATTTACATTTGCTGACAATAGTTACACCTCTTTACGACACAGTTGAGTGTTTTTATAGCCAATCAAGTATTGAAATAATGAGATTAAATTGTAGGTTTCATGTTAAGTTAACCTTCTAAGTTAATGATATCTATGATTGTAGTGTAAGAAATATATTTGGGGTTATTAATTATACTATAGAATATAGTAGTGGATTTACCAGCAGGCTGAGGCTTAAGCCCAGGGTGGCAAATTTTAGTGATGGCAAATTTGAGGCAGATTTTTTTAAGCGTCATACAGAAATTATAAAGACTTCTGTAACAATTCGGCACACAATTGGTTGGCTAGGAAATATACTCAAAAACTATTTTTGTGTAATTTCAACCAAATTGTTAGATAGTAAAAATAATCTAAAAACTGAGAATTATAAAGGAAAGGGCGGAAAAAATTTAACAGCCTATAATTGAAAAGTGTGTAAATCCGCCACTGATAGTATAGGTATATAGTGTAGATACACTATATAGATAGATATTTCTGACCAATTGTCAATCATGTTGGCATCACTGAGACTCGATTGCGCGAAAGTTATTACGTGCAAAATTAAATGTGCAAAATGCAGCTGCATAAAAAATTCTCTGACATAAAAAGCAAGATATCTAGGATAGGAGGATAGGGATAGGAGCGACGATGATACTATTTTTCTGAGACACATGGGTCTTCACCATCAACTTTTTAACCCTATCCATAGGGTTAAAAAGTTGATGGTGAAGCTGGGAAGCTGTTTTTTGAACTCATCTAGGATTTAAATCTAGATCTAATATATTAAGCACGTATGACTAAGCTTAAGCATTTGAAACTTATTAAATTGGTATAAAACCATATCCAAAAATCTGCAAAAATTATGTAGCATATACAACATAACAGCTATTGTATCTTTCTTTGCTTTCAATATCGTTTTGATATGAATACTTTTAATATAAGATAATGAAAGAAAACCTAAAAGGATTTTTTTTTAGAAATCCAGAAAGGAGCTTAATAGGGAACGAAAGTTAAAAACGAAAGTTTTTATGTAAGCTTTTCAAAGTCTTCATGCAGCTTATGTTTAGTTATATAAGGGTATTAATCTCAGAGTAAAAACTAACATAGAGTTTAATAGAACTAAACATGAACCCGAACAATAGGTGATGTTTAAAATAAAATACCTATGTAATGCAAAATGCAAAACAGTATACAGATATTAATAAAATACTCATTATTGTGATAAGTTTATAAATGTCAAATAAGTTTAAAAATGTAACGAATTTTATTATATATGTAAATAAATTAATATTATGCTAATATCTCTCTTCCAAGGGGAAGAGAAAGGGAACTAATGCTTAAAAGTACAAAAGAATATGGTATTTTTTTTTTGTTTTACATAATTATTTATATCTTCTATTAAAAAAAATATAAATTGACCACTAAAACATATGTAAAAGTTTTCCTTATTCTTTAAAGAAAGTAAACTATCTGTATGACAAAATCGAGAGTGGTAGTGTATCGAGTAGTGTAGCAAAATCACGCTACGATTTTTTACCTTGATATTTTTTTTTTGACGAAATCCGTCTACATAATTATTTAGTCTGAGGCATAAATAAATCAAAAGTAAACAAAAAAAAATTATATGACATAATTCCGAATACTTCTTTTTAAAATTACATCAAAATGGGCGATAAATAAAAATGACAACGCATCGACCCATGAAGTACGGCATAATATACATTTACATTACATAACGTGTACATTACGCTAATAACCATTTAGTATGCCGGCGGGCCTGCGCGCGCGTTTCTGATTGATGCTTTTATAATTATGGCGATTTTGCGCTTGTTGCAAGGGAAATATCATTTGCAGACGCCTTTATGCCAACGTGAAGGAACGCCTATTAACCGGTACGCTATAACATTAAATGATAGGCAAAGGACGTCACGAATAAGCTATATTGTGGCGGAAGATTTATCTATGGGTTAGTTTATGGTGTGAAGAGGTTTGTCCTAACACATAACTGTTGTCTTAATATCTTGTTATTTAAGATGTAAAATATAATTTCGTTATTTAATAATATACTAACATAATAATATAGCGATAAGTATGTTTCAATAAGATCTTATCTAAACATCACTTTTCAATTGAAAAGTGCCATGATGTAAAAGTCGTATTAAAACAATCAGGGGTTGGATTTTTTCCCGTAATCTCTTATTGTAATCAGCCTTTTTTACCATCCCACTGCTGGGTACGGATCTTTGCTACAATGGGGATTAGGTCAAAGTCCACCACGCCTGGTCAAGTGCGGGTTAGGGGCCTTCACATGTCTTTTGAAAACTTGCTAGGTTCTGTCAGACATAAAGGTTTCCTCACCATAATTTCCTCTTATAATTTACACGACATAATTGTAAACTAATAATTAAAAAAAAATGATAAATTCGGTTTAAAAATGACAAATATATTGAGTAACGTATATAAATAAAGAAGTACATGAATTCAGCACCTTCTATTTAGAAGTCGGTCAAAATTCTCATATTATTATTTTTTTGATCTCTGAATTGTGATAAATGTCAAATAAACAAAAAGCAGTCCATCTAAAACTACAACCTCGCGCTATGCTAACTGGATACAAACAACCAGCAATTCACACGTTACTTATCTATTCATGGGGCTATGGGGAAAGCTCGTACAAAACGAGATAGTGCTATTTCTGTGGCTTGTGTAAATTTTGAATATGCAATCGATCTAACTATAACACTTTTAAAAGGTTTTCAATTTTTAACTAAGCTTATAATTAACAATATTATTATTTCACGATTTAAATGGATGTAGGAATTGATAAAGGATGCGGTAGTCCAGTGGTAACGTGATCGTTTGGGAAACCAAATGAACCGGGTTCAAATCCCAGGTATCGTTCCTTTGATATTCTCAAGTGCGAACCATTTTCAATAAGATTACAGTGGCTTTACGGTGATGGGAATCATAGTGAGGAAACCTGTATGTCTGAAAGAATCTAGCAACCCAACCCACACATAGCCAGCGCTGTGAAAATGAAAAAATGAATTCCTTAACTTTTTCACATCTGATTCAAGAACACATTAACTTTGAATGTATGTGCCAAATTAATGTAATTTCAAATAATCAGTAGCAGTTGATATTTAATTTTATTATTTTTTAGTTAAATGAAATCAAATGAAGAATAACAGCAATATCGAGCATTCAAAGAAAAACCACCGTATCTAAATTCCTCAAATTCTAATTCAAGTTTACATCGTAGTAGTTAATAAATATGGCTGTGTATTTATACTCATCACATTTGGCTCGGTAAATTTGGCCTTTCCAACAGTCATAACAAGTTATAGCTAAATTGAGTAAAATGTCGTGTTGCGAAGATCGATTGGTTTTGGTTGGCTTCGATTTTGCGTGTCATGTGATTGAACGTTGACACCGATGCGCTTGATTTAACGATAATTTTACGAGAAATACGATGCCTTTCAATTTCTCATATTTTTGAATTGATGTAGGATAAAAAAATTTTACAATCCATTAAAAATACTAAAATATTATAACTGTATTATTTATAAAAATTCAAACTATATAAGCTAAAGTATGTATAGTTTAAATAATAATACAGATTCACGTGTAAATTACATCTGAAATATAGGAAAAAAAATCAGTAACAAGACATCTTCATCTTACCAATAATCGAATCTGCGAACAAGTGTAATGACTATGCAGGTATCTACATACGACAAAAACGAAAAAATCCTCTTAGAAGCACTTTACAATTTCCATAACCATCTCGCGTATGACAGGAAGATTTCCTCACGGACTGCCGGCGCATTTGATCGCGATGATTTGACAAAACTTTGAATTGTTTGACATTCAAAAAAATATCCACAAGTGAAAAAAATTAACCACAAAAGCCAACTCAATCGTTAATCGCGAGGGTGTCGGCTACTAATGGGAAATAGGTGTGGCATAGAGAACTACATAGAGTCTACTAAAAAATAAAATTTAGTAATGTCATATTATATTAATAAACAATATCATTTTTGAATATAGATAAGTAACGAAATTATACTACTACTTCTTATAATTCTTTTATTTATTAATTCTTTTGCCTCAATTTTACTAAAAACGTATTTAAAAGCAATATTGAAAACTTTTAAATTATAAATTCACATAATAAGGACAATTCAGAAACAATAACAATTACTCTTAAAAGCTTCTGAAAATAACTAGTATATTTCTAACATAAATTAAACCACAACAAACCAGTTCAATCGCCATCCAATCCTCTCTATGGTTTTTGTTCTGTCTATCTGATGTCAGCGACTGTACCCTAATGAACTTCCAAATGGAAGCTGCATGGATCAATGCCAATCAGATTTTTATTTATCGGCACCATCAAGAGATTTTAATAGTAGCTAGGGTTGGACTGATGATGCTTTCACAATACACGCCTTAGAAACGTGTGAGAAGTAGCAACAGTCATGTAGCCACAGTCATTGTCAAAGTAATCCTAAAAAATGAACTTATAACAATTATAAGTACTTATTAATAATAATATATTCCAATGAAACATTTAATTTTTATATAACAAATAATAAATTTTCAGCCTAATTCTAATTAATTACCAATGCTTCCTTATCCGTTACTCTTATCGCAGATGTATTAGCGTATTTGTTGGCTTGTTCTTTAATCTTATAAAAAAATAGCAGTAAATCAACGCAATTCTTGCACAAATATATTATATTAACACGTAGTAAAGCCGTACATTAGTAAGGAGTAATTTTTGCAATAGATTTTACGAAGAGTCTAAATTATACAGGAGCAAGTCACTAGTTTAATAAAACATATAAAACTTATTTCTATGTATTTACATACATACATACGTATTAAAATAACATCATATAATTTTTTTTTTATTTTCATGATGACAAAACTTTTGTGCTTACATCTTGAAGTCCAAATAATAAATGTTCAATACATTTAATAGGACTGCCGTCCCTTTATGAAATAGTGTCATTTTTTGTCCTCAACGAAATCGACACGATGATAATCATTTTCCCAAATCCATATTTCATGACTTCCCCCGGGCCCATGATATGCCTTTTCTGATAAATCAAAGATAGTTTTTAATTATACTAGCAACCGCGCGACGTCCGCTCCCGGCCATACTTATGTTAATTTTATATATTTCTTTTGTCATTTCACTTGTTATTCGTATGGAGAAGGCTCTTTATAATTTCATCGCATCGTGAGATATTAAAAAAAATAGATGTTTACGTTTTCTAAGCATCAACTTTTATTCCACTGAACCGAATTTCATATAAAACATATAGGTACGAGACTAAATGCATGACCTTTGGCGTATCAAGCAGTGCGAGAAAATAATAACTAGAAATAAAAGAATTTATGATAAAAGTAGCCAATTTCTATTATTTTATAAATAGCTTATATTTAAGTGCATTACCATATAGATTCCTATAAAAATCCCATCTCTAAGGGTGTAGAAATTATTTTTAAATTGATATATCGATAACAGTGACACGTTTGTACAACATCTATTCCATAGTTCGTAAGCCTATCTAGGGTCCACCGTGACTTGCAGGTTGGCTGACGATGATGTATGTGCGGCGCGTAATGAGGGCCAGGGTCTGGCGGCTTTGCCCACAATATACGCTTTATATGGGTCGAAAGTTTGGATAATCCTTAAATATGTACATATATGACAAGTCCGAGATTTACGCTTAAAAGAAATTAGGTTTTTAAAAGCAGGTATATTGTTATTAATTATTATGTATTTAAAATAAATTTCATATAAATAATACATTATAAAAACCCATTCATTTCATCATAATAATTTTTTTGTGGCTTGTGGTTTTGTTTTATATGAACAATAGATCATAGAGGACAATGTGTTTATATTTGAACGCGAAAAGTGTTCGACTTTAAATCTAGATTTTTGTAAAATTAACTTAGTACCCACCTACTACTGGGCCTTGTCAGTTCACAGTACTGTTAGTTACAAGATGTGATAAATTATTGAAAGGAATAACATTAACTGCATGTTTTTCTTCCTTGTTATATAACGCCAATCTTCGCTAGCTTTAATGAAAGTTATTATTTTTTTTTTTTGAATTTTAACTCTTTTGGAACTGTACCGGATACTTTTCATCGCAAAATAAAGTTTTTGTTAATATACAAATTAAATTCTGTAGATTTATTTTAAGTCACATACTGGTATCTTCTTCTTCTTCCTACCCCTATCCCAATTTTATTTGCAGTCGGTGTAATATGACTTTTTATACCACTCATACTGTTTTGAAGGTTTTGGCAGATTTTGCCTGACGCCAACCCTTCTCGGGAAGATTATCGTTTTAAGGCGGGAAAAAGGAACAAGGTATATTGGAATAGGCAAAAAAAGATAGGTACGGGATGGAAGCTATGGTAGGGGATACCACAGGTCTCAGGTGGGGAACGGGACTGAGACTGCAGTAGCTCGAAGAGACTGGGATCGCGTACCCGAATATGCAGATATCCTGTGGTTGGATGAAGCCACTAGGACAAGTACGTTACCTGGCCATATACTCCTATATCAATTCAAATACTCGTATATCATAGTAAATGAAATTCCTTCATCTCACAACGTTCAATTGGCAATCTTATACGAGTTCGTGGTAAAATTAATCAAGCCAGCCATTAGCCAGCTTTCTCTCGCCACCCAGGTTTAGTGCGACAGTATTGGATGTTATTCATCTGATCGTAATAACCGTTCCGCGTCATTAGTCCAACATCATTTGTCAAGGGCTCCATTACTGGTTAGCCGCTGTGACAAATCGTACTAGTTAATAGATAGATTATCCGTACAAGACGGCTGTTTGTTAATTGGTTTTTATTACGGTTTTAAATATGTTTTAATAGTATGTATGTATTATTATCTATTATTTGTTTAAAATCGTCTTTAAATGCACACCTACAATTATATTATAAATTTCAGATTAACGGTTTTTAATATTTGTATTACATATGATTGATGTACCTAGAGATTTATATGAAGAAAATTTTTTAACATTATTTCATATTTAAATAGATAAATCATAAAAAGCTTTTATTAATGTTCGCAATATAATCTACTTTAGATACAATTTTGATAAGTGGGTTACGCCAACAGTATTTCTAAAGCTATATGAATTTATTCAAAATCTAATTTACATATTAAAACTCTAGCATTAGATAAGTAAATGAAAATTGTAAATGTACGTACATATTATATAAATAAATATTTTTTTATTAATCGTTATAATATCTTAAGAAATAATTGTTACATCTCTAATACCGAGAGGATCCCGTAACGTCATCACTTCACCAACTCCAGCGAAGCGTGGATGAATAGTGAAAAAGACATTATACCAAATTTCAACTGTAATTTATCAAGCTGATCCGCTTCTTTGACCCAACATGTTATGACAAGATGAAATATTTCCGCCGATGATATTTCAAAACCCAATCTTAGATACATTTGTGTATCATTTTAAATGTTTTTTTCGTTTTTTGGGGGTTACCCAACAATAGCCAATGTCACATTAGGGATGTGACATCCGGAGCACAATGTATCGATGAGTGATAGCTGATACGCCATATTGTTAGATTTGGGGGCTGAATAAATAGTTTTCTTATTTTTTGCTACTGCAACGCTGTTATGAAATGAAATAAACTTTATTCAATTAGACTTATTACAAGTGCTTTTGAATGGACAATCTAATGTAAGCGTCAGTGTAGTCAGTCCGTGAGGAAGCTAAAAGCTAACATTTTTACTATGCATTTTGCTTATGAACAAAAAAGAGTATGAACGGTTAACTAGTTAAATAACAATTACTGTGTATGTAGGTGTTCTAGAGTCCCATGTCTCACTTATTGACAGGGCATCAAAGGTGCTAGGTTTGTCTTAAATTTAATTTAAAAGCGTTTAATAACATTTATTTTTGATTCTGAATTATTATAATAAAGCTGCATTAAAATGTAAAAAACTAATAATATATTATTTTCTTCTGTAATAATAATATACAATAGATTGATTACAAAAAGCTAAAACTTATCAATTATTTTTTAAGCAAAGTAAAACATTAACCAATTTCGTAATACACATATGTAAAAAAAAGATTTTTAACAATTATTTTTAGTAGAATATTGCAAAGCACTTTACTACTATGTTACATAGTAGTAAATTATAAACTTTAGCATCTTATAACTTGCGCCAAAATAACGTCGGCTGAGTACAAAGGGACCGCGATCGTTTGCGGCTCGGTCTTCATTGCTCACGATGACATTCACAAAAACAATGCACCTAACAGTATATGGTAAACGTTTAGATCAATTTTCCCATATAAATTATTTATGCTTTATAATTTTGCGGTGTTTTTGATCAACAAAGTCACCGCATTTCTTGATATGTGATGTATTTCTTGTACAATTTTCTAATTATTGATCTATTTTTTTTTTTAATTCAAAACAAATATTTGTATCCTTTTCAGGATAGTTAATACGGTTGGATAAAAAATATTGTTATTTCATTTTAAGAATTAAAATAAGTAAATTCTAATTCGCATAAAAGTAAAAATTTCAATGTTAGTACGTACATTTTTTCTTTTTTCATATGTATGAAAACTTGCTACGAGTTCTACATCTGAATACCACAATTATACTACAAATTCTCGTGAAATAAAAATCGAAATTGTAATTTTCTGGCAACGGCTGATTGAGGGACAACAATTTGCGGTCACCGAATGATTACCAATATGAAAGCTTAACCGAAATATTGAATAGGTTTTATAAATAAAAATCAACTCTATTTACTTAAATTTAAAATTCAATTTGCTTTAGTTAGAACTGTCCAGTTAGGGTCCTATTAGGGTAGTTTAGTCGAAATTCGTCACGTTCGCTGACATCTGTCGCCGGCTGTAATCGAATTGATGACCAAGAATCAATCGTCGTTGCATAATTCCACGATGACAATTCGGTTTTGATATTCGGAACGTGATTATATGTTATACGAAGTGTACGGAAAAACTGTGGTAAAATAACACGGGGACCTCAATTTGCGAGATTGGCTTGTCTTTGATGACATGCCGATTTCAATCGACTTTATAATTTGACAATATTTTCCCAATGGCCATTTTATTTTTGAAATAAGTGAGCAGATATGTATAAATATAGTACACACTATTAATTTTGGTTGTATATTAATTTTTTAAGTTTTTTTTACGACAGTTTGTAGAAGATAAATGGTCTACCTAATTACAATTTAATTCGTCTTCCGTTCTCGTATCGGTGGATAATTTATTTGAAACACAAAGTAATCTATGTTTTTCTGTATTTTACTATAATAATTAATAATGTTTGAAGTTATTATTTATTCAATAAGTCTAAGCGATAGTCATTCATAGTTTAGCTTCTACTTCTTTGCTTTTTCTTATCGGGGTCGACCTATTCGAATTCAGGTTTGAATGGGTCTTCCGCGTGTTATAGCCGATTTTACCAACGTCACCTAAATTTAAGGGATCCCCTAAGTATGGTTAGGGGGCTGTTTTAGGGGACAGTTTCTGTTTCACCGACAGTTAGGGGTCACTTAAATGTTAAAATGCCACCTAAATATAGGTACTAGAAATACGGGCTCTGAGGATGGTAAAACGAATATTATTTAGGGGATAGATCAGGGAAACCTTTAAGCTAGGGATCCCATTCGTAGGTGGTAGCTTATGGGATGTTGGTGAAATCGGGGATTAGTGTCAGAATTGAGCACTTCTGGTCATGTGACCTCTTGATCACGTATACATACCATCTTTATCGAGTCATTGATATTTTAGAGTGAGATATGTTTTTATATCATAGTAGGTAGGTACCTATTTTTCTGAAACATCAAATTCTTATTTAAATATTATTTTAAATTATAACACAATTACTTACAACCACTTCATTAGGTTCATTGCGCTCTTGAACGCCCTCTGTATTGATTAATAAGCCGCAAATTGAATAAGCTTCCTTTGACAGCATCAATTTCCCAACGGTTACACTGAACGGAACCCCTAAAAATCCACTTACGAAGTCTATTTGAAATTTTGATCGACCCCGACTTGACACCTCACATCAATTTAAGATGTAAATTGTCAAAGCACAGTTTAAGCTAGGTCTACATGACGAAGGAATATTGATCAAATATAAAATTTTATTTATTCAATCTTATTTTACTTTTTTGTTTATGACAATTCCGTAGTAGTTGGGTATAAAAATATTTTTAAATTAAATTTACTTTTTAATTTGATTCAAATGGGTTTGAATTTCCGATGACTGTAAATACATTGTATGATACTGCTTACTTTATCAATGACAGATATGAAACCTGTTACGAAATCTTAACAGATTACAATAAATATTATTTTAAATATAAAAAAAAAGATTTCAATCATTAGTAATTAAAACGTTAGAACGCCATGTAAACACTGCTGTAAGGGTTGACGCTCCGTTTTGCATGGACTCGACTCGATTGTCTCGTACGTCAAATTGTCACGGCTTGCCGACGTTGATCGATGGCTGCACCTGCCAACCCTGCAATATAAACACTCCATAAAACCATTCAACCATTTATAATTCTTAACTACATCACTCTAGAGACCATATTAGCATATCACAGAAGGAGTGCGGAAAGGGTAAAGAGAAAACTTGATTTATATGATATGCCGCTTCTAAGGATTGATTGTACAAATAAAGTTGGACTACTAATTTAAATGTTTCATATATCGTATTCGTTATTAGGTTTTGACTGCGGTATTGTATCTAAAGTTTAATTTGGCTTATCTATAAGGTGCCTTCGCTTCACTCACGCCCTGTATATCTGTATATCTGTACCTGGTATTATTTTATTTCTAAACATACATATACTACTTAAAATCTATACATATAATAAAATTGTAACTAAGCCAAATCTGTACATTAAATATTTTTTGGAAAATCTTATTGAAATAATACTCTCAGAACCCAAGTAGTATTTACTTTTGTTTTGTTTACTGTATTTTATGTTTGTAATAATTTATAATGTATAATCTAGTCAGAGTAAGTGGCGCTGCCGTTCTAATTAGATGTAAAATAAATAAAATAAATAAATAAATAAATAAACATTATTATCGATACAGAGGCTAAGTTTTTAGAATTTTTGTCTGTCTGTCTGTTACCGCATCACAGAAAAACCACTGGAGGGATTTTGATGAAATTTGGTATGGTGATAGTTGGTTCTCCGGGTCAACATATAAATATAAAATATTTCATTTCTGAGAAAAACTACAAAAAATAAGAGTATACTAATATGTAAAACCCAAGAAGTTTGTTATGGTCATCAGAACGCGAGCGGAGCCGCGGGCAATGCTAGTGTATGTATAAGAACAAGGATAGAAAGTAAGTTAATATCACCCACATAAGAATACAATTCACTTTTATAGAAATACCTTTGATCTTTAGGTTAAAAATCCCATTTTTTCTCTCTTTGGCTGCTTCTTCTAGTAATGCGCACAAAACACAAAAGAACATATGAAAAAATGTAATTTAATGGATCAAAATTTTCATTTTAAAGTTTGTAAAAGAAGTATTAATATTTAAAATAAATAACACTACTCTTTCCTTATGTATACAAAATTATCACGTCTTTGTCAATTTTTTACGCATCGAAGACGATTTTTGACATACATAAATATGACTCAAGGAAACAAAACAACACCGCTCGACCAAATATTATTCTTGGTCCGATGTCATCGAAATAAATTTTCAATACAATCGGGTACGATGACGCGACACTTCTTTTATCATATTATATCATAATTCACAAGATTCTGAACTAATGTGTTCAAGGCTATTTTCAACTTTATCACGTTGACAATAAAGGTACCAAATATATTTGTAAAGATAGGTGCCATTTTATATTTTAAATTAAGACCACCCAAATATTATTAGTGAGTAGATACCTATGATCATTATATTCTATTCGTACGAGTTTATTACTGTTACAGTTTGAAATCTATTATTATTTAAATTCTTTGGAAAAACTAAAATATGTATATAATTACTAAGTAGGCTTTAAAGGTGAAAATTAAACTACCTCATTACGTTGTTTCCCTACTAGGTACCACTTTGAATTGATTTTTGATTGGATATAAGTATATAACTATGCAATCTGCATAAGTACCTACATGCAACTCTTAGGACCATAGACGATGTAAATTAACTAACTTATAAGTAACCATGACGACTAATATATTCATAAAAAATATGTTGTTTGAATTTTGACCTACGACTCCACTCGACTGGCATATAATAATAATAAATTCTTTATTGACATAGTTTTATACATACATAGATGATAAAGATTTCCCTAGCTCGTTAAAAACTGTGTTGCAGGAGCCAAAATAAAAACTATCATTATAATCATCAAAGGTAGGTATTCAAAATAAAATATTTTTGACATTTCATTCAAATCAAAAAAAAAAAAACAAAAAAAAAATATGGTGGGACATTAACACACGGTACCATCTAGTGCCATGGTAAGCTATATGGCTTGTGTTATGAATACCAGATAGTTGATACGCTACACAAACACATATATAACTTTAATTACATACATATTATAAATATAAACACCCATGACTAGACAAACATTCGTGCTCATCACACGAATGAATGCCCCCAGCAGAACTCGAATCCGCGACACACACGTAGGGTCACTGCAAACTGAACTAAACGTGTCGTCAATAATTAACACAAATCCTACCACATTTAAGTCAACCTCTTATACATATATACAAAAATAATAAAAATATTTAATTAAACTGTCCTCGATCATACTATCAGAAGGCATTTATTTGACATGTGTACCTACACCGAGACCACTTTCCATATAATTAATCTAACGTTTTGAACCATTAAAGTAAGTCCTCACGATAGTATTTAACAATATATTACAGCTCTAGAGCGATTAATAATTAAAATAATGTCTATAATTACAGATGGATACCGAAACGTGCTCAATAATCAAAGTGACGTAGCTAGAACGTACAATAGTGAATCAACGTCAATGTCAATGTACCCCTTGGCGTCTTTTAAATATAGGACCAGTATGAAATGGTCTGTGGAATGACATCATTATTGGATATCATAGTGATTAAAAAAAAACGAAATTATATAGAGTACTAGCTAGCATTACCCGCGGCTCCGCCCGCGTTCAGGTGACCATAAACCAAATTCTTAATTTTTACATATTAGTATACTCTTACAATGCAGTTTTTATATTTTTCCGCGGTAAAAAGTATCCTATATGTTGATCCGGATAACCGCTATCACCATACCAAATTTCATCAAAATCCCTTCAGAGGTTTTTTTATGATGCGGTAACAGACAGACAAAAATTCTAAAAACTATAGAATCGGCCTTTGTATCGATAATAATGTTTGTTTCAAAAAGAGTTTCCAAAAAATATTTTATGTACAGATTCGGCTTAGTTACAATTTTATTATAATTATTATGTATAGATATTACTATCCACATCTATACAAGGTATAATTCGAAATTTTAGAGATCCAGTTTATGAAGATTCTTTTCCAATTTCTGAAACGGCGGAGGAAATTAATTTGGGTGTATGTCTTTTTGCATTTATTATAAATAAACTTTAATGATTGTTTCGTATAAATTTCAACAAAATTTTCCGCACTTAAGAGTTTAAGAATTACTCTTAAGGTCGAAGTCGATGTACTTTTTTGTAAAACATTATGTACTAGTGACTCACCTTCGCTTCGTTTCGACTTCTTCTTTTGCTATTCCAGGCTATAATCTATCTCTGTGTCAAATTTAATCCAGATCGGTTCTGCCATTTTAGCTTTAAAGAGTAATAAACATCCATCCATCCATCCTCACAAACTTTTACATTCATAATATTAGTAAGATCTTAGATAATATATAAATAGGCGAAAAAAACAACAATTCAGTACCTTTTTCTCCTCTGTTCTTGAACCGATTTCCTTTTTTTTGTAGTAGCTTTTGACGAGCATTAGGGTTATCAATAAAACAAATTTCGAAACAGTTTTTTTTTATGTATCTATACCTTATTACCTATGTAAATTCTATTCTATACGACACGTTTGGTTCAGTTTGTAGTAACCCAACTTGCTGTGCCAGCTGTCGCGGGTTCGAATCCCGCTGTGGGCATTCATATGTGTGCTGAGCACGAATGTTTATACTCCAGTCATTGGTGTTTATTTATAATATGTATGTATTGAAAGTTATATAGGTAATATGTATAGTGTATCAACTATCTGGTATCTTACTATGGAACTAGATGGTGCTGTGTGTTAATGGCACAACATATTAAAAAAAACGTTTTACTCAAAATCAACAATGATTATGGTCGAATTTCGATTACTAAGCGGACACTAGTTTTATTATTATTATTATTATTATTAAACTACAAAAAATATTTAAAACAATTATTTTCTTAAAAAGCTCTAAAGTTGCTGGGTAAGTTTATTTCAGATTTTACACAAAAATAATAAGTTTATTTACACAAATATGTAAAATAAATATTATTTTTATTCATTAGTGGCCACAGTAATCATATAAGATGACTATCATCAAGTAACAGAGAATAGCTTTAATGTGACACGGGTCTATAAGAATGGTCAGAGCAATGACTAGCGGTTCTTCTGAAGCCACTTAATGCTAATGACAATATTATCTTTGAAGCAATCTTTTAGAAGATCGCATTCGTCTCGTGTTTTGATTTGCAAATTGTTATTTTTTTTAAATTACTATCTAAAATAACCGTTTTGTGTTAATTAAAGCGGAAATTATTAGGCGTGTAATTAAATATTTAAATTAGAACAAGAACAGAATTGAACTCTACTTGGTAAAACTTAATATTAATTACAGCTTTAGTCTGTTAGTCATTTCGAAGAAATAGATATGTAGGAGAATGTTTTGAAATAAAAATATAATATAATAGCTGTTTTATTAATTAATGATATTACGTAAAATTAGTATATTAATAAAAATATTCCCTAAGTTAAAATCTAGTTGCGTACAATTTAAATCCTTTATGTATTGCTGACCAATTTTCGCTATAGCAGTCAATCTCTCTAAGACTAGCCATCTGGCCAGGATAAGATATAGGGCACTCTATTATTTTTGTTCTCAAAGTATTGTAAAACGATTATAATTTGACACAAATGGTAAGAGATAAGGCTGCGTATTTACGTACTTTTTAATGCGTTTACGTACTTGGCACGACCCGGGACTCGAACCCAGGAATTCCGGATATGTAGACGCACGTGCTATCCACTAACTAGACTAACAAAGCAGTAGAAACACAAACGTATCACTACCAAGTTTTGGGCTAAAAACTTTTTTTGGCCCAACCTGGGACTCGAACCCAGTACGTTTGGCTCTATAGCCGCACGTGCTAGCAACTAGTGCAAGCAGGCAGGGAAAACGCATAACGTATAGCTAACTATACATAAGATAGCTTTTTAGCATAATTCACACCCAAATACATATAAGTTAACCATGCAATATCTTCAAAGACCCGATTCCGTCTAATATCATCGATCTCCCTCGAGATGATTTCGATGTAATACTGCACACGAACCTAAATTCTAACACTGCCAGTATATTGAGACATAAATTTTTCATTTCGCCCGTGGCCACTTGTGATAACCTACTTGACCAGCAGATCCCGGGGGATGCATAAAAGACTTCTACTGTATAAGGAATCGCATATTTCATAAATACCCGTGGCATAGACACGTGAAGGTTATCGATGTTGTTATCGATATATCGATACTAACGTTTATGTATATTTTTGGCAATTATTAATTTACATCATTAATTAAGTCATTAAAGTATCATGTTTACTTAATATCATGTGAAATTATGACTGGAAACCGATTAAAATTTTAATGACAATTTATTATTCTAACGTTTATGATATTTTTATCGTAAACGCTGTATATATAAATGATAGGTCTATAATTAATCAGTAAGTAGCTTATTATACGTCAATTTATGTAAATACTAAGTATGTTATAAATGGTTGTCGCTTACCAATCTCTCACTTATTAATATTTTATTATCACTAAGCTCTACGTAATTCTAAATAAACATATTTATTGATGTTTAACTAATATACCTATCAATTCTAATCATAAAATTGCATTTTATGTGTGTTTGTATGAAATATTTTAAAATATACGATAAGAAATGTGCTATTTAATTTATTATTATTAAAATTTAGTTAACCTAATTATATTATGAGTTACGTAATGTGATTTCTGAAGTTAATCTTCTTTTGGCACGTTTGGATAAATCTATGAGAGTAAAATTTTTACGATGCGCGCGCACGCCGACAGCCAAAAAGCGACATGGTGCAGTTAGCTGAAAGCGACCTGATGAAGTTAGCTGCATTCAGAGTATTGTGACATACGGGATGAAATCTTTAGCTATTTTTGTTCTGTTACGCCAAAGAAGTAGGTATAACATGTTACGTGCGTACATAAGTACACACACACCATTTTTTCTTATAACATTAACGATAGAGGAGTTTATCGATGTCGGAACGTGAACAGCCCTAACGCAAAGGTACTGTTCACACCCCGATTTTTTTTTGTCCGTCGCACAAAGGGCTGAAGGGCTACCGGACGGACACAATAATAAATATTTTGACGATAACACATAAATATTCTTCCTTTATGAATAACAAACGGCTATGTGCCACAGTAAGGGTGGTAATTTCTTTCATTTTTATGGTCACTCCTTCCTCTTATAAATCGTCGCTATTTATTAGGGAAGGGGTCTTGCGATTTTTCATACCTTTAAAAATACATGGCCTCATGGGAAAATATTTCTAAATAAATTGCTAGTTGTTTTTATAAAGTGCATAATAACATGTCTGTGGTTTTACTAAATGACATTGTGATTGTATCGCGTAATCGAGTTAGGTGGACGTGATTAATGTTTAGCGCAGGAATGGTTACAAAAGATTAGTTTTAGACAGTCGAAAGACAGTTTCGTTTTGATTTTACATTCAAAATTTAGAATAAAATGATCAGTATTTCGCTTAAATTTTTAGTTTGCTGCTTACTATTTACTTATAGGTATGTTTCATTTTTTTCTAGAATAATTTATTTATCTTATAATATTAAATGAGCAATTCTTTTATATATATTTATTTAGTATATTTTGGAAACGGTTCAAACCATTTGAATAAAATTTTGTATTTAGATAAGGTTTTGATTTTTAAGTTTATCTATATAGGTAGGTAGGTGTCTTTACTGAAAAAAAAAACAATTTTTCACAAAATGAAACATTTTTTTAAAACTTATTATTATTAGAGCCTTTTTGTATCTGTTTTCACGCTGACAATGCCATATAGCGCCATCTCGTAAATTTTTGTAGTACTTGCATCGTCGCTAATATACGATAATCTATTTAACAAGGGTAACAAAATATTTGTACGTAAAGGTCTTGCGCTAATTATATTTTTATCAAAATAATTTTCACTTAACGTCTATTTAAAAAATATTTACAGTATATGTACTGCGCTATTCACTGCATAGAAACCGCGGTGCCGTCGCGTGCCCGGCAACAATGGCTGACTTCAGGTAATTTCCGGCTTTGTCACTAACACCTTGATAAGACCTGGCTTAACCAGTCCTAAAGACATGAGCCATAAAATATACTTTACAATATCCTCCAAAGAATACTTTGTAGCAATAATATGTTGAGATTATAAAAACAATTAGCTGGCATTCATTCAGATCAAGGACTGATGTGAGGTCAAATTTTATAACATGCAAGACCTTAAAGCTAACTCTACAGTGCAGTGTAGAGTCGTATACGTATGTACAGTATGTTTATGATAGTGACATTTTGGTTGAACTAACTTTACCATAGCGCTACAAGTTTATTTCCGCACACTTGTCTTTTTCTTCCAAATTATTGTTTTTTTTTTTGGTAGATACTGTCTGGAACAACTATATATCGATTTCGTTAAACATTCAAAAAAGTCGGGAACCAAAATATAAAACAAAATCGAGACAAAATCCAAGAAGATAGGTTCAATTTAAAATGTTTACTATCGCATAATTCTAAAAAATTATCAGTTCAATACATATTAAAAAAAAGTAACCAGACGATTCGCTCGTTTTCGCCCAAAGAATCGGCATTGTCATTCAGCGTGCAAATGCAGCTTATATTCTTGCTACAACTGCGCGGACATAACTTTACAGTAATTATATACATATTAATACTTCCTTAGATTTACGCGAATATTAGACATTTTAAATAAAAATATCTTTTCGGATTATTTCGCGGATTTTCCGGAAATCCGCGAAATAATTCGAAAAGATAGTTTTATTTAAAATATATACATATTAAGTATTTTGAATATATCTACATAATATTTAAGTAGGTATGTTTTTAGTTCCATTGAACACATTTCTGGTAAATAAATATTACTTTATTTCTCAAAAATTAACGTAACTTACTAGTTAACAATATTGTTAAATATATTTCTCAAATTACGATTCCTATATCGTATATTTTTTGACAGTTTGATTTCGTCATGTAAATATGTAGTTAGTTATTTCTAAAATAAAAAATATAATAAAAATTAAACGTTAAAAACCTAAAAGTTCACTTTGCTTTAACTTAAATAATTATTTCGTGATCAAAGAAAACTGATTGAAAACGCATTTGGACGATTGACCTTTTTGCATAACGTCTAAAAGGGCTACTTAGCGATATTGGTCCTTTCATGTCCTGCCCTTTATGAAGACCTATATTGTATTCAGTATTTTATACGTAAAATATAGTCTGGTCAAAGATAAAAATACTATTATGTATTCCATTTCATTTATAGATGAAAGCACGCGTATAGGAAACGGTAAAGTTTTCTATTAATATCATAAATATGATATAAATGAATTTGTTAGATTTTTCGTACTATAGTACCTACTTCATTTTTTGTTAAATATGAAACAGATTTTTATAAATTTGGCGTACATAAAATGAACTAGGGATTCGAAGTTTTTCCCTCAATGTGCGTTCACCTCGTCGTGGTGTTGGACTCATTAGCTTCCGGCAGTTCAGGCGGGCGCGAAGCCAAGAAACTCACTGGGAGGGAGATGGCCCACTTCGGTAGGCGGTATACCATGCGAGTTGCTCCTGGTATTTCTCTGAGACAACACCATGGCTGTTGTGGTCTGCTTCGGCAAACCTGCCGTCGGGGCCTCGTAGTTGAGTGCGTAAGCGATCCTGTGACGCCTCATCATCCTTAAGACAGGTTTTGTTGGGTTTGTAGTACTTTTTAGCCAGTGAGTCACACATACCATCTGTATGTCTACATGTGGTGTGCGTAAATGCATTTTGCAACATAAAAAAACTGGGATTCGAGGTTAGATAAAACATAACATGAATAAAGTCACATTTATTCTATCATTGAAAAAAATCAAATGACATTAAAATACTAGCGCTTTCGGTTTTTATACTACCTAATCGGTAACTTATGTTAAATATATACCCGTTTTATTATAAATTAGCAACAATATTAATTACAACAATGCAAAGCATAATTGCTGTTGCATTTACAAAGAAGCCCTTTCATTGCCGACTCATAAAACTTTTGAGACTGATTAAAATTTTTTAACGAACCGTTCCAATTATGACCTTTAGCCAGTTTACAAAGATACCTGTTCCTTCTTAGTTTTTATGAGGAATATGATAATATTTCTCCCTACACGGGTCTAGATACGGTGGTAAAACTTTTTACTGAGGCCAGTTCAAAAGGCAGGGCGTGGTTGGAGTAAAAAAGTAAAGTTGTGGACACACATGTGAGTTAAGCTATTCCGTATTTTTGTTACGAGTAGTATGCATATTAGTTCTTATGTTAATTAAAAAAAACGTATACCGACTTTGAAGTCCATGAAAAATAATTATTCCACCCTCAGATAATATTTAAAAAATATATATAGGACTTTCCTTGAGATGAAATATGATATATGATGAAATATGATCTAATTTCTTTGAGATGAGATGAAAGCTGCCAATTAAAAAAAAGTAGAAAATCGGTTCATAGTTTGCCTAGATACCGCATAACATACACATAAAAACATAATCGAAATCATTAGGTAGCTACCTCCACATTTCGAAGTCGGTCTGAAAGTAAATTCTAAATTATACTTAATTTTATAATTTGACAAGTATACGATCGATGAGTAGGTACCTACAGTATTACGACATAATGACAGATGTCAATTTGTATATATTTTTAATTTAAATATTGCCTCAATTAACTCCATGTTTAGTACTCAACTTTAAACTAACATAATGTATACCTACATGTTATGGCGGATTTTCACAGCCATCTAAAATATAATTTGAAGATTTATGTATGTATGTATGTATGTATGTAAAATAGCATTCGAGATAGTCTCGTCAATGAATATAAAATGAATGCTGTAAAGAAAAATATATGAGTCTTTTTAACAAAAAAATAACTTTAAATAAAACAAAATACGATATGCATTTTATTAGTTATCTATCAATCAGCTTCTATACGCACAAATTTATTACATACATATACTAATGTTAATAAAACTCTGGTGTTCCTGAGTATACTTACACTGCAAATAATATGTTTATACCTACTTGAAATAAATAAAAATAAAATATATGGCTTGTCTATACATATAATAAAATTGTAACTAAGTCGAATCTGTACATTAAATATTTTTTGGAAAATCTTATTGAAATAGACATTATTATCGATACAGAGTCTGAATCTGTAGTTTTTAGAATTTTTGTCTGTCTGTCTGTCTATCTGTCTGTCTGTTACCGCATCACGAGAAAACCACTGGACAGATTTTGATGGAAATTTGGTATAATGATAGCTGGTTATCCCGGTCAACATATAGGATACTTTTTACCACGGGAAAATATCTCATTTTTGAGAAAAAAAAATACAAAGCTGCATTGTAAAAGTATACTAATGTGCAAACCTAAGGATTTGGTTTTTGGTCATCTGAACGCGGGCGGAGCCGCGGGCATTGCTAGTTCTACATAATAGTAAAGGTAAATAATGTTTAAATTAATCATTGTAACATTAATCACTGGCCATTTGACATTTGTTCATATTTCCGAATTATAAACACTTCCCAGTCAGTGTTACTTTCACGTCTAATTATGCGTCAGCATGTAAAAAAGACGTGTACAGCGTGCAACATGGCTCAATAGTGTTGACTAGATTTTTTAGTACTAGGCTGTAACCAAGTTCTCGATTAAGGCTATTAGGTTATTTAGATGTAGAGATCAAAGTAATAAAACTGATGAGAAAAGGGTCAAAAGCACCTACATTAATATTAGAAATGAACTCTACAAAGGTAACTCTATTTAACACCTCTAGGTAAATTTCTAAGAAATTAATTAAAATTCTAAGAAATCTATTGTTAACTGACACGCTGGCGTGCCCGCGGTCGTGGATGGATTAACTATTCAGTCTAACCATGAAAGACTGGGTCTGAGTTGATTTTAATATTTGCGGTAGGAATATAAAAATCTTCAATTCAATTCAATTTTTTGTTATTTGACTTTTAGGCGCGCCAGTTGGACACAGTACAGGACAATGTCATGTAGAATGGAAATGACATGGCTATGAAAATCTTTAGAATTAGCATACAGACCAATCTCCTTCGCGTTTTCTCCATTATATGTGAAAATGTGCGAAATAATCTGTGCTCAACTGGTACACTTTGAATCCATTAACAAGAAAATTGTATTGAATTAGAATTGGAATTTCTATGTAAAAATATTGATTCATAGGATATTAAAGAATACAAAAGCAACCAGGCAATGCCATGATGGTAACAATTTACAACTTGTTAATGTAATTTAAAACAAATAACACTTTTTTATAAAGATTAAGTTAATTATTAAGTAAATTCATAATCTTAGTAGGTATACCTATATATTACCTATGTATATTTTTATCACAATCATAATTAATATTTTAACTTAAATAATATCACTATTCATCTTTATACCACTTTATATATTACATTTATTTATTAAAATGTATAAAAGTATAATAAACAAATCCAATTATGGTAGAGTGCGTAGCATTAAAATAAGATAATGAAACAACACAAGAATTGTTAAAATTTGAATACTATTTATAGGTGCTTATAAATTCTAGACCTCTTCAGCACAGTATATAAATATAGAATATTATAAGTGCGTTACAGTTTTATTTAGCTTCTCTTATAACTAGTAACTATCTAGTATCTACATATATATCTTTATAAAAATCAATTGCTGTTCGTTAGTCTCGCTAAAATTCAAAAATAGCTGGATCGATTTGAATAATTGTTTTTTTTTGTTTTGTTAGGGATGTGTCAGGGGTGGTTTCAATATAAAAAATAGGGAAAACATGTAAGAACAGCTGGAAATCGAAAAGCTCAGAACTGTTAATATTTGTGTGGTAATCACATCACTACTTCGGATTACTTCAATAATAGCGGACTATCTACAACAATACGTCAAACTTAAGTTGGAAAAAAATAATATATGTATATAATAAATAGTCTATCTGTTCCATACTAACCGTTATAACGTAGGTAGGGACGAACCCAAGCGAAGCGAGAGTGAGCCGCTAGTGGGTAATAAAATTTTCATAGAATCTTATATTTAATCATAGATATAATCATACCTATTACCTCAACTGTCATATTTATAAGTATATGAAATTCAAATGATAATATAGGTAAATGGGATGTGGGAGTAGGAGGGTGAAAAATAATTTACGACCTGTTCTCATACCTACCAAATATACAAAAAAAATATATGTCGAATCGATTCCGAGGAGTGCGACCACAAACACTGTGACACGAGATATTTATGTATGATATGATCAAGTTCATCAAAAAATAGAGCTGGAAGATGGATGATAGATATTTTTAATAATAAAACCATCCGAGTGCATATTAGTTGGTCAAAAACATGTTTTTTTTGTAATTTTTATAATAAACACATCTTATTATTATGAAAGCGAAACATCGAATAGGCAATCATTAACTTTACGTAAGAATCAAACCCACAAGTTCTAACGTAATAGTTATTATCAGCTTACATTTTTTTTTCTTCCATCTCATTTTCCTTATGCCAAGCTCCATGGTGTTGGCAAAACACGTTTCCTTCTTCTACTTCCCTCAATTTCACACGTATCTCCTTTCACACATTATATCCATGGCTTCCTCCGTCTAATTCTACTTCTGTATTCATACACATTCATATTAGTAACAGCTTACATTGTGTCTAATATACATATAATACTCAAATCGATAAAACGCATACTTCTTACAATACAGCGTGTATAACAGTCACGAAGAGGCAAGTCAACACTTACCTACTAACTGAATGTTCCGATCAAGAATAAGTATGTCATATTTAATCACGATAATATAGTGATTAAGAATTTCACTTACACTGAATCTGATACTATATTTATTTGGACTTTATTCTACAGTTTTCAAAATTATAATAAGTGCTAGTAAGAGTTTTTTTTTTTGTAAAAACTTGTTTTTTTTTCGGAACAGTTGGGTTTTCGGAAAACTTAAAAGGAAAAACCTTATCTAAATACAAAAATGGATGCGAATCGTTAGAGCCCTTTCCGAGGTACAGGAAATACTTTACATACATATTATATACAAGAATGACCCCTTTAATATGTTAAGAGTATCTACTCAGAAACTGCTCAGTTTTTTCGAAAAAGATATAAGAATTGCGTTTTTTTTTTCATAAATACTAAATTTGATCCAAATTGTTAAAGCCTTTTCCGAAATACACGAAATTAGTTTATATATATACAATAAACATACAAGAGTTGCTAATCAAAAATTATAAAGTAAGATAATAGCGATTTACCCTCGCTTCACTTGGGTGGGTCCTTGGTGCCTCTGTGAACTCATCCAAATCCGTCCAGTCGTATCAGCGTGAGGAAACGGCAGATTTATTTAAAAAAATAGTTTTTTTTATTACTTAATTATTATTTTCTTACAAATTTATTTATTTATTAGCTTTTCAAGGGAAACAAACAGTATATTATACATATAACATAACATAACAGTCCTATATTAATATGATCCATACATATAATAAAATTCTAACTAAGCCAAATGTGTAGGTACATTAAATATTTTTTGGAAAATCTTATTGAAATAGACGTTATTATCGATACAGAAGCTGAATCTATAGTTTTTAGAATTTTGTTTGTCTGTCTGTCTGTGACCGCATCACAGAAAAATCACTGGAGGGATTTCGAAGAAATTTGGTATGGTAATAGCTGGTTATCCGGGTCAACTGATATAGGGGAATGAGGGGGGAAACCGGATAGGGGGTGAAAACAGATAGTTCCTATTTCATTGCTCCACGTACAGCTGTGTCCTTTTAGCTAGTGGAGAAATACGCGCGAATGCTTACTCAGTGCGGTTGCAAACGGCGGCGACGGTATCATCTCGGTGCGTGCGTCTTTATAACGAAATTTAAAAACAAGGGTAAGTTATCTAATATTTAATTTTTTTAAAGTGTTATCATTAAACTTAGCTGTGTGCTATCCATATACAGTTGTATTTTTAAGACGTAACACATATTTAATCTTTTAAAACGGTATTGGTTGTTGCTGTGAGTGTAAGCATAACCTGTTAGTTATTACAATTTCAAACATGGTACTTGTGGGGTACAAGCGGACGGGGTGATTTCGACTACCCGGTTTCACCCCGATCGATTTTATATGTAGGTATTGTAGGTGTTTGTTTTATTCCTCTTTTTAATTACTATTTATTTTTTACTTTTTACCGAGTGCGAGCGACAACATGCCACGAACATATATGAAAAAGTCAGATAAGTTGCAATGGTCGGAGTTAGACATGCTTTTAGCCATAAATTCGGTGATAGAAGGTAGAATGTGATATCTTTTAGCGTTACATAAAGTGTACCCAAAAGTTCCTTAGAAGATCGTGTAAAGAAGATCAAGTGCGAAAAAACCAAAGACGAAGTTTTTAGATAGTGTTCCGTTACTGCAAAATGCGTTTTCACTGATGATCTTGAAAGTATGCTAGTCGATCATATCAAAATTATGGAATCTCTACTATTTAGATTGACTAAAACAGATCTGCGACGTTTGGCATTACAATTAGCTGAAAGAAATAATTTAAACCATCCTTTTAATAGAGAAACTAAACTGGCTGGCTAAGATTGCGTTAGTGGATTTCTTAAACGACATTCTGAATTATCATTAAGATCACCTGAAGCAACGTCAGCTGCAAGAGCAATGGGCTTTAATAGAGCTGTAGTGTCATCATTTTTTAATGTTTTAGATACCATTTATGCTCAGCACGCTTTCAATCTCACGCAAATTTATTACATGGACGAGACTGGATTAACCTCTGTACCACAATACAAACTTAAAAAACCGACTTTCAAGCACTAAAATGTAAAAAACAACTAAACGGGAGCTTTCATTAAGAATAGATACCTAATCAGATATTTTCGAATCGGTAAAAAGACGAATTCGGAGTCTTTAGTTTGAGGCGAAAAGTACAGTCAAACTAAGTCCACAAATGAATGGTACCAATGCACTGCTTGACTTAAATGGGCTCACGAAAGTTGCATCGGTTGTTCTGAGCAAGAATTATTATTTTTTGTATGCAAAAACTGCGAATAATTTGAATATTTAGTTTTATTGTTAGTATCTGTATTCACCCCTAGAATATAAAATACCTATCCGGTTTGACCCATAGGTATGGGGTGAATTCGGATTTATAATTTTTAATTAAAATTGTTCTATCTTGTAGTTATTAAGATTGATCTCAAACATTTTCATACCAAAGTTGTGCCTAAGGTATACTTAAACGTTTATAATATTGATTATCTCAATAAATAACATAGTGATTTATTTATTGTGTCTTCTTCTTAACTATCCGGTGTCCCCCCACCTTCCCCTACTAATACGAGTATACTAATATATAAAACCTATGAATTTGTTTTTGGTCATACTAACGCGGGCGGAGCCGCGGGCAATGCTAGTTTTTCATATTTTCTTCTCAAAAATGAACGATTTTTTAACTATTTATATATTAAAATTCCCTTATTCTTTGAAAAAACTAAACGCTGTAAGGCAAAATCGAGAATAGTAGCACAAACAGCAAAATCATACTACTGTTATTGCCTATGACATTTTTTTGGACGCCGTCTATATAATACGTTAGTTTAAACTTTCTAATTAGTGCGAATTTTATTATATTGCCAAGTTTAACCATATTTATAGATTCTTTACCATAACGAAGGCTAATTTGCTTGTTTAATATTTTATAGTTCTGAGTGATGATGATATGATGATGTTCTCCTGGTCGTTTCCGGCTACGGCGGCCAATCTCATTGAGACTAGCCAACTGCGCAGGAGATATTATAGTGCACAAGTATACGCGCAGACACAACGTGCACTCTATATTCCTGTCACTCTCATACTCCGGTGGGACGACTGCTCGACACGACCAGTGAGAGTTAAGGCGCAGGACCGACGGCTTTACGTGCTCTCCGAGGCACGGGGGTGAAACACCGCCAACTTCCCAACTCCGGGCTGTTACTGAGACTTACTGTACAGAAAGACTCAATAACTAAACTTGGCCCGACCCGGGACTCGAACCCAGGTCCTCCGAGTGTGCAGCCGTACATGCTAGCCACTACACCACCGAGGCAGTTAAAGTTAGTTTTTTTTTGTTCTGAGTATTATAGTGTTAACTTGTGCGGGGTGTGCGGCGATGCGTGAGCGCTGCGGAATTGAAACGCTCTATGACAATTAAGAAAAACATCTATTTACCTAGGGCTGCCACATCATGAGTTATTAGAAAATTAATCAAAATATTATGAAATATATATTAAATTGTAATTATTTAGAATTTTAAACATAATGTGGTCGAAATTAAAACAAACTAGCGGAAACAAATTAAGGGATCAATTGAAAAATAATGCGAGATAGAGATTTGAGATGCTAAAATATTAATTATGCAAGTGTATTTATTTTATTATGTAACATAAAGAAATAGATCATTCAGAACCATTTACTCCTAAGGTTTGGGAAGATAAACTCATAAAAACCAAAGTTAGATCCTTTGCTCGATAGTACGAGTCCCCTATAGTAATATATATATATATATATATATATATATATATATATTATATATATATATATATATATATATATATATATATATATATATATATATATATATTAAGTAACCAGCAATTCTGAATAAGTAACCATACTAAGGTATTATAGACATAAAAACTTCATGCAATTTATTGCACGGAAGATTCTCGTATAACATAGGTACATATTTAAAAAAATATATAATAAATATGTTGGGACATCAACACACAGTAGCATCTAGTTCCATGGTAAGCTAAGAGGCTTGTGTTATGGATACCAGATAGTTGATACACTACTCATACTCGTATATAACTTTAAATAAATACATATTATAAATATAAGCACTCATGACTGGAGTACAAATATTCGTGCTCATCACACAAATAAATTCCCCCAGCGGGACTCGAACCCGCGACTGCTGCACCGACCGCACAGCATGTAGGGTCACTATAAACTGAGCCAAACGTGTCGTTTGAAAAAAAATTAAAAACTTTAAGGAACGTTTATTATAGCGCAGTGGCATAAATCTAATTCAGATACTTTATCTCTTTATAAGCTACACCCAAGATCGTGGATTTGATTCTTGTTTTACACAGGAAAGCGTATGCGAATCATGAAACTTTTTTCCTTAATCTAATCTTAAGATAAATATTGGTTGGAAATGAAACACGGAGTAGTAACTCCCTAGTACATATATGAGAAAAACGCAAAAAATCTATTACCGTCACAGCGATAACTCGTACCTACGCATTGACATTGTAAAAAATATAATAATAAAAAAAAATAATAATAAATATAATGATAAAAAAGCGCAAACATTGATTATAGAGGATTTAATGCAAAAACTATACTTAATTGACTAATCTATTAAAATATTATTATTTATTTTGCCATCTTATTATGGATTAGTTGTCATGACACTAATTGAATTCTCATTAGTTTAGTGGCAATTATAACGGCAGCAGGACATAAGATCCTTATTTCGATTCTCGGGTTGGTTTAAAAAATTATTGGATTTCTTTGTCAATGTATTTTTAGTAATAGCCGGTTAAGCGGTCTATGGTGGGTTTAAATTTTAATTTTTTTTACTAGTGGTTTCGTCAAGCCGTTTTTATTTCGGAGCTCATCGTCGAGCTCGACGGCGAGATTTGTTATCGCAACTACATGCAACATCATCTGTATTTTAATATACCCAATTTCGTTTAAAATTAAAGTTGATTTGTAATTAAAAAAGCTTTACTAGTCTTTTATGATGATAATCAGACATTTTTGTTCCCACCTAAATCGCTTATGTGCCACTAAAAACGTAAACTATCACTTCAGCGGTTCTGTAGATTAGGTACAAAGGATACAGACAAAATATTTTTAAATTATAATTTAGGCTAAGACATGCCAAACAACCATAAAATCATCTCAATATAGACTAGGTAGCTATTTTAAAATAAAGTATGTATTAGGTACTAGCGACACACCCTCGCTCTGCTCGGGTTCGTTCATTTGACGTCTACAACTTTATGTTTTAACATTTAGTATAGATTTGTCAGAGATAAGGTATTTTTCCGTAGTAAAAAGTATTTATGGTTTTTCCGTGATGCCGTCATAGACAAATAGACAAAAATTCTAAAAACTATAGATTCGGCCTCTGTATCGATATGTCTATTTCAATAAGATTTTCCAAAAAATATTTAATGTACAGATTTGACTTAGTTACAATTTTATTATATGTATAGATTGAACCTTGAATATCATAGTAACAGTATTATGATAATATTTATACCAACATAAGTCATATTGACGTTAAGAACAGAAAATTACTGGTCAACATCTCGACGACCATTGACACAAAAAATATGGTAATATGACGTTACAAGTGCCTTTCGGTGCGAAATCAAATTCATAGATTTTAATTTAGTTGTCAAGGTTATTTATTTTAATTTTTTAACAACCTACTTTTTAGTCTAAATATCTAAGCTGACTAACACCAAGGCATTATGTAAAACTATACAATTGAACTATCGGAAGCTAAAATTAAAAAAATATAGGTATGTAGTTTACATAAATATTCGTATATAAAATAGATTTTGCTCAGATTATTAAAACTTTTTAGCTTTTGAAAGTGTTTTCTTTAAACTTTTGTTGTTTTCAAAAGCATTCATATTTTTGGAATTTTCACATATTGAGAAATAATTTTGAATAACAGAACAATAACCAGTGAACGCGAAACTCGTTGAGACAAAAAGGCCAAAAATAATTTTTATAACTCAGTAAATTCGGTATTGGTCACCACCACTGTTAAACTTTACTATTCCTTTCGTATAATAACTATAAGGTTTAAAATGCTATGATTTAGAGTTTTGAATTGTTTTAATGAATCTTCTGTTATAATAAAAGGCTTTGACAGTTCACGGTAAGATCGGTAAAACGGTAGGTTGGACAATTTTGATGTCGGGAGATATTGTAAATCGTTTTTGTCAAATGTCAACTTCTGTGGTCGCCTCTACTCGTTTTGGGTTTTGTGTAAGGGATACGTAGGCATGGAGACCCTTTAAAATGGGAACCAATTATTTAATATTCAAACTGTACTACTGAAACAAAATTGCTCAGTACCTTTTTCTCCTTTATTTGTCAAACGATTTTCTTATTTTTTTTTTGTTAGTAGCTATTGACGAGCTTTAGTGTTATCAATAGAAAAAATCGAAACAGTTACATTTTTTAATACAAACATACATTTGTGTGTATATATATATATATATATATATATATATATATATATATATATATATATATATATATATATGTTTTATCAAATTCTCAATTTTCGTGCGTGCCTTCGACCATTGAGCAAATACAAGTCAAATGAAACATTAAGTTTTTATTAAAATAAATTCTTTATAGCTATTTAAGTACTAAATATATACTTTGGAATTATTAGTTGATACTTATGTACTTACCTTAGCAAATATGTGACGTGGTCTAACAATTTAATTTGTAATTTGGTCTGTCTGTTTGATGAACTATATATCAACAGAAACTGAACGTATTTTAAAAGCTCTTTTTATTGGACAGGTCATAGTTTTAAAAATAAAAAATAAATATTTTTAGTTGAAAAGTAGGTCACCATTATACCATTGTTTCAATTTAATAATGAACTTTTCAACTAAAACTAAAAGTATACACCACACTGACTTCAAAATCAGTTTGTGAATTCGCCTAAAGGTGTAACTGTTTCTTGAAGTTAATATCTTTAAAATATCCCTTTTTAAATAAAAAAAATATCAACACTTTCAATTGGCGAAGATATCACGTAGCATACATATAAATAGACTTATTGGAACGAGGAAGCTATTTAACTTTAAGGTTAATTTGACACTATGGCATAATTCTTAACTCTTAGAGGAGTAGTCTATACATATAATAAAATTGTGACTAAGTCGAATCTGTACATTAAAATCTTATTGAAATAGACATTATTATCGATATAGAGACCGAATCTGTACTTTTTAGAATTTTTGTCTGTCTGTTTATCTGTGACCGCATCACGGAAAATCCACTGGAGGGCTTTTGATGAAATTTGGTATGATGATAGCTGGTTATCCGAGTCAACATATAGGATACTTCTTACTGCGGAAAAAATTCTCATCTCTGAGAAATATATACTAAATTTATAAAGTTTATTCATAACTGCTCCGGTCCTAAGAGTTATCTTTAGAACAAACTATGAGAGCGAACCAGCATGCAAAAGCTATTCTTCAATAAAATAAAACAATACAATCAAGGTCTCCCATGCTTATTTATTCTAGAATTTAATATCAAAAATAGATTATATCAATTTTATCCGTAGCTTTCAGTAAAGGAACCCTATGACCCAAAAATCAATTATTTCCAGCAAAATGAATTTTCGCGACTCCTTATTAGACGCCACACCGGTTGTTTACTCTCTGCTGCGTTTGTTCAAGGACGAGCCGGCAAAATTAAAAACATAATTTAAAATTATTACTGAAGTGAATTTTGTCGCTACACTTAAAGTATCTATTTCATACATATAGTCTGTACCAACTTAAAGGAATCCTAAGAATCCCACGTTTTAATATGTAATCAGATATTTATCGACTACTAAATATCTAAGCAAGCCCAAGTATATTGGAATTAAAACAAAACAATACTTTTTGCACGATCTTTTTACTTTGTTGTCTTTACAAAAAATCTCAATATATTTAAAACTAAAATATTCATTTTAGAATTGCAGATATTTCAATTGAATTTATACCTTAAAACTTAAGCGTTAACATTATTTTGTTCTTTTCCTCACTTACATATATAAAGTTTTTCTATAATTTACAATCAGATTAATCTCTACATATAATAAAATTCTGAGTCGAATCTATACATTAAATATTTTTTGGAAAATCTTATTGAAATATGGAAGATTATTATCGATACAGAGGCCGAATCTATAGTTTTTAGAATTTTTGTCTGTCTGTCTGTCTGCTACTGCATCACAAAAAAAACACTGGAAGGATTTTAATGAAATTTGGATACTTTTCATCCTAGGAAAATGTCTCATTTTTGAGATAAAATACAAAAACTGCAATGTAAGAGTATACTAATATGTAAAACCTAAGAATTTGGTTTCTGGTCATCTGAACGAGGGCGGAGCCGCGGGCAATGCTAGTAATTAATAAATTATTCATCTATGTACGTCATTTGTTAAAATTAACAAATAATAAATACAAGGTACTGTAGTACTTTATTTGTGTTTTTTTTTTAAATCATTTTGTATTTTTGCACGTTGGTACTGTCTGTAACAACTATATATTGACCTTTGAGATATCTAAAACCATAGTCTCTTCTGTGGCCATGACTGCTGTAGAGCATTCGAAACGTCGGGAACAAAAATCCAATCAGAAACAAAAAAGTCAGGAAAAAAAAAATCATATTTTTTTTGTTTGAATTAATCATATCTACTTAAATTAATTAGAATAATTCGAATTAAAAAAAATACTTCGATCCGTTACTTCATTGTTAAAGAAAGACAAAGTACCACTAAAACTTTTGTAGCGAAATTAACGAAACAAATTAAGCTACCTATTTATGTCACTAGTTTTTATTGTAATATTTAATTTTATCTATACATATAATAAAATTGTAACTAAGTCGAATCTGTACATTAAATATTTTTTTTTAAATCTAATTGAAATAGACATTATTATTGATACAGTGTCCGAATCTATAATTTTTGGAATTTTTGTCTGTCTGTCTGTCTGTCTGTCTGTCTGTCTGTTACCGCATCACCAGAAAACCACTGGACAAATTTTGATGAAATTTGGTATGATGATAGCTGGTTATCCGGGTCAACATATAGGATACTTTTTACCGCGGGAAAATATCTCATTTTTGAGAAAAAATACCTACAAAAACTACATTGTAAGAGTATACTAATATGTAAAACTTAAGAATTTGGTTTTTAGTCATCTAAACGCGGGCGGAACCGCGGGCAATGCTAGTTTGTTATATTTTCGTAAGCCACATAGCCTTCCAACGTTATAGATTAACTTCAAAGACATTAAAAATGTGTTTACGATACGCGAAGGTCTCAGAAGGATAGACGGGAATGTTAATTGGACGGTTCTCTGAAACAATGTGTAAACAAGGGGCGATCTTTTTAATTTGGCGTACTTTGTAATAAAAAATTTTGTACATCTAGCTTTGTAAGTTTATCATCATAATATTTGACATTATACATGAACAATTATTATAGGTGAAGATTATTATCTTCACTAATAGTATAAAGATGTAAGGTTTGTAAGTTTGTATGTAGGGGGTTATCTCTGAAACTACTGATTCGATTCTGAAAGTTCTCTAACCATTTTAGTGCTATAAGTTTTTTTTATTACGATAAAATATGTTTACTGTCAAAAATATTTTAATTGAAGCAAGAAAAGACCTGGTTATTGGAAAGCTTTTTTAGCTACTGTTGATAAAAATTCAATAATGTTATTAAGAAGCAAGGTTACATTTAAGATATTATTCTAATTACAGATATACATATATGTATAAACGAAAAGATCCTAAAAACGTTCAAAAAATCATCTATTAATTATTATTATCATAGCTTCTGTATTATATTTTAATATCACTATATTTTCTAATATTTATTATTCCATATAAAATTTAACCTCCTATAGATTTATTTAAGGTTATAAAGACTAAATAAGTTATAAGGCATAATAACTTAAAAAAAAAAATGAAAACCGACTTCCAGGCACTAAAATGAAAAAAAAATAACTAAACGGGGGTTTTCATTTAGAATAGATACCTAATCAGATATTTTCGAAGTCGGTGCCAATGTAAGGCAAATCTAATATATTTCGATACGTAAAATACATATTATTTAGCTATTAGATATTCATATCTTAAAATATTGTCAGCTGGAAGCCTGGAAGTCGGTTTTAATTTTTTTTTTAAGTTTTTATTTTTCCCATTTTTAGTGTAGACATAATAAGCAGGTAATTTGTAAGAAGAAAGTTTTTTAATAACATATTCGATTAAACAATTTATTTAAAAAATATATTTATTGTTGATTTTTTTAAAAACCGCTCGACCGATTTCGATAAAATGTATATGGGACCACTTGGGAAGTATACCCTATGAACCAAAAAAAAAATTTTCCAAATCGGTTCAGGCGTCTTCGAGTAATCGGTGAACATACATAAAAAAAAGAAAAAAAAAAGATTCCGACGAATTGATAACCTCCTCCTTTTTGGAAGTCGGTTAAAAATATGAGAATATTTCTAAAGTTTTTATGTTCGTGTACAATTTTAATGACTAAGGTAACATGTAGAGCATATTATATTGTTTTGTTCCTATTTGTAAAATTGATGCTTGTTAGAAGAATTCTCAAAGGAAAATGCACGTTTTTACCATACAATAGCCAACGGTGTGATTTCATACCCACTTGTGGGAAATGTAACATTTTTTCTTCGTGTTTTACTTTTTAATTACTTTATGTTGTTCAAAATACTAATTTGCTTGTAACCCATTCCATTGTAAAAGTTCTTTCATGGTCATATTAATATCGGTTTGAACATGACATGACATGAAGGAGGCCCGTGCCCAGCAGTGGGACGTTAAAAAGGGCTGAATACAGACATTTTATGATTATAATACGCACGTTACGTTATTCTAATAAATAATTTACAAGAAACTTTTTTGTGACCCTTTCAAAAGTAAAACAAACAGCAATGGCTAGCACGTGTTAGTACAAAGTTCGATGCCCGAGCTAAATTCGTTCTTCCTGCAATGTAAGGGAGTTATTTTCGATTACGATTACACCTAAGATCACTCTATTGGGAAGATATACATTAAAGCGGATTTGAAGATTGACGTATGTACTAGTGAAAGGGTTATAAGAGTAATTATATTTTTTATTCTGTTGTATATTGTTTATTTTTTTGCTTGTTTCTCTGTGTCAATAATATTATTATAAAAATGATTATTTTAATCAATTGAATTATAATTTGCTTTGAACTGAACTTAGTTTATTATGATGATGTCTACATATTTTTGTACCGAAAGCGCTGATTTTAAGTACATATTTTACCGCCAATTGAAAGGTACAGTAACTTATATGTATATTAACGTAACTTATATGTAATTAAAAAAGAGTAGTTATTTTGAAGTCGGTGAAAAAACTTTTTAGTAAAAATGTAATTATTGTTAACATACTATCTTCTTAGTGCTGCGAACAATAATTAATTGAATATATATATATATATATATATATATATATATATATATATATATATATATATGTATATATATATATATATATATATATATATATATATATATATATATATATATATATATATATATATATGCATTTCACGCAAAATATCTTGGTTTCTCATATTAATACTATGAGGTACAAATTTATTTATGCTGTTAATAAAATGAATATCGTAAATGGGTAAATATTTTATTTTACTATTTGATTAAAAGAAAACTTTAATACTTTAAGTTACGGAAGTCCGAGTTAGACTCACAGTTGTCTGGTTTTCTTGACTCTGGCATTGATTAATGATATATGTACATATTTATACTATCTATAATAATAAATGGAGAGCCGATTTTTGTTCGGTTATACTGCGATAACTACTGAACCGATCGGAATAATACTCATACCATAACATGCAGCGTGTTTCGGAGAAGATTTTAGTATAGGTATGACATGTTGGTGATTAATGTACTATGCGGACGGAGCCGCAGGATAACGCTAGTATGTAATATGGAAGGAATTATGAAATTAGGCAATGTTTTAAATATTAAATTTCATAATCTATTATAAGGTATGTAATTGATATTGTTGTGTATCGTCATATGAAACATACTTTTAATTTATTGTTTTTACTAAAAATAAAAAAAAAATAAACTAAAAACAAACGAAATCCGTTAAAAATCTCAGCGCTTAAGAGGCGTCACATCTTTTGGTTGCGTCAGCATGCGTCTTTATTGACCACATCACTTACTAATTACATATTGAATTATAATTTTAATAAATTCTACACTCATAAAGCTAGATGTACACTACGCATGGCTGGCTCGACTCGACCCAACGATAAACTTTACGAGTAGACCACCCAACTTCAATTGCCATATCGTTAAAATGTCTATAACAAGCTATGAGCGGTTTTCGGTAATAACGTACACTCGCTGGAATTGGCCTTATTTCGGTTATTTTTGGACACGCTCGAAAATTCATGGTCGATATTAGATTTATTTTCTTTTTACGCGAATACTTGACATTTTCAATAAAATTATCTTTTGGGATCTTTTCGTGGATTTAATTGGATTATTGGTTTCCAACGTTTTGAATGCTTTACAGCAAACATGTCTCCATAAGATAGTTTTGTTTAAGATATAAGATATGTTAAAAGATCTATGTAATGCCTATTTTATTTGTATATTGAAATCTGTGGCCAAATTAGAAGTGAAGTGTATTTTTTTTAAGTTCGTTTTCTGTTCTGGTCTGTTCTTTGTTCTGTCAATATCGGGGTGCTGAGTGTTAGACTAAAGTGGGCTAGAGCGACTATATATGGATAAGGTCCACATCATTGTATGAATAATATGAATATCGAATACACAAAACCAAATCCTCGACCTTCTATGTATTTAATGCCAATCAGTCATATACGAGTACCTCACTCACTGTGGTAGGACAGTTTTTAAGTAATGAAAGTTTTTGAATATTAAAATATTTTTGCTTAAGATTTGCATGTAATACAATAGATATAAGGAAGAATGACAATTGACAGTCACAAGGACTTCTTATCTTTAATATACACATTTTAATACCGATCGAAGGCAAAACGATAAAAACATAAATAAAATTCTAATTTACTCGAATATTAAATTATTACAGCCACTTAGCATAAACCATTATAATAATCTTAAACACATAATAATTTATACGGGAAAATCGAACATAGATAAAAAACCGCAATAAAAGCTATTAGAGAACCGATGAAAAATGAACTCTTGGCATAAGATCTGGACGAAAATCTAAATTTGTCATATGTATAATGTCCCGGTTGTTCGGAATCACTGCGTCAACAAACAGTATCTTCTGAGATATTTCAGTCCGTCCGTCCGTCATTCTGTATACATTACGACCTCACAGAGACATCTGACGACAGCCTATTAATCTTTTAATAAATACCAGACCAGCAATACAAATATATATTTGCAGTTCTATATATAATTTTAGAACTACTAATTGGAACGAGAGAAGGCGCATATTCGTTTATCACATATATTTTTCAACGGCAAAGTTATGTCTGTGCATAATATTTGTGACTTTAGTACAAGACTAAATTTTACGATCGGCACAAATAATGTTTTTTCACACTTTTTTTGACACACGTGTTACATTTGGTTCATGATACATAGTTTTAATGGCTGTTATGACATTATTCGACACGAAAAGTATCATTTTTAATAGGAACTATGTCGAGTTAAATAGGTGTTGGACGTTAAAAAAAACGTTTCGCTTTGACAAAAACGTTAACGAGCGTAATAAAATTTAAACGAGCTTTGTCACAGCGGCGCTGAGCAAAAATAAAAATATCATAAAGCATAGTAATAATTCGAGGGCTCAGTAGTCAGTACTTTCGCTACCGTCTGCCCACAGTTTTTTAAATAGAAATAAAAACAGATGAAGTACATTACAGTTTTATGCGACAGATATGCTGCGAGGGTATAAAAGTATTCAGATTTACGATGACACGGAATTAGAACTCTCATCATCCGATACGAATATTGTCGTGAATAAAAAGAACATAAACTTTATATAAATTAAGCTGGCGTTTAAATGACTCTATTACATGTCATTGGATTAAATTTTTCAAATGCATCTTTTCTTTTGTATAACATTATTTATTGTATTTTAATTTAAACGTAAGTTTTAAAATTTTATTTACAATTAATTTATATCTTGATTGAAACAAAATAAATAAATAATAGTGGAATAAGTAGATTTGGAGAGACATAGCTACCTAAGGCCAAGTGCAAGGTAAATTAAAATGATCAAAAATTTTAGGAGAAAAATAAAAAAAATTAGTTCAGAAATGTGCACCATATGTAGTAATTTTCTCTCATTTCGATCATCAGAGTAACTTAAAACCAATATTAAAAAAAAATACCTACTATTAGGATTTAAATTAATGTTAAGTTTTCGTGCTAGGCTTTTCCAAGCTATATTTAACTAACTCGAAAATTCTTAATGTTTACTTTCTATCTTCCCGTCCATTCTATATATTGATATTTGTATTCAGCCCTTTTTAACGTCCCACTGCTGGGCACGGGCCTCCCTTCAATACGAGGGGGATCAGGCCGTAGTCCACCACGCTGGCCAAGTGCGGGATGGCGGACTTCACATGTCGTTCGAAAACTTGCAAAGTTCTCTAAGACATACAGGTTTCCTCACGATGTTTTCCTTCACCGTTGAACAAGTGGTAATCATGTTGGAAATGATTCACACATGAAAATATCAGAAGTGCGAGACCCGGGATTTCAACTGGCTTCACTCGGTTTCTCAAGCGAGCTCGTTACCACTGGGCTACCACTGCCTTATATTGATTACTAATTTATATTAAAATCAATATTAATATTATAAATTTGAAAGTATTTCTGTTACATTTCCATGCTTAAAACGCTGAATAGATTTCGATAAAATTTATCAAGGACATTGTTTGACCCTTGATCCCCGGCTACCTTTATCACGCAAATAAAGCCGAGCCTTAATAAATAGGCTAACACTTGTTAGGAATAAAAGCATGTTGCAGTAATTATTAAAATGTTTGAATATGTTTTAGTATGTAGTGACTATAACATACTTTTATGTTAAGAAAAGCATTTTGTGCGCCCCATCGTGACTTCTTCGAGTGTAATCGATGACAATGATTCAAATACCTTATATACCTAATACCTTTGCCTAACAGTGTAAAACTATCCTATTTCAAAATAATAAATGAAATCACATGGAGTAAGAGAAGATATTATTCTACGATCATTGAAAAATTACAAAAAAATTGTATTGAAACTTAAACGTTGTCATAAAATCATAGATATTTTTAGATTTCTATTGTTCAACGATTGCAGAATGATATTGATATTATCTTATCTAAGCCCCCTGACTATTCAAAACGCTTCTATGACAGAATATTAATTTTCATTCAATTTGTTTCGTATTTCATTTGAAAATTAAGACATCAATATATATACCTACCTAGTATTTTTTATAAATAAGGTTACATGTCTATTCTTTAGCAATGAAAACCAAGTTCAAGAGTCGTAAAGAGCCGTGTGCGACAGCTCACACTTTACAACTAGGTATCAGCGCCAATGGCGTCCGTCACTATTTTTGTCAGTTATACATCTAATTTATAGTGCAATAAAATTTTACTTGTCACTCACCCGGGATTTATGTTCCGCCCGCCCTATATGCGGGATCTTCCGCTGAAGAATTTCCTCATGTCAACGTTTACTACAAACAATATGTAGCGTAGGCGACAGAGGCGACGCCGGACCATTTGAACCAGTCCATCTGTGACGGACAGACAAATGGAACAAAGGAGTTTGTCTTCTGGAATAACGTAAACAAAGTCTTATTTCCTGAACGTGTCTTTGAGTCTCAAACGTGCCACTATCGTAAGTCGTGAATATGCTTACAAGAATCCATGCTTTCTTGTATTGTTTTAAGATTGGTATTAGAATACGGAATTTGTGAATAGCCATGTCAAATATTGTGGGCGTAGATCGCGTAGTCGGCGCCGGCAATGTCGTCGGACGCCACCGCTCGTACAAACAGCCGTCGATGCGTATCGAGGAAGGATGCTTAACACTTGCACCTCTAATTATATCTCGGGAACGTGCTCTGCAAACAAATACTACGTTTCTAGTTTGAGGTATTGGGTTTCGTCTTTTCAAATGTTATTTAGCCAATTAATCGCATATTGTTTACATTACATTTATTTTCCTTATACGTTTGCTATGGTACTGATAACAATTAATTTGTCAGATAGATAAAGCTAAACGTTAATAAATCCTATCACCCTCCTATATAACAACCCATGTAAATAAGTTACAACATGTTTAATTTCAACTCATTTAACACACATTATATCATGTATTTAGAACATTCGATAAAAATTAAAACTGAGGTACAAAAAGTTTGAAACAGTTCAAAAGTTTCTAAGAAAGGGATCGAGGGCAGGTTTGTTGAACACAGATGTCACTTGATGTTGACGAGTTGTTCTACTAAGTGATGTCTTCAAATATAGATCACATAAACTTTTCCTAGAAGTAACTTGAGTAAGGAAGAAGAAAGTAATCAAAACTTTACTGATACTTTTAATGTATTTCCCGTATACACTCTCTTATTCAACAGTATCGTATATGTACAATTATACAAAGAGGTATATGCGTTTAAATAAAATCTTAACACCCATGCAATGACCGCTAAACGTCATAAAATCTATCTATTACATCTTATTTTAAATTATTTCAATTTAAAAATACCATCTGTATGCATTGAAATAGCTATTAAAATGTGAAATCCATTAATATAGATCACTGACTCTCACACATCCGACAAATGTATTACGATTATAGATTTCCTCCAATTCATCAAACTTTTGATAACAGTTCAGCTTTAACGTTTTCAAACTTCCTGTTCCCATGATTGACGTCACCGAGCTCATAAGTGTTAAGCTACTCATTTTGTAATAATGCGATCGCATATTCCCATTAAAAACTAATTTGTCTTTCCAAATGTAAACAAGAAATAAACCACATCAAACGAGGCGTTCAAATTGAAAGGAGTGATTTCATTGACAAAATCCATTAATACTGACTCGGTATCAGGCAATTAGTAAACAAATAAGCCGAGTGACAGATCGAGATAGTTGGCACCGTGACAACGGAACTGTTGGGGAGGCTTAAGGGGATTTTAGATATATTTTATTAATTCAATCAAAACATTTACTATATTTCTTCTATTTAATAGATGCTGTAACTAACTTGCTATATTATCAATACCTAGAGTCCAGACCAAACTGCTTGACCTAAGAGGCTAAAATTTTGTAGGTAAGTATATTTTATGTTACAGATCATGGATTGATAATCACAAAAAAGAAAATAATATCATGTGATTATCAATATCTGAGTAGTTGAAAACCAATTTTGACGTTAAGAAACGTAAATCTCAATTCAATTCAATAACACTTTATTGTACACCAAGAAAAATCACCCAAAAATTAAAAAAAACTAAATCCCAATAATTACTCCCGGGCAGTGTAAAAGGTCTTAACAATCACACCTACAATACAGGCGGTGACAGCGTTAGCATATGTCGCCGTAAAAAGATCTCGGGCCATGCACCGTTCCCGGCTATTTCGGTTTAATGACAAGTCTGGAACAATGAGTCGTCTCGTCAGATACATCACTTTTCTCGATATATTTTTCGACGTTTCATGTTATGATTCCTAAAGTTATTACTGTTAAAGAATAGATGATTTTCTACAAAATACATTAATACGTCAAACTTAAAAAAAAATTAGAAATGTAATTTGCAAAAATATAAATACATACAATAATACATTCAGAAATAACGTTATCAAAAAAAATTAAGAAAATAAATATAAGAATCGTCGAATATTTAACTTAATACTTTAACAAAAAATGATTTTTAACAAAATATTTACATTAATACGTCAAACTTAAAAAAAATTTAGAAATGCAATTTGCAAAAATATAAATACATACAACAATACATCCAGAAATAACGTTATCAAAAAAAAATTAAGCAAATAAATATAAGAATCGTCGAATATTTAACTTATACTTTAACAAAAAAATCATCAATGCAATAAAATCTGGTGCATCCGTAAATAAAAGCGTGCCACAGTTTTTTTTGTTCTGTCATCTGTTTTGTCTCTTGTTTGTCTCCGAAACGGGATTCAATTAGTGGCTTTTAGTCTCTTTTGAACTGAGTAATCGGATGTTCAACACGATTCCACGTTTTGTAAATGTCGTCATGATTATCTACAGTGATATTTTTCTTCTTTTATCCTCTAGTAAATTGGTTTAATGACATGTTTAATTTGTTAGGGTAATATTTTAAATCGCGTTCTTTAGTAAATGAGGATATTTTTTTTTAAATGATTAAACCTTTTTTTTAATATTGTAAATACTATTGTGGAGTCTGTACTTTTATCGCGCAATATTGGAGTTATGGATAGACATTTTATATTTTTTATCTTTAAAGTGATAAGGGATTTTTTTGATCTTGGTACAAAAAGCTTATAAATTGTGTAATTAAAAAAATAAGAGAAAAAATAATTTTGCAATATTTTAACTCTAGTTACGAGTATTTTAAATAAAACTATCTTTTCGGATTTTTTCGCGAATTTATTTTGATTTTTGGTTCCCGACGTTTCGAATGTATTCAGCCCTTTTTATCGTCCTACTGCTGGGCACGGGCCTCCCTTCAGTATGAAGGGAATCAGGCCATAGTCCATTGGCGGACTTCACATGTCTTTCGAAAACTTGCTAAGTTCTCTCAGACATGCAGGTTTCCTCACGATGTTTTCCTTCACCGTAAGGCAAGTGGTAATCATGTTAGAAATGATTCGCACATGAAAATATCAGAGGTGCGAGACCCGGGATTTGAACCTGCTTCACTCGGTTTCCCAAGCGATCGCATTACCGCTGGGCTACCACTGCCTGTTAATCTCTCCCGTGACCATGATTGCTGTAAAGCATTCGAAACGTCGGGAACCAAAAATCAAAATAAATTTGCGAAAAAATCCGAAAAGATAGTTTTATTTAAAATGTCAAGTATTCGCGTAAATCTAAGAAAGTATTATCTAGTTACGAGTATTTAGAGCAAAATTATTAAATAGTAAAAAGTAAATACTTAGTAACGTTGCTTACGATTCTAAGATATCGTGATGGGTAGTTAAACTCCAAATCCTGTAACAAATAATATAAGCCATATTTCTTATTGTGCTAATGGCACAATTAATCAACTTAATCAAACCAGTTACATAGGCCAAGTGTCGTAATACACTTTCCTTGTGGTCATAGCGCGTGAACGGCTCATTCTGCCTGAATTAATTGTTAGGTACACAGTTGCGCTAACACTTCCGTTTTTAAACTCGGATGCCTAACACCTAGGTTTCTCAAAACTCGTTTTTCAATTGGCCCTATCCAAGAAGCCGCAGATCGTAGGTTCAATTTCGAGTTCGATTCTCGCAAACGAATACATCTAGGATATGAAAGATTTCTATTACGAATTTCACTTAAATCTGCCAAGCCAGAACAGGGTGATTTTTTCCGAATGAAATTTTCTCATTTAGTTATAATATTAGTAAATCTACATGATTTTCCTACTTATTTTGTATCTTTTTGATTAATGTCTGGAAAATTGCTAATATATCTTTGTATGTCATATTAAATTATTATTATTAATTACCACATAGGAAAAGTGAGATATTCTAAACATTTGTACATATTTCTATTTTAAATATGCTAAATTAATGGTAAATGTTTTAACACACATGATTAAGAATGTTTATAGCAAGCTAAGAGTCCGTCCCATCTGATATATTTTACTCCCGCAAACAAGAGACCAAATGACAAATTTCAGTTGTTAAACAATACATGATAACCCTGCCGATTTGCATGAACCATATTTTCTATGGCTTGCCGTTTTAGCTGAAGACATTTTAAATTATTATGGTTGCAGGCCCACCCGGGCGTGAGAGCATATTTGTTTACTTTAATTTTTACTGCGGCCACGACAGAAACCAGAACAAGAGCTGGCTAATAATAGAAACGTTTTTAACTTTAACACATGGGGTCATTGACGCGAGTACACTTAGTTTGTAGATATGATTTGGTAGTTTTAATTTACCTTAAGTTCTATAAAGGTAAGATACATGTTCTACTTTCTTTCGGCAAACTTTTTCTATTTGATAGTTTCCAAAATATTAATACTCCTTCAAACTTTTGTAAATGTCGTTTGATTTTGAAACTTCGTTTATATCTATGTTTCAATACTTAACGTAGGGGAAAATGCCAAATTTCAAGTTAACTAAGCAAGAATAATACGATTTTATATGCAATTTTTATTAATAGTACATAGTTACTTATGCCATTATTAGAATAAGCTATCAAAATTTCAACCTTTTAGTTCAGTCGGTTTCACTAGCGTAGTATTGTTTTGGTACAGATTTATTATAAAAATCCATAAGAATTTCGACTCCCGTAGGGAATTTTTATGTTAACCATATAATAATGTAAGGGATAGAGACTTCCGCAATCAAATAAACCCATGTTTTTAAACATTTAATAAGAGAAAATTTTAAGTGGTCCTAAAAGTAAAGGACTAAATACACCAAAATATTTTTATAATCAAGAGTAAACCTACTCCATGACATTGCAACAAAGTACTTTAAATCATTCTACTATTTAATTGAAACCTGTGTCAAGTGAACTCGTAGAGTTCTCGTAATTTACTAACTTCCGACTCTCTTATACAGAGTGTTGAAAAATAAACTTAAATATATATGCATAATGTAAAAAATTATAGAGTTCTCTTATCTCTAAAATTAGTAGTCGGATTTGATTGTTTTTTACTTTTTGCATTTTGATAGTCTATTTATTATTATATGAGCGGGATAACTACTTATATATAAAATACGCGGGAAATACTGATTTCTGAAAAAAAAAATATTTTAATCAAAATTCCTCTAAGTCAATAAGTATAATTTTATAAATAAAATAAAATTGAAACTAAGCCGAATCTCTATTTTTTGGAAAATTTTATTGAAATTGACATTATTATTTATTGATACAGAGGCTAAATCTGTAATTTTTAAAATTTTTGTTTGTCTTTTTGTCTGTCTGTGACCGCATCACGGAAATTTGGTATGATGATAGCTGGTTATCTATCTAGGTCAACATATAGGAAACGTTTTACTACGGGGAAATATCTCATCTCTGAGAAATCTATACTAAAAGTTAAAACGTAAGTAGGGATGAACCCGAGCGGAGCGAGGGTGAGTCGCTAGTGCTATATAAACTAAAGTAATTCTTAAACGTAAATTAAACAAAGAAATAAAACTAGGAATATATAATTTAATAATTCATTTGTTCTGCTTAAATATAACGTTTATACTATATTATTGTAATTTATTTTAATTTATTCTATAAAATATAAATACATAAGCCATAAATAATTAATGAACTATTTATATTTTATACCACCTGTATAATACTTAGTGACACTATTCTGAGTAAGAGTATTGAAAACAACGATTAAACCGTTCAGCCGAATTACGCTAGTTCCCGATAAACCGATGTCCCGTCCGTCCCCACGCGTGTGGTCACCGGATGCAGGGACACTTGTCTATTTCATTTAACCAACAACGACTAGCTGTCAATCTGAATAACAGTATTTCTAGAATGGTATAAACTTTAACTATATAATTTTAACTGTGATTTTATCAATGATTGATTAATATTTTTTTTAAATTGAATCAGTATGTGTTAGCTCTTATATCCTGTTTATTATATTTCTAAGTAAAAATAATTACATAGTTTTCAAAAAAAAATTAAGTCATGTGACAAGTAAGTTTGCAAAAAGGCTATGGAATACATCCACATTTTTACGTAGGTACTTATCTACCTAATAAGATTAAAATTTTAAAATATCAGATTTCTAGTTAACCTAAGGGGTTATGAATAAATTACTGTTGTTCTCACCTCTCTAGTATAAATAAATCTTTGGCATATTAATATTAGTTATTTTAACGATTATATTTTTAACTAGCTGTGCCCCGCGGTTTCACCCGCGTTTTTGTTTGATTATAAGCATCAATTTTACAATAATGTATGGAAGCCTGCCAGATTTATTGACATTTATGATTACTACTCAGCTCCCTTAGATAGTAGCATGATGATATAAAGCCTATATCCTTCCTCAATAAACGGGCTATCTAATGCAAAAAGAATTTTTCAAATCGGATTTGTAGTTCCTGAGATTAGCGCGTTATCTAGTGTAGATTTTAGCATGAGCTTAAACTTTATCTGGTCCATATGATGATAGTCTCATTGTGATGAGGAGAAAAATTTGACACTTAACACTCATTAATATGAAGGAATTCTAAGAAGACTAAGTATTATTCCTAGGCACACCTTACAATGGAATAAGTCCAAAAGGTATATAATACTTATAAAGCTATAATAAACAATAAATTATATTAAAAGGTTATGACAATAATTAACATACAATGAATGACTCAGTTAAATGTGATTAATTCTTCCTGTTAAACGGGAGTTCTTTAGAACTTATTAACTTAGATGTCGTGATTTTTCATAGTGTCTATCTACCTTTACTTGCGTCACCTATTATTAGGGTTATCAATAAAGTATTTATTAATTAAATAATATTTTAATTTTATTTAATTCATATATAGTGATATAATAATTATATTAATCTTGTTTATATATTTATACAAAGAACAGGTTAATCAAAATGGAAATGTTATTTGTTTTGATTTAGTACCTAAGATTAAGAATCATGGCAGCCCTATACACCGGCCCCACTTGGTTCCATTTAGTGATGTTCATCCATTAGCGTTTTGAAAGCGACATTTGTTTTATTGCAATATTTGATTGTGGGTGGCTTAGAAAGGTTATTCGATAGGAATATTATACTGTCTGGTATCTAATAGATAATATTAATGACCAATATAATAAATTAGTTATTGAGATACTTTTATAGTTGCAAAAACTGTGGTATTTGTACACATTATTTTCTGCACTAGTTTTAAAGTCTCTTTTTCTTCTCTTACTATGAATGTTCGAGCAAAATGTCAAATGGTAATATTTAAGCATATTATGCTTTGTCATACTAAAATAGCCCTTTATATTGCAAAAGAGAAGATAAGTGACAAATATGCGAGGTATCGTCGTGACCACAAGCTCTCAAGTTCAATTAAATTCAGTAAAGCGCTACTTAAGTCCTTAAGCCATAATAAATAGCATTAATAAGTCATTAACTCGAACCACCGGTCGGTTATTGCTTTCATAATCAACTTATTCGATTTCCAATTACACCATAAAAGTATAAAGGTTCCGCTTTTAATAAAAACTGTATCATCACACGCTAGACAACTGTCACATAGCAGTACGTACGAATTTAATTGTGGCGGCATCCTTTGTGATGTGCAAGGCAAGATGGCGACCGACATCAAAGACGCCGCCTGAGTGACGACGCAGTGAAATGTCACCACGGTCAGTCAATTAACTGTCTATAGTATCTTAACAATGAACATAATTCGATTTTTAATTCGGATCATCCGCGGGTGCAAATGATCCATAAATGTTTCGAATAATTTATAATATCGTATAGAATAAAATCAATACATTTTGCTGCAATTCGCGAAGTAGGCGAATAACAAAGCTAATTCGTTATTGATGACGCTAGCGATTGCCTCAGTCATGCCCGAGACGACTTATCTTAACGGCTTTAATTACAGATACCGTTTATACATCACGATTTTAATTAATAATTTAAGGTACCTCTTAGACGTGATATTGAATAAAGAATATAATATTTAGTAAAGAAGATATTTTATATAAAACTATCTTTTCGAATTATTTAGCGGATTTATTTTTATTTTTGATTCCCGATGATTCGAATGCTTTACAGCAATCATGGTCACGGGAGAGACTGAGGTTATAGACGTCCTAAAGGCATTATATACTTGTTACAGACAGTGCCTACCCACTATTTTACAAAAATGATTTAAATAAAAACTTTTTAACAAAAAAAAGCCGACTTTAAACAATGGCACTAAAAAGTTAAAAAATAACTGATTGGTAGTTTTCATTTACTATTCATACCTAATCAAATATTTTAGAAGTCGGTGTGCTTTGCTTTGTATGGGCTGGCACCGATTTCGAAAATATTTGATTAGGTATGTATTTAATAGGTAGGCTTTAATTACTTAGCCAAAGCACACCGGCTTCGAAAATATTTGATTAGGTATGTATAGTAAATGAAAACTACCAATCAGTTATTTTTTTACTTTTTAGTGCTTCTGTTTGAAGTCGGTTTTTATTTTTTTGTTAAAAAGTTTTTATTTTTCCCTTTTTAGTGTAGACAGTAGTAGCAAAGTAAGAATTCTAACGTGTTAGGCTTGTCAAATCAAACAAAATAAGCCCAAACTCAAAGTATCTACTATTACCGTTGAAGAGTTCCACCTATCCACCTTCTGGCCTTACCATCAGATCAGGTCAATAATACTGAGCCACTGTACTATCAACGGAAATAGAAATACTTGCAAAGTTTCAACTCAATATGACAATTAGAATTAGGTGAATTTCATCATTAGCAATTTTTCCAGCCTTAGAGGTGGTATTTTTTTTAAATTTAAATGGGACAAATCTGGAAGTATACACTTTCAAACAACACAAAAACTGTCCAAATCGGTTAATAAATGACGGAGTTCTGAGGTAACAAACATAAAAAAATACAGTCGAATTGAGAACCTCCTCCTTTTTTAATGTCGGTTGAAAATGGCACAAAGTATCTTACAATATTTGTTGATTACTTTTCTAAACATTTAAAAAAATATTATAATTAAATATAGTAATATAGCAATAATATAAAAATAAATATAATCCAAAAAGATAGTTTTATTTAAAGTGTCAAATGTCTAAGAAAGTATCACTAAGAAAGTATTAAAAGAAGATATTTTTTCACATTATTAATAAGAAAAGTAGTGAACTAGTGTTAATCGATATACGAGTAGCTATTAGTTACTATAAATTCCATGTCGCTATAAGTTATATTGAGTTAGTCTTACAACTCTTACTATTTAAATTGTATTGTATTCAAATATGTTGTTTTTGAAAAACAAGTTTTCTTGAGACTTTTTACAATTAAATATATTATTCAATTATAAAATATAATAATAATACCTCGAAATTTATAAAAATATATATTTTTTTGTATTTTTTTATTATTATAAAGCATATATTTTTATCCAACACTGTTGAGTAATTTTACCTAAATAAAAAAGACGCATAGCAGGCCAATCTTCTTACATTAATTAGCTCTTTGTTCATCATCTTGAATATAAGAAAAAAACTATTTTTTCCGGATATTCAAGAGGAAACATAAAATAAAATCGAATCTTGATAGAATCGTATCCGTGTCGTATACAATAAACATCATTATTCCACTCGAAAGGCAGATACGAATGTTCCCCATTTACACAGTCCAGTTATAGGTGCCGCTACACAATACATAGTGGTTGGACATCGAGTAACAGAGCGGCACGATTTAATGAGCGCGACTGTCCAATGTTACGCGTATGGGTGAAGACATTGCACCGTTTCGTCACAGCAAGTACGGATATGAAATTTAAACCCACCTACTTACAATCACATTAAATTATCTACTATTATAATTGCAAAAGTTTGAGTGTATGTATGTTTGTTACGATTTCATGCTGTGACGGCTGGATGGATTTGGATGAAATTTAAGTACACAGATAGACTACGATCTGGAATAGAACACATTGACTAAGAATTAGCCTTAGCCGGTAATATAAGCTATTATAAGCCAAGATAAGTCGTTAGTTAGTATTGTAAAGTTATGTTTTCATTGGTAGTGTACTTAGTCCAATTATTACGGTAAATCTTACTAATATTATAAATGTGAAAGTTTAGATGTTTGGATGTTCGTTACTCAAGCACGTCAGAACGGCTGAATTTATCTGGATGAAGTTTGGCACAGAGATAGATTATAATCTGGAATAACACCTAGGTTACTTCTTATCCCGGAAAAGTTTATGGTTCCCGTGGAATACATTTTTGTTTTTTCTCTAGTATTACATATTATTGGATAGAAACTTAGAAATTTCTTATAAATAAATAATAATTAATAAATAATATGAGATACTTCAAAAAAAAGTTAAATAAATATATTTTCTTGGGTTAATATGGAACTGAATAGATATAATTTATATTACTAAAATTATATGATCTGGACAATAATTCCTTTTCTACAAGCTATCATTTGGAAGCATTACAATCTAGTTCTCAAGTAATAAAAAGTGTACAATGTACGGGAAAATCCAGTCACCAGTGCGACACGAATGTTTACAAAAATGTGGATATACCTAAGTTGTAACGCAATTCGTTGGTTTAATGTAATTTTCTTTATATTATTTATATTTACCAAATGAATAATGTAGGGAGGGATTTAAATAAAGAATACTAGTTCAAATGAATTTAATAGATATTGTTAGATGTATCAATTTGCTTATTATAATAGAAAAATCCCGATGTAAATAAGTATTTTTTCGTACAGATATTATATACATTAATTTAAAAAAAAGTTCTATGTAGCTAAAAGTAAAATACGTTATAAAATATAATTACTCATTAAACTTATTTGTTCCATATCTAATCGAGCATAATCATCAAAATTTGTTTTGCCTTTGCATTCTGTTGTGTTGATTTTATATTTTACACGTGGTTTTTTTCAATTCAATCCTTTTATTCTGTGGCTCCTAGGTGTGCTATTTGGACAATGTTGTTTGAAGTTATATTTATATCAGAAGCCAAGCGTAGTGACGTCGCAATAATTTCTATTATAACGCCGTTTGGACCATACGTGCGCACTTCTTAATGTAATCGAGGTAAAAATACTAATATAGTGTTATAAATAGATTTAGTCTTACTAGTTGTTACCCGCGGCGCCATTTACGTGGTAGATTATTATTATTTTTTTAACGTTGGGAAATGCATTTGCGCACGAGGTGTGGGACTCACCGGCAAAGCCAGTACTACCCACTAAAACCCAACAAAACCTTCCCCCGTCTTAATGGAGCGTCGCAGGATCGCTTACGCATACCAGGCGCAACCCGCATGGTACACCGCCCTCCGAAGAGGGCCACTTCCCACCGCCCACCGAAGTGGGCCACCTCCCTGTGCGTTTCTTGGCTTCGCACCCGGCTGTATTGCTGTATGTATGTATGGCTGCACTACTGAGCCCCCCCCCACCACGACAAGGTGAGCGCACGTTGGGGGGGGGGGGGGGAGAGAAAACACGTTATAATACAACCTAACACTAGCACCAATACTATCATAGTATTATAAATAGATTTAAGGCCGTTTTCACCAACGTCACCTAAGTTTAAGGGATCCCCTAAGCATGGTTAGGGGGCTGTTAGGGGACAGTTTCTGTTTCACCGACAGTTAGGGGTCACCTAAATGTTAAAATGCCACCTAAATATAGGTACTAGAAATACGGGCTCTGACGATGGAAAAAGAAATTTAAAATTTTAAGCTAAGGATCCCATAAGTAGATGGTAGCTTATGGAATGTTGGTAAAATCGGACATTAGTCTTACTAGTCAATGAAAAATAACCTACATATATGTTAATAATCCAATACTTATGCTCAAAATCAAATCAATCAAAATATAGCTCCTTTTAAACCATACTGAATTTACAAACATAAAGACGTACTAAATATGTAAACAGATTTGTTCACTGAAGTTTGTTTTTATAATTTGAACACCATCTATGCTTATTACTAGATACCTATAATATATTCCCTCGGTATCTCAAAATCGAACCCTAATTACTTGTAAGCATTAAAAAATTAAAAAAACTATATTAATAACTATACACTTGTATTTTAAGCTAAAAATCATAATATTTTAAAATTTTGTGCTAAATAAAAATCAGTCTGCTTGCATGCAACAGTTGAACGTTACATTTATAAACGAATAACATAATTTATACTATTTATCTATATATTTATTTAATATACATAGAAATATTTATTTGAAATTAGATAAATATTATATATTCAAGATAAATATATTTTTCATAAATATCTTTAAGTTTTTCGGATATAGTAAGTTAAATCCATACAGGATTTTTTATTTATTAAAATATCCTATAGTATCGACAACATAAGTGAGGCACTTTCTTTGCAAGGGAAACTAAGTACCTGATGATGATGATTATGTGCTCCTGGCCGATTCCGGCTACGGCGGCCAATCTCATTGAGACGAGCCAACTGCTTAGGAGATATTATAGTGCACAAGTGTACGCGCAGACATAACGTGCACTCTATTCCTGTCACTCTCATACTTCGGTGGGACGACTGCTCGACACGACCGGTGAGAGTTAAGGAGAGCAGTACCTACATTATAAATAAACTTATGAAGAAATGTTCAAAGTGTATTAATTCTGTCATATAGTTAAAATTATGCGCATAAAATATGAAAAATCATAAAAAGTAAAAAAAAACACCTTTTATTTTCCTCGTTGTGGTAAATTTCTAGGAAATCAGATATAGTCTCTATAATCCCATAATCTAAAAACTAAACTACTTATTAATGTTTCTTTAAATTATAATTTTCTATATATAGTACATACTTGGTTAAAAACATTCATTTGACTTCAATATGTTTTTATACGAATTAATCAAGGTACAAACAAACAGTATAATCAATTAATTTAATATAAGTACTTAATTGATATTGTCTTCGAGTTGTTTTTTTTTTCAATTAACTAGTTGACAAGTCTGATCACATTTGCAGACGAATGACAATAGAGTCAAAATAGATATATTTAGGTACGTTTTCTAGTTTTGGAAGATATAATTTTGTTTTTGAAAGCTTTTTTTATAATTTTTCATTAATTGATTATACATATATAAATTATTTAATATATTAGCATCTCAACCTCGTTTCAATTGAGTGCATCACTAGTGATGAATGGTTTAGAAACACAGTGTCCTCTACGCGAAGCATACGAAGATAACCTTTTCTTTTCACCGCTATCGAATAAATGGCTTAGAAACACATAGAAAACAAAAAAAAAACAATTTTGTGTTTAAGTAGATACCTACTCGTACTTGTATGCAGTAAGTAGTCATAAAATATTAAAATGTTACATAGCTATATAATTTTGTAGATCGCTTATATCCATAACTTAGACCAAAGGAGACTACGTACAAGGTGTTATTATGTAAATGATGAGAGCCCGGTTTCGGCTGAGTCAATACGCGGGGTAATTGGCGACAGTCCACGCCACTCCGCCACCAACTTGACCTCCATCGGTGTCACGATTGTTTCAAACGACATAAAAAATACAAAGATCTCACGTTTTTTAAATAGATATGATTTTACCTTTAGATAATGGTGGTTTGGAAAATAATGGCTTGTGTATGTATGTATTTGCTTAATTATATTTTTTCTTTATGTAATATATGTATATACAAAGACAGTATGTTTTAGGTTAATAAATGTATTTTGATGTCATAACCCCGCCCCATACTTTAAGCCGTAGTCAACTTTCTCAACTTTTATGAAACGTATTCTTATAATTATAAATTAAAAATTTAAAAACCCCCCTACGCAAATTAATTGTCATTTAACGATTACACTGGCACGCGTGAAGCATTAATCGAGTAATCATACACCAAAATGCCTTACGGATTTTGGAAAAGAGCTGATACTCTTATACTGCTGGACCGATATTAACCGAACATAGCTAAGAACCACCGCAAGGAAACTGGCTTTCAAAGGAAAAAAACCGCATCAAAATCGGTCCATCCGTTTGAGAACTACGATGCCACAGACAGACACACATACACACACACACAGACAGACAGACATCGACGTCAAACTTTTAACACCCCTCTTTTTGCGTCGGGGGCTAAAAATATGAAAATTCAAAAATAAAATAACAAATTATTTTCTAATGTATCCAACACAAGGAAATATTTTGTAACAGAAAAGCACGCTTCTTCACACTACGAATCAAGATTTCACCCGATCCTTTATATACTTGCACGATTGCACATAATTATAAAATGTCTAGACCTTAACATAGGACTCAAATAGACATTAGGTACCTACATTATTGTATTATAAACTTTACCTACTTAATTTGGTATTATAAAACGATAAAACAAATAGCAGTAGATTTTAAGGTTCCGTAGCCAATAGTCTATAATATTCTATTTCTAATAACAACGGTTACCATGGCAACATGGCAATGTATTCTATCTCATTCTCTCGCCGGCTTAATATATATATATATATATATATATATATATATATATATATATATATATATATATATATATATATATATATATATATATATATATATATATATATATATATATATATATATATATATATCCTTGTCTCTTTCTAGTTTCATCGAGTTTGAGTTGCATTTCCGTTTCATCGAGTTTCAAATCACAACTATGATATCGTAGGTATATGTAATTGTATACCTATTTTATTGTACTTTTAACTTGATAAAATAAGAAAGTTAAAATATAAAATAAATTTTATTCTAGTGCTATTGAATCCTCTGAACGCGAATCAGACTTGCACTTGAGGAGAATGAGGTTCTATAGTAAACTAGGGACTTCGCATGGTGCTTGCAAGTAGAGATCTTAATCGTCATGATTTTTTCCGACATCTTCTACAATCATTGTCATATTTTAGCCAATTTACACAAAACCTTAATGAATTATACACCTTAACCTTCCTCATGAATCACTTCGTCCATTGGTGGAAACCGTAACAAAATCCGTTTGGTAATTTTTGAGTTTATCACGTTCAGGCATACAGGCAGACGCGGTGAGTGTGTGTTTTATAATATGTAATATGTAGTTATTATGTTAGTATTTGCGGACCCCAAGAGCGTGGCTTGTTCGCAACATGACAAGTATTCTTTTAGATTGTTATTTTGTAACTAAGCTACAAGTACTTTTAAAATACTTATACATATTGGAGATGTCATTTAAGCAAATATGGACTTTTTTGTCATTATATACCTAAGTTAAAATATTATAGTCACACTACTATTATAAATGCGAAAATTTATTAAGTGTGTATGTTTGTTACTCCTGCACCTTGCAACGGACGAATTTGGATGATTTTTTTTAATGTACACAGGTAGGCTATGAACTGGACTAGTACATAGGCTACAGTTAGTAATAAAATTTGCCAACAGGTTGCGCTGCCTGTACATAATATTATATACACAAAAGGTAACTAGGGATGCACCTGAGCGAGGCAAGGGAAGTCACTAGTGACGAACTACCAATTTGCCGCTTTTGACTCGGTGGAACGCAGAGCCAAAAAGCTGATCGACAACGAAAAGCTAGTGAAAACTAAGCTTCACAGCTTAGGATACCGTCGTCAGGTTGCTTGTCTGTCGATTTTCTACAGACTATACTTCGTGGAGTGTGTCCACGAGCTCCATGGTCTCATACCGCCAGCGCCATTCTTCGATCGGAACACCAGACTTACTGCAGGATACCATCCTATTTTAGTTGATATTCCGACTACTCGCACTAAGCGCTATTCGTCATCTTTTATAATGCGCACAGCTAAGAAATGGAATGCCCTACCTGCATCTGTTTTTCCGAGTGCGTACAACCTGAAACTATTTAAGGTGCGTGTTAACAGGCTTGTCCTGGGCAAACTCGCTAGATCATAGACCTTATCTATATATGCCTTCGAGCTAAGATGAAGGTCAAGAGTAAGCCCATTATTGATTAAAAATAAAATAAAAAAAACGTACATTATATTTTTTATAAAATCTGTCAGTTTGTAATGTATACACTATACATTTATTATTATTAAATAATAGCGATAAAATTTCGATGATTTCGAAAAACTATTTATTCCAAATTTAGTGCACAAGTAGTATCGTATTTAAATGTTATAATACTTACAAGCAGAAAGCAAATAAGGTATATATATAAATATATATTGTGTACATTTGTATATACATATGCATGTTTTCACTTTACATCCAAGTGAAGTCAGGGATATCACTAGTTTCTCACATTATTTGATTATCAATTTTCCGATCTATAGTGGTTGATATCGAGTCACGACTCCAAAGTGATTTAATTACTATTAAGCGAAATGACAGCTATTTCGCAATTTACCGCGTATTTATTATATTGTCCTCAAGTTATCATTTGATAAATTACAGTTTCCAGACTAATACGCATTTTAGATAACAAGTTTATAAGAATTTAATTGGTATTGCAAGTTTGAATTTTGCATTGGGCGAATTATTATATTAGTTGTGTACGTCCGTAGTTTTGTATGATTTGTATGATTTCGTATCGTTATAATTCTATACAGAGGGTCTTAATACTTTTTCCACGTTACAAGAAAGATTGGGTGTGAAGAAAGAGTGGTAAATTATTATTATAAATTGTCCTTTAAGCTATTTTATTATTAACAATCTTCATCTAGTCATCATAGAAATCGTTTTACGTCATTTTTATGACCTAAATAATGAGTAAAGTTATACATTATACTTGTATATGTTACTTAATTTCTGTGTACTAAACATCTAAATCCGACCAGTCAATTCAGGTTGAAGGTGCAATAAATATGTACTTATACATACTTTGCCATTTATAATGTTGTCTGACTAGTAATATAACGACATTTATCATCTTAATTTTACTATATTTACGAGATAATTTTATTCCGCATAGTTAACAAAAAGTCTTTCTTTGTACATATGAGATAAATAAAACTATTTTTTTTTTTCGCCAATTTATTTTGCTTTTTGGTTCCCGACGTGTCGTCCGTAGTTTTATTTTGTCAAATATTCGCGTAAAACTAAGAAAGTCATATGATATAATCTGTACTGGGAGTAATTGTCTTTTGCCGTTATCCATTTTTATTATATAAATTTAAGCCACAGCTAATAAATTTAAAAAACCCTTCTCAGTCAAGACATTTTCAAAATTACCATTTACATACTGATGATAATTAAGCTGCTCGCTTAAAAGTATTTTTAATTTTTATATAGTAAATATGACTCAGAATTGACCACTCGTGATCACGTATGACAACTTATTTCCTTAGATCGTGTTCCCTCGACGTGCTATCTCGGCTTCAATAAACATTATTCGAACGTCAATGAATGAATTACCAATAACATTTTTGTTTAACAGGGTTTATCCGATTAACTTAAAATCTTAAGTCAAGTATTATATTCTCAGAAATCTGCAAGTCACTGGCACCTTTTAATATTCAATGCTTCCTTACGACATGAAGATCAAAGTTCTTAATAAGTGTATGTTAAGTGGCTCTCTGAATCATATTCTCATGTTTGTCCTGCGTCAGTCTAGATGATGTGTACCAGGCAAATGAGAACAGAAATATTGTATTGTATGTAGTTTGATTTACCCAGACCAAGCTAAAGTAGTTTTATTAATAAAAATAAAATAAAATAATATAAAAGTCACGTTGTGTTAAATATGATATATACTTCCTTCTAATTCCATAAGAATTTTCAATGTTATTCGTAACATTATTAAGGTTTAAAACATACATTATATAGCAACAGATTATGAAGTTACGCAGCCGGTCACTATGTCAGGTGTTCTTTTTTATTTTTCCAGGAAATGATTATCACGACAAAACCCCATATGAATTCATTTCTACACCTAATATCATTTTCCATTGATCAGCCTTAGAAGGATAACCTTCTTTTTCTAGTGGAAAAAATCTTTTCTTCTTAAAATATGAAAAAAAAAGTTTTATGTCACTTTTTAATTAATTATATTACCCAATCATCCATATTATTTATAATTTTATCTGACTTTATATTATAAAGAAACTTCATGCCATAAACATTAATAAGCAAAAATTAAGAGATTCAACCTTCACATAATTATGGTGAGGTTGGTAATGTAAGGAGATAGACGGGATAGTACTAAGTTGTAACCGATATTGTAATTAAAAAAAACAATAAAACCTTGTCAAAATAATATATAAATTCATTTATTACTTAACATGACTTGTACTCTAAACACATTCGTCATAACAATTACCAAAAACCATAATCTGATTGCAATCATTCAATAGCATTTGGTGTTATAAAACACCTGTTCTTATATACCACAAATATTACTTTCAACCTTATAATTTCAACAATAGAGTTTAAAATATAAAATCAAATTACAGATTTATAACTAAGCATTCGTGATTAAGCTTCCCGGGACCCATGACATCATCGTGACCCCAAAGTCAAGGCCCATAAAAAGAAACACTCAGCAATTATAATTATTAATTTCCTTTTTAATATAGTCGTGTAATTGAATGTGTTCTTATTAATTTTAATAGTAGCTGCTTCAGTTCTTCCAATATTACTAAGAATAATGGCTTGTGATATAATTATTTTGAATATATTAGAACTTCAATTGAAACCAGGGCCATGACGTTATATGGCGGGCTGATAATACAATTGCACTAGAGGTCACGAGTATTAAAGCTCTTTGGTGAATGTCAGAATTGTCCATCTAAACGTTTATCTATATTATCTATAGTTCGACTGATGACAGATAAACCTGATGACAGGGACCTGATGACTGATATTTTCATGTGCGAATAATTGATAATTAGTTTTCTCAATGATGAAAAACGTTGTGAGGAATCCTGTAAGTCATTCAACTTAACTGGCTTTCGAGAGACATGTGAAGTCTGCCAAACCACTTGGCTAGGGTACTGATTTATAACTTCATTGTGCTCCCAACGTTAAAATTTGTTTGTTATTTATTTTAATAAGCCCTAAAACAAATTGCCACAATAAACTCAAAATAAAACTAGTTTGTTTTTAATACACGCGACAATCGATCGAATAGTGATTACACTGCCGATAAAAAGGACAGATGGACAGCGTTAATCAGAATTATTGCCAATCTCGCATGATCTCTGCCTCGTCATGATACAAACGAAATGAAATTAACTTTATGTGACATTTTTTTAATATTTAAATTTGGTTTCTAAATTTTTAAAGATGTTCTTAAATGTTATTTAGAGCTAATAAAATGTTTAAGCCATAAATGTACGTATAAAAAATTGTAAGAAATGCTAACATTGAAGTAGTTATTCAAATCAAGGCTGTCATGTCGATTAATTTAAAATGTTCCAATAATACAATTACAAATATGGATAATTTAACTAATACAGCTGTTTGATCATGATATTCGTCAATATTACACATGACGTGTGAAATATTGATAAATTTTATATTCATTGTGTACCAACTAGTGTTTTTCTCTATTAAAAAATTATCAATTATGTATATCTATATGCAAACATACAGCAGTTTGAAGCTTAATAAAAATATTATAGGAATAATATACCTATTGGTACCTACGTCTGTATACAAAGAAAATAAGCAATAGGGCATGGACTGTATCGGACTGAAATCTATGTATATGTAAATAGGCAAAGACAATATCTCCTAATGTTTGTATGCTATAATGTTATGGTATGAAGTTTCTTTATAATATAAAGTCAGATAAAATTATAAATGATATGGATAGGTTAGGTAATATAATTAATTAAAAAGTGATATATTTTTTCATATTTTAAGAAGAAAAGATTTTTTCCACTAGAAAAAGACAGTTATCCTTCTTAGGCTGTTCAAAGGAAAATAACATTATATATGACAAAGAAGCAGTTCAGTGCCTTTTTCTCCTCATTTTGTAAACCCTTTTTTAGTTTAGTGGCTATTGGCGAGCTTTAGTGTTACCAATTAATTTTCTTTTAATTTTCAATAATGATTATGGTTGAATTTCCACTACTAGGTGAACACTAATATGGAAAAATGCTCGAGAAAGTCTTGATAATTACTTCATAGGAATTAAATCTTATAATTCTTACATATAAAGCTTGAAGCTTCCTCATGGATCGACTACACTGACTATTTTTAAATTAAATAAAAAAATGCTTATGTAACTCTAACTGAATAAAGTTACTTTTCATTTTCATTATATTTTCACTCGTACTTATAGGTAAATCAATCTAAAAGAAATAAATTCAATTCAATTCTTTTGTTTTGTGGCTTTTAGAAGTGCAAGTTGGACACAAAAAAGAAATAAAAGAAAAAATAAAATGGAATACGTCACATGTCATTGTATGAAATTCAAAAAATAATGATCTAAATCATGGAAAGTATCTCATACAGGCATATCGCGGCGTCTTTTTGTCGCAGATAGCATCAGCCGCACAATGGCCACGTAATTGACAAACCATGACTGGATAAAGTCAAGGTGAAGTCAATCTCACTAGTCTCTATAACTATTATAGTTTTGTTTACAATTGCATCTATTTTACTATAAGCATAAATTCTGTATCCAGAGGATATTGAAATTATACTTCTTTTGACACGTTTGGAAAAAAAATATGAGAGTAAAATTTTTACGATGCCAAGTTAGCTGAAAGCGACATGATGAACTTAGCTGCATTCCTTTTACAAACAGAGTTGTGACATATGGAATGAAATCTTTGGCTATTTTTGTTCTGTTATGACCAAGAAGTATAACTTCTTACGTGCGTACATAAGTACACACACACGTTTTTTATATCTCTTACTTATTTAACTAATAAAATGATTATACTTATACGAAAAGTTTTATTTACACTAAAATCTACATAATGGATTAAACACAAACATCAACAAACAATTAACATTAATGGGACGGAGGACTTTAGAAAGAATAAAGTTTTAGATTGGATTCAGAAGTTTGGGACACCAGAAAAAGATATGGAAAGAGATGCCTTCGTCAAGGCCACATTCACACAGGGGGTGGTTCCCGACTCTGATCTTTGCCAAGTGAATAGGAGTACCTAATGTGGGAATTTGACTACTTTCACAAAAACTTATCAGTAACAGCATCAATAACATCATTTTTTGTTTGATTTTATTGATAATTACGAAAAAAAAATCAAAAACGTTATCAGTAAAAGGTATGGTGTAGACTGAAGACACCATTATCAAAATACTTCCGTCATCGATTGCGACCTCTATTAGCTTTAGATGTCACGACTGTTTTATCACGATCAGAAAGGTCATGGTTAATCATTTGTAACAGGGCTCCTCAAACTAAAGTCCGCAATCACGCCCAAAAAATTGAGACAAAATTATTTTTCCATATTATTTTTATTTCAACTGTAAAATGCTGCCTAGCATATAAAAAAATAATAAAATTATAACACTTTAAGGTTAAAAAAGAATACATATATTAAAATACAAGTCTTTCTAGGTCGATAGAACGCGTTTCTTAAAAATCTACTGAATCTACTGATTTTAAAAATGTTCCATTTTTCACAAGCAGGTTTTGAAATTTAAAAACGTGAAAACCTATTGACTCCGATGTTTACAAATGATGATCAGATTAAATTATTATTATGCTAGAAATATTGATTAATGACTCCGATGACCGTTGTATCTGTACTGCTAATGACAGCGTGCAATTTTAAAGTTTATGATTTGGATGTGATTTATTAGAGTTGGCTCGTGATAACATAGAAATATCGGAAGCGCGAGCGACTGTGTCTAAAAGAAACACACTTAGATAAGTTAAATATGATTAATTAAATATTTTCCTTTCTAATCATAATATTATCATTTTAAAAATGCATTACATTTTATTCGTAACAAGTGTTTTAAGAGTTACTAATGACACTAGTCTTATGAACGCGAAAGTTGTATCTATAGACTGTATGTATGTATATGTAGCTATTTTGCTGGAGTCTTCACGTTGAAACAGATAGGCAGATTTTGATGAAATTTGGTAAACATATATGTACATAGTAAATGATTAACACATAAACTACTATTAGTAATAAAATTTGCCAAAAAGTCGACTTGTATAAAATACTACAAATACGAATTGCACCTAAATTGCTAGTAAATAATATATGTTTAGTTTTTGTTTTATATATTGAAACTTGAATTTATATTGAAATATAAAATCAAGGATTATTTTATTAGATTTCTTTGAACGATTAGATATTACTTACATATCCAAACTAAATTAAGATGAAAATTTCTGATGCAATGTCAGTTCTTTTGTGACCGTCGCCATGGGCACCATTAATCATCATTTTTTGTCACCTTCTGTGCTAACATGACGAAATTATGTTCTTTGTGGTAGGATAAAAGGGTGCCTTGACCATCACAAGCTAGTCACCGCTGACTTGTAATTAGTTTTTAAATTGGATGCCAAACAAAAAATATTCAAAGTCCCCGCGAACCTCACCGTTATTATGATTCTACGAACGAAATTTTGTTTTGGAATTCGTGATTTAGATTTGACAAATTACTTTGGACGAGAATCGATTTGTTTGGTCATTAAGCGTCGTTGTCCGTCTTAACTTGATTTTGAACGCTTGAGAAAAAAAACACCCAAATTTTCCTCATACAATTAAACTAAAATTAGTTTTATGTGTCATTTTATCCTTTTTTCTGAATTTGCATGGAAAATTATGATACTTAATACCCAATTCATCAATTATACTTAATTAAAATTCGATTGTAACATGTATAATATGTCTAAATGAAATAAAACTCATATTTTGTCGAGATCAAGGACCGTCATTCAATCGAAAAGGTTATTTGACCTATCGAGGGGACTGAGAGCTGTCGATCAATTCCTCCAATTTTATATACAGAGACACCTTTAAAGGCGCTATTATATTAAAGCTGAACAAGACGTCAAGGCGATTTAAATACGTCTTTCCTTGCTTCTGACGCCATGAAAACTACGTTTTGATAATATTTGTTTTCCTATCAAACGTAAGAATTGTAGTAACTCATTTATCTATTAGATGGAAAAATATTATATTTAGTCGTAGCAACAAGTTTTATGTTTTTTAATTATTTTTAGGGATGTTTGCTAAACCTCTTTCGTATAAAAAAATATTTTTTATTAAATTCTGTACTATAACATTCAATTCAATTCTTTAGGTTTATGGCTTCTAGGAATACTTTAACATTACATTATTTCCATTTTCAAGTTTTCAAGTTAGCGCGTATGCATACAGGTATATTTATACATCACTAACGTTTCTTGCGGCTCTTAGTCCAATTATGTATAAAAATATCTTTGAAAAATATAGTCTATGTATTACTCTGATGTATAACCTATATTTCTGTAAAGTTTCATCAAAATCCGTTCAGTATTTTTTGCGTGAAATAGTAACAAACACCCATACATCCATTTATCCTCACAAACTTTCGCGCTTATAATATTCGTAGGGTTGTTCGAGTATATGAAATCCACGCTACTTCACTGGCTCTCGCATTTCAAATCGGAAACAATCGGCTTTGGTCCTCTATACTGCCAATCTCGTTAGTGGTGATGGTCACATATCAAGTTATTAAGAGCTACGTGAGACACATTCGAGATGCGTTTTGCATTCGTCCCTAAGTGGATTGATGGGTATTGGTAATAGGAGCAATTGTTCGCTTGAATGCGGAACTTCTTTACTTTTGTATACGATTTCTTGAAGTGTCAATTAAGTATTAATATGATATAAGAATGGTAAATATCCTATAACGGATTAAACAAAGGATAATACTAGCTCACCGTTTTTGTATTTTAAAAGATCTGTTTCGTGCAACACTAATTTTTATATTAATAATTTGTAATAGAGAACTATACGAAAAAATATCGTTGTAATAGAACAAAAAGGATACTTATTTGGCTTGATAACGTAAAATTTTAATTTTTGAATGCATGCTATAATACAAATACGCTGGATGCGTACAAACAAAATTGGCCACAAATATAACGAAATATAGATCAGTTCTTCTATGTAGAAGAAAATTGACTTTAAAAATGGACAACAAGCGAAGTCTAATAATTTCTTAATTAAAAGCTGTAATTTACTTACCATAGATACATTGGTTATGTTAAACAAACAATGAGGATTTCTAACCGACTTCCAAAAAGGAGGTGGTTCTCAATTCGTCAGAATCATTTTTGATGTATGTTCACCGATTACTCGAAGATGCCTAAACCGATTTGGATTTTTTTTTGTTTCAAAGGGTTTACTTTCTAGGCACCGATTTCGAAAATATATGATTAGGTATCTATTCTAAATGAAAAGCTTCTTATAGTTATTTTTTACATTTTAGTGCCTGGAAGTCGGTTTTTTTAAGTTTTTATCATTTAATGTTCACTTTATATTTCATAACAAGCTGTATACAATTTAAGATTGATAAACATACCTAATCAATATCATATTGCATGTATCGTAAAAAAACAGTCTCACGGGTCTGCCTTAGCCGTCTATCAACGTATGACGAACGCCGTCAATTATATATTTGCATGTACAAAAATAATTTGTATAGGAAAATAGTATTTATTTTATAGTAAATAAGGTGGTTAGTTTAGTTTATTAGGTGTGTAGATAATGATGTTTGTATACGTCGGGATGTCAAAGCGTCGCGAACGAGCGCCGACGCAGGACAGTCTCGTGCTGAGAGCAATCTCACCCGACCTCGAGTAGTGATGTGCAATGTAGCTGTGCAGTTGTTAGATACTAGCGACTTACCCTCTCCTCGCTCAGATGCGTAGGTGTCTAGCTGAAGCCTGTGTCACTCCAGGTCATAGCCCATCTGAAAACTAAATTTCATAAAAATCCGTCCAGCCATTTCAACGTGAAGGAGTAACAAGCATACATACAAACTTTCACTTTTATAATAGTAGGTCGATAAACAATTGTGTAATAGAAATTATTTCATTTATGTAAAATTTCAAATAAAGGAAATGTCATATCTACGTTGTGATAATTAAGAAAATGAAATAAGGAAGTACTCGTACTTATTTACATAAATAAGTACATATTTTTTAGTAAGTATTTTATTAGACGTGTATTAGATGTGAGATGTTTATTTCGAAGTTTACTTTAACGATTCATTAGTTTTATCGATATCGATGCGCAAACGAGAACATCATTAGTGTCGCCGCGGGGCGCTCGGGTCAGAGAGTCGAGACAATCTGTCAAATGGAAAGAATCACACACGAACAGCATCTCACACCGCCGCCCTATTAATCATATTTCGGCCTTTTTTTACCATTTCCGAATATATGTTCTCTCATATAATAGCTACTATTCTGACGCCATTCTACATAATTTAATAAACTCTTAATACAATGACATAGAGTTTGAAATCGAATGAATTAAAATCATATGTAGAGTTCCTCAAGTACGTTTAGACAATACTTGTCGTTTGATTCGAGATGTCATGTTTGTGATGATAAAATCTTGACGAAAATTTTTTCCCTGACAGGGTCATACAGGTACAAGCTCTTCAATTACATTTGACATAGTTATCGTGATTTGTAAGATTAACAATTTGTTCAGAATCGTGAACTAAATTCATGTATTTCTTTAATTTGTTTTTGGCAGAGCGTTTGCGTAAATATTGATTTTAATGGACTGTTACAATAGTATGCTACAATAGAAATTATAATATGTCGATTACATAATTTCGTGCATTGTCTGAGTGATTAAGTCTGGTAAATTTGAAATAATATTTGCTTAGTAACGATATAAAATCGAAATCAATAAAAAGATATAGAGAAAAAAGTTGATAAGCAATACTTAAGCTGAATACTTGTTTATTTTAGCCTTGTATTTAGCCCTTCTTAACGTCCCACTGCTGGGTATGGGCCTCCCTTCAATATGAAGGGGATCAGGCCATAGTCCACCACGCTGGCCAAGTGCTGGTTGGCGGACTGCACATGACTTTCAAAAACTTGTAAAGTTCTTTCAGACATGTAGGTTTTTTCACGATTTTTTCCTTCACGTTAAGGCAATTTTAGCCTTAGAAACTTTAAAAGCTTAAAAAAAAGCTTCCTTTACTATACTCTGTCTCTATCATATATTTTTTTTTATTTCTGTATTATTTTCTATTTCAAATATTACTTAAACAAAAGTTAAGCACAATATTAGATGTAATAAATAATCTAATACGAACTTAAAATACAGCACGTTCCTATTTCATTAGGAACGTGCTGTATAATTTATTCGTAAGCCCAACTTAAAAATTAAGAAATATGAAGTACCTGCCTTGCTATAAAAAGCTATAATAGTCAATAAAATCATCCATGACATTTTTAACACGTACTCCCATAGACAAATTAAATAATCAACAACAAACAATTGTTAATAATAATATTCCTAACGCTTATTCCAAAGACATAAGGTTTAAATTAAATTTAAATTATTTTCAAAACATGATCTTGACACAATATCTCATAATTTATTACAACTAGTACGTCGCCGGCGGCAATAATCTTTATTTTGATTATCCCGTTTCGATGTAACCATAAATATTATATACGTAATTGATATAAATAGTATAATAAAATTTATATAATATATTCTAAGTTTGTAAATTGAATCTATATTAAAGTATAAATAGGCAAAGACATAACACTATAGTATCTTTTCCTTCCCTGTGTGTCAACCGATTTTTTAAATTTTTTCTTTAGCATTGACGAGCTTTTATCTACACTACTATTATAAAAAGCAAATATTTTTATATTTGTATTATTGTTCGTTTTGTCAATTTCTCAAATTTAAGATTATTTTGTTTAGATTATTGTTTTTAGTGAAATTATTGAAATATGAATACAATAAACCTTAATTGTTATGAAAATATGGATTTTACACAAAAATGGATGTTTACTATTCGTTAAAGGTATGTTTGTTTATCTTGTAATGACTTATTTAGGTATAGAAATGTATGGAAAGGTTCTAACTTTAAGTCTCAATAACTTTTGACTCTTTAGTTTCCTTAAATAAATTTTATATATTTGGACTCCCTATTGCCTCCCCTATCCAAAAATATCACCCACTCCTCCAGGAGCCGCGTCTCTTATACTAAACTGCATCCTAAATATATGTACATAGATAATGTTAAATGGATGTAAATACATATATCGTTATACATATCGCTAACAAGTATAATAAATAGTGCCTATTATGAGTACTATCAAAAGGCGAATATCACTCCTTCATGCTTAAATAGCTGGACGGATTTGGAAGAAATTTAGTACACGTGAATACACGCATACAACACATAGGCCTGGCCGCAAAAACTACTAAAGAGGTTTTGATGAAATGTGGTATGATGATAGCTGGTTATCCGGGTCAACATATAGGATACTTGTTACTGCGGGAAAATATCTCATCTTTGAGATAAACGTTAAAACGAAACAAACCCGAGCGGAGCGAGGGTGAGTCACTAGTCTGTATATTAAAAACGCCCAGAGTCTCGTTCGAGCGATGTGATAGTATATCTCTAGTGATATAATAAGTGTATGCTTTTCTATACTGAACCAAGATGGAGAACGAAATGAACAGTCCAGATAAGAAAAACGGTATTAGTGTTTGGAAATATGACGTCAAATTATAAAAACTATAAGAGTTTCATTATACAGGTAAAATAACGTAACGATACATTTTAAACGGAAATTCCACAAATCTTTAATTAAAACGTAATAAATTATGAAGTTTACTAAACAGTGCCATATAAAAACGTCCCATATAGCCTTAATGCTGTTTTATGTACACAGTTTATGTAACTAATATTTTAGACTAAAGGTTTGTCGCAGCTGCGCCTGCGTCGTTTAATTTTGTAAATTAACTCAGCTCTCTAGTAGGTCGTAGTGTGATATAACTTTCTTCAATAAATGGGTTATAAAACGCAAAAAGATTTTTTTTAATCAGGTCAGTAGATCAAGAGTTAGTAGTAGGTTAGCATGAGCAAACAAACACACTCTTCAATTTTATATATTAGAATAGATAACAATCGACATGGCAACACTTTAACGTGACCTCAAAGCTCATCCAAAAGTTCATTAATCGTGATAGCATCTAAAGCCAGTTATTGTATAATTTTAATAAAACTACAATTGTGACATGATTGTTCAATTCATCAGTCAACATTTTGACGCAACTTTCGACAGTCGTGCAATTCAGGGTAATTGTTTTTTTTAAAGCTTTGTCTTTTGTCTGTCTTTGCACATGTAGAACATATTTTAAATATATTTATTTAAAAATTTAAATAAAAACCTGACTAGCTCTTTTTAAATTTAACAATGAAATAATAGTAATGTCCTCCAGACAGATTTCATTGGCACAGGAGAAAGTAAACTAGTGCACTACGTCTAAAAACAAACGCAGTCTCTAATATTTTCTTAGATTTACACGAATATTTGATATTTGAGTCTCTCCCGTGACTATTATTGCTATAAAGCATTCGAACCATCGGGAACCAAAAATTGAAATAAATCCGCGAAAAAATCCGAAAAGATAGTTTTATTTAAAGACCAGTTTCTATTTCTTTTAAATATTATACTATCGTGCCACGGCAATTCGACGAATTAAAAATACACCGTACAATCGAGGCGCAGTGCTGAACATGCCTTTCGAGGCACGGTGTGTAAATAAATATGTACCGCCAGCTTCCAAAGTCCGTGTTGCATCTGAGTTTTTCTGACAGAAAAACGCAATTACTACTCTTTGGCCCGACCCGGACTCAAACCAAGTTACTCTTAATCTGTGCTAACTACTAGAAATTATCCCCAATTTGAATATAGGTAGGTACTTATATCTTATACAATACTACATACCTATATTAATAAAAATATTACATAAATATTATATATCATGGGCTATTTGACTAACAAATGTTAAATATTTACTATCGCCATTATAATTTACCGAATTTAAACTAGGTACTTTAAAACATCATGCTACATAACATACTTTTTATGTAAGTTTGGTGTTCGAGAGTAAAAACTGTTGATTACTTCATATAAGGAAGGGTGAGTAGTTATGAGCAATAATATTCAAAGGTGTCAATTTTATCTTGATATCGACGAGTCATTAATTTTATAGGTAACTGTCAAACACGATCGTAAGATTAAAAAAAATATTTATTTGTTTACGACTTATCCAGACAGCCGGCAGTAAAAGCTCTAATACACACTTGAAACTTTATAAAATTACTTATTTCTATAGCAAGTATTTTTTCCCAAAACCCTTCTACTATACCTACTTGCAATAGATATAATATATTTAAAATCTTACTACTTTCTCCTTAGTACTTGTGATGGTACATACTCGTATAATATATTTTAATTTTCCATTGAAATCCATTGTGCATGACCGAAAATCTCTTAAAATTGACTATCGGAAAAAAATACCTGTCTAATTAGGTACATATAATTCACTTAATTTTTGTATAAATTAAACTAATTAAGATCAAATTTATGTATAGATATAGATAACTTTTTCTGATTTTAGCATCATATAGTCTGAACTACATATATACAACATGTTTAGATTTAGCGGGGAGACTAACGGCTTGCCCTGACGTCATCTAGTTTTTTTGGCAACTGAAATGTACTGAATTTTAAAATATACTATTATAGTACCTGGATAAGCTGTTAAAATTTAAGCCGAAGATGTCCGGAGGCTTGTTGTATACGTGATTGAATTGCTAGATAATACTATTCTCTAATAAATAAAACTAGTATAGTTAGGTAGATAAATGCCCGAGTTCACCAACAACCCATAAGCTACCACCTACGTATGGGATCCCTAGCTTAAAAGTCCCCTAAACTAGCCACTAAATTGAATTTCGTTTTACGATCGTCTTTAAGCCCATATGTCGAGCACCTATATTTAGGGGGCTTTTTAATATTTAGGTGACCCCTAACTGTCGGTGAAACAGAAACTGTCCCCTAACAGCCCCCTAACCATGCTTAGGGGATCCCTTAAACTTAGTTGATGTTAGTGAAATCGGGCAAAAAACACATAACTAATCTTTATAATAGTATAATTTCATATCCAACTCATTAGCCGTGTTACTTCACAAGCTAACGAAACTAAATATTATTATGTAAAAAAAACGATATTACCCAATTTGCATATCGAAGTTAGAAAGACAATGCAGCATTAAAACGAGTACAAAACCCTTTCTTATCTCCATTTTGTCGACATCTACGAAATCTAAGTGTCGCAAGAAGGCCGTGTGAATCCGTTGCATTGTTTCACAATGAAAAAATACCCGTTTGATGAACAGATTATGTTTTGATATCATAAGTTCCGTATACATTTTTGAAGTAACTAAACAAAATTAAAAAAAATAATAATCACCCAGTTGTAAAAATATTTGGATTTGTAATATGTTGTGATTATATGATGTTAATTCATGTGATTTTTTTTTCTGTAAATATAACCAAGTACATAATATACTAAAAGTAGTTATCCTGTTTATGAAAATGTTAAAAGACCTTCAAATTTCAGCTTTAAACCATAATTTGTTTTTCGTTATGTCTCTTTTGAATGTCAACTTTCGGTGATTTAATATGATTTTTTGACTCCTAAAAGTAACCGATAATTCACTGTGCTCTTATTAAGCGACGGATCGGCCATTTGTAAAATTGTCTGGCTTAAGGCAATCCGTAGAGTTATGAAACATTAAGCAACTTTGGTCACATCGTTTTTTATTTGACTTGAGCCAGGCGTCTTCAAATTCAGTGGTATATGGTTCGCATTCAACATCTTATAATTGAAAAATGCTAATAATTAAAAAAAATATAATATGATTCTCACAAAATAGTATCGTTTATTATAAAAGAATGTCCTTTTTTAGTAAAAACCAATGCGGCCTAACCATTTGACATTACGGAAACCCCTGACTGCCATACACGCGACCTTTCTAATGCATTAGTCAGTTTTTTTAGGTACAATTTGGTTAAAATTCCAATTGTTTCCTATTGTATAATTCATGCAATGAAATATATTTTAATGTTAGTTGCTAGACGGTGAGTTAAATAACATTGTGCGCATTCGCACTTTGTAGGTCAAATGACATATATAACGTAATATTTTGACGAGTTGTGACTAAGTTCTTCCGTCTTCAAATTAACGGTTTTGAAAGGATCAATAAAATTTAACATTTAAATAGAATTGTAATTGTCGGTCTGTCACGGAAGTGATTTGACGACAGAAATAACTACTAACATGACACCAATCACGACTTATATCATGTTTATGTACGACATATTTAAATTTTCAATAAATAGATATGTTGGGACATTAACACACAACACCGTCTAGTTCCATGATAAGCTACGAGGTTTGTGTTGTGGATACCAGATGATATACTACACATATATACACTTCAAATACATACATATTATAAATATAAAAAGTAAAAACCCATGACTGGAGTACAAACATTCGTGCTCATTACACAAATGAATGCCACCAGCGGGACTCGAACCCGCGACCGCTGGCACAGTAAGCAGGCTTACTACAAACTGAGCCAAACGTGTCATCCACGTCAAAATATGATTGTACGGAATAACATTATTTGAATCACTTTGGTCATGCTTAAAGTTGAATTCGCCGAATAGTCTAAGATGTTATCATAAGTTTTTTTGCTAAGAACATTATTCGTTTATATTATGTAGTACTAGCATTGCCCGCGGCTCCGCCCGCGTTCAGATGACCAAAAACTAAATTCTTAGGTGTTACATATTAGTATACTCTTACATTGCAGTTTTTGTATTTTTCCTCAGAAATAAGATATTTTCCCGCGGTAAAAAGTATCCTAGGATCGCGCGCTACATCGCCCGGTTTATATAGCTTGAGCAGGCGGTCGAGCGATGCGGGGCAGAGGGGATGGACTCGCCGTAGGCATCTCAATGCTCGCCAAGCATTAAAAATGTTTCGCTACTAATTACTTCTAACAACGATATCTCAAAAACTATTCATCTGATTGATTTAGTGTAAAGAGCAATTTTAATCTGCATTAAATGACTAAGCTAACTAAAATATTCATTTGGATAAGGATTAATACCGAACTAAAGAAAATAACTTTGAAAATAACGTAATGTTTTTAATTAAAAATGTTAACATAAAAGTGGTTATTGTAAGTCAACCGTAAGAGATAGAGATATGCTATCGCGGACTTTTTTGTAGCATTTTTATAGATTTTGAATTCTCTAGTACATTACTTAACTGTATCTTTGCTAGTTTACGCGGCGTTCGCGTGGAAAGTTCCCATTTGGCGAGATTTTTTGCGACCTCTTCAACATTTGTCGCCGTATTTCAGCTAATTTACATAAAAGCATAATAAATTATATACCTAAACCTTCCTCAAGAATTACTCTTTCTATTGTTGAAAACCGTATAAAAATCCGTTCAGTAGTTTTCGAGTTTATCGCGTTCAGACAGACAGGAGGACAGACAGGAGGACAGAAAGACGCGGCCGGGGGATTATTTTTATAATAAGTATAGATATAAAATATATTTTTTATTTCTTATTTTCCTATACAAATTCTATATTTATTTTAAGAAACATGTCTGTTGATTAGAAAAAAGTGGATTCAAACAGTAAATTCGATAAATAAATGTTAGGACAAGATTCTCAAGCTTTTGGTTCAAAACTTCCTATTCTTGCGGCGAAATGTTTGGGTAGAAAACAACTTTAAACAATACCATATAATTAAGTAAGCTAGTAGGACATATCAAGTTAAAGTCCAATAAATCTTTAATTAAATTCGATTAAAAACATTGTAGAAGTTTATACTCATAGAGGAAGCAAGGCACTAGAATTTCAGTAACTCTATCAGATCTAATAGGATAATTTTATCTATACGCGTCCTTTTATTCTTCGTAAATTACTAGTGTAGAGATTGTATGTGCAATAAAAAAATGTGTAATATATATGAATAAATTTATTTAATAAATATAAATAACTATATAAACGTGTTGTATGTGGACTTTTTTAACTGCCTCGGTGGTGTAGTGGCTAGCATGTACGGCTGCACACCCGGAGGTCCTGGGTTCGAGTCCCTGGTCGGGCCAAGTTTAGTTATTGAGTCTTTCTGTATAGTAAGTCTCAGTAACAGCCCGGGGTTGGGAAGTTGGCGGTGTTTCACCCCCGTGCCTCGGAGAGCACGTAAAGCCGTCGGTCCTGCGCCTTAACTCTCACCGGTCGTGTCGAGTAGTCGTCCCACCGGAGTATGAGAGTGACAGGAATAGAGAGTGCACGTTGTGTCTGTGCGTACACTTGTGCACTATAATATCTCCTGCGCAGTTGGCTAGTCTCAATGAGATTGGCCGCCGTGGCCGGAATCGGTCCGGAGAACATCATGTGGACTTTTTATATGTTTGTACTGTAACTCTTTGTGTCATAGTGTATTTCTCTAAACTTTCCTTCTGTGCTGTTTTTATATGTGTGTTGACTTTTTCATTATAATTTTATTAGTGATGTAATCTTTTATTCGTGCTTTCTCGTCACTCAACAACCACCAAAAGTATTTTATTAAATACGCGCGTCTTCTTACAAAGAAGGTTGCAAAAAGTACATAGTTTCCCACATTCGTATCATATCTGTATCGCCACATAGATATATTGAACCAGCTATATTCAAAACAATAGGCATAGCCATTCTGACAGACCACTAAGACAAAAGTTTTACATTGGTGAAGTAATCTGAGCTGGCACGCTTTGAAGCCATTAACAAGAAAATTGTAATGAATTGTCAATATAATTGAGATTTTTATTTCCTATAAATTTAAAAATTTGAAATATCTCAGTTCTTGTACAAGATTTTATTTTGTTTATTTCGTTCATATACATATCTACCTGAATTCAAATTACTAATCGATATTCATTAATTTGGTATTTATTTGTTAGTTTAATTATTTACTATGAAATCTAATGATGAAAACGGTGTTTACCACACCAAAACTTATTTATTGCACAGTTTTGTTTTCATAAAATCTGCTTTTTTATTTTCTACGCTAATTTTATTATTCACAGATTGAGGAAGACAAGCGACATTGTACCGGGCAATCTTGCGGCGGCGGTCTCACAAAGGGTCCACTGTTTATTCTCTTACTCGCTAGTCGCTGGCCATACCTCACTTGCGGTTAGGGAAATTGCTTCGTATGTAAGTAATTTTCTAACTTGGACCCGCGACCAATTTCCAAAGGATCTGATGAAGCTATAAAATAACTGGAAACGTTTAATACTATTATATCTATAAAATTATATTCATATATTTTTTTTTAGTTTTTTAGTTATTGTTAGTAGATAAAAACCATTCCTCATTGTTACTGTAAGTTTATTTTCGTTTTTGTAACATTAAGTTTTGTTTGTATATGCATGCTGTGTCTGCATCCAGAAAAATGCAATCCCGTGTATTAATTTTGTAAGTAATTGTTATTTTTTACGTGTTTGATTATCATTATGTTTTGTTAACCCATAAACATAAATAAATAAAATATACAATTTTTTAATGTTTATACATACATGTATATTAAAATATTATATATATATATATATATATATATATATATATATATATATATATATATATATATATATATATATATATATATATATATATTAGATTAAAAACTAGTGTGTTGCATATTTTTAAATGTTGATTAAGATGTTACAAAAGTTACAAGACTTTCAGTATTTGCGCAACATTTGTCCCTAGAAAACAACTACCTTAGTTAGAATTTTCTAATTTCATTATAAAACTAGCTTGATAAAATACTTATGGATAACAGTCAGATAACCAACCTAGTCACAGCATAGCTAATTTCCAGGACTACCCAAAAATTTTCATCAAAATCGATCAAGCCGTTTGGGAGAAGAAGAATAATAACATCACACATCAGAATTTTATATATAAAGAGTACGTTAGGGTTTCCAGCTAGAGTAGGCTCTTAGAAGTGATTAGTTCCTGGGTACATGATTGGGTCTAGATTAGAAGCTCGAGCCATTAGAGGTTTAGAAATTCTATTAGACCCTTTGGAATTTACCTACGTTAAGTGTTATTGTGGTCTTAATATATTCCTTACCGAGTCAGCTCAAAAATGTATTTAAAGATAAAATAACTTTTTTTTTTTAATTTACAATATAGGCTATCTCTATTTTTAATTTAACTTAATTCCGTTGAAATGTTACGGCTAAAAAGAAACAACTACATATTTATAGAATTTTCGTATTAGTGCAATTTGTTACTATAAGTAAATCTTATTAACTCGAAAATTTTACGGTTAATGTAAACAACTCTTGCATTTTTGTAGATTTCACATCCACTATGCATGACTCTTATTTTTGTACCATACACTCATTACTCTCACTTCGGGTACTTCGGGCTTGTCCCTGAGTAATAACAGCCCTATGTGTTACTTCAGGTCATAGCCTAATCTGTGTACTAAATCTCATCCAAATCTGTATAGTAATTTGTAAATTATCCATATGAGCCAACATTAACGTATTTCACTTTCCAAAAGATTAGATATACTGCATGATAGGTACTCATAACATGTCAATATGTACAATTTCTAATATCTATTTTCACAGAGACAACAATCAATAAACCGTCATATTAAAAAACTTATCTCATCATTATGTTGAAGTGTCACATAATAAAGTATGATATCAGTATCAATAATAATCACAGCATGAGTGTCGCATGTGTTTTTTTCCCAAAGAGATCTATACATATAATATCGCTGTCTGTACATGGAAGATATTTGAGAAAAACTATCATTGGGGGTATTTATTTATGCAATAGAACTCAAAACAATGATTTTTAGAATTTTTGTCTCTTTGTCTGTTTGTCGGTTTATCTGTTTGTCTGTTTGTCTGTGCGTTTGTGCACGCTTATCTTAGAAACGGCTTAACCGATTTGGATGCAGTTTTCTCTAATATATTGTGGTAAGTATCACTTAACATTATTTAAGTATTTGTTTTATTTCAACCGGTTCATAAATAAAAAAGTTATGTCAATGTAAAGAATCACCTAGGGATGAACCCGAGCGGAGCGAGGGTGAGTCGCTAGTTTTGTAATAAAACCGCTAGTTATTACTTATAGTATTATAAATGCGAAAGTGTTTGCTAGTATGTCTTTCTTTAACGCAATAACAGCATGATTTGAACGATGGTAATGGTTTTACCGTAATATTTTGACTAAAGATAAGTTTACAAACCGGAAAGTGTTAAAAGCTATTTTTATCCCGATGTACCAAGTAATTTTCATAGAATTGTAAGTTGTTGTAAAAGGTGTTGTATTTAGTTGTATTAACTTAAAGATTACATCAATTTGATTTTTTTGAATTCATTTTGTTATTTTATGGGTAGGCTGTCTGTAACAACTGTATAACTGCCTTTGAGACATCTAAAACCTTAGTCTCTCACGTGACCTTGATTGCTGTAAAGCATTCGAAACGTCGGGAATCAAAAATCAAAATAAATCCGCGAAAAAATCCGAAAACATAGTTTTATTTAAAGATTAGTACAATTTTTGCATTTATATTTAATACGTTATATATACGTAACGTTATATATCGTTATAACGTTATATATCTATTAAATACGTTAAAAATTAATACTTTAATATTTCACAAGCAAGTATTAGTTACCAGACATTTACCCATTTAATATCATAAGAATGCGTGATTGATCTGTTCACAGAGCTAGACGACAGTTAATAATCGCTTCTATAGAAAACGGGGGAACAAGTGACAAGTGAAGAAAAATAAATAGATATTTAAAAAACTTTTTTTTTATACTTTTTTAAGAGGTGAGTTATTTCTTGAATTTGATACTTAGAAATTTATTTTATCGTTTTTCATACCAGATGAGCTTATTGCTAAGACAATTATTACTTACTATTGGACTATACATATATCTATACATATAATAAAATTGTAACTAAGCCGAATCTGTACATTAAATATTTTTTGGAAAATTTTATTGAAATAAACATTTTTATAGATACAGAGGCCGAATCTATAGTTTTTAGAATTATTGTCTGTCTGTCTGTCTGTTACCGTATCATAGAAAAACCACTTGATGGATTTTGATGAAATTTGTTATGGTGATAGCTGGGTATCCGGGTCAACATATAGAATACTTTTTACCGCGGGAAAATGTCTCATTTCTGAGAAAAAATACAAAAACTGCAATTTAAGAGTATACTAATATGTAAAACCTAAGAATTTAGTTTTTCGTCATCTGAACGCGGGCGGAGCCGCGTGCAATGCCAGTGTATATATATGCTACTTTTTTGAGATACTAAACTTTAAACACATAAAAAGATTATTTTTAAATTAAAAATTATATTTTTTTTAATTTGGCTAATTACTTATTTTAATCATTTTTATACGCTTTTATTATTATTATGTTAAAATTTCTTTGCTAAAATCTATTATATATTATATATATTATTAGCGGAAGTTATGTATGACACTATTTCTTATAATTTAGACCAAACTAAACTCGCTCCTTCCGTTGTGGAAGTGTTTGTTGACACGCGAAATTAATATAATAAATGAAACGAGGGGTCAAAATACATCTTTTGGGACAACAAGAAATTTTTCATAGAGTACTTTTGTTTGTATCCACGTGCAGACTTATGTGTAAAAGTCCAAAATGATTTTATATTTATTTTTTGTTTAATAATTTCTTAGATAAACGCGAGTTTTTAACATTAAAAAACTATCTGTTTGGATTTTTTCGCATATTTATTTTTTGTTACTAAAACTCTAATTTATCAATAAAATACAGTGTTTTAGATACATAAGAAATTGTAAATAATACAAATTATTGTAAAAAATGTGTGCCACATTTTGATAAGTTTCATTTTAAATTAGGTTTAATCTTTAGTTTTTAGATAGAGTTTAATAAACGTTTAGTATAGATTTCTCAGAGATAAGATATTTTCCGGCAGTAAAAAGTCATATATGTTGGACCCAGATAACCAGCTATCATCATACCAAATTTCATCAAAATCTGTCGAGTGGTTTTATCTTGATGCGGTTACAGACAGACAAATAAAAATTCTAAAAACTATAGATTCGGCCCCTGTATCGACAATATTTACTATTTCAATAATATTTTCGAAAAAATATTAAATGTACAGATTCGACTCAAAACTTTATTATATGTATAAATTAAAGAAGAGCAAGATGTAGAACTACATTTTAGTTAATTTTATTATTTATTAAATTCTATATAGTTATGTATTAAAAAGTGGCATTTAACATAATTGTAATGTAATATAGCTTTAGTAAAATTAAAGATATCTATATAATTTCTGAGTACGTTTTCGTGTTAAGCTTGATATGGTCTAATTAGACGAACAGATCTCTTGTCAAGTGCCAGTCAATGTGGACATTAATTGCGGTCTTAGCACTGAAGCCTAAAGCAAAATAGTGTAAGTTAAAAATATAATACCATTTAATTGGTAATAATATTAAATAATAATTTTTCATTGATAACACTAAAGCTCGTGAGCTGCTAAAAGAAAATTTTACAAAAAAAAAGAAAATCGGTTGACAAAACGAAGAGAAAAAGCTACTAACTGTTTTATCTTTTTCTATTTATGTATAGATACTGTCCAGTGAATTCAACTTTCTCATAATAATGGCGCAATTATGTATATAACTAGCGACTCACCCTCGCCTCGCTCGGGTTTGTCCCTAGGTTGATGCCCCGTACAAACTTTAATCCCCATTTTCATTCCCTTAAGGGATGATTTTCGGGATAAAAAGTTGTAGTTCCCAGGGTCTCAACCTATCTTCGTACCAAATTTCATCTAAATCGGTTCAGTAGATCCAGAGATTACCCCCTACAACGTCACAAACTCACAAGCTTTACCTCTTTATAATTTATACATATAATAAAATTCTAACTGAGCCGAATCTATACATGAAATATTATTTGGAAAATCTCATTGAAATAGACATTATTATCGATACAGATGCCGAATCTATGGTTTTTAGAATTTTTGTCTGTCTGTCTGTCTGTCTGTCTGTCTGTCTGTGTATCTGTCTGTTACCGCATCACAGAAAAACCACTGGAGGGATTTTAATGAAATTTGATGCTGGTGTGGTGATAGCTGGTTATCCGGGTCAACATATAGGATACTTTTTACCGCGGAAAAATATCTCATTTTTGAGAAAAAATACAAAAACGTCAATGTAAGAGAATACTAATATGTGAAACTTAAGAATTTGGTTTTTGGTCATCTGAACACGGGCGGAGCCGCGGGCGGTGCTAGTATTAGTATACGAGTAGTTAACCTAAATGTAATACCACATAGTTTATCTACCTTCTAAATTCCAGTTCCTTTTGGTAAATAGTAAATAAGCATTTTATCAAATAATAGATAATATTAAATATACTATAGTATTACTTTATGTACTTAATCTAATTAAATAATAAAAATTTATATTACTAATATATGATGATGTTCTCCTAGCCGATTCCGGCCACGGCGGCCAATCTCATTGAGACTAGCCAACTGCGCATGAGATATTATAGTGCACAAGTGTACGCGCAGACACAAGTGCACTCTCTATTCCTGTCACTCTCATACTCCGATGGGACGACTACTCGACGCGACCGGTGAGAGATAAGGCGCAGGACCGACGGCTTTACGTGCTCTCCGAGGCACGGGGGTGAAACACCGCCAACTTCCCAACTCCGGGCTGTTACTGAGACTTACTATACAGAAAGACTCAATAACTAACTAACTTGGCCCGACCCGGGACTCGAACCCAGGACCTCCAGGTGTGCAGACGTACATGCTAGCCGCTACACCACCGAGGCAGTTATACATATATATATATATATATATATATATATATATATATATATATATATATATATATATATATATTTATATAATATAATTTATATATGTAGGTACTATTTACCTAATTAGTAAGTATATTATATGTATTATATTTCCTTATATATTATTATGCTTATATAGGCCAAATACATTAAATAGGGCTTTACATTCACTGCTTAATTTATAATTTACTAAGATATTTCACTAAGTCGTAAACTCAAATATAAAATTATAATTTAAGTAGATATATATAAATATGGGGAATATTTTTTTTTTTATAAAATTATAACTTGTACACATTTTGGTAAAGCCCGCTTAGAACGACCTCGTGTTCGCCCTTGCCCTTTGTAGCAAAGAGAAATTCCCTTGACATTCCTGCTAGATTAACTTTAGATAAACATCAAGTAGATTTTATGTGTGTGTTGAAAATACCACTAAATAGTAGAGAAGACATGATTTCAATATGGAAAATCGAGCTAACTTTGTCTTAGAGGGTAGGTAAATATTGCACAAAATTTTATTTTACGGGTAAATTGTTAAGTTAAAAAATATTTAATTTCATTCTTTTGTGAGTTGCTATAATAAAAAATCCGTATCTATATAAATAAATAAAATAAAATAAAATAAAATAGCCTTTAATTACTAAAATAATTTGACATTGTACACTCACACATGCAATTTTTTTTTTCCTGACATAAATGACATATTTAGTAAATATAACACTCATAAAACAACAAAAATTAGTATCTTATAAATAAAGCTGATATAATAACAGTACACCTAATTTAGAATATATTTTATATAATATTATTAGTTCTTTTATTTTTTTGCTACCTTTTATTTTTTTATTCTTTTATTTTTAGAAAGCAAAAAAGATAGTATCTATATATCAATAGGCAAAAACAAAACAGTTTAGTACCTTTATCTCCTGTTTGTCAGCAGATTCTCTTTTTGATTGATAGATCTTCAGCGTTTTAAAAAAAAATTGGAGAATACTAGTGCATTGAAATATGCTATGAGATACGCAAATTAAAGTAAACATTTCATTATCATAACTCTTTCTATTCTAAGCTCTAAATTTTTTAAGTTATTCATTTTAATAACGTGATCTTATAGTATTATTTTTGGTTGACTATAAAAACAATGAAGTATTCTATTCGGGTGTATATTTTTATGTATACTATTTGATATTTTACATTAACTTGAGCTTAGGTGTAGAATAAATAGATTATTGTTAAAATGAAAGTTTTTCAGTGTTTTTTACTAATTGACGCTGTAATGATTTAATGGCATGATTAAAATTCGGCATGGATATAGGGTACCTATAAATTAGATGTTTATATCGGCAATACATTCATTTTGTATGGAAATCTAATCTGCGACGAATCAAAGTTATAGCCGGCCATCAGTAAAGACTTTAAATAACTAATTAAACTAAAGATAGGATAAATTGACTTTACTGCTACAAATAAGATTTATTAGAAGAAGATAATAACTTTCAATAACATAAAATATTATTTCAAACTAGCGACTTACCCTCTCTTCACTCGGGTTCGTCCCTAGGTACATTTTTTTTTTGAGCGGAACCCTAATTATTTTACTGAAATAAAAGTAGACTAAGTTACTCCTTATAACATCAACTAACTGCCAGTGAAAGTCCCGTCAAAATCGGCCCAGCCGTTTTGGAGATAAGCTGGAACAAACAGACGGACAGACAAAAATTTTTAAAATTATGTTTTTCTTATAAACACCGTATACAATTCAATTTTATTTATCTGTATAGATTAACGTCTAATGTATTTAACATAACAAACAATAATTATAAAAATGCTATTATTTTGTAAATTACGAGATCGAATTTTGAGAATTTATGTGTCTGCATATTTTTATGACGTTTTAACATAAAAAGTTTTTCATGAAAATATCATAGGTGCGAGGCGAGACCCGGGAATTGAACCCGCTTCACTCGTTTTCCAGTTTTACTCCAGATAATGCCATAAACTATTTACGTATTAAATTTTACCTAAATTTATCCAGTCAAATCAGCGTGAAGAGGACATACACATACAAAATTTCTCATTTGTTATAGTTGTCCTATTTTATACAGTAAAAATTAGGTTTAAAGACAAATAATCAAGTACAAGAATTATTGACCCCGACAACTTCTTTGCGACATTTATAGCTGACCATTCTTATGTGTAGATCTAAAAGCGACCCCGTATACAATAATACTAACTGACACACCCCTTAGCAAAAAGTAACGTCGATTGACAGTACTATTATCACGAATTACATGTAAGACCTGTGTACCGTCAACAAAAAAGGACATTTTCTTAAATATTATATTTTTATTATTATATTGTTTTAATGTTTAAATTAATCATGTTTACTCTACCTGTGACATATTTATAGGTAAGAAACTTTGCTGGTGTGTGGATGTTATAGTTTTTAATTATTTTTAACAATTATCTCACTGTTTGTTCCCAAAAATTAATAAATAAATAAATAAATACTTTTATTAAAATCTGATTGCTATTGCAAAAAGAAGCGTGGGTAAGTCACTACTAAGAAAACCGAAAATATAGACAAAAAATGCGTACATGAAATTGCACCAATCTAATATTATAAACGTGAAAGTTTATATTTGTTTGTTACTCAATCACGCCAGAACTGCTAAACGGATATGGATGAAATTTGTTGTAAAATGATATATGTATCTACATTGTACAAGTTATATGTACCTTCTAGCTTTGAAGTCGGTTAAAAAAGTATTCAACAAAATATATATATTTTAATATTAATTAGTCTGTCCGTATTCGCCCGCATAATCTGGGATTACTTAGACACTGACCGGTGTCAAGGGTGCTCGATTGCTCTTTAATTAGCACGCCTATATACGGACTGTTGGTTTTGCTACTAGAGATAAAAGTAAAAATAATAATTATTATTACTGTTACTTTTTATACATTTCATTCTGAGCTAAGTTGCTATAGATGAAAGTGAAAAATGTATTTGAATAATTAAAATCTAGATTTGTTTAAAGGAAGACGTCAAAAAGAAATCTATACAAAAAAATAAATTTCTAAGCCGAATCTGTACATTAAATATTTTTTGGAAAATCTTATTGAAATAGACATTATTATCGATACAGAGGCCGAATCTATAGTAATTTGAATATTATTTCTATTTATAATCTATTTTGTCTTTTCAATGTTCCTACTAAGCTAGGTTAGCTATTGTTTTTGCTAGGTACTATTATGTACTAGAAGCTAATTTCACACATGTAGATTTAACATAGCAGCCCTAGCGTGACCGCGTTAAGTAACTAACTTCCTTCCGCAGTGTGATATACACGGATATCGCCCATTCTTCCTTATTGCGAAACTTGGCGTGACCTGATTTTGTATAACACTATTGAACATATTTAGTCGTATATTATATTGATAATTAAGCAAAAAAATACATATTTATTATCATTTTATATTGTTGTAAATAAGCATTGATAAAATTAATAAATACTTTATCAATATTTCTTTTTTCATCCATCCTAATACTGCCTCAGAATATAAGAATCATTTATGTCAAAGAATCTTTATCAAAAGTTTATTTAGTCAGATTCAAATCATGAACTCTAAAGATAATTTACATAACTGTATGATGAGAAATATTACATAGTATATTGTTATGAAGTTTAGATTTAGTAGAAGTAATTTTAGTATTAGAGGTTCGTTTTCGGTTATAATTAAGCTAAGCCCTAACGGATTCACATAGGTAATACTTAGATTTACGTGAATATTTGACATTTTAAATATTTTTTGGGATTATTTCGCGTATTTATTTTAAGTTCAACTAGTTTTCCTAACTGGTTCTTAATAAATAATTAATAGACGTGACAATTTAATTATATATTATATAGATAGTTTAATTATTGTACGGCAAATATCGTTGTTCTCTTGAAAATTATTTATATAATATGTACCACATAGTTATTTAAATATAATAGAAGCATCATCAAATGTGTAAATAATAATAATATAATGAATAGCATGCTTAACGATCGTTGTAGCGCTAGTACTTACCTAGCACTACAGTGCGACACGTAGGTATGTGTTTGATTTTATTTTCTGTTTCGCAGACATTATAATTAACACGGGTTAGAAATATTTCTTAAACTAAAGCCCTGCGCTTAATAATATTGCTATTAAGAAAAAAATTAAATAATACGCATTATCACCATACTTGTTCTATCAAAAACTCTAAAAGGACAGAGTGAAATTATATTACCTTTTCAACCGACTTCAAAAAGGAGGAGGTTCTCAATTCGACTGTATGTTTTTTTTTTTTTTTTATGTTTGTTACCTCAGAACTCCGTCATTTATTAACCGATTTGGACAATTTTTGTTTTGTTTGAAAGGGTATACTTCCAGATTGGTCCCATTTAAATTAAAAAAAAAATACCACCCCTAAGGGTGGAAAAACAACTAATGATGAATTTTACCTACTTCTAATTGTCATATTGACTTGAAACGTTGCAAGTATTTCTATTTCCGTTGATAGTACAGTGGTTCGGTGTTGTTGACCTGATCTGATGGCAAGGCCAGAAGGTGGATAGGTGGAACTCTTTAACGGCTAATAGTAGATACTTTGAGTTTGGGCTTATTTTGTTTGATTTGACAAGCCTAACACGTTAGAATCCTTACTTTGCTACTATTGTCTACACTAAAAAGGGAAAAATAAAAACTTTTTAACAAAAAAAAATAAAACCGACTTCAAACAAAAAGCACTAAAAAGTGAAAAATAACTGATTGGTAGTTTTCATTTACTATACATACCTAATCAAATATTTTCGAAGTCGGTGTGCTTTGCTTTGTATGGGCTGGGACCGATTTCAAAAATATTTGATTAGGTATGTATTTAATAGGTAGGCTTTAATTACTTAGCCAAAGCACACCGACTTCGAAAATATTTGATTAGGTATGTATAGTAAATGAAAACTGCCAATCAGTTATTTTTCACTTTTTAGTGCTTTTGTTTGAAGTCGGTTTTTATTTTTTTGTTAAAAAGTTTTTTAATAAAACAAGACTAAAAAAGTTCTAAATTATATTATTTAACTGGAAGAACCCGCGGCTTCGCTCGCGCTATAACTACAACTAAACCTCTAGAAAGGTAGGTTTCATACAAACTTTCATCCCCTATTTTACCCTCTTATTGGATGAATTTTGAAAAAAAGCTAAAACACGTATTTATTTAATTTTATTGAAGAGTATTAATACCAAGTTTTAAGTAATTTTGATCATAATTAGTTTTATGGGTTGTATTATAACGTATTTTCCCTTGGGAATGAGACATTTTTCCGCGGTAAAAAGTATCCTATATGTTGACCCGAATAACCAGCTATCACCATACCAAATTTCATCAAAATCCCTCCAGTGGTTTTTCTGTGATGCGGTAAAAGACAGATAGACAGACAAAAATTCAAAAAATTATAAATTCGGCGTCTGTATCGATAATAAAGTCTATTTCAATAAGATTTTCCAAAAAATATTTAATGTATAGATTCGGCTTAGTTACAATTCTATTATGTGTATAGAAGATAAGTAATTATGTTTTAAATTTCAATATTCTATGGCGGACTGTTGTGGACAAACGTACACTGTAGTCACCGCACGCCTGACCATTTCTTTATTCAAAAGCTTTGTCTCCGGCCATTTTATAATATTATATAGAGCATACGGAATTAACCTTTATTGTATTAGTTGTAAGTATGTTAATAGAGTGCAATAGTCACTTTCTAAGTTTACAAGATAGGGTGTATGTAGAACAAACGATGATAAGAATGTATTTGTGCGGTGTGCCGCGTATCACTTTTTCTATTACGCGGCTTGGCGGCACTGTACCTCAGCAATATGGAATAAGGTTGGAATGGAGTCGCTATAAATATATATAATACTAATTTTGGTAATCTCCTTTTTTTTAATTTGGTAACATATATCTTTTTTTTTTTTTTTAAAAAGACGATATCTTAGCCAAATATAGTTGCTAACATTCTAGCCAGACTTTGTTTTTAAATCGTCATTTTAGAACTTATATAATTTAAGTTGATATGGAAACTATACAAATTAAACATTAATAAGTCGAATTATTATAATTAGGTTAAATAGAAGAAAGTTTAGGATCCGATGTCATTAATTGAATAAACATAAAATTTTAAAGATTGTACACAACTATATAAAATAAAAAATATATATTTTTAAAAGAATTGCAATTATTAAACAAAAGTAACAAGCTATTATGACTCCATTACAATACATTAATTAATTATCAAAAACATCTATCCAACTACACTCTACATATGCCTCTGTTCGCCAGCGGGGCCATCCGTACGGGAGATTGTGCAACGTTTTGTGTGACCACAGACCGAGACATATACATATTTATGAGTTGACTTTAATATACAATTTCTATGTATTATCTTCATGTAATGCAGGAAGTGGGAGCACTTGATTGTCTTAACGGTCACCTGCGTCGCCAGTTGATCCGGCGATATCACATAATTGCCTCACAATTATTGCCTTCGCAATCTGAGCGTTGAAATTGTACTGTATTCGTTGGATTCAAATCTCTTCTACTATTATCCTATTATATGCTTTATAATAAAATGTTATTATGGTTTCCTACATTATTTAATTTCAAAATCTTCGTATGTCTGTTTGTCCATCTGCTGTGACTATTTGATCTTAGTATATTAGAATTATTACTACTGTTATGTTAAGTTAAATGACCATAAACATCTGTATAATAATTATAAATATTAAACATTATTAATGTGAAAGTTTGTGAGTATGTATGTTTGTTACTCAATCACGCCAGAACGGCTGAACAGATCTGGATGAAATTTGGCAAAGAGAAAGATTAAATTCTGGAATAACATATAAGCTACTTTTTATGTCGGAAAAACGTACGGTTCCCGTGGGATAGGTTTGCATTTCGTTTCCCTACGAACGAAGCGAGGGTGATCCGCTAGTTATTAATAGGTATCTTTTTATGACCACATTTCTTTGACATTTCTTCTCAGACTCAGGACTAAAGGTAACTTTTCCAAATTGCTGTTAGAGTTTTTGACAAATATTAGGTGTATTTCTTGATTACCAATATGGAATAAATTTTATTTTGTTTGGCACATCACTAGAATATATTAATCAGGGAAAACGGCTTAAAATAGCATTTTTTATTTCACTATAAAATAAGATTGACAGGAAAGTTTAAAACTCCGACATTAAATTCATTTGAGTGTTGAAGAATCATCATCTATTAGTGGAACTGATCACACTAAAGCCGACAAAGTATAACATTTGACAGCTCGATGTACTCTCAAAAACTAATTAATAAGCAGATACAACCACTTAAGATAAGTAAAAATATTTTCATCCCAAATGGCACCGGATACAGATTATATCGGCATGACAAAGCGTGGCGCCAAGAAGTACTAACCCAGTATATTTAAAAGTAAACTTTATTGTGATTTTCAAAAAGTTCATTTTCTTTTAGCACGGTTCATTCAATTTCAGGATATTTCTACTTACAGCGATTTTGAACTAAATTTGAAGTGTGTTAAAACATAAATTACAATGTCAGTGCACTGTGAATGACTGCATACTTTTGGTCAGTAAAAAGCACAGTTCAAGTAAATTTTATACTTTCTACCATTAATAATAAGGCTTGTTTTTAAATGATCTTGAATTTTAAGTATCATATAAGAACCAATGGTAACAACTCTAAAAGCTTCATCCAGAGTCTGAAGTGCAGGTACGGCTTCTGTCTCCTAAAATAAACAAATTGGTCATTTCGAGATAACCGACACACTTCTGTAGATAATTTCTTATTTTATATTTTTAGAAATGACAAAAAGATATAGTGAATCAAAATATTTAAGTCCCTTTCATATTTGTAGGTAAATTCTTTGAATATATTGACTTATAAGTCATTACTAAACTTTTTAGAATTAAACTACATTTTCAAAATAATATGTGCATCTTCAATATTACATGTGACCAATATAAATTTGTTATCTTTTTCATACACAAAAATATTATCACGTTATGGAGAGTGTGTAAAGTCATTACTCGATACACCAAAAATAATAAATTAAAAATGGCACGTCTGAAGCATGCTTTATACGAGTACATCCCAAGGCAGTTGTTACCACGATAAATAAAGACAATAACAGTTAATTGTATATTGTCGCGTATAAGAGAGGGACAAAATATTTTCCACAATTGAAATTACAAAATGAAGTTATTAGAAAAGATACGAAATTTTGAGTCTTTAGAATGTTCTTTGTTTCTGCTTATAAAAAGAAGCGCCAGTGAGTCGAGAAATCGATTGAATTTTGGTGCTAAGATAAAAAAGATAGAAAAAGTTGAAAAAGTAACAAGTGGATTAAAGTGAAAGATGGCGTTCAGAGACTGAATCTAGTTAAACTGTGTGTTGTGAAACACTATAAGTTCCTCTTAAAAACCAAAAGTAATAAAACATCCTTAGTGCTAAAGATGTGCTATCTCCGAACCCATAGAACGTAACAATACCTTCCCGTAGTTTCATACACAAATAAAAAACAATAAAAAATGGGTGCGTGTAACTTTTACGCGCGGTTGAAGTAAAACTTTTTTGGCAAATATCGCATAAATAAAAAAAAACAATAATTATATACGTCATATTAGGCATATTACAATCATATATTTATAGAATATCTTATACGGAAAGAATATAATATTATACCTATATTCGTATTTGTCAGACAATAACAACGGTTACCATGGCAACATGGCAATAAACTCTATCTCATTCTCTCGCCGGCTCAATCTTATATATTTATGTGTTTGTCTCTTTTTAGTGTCGTATTTTCGTTTCATCTAGTTTCAAATCACAACAATTCTAAAGAAGTTTCATTTTAATAAAAAAGATGACAAACGTCCAGACAGTATAGTCGTACATATATGTAAGCTAATCAATTTATTTTTATGTATGCAGCGTAATATTTTAGTAAAGAAAAACTTATAGGCTATAAATTCATGCTAGGATCGTCGGAGATCGGAAAGCTCATATCGTAAAAACGACGACAGTCGCTAACGATAGCTTGTAGTTGTTAAAAAATTACTTTGCACGACTTAGGTTGAGTACACACAGTGATGAGTATTATCGTCACTAAAACTTTTATTACAAAAAAGGGACATTTTTACCTAAAAAGAAAAGTTATTAATATAATATCTTTCTCTAATAGAGAGAGAGAGAGAGAGAGAGAGAGTAGAATTTGTTTGTTTTGTCATTTAATTAAAATTGAACAAACCTTATGCTGGCTATCATATACCTACTGCTGCCAATCCTGTGACCCAAGTTTCGAGTCGAATCAAAATACCTGGATATACAGGTTTTCTAGCATAAAATACTCAGTAGCTTAAAACTTTTACGGTTGAGTGGCGTTAAAATTTACTAAGTAAAAGAAATTAAGAGTTCATTTCTGTACTATAACATCTCCTTAGTTCGACAATCGTCTGAAGAAGAAGCAGGCTCTTGGAAACACTATTCTAAGAATTCTTTCACTAACACAATTCATATCTATTCATGCATAATTTAGATTGAATTTCAATTAAAAAATATAATAATATTAAGAAGAAAAGCAAAACCCAAAAACATTAAAATAATTATTTTTTTAATATAACCATGCCTTTAGTCTCCAAAAGCTATCACACGTCCAAGGAGGTTCCCATACATTGTTAATCCTTTGCGCGCGCCGCTAATACTAGAGCAGTAATGAACTTGCTAAGTTATTATGGACGCCATTAAATATATTATTATTGTCTTAATGTATACAAACTGGTGATAGTATGTAGAAGTAGTAAAATGTGAAGTATGAGACAGTAATTCTCATGTAGTTGGTATTTTTTATATATTATATTTTTAATGATGAAAGATGCCCTTTTGTGTTTTGTTTATTGAAAAGACAACAGAACAGTATGAGATGAAAAAAAACTTTGTTCAATTAGACTTATTACAAGCACTTTTGAATATATTACATAAACTCATAAATAGTCGATTAGAATAATATTTTAGATGCATGTGTAGTGAATACTCCATAATAACTTTGATATAGTGTGTGTAAGGCTACAGAGATGCATTTTATAGCCTATTTACTTTGGAAATCTAAAATCACGCTACGAGTTACGACCCTTAACAGAGTAAATCTAGTATTTTACATAATACTATAGTGACTCACTCTCGCTTCGCTCGGGCTCGTCCTCGGGTTAGTATGAGATACAAATCTTTGAATTTCTTGGCTTTTCTGTACCATAATATGCATGTATGCATTATACACATAAACCTTCCTCTTGAATCACTCTATCTATTAAAAAAACAAAATCATCAAAATCCGTTGCGTAGTTTTAAAGATCTAAGCATACATAGAGACAGACAGTGGGAAACGACTTTGTTTTATGAGTTTTATACTATGTAATGAAGTAGGTATTCTCTATTTAATACTATATCTACTTTAACAAAAAAACTTTCCATAGATACAATAATAAACTCTTTTAAATATAAAACCTCAAAGCAATACGTCATTCACGGCATTGCCACGTCAATGTTCACACGGGAGTCGACCTCTGACCGGAGTCGAACCCGGGCCTGTCATGATTAAGTGACGCATTACAGTAAAGGCTGTATGACATGACATTTGTTGATGATAATGACACATGAAACATTACTGAGAAATGAGAGATCTGACACAAGTGATAGACAGATCGACTGGATTCCTAGGACTTGATTATGCAATTGGACTGTTAAATTATTATATCACTATACAGTAGGTTCTAAACAACTGCAGTTCTTTCTCCATTGACTTATAGTATATACGTTTTTATTAAGATCACACATCGATATTCTGGTATAATAATGGATAGATAAGTATAAGTTTAAATTTGACAAATATAATGTTGAAAATATATGCCTCAAATTAATATTGTACTAGCAGAATCTATCATTATAAACCATTAATCTTTACGATGTTAACAGGAAAAGTTCAGTCCTTGCTAAGGTATACACTGTGCGTTTAATAATTGTAATTTCGAATACAGTCTTAACGAGATTATTATAGCACCTGTAAAGCCAAAACAAACTCTTCTTTCGGGAATCGATCTCACTATCTCCGACATAAAAACGATCGCAAACCCATATATTAAATACTAAACAAACCAAACAATCTAGTTGAACAGACAATACAAACTAAATGTCCCGAAACAACTCAAATATCTAACATTCAAAACAAATTATCATAAAATATAAAGTATTCATATTATTACCTCTTTACAGGCAATAAGCACGACAGGAAGACGCTGCATTAGCATTAAAACGGTCGCACAATTACATCGTGATTAGTGTGTCGCCGACGACTGAATTCATTAGTTCGGCTCACCTGATTTTATTTAATTAAAAACTAAACGCCCGTTACCACCGCTCTTCCAACTGCGATTAACTTAATCTACTGTTTATATTATTATACTTTTTTGAACAGTTCTTATTAGAACTATATTCATATAATAATCAGACAATTTGTGTCATAATGGTAACTGATAGCGATTAAACAAAATGAAGTTGTAAATAATGTTACCCAATTATTTGTTTATATATTTATAATTTTAAATGAAAATACATCAAAATCTAAACATATTTATAGAACTATTCATGTCACAGTTATGGAGAAATTTCGTTTGTTACTTATATTATGTAGGTGATGATAATTTATAACGTAAATAATCTATGGTAAAAACCACAGTGCCACTGACCCAAAGACAATATGTTAAACGTATAGTGAAATGTCTCATCCTGGTCAGCGGAGCGTGCTGGGAACCCTTGCGACTTGGTAATTAACCTCATACGATTGTTGCCTGCCAGATACTATCTTTCCTTGCGGTATAATAAATTGAAGACTTCAAAATTTGTGATTCTCCGCGCTGAGATTTTTATATCTTATCATGATTATTTAATTAGTTAGCACAGTCTTGAAAAAAATAATAGTCATGATGATGTTTGTGTGACTATTTATATGTTAATGGGAAAATTTCGTTTAAAAAAATACATTTTATTTTAGTTTTTATAGTTTTATCTAAAATTAAGCTAAAAATTTAGGGTTATAAAGATAATATTAACGCTTTTAATAAAGATCACAGTTTTTATACGTATAAATTCATAAGATATGCAAAATAAAACAAATTTATTCATAGATACTATTTTGCAAAATCAAATAACGAAAAATCACAGTCAATAAATATGCCTACTTATTCAGTTAACTGTCAAATTATACTATACTAGCGACTCAACATTGCTTTGCTCGGATTCGTCTCTAGGTACGTTTTAACAGTTAATATACTACATATACTCTATAATATACTCGTATAGCCTATAGCCTTCCTCAAAATACGGGCTATCTGATCCAAAAAAAAAAATAAATTCGATTAGTAGTTCCTAAGTTTAGCGCATTCAAACAAACAAACTGTGTCTTAAAAAATAAATAACTTCTATACCTTTATATTCACAAAGATAAGACAGGAATTTTCCCTCAGACTAAACAATTTTTCTAATCATAAATGGCTCTATTACTATATTTGGCGGTGCCATGATAAATACAGTCCAGACATTATTTATAGCCCGTTCGATCAGATACGAGGCCTGTCCACTAGCTGGAAATACTTGGGGGCCAAATTGACCTCGTAAATCATAGCTGATAGAGGGATGTGTGTTTTTGAGTTAATTATATTTCCCAAAGTCATGAAACAATTTGGTAAAGAAAATAATTTGGACCATGTCTTACATTTTATTATTTTTTTCTAATACAAAATATTGATCAAAGCGATTAAATTTAGGACAACAAGGACTATTTTTAAAATTGAATTGTTGTGTTAAAATTAGTCAAGATTAAATATGAACGCTGTGATATTTTAAACTTTTATTATATAGATGATACCGATCCGATACTCTATATAAATGAATAATTAATAAACATGTTGGAACATTAACGCACAGCACCTTCTAGTTCCATGGTAAGTTACGAGGCTAGTGTTATGGATACCAGATAGTTGATACACTACAGTTATATAACTTTAAATACATACATATTATAAATATAAACACCCATGACTAGAGTACAAACATTCGTGTTCATCACTCAAATGAATGACCCAGCGGGACTCGAACCCGCGACCACTGGCATAGCAAATAGGGTCACTACAAACTGAGCCAAACGTGTCGTGCTATAATAAAGAATAGATAGGACCTAAGTAAGACCTGGTTTCTGATGTATTAAATTCAATATAATGATAAGTAAAGAGAGTGGCAATGCACTCGCTTGGATATTCAAGTAAAACGGCTTCAAATTTTTCAACTTTCAAGCAACTAAGAAGATATGAGGAATCATGTTTCAACCTGCCTGCAATGGACTCGCACGGAAGACTATGGCCTTAACACCCCCCCCGCATGCAAGGGGACCTGTGACCAGCAGTAAAACGTTAAAAGGGTTGCATTATTATTATAGTTTTATAGTACACGAGACATTTCAACACGAACATAAAAGATCAGGCGAAAGATAGCTGTAAGCTCTCACCAAAGCACTATACATATTTTAACAACATCTATCTCCCAAATCTAAGTAACTACTGAAGATGTCATAACAAAAAACCCCATTCACCTAAGTTAGGACTCGAACCCAGGACCTCCGTATAATCAACTAAACTAGCTAACCACTAGACCAACGAGGTCGTTCAGGTCACTAGTACAGATATACACATAGTTTACGTAAGCGAAAGTACTAATGCAGTCTTCTTAACCGTTTTAAAATGATTGAGATTAAGCGGTTTCATTGATGGTATACTAATGAATAGCCATTATTAGTCTACAATCCAAACGAACCTGCAGGCTAAGGATCTATTACTATCTAATATCTTTACCATGATATTCATAGTATATTTTATTTGCAATCTTTTCAACCGACTTCCTCAAAAAGGAGGAGGTTCTCAATTTGACTGTATGTTTTTTTTTATGTTTGTTACCGCAGAACTATGTCATTTATTAATCGATTTAGACAATTTTTGTTTTGCTTAAAAGTGCAGACTTCCAGATTGGTCCCATTTAAATTTAAAAAAAATGACTCCTAAGGGTGGAAAAATATGTAATGATAAATTTCCTATTTCTAATCAGTCGGTAGGTGCCAGCCATACAAAGCAGAGCACACCGACTTCGAAAATATTTGATTAGGTATGTATAGTAAAATATGAAAACTACCAATCAGTTATTTTTTAATTTTTAGTGTTTTTTTATAATAAAAAATAAATTATAATATTATTATGGATATTTAAAACGGAGTAAACAAACAAACAATAAACAACAAACAAACAAACAAACAAACAAACAAACAAACAAACAAACAAACAAACAAACAAAACAAACACAAACAAACAAACAAACAAACAAACAAACAAACAAACACACTTTCACATTTATAATATTAGTATGGTATATATTCTAATAAAATATTTATAATCTGCATAAAATTATTATGATTAGTTACTGAACATCATAGGTCTACTACCATTTCAAAACAATCTCAGTACCTACTAAGAAGAACTGGGAACCAGTGCGATAAAACTTATTTTATGTCATTATTTTTTAATAAAAAAATATATAATACAATTATGACATACTATTATGTATTAAAGAAAACCTACATTATTATGTCACTCTTCAACTCCTAAAACATATCTATCCCGTCATCTCTTCGGTTCATTACTGCAAACATCGCGGACAAACAAACACACATATTTTCACATTTATTATATCAGAAGAAATAAATAAACTTCTCCAGATAGACATAGCCATGGTTCTAAAATAGTATATTAGCAATATATTAGAACGCATTAGCAAGTGTCATGCGCTAAGCAATATTGACGTATTCATTAGTAATATTGTGTTCGTAGGTAGGGTGTTATTAGGTATAGCATTTCCATCTGATTAACAAGATTATTGGAAGATATACATATATCTATAGTACTAGTATATTCAAATTGCTTACCTACTTAAGTACATAATATATAATTATCATTAATCGGATTATTACATTTATTATAAACTAGCGACTCACCCTCGCTTCGCTCAGATTCGTCCCTAGCTTGATTCTCCATACAAACTTTCATCCCCATTTTCACCGCCTTAAGGAATGATTTCCGGGATAACAAGTATTCTACGTCCTTCCCATGGTCTCAAATTATCTTCTTACTAAATTTCATCTAAATCGGCTTAGTAGATCCAGCAATTACCCCCTACAAAGTCACAAACTCACAAATTTTACCTCTATAATATTACAGTACACAAAATACATATATATTTATTGCATATTTATTTCATTTTTATAAGATGGCATTTAATATAGAGCTTATATTAAAGAAACCATAACACAAGAGAACCAAAAGAATTTAATACAAATGATTTGTGACCCAAAAATCCGAGTCAAAACACAATGTGATGCAAAGGGATCTTAAAGGGAGCGGTGACTGAACAATGCGCCTAATTTTCGTACGAGTTTTGATTGATAACCAATCCTATATCTTGGTTGACGCGTCAAGCCGACATTTTGACGGCTCTGATAAGTAGATTTGTAAGTTCCTTACAATCGACCAGATTAATCTAAATAACTGGTCGAGCGTAATTGCTTTATACTATTGTATAGTCTAATTTGAACGTGTAGACGTGATGCTACCGTGATAAATACGGGTCATATTTTGAAATACACTTCATGCATCACTGGAAAATAAAAGGTCTTTCTGAAAGAAAATATTTTACCACCTGACATCATCTGTAGATATTCCAAAAAGTAAAAACTAAAGAGTAATGTAAGCGAATGAACGCATTAAGACAAGGAATCTTGTAAACGCCTCCTTTATTACAGGTATTACTCAATATTCTAGTGACTCCACGGACCCTCTAAGGTCGCAAATAACAGTATAGCTCGTAAACTACTTGCAGCATTAACCATAACGAATAAAGGCACTAAAAGCAAGTCTCGTTCCCTAAGGGCCGTTTCGGCTGTCAATGCGAAAATTTAAGCTCGCCACACCCATGCACTCCAAAGGGTCAACCTTTTTGCCCTTTGTCTCAATTGTTGCTGTTATTCCCTAACTCCTTTATGTCTGATTGCTATAGATTAAATATAACAATGAGAGAGGAAAAAAGTTACGCCCTTCCTTTTGTGGAGGAAAACATAGCAGGTACGTATATATTTTTTTTCTATACTAATACGGTTTCATATTTTAGGTATTTTAATTATATCATTTACTATTTTATCATTATAAAATATCGATTAAATTATAATATATTACAAATATTCTACATACACACCACAATCACATCTATACATATAATAAAATTGTAAGTAAGCCGAATTTGTACATTACATATTATTTTTATACAAAAGCCGAATGTATAGTTTTTAGAATTTTTGTCTGTCTGTCTGTTAGCGCATCACAGAAAAACCACTGGAAGGATTTTGATGAAATATGGTATGGTGATAGCTGGTTATCCTGGTCAACGTATAGGATACTTTTTACCGCGGGAAAATATCTCATTTCTGAGAAAAAATACAAAAACTTAATTGTAAGAGTATACTAATATGTAAAACCTAAGAATATGGTTTTTGGTAATTTGAACGCAGGCGGAGCCGCGGCCAATTGTAATAAAATCATATAATCATGATAATTCAATGTATTGTAATAAAATCATATAATCAATAAATGAAAAAATAATTATCTATCACAGGTGGCTTTATAGCTAAATAAATGATGTCATTATTAATGTATGAAGATTAATTTCTATATGAACCAGTTACAACAGAGCTTAATTTCTTAACATGTTTTAGTCATTTGTATACAAAATACTCGTCAGCTTTAATCTCGCTCAAAAGAATGTGTTACCGACATTGGTGGCCATTTATCTTGTTATAACGACAACGTCTTGATATATTTTATCACATTTAGCTCAGTAAAAATATTTACTAACTCTATCCAACATATAAAGAACTGCCATTCCGATACTTGATTTGTCTTCCTTCATATTAGAGAACGATTGTCATAGATTCCTATAGTTCAAGGAAAAATGGTCATATGGGTGCCGTGACCGCGGTGTTAACGGTCATATTTGTCATCTGTCAATTTGCCTTCTATTTTTGTTAGTTCTATGAAAGCTTTTTGGTAACCGCATGGAGCTTTCATTTTGTCATCGTTATTTTTAGAAGTTTTATAATCGTTATTGACAGCCCGAAGCAATTAGTAAAGGTATTTTATGCGTACAGCTGTAAAAAGCAATTTAAGATTGGTATAAAATTGTATAAGAAAGGTTGATTGAACAATTAATTCAATAAGAGAATTTATTTTCATATTAATATGAACATAATTATTTTTTTTCCATTCATTTTTTCCTTCATTTGTCATCTGCCCAGTAATACCTATGTTTTCTCTTCTAAATGTATTTTTCATTTCTACTTTCATTAGGCAGCTGTAAAAATGAAATTTAAATTATACGCCACCCTGGACTTTATAATTCAAATTATAGTACCCTTATACTATAATAAGAAATGTGGAAAGTAAAAATGTTGAATGATCTTTGTATCCATATTTCACTCAAACTTGCTATTTTAGTTTTGAACATATCCTTTAATTATGGTATCAGACGTCTTAGGTTTTAAGAAAAAGAACATAAACTGCGATTTACGGAATACATTTGGAAATACTAATGCCCGATTTCACCAACATCCCATAAACTACCACCTACGTATGGGATCCCTAGCTTAAAAGTTCCCCTAAACGAGCCCCTAAATTATATTTCGTTCACCATCGTCAGGGCCCGTATTTCTAGTACCTATATTTAGGTGGCAATTTATTATTTTTTTAATTTTTAGGTGACCCCTAACTGTTAGTGAAACAGAAACTGTCCCCTAACAGCCCCCTAACCATGCTTAGGGGATCCCTTAAACTTAGGTGACGTTGGTGAAATCGGCCATAAGTCTCCTCCCTAATGAAAATCGAGCTGTTAAGCTGGTAGAGATACGAAAAACATGTTCGTATTTTATTTATAAATAATTTCAATTAAAAAGATTTTCTAGTTTACAGTATGTTGTGAGAAAATTACACATTTAAAACAAACCCAATGATATTCAAAGTCATAAAAGGCAAATTAAAGATACTCACCGTTTACGTCCAATTAATATGCAAGTAGTGTCTATAAAAGAAACTTCGCACAAAATATTAAGTTGATGCAGTAATTGATAACGATTCAAACATAACTTATGAGTGCCTCACGGTCGCTTCGCTCAGGTTCGCCTCTAGAAAAACAAAAACAAAAACAAATCTATCCCACGGGAATCGTACATCTTTCCGGGATAAAAAGAAGCCTATGTGTTATTCTGATGTATGAACTATATTATTGTAAAGTTTCATTAAAATCCATTTAGAAGTTTTTTCGTGAAAGAGTAGCAAGCATACATACATCTATACATCCAGACATCCATACATCCTCACAAACTTTTGCATTTATAATAGCGGCTAATACTAGCGGCTCACCATCACTTCGGTCGGGTTCGTCTCAAGGAAAACAAAAGCAAACCTATCCCACAGGAACCGTACATTTTTCCAGGATAAAAAGTAGCTAAAATCTATCTCTGTGCAAAATTTCATCCAGATCCGTTCAACCGTTCTGGCGTGAAAAAGTAACAAACATGCATACTCACAAACTTTCACATTTATAATATTAATACGGATTAGTAGAATTCAAATCATATTTGTGACACGAAGTAAATACAGAACATGTGCATGTAAAATGCGTTTAAAAAATTGAATTTAATTTGAAGGTAAAAACTCCGTTGATGATAGACAGACAGTACGCGAGGGCTTAGAATTCGTAAAATTATGTTTAATTAACGAACTGCCGTCAAGGCGCGTCCGTAAATATAGTGACCGCCAAATAACAGCTTTCCTTTCATTTGATTTTTATGCTTTTGGACTTTTAAATTATTGTTCTGACCATTTAAGGATGATCAATTTTATAATATTCAAGTATTTGGGACAATAATAAAAAAGTCCTAAGGTATTTCTAATCACATTTACAAGACTTTTGAGAGAAGCGATATAATTTTCATACGTTACAAAATTGTGTACCTGAGGTGAATATATGTAGTATTCATAAATAACTACAACTAACTACAGAATGCGATCGATTAAAAAGTCCTCAATTTTAACAGAATAGTCCCATACCGATCTATTAAAAAAGCTGGTAAAGGCCATTACCTGGTCCCGAGGTACCCTTAATCCCTATAATTAGATCCATCCCACACCGTGTGATTGATAGTCCAGGAACGGTTCCAACAAAATAATGAGATTCTGATCGTCAAAAACGTAATAATGAAAGGAATATGAAAAGCCAGATTTGTCTCTTTCGTCACGCGGATATTGTTCGATGTATGAATGTCGAATGTCACTTTTGACCAATCATGGTTAAAGTAATTTGTAAATATTATTTCAAACTAGCATTGCCCGTGGCCCCGCCCGCGTCCAGATGACCAAAAACCAAATTCTTAGGTTTTACATATTAGAATACTCTTACTTTGCAGTTTTTGCATTTTTTCTCAGAAATGAGATATTTTTTCACGGTAAAAAGCATCCTATATGTTGACCCGGATCAACAGCTATCATTATACCAAATTTCATAAAAATCCCTCTAGTAGTTTTTCTGTGATGCGGTAACAGACAGACAGACAGACAAACAGACAGACAGACAGACAGACAGACAAAAATTTTAAAAACTATAGATTCAGCCTCTGTATCGATAATAATGTTTATTTCAATAAGATTTCCCAAAAAATATTTAATGTACAGATTTGGCTTAGTTACAATTTTATTATATGTATAGATGAATAAGCAAAAGAAATTTTATAATTTTGTTGTGTTATGGTGTGATTAGTAAATGAATAAACTAATTCTATATTTTATTGTGTTGATGGCGTACCAGCACATGGCTTAGGCCAGTGAACAACATTTTGGATTCTCACTCCTGAAGATTAGTTGCATTCCTTTGCAATAAAACTGTACAAATGCCTTGGTTAATTTAAACTGCTGCCACCCAATATGTTTTATGTTAGTACATCATGGTATAAAGTAGAATATGGATACTAATATGTACTTTCGTTGATTATAATTGAAGACGTAACGAATAAATAACAAATATTATCTATACTATAATATTATAAAGAGGTAAAGTTTGTGGGTTTGTGAGATTGTGAGTTTGTGACATTTGTGTAAGAGGTAATCTCTGGATCTACTGAACCGATTTAGATGAAATTTAGTAAGAAGATACTTTGAGATCCTCGGAAGGACATAAGATATGTATATTATGAATATGTATAATATGGGGATGAAAGTTTGTTTGCGAAATCAAGCTAGGGACGAACCCGAGCGAAGCGAGGGTGAGTCGCTAGTAATACATCAATTGAAAACCAAAAAAATATTATTTAGTTTTACTTACGATCCTTTCAGTTATATTTCCTATTCCTAAGCTGATAAATATCAACTGCTTTGAAAGTTTCGAAAATCTTAATGTTTAAAGCTGTGGTAGCTTACTAATTATTATGATTTGCCTCCTGTGGTTGCGGGTTCAACCCCCAAATTGAGCGCATATTAGGAACGCCTATTGTGCGTAGTAAAACATTAAAACCATGTAATTTTCCAAAATGGATCACAATTTATCTATGAAATTAAAAGAACCTTTTATAGATTAGAGAGAAATTTCTTGAGTCGTTAGCTGCCAGTTGCCACCGCACATTGTTGATATAATGCTGTTATAGTCCTTTAATATTGCGTACTAAAAAGATTGCCGTAGGTTTAGTGGCTAGCATTCCAATCTGGGATTGAGAGGTCTCAGATTATCGTCTCAAGTCTCGACAAGTATGGTTATTTGGTTTTTGTATTAATAATTTTTCAGTGGCAACTCGAAGTTGTACAAACCCGCGTCGAGGCAGACGAGACGAGGCACGTTAAGCCATCGCTTCTGCCTCTGGTTTTTCACGGTCGTTGTCAAATTATTGTACAATCGGACTTTGAGAGTTAAAGTAACACTGTGTACTTTTGTTTTCGGGCACTCTTATGCATTATAATATTTCCTACGCTGTTTGGCTTATCTCATTGAGATTGGCTGACGTGAAAGATAAATGGATAAAAAAGCTATTAAGTAAAATGATTCGTATTTAATGTAAAATACTGAAACAATGCTCTTCCTTAAAGCCAGCAGGTGACGGATGAACGGTCTCTTTTATGTATGTACTGTTAAAATTAAAATAAATAAATATTATAAATGAATCGGTAACGTCTTCTTTTTTTTCATATTTGATTCGTAGGCTTCATTTACATCGTTAATTTACATTTAATTATGAAAGAAAATAAATGTATCTTTTTATACTATATTAAAATTACTTGACACATCTATATGAACGTTGTATTATTTCAGATATCACTAGCGACTCACTGTCGTTTCAATCGGGTTCGTCCCTAGGTTGATTCCCCATACAAACTTTTATCACCATTTTTACCCCCTTAAGGGATGATTTCCGGGATAAAACTACTACGTCCTCTCCAGGATCTCAAACTATCTCTTTACCAAATTTCATCTTAATCAGTTCAGTAGTTCCAGAAATTACTTCCTACAAAAAACTCACAAACTTCCAAACCTTACTTCTTTATAGTATAGATTATATATGTTTAAATATACGGTACATCTTTTTAAAAAAAAAACATTCTAAACAACCATAAAGTTCATATTTTATAGGTAAAATTGAACAGGAAAAATTAGAATTTATCAAATTGCCCAGTAAATGTGGATAACAAAAAATTCTAAGCTCGTTTAATTCTTTGTGAAAAATATAAGGGCATAATTACGGTCACAATCCCGTGATTAGTGAGGCAGGACAATTAGATTTTGACGGGCGCGTGATAAATGGTTAGCCTGGTTACATTCGAGACTAAAAAAACTGAGAATCGCCATTTTATGTTTTATATGAATTCTGTAAGTTGCTAATTCAGTTTGGAAGTACATAAAAGGTATGTATGATATTTGAAGTACTGTTATTATTTCATAAATGACTAGTATTATATTATACATAAGTACATATTTTCTAAACTATTAAAATTAGAATTGATAAATAATACATATAAGAGTAGGCGATAATAAAAAAAATACCAATCGAATTGAGAACCTCCTCCTTTTTGAAATCGGTTAGAAATGTATAATAATTTCAAAATAACTTATTTATTGCAATCGATTTGACAATTATTGTAATATAACATTGGCGACTCTACGCTATCCTTGTTCTTTTAATAATTTATAAACTATTCGAGCCAAGTTATTATTAAAACGGTCGTTTTCTTAACCGCGAATTATCAAATTTCTTCCACTCGCCCTAGTATTATCACATAAGTCCAAATGTCTTGGGGTATCTTTAACTACAACCAAAGCAAAATGATCCACAGCCGCCGCTTATAGAACTCTGATTGTATTATGTGATTAGAAGAAAAATAAAGTGATAGAGGTCTTATTAAAGTGGTATTTAAAAGTTGAACGATTAAACGAAGATTGCGAAAGATTACAGGTTCCAAAGTAATTCGCAGATCAGTTATAATAACACGACTTCTAACTTTTTAAATGCAACCATTAATAATATAAATTATTGTAGTATCTTTAGTTTGTCCAAGCCGTAGTGAAGCTTTCAAATGTAAAGTTCAAAAATATGGTATACAAAATAAAAAAGCTGGCAAAATTTGATAAGCTGGTTTTATGATCAATTAATCCTTTTGTGCAATCAATAAAAACATCTAACAAATGTAAATTTAAATGTTATATTGTAGAAAAAATATAGTGGAAGTTTATTTATTTTCTCGCTTCAATGCCTCGAATGAGCATTGACATCGTCTTTGGCATCCAATAAAGCGACAGACAGGATAATGTAGTATGTTTTAGTATTTTTCGTGGGAACAAATTCTTTTCCACGTTAAAAAACAAAGGCGCTATTTCAATTTTTACATACATTACATATGTTATTTTAAATTAAATAAAACTATCTTTTCGGATTATTTCGCGGATTTATTTTGATTTTTGGTTCCCGACGTTTCAAATGCTTTTCAGCAATCATGGTCACGGGAGATACTAAGGTTATAGACGTCTCAAAGGCGAAATACACTTGTTACAGACAGTGCATACCCACTATTTTACAAAAATGATTTCAAAAATTCAAAAATGGCATAAAAGTACCTTACAATATTGGTTGATTTTTATTTCTAAACATTTTAAATTTTTTTTAATAAGTTTTTTAATAAACTTATAATCAAATATAGCAAATAAGAATCGTCGGGAACCAAAAATCAAAATAAATCCGCGAAATAATCCGAAAAGATAGTTTTATTTAAAAAAAATTTATGTTGGGACATTAACACACAGCACCATCTAGTTCCATGGTAAGCTACGAGGCTTGTGTTATGGATACTAGATAGTTGATACACTACAGATATATTAACTTTAAATACGTACATATTATAAATATAAACACCCATGACTGGAGTACAAACATTCGTGCTCATCACACAAATGAATGCCCCCAGCGGGACTCGAACCCGCGACCGCTGGCACAGCAAGTAGGGTCACTACACACTGAGCCAAATGTCAAATATTCGCGTAAATCTAAGAAAGTATTATTACTTAATAGTAGTTTATTATTTTTCAAAAACGCATAAAATTCTTCTTTTTTAAATGTTATACATATTTCAAATATACAATAATAAAATATATAATATAATGATGTATCTTGAATAGATAAAATAAATAAATAAAATAAATAAATAAAATAAAATAAATAGATAATACGCATGTATATTTAATTAAATTCCACATCGCCATTGTTTACATCGTCACATCATCGTAAAAAATTATAAATTAGCTTGACAATGTTTTAAAAGATTAGTGATTTTTTTCTTTTTTTTACCGGTCATTCTATATATAACGTGCATTCTCCATTCTACGCGACATTGGCGAAGTAAATTGTGCCCAAAGGCACTCCTAGAAGCCACAAACCTAAAGAATTGAATTGAATTGAATTGAATGTTTTAAAATAGTGAATAAATTTGAGAGGTTCAAAAATGTTCGCACGCTCGCCCGTTATCGGCTTTAACTCTCTAAATTGGTATTATAACGTCATACATATTATTATTGCACTAATTAAATAAAGAACAGTAGTGATTATTTTTTCCCGCCAAATACTATAAATACTGTGTATTGCCCGGCTACGCCCGCGTTCAGATGACCAAAAACCAGATTCTTAGGTTTTACATATTATTATACAGTTTTTGTATTTTTTCTCAGAAATGAGATATTTTCCTGCGGTAAAAAGTATCCTATATGTTGACCCAGATAACCAGCTAACACCATACCAAATTTCATCAATTTCCCTCCAGTGGTTTTTCTGTGATGCGGTTACAGACATACAGACAGACAGACAAAAATTCTAAAAACTATAGATTCGGCCTCTGCATCGATAATAATGCCTATTTCAATAAGATTTTCCAAAAAACATTTAATGTACAGATTCGGCTTAGTTACAATTTTATCACATGTATAGATTAACTACACAAATCTGTTGACAACGTCATATTTTTTTTGACCCAATATCGCTGCCGCTTTTCATACTTTTGAATTTGCCACGGATTTTTGCACTCTCTATCTATGATTGTGTGCAATAAAAATAATAAAATAATTCGAATAAAATAGTACGGATATACTATCCGGTAGATAATATTATAATATTCAAATAAAAAATATTTCAAGCAAACACATAGCAGTGGCTATTTTACTTAAAAAAATATTTTAATTAAAAAGTTTCTTACCAATTTTCTTATAAATTTGACTTTTAGATAAAATTTTATTTTTTATTATTAGTAAAAACAACAAATAGACAAATAAATCGAACCTGAGAACACTGTAATAGGCATTCAAGCACATTAAACACGATAGCTATAAAAAATTAGACCTGCAAATAAAATATTATGATATCATCCAATCTCAAATACCCTAAATTAATTAATTCTGACACTCACAAAATTACGACCTTCACAATAAAAAACTCACAAACACAACAATTTTCTATACTAAAGCAGAAAAAAAAACTTGTAATTAGGTAGGAAATATCGCCTGTACTTGACATTTAGATAACTCACGCGCAATGCATTTACCTCGACGAAGTAATTATAGCGCAAATGCGCTTCGTCTTTCTATGATGTTTTTGTTAAAGTATTAAATGCTGTATACAAGCATATCTAAGCTCACTTTAAGTGTTCAGCTTATAAATATTTCTTAATGAAGAACTCAAAGTAATTTAAAATACATAAAATATAACGAATCCAAATGAATTTAAGACAATTTTTGGTAGAAACAGCCATTATAATATTAAAACATCAAAAGAACAATTACCTATCATAATATAATAGAAACGTCTAACCAAGTTGCTTCTATAACTTCACCTTCAGTTTATTGCCATTACGAGATCCTACAGGAAGGTGTCAGTGCTTTTTACACCATAAGACATTTAATTACTTACGTCCAACTATGAATAATTCAGATGCGCGCGCGCCGGAACGGTCACAGCACGTTGCGACTAGCGGTCGTACAAGATTTAAAATTATGTGGCCATTTTTATTAGACACTAGCTATATTACCCTGCTCTGCTCTGTTGCGTGTTTCATTGTCTTGAGAATTAGAAAGTAGGGTTATAAATGTAATCTTTATAAGAATCTCGTTTGTCGTAACCAGGATTTTAGCTTGGTGACTAACTTTTGGTATAATTATATCAAATTAAGACGCAATTATCTTTAAAACTACCTTATTTTACAGTTTAGTTTTGTTATAACTACAAAACCTTAGCCTAACTACATATATGTTAAATGTAATAAAAAAACAAAATTTTTATTATCCTCAAATGAATTTTGCACTACAATAAACAGAAAGAGGTTCCATCAAAACCGGTACATGTCCTCCGGCGCTCATCATTTAGGTCGTGTAATTTAGTTTTGTTTCGAGTCCGCACTAGTCACATTTTGGAGCAAAATATTTGACATTCCGTCACCGCCCTCAAAAATAAATTATAGGGCTTGTGTCCATGGTGAATGCATCTGACACATATTAAAAATGCAACAATCATTTGTGTATTATTATGAAATTATATAAAAATTTCATAACAAAAAAGGTAAAAGGTATAGGATAGGAGAAGCAAATTATCTTCTCAGAAACATTTTATTGGCTACTGCCAAATTGGTATATTTTAATTTTGTTACTTTAAAAACCTAGCCATAGTTTATCAATTTTTATATACCTAAAGCATCTAATTATTATATAAATATATTACGGTCGCAACAAAAATCAAAGATGTGACCAAGCTATATTACCGCTATTGCTATTTTTAATATACATACTTAATAGTATTTTAATACAAATATTTTATAATAAAATATTATTTTGCAAACTTTATATCATATTTTTTCATTTTATGGCAAATAACTCTAATTAAGGTGTTATCTAATACTCGTTTGTTGCAATATGCAGTGAGTAATTTTTTATTGATGCATGTTACAAGTATGTAAGTAAAAAATCACTAAATTAAAGATAACTTGTAAAGGATAAGTACAATGACTAAAAACTGTATTATAAAAATTGCCTAAATTATACAATTAATTATTTTAACCGTGAATTTTACAAGTAGGTAACATAAATTCATTCCATACCTCTGATATATTTTAATATTAATATAATACTATAAATGTGAAAATGTGCTTGTTTGTTTGTTTGTCCTTCTTTCACGTCGAAACGGAGTGACGGATTGGTGTGATGTTTTGTGTAGAAATAGTTGGAGGGCTGGAGAGTGACATAGGCAACTTTTTACCGCGGGAGATTATCTAATTACCACGGAAAAACACGTATAATATAATCCAAAAAATATGATTACAATTATTTGAAACTTGGTATTAATGCATTTCAATAAAATTAAATAAATGTTTTAGCATTTTTCGAAATTCATCCTATAAGGAGGTAAAATAAGGGATGAAAGTTTGTATGAGACTACCTTTTTAGAGATTCCTTGTAGTTTTAGCGCGAGCGAAGCCGCGGGTTGTGCTAATATTTTAATATATTCATTTACTAAAAATTAGAAATCTGAATAACATTGTCTTAGCACATGAACCCTCGTCCCCATATCTCAAGTCGGTCCCCTTCGGCGACGACGACAGATTTGCATAATAACTGCTTACACTCGCCCGCCCTAGGGAGAATTGTCCACTTTTTTCGACAAATTCCATTCTTTGAACAAGATTACTCGAATGCTTGGTGGATTTACACAGGAATGTTTGATTAGATTTCAAATTACATGCGACATTTTTAAAGGGTGTTTCTATGAATAAATAGAACTTTTTTTCTTTTATGTTTTCATTTTATGTTAATAATTATGTCTAACGGTATTTCTTTATACACAAAGTATTTTAGACGTTGTATTTACTAATAGACGTTGTAATCGATATTGATAAATTCTTATCATTCCGTTAATATTATAAATGCAAAAGTTTGGATGCATGGATGTTTGTTACTCAATCACAACAAAACGGCTGAATGGATCTAAATTTGACACAAAGATAGACGATAGTCTGGAATAGTACATACACTACGTTTCATTCGGGAAAAATGGACAGTTCCCATGGGATAGATTTGTTTTTTCCCTAAGAACGAACCCGAGCCAAGCGAGGGTGAGTCACTAGTTTAGTCATAAAACGTTTCCCGAAAATTAACTAATATCAAAAACCACTGTTACTTTGTATTAAAATTGAGATCTAGATCAAACTACATATTTCAAAGTTGAGATTGAAGTAAAAAATCTCGTCTAAAGTAATTTACAATTAAGATGCCTTACAACATTACCTTTTGTAACTGCATTCGTGCTCTTTATCTAATTTACGATCACGTTTGTGAAACGCACTAGAATTAATAGGCGTAGAAATAAGTATTGACAAAAGTGGCCGGTAGGTACTGTAATGTAATCACTTAATATATACATATAATAAAATTGTCACTAAGCCGAATCTGTACATTAAATATTTTTTGGAAAATCTTATTGAAATAGACATTATTATCGATACAGAGGCCGAATCTATAGTTTTTAGAATTTTTGTCATCTGTTTGTCTGTATGTCTGTCTGTCTGTCTGTCTGTTACTGCATCACGGATAAACCACTGGAGGGATTTTGATGAAATTTAGTATGATGATAGTTGGTTATCCGGGTCAACATATAGGATACTTTTTACCGCGGGAAAATATTTCATTTCTGAGAAAAAATACAAAAACTGCAATGTAAGAGTAAACTAATATGTAAAACCTAAGAATTTGGTTTTTAGTCACCTGAACGCGGGCGGAGCCGCGGGCAATGCTAGTAATGTAATAAAAAGACTCTTTCCGTCACGAGATGATGCCGTTACATCTAAATAAAGCATAATTCATATATTTAAAGCGCGTGCGTTGATCATGGATAGAAAATATGGTTTATTTTAATTTTCTTATTATTAGTACGTATATTTTTTCAATTATTATATATATATAATTTAGTATTGCTTGTAAACTGCTTAACAAATATATTTTGCAACTTGATTTACCAAACTTTGACTTGATAGATAGAAACGTACATATATCTTCCCCCAGCTCAATTTAAATTAAGTATTAAAAAATACTTTAATCTATTGCTCCTTTACAATATAAAGAAGATCAGATTAATAAAACAAATAAAGGCAAATTTATATTTTGTTTGATCAAATATATGTACCAGTAACAAATTTTCTAAGAGGTAGTTAGTGGTTTTTTATTATCTCATTACGCATTCTACCATGTAGGTAGAGTAACTGGTACAAATAAAAAATTTCTCACATTCCTCATATTAAACACTTTTTTTGAAAAATACAAACATTAGCTATATACGAGGATCGAATACACGACCTCCATTGTAAGGTACAATGCCAGTTTTAACACTGTCTTTGCGCAGTAGTATGCGATAGGTACATCAGTTAACGAAGGAAATGTTCTAAGGCAATGTACTTTTTAATCATCATCATCATAACCTTAATTTAAAAGAAAAAATTTCTTAATCATGTCCAGTTTTAGTTAGAGCTTTGCTTAATTGCCACACGACTGCAACAGATTTTGCAACCTCCTAGACCGTTGAGGCGCGCGACCACCAAACCGTGACTACTGACACTTACATGAAATCACATACTTTAAAAAACATCACAAATTATTAAACTATCCCTATCACTTACTGATAAGGTTGAAAATCCTTAATTCGTACCAAAGAAACTACAAAGAAAATATTGCGAAGACTGTCAGCTCCAACGCACATAATGTACAGACTGTTGATATAACTGACAATTTCGAGGAGACTTTTTGTAGCGCTGGCCATATGTGGTGCTATTTCGCTACTCTTGGCATTATTACCTTACATACGGATGTTACGCTTGGTGATTTTGTCGTTTACTTCGCTGGCCAATAGGCAGTGCAATAGAGTGATTACAGGAGACAATGGAAGCTGGGTATATAAAGTATATAGCTCTTTATAAAGGTTTTCTTTGTAATTTTCCGGTAGGTGGACACAACAATAGACGCGTGGAAATAAACAACTGAGCACGCATTGTCTAAAAAGATGAAGAGATAGGTTCAATTACACAGCTCACATCTAGTAGGTACATTGACATGCTATTTCGGAATGGTAGGGCTTGAAATTGGCTGATACCAAGATAGTTGCACCTTAATTTTGTATTTACCGACTTCAAAAAATAGAGGATACTCAATACATGTATAATAGGTATTTTTTTTCTTTTTGGGCTATATCTTAGCTAACTGTGAATTGATTTGTTTTGATTTGTGACTCCTCTTTTAATAAATAAGTCTAAGAGTAGGATAATTATTTGAAAGTGATTTTTAGTCGGTGTAGCTAAGATAATAATTATTTAGACTGATATTACATACACTTGTTAAATATTACAATAATATTTTTAAATAAATTTAATTAGCTACTTTTGTTTAGACATCTAGTTTTATTGCTGATAGAAGATGTAGCGCATGAAATTCGATCCCCTCTTACAAATAGAAATATAATTAAATTGGCATACAATGAGGTCGAATTTCATTCCGACCTTTTAGATTTTAGGAACAGCAATGAAATAAATATTAATGGCTTAACCAATAAAACCTTTATCCACGCACAATTTGTGTTTCTTTCGATTGACGTCTATGAAAACTATAATTGCTTCTATTCGAGTCATGTTATGTATACGAATAAATCGATTTATTTGAAGCTACGGGGCAAAGAGCAATAAATAAATATAAAAAAAAATTAATACTATACATAATTTTATATTGTGGCACCATCTTATATGTTATGTAAAACTAACTCAACATATATATTTATAATATATATATATATATATATATATATATATATATATATATATATATATATATATATATATATATATATATATATATATATATATATATATATATAAGTTTACTTTTAATAGCCATATTCATAATATTCAAAGCAAAGTGATACAGCCAACCCCAAAAACATAAAAATTGACGATTATCATCGAAATATCAATCGAAATTTAGGAACCAGTTAAAAGCAATTCAAATTAATGGATTTGTCATCGTTATTAATTTTATAGGAATTAATACGCGAGCGGCGAACGCAAAGAGGCATTTTTTGAACAAAATTGACATTTAATGGACTACAGACGACGTATAGAGCGGTGACGGAGAATTGATTGACAAATTGCGTGACGAATCCGAAATGGGTGGATTTCTTCTCTGTGTATCAGTTGTTAAACTCGCGTTTTTGGACGAGGCCACTAAATGTGAAGGTGAGTCGTTGATGAAGAAGTTGTTCTTTTGAGCAATCTGAGAAGTGCTGAGGCAAATTTTGAAATGTATTAGGCATACCACAGTGAAGTTTTTTTAATCAAAATATAGCATTTTGAAAATATATCAGAAGCAAACAAAAATGATCGTAATACTTCTTATTTTATAACTTTTATTAATTATCAAAAAATAAAGCTGTAAAAAAAGTTATGGTGAAAAATTGTTTTCGTAAAGTAAAAAAATACTACACATTTCCAAATATTTAGGTGCAGTTTTAATTTTTTTAGATAGGTACTATGACTGGCTGATCGCTTTTTTATTGGCCACATTGGAAGTTGTAAAAGTTGTAGCTAACAGCTTCAAGTTCTCACGACAGATCGCTCTGATGGCTGACTTGTTCATTATTAGTAAATCGGTTTTATTGAAATATTTCTATCGGATGCCGCCTTTGATCGTGTTGTGTCAATTTCGTATAATCGATGCATCGGCTCCATTTACTAGTAGAAAGAGTGACTATAGCGAGTAATTAGTACTGTCTATTCGATTTTAATCGATCTTTTTTGGTGCTGAAACAAATTCTGTCGTATTTTAAAGTTCCTCTGCTGAATTCTTGCCATTTGGCAATTTATGTTCCTATTAAAATTAGCACATATATGTATGTATAATTTAACACCTTATATGGTAATCCTAAATATTGTGACAGTAAAATATTGAATATTTTTGTTATACTACCCATATTCTCGATTGTCTTTTTAAATTTATGGCCAAAAAGGCATCTCAATATAATAATAAAATCTAATAGAGATACTTTATTATAATACATGACAATTTCGACATTGACACACCAACATCCGCTACCAAAATCTATCTTTTAATTTATTTAATACGCGTCTCTAATTATAGACAATCATATAAGAACGTGACGCCTCTGACATACGAGGTAATCTTTTGTACTCCCATCATGGATTGTCAGACATGTTTTGCTCTAGGTAACCTTTCAATAACAACTCTAAGATGACCCCCAACTCCCTTAAAAATATTTTCAAGATTACCTAGTTTTGTAGTCGAAGAAGTCCAATATACAGTGGTTTTCGATGCTATTGTCGAAGAACTGTAATCAGTCGTAATAACAGAACTGATAATCATGATTTTCGTCATTATTTTTTTGTTAATAATATTTTTCGATGTTTTTTCGATCAATGTCAAAGATCATTGTTATTGACATTATATAAAAATAATTATTTCGTCCTTCATAAAAACGATTACGCGAATCCTGTTTGATATTTTTTATTACCTAAACGACTAATAATTACATAGTGACAAATTATACTATTTCATCGCGGATCTTTGTTTTTTGTGTATTAATTAAAATTTTATAATTGTATACTTTAATATTTTCTTTCAATTAATTGATTATAGGTATTCCTTATTCGAATATATAATAATATTATATTTTGGGACATTAACATACAGCACCATCTAATTCCACGGTAAACTACGAGGCTAGTGTTATGGATACCGGATAGTTAATACACTACACATATATAAACTTTAAATACATACATATTATAAATATAAACATCCATAACTGGAGTACAAAGACTCGTGCTCATCACACAAATGATTGCCCCCAGCGGGACTCGAACCCGCGACCGCTGGCGAAGCAAGTAGGATCACTACAAACTGAGCCAAACGTGTCGTTAGATATATATGCAATATTTTTTATGAATTCTAATTCTGTGTCTCATTCAGAGAGACATGCAGGTTTCCTAACGATGTTTTCCTTCACCATAAGGCAAGTGGTGGTAGTAATTATGTCGATAATGATTCGCACATGAGAATATTTGAGATGCGAGATCCGGAATTTGTACCTGCTTCATTTGTTTAGCTAAGCAGGTGCGCTATCACTGGCCTATCAATTCCACGGCCAGGATATATATTATATTCTATATCTTTTATTATTTTATCTATATATAGAATATGAAATATAAATAATTAAAAAAGTATTTATTGCCATAAAAAGAGTAAAAAAGTGAACAGAATCAGTAAAGCTTAAAGTAACTTATGGCAAAGGGTAATAACTCAGTGAATGCTGCTAAGACCGAAATCTCAAGCAGCGCTGATTTCTTAAAATATCTTGATATATGTATGTTGTACTCTGTAATAAGGGAATTTGGACTACTTTTCTGCAATTTTTGAGGAATAAAGTATCTAATATCTCATATGTAATGCTGTGAGAATGACATGCAAATACAAATTATAATATTGACGCTTACATAATACGCTATACCAGACTCGCGGGACTGGAGTCGCCAATTCACGAAATTGTATTTTTTCACAATTTCAACTTGCCAAAAGGACCTTCCCAAATTCGTCACGAGCTCTCGGGCTATAACTTATATAAAGCGTCAAAAAGCTTTTTTTACATCTACCTATACATATAATAAAATCGTAACTAAGACCAATCTGTACATTAAATATTTTTTTGGAAAATCTTATTGAAATAAACATTATTATCGATACAGAGGCCAAATCTATGGTTTTTAGAATTTTTGTCTGTCTGTCTGTCTGTTACCGCATCACGGAAAAACCACTGGAGGGAGTTTGATGAAATTTGGTATGATGATAACTGGTTATCCGGGTCTATGTTGATCCATAGGATACTTTTTACCGCGGAAAAATATCTCAATCCTGAGAAAAAATACAAAAATTGCAACCTAAGAGTATACTAATATGTAAAACCTAAGAATTTGGTTTTCGGTCATCTGAACGCGGGTAAAGCCGCGGGCAATACTAGTTATTAGCTAAATGTAACGAATGTCACCTATTTAGATTTATTAATGTACTTAAAATGTGCCATGTCACATTGTGATTTATTTCACCAAACGTCAAGACCGTGTGGCCTAATGGATAAGGCGTCGGACTTCGGATCCGAAGATTGCAGGTTTGAGTCCTGTCACGGTCGAATTTTTAAATTCTTTTATTTTTTTAATAAATCTTATTATTTCTAAAATACTGTAACTACTTTTTATATTATTTCATATAAAATTCGAGCTACGAAGAATAAGTTAAGTAAATTAACATATCATTCAGTATCTATTATAGCGCATCTATAATATTTGTATTAATTTCGTTTCTTTAATAATTAAAACATTTAATTATCGTATTGAAGAGCTTATTATAAACTCTTCATACGAAAGTTTATGGAAATCTATGTCGTATCTACAATTTATTATGCGGTGGCCTTAACTGTTTAGACATTGACAAATATGATAATTTTCTCCGACTAATTTCACAGCGGTTAATTATACTTAATGATTAGCACTATGCAGAATATATTATAATGCACTAGTACCTATAGGTAAAACTTAAACTGCCTCGGTGGTGTAGTGGCTGGCATGTACGGCTGCACACCTGGAGGTCCTGGGTTCGAGTCCCGGGTCGGGCCAAGTTTAGTTATTGAGTCTTTCTGTATAGTAAGTCTCAGTAACAGCCCGCAGTTGGGAAGTTGGCGGTGTTTCACCCCCGTGACTCGGAGAGCACGTAAAACCGTCGATCCTGCGCCTTAACTCTCACTGGTCGTGTCGAGTAGTCGTCCCACCGGAGTATGAGAGTGACAGGAATAGAGAGTGCACTTGTGTCTGCGCGTACACTTGTGCACTATAATATCTCCTGCGCAGTTGGCTAATCTCAATGAGATTGGCCGCCGTAGCCGGAATTGGCTAGGAGAACATCACCTAAAGGTACAAAATTAAGCAGTTAGGGTGTATCACTCAAGATATTTCTAAACTTTGGATAGGAAACTACAATAACTGCTATTTACGGACCCAAACTCTGGACTATATAGTACCAAACACATACATACACTAACCATTTGACTAACAAGTCTTCTAAGCAAGATATAAAAATTAATCAAGTGTGAATTGACCTCGCGTGAGTAAATAAAGGTTTCATACCTTATAGGAATATAATTATTTAAGGAATTCAAAAAAGGTAGTGGTAATCCAGTGGTAACGCGCTCGCTTGGGAAACCAAGTGAAGCGGGTTGAATTCTCCGATTCTTGCACCTATAGTATTTTCATGTAAGTTGTTAAACATGATTACTACTTGCTTTACGATGAGCGATAACATCGCCAGAAAACTTGCATATCTGAAAGAACCCAGGAAGTTTTCTAAAGACATGTAAAGTTCGCAAGCCCTCACTTGGCCATCGTATTGGACTATGATTTGATCCTATTCATATTGAAGCGAGACACTAACCTAGCATTAGGATGTTAAAAGAGGCTGAAAACTAGGAATTTTGATATTTTTCCATAGTTACAACAGCAAACAATCGAATAAGGGTTTGTAATCGAATATATGTACTTAAACTATTATAACTTAAAAATTTAAGGCCACAGACCTTGAAGAAGAAAACTGTTAATTTCGAATTACATAAGAACAGATTTGCATCTAAGATACGGATTTAAGCTGAACCTGAGAGACTTTACATCTCAATATATACAATATTTATCTATCGTTTATAATAGAACATATGCATGGCATGTAATTGTTGCTTATAAATAACAAGAGTTTGTAGGAGGCGGCTATCGCGTTCAGAACAATCGCTATTGTGGTACGCTGCCGCCGGCAAGTAGTGCGGTTCGATGCTTAGTTGAGTTACGAGCTGGATATGAATGCTAAGTATACAGTAATGACAATCATTGTATTTATATTATACATTCTGCTTTGAAATTTCAAACAATACCAGCGATAATTTTAATTACTTATTTCTATAATAAATCTTGTTAAATAGAATTAGTATTACCGAAATTGTCCATGATTTATGTCTTTGTGGAATTTAAACGCGTTTCAATTAAGTTTATTTATAAATTCCGGATAATTGTTATAAATTTAAATGCGTTGTGTTTTATAAATGATTAAGTTTATGAAGACGTTTGGATGTTTTTAATCTCTCTAAAACTTTTAAACAGATTTGGATAAAATTTGCCATACAGCTTATCTCAACCATAATATATGTATAACATGATATACTTTTATAAACATACTACTCGTATATATAATGTAAAAGTTTGTGAGATGAATGGATGGGTGTTTGTTGCTCTTTCACGACAGATAGAGTATCTCTGGAATAACACATAAGTTAATTTTATCCCGGAAAATATGCGGTTTCCGTGGGATAGATTTGTTCTTCTTTAGGGACGAACCCGAAGCAAAGCGAGGGTAATCGCTAGTGATATATAATAAGTTCCTATGGGTAACTAACAAAAACCGTTGGATTTCTCATTCTAAACTTATCAATAAATGTCACTAAACAAGAACAGTGTGTCTACGAAATTAAAACTAGTCTTTACTATATAAATGAAAGCTACTTTTACGTTTTCTTTCCATTTATCATAACGATAAATAAAGCAGGACATTTCGTGAACTTACGCAGGATTTTTATAATATTTTTCTTATAATTGGATCGTCCAAATGAAGACAAGTGGCCAGTATTTATATAATATAGGTTATAATTTTACATAAATAGGTAAATAATAAAACTATCTATAAGTATATAAGTATTATATAATTAAGTATTAATTAGAAAAATCTTTAAACTTATTGTTTATATAGTTAATGAATATTTGGTTTTAAATAGTATTAACGAGACCTGATATCTATGAACTTTGGTTGTGTTGCGAATAAATCCAAGCCTATCTTAAGCCCTAAGCACATGGTGAAAGTTCGCATTCGCACTCGCCTCGAGGCTACGACCTACGCTGATCGTCTTATTCTGAAGAAATGATAATATAACATAACGTAAAAATATATAATAAATATATATTACATTTAAAACTAAAAACAAAAATTATGGTATCTAATATAAAGTAGATCAAGAAAGAAAATGAAGAAGAGTATTTTGGCTATGCATCGGCTATCATAAAGCCATATACATTTTTATCTAGTATATATCTAGTATAGTATTAGATATACTTCTAATGTGCGTTAAATAAAACAAAATTTTAAAATCTAAATAAATATTCCGGATAAACAACACAAAAAAACACTAAAATTTACTATTTTTACTTCTTTTAACTCAAAATAATCACTTAATCTCAAAAGTCATCCACCACCTAAAAAAATATTGTAGGTACTTCATTATTCAATATGCTATTAAAAAAAGTAATATCGTTTCAAAATCGACATATTTATTCAGAATAAGTGCACTAAGTACATCACCCACAAGCGCAGTGGACAAGCGATATGCTATTAACGATTTATTGCCAACAGATTGCTATCATTACGTCTGCCTGTGGATTATGTTGTTTGAATACGTTATTAGGACTCTCTAGTTCTAATGATTATATTATATTTTTAACTAGAACCTTATATTTCACGTTATCTTATCTTCTTTTTCAACTTAACCCTATACCTACCTACCCTATTCACTACCTTGAAGGTCACGGGTTCGAATACGGGAAGAATATTTCTAGAGAAATAGTGCGAATATATTACTTGAGAAAATTATAAAAATAACTCATTTTCCTTCAATGTTCATAAAAACATCATTCAAAGAAACATTTAGAGTTAAGGCACAAAACAATAAAAAATAACTAATTGACTTTAGTATCAGATAAAACAAAAACCCAAAATACACCATTATTTATGGTATAAATAAATAATAATTGAGAAACAGAAAACTCAATAAGCTGAGTTCATCCTTCCTAAGTTGATATCAGCACTTCTTTTAATTGCGGTCCAATGAAGCGGGACTAATGCCGCCCTAAAACTTCGACTCTACTGGGGCCGATCAATAAAAGTTAAGTGACTGTCGTACTTTGCCGAATTTTCCTCTTCGACCCCTCTAACACATGATATAGCTTATTTTTTCTTAAGGGTTAAATAGAAGAACCAACGATAAAATTAACGTAAAATTAATATATATTTTTATAAATATTGTTTTTGTTTTACTTAAATGGAAGAATAATAAGCGCGCAAAAGTTAATAAATCATATAGTATAGTGAATGATGACGGTTTTCATTTAGATTTTCTGAATTTATGTATAAAAATAAAAAGTACAAAGTGTTCCAAATTAATCACAATCAGACTCATCTAACTAATTTTACTAATATTATAAATGTGAAAGTTCAGATGGATGTTTATATGTTTGTTATTCAATCACGCCAGAACGGCTGAACAGATCTGGATGAAATTTGGCACAGATATAGATTATAGTCTGCAATAGCACATAGGCTACTTTTAATCTCGGAAAATGTACAATTCCCGTGGGATTTAAGATAATAAGATAAAAAGATAAAAGAATAATAAGAGACTATTTAAGGCCAGAAGAACACAGAAGAGAAGAGAGAGCAGCACCTATACTATAAAGATATCAGTTCTCTATAATTGCAATAAGACACGTCTAGTGAAATAACAAACTAATAACCATTTTAGAGATTAAATGATTAACTGTTCAGTGCGAAAAACTAAAATCTTATGAGTTCATCATCCTCAAGTCCGTATGTGACAGCTATTGGATTTAACGCCTTTAAACGCCGTAAAACATACAAATAATATTTATAAATATTTTTTTATATATTTATATTACGTACTTAGAATCTACGGCACATTGCTAGTTGTATTTTTTTATTTTTTGCAAGAATTTTCTCACGCTCTTTCTATCACGTTATTACTTTTACAGTCCAATATGTATACTTTATGTTAAGTTCAATACCATTCGTGATATTTTTCCAAACTTTTATGTTTTATTAAATTTATTGATTATGTATGTGACCGTGGCTAAATTTTCAAATGCTAAGTCCTCTTAAAAACAATAAATGTTATAGTTTATTGTTATTATGTTTTTATTTATTTAAGAAATTTAATTCAGTATATTAAAAGCAAATTTCAATTTCAATGGATATATTCGTAAGTTTTTTTTATATCTAAATTAGTATATAAACGATTTAAATTTAACGCAATAATAATAAAGGAGCTTTAAGCTTAATTTTTGGTCAAGCTAAAAATTTAAAGTATGATTCTGCATAGGTATAGCTTTGCATCAACAAAGTATTGTTGATCGAAGTTTTGCACACGATATTATGGTATTTTTATTTAGTAGCGCCATTTACCATAAAACTTGTTTATATGACACTATGGGAAGCTCATATCTAATATATTTAAACGAGCAATTCTTGTATATATATTTATATAATCTGAATCTCGGAAACGGCTCCAACGATTTTCATGAAATTTAGTACACGGGGGGTTTCGGTAGCGATAAATCGACCTAGATTAGTCTTATGTCTGGAAAAACGCGTGTTTTCGAATTTTCATGCGGTTTTCTTTTGCATTATTCTACGCAAAATATTATGTTCGATAATTTCGCACGCTCGGGCATAAGCATCATGGTCAAGCGGCCAAGGCGCAAGAATAAGTAAGTGTCCGGGTTCGAATCCCGGTCGGATACAAAGGTATATTTTTTTGTTTTTTTTTTACAAGAAAATTGTACTTTTGAACTAAAACTTCGAGCGAAGCTCGGTGGCCCAGGTACTAACTATATATGAGTTCTATTGAATCCATAACAAATTTAACTTCTAAATCTAATATTTCGATAACTTTAGTAATTTGTAATATAAAAATAGATATAGGTACAAACATTAGGTATTAGGTACATTTTACCTACACCCGTCAAAATATTTATGAACATAGAAAATAGTAAACATGGGTAAATATGGTAATGGGTAAAGAAAATTTATGAAATTTTAATTTTTTAACTAAATGATTAGGTGCTTTGATTGTATTATTTTAGATTTAACAAAAAATTTAAAAGCAGTAGGTATTTCACGTCATAGAAACTGACTTTTATTACTTTTAGGAATAACACAAAATGTAATACCGGGTATAATTTACAAATGAGACAAACATCAAATGGTAGTCGTAGCTGTAATGAAATCTCAGAACTTCACCGGAAGATCGTAGTGTCCGGTATTTGAGAACACTTCCGCGCCTGCTTCACATTCCTGTCACGTCACTCCCCTCTCGAGATGAATAGGTATATCTATAACTGGACTCAAGAATGTGTGGTATTGAATCCTTATCAGGATTGCCACTTGACGATAATAGAAACGATTGCATCGAAGTTATTCATTAATTAGCTATTTTATTTATGAAATAGCTGTGTATTACACAACTTGTTTCTAGGGATGTACCTTTTCTTGTTACACACTCAATCAACACAAACTGCCTTATTTATTGTAAACTAGCGACTTACCCTCGCTTCACTTAAGGGTCCCTAGACAAAAAAAAATCTATCCCACGAGAACCGTACATTTTTCCGGGATGATATATAACCTATAGCCTTCCTTAATAAACGGGCTATCTAATGCAAAAAGAATTTATCGAATCGGATTAGTAGTTCCTGAGATTAGCGCATTCAAACAAACAAACAAATTCTTTCTTTTTATAATATTAGTATAGGTATTTAATTTGAAAATTTCTGTTCTTTTTTCTTAGAGCAATTATTTCTATCAACTACTTATTTCAATTGAAAAAATAATCCTTTAAATGTAAGTCAGATTGACAGCTAGACGCCGTAGGCTTACCAATAGAATCCCAAGTCCTTCCTCTAGGCATGGAACCTCAAAAGAACTACTTCTAGTTACAATTTATTATGACCCTTTAAAGAAATAATATTATTGTACATGTTATAATGAAACCAGAATTCTTCATTTTACTATATATTCACAACGAGTTGACCTGAGAATGGTCTTTGCTTACATATCATGCAATATATCGTCTAACATAAAGTTATCTCTACGAAATCAGTACCTATATACATATAAACGTGAGAGCTTCCACACAATTTAACACGACACAAGGAAAGTGTAAGAAAAACCCGATATTCACTGTCACTGAGTAAATCGAGTCAGGTGGAAAAGGCCAACACTACACATTCGCCTCTTCTTGTATATGAGCGGAAAGCGATTTGACTTAATTATTATTAAGCTATATTTTATTAAATTCCGACCATATTAAAAAAAGCCTTAATTAAAGTAATTTACATATTCAAAAACTTTAAGAGATATTGACTGTAATATGTTTCCACTATTCTTTCACTTATGACTTTTAGAGCCTAAAAAATTTGCTTCATACTTGTATAATGTAATATTCGAATGATGAAATTTTTTACTATTATAAATGTCACTTTGTTTATACAGTGTTAATTTATTATTTTTTCACCCAGTAAAAAAAACAACGATTCGACGTAATATTTAGCTTATAAAACAAAGTTATTGAGGTATACAGTAACATACATATACATATTAAGTACTATTTTTTGTTTTGATTGTATTATTTAATAAATTATTTTTATTACTAGAATTTGCAAAATAATTATACTAATATTTTATCACTATGACCACACCGTAAATAAACTCAAGACATGTCCTTCAGACATTAAGCGATGGGGTGGAGAGGACACGCCAGGGCCGGATTCCGCTGACATATTGCTATATAAATTACCACCATATTTGTTACGTACGTGACTCGTTTGACACTAGTTAGGATTATTTTTATTTTTCTTGCCTCAGGTGAAAGGAGTAATGGAGTAAATGGTAGATATTTTTCTCTTTAATTTTCGTAATAAATAAAATAGCCGAATACATAAATCTTTACATTCATATCAAAATATATATTTGGATATAAAGTTTGAACAGTACTAATTCAAGTATCTTAAAAATGTAAAGCAGTGATTAATTTTAAAGCCGGAAAATTTTGATATTTGAAAGAATATTACTATATACTTTTAATTATACGCTTTTGTATTTGTTTATATTTTAAGACATTTTCAGAACAAATAGGACGTGTTCATATATCCACGCACATACATACATAGGTACCTAATTACAATCTTATAACCTTAAAATATTAATTATAATTCACCATCTGAGAAACATCACAGCAGTATTAATGGTTTCATTACCACCAACACTTAATGTGCTAACAAAATAAACAATCCAGTTGGAGCTATCATATTAACCGTTAACTTCAAGAATTTCCTTCAAACAATCAAAACTTGGCAACAAATCAAACATCGTGTAATCTTTCGTGAATCTTCCAGAAACTTCCAGAAATGGCGAGAAAACATAACCATTAATTATAATTACTCAGTCCGTCCCGCTTGGGACATATGGCGTGACATCGGGAATTCGCCGCGTGCGCTGAGAAAGGTAATTACAAGCGCTTGATAGACGGACCGACCCTTTTCTTGTTTATAGCTATATTCATTTATATTCGATTAATGATTTTCCTTGATAGTTTCTTTAGTTTACTTCAACTCGATATTCGATTTACTGGCGACATTGGTTGTTTTAAATCTGATTTATATTTTACTAGCTCTTCTATGGGTTTGTATGTAGGTACTTATAGTTTATTTATTGGCCACGATAAGTAATATATTTTCTTTTATATGTTTATATTAACTAAGAAAATACAAAAGCGATGTGCAAACAAACAAACAAACAAACAAACAAACAAACAAACAAACAAACAAACAAACAAACAAACAAACAAACAAACAAACAAACAAACAAACAAACAAACAAACAAACAAACAAACAAACAAACAAACAAACAAACAAACAAACAAACAAACAAACAAACAAACAAACAAACAAACAAACAAACAAACAAACAAACTAACTAACTAACTAACTAACTAATAAAACCATAAGAAACAATATTCTAAAGTAGAATAATATCCGATAATACTTCTAAATTTAGAATATCAATATTGATATGGATAATTTCTTTAGAACTTAATTTTTTCTAATGATTCTCGACAGAATGTCTTTATTTTTATTTAAATATTATGTCCTTTAAATTTTATCAATTATTCTCTTCAATTTAAAGTAATGACTCTTCTAGAATTGTATTGATAGAATTAATATATTTTATGAAATGTGAAAAGAATAATTGTAAAGCAAGTATACTACAAGCTTACCCTGAAAATATGTAAAACCACTAAAAACGAAACCTACAATAGAAAAATAAGTTAATTAAAATGATTTCCATAAGTAGATGTAGTACCTAGTAATAAGAAATAGGTGTAGGTATTTAAAATTCTCAAAAAGAACCTTTCAAAGCTTAAAATTGTACAAAAATTAATTATTTATTTATGCAATAAAACATGTTAAGGTTAAACGATCGATCGTTTACAGATCATAAAATCACAGATAATAAAATTGAATTTATCGTCAATACAATTGTACGTTATATTGAGAAGGCTAAGATGGGCAGCGAGTCTATGTTGTATAGTTTCGCAAGCGCTCGTGACGATTTAGTCGCGATACCAGCAGTTAATAGCTTAAAGGCTTTTAAATAACAATATGACCACGCCCACCGCTTGAAACGCGTATCTGAGTAATCTTTCTCAGGGATGCTTAATGCCTGAATGTTTAGATTAATTGAGGTTAGTCCTTTCAAGGTTTTTTTTAATATTATTATTGTTTTTCAATTCAAATATAGCACTATTGTCATTTAAACATAATTTTTAGTTTTCCTCAGTGGTAGTTAAACAAATTTTAATGCAGAAAGAAATATTTTGAGTTATTCAAGTGCGAATCAATTTTTTACAAGATTTCCATTCGCTTTTGCGTTTTAAGAAAATATCGCGAGGAATCTATATGAGAAAGTTAAGTAGATCTTGAAAAACGCGTGAACTCCGCAAACCCGCATTTGGCCAGCGTGGTGGGCTATGGCCTAATCCCTCTCGTATGGAGGGAAGACCCGTATCCTCTTTTCTGTCTTGCTGTGAGAGTTAGACAAAAAAGCTAAATTATTGCTATATTATTAGTCATCCATACTTATATTGTAAGCGACGCATTATAAAAAAAAGTTATATTTGTATATATTATTTTGTTATGTCTGTATTAAGTATTAAATTTTCTCTTTTTTAATTATTAAAATCTAAAGTTCGACTTTTCTTTTACCTGCGTTATACTAATATTATAAAGAGGTAAAGTTTGTGAGTTTGTGACGTTGTAGGGGGTAATCTCTAGATCTAGTGAACTGATTTAGATAAAATATGTAACAAGATAGTTTGAGACCCTGGGAAGGTCGTAGGATACTTTTTATCCCGGAAATCATCCCTTTAGGGGGTGAAAATGGGGATGAAAGTTTGTATTGGGAAGCAAGGTAGGGACGAATCTGAGCGAAATGAGGGTCAGTCGCTAGTCATCATATATTCTTCTAGTAACACGACCTTGCTTTACTCAGTCTAACTACAAGTACGCTCACGTTTTATGAAACGATTTGCATTATACTACCCCACGGCGATTATTTTGTATACTGACATAAAAAACAAGCGCTATTATTCGGTACAAATACTACCCCTTTATGAATTAACCATATCAGCCCCTTACACCGTTGTAGCATTAGAGAAGAATACACCAGCAAATTAACTAACACATTTTCTCATTTATTATATTACAAGTAAGAATTGATAAATAATGTAAACGATTACCACCAGTGAAAGAAAATAATATGAGAAAATCTGCTTGTCTCAGAGAACCTAAATAGTTTTTGTTTGGTGGACTATAACCTGATCGCCGTCGGTTTGAAGGAAGGCCCGAAGTGGCTAGTAGTGGAACGTTAAGAAGGGCTAAATAAGATATATTTTTCAAAAATCATTGAGAAAATAATAAATACAAACATCCAAAAATAATATTCAATAACTTAACCTAACATAACTTCACCGAAATCACACGATTTGTATTCAAATGTCTAAAATAGACCTAGCTATGTACATTAAACTATGCGCCATATCCTCAGATACCTCTTATGACGTTTATTTTCAATATGTCTCAAATTCTAATTAATTGTATCTCAGATGTAACAAGCGGGCACTTCAGAATGGAAGGCCCGAGGCCTCGCCCACGTGCGGATGCGTTATAAGTTGCCTGTCTTACGGTGCTTTAAGCTTTACAAACGATATGGTGATATGGAAAATATTTTCTATTGTAGTTTTCCTCCATTATTGAACTAAATTAAAACGAAGAGCCAGAAATTGTTTGAAATATCGAGGTCAGAAGTAAAATAGGTTTCGGTGTACACACGTTTGGTAATTAATCTGTAACCACATAATACTTCCTCTTTACAGGTACCGATAGTAGATAGATATAAAACGATATATAACAGCAAATACAAATTAAGTCTTAGTATCTAAAGATATAGAAAATTAACTGCAGAAGATGCAATTCAAAACAACAAAAAATCCAAAAAAATGTACTATGTTCCTTATCTATATACCTATATAAATAAATATAAATTGCCGTTCGTAAGTCATTTTATCATTCGTAGATTTGAATTTTTCTTTTTTTTTTTGTATTGTTGAAGTTGTGTCAGAGCTGGTTTAAGGGTAAAAAAATAATAGGTAAAATCCAAAAAAAAAAACAGCTGGAAAATCGAAAAATACAAAACTGATTATTTTTACCTATGTACAATGTGGCGTACAATGTACATACATAATATATAGTCTATCTATTCCATACTGTTAAAACGTACCTAAGGATGAACCCGAGCGAAGCCAGGGTGAGCCGCTAGTTTTTAATGATAATGGGTAATATTAACGGTTTCCCTGTCCCATGAGTCATATATGAACATTTTAATTGTTTGACTATTGTGTCTACGAGTATTTTGCGGACAATTAATATGTTAAAATTGTTTTACCTGCTTATTTTGTACATATAACATATGTATATATAATAATACGTTATATGCTATTAAAATTGTTTCCTAAACGTAGCACTCTATTACGATTATGATTAGATATGTATGTAATGTAAAAAAATGTGTAGTTGCTTTAGAGCCTGAGAGAAGAAAACGAGTCACTTATCCATAATAATATTATAAAGTTGACGAATATGCTTTTTTGTTTATTGTTATCAGTGAGATTTGAAGAAGATTTTTGCGTTTCATACATTTTTTAGAGAAATAATTTTATTCATATTATATTAATAAAGATATAATAATATTATAAAGAAGTAAAGTTTGCGAGATTGTGAGTTTGTGACGTTGTAGGGGGTAACCGATTTAGATGAAATTTGGTTAGAAGATAGTTTGAGACCCTGGGAAGGACATAGGATACTTTTTATCCCTGAAATTATCCCTTAAGGGGGTGAAAATGGGGATGAAAGTTCATATGGGGAACCAAGCTGGGGATGAACCCGAGCGAAGCGAGGGTGAGTCGCTAGTTAAAGATATTTATTGAGAAAGGTAAAATGCTAAGTATGTAGCGTCTCAAAAGTGTCTTCAAAAAGGAGCGCATAATTCGAAATTGTGCGTTTTTTTTCCTAATCTCTTTTGTTTTTCGCTATTTGGGTGACAAAATTTAAACGCACGTTCTTTCATTTAAAAAAGTACTTTATGATGTGTGCATAAGTTCGAATTTGTATTAAGGGAATTAGAATTCTCGATTTTTGAATTTTATTCTTTGGTTGTTTTAACGTCACATGTCGATACCGTTTTTTGAAGAGATATTTGCTAGGAAATGTGTATCTATATTTTTATATATCAATGGTTTTAACCCCAGACGCAAAAAGAGTGGTGTTATAAGTTTGACGTCGATGTCTGTCTGTATGTGTGTCTGTCTGTGGCATCGTAGCTCTCAAACGGATGGACCGATTTCGATGCAGGTTTTTTCATTTGAAAGCCAGTTTCCTTGCGGTGGTTTTTAGCTATGTTTGGTTAATATCGGTCCATTAGTGTAAAGTATTTCCAAAATTGCCAAAATTTCCAAAATAATGTAAGGCATTTTGGCGTATGATTGCTCGATTAAGTGTTTTACGCGTGCCAGTGTAATCGTTAAATGACAATTAATTTGCGTAGGGATGTTTTTTTTTTTAATTTTTAATTTATAATGATAATAGAATTAATTCAAAACTTCTTTTCGTTTCCATTTGTTGTCATTTTTAAAAAAGACTGTAATTTTTTTAAGCAGTAACAGTTTAAGCTAAGGCAAGTCCGAGTTTAGCTCGAATAATAGAAGCTCAACGTTCAGCGAACGCAGCGCAACCTAATAATTTCTTAATGTCATGCGCTTTGAAGGGAATTATTGTTTTGTATTAGAATAAAGGTGTGCTCAGATTGTTAAGTATAGATTAAGCAGAGCCGTTCTAACTGACATATTATGTAGTGTACTCGGCATTCTATTGTGGTACATCACTGCAGTAACCAGCCGGGGGCGATCACTGTAATGTACATCTATTGCAGATGATAAAATTTTTCATATATTTAATAAAAACTTATCACTTGAATATATTAATGGTAATTAATTAGTTTTTTTTTTTTCATTAATATATAAGATATTTACTTTGATGAAATTATCAACTTGTAAAAAAAATATTTTTTTTTAAATTGAAATGTCTAAAATAGTAATATTTTGTATACTATATAATATACTTTTTAATAATATTTTGAAAATCAAATCTTTATAATATTTTAATTAGTATAATAATTATCAGACAGTAATAATTGTGCAGTATTTTAAATAAAACTATCTTTTCGGATTATTTCGCGGATTTATTTTGATTTTTGGTTCCCGACGTTTCGAATGCTTTACAGCATCCATGGTCACGGGAGAGACTGAGGTGTTACATGTCTTGAAGGTTTAGTTGTTACAGACAGCCTACCCACAATTAACAAAATGAAAATTGTACCAAATACCTTACAATATTTTTTAACTTTAAACATTAATATTAATTTAGTTAGTTTTATAATTGAATATGGAATATAATTTATTTCATTTTTGCTGTTATTCTTATAATTATTACAATTTAAAAATATTAATTAGTAATCTAAATTTAGTGTTGCCATTATTATATTTAAAACCATAAAGAAAAATATAAAATATAGTATTAATTATTTAAGCCATATAATTGTTCTATGTGTAATTTAAAAAGTTAAAATTAATTAAGGATAATAATTTTAATTTAGTTTGCTATTATTTAAAAAAGACAACTTACTAAGCAACACTATTACTATATACTTTTACAAATGACAAAGGAAAAATATTAATAATTAATTAAAATGTCAAATATTCGCGTAAATCTAAGAAAGTATAACGGTACAGTAATTAAATACCTAACACCCTTGCTAGCTCAGTTGCTTCCTCACATAATTATAGTTCCACTCTGGCTTTTAGTTAGAAATCCTCACAGTCCCTTCGATAGGTTTTTTAAACGAAAATAAAAATACGTCTCGAGGTGTCTTTTTCAACAGACTTTTTGATACAAATATATACAAATATTCCATAAACTGTCTCTATTCAAATAATAACTATATATATATATATATATATATATATATATATATATATATATATATATAATAAAAACTTCAATCCGCTACTGCTTTGCTATAAAACTTTCATTTTATAATGTTAAAGTATAAGATCATAATAAATTATTTGCTTATATTAAATTCCTTATTACAGAAAGGAGAGTATAAATAATTACAACAAAACTTACAACAAAAATACTAAACATTTATTATGAACGGAACCAAAAATTCACTAGAATAAGCTCACCAAACCTAACATCGAAAGTATAATTTACTCAATTTACCTAATATTAAAACCTATCAAAGAACGATAATTTAGAAATTGCAATGCTATAATTTGTCTAAGACCTAGGCTACACAGTGTATACTATAATTAGGTCACAAAATGTCAAACTGGCACTAAGGCACCGAGGCGTCACGACCGCTAATTATTTACCGGTTGAAGTAGTAAATCGCTACTGTTATTATTATGAAGCGAACGAATCTCTCTGCGACGTGATAGTGCAGTTGTAATAAACCAGCTGTCTATTGGAAGCGTGCACTAAATTGAAGTCATCGATTTTGTCGCAACACTACCATGAATGTTTGAGGCGAATAAAAACTTTTGTTTGCTTTGGTTTTCTATTCTTTTTATTATGATCTTTCTAATAATACTTGCTTAGATTTACTTTGGGATCAGAAATTTAAAATAGATCCGCGAAAAAATCCGAAAAGACGATTTTTCTATTTCAAGTGTACAGTTTAAATTAAGGATTTCCTGTGCTATCGTATAAGATGATATTAGATATTGGTAAAATTTGTTCGTTTGTAAATAAGGGTTTATATCTGGAAGTACAAAGACAATTTAATATTTTTTCATAATAAATGAATAAAAATCTATGTCATAGAAAAACGATTTACCGAATCACCGAGTAAGCAAATAAACTGGGATACTAGTGCAGAAACTAGTAATGAAAAAAAAGTAAAAATAATAATAAATATCAAGTAGCTACTTGACACTATGAATATCTATAATTGACAAAAAATATGAAAAATGTCTTATCCCTTTTACAGAATATATATATGTAATTGAATTCAATTATTTTTATAATTTATAATATTTTATTTGTAAAGTCAAAATATCAATTGCCATAAATGTACTGATTAGCAATTAGTAACTTTTACTGTTATACCTACCTCATAATATGGTTATTTATACAAATAATAAAATTGTAACAAAGCCGAATCGATACAGAGGCCGAATCTATAGTTTTTACAATTTTTGTCTGTCTGTCTGTCTGTTACCATATCACAGAAAAACCACTGGAGAGATTTTAATGAAATTTGGTATAGTGATAGCTGGGTATCTGGGTCAACATATAGGATACTTTATACCGCGGGAAAATGTCTCATTTCTGAGAAAAATACAAAAACTGCAATGTAAGAGTATACTACTATGTAAAACCTAAGAATTTGGTTTTTGGTCATCTGAACGCGGGCGGAGTCGCGGGCAATGCTAGTAAGTTATAACAGCAAAACTTCGTAGAATGAGTATACAAAAAAATATTTTATATTATGTGACAACTGCTTCTTAATAGAATTAATTATCTTAATGAAAGAAATACTTCTATAATAAAAAGTAAAATAGTCAGTTACATTTTTACCTTAAAATAGTTGTAATTACTTGAGAACTCATATGATAAAAATTTTAAAACTAAAATTAAACGCAATAGATTTATAGGTTACGACACATATCGTATATGCAAATTTATAGTTTTTGAGAAATATTTTAAATTAAACATATAAAATTTTAGATCATCCTAAGGGTTGTTATGGGTCTGTCAGTTGGCAAAGAAGATTAGATTTCCATAATAAGTTGAGAATCTTATTAATTTTAATAGTTGAATTATATAAAATATTATTTATATATAAAAAAATTACGTACTATGTAATTGTGAAATGATCTTTTTAAATTAAATTTTGTTTTTTTTTTTGTAACTCAAGCATCAAATTGTGTTCCTGAGATCAACATCTACTTACAATGAAAAAATATATAAAAATTTATTATAAAAGATTATATATTTAGATAGAATGGAAAACGTTTAAATAGAGCGCTTACGTAAATGGTTATAATAAAGTAAACATCAAACAAAATAATCTCTTTACCCTTTAATATTTGTGACACTTTTATAGCAGCAATTCTTTTCACTACAATAGGACTTGGCCAATGTATTTTACCCTCCCCATACGTTGAGTCACAATTACGAAGCACGTACGACACGTAATAAAATAGCAAAGGAATGGCCAGTCGACACTCGAGGCCTAAAGGACTCTCTCTGTATTCGCCCTTTGGAGACAAGAAAAGGCAAACACTACACCGTATAGATGTATTGAGTCGCGAAATAAAATAAGGGTAGAGAGTGGAAATCTTACTGAGTAATTTATATAGAGCTGTTTATTTTTTTATTGTTGAACTTTTTTTGGAATAGCTCTACAAATTGTAGAGTCTTTTTAAGTGTCTTGTTATTTTATTTTTTAAATTAATACTAGTATCTACTAGCTATAACCAATAACGTACAATCTTATTCATTACTTTCACTCAATTAGAATTCTTCGTACTCGGACGTAAACAATAAAGAGTATACCAAACATTATATTAATTACTGTAAAAAAGCCTTAAATAAAATATTTTTGGGAATTTTCCTTAATAATAAAATCTATATATAAATAGCCAAAGACAAAATAGTTTAGTACCTTTTTTCTTCTAATTTTCAACTGATTTTCTTTCTTTTATTTTGTTTAGTAGCGATGGACGAGCTAATGTTATCTATAAAAAAATCAACAATGTTTATGGTCGAATTTTGACAACTGCGAACTCTTGTAAAAATGAAACCGCGAAATAAAATTTAGACATTTTTTTTAATATGTAAATCTAAGAAAGTAATATGTAAAAAGTTTTTTTTTTATTATTCTAAAAGGTGTTAGCAGCTCTTATTAAGCCTAGTGAAGTGGACATAGTAAGGGTGGCCACAGGTGCTCGTGCTTGGAAAGTTTTCAAATATTTGCTTTGGTGGCTTTTTCCATGGATTTGTACGTTTTCCTCTAAACGTCACCACCGATAACCGTACAATTTATTCAACAGAGCGGATCAAGTATGCTTTGAAACAACAAAAAGGGTGAAATATTTCTCGAATATTACGCGAAAACACTTTTCGACTTGACTTACGAATTGAAACGACATCTTTCCATGGTATTGATATTTATTTAAGGTTAAAGAGCTGTTAGTTTATATTTACTTCTTTCATACTTATTGTAAATGTTATTTTTGTAGGGTTATTTTTCTACTTAAATAATTTGATTTATAAACAAAATAAACTTCATAGACCACTATCGTCTTTGATATTTTTTTTCTATTGAAAGAGACAAAATGTTATTTATTCTCTTTTAAGAATTTAACAATCTACATTACTGCGAGTATTATCGTGCAAAGCTTTAGGGACTCATAATTCTGTAACAAATATATCATTTCCTATACGTTCGAAATTGGACATACTTGTTTGATTCGATTCGATTATTCAATACTTCGTAATTCGATCGAATTACAACAAATCGATTTCCTTGAAGCAACGTCACAAATTGGGCAAAAAATTCCGAATCGTACAATTAACGATAAAGCACTTGCTGTAATAACCGTGGGACCACGGTTTGTTTTCGACTTCAAATAAAAGGAGTTAGCGGATATAGTAGATGTTTTAATTAACTATATAAATAATTATGAAATCAGTGAAAATGTATGTGTTAAGATCGGAAAATTCAAAACAAAAAAAAAAACAGAAAGAAAAATATTTAATAAAACAATTAATTTCCAAAAAAATTAAACGTTTTTTATTAAATACTAGCGGACCCGACAGACGTTGTCCTGTCTACACGTCTTTAATTTGAAAATTTCAAACTTTTTGGACAAAATTGTGAATCTAAACCATTCCCAGATCCCCTTGAACACACACAAAAAATTTCATCAAAATCGGTCCAGTCGTTTGAGAGAAGTTCAGTGGCATACACACTCACAGAAGAATTATATATATAAAGATAGATAAAAATAATAATATTGTCAAAAAATAATAACAAAATAAATATGTTGAGACATTAACACACAGCACTATCTAATTCCATGGTAAGCTACGAGGCCTGTGTTATATATATTACAAATACACCCATGACTAGAGAACAAACATTCGTGCTCATCTCACAAATGAACGCCCCCAGCGGGACTCAAACCCGCGGCCACTGGCACAGCAACTAGGGTAGCTACAAACTGAGCAAAACATGTCGTCGTTAAATAAAAAAGATCCTTCTGTAGAATAATAATAAATAAACATTTAAAAATAAATAATTAGATAATCAAATTAAATTGTGACATTAAATTAAACATATCAAATATAGATAAATATGGCCAAATGTTATAGCTTATACCACCTACAGTATGTCCCAAATGATCTATAATAAGTGATAATCGTTCAGGCAGTTGTGGAGGTCGCGTCAATCTGTACATTAAAATAGCAAAAACTTTATAAAGTACAATGTATTTATAAGTATCATTTAGAGTTAGTCGTGTGTTTACAAGATGAATATTGGATGTGAGAGAAAACAAATCTATTGTTTTCAACCAAAACCAAAAATATATTTTAAAAATAAAAGACCTTGGATTGCGATCGTGGTGAAAGTACGTTTTAATTTTTTTGAGTGAAACCCTAATTCTTTTTCTAAAATAAAAGTAGCCTATGTTACTCCCTATAACATAAGCTTTCTTCCAGAGAAAGTCCCGTCAAAATCAATCCAGCCATTTCAGAGATTATACGGAACAAACAGACAGACAGACAAAAATTTAAAAGATGTGTTTTTCTTATAAGTAGATACCGTATATAATTTCATATGCATTTAGTAAAAGGCTGTTATTTTGACATTACAAATAGACACTTCAATTTTATTTATCTGTGTACATGAAGCTGATCTCTTTGAAACCCTATGAATGATTACAAGAGACAATCTTTCTAACTACATTCCTACTTTATTTAAGAAAACGCTTAATTATATAAAAAGAATTATTAAGGCAGTGGTAGCCCAGTGGTAACGCGCTCGCTTGGGAAACCGAGTGAAGCAAGTTCAAATCCCGGGTCTCGCACTTCTGATATTTTCATGTGCGAATCATTTTCTAACATGATTACCACTTGCCTTACGGTGAAGGAAAACATCGTGAGGAAACCTGCATGTCTGAGAGAACCTAGCAAATTTTCGAAAGACATGTGAAGTCCGCCAACCCGCACTTGGCCAGCGTGGTGGACTACGGTCTGATCTCCCTCGTATTGGGAGGCCCGTGCCCAGCAGTGGGACGTCAAAAAGGGCTGAATACGATTACTCATACTACTGTAACCTTCATTTTTGTTTAACCTAAAGATAAAACTAGTTGGCGATTCTCAATACTCATTGCTGTTTGTATTCAAGAAGTAAAAAATATTCGTTGTATGAATATCCTCTCAAAGAAGCCTGTAGCAATAAGCCGTACCACTTTGATATAATATAGCACTTTGCAATTCATAAAAAATGTACTCCTGTCAGATTTTCGGTAAATAATTACGATAACCGTTAGATCAGGATTGTAAACTTATGTGTATATATAAACACGACCACAGGAAATACAATATTGTACGCAGGAGTTATAATAGTGTTTACGTAAACATGGATGTAGGTAACCTATTTCCGATTTCTGATAGTCTAATAAGACGTCGTACGTAAAGTCCCATGTTACAGGAAAAATGTCAGTCCAAACGCCAATTTTCACACACCAGACTCGTGTTGAGATTTTTTGAAAGAAATAGCCTAGGATTCGAACCCAGGACCTAACTAGCTAGATCAATAAGCCTTATTAACGAAACTAAAACTAAGATGTAACATCAGCAAAACATTAATAACGCAAGCAATCTCTATTAGAGGTCACTTGAAATTCTCACGGGCACTCCCAACGGTGTGGCACTTTATAAATTTGTCACATTAGCCAATTCAGTCTTAGCACACTCTATCTAGTAATGGGATATGGTTTTAAAAACATCGATATATTATTATAGGTTTCTTACTACAATGCCAGTAATATTGTAATTGTGTTTAAGTCAAGCGTCGGGAAAGGTAAATGAGGAATTAACACAGATCTTACAGGAAACATTTAAAATATACTAAATATAAATGCACGTATCTGATCTCATAGCAAAAATTAATAGCCTAACGCCAATACCACATAAATCGATAAAATGAGAAACCTGTTCTCTACTTTCATATCTTGACTTACAATTTAATTACTGCTAAATACATCGAATGAAAGGTGCGTTGATGACTTACCTTCATGGGGATAAAAGCCTCAATTTCACCACCGGCTACAAACAATTATGGCTCGATGAATATTCAATCGATATGAATTAGCATTATCATAAATATCGACAAGTTATTGCCATCACTAAAACCGGTCCCAGATAAGATAAATATTATTACACGCATATTTTGAAATCAAAGCCTAGTAATTTTCAGTTTTTTATAGTTTTGGCACGATACGACGTGTTCGTTCAGAGTAAAATTACTTTATTTTAAGATGTTAACAATGTCTATTTAGCTAAATCACGACTAGATACTTATACTATTTAAAAGGTTAAACTTTTAAAATGTCAATAACTCAGAATTTGAATTGAGGTAAATAAATAGCCATGTAATGAAAACATGAACGAATAAGTCACTGGACCAGACATATAAGCGGACGTACCTTTATCTGTCTTATTAGTAGCCAGGAAATTTCAGCCTTTGTCGTTTGTTTTTTGCGTCAGTCTCAAGCATTTACTTGTCAACAAACAATCTGCCAAAAATGACTAAATGTTCTGTTAAATGGTGTAAAAACTGTAGCGGCGGAAGCAGCACTGTTTTCTTTTCCTTTTAAATACATTATTTTATTACATTTATTGTTATTTATCACACAATTTAATAAAATTGTAAAATAAAATGTCATATTATCCAACTATGTTAAATATAGTCGATATTTCTATGTATTGTTGACATCTGACAACCATCATAAAATCCCTGGATTATACCATTCAGAACAAATGACTAAACTGTCGAGTGAGTCCATTTGACATCGACTAGTGCTTGACAATGTCGAAAAAATATATCGATATTTGACGAAATAACTGAACGAATTGTGTTATTTGTACAGTACAATAACATAAAATACTTTTATCACAGTATCCTACAATCTGATGACAATAAATTTATAAAAATATTTTCTAAGTCACATAAAAATATAAATGCAAAAATTATAATTAGTATGTGTATTAATTTTTTATTTTATTTTATACCACATTTATATACTTTGGAATATTATTCCATTGTAATAATAATAAAGATCATTTTATTTCAACACATAAATTACACAAAATCAAACAATAATGTTTTAGCACTAAACTTCCTGGGTTGGCGATTTTTAATAAAACACTTTACTTTCACGATCTATTTTACTTTCACGATCCAACACTCACTTTAATTTGCAATCACTTTTTCTTTTTTTCTAATTTCACAAATATTTATTAAGAACTGAGCAATATTAGGACAGTGTCACATTTTTATAAGCTAACCCGAGACAATCAATTGCCAATTAAAATAATTCAATAACAGAATCAACAAAATCACTTTATTTAATTAAATTAGCTTAATATTTTTTTAATCTTTAAAAAATAAATTTTTATTATATATTAATGGAATATACACCCGATATTCATTTGTTCATTAACATTATTATAGGCCAACAGAATGCTGCCATCAATGCCATCGTATTTATATAAATCAAATTAAAAAATAATTATTATTTGACACATTATTATTGCCTCTTTAATTCATTTATTTTAATTTATTATAATAAATACAGATATTTTAAATTAAAGATGTAAAATATGATGACTATGCTAACCAATGTCTAAAATGTCATTAATTGGTTCATCGATATATGTATTTTATCGATTACGTTCAAGCACTAGAAATATTGTATTGTGTACCTGTGTGTATAATAATGTAATAAAATCTTTGTGTGCGTTATGCGTCTTTTGGTTGAACGAGTTTTCATACATTTGTATTTTATGTCTCGTCCAGTGGTTTATTCGTTCATGAATGAAAAGTACAGCTAAGTAATAACAAATATGTATTAAATATTATACATGCTTAAAAACTCCAGTGGTTCGTTAGAAAGATGAATTTGAACCTAATCAAACAAATACTATGATAGAAACAGTACAAATGCAATACAAACCCCACAAAATAAATTACAATTTGTATGAGATAGATAAAACAATAGACAGTATACAAATCTTCGTTAAATATATTATAATATTATTTAGAAAGATAATAATTCATATCTATCTAAGAGTTCCCATGCAACTCACAATCAATATAATTAATTAATGAAAATGTCATTGCCATACGTCTTTAGGCGTCAATTTGGCGCAGACCTTAGACACGACTACCAACTATCGTAACGCTGTTACATTATAATGATTATTTATAAACAACAGCAAGCTTCAATAGCGATAAATAACCTCGTATAGCGAGTTCGATTCCGGAAGTAGTAAATTTTAATGTTTTTATTGGATTCACTTGTATACTAAATGTCTTAATGAGTCTTTAAATGAAAAATACAGTAGTCGTTACAAAAATAGAGAAAAAATCAGAAAGTTCATTAATGATAATGCGTGAACAAATCTTGACCTTACGTAACATTTTGCACCATCGAGCGGATTTGAAGATTAGAGTCAATAGTGGTGTTGGAGTAAGAATTCGATCCCGTTTGGTTTATTTGTGTGTTGAATAAATAACAGCACTACGCTACACTTAAAAATCTGATAATATAGCCAAGAGATGACAAATAATTATATCTATACGTATAATAAAATTCTAATTGAGTCGAATCTGTACATTATATATTTTTTGGAAAATCTTATGGAAATAGACATTATTATCGATACAGAAGCCGAACCTTTTAGAATTTTTGTCTGTCTGTCTATCTGTTAGTCTGTTACCGCATCACAGAAAAACTACTGGAGGTATTTTAATGGTACGGTCATAACTGGTTATCCGGGTCAACATATAGGATATTTTTACAGCGGGACAATATTTGATTTCTAGTATCAAATAAATCTATATATAATAGACAAAGACTCAAAAAAAAGTTCAGTATTTTTTTCTCCTCTGTTTATCAAACGATTTTCCTTATGTTTATTTATTAATTAAAATTTTACCCCTTTAGTAATTAAAATTTTACCCTTTTCCTGTTGACAGGTTGATCTGATATTTGGTACACACCTTTGGTTCTGATGATAATATAATTAAATATATTCATTATTATTGTAAATCCAAGATGGCTACCGCCACAACATAGCAGATTACATATTTTTGCACAACCCTCTCAATATGGGTGTCAAATGATAAGGCTTGACTAGTAGAATACAGTACACTATGAGAAAAAAATCATATTCAATATGGCCGCCAACAAAAAGGACCATTACGTCATATTATTTCACAACCCATTTAATATGGACTTTACAAATACACACACAGTGCACGACGGATCATAGAGTTTAGACAGTTTAAGGTGAAAACTTGAAAATAAAATGTTTTTTTTCTTAAATTAAACGGTTTTATTTAAAAGAAAGATAATAATGACGTAGATTGTGGTAACAGCTAAAAAACAATTAGGTAGTCCAGTACAGTCGTCACAAAACTCTCCTCATCAGTCTAGGGCATTGATCAGACTCAAAAATAAAATCGTGGGGCGTTACATATATGTATTTATTTACATATATTTATTATTTACTCAGCTTGCGCTACGTTACGTTCAATTTTTTTTTACCTATTTTGTTTTTTATGGTCGGATTTTGCTCTCTGGCGAAAACTAGAAATATTTATTATATTAATTTTCATCTTGTCGGAATCGTTGCATTTAAGTCTTTATGTTTCCTACCTTCTGACCATTTATGGATGCCTAATTGAAAGATAGGAAGTATGCATAATATTTACTTCATTATATTTAGCCACAGCGCTTTTAAATGCATTCTTAAGAATAAATTGCATTTAGGTCGTATTATAATGAATATTCTACTGTTAGTACAAGAATGTGTCTCTCAATCGGTCTAGTGTTAAAGCAAAGGCGCGGCATTCGTCATTAAGAACATAGCATTTCGTTATGTGTATTTGTACTTGCTATATATGATTACTCTTTAGAATAAAATTTTCTTACAAAATTACTAAAACCAAAGGTTCTGATAGTGATACTATGATATATTTTTTTGTGTATTTGTATATACAAAAAAATACATAGGTATTTTTGTTTACCTAAAATTATTCCTTTTTACCTGACGAATCACTTACTTTAAAATTCGCTTAAAAGTATAATATATTAAAGTGCGATATTTTCTTAAAATTATATGTGACCCAATTACGGAAAGTCTTCTTTTTTTGAATAAGCAATGCAAATTTTTCAGATGAAATACTTCGCTAGTAAAAAAAAATACTCTACACTCCACAGTTTAATTTTTTAAGTTCACTTTTTAATCAATAATAAAAAAATCTATAATATAACAAAGATTGCAGCAACACAGAATATCATTTAAGATGAAAAATGAAGAAGTTTGAATAGTCAAGCTATAGACATTATAAGTTCACATACGTACCTAGTAGGTACATTGTCTACTGCATGGTCGCTAATTCGATTCCCGAAATGGGGCTAATTTAGAAGTTGTACTGACTACGTACCATTTAAGATAAAACTAAAATATTTGGGAAAGGCCTATATCCAGCAGTGTTCGTGTTTTGGACGACGACGTAGATAAAACTCAGCGTTCGGTACCATAAGTTTTAATTAAATAACATTATTTATAAATCAATAGAGATCAGTATTGAAACATTGGAACAACCAAAAGTCCTGAAAATATATCTTAAAATATTTTTTACTTCTTAGTAAAGATTATATATTAAAAAAAAAGAAATTTGATATGAAGCGAAAATACATTTGTTATTGGTTATGAATAAGTGCCCAGCACCAGTAGAGAGAGTTCTTGCACATACATAGAATGTGTACCTTTATATTTATTTACCAAAGAAATTTATACTGGCAACATGTATCTATTAATCCATGTCACAGTCTACTAATCAATACAGCTGTCTAACGAAGGCGTCAGGATAGAGCAATATTGAGAAGATAGGGCAAAGATAGGGCAATCCTGCGGGTTATGTGGGATGTGACACTGGTGAAGCGCTCCCGTTTGTCATACGTACTTTTGTATGAAAGTTGGGAGACGGCTTTAGAGCTAACGGATATAACTGTAATTTATCAGCGCTTTAACTTGGAAACCGCAGACCATGAAATTTATTATTTTTAAAAATCCTTATTATTAGCAGGATTTCCGTTCAGATCAAAGGCATAAATGCCAAAGATCACCTATGGATTTTATACTGTAGTAATATGCTGTCTTGGCTTTTATCAGTGCTATCCCTGATGTAGGAAGACTATTTCAAAATCAATCCTTAGTCACACTATCGAGGCGGTATATTAACATTAACTCCAAATAGCCGTTAATGTTTACGTGGGTGTTAGTGCTAAAATTTTATGACAATTTATTATATGAAATCCGATTTGACATAGATCTCTATTTAACACGCGAAGCTTAAGAGATTATTTATCAAGCATTTTAATTAAATGCGAGTTTACTTGTGCTCACCAAAATTTAATTAAATTTATTATTTATTATATATTTATTAGAGTATTATTTTATGAAATAATAAAGATAATAGTCCATTATACTAAAACGGCCTGAGTGGTATTAAATCTATACCTACATTTAATAAAATTCTAACTAAGCCGAATCTGTACATTAAATATTTTTGGAAAATCTTATTAAAATAAACATTATTATCGATACAGAGGCCGAATTTTATATATATATATATATATATATATATATATATTATATATATATATATATATATATATATATATATATATATAATTTTGATCAAATTTGGCATGGTGATAGCTGGTTATCCGGGTCAACATATAGTACTTTTTACCTCGGGAAAAAATCTCATTTCTGAGAAAAATACAAGAACTGTATTGTAAGAGTATACTAATATGTAACCTAAGAATTTGGTTTTTGGTCATCTGAACGCGGGCGAAGCCGCGGGCAATGCTAGTAGGCTATAAATGACAGGAAAACCTTAGAAAAACTTAATCGGACAATAGATAGATAGACTGAGTGTACATATTATATTGTTTTAACTTTACAAAACCCTGTTTTGATTTATATTACTATTCGATTCAAAACTATCCAACAAATGAAAAAATGTAAAGCAATAATTACTAATAAATAAGCTTCTACATAGTACTTTGAAAGCTATTATAAAAACAATTCGATGTTTTTCGATGCCACAATTATCATATGACATTTAATTTGTTCCCACGATAACTATAATAATAGAAAAATGTATGAAAACACACGAAATGCTATTTCTTCATGTGTTGAACGTTAATTTTAATACTAACGAACTAATAATAGCTGAGTAGATTGCTATCTCGAGTTTATGCTTTATACTAAATTTTATGATTAATCTTGTCGTAGATAATATGAAATTAATCCACGTCTGGCCTTTTCGCATTTGATTATTCCTTGTCTTTAAACTATGACAAAATGAGATATCTATACATATAATAAAATTGTAACGAAGCCGAATCTGTACATTAAATATTTTTTTGGAAAATCTCATTGAAATAAACATTATTATTAATACAGAGGCCGAATCTATAGTTTTTAGAATTTTTGTCTGTCTGTTACCACATCACAGAAAAACCACTGGAGGGATTTTGATGAAATTAGGTATGGTGATAGCTGGTTATCCGGGTCAACATATAGGATTATAGAGACTTTTTACCGCGGAAAAATTTCTGATCTCTGAGAAAAAATACAAAAACTATGTAAGTAACAATGTAAGAATATACTAATATATAAAACCTAAGAATTTGGTTTTCAGTCATCTGAACGTGGGCGGAGCCGCGGGCAATGCTAGTACTAGATATTTAGATGAAAAGTTCGCATTATAAGATAAGAGATTCATATATTGATGTGATAAATAGTTTTTTTGAGATTACCTAATCAAATTATATTTATAGTCATGTACGTATTTACGCTGATAGCATATGTGCATTATCAACACATACTTATAATTAAATTCTAACTAAGCCGAATCTGTACATTAAATATTTTTTGGAAAATCTTATTTAAATAAACATTATTATCGACACAGAGGCCGAATCTATAGTTTTAGAATTTTTTTTCTGTCTGTCTATCTGTCTGTCTGTCTGTCTGTTACCGTATCACAGAAAAACCACTCGAGGGATACTTTTTACCGCGGGAAAATATCTCTTTTCTGAGAAAAAATACAAAAACTGCATTGTAAGAGCATACTAATATGTAAAACCTAAGAATTTGGTTTTTGGTCATCTAAACGCGGGCGAAGCCGCGGGCAATGCTAGTTCTTATATAAAATATTAATTATTTATTTAATTAAGTTTAGTATTTAATTTTCTAACATGATTACCAGTTGCCTTACGGTGAAGGAAAACATCGTGAGTAGCTTTTGACAAGCTTTAATGTTATCAATAAAAAAATTTGGAAACCGTTTTTTTACATAGATAACTTAATTCTATTTATATATTATTTTGCTAAAATTTTCATTAATAATAATGGTCGAATTTCAGCCTAGATGCGAACAATAGTAAATATTATTACGCGACATGTGAAAGGGACAGTGTCATGACAGCGAGCAAAATACAAATCTAGAGTCGCGCTAATATATGCAAATCGGTACAATAAACCGCAATACTTATGCATAACTTAATAAAAACCGTTAGGTAACATAAAAATGATTTAGTAACGAATCTATAAATGTCCACGTTCAAAGATTAATATGGATAAACATTGAAATTGAAATTCGACGCGAAAGTCCTAGTTATGTTAAATTACGTTAAAATTTGACTTTCTAATATTGGATGTTGTTAAATGGTCGCATCTTTATGGCTATACGCAACAAATTTGGCAGTTTGACCCGATTTTGGTAACACTTTGATTGCGATGCGACATTTACGAAGTATCTTGTGCTTAATTTACATCTATAAAAGTTCTAAATCTAAGAATAGATAGATAGGGTAAGCTGATGATGAACAGGATCTATATATACTCTACAGTCTTCTTACATATTCATTGAGATAAAAAGCGTGTGTGTGTACTTATGTAGGTACCTACGTACGTAAGAAGTTATACTTTTTTGGCGTAACAGAACAAAAATAGCTGAAGATTTTATCCCGTATGTAACAACTCTCTGTTTGTGAAAGGAATGCAGCTAACTTCATCATGTCGCCTTTTGGCTGTCGGTATGCGCGCGCATCGTAAAAATTTTAATCTCATATTTTTATCCAAACTTGCCAAAAGAAGTATAACTTTAAATAAAATAAAGGATAAAACCCTTTAAAAATAACTTTAAAAAATTATATTTACGTAAGATTCAAAAATATACTTATATGTCATTGTTGGTGAAAAAAACCTGATTACTTATTTATATGTATTTTACTATTAATATTACTCTTAAAAACTATAACAAAGCCTGAGAAGCTTTATTGCACATATTATTAATTTTAGTTCTAGCCTAGCCCGTTCTTCACTTGTTTCTTTTATAATTTGACGCCCGAAAATTACTGTTTCCGTAAAAACTTCTGAATTCAAAGTGTTGTGATAGAATATTTCAAATCTATACATATAATAAAATTGTAATTAAGTCAAATCTGTACATTAAATGTTTCTTGGAAAATCTAATTTAAATAGACATTATTATCGATACAGAGGCCGAATCTATAGTTTATAGAATTTTTCTCTGTCTGTCTGTCTGTTGCCGCATCACGAGAAAACCACTGAATAGATTTTGATGAAATTTGGTATGATGATAGCTGGTTATCCGGGTCAACTTATAGGATACTTTTTAACTCGTGAAAATATCTCATTTCTTAGAAAAAATACAAAAATTGCAATGTAATAGTATACTAATATGTAAAACAAGAATTTGGTTTTTGGTTATCTGAACGCGGGCGGAGCTGCGGGCAATGCTAGTACTGAATATTATACTACGAATCAAAACTTGTAACATAATTCAAGCTTCGCTAGTTAAAACCATTAAAATAAGTGTTACATAGTTTAGTATAATTTATTACCTAGTTACCACTTGTTCTGCAAAATTAATTGTTTTCATAAAATCATTATTAAATTTCTTATAATATACAAATTGTGCATTTATTCAATGTAACAAAACATATAACCAATTAGTACTTAATATTATTATTTTGTATTCAGCCCTTTTTAACGTCCCACTGCTGGACACGGTCCTCCCTTCAATAACAGAGGGATCAAGCTTTAGTCCATTACACTGACCAAGTGCGAGGTGACAGATTTCCAAATCTTTTGAAATGCTAGGTTTTCTTGGATCACGTTGAATGTGATTCGCACATGAAAATATCAGAGATCGAGCTTAGGATTTGAAGCCGCATCACTCGGTTTTCCAAGTGAGCGCTTCACTAGGCTACCACTGTTTTATGTTTATAAACACGTTTTTATGAGCTTTTAAAACTAATTAAACCTTGAAAGCCGATTTTAACTCTCGTATTTGAAACTTTGTAAGTGACATCCGACTATACATCTAGGAGGTGAATGGTGTCGTTTGGTCATTTGATTTGTTTTGAGCTCTATATCATACAATCGATGAAAGCTTTATTTTAGTTCTCGAAAAATATTTCATAACTTACCGAAATTTTAAAATAAAAGCAGCAATATTTAATACAGAAATCTCCACAATATATTAAGTAGGTTATTGTTCAAGATAATAGATTAGACTATCAATTGCCATCTAACTTATAAATATTCGGACAATACGGTGCATGCTGTGCTCACATTAGCTCATAATAGCGTGACCGCGACTTATTTAGCAGTGTATTACAGTTCAAGGTTTTAATGGAGCTTATGCATTTAATTAACTATTTATTTCCATCAAAATGGACGATTTGATTTTTTATGCACTTGGTTAAGCTACTACAAAGATTTGCTTTACATACTAGGTATGCAAAATATTTACGTAAAACACTATTTTAACAAAGGCTTCTTTATGTATTCAAGGTAAGCCGTCTTTGCCATACCTCAAAAACAATACATATTAAAAAAATACCATACTAGCGACTCCCCTCCGCTTCGTTCGTTTTTAACTGTTAGTATGGAATAGATAGACTATATATTACATTATACATACATAGGTATGATGTGTATTATATACCTTACTTGAGAAATGATTGATTCCCCATATAAACTTTTATACCCCTTTTCAACATCTTAAGAAATGATTTCCGGGATGAAAACTATCCTATATCCTTTCCAGGGTCTCAAACTATTTTTATACCAAATTTCATCAAAATCGGTTTAGCAGATTTTTAGTTTTTCCATTACAAGCAAATTCACAAAAAAAAAATACGTCTTTATAATATTAGTGTAAGTAGATTATGTCCATATAAAGGAATATTCTTAAATATATTGTTCATATAAATTGTCACCAATGATTTTCATCTTAAATGGAATCAAAAATCAAAAAAATCAGGAAATACATTCGTAGTTACATTAGATTATCGCATGGTCATTTAGCACGAGGTAATTACTTGAACAAGTGTACACGCTTGTTTACTCGCTCGCAATGTTAATAGTGTCCCGAGGCTTGACCGCTGATCAAGACAATTACACTGATTGTGCCCCTCGGTCACTGAGATTGTGGGGTACATTTTTTTATTGTTTTCATCTTTGTCGTGAGATATGCTTTAATAACTGTCTGTCTGTGTGATTTCGCGTGATTCGTTATGATTATGGCTATTGTATGTCAACTTTCTGTTTATTACGCAATTTACTTGTCTTATTTCAAAATCATAGTATGATTTGATAAATTATAGGGGTCATAGTTAAACCTTGCTTTTTGTATGACTTTAAAAGAGGTTACTCAACTCGTTGGACATATTTTTACAATTGTAGACAGATTTTTATAAAAATTTTTTATTAAATAGCTTTATTCATCAAGAGTGTACAACTAAAAGAAAATAAAGATTGATATTTTTTGCACTATTTGATTCTCTAGAAATGCTAAAAATATAACATTTTATTAAAAAAAAACAATAATATCGCTGAAAATAATTTCATTTTTCAATACACTCCATCGAAATCTATTTGACAGCTGTTCCCCAAAACACTTAAATATTAACCTAACAAACTTTATAGCTGATAAGAAACTATAAAACGCATTTCATAATCGTATTAAACATAGCCGCAACGACAGAGCTTTTATCGAGTTGATCTCTGATATAATAAAGCACAATACACACCCACTCATAATTAAAGTAATAAGTCTCGTTCTCACCAACGATAGTTTGCACAATGCGCTTAGTCAGTCGATGTGGGCACTTGCCGCCAATGTTGAAACTACGCCACTTGACTCGCCCGTGTCAACGCACCTACGCATTCAAATATTCGATTGTCATCGATCGAATCTAAAAAGCGAAACATTTATCAGTCGTGTAATCATTTTGTAATATATTATATTAACACTAGCAACTTACCTTCGCTTCGCTCGAGAGCATCTCTTAGTGCTTAACTTACTGTTAATGAGTTTCTCCTAGGCATAATCTATCTGTGCAATAGTCTGTGCAGTATGCATCCAAATCGATCCATCCGTTTAAGGGTGATATATACACACACATACACAAACATACAAATTTTCTCATTTATAATAGAAGTCCGGCGTTTCTATCAATTTACGTTTAAGCAGTTTTATGGTAGATCTGACTTTTACAAATATTCATAAATAAAAACAAATAGAAATACTCTCTTGAATATATAAAGTATGAAGATTTTTTTATGCACAGGCTTTTAACAGATAAAAAGACTATGTATTATATACATACATAAATATTACAGTATAAAACTATCTTATTCTTATATCCAATACAGTTATCTAATTTCTCACATCTCAGTGTCATCACAAGTATACCAGTCACTGAGCTAGAGCGAATCTCTAGTTTAAGGCCCAGTTTGAAATATTATAATAACACGTAAAATTCATTATTATGATAAAATGATTGCACCTTTTGTGGAAAATAAGCATCCGCCTGTGATTTACTTGATGAAGAACGGTGAAATGCTATAAGGTAACCGTTAGATTGCAAAGCGATACTTGAGATTAAAAAATCTTTGGATATCATCGTCATAGAACAAATTGCTCAATACCCTACAATATTTGCCTTATAATTCCCGGAATATTTATAAATATATATAGCTTATATAGATAGTGCAAAGAAGAATAGGATTATTTATTTTGTAGCGTCGCCAACTAAAAAAAACGTTGTGCTGACCTGTAAGAGCTTTTTTCAACTCAACTTCAAGAACATACATACTACATACAGTTGTATGTACGTGGTTATTTGTACGAATTCTAGCCGATGCAAAGCAAATCTAATATATTTCTATTTAATAATATCTGATTATCTGATTAGGTACCTATTCTAAATGAAAACCCCCGTTTAGTTCTTTTCTACATTTTAATGCCTGGAAGTTGGTTTTTATTTACTTATTTAAGTTTTTTTTTAATATAGTTTCAGAATCTCCCACGGTCAAACGGTAGTCTAAAATCTCATATAACAACTTCAGTTGTTATGGACTATGTTTAATAATAAGCTTGATTAAGATATTACCATTTCAATATTCCAGACAATGTTTATATATTAACACATTACATGATTCAAGAATAGCATTGTGTACGACGGAAAAACGTGGGCGTACTAAGTAAATGATAAATGTTACGCCGTAAATTTGCAAATTAAATCGATTTAATTTAATTTTAAATGATTTTTGACGTGAATTATACTTAGATATGTGATAATTATGCTATTTTGATAAACAGACAACAGAGTATATTATGTAATTTAAGTCGTTTTATTATTATTTTTTATTAGAGAATTAACTAACTGTTGCACGCGGCTCAGCACGTATGGCAACGGTGCAATAAAAGTCTTTTTTGAAATCAATATTCTTGCCAAGCCTCGAAAATAATTGAGAGGCCTAAACGTATCAAAGAGACCTTCAGAGTTGCTGCTTTTTTAATATCAGCAATAAGCGGTAACTACAAAAATCATCAAAATCGATCCAGCCGTTTAGGACACTAAAATATTATGTTATGTATTACTTAGACCCGAAATATCTAAGCACTATTGTAATCTCTCTCACTATTGTATTTTAATTGTTAATTGTAATATATTATGATTTCTGGGTGAGCATCAAACCCGTTATTACAAATCAGTAGCAGTACCACTTATAACTAAATATTTTCTATCATTATAGATCATAGCCAACTCACATTTTTATTAACCGCTTCAGAATCTACATCGTAAAAGTTTAGTTCGTAGAATATAAATAAATTTTAAGAATCATAAAAAATAAGCAATCAAGAAGCCACAATGTGTTGGAACCATCACGACAATATCATCGTTTGTATTTAGTAACGTGTGTAAAGTATCGACATATTTTATATTACGTAATACATATGTACTCGTATAAATTAAACTATTAGGTATAGTTATTATATAATCTTTTTTTAATGATAAATCTATGTATTTAATAAGAATTTCAATAAGCTTCATTTTTTTATATTCAATAAGCCAATAATATTTTTATCTATGTATATATCTACATAATTATATTCTGCATAGATAAGAAATTTTAATTTTTGTAAGTGGGAGATTTTTTATTTATAGAATTTCTTGTAACCTATTATTACCTTAAATTTTAAATGTCGGTGCTCGTGTGTTCGTTATTCACCTGGATGGCCCAGTTAAGGCCCGGTAGGTGGCGTTGTTGTCGAGTTGCAGTTTTTTTTTTAATTTTTCGACCAAACAGGGTCTATGGCAAGACGTCTGTCCACTGGGCCTGCTAATAAAAATATGAAAATCGAATCACATTTCTCTAAGATATCGCGTGACATAATCATCAATAATAATTCTACAACTATCACCCATTTCAACAATTCCTTTTGTGTCTCATATATAGTTATTGATGAAGTTTTATAGGCTTTAGGTTAGGACATCTAACATCAAGCTATAATCCATACGGAGCGTAACATATTAAAGCCCTCGAACTTTTGCGGGGACAAAAGCTATAATATAGGTATGTATAGATTTTAAAACGCCTAGGAATTTCTATTGTGGCAGCTATACTCATCCCGTGCCTCGGAGAGCACGTAAAGCCGTCGGTCCTGCGCCTTAACTCTCACTGGTCGTGTCGAGCAGTCGTCCCACCGGAGTATGAGAGTGACAGGAATAGAGAATGCACGTTGTGTCTGCGCGTACACTTGTGCACTATAATATCTCCTGCGCAGTTGGCTAGTCTCAATGAGATTGGCCGCCGTGGCCGGAATCGGTCAGGAGAACATCACTCATGGGGGGATCCCAGATCTGCAACCCTGTTTGCCCTCCCATTAATGCTGCTCTATACCTACGTGTTTATATTTAATAGACTTTCATTTTTTTTATAAATATATAAATATGTTGGGATATTAATACACAGCACCATCTAGTATTATAGCTTTTTTAGATATTATTTAAAATATAGTTACTCTATTATTTCACTATTTTGGTGGGTCAATCGTTATGCCAATAAAATATGACTTCTGCCGTTTCAATACTGTGACCTTTCTACGGAGTATATGAAGGTCGAATAAAGATGGCTCACGGCATTTTTAAAATAATCAAGGCTACCAACATTGCGGTTGCGTGCATAACAAATATGAATTACACGCGTCTTGTCATGTTTTTATATTTTGTGTCAAAACTTAAAAAAGATGTGTAAATTTAAAAAAAAGATACTTATTTGCATTAAATTGGTTATTTATTATGATTTCTTAATAAAACTGTGTTAGAAATATTTGAATAAACTGATGGCTATTTCAAAACAAAACTTTAACATAGTAATATTTTTTGAAGTTATACTTCTTTTGGCACATTTGGAAAAAAATATGAGAGTAAAATTTTTACGCAGCCAAAGAGCGACATTATGAAGTTAGCTGCATTTCTTTTACAAGCAGAGGGTTGTGACATACGGGATGAAATCTTTAGCTATTTTTGTTCTGTTACGCTAAAGAAGTATAACTTACTTACGTGCTTACATAAGTACACACAGACGGTTTTTTTAGTATTAGTTTTTAGATTGTTGTTATTTATTTTTATCAGGCTATACTTATTATATAATATATGATTATCCTAATCTATAACCTATTAAAAATTTACAGAGTCAGTTAATTAAAATAGTGTTTGAACTTAAAAAATGGCTGTATTTTTTCTGTTTCATTCAATGATAAATAGTAATGCCCTATAATTAAAAACAGCATATAGTTACTCTTCAATTTCTTTTACTTAAAATAAATTGAATGCACTATAGATATTAAAAATTTTTTACTAATCATTGGTGACATTTTATTATAATATTATTTTGAATGCATATTAATTAATACATATTGTTTTTAATACATCTGTATTCTTTAGGGTTTTGGTAAACCCAAAAAAGGGATAGAGTGTGCACCTGCGCTTATCCACACCAAATTTTACTCTAAATATCTCCCGACATACTGCTAGTCTCAGTAAGATTGACCGTGTCACCGAAAATCTATCGAGAAAATATAATAAGTTGATAACTATCGGAGTTCTAAAAATATTTTTAATTAAAAATTAAAATATTAAATGGTAATTTATTAAAAACCGTTCAGCGGCGTCTTATTCTGATACACATACACGTGTGATACACGCATCTTTATGCAAATAGCCGCAAACGTTCTACTTAATTAATACTGGAATTTGCAAAAAATGTTGCAATCTGAGACGTGTTTTACGTAAACTTATGATTGATGGATACCATAAAATGTACGAGTCACTTCTTGCCCAAGCACATTGTATGGACACCATAAAACTGTGATGTTTACGATTTAAAGGCCATTATGAGTTAACTGTTATAGTTTTGGTGATGAGTTAACCAGCAAGGTTGTTTTTAAAGAATGGTTCATAGTACGTTTGTGTTATTAGATAATATTTCCAAACTCCATGATTCATGTACGCTCATTCCCTCAATATTTGTTTGTATGTCATGTTTCATAACATTCATTGCCTTAGATTTCAATAGACAGGTGTTGATTAGATGAGAATTTGAACTAAAAAGGTCGTAAGAAATTAGGACGTATACGCTTTTTAGCTTATTGTGTCACCTACTTTAAGAATTAAAATTCAGAACGATTCTAAATTGTAATATTTAAAAAAAACATTAAACATCATTCCTGTTTATTTATATTCAGCCATTTTTAACATCCCACTACTGGGCACGGGCCTCCCTTCAATACATGGGTGATCAGGCCATAGTCCACCACGCTTGCCAAGTATGGGTTGGCGGACTTCACATGACTTTCGAAAACTTGCTAGGTTTTCTTAGACATGTAGATTTCCTCACGATGTTTTCCTTCACCGTAAGGCAAGTGGTAATCATGTTAGAAATGATTCGCACATGAAAATATCAGAGGTGCGAGACCCGGGATTTGAACCCGCTACATTCGGTTTCGCAAGTGAGCACGTTACACTGGGCTACCACTGCCTTTTTTTGTATTCTTGTATATACATATATAAATTTATTTTGTAGGTATATCTCGAAAACAGCTCTAACTAATTAAATCAAATTTTGTATTTAGATAATAATTTGTTTATTAAGTTTATCTATATAGGTATCTTTTCTGAAAAAAACGCTATTTTTATCTCTGTATCGATAATAATGTCTATTTCAATAAGATTTTCCAAAAAATATTTTATGTACAGATTCGGCTTAGTTGCAATTTTATTATATGTATAGATATCTTATTAGATATTGTAATTATTATGACAGTCAGTAAGTGTACCACTTCCACCAAACCACATGAGTGACTTTTAAACCGACTGCCTTTTTGAGGTAACAATCAACTAAAGTGCCTCGTCCAATGTCACCGTAATTTAGGCAAATCGAATCTCGCAATAGTAAGCGTGAAGGTTGCATCGACTCACGATTTCCAACGTCATATATAATGATTACTATAATTGTCATCAGCATTAGGGCTGGCAATGTGACTTAACCGACATTACAAAAGAAGTAGGAGAGTAATAAGGTTACATTTTAAATCATTTACATTATTAGATTTTTTTCTTAACGTGTACTTTTACGATACGAATCTCTGGCATATTTAAATGAGAAAAATTAGTTTGTAGATTTTAAGCATCTATTTTTTTTTATAAATATAACTTGTTCTAATAGATAGTATGCATAGTTGCAGATCCGAGGACCCTGGGTTCGAGTCCCAGATCGGATCAAGTATAGTCATTACGGTGTTCTGTCAAGAAAGTTGCACTGGAGTTCAGAAGTTGGCGGTACATCCCCTTGCCTCGAAGAGCACACAAAGCCGTCGTCCCATCGGATTTTGAAAGTGAAATGAATAGAGATTGCACGTGCTAAACTACAATATCTCTTAAAGCAATTGGCTTAGTTGACAGACTCAATGAAATTGTCCATGACTGAGATCAGTCATAAGGACATAAATTTTTTTTACCTTAAAAACTAGAACAAAAAAAGAACTAGAACATAAAAAAATTATGAATAAAAAGTAAAGGTATGAATTTTTATCATTGAAATTTTTTTCACAATTTAATATCTACATAATTCTGGGATTAGTTTAATGTGGAATTTTTTATTTAAAGTTTTTATTTAAAACGTGCATTTTCAATATAATATTATTTTATAACGCTGTCATAAACCAGCTTATTATATATAAACGATGTCACCATCATTTAGACTGATCGAATCTTGGTTTTGAAGCGTGAAGATTGCATCAGAATATAATATGCAATGTCATACATTATGATGAGTGTGATTCAGAAATAGAGCTATAATGTAATTGATTACTAGCTTGAGAGTTTGGATTCTCTTGTGTTATATATTTGTGGTAAGAGATATGGTTAGTACTAATTTATATAATAGCCATATGTCAACCAAATAGAGTATTTTGAGTATTCATTTTCAGAAATAAAAAAACTATTTTACCCCTATATGTACGAATAGTGCCTATGGTAAATGTAAGGGTTGCCATCAATCACATCAAAAACTGGAATCAAAAGTTTACTGGGAGCCACTGAACAAAAGAATTGAATTAAATTAAAAGTCAACAGTGTTTTTTTCTATCTGCCTAACAAAAAAAAGAATAAAGCGATAAAACGAGAATGAGAGAACTGAAATCCTCGAAGTAAAAGTACTTTGTAACGATCAATCTGTAGAAAGGAAATCGAAAAGATATATGTAAATATGTACTACTTTTGCTTGCGGATCTACACGCGTACACTTCACACGTCAAACAAAAAACCTATCGCTCGGGTTCGTCCCTAGCTTGCTTTCCAATACAATCTTTCATACCAATTTTCACCCCTTAAGGGATGATTTCCGGGATAAAAAGTAACCTATGTCCTCCTCAGGGTCTCAAACTATGTTTTTAGCAAATTTCATCTAAATGGGTTCTGTAGATCCAGAGATTACCCCCCTACAATGTCACAAACTTTACCTCTTTATAATATTAGTATAGATTGATCTCCACTCCAAACATCCAAATTCCATGAGCAGTTAGATTACTAGAAGTAATGGACATACAAACTGATTTACTCAACCTCTCACTCACAAACTTTCGCATCTATAATATCACCTCGTAAACAACATGCATTTACATATGATTAGCTTAAACACCTACGTGCGGTATAAGCATGATTTGTCGATAGTGTCCCATAGAAAACGAATCTATAATTAGATAATGAAATAATAATTTAACAATACGGCTATGATTATGATTGAAAGGTTGATTAATAATTATATATCTTTTAAATATAATCTCATATGTTAAGATATATAAGGTTATCTATAATCGCTTGAGTGTCTTCCTTTATCCCGAAATGCTTTTCGTATTTATAATTATGTGTCTGTATGTATATATATGCACAGCCGTCTGTATAAGCATTTTTAACCCCCGACGCAAAAAGAGGGGTGTTGACGAGGTCAAAAAGTTTGACGTCGATGTCTGTCTGTCTGTATGTGTGTCTTCTGTAGCGCCGTAGCTCTCAAACGGATGGACCGATTTCAATGCGGTTTTTTTTCATTTGAAAGCCAGTTCCCTTGCGGTGGTTCTTAGCTATGTTTGGTTAATATCGGCCCAGCAGTGTAAGAGTATCAGCTTCGAGATGTAAGGCACTTTGACGTATGTATACTCGACTAAGTGCTTTATGCGTGCCAGTGTAATCGTTAAATGGCAATTAATTTGCGTAGGGGTTTTTTTAATTTTTTTGTTTACAATTATTATTACTAACAGTAGCTTAAGTGTTAGTCCAGGTTAGAGTCTATCTGAGTAGTAAATTTCATTCAAATCCATCAAGGCTTTTCTGCATGCAGGAGTAACATGAAAACGCTGTGTATTTGTGATATATATAACTGAAAATGTTTATAATATTAAATATACCTATATAATAAATATATCGTTAAATTCATCGAAACCTGCAGGTGTTTAGATAATTAATGACACAAGCAAGTGCCGCTATGTCGTGAAATTCAATTTATGGTTTACAATTAAAATAAAATTCCAAATATTGTGAAAACGACTCAGTCGTATCTCATTCCGCGATAAATTTTATTAATGTTATTAAAACTAACAATGATTACTTTGCCACTTAAATATACGGCTACCGGTGTTGACTTTTATCGTCCGTCCCATCTTATCAATTATGAGGGAGATTTTTATGCACTTTGCATGTTACTTCGTTTAATTTTTCACCAATTTTATAGTTCCAGTTTTGATATCATTAGTGACGCTAAAATACAAGACATAAATAACGCAAGCGAGTATTAAGGTTTTGAAAAATCAAAATAGAATTACTTTTGCGTAGTTTAATACATTATAATATGATAGTGTATGCTCGTTTGTTTATCATTTTTGTGTAGGTACTATGAAATAGGAAAAAAGGTGCAAAGGAAAGCAAGTTATTGATATATGATTTATACTTTAGATTCTAGACTTAAAAAATGAACAGTTACCAACGCACGTAAATCGATCTCAGTTTTGTTTCGATTTGGTTCGGCAGTAAGACGGCCAGATCGAGTTCGAATAAAAATCGAATTTCAATCATTTTAAAGAGTAAGCCCACAGGTTCCACAAATCTATGCAAATAATATTTAATCTCAATTTAATCTTAAAATCTAGATCAGTTTTAAATTATCCAAACAGGTGGGGAACGACAAACTAATATACCGACGACACGTTTGGCTCAGTTTGTAGTGACCCTACTTATTGTGCCAGCGGTAGCGGGTTCGAGTCCCGCTGGGGCCATCTATTGGTGTGATGAGCAAGAACGTTTGTACTCCAGTCATGGGTTTTTATATTATATTTATTTCAATCATCAATCAAGGGTCATTATATTTATAATATGTATGTATTCAAAGCTATATATGTGTATAAACTATCTGGTATCCATAACACGAGCCTCGTAGCTTACCATGGAACTAGACAGCGCTGTGTGTTAAGTTAAAAAAAAAAGGAAAAAAGAAAAAAAAAGTTACTTCATCTAAAAAGAAAAGGATGATTCTATACAGAACCTTTTAAATAAGCCACTATAAAAAACTATCGTCGCCTGCGGGCCCGTCCTCGTACTTGATTTACTCAACTACGATCGACCACGACGACGACGACGATCAACTTGAATAACTGACATTATGTCTCTAACAGCAAATAAGATTTCCATATTAATTTACAATAGCCTTTAGCCCTTAATTTGGCCACTGCAAAATCTAAATGTATAAACATAAATGTTAAACTTCATACATCTGGTTCTTTTCAAGATTTCGTTTTAAGTTATTGAGTCAATGACCTTTCACTTTTTTTAGTATATAGATAAAAATACTAAAAAACTACACTATGAAAGTTTGTTAACCTTATAAAAATCTTTATTTTAAAAGCGACACCTGAAAAAGCACATAAATTTTATATGTTATTGGAACCTATAAGTGCATTTGCATGGAGGCTGGAGTTATACGACAAAATACGAGTATAGTAGAATCTGCTTATTTACATCGATTTTTTTTTTAATTAGAAATGGGCTCACTCTTGACCTTCATCTTAGCTTGAAGGCACAGATAAGGTCTACGATCTAGAAAAATCTCTTTTTAACCGCTTTATAGAAACATCTTTTATAGATGAAAACTAGCCGCAATTATTTTTATGATAAAAATAAACAAAAAAAACTATATTTTCAGAATTTTCCCGAATTTATTTTGATATTTGGTTCCCGACGTTTCGAATGCTTTACAGCAATCATGGTCACGGGAGAGATTGAGGTGTTAGATGTCTCGAAGGTATAGTTGTTACAGACAGCCTACCCACAAATTAACATTCATTGACATGGAGGATAGATATGTGAAGAAGATTCTTTTTTGGGCCAGGAACCGCGTAGTGCAAGCAGAACAAGTTTCATCACAATCGGATGAATGGCTTAGAAATATATACAGACAAACATACAAACAAACATTTTTATTTAAATAGATAGATTGTGCTTTATTATATGCTATATATTTCCTTAACCCTAAAACTGATTTACACATGACCTTGGCGATACACAAGGCAACGAATCGACGTTGACGAAACAACATAATGAGTTTATTTATTTCAGTCAAACGCGAATATCCTTATAGATTAATGACTTAACTTTTAAAAGGTCATTGACATTTTCAATTACTTAATATTTTTACTATACTGATTTTGTTTGATAATTTTATCAGATATCAGTTATTAGGATGAATTACAATATAATCAAAGTAAAATCTTTTATGAAGAAAATATTTGATACGTTTAACGTAACCTTTTTTTTTAATGTTGGAAAATGCATTTACGTATATCACTTGTATACAAACAGGTGGTTATGTGGGACTTACAGGCTAGAAAAGCCAGTACTACCCACTAAAACCCAACAAAACCTCCCCCATCTTTTGGGGCGTCGCAGGATCACTTACGCACTTAACTACGACTGTTTGATAATAGGTCTGCTCATGGATAACTTGGTCTATGTAGTTTCTTAGGTATGGTTCTAAAATCTATATACAAATAGGCAGACATAAAAGTACCTTTTATTCAGTACCTTTTTTCCTGTGATTGTCAAGCGATTTTTTTTTGTTTTCTTATTGACGAGCCTTAGTATTATCTAAAAAAATAATAACAATTAATTACTTTTATATATATGTAGATTGTAGATATGTATGTTTGTTATATTCCCCAAATTTTCAATAACGATTATGGTCTATAATTTATGATTTTTTTAATCATTAATTTTAATAATAATAAGTTATAATTTTTTATACTTACCAGAGACACGCAGATGTTTTATTGCATACTGTCACTCTAATAATAATATTAAACTCAGCATTTATACATCATACGACAATCCAATTCTTTTATCTCACTATAACTGTGAATTTAACTAGCATTATAAAAATATATAACTTGGCCTAAGTTTGTACGACAAAATTATTGTAATTTAAAATTTATTTGCATAAAGATGCAATAACAGCCACAACATTAACGTTTTAAATGTTTATCTATTTGTTGTTCTCTAAAGCATAACGTGAAAACAATTGATCAAATTTTGATGTACTTTCTTTTCATGCTTTTAAAGAGATCTTTCTTAATAACTTCGTATGTACTGTAAAGCTGTAATATTTATATTTTTACCCGACTGCAAGGAAAGGCTTATGTTTTTCACAGCTGTCTTTGTATGTTTATTTGTAATATTCTTTATTCCCTCATATCTTCCAAACCACTCGATGGATTTCTTTAGTTAAGTTATTATTAGATTCGTCTCATTAGTCCATGTGTTGTTAAATAGTTGACATAAAAAGTAAATAAATATGGGGGCTGCTAGATTCCACAATGAAAATCGACGAACAATGTCAAATGAAGTAGCGTTGAATGAGTATTTGAAAATCATTTTTAAGTTTCTTTCATCATCTTTTATTTTAAATAGCAGTTTAGGATGTATAATGATTTAAAGTTGGTCAACAACAATTCTCGCTAATTTTCCTACTTAAAAATACTTAAAAAGCTGTAAATAAATAAATACATATATTTAAAAAAAACCCGACTGCATAAAAAAAAACTAACTAAAAATATGAAAACAAGTTCACGATGGATTATATATATATATATATATATATATATATATATATATATATATATATATATATATATATATATATATATATATATATATATATATATAAGATATAAGATAATATACAATGACTAGATTTTCCCGCAGTTCCTCTCGCGTAGTCTATTTATGTATAACGACGATTCTAAAAGTCATACCTTCCTCGGGAATAGGGCTAAATACAAAAAAGATTTCCAAATACAATAAAAAGGAACGCTTCAGCTCATTATTGTAATATTTTTTTGTTTATAATGATGATTTTAATTTTACTTCTTATTATTATGTATTATTATCAATTTCTTTTGTAATATGACATTTATCTATAATAATTATTATTTTTAAATTTTTAAAATTGTACTTTTAATTCATGAATATTTAAATGCTATGTACACTTATAATTGACATACATATAAGATATATTATTATTAAATTAATTAAATTGATAATGTTTCATATGTATATTGTAAGTGTGCTTTTTACAAATAAATAAATATATATTAAAGTAGCAAAGATGATAATCTTAATAAAGATGATAATAAATATTGTCTATGTAACTGAATTTCATTCACGGCCACTCTCACACAATAACCTAGTCAGTAAATATTGGCGCACGTGTGTTGCAAGCACTCATACTCTCTGTATCACCTTATTCTCCTACAGCAAGATCGACGGCTAAACGTAGTCGTAACGGCTCAACGAGCTCCCTGTAAGAGCTAATAGCATATATTACAATAAACATGTAACAACACAAATTATTGAACTATTGAGAATTTCTTAACTCTAATAATTTAAAAAATACTCTAACATTTTCTCGCCCAACTCGAGACTCGAACCGAGTACCGTATACAACAACGTAGTGCAACTTTACTAGATAAACATTAGACCGACGAGTTAAATATATCTAATATAGTTAAATGAATTGGTCATATGTTGGTTATATGAGAATCGACATAGGTGCCCAGTCTGATGACATTAAGGAAATCATAAATAATGTAAACTAATTGAATAGAGACCGGTTCCAAATTATTAATAAAGGCGGCGCTTTTACGATTCATAATTAGCCAAATTTTATCTCTTGCGCCGTCTTTATGGATTTATTGAGCTTTTTCCGCGCATATGAAAATAACATATTAGCGTAGTAAGCATCTGGAAAGTATACCTAATCACTTTCTAATAATTTGAAAAAATACAGTACACTAATTTATTTTCCACTAGTGACTTGTCCTGGAAGCGCTCGAGTGCGTCTTTAGGTGCCTTTTGCGACTATATCAACACAGGAATGACAGCTTTGCTATTCCAGGTCTTAGTTTATCTGCGTACTATATTTCATTCAAATCCATCTAGCCGTAATGGATGTTACACATATGCATAATCACGCATGAGTGCTAAAATAAAATAAATGTCAATAAATAAAAAAATTAAAGAACCCCCTACGCAAATTAATTGTCATTTAACGATTACACTGGCAAGCGTGAAGCACTTAATCATGGAATCATACGCCAAAATGCCTCACATCATTTTGGAAAAGAGCTGATACTCTTACACTGCTGGACCGATAATAACCAAACATAGCTAAGAACCATCGCAAGGAAACTGGCTTTCAAATGAAAAAAATCGCATCGAAATCGGTCCATCCGCATGAGAGCTAGATGCCACAGACAGACACACACACACACACACACACACACACACACACACACACAGACGACGACGTCAAACTTAAAACACCCCCCTTTTTGCGTCGGGGGTTAAAAATAGAATAATTTAGTAAGCATCATAAAAGTGTAATTATGTACTGTATATTGTATTGTAAATATATTATTAGATATAAACATTTCGTGTCTGTACTGTTAGCCGTTGAAGAGTTGCTTCGCCTGAAGCCTATCCTAGAATCAGGTCATAATTGTCAAAAAAATCATTGTCATCGGAACTGCACCAAAATGTGAAATTTCATATCTATACGATAAGAGAAAGGTAGGTCTAATTTAGCTTGCAAAATTTGACCCATACAAACATACCTACTAACCAACAATATAAGTTAAATAAATTATTGTAACTAATATTATAAATGTGAATGTGTGTTTGTTTTTTTGTTTGTTCTTCTTTCACGCCCAAACGGAACGACGGATCGGCGTGTTTTTTTGTGTGGAGATAGTTGGGGGGCTGGAGAGTGACATTGATATACTTTTTACCGCGGGAGATTATCGAATTCCCACAGGAAAACACGTTATAATACAATCCAAAAAAATATTTATGTTCAGAATTGCTTGAAACTTGGTATTATTGCTCTTCAATAAAATTAAATAAAATATGTTTCAGCATTTTTCAAAATTCATCCTATAAGGAGGTAAAATAAGGAATGAAAGTTTGTATGAAATTAGCTTTTTAGAGATTTTTTGTAGTTTTAGCGCGAACGAAGCCACGGGTTTTGCTAGTAAAAAATAAATACAGTACATTCATTTTAATCATTTTATTTTTTTCTATAGAATAAACATCTTAATATTGATTCAATAATTAGTTCCAGATACAAATTTTACTACACGATTTTATGAGGTCATCTTAAGTATTAGTTTTGACAGATGTCAAAAAGAGAAAACACTCGATTCTTGATATAATGTGACCAATTCGCAATCTCAGTGATTATTTGTCCAAACGTTTACCACACCGAAAAATTGTATTTTATCTATATATGTTCTTAGAAAAATTTTTTTTTTTTAAATAGAGTAAAAAATCTCTGTACTGTAAAATACAACAAGTATTGGTTGTTTAAACAAATAAGCACTAAGGAGATGAATTATAAATAGTCGAAGTCGCGTAAAAAAGCTATATTCCTATATAGTAGAACAACTAGTCATATAATTTTACAGTTAAGTAATCGCTTATTAATATACGAATAAAATTATTAGTTAGCAATAATTTTATGACATATGTATAATTAATTAGATTTACAACTTCTTATGACACAGCTTTTTTCGAACATTCATATTTACGTATTTCATATATTATATTTGGAACGACGTTCGTGTATTTCGCCCCAGTTACTCGTTGTAAAATGGCCACTAATTAGCTATTGAATTGGTGATATATCTTCCTATGTTAAGTTAACCATTTTTAGTTAATCCCACTACATCATGTCAATTAATATGTAATTAGTAATTCGTCACGTTGACGGCTCCTTCCTGTATTAGATGCATAACATTTTTATACTGGAAAATCGAGTGATTTACATTTAATTGTCATCAGGTGTACGTGATGACGATTTGCATAAATATCCACAATGACACCGTATGTTTACGCGTCATTTCCATAGAATAAATAAAAACAAACATTGCTAGGTTTGTACTTAGTATTGAAGATCGTTAATCAACTTACGCACTGAGATACTACGAACGTTTATCTTAAAACATGACGTAAAATGAAATATTAGTGTTTAAAGTAAGATATTACTTAGTTTAATTGAATTATTTTATTCATATATGTAGTAAGATTCTATGCGGAGGCAAAGTTTTTCTTGTGTTGCTTTAAAAGTTGTATATAGGTATATATTAAATTATTAATTGTAAAAAATAAAGAAGTTAATAATATCTGTTATGATTTACATAGATGTAAAGCAATAATGTGTTGGCAGTACACAATATGAATGTTGCCAACTATTTTATGTTTTTTTTTTGTTTGGTTTAAAGTGTTGAATTTTAAATTAATTTCACGTGGAAAAAATTGTGAAGAAATTAAATTGAAAACAAACAAAGTAGCCAGATCAAAATTAAAAATTATGTAGGTAAAATATAGAGTTTACTGATAATTTAATTTAAACTTAATATTACTAAACAAATTACGATGCAACTAAAATGTCACAAGTACTATAGATATTTACGCAAACTTGAATACATTATTTACCAATTCTATTTTATTATATAAGTACATACTAGTTAATGACAGTACAAGAAAAAGTTGTATTTCCGGTGCCTTATAAGGTTTGTTCATTGCATGGAATTTGCTCAAGAATTAATTATATATAAGGGCTTATATGTAAATGAAAACAACATAATTTAAAAACGACCATCGTAATTATAAGTATTCCCTCTGAATGAAAAACAAATGAAAGAAGTATTTTTTTATAAATATCTATTTTTATTTAATTTATTCTTTGAAATATTCACATAATAGTTTAAATAATTTTTAATTGACTATTTATTCACTTATATAAAGGCAGTGGTAGCCCAGTGGTAACATGCTCGCTTGGGAAACTGAGTGAAGCGGGCTCAAATCCCGGGTCTTACACCTCAGATATTTTCATGTGCGAATCATTTCTAACATTATTACTACTTGCCTTACGGTGAAGGAAAATATCGTGAGAAAACCTGCATGTTTAAGAAAACCTAGCAAGTTTTCGAAAGACATGTGAAGTCCGCCAACCCACACTTGGCCAGCGTGGTGGACTATGGCCTTATCCCCCTCGTATTGAAGGGAGGCCCAGCGGTGGGATGTTAAAAAGGCTGAATACATTTAGTCACTTCTGTAACAACCGTTTCCGTTACAAAACTCGTTACGCTAATACCTATATTTTTTCCCTCTCATGGCGCACCTAAAGAAGTTTCACTTCAAAAATAATTTGATCTCTACAATTGTTACTTTATAATTATTATTAACTATAAAAAATGTCAGACTTTCAATAATTTCACACAAAAATGCATGAATTTTCTTATGACATTAATTATCTTTATGGTCAAGGCCTAGTAACATTTTTAACTGCGTTTTTTTATATTATTTATTATGTACTACATTAATACTCTTATATAATTTTATACTCTACTATACCTATCTATCTCTCTGTCAGTGTATGCTTTAAGTATGACAATTGCTTTTAACACTTTTTTGTTGTACATTACCAATTTTATTCACTCAGAGGTTTTTATTTAAAGCACAGTAATTACATCAAATTACTTATTCAATATTTTTAATATTTTAACGGATAGCAATCATGATAACAATTAATTGATTAACTTTAAGATTAAGCTTAATATTAAAATACCGACGATGACCGATAAGGATTGATGGGTGACCGAACTTCGCTCTGCGTTTTTTCAGGATAGACATCTTTATAGATAAACATAAAAAGCAAAAAAATATACAAAACTTGATCCAAATTGTTATAGCCGTTTTCAAGATACACAAAATTAATTTATATGTGTACAAGAATTGCTCATTTAATATTATAAGATTTTATTTCGTTTGTGCAGCATACAAAAGTTTTTTTATGTAATAAAAGTACAATTGCAGTTACTTATACGCTAACGGCTCAACTGCAGTCAAAAAATCACAAAAATAGCTTATAAAAAAAGTTTGTTTATAAAGCTTTCATTTTGCTGTAATGAATATATCGTAGAAAGATATTTTAAAACTTATCTTTAAAGGTGGTTTCATGTAAAACAATTACGAATCTTACCGCAATATGACATAATCATGAACCAGGATATCAAAAACAAGTTGTACATCGCTCAGATGATCACTTCCAATTAAATATAGACGAACATGATTATTAAACTTGTACCTATGATTGAAAATAAAATATTATAATAAAAACAATAAGTAATAGCATGCTTGTTTGTACATTGAATAATTTTTGACCGATTTCGAAAAAGGAGGCACCTTTACGTTGCTTTTTATGTGATGTGATATCTTATAAATTCTTTATATCTTTGGTCTCATATAAACTATAAAAACCACTGATAGCGTAAGAATAATTAATTTTGAAGTCAGCTTTTAGCTAAAAAAATATTAACTATACTATATCCCAATTTTCTATTAAATTATAATTTTAAGGTAATTAGACTTTTGTACGAGTACATAAGAGCGGAATATAAATAATTATTGTATTCCTCAATACTTTTTAAATTAAAGTAGATCTGTTACAGAGTACACACAGACCGACAATTTATTATTTTATTATTACAGGAAACATCTTGGTGTAGTACAGAACCTGTCTGCGACAAGTCGAACATCGTGTACGACACAGGCTACTGTGGGAACTAGGCCGGGCGCTCTTTATTTTATTTTGATACGGTGGCGCCGACAGATAATGATTTGTGGTACAAGTGCATGGAGTATGTAATTTGAATATTTTAAAATGTATTATCTATACATAGTACACAACAAAGTCGCTCTCTCTAGTTGTACGCTTAGATCTTTTAAACTAAGCAACGGATTTTAATGCAGTTTTCAGTAATAAATAGAGTAATTCAAGATACGTACAAGATGTGCATATTATATTTATACTAGCCGTTAAAACGTACCTAGGGACGAACCCGAGCGATTATGTATATGTATATATATATATATATGTATATATATATATATATATATATATATATATATATATATATATATATATATATGTATATATATATATATATATATATATATATATATATATATATATTCAGCATCATCTATTGGTAAATTTCATTACTATATTACATTAGCCAATGTTCCTTTAGGTATTCCATACTAATATTATAAATATGTTTGAGGATGGATGGATGGATGTTTGTAAATCTTTCTCGCCATAACTGATGAACAAAAATTAAGGTAAACCGCTATCTCCTTTAAATCAGGAGTGGCAGCATCGCTTGACATATCTTTCGTAATTAGAAAGAAGACCCCATCGGATATAATACGTGATTCAATTTTGATTTAATGACTTGTAGATAGTCGCGGAGACAATCGATGTTGGATCGATTCCTGGTGTAAGCTCTACAATGAGATCATAGTATCCTATTAAGTGGTCGGTGAGAGAACTTTTGGAAAATGAGCTTTTCTAATTAAACGTATATTGAAAATGTTTATATAATGGTATATAGTGATTGTGTCATTAAATTAAAACTTAGAATTAATTTAATTAGTTTATTCGTATTTCCTCCCCTTACTATCTCATCGTCTCTACATGTTATATGATGTAGAGTCAATTTCGCTTTTTCTAATAAACAATCTCGATACTTTTATTTACTTTAAAATATGTATAGGTTCATTTACCTTTATTAATAGGTGTGACCGGTCATTTACCATACGATTTAAAAAGAATCTTTGGATTCTTTTGATTGATTTGCATCTTCTATGTTATCAAACCGAGAAAACTATCTATTATTTACCTCCTTACCTCTATGCCCCCATGCAGGACGATAAAGTAGACGGAAAGTTTAGGTAAAACCCACAAACACTCGAGTGGATTTTATTTTGCCTTCTTCACTTCAGTGAGATTCTAGGGTTTTCAGTAGATAATAATTATTACGCCCTTGCTCATTACTTTGATATATGTATATCTGTTTTCCTTGACATGTATAGAATTTATAGAAATAATGACCATATAATAGTTATTTTTAATACTTATTCAATATCAAGATAGCTATCGGTATCTTCAATAGCACACGACCGTGTCATTTGTGCCCGCAGATCACGCACGATTTGCAAATAGATTGGTAGAGCAAAAACTAAACGAGATCGATGACAGGTTCCGAGAAAACACCCTAATCTTTCAAAAACGTATTAACACTAGCTTAGTTTTCAATGTAAATTAACAAGAGCCATTGTGAGAGAGACGAGATTGTGGTGAATTATTTATATAGTAGAATAGATATTTTATACACAATAAGTAAATGAGAATACCAATCTGTTCTTTTAAATGGTTCTAGACATTACCGTGATTATTATCATAACTGACCCACTTTTATCCACTGCTAGATGGCTGGGTTCTTTCATAGTACACCACTGAGCTCTGTCTCTACCAGGTCCAGATCCAGGAACCCAGAAGACACATATTTCTTAGTAAAAATTCGGAACTGAACCTGTAGCATAAAACCATTAATAGCTTAACAGACACTTGCCATCACTTCACCATAGTGGTCATCCTAACATAAGTTTACATTCATAACAACTTGTATATAATTTCCAAATTTTTATTTCGTCATGTTCGTACCTACATCGCACAAAACTAATCACAGCTATTTGAGAATTAGTTACAGATAAAATATCGATGTCATACTACGTCGATTTGATAAAATTGACTAACACCGCCATCAGATGTCGTGGACATAATTGTTTTTTGTTGTATAGCTATGAATAATTTGTTTTGATACTGTCCATCTTCTAGACATGTAATTACAATATTAGATTTCCAAGTAAAGATTATTTTAAATTGAAAATATACTAGATATTTGTGTTAAAGTATAAAATATTTTAGGTGTCCTTCAAATTATTTCTTTTATAGGTAAAATTAAAGACTAAAAGTTTTATAGAGTACAAAATCCGTAGCTGTGTAATAAGCCAAAAGACCTAGAAATATGAATATTTTCTTATTTTCAACTGATTGATAATAATCCATCGGACACACGGAACCATCAATTAAAAAAAAGTTAAAAAAATATTAAAAAAAGTAGTTAGATTTAACTTATGATTAACCCTTGAATACGTCTGGTATATGATTATTCTCAACTTCTTAATATTCTCAGATGCAATTTCTACCGTGAACACATTTCTTTAAACTAATTTCATACAAACTTATAAATAATTAAATTATAAATAATTAAATAACTTGTTGTTAATATTGGGACATTATCACACAGCACCATCTAGTTCCATGGTGAGCAACGAGGCTTGTGTTATGGATACCAGATAGATGATACACGACACATATATAACTTTAATACATAGGTACATAATATTATACATATAAACACCTATGACTGAAGTACAAACATACATGCTCATCACACAAATGAATTCCCCAAGCGGGATTCGAACTCGCGACCGCTGGCACAGCAACAAGAGCCACTGCAAACTGAGCCAAACGGGTCGTCGTCGTATAATAAAAATAACAATAAAATTATTTTCCTTACAGTTATTTATTTCCCTACAGTACATTTTTATTAAAAAAGATATATATAAAGAAGTCGTTGTTTTTGAGACAGTATCAAAAATTAAGAATTTAATATAATATAGGACACCCGCTGGCCGTGCCACGTTAGATTGATAGATGATACGAAAGTTGTTTTCGGTCAACTTTTTTGATGAGATTTTAAGTGGGAATTATCTTTTGGACACTGAATTGGAGATTAAAGTTCATTTAATAGTTAATAACAAGATAAGATGTGATTTTATTATAGTTAAAAATAAAACTAGTTGTTGAGAAAAGATAATCTTATTGAAATAATCATTATTTTCGATACAGAGGCTGAATCTATAGTTTTTAGAATTTGTGTCAGTCTGCCTGCCTGGGAACGCACCACGAGAAAAACACTGAACAGATTTTGATGAAATTTGGTATGACGTGAGTCGCTTGTGAATAATAAAAATAATACTAGTATTTTGTATGTTTTAGACATTATATAATTTCTATATTGAAATAAATACTGCCATTTAACTAATATACAATATGATATAAGAAAAACAGTTAATAGAGAAGCTATATAAGACAATTTTGTATTTAATTAAAGCTACAACTAACATAAAGATCAATAACATTTAAATAAAACATCTTATAAACACATTCGTGACTAGTAATACAAGAATACTACAACTTATAAAAGATCTGACTTATCGAAACATAAAATTAATTTTAACTTGAATTATAACTAAGATAGAAAATGACAACATAATCTGAGAAGTATTATTAAATTTCTTATAAATAACTATAAGAAGTTCGAAAAGCATGACTCAAATGTGATGTTATTGCAATACCTGTTATTATTAAGCTGTCAATTATAGAGCTTAGATTCGCTAAAAGCATAATAACCACGATAAAACAAAATCTATCGATCTAAAATTGATTGTAGATCAATCAATTAAAAATGATCATAAAGATGTCACATGTCGTCTTATTTTATCGCGAGTGCATTCATTAAACATAAATGATTATTGTACTAACATGGGAGAAAAAGGCAGATTTTCTTATTATAATTATTTTTTAAAGGGGTACGTACCGACTTCATGATCACTATTTATTCCTCCAGGAGTATTTATTCCTCCCTATTTCTTAGTTATATGATGATATATGATATGAGCTCTTGAGCTGTAAACTATTTATTAAATATATATATATATATATATATATATATATATATATATATATATATATATATATATATATATATATATATATATATATATATATATATATATATATATATATATATCGATTTACAATTGGCGAAAACAGCATGTAAGATATAGTATACGAAAAAATATTGTTTAATTATTGAGTGACCTTTCCTTTTGAAGTCAAATCAATTTTTATTTATTTATTAATCTTTTCTGTACAGTGTACACATAATATAAGGACAAAAAGTACAGGTGTTGTTACACAAAGAAGGCATGTAAAGGCAATCTTATTGCTAAAAATACTCTCTAGAAGAGAGGATTTAATAAAACAGAAACGGACCTATACCATCATAACATCCATATTTAATATTGTAAATGTAGTAGTATGCTTATTTGTTTGTTTGTCCTTCTTTCACTTGGAAATGGAGTAACGGATTGGCATGATTTTTTGTGTGGAGATAGTTGGAGGGCTGGAGAGTAACATAGGCTACTTTTTACTGCGGGAAATTATTTAATTCTCACGGAAAAATACGATTTATACAATCCAAAAAAAATAATATTATCATAATTACTTGAAACTTGGTATTAATGCTCTTCAATCAAATTAAATAAATACGTGTTTTAGAATTTTTCGAAATTTATCCTATAAGGGGGTAAAATAGGAGATGGAAATTTGTATGAAACTACTTTTTAGAGGTTTTTTTTTTGTATATTTAGCGTGAACGAAGCCGCGGGTACTGCTAGTTTAATATAAGTAAATAAATAATGAATATTAGTTTAAATCATTTTTTTTTAATATTAAAGTAACTAAATATTACGACAAACATTAGGAAATAAAATTTAATAAATAGCATTTATGCTGTTTAATTATTACCAAATCGGTATTCACGAATTTTACTACTTGCAAGTGCCAAGTTTAATTGATAGGAAGCCATTACGGATAATAGGCAATAAAATAATAAAAACTCTAAAACGACGAATAAACGTGACATTGTTATAGCTAAGACATATCGAGTCATGAAGGTAATTAAACACCTGTCCGACAGTGCATTTATATATATTATTACTTTAAATACTTAGATTTGTATGTACATACGAATAGGTACTTTGTAAGTAAACGAATTGTTCACACAATATCATTAAAGCACATTATTTAATAGGTTTTTGGTGTAATGTAGTTTTTCCATTGAAAGTATTCATGGTTTTTAGAATAACTTAGGCATCTACACATATAATAAAATTGTAACTAAGCCGAATCTGTACATTAAATATTTTTTGGAAAATCTTATTGAAATAGACATTATTATCGATACAGAGGCCGAATGTATAGTCTTTAGAATTTTTGTCTGTCTGTATGTCTGTCTGTTACAGCATCATGGAAAAACCACTGGAGAGATTTTGATGAAATTTGGTATGGTGATAGCTGGTTATCCGGGTCAACATATAGGATACTTTTTACCGCGGGAAAATATCTAATTTCTGAGAAAAATATAAAACTGAAATGTAAGAGTATAGTAATATGTAAAACTTAAGAATTTGATTTTTTGTCATCTAAACGCGAGCGGAGTCGCGGGTAATGCTAGTCTTTCTATAAAAGTAAAGTAGCTTCCATGGGATGTTAGAATACTACTAGTTCTTAATAGATATATAGCAAGTACTATGTTATCAGGTCGAGAGGTCGTCGTTTATGACGACTTATGTAAGGGAAACTTTTTAAGAAATTTTGCACTTCTACTTTATGCAGATGAACAGGTGGATAAAAATATACCCATGTAATATATAGGAAAATTTTATTATGTATAATCAACGGATAACCATATTATCAATAATACCATATGTGCTATTTAATTGTATCCGGCCGTAGAAAAATCAATTTTTTATCATACGAGTATGACGTTATGCATCTGGAAGAAACTACGTAATATTGTAAATAAACAGGTTTTAAGATAGTATCATATCCATTCACATCATATCTAGATATCGGAACCAAGGGTACGGCGCGTAATCTTAAAATCTCTTTGAGTAATGATAATCGTGAGGATTCAGATGCTGCGATCTCAATTCTCACGCGATGATGTACTTATTACCGGTAATCGTTGGTAATAATTACCGGGATTACTCATTTTCGTGATATCATGTCCAATGACTCTGGTCCCGTATGGTAATCGGGTCGTGCCGAACATCTGATAATGATTTTTGCGTAAATGAACGTTTATGTTGTGACTAATCGGGAATTTGTTTCCATTGTCTCTACGATAGTTATGGGAAATATATGTATATTCATTGAATTTTATTTGTACATTTACATATAATACTCAATCGTATAAAACATAATTGTAATTTGTATTAGATCAACATACATTTGTTGTTGTTAATTTGCTTGTTAATTTACATAATATTTTATAAATTCCTTCTAGTGTGGATGGTTTACTTTCGATGACTGTACTGGATGTATTGGGTTCGATTCTCGTATCAGTTAAATGCATTATCTTTAAAAGAAGTTTAGCTTATCCATCAAACTTTTTCCCAAAGTCAGTGAAAAGCAACGAATAGTAGGTATCTATTAATATTATAGAGGCAGAGTTTGTTTGTTTGTTTGTTTGATTGAACGTGCTAATCTCAGGAACTACTAATCTGATTTAAAAAAAAATATTTTTCCATTGGCTAGCCCATTAATTAAGGAAGGCTTTAGTCTATATATCATCCCGGAAAAATGTACGGTTCCTGTGGGATAGATTTGTTTTTTGTCTAGGCGAATCTGAAATACGAACCGAGTCACTAATATTTTAAAACTTTTTTTGACTCTATCTTATTTACATGTTACGTGGATACGTTCAGATTCGAGGCCGAATAGAGCAAATATCGAAGAGAGGATTGCGTTTAACATTATTACCTGTCACAGCCAAGCTTTGGCGTATGTACGAGTACATGGTGAATCTAATCTGCAGGCATATTGTTGCGCACCTGTAATAACCTTAGCAACTATTCTCACGAAATCTATTTCGTAAGCTACTACTGATACAACAACTAACATTAATAGTTTGTTATGAATGATTCAAATATAATAATAAATTTAAAAAAAAATCACCGCTATCTTAATATTGTTTTTGGATTTAATGGATAGAAAACCTTCATTGAGAAATCTTATTATCGAAATATATATTAAGCACTAGCGGCTAAACCCAGCTTCGCTCGAGTTCTCCCGTAGAAAAACAAAAACAAATCTATCCCACGGAAACCGTACATTTTCCGGGACAAAAAGTAGCATATTCCAGACTATAATCTATCTCTGTGCCAAATTTCACCCGGATCCGTTCAGCCGTTCTGGCGTGATTGAGTAACAAACAACTAAATTTTCACATTTATAATACTAGTAATATTAGATTTAAAAAAATAGTTTATTAGAAAACCGGGTTAGCAAAAAATCTGGAAATGAAAATATAATTTAGTACTTTAATTATATCTATAGCAGCACTATTTATGTATGATACACACAAAAATATAGTATACTAGCATTGCCCGTGGTTCCGCTAGCGTTCAGAGGACCAAAAACCAAATTCTTAGGTTTTACATAATACCATACTCTTACATTGCAATTTTTGTATTTTTTCTCAGAAATGAGATATTTTCCCGCGGTAAAAAGTATTCTATATGTTGACCCGGATAACCAGCTATCACCATACCAAATTTCATCAAAATCCCACCAGTGGTTTTTCTGTGATGCGGTAACAGACAGACAAACAGAGAGACAGACAGACGAAAACTAAAAACTATAAATTCAGCCTCTGTATCGATAATAATGACTATTTCAATAAGATTTTGCAAAAAATATTTAATGTACAGATTCGGCTTAGTTACAATTTTATTACATGTACATAGAAAATTGTAAATACCTAACAACTGTCGTGTTAATTTTATATGAACTTTGATTAAGATTGATAAAAATCAATTGAAAATCAAAGGAAAAGGATTTTTCACGATAACATATGCAACAAAGTTTAGGGTGATACGTCCGAACCCGTACATAAATAATGCTGTGTCCGTCCGTCGCGTAATCGAAAGCCCTTGAGATTTAACACTTTCTTAGATGTCCAGCTATTTGCCTAGTATACTGCGATTGCTAAATATTGGTAAACTATTATAATATTAAACAATCATAATGTCATACTTTTTGGGTTGCATGGACACTGTAAGACAGGCACAATGATAGTTTTAACACACAAAATGACTTTTTGTAAATAAATATCATATAGATAAGTATTTAGTAGCAATTAAGCCTTTAAATAACAATTACGCCAATGCTACTCAATAACAAAATATACGAGTATAAGTTATCTACACATATAATAAAATTCAGAGTCGAAACTGTACATTGAATACTTTTTTGGAAAATCTTATTGAAATACTCATTATTATCGATACAGAGTCCGAATCTATAGTTTTTAGAATTTTTGTCTGTCTGTCTGTCTTTCTGTCTGTCTGTCTGTTTGTCTGTTACCGCATCACGAGAAAACCACTGGACAGATTTTTATGAAATTTGGTTTGATGATAGCTGGTTATCCGGATCAACATATATTTTTTAAAATATCTCATCTCTGAGCTATCTATACTAAGCGTTAAAAAGTAATATGAAAACTTTCAAACATAAAAGAAATTCTAAATTAACATTTCACAGTAACCCCACTATAATAAAAAAGGAAGCCGCAATGGATCGCGATAATATGGAGATGTATCAAAGACAGGTGTTTTATTCAGTAGTAGGGGTGCTGATTTATTTATGGCTATCTTGTCCATCTACCCCTTCACTAGTTTAGATTGGCCGAAATTATTCTTATTTGTCTAACATGTCTATGCCCTGTTGATAAAGTGTTGCTTTATTTCTTACTAACTTTCACCTACGGGTTCACTCGCAAGTTTATTTATGTAACTAGCATTGCCCGCGGCTCCGCCCGCGTTCAGATGACTGAAAACCAAATTCTTAGGTTTTACATATTAGTATACTCTTACAATGCACTTTTTGTATTTTTTCTCAGAAATGAGATATTTTTCCGCGGTAAAAAGTATCCTATAAGTTGATCCGGATAGCCAGCTATCATTATACCAAATTTCATCAAAATCTGTCCAGTGGTTTTCTCGTGATGCGGGAACAGATAGACTGATAGACAAAAATTCTAAAACTATAGATTCGGACTCTGTATCGATAATAATGTCTATTTCAATTAGATTTTCCAAAAAATATTTAATGTACAGATTCGATATAGTTACAATTTTATTATATGTATAGATTGTTCCATTCTTATGGGTCGTATTTAACCAATAACTTTTTGCGAATATGAAACTATACAATGGAAATATTTTTTTACATCTTACTGGCAGGTTCAGAGTGTAAGTAGGATGTTCAAACAATCGTTAAAACCTCAGCATGCGATTATAATATTAGAATAAACTTTAAAACCTTAATGGACACATAAATACAAGAAATGTAAGTAAATTTGGTACTTGTATATTATTTTTTTAAGACAAAGTCAAGTTGGCAGAGCGTTCCCGATAAACGCCTACCCAAGATGGTTTGTCGTAAGATATAGACGCATTTGTCGTACAGTCACGATCTTTAAAATGCATTTTCCGAAAAACTCAAGATCTTCAACCTATAAACTACCTGTAGGTACAATACATCAAGCTATCCATTATTCAACAACTATAATTTTTACGACACGTTTGGTTCAGTTTGTAGTAACCCTACTTGCTGTGCCAGCGGTCGCGGGTTCGAGTCTGGGGGCATCCATTTGTGTGATGAGCACGGATGCTTATACTTCAGTCATGGGTGTTTAAATTTATAATATGTATGTATTTAAAGTTGTATATGTGTAGTGTATCAACTATCTGGTATCCATAACACAAGCCTCGTAGCTTACCATGGAACTAGATGGCGCCGTGTGTTAAATGTCAAAATATATTGAAAATTTAAATTAAATATATATATATATATATATATATATATATATATATATATAAATAAATAAATAAATAAATAAGTTTGAAATTGATAATGAGCAGTAAGTATGGAAGGAAGAAAAAAATGTAAATTTAGTGAACATATTTTCTATTACAATAAAACATATGTATCTCAAAATACGTAAAACGTCATCCGCCACAGCAGTAACCTTCTGCAGAGTCGTACATAACACCGATTATCGTCAATCACGGCTAAAATAACAAGACGAAGATAATTTGCGCGCCGACATGTCGATACCGATTTGTTTTTCTTGTAAGCTATTACCGCTAAAAATAAATTATTTATAAATTGCCACTCTGTAAATGCTCTATTTAATTCGAGTAAAAGAAAGTTTTTTTTGTTAGTTACTTAATTTTATTTTGTAACCACATCGAAATTTATATTATCACACTACTATTATATGTGTGTGTATGTATGTTTGTATGTGTGTATGTTTCTTACTCTTCATTCTGGAGCAGCTGAAGAGATTAGGATGAAACTTGGGACACAGATATATTACGACCAGATGTAACATTGAATAATTTTGCGAAATTAATATATCTATATAAACCTTTGCAAAACGATAAGTATATAACAATTTGCATTTTGATTAGAGTGGGCCGGTCTCTCCAGACATGATCGATGAAACCAACACGTGTTAGAGTGTAGACCGCGTTTAGACAAGCATAGTGTAGAAGGCCCTGCAGCACGGTGGACAGATGACCTAAGAAATGTGGCGGGTAACGGATGGCTGCTAGCTATACGATTATACTTTCACTGGTCGTGTCGAGCAGTCGTCCCACCGGAGTATGAGAGTGACAGGAATAGAGAGTGCACTTGTGTCTGCGCGTACACTTGTGCACTATAATATCTCCTGCGCAGTTGGCTAATCTCAATGAGATTGGCCGCCGTGGCCGGAATCGGTCAGGAGAACATCATACGATTATACCCTAATCTCCCTATAGAAATCGAAACTATAACTTTTAGCGCTGTTTGCAGCATCAATAAGATGGCGTTAATGTGATATTGTCCTCTTAATATAAATCTGTTCTATTATATAAAGCCGAAAAATTTCAATAAATTAATTATTTGATGCTTAGATGCGAAACAATTATTCTAAAACAGGCGGAGCCGCGAGCACACTCTAGTATGCCTTATAAAACTCATTGTTCAGACTAACTCATCAATGCCCAGACTAAAGACCTAACCTAAACGACAGACGTTTTAATAAGACCTCTTAAAAATATGAAAGAATTTTTATAGTTTTATAAAGGAAATGTCATTATCAGGCAATACCAGACTAAAAATATTTTAATAAATTTCGACAATAAATCGACTCTAATCCTTCATATTTATGTAATTAAAGTTTATCAATTAGCATATAGAGCAGATCAAATAAATAATTATAGCCATATCGGTTCTTAAACTTGTACCAATTAGTCTTACAAGCGTTTTTCTGGTGCTAAATGTTATTTTAAATTGACAGCAAGCAAAATTGAGAACTAATTGGGTGATAAATATGGGAATAAAATTTGTTTTCTATTTAAAAAAATAACTATTAATATTTCTTTAATAGAATAATTTAGTTAATTGTTTATTTCTGTGTACTGTAAATAATGATAATGAAGCATAATTAAAATATTTCTTTATATATAGACTAGCAACTCACCCTTGCTTCGCTCGAGTTCCCCGGGGAACAAACTTTCATCCCCATTTTCACCCCCTTAAGGGATGATTTCCGAAATAAAAAATATGTTATGTCCTTTCCAGAGTCTCAAACTATCTTTTTACTAAATTTCATCTAAATCGCTTTAGTATTTATTGAGTGTATTCGTTACAAACATACAAAAATTCAAATCTTTCCTCTTAATAATGTAGATATATATGGTATATATATGGTAGTAGTGTAGATGTAGGTTCCTAACAGTACCCTATGTGTTACTTCTAGACGAACTGTGAGAGTTTCATCCAAATCTGTCAAGCCGTTTCGCGTGAAGAAGTAACACATACAATTCGCATCTATACAAATAAAAGTAGTCCGATTGTTGTTTGTTTAAAATAAGAGTTTTATAAATGATCTATGAGATATCTAAAAACACGTCGTAATTGTGTTCCGATGTGTCGATACCAACGATTATTTTTCTTCAGCTAAAAATAGTCTATTAATATATTACTCAGCTCTGAGTGCTCCATTTTGCTCTTAGCATTGGTTACACGTAATAATAAAGAACCAGTCATCTGCCGTAAGTTTTACATCTAAGTATTTGCGCCGTCTTCATTTCATAGATTTTTCTTGCACCATTTTCATAGATTCCTTTAGGCTTTAACTAAACTGATTATTTCTCAAATATGACTGTGTTACTTTTAGATTTAGCAACTTTTTAATAGAGAAAGAACGGTTAAAATCGGTTCAGTAATTTCAGAGTGCATCGATTACAAACAAAGAATCTTTATTTTAATAATATTAGTTATGATGAAACAATAATTACTTTTCTAATAAAATGTGTGGAGACTTAAAAATAGGGACGAAACTTCTTTCTTTATTTGGAACATAAATAAAGTATTGTTAACTAAATGTAATGATTCTTATATTATTAATATTAAATGTATGGTTAATTATAATAAGCAAGTGAATTGCATAAATTATCTGAAAAATACCTAAATAAGACTATTTTTTAATTTGCCTATATACATATACATATATAGGTACATATTTACATATATGTATATAGCTTATAAAGATATAAGAACTTTTTAACGAAAAATAAAAACCGACTTTCAGCCAAATGCGATCCGATGCAAAGCAAAACTAATATATTTCGATACGTAAAATACATATTTATCTATTAGATATTCATATCTTAAAATATATTCGGCTGGCACCGACTTCGAAAATATCTGATTAAGTATCTATTCTAAATGAAAACCTCCGTTTAGTTATTTTTTAAATTTTAGTGCCTGGAAGTCGGTTTTTATTTTTTGTTAAAAAGTTTTTATTTTTCCATTTTTAGTGTAGAGGTAATAAGCAGGTAATTTGTAAGAAGAAAGTTTTTTAATAACATATTCGATTAAGCAATTTATTTAAAAAAATATATTTATTGTTGATTTTTTTTTTAAACCGCTCGACCGATTTCGATAAAATTTATATGGGACCACCAGGAAAGTATACCCTTTGAAACAAAAAAAAATCCAAATCGGTTCTAGCGTCTTCGAGTACCAAATCGGTGAACATACATAAGAAAGAAAAAAAGATTCCGACGAATTGAGAACCTTTTCCTTTTTGGAATTGGAAGTCGGTTAATAATATTAAATGAATAATATATATTTAATTATAACTACAGTAATATATAAAATTATAAAATATATTAAAAAATTAATGCAATACATGCAAAATTGGGTTTGTTGAGATGTATATTATGAATATGCAGAGTGATGGGTTGTAATGTGGAATACATTTTTTTATCCCATATATGTACCTCCCCATACTAAAAAAAATCCCATAAATCCATTACCCAGTAAGAACCATACCAGTATACACTGAAAGTGACTAGAAATAACTTTAACCAGTAATTTTTGGATATTTAGTAATTTATTCATTTGGGCGTCACCCGGCCACAGAATCGATTTTATTGGGAGCGATGGCGACGTCAAGTGCACAAGCGTCACGTACCGACACCGATACACTTGGCGCGCGCTCAAATTGATATTGAATTTATTTTCAATTTTAACGCGCTCTCCTTAACGACATAGATCAGCTTGTGACTTCAGAGACTTTATTATAATAAAATAAAAATTAAAAGCCTTTTATTTCACTATTAATAATTAGTCAACTAATACATTTCACATATTTACCTAATTGTTATTAATTAATCAACATAATTCAGTGTAGAAGCGATAATCAGCATGCATTTTTACATTTTTAAATTATTGTAAATTATAAATTCTTATTCTATATAAATTACTTTAATTATAAATTTTAATTATTATATTTATAAATTAAATAAAATATAATTTTAATTATTATATTATTGTACAAATTAACACTATTCTTACTTTTAAATTATATAATATATTAATTATATAATATATTGTTCTATTATTTTGAATAGAGAGACTTTATTATTTACTGTTTATTATTATTAATACTGTAAAAAATTGTTATTATGTTTACATTCTTGTATGTGTGTATTCAGCGTTTTAACGTTCCACTGCTGGGCACGGACCTCTCTTCAATACAAGGGAGATCAGGCCATAGTCTACCACACTAGCCAAGTGCGGGTTGGCTGGCCTCACTTATAGTAAATATAGGGTTTTATATAGTTTATAAAGATATTTTTTGTTTATTATTTTTAAATTGTTTATAAAACGGAATATTTAAAACACCTATTTGTTTAATCTATAACATTGTAATTAATAACAAAATCATTATTTACAAATTCAACAACAGCAACAATGTGTAGGGTATACAAAGGTTATCTTGAGCTAAACTAAAATAAATTCCGCATTATTATTGTTATATTTATTTTGTTTAAGATAGTGGTTAAATAAAACTGACATAGTCTAGAAACACCAAAATCTGAATATTATATAAGTATACACAATAAAGCAGACATTACACATAAATAGTTTGGTTATCGATAAATTCAATATTATAGACAAGTAAAGACAACCATAATATCTAATGTATTAAAAATATTAGTCATTAAATAATTAATCTGTGGTATATAAGAATTTTTTTGGTACTATATATTATGTATTAATTATTAAAAAAAATATCTTTATAATATTTAAAACGTTTTAGTAATCTCTACATAGAGCTAATCTATAAAGTTGACAGTGAACAGGCGCCACCGCGGATACAAGCGTCAAGCGCTATTTCTGTTGCGACTGCGGTGAGATACTCGGTCCTCCCTCCCCTACAAGTGCGCGTTTGTGCTTTAAAATAGTCATCGATTACAGATACTTAAAATTAGATACGGAATTTCAAATAAGAAGAAAAATCACTTTTCGGGTGTGTGAAGCAATGGTTTAAAGCATGCTAGTGTTTGCCCGCGGCACTGCCTGCGTAATTTAAAAAGTTACGGATTTTCATACAAAGTTTAATTACTTTTTTACCCTTTAAGCGGATGAATTTTCAAAAACCCGTTTTTAGCCTACTTCCTATGAGTAATCTACTTATCTGCCTAAGTGGTAGTACTTTCTTAAATTATCGTGCTTAATCATGGTAATATTTCGCTTTAATAGGAACACATTTTTAATTTAGAAAATTCTTCTAGATATATACCGCCTCGTAAAGGATAAAATATACATTTTTTTACTAAAAAAAACATCGAATACGCTATAGCGTCTAAGTTAGAAGTATAATAATAGTCACAAAACGTCACGGTATCACGTCGCCTGTCAAAGTGAGATGGTATCTGGACACGCGGGCGCGGCGTGACAGATCGCGATGATACAATGGACCGTCATTTGACAATGGGTACTTTTTACTGTTGTATTATTTAATATTTTTATAGATTATGCTTTTTCTTTTACTGAGATAATAATTAGAAAGGTAATATTATGAATTGATACAGTTTCATATTTTTCTTAGATACGAGTAGGTATATTGGTCGAGCGATGTTGAGCTTTTGAACTTTTTATTCAAATATGGAGATATCTAGCCACCGACCAGTAAGGTAAAATAAAGAAATTTTTGTGTTGTAAAATGGTAGATTTACATTGGTTTTTCACCAACATTTATAAATTCCTGATATGATAAATATCTATTGACCATGAAAATTTAAAAACTTTGCTCTTTTTATGGTTAGGTACTTCTCCCGCAGCATCATACTTTTATTATTTTTATTTATTTTTAACATCGATCAAAAAGTACTAGATACACAATCAGCGACAAAAAATGCCCTCACCAAATGAGCGCTCATTTGATCATTTGAGTGCGCTTTTAATTTATTTCTTTTTTTTTGTGAAAATAACTTTAAGAATTGCAATTGCAGGTTCAATTTACATTGTGTTATATTTATTTCATTCTAGTTGAATATATAATAATTATCTAAACAGACAATTTTAGAGAACTTTTGGATAAGACTTTTCATGGGATTGTGTATTTAGTACTTTTTTAATTAATGATTTTTAATGATTTTATCCTTAACGAATTTCTAAAAATGTCAAATACACCAATAATAATTACTCAACAATAAAATACTTAATATATTTATAACAATTTAAAACTATAAACTGAACTAAAACATTACTTTCATATGGCAAATTTATATAAATTACATTAAATACAGGCAATTGTAAAATAAAAGCCTTTTAAACAAATTACTCAACCATTCACGTCCATACAACGTTATTTGCCTGACAAATATTCGCTCAGGGTTTTCACTTGTCATATTACACGCATTCAAATGCTAAACAGCGAGACAGGCCCGACGTTCACAAGTTACGTTTTTGACAAGTGCGCTCTATGCTACAGTACTCTGCCATTTTTTGTCCTCGAATGAAAGTGATCGACAAGCGAAAATCCCTTTATTTGGATATATGAATATACTTTGTGATTGGAAATTACATTTGAAAATTCATCTCTAAGAATATATCTATCCATTTGGACTTACAGGCTTTTTCTAAAGTATAAAATTGTAGTATTCTGTGATACTGAAGTATAAGCTTATAAAAATCTATAAAATGATAAATTTACTCGTTTCTAGTATTACGGAATGTCTTACATTTATATTTTTTTAAGAGAAACTTAATATCATATCAAATTATTGTTATTTTACCTTAGAAAAGGTACTTTACATACATTTTGTATGTGTGTGTCAACCTTTAGAGTGGAACTAGTATTGTCTGCGGCTCCGCCCGCGTTGAGATGTAGTTGTAGTTTTTGTATTTTTTTCTCAGAAATGAGATATTTTCCCGCGGTAAATAGTATCCTATATCTTGATCCGGATAACCAGCTATCACCATAACAAATTTCATCAAAATCCCTCCAGTGGTTTTTGCGTGATGCACTAACAGACAGACAGACAGACAAAAATTCTAAAAACTATAGATTCGGCCTCTGCATCGATAATAACGTTAATTTCAATAAGAATTTCCAAAAAAATATTTAATGTACAGATTCGGCTTAGTTACAATTTTATTATATATATAGATTAATAATTCTAAATTACTTTGTTTTACTATAAATTCTCACATTAAAAAAAGATTATATGCATTAATCACCATTATAGTTTACCCTTCTTAAAAGTTAATAATATCATAATAAAGTCACCTAAAACATAAAAGTTTAAATACCCAACCCGTATGCAGACTCGTAACTATCTCCCATCAAAACAATGAAAATATTTAAAAAGTACTTAACATATCCCATAACAATAACCATAAAAGGCATAAAACAAATCATCACCACACATTACGAACAGGGGTTTCACCCCTTGCTGTACCCATGCCACTGCCATGGTTTTATGGCTATCTGAATTTTATTGGCGACATTTGCTTCCTGAATATCACTTTGAGTGGCATCATAAAAAATTGTGTTGAGAATAAGTAACTAGATGCTACCACTTGGCATCTGTTTTTAAGTGCTTGAAATCATATAATTTATCATAATATGCATAACTAAGTACCCAAGTACCAGAAACTAAGTAAATATTTAACTTTGCATAGGCTCTAATAAGACCCCGAGTCCTAGATTACCTATTTACAGTATACTAAATTCCCACAATATATGTATGTATGTAGTATGGAAAAAGCTGGAATATTTGTATGTTTGTATATTTGTTTGTTTGAACACGCTATAAGACGCATTATTCAGAAAGGTATAGACTAACATAATGCTTCGACTCTTTAGCGGGGAGATGGCGAGCAGAGCCGAGTGCAAAACCTTGTCATTTGATATATCTGGATAAAAAAACATTTAACGCTAAAGAACAATTAAGATTTTTATTAATGAAACAATTTTCAAAAAAAAGTACTTCCGGGCTTTACCAACTTCACTGTACCTAAATAAAATAGTAATATTATAAGATTTTAATGTAGATAATTATTAATAGAAATACATATATATGCATTTCTATTAATAATTATCTATCCTTAAACGTGGAAATACCTAATAATACTTGTATTAAAATATTCATTTCTATACTTATAAATTTCCAAAGCTCGAGCACGTCAAATTCTTACTAACAAAGGAAAATACGCGTAAATCCTCTTGACGTAAAAACCATGACTCGAGCTTGACGTCGCGATTGTCTTTGATCACAACATGTGAATTATTCAGGACCCATAACACCCCACCCGTCACAGATCTCACTATAATTTGCATGATAAGAGTCAGGAGCGCTTGGCTTAAATGATATGGAAAAAGTTTCGATATTTACTATTTATATGAGAATAATGTCTTATAAATATGGTAAAATGGGAGAAAAAAAGAGAGATAGTAGAGTAGATATAATCTTATCATTGTGAATGTCTTTCTTTACTGTTTAAACTGATACTTTTCATACTGTCTAAATTTTAATCTTAAGATATAAGCATATATGGCACGAATAAAAACCGTTTAATAAATAATTAAATTGAATTCAACATAGATATATAGAATATACATATACATTGCTGTTAAGTTTCTGGTTTAGGTTTTTTTTAATTAGACAACTTCAAAACTTAAATCCCACTGTAATTTTAATTATATGGTACATTGTTGCCATATAAAAATCGAAATTTTCGCAAAATTAATTAAAAAAAATAAAATATGTAAAATAAATTCAATTAAATTAATAAAAATTAGAAATAAGAGCATTAAATAAGGTGAAATATGTATTTAAAAAAATATTTTAATTAATTAGGGAACATATTTTAATAATAAAGAAAAAATATACTTACGACAGACGTAAAAAAACTATGACGTTCACTTGACGTCACCATTATTTGATCTCATATAAATTATTCAATACGCAGTATCGATACTCGTGACATATCTCACTACAATTTATTTTGAGGATGTATAGAATATTAGTATTAACACATGACTATGCTCACATAGTTAATAGGGTGGGGATATAATGTAGCGTATTATGCCCATCGCCATGATGCAATCTATGTCCTTACCAAATTGACATTGACAGGCTCTGAATTTTTTTTATTAAAACAAATTAAAACTATTTTGATACAATAATTGCTTAATCTATAACATAAGATTGCAGTACCTATTTCTCCTTTGTTTGTTTACCGATTGTCTTTTTTTTTTGTTAAGTAGCTTTTGATGGCTTTAGTGTTATCAATGAAATAAAAGATAGGTAAATTCTATTCATAAATGTTTTCCACAAACTTTCAATATTAATTATGGTTAAATTTCAAGCACTCGGCGAACACTGTTATCTGTACTAATATTATAAAGAGGTAAAGTTTTTGAGTTTGTGACGTTGTAGGGGGTAATCTCTGGATCTACTGAACCGATTTAGATAAAATTTGGTAAGTAGATAGTTTGAGACCCTGGAAAGGACATAGGATACTTTTTATCCCGAAAATCATCCTTTAAGGGGGTGGAAATGAGGATGAAAGTTGTGAAGCAAGCTAGGGACGAACCCGAGCGAAACGAGGGTGAGGCACTAGTGTCTAAATATACAATGTTTGACTGGGCATGGTTAAACTGCTAGTACTTAGGATTTTAATCAAAACAACATGAAAATTGAAGAAGCCTTACTTTAAAGTTTACAAAGTTAACAAGAAAATTACAATATTTAAACATGAAATGACTTGAAAAAATGTATCGCGCCCGCGGCCTTTATAATTTCGCTTTACCTATCGTTTGAACTCCTTTGAGCATTTTTAAACAGATTAAAAGAATCATTAGCTATTCCCACTAAGCAATTCTATTAGAATAAGGACTTTGAAAGTGGCATCAAGTACATAGACATAGCATAATTGTTGAATATATATTGTCCTAGATCGTTAGAAAAAACTACGTATCTGCTATAAAGCACGCTTATTTTCTATCGTTATGAAAGAATTAGTACCTATATTTTAAAAATAAATATGTTATGTGAATACAAAAGGACAACGAGACCAACAAATAAAGTAAAACTCCTAAAAAATCTCTCGTGTACTAAATCTGCAACAAAATCTAGAGAAATTAATAAAATATTACCTTTATAAGTTACTCTGAAAGAATATCCCACGCACATGCCACTTCTAAAAAGCAAGTTTCGTTTACACAAGTTTGTAAGAGACAGGGGATTAAAGTACACCCCGAGGCCAGTGTTGACTCGAACAACGCCGCTTCCTTAAGATTTTCTAATATTAATTATGTATATGTTGCTCATTTTGATAATGTCGTAATTAAATCTGCTATAATAAACTATATAAACGCTCAAGGAACACTCGAAAGCGTGTTTTAACCGACTTAAAAAGAAAGAGGTAGTATTTTCAAGGTTCCATTATGGACTATTACTACTATTGATAATTATTAAGCTTTTTAAATAAAACTATATTTGCCGATTTTCTAGTTGTTTTCTTTAGCTTTTTTAGTTTTGACATCTCAAATGCTTTAAAGCAGATATGATCAGGGGAGACCTGAGAGACTAAGATTTTCTTAAAAAATCATAGTTTTGACAGACGCTGTCTACCCACAAGCCTCTATCTAATCTCCAAAAATTTTAAAGCTAGTTGAAATCGTATACAAATAATATTGGGCTTAAGAAAGAAATACATCACATATTTTTATACAAGCTGCTACTCGTTATTCTACAAATATGTACCTACATGTTCCCGGAATATTAAGTACCAAAATTTAATTATAATCAACGTAAATTCAAATTTCCCTTCCTGTAAGGGGGTAAAACAATATTTTTTCAAGATGTAAAGTATCCCAAATGATTTTTGAGCGTTATATTTATACTAGTATGCCCCTAATGTACAAGAAGTTTATTTGAATGTTTAAACAAACATAAAATTAAACTTTTCTCTGGAACTCTATTTTACATTTTTAGTCTATTTATTGAGAAAGGAAGCTACGAGTATCTCTTAAATCACTCTACGACCATATTTATATTTCATTTATATATCAGTGAGTGGAGTCGCGGGCCAATGCTAGTATTCAATAACCAAGCCACGTCAAATTCTAAAATTGACAATTTTCAACTTAACTTCTCCTTATCTTGTAACTTGTCGGTTTTTTCTTAAATAAACGCAGCTTTACATCCATCTCTACCAATGAAGAACCAATGTATCGTAGAGAGAAGTTAATACAAAAATTCATATATAAACCGTAACAAAATAATAACCCTGAAAATCTAAAAGGCTGTCCCATTTAACTCAACAAATTATTATAATATAACATTGTTATACGCACGCATGACCTCACTTTGAATGGGAGCGCATATGTTTGCATTTGTTTGTTTGTGTAGTAAAAGTTATCAATATTTAGATGTTTTTTCAATGTATAGACTAAATATCTGTAAAATTATTGAGAGGAAATTGATTACTTCCAGTTTAATTGATTAAATTACTTATCTACAACCAGCCTAACCGAACTAGCGTTCGAGCAGCGGTTGAAATTCAACCGTAATCATTATATAAAAAAAAACTATTGAAAAAAAATGATAACACTAAAGCTACTAAACAAAAAATCTACCAATTTTTATATAGACTAGCGACTAATATTCGCTCCGCTCAGGTTCGTCTTTACTTACTTTTTAACTTTTAGTATAGATTTCTCAGAGATGAGATATTTTCTCGCAGTAAAAAGTATCCTATGTTGACCCGGATAACCAGCTATCATCATAGCAAATGTCATTAAATCCCTCCAGTGGTTTTTCCGTGATGCAGTCACAGACAGACAGATAAAAATTCTAAAAACTATAGATTCGGTCTCTGCATCGATAATAATGTCAATAAGGTTTTAAAAAAAATATTTACTGTACAGAGTCGGCTTAGTTACAATTTTATTATATGTATAGATGAATTCAAACATACAGAAATGATTTTTTACTAATATTTATCCTACAATTGCTAAAAACACGAGTTTTTAATAAAATATTCAATACAGTTTGAATTTAATTTTCAACACAATTTATTCAGAATTTATTATAATCAAAACATCAAAACTGCAATGTTTGCTGTTACTGCGTTATTTATGTACCGAAGTAGACAGTACTCAGTAATAAGAGGAAGCCAATTCGCGCTAAAAAAATTACTCAGCGCTTTAAATGAAATTTGCCAAATCCATTTTTATATAAACAACCTATCTTTTCGTAGATTTTTAGTTTGACTACGAGTAAATACAATTTTCTTTTGCTAACTGAGACAAGTATGCTATAACTAAAACGTAAATATGTGTAACAAGTATTTTATCTTATAAACGGCATCTTTTAATATTAAGAAAAAAGTTAAAATGAACTAAAGTGATTGTAGTCAACAAAGCTTTACAAACAAAAGGTAAAGTGATTCTAATTAGCAGTACACGAAATGTTAGACAAATGACAATTCATTATACCTAATATCTTGCAATTTATTGCGTAATTGATTAAATTATCGGGCTACTACATATCTATAGTCAAAAAAGCAAAACATTTTTTACCGTACACGCTCAATTTTACTATCAAAGGGAATAAAGCATTGTCGATGAAATTTTAAAGAAATATAATAGGTAATGATTGATATCAATTATAATACAATGATCGGACTTCTATTATAAATGCCAAAGTTTATTATTCTTATACGGCAAAACGGCTCGACCGTATACAAATACTAAGACCAAGCAAGCTACATACACAAGTACCTACCGATGGACTCACTAGTATAACAAAATAACAGCTAAATCTAAATATTATGGCGTCTCAAATTATAACGTCTTAGACTCACCGCTTGCGGCAACCACTGCCTTTGTACATTTTGTCAAGTTAATTAACGGCACTTTGTCGACTCGGAAACTTAATTGTTAATTTTGATTACGCTTAATTAGTATTTTAGATATTTTAATTCTACTAATTATAGAAATAGGTATAATAGTAGGTACTAGGTTAAGTATATGAAAATTTTATTAAATTCTAAATCATTTATTAGAGCTCAACTCAACTCAAATCAATTATAGGTTTCAGTAAAACTTTATAATAATACTAAATCAGAACAATAGATTATAATATGGTATTTTCTTTTTTTAATTTTTTGCTTATTAAAATGGAGTAGATACTTGAATTCCTCTATTTCATTATTTCTCAAAGTCCAAGTTTTTTATTATGACAACAAATAAGAAAATAGTCAAACCCGTAAAAGCTAAAAAAAAATATATATATTATAGTTATATTAAATATTTGAAAATTGAAATAGAAAATTTAATTTAAAAAATTATTAGAGTAAGTGAAAATGGGTGGCATAATTGGTATAGAAGAAATATTTTCCAAGTAACAAAGAACAAAGTAAGTGGACAAAGCCAAGGTATATATAAACATATAACCGAAACTACCAATTATAATTATCAATTGAATAATGTACCTACATATTTTATCATTTTTGAAATTTATTTTGACTTTTATATCGTAGTGATTGAAAAATAATCGATTTGTTACTCATATCTATTAAATACACCTTTATTAGAGAAATAAAACTATTACATATACGTGAGGTATGATTTGACAATTGACTAGAATCAAAAAATTACTTGATATTCCTGTTAATGTATATAAAAACAATTCATATTATATAGCACCTAAGCAGCACCTATTACCTGAAAACTTAACCAGTCTCACTTGACTCTACATTCGTAGAGCTAGCGCCATCTAGTGACGTTTCATAAGTACTTCATATATAATTTTAAAAAATTCATAGTTTCCAAAGACCGTCCTTACAGAATCATACATTATTAAATATTTGCCAAAATAGTAATGAACCTAATAGAACGAAATAACTAAATCAAACATTAAACAAGGGATGAAAGGGATTTACCGCATAGTTTGTCAACCCTTAATTAATGAACCCCGAATTAATCGCCCCAAGCGATGTCTGTCTAACATTTAAAAGCCTTGCATTCAGAATTACTACAGATATTCATTATTATACAATATACATATTATAACCAGCCATTTATTTGTAATCGAAATACTTATAACTATGAAAAATTGTACACAGTAGTCTTTTAAAAGTGAGTATTTTGTAACAATATTTATGTATAATATAATGAATTGTATCTAATTTAGCCGATTTTATAATCTTTTCTGCATACTGGGGGATTACAACCGCGACCACGAGATTGCGAGCATCATATAAAGAAATGGTCGCTGCGACCGTAACAATAACAATATTTATGACTAATTTTTAAATATATCTGACGACCACTGGAAGTAGCTGATTTGATTCCCGCTCAGGACAAATGTTTATATAATCTGATTATACGCCAATACTTGTATCCAGCTATAATGAAACATATATGATTTTTTTCTAAACTTAAAAAGAAAATAAATTAATGACTTGTTTATTAATTATGATCATAAGCAATAAAAATTATCGCCCATAAAAATAGGTGTTCTCTTAGTTGACAACCTCATTATATGTACAACTTTATAATACAATATTTTTTATTTCAGGTTTGAAATTCTACCGTTTGACGTCAATTGTTATAATAAAGATATTTTTCCCCCATCAAAATTGAGTTAGCCATGTGTTTATTATTAGTATAGTACATAATTGCACATCAAGACTCAAGCTCTTAACCGCAAGGTTATTTAAAACAACTGTAAGACAAAAAATAAAAGCTTATCATTAGCCGACTCTTTAATTCCTTCAAAACGTTTTGTCAATCTCGCAGTGTGTTATTAAAAATGACTAAACATTAAGGACCTTGGGTCAGTAATGAACAAGTTAGAGATCTTTAGGTAGAGCTATCAAAAGTATTAACTTTTATAGCTATTTTAAAATTCTAGATTTTGTTTTTTTTTCGATAGATAATATAGATAATGTAAAGCTGTTGATATTTTGTTTTTGTATTTTTTTTTATTATTATAGTATTTCTTGTAGAAACTAGTTAGTTACTAGCGATTTTACTATTTACTTGATATTTCTTTGTAAAAAATATAATAAAAAATATTAAAACACGTCACTTCCTCGTACTCTTTTTGAATTTTGATTCTAAGTTATATGAAATTATACTTTTAAGCTTTTTATCATATGTACGAGTATATGTATAATGAAGTATTTAACTATGTTAATATTATCAGTTATGATATAGAGAGAAACTCATGATGTTTTTACTTTTGCAATTAAATTAATTCAGACAAGAGACAAAAAAAAACAAGGAAAATACTAAAAATCTAAATATTAAAATATAATATAACTAGCCGCTACCCGCCCGCTTTGCTGAGCTTACGTAAACGTTTCTTTTGGTCTCCAGAGATCTTAATGCCCCAAAATAATAATAAATTTGGTTTTTCGCTTATAAATTATAATATTATTTACAATAATATTTGCGTAAAAAAAAAGAAATGAATAAAAAAGCGTAAGGTCTCATAATACTTTCTTAGATTTACGCGAATATTTGACATTTCCCGTGTCTCTCCCGTGACCATAATTGCTGTAAAGCATTCGAAACGTCGGGAACCAAAAATCAAAATAAATCCGCGAAATAATCCGAAAAGATAGTTTTATTTAAAAGCGTAAGGTCTTTTGTTTTTATTAGCGGGAAAATAAAATATTTATGAAAGTGAATAAACAAATGGTAAACGTTGCGTGGAATTCAAAAAATAAATAAAATAAAATAGGTTAAAGTCTCATACCAATATGTTCAGTAATGTTCGCGTCATGGTGTGACAAAGGATAATCGTTTTCATCTATACATATAATAAAATTCTAACTGAACCGAATCTGTGCATTAAATATTTTTTTTGAAAATTGTATTGAAATAGTCGTTTTTAGTATTTTTCTGTCTGTCTGTCTGGGAACGCATCACGAGAAAATTACTAGACAGATTTTGTTGAAATTTGGTGTCATAATAGATGGTTATCTGGGTCAATATAAAGAATACTTTTTACTGCGGGAAAATATCTCATCTCTGAGAAATCTATGCAAAAATCCAAAGGTTAAAACGTAACTAGGGACTAGGGACGAACCCGAGCGGCGAGAGGGTGAGTCGCTTGTTATACCTATAAAGATAGATTTTATTTCTATAAATAGTAGAAATCTAGACAATAGCCACTATACGAAACCTTTAGTATTTATACAGTCATCCATTTTATTATGAGTAGATAGGTACTAAAATTAATTTGACCTATGATAATGAATGAGTTTTATTCGCTACCCTATAATCAAATTGTGTTCTCACGATAGTCACTAAACTATGATTGCAATTAATCTTAATATACATCACCTTTGTATACATAAAGTATATCTTTAAAGAAAGTACTTAGTACAAGTTTTGGTAACATTTAATAGAGTTTAAAATATAAAAAATAAGATTGCATGGTACAGAAAATGCTATTTAATATTTATTTACTTTATATCCACTGTCATTAGTTATTTCAATTATTATTATGTAATTAATTAACATTTTTTTTTAATTAATCATTAAGATACATTTACGTACGTTGAACTTTTTTTTACAGGTAACAATGGTAAGAAATAAGAGGCTCAAGAAGGTGATATATTATTGCCGAGTAAGGGATTTTTACTGCCTTTTATCATTTAGAATAAATATTAATTACATATGCCGAGAATGTACATATGTACATATTATGTATGGAGATGATTTTTTTAAAAGATAAAGCACATCTTTTTTGGTGATGTTTACGTCATTTCCTACTTAACTATAAAAAGTTTGACGTCAACTGCTGGATTTGTTAATAATAAAGTGTGATTTTGGCAAAGTAAATTATTGTGTTATGTTTTGCGCATTTCCACACGACATTTACATCTGAGCTAAGAATGAGCTAAGAAACTCATCAATTTAATGAAATATTAACGTAATTTAATTTATACTTTTTTGTCACAAGCAACTAAATATTGGCTATTTTTTTAATTAATAAAAATAAATAATACTTACTTTAAACAATATTTTTTGCCTTTCAAAATATTAGTTCAGTTAAAAATGTCTTTTAAGTTAAAATATTAAGTTAGAAATCGTTAAACAAACAAGTATTAAAAAAGCATTATTATTAACCAACTAAAATGACAAAAATATTTTTTTCACTTGGATACAAGACAAGCTCCCACCATGTACATTGCTAACAAAAAACCATAACCAGTTTACCTCCTCAATTCGGTATACTCACCGTCGTAGTAGAAATAAAACCAATTGTAGTTTTCCTCAATGAGTTTATTGCGCCAGAACAATAAATGAAGCTGATCATTATAACGTTTACTTTCAACATCGATTACGAATACTCTACACGATACCATATCGTACTCCGTCGAGTCCATTAATATTTATATTATTGGAGTCTATTGCACTTCGCTTCACATACGCCAACATAATACCCAAGCGGTAATGTCCCTATTAACTTACAGTTCGTGGGATCGATAATTACGATATATTTGTCTAAATATCACAAGAAAATACAAAACGAAATATGATAGAAATAACACAATTAAAATTATTAACAATTAAATATACAGAGTCTGTGCGCCGTTGGCTCTAGGAAGTGAGGTATCACCAAGATGCGCGAGGGTTGTACGGGGTGCGTCATGACACCGGGACATGGTGCTGATAAAGCTGGTCTTGTCGCTCGCATAGAGAAGTCATCTTCTTGTAGGATTCTGAGGTCTCGCGAAAAAGCAATTTAGCATCGTCCCGAGGACGCGCGTGCGCTGCGTCTAGCCGCCCCGGTGATATCACAGGGGGAGACGACGCAGACAAGGGAGACAGAGACTCGCGAGCAGACTGCACCCCTGTTGGCGCATATAAACCACCAGGTTGAGGCGTCCCACTGCCCATCAGAAACGGACTCGGAAGAAACCCTCTATCGCCGAATTGTGGAAACATACCAGCTTGTAGGGCAGTTAAGTTCCTACTATAGAACTTCATTGTTTCAGTCACATAAGTAGGAATTTGGGAAGACTCGTCGCCGCCGTATCTCAAGCTTTCAAGTGTTGATGCAAGGCCCTTGATATCGGCGTATAATTTGTTAAGTAATTCTGCGTTAACTTCAAAAGATGGTTTCTGTTCTTGATTTTCGGGTGAACCTGTAGATAATAGGCGTCGATGCATATCTATGTTTAAGCTGTGCCTATCCCGGCTCCTTCGTGATGGAAAGGCCGCATCACAACCATTTACATCACAGGGATGAAGCAATTTCAAGTGATCGTTTCTATAATGCATTCGCAATGTAAAGTGGTTTTGAAATATTTTTCCGCATGCTGTACATCGGTCTGGGTTTTCATCATCTATAGGAATTTCGATATCATTCATTTCAGATCGTTCATCTGTCCTGTCACTGCTCGCTGACGGCGATCGAGCTCGAGCCAACCGTTCTTCTAATGTATGCAAATCACTTCCGCTGTCACTCGGTGTATAAAGATCTGATCGTAATCTCAACCCTTCTCGAACAACGCTAGGCGCACTAGATTCATCATCAGATTCACTTTCTGCCTTTACTCTCGTTACTGATTCCGCGTCCACAATCGCTTCCTCACTTTTCTGAAATGGCTCCCATTTCTCGGGTTTTTGTTTTTTTAGAGACAAAGGCTCTTCATCTGTTCGACTAGAACTAGGCGTAGACAAATTTCTGAATAAATCACTATTATACTCCTCATCAGACACAATATATTCATTATTTTGTGAGCATCTCGTAGGATTCCCACTTTTTCTCTTACGTTTGTTAGGAACCAAAGGCGATTTATCATCTGCAGTGGTACTATCAGTCCTTGCATTAGGGTTAGACTGCGTACTTAAAGATTTAATGTCATCATCTTTCTTTTTATTTACACTTAAATCCTCCGGCTCATCAATGTAGTTCAATCTTTGTTGCTCTTGAGGTTCGAATCTTTCAATTTTTTCTTTATTTTCACTATCGGAAACATCTTCATTGTTTTCACTATAGTTACTTGATTCTTCTTCATGTGACACAGGCTTTACAAGATCTAATGCATGGCGGGATTGATTTTCAGGAGATGGTATTTTTCTATACATTTTTTCAATTTCACTGAAGTTACGGAGATCATCAAGTGGCACACGAGGAGGTAGATGATTAGGAGGAGGTGCAGATAAAGGAGGCGGAAGACGAGCCGCTAATTCAGGTGGAAGAAGCGCAGGCGGTGGTAATGGTAGACGAGCAAGCGCCGGCAAGAGCGGGAACGGCTGCGCAGACCTGCCGTCGTGAGCAGAAATCTTACGTCTCACATGAGGAGAATGCAACTTCGGGTTCGGATTAGCGCTGTGGCGGTTCCGCGAGCGGCGCGAACTAAACATCATAGTACACCCCTCCACTGTACACTTGTGCATCTCCCTTAGATGCACGGCGGAAAAATGTATTTTTAACGCGCCTTTATCGCAAAAAGTCTTAAGGCAAACATTACACTGCACTCTTTTCTTTCCTGTAGCGGGATTGACAAATTGAACCCCTAACCCGAGAGGCCAAGGCGCAGGCGGTGGATCGCGACGTTCCGGCATATACTCGGGTGACCGTCGCTCTTCACATTTTTCTTCATCTCGGCCGCTGAAACTGGCGCCTAATTTTCTGAAGTCAAACTGTGGCGCGGGATGGCTGACACGAGACATCATAAAATAGTCCAAACCGGCGGGTAAGCCGGGAACCGCACCGAACTCTTTGCCCTCCATCACGTCACTGTCATAATATAGCGCGTAATACGAAGCGGGTGGCGCGCGACGCGGCCGCTTTGCGACTGAGGACGTGCGACACAGGTGACCGCGCGGGCGGCGCGCGACAAAGGCCGGTGGCTCGGCGGGGGGGCACGGCCGGTGTGGGGTGTGGGGGGACAGGTGGGAGGAGCGAACGCTGGGCGGAGCAGATCGATGCGCAGTGGGGACAAGCGACACTCGCTCTCGATGCGAATACTGTAAACACGAGAAGTAAAGCATCACATGTCGTTACGTAACTCCATACACGGTAAGTGCATACACTGCGTATCTCGCGTGCATCACACAAAACACCTCGTTATGTGCAGATACGCTTCAAACAAATCGAGGCAATCCATGAAATTAAGTGGTTAAATCTTTGCCGCAATATCTAGATTCATAAATAGTGGTATTTCAATGAATCCTACATGTTTTGAATATAATTAGTTCTTATATAGATAACATAAAATGGGCTGCATAAACATGCCTCTGTTTTTATCAATGAAACGAAATAAAATATTTGATTTAATATTGAATTAATGAAAATCGTTCCGAATACAAAATCCTTACATAATTCTCTTTGTTTATAAACGAGCCTCTTTGTTTGTAAACAGATGATATAGGTTAGCAAGCATTATAAAAATCCTTTATCGTCCTGAACTTATAAGTATATCACAAAATATCCTCACAAAAGTAATTCAATATTAAATAAGACGTACTTATTTCAATTAATAACAATTAATATGTCTAATCTAAACCGTAAACACGTTTATATTAATGCTTATTACATTAATAATCTCAGACACTACAGCGATGCTTATCACTTGAAACATAATAATTATGATTTCGAATTAAAATAATATATGTTTACAAAAACTACAATAGTACTATGATTAGATGTAACTTCATATTTTCACAAATATAGATACTTTCTAAATAATAACAATATTACAGTGACCTTGTTTGGTAAATATCAATAAAAGGATAGTCTAAGAACGCTAATATTTTGTGGAATTGATTATTAAGATATTTCCTTTAATCTGGTTTAGGATATATAAAGTACTATGTTTTAGCTAAAACTAACAAAATTAATAAATTAATCTATGGATCACTAAAAGAATCTTTAACATAAATACTTATTAGTATGTGCGCTATTTTATTTTTTTTTATGAGTGAGTTCTCTTACATAAAATATGTATATATAAAAAGAGCTTATATAAAAATAAACTTTTAGTTATGTTTGTTTAATGAATTTTAAAGAGTATTTATGAAAAAAAATGTTTACAGCCAGTCGTTACATATGAACAAATTAAGACGAAATGTAGTGATGATACAAGTAACGCCATCTGTGATAGCGATTGAAAAGTAATGATAAAATATTGAAAATTTATTGTTTAACATATATTATTCTATGTTATTTCAAACACACTTTTCGTTTATAATTATATTGAAAATTGTATAATATAATTAAAATTTCAAAAATCTAACCAACGAATTAAGTTATGAAAATGTAGAGATTATATGGAATTATGTATTAATAATAAGAAAAAGCTATAATATACACATTATGTTGGTTACAACATAGTAAATATATGTATATAACAGACAATAAAAATACTATGATTTTCTATAAATATAAATATGAGATCTAAGTCATTAAGATAGAGTTTCCAAAATTCTCCCAACGCACCTTTAGCATAAACAAGGTAGAGTCCCAAAATTGTGTATAAGTCTCTTTCATATCATCAAAAACAATTTTAAATAACTTCATACACTTACCGTGGTAATGTATATTTAAATCACTTCAAACATACTTTACGACAAGAAAATGCAAGCTTTTAAAAAGCCATTAAGCTAACCACCACAGACACACCGGCGGCGTTGCTTCGATTATTTTCTTATGGTCAATGTTAGTGCCATCATCCGTTTACAAACACGTTTATTGAATACTTTGTTCTGGTTAACCGGATGTTCCTGTGTTATTTTAACTGAAAGATTTAATATATATTTTAAACTCTACAGATCAAACTAAGAGATTTATTGACAGAGTTTGAGTTTGGTTTGATCTACAGCCTAATTCAACTACATTATGTGGATGTCTATATTCCATGTACCGTTGAAATAATGTGAGCCTTATTAGCGACTTAATATACTTAGTTAAGTAAGATTAGTACGTAAATAATTTTTTTATAATTAAATGAACAATCTAAAATGAATTGCTTTCTTTTTTTGTAATAGGTACTTAACTAATATAAAGCAAATAAAATATATGAGACGAATATCAAATATCACTTTACATACTATTAATGCCTTCAAAATGTGTCATTTATTCTTTAAACTTATATGAAACTAGTATATCTGACAAATGTTGTCCCGCCTTAATTTTGTTTCTGATCTTTTAGTTCAAGAAAGAGAGAATAGATAAAGTTTGGAAAAGTTTCCTAAATTTCCCGACTACCTGAGCAATTTTTCTAAATTATGATTTCCTAAAAACCTTATTCGGTGTTTTTTGAACATTAGAAAGAAAAACACGTATGAAGAAAGCCCAATTGGTTCGACCATTTGCAAATCATGCGCTTACCAAGGAACAGCATAGAATTTTTATTTATAGGTATAGATGATGACTGGTCTACCTGAAATTTAAATGTATTGTATATAAAAATAAACAATTTTGTTTAAATAATTTTTTTTTAAAGAATTTCAAAGCTTTATCTTCTACATATTCCTACCATACATCAACTAAAGAAGCCGATCAAACGCTATTTTCTTCCTATAAACTCGTAGGCAGCGATACACTGTTTGATGTCGTATCGCACCTTATAAACGTTCTTGATTATTTTCTATCCCTGGAAACAGTTACAATTACTCGACTATCGTTACCTCGCATGGTGTAAACATCTCTCATTTATTTCACAGCGCAAAGTGTGCACCTAAAGCGATTTATCGAAAAAAAATAGTTTTAAAAATTTTATTCTTATCGTATAGTATTAAATACAAGTATCTACCTATATATTTTTAACATTGCTAAAATCAGTAAAAAAGTGTTAATCTAAGTTAAATTTATTTGCATTTTTATTTCTGTTATAAAATAAAAACTAATTAACTACAAAATCTTAGGACTAGTGCGTAATAAATCTTTATTATAAATTTAATATTAGTTCAATAACATTATATAACAAATATTTAACACAACACACTTTTTTCGTATGATTTTAAATATAAAATACACTTATAGTATTAGTACAGTTATTATATCCAGTGCCAACATTTTCAATCAGATCTACGATATCCAGACTAGTTGTACTAGTATTAGACCCACTAGGGTCACCTAAAACAAAATTAAACTTTAGATATTTATGACATTAATTCTAGAAACCTTCTCCACATACATACTGACAAACAAACAAACACCCCTTTAGTCCTGTGCGATAAAAACGCTATTTGTTCATTACTTGGATGCTACTACAGTCACCCATATTATACTGTCCGTATCGCGGCCCGAACCATAAACACGCGCTCTTTTTGTCCTAAGTGATCCGGCTCTGGTCAACGTTGATTTTTATATCGGATTGAGGTCACTTTACACTTGCTTTTTATTCATTTATTTTTTTCGACTAAGAACATTAGTTAATTTAAGATTTCTTAATAGATCAAACAGTTACAAATTAGGCAATATATTTGAGAGTTCGGTAAATAATTCTAAGTTAGATAACCTTGTAACTTTTTATGCAAAATATAAAATATATTAATAGCTAGCGGCTCACCCTCGCTTCGTACTAAAAACAAATCTAACCCGCGGGAATCCTACATTTTTCCGGGAGAAACAGTAACCTATTTGTTAATCTGATGTATGAACTATATTATTGTAAAAAGTAGTTTTTATGTACTAAATTGTATAAGTTACCATAGTTTTTTAACTAACCCACGGGAACTCTTCAATTTTACGGGATGAAACGTATCTAAAATACTGACTGAGAATATAAGGTACCACCATGCAAAATTTCATTTAAATTGGTCCAAAAGTATCGGAGATTAGCCCGTACAAACAGATAAAAAGAGAGAGCAACGAAATTTAAAAAAAAATCTGGTTTTGTTCTATTTCTCTTCTTTCATTCTCCTGACTCGATTTTTAGGATTTGTTTTTTATGTACAGACATTCGACCTCTATAGTTTTATTATATGTATCTATAGATATTGAAAATCGTGAAGTTAAATTCAGTCTAGAACCTACAGTTACAGCCATGAATATCTTGTTTCTATGTGGTTTGAATTAAACTTGAAAAATAAACTTTTCATTTAGATAAGCAGTTAAAATTTCAATAGTTGGTGGTCGTTTTTACAGATGTAGGTAAATAGGTGGAAAAGGTTGTGGGTGTGTTTGTTACTGTTCACTCTTTAATATCTCAACCAATTTGAGTGAAATTTCAAATGGATAGCTTATATCGGACTACTATATATGCAGTTTTGATTTGGGTGTTTAGAGCACAAAGAGACTAAGATCTGGACACGTAGGCGATATACAGACGCACCCGAACGAAACGTGGATAAGTCGTCTTGTAATATATTTTATCATTTTACCTACTACATCATCAATAAAAATTTAGTAACTTTAATAATCTATATCATTTTTTTTTATCAATCTTTCCTTACTAGCACCAACCACATCCTATATACTCCCTTATATCGCGTCCGAAATATTTATTTTGAACAGCGGCCGCATATTTGTTTGGATTAAAAATATTTCTGGCCCCACTTGCGCACGACACCGACACTGAGTGGCGAGTATCGCTGCGAATAGACGCAGCTCACAAACAAACGGACTTTCATACTTTGTAACGAAATTAGGCGTCTTCGATGCGGGGAATTACATTTTAATAAAACTAGTAGTATTTTATTTTAATTAAGTATATAGTTTTGTTAGGCAGTGGTAGCACAATGGTAACGCGTTCACTTTGGAAACCGAATGAAGTGGGTTCGAATCCCGGGTCTCGCACCTTTGGTATTTTATATGATTACCACTCATCTTACGGTAAAGGAAAACATTGTGAAGATACCTCCTGGGAAAGCAGAAAAGAGCAATGAATCAAGAATGCAAGGAAACTTGCTAGGTTGTCTCGGACATACCGAGAGAACGTGGTGAAAGAGCGTGGTGGACTATGGCCTGATCCCCCTCGTATTGAAGGGAAACCGAGGCCAGCAGTGAAACGTTAAAAAGAGCTATATACATAATTTTGTTATATCCTACACAAGTCTTATTTAAACGTGTACGTGGTAATACAACATGTGCGCCACTTATCGTAACTTGTACTAAACCTTTACACTTATAGTACCATCAAGTACCGAAAGTTTTATCGCTTCTTTTTCTGGGTTAGTAAAGAGGATAATAAAATCCATTGAAATATCAATCGAAGAGCTGACAAAAGGAATCACGGCTATATTATATATATATATATATATATATATATATATATATATATATATATATATATATATATATATATATATATAATATCTACATGCATATATGGTAAATACAAATTTTAATGGCTCGAAACAAAACCTTATACAAATTTTTTTTATTCGACAATTTATATTCGCCTAGCGGAGGAAATCTGCATTTTTGATAGAACGTAACTAGTTTACGAAAGACATGTCAACCCGGATTTGGCATGGTGGACTGTGGCCGGATATCCATCGCGTTAAAGAGAGGCGTGCTTCCAGCAATGAGATATCAAATAAATTATAATCATTATTACACAAAAACCAAAACTACAGGTTAAGTTTGAAGATTCTTAAAACGATAACAGTCTACAATACGATTATAATCGAATAATATAATCAAATTAAAAACAAAAGCGATTTATCCTTCACACAAATTATGTTTTGCGTCCTTGCTTATAATATAAGCACCAGCAGAGTCACGCACTTCTAATTCACTGAATTGTAACAAAGAACTCGAAACATGAAAATTAACAGTGAATCAACACTTCGACTTTGAATTATATATGTATGTATGTATGTATGTACATATGTGCCTATTAATAAAATAACAATAAGTTTGAGTACATAAAATATTTTTAAAGACAAATTAATTGTTCCTGAAATATTTACCTTATAAAAGAACCGTAGTGTGACTTCAAATATTTTAATAAGTTTTATTTATTTACTTATAATATCACTAGTATTGACCGCGGCAAGCATTGCAGACAGACAGACACACAGACAAAAATTCTAAAAGCTATAGATTCGGCCTCTGTATCGATAATAAAGTTTATTTGAATAAGATTTTCTAAAAAATATTTAATGTAAAGATTCGGCTTAGTTACAATTTTATTATATGTAGGTACCTATGTATAGATTGGCGAAAAAGAATGTAACATACAAAAGAAACACAACTAAATTGAGTAGCTAATGTAACCTAGTAAGTAACCTATGTATGTATCTACATTTTCGAACTCAGTCAATAAATGTCAAAATTTAGTAGGTAAGTCAATAATTGCCTTGTCTTGATTTTATAGTTCAATGAACAAATAGATATTAAAACCCTAATCGACCTAGTATGGTAAAAACGAAGTGAGAAAATTTTATATTTAAAAATTAATTATAGGTAGGTACCTATTATGAAAAATAAATATGTTGGGACATTAACACACAGCGCCATCTAGTTCCAAGGTAAGCTACGAGACCTGTGTTATGGATACCAGATAGTTGATACACTACACATATAAGTTTAAATACAAACATATTATAAATATAAACACCCCTGACTGGAGTACAAACATTCGTGCTCATCACACAAATGAATGCCCCCAGCGGGACTTGAACCCGCGACCTCTGGTACAGCAAGTAGGGTCACTACAAGCTGAGCCAAACGAGTCGTCAAAAATATAAATAAAAACTACACTTCTATCAAAGAGGTATTTCTTACATTTACTTTAATAATTTGTATGTTCAAAAAAACAGTACAGACAATAAATCTCATTTTATATTATCTCATGCGTGTATAATTGAATTTTCTAAACAGATTATAATATTTTAAACATTTGCTTTTATTTGACACAAAAATAAAGACGGTAATTAATAGACGAAACAAAAAAACTAAATTGTCTTAACCTCGACACGAAAATTACTCGTATTAATGTATATGAAAACGTACTAATTACATTTCATATACCTATTCCGGCTCATGAAGCCAACTACTATGCAAATCAAACTATTATACCGTCTAGAGAAACAATGTAACTAAAAAAATATTGCGACAATATTACCGAAACAAGTTTAAAAGAAAGTGATATAGGTTTTTTCAAGTTAATTTATATACAGTAATAATTAATACAACATCGTGATACAGATTTTATGTTATATCATTTAATGTGTACTTATTGGATAAACACAATAATAAAATCATACATTATAACATCATATAGTCGTAGTATTTGATATATATATATATATATATATATATATATATATATATATATATATATATATATATATATATATATATATATCAAAGTCGGATTTGTTACAACACTTATAACTCGAGAACTGCTGAACCGATTTCTATGATTTGTGTTTTGTTGGACATGTCTTCACCCCGAATAACAGAATAAGTATTAAAACATCGGAAAAATTCTCGGAAAAAAATTAAATTTGAAAAAAAATCTTTTTCATACAAAGCGTTAAAACATACCTAGGGACGAAACTGAGTGAAGCGAGGGTGTGTCGCTAGTTTTACCATAAAATAAAGCTTGATACTCGTAGTTAAGCTTCCTACAGTGATAATAGGGCTATCATTATGCCACAATCTACTAGAGTGACTATTCTCTTTAAAGTTCTTTGATCTCATTAAAAGTGGGCTTATATTTTAGCAATTACCTCTAAATAATTAAAATAATTGAAATTTCTTATAATAAAGAAATTAAACCTACAACATCTAGCATTATAGAGATCTGTTTATATTTTTATCTATTTACAGTGATCGAGAATCGAATTGCCTACTTAAAGTGTCTAATTCTAAAGAGTGTATTGTGATATTCATCAAATAAAATAACTGGGGATATGTAGGTCATTGTAAAAACTAAGTGTACACTAAATCAGCACCGGCAAAAACATTCAAAGTTATCACGGACGATATTCATATATCACGTGATGTAACTGTGCCAATGGAAATCACATCCTCAGACCTCCAAATAATTACAGGACATACCTAACTTAAGGTTGTTATAAAATATTAAATGAAACCTTAAGAGAATACACTTTAAGTGTATAATATTTAATAAATAATATAGATTGAATTGCGACCTTATTTTAAGTGGATAAGGTTTAAGATATAGTGATGAAATGAATTAACTCAGTAATTTGATGCCGACGCGAGAGTCGAACCGTGTAACGCCTCTACGGATGCAACAAGTAAAAGCAATGATACATGGCGATTTTCGTCGCGGCTAAGGTTTGTTCTACTTAACTTCAAAAAAAAAACTATTAAGTCTATACATATAATAAAATTCTAACTAAGCCGAATCTGTACATTAAATATTTTTTGGAAAATCTTATTGAAATAGACATTATTATCGATACAGAGTCCGAATCTATAGTTTTTAGAATTTTTGTCTGCCTGTCTGTCTGTCTTTCTGTCTGTTACCGCATCACAGCAAAAGTACTGGAGGGATTTTGATGAAATTTAGTATGGTCATAGTTGGTTATCCGGGTCTAACGGGAAATAACATTAACTTAATATTATTTACTCTTTTTTTCAATGGATCTAGTGTTGATTATCTATACGCCTGATGTAAATTTAAAAGTAGTATCTAACATTAAAAACCAGCTTCGCTCGTCTAGATATCTGGAGCTTATTTATAAGGAAGATACGTTCTAACTATTTCATTTAATTGTGCAAGAGAGACAAATCTAGGCTTTTCTTTCTCCAAAGTAAATTCCATTTCACAAAGAATATTATAAGGTGATTTAGTGCCATTTCTGTATTATTATTTTTTAAATCATTTTGCTATTTTGTTGGAAGACACTGTCATTAACAAATACATAATGACTTTAGAGACATCTAAAACCTTAGTCTCTCCTGTGACTATGATTGCTTTAAATCATTCGAAACGTCGGAAACCAAAAACCAAAATAAATCCGCTAAAGCATCGAAAAGATTTATTTAAAATGTCCAAATATTCGCGTAAATCTAAAGATAAGTTAATAATAGTCCCGCTGAGTTTCTTTCGCCAGTTCTCCGCAGGTCTGAGGCTTCTTCTTTCCGAACTGGTAGTAGACTCATGACGTTCAGTAAAAAATTGTAATAATTTAATGCTGAATAAAATATTTTGTATTTGAATTTTGAAAAAGTATTAAAAAGAAATCCCCCTCGTATTAAAGGGAGGCCCGTGCCCAGCAGTGGGACGTTAAAAAGGTCTGAAAGGTCTGAATGTATGTAGACAAAATATATGTAACATTAAAAAGAAAATCGGTTGACGAACAGAAGAGATAAAGGCAGCGAACTAATTTGTCTTTGCATATTTATATATAGATACTTAAGTGGAACAAACCACCTCGCGAGGACGTATGTGTACACGGGAAGTGATTCAGGTGCGGCCCGCTTGTTCAGCCGAGCATGTGACTTGCGCAACACGAGCCCGGCACGCGATCTGCGTTACTTCCACTCATACCAATTATGTATGTAGATAAAATAGAAGGTAAATAAATCATCGTATATACATTAATACGGAATGTAGGTATATTTTATTTAATAACATTTTGTTATATTTTATTATGTGGAAGCTTATTTTTAACCCCCCACGCAAAAAGAGGGGTGTTTTAAGTTTGACGTCGATGTCTGTCTGTTGGTGTGTGTATCTATCTGATTTCGAAGCGGTTTCTTTCATTTGATAGCCAGTTTCATTGCGGTGGTTCTTAGCTATGTTTGATTAATATCGGTCCAGCAGTGTAAGAGTATCAGCTCTTTTCCAAAATGATGTAAGGCATTTTGGCGTATGATTACTCGATTAAGTGCTTCACGCGTGCCAGTGTAATCATTAAATGACAATTAATTTGCGTATGGGGTTTTTAAAATTTTTAATGCTTATAGGTTTTCTACTTGGCTGTCATTGTTGACCGACTAAGCCGATTTGGATGATCTTTAGCACGGTATTTAAATCCCAAGAAATAAATATGGCCTGTATTTTTTTATATTTTTATTGTCCCTGATTCATGAGTAATTTTGTGTATGCTATCGCCAACGTACATACATAAAACTAAGTTATTTATTGACTGTAGCTATAGTTTTCATACAAATTATTAATTAACGTTAACCTAAATTACTTATCATATGAAAACAATTTAATAAATTTCCAATTATATCATATTCCATTCGTCCGTCATACGTCACGCGTGGATGTAAAAAAAGAAATTTAGCAAAAAGTTTATTCGCAATCGGATCAGTCAGTAGTTCGCGACATTTATGTACAACAGATACACAAACATTCATCCTCATATATATTTATGACTCGCAATAAAATATGCTGTTGCGTTTGATTTTGAAAGTACATACATAGTACATACATAAATCATTATATATTCTTTACTATATAATATTTCAAACTATATTTCATACTAGCATTGTCCGCGGCTCCGCCCGCGTTCAAATGACCAAAAACCAAATTCTTAGGTTTTACGTATTAGTATATTCTTACATTGCAGTTTTTGTATTTTTTCTCAGAAATGAGATATTTTCCGAGGGTAAAAGGTATCCTGTATGTTGACCCGGATAACCAGCTATCATCATACTAAATTTCATCAAAATCCCTCCAGTGGTTTTTTGCGGTAACAGAGAGACAGATACAGACAAAAATTCTAAAAACTATAAAATCGGCCTCTGTATCGATAATAATGTTTGTTTCAATAAGATTTTCCAAAAAAATATTTAATGTACCTTACAGATTCGGCATTCGACAGATGTAATTGTTTTTAATAATAATTTAATTAAGTTTTGTTTTACAGTTAACATCACTGCGACTTTAATCTGGCAGTACCTACATTATGTTAAATATCTTTTCATTTAGCGTCAAGCTTAAACCTAAAAAAAAAATGGTATAAACGAGATGTCTTAATTAATACTCTATCGACTCTTTAATTTTGTATATATTACTAAACATTAACTAAATAATTTTATATAGGATGTAATAGATTTTATCAACTAAATAACAATCACGACCTTGTAAGACTTTTTAATCGACTTCTAAAACGTCAGGCGCGGTGAGTACTTGGATGGGTGACCGTCTGAAAACACCGCGTGACGTTGGCTTTTTGTGTCTCTGTTTGTTTGTTGCTTCCACTGAAGCTCCCAAAACTAACGGCACGATTGTTTGATGTATTCTGTTGCCAACGTCCATACCACGTTCAACACACCGGTTCTCGTCCGATCACCGAAGTTAAGCAACGTCGGGCGCGGTCAGTACTTGGATGGGTGACCGCCTGGGAACACCGCGTGACGTTGGCTTTTTGTTTCTTCAAAAAAATGTTTTTACTGAAGCTAAATCCAAAAAAATGCAAGAACAGATTGTATCATGGAGATGAACATAGGCGTCCCTATCTTTTGTCAACATCCCGTTCACGTAAAATAGATATAATATATATTTATAACTACACGAGTTTTAGCAATATAATTCTAACACAAAAAATCACATATTGGACTATGTATTACGTATGTTTATTATTTGTTCACGCTAAACAAAAATACTGCTGCTTCGCTGAAAGGCTGAACGAATTAGGATAATCTTTAGTACATATAATATACTAACAGTACCCCCGGGCTTTGCTCGCGCTAAAACAACGGAAAAATCTCTGTAAAAGTAGTTTTATACAAACTTTCATCCACTATTTTACCCCTTATAGGCTGAATTTCGAAAAATGCTAAAACACGTATTTATTTAATTTTTTTGAAGAGCATTAATACCTAGTTTCAAGTAATTCTGATCATAAATATTTTTTTGGATAAAGTGTTTACCCTTGGGAATTATGTAAACTACCGCGGTAAAAAGCTTATGTCACTCTCCAGTCCTCCAACTATCTTCACACAAAAAATCACGCCAATCTGTCAATCCGTTTCGACGTGAAAGAACAACAAACAAACAAACAAACAAACAAACCTACAAACAAACCTACAAACAACAAACAAACAAACAAACAAAAAACAAACAAACAAACAACAAACAACAACAAACAAACAACAAACAAAAACACAAACAAACAAACAAACAAAACAACAAACAAACAAACAAACAAACAACAAACAAACAAACAAACAAACAAACAAACAAACAAACAAACAAACAAACAAACAAACAAACAAACAAACAAACAAACAAACAAACAAACAAACAAACAAACAAACAAACAAACAAACAAACAAACAAACAAACAAACAAACAAACACTTTCACATGTATAATATTAGTATGGATCTATAGAGTACTAGCGACTCACCCTTGCTTTCACTTCGGGTTCGTCCCTACACAAAAATAAATCATGGCATGAAAGAGTAACAAACATCCATCCATCTATCCTTACAAACTTTCACATCTAGAATATTAGTATTCTATATAGATGACTACGAGTAACATATAGTATAAAGTACCTCGGAACGCACTCAAACGAAGCAAGGTTGGATCGCTAGTTTCCTATATACAGTAGAATGTGTTTCAAGCTATTTGCTACTGGAAGAACAATTAGCAGTACACAAGTCACTCTCATCATTAATAAACTGAGTCGACATGAGTTTAATTTGTTAGAAGTGTTTACTAGTGACACTCGTTAAGTCGCAAAGTGAACACAGCCGACTGTGAATGACGTATTCGTAGAGTCACGCTCTTATAATTTATAAACATCAAGAATACTCAGTGCTTTCTTGATGAATCTTGTCAAGGGACTTTCTTTTACTTTATAAATAAAATTGAAACGAACTTGGCTCCTGATTAATGTATATATATATGGTTTGCTCGCTTTTTCAGGGTCCATACAATAAAAGACTCGCAAGGAGTTAATTTAATAAAAAGTTTATCTATACTAAATAAAGAGGTAAAGTTTGTGAGTTTGTGAGATTGTGAGTTTATGATTTGTGACGTTGTAGGGGGTAATCTCTGGATCTACTGAACCATTTTAGATGAAATTTAGTAAGAAGGTAGTTTGAGACCCTGGAAAGGACGTTAAGGGGGTGAAAATGGGGATGAAAGTTTGTGTGGCGAATCAAGCTAGGGACGAACCCGAACGAAGCGAGGGTGACTCGCTAGTATTTAATTAACAAAAAGTGACATAAAAAATTATATTAAATATGTAATATTTATTATAATATTCTATACTATTGACTTACATTTGCTCCGTCCGCGCGCGTCTTTAAACGCCTTTTTTAATGTAATATTATATGTATAAACATACAGAGTCCCATTTTCACTATTTTTATTAGTAACAATTAGTGTTATTCCTGAGTGCTCTAGCCTTAATATCTAGATCAGATATATGTATATATGTTTATGTAGGTAGTAGATACATTTGCATTACTGTCGCATTTATAGTAGTTTTGTAACCATTGTAGCTTTCCTTCTAATGTAACTTCGTTTATAATTTTATATACAAAGATGTAAACGGAGTTAAATTAAAAAAAAATCACTTCTGCTCTAAGTAAGCAGCGATGTCTATTGATTTCGCGGTGGCTTATTCTGATAAACGGCGGCACGTGGGATGCGGCCTTTTTCAAAGGCGACTCCAATTTAACAAACAAGTTATAATTTGATGCAAGATAGTTAATAATTACACATATATAACTTTAAATACGTACATATTATAAATATAAACACCCATGGCTGGAGTAAAAACATTCGTGCTCGTCACACAAATGAATGCCCCCATCAGAAATCGAACTCGCGAACACTGACACGGCAAGTAGGGTCACTATAAACTGAGCCAACCCTGTCGTGAAATATAAAAGTATACAGAGAAAGTACAAGTCAGAAAATAATAAGATTATTTATTACGATATAATAATCAAAATTCAAAATTTTAGTCATTGAAAAATTAATTTAGAATGCTAGATAAAGTTGTCTAAGCCAATGTCTTCGTACAAGGGCAGTAACTGACTCGTTATAAATGTTTTAATGGCTACCATTATGCAAACGCATTAAGGGTATCCCCTCGTCCGTTATGGGATTATGATTGGTACAAGTTATATGACTTGTCTTTGCACTATCTATAGTGCAGATAATAATTAAATTTAAAAAAAAAGTTCAATAAAGAATATCAAAGGGAATTTGCCTTAGTATGTAGTGTTTCTAAAATTTTACTTATTAATTCTGTATATAAAGTAATATATTTTCTTTCTATAAGCACATTAACACCTGAAGCTTCGCCTGCAAAGTTTATTTATGTGTAGGTACTGGCTCCGCTTCTCCGTAGCCTAAAATCTTTCTCAATAAATAGTTTCTTTCAAATCGTGCTAACAGCTACAGAGATCAGAGCTTTCAAACGAACAAAAAACTCTTCAACTTTATACCTTGATCTTTAATCAGACAAAAATTAACAGAAATATTATCTACTAACATTGCCAGCGTTCAGATGACCAAAAACCAAATTCTTAGGTTTTACATATTAGTATACTCTTACATTGCAGTTTTTGTAACTTTTCTCTTAAATGACATATTTTCCCGCGGTAAAAAGTATCCTATATGTTGACCCGGATAAACAGCTATCACCATACCAAATTTCATCAAAATCCCTCCAGTAGTTTTTCTGTGATGCGGTAACAGACAGACAGACAGACAGACAGATAGATAGATAGACAAAAATTCTAAAAACCATAAATTCGGCTTCAGCATCGATAATAATGTTTATTTCAATAAGATTTTTGAAAAAATATCTAATGTACAGATTCGGCTTGGTTACAATTTTATTATATGTATAGATTTGAAAGATGTACGCTTCATCTCATGACTTTTATCACATAACTACAGTATTTTTATAAGTAATCTCCCCTAATGCAGATACCTTCGATTATGATAGAATGTTTCGCAAACGCGTCGGTGGCACGATGCCACGGGTAATGGCTCTCGAAACACTTTCATTTCACAACATTAATTGATTTATCAAAGGAAATGGAACTAAAAAATATTTATGATTAATTTAGTGACTGATTCAAATGACTTTAGTATTTGTCACATTAGTACAAAATAACACTATTTTTGATAGAACAACTTTTTTGATTTTGCTCAGATATCTCATATACAACTGCCTCGGTGGCTTAGTGGCTAGCATGTACGGCTGCACACCCAGACGTCCTGGGTTCTAGTCCCGGGTCGGGCCAAGTTTAGTTATTGAGTCTTTCCGTATAGTAAGCCCCGTGCCTCGGAGAGCACGTAAAGCCGTCGGTCCTGCGCCTTAACTCTCACCGGTCGTGTCGAGTAGTCGTCCCACCGGAGTATGAGAGTGACAGAATGCACCTGTGTATGAGAGTATGAGAGTGACAGAATGCACCTGTGTCTGCGCGTACACTTGTGCACTATAATATCTCTTGCGCAGTTGGCTAGTCTGAAAGAGACTGGCCGCCGTGGCCGAAATCGGTCAGGAGAACATCATCATCATCATCTCATATCAAAAAATTAAAAATAACAAATTATTGCTATTTTAAATAATTTGGCTTTACTAGAATTATCACTTCAAATTATAAATAATGTTAGCCTTTTTTGCATTTAACGGAGGCATTTAATCGTAGATTGTAAATTAAAAAGAAGTAGGTATTACTTTAATAATATAATATTTAATAGACAGCAAGACCGTAGCTTTGAAGAATCTGTATCAATTTTCAACTTTTTTAATAAAATGAACGAAAAATTATAGTATTTAAATACTTTGACTATTATTTTCAAAGTACTCGAAATTTTATAGTAACTACCTACGATATTAACAATAAAAACTTTATTTTATGGCCATACATACCTATATAAAAAATCTTTCTTATTTTACCTACTAAAATAGTTCATAATTCAACATTCATTATAACTGTCATGACCAAAAGAAATCCACACCCACATTTTTACCAATTTCCTTTAGAAAATTGAAACCTTTAATCGCTGACAAAATGCTATTGTCGATGGACATGTTCACAAAAAGCCGGATATGTCGCGTTTTGTAACAAAACGACTCAACAAGTTGTTATAGGCACCCCTATAACTTGTCGCCCTTATTTTGAAAATGAATATCTGTAGAAAAGTCAAGGGATTTCCATCTTTATGTCATTGAAAAGAAAATTAAAGTTAAAAATATGAAACAGATTAACAATACTAATATAATAATATTAGTAGGCAAATTGTAGTTAGGTATTTGTCGATATACTGGAAACAAATTTTGGGCAGAATAATAATCTGTGGCAAAGTCAACCCTCCATGATATGGGTTACACCGATTTGTGAGGGGAACGTAGTTTTCTACAACGAAAAAATAATAACACGGACTTATCGCCTTTTTACCGTTCATTCTTACATAAATAACGATAAAAGTAAATTAAATCAAAGTCTTATTAGAATATTAAAAGTTTGGAAGGCGTTTTTTAATGTCTCTCGCGGTGTTTAGGGACGTATATTTCACTCAATTTGGTAAATGGAACGACGTGGTGTGTTAGCCCATAAAAGCTATTAGGGGGTTATTTTCTTTCCTTATACTTTTAAGTTGATTTTTTAATTAGTTTCGATGGTTTTCTTATGATTTATAAGCTATTTGTTATGGAAAATATTTCGATTTATAGTTTAAAATTTTTAAAGTGAATATTTAAAATTTTACTTTATCTTTTATATTCCAACTAAACTGTGAACACTTAAAATTACTTTGAAATTTTTGCACTACAACTTTTTAACAACAACTATAAAACAAGAATAAGACGTACATATGTACGAGTATGTGTATTAGTGTGGACTATAAACTATACATAAAAGAAAAATCATTGTCACTGAGATATGTGCAATTTAAGAAACGAGTTGATCGACATACTCGTACGAAATATTACGTATTACCGAAATTTAACCTTTGGCGTCATAAGTACATATGTAATATGTAATGTCATAATATGATGTAAGTAATGCTTGTATACTCAATACCATAACTAAACAAAAACATAAAATTTTACGATATACAATATTTATACGTATAAATATATTACTAGTGGTCGAATAAGGTTCCCCAGAGAAGGTGATCTGTACCGGCCATGCGTCTTGTCTTTGGATGCGGACGCAACCTGTCTTGTTAACAAGAATTAGTGATTTTGATACTTGTGAATAGAATGCAAGTGAATAATTTATATTATTAAAAACCGATTTTTTTTTTAACGGGTTCAAATAAATAGTACAATAAATGTACCGAGTTTCTTCCAATAGTAACTATTTTTTGCCGAGTTTATTTTAGTAGTTCATAAGATAAAGAGGATTTTCTTCCCTCTGCCCTTTTGTAGGTAGAATTAGTTTCATATCTCTTCTGTTATTGGACTAATAAAGGTTAATAGGGTAAAGTGTTAATAGGGAGAAATTATAGTAACATTTGACTTCATTTTCCTTCCCCAGCAATACGTAAATAGTGGCGAATGCCTGAAAATTTAAACTATAGAAAGCATATATTGAGCTTAATTCGAGTATCTAACCCATATCCCTACACCACGTAAGTCATATATGTATCTAGGACATAAGATAGTATGAAATAACAAATATTGCTCACAAATGAGCAAGTCTCAAAATGCTTCAGTCACGATATCCATAGGATCCAACCATTAGGGAAATCTGCACGGCAGCTAGTGCTGTTTAATTTATTCGTCCGAGTATTCTTAAACTATCGGTTTTGTGGTCGATTCAACCTTATATATGCCGAGGTCGAATCCACCGAATTAGACGCCTCCCGAGACGAACTAACTAAAATGTATGCAGATCACGGGTATTGGGAAACGAGAGAAATAAATCTTCTATAATTTAGGTAAAGGGTATACTTTTATAAGTTACTTTTATACTTCGTACCGTACTATTGAAGAAATGAAGTGAGTATAATATGGTAAAACATTTGATGTACCTACAGGTATATAGGTTTATTTGATATATAGGTAAGGCATGTAATTTGATTGATTTACTTTTAAATTAACTACGCAACATCCTCTCGTCCCGAATACCGCAGTGTCTCAAGACAAAAGTCTTCGACCAGTGTGTGTTGCCAGTAATGACATACGGTATAGAGACGGGGCCGCTCACGATGGGCCTCATAAGAAAGCTCAAGGCCACACAGAGAGCAATGGAACGGGGCTATGCTCGGGGTTTCCCTGAGAGTTCAAATTAGAAATGAGGAGATACGCAGAAGGACCAACGTCACCGACATAGCCCTCAGAATATCCAAGCTCAAGTGGCAGTGGGCGGGGCACATCGCTCGTAGAACAGACGGTCGTTGGGGACGGAAAGTTCTCGAGTGGCGGCCACGTACCGGAAGGCGAAGCGTGGGCAGGTCTCCCACAAGGTGGACCGATGACTTGGTCAAAGTCGCTGGAGTCCACTGGATGAGGATGGCGCAAGACCGGTTGTCGTGGAAATATTTGGGGGAGGCCTATGTCCAGCAGTGGACGTGTTTCGGCTGAGACGACGACGACGACGACTTTTAAATTATATTTCATAAACAAATTAAAGTACAAAATTGCTAAAAGTATACAGACATTTGTTTACTAATAAAATTATACAGAAATCCGCCATTTTTTAAATTTAAATAACTTCAATGCTATTGTAACTTCCCTCAAAGGATTTGTTTTTCACTAAAATATATAAAATACGTGTCGCCTTGAAACACGTATAACACGTAGCAAGTGAGGCGCAATAACGACCTGACGGAATCTATGTCGCAAAAATATTGTAGAAAATTTTGAGAAGAAAAACATGGCAACTTATAAAAAAAACTAACTCAGTACTAAATAATAACTATAATATTGAATTATCATTAACAATTAGAGAAAATTACATTAAACTAGCGGCTCACCCTCGCTTCGCACGGGTTCGCCTCTGGAAAAACACAAACAGATGTATCCCACGGGAATCGTTTATTTTTCCGGGATAAAAAGTAACCTGTTGCTTGACAGGTAATATAAGTTATCAGCATGCCAAATTTTAATAAATTAGGTGCATAAGTTGTTGTGTACTAAGCTGTATAAGTTACTGTAGTTTTTTAACTATCTCACGGGAACTCTTTAATTTTTCGGAATAAAAAGTATTTAAAACGTTGACCGGGTATATAAGGTACAACCATGCAAAAGTTCATCTAAATCGGTCCAATAGATTCGGAGATTACCCCGTACAAACAGACAAACAGACAGAGAAACAAAAAAAATGAAAAAATCAGGATTTCTTCTATTTCTCATCTTACACCCCCCTGAGTCGATTTTTAGCATTTTTTTTATGTACAGACATTCGACCTCTACAATTTTATTATAGTATAGATTAAGAACATTGATGCAAGAGATTCATAATATTAACTTCTGGAAGTTTACAAACAAAATTGGCACAAATTCGTTTGTAAACTTCCAATATTATGAATCAAAAAATTGGTAAAAAAAATGCTCTTTTCTTTCCAAGCTACAACCCTGTTCCACTCACCTCTAAGTTATGCGGTTAAAAAGACGCTGGCATAAGTAACTGCCCCCCAGAGTGGCATATAACTGGCATGCATAATGCCGCTAGCCAGACCGCTGAAATTTCTAACCAAATCGTTCGTGAATACTATTGTTTCCTTTCAGATATAAATTATATGACCTGCCGACGCATCATGAATATATGTATGAGAGGCAAATTGATATTACGACCCTATGTTAGACCTGCTTCTGTGGCGTTCGTCGAAATTGTTTTTTTATGCTCATCGTAAATTGTGACCGTGGTGAGAATTACACTAATAATGAATTGCTCTGGAATTTGAATAACGAGTCGTATTAGATCATCTTTTTAAAGTAAGTTATATTCGTGGTAGAATTATATAAAAGTAGAAAAACCTTTAAAAGGAAACAGTAGCGGTAAGCCAACACTAGTATATTTCTACTCATTTTTTTTAGATGTAAAATTCACTAAATATAACATTTCTCAATAACTTATAAAAACAAAATTTATCCTTATTCCATGATCCATCCTCTCAACATTTGTATACTTTAATCACCGTTTAACATGAAACGGGCAATTTTGTTTGGTTTGATAAGTATTTTTATTTTGACTAATTTTATTTTCTTGTTTGACTTATATTATTCTTGTTTGACTTATATTATATTAGTGTGGTATAAATGTAAAAACAATCCATAAGTTTATGAAAGAAAGATAAACGCATAGAAAAAAAGATACAATTTTACATGAAGAAAGTAAAATATATATACGTATAATCGAACTGTATTGATTTAATTGAAAACTAAAATCATTTGCGATGTTCCATTTCTTAAATGAATATATTCTTTAAATCTCAAAAAAAATATCGAATCCTTCTTTGAATTCAAAGCTTAAAAAAATAACAGCGCTTGTAACATTATTTAAAATCCGTTTCAATTTCCATAACTCAAAAAGCATTAAATGGGAATTATTTCAGTGTTTATTTAGACCGTGTCAAAGGGTTGGGCAGTGTTTGTCCAGCGTAATAACGTCTCGTGTTTACTGTTGATTTACTCTCAGATGTCTATTAATAGTAGCGAATGTTAAATTGTGGACAGATTTTGATAAAGTCATTACTAAAATAAACAAATAGTATTTTCAGAGTATTGACTGACAATTAAAAGATTGACAATTTTATTTAAAAAAGGTAAAAGCAACGTATTAATATTCATTTTATCGTTATATCTATCCATATAATAAAATTGTAACTAAGCCGAACCTGTACATTGAATATTTTTTGGAAAATTTTATTGAAATAGACTTTATTATCGATACAGAGGCTGAATTTATAGTTTTTAGAATTTTTGTCTGTCTGTCTGTCTTTCTGTCTGTCTGTCTGTCTGTCTGTCTGTCTGTTACCGCATCACGGAAAAACCACTGGAGGGGTTTTGATGGAATTTGGTATGGTGATAGCTATAGATAGATCCAGGTCAACACATAGGATAATTTTTACCGCGGGAAAATATCTCATTTCTGAGAAAAAAAAATAAAAACTGCAATGTAAGAGTATACTACTATGTAAAACCTAAGAATTAGGTATTTCTCATTTGAACGCCGGCGGAGCCGCGGGCAATGCTAGTTATGTTAATAAATATTTATATATTTGGTACACAGTCCGGGACGACCAATGTGTGCTATCATCGTCGTAGCGTCATGAATATTTTCAGTTCATTACATATAATATTAGCAGAACCCGCGGCTTCTAAATCTGCAAAAAATTTCGAAAAATTTAGTTTCATACAAATTTTCATCCCCTATTTAATCTATTTAATTTATTGAAGAACACTTATTAGTGCTCTTCAATAAAATTAAATAGTTTCAAGTAATTCGGATTATACATATTTTTTTGGAATGTCTTATAATGTGTTTTCCCGTGGGAATTAGATAATATCCCACGGTAAATAGCCTATGTCACTCTCCAACCCTCCAACTATCTCCACACAAAAAATCACGCCAATCCGTCACTCCGTTTCGACGTAAAAGAAGGACAAACAAACAAACAACCAAACAAACAAACAAACAAATACACTTTCACATTTATAATATTAGTATGGATATTTAAAACAGAGTAAAATTAAGCTGTAAACAGCTGTAAAGACAAATATTTTTACGATCTTAGACTAACGTTACAAGAATGTTAAAATTGCACAGAGCTTTTTCGTTTCCATTTTAAATTAGCTGTGATTAATAATTTAACACCAACTCCTCTATTTAAAAATAATATAAAACAAATACAAATAATTATTCTGCAGAAGAAATACATATAAATAAGGTCCGGTCAAAAATAACACATGAAAATGTGCATTTTCGTCCTTTTTTGTTACTATTATTTAAATTAAAGCTCATAATAACTCTTTTAACGGTAAAGTAAATCATCGTGAGGAAACCTGCATGTCTGAAAGAAACTAGCAAGTATTGCCATTTAATAACTAGAAATGCATTTTAGATATTTTTATAAATTGATTTAAATTTTTGATAAAAACCACAATAGAAATACCACATTTAAAATGACATAAATGCTGTTGCGCTCAAATTATAATTATTCGTATAATTACGGCCACATACTTTATCATTCTTAAGATAAGTGAACGGTAAAGGCAACGTGAATAAAACATGTGATTCATTCCCATGGGGCAGTGCTTAATGGCGGCGGAGACTTTTCCTATTAGTGACCAGTCGTTTTTATTTCAAGCTCCCGCTTGTGCAAATTACAAGTTACATTTAAGACGTCTTTCCCTAATAAATAAGCTCATACCGACGATGTTGGTACGAAAAGTTAGAATATATTTACTAAGATGGACAGTTCTATAGGATCTGTATTTTGAATAATTGGTGAAGCCGATGTATTCCAAATGTTTAAATTTAGTTTTTTATTACATAGCATAATTATTTTATTTTTACAAAATATCAATATTTTCAATGAGTTACAGCCCTTTACATCGTCCATCAATCGGACCATCTTCGCTTTATATAGGACATAGAGAAAAAGGACTAAAATACTTTTTATATTAGTACTATTTACTGACCATGACAATATTATTAGTTAAATTAAAATTATATTCTTTATTGTAGGTATACCTATATGAAAATTTATCATTCTCAATTATAAAAAATCTTGTTTTGACTTGTTTTTTGACTGTTATGTCCCAACAACATAAAAAACTTATACGTATAAAATGAAATATTCATACTATAGGTCATAGACAAAAATATATTTTTAAAAATTTCATTTTTTCAAATTTGAAAAAAAATCATAAAATTTAAAAATTAAAAATTGATGAGAAGATACAGTAAAATCTCGACATTTTTTTCTTCAGTGCAATAAATCTATTACTTACTTTAAAAAAATATTCTCATATAGTTTTATAGAATTATACTATATATTTATTTTTTAAGGTAGTTGGCAACATTTTCATGTAATAATCAGAAACTACGAGCTAATATAATTTCCGGTGACTGAACTTACTAGTTGTTTCTAAAATCGCTCCACTAACCATCGCATCGCTCGTTATCGATTTTTAAGAACTGCGAAATTAAATACACATGTGGATGTGCTCCTAAATAATATTTATAAGGTACTTACAACTTTCTTTCGGTTTGCTCCAAATTATAATTTACCTGTGTACTAAAGTTCACTCAAATCTATCCAGCTGTCTCAGCATACAACAAACATACATACACATATAAGCATTTACATTTATAATATGTTGTAGTGTGATTATATTACACTTTCATTTCATTAACTTATAAGCATCGATCAAAAAATTACCTACTAGATACACAATAGCATGCAAAAGTTCTGTTAAAAATGTTAACAATTTTGTTTACGTAATTATTCTAGTTGAAATAAATGTATAACAATGTAAATAGAACCTTAAACGCAATGCTTAAAGTTGTTTTCACAAAAAAATAAATAAAAGCGCACTCAAATGTTCAAATGAGCGCTCATTCGCTGAGGACATTTTTTGCCGCTGATTGTGTATCTAGTACTTTTGTGATCGATGCTTGTAAGTAAAAATAGCAAGCGTGTTTATCCCTAATATATACCTAATTAACTTTTAATGACTTATTTCATATTAGAAATAAAAATGGAGCAAGCGCGAATCTTACTCCCAAACCGAGGGTTCTATAGTACTGAACATTTATTTTATCTATACTGATATTGTAAAGAGACAGAGTTTGTTTGTTTATTTGTTTGAACGCGGTAATTTCAGGAACTACTAATCCGATTTGAAAACTTCTTTTTGCATTAGACAGCCCGTTTATTGAGGAATGCTATAGGCTATACATCATATATTATAAAATCTTTCCATTCTATACTAACTGTCAAAACGTACACAGGGATGAACCCGAGCGAAGCGAGGGTGAGTCGCTAGTGTTTTAATATACGTAATTTATAAAATTATTCGTATAATAAAATATATATCTAATATTCATTTTATAATTTGTCACCCTTAACTAACTGTATGGAGCCACTGAAGTGATAGCCAATTTTTTTTTGGTAATTTAACTGCAGAACAATTTAGCGATTTACCTACGAAACAACAAGATGTCCTAACTCCAATAGCCTCCGAGTAAAATGGATGTAATAAAGAACAGACGAACATGCCGAAATTATAAGAACGTCGTTTTACATTTGGCTATAGAACCCCAAAATCACTACTATGTAAAAAATTACAACAAAATCCTTAATATTGTAATAAAGAGTTACAGAGAGAACACATAAAAAAATTATCCTAAGACATAAAATGAGAGACATGTCAGGGCAAATCGCTAGTTTTATAACAATTTCTAAAGCCTAAGTACCCTGTCCGTTTTATTTATCTCGACGTTGTATTGGCTGGATTACAACTGAAGCGTGTGCATCCTTTCACATGTTTAGAGTCAGCGTGGAAGTTCAAACAAAGCCCGATATTGACGCAGACTGCCCTTTACATTTTCATATTCATTTAAATACTTATATTTAATGTTATAAAATTCTGATTATCTTATTTGATTTTTGCCAATTTTTTATTGTTAGTCATATTATATATGTATATCTTTCGCGCCACCTGTGCTAAATGTAATTAGACTTACTGACGCATTGAATGCTTTACAGCAAATATTTTTGTTTTCTTAAAATCTTTAGATTGTAAAGATACATAACAAAATCAACACAAACGAAATAATTTCAAACTATAATAACACTAATTGCAATTATATTGCATCAAGTTTTACTTAAAATATCAAATATTCGCGTATGTCAAAAAGAATCTAAACTTTATTTAAAAAAAATAGAAACAGGCTCGAAGACAAAGATTAGTATGTAAATAAACATAAACAATCATTCCATTACATGTATGTAATGGAATGATTGTTTATGTTTGTAAACAATAAACCACAAGGAGTTTTGAATCAGGCTTTCAATCTCAAGTGTTAACAGCTCAATTGTATGTAAGCCATTCATTCACTCATCGCTTCCACGTCATAAATAACGCATTGAACGGTCCCATACATTTCGAGTCGTAGGATCTTGTCGTAGTGTACAATTATGAGCCATTTAGTGACGCGATATATTCACATAGTCTGTTCTATAATGGTGGTTTTTAAATTAATTAAATATTTTCTAACAAACATAAATTAAAATTATTACTATAGTGTTATATAATATTGTATACCTACATATATATGACGTATGTGTACATGTGCATAAGTTAACATATTATGTTAATGAAACAGGTATACCGTAAACTCTGTATTTTAAACTAGCGAATCGACCTTGCATCGTTCGAGTTTCTAGATGCCACACAAGTTATATGTGTTACTCCAAGTCGCAGTCTATCATTGTACTAAATTTCATCTAAACCAGTCCAGCCGTTTCATTGTGAAAGAGTAACAAACATACACACCATACATATTTTAACATTTATAACAGTAGGCCGGTTACGAATATATTTTTGGGAAATACGTATTTTGCTTTGAGTGTAACGTATCTAAAAATATGTACTATGAAGAAATTAAAAAAAAGTTTAACAAATTTTACATGATGTACATACATATTTTTGACAAAGTAAACTCGCCACTGTTATACTTTGTCTCATAAAAGTAAGAATTTTTTTTTAATATAATTATAATAATTTTTAGATTGACACCATTTAAGCACAAACCAAAGTTAGTCCCCCGCCCACTTACAAAATTGCCACGATTAATGCATGGCGGGCCTGAGTACTGTGATTTATACCAAGGATGTGCATATTCGGACAGACAATCAAGCTGTGAGTCAGAGCGTGAGAAAATTTTGTGGGCGACAAAATCATTAAATTATCATTTTGCACTTTAGTTATAGTTAGAATAAATACAACAGTGGTACCACTAGGCAGATTGTTGTTCGTAACAAATTTTCAAGATCTAGAAAAATCTAAATCTTGATAACAACATCACCTACCGTGTCCAGTGTCTATAGCAAAAAATTTCATAGGTGACCCCATAATTACACAAAAAATGCATTAAATTCGGTCAAGCCTTTTAAAAAGAGAAGAATTACGAGCACACGCACACCGCAATTTTATACATAAGATACAATGAAATATAACAATTTCAAAGCAAAATACATATTTCACTTATGCCCTCAAACTCCACTCATTTAATATAACAATTATATAAGAATAATTAGAAAATTTTCCTTTTATTTTATTTTATTTTTAATTTTCCCATATTTAAAGTTATGTAATTTTAGGATGTAATACTAACAATAAAATACATGTGCTTAGATAAATTTTGATTATTTTCACTGTTAAATACACTACATACATTTATTTAACATTATTTATAAAAAAAAATACTACATATAATAAAAATATTATCGCACTATTTTAATATTTTTTCTCTAAATAATCATAATTTTTAAAAGCCGTTAACCCTTTATTAGCTTTCAGTTTTTATGGTAAATATTTCAAATTGCCACGAGGCCTATAAGAGATGGCTATAAAATCTGGAAAAACTCCCCGAAGACATCTAGAAGACACCATCAAGGACATAATTCATAATGAAAAAGTTAATTTTCACGGGGCTAAAACAAATTTGCATATTTTTGTGTACAATGTTCAATTATTCGAGTGTGCTCTACAGTTCACTCTTTCCTGTTACCCCTAATAACGGCCCGCTGGGGATCGTTTCGAACGAGGAACCCTTTTGAAATTAATTTTTCTTCACCAATTAGCGAACAATGTTGGAAGGATACCGTGTATTGATCTGCATCTTCATGTTATAGACGTCTTGTAGTCAAGGGTCACAAGCCTTTTGCTTTGTTAAAATTTATGTACCTATTAAGAGATCTCAATAGTATTTTGGTGTTTTAATTAATTTTAGTTATTAAACGCCAGAGGCTACTTTAGATAGCTAACAGAATTTATTTGTAAGCTGTTTGTTTAAATCAATATAGCTAGATTATTTAACTATTAGGATAAAAAAATATATAATTTTTTTCTTTTAAGCTCACAACATTAACTATGCCTTAATTTAAAACTGGTTGTTACTTAAATCATACCGTACCTATGTGTTACATAAAACGTACTATAGTTAGAAACAAAACAGTTACTTCAAGACGCACGATATGTAATTTCCAAAGGTATCTTCGAAGAGATTGTCAATAACTATAATATATATAATATACAGCGACTCATTCTCGCTTCGATCGGGTTCGTCCCTAGCTTGCTTTCCAATACAAACTTTGATCCCCATTTCCGCCCCCTTAAGGGATGATTTCCGGAATAAAAAGTATCCTATGTCCTTCGCAGGGTCTCAAACTATCTTCTTGCCAAATTTCTTCTAAATCGGTTCAGTAGATCCAGAGATTACCCCCTCAACGTCACAAACTCACAAAATTTACCTCTTTATAACATTAGTATAGATAAATATGTTATTTCAATGCAAAACATATTTAACTTATACAATGTTTCATAATTTCCTTTAATTACATATCCTTATATTTTTAAAAGATAGAGAACATTAGAATAATTTAACGTGCACAATAAATAAGCAAAACTTTAAAACAAGTTCCAAAGCAAACCTCAGTAAATTAGCATACGTAATACCTTGTAGTGAAAGTTGACGAGATAAACTTAGAGACGATGTAATATAGGAATTTGTCACGCTCATGATACGACGCAGACCTAGAATCAACGCGGACGGTCACAAGCTTTCTAAGAAGAGCTGCGAGCAACATGGCTTATTATATGCCATTGCATAATGCGTTATAACCATGCATAATCTCAATGATTTTATACATAGTACTAGCATTGCCCGCGGCTCCGCCCGCGTTCTGATGACCAAAAACCAAACCAAATAAAATAGCGCTATTGCTGTGTTTTTTTTAAGATAAGCTATTTTACAATAATAATTAATATAATATATATAACTAAAATATATATAGTATCATCGTGGTTTTATTTTAAATAGTTTTTGTTTTTTTTTTTCAGAAATAAGATATTTTCTCGCGGTAAAAAGTATCCTATATGTTGACCCGGATAACGAGCTATCACCATATCAAATTTCATCAAAATCTCTCCAGAAGTTTTTCTGTGATGCGGTAACAAACAGACAGACAGACAGACAAAAATTCTAAAAACTATAGATTCGGCCTCTATATCGATAATAATATCTATTTCAATAAGATTTTCCAAAAAATATTTAATGTACACATTCGACTTAGAATTTTATTATACGTATAGATAATATAGTAGGATTATTTCGAAATGGTATATAATAATTTACATATGATGTAAGCGTAGGTATTTTAAGTTTACATTACTCCAATACAAGCACGAAACCATAACCCTTCCAAATTCCGAACTAGGTTGCAGTGAAATGAAAATAAAATTAAAATTTTATCAAAAATAATATATAAAAAGCTGAATAAGCGTTGAGCCGTCTTAGTTTTTATTTCTTCTATACAAGAATTTGTTTGAATTCTCCCTGAATAGGGCTCTTTTCAAGCCGCGCCGACAGAGCACTTTAATTGAGACGGCTACAACGACCCACTCAGGTTTGTATAAAATCTCGACATGTACACGTTTTAATAAATGTATCGTCGGTGAATGGGTGCTTTTATCAAAAAGAAATACGCTGCTTACATAATGCAAAAATATACAATTTAAGTGTGGGTGGTTCAATGGTTTGGGGCGTGTTTAAATGAATAGGTGCGCGCCCGCGTACTTTTAAGGGTTAAGTAGAATATTGCCATTAAATTGAGATGTTGCTGCTAAACAATGATACGGTGCTATGAAGGTATTTCTAAAGTTATTCTCCAGAGTTCATTTCCTTATTAAAGGCTTGCCATTTTAAATATTATATTTACGTGTATATATATATATATATATATATATATATATATATATATATATATATATATATATATATATATACATGTGTATTAAATTAACTATAACATGAATTTAGGTATATTTACTTCATTTTATTTCTAAAGCGTTTGAAAGAACACTTAACTCTACAAAACATTCAATTCAAAGCTTTTAGGATTATTTACATATTTGCTGGTAGTAATAATATGTAAGTACTGAACTTTAGTTTCGTGCAAATAACATTATAAGCAAAAAAAATTCTTTTTGCAAATTATACTCAGAGTAAATTTATAAGTAAATATTATACTATGATGTTTGTATGCCCGTGCATGCGTGCGAGCATTCGAGGAAGACCAACATGGGGTTGGCCTCACGATCCATTCTGCTGTCAGAGTACCAGGAAAAGCCCACAGCATCCCAAGCACGTCACTTAGCTTCACGCCCTATTACTTTGCCAGACGCTTCTAGCACCCCACTCTCCGCCACGACATAGTGAACACCCATTCGGGGGAGACCTACGAACCAACCTAGACTAAGCAAGTTGCTACTAATTCATTATATGGTTGTACGTTATAATTTGATAAATAAATAAAAATTATAACCATATATGTAGACAAGTGACTTAAATGTTATCTATCATTCAAATTATTTTAACAGAGTATTTTCTTATAACCAACCAAACAGTTACTCAACCAAATTAAAGTCAACATTTCTAAAGCCTTTAGAAGAAAAATGACTATAACAAAAATTTTAAAATAAATGAAACCACAATATAACCAAAAGAAAAATGCTAAGAAAATATTTTCTTTTCTGAATTTGACCCAAATACCCTGTCCATAAAAGTCGATAAGCCAAGCAGTTTTTCTCGAGTTCAACAAAGGCCGTTGTAAAGGAGAATGTCCCTCCCGACTGGGCGGGGTGGCGGGGACGAAGACAACGATGTTATGAGAATATGGACTTTGCTTATGAAAATAAATGTTGGCAGATGAAACGTTTGCATGTAGCATAATGAATAATAAAATGAGTAAATTTCTTACTGTTTTCTTTTGTCTTTCTAAAATGTTTATAAAACGTTTTCAGTGTAAACAGCTATGAAGTTTTTACAATAATATTTTATAATTATATATTTCATGTGTATATGTTCATAAAATATTTTTTCTTTGTCTTATTAAAAAAAAAGAATAAAAAGGTTTTTATTTATGCTAGTATTAGATACTTACACATTAATATCTACGTAGTAAGTTAAAATTATTATCATTATCAAATCAATTATTAATAATAAGGAATATTTAATTACACGATACTTAAAATGAAATACACACGTAAAGGAAAATAAAGGTACGCGTTGTAGAACATTTACAACTTTATACGTATAATAACTGAATCTTACGTTTCTATCCGCCCTTGGAGGCTTTTTACTGCGACACAGTGACATCTAGACCACGCCCATTGGCGACAAAGCCTTAAGCCACGCCCATCGCGACATTTTACACCAATCACAAAACGATCTGGATTTTTTTATAGCAACGTAATTGGACACGTAGTTTCAAGTGGTCTGAATATATAATAACTTAATGTGGGCGGTTTAAGGAAAACCGTAAAAGTTTTGTGAAAGAAGCGATGTTGAAAGTATATACTACGAGTATATTAGATTTAGATGTATTTTTTATATATTCAAAAAAAATAGGTTTTAGTTTTTTTACATTATAAATCACATATGCATTATATACATTCTGGAAGCACCCTTTCATAACTATACATTTATAATCAAAAGTATACCTTATAAAGTATTTTTTATATACAAAATAGTTCTATACAAACGAAGCAGTAAAATAACCTCAAGTAGCAATTCCAAATGGAACCTAACTCGAAATACTAACACATACATAGCAGCGTAAAAACCGTAATACCCCGGCGGGGGGGGACATTGGGGGGACTGTGGAGGGGGGACAAAAAGCTCAAGTGCAGAGGCTGTATCGATCCGAGCGACCGGCGACATGGCTGGGTCAAATCTGTGAGGCTTGCAACACATAGAAAGCGAAGCAATCCTAAGATATACTGTGAAGTATTAAATTTAGTTTATGGTATTATATTTTATTAAAGAATCAAATTATGATTGTCTTATGATATATGTACTTTTTAATGTCTGATTTTAAAGAAAATTCACATTGAAATTTGCCCTAACATAAGATGTTTGAAAAATATGACAAAGACAGAAATTTCGTAAATTGTTTTTTGTGTATAAATATTTTAATAAAAATAAATTATAGATATGTACTGTACATGTTATGATACTTGCTTTACTAGAATTAATTATTTCTCTATACAACCATAACCGATAAGTAATAATAAAGAAATTACACTCTATTTTCTCGCGCCTTTATGAGTGTTAAAAAGTCTGTAACGTCTACACTATTTAGTAGTTTAGATGATAGAATAATTATACTACTATACCTGTGAACATTATGCATTATACAAATAAACAAAAACAGCATTGGGAAGATCATAAAAATTTATTAGTAGGTATATCTCAACGAAACCCAGTAATGACACCTCTCTATATGCAATAATATCGTCCTTGTAGCTATGAGAAAAGTATAAAGCTACCTTATAGATTGATTCCTTGACATCTTAACACAGTTCTAAATAATTATGAAACATGAATGTTAATTTAATTTAGAACCACTGATCTTTCTCTGCCTAACGTGACTTTGATCGAGAAATCTATACATATAATAAAATTGTAATTAAGTCGAATCTGTATATTAAATATTTTTTTTTGAAAATCTAATTGAAATAGACATTTTTATCGATACAGAGTCCGAATCTAGTTTTTAGAATTTTTGTCTGTCTGTCTGTTACCGCATCACGAGAAAACCACTGGACAGATTTTCATGAATTAAGGTATGATGATAGCTGGTTATCCGGGTCAACAAAAAGGATACTTTTTACCGCGGGAAAATATCTCATTTCTGAGAAAAAATACAAAAAACTGCATTGTAAGAGTATACTAATATGTAAAACCTAAGAATTTGTTTTTTGGTCATCTGAACGCGGGCGGAGCCGCGGGCAACGCTAGTTATTCAATAAAAGATTTTTGATAGTTGAATTCCACCAAAACAATAAAAATTAATGTCTCAAAGCAGATTTAAATCTCACAAATAGTACCTACACCTAATTTGCCAAAGTTGAAGGATTGTATGTATAATGTATACGTATTGATATATTTTCACTTTGTAGGAGATAGCTTGTATTCTAGATAACCACACATAGAATATTATTTATCGACGTAGAGGGACCGTAGATAAAGTTTATTTATTTGTAAATATTTAATTACTGTAAACGTTAGTGTTACCAAGAATAATACACCTTTTTATACAGAAATAAACGTGGAAAAGAATTTCTTTTCCACGTTCCTTTCAATAAGTCATTGATATATTTCTGTGATGAATGAAAAATTACCACATTGACTTGAATTTTAATTGTTTTGGCTATAACTTATAATATTCTCCGTTATAGGAAGGACTAGTCTAAACCATATTTTATAAAAATACTAATTTTAGCTGTGCAGCTGGTGTATCGATCGCAAGAGACATGGCGGACAGATTTTAAAGCATGTCGTCCTGTAAAAACTATATTTAACTTTATAATATTACTAGATAAATAGTAACCTACCCTGTTACACTTGAGTACTTTTCTGATTTAATATTGCCTAAAACTCATCCTCTTCTCTCTCTCTCTTAAAAAAAAATGAAAAGTACCCTACTATTTAATGTGCCAGGACAAAGATAATGAATTTTAAATAAATGTAATAACGCAAATAAAATATTATTAACCCCCGTTTTCGCCTTTTTTAAATAATAATCGGTATTTAAAGAAATTATGTATTTCTTAGCGAATCTATATATTATGTCATTATATGTACCTATATGCAATCAGCATTCTAGCCCCTTCAGGACCAGCAGTTTTAACAGTCAACGCACATTCTTAATCGGTGGGCTTATTTTGCGTATATTAATGTAATTTTGAACTTATTTTGTATGAGCACTTTAACTTATATTAAAAGCTTTATAAACTTTTAATACGTAGTTTTCAATTATACTTTGGTGTAGTAAACAAGTTTTGTTCTAGTAAAACACGATCCGAAATCGGATTTACATTGTTTTTCATTATGTAAGCTACACGTTCATACGTCTAATAGCTTATTAGGATTGATTCACAAAACCGTTTGTTTTGTTTATAAGACGATTAAGCTTAAAACTATATGAAATTATTACATTTTACTAAAACATAAAATATTGCTATGTAAATATAGATTGAGGCAGTGGTAGCCCAGTGGTAACGCGCTCGCTTGGGAAACCGAGTGAAGCGAGTTCAATTTCCGGTTCTCACACATCTGATATTTTCATGTGCGAATCATTTCCAACATGATTACCACTTGTCTTAACGGTGAAGGAAAACATCGTGAGGAGACCTGTATGTCTGAGAGAACCGAAAAACCGAAACCGAAACTGTCGAAAGACGTGTGAAGTCCGCCAACCCGCACATGGCCAGCGTGGTGGACTATGGCTTGATCCCTCTCGTAGTGAAGGGAGGCCCAGCAGTGGGACGTTAAAAAGGGCTGATTACAAATATAGATTTTCAATTTTTACTCAGTAAACTCTGTTTAAAATGTTTTTCTATAAACATTTAATTACACGTCTTACCTAAAAATAAGACTTGGCACATCTCAAATATTATTTTGCACTCAATCGAATTTCTCTCAACCTACATATTTTTAGGATACACTTTGAAACACACCAAAGCTTTATGGATTACTCCTCGTAGTGGATATTGAAAAGATCAAAGCGCGTCTTTGTATTGTATTTTTTATATACAGAGTGATTAATTGTTTAATAACAATGTCTAGATCGTCCAAATTTTACTTTTTTGTAATCTATTTTGTTACCACATTAATCAGATTATTTTTATATGCTAAAATTTATAAAACCTTTTCTTGCCTATTATTGTATCTACATTTGAAAATTGCAAAATAACAAAAAGATCTGTACGATACTTTAAATGTCATAATAAAAGTAAGTATGAATAAAATTTTAAGCTTACAGCAATAAGGGTTAATCTAAAAGGCGTCAAATTATAACTTTTGTTTGAGAATAACAAAACTTAATAATTTTAAATAACTGTAACAACTATACCTTCAAGACATGTAACACCTCAGCCTCTCCCGTGACCATGGATGCTGTAAAGCATTCGAAACGTCGGGAACCAAAAATAAAAATAAATCCGCGAAATAATCCGAAAAGATAGTTTTATTTAAAATGTCAAATATTCGCGTAAATCTAAGAAAGTATTATGAAAACTTAATTACTTAAAAGGCTGGCAGAAACAAATGCAAGCGTGGTCTAGATTTGACTACATTTCATATTTTGATAGAATATCCAGCTTATAATAATGAGAAACGGTTATGTCATGTACCTACCCAATAACTTGAAAAATTGTTTAAATCAATTATATACTACATATAAGTATGGTTGTACGAGAATCCTAAAATTTTTGAAAATGTTAAACATGTACCCACTGGTATAAATTATTGAATGTAACAACTATTTAAATAATAAAATTATTGAAATAGTCATTATAATCAATACAGACGCCGAACCCCTAATTTTGTGAATTTTTGTCTGTCTGTCTGGCAACGCATCACAAGAAAACCACTGGACCGATTTTGATAAAATTTGGTATGATGATAGCTAGCTATCCCGTCAATTATAGGCTCTTTTTACTGCGGCAAAATATCTCATCTCTGAGAAATCTATACTAAACTTAAAACGTAACGAGGTCCGAACCCGAGCCGGAGCGAGGATGAGTCGCTAGTAACGTGATTATAACCTGTCGAATATGGTCGCTAATGACCTTAGATGTTAAAAAGCGACCTAAAATAAATAAATAAAAATTAATTATATTTTATACTTTTGAAAAAAAATCTCTCAAGATTAAAATGCTTTTACTTTTTTTTACTGGAAACCCATTTTTGGTTTGAAAGCCAATTTTGTTGAAAAAAAAACAGCAATGAATTCTTCACGATTAACAATTATTAAACTATGCAATAGTTATATCGTTGGCTGCTCTCATCTTAATAATATCAGCATATTTAAATTTATAATCGGCAATGATAGTAGTCATTTCCAACATGATAATCACTTGGTTTACGGTGAAGGAAGAAATTTTTAGGAATTTCGGAAAAAACAAAACTAAAACTCATCAACTCACACTTGGCCAACAAAAGGCCTGGCAGTGGCTGCTAAAAGTGCTGAATTATTACTATTATTAATTACATTTGTAAATTTTAAAGTAACAATCTTATTATACTATCCAGAGTAAATAGTCCACATAAAAATGAATTGCAACGAAATACAAACGTAAAAACGACACCCTTGCAATCGTCTCGAATCTACTGTTTTCAAATATTAAAATTTAATCGCTCGGTTGTCGCGAGCCAAATTAGGTTCTCTTGAGAGATCGGCATAGAATAGGTTAACAAAAAGAACATCTATTATATAAAAAACATATTCATTGGTTAATTGTAGAAGAGTTAAGTATAATCTGTAATCTAATGTTTTTGCCTCGGTGGTTTAGTGACTACCATGTCCGGCTGCAGATCCTTAATTATTGATTTTTTCTGTTATGATATTCTCAGTAGTAGTTCAAAGTTGGGAAGTTGGCGGTGTTGCACTCATGTGCCTCGGAGGGCAAGATAAGCCTTTGGTCCCGCGCCTTAACTCTCAGCAGTCGTGTCTACGGACTTAGAGAGGAAAAGGAATAGAGAGTGTACGTTGTGCCTGCGCTTACACTTGTGCACTATAATATCTCCTGCGCATCTAGCTAGTGTAAGTGAGATTGGTCACCGAGTCCGAAATTGTTCAAGAGAACTTTATTTTTTTAGTGTAGTGTAATAACTTTTAATATCGTCCTCCCACCTTCGACGTTGTCTCCCTTTCTTCCTTTTGCAGTGTCTTGGATACCACTCGGTCATATCCTTCGCCCATTTATCTTTTGTATTCCTCATCATGTGGTAAGAACAGCAGGTATTATGTGGACAAGGAAAACACATAATCGCACTCTATGGCAAGCTTTAGGGGAGGCCTATGCTATAAAGCAAGACAATGTTCACGAAACTAGTGTCTAATAATAAAGTTTAGTATTAAGAAAACATGTATATGTAAGATTGTTGAATAAAGGCTATTATTATTATTATTATAACTACAATTATTATGGTGGTTTTAATAATGTCAATGTAACGTCAATGGTCAGGAAACAATCTCACTTAAACTAGCCACTAGGCGGTTTTAATACAAAACGTTGAACTAAATGATTTATTAAAAAATACAGAGTAAAAAAATGTTTTTTTCTTTTTATTTTTTAAAACACTAAAAATTGTTAAGTTATAAAATGTTGTTATGAAATGCCATATCTGCAAGTTAATCTATGATGCAATCGCGCAGTGATATTCCGGAGACGAAGAGAATTGATATTAATTCTTAGCGCCGTTCGTGAATGATTTACAAGCCGTCGTTTCTTTACAGTTACTGGAGTCCTCATTTAACTTCTGTCTCAGGAGACGTTAAGTGACTTACTGCGAACAAGCTTTATTGTCATATTATTTTGCAATTTTTTTTATTAGCTTTAGTCCTTTTATTATTCTTATATAATCCAGTGTTATTTATCGATTTCCATAAAGGAAAAGGTGATCAGCTCTAATGATTTTTTGTGTATGTTACTAATATGGTAGGTATACCTTAAAAATGGTCTGATATAACAAGCAAATTTTCGACCCCTGATTTTTCAAGGAAGAAAAGATATTTTTAAAAGTAAAATCTAAAAGAATATATACTTTTTTAGTTGGAAAGTGATTATTATCCTAAAATCAAGTTAAAAACCATGTTTTAATATTTAACATAATTTTATCAAAACTTGATCGAAAATTCCATTCTTAATCACAGAACTATACCAATACTACAGATGCCTTATCCAATACAAAGAAATTGGACAGCGCTAATTCGGGCTATTCTTCGGGCTGTTTTTGTTTGTTTGAATATATAATGTTGTTGATTCTTAAATAGTTAAACTTTATTAATTTACAAATATGTTCTAACGTATGGTATATTATAAAATTCATCTGGCATTCGAATAAAAGAAATCAGTGATTTTAACATTTTTCAGCCGCGATAAACAATTAATAAAAAGTAGAAGCCCTCTCTGTGAATATACACTACAAACCCATCATCTGATTGCTGATTTTTCAATGATTTGTAAAACTACCCTTTGATTTACGGACACTTTATTTCTTTTCCCTTCATTTAGTAAATATTTTTAAAACAATAATATACCTTTTCTGGATCTATTATTTATCTTTTGTTAATTTAACACAACTTTAATAACAAATCGATACATATAACGTCATCTAATTTTTCTTTGTTCATAATGAGACCCCATATAATATGTAGAAACGCGGCTGTTACAACTTACAACATAAAGATACTTTAGATTAGCTAAATCTAGCATAGTATTGTTTTATTTTTAAAACAACTGCAATCAAGTTCTATCCCTTATTGGCGCTGGATTTGTGATCTTTATTATTTTTTCATACATATTGTAATAACCTATTAACAAAGAATAAAAATGGAATTATTAGATGTAATAATAATTTTATATTTATAATTCGACTAAAATTATTTTGCTAAATTTTCTAACCTCATAACTAATTCAATTGGAAACATAAGATTGGACACAAAATAAATACATATCTTATTTAAGGAAAACTTTATAATTTAATATTTTAAGGTTGACTTAATATGAGTTAGCGTGCAAACCGTGCCCTAAGTCCAGACAAAATAAAACGTATCCTACGGCGTAAAACAGGTAGCCCGCGAATTCAGTTGAACATGTCATTACTGCGACTTACATGTTTTGATACTTTTGGACCTTAGCTACCCTTTACTGCGGCTTTTTTTTTTTTTTTTTTTTTTTTTTTATTGTCGGGAAATGCATTTACGCATACCACCTGATCCCCCAGGTGGTTATGTGGGGCTCACCGGCTAGAAGAGCCGGTACTACCCACTAAAACCCGACATCCCTTCCCCCCGCCTTAGTGGGACGCCGCAGGATCGCTTGCGCATAACTACTACGGCGCCCCGGAACCCTTTACTGCGGCTCCTCGCGAGACTAATAAATAGATATGTTGGAACATTAACGCACAGCACCATCTAGTTCCATGGTAAGCTACGAGGATTGTGTTATGGATACCAGATAATTGATACACTACACATATGTAACTTTAAATACATACATATTATAAATGTAAACACCCACATCAAACATTCGTGCTCATCACACAAATGAATGTCCCCAGCTAGTCTCGAACCCGTGACCGCTGGCACAACAAGTAAGGTCACTACAAACTGAGCCAAACGTGTCGTCATAACTAATATTAGCATATTATACCGAATGTCGTACAGTAATTACTTTTTAAAGTATTGAAAAGATTTTGGCTCGTCTCATATTCCTCTAGGGGTTCAATTTCAAAAAATCCATTGAGTGCAATAAGCTATGTCACTAAAAAAACGCTATCAAAATACCAAAGGCTACATCTGTTTTGGTCCAGCAATTTGTTTACAATAAATAAAATTACAAATATACTTAATTATATATACAAAACAAATGTACACTTAGATATTACTGTACAAGTCATGTCCGCGCGTAATTGTGGCAAGAATGCTGGCTGCATTCCCACGTTGAATGGCAATGTCGATTCTAAAAATATAATAAAATGATATTATAAACAAAAATATAATGATATTAGAACAAAAAAAATTGAATACAATAAAAATATCAAGAGCACTCAGAATACTACATTTCCCCTAAATGTTACCAGCAACATATAGTGGTTGTTTATTGAATTGCCGCGATTATTTTAATAGGTCATCCGGTCCATAAGCTGATATTTGGCGTCACGGCTTAATGCTACAATACACCTCGTAAGCATTATCTGAAATCCTTATTCCATATAATATAAGGACTAAAATTGAATAGTATCGTATTGTAACATTATTGGTATACACTGCAAATGCATGCAACACTCACCGACTTAGATATTAGAATAATAATCAGATTTGAAGATCCTTTAAGCGAAATTTTAGGGTTAAGTCATTGCTTTATCATTACTTGAAGGCTCATTTCATATGGAAATGTGATATTCTGCTTATTATATGTTATCTATATAGTGGTTAGAGATTTTTTTGCTGTGTTGTAAACAGAGTCCAGACCACACTCATATGTATCAACGGAGTCCTGTGTCTGTCCTTACAACCTATTTATCGGTAACTTGCCGGAACCGGTAGTAACTTCCTCACGGACTGACTACACTGACGCTTTCATTAAATTGATGATTCAAAAGTACTTGTAATAAGTCTAATTGAATAAAGTTTATTTCATTTCATTTCACTTTATTCCTATACGTTAGATTCTTTCCGTGGGAAAGTAGTCTCTTAAAATATAATGTATCTACTAGGGATGGGACATGAAGCCAAATCAAAATATCAATATTAAAAAATCGATTTTCGTTGTGGAAAGTGTAAATTTTAAACCATACACAAGAAATCATGAAGTAAGCTATTACAATCTCTCGTAACTCAAGTCTACTCGGAATTCCAATTCCACTATAGAACCCTTGTTTGAGGGACTGATTGTCCCTTGTGGATTATACATACGGTTGTACTGTTTGTTTCTGAACTGTCAATCCATGGTTTAAACATTGTTTTAGTAATTTAATACAAATTACACAAGTTCGAGGTTTTACTATTATACGGAATGCAACGACGGACTAATTATTGCTTGCATTGTAATCGCGGCCTAAGCGTCTTATCTGCAACTAGTCACGTGGAAGCGCAAAATCTCCGTGCTTGGTTATTACAGAGTTTAACTACCCAACTCTTGACTCTATCATTAGATGAGAACTCAATAGTATCAAGTTATAATGTTATTTGAACCAATATTATAAAGAGGCTGAGTTTGTTTGTTACTTCGCTTGAAAGCGCTAATCTCAGGAACTACTAATCCGATTTGAAAAATTATTTTTGCATTAGATAGCCCGTTTATTGAGGTCTGCTATATATAGGCTATAATATATCATCATGCTATTACCAAAGGGAGCACAGCAGTAAAATAATATAATATAGTCTATCTATTTCATACTAACCGTTAAATCGTACCTTGGGACGAACTCGAGCAAAGCGGGGATGAGCCGCTAGTGTTATTTGAATTACACATACTAAGAAAATTTTAAATCTATATAATAATAATTAGAAGTACCTAAGATAAAATCGACACTCAATATTTAATCACACAATTTTCCAGTTAATCAGTGCAAACCATTCTGAAATATATTAAATCAATTTTAAAACAGCAATAGATGAAAAACAAGGTACCTATTTCTAAATAAATTATCTTAAAACGTGTTAATATATCGAATGTTTGGCAAGTGTGTATGAAAATAATAATAATATCATCAACTGGATGCTTTCTATTTCCATTATATCCAACTGTATGTATCCAACCAAGGGTCACGTCGGTCACGTATATGTTACACGTCATTTAGATTGTCGCATTTCATCGGGGGACAAAAAATTGACCCCATCCCCACAAGTGCTATTATTTTCCTTTCTTCCCATAAATGTTATGGTAATGCTACTAGGATGGGGTTAACACATTTTTTTCGTTATTTTTATTGTTTCTATTTACTTTTGATATCAGTGTTGAATTAATGTTATTTCTTAATAACATTAATTATTTTGTGTTTTGTAAGTCACCTGAGCTTAATTTTGATTTTACGTATTCAGTCCTTTTTAACGTCTATCGGGCAAGAGCCTTTACTCAATACGAGGAGGTTCAGGACATAGTCCACCACGCTAGCTAAGTACGGATGGGTGGAATTCACACGTCTTACAAAAGCTTGGTAGATTCTCTCAGACATGTAGGTTTCCTCACGATGTTTTCCTTCACTATTAGACAATAAATGATTAAACCAATAATAGAAAAATATAGTCACATCAATGTCCCAAAGGTATAAAATATACCTACACCATTTTCAAAAATGGAAACTTTTCAGTCGACAATGTTCGCGCATTAGCACAACAAAGCTCGCCGATCCGTCATCGCATGACTACTGATTTATTTTAATGGATATATACTTTTGATAGGGAGCATTCTCGTTAACTATACAGTATTTGATCATATAATTTATTTTTTAAAGTTATTAGTATTTTAAATAAAATTATTTTCATGGTTTTATTTTATTCTTTAGTTTCACGTTTCGAATGTTTTACAGCAAACCAAAACTAGATAGACTAATGTTAATTTTTTTAATTAAAATTTATAAATTAAATATGGTAACCCTAAACACTCTTTTAATAATCTGTTTCATTATAATCAAACTATACACTTTTGATTTTCTCTTTTACTTATATAAGAACCATCAATTACAGTTATCCAAAATTAATAATAAATCAAAAAACACTTTGAATTCACATAACAAATATTTTTTTTTATATTAATAAATTTTAAACCTTATTTAAAGCTAAAAAATTGTATTTAATAACATAACATTACCTTGAATGCTCACTGAGGCCTCTATCAATCACTTACGAAACCTATCAGGGCATATCCATTATGCAAGAGATAAGTTTGTACAATAACTTGCGGAAACTTACCATTTTTATATACTTATATATAATCATATGTGCTTGAAAGGAAATAAAATGTTGTACTAATCTATACATATAATAAAATTCTAATTAGACCGAATCTGTACATTAAATATTTTTTGGAAAATCTTATTGAAATAGACATTATTATCGATACAGAGGCCGAATCAATAGTTTTTAGAATTTTTGTCTGTCTGTCTGTTACCGCATTACGGAAAAACCAGTGGAGGAATTTTGATGAAATTCGGTATGATGGTAGCTGGTTATCCAGGTTAACATATAGAATACTTTTCACCACGGGAAAATATCTCATTTCTAAGAAAAAATGTAAAAACTGCATCGTAAGAGTATACTAATATGTAAAACCTAAGAATTTGGTTTTTGGTCATCTGAATGCGGGCGGAGCCGCGGGCAATGTTAGTGTATTATATAATTTAATTAAACATCGAATAACTTTAATAGCACTTTCAATTATAGTAAATGTCATTTTAACAGTTATGCATATGCATAAATGCATTTATAGGCTATAAAACATTGGTTTTATTTTAGTTAATTATGGTTATCGTTTCTAGTTATTTATTCATTGAAAGGAATCTATTTTAAATTATACTGATAGGATATAGGATATAGGATATATATATATATATATATATATATATATATATATATATATATAGTCGATCATATATAGTATATAGTAGATCAGTATAATTTAAAATAGATTCTTGAAGTTTAAGAAACTAATATAATGTAAGCATATCTCGTAAAATTGCGTATGTACGTAGTAGTATATAGATAGGTAGTAGAGAAACAAAAATAATATAACAACTTTTAATATTGTTTATTTGATGAAAATTTAATAAAAATCTTTTTAAACTCTAGCAGTTTTTTCGAACATTACTTTACTTAGCCTCTCTTTGAAGATTAGGTAATGTAATGCATCTAGGTGCCTAACAGTAGCCTATGTGTTACTCAAGATCGTAATTTATCTGTCTACTAAACTTCATCTAAATCGGTCCAGTCATTTCAGCATGAAGGAGTAGCTAATATTAAAAAAAAAACTTTTAGAAACTTTCTCAATAAAAGTCCAAAAATAATAATAGTCCATTTAAATACTTTTACTTTAGACTCAGAACTCACTGTTTCTATATAGAATCCATCAAACACAGTACAGAGAAAGCAATCTGTTACTTACGTCATTGAATTCACACTTGAGCTATTGTTTTATTCGTACTATATTTCTGTTGGTTTCTATCAGCAAGTTTCATATGCGGATGATAAATGGCCTGCCAGAGGGCGGCGGACGGAAAATGTGCAATCAACGTTCACGCCCTCGCCTCGTTTAGTTGACATGTCGAGATAATTTGTAAATGAAATCTTGAGTTATCTTTGTAAGATACGACAGTTATCTATGAATTGTATTTTATTTCAAAGTAGTCTAACATGAAATTTGTTGTTGTATTTCATGTTAAAGTTTAACATTGATTAAATTCATAAAATTTGTTAATAAGAAGTAATGGTAAAAATACCTGGGCTGGGTTTTGCGCTCTGTTTGATTTTCATGCGTGAATCGTTTTCAATTTGATTGAATCATTTTCACATCCTAATATGGAGATAGAAAACATTGTGAGGAAACCTGCAAGACTGATATAAACTAAATAGTTTTCGAAAGATGCCTGAAGTCCACCAAACCCCATAGGTAAATTCCACGTGGTGGACTACGGTTTTAAACCTTTGGTTAAAACGTTGGAAATTAAAAAGGCTTTTCGAATTACTATTTACAGAATGTACAAAGTTTGATTATATTTTATATTGGTCATAAAAACGTATATAACGTTTTTGTAAAGACAACAAATGAAAGCTTTATGAAGATGAAATCGATAGTAAAATACAGAATAACTAAATTTTCTCGTTGTATCCAGATAAAAGTAGTTTATTTCTTATATTTTTAATATTTATCTTAAATTAATAATAAAAAACTTACACATATAAAAAACCAAACTGTAACTGACAATAGCTCAAAATTTTGTTACAATATTATCAATAGGTAATTAAAATTAAGATTTTAAAATATAGCATACTAGCTTGATTCCCATAGACAGTTTGTCTCTTCATTTTAACCTCCTTAAGGAATGACTTTCGGGATAAAAAGTATCCTATGTCCTTTCCAGGATCTCAAACTATCTTCTTACCGAATTTCATCTAAATTGGTTCTGTAGATCCAGAGATTACCCCCTACAACGTCACAAGCTCACAATCTCACAAACTTTACCTCTTTATAATATTAGTATAGATTATAAAATAATATATACTTTATGTAAGAACATAAAGCAAATAGCTATAGCTAACTGAGTAATTTAAATATCTATCTATCAACATTCCCACTCTAAACAAGGATTAGGATTGTAAACAATTACCAAATTGAATTCGTATCACTTCCCACAAATTGTGAATGTTTCACAATAAAACCTCATTTTCTAATCTCCGAAATGGCGCTTCTCAGTTAAATTCGATAGAGGAAGAAAAATTTGACACACGACGCTAACAAAAAGTTAGCATTCGCATAAACAGATTGCCGAAGTCAATTTCCAAATTGCCAACGACCATAAAGTCAACCCTCCTAATCCAATCATACCCTGCGCTTGTCAACGTTTCTTTCTTTTACTACTCACCAAAATAAGTAGAGCCTTACTTTTCTAACAATAATATTTGAAATGACGTTAAAAAATGTTTAGAAGATGGTCAATATAAAGTGGTCAATGTATAAATGTAACTTCACGCCTTTATCTAATATCAATTTTTTCATATTTCTATTAAAGAATAAACCGGGTTTTTTTCTGTAAATAACAGTATTGGGACAAATTGTTTTATAAAAAAATACACAGGAAGAAAATAATCCATTTAGTCGCCGCGCAAATTCATCCGTTAAGGGCACGAGTGAGATCAAAAAGCATTCGTATTTCGAACACGCCGTCCTTTCATTTCGCCCGGTCAAAGCTTGGGGTTCGAAATTTAAAATGTACTTAAATTCAATTCGTATTTCCGTTTCTCGAATGTTTTTTCTTTTTAATTTCCATTCGTGTCCATGGCGAGCTTGTTTTTGTCCATTCATAGTTAATGTAGGTGATCTTTTGTGAGAGCTCTCTGTGAAATTGGAGAGGGCATCGGCATTTTAGCTTTTTGCAAAATCAAAATTGCCCTTTTATTCTCTGTATCTTGTTCATTCTATCATATGATTTTTCGTAATGAATGAATGTCATATATGTTTTACATAACATCAACTTTATTAAAAAGCTTATTTTATGCATTATCTGTGCACTTTAATTTTAATTTGAAATAAATGAGGGGTGTTTAAAATAGGCGATTTAATTGATCCCCTCTTTTAGTGTGAAATGTGACCTTTTCGAAAGCGTGACATACATTCTAAGAGTTCTGTGGGGAAAATGTAGGGTGAGTTTGACACGAAAGAAATAGCAAAACGACTTGTAAGATATATTCATCCGTATCAATGGTAAATATTTAATACTTACTATTGAAAAAAATGAGAATGTTAATATGTATTATTATTATTATATAATATTATCTCGAGTGCCTTCTTATAACATAATCACCGTTTCTGTTACTAGTTTCATCTTTTTATAAATTGTAGAAAAAAGTATAGTAATTATACAAAGATCATCTATTTCTACTTCTACAATAAATCAACCATAAAATGTCCTTAGCAAACGAAAGTTTAATATTTATAATTTTATCTGCGAAACATAGATTTAAGCAACTAAAATGTATTTCCTATATAAATTATGTACAATTTCTTAAAAAACACTCTGTAGAGCGTATAAAAAATCTTATTACTGCTATCCTCAACTAATCTAGTGGAAGCCATTGTAAACATCACTTAAAGAAGTCCAGTGGTCACGGAAAATGCGGAAATTTTCAATTGAATCTCATGTCGAGGGACGTCACACACGCTACATTAGCTACGGTCGAGATACTCGTCGTAAATCGTGTGCGTAAGTGATACGAGTTAAGAATTACGGGTACGGATGTGAGGGGAAATATATTTTTGCAAATAAATTATTTTATCTGTTTATTTTTTATAGATATAAAATGTTTTATGTCAACGGTTCATGTTATGTATGACAACTGATTGACGTAAGCATAACAAATATTTAACCAATTTGTCCTATTCTGTACTACTTTAATTTTAAATATTAAATTTAAATCCAAATACATTTTTGTACAAAATTTTAACCATTAAATAAAAACGTAAAATTTTTCTAAATATGATTTTTAAAATTAATATCGATAGTCCTTTATATAAGATATAATATCGATAGTACTTTGAATTAATTACATTTATTGATTTAATGCCGTATTTATAATTATAGTATCAATATTCATACGTATATCATTTATCGTACACACTGAATCCATTCTGCGTCCTATAATTTATCTAAATTAGTCAAAATCGCAACATTATACATAATACATATAATGTATGTACATTCCTATATCTATACATATAATAAAATTGTAACTAAGCCGAATCTGTAAATTAGATATTTTTTGGAAAATCTTATTGAAATGGACATTATTGTCGATACAGAAGCCGAATCTTTAATTTTTAAAATTTTTGTCTGTCTGTCTATCTGTCTGTCTGTGTCTCTGTCTGTCTGTCTGTTACCACATCACAGAAAAAGCACTGGGGGGATTTTGATGAAATTTGGTATAGTGATAGATGGTTGTCCGGGTCAACATATAGGATACTTTTTACCGCTGGAAAATGTCTCATTTCTGAGAAAAAATACAAAAACTGCAATATAAGAGTATACTAATATGTAAAACCTAAGAATTTGGTTTTTGGTCATCTGAACGCGGGCGGAGCCGCGGGCAATGCTAGTGTATGATTATTTTTCAACATCTTTATTCGAACATGTAAACATTTTCATCTTATTATTCATCATACAACTCATATTTTTAAGCTGTGATTATGCATATTTACCACGTATTTACTATAAAACGTAAAGCTTTATATCGACACCATAAATTAATTTAAAAACGACACGCAATAGAAGAAGCTATGCCACTATGTGTCCGCTATATTAAAATACTTAAATTATTTATGAATCCATTTGAAGTTTTAAAATAAATAGTAGTTTTTATTTCTTTGAACATAAGGTTAAAAATATTTAAATTTTATATATTTGAGAGGTAAATATAATTTGGTTTGCATGTGAGGGTGAACAGTAAAGGCAGTGCGAATCCGCGGTACGGATTCATCATCGCGACAGGAGGTCGTGTTTCCTGGTCGCCCTAATATCTAATATTCGCTTACCTTAACTCACCTTAGCACTTGCGTTATGGACATTTGCATTACAATGTTTTATTATGTATGTTACATTTTCTATTATCGTTTTTATAAAATGTTACTATTATTCAATATTTATAAAATAAATGATATTTGCTCTATAATCTTCATAGAAATCATTTTCATTAAGTTTATTAATAATTAAAGGTAAATAATTATCACAACATAATGTAACTTATTGTTAGCTTTTTGTAAGTCAGTTTTATATATACATATATACATATATATATATATATATATATATATATATATATAATATATATATATATATATATATATACATATATACATATATACATATATATATATATATACATATATATATATATCATGAACGAATTAACCACTGGACTAGACATATAAATGGACGTACCTTTAACGGTCATGTCTGTAACCAGGGAATTTTAGCCTAGGTCGTATGTTTTTTGTGTCAGTCTCAAGCACTTACTTGTCAACAAAACATCTCCCAAAAATGACTAAATGTTCTGTTAAATGGTGTAAAAACTATAACGGTGGAAGCAGCACTATTTCTTTTCACTTGTAAATACATTATTTTATTACATTTATTGTTATTTATCACAAAATTTAATTAAATGTAAAATAAAATGTCATATTATCCAACTATGTTAAGTATAGTCGATATTTCTATGTATTGTTGACATCTGACAACCATCATAAAATGGCTGGATTATACCATTCAGAACAAATGACGAAACTGTCGGGTGAGTCCATTTGACATCGACTAGTGCTTGACAATGTCGAAAAATATATCGATATTTGACGAAATAACTGAACGAATTGTGTTATTTGTACAGTACAATAACATAAAATACTTTTATCACAGTATCCTACAATCTGATGACAATAAATTTATAAAAATATTTTCTAAATCAAATAAAAATATAAATGCAAAAATTATAATTAGTATGTGTACTTAATTTTTTATTTTATTTTATACCACATTTATATACTTTGGAATATTATTCCATTGTAATAATAATAAAGATCATTTTATTTCAACACATAAATTACACAAAATCAAACAATAATGTTTTAGCACTAAACTTCTGAGTTGGCGATTTGTAATAAAACACTTTACCACTTGCACTAATTATTTTACTTTCACGATCCAACACTCACTTTTTCACAATTTGCAATCACTTTTTCTTTTTGAATCAACAAAATCACTTTATTTAATTAAATTAGCTTAATATTTTTTTAATCTTTACAAAATAATATTTAATATATATTAATGGAATATACACCCGATATTCATTTGTTCATTAACATTATTATAGGCCAACAGAATGTTGCCATCAATGCCATCGTATTTATATAAATCAAATTAAAAAATAATTATTATTTGACACATTATTATTGCCTCTTTAATTCATTTATTTTAATTTATTATAATAAATACAGATATTTTAAATTAAAAGATGTAAAATATGATGACTATGCTAACCAATGTCTAAAATGTCATTCATTGGTTCATCGATATATGTATTTTATCGATTACGTTCAAGCACTAGAAATATTGTATTGTGTATCAGTGTTTATAATAATGTAATAAAATCTTTGTGTGCGTTATGCGTCACTTGGTTGAACTAGTTTTCATACATTGTATTTTATGTCAGGTCCAGTCTCTAATTCGTCCATGATATATATATATATATATATATATATATATATATATATATATATATATATATATATATATATATATATATATATATATATATATATATATATATATATCTTAAAAACTAAAAATATATAGTTTTTGTTCTACGAGTAATACTGTTGTAGTCATATAATTATTAATAAAACATTATTATATTATCTTGTTAATAAATTATTGTTTACATTTCACTTAAGGTTCAAATACGGTGACATTAACTGCAAAATCCCGTATAAAAACATTAAAGGACTTCATTCCCCTGTCAAACTCAGCATCCCGCAAATGTCGTAGAGTTTGCCCGCGGAATGCGCAGAAAACTTTCCATCTAATATTTCATCCGCTAATATCGCAACTGAGTTCTCGTCTTTGTTCTTTGTTTGTGGGCATTCTTTATGGCCGCTTTGCATAAATTAATAACGATATTTTGTAAAATAACGATCCGTGATGTATTTAGACATATTTTTCTGCAGAACAAGAAAGTATTCAGTTGTGTTAAATAATTCTTATTTATTGTATGAATGCTGAAGTATATTATTTGTTAGTTTGTCTTTTTGTTCTCCCACGAATCGGCTTGATTTTTAATAGTGTTTAATAGGACATACAATGAGTGGGTTTTATCCTAATTTTATTGATTTCCATGAAATGAACAATTAATAAAATATTATTTATCGTACAGTTAAATAATATTCGTAATTCTACTAAATATAAAATTCGTTTCACTCAGTTTTGTAGCGACCCTACTTGCTGTGCTAGCGGTCGCGGGTTCGAGTCACGCTCGGGGGCATTTGTGTGATGAGCACGAATGTTTGTACTCCAGTCATGGGTGTTTATATTTATAATAAGTTATATATGTGTAGTATATCTGTAGTATATCAACTATCTGGTATCCATTACACAAGCCTCGTAACTTACCATGGAACTAGATGGTGCTGTGTGTTAATGTCCCAACATATTTATTTATTTATTTATTTATAAAAAAAAACAGATAATATTAAAAGTATACGAATAGCGTTTGTACGTCTAAAAACAAATATTAAATATTATTATTATCTAAATATTATCATATTTCTTACAATATATATAGATAAGGCTCATAATTTTCCTATAGAAGCAAAAGCTTATACATATTATATCAATCAATTACTTGTAAAACAACCAATATCCATGCAAACTATTATCCCAAGTTAAACCACTTTATGGGATAAAATTTAAAAATCCTTAAATCCTTAATAATTATACTTACAACTATGCTATTATAACTATGTCATATGTATATAAGGATATATTGTAGGTACTTGTTTCTAATCCGCACGTATATAACAATAAGGCAGTGGTAGCACAGTGGTAACGCGCTCGCTTGGAAATCCGAATGAAGCGGGTTCCAATCCCGGGTCTCGCACCTCTGATATTTTCATGTGCGAATCATTTCAAACATGATTATCACTTGCCTTAACGATAAAGGAAAACATCGTGAGGAAACCTGCATATCTGAGAAAACCTAGCAAGTTTTTAAAAGACATGTGAAGTCCGCCAACCCGCACTTGGCCAGCGTGGTGGATTATGGCTTGATTCCCCTCGTACTGAAGGGAGGCCCGTACCCAGCAGTGGAACATCAAAAAAAGGGCTGCTGAATACGCGTATTAACGCCTGCGGGTTGTATATTAGACAATCAGTGTTAAAGTGTAAAGAAGAATATGAAGGTATTTTTAAAATAAAAAATGTAACATATTTACGAAAAAGGCCAAACATATTTAATATATTAAGTTTTTAGACTTAGCAAGATTATTTAAATAATGAATCCTCATTAATATAGAGATAATATGTAAATGTCAGGAAAATCTGAAATTGGTAGGAAGATTTATTTATTTATTACATAGGTCGCTAACACAGCATACATCCTTACAATTGTACATGGTAATAAACAAAAGAAGATCTAGTCGTAACGATGCCCTAATTATAAGCAACACTCCATTCTTATACGACAAGAACATAATAACTTAATAATAATAGTTTAGTGAGCAAAAATAAAATTGAAATTAAAGTTAACAGTATGTATATAATCAAACAAAAACTTGAATATGTGTTTTTTTTTTAATTAATAATAACAATAAACAATTAACCATTGTTAGTGAAATGAAGAAGCTTAAGTTTTATGGTATTCTTAAATTTATAAAAAGTATCAGAAAAAATATCGATATTATGACTTGAGCATAATGTTCTGTGAGATCTTATCATTCTATTAAGTGGCGCATTGTGACCCAGGTTGGTTTTACATATTTTTTCATGAAATAATGATCATCAAAAGAATGAAAGATCTCTAATAATTGTTTGTAAGTCACTAATGTCACGATGACGAGGTAAGAACATTTTAAGATCACCATACGATTACTAAATAGAAGAATCTTTATTATGCACATTATTGTGCACGTTGTTTATTACTTGTAGGTACATACATACATAGATTAAGCGAGCTCAAAAGATACCGGTCCTTTAGGAAGCTTGCGTGGGAGCATAAGTCCAGCACGTAGAAACTTTATAAAAGGTTTAATTTTGGTTAATGTGATCCATCAGCCGCAATCCATCTCTAAATAGCTAGCTAGGCTATATCCTCTATTGTAATCGGCCAATGCTTAGAAACTAAGGAAAATAAGTAAAAATAAATGAATCTTCTTACAACAGTTCCCTACAAGCTGCTCTACAAATATCAAAATGACTTATAAATCCAATTTTACCCTCCATGCCTTGAATTATACAATTTTCTTGATATACCTTTATTAAAAGAACTATTTAAAAGTAACAATAAACATTTTCTTACCTAACAGCTAAGAAAACAGGCAATAAACTATTTTCCAAGCCGCTCGCACGTCACTAATCCAGCGCTAGCGTCGCGACATCCGCTGATGGCGGCCGCGTCATTTCCGCTTCCCCCGGATACAAATAAACCGAGCGTGCATCACACATGCGTGAGATAAATCGTCTGGCTAATTCGTTAAAGATTTATCTGTGTTTGAGTCACCATTAAGAAATGGTTAATACTGAAAAACAAAGCCTGGTAAAGACATATATGTATACCTACTCCATTGTATTCTTTTGCATTAATATCACAACATTGAAGAAGTCAACTTATTCAAGGAACATATAAAATGTATAATGAAAAGAGTGGAAATTATGTATGTTTGTATACGAGTATACAAGAATATCTAATTTTTAACTCATTCAAATCCATTCAAGTATGAAACTCGTGAATGTGTTCAGCCCTTTTGAACATCCCACTGCTGGACACGGGCCTCCCTTTAATACGAGTGGGATCAGGACATAGTTCACCACACCAGCCAAGTGTGGGTTGGCGGACTTCACATATCTTTCGAAAACTTACTAGATTCTCTCAGACATGCAGGTTTCCTCACGATGTTTTCCTTCTCCATAATGCAAGTGGTAATCATGTTAGAAGTGATTCGCACATGAAAATACCAGAAGTACGAGATCTGGGACATGAACCCGCAAGTAAGGCAGTGGTAGCCCAGTGGTAACGATGTCGTTTGGGAAATCGAGTGAAAACTCATGCTATTGTGTAAGAACTTTTATGAAACGCGACAGCTGAATCTACGATTATATTTCATATAATGCATAACAGGCATAATGATCACTCATGCCTACTAAATACTCATATATCACTAGTCCCAATAAAATGCATTTCTTCTATAAGTAAAAGAAACTTTCTTTACAAACATTTCTATCACACTCTAAGAATAACTCCTAATAAAGCATCCACAACAAGAAGCTGTTAATTTCTCATTTGGTCGGAATGAGACACTACGTCACATGGGTCACAAAACACGAAATAGCGACCCTTGTCCCCATCGTTTGCGAGTGCGGCTAATGAACTACGAGTACTGGCAGGGCGCGACCGACAGAATACTATAAACTAGATGTGAAATGCTTTTTCTTTTTGATATTATATGATAATTTCATAGATTTACGTGAATATATGACATTTTAAATAAACGAGAGAGACTCCCATGAGACCATGATGCTGTAAAGCATTCGAAATAACAGGAACCCAAAATCAAAATAAAGATAGTTTTATTTAAGATATTATATGACATATCTCTAAGAAACTTTACTAAAATAGAAATATAAAAGTAAAGGTGTTGTTGGTTTGTCTTTTTTTTTCACAGTAAAAGAAATGATGTTACGAATTGGAGTGATTATTTGCATAGAGATAGTAAGTATATGGCCGAAAAATGGCAGGCTAAACTTTTTCTTCTGATATATTAAATCATTCCCCAAGAATATTATTTTGCTGTAGAGTAATAAATAGCATTGTAGCAAATTTTCTAAATATTAAGAGATCTCCTACTATAGAGATTGTATTAGCAAAAAGTAATTACTTCGATGAAATATACTCGTACAAGTAATTCTACTAAATATTTTTGTTTTTCTTAATACTTAGATTTACCTTATATGATATTATTATTATTATTAGATATATTATTTATTTAATTTTTGCTGTTATTATTATAATTATTACAATTTTAAAAATATTAATTAGTAATCTATATTTAGTGTTAAAATATAGATTACTAATTAATATTTTAAAATTGTAATAATTATAATAATAACAGCTAATATTAAATAAATAATATTCCATATTCAATTATAAAACTAATTAAAATTATAAAAATGTTTGTTTTTCTTATTATAGTAATAGCCGTTTTTCATAATTATCAAGACCATGCCAAACGAACTTGTACCATACAGCCTCACGTCGGTCGGCAGCAATATTATTTGAGATGTATAAATAAATGTATTTTTTATAATAATATCTCTTCCAGGACAATCAGAAATAAAGAAAAGTCTGGACATTGGTTAATTACGTGCGATAGTTGGAAGCTCACGAGAGAATGATTGCCGTGCGGTAACGATGCCTCGCCAATAGTCTTTGGGTGTGTACGGCCATGAAAAAAACATGTTTGAAGCAAAAAGAAATAAATCTTTTTATAGAAAAGGAACGCTATATTTAGAAAAGATAGTGTATTTTATATATATATATATATATATATATATATATATATATATATATATATATATATATATATATATATATATGTGTGTATATATATGTATATATATATGGCAAACGTAGAACTTGTTGTAAAGCCATGGTGTACGCTCTGCCTACCCCGCAATTTGTTTATCTGATACGGACGTAGGTCAGGAGATACTAGGTAAGAATAACCCAATAACTCTAAAGAAAGCTTAAAAGTTTTATCGGGATTGGGCTTAAAGAGACATTCATTGTAGCACTCTGAAGTTGAAAAGTTGATGAAGTTACTTAAGCTTGTTTTCTGATGTTACACATCAAACTATAATGATCGGGAAATTAGACAGATTATATCACTACACCATAAGTGCCAATATAGAGACATACATAAGATCATTTTTTTTTACCTTGTACAAATTATATGTTAAGAATATTTACTCTCACTTCCTGGCCCCTATCTTTAGAGCACGTCACAGTAATGTCATTTGGTAGACTAACAACAACTAGTTTATGGCAGCATTTTGTTGTTCCATCTTCTCGTCTCCGAGAAAATACAATATATACAAACGTAATATACTTGTAGTTACGTAAAATGAAGATGTGGAACCAAAAACCATGGATGTATTACGAATGGACTGAGCTACGAAATTATATTATCATTTATCACCTCCAGGTAAATTTCTAAGAAATTAATTGAATTGCTAAGAAATCTATTGTCAACTGTAACGCCGGCGTGTCCGCGGTCGGGGGGGATTATTAATAACTAACAATAAGTCTAATGTATCGCTTAAGACTGTAAATAAACGATTTACTTTGCTGACGATCGATTCAGTTATTATATTTATTAATTATCATGATACAACTAATTGGTCTAATAGTTTTTCTGTACAGTTCCTCACAAATACAAAATCAATAATATATGAATGTAAAGTACCGGTCATTTATTTATCAACCATTCTCCTTTTAAACGACATTACTTTGGGAGCTCATCAATCTAGCAGTTCATTAAACTCGATGCAAAACTCATTTAGCCCCAAGCAGTGTCGGGTAACAAAGGCTGTATGTCCCCCAAATGCTCGAAGTGACAAACTCATAAACATTTATCTCTGGACCGTCCACTCGCCATTATAAACGTACCAATTTAACTTGAACTCTGTATTCTACAAAATCGCTCTACTTTTGTTTACAGTAGAATATCATGAAGAACATTTTCTACATAATAATATTATCTATACTTTAATATTATAAAGAGGTAAAGTTTGTGAGTTTGTGAGTTTGTGACGTTGTAGGGGGTAATCTCTGGATTTACTAAACCGATTTAAATAAAATTTGGTAAGAAGATTATTTGAAACCCTGGGAAGGACATAGGATACTTTTTATCCCGGAAATCATCCTTTAAGGGGATGAAAATGGAACTGAAAGTTTGTATTGGGAATCAACCTAGCGACGAACCCGAGCTAAGCGAGGATGAGTCGCTAGTATTTTCTATATATTAATTTAACAGCTTCTTATAATGTATAGTGCACTAATGAACTATGAGTGTACCTATTTTTTTGGAATTCTTTTATGCAATCCATTCGACTTTATACCGCAGAGTGAGATTGTTGATAGTTTCCTTAGAACATTAAGAATATTAGATTAAATAGTCATTGTAAGTGCGAAGTTTATAAAAAAGTGCATGCTTTAAAAACTAACTAAACGCTAGCAATGGATTTACTGACACTCAGAATAAAAAGAAAGCTCATATTCTTAATTAACAAATAAGCTATTTTTTTATAAAGTTTTATATAAAAAGGTAGCTTTTATTCCATATATTTAAATATTTGCAAGGCAACTTGAAAGGTCACACTTATTTGGTCGAGTATTACTTATTGAGGACCCGGAACGTTTAACCGATCCCGTTCTAAATTTAAACAAATAATTTATGTACGGTCACTCTTGACACCAAAAAAGCATTAAATATTCTATAGGGATGTAACTTTATAAATTTACTGGTAATAAAAATATATTGTTGTATTATAATTGTAAATTGTTATGTAAGATAATTGAAAAATGATTAACATTATACTTATATAATTTATCAGAAATAAGAAAATTAATAAAATAATATCAAATTATTATTATTAGCTAAGTTATCAATTTATGTACATATAGGACGTGCAGTAAAAAGAAAAAATAGTTTATTTATTTAAGTAAATTAAAGAATTATAAGTAACTTAGCTCAACCCTGAAGAACAAATGAATAATTACTCATGTCTGAAACAGTCCAGTGGTGGTCATGTTATAAATGCAGCTCTCGTCACTGTACATCCACACTAGCCCATCACTAGCCTATAGTTTATTACTCTGTAATAGTTAAACTTGTAATTTTCGAAATAATGCTCATTTTATTCTCGAGAGAATATATTATTATATTGTCTTTATTTATTTTCTAAAATCCCAAAAATGTATAACAATATACATACATTTATTATACATACATATTTTTATCCCAAAAGTACAATAAATAGAATAATAAATACGAAATTATATCCACACTCGTAACATAATATCAAAGAGAAATGATCAAAACAAAAGATGCGATTGTGTTGAATCAGTGCGGGCAGAGATAATTAATGTGAGACGTCGTTACGTGTCTCATCCTTGTGTCCTTCGTAGCTACGAGTATAACTGTAAGTTCTAACTGGACAATGACTATAAAATATCTGTTTGGGGTTGAAACAGATTATGTAAGTCTTAAAATACTATTTTCTAAAATTATACATTTAAAATAAAAAAAAAACAAAAATAACTGTTCAATTAGTGAGAAAAGATGCCTTTCTTGAGATGCTTAACAATATTTTCTATAATTACAATATATACCCAACCTAATTTAAACTTTGAAAGATTTCTTGACACATTTTGGATAGTTAAAACGAAACATACATAATATGTGCATAGATACTTTATTGTACGCCACAAAGAAATACGTATATAAAGGTATAATAAGTATTCTACAAATGCATCAGCAACTATCAATTACTGTTAAAATATCAAATCATTAATTTATTCTAAACGACAGAACAAAGCATTCCATTTAAATGTAATATATCTTTTATAAAATATAAAGTTTACTCGTAATACTCCCGTATTGCCCCCGCGAAGCAAATACCCTTCCGAGTAATTACACGCGTCCTTTGTCCCTTGACTATAAACAATCAAATATTTATTCTCAGGACAGTAACTTGGAGTACTATCCTGTTAGATTTATGTAACATGACACCTAAATCCGCGATTGTACAATTATGAAATATGCTTACAGATTTGGCTGTCGAGTTACACATTTCTTAAGTTCGAGTTACCAAAATTGAATTAAGACACTTTAGTAATTGTAGTACCTATATCTCCTATAAAAAAATTAGATTTTGGAATTAGTGTTCCTTTTTCCTTAAAAATAATCGTTTTTTTAACATTCAACTTTGATTAAAATAATAATTGAATGGCTGTTTTGCTATTCATGTCAACAAAAGTTCGTGTTCCTGCACACCTGAACTGTAACGTCCATAAGTAAGATGGTGGAAAACAAAAATTATGAGTGTCCATCGTAACTCGGAACACACCTTAATGTTAAATTAGGTAATCCATCTAAGAGCAAAGGGCGTTAAGGGCCCAATAAATTAGTATGGGACAGCGGGGATAATAAACACGGACGAAATGGCACTGCCAAATAACTTGTTAGGAGTTGCCTGCACCTTCCCTATTGACTAATTACGCCGCTTTGTTTTCTGTTCAAAAATTTCGGCCAAGTAACATCACGTTGGGAACCGAATCCTGAAATATTACTCATAATACTTTCTTTACTACATAAAAAAGTGTAAACCACAGTCCTAGTGATAATTTTGGACTTTGTATTGAAGTGTTTTTTTTCGACGGTAGTATACCGTGATTTTTTTATTTAGACTAAAAAAACATGTTAAATTGTATGAACCAGGTAAACTTGTACGAATTTCAAGAGTTTTAAAGAAAAGCTATAAAATATTCTAGCAATAAAAAAAACAGCAAGTTTCCTATCTATAATTATAGCCCTACATGACGATACTTAAGGCAAGTAACATACATCTATCAAGCTAATCTATTCAGACGGGTGCTCGCATAAATCGGTGCGCGGGCGCCGGTAAAGCACTGTCTACAAGGATGCCCACTCAGGCCGCGATAGCACGACAACACCTTATCTCCCACCTCGCTCGGTGACACTGACTCTTGAGCCAATGAACTTCCTATTGTATAGATTTCGCTAAATTGCAAGAAGTTTGGAAAATTGGAATAAATAGAATACAATAGATAATAAATAGCATTATAATTTGAAGCAATTACATATGTAATTTTTATATAATTTTTTATTATAAACATTTCCACTTGAAACTGAAATGGAAATGGAAGTTTATGAAATATTTATTACTTTGTTAGATTAAAATTGGTTTAATTATTTTATTTCTAACATCTATCTCGCAAACAGACTTTCGTTTCTCTTTTCTTCGTAGGATGTAAAGCCATTTTGTAATCAGATGAATTTAAATAATAAATATTATAGAAAAACTAGCACTGCCTGCGGCCCCGCCCGCGTTTAGATGACCAAAAACCAAATTCTTAGGTTTTACATATTAGTATACTCTTACATTGCAGTTTTAGTATTTTTTCTCAGAAATGAGATATTTTCCCGCGGTACAAAATAACCTATATGTTGACCTGGATAACCAGCTATCACCATACCAAATTTCATCAAAATCCCTCCAGTGGTTTTTCCGTAACGGGATAACAGACAGACAGACAGACAGACAGACAGACAAAAATTCTATAAACTATAGATTCGGCCTCTGTATCGATAATAATATCTATTTTAATAAGATTTTCCAAAAAATATTTAATGTACAGATTCGGCTTAGTTAGAATTTTATTATATGGATATAGATAGATAAATTAAATACATATATAGGTACTTTATTTTACATCAAACATGAATATTAAATTCTCAACTAGGTAAATATTACGTGTACAAAACAAACCTACGTACCTCACTACCAGACCTGCTGTGAAACTGTTTATCGCGGTATGTAGGTGACAAAGACAGAGGCCGTGTTATCGAATTACGATTTACGATCAAAAGGCTATCTCCGAAGCTCATGTCGCGAGGATTTTTTATCTCTCGCTAAAGTATTGTGAAGCATTGTTCCGCAATATATGGCTTTCGCAGGTTTTCTTTATAGGTGGTGTGCGATGTGTACAGTTGATATTAAGTTGACGATAGAACTTGTTTTGAGTTCTTAAAATTGAAATGTGATGATTTTTTTCTAAGCTATGATTGATAAATAAAAATTAATTTTCAAAATGACAAATTTAATCTTAAAAAAAAATATTTTGTTATATTTTTATATTCATACTAATATTATAAATGTGAAAGTGGGTTTGTTTGTTTTCTTGTTTGTTTGTCTTTCACGTCGAAACAGATTGACTGATTGGCGTGATTTTTTGTGTGGAGGTAGTAGGAGGACTGGAGAAGTGACATATGCTATTTTTTAACACGGGAGATTATCTCATTCCCACGAGAAAATACATTATAATACAACCCAAAAAAATATTTATGATCAGAATTACTTGGAACTTGGTATTAATACTATTCAATATCATTAAATAAATATTAATGATTTAACATTTTTCGAAATTTACCCCATAACGGGGCAAAATAGGGCATAAAAGTTAGTATGAAACTTACCTTATTAAAGTATTTTTTGTAGTTTTAGCGCGAGCGAAGCCGCGGGTTCTTCTAGTAGTTCATATACTTATATTTCATGTCAAACATTCGACCCATCACTATCAAGTGAAATTCGTAAAGTTTTTTCCATACTTATTGTTATATGAAAAATTCAATGCCTTATTTTCGAAATAAAAATCCTATTATTAATTTGTTGCGTCTAATTATTTTGAGTAATTAAAAATAATATTGTCCTGTTCTTCCCATTACAAATAAAAAAAGTAAAAAAAAATTGAATCCATCAATACTTTCGTTATTTGCCTTAAAATTTGATCACTATTGGTAAAGTCGTCAAAATTGAACAAACACAATTCATATCTATAACATTAAGTAGTCAGATCCAATATTAATTTCAACTTGTATTTTATACACTCGATCCTTTGAATATTGGGTACGCCATATCAGAACAGTGATAGCGCGCTCGCTTGAAAAACGAAGCAAAGCAGGTTCAAATCCCGATTCTCCCACATCTGATATCTTGATAAGTTAATCATTTTCGACATGATTAGGTATCACTTGCCTTACGATGAAGGAAAACTTAGTGAAGAAACCTGCATTTCTGAGAGAACCTGAGAAGAAGAAGTGTAGTGGACTAAGACCTGATCCCCCTCGCATTGATGCTGGGAGGAGGTGCCCAGTAGTTAAAAAGGACTGAATAATCACATAAAATGAAAATAATTAAAAAAATAACTCTTTTTTTTCTTTGCTTCTCTTTGCTTTGGTATACTTTAACTTATTTAAAATAAAGTAACATCAATCACAAGAAACAAAATTTCAGCAAATATCACCACACCAATAACACTCATCTCAATCTCCATTCCTATATAAAATATCTTAACCGTCCAAAAAAAACTAGGGTAATAAATTGCCACTTCAGACCGAGGGTAGTAAAAGTCGAATCATACCCCAGACCTCAGTAGGCCAGTAATGTGGAACATTACCGTACAAGTTTCATGGGATCTGATGTACAGGTGATTCCGCGGTATAGCACTCACCGATCACTGATATGTCCTGGGACAGGGACGTACTCGACTTTGATTTAAAATAAGTAATAAAGGTATTTTAGGGCCTAAACCTATATTAATCATCCTTTTCAGGACTTCTGGTATATAAATTCCTCACTTGTAAGACAATAGAATAAATTATAGTTACAATATTAAAAACGATAACGAAGGGCAATTTCTGCAAATTTATATTAAACCACATAAAGTTGATTACTTTCTGTTGAAGTTTGAAATAACGTAAGAAATAATAAACAAGTATACAAAAATATACTATATAAATATATTTTAGTTAAGAAATATATGCATTCAGTTAACAAATATGCTCACATATAAATTTTAGTAAAATAATTCTCATCTTAGTATTTCATTTTAGGTTTTAAGGTTACAGAGTACATTTTTTCCACAACACAGAATCCGTCACCATAAGTAGCCATCAATACTAGCGGTCGCGTCCCGGGAGAGCCGTACAGTCGCTACGGAAATCATTCCAACGCTAAAATATCAATAAAACACAAGCACCCTGCCCTTTTGATGGGACACTTTATTTTTTTGTAACGACCGATACGACCGCAACTTAGAGCTTTATGAGATTTACATTCGGTCGTGCTTTTTTATTGCCCGTGTAACGGCTGTACGGGAGGAAAATGTGTGGAGAATTTATCACCTCTAATTTCTTTTCCGGCATTCGTGATAGGAAAAACGTATTTGGAAAAGGACTTAGAATGTCTGTCGATTTACGAATTGTAAGATTTCATTAAAGTAAATTTATTTTATATTGAAATGAATGATAGATGTGTAGATTGATTATAACAAAAAAAAATACTATATTATTTTCAGACCTGTGGATTTTTTTAATATAAATATCATGATGATAATTCAGAAAATTATCCATTTCTTTATTTCACTTATAATATATATATATATATATATATATATATATATATATATATATATATATATATATATATATATATATATATATATATATATATAACTACCGCAATTATAATTTAAAAAAATTATATGGCCCTTAAAGAAATTTTACCATTTTTTTGCCCTTTAATGCTTATAAAAATTATTTATAGAAATGTGTAACATTCTTACTGATCTCGTAATCCTACTCATACAAGTATTCAAACTTATTAGAGCAAACACGACATTGCTAAAATAGTATTATTATAGTTAGCAAAACACTCCCCATACATCATTTTAACCTCACTAAATCGATTCGAAGACACGAGTGACCCTCCTGAGCCTCTAAGGGTATTTATTGGAGGTAATTAAAAAGAAAACAGACAAAAGCCCGCAGCTGATCAAGACGTGCGTTGAACGTTAAGTCCAGCGTTAATAGTGATGTGCGCGTGTAGACTTCTTGTTTATAAAAAAATTTGAAAAAGCACATGGCGTAAATGTCAGCCAGTGGGCTGACGTTGTCTAATGGGGATGTTAACAATTTTTCGGATTTGCTTTTATTTTGAAGATTGACTCATGTTTACCATAAAAAAAATATTTTATCTAAAAATATTTGTATTTTCGATGAGAAAATATACAAAAATAGAGTAATTTTGAATTTTCCCGCTAAAACACTAACAACTGTCACCTGTCTGACGTGATGTCGCGATTCATAACTGCACGTCCCGTTTATGTGTTTTCTTATTTTCACTTGAATATAAACAATCATAGATAATACTTTCTTAGATTTACGCGAATGTTTGACATTATTAAATAAAACTATCTTTTCGGATTATTTCGCGGATTTATTTTGAATTGAATCCGCGAAATAATCCGAAAAGATAGTTTTATTTAATAATCATAGATATATAGTATTAAACGTAAAACTTTACTTACAAATATGTTTTCACGTTCCTGAATCCTGAACCACAAAAGTCTTTGTTTCTTGCAAAAAAGTTTGCCACCATCAAAGAATCTATCTTTGGTAAGTTGGAACTATTCCCTTTAGTGAATCCAGATTCCATCGTATTATTAATATTAAGTAATTCACAAATCAATTCCTTGCTAAGATCGCAAACTATATTAGAAAATGCAGAGAAGTAAACAGTCTTTGACAGCTTGTATTGCGGTTAGTGACGTACTAAGCTCATATTGGTGTTTGCTGTCACGTGACAACAGAATATAATTATAGCATTAAAAATAATTTTTAATAAATTTATTAAGTTATATTAAATTATAAAAATGTGATTTTCGATATTCTAATAATACAAACTATCATAAAATTAACATTAAACATTAATTTGTGATTAGTGTTAACATCCCTATTATATTACATAACTAATTTAATAAGGCATATCACCTCCAGGTAAATTTCTAAGAAATTAATTAAATTTCTAAGAAATCTATTGTTAACTGTAACGCCGGCGTGTCCGCAGTCGTTGAGGGAATATTTACTTTTTTTTTCATTTTGTAATGTTTTTAAGTTTGTATTAGTACTTTATGTTTAATTAAAATAAGAGTTTTTAACATGCTATTCTCCAAAATCCGTGTAAGAAACTATAAAAAAAAATATGCTCTAATTAAAAAAAAACTCTAAGTAATAACTTTTTATTTCTACGTTTACCACCATGAATGTAAAATATTATCGATTTTATTCATTTTTTTTTCTTTATCGATACTCGCTGATATTGTACACCTTACTACAGAATCACAAGCCGGTGGAGCAAAAGAGGACTTTTATCAGTCGCGACCGATACCAATACTTCTAGTTTCTAACACGTAATTTATTGCCACCCTATACTTAGTTCCTTTATATTACACCTAAGCTTTAAGACAATTGCCTAAAGACCATTTTCCTCTAAAACTTGATGCATGTTTGGTCATCATAGCCCGCCCAATCTTTCCAACTTATACTTTTGTAAGAGTCCATTTTATCAAAGTAAAAATCTATCCTCAATATCCTTATTTACGTGAATATTCAGTTATATATATTTATTTTAATATTGAAATAGAAATTTTAGATACCCAGCTCGGTTTACTATATTAAGAAATTAACAAATGGGCAAACATTATATTTGTACTTTTTTTACCGATTTATTCCATGTTACAGATACGTGAAAAAAATGAAAAAAACCTATGTTTTCATAAAGACAATTGAGAAGGCATATAATTATTTCGATTTTTCCACTTTTTTTTCATAGGACATATGCCAAGGAGCATTTGGAATAATATTTTATGCCGAGTCTAATTATTCGTTGTGAGTTTTGACATACGACCCACTGGGGAGCCGTACAGTTTCCACATAGGTATACACGTCGAGCCCACCTGCTAACTTCGCTAACTTGCAAAGTGGTACAGAGTTCTTTGAAAAGAAAACACATTTTCCTTTTCTAATTTCACATATTAGCTACCTAATGCGTTATTTCACCTAAAGAGGTGCGATAAAAAACTTAATTTATTTTATACTTTATTAAATTAAGAAAATGAAGTTAATTATTTTAACATACGAGTAAGTACTTAAATATATGTAGGTATCCTAATTAAGTTATCGTTCTACGATTGTTTTTAAATGGAAATCTAACACTTTAAATTGTTATGTCATAACATTTTTTTAAATATTTTGAACGATTGTACAATAACTGTTTTTGTAAGCCCTCTTGTTATTTTAAGGTTTTATTTGGTTATTTATTTTGGCAACGATGTTTTTTTTAAATTTTAGTAAGTCTAACACCCACAGACATACGTCCGTGCCTGTTTTGAGCATTTTTATATTTTGTTCTTATTTTTATTATTAACATGTACCTGCTTATTATACATTGTAATTGTCATATCAGTGCAGTGGTTAGTTTGTTTCAACAGATTATGCTGGGTTTGAGTCTAGAGTCGGACTAAATCATTATTGACTGTTATTAAACTTTTCAATCACTTATTCTCAAGGTGTGATTTAATATGTATCTATCTAAAGCTAGTTATGTTTTACCCTCGTCTCTTTATAAGCACGTGATACCATGGATTCAAAAAATCAAGTGCCCATGTATTTTTTACATAAAAAATGTTGATATACCATAAAGATATGATACGCCTTTAAAATCAGGTAAAGGTAGATTTTCAGCCTAACAGCTTATTCTAAGCTATTTAATAGTGTCAAATATTAAATATTCATAATATAAAGTATTTTATAGCCACCTCATTAAACTCCTTACTATCCAATATTTCCATGCTACTAAAACATACTACAAAGTCTACATTTTCAAATTAAATCGCGAATTTATAGTACAGTTTATAACGCCGCGCTTTGTCCACGAAATTGCGCGCTCGATTTCTGAGAAAAATAGAGATCTCTTGACAAGATAATATGCGGCATAAATAATAAAAATACTGGCTATAAAGACAATTGATATGTTATGAGAGAGTTGAGTATTTATGGTTAGTGGCCTCATCGACACGGCAGGGCATGTTCCGCTGAACGCCTGAACGGGAAGGTACGGGGAAGATATAATATAAGAAAGAATGATCGCCTCTAATGTGTGTGTAGTGCAAAATATTGCAATATAATTGCAACGACGGAAAAGGTGCTTTACGAGGCCATCATCTATCCTACTTATGTCATCAGAACATGTTTCTTTAATATTTAATTATAAGTAGATTATCGGACGAGTTATGAAATTATACTACACATCTGGTTAAATCGCAATGATCTTTTGAATGATAGCGTTTTTAAGTACCTATAAGTTTTTAATATTAAAGTCGTCATACTCGTATAAGTACCTCTTAAGTAATATAAAAGTATTATTGTCTATAAGTACATTTGTCTTATAAGTCACAAGCTAGAAAAATATATAACTCAAAAACAATTAGGTAAGTTGTGAATACATTACATACTATAAAACTTTTTATAGCAATACATCTATACTAATATTATATACCAATATTATAAATAAAAAGGTAAAGTTTGTGAGATTGTGAGATTGTGACGTTGTAGGGCGTAATCTCTAGATCTACTGAACCGATTTAGATGAAATTTGGTAAGAAAATAGTTTGAGATCCTGGGAAGGATATAGGACAGTTTTTAACTCGGAAATAAAGCCTTAAAGGGATGAAAATGGAGATGAAAGTTTGTATGGGGAAGCAATCTAGGAACGAACCCGAGCGAAGCGATGGTGAGTCGCTAGTAATATATAAATTATAAAAACCGTTTTGAAAAATTTGCCGTATGTTTCGAGGACACAAATTCGAAATTGTATTAATTAAATCTTAATTTTTCAATAAAACATTTAAGTAGAGCATACTTCTTCCATCTCACACGTCACCAACACGCGAGTTCTTACTTTATAGTGTTGTCATATCAGTTAATGGTGCGCTCTTTGTCTCTGCCGGCGGCGTATATCAGCGTATCGCGCGACATCTCTGATGCAAAGGTCTACCGTAGTATCGTACAGTTTATACCGATATTGAGTAAAGATAACTCCTCAAGTAACACATTTTTCTATATGAAAATTATTATTTAAATATGTTCTCACGAAGTCAAAAGGTCCATTGAGTTGTTTAAAAAATCCGTATTTTTATATTTCACTTGCATTCTAACAGTACCTATCCTATATGTTATATCAGGGCAATAGTCTATCTTTTTGACGACACATTTGGCTCAGTTTGTAGTGACCCTACTTGCTGTGCCAGCGGTCGCGGTTACGAGTCCCGCTGGGCGACATCATTTGTGTAATGAGTACGAATGTTTGTACTCCAGTCATATGTGTTAATATTTATAATATGTATATATTTAAAGTTATATATGTGTAGTGTATCAGCTATCTGGTATACATGCACAGGCCTCGTAGCTTACCATGGAACTAGATGGTGTTGTGTGTTCATGTCCCAACATATTTATTTATTTAAGCTTTTGCTTTTACTTATTATTATAGTAATCCGATAATAACTATACAAAAACAAATTTCATTACCAAGATGTAACTTATTCTTGCATATCATTTTACTTTTTAGCATATTTATTTTATTTAAAATCATAGTCGTTTAGAATTTTCTGCACAAATATAACTGATACTTACCTAATATAACGTATGTAGCTATTAGGCATTAAGCGTTCACGGAATCGATATTTTACTACGGCAAATCTTTGTTTGGTTTAAACTCGACATTCCATAATCAGTTCTTAAAGAATTTTACGGTCTCCATATTCAAAATAACTTACAATGTAAACGCATATTTCTTTATAAACGAAGGCTGATGACAAAATTCTTCTCAGAAACAGAATAACACCTTTGTTCAACAAGATGCCTTATAAAATATCTAATAAAATGTCACATAAAGTAAAATGAGCGAGTTAGTCGAGGAATGAGAGGCTCGAGATCTTCTTAGAAAGGAATCGGATACATTGTTGTCGCCATAATTGATTTATGTCGCGACTTAAAGGTGACACATTGGTTTGTCATTACCAAGTCTGTTGATTTATTTTATTAGCATGCTATTGCATAAATAATATTTAATGATTTACTGGTTTCTTTATTTATGGTACATGAGTTGGGTTTGTTTTTTATACAGATAATGGCTTTAAATTATTTTTTTTTTATTTTTTTTTATATGGTGGCCAATACATACTATTTTGTGTGGAAACAGCTTATATTAGACATTGCAATTGACGATTGATATTATTTTCTGTTATATCATTTATATAATATACATAGCATATAGTAAATAAAGATTTAGTGATGGGTGTATATAAGATTCTTCTAATATTATGCGATTTCAGATGACGTTATTCTCCTTTACCAGATTAGATTATTTTTGAATGTACGGGATATTCACTAAATTTTTAAACCATTTTGTAGCTCCTGATATTTTGCTGTGAAAAACACCTTGGTCACGTCACGCTTCAGATTAAATTTTCAATATTAATGTTCCTTAAAATACTAAAAATAATGTTAGAGGCTTTAAAAGCATAAAATAGATTACTATATATGTATATACATTATACATATTATAATGATTGTCGTACGCGAGAATCGAACCTGTAAAGAAATTTCTTGCTTCAGCTCACTGGTAATATTAAAGCTAAGCATAATGTTTTCTATGGCTAGATACGGGGTATAGGTCCCATCTCCGTGACATATTCTATCGGCACTGCACTTTCTCAAGCGCCGACTTGTATTACTTTTATGTATAGGATTATGTAGATATCTTTGCTGGAACTTCGCGACATATTTAGCACCTACAGACAACTGATATTTACTCCACACGAATAAAGAGAGGGTGAATCGCTTGTATAGTAAAACTATAAATATAGTTGTAACGTTATATGACGACTACTTGCTGTGCCAGCGGTCGCGGGTTCGAGTCCCGCTGGGGACATTCATTTGTTTAATGAGCACGAATGTTTGTACTCCAGTCATGGGTGTTTATGTTTATAATATGTATGTATTTAAAGTTATATATGTGTAGTGTATCAATTATCTGGTGTCCGTAACACAGGCATCGTAGCTTACCATGGAACTAGACGGTGCTGTGTATTAATGTCCTAACATATTTATTTATTTTATTTCTAATTATCTAACTTTTGTTTAGTGATGATGTCTACTATAAAGAACTTATTTTGGTAGACATTATTTATGTTTATAGAACCTATATCATTTAAGGCATCCTATACACTATACTAATTTTGAACAACGAATATTATTTCACATAACCGTAAAGCTAATCCCAAATTAATTTAAAACACGACAAGAAGGGACAATGGGCATAAATATTAATTGAAACGACCCGTTTCATATCTAGTAATGAATAACTAATGTAATGGCTGCGATGTTACGGTCCGAGTGAAAATTATCAATTTCTGAAGTCCCGGGATCGTGCGACCCTTGACTCTGTTTAAACTTCAAGTTCATTTCTACAATATGTGATAGGGGTGTGTTTTATAACTCTTAGGGGTATTTGAATTTTTTGTTGAAGATTACTTACATTTTTATTCAAAAAGGTAGATCTACTAAAAATTTTTTAAGGTGTTTTTGTTTTTTTTAAACCTACCCATCCACTTCCACGGAATAAGTCACTTATAACTTCTAAAAAAGATATTATATAAATTGACTTACAATTGGCGAAGATAAGGCGTAAAACACAAAAAAACAATCGAAATACTTAAAATACATACCTCCTCCTTTTTAAGTCAGTCAAAAGAGATTATTATAAGGCATATTTGCTGTTTTACTTAAAACTATTTAAAGACACATAATTGTTTAGTATTTCTTTAAATTTCTAAAGTTTTTAATATATGAAAAGTAAAAATGGCACAGCTGACCAAAATTCGCAGAGGCCAATCATGGACTCTTTTTTTTTAAATGTGATCGTAAACATGCTTTGTACAAGAGGTTCGTCATTTTACTGTTAAGGACCGTCAAGCCGCGTGTAACTTTTAGCCATACATATATATTATATACCAATAATATCTATATGCAAAAAGTTATATTAATAACAGAAAAACAAACAAACATTTATGGTAATTAAACTATCTGTCGTTTGTAATTAATTATTTGTTTTGTATTTTAATAACTAATTTTGTAGCCTTTTGTTTCCTTACAGTTTCTACTCCAAAACATAAAGAACACACAATACCTTAACTAGTTCAAATTACATCAATTTAGATGCTTTCCTCCTAATACATAAGCAATAATTCGATAAACTTATTTAAGTATTATTAAATTTAGCCCAATAAATAAAATTGTGAGCCAACGGCAGCCCTACCGTAACCCCTTACCGACTCATATCTAACAACGTGAAAGCAATTCGGCAAATTGTTATTGACATGTTAGTAGTTCGAAGGTTTTCTCATGTCGCAGTGCGGGATAATGTTAAATTACCAAACTCATTTATTTCGCCGTTAAAATTTAATTTGCCTCACTATTATTTGGAACTGAAAATTAGGATTTTTCAACGAGTTGTAGAAGAATTATCTTAAAGCTATTTGTTAAATTTTAGTTTATTATCTTTTCGGATTATTAAGTTGACGACACGTTTGGTTCAGTTTGCAGTGACGCTCCTTCCTGTGCCAGCGGTCGTGGATTCGAGTCCCGCTGGGAGCATTTATTTGTGTGATGAGCACGAATGTTTGTACTCCAGACACGGGTTATATTTATAATATGTATGTATTTAAAGTATATCATGTGCACGTGTAGTGTATCAACTATCTGGTATCCAAAACACAAACCTCTAGTAGCTTTCCATGGAACTAGATGGTGCTGTGTGTTAATGTCTCAAAATATTTATTTATTTATTATTTGGCGGATTTATTTTGATTTTTGGTTCCCGACGTTTCGAATGCTTTACAGCAATCATGGTCACGGGAGAGACTAAGATTTTAGACATCTCAAAGCATTATATACTTGTTGTCTTAGATTATTTATATGTCAATAATCTAAACTTGTTGTTTTATTTAAAATGTCAAATATTCGCGTAAATCTAAGAAAGTATTGTTTTACTTTACACGATATGCCAAAAATTTAAAATGTTACAATTAATTGGAAAACCTGTAACTCACGTACTACTTGTTTTTACATTATTTTTTTCAGTTCTTTATAAGTGATACACATAAAAAAAGCTGACGTAGCTATATAGAGATATCAACGCAATTTTTTTTAAGAATCCCATTTTTTAAAACGTCTAATATTCATGCCTACATCTATTTTATTGCACGTACATACATACTCTCCTATATAAAGTATATGTTGGTAGTTAGTACATATATAGTTTATACCGGCATCCCAATTAGCGAAGCCCGTCTTAAGATTAGATTTGAGGAGTTCCTGACGTTTCAGGCGTAATGAATTTAGCCCCGAGACAGGTTGCTGTTTGTTCACGTTGTATGACCGCCAGCATCTGTCGCAACCCTTCTTCGTAGAGGCACATTAAACTAAAATACTGGACAGTGCTTTGAGATTGTGTATATAAATTCTTATTTTATATATTAAATTTGTATAATTAATGTGATTTATATAAATAATAAACTAATATGTAGATTATAGATTAGGTTTTGTAAATACCGTTTTTATACACTTACCTAAAATACGTTTATTTAGGTGATTTTTTCGTCGAAAAACATAAAATACGTGCAATAATAATTTCGTTCAAACAAAGTACAGCTAGACATATTGTACAATAAATACTTTATTTGGACGCTTTCAAAAATGATATTGTACCGACTTCATGGCCACTCCAGTGATGCGACTCCATAAATAATTCAACTTATCAAGGCCCAATTGTGCCAATGGCTCCTCAGGACGGTTTGTTTACAGTATTGTATCCTTGCTTGTTATTTATTCATGCTATTATCCTATTAATATTATTGGATTAAATGAGACTAGTATTTCTATGTAAGATTTTCTATAAACTGATATCCCACAAGAATCACATAGATGTATGTATATTGTACCGGAACCTAAATATATTTGACTCTCAGGCTAAAGGGCCATGCAAAATATTACATCGTTGCTCTTTTATTGCGTCAGAAAAGGAAATGTTACTAACAAACCGACATACACATTTTTGCCTTTGCGAGGGGTATTACCTATATACATTTAATAAAATTGTAACTAAACCGAATCTGTACATTAAATATTTTTTTGAAAATCTTATTAAAATAAACATTATTTTCGATACAGAAGCCGTATATATAGTTTTTAGAATTTTTGTCTGTCTGTCTGTCTGTCTGTTACCGCATCACAGAAAAACCACTGAAGGGATTTTGATGAAATTTGGTATTGTGATAGCTGGTTATCCGAGTCAACATATAGGTTACTTTTTACCGCGAGAAAATATCTCATTTCTGAGAAAAAATACAAAACCTGCAATGTAAGGGTAAACTAATATGTAAAACCTAAGAATTTGGTTTATGGTCATCTGAACGCGGGCAGAGCCGCAGCCAATGCTAGTACATAATGTATTAAAATAATATAAGTAAACTGCACCAGTATTTAATAGATCTGTATATAAAAAATTGAATGTTTTTTCAACAATTCTACTTTTTTATCACTCCACAACATCCTCAATAACCTAAGAACTATGATTTTTAACGAAAATCATAATTGATATAAGGAATTAAGAAGGCAGTGGTAGCCCAGTGGTGACGCGCTCGCTTGGGAAACCGAGTGAAGCGAGTTCAAATCCCAGGTCTCGCACCTCTGATATTTTCATGTGCGAATCATTTCCAACATGATTACCACTTGTCTTAACGGTGAAGGAAAACATCGTGAGGAAACCTGCATGTCTGAGAGAACTTAGTGAGTTTTCAAAAGACATGTGAAGTTCGCCAACCCGCACTTGGCCAGCGTGGTGGACTATGGCCTGATCTCCGTCGTATTGAAGGGAGGCCCGTGCCCTGCAGTGGGACGTTAAAAAGGGCTGAATACATACATACATAAGGAATTATAATCAAAATAAGGTTCCATTAGCTCCCTAGTGCAGTGACAGCAACATCTTGTAGTTAAACGGTTTAAAAGTGTAGCTATCCCCTAAACATTTAATTGCTCGTAATTTATCTCAAGATTAATCCGCGAACGCGTCTGCTCCGGCCGCTTAAAAAGCCCAAAACTTATCTATCCTCTTGATTACATGCTGTCATGTCGCAGGATTTTTTCTAAGCCCTAAGCTATAATTATTTGCGTTGGTTTGGATGGCGAGGGCTTATTATGGTATTTTTATCAGCGTTTAATAAAAACATTATTTGAAATAAGAAGAAAAATAACAAGGTATTAAATTATTGATTAATTTCTTTTAATAAGTAAGAAATTTTAAAGAATTTATAAAAGATATTGAAATAAAAGGTATTGGCTATATAATAAGTACTTATTAATCTTCAGGCTGGAATATTTTCTTGAAAATAACATTTTAAAAAAATCTTAAAAAGGAACCCACACCTGATAAGTCAACAATATCACATAGCAAACGCAAAAAAAACATTTAACACAATTAAGCACCTCTTCGTTTTCGAAGTCGGTAAAAAATAATAATAATAATAAATAAATAAATATGTTGGGACAATAAGACACATCACCATCTAGTTCCATGGTAAGCTACGAGGCTTGTGTTACCAGATAGTTGATACACTATACATATATAACTTTTAAATGCATACATATTATAAATATAAATACCCATGACCAAACACCCATGGAGTACAAACATTTGTGCTCATCACACAAATGAATGCCCCCAGCGGAACTCGAACCCGCGACCGTTGGCACATCAAGTAGGATCACTACAAACTGAGCCAAACATGTCGTCAAAAATGAGGAAAAGCGGTTTTTTTCTACCATAGTGAAATTTACAAAACTATTGCGTCTAAAACGCAGTACGGTAAGATATAAGGGCATATTAGTCACATAATAAGGCGCCTGTGAGTGGCAAACATCCATTTTCTTAAATGCGCAACGTAATTGGCCCCCACCTCGAAATGTTGCCGGCCACAAAATTTATTGCTTAATTACCTCAAGACAACGCGTCGCCTCTAACTTCCCGACAGATGTTTTTTATTCCCGTGGAAAAACAAAATGCTTTAAGAATGACATTAATTAATTCTTAATGAAATTCATCTTCACCCTCGCCGTGTTTTAATTTGAACGCTCGATTTATTACTTGTACAATTTGTCGCGAACTCTTCTCTTCACCCTCGGTGTAATTAAACAAAACCATTCGTTATTACATTTATTAGCATTTTACATGGACAGTTTGTAAACTAACGATCTCCGAAAACCTAATAGGCAGATACCGATTATTATAACGAATATTAAGAATGTTGCCGATGTTTTTCAAACTTCTTGTGAAAAACACCAGATCAACATATTGTTAATAAATATTTAGAATTAATATTTTCTTTGATATGGATCTTCTATGGAAGTGTGAAACAATGGCTCTTCGAATCTGAGATAGCTGTCGCCCGAATTATTTTGATCCTTATACGCCTTACGAGTTTGGTCTTTATATGAACTTTCGCCGATATCATGGTACTGATGACTGTTTATCATTCTATTTCCGTTTCTATTATTATTTGTTATGGGTTTTTTATCTTCCTTTTGAGGTAAAACAGGAGTTGGTGTCACTTTCTCGTCTACTTTTTTGTCCTTATTACTAGTACTAGAGCTAACTAAATCTCTATATCCAAACCTTCTCTCATCCTTTCGCACAGGGCCATAAGGGTACCTGTTTCTAAATCTATAATCGTACCTGCCAGCTCGCGCTGAATAGTCGTCGTCGAAGCGTCTGTAAGGGTCGACTGTGTACCGATATCTTAAATCAACACTTGGCGGCGTCCGAACAACTTCGGGTAAATGAGCATAATAAATAATCCTCTTAGGCTTCCGAGGAACATAGTTATCGTACGCTTCATCATATCTGTCCACTCTCGGTCCGTACCCGGGATAGTACCCTTTGCTATCATATAAATCATAGTAGGGATCACGCCTGTATAAATCGTCAGCACCATAATATCGATCATCGTAGTACGGCCGCCTGTTATCTTCCGGGTAAATAACGGCCTGCCTCGGGTACACGGGCTTGTATTGCTTTCTGTCTTCTTCGGGTCTTACGAATTCCGTTCTTAAATCATCGGTCCTTGTTGGTCTTTGTACCGATTCTTTATCATTTCTCGACTCGGAAGCTTCGAGAACCTTATTCTGGGTCACAAAATTGACGCGAGGCATTCGAGAATTGATGAGCTCGCCCGACGGTTGCGGCGGGGTCAAAATATCGTCTCGCTGGTCATCGTGGCCCGGGAACGGTAGTTTGATCCAGTTTTCGTTGGAAGCTCTTGCTCCTCGACCAGTTGGCTTATCAGTTATACTTTCCGTAGTTTGATATATTTGCGCCGGTTCAGGGGCTTCGTTAGCGATAGATATTTTCGTAGTAGGATCTTCTGGAGGCAAATTTCCCGGCAGCCATGGAGTGTGCTGATTGAAATCTTTCCTATTATCCGTTCTTACATTGTAGAATTTTTCTTCTTCAATTACATCTCGGCGACCTCTAGCAACATCGTCAGAGTCTTCCTGAAAGTTATACAATTAATTATTAAAACAAAAATACTGTACTAATTAATTTATAATTTCAGATTTTGTCGCGGATCCAAAATCCGAAAAGATAGTTTTATTCAAAATGTCAAATATTCGCGTAAATCTAAGAAAGTATTAATTTATAATTATTAATTAATTGATGTACAATAGATACATACATAAGGCTCCTCGGTAAAATTGTTTTGAATATCAAATGTCAGCACCGAATGTAGTAACACCGCAGACCAGATAACCAATGTGTATAACTTCATTTTGAAGCGAGTAAACTGAAATGAAATGAAAAAGGTACTTTTTTAATACAAAGGTACGCTATCTTTATCATTCACCACACCAGGAGTAATTTTTTTTTTCAAATTTATATGGACGGTTCTATATAAATATATGAGTCGTTTCCTGAAGTAGGTCGATCTATTCTTAAAAGAAAAGTATCATAAAAATCTGTGTTTAATAATTTGGCGAATATATCGCATAACATACACCTTTAGTCCTATATGTATTTTAAATATTAATTTAACTAGATTCAATTTCATACAATTTCATAATACCGTACAATTTGTACACGATATTGTGTTTGCCAGACGCAATGGTTGGCGGAAACGCGATGAAATCGACGGAAGTCTCTAAATGTCCACCTAACCGTGAATATTATCTGCCTAAATTATAAAAAATCAGTGTTTTGACCTCGAAAACTTTTACCTAAAAATTATTTAAACAAGATACAATTCATTATTATCCCACTTACTAAAATGCCATATACGTACGATAAATGAAAAGTGGAGATAAAATTATTCAATTACTCTTTTTTTATTAGTATAAATTTAGTATTTTAAGCTTTATTTAATGCCTACTGCTACTCATATGCAATATTACACAAGCATTATGAGTAATATTAAATACAAATTTCTACACAATTGCAATAAAATTTCTAATTAATTTGTTACAATTATTTCATTTTAAAATAACAATAAGTTTATTAACGTTTGCTCTATTTCAAAAAACAAAATAACATGAAAATGTTTTAATAGAAAGCTCAAAAGAAAAGCTTTTAAATGAGAATATATTTCAAGCATTACTTTATATAAATTTGTCTAAATACTTCCCAGTTCCCACGCGAAATGAAGTTCACTACACCCGTTCTGGTCCATATAACTTGTATTATTTTGATGAAATGTCGAATGTCCGTTATCTAAATGTATTGAATCGCTACGCCATACATAGAGTGCTGACCTAGTTGTAAGTTCATTCATGAAAACAGCAAGTACAATGCTATTTTTGGAGATTAGATTAGCTTTAATCTATTACAATATATTATTTTCTGCTAAGTTTAATATCCGAAAATCTTACGAAAATGTCTAAAACAAAAAAGAAATCATACAAATTGTATGGGAAATGTCATAAAAAAGAAGCGAAGAGCCATCATACAAAATTTATTTATATGGAACATACTTCCTATACGTGACTTATTTTTTTACTATTCTAATATATTTTTAACTAGCTAAACCAACAGAAATTCTTCTGTTTTAATAATAGCACTTTCAGCTTCTCCCGAATTTCCTCCTAGCAACTTTTCCAATTTTTTCCCACAAAAACCTCATTCGGACAGTAAATTAAGGTTTAAGGGAAAAAAATATTGCTATCATTTAAAAAGCGAAATCTGTCGAGCAATTCTTAAATGTGTACAATATTTCATTTTTATTACAGGTATCTAGATTATAATACAAATAATACACACGCATAAGGATTTTGTGGTGTTACACTTTATCGATATATAGAAATGGAGAAAATATTGGACACAATAATGTTTGCTGTACCCGGAACCTCATCGACAAATTCTTTAAAAAAAAACTACTTTTCTTCTTCCTTTTCATTCGTAACTTTAGCCAATTATTAACACTAAGTAATGCATGGTAACAAATATCGTATCAAAATGGAGATTTTTTGTAAGTAGGTTTGATACATTTAGTGTCATAACATTTATAGCTTTAAAATTATAGTGAAAAGCAGCTAACAATATTTTGTGAAATTGCCCAGATGCAATTTATAAACAGCACATGGCTACACCGTATACGTATCCGCTCAGTCGTGCAGTTAATTTAAACCGATTAGTTAAATTCGTATCATTATAATTGAAGAAAACAAAGTTTTTTTTTTACAAATACATAATATGTAGTTAACATGGTTAGTTGTATTAGTAATAAATTAAAAGTGACGAAGTTTTTGAGGAAATTTATCTCAACTTTAACTTAATATGTCTATCAGATCGAAAGCCTTTTAAGAGATATAGCGCAACTTTCAGAATCCAGAAGATGATATTTCAACTTTGGACCCAAATGAATTATTATATCATGAAACCAAATTAAATAACTAAAATAAAATAACCTATAACCTTCCCAGTCTGTATGAAGACAGTAAAAATTTGTTCGGTAGTTTCTGAGATTAGCCCAAACAAGAATAATAATAGATTAGCCCGAACAGTACAAAATATTATGTAATAATATATATTTTTTTTGTTGGACGGTTTTCAATCATCTATGTATAATATGATACATATATGTATGTATGTATTACGAAAATAAGCTACCAATATCCTGATATTTTTAGGCCGCAGAAATCTTGCTCAAAACTTCCGTTATAATAAAAATGCAAAGGAATGTAGGACTAGATACTATTATATGTAATTACGAAAGTGTATGTGTATATGTTTGTTACTCTGTCACGCTGAAACCGCTGGACGAATTTCGATAAAATTTAGTATATAGATAAGACTTATTAAGACTGTTTGATACCAAGGGTCTAGGGATGCTCCCAAAGGAAGCGGGTTAGTCACTAATCCTACTAATATTATAAACGCAAAAGTTTGTAAGAATGTATGTATGGATGTATATTTGTTACTCTTTCACGCCAGAACGGCTGAACGGATCTGGGTGAAATTTGGCACAGAGATATATCATAGTTTGGAATAACACATAGACTACTTTTTATCCCGGAAAAATATACGGTTCCCGAGGGATAGATTTGTTTGTACAATATAAAGTATTAATTTATTTAATTAACAAATTAAAGCTCTCACCCGCACATAGTCCGCCGTTGTCTAAGCACAGAAGCACAGTGACTATATCGTAGCTATGCGCAGGAACAAGGGTCTGCAGTCAGCGGTCACCGATCCGTCACGCTCTATGAACGTTTTGTTTGACACAATCGGTACGCGTTTCCATTGATTTTGTTTTAAATCGTCTAGTTGACTGGCATTATTAAACATGTCTTCCTGGTAAACTGGTTGTCCGACTCGTAGGTTCGATTCTCGTACGGTTCAAATAGTTTGTTTGGGTTGTTTTGATATTTTTCATTTAATGATAGGTTAAATTTAAAATACTCTAGATTCACTACACGTGTACATTGTACATTAATACAAAAGAACTATTAGAAATGATCATCTTTTTTTAAATTCAGTTAAAATTTGCATTAACCTTCTAAGTTTCGTCGGGAGAGTATTAACATTACATATAAATAGAAAGTTTGAACATCGTAGAAATATCAACACGACACGATTTTAGGATTAAGGTGTTCTTCCGCTTTAATAAAATAATTAGCAATTTATATACTTTCACTATTCAATAAGCATTAAGCGAGTTACAATACTTATTAGGTAAGGTATACAACAAATAAGCTCACTCATAACCTCAAAGCTCTTTAACAACATGTTCTTCTAACCAGTGCCATTGTTAAAGACCGTACAAAGCTCCAGAATGATGTTGCACAACTTCTAAAGGAACATGAAATTTTATTCAAAAATATGAAATAATATCATTCTGACCAATTTCAGCCACGGCGACCAATTTCACTAATAGCTGCCACTACGTAGTTGGCGTAAGATGTCACACCGCCAACATCCCAATTCCAAAAGAATCTTAACAGAAACGATCAGGTATTCGAACCCAGGACCTCCGGATCTGTTATACATTGTACTAGACCTACGTTAAAAATATATTATAAAATACAATGGATATATTCAAGTAACGGTAAAGATTTTCATATGGTAATACAGCAATGTAAACTCGTCGGAGCCGAGCGTGATGTGGGCATTCACATGAAATAATAAATGATAAATTATGACAATATATAACCTTAAAAATTAGATGACTGATTATGAAATAATATCTGTAAGGTCATCGTCATTTTAAATTCAATTATGGAGGCCCAGCTAAAAAAAATATTTGTTTAAAAAGAATTGTGGTTATTCAGGATATAAGACAATTCGTTGCCTTAGTACTTATTTATTCAAGCAACTAATACTTGTTGTACTTTACAGTAGCTGTTTTCCTGTATTAAAAACTATGATTTGTTTCTAAGTTTTACATACATATATAAATAAATGTTTTTTTCGGCTTTACTAAAGTAAAATGTGTATTTAAAACCAATACAATTGACATTTAAAAGTCAATATTTTTTTCTGAATTAAGCTCTTACAGTAAATTGGTCGTTTGTGACAATAAGCATTGAGATAATTTCTATTCCAATTTTTACTTAAATCAGCGAGACATCGTGAAGAATAAACACTTGATCACTCACAAACTATATATACTACTAGCATTGCCCGCGGCTCCGCCCGCGTTCAGATGACCAAAAACCAAATTCTTAGGTTTTACATATCAGTAATCTCTTACATTACACAGTTTTTGTATTTCTTTCGGAAATGAGATATTTTCCGCGGTAAAAACCGAATAACCAGCTATCACCATACCAAATTTCATCAAAATCCCTCCTGCGGTTTATCCGTGATGGGGTAACAGACAGACAGACAGAAAGACAGACAAAAATTCTAAAAACTATAGATTCAGCCTCTGTATTGATAATAATGTTCATTTCAATAAGATTTTCCAAAAAATATCTAATGTACAGATTCGGCTTAGTTACAATTTTATCATATGTATAGATATATATTTAGAATATATAGATTTTTTTATAATTAATCAGTATTTGATAAATAATATACGAACATAGTAGAACATAGTAACATGACTATGTAACAAACAATACCTACGCAGAAACGCTATGCGTCTAGTAAAAATAACGTATTATTGTTTAACTCTAACCGACCAATAATATTATATGTAACTATATTATTTAGTAATATCGACCAAAAAGTACTAGATACAATCCCATGTAAAAGTTCTTTTAAAACTGTCACCAATTGTGTTTACGTAATTATTAAAAAGGAAATAAATATACAACAATGTAAATTGAACCTTAAATACAATGCATCAAGTTGTTTTCACTAAAAAAAAGCGCGCTCAAATGTTCAAATGAGCGCCCCTTCGGTAAAGACATTTTTTGTCGCTGATTGTGTATGTAGTACTTATTTGGTCGATGTTTAGTAATTATCATTATACTACTTTATGCCCCATCAGTAAATATAAATACTAGATAATTTAAAAAAAAAAACAACTTTAAAAAGTTTTTACTTCTTTTACCTTAATCAAGAGAAAAGTGAGTGAAAAAAAATAAAACATTCTTTTATTAAGATATACATTTTAATACTATAATTGTTTCATTAAAATAGCATTTCCGTACAACGCGCATATGAAGCGACAACACAGTGTGACCATAAATAACGAAAACTATAACTAAATATTAAAGAACATAAGGCATTGTGTTAGGACTAATTTAAAAAGCTAGTCTTAATAAAATATTAAGTATTTAATTCATGCGCTTTGGCTGATAAAAACTTTGATCATAGGCTTAATTACGTAAACATATGAAAAACCAAAATTATTTATAAAAAAAAATAACATTCATCAACCACATGGAAAATGTCAGCTGTCACCTGAATTATAAGCCTGAATCCAGGATAAAAAATAAAATGATCAAAATAATTTGAACATATTTTATTCTATTGATAATAATAAAAGTTGTGGTGCAAAAGTATCAAGAATGTTTTCATTCACTCCTAGCGTACGGTCTATCGCATTCAGCCAAGGCCCTTGTAATGTTAATATTAAAAAGTTTGGACAAATTTATATGACAAAATACTACTAAATACTATCCACAACGTTATTTAAATTATTATATCTAATAAATTTACCAAATTTCTTCCTTTTATAATTAGTTTCTTCACCACCAATCCAAATGAAGATGACAGAAGAAACTTATTTCTTAGCTGTGTATAATATTAAAAAAAAGTTGCATTTATAATCTTTAAATAACAAATTTTAATTACAGCTTTTTGTTGATTACCAACATATAACTTTAAACACCTATATAGTGTATTAAGTAGAAAAAAAACCAAACAAATACAAGTCAAATGCCACATCCATAGATAAAGATTAACACTTAATTAAGTTCCTTCAGAAAATAACATAGGTCATATAAATTCATCCGTTTAAAGCATTAATTAATATTATTATTCCTGCATGGCGGCCTGCGCAGGCGCGGTCGGCTCGCTGTCCTTCTTCTTGGAACCAGAGACGATATCATCAATTCTTAGGAGCATGATGGCTGTTTCCACCGCTGTTTTGTACACCTGAAATAATAATATTAATTGTTGCATTACATTTTCCTTATATTAATTAACAACTTGAACATTTTATGAACTATGCAATTTATAATTATAAAGAAAAACAAATTTTGTACTTTTCTACTTTTTTGAGTCTTTTCATTTGACCATTACGTCAGAGTCTGATCAAATTATATATAGTCCGATTAGGTTTTACTTCTTGAGTTCTAGTTAGTTTCTGGAGTTTCTTGAGTTCTTTTGGCACGTTTAGAAAAAAATAAGAGAATAAAATTTTTACAATGCGCGCGCACTCCGACATTTAAAAAGCGACATGATGAAGTTAGATGAAAGCGACATGATGAAGTTAGCTGCATTCCTTTTACAAACAGAGAGTTGTGATATACGGGATGAAATTTTTAGCTATTTTTGTTCCGTGCGTACATAAGTTACACACACCTTTTTTTAATTTGATTTTGTCACTAAAGAATTTCTATTCCTACTCATACTTTTCTATTTAATCCCGGCCGTATCACTAATTTGTCAGGCCATGTCCACAATCTCGCCGGTCTAACTAATTAGTTACATTAACACACAACATAGCCTCATTGTAATGTGTCAGAACCTGGAAAGCCCCAAAATATTAACCTATCTAGACGGCATCATTAAACAATTATATCGGTCAACATACGAACCTGCAGTTTAACAGCGAGCGGTTCCCAGATGCCCTTGGCGGCCATGTCGACTATCTCGCCGGTGTCGCCGTCGATGCCGGCGGTGTGAAGCGCCCCAGAGGCGTGACGCGCGCGCAGCGCCGTCAGCGTGCGGATGGTGTTCGCACCGCAGTTCTGCGCGAGCGTGCGCGGTATTATCTCTGCGGACAGACCATGGACACACGTTAGTTACCAATCACACTAATAATACTTTCTTAGTTTTACGCGAATATTTGACATTTTAAATAAAACTTAATTATAATGATAACGGCAAAGATTAAATAAATACAATTCCATATTCAATTATGAAACTAATTAAAATTATAAAAATGTTTAAATTTATAAAATATTGTAAGGTACTTGGTGCAATTTTTCATTTTGTTATATTGTGGGTAGGCTGTCTGTAACAACTATACCTTCGAGACATGTAACACCTCAGTCTCTCCCGTGACCATGATTGCTGTAAAGCATTCGAAAAGTCGGAAACCGAAAATCAAAATAAATCCGCGAAATAATCCGAAAAGATAGTTTATTTTAAAATCACACTAATGTTTTTGCATTATCAATACTATATGTAAATAAAATTAATATATACCTAGTGCCGTTGCTACAGCGCGGTATGGAGTGGCGCGCGGCGCGTTCGCCGCCAGCGCCCCGGACAGCGCCATCTCCACTGCGCCGCCGCCTGCCACTAGACGGGGGTTCAACACCTGTAATCAGAGAATGAAATTTTTAAGATAAATATATCTTTTGATAATTATCACGATAGTAATTATCAATATAATTATTATACGATAATCATCAAACATATATAAACTTAGCAATCCTTGTGTACGTCCACGTCAATCCGTCGCTCTGTTTAGACGTGAAAGCAGAACAAACAAACAAAGAAAGAAACTCTCTTTCACATTTATAATATTAAGTATAAATTATCAGGCAGTCAGTTAAGACAAATGATAGTTACGTAAATAATAATAGATATATAAAAACAAGTGATCTTCTTATACACATCTCAACTATGTACGATACAAAACTCACTCAAACTCAATATAATATAGCAAAATGGAACATAAATAAACATTTGAACAAACCAAATTTTTAGCAACGTGAAGCGCATCCTGGAGGTTCCTCTCGATCTCGTTTAACACATCCTTGGAAGCACCACGTAGTAGGATTGTACACGCCTGAATTAAACATATAAACACATTTATTATAATTACTAAAATAATGGTGCTTTTTTAATTTAAATAAAAGGACTAAGTCTAGGTCTAGTCTAGGTCATAAAAATTGTCATGCGTACAAAGTATTATACACATCAATTATTATATTATTCTTTAGCACATGTTAGCGCCTGATACTTATGACGACGTCACATCATGGTCTGCCCTTAGCTTGTAATATCTGGTGACAATAACAGTCACAAGTACTAGAGTACCACAAACCTCAAGAAATGTTTATATGAAGGGCCCCGCCATAAGTGCACATGAACACTTACCACATAAGTACAGCATAACAACACACACAAATAACACATAGTACCAGGCGATCATAATTGACGTCTCATGTGGTACATATAATTAAATAAAAACAAATAAAACAATAAATCAACAACAAATACCTTAGGATTCTTGCATTCAGTAACGAAGGTGAAGTACTCATCACCAATCTTCTTGACCTCGAAGCGTCCGGCCTGCGTGCCGATGTCGGACTCCTTCAGCTCCTCAGTACGGTTGACGATGGTGGCGCCGCACGCGCGCGCCAGACGGTTGTTGTCGGTCTTACGCAATCTGTTACAAAGGGGATTCTATACTAATATTATAAAGAGGTAAAGTTTGTGAGGTTGTAGGGGGTAATCCCTGGATCTACTGAACCGATTTAGATGACATTTGGTAAGAAGATAGTTTTAGAGCCTGGGAGGGACATAAGATACTTTTTATCCCGAAAATCATCCCTGAAGGGGGTGAAAATGGAAATGAAAGTTTGTATTGGAAGGCAAGCTAGGGACAAACCCAAGCGAAGTCAAAGTGAGTCACTAGTAATAAATATGTTGCGACAATAACACACAGCACCATTTAGTTCCATGGTAAACTATGTGGCCTGTGTTCTGGATACCAGATAGTAGATACACTACACATATATATAGCTTTAAATATGTACATATTATAAATATAAACACCCATGACTGGATTACATTAGTGCTCATCACACAAATGAATGCCCCCAGCGGGATTCAAAGCCGCGACCGCTGGCACAGCAAGTAGGGTCACTACAAACTTAGCTAAACGTGTCGTCATAAATTAAACTTATCTTTATAGGCAGGTTTTGAATTAATACTTTCTTAGATTTACGCAAATACTTGACATTTTAAATAAAACTATCTTTTCGGATTTTTTCGCCAATTTATTTTGATTTTTGGTTCCCGACGTTTCGAATGCTTTACAGCAATCATGGTCACGGGAGAGACTGAGGTGTTAGATGTATCTAAGGTATTATATAGTTGTTACAGACAGCCTACCCACAATTAACAAAATGAATTCAAAAATTGAAAAATGGCACTAAAGTACCTTACAATATTTTAACTTTTAACTTTAAACATTTTATATAATTTTAATTAGCTTTATATAAAAAAAATTATGTAAGAGAAATCATTTAAGTCATAATATTACATAACAAAAGCATAACCTTCCTTAAAAACTTCCATTACACTTAAGTTAGTCAAAACTTAATAAAAAGGGAGATTTGTACCTGCGAATAGCTGTGATGCCTGCTTTAACTAGATAATGCTGGGCCAAATCTGACACACCTTTTTCGGTGACAACTACATCAGGCTTCAGTGCAATGATGTCCTCACACTGACGCTGCACATGCTCTTCTTCTAATTGTAGGAGTTTTGTAAAGTCCTGCAAATCGAAAGGATTATCTTATACAGTGAATTTAGGTATTTGATAAGATGCAAAATCTATATTTATATACTAATTATAAAGAAGTTGAGTTTGTTTTTTTGAACATGCTAACTGCGTAAGTTAACGTAGCTGGAACTACTAATTCGATTTGAAAACTTCTTTCTGCATTAGATAGCTCGTTTATTGAGGAAGGTTATATATTATCATTCTACTGCCCAAAGGAGGTGCAGTAATCATATATGTCAACAAATCATGCAGACTCCCATATATTTATATATCTCCTCCCATATATACAAATCCCATATATTACAAACTCCCATATATTATAAAGAACTATCTTCATAATAGAATTTAGTTTAAATAAATTTATTATAAACAATATTTTAATATATAAAAATAATAGATAAATTCATATACATGATGATGATGATGACATGATGTTATAAATCTTATATGTGTAGGCGTAATAGAAATATAATCAATTCAACAACCACTTGTTGCATGAGAAGATTGATGAGACAAATGATGATGAATACAAAAAAAATAGATTTATTTGAATCCCATAATCTCTTATGGGATTCAAAGTATAATGTTTAACTTTATATATAACTAGCGACTCATCCTCGGGTTCGTCCCTGGGGTGGGGTCTGGGAGGACCACCCTTATCCTTATCACTTAGGGGTATGGAAAATAGATAGTAGCCGATTCTCAGACCTACTGAATACGCATATAAAACTTGGTAAAAATCGGTAAAGCCGTTTCGGAGGAGTACGGTAACTAACATTGTGACATGGAAATTTTATATATAAGACTAGCGACCCACCCTCGCTCCGCTCGGGTTCGTACCTAGTTACGTTTTAACGTTTAACTAGGAGATGAGATGTTTTCCCGCAGTAAAGTGTTCTATGTCGACCCGGATAACTAGCTACCATCATACCAAATTTCATCAAAATACGTCCAATGGTTATCTCGTAATGCGGTCACAGACAGACATTTAAAAATTCTAAAAACTATAGATTTGACCTCTGTATTGATAATAATGTCTATTTCAATAAGATTTGCCAAATAATATTTAATGTACAGATTCGCTGCTTGGTTACAATTTTATTATATGTGTAGATTATAAAGTGAAATAGTTACATTTTCTTATTTTCAGAATCATTAAAAAATATCGTAATAATACTAACCTGTTCACCAACAATTTCAATATTGGTCTGACTTTCACCCTTCTTGTACTCTAGAGGGCAATCTAGCAACATAATGCGTGGGTTTTCAATGAACCGTCTCATCTTGGGATGGGTGACATCTTTGTTGAACATAACTCCATTCAAAACTTTTGACTCTTCCACTGTACCGCCAGGGATCTTTTCAATTTTGGCATAGCTAAGAACACATTTTAAAAAGAAATAAATAAAGATATATGACCTATGTACCTTTTAACTTTTTTGGGCGGAAACCTAATTCTTTTTCTAAAATAAAAGTAGCCTAAGTTATTTCTCATAACACAAATATCTGTCAGTGAAAGCCCGATCAAAATCAGTCCAGCTGTTTGAGACAAACAAAATTTTAAAAAATTGTGTGTTTTCTATATGTACTGTATATAATTTCATATGCATTTAGTAAATAGCTGTTATTTTGACATTACAAACAAACTCTTCAATGTTCTTTATCTGTATAGCTAAGCTGTACTAAATACTGCAAATACGGCAGGTCAGTTTTTAAAAATAGAATTACCAATATTTTTGTCCCATGTTTCTCTAACAGGTTAAAGTTTGAAAATCCAAATCTGTGCTTCAGTTCTGCTTTTTTTACGCACTTAGAAATTCGATCTCATTTATCCATTCATAGCTATCCATGTCAATAAGCTGAGAAATTATATCAACCCATAGGTTGTCTACAAATCCCTCAAATCTCACTTAGGAAATATAACTGACACCTGCCTACTATACCTAATTCACTGGATAATGTGCAGATATAATCTAGCTTAGAATGACTATTACATTGTTTTGAAAACACTAATATGGAAAAACATCTTTTCCTTTAATTGGATACAAAATTTAGAAATAGCAATAAAACTTACTTCTTAATATCAACCTCAACTCGTCCATTTTCATTTATAGTGACTGTGCTGACGGCATCTAAAGCAATGTCTACAGCTAGGTCAGCCCAGCGACCTATGTACTTGGTTCCTACACAAGAACGAATCTGAAATTCAAGATAATTATTTCACAAGTGAATAAAACTAACTATTTCAACATTTGGGCACTATATTATGGTAGAAATAATAATTGTAATTTTCCCCTAACTGGTTTTGGCAATGGCGGCCAATCTCATTAACACTAGATGAGAGATATATAAGTGCAAAAACAAGAGCACTTTCTATTCCTTTTACCCTCAAAATCTGACAAGATTACACATAATTGGTGATAGTTCAGGCATAGGATTGTCCACTGAACATGCTCTTTAAGGCACATAGGCACCATCATTAATGCTAAGAATTTAACAGGAAACCGTGTTAAATAAATCCTTGGTTGTTGTGTTTTAGTGGATAGTACTGGCTTTTCTAGCCGATGAGTCCCACATAACCATCTGCATGTCTACAGGTGGTGTGCGTAAATGCATTTCCCAACATACAAATTACATACTACTACTTAATGTTATGTAACTCACTTTCCATGCCAAATTAAAGGTTTCTAGAAAGTTAACGAAATTTCTTTTTTTTATTTTAGTTTACTCATATTTATATTTAATAAAAATGTTTCATTAAACTAAATGTTAAATTAGTAAGGAATAAGTAAACATGTTAAATACTTACAACTTCTTTAACTTTTTCTCTGTCATTTAGATCTATAGGTATGGAGATCTTGTCTTGTAAAAGCTTGACAGCATCTTCTAAAGCCTGTCTGTACTCTCTAATGATGACTGTGGGGTGGATATTTTGTGCAAGGAAAGGTTCAGCCACAGCAAGCATTTCCCCGGCTAAAACAATCACAGATGTTGTGCCATCTCCTACCTAAAATAAAAAACATACTTATCAATGGTTTCACATTTTAGACTATACACTATATTATAGTATATATAGTATTATTTGCATTTTCGTTAATTAATTATAAATTATTATTCTTTTATCAATTATTTGGGTATCAATAAAAAACTATAATTTTTTTTCTGCAGCAGAAAATAACCTTCATATAATTATAATTCTTATATTTTTAGATATAAATAATGTTATTAATGCATTTTTGAAAGAAAAACATTTCTCAAGATTCAATATATTATAGTATAAAGAAAAGATTTCAACATTAAATATTCATAAATAATACAATAATTCTAACCTCTTCATCTTGGGTTCGTGCGATTTCTATCATGGTTTTAGCAGCTGGATGCTGTACGGTGATCTCCCTGAGTATAGCATTTCCATCATTCGTCATTACAATCCCACCCATGGGATCCATTAACATTTTCAACATAGCCTGTGGTCCGAGGCATGTTCGTATAACATCTGCTATCGTCTAAAATAAACATAACATTGAACTTCTTATAGTATCAATCAATGAAAACCATCGTAAAATTTGTTCTTTATAGCAATTTTAACAGATATTCACCTTTCCAGCGTTAATATTCTCCAATTGAACTTTCCGGCCGGACTCACGTTTTGTGTTTTGGCCTGTAAATAATTTCACATTATTATAATATGTTAACAATATAAAATAAAGCATCCATATCATGAACTTTACTCACTCAGTACTATTATTGGTTGTCCGTACATTCTGCTAAAATAAATTTATAATGAAATGTCTAAACTCAGAACTTCCAAAAAAGAAAATCAACCAAATGCACTAATCGCGTGGTGACTAACAAGGGTTGCCACAATAATAATTAATATTGATTCATAGTTCATACTAGTTGCCAGCATTAGACATTCATTTTTAATTCATGTCATAGATGAATTTTATGTTTACCTGATTTTAGCTAGCCAGATAAAAAATATACAAAATCATCATAGTAACCTAGGCGGACACAATATTACATAAAGATTTCTACAGGTAAATTAATCCACATGATTTTAGTATATCGATCATTAATTATTATTAATATAAGAATACTTCATGACCCGATTGTTATCAAAACTAAAGACATCAATTTATAGGCTGCTGTCCCCAACAGATTTTTTTTCATTATTAATAACAAAGTAAAACTTCGTGAATAGCTTTATTTTGGCGAGACGCCTAATTATTATTTTTACGAGAATTTAATAGTGGTAGATACAATTGTAGCTTGTATCGGGATTTCTCGAAACGGTGATAGTCTAATATTACTAACAGGTTGCTCTACGATTTAATCTAGAGATAATGTAACATTAAACAAGAAAAAAATGTTGCCCTACAAAACAGATGGTTTCGATCAAATAGCCCCCCTCTCCGAACTTGTTAAAATAACAACGTCATAAAATTTGCTAATAACCGGCTGATCTTCACAATATTAATTATTATTGAAAATATGCATAATTGAATGATCAAATTGTCCTACAAAAAATTGTAGGATTTCTGAATTCTAAATCTTACGCTTGGATGTCGTTGCCGGTCGCCCCCACCACGGTGATACTTTTTTTATTAGTAACAAGGTTTTTTTTACTTCAGAAATAAAATGAGAAACCCGATATTACAATTGTACTACATATAAATTTATTTTTGGTTTAATTCAAATATTTATTGGCGAAAATTTGTTTTAATGGGAAACAATCGAAAATGTTCTTATAAAGTTAGCCGGAATATTAATACTTTAAAAAAAATCTAAGTTGAATCGTTTTTTGGTTTGTCAGATTTTGCAAATATGTGGCACAATATCTTTAGCTTTAATTTTTAATTAAAAATCTAATAGTATCACAGTACAAAATGACATAGTATATACGTATTTAAGATATTAATCTTCTGTGGTGTAGTTTGTATTTTTTTTTTTTGTCATTTTACTTAAAATTAATGTATGTAATATGTATATTTTACAGATTTTATTGTTCATCAACTACATATAAATAGCATAATATATGGCAATTTATTTTCTTATTCAACTTTCCACTCTTAGTGTATCTTTGTCATTTACTATAAACCAGATAGATGTCGCACATAGACAGAATAATTAAGACTGAATTATTATTTTGTTATTTGAATATATATTATAGACCTAGTAATGGACTGAGCAATATCACGTGGCCTAAGAGCCTGTGAACGCCAGACCTTCGTCATTTTATAAAAGCTGAAAGTTTGTCAGCGCATGCTCCCAACACAGATAAGAACGATGGACCATTATGAAGTTCAGGCTATGGTGGCTTTGGTAGGTACACGGTACTAAAGGTGTGTAAAATACCGATCTAAATACGTCAAATAATAAAGTGTGATTTTTTAGTATTACCTTCAGAATATTATTAAAAATCACGTCATTCAATGCCAGACACTTAACATCGTGGCAAACCCTTGCCAGACACCCTTTTCATGAAATCATAATTCTACTTACGTTATAGTATAAAAGCTGATTTTTATATATAATACTTGGGTAATAATTAAATGATTTATAAGACTGCTAGAATAGCATTTATTACACACCATCAAAAATAAAGTCAATTCTTAGCGCTTCAAATTTGGTGACCATTTGCAACATTTTCTTAGAAATGCCTCCCAACTTGCTTGGAACATTTTTCATGATTTTTTAATATGTATTATAATTTATTAAAAATGTAATAAACATTATAATGGAATGTAAGATGGTTATAAATATCTATTTTCATTTATCGTAGAAGACTTCGGCCGCATATTTGTTTTGTCTCTGTCGCGCCTTTAAGCCCATACATACTGTTATTAAACATTATCCTAGTAGGTCCTACCTATCTATACATATAATATAAATGTAATTGATCGCTCACTGTACATGGAAGATATTTGAGAAAAACTGGGGGCTTATTGGGGGTCTTTATTAACGCAATGATTTTTTAAATTTTTGTCTGTTGTCGGTTTGTCTGTTTGGCTGTGCGCGCTAATCTCCGATACGGCTTAACCGATTTGCGTGCGTTTTTCACTAATATATTTATCGTTTTATTTCAAACGGTTCAAAAATAAAAAAGTTATGTCAATTTAAAGAATCGTCCAAGCGAGGTTGAGTCGCTAGTTTTTATAATAAATTTGTTTATCTATTAAGAAAAAAGGAAAAAAATGAGAGAATTAGGAAAAAGGTTTGAGAAAAGAAACCATTGAACTTCTAAAATTTTATTTGATATTATAATGCTAAAGACAAAAACTTACTACTTACAAAAAAAATATGCGTGTTTTTTTTTTAATTTACACGTTATAATATGTATAATATTTTTAATTTCATTAAATTTTATTAGACTAGAAATACATGAGTTTATTTAATTTTTAACAAAACAATTTTTTTATTGATTTAGATTTAACTGCTTTACATATTTGGAATAGTAGTATTGTTGATTGAGGGGAATAGTTATTTATGGTGCACAATGCCGATATGACTGACAAAAAATATTGCATGTAACAGTTAAACTATTTCTTGTTATAAATCTAGGCTAATTTATATTACATATTAATGAAAATTGTTAGAACCTATCATGGATTTGGGTGAAACTGCTAGTATAGTATTATATGATCGGTGGTGAAACAAAGATGGGGCTTAATAATCTTTAATTTTATTTTAACAATAGGTTAGTTCTAAGCTTATTAATAGATAGCGCCGCCCAAAAACGTAAGATAAGAAAACACTTCTTACTTGAGCCGAAACTAGAGACTAGTAAAGTTTTGTACTTATTTATTTAGATAAAAACAAAAACTCTAATCGTTTAGGTCTTACTTTTAAAAAAAATAAATTCAAAATTATATTCATTGTTACTTTTGAACTACTTTTATACCTATCATATTTGTGACGTGTTATAATTTGAATAAATATTTTTCATCACAACACCTTATAATATTTTAAATTATAACGATAGTGCTTAAAATATTTCTTACAAATCCTTTATAATTTTTATATAATTTAATTATACTAAAGTAATTTAATATACATTATACATATACAGTATTCATGTAAGCCCGTGATGGCTTAATCCATTATGTCATCTTCTAAATCTGATGATTCAGCTTTTGGGTCTTCATTTTTATCCTTCGAATCCTCCTTACATTCAATTGAATGCAAATTTTCATAAACACTTTTCAAATTTCTCATAATATATGAGGTGCCATTCGGCTTTCCCAAATACCTAGTGTTCCTTTCAAAATATTTTTCCGATCCCTCAACCTGCGTTTGATTCGATCTAACCGGTACCGAAAAAGCTGATAGATGACGAGGTTTTTGCCCAAAATCTTTTCCCAATCTCTTGTCTAAATTAGACTCTTCAGATCGTACATCTAAACCAATATTTGGATCCATTGTTTCAGGTACAGATCTCTTTCGATCGTAAATATGTCCAGACACACGTAAGTCAATGAAAAAGTTGAGTGGATCTACACCGAATTGCGGATTATAAAGCGGTGGATACCACATCGGTGGTGGAGGAGGGAGAATCAGGTTTGCAGGAGGTACAGAGCTAGCCTCAACCGGAGTTCTTCCGACACATGGTGCTGGTTTGGGCAACTCTTCTGTACCAACATCTACAAATGTAGACTGTCTCCCAGGTGGTCCAGGGCTACTCGGCTTAGGAGGTTCTGCTTTTGGAGACAATCTTCTCGGTGATTGATCACACATTCTTGGCTGCTTTTCTACAGTTAACTCAAGAGGAACTTCAGGTCGCATTTCTGGTTCCTTCTTTTCTTCATCTTGCTTAGGCCATTCACGTCTCCAGTCATTTTCGTTTTCAGCAAAATACTTATGTGAACGACGTTTAAAGCGGCGATGATAGTGTTGTGGTCGGCAACCATGACGAGCGTTAACGAACGACCTTAACATTTCACTAAAGAAAAACGCATGTGGTTGAAGTGGCAGAGCGCTATAAAGATATGGAGGAGTCGCAGCCAGTAAACGGGAAACCAGTTCAGCGTTTCTCAATTCACGAACATGTGTTTTGGTGGTGCCATCTGCAGGTTTTTCTTCCTGAACTGAGCTCATCTTTTTCTACTTTCTGAAACAAAAAAGAAATTTCTTATATGTAAATTGAATAAATGAATCAGTACAAATATTACATATAAGTTGATTTATTTACGTGATATTATAATTTTTTTTTATGTAGATATAATAAAATATTTTTGGTATTAACCGCAAATCAGTCTAAATATCTCCCTAAGTAGGTAATTCAGCCAGTATTTCGACTTCAGATTAATATAGGTAAATAAGAATATCATTACCGGCGTATTTCAACGCTAATAACAATTATAGCATTTATATACGGATGGATTCGAATCATCTTCTTAGACAATTGACACGCTACCACTGCGTTAACCATTGGGTCATCAAAAAGAACCTATATTAAGTAATTAAACCTTAATAATACATTTACAAAACACAATCATATATTTTCTTAGAAACGAAATATACCCATACGAATATGCATAACAAGCTTTATTTCTATCCTTTCTTGTTGATTCTATTTGCTCCACAAACACGAAAATATCTATATCATCATGTTCCCGGTGTACTTGTCGGTTCGTCTGTCGACATCGATTTTTCAGCTCAGCGCTGTTTTATTGCCAATATTCGAATGAAGATACATCCGCATTCTAATAACTCGTCGGATTCAGTCGCTCGTATCGTTTCTTTTTTTTTTTTTGAATTTCCTGTCTTTTTTGTATTTGTAATAAAAGTATCAATTCTAGATATACTACCAACCATAGTACCAAAATATTATTAGCAGTTTCTGTTACCGGGTTGCGATGACTAGAATAATGTTGTGTGATCTGTGATACTGATGAATATTCTTTATGTATTTAGTTCAAGACACATATGGTAATAAAAGTAAAAAAAATCAGTTTTAAGTCTCTTCTATATAGGTACAATTAGAAAAACCAATTTATAACACTAGTTTACAGTGCTTCTGTTGCAGGGAAAGTTTTTGCTGTTGCTGACTACATATGGTATGCTAAGTTCAAATATATAATTAGAATTTTTTGATCAGCTCTGGTTTTTGAGTTTCAGCTATCTGCATTCAATATAAAAAAATACTTGTATTAACTAAGAAAAAAATTATTAAAAAATTAAATTAAGCATTTAGTTCTTAAAAACTTCGTCTTAAGTCTCTCCTCTTATGAGTATTAATAGTCAGAATACATTTTTGTATCCTCAAAACCCTAATAGCGTTCTTCCATAACGCGTAAATCTTAATGCATACACTCACCCTGCTCGTCCCTCATATCTCCTAGATTTTCAGGAAACCTGTCCAAGTTACTATAGAGAATGTAGAGTTTAAATACTCATATTGCATTCTAAATGTTTTAATTGTAAAAGGAGATCTTCTACAAGTCCATTTTTATCAACGAGTGTTTAATATATGAACAAAAAGCAATATTGTCTTTCACGATAAAAAGTAACTTTAATACCTAGAGAAAGCAAATTTTTTCTATAAGTCTTGATGCCAACAATTCTGGAGCTTGTTTAGAAAGATTGAAATCTCTAACAAGATCATCTGATTCGTTTTGTGGAAAACATGTTGGTCCATTGGATACATCTCCAAAATCATGATCATTTTCTAAAAAGTTGGGTTGTTTATGTATATATGTATGTATAGTTTGGTTAAGATATATTTTGGGGTACTGGAGACTCATGTGAATGTTGCACTGAACGCTGAACACAAGTAGTACTTGGGTAATGCCATTTATGTTGACACTAAGAAAATGACATTCATCGAGATGATTTTTTGGTATCCGCAAATTGTTGGTGTTTCAAATTCAAAAGCACTTCTTTTGCTACCTTTCCACAATCTTAAATATTTGACACACGATTTACAAATACAATTAGTCGCCAAAGACTCAGGACTTTTATCCAAGAACATCCCAAAATGCAGAAAGTAGTTTTTGACGAACTCTTATTTAACTTTTCTACAATTGTGAAACGGATATTGTCCACATACGAGTATATAGCAAAATGATTTGGATTGCTTAAACAACTTCTCCTTGAAGTACTCATGTCACAAAAACTTAAGATATTAATCTTAACAGAGTGAAAAACGCACGTTATGAATGGGTAAATACGCTTAAATAATAAAAATCAGAAATAAAGTCACTTGAGCTGCACAAAATTTTCTAATGATAAATTTGAAAAGATTATGCCTTAAGCAAACAATATCAACTATAAACTTCATGGCAATAAGCGAAAATTAAAATTTTGTAAACTAGTGTAATGTATATTAATTTCTTGCAGCTAAGTTAAACAAAAGGCAAAAAAATAATATCAAAATACATCTATACTAAGATTTGTTTGTTTGTACCGCATAAGCTCCGAAACTACTAAGCCCATTTAGATGAAATTTGGTAAGAAGATAGTTTGAGAACCTGTGAAGGACATAGGGTAGTTTTTATACCGAAAATCATCTCTTAAGGGAGTGAAAATGGGGATGAAAGTTTGTATGGGGACGAACCCGAGCAAAGCGAGGGTGAGTCGCTAGTTCGAAAGATAAAACAATCACGTTTCCCGATTGTGAATACGAAACCTATCCACGACAGATCTGCAATCGCACAATTGAATTTTCAACAAAAGATCGTGCCTATATCTATATTAATAAAGGATCCCTCAATAATTGGAATTAAATGTCACATTACCATATCATTGAGCGAGTTCGCAGTGAAAGCGATACATCGGATTTGTGACAATGGCTGGAGGGTGCGGGGGGAGATGTTCACAATAAATTCAGAGTGGCGTATCTCTATTCAAACAGTTGATACGGAGCGTGAAGCGGGATGGAATCTTACGTACGCGACGATGGGTAAACATGACGGCTGTGAGCGAGCCTCCCCCGCGGCCCCGAGTACAGCGCACCGTGCGGCTAAAGTAAATCCCGCGACATTTTACACCTACCTACATATAGATTTAGAGTTTATTGCTGTTTATATTTAAGGGTTTAAATATAAATAGTTGGTCCGCCTGGTAGATAGAACCGAGCAATAAAAAAGTATAAAAATTATCTCACTGCTTAGAGACTTGATGGATGAACAAATAAAGAACGTACCTAAATGTTTATAATTCACGAAATGATGAATTTTTATTATAATATACTCATTTTATAAATTAAAAGTAAGTAAACATTTAAGAAGCTAAACCCACCACAGATTTATTTAAAAAATTATAATAGATCGTTTTTAAAATAAAAAGAAGAGTTAAAAATTATTGCGTTTTTCGTTATACTGACGGAAGAGCGATGAGGGTTCCGTTTTTAGCTTTAAATAATTTGATTGGCAAGGTGTAGCGGCACACGGCAACGAACATTAATTTCCATATTAAAACCGTCACAAAGGAAGCAAATTCAAAAACCTCGCCGGTAGCGGGACGCTGAATGGTGTCACTGATGTACAAAACAAAGGAAACAGGCTAATGGATGTGGCACTTTATTATTTAATTCTGGTTAAACGTAGGATAATTTTTTTCATATGATATAAATCTTAAAATGTAATACTATGAAAATTAATAAAAATATTTACGCTCGCTTACGTACTTAGTTTATGTTTATTTTGATTGAAATTTCAGCCATATTAATTTTAGAGGGCTTAAATTAAGCAAAAAAAATTATTCACATACATTTTATAGATATTTCCATCGTTAATTCCCAAATTTAATTAAATAAAAAGTATAATTATGGATAGAGGTATCCAGTCTTTCTTACTTCGCTAACCACAAACAATATTGCGCGCAGATACGGCGGGGTATGATAATCGCGTCAAAACGCAAGTAAAGTGCCATGGGGGAGTTGGGCGCTAAGCTTGTGACGTTAAAACGAACTCGATTATTGACGAGAATATACTTCGTTGGGAATCGTGCACAGATTTACAATTACAAATAAAAAATATTTATAAAATATTTAAATGTCTAAGTATAAATGAAAATGTATATGCCTGTACGTTTTTAATAAAAAATATTACAAATAATACAGTACGCAGATTCATCAGGGTACGATAATCGCGTCAAAACGCACGTAAAGTGCCAGGGGGAGGGGGTGGGTGCTAAGCTGGTGACAGCTTTAAAACGTACCCGATTATACGCCCGAGTGTACTCTAGTCTGAGACGTTGAAAAGATATGATTTATGCCTACTACTACGTCGGTATTAAAGCTTTTGTGCACGAAGTGAACGGGTTCTTAAGTTACATTAATGTGCGTTTTTATTCTTTTTTAAAATTGAAATAACCAAATGAACATGTTAAATAGAAGTCATTTTTTACTTGCTTTCATGAGAAAAAATATTGTCTTTACTGCAAAAATACACCTAGTGCTAGGTCAATGTTTTCATTTATTAATGTTTTACATTAATAAATTTATATATATATATATATATATATATATATATATATATATACAATCGTTAATATTATACATATCTAAATGATTACGTTAGCATTTCTCATTCAACGATTAGTAAATTTTTTTACCAACGATTACACAGTAATACTTCTGTAGGAAATATTGTCAAATATGACATAAAATTATTGAGTGTTGAACGTACATTCCATTTTAACATGCAGGGAGCCATTTTTAGAGATCCGTCACGCTGCGAAATAAAACAAAACCGAGCGCACTGTTAATTACTGACGGAAGCCGGAATGCACCACCGTGGTTTACTTTTTGCTTTAAAACTTTTAATGGATGGTTTTATGTACTTCAGACTTAATGGAAACCATTCTTCTATGATTTTTAATATTATGTAAAACTATTATTTTATATTTACAAACATTTTGCATTGTACGTATATTATTTTATAATTTGCAAAAACCTTTTTTTTAAGATATAGTAAAATTGAATTCTATTAATGGCCCGGAGACGGCTTACAATTTCAATAGCAAGTTCGATTTTTCGAAAGTAAAGTATATTTAATATACAGCATTTTCTTTCCAGAGAAAAAGAATACATTCTCATACGTAAAAAAATAAGTGAAGATTACAATAACGTTAATTTCAATAAAAATAAAAATTATCAAAATACTGAACTTCATCAAATATGTAAAAGTAGCGTCATTCTGAGAGCATTTGATTAAGCATGAATGTAGGCAATTTCCTAAATATGTATCTACATCACGATAACGACTACTCCAAATGAAGAGGACCGAACGCACGAACGAACGAATGAGAATGTAATGATGCTTGAATGAATGATTGAACCAATGTTCCCTGATATTGCAAAATTAATAAACTCGAGTTTGTTGGAGATCTCTTTTATGGATATTTCCATTGTATTTGTATTTTGATCTTTTTACAAAAATAGATTGTGTAAAATATACATACGTGGATATATAATGTTGGATATAGTGGTGGATATAATAATAAAATGTTTTTGTATTACTTTCAAATGTTAATTTAATAATTTTATTACAAATGTTGTAAAAAATGACTAATTGTTATAAGATTCATAGACTGCAAAGGATTTATCATTGTATATTTGATATACAAGTGTTGAATTCTATTAGAAGTACTAAGAAAAGATATATCTTTCAATCTCGATATTTATGTAAAATCAAGAAAGATTATTTCTAAGTAAAACATTAAATTCATAATTAATTGATACGTTCTCGCGAGTAAGTCTTCTCACATGACAGATCTCTAATTAAATATTACACTATGCTTATTACATGAGTTACTAAATCAAAGACAAATCTGTGAAGAAGCTCTAATTACTATTAAATGGTGACATCAAATATGTCGAGTAGGTTGTTTGAGCAGTATTATGAAATGAAATCATATCATTGCTCGTTAGCTTAATAAATCATTTCAATAATTATAAAATTAATTATTAATCTGGTTACAAATTAAATTATTACGAAAATATTGTAATACAACTGTAAAAGTGTTAATGCAAGTATTTTTGAATATAAAAATCTCATCACTATATGATATTAATGATAGGTAATGGTTTAAGATTCTTTATAGTAACCTTATTATGTTAAAATATATTCAATATATATAATTAAAAAAAAATATGTATATGTATAGCTTTAAACAAAAAGATATTATATAAGCTAGTAGTAAAGAAGTTGTAATAAAAAAAGCGGGAGACCAGTTTTATTTTATTTTTCGCTCATAGAAATATAGTAGCATGGTGGAGACTAATAAAAGCGTTATCGTATCGCCGCACAATAGCAAACTGTCGTCTGCTTCCATCAAAGCTTTTTACATTCAGTTATGAAAACTTTTCTTTTACAGGTGTTATTTCATAAACATTTTTTAAACTTATACATAATATAATAAATTTACCGAAATAATTTAGAAAGAAAGTTCTAGTACAATGTTAAATAAATGTAGTACATATATTTATGTATGCTATTATAAATAATTTGTTTACAAATAATTGCAGTTATTATATTACTAATATATTTATTATTTAGTAACGTTTGTTTATATATTTTAATAAGCCTCTTTGTTTTAAAAATAAATACACAATAACAACACCATTGTAGACGCTTTACATAATTCGTGATTAATATTTAAAACATGATTATATACCATTATAGCGCATCCATATATTGTAATTTCGTAGCTTCATATATTTTGTTATTCATGGCAATGCTACGCGGTGTCTTTGTGTCGTAGAGTCGTAGAGCCCAGGTAACATTGCTACGGAAGCTACCGCGCTACGACGTAGCAAACAATGAAATAACTCGTAACAAAAATATGTACATTTCATCCTAAAATATAAAAAACATTTCGTATAACATAAAAATTGTAAAATATTAATAAAAACTACAGGCATTTTACTTTCGCAGTCTTAAGAATTAATATAACTCACTTTAATTTACATCCGAAGGGATAACAAGAATAAGAGCACAATAATTCTTGTATCTTTTATTTTTTACATAGATTACTTAGTATCACAATTTCACCAAATCTTCCAATATTTGCCATTCAAGTTTCGGAAACGCAAATCGTGTTCAAATACAAATAGACGTCACTCAAAGAAATAACATAAAATGTAACAAAAACAGCTTCCATATGAAAATATCTCTTAATAAAAGTGAACAGTGACCAAATTTCTCTAAAGGTAGATTCTTTCAAAGCTTTGACTAGAGATGGGTAAAATTGCAATTTAGATTCTAGTACGTTTCGAAATAGGTTCACATTGTAAAATTCGATACTTCATCAAACGAATCTAACAGTGACATATTATGTAAACTATGCAAAGTGAGTGAGTTTGCTTGTAACGTCTATTAGATACCTGATATACGATATTCCCATAGCGTGTATGTAAAGAAGGTAAGACAATACGTTAGCAAATGTATAGCATAGTACAAGGGTTAGGTATATTCTTAAAGCTTACGATTACTTTTAACGTTAAAAGTTATACGTATACGTAGCAATGTACATATTTAAAAAAAAATATAGTAATATTTAAAATCTTACTAAATCTATTTACTTTTAAGATTTATATATAACATAACACCTCCAGGTAAATTTCTAAAAAATTAATTAAAATTCTAAGAAATCTATTGTTAACTGACACGCCGGCGTGTCCGCGGTCGTGGAGGGATTAATTCTTGATAACGGTTTCTTAAAAAATAATAACAATTTTTGTATAATAAATAACATTAATATTAATATACAAAAAATAATGTTAACTAATAATTTTTAATTCTATTATCAATGACGAAATAGTAAGTCACATGCAGACTATCGGTATATTTGCTGAAACCGCTAAATCTGTAGAGCAAACAGTGACGACTAAATTAATTCTTCCCAACCTGAAAGGGTCTTACCTGGCCGACTTCGTTACGTTAGTACGCTACTTTATACTTATACCTATAGATACTTTAATTTAAATTTAAGTATGATAAAATATAATTTAAACCCATTCCATCATAAGGAATGATATAGTGTTAAGGACTTATCATTCCCCATTTCTCATCACTAGGTACTTAGTAAAGGCATAGTATTATAATATGATCTGTGGCAAAGGTAAGTGAAAATACGTGGAACTATAGGTATCTAATAAAACTAACTACTTTATCGGCTATTGTTAGAAGTTAAGTTGAACGGCCATTTTTTCCGACTTCAATTAAAGTTATTATCATTTTTGACAGTAAAACATTTTCATCGAAATAAGAAATAGCACTAAGCGATACTATAGCTTCCTATTATTGAAAGTTTCAGAGATTACCCCCTATATGCAAACTTAAAACTTACCTCTTTATAATATTATGTGTAGATATATGTTGCCGAATGTACACACTTGCTATATTAAAGGAAATATGTAAGCAGCGACACGACACTTGCTAGTTTCTCTCAGACATGTAAGTTTCCTCACGATGTTTTCCTTCGTTACGGTTAACAAGTGGTAATCATGTTGGTACTTGGTAATAATTCATACATGAAAATATCAGAGGTGCGAGACCCGGGATTTGAGCCAGCTTCACTCGGTTTCCCTAGCGAGCGTGTCACCACTGGGCTACCACTGCCTCATAGTTTATAATAGTAGTCAGATAAAAAAACTATTAAAACATAAAATTATTAGAATCTCGACAGTCCATGCGTTCATCCTGTAGATGGATGAACAATAGGCGTCGCTCGGAAGCCGCCGCTATTGTCACGCGATTCGAACGAAGCACACAGCAGTAGCATGAACATAGTTTTTTTAGGATTCTGGCATGTTTTATAACTAACTAGCATAGCCCTCGGCTCCGCCCGCGTTAAGATGACCAAAAACTATAATCTTAGGTTTTACATATTAGTTTATTCTTACTTTGCAGTTTTTGAAATTGATTGATTTTTTTTGTGTATTTTTTCGCAGAAATGAAAAATTTTCCCGCGGTAAATAGTATCCTATATGTTGACCCGGATAACCAGCTAGCATCATACCAAACATTAAAATCCCACCAGTGGTTTTTCTGTGATGTGGTAACAGACAGACAGGCAGACAAAAATTCTAAAAACTATAGATTCGGCCTCTGTATCGATAATAAAGTCTATTTCAATCAGATTTTCCAAAAAATATTTAATGTACAGATTCGGCTTGGTTACAATTTTTTTATATGTATAGATTTGAAATCAAATAATTATTTACTTTTGTAAATGTAAAAAGAATCTATAAGTAATAGCACTTCTAATATTAAATCTTATTAATCTACTAGCAGCTCACCCTAGCTTCGCTCGGGTTCGCCTCTAGAAAAACAAAAACAAATCTATCCCTCGGGAACCGTATATTTTCGGGATAAAAAGTAGCCTATTCTTTAACCGGCAATATAAGGTATCAGCATGACAAATTTTACTAATTTAGGTGCATAAGCTGTTGTGTACTTAAGCTTTATAAGTTACTATAGTTGTTTAACTATCCCACGGGAACTCTTTAATTTTCCGGGATGAAAAGTATCTAAAATATTGACCGGGGATATAAGGTACCACCATGCAAAATTTCATTTAAATCGGTCCAACAGTTTCGGAGTTTAGCCCGTACAAACAGACAAACAGACAGAGAAACAAAAATATAAAAAAAAATCTGGATTGGTTCTATTTCTCTTCTTACATCACCCTGACTCGGTTTTTAGCATTTTTTTCTATGTACAGACATTCAACCTCTACAGTTTTATTATATGTAAAGATAGATAAGTCTATTTACACATCACTAAGAGCTGCTAAACAAAAATCAACGGAACTCTTTTCTTAAGAACATTATTTTACTGTCCCATCAAAATCAGTTTAGCTGTTTCGGAGTTAGTTGGAACAAACAGACAGATACTGTCTATCTGACTAAAATTTAGATTTTTTTTTTCTTATAGGTACCTGTTATTTTGGTATTACAAACAGACACTTCAGTTATATTTATAAATGTAGTAAAATAACTGTTGGTCTATCGATATTTTTCTCTCCTTCTCATTACTACTGCGAGTTACTGAATACAGTGAATGGATGGCGACGAGCTGAGGACTATTGTTTGTACGGCGGATAAGCGCTTGGACACTATTGTCGGACGAAGCTTCCATCGACGCTGAATAGAAACGAAATCTAATTAAATACTCTACAGCAAATAAGTCTGCGATATCTTCTGAATACCGATAGTGTATTGAATCCATCTATAAACGATAAAATCTTTCTCAACAAATAAATATATGTAGTTGTACTAAAACGTTTTAGAAATAGTAGGTAATGGTATGTAGGTATATTATTCTTAAACTGCTTAATTAAAACTTTTTAAACTAAAATAAAAATCGAATATGTTATTAAAAAACTTTTTTCTTACAAATTACCTGCTTATTATGTCTACACTAAAAATAGAAAAAAAAAACTTAACAAAAACCGACTTCCAGACACTGAAAAGTAAAAAATAACTAAACGGAGGTTTACATTTAGAATAGATACCTAATCAGATATTTTTGAAGTCGGTCCCAGCCGACAATATTTTAAGAAAATAAAAACCGACTTCAAACAAAAGCACTAAAAAGTGAAAAATAACTGATTGGTAGTTTTCATTTACTATACATACCTAATCAAATATTTTCGAAGTCGGTGTGCTTTGCTTTGTATGGGCTGGGACCGATTTCAAAAATATTTGATGAGGTATGTATTTAATAGGTAGGCTTTAATTACTTAGCCAAAGCACACCGACTTCGAAAATATTTGATTAGGTATGTATAGTAAATGAAAACTACCAATCAGTTATTTTTCACTTTTTAGTGCTTTTGTTTGAAGTCGGTTTTTATTTTTTTGTTAAAAAGTTTTTATTTTTCCCTTTTTAGTGTAGACAGTAATAGCAAAGTAAGAATTCCAACGTGTTAGGCTTGTCAAATCAAACAAAATAAGCCCAAACTCAAAGTATCTACTATTAGCCGTTGAAGAGTTCCACCTATCCACCTTCTGGCCTTGCCATCAGATCAGGTCAACAGTACCGAACCACTGTACTATCAAAAGAAATAAAAACACTTGCAAATTTAAAGTTAATATGACAATTAGAAGTAGGTTAAATTCATCATTAGCTATTTTTCCACCCTTAGGGGTGGTATTTTTTTTTTGAAATTTAAATGGGACCAATCTGGAAGTATACCCTTTCGAACAAAACAAAAATTGTCCAAATCGGTTAATAAATGACGGAGTTCTGAGGTAACAAACATAAAAAAAAAAAAAAAAAAAAAAACATACAGTCGAATTGAGAACCTCCTCCTTTTTGAAGTCGGTTGAAAAAAGATATATATATATATATAATAGTTAAATATAAATATGTATTTTACGTATCGCAATATATCAGATTTGCTTTGTATCGGCTGGCACCGACTTCGAAAATATCTGATTAAGTATCTATTCTAAATAAAAACCTCCGTTTAGTTATTTTTACATTTTAGTGCCTGGAAGTCGGTTTTTTTTGTATTTTTTTTATATTTACTTAGATCCCGAAGCGATCTCGTACATAATTTTCTTTCGTAGTCATAAGTTTTTGAGAAAATAAGTAGAAAAAAGTAAAAATATACACGTTCTATCATCGATCCCAATTCTATAAATAATATAAATATATAAATACATTTAAAAGATATAAATATGTACAATTTATAAAAAAATATTCTCCTCTCTTATTCACACTTTGCTGAAGCGCATTATTTAGTATTTTTTGCAATATTCGACGAGAAAGAATTATTGTCTTAATAAAAAGTAGCTGAAATCGTTCTCCAACCATAAACTATGTACAAAACATACAATAAACCAACAAACACAATTTCAAAGTTACATTCTTAACAATAGATATAAATAATTTATAATCGTTTCGTAAAACCGTAGACAAGAGTCTACCATACATATTTATATAATTTGAATGTACGCCATATTCCATTTCGCACTCAAACTATAAATTCAAATGATCTGCAATTATAGCGAGAATTGAACTGAAGTATCCATCACACTCGTCGCCCCGGAGCACCTCGCGTGCATAAATATCTCTCGACAGTCGTGTCACATCAAACGCTTGTATGGGGACACGATGGTGCCAGCTTATGGGATCATTAAGACATCTACTGTTCGTGTTACAAATAAGGAATAGGCGTGTCGCTTTTATTTTAATAAATCAAATCATTTTTCCAACTCTTTATCAACCGGACTATATGTATATCATTTGCCAACATTTTATAATTTTTATTGCATAAATTGAAAGTGCCGAACATGCGAGTACCTATAAGTTATGAGACGCAGTACTATTGTTTAGAACAAACAAACAATTAAATTTACGTAATTGGCTATTTGAATAGAAATTTATTATTTACATTTATATGAAACAGCGACTTACCCTCGCTTTATTTAGGTTCGTCCCTAAGTAAGTCCGTTTTAGGTCTAAAAAGATAGGAACAAGTTGACGAAGTGACATAGTATTACCTATTCGGACAAATATGTATGTATGTACATGTTTTATACTTGTTACGAGTCTTGCTACGTGCCATAATAAAGGGGCAGCAAAACACAATCCATTCTATAAAAAAAACATTTTATTATACGTACATACGATACGTACGGTACGTTTTAATTTTTTTGAGCGGAACCCTAATTCTTTTTCAAAAATAAAAGTAGCCTATGTTACTCCCTATAACATCAGCTATCTTCTAGTGAAAGTTCCGTCAAAATCAGTTCAACCGTTTCAGAGATTATCCGGAACAGACAGACAGACAAAAAATTAAAAAATTGAGTTTTTCTTATAAGTACCGTATATAATTTCATATGCATTTAGTAAAACATTGTTATTTATGTATTACAAACAGACACTTCAATTTTATTTATATGTATAAGATATACTTAAGTTCTTAGTGTACCATATAACTCTAGGTACATTCGACTAAAAGTACAAACAACTAAAAAAAAGTATATCAGAATCGCGACTAAAATATTACGTCGACTGTACATCTCAACCACTCAAATCCAAGCTCAAACAAAGCAGAATGACAGACCGGAGCCTTCAAATCTCATATCCAAATATCTAAGTAAATCTTAATCCTGCCATTGTCTCGGCTAATAACGATCGAGTCAGCGGCAGACAGCTGATATTAATGTAATGAGAACCCTCTTAAGGAAACTGAAGGAAACTGGGAACCCACAGCGAGGAATGATAAATGTAATTCAGGTTTATAAGACATCAGACCAAGAAAGGGTTAGTTAGTTGGGTGGAATAGATTTGAAAACAATTTTCATTGCTTTAAATGCGGATATGTTGAGGTTTTAAAAAAAATATTATCAATTTTCTTGACTCATACAGATTTTTATCGTTTCTTTACTAATCTGTAGAAATAAATAAAATTAAATTATCTGTTTGTCATGTCAAAATGACGACTTTTTACTAAATGCGTACGAAAGTGTATACGGTACTTTTTTGTCCGTCAAATAGCTGATATTATAAGAAGTAGCTTAGACATTTATTTTGGAAAAAGAATCAGGGTTCCGGGCAAAAAAAAAATAACCCATGAAGTTGTGATTGTAATGCGCGTACCTCGGGACACACCCGAGGGAAGCAAGGTTAAGTCGCTAGTTATAAATTAATGTTATATTCAAAGTCCCTTCAACTTAGCTTATTGTTTCAACATAAGATAGAGTTTCATAAAGGAATTTTTCAAAATGCTTAAGAAAACTAACTAAAACTCACTTGGATTCTTTTTTAATTAATTCAAGCTTGTAACCGATAGCCAGGGATGGTAACTGAAGAAAGTTTTCGTTTCACTTTACAATTTGAGTACTTGTTGATTCCCCTTACAAGAAAATAATAAACCCTTCCCCACGAAAGTCGTCGCCGTCTAGAATTTATTGCTCGCCATAAATATTAAAAAGTTTGAACGCATAAATCTCCGCTTTTAATATCGCTACAAACATATGCCGAGGCAATATCGCCATGTTTCTTTGCATAATGATCAAAGATTTATATAAGATTTTATTGGTTTTAATGTTTGCTCTGAACACGCAGTTACGCTACGGTGAATTTAAAATCTATACATATAATGAAATTGTAACTAAGCCGAATCTGTACATTAAATATTTTTTGGAAAATCTTATTGAAATAAACATTATTATCGATACAGAGGCCGAATCTATAGTTTTTAGAATTTTTGTCTGTCTGTCTGTCTGTCTGTTACTGCATCACGGAAAAACCACTGGTAGGATTTTGATAAAATTTGGTATGGTGATAGCTGGTTATCCGGGTCAACACATAGGATACTTTTTACCGCGGGAAAATATCTCATTTCTTAGAAAAAATACAAAACTGCAATGTAAGAGTATAGTAATATGTAAAACCTAAGAATTTGGTTTTTGGTCATCTGAACGCGGGCGGAGCCGCGGACAATGCTAGTATGAAATAAATACGTCAGCTTCACAAGGATAATAAATTCATTTTCAATGCGAAATTTTCAATGAGTAAAGTATTTGTATATTGTACTTATAGCATTTTATTAACCGACTACCAAAAAGGAGGAGGTTCTCAATTCGTCGGATTTTTTTTTCTTAATTTAATGCGTATGTTTTTAAAGTTTTGCAAAAAATAATCATAGTTTTTTTGTAAACCTTTATATGTCCGGCGACTTTGCATAATTGTTTCGTACACAGTACAACCATAGCAACCCTTCAATATGGGGATTAAAAGAACAAAAAGAGCGAGTTTCAATAACGGAGAAAACAGTAATCTCAGCGGGATTACAGCAAACAACTGGGGTGATCTGTTTTAAAGTACTATCTCAAAATTGCAGCATAAAACAGGTTAACTTTAGTTTTTACGAACTGATTTTTTTTTGACAATTATATTTTTTTTTATTTGCTAATAATTTTTAATTTTTAAAGTACGAGTAATTTGAAAAAGGTATGAGTTTTAGTTGATCGTCAAAACCTAAGCTTTTGGATGATAAATTAGAAAGAGAGTCGGTAAGTTATATGTATTTTTAAGGGTAACATTAGGTACTAGTCGAGGTAGTAAACTAAAACAATCTTTACCTACACATCTAATAAACTAATTTGTGGAAACATAAATTCTATCTGTCTATACTATGAATTATGAATTCACAATAGAAAATATGAAAATGGACTCAAAATCTAGGTAGTCTGTGGTAACCAAAAGTCGAGCAAACAAAATTCAATCCGGCAATAATTGTTTGACAACAAAAGAAGCCATTAGCCAAACTCTGCGGGAGGTAAAACTTGGTGAAATCTCCATGGAAATCAGCGGATGGCGACTTTTGATTAATTAGCGCCATTCTTTCCGTGTTGAGACGACAGGAAGCGCTGCCATTAATCCCTACAAAACAATATGGCGGTCTCAAACATTTTATATTGGGATGGATCCGGTTCTTGGACGGAACTTGAGTAGGGTCCGTTTTACGAATGTCAAATTAAAAGATTCATAAAACCTGTAGCACTTGGTTGTATCCGATCATAAGTTATTTAACAAAATATTAAGGCTGTAAAAATGAAATGTAAGCAAACTTATCTATTCATATAAGGTTCTTGGCTGATTCATTGTATGTAACTGTGCTTTCATTCTGTGATTTTACAAAACCTGGCAGCATACATGAGTAACGTGTGGGAAAGTGGTGATATTATCTTAAAGAAGAATAACTAATCTAGACTGCAATATGTATAGACTAGTTAGAAAGCTGTTGATGTTAGCTAAGTCGAAAGCTAAATAGCTAAAAAATCTCGTTTCAGAATCACCCACATTTTTTCTGTTTCCGAATTGATTTAAAAAAGATCAGTTTCGGAACTGATTTAAGATAACTTCTTTGTACAATTCAAGTCCGAAATGCAACGAGAATTATAATCAGTTTGTACTTAACTATCTATTTAAAAAAAAAAACTATTTTGTCTTTGTCAATTTATGTATAGATGAGGTATTTCAACATTCAGATATTAATATTCCAATAAGCTAACTTAAACAAAGCCACCTGATTTGTTCCAAAAGACATTGAAGCCGGAATCAGAATGAATTAAGGGAAATGCTAATTAAAACTCATCAACGGCGCGTTTCATTATTGCTTAATTGTTTTTAAAACAACTTTCCGTTTATTTGTTAGATCATTATTGGTGTTCGTTTGTTAGGTGATTTTTTTAGTTTATTTCATCATTTAAGGAATAAATTAAAGTTTTTTTAACAGTTACGATATGGTTATCACTGCTAGGAATGCATACGTTATAATCAAACAGGCTTACAACATACATTCATTTTTATATAAAGATTGTAAAGTAATAAACCATTGTATAAATTATCCCCTAAAGTTTTAACCCTAACGCGATGTCAATCACTTGGTGTAACTCTATATCCTATACAGATGTACCACAGTTACGGTGCAGTGACAATTATTTATCTATCTTATTTTATACGTTATTTATATTCTCAATTTGACAAAACAAAGCAAAAAATCTTAAGACGCTTTAGGTATAACCTTTTTAACTAAAGTAATCTAAACTAATAATATAAATGTGAAAATTTGTGAGTATGGATGTTTTTAAAGATTGTTGATATACCTTTTCAGGCCAGAACGGCTGAACGGATCTAGATGAAATTTCGCGTAGAGATAGCTTATAGTATGGAATAACACATAGGCTACTTTTTATACTGGAAATATGTACAGTTCCCGTGGGAAAGTTTTGATTTTGTTTTCCTAGAGGCGAACCCGAGCGAAGCGAGGGTGAGCCGCTAGTATAAAACATAATCATCTAAGTGCTAGTCGGAGCTACAAGGCCAATTACAAGAAGGTAAAGCCCCAATACAAAAGATGTAAAAAGTCTTAAAGGTAGGTCTGTCCGACGAATAGAAGTTCGAGCGGCTAGGGCTTAGTATCAGTCATAAGGTCTTGGTTCATTGGGTCGAGACAACGCAGAGACCAGAGACTCTTTTGGCATAAAACTAAAAGCAACATCTTACTCTCTTAATAATACTTACCAGTAAAATGGACCTGGCTTCACCCGGTTTCAGCTAGCAAAAAAGATTCATATTGTTATGTAATTTTACAAAAATATAATTTCGTTATAACGTAATCTTTACCGCCCTGTTGCTTCTTGTGATTTGAACTATCCATCTCAGTATTAGTAAAAGTGGAATACAGTCTAAGTATAACTCATTTGGTCATTGTTTAGATTCTAACGATAAAATCGAACAAGTGCAAACCTAACTCGCACGTGGAAGCCTCCATACCGACCAACATTAAATCTGATTAATATTATACTCACGTAAATTGTAAAATAAAATAAGAAATCTGTGTTTTTAATATTATTTCAAAGAGATTCTACATAAAAACAAAGGTAATTTTATTTTTAACCGCCGCTAAAATAACAAACCTTATGATCAAAAGTATCCTAGAGTATTTTGGAAGTTATATTTCCTTGATTTCTTTCAAAGTAGCTTAGTAATTCTATTACCTAATTTTATTTTATTTTTTAATTTTGTATTCCGTATTTTAATAGTTAGAGTAGGGTTGGGTTCACAATTTTATGTAGAGCTATTATAAAAAAAATATGAGCGGAATCCACGTGAAATTAGGTTGAGGATTTCGATGTATTTATCCCGTAAGGAACGAGTGAAGCCATATTCCCCGTACTTTTTTCAAAATTGTAGTCTTAGTACATTTTGAAGGTAAGGAAAGTGAAATTCCTTTTATCTTTTCGTCTGTAACAATAATTATTAAGAAAAAAATGTTCCGATATATTTTTAATTATACATGCTGAAATTGTAAGTTATAATATTATTTTTCATATCGAGCATTATCCTTGTAAATGTTACATGTACTCAGCCCTTTTTTAACGTCCCACTGCTGGTCACGGGCCTCCCTTCAATACGAGGGAGATCTGGCTATAGGCACATTCAAATGTCTTTCGAAAACTTGCTATGTTCTCTCAGATATGCAGGTTTCCTCACGATATCAACGAAAGACAAGTGGTAATCATGTTGGAAAGGATTCGCCCATGAAAATATAAGAAGCGGGAGACCGGGGATTGGAACCCGCTTCATTGGGATTTCCAAGCGAGCGCGTTATCACTGGGCTATCACTGCCTTATGTCACGTGAGACACTAGATAAAACTTTAAAAATATAAAACCCTCAAAATTAACCATCAACTTTAAAATTCATCTACTTTCGCTATGCATGCGTTATTGGTCTTCCTAACTCTATATGTGTACAACATTTCATTAATTTTCGTGTAGTAGGAGGACATATTCTATGAGTCCTATAAGTTTATTCCAAAACACATTCCATAAACTTATTTGATTTTTCCTTTCATACCTTTTAAGTATAGTAAGTATAAAAACTACTACTTATTATTTACTATCCTGAGTACTGGTAGTAGTACGTGTTTATTTTTATTTTAAACCATAAACATAAATAAGCAAACACTTATTACAACAAAATAGCCCCAATGTAGGTCTATTATATAAATCTAATCTTTAATATATCTATTAAAATTATTTATTTTAGAGTCGTACGTCTATTTGAATTCACAATATTTTACCTTCTCCTATAAGGATTTAAAAACAAAGTTTCTTGCTCCGACTGATTAATCATCGCGCACACTCAATAGCTGGGCCTGAACAGGATGAAAATTTAACAGTTGATTTCTACGGTGAATTAGGTAACCGCTGAGACAGGATTTGTTGAAATTCAACCCTTAAAGGGTTTAACAAGGGTGGTCAAAGTTATTTAAAGCATAAAGTTTTTCCCTCAAACATGTATGAAAGTATTCAGCCCTTTCTGATCACGTTACAACCCACACTAGGCCAACGTAGTTCACTACGTTAGCCTAGAAAGATACAAATCATTCACTGCCGTCTGCTTCATCTACCCGTCAAAATGTAGTTTCTCTACGGATGTATTACTGAAACCGACACTAGCAAAAATATACCTTGTGTTGTTATATACCTACTATGTTGAAAAAAACTAAATTAATAAAAGTATAATTAAATGTAAGACATACAAAATAAGTCATATCATATTTCTTGTTTTGTAAAAGTCATCTAAAGGTCGACATTTATACACCGCGACAAATCGCTAACCACGGTGCGACGAATTATTAAAACATATTTCTTACGACTTTGACATTTTTAAAATTGGAGTTCATAAAACAAATAGGATCGATTATCTATATATATATACCTAATAAAATTGTAACTAAGCCAAATCTGTACATTAAATATTTTTTGGAAAATCTTATTGAAATAGACATTATTATCGATACAGAAGCCGAAGCTATACTTTTTAGAACCTTTGTCTGTCTGTCTGTCTATCTGTCTGTTACCGCATCACGGAAAAAGTACTGCAGAAATTATTATGAAATTGGTATGATGATAGCTGGTTATCCGGGTCAACATATAGAATACTTTTTACCGCGGGAAAATATCTCATTTCTGAGAAAAAATGCAAAAACTGCATTGTAAAAGTAAACTAATATGTAAAACCTAAGAATTTGGTTTTTGGTCATCTGAACGTGGGCAGAGCCGCGGGCAATGCTAGTGCTAAATATAACGTGTTTTCTCCATTTTACGTAACATTGGCGAAGTAAATTATGCTCAAGTGGCAGTCCTAAAAGCCACGACACAAAACAATTGCCTAATTTTGAATGATCTACCAAAGGCTAAGGCTATAAAAGCAATAAGTGTTGGTGGCCACGATACCCACTAGCACTAAGTTACAAGGACGAAAATCAAATTACCCAATTAAAAAATAGAGTAAAAATAGAGATCAAGCTTCGAAACGTTATTAACAGCAAAATAAACAACTTCATAGAAATATATAAGGTCTCTATAACATGAAAATTGCGATATGTTTCTGAATCGAAATTTACAGGTACTATAATTTAATACTAATGACTAACATCTAACCAAAGAATATAAAAACGTCAAAAAATTCGACACCTCTACAATATAATAGACATAGCATTTATCGGATCAAATTGGTGGTTAGGACAAAAGTGTTAAAAACGTGGGGTGATCCCCTCATATGCTGTAATGATATTAGTACGTAACCTCGTATTATTTCCAATGGGGTAGGCGTATACACCAAAAATGTCTTGTCGAATTTTTTCACCCCATAGGTATTGTATTGTATTAAAGAATCTTTGGTTTTTACATGAATTTTTGTACTGTCTGAGAGAAGCTAAATTTTATATTCTTAAAAAGCAATTCGTCTCTATGATATTATAATTTATAAGTAAATAACGTTAAATCCACAATCTCATAGAGATATTAAAAGGGTTTGTACGATAATATATTTAGTAAAATAGTTTTCTTCTAATAATTAATTATGTTCAAATAAACGCCTTTTAATTTAAGTTTTTTTATCTATAAAAGTAATGCAAAATATTTTCTCATTTTTGTAACAGAAGTTTTTAAGAAAGAACTGAAACAAGTCCAAAACAAGGCACTCGAGAAAATAGGAGAAAATTAAAAAGTAATAAAAATACAAATGAGCCGTTTCAATCATCCCCTGACAGAGGGTGGGGGTGGAGGTGTCACATGAGATTAAAAAGTTTGACGAGCTCCCACGGAAATTAGCATTTCACTCCTGCGCTTCATTTACATACCTACAGCGACGCGACGTCTAATTTTTATTTTTGAGATTTCTATTTACTTTTTATCTTTGTAAGGGAGAAACTTTTGCGTAAAAAAATATTATATGTTTTAAAAATAATCAAAACTAATCATTCTAAATAAACAAATGAGTACATATATAACATGCCTTCTTTTTTATTTAAGTACTTTTTTATCTTTTATTCGAACACGGAATTTAAAATAAACCACTGTTAAGTACCTAGGGACGCACCCGAGCGAAGCGAATGTAAGTCGCTAGTATTATAAATGCGAAAGTATAATATTGGTTAATATTTTTTTTACACAACACCGGAACAACACATTAAAGTGATTTTTGCATAAGATTTTTCATATTCCATTTTCCCAAAAAGTTACATTGGATATTGAATATTAATCTATTTCCAAAATGTAGTTCCTACATAAAAACAGAATTCCAGTTCAAAACTAATAATCAATAACAAATAGTTTTAGAATCATCATATTTTTCAATATATCTAAATTTAATTTTAAATAAGAATAATGTACAAAATGTAATAAGATATTTTAGAAAAAAAAACTGTATAAATCTTTAGACAGTGAAACCCGAGTGCTGCACCCGCTCGCTCCTGGCGCGCCCGCGGGCAGCTGTCACTTAATAATTTAATTGTGCATTTCCCTCCCTTTTTCACAGCTCTTTCGGCGGGAAACTCCGCCGGCCATTACGGCTCAAAGTGAAAAATGAATGTCCGAGTGAAATTGCGAACCCAACTTATATTATAAGTTCTATTTTTTACTTTATAACAATATACCTATATTTAAATTAATGAATAATTTATTGATTACTTTCATTTAATGTGTTTCTTTTTATCGACTCAATATAATTTTTGTTTGTATTATGTATATTTTTATTTAAGGTTTGGTTTTTATTAAGAAAAAATAGAAATATCAATTCTTATATAAGTGACTTTAATTAAAACTGTTTCATTTATTATTTTATTTTCTTGACTTGAAGCGATCTCTTTTAGAGTAAGTCCACCTTTGCAAATTGATTTTATTATATTTTAACTACTGTATTTCATTTAAAATCATCACATGTACAAAATATTATTATCATAAAAATAACATGTTTTATTTATTTATTTGTATTTTTAAAATCATGAAGAAGAACGTGTTGGAAAAAGACGAATGAAGCGATATATACGTGCACTGACTAAACTTAAAATTGAAAATAAATAAATATCCTGCTTTTAATCAATATTTTTAAACTAGAATTTATAATAGAAATAATTAATAACAAAGAATTGTATATTGTCAAATTACTTTCAACAAAAATCACTTTTTTGCACTAAAAGTAAAAATAATTTATTTTAAATAATAAATAAAATTTACCTTAAAACTACATGTGGATAGTAAAAACAAAAATTATTACATACCTTTACGTCGGAAAAAGATGAAAATTTCACGCGACGCTTCAACCGTCACGTCCGTTGTAAAGCTGAATGCACACTGAAGGAAAATTAGCGTGATCGCGAAATCCGCCCAGCTAAGTGGGCGGAGCGTTAGCTGGGCGGGGCGGGAGCAGCAAATCGGATTCAATCTCATACTTCTTTTCTTATCTAGCCAAGAAGCAGAGTGGTCAACCGGATTAACGAGGAGGCTGTCTTTAAGTTATCGTAATCGCTAAAAGCCTTATCCGGGGATAAATGGCTGAAATTGTCACTATTTCATATATTTTATTATTGTATTGTAATACTAAATAAAAGCTGATGTAATATATAATTTTATTGTATGAACATTTGCTTATTTTTTTTACTAAAAATAAAAAAAATGTTTGCTAGGACACTGGTTCCATTAACATATTTTTAGGCATATTATCGTTTTAATAGCCTCAACTAGGTACTTATTCAATTTTTGTATGAGAAAAATACTTGAAAGATAAATATACTTAATTATATTTTTAGGGTTCTATACCTCAAATGGTAAAAACAGAACCCTTATAAGATCACTCTCTTGTCCGTTTGTCCGTCTGTCTGTCTGTGTGTCGCCACCGATTTTCTCAGGAACGGGTGGACCTAACAAGTTAAAATTTATACCAGATACTGAGGTTTATAGTCCCTATTAGGTGTATAAAAATCAAAGTTCTGAGTCAACACGATAAAGAAATATGGGCAAATATAGATTTTCTCGAAAACTTCTAAGTACCAAAATTTACCTCAATTTCCAACTTTTTTATTTTTTGGAATTTTCCCTTTATTTGTGTAAGATCTTGCTTTTTGCCAAATTTCGTGATTCTAGGTCAACGGGAACTACCATATAGGCTTTCGACCGAAACGTTGAAAATTAAAGTTAAACAGATTTCCTACAAATTTGTACGGAACCCTCAGTGTGCAAGTCCGACTTGCACTTGTCCGGTTTTTTTTAATAAATTTAATAAAAAACCGGCACCTGCAGCCAATTATTCTTATACTGTATCTTCTTCTTACATCTAAAATAACAATCTATTTGTATTTAGAGGAATTAATGTACCTACCTAAATTATAATTTGCAACAAAAATGACAAAATCATAACAAATTTTACGATATGAAATCTTCTAAGATTATTTGGTAATTTTCTGCTAGAATGTTTAAATATACATCAGCAATATAATTTTATAATAATTCTTTCTCTATGCCCTTTTTGATCAGTTAGTGTGTCTTCAAACCAAATCTATGCTGTAACCATGCAAACATTAAGAACAAAAAAGTAGAAAGGTGTGGAACATCCGGTATAAACGAAGTTCATAAATGATCACAAAGGCCTGTACAGAGTGCGTACTTTCTTCCAACATACAATCCTTAACACTAACGATCGCCAGGCCTGGTACTTATGGTGATATCACATGGGGTGCTCATATTTTTTTTTAATTAGAAATGGGCTTACTCTTGACCTTCAAAGGCACAGATAAGGTCTACGATCTAGCGAGTTTGCTCAGGAGAAGCCTGGTTAACACGCACCTTAAATAGATTCAGGCTCTACGCACTAGGAAAAACAGACACAGGCAGGGCATTCCACTTCTTGGCAGTGCGCATTATAAAAGATGACGAATAGCAAATGTAAATAGTAAAGAGTGTTGTGACCATTAATATATTATATCAATTGTTCATGATCAGAACTTCACACATTTTTCCCTCTATCTCTCATTCTCATCTGCTGTGTGCCGATTGCCGGGTATAATGTGCGAAAAGGAACTTTGTTCGTTACAACACAGAAAAACATTCTATACAAAGAAATCCGATAGCGCTAATAATTATTAAAGCTATTCTTCGAGCTTGTTTTGTTTACCTGAATAGATAATAGATGTCGTTGGTATGTTAACTTTCAAATTATTTAATTTCATAAATATGTGTAAATATTTAATCTTAACTATAGTGAAATTCTTAAAGCATTTAATTCAAGAAATATCAGTAACTTTAAAAGTTTTTTTATCAATGATAAACAATAAAAAATAAATAAAAGCGCCATCTGTGAAGAATATGCCTTACAAATCCATTATCTGATTGCTGATTTTTCAATAATAATCAGTAAAAATACGGTAATTTGATTTACGAGCACTCTGCTTCGTTTCCTCTCGCTTATAATATTTTTTAAAACCATAATATAGCTTTTTGGAATCTATTTATTATATTTTCTTGAATTCATACAAACTTGGAACACAAATCGATACCTACACCGCCATCACTTAATACTTATTTGAACTAACTTTTGTTTTTTGCTTACTCGTGATGAGACCCCATGGTTCCAACAAACAAATTACAAAATAATTTCAAACCATAAGCTTAAGACGTGTCAGACAAAAACTAGGAATTAACTTACTCAATTTTAGTGGATGTTCTCTTTGCAAACATTTCTATTAATAGTTTACCCTGTTGAAAAACTCCAATAGAATCCCATCAAAAGCGACAAAAGCCACATAGAACCAATAAATATGTATTGGTTTCTATGTGGCTTTTGATGGGATCCTATTGGAGTTTTTAAATAGGGTAGGTAGTTAGTATCTAGCGTTAGCACTTTAACTTGAGAATTGAAAGTTCAGTTTTTTAGATAGCTCAGCCGTTCTTAAAATTAACAATAGATTGTTCTTAATTACAACACCTACCAGGCCGTATTATTTATAAAACTTTTCAGGTATATTAACAGCGGATGGAGCGAAATAAAAGGTGTAATGTTGGATTAATTGCGTTGTTTTATTTTTCTCTTTAGACGATACAAAAACATGGACGATTGCCTTGACCGGCGTACACAGAGAGAATGTTGTCATACAAAAAATTCAATTACCAAACTATAATTAAAATATTAATGTTGCCACATTCTTACAAATATTCAATACACCCCCTCAACATGATATTTTAATTTAAAGTACACTTATTAACCCCTTAACAATTTTGAAACACTAGTGCACCCCCTTAATAACACAAACATAACCTCAAAACAAATACTCAAGAGTCAGAGCCCTCAACTTAAGAATAACAAACATCTTTTACAGTCATAAGATACTAACTCAACACTTTCCTATGCATGTTTCTACTTATAAAGTTAGTTTACAAAGTTATGACAATATCATATCCCTAAGTTTAACAAAAAGTATTTTTCCTAATGGTTTGGTAAACAAATCAACAACATTGTTATTACTACAAACAAATTTTATTTTAACTAAACCTGCTGATACATTTTCTACTATGTATTGATACTTTATGTCTATATGTTTTAATCTCTTATTACTGTCATTGTTGTTTGCTATATTAATTACACTTTGATTGTCTTCAAGTATTTCAAAATATACATTATCATATCCAAAGTCTTTGAGTAACTTTTTCAAAAAAGATCCTTCCATAATACTCATACTAAGAGCTACATATTCAGCTTCACAAGATGACATTGATACACAAGATTGTTTCTTGCTATACCAAGAAACTGGAGAATTAAAAATATAAAATATTTGTCCTGATGTTGACTTCCGGTCTGATACATCACCGGCCCAGTCTGCATCACTGTAACCTTGCAGTTTACATACATTTTTACTTTCCTTATCATATTTGTATGTTAAAGATAAATCAATAGTACCATTTATGTATCTCAATATCCTCTTTAAACATTTAAACAAAACTACACTAGCACAATGCACATATCTACTAAGAAATCCTACTGCAACACATAAGTCTGGTCTAGTACAAGTAGCATATAAAAGACTGCCTACTAAACTTCTACAGGCTTTTTCTATTTCAATACTTTCACTTTTATCTCTCTTTAGTAATTCAAAATTAAAGTTATGTTCCATTGGAGTACATACAGATTTACAATTTGACATTTGATATAAATCCAACAACTTTAATAAATACTTTTTCTGATTAATTACAGTTACATTATTTCTAAGATCCTGTTTAATATTTATTCCCAAATAATTACTGGCCAGACCCAAATCTTTCATTTTAAAGTTTTTACATATTGAATTTTTAAAGTCATTTACTTGGTTTTTATTATTACCAAAATACAACAAGTCATCCACAAATAATAGCACATAAATAAAATCATTTCCAATATGTTTAACATATAAACAAGGGTCATTCTTTGATCTTAGAAAACTTTCTTTTGTCATAAAACTATTAAATTTTGTGTTCCAATATTTAGGTGATTTTTTAAGACCATAGATTGACTTTTTTAATTTACATACCTTATTGTCTGGTAATCTCATAAAAACTGTCTCATTTATGTCACCATAAAGAAATGCCCCAGTAACGTCCATCTGATACACTGGTTGTCTTTTCTGGGTAGCTACAGCCATCATGGCTTTGAAAGTGGTTAATTTAGCAACAGGTGAGTATGTCTGGTCATCACAGTTTTTCTGCTCGAATCCTCGGGCCACTAAGCGAGCTTTATACAAAGCTTTTCCTTCTACCTCCTTGACTTTAAATACCCACTTGCTACTTACTATGTTTTCTCCGTCAGGAACTTCTGCCACCTCCTCCCATGTATTATTTTCCTCCAGTGTTTGCAATTCTTTATTTATGGCTTCTTCCCATTTTCTTTTATCGGGTCTCTTCATAGCTTGTTGGTAGGAAATAGGTTCATCACAGCTGTAACTCAGGAACATATTTTCATCTCCTTGTTCATAGTCTTTAAACCAGCTTGGCTTTTTCCTTGCCCTTCTAGGTCTTTCGGTTACCTCTTCTGTCTGTTGTGAGGTTTCCTGTTCTTCTTCTATCTCTTCCTCTAATATTGCTGACTCCTCATGAAAGGAATGAATTGAGTTCTCTTCTTTTTCACTTTCTATTGTTTCAGGGTCCTCAATATCTTCATACTGGCTTTGTTCTAGTACTAATACTTGTTCTGTGTCTTCTTGAGTGTCAAAATCTATGTAATTTTCTTTTTCTTCTTCTCTGTCTCTTTCTTTGTATTCTTCAGACTTTTTTATAAATATTACATCTCTCTTAATGTCTACTATGTTTCTTTCAGGAAAGTATATTCTGTATCCTTTTGTATTTTCTCCATATCCAATGAAATAGCCTAATTCTGCTTTGCTATCAAATTTTAACCGTTTCTGATCCGGAATATGTACAGATACTTGACTACCGAAGACTTGTAGATTATTTACATCAAAATCTTTATTCCACCAAAGTTCATATGGAGTTACATCCTTCACTTGACTTGGACCGGTTCTGTTGATGACATAGACAGCGGTATTGATTGCTTCAGCCCACAGATTCTTGTTAAGGCCGCTCTCTAGAAGCATAGTTCGTGCTGACTCAACCACTGTTCTCATCTCGCGCTCTACACAACCATTTTGTTGTGGAGTGTAGGCTACACTTTGTTGGTGTTGTATTCCATATGAATTTAGCAAGTTCTCCATTTCTTTACTGATAAATTCTTTTGCATTATCACTTCTTAAATATTTCATTGTGTGACCGGGGTTCACTTGCACTTCTTTCAAATACTGTTTTAAATATTCTATAGACTGACTTTTGTTCTTCAGAAAATACACCTTTCTATATTTGGAATAATCATCCTTAATGAGTAAAAAGAACTTTGCCCCTCCTAGTGAAGTTTCTTCTATTGGACCTCCAATATCTATATGGATAACCTCTCCTGGTTTTGTTGCTCTATGGGTACTCAATGGGAAGGGAAACTTATGTTGTTTTCCTTTCAAACATGGCAAACAGGTTTCTTCTTTACTATTTTTAAACTGTATATTCTGTTTCATCAAGACGCTTTTCACTTGGTTAATGTCTTGGTGAGCTAGTTTAGTATGCCATTCCCTTAAATTTGACATCACTTTTCCAACCATGGCACAAGCATCGGGCTTTTTAAATAACATTGTGTACATTTTACCATGTCTCTTCGCTATAGCATAGACACTATTGTTTTTTATAAAGTGGCACTCAGTAGCAGTTGATTCCAGCTTGTAGCCTTTATCCAGAGCAGCACTCATGGAAAATAGGTTTACCTTGATTCTCGGCACATACAAAACATTGCTTATTAATGTTTTGATCCATTGTTGACCATCATATGCTTCAAGGTCAATGTCACCATAACCTAATGCTTTTATTATTGTCCCATCCCCAATAACAACGTCTTTAGGCACTAACAACTTTTTATAGTTTATAAAATTGTCTACTGTAGAGCACATATGTTCGGAAGCACCACTATCTAAGAACCACTCATTGTTTATACTTTTTGACGCAAGTCCACACGCTGACATGACAAACGCGTTTTGTTTATTATTTATATTTTCTTGTTTTTTGTCCTTGTTGAACCAACATTTTTCTTTTGTATGTCCACGTTTTTTACATTGTTTACCAAATGGAATGTTTTCAGACTTGTAGCTGTTTTCAACCTTTTTAGCTTTACAGTCTTTTTTATAATGCCCCACTTTACCGCAGATAAAGCACTTTCTTGTTTTTGTGTCAGTCTTGAATGCTGTGGAACTACTGCTTCCACTCTCTTGGTACATTTTGTTTCTTTGTTCTTCTATAATGAGCCTGGCTGTCAACTCAGACAGGGTTCGCTTTTCTATTGGAACGGAGTCCCATGCAGAGACAAAGTGTCGAAAGTTTTCACCTAGCGAACTTATAATTTTTGTAACAATCATGTTTTCAGCAATCTCACCTTTTGCTTGCCTTACTTGTGTCACGATTGCTTCTATTTTGGCTATGAATGTTGATACATCTTCCGAACCGTTGTATTTTTCTTCAAAGAAACGCTGCTGCAATATGTGGAGTGACACATCAGATTTTTGTTCATAAATTGTATTTAATTTGTCCCATATCTCTTTGGCTGTTTCACAATTCTGTACATGCAGCATAGCTGTGCTGCCTAGTCTGCCTACGATGACTGCTTGAGCCTTCGCATCTAGTCTCTTCCACGTGGCTAACTTTGTGTCGTCATTTTCTGGGCATTTTAATAAGCCGTCCACCAAGTCATAGGCATTCACCGCCTTTAGTATGACTTTAACCTGGAATTTCCATGTATGCCAGTTACTGGCATTTTCTAGTAAGAAGCGATTGTTCGCCCCAAAGATATCGCTCTCGCCGTCCATTTTTGCACCGAACGTGACTGCTTGACCGCAGTACCACACCGCCGTTTTACCACAGCTGCACCGCAATACAATACTCCTATTTTTCGCTCCGGGAGACTGGGCCCATAACCTTTTCAGGTATATTAACAGCGGATGGAGCGAAATAAAAGGTGTAATGTTGGATTAATTGCGTTGTTTTATTTTTCTCTTTAGACGATACAAAAACATGGACGATTGCCTTGACCGGCGTACACAGAGAGAATGTTGTCATACAAAAAATTCAATTACCAAACTATAATTAAAATATTAATGTTGCCACATTCTTACAAATATTCAATAAAAACAATTTTAATGCTTTTATAAAACTAGAGCCAAGTCGAAAAACAAAGTTTAAAATAATATATTATATCTATCTAATATAGTTCAAAAATTGTAGGTAATGACTATAAATTTAGCTATGATGAAAGATGCTCACTGCTGGACATAAGCCTCCCAAAAGATACCTACTAAACATAATAAAAAGTTTAAGCACGACTTTATTAATCGTAAGATAACATTTACTTAAATTAACTTTGAAATAAAAATTAGGTAAAAAATTTGAAATAAATATACATATATTACATAAGAGTATAATATTAAGATTGTATATCCTTATTACTGAGGATATGTCATTACTTGGTATTTACGCTTGTTTATTTAAATTTTATTATTTTTATTAATGGATTACATTATTTTTATACCTAATAATTATATGTACTATATAATAATATTTAAAACAATTACTCGTATACATATTAATTATACTAATTTTACGTAATAGTTCTTGGTCAACGACTACTCAGCCCGGCTGAGTCGTTTAGTATTGTTTACATATTATTGCATTTATTATTTATATTTAGGATTTTTTATTAATTGTTCTTTTTTAATTTTAAAGCTTATAGAATACAGTAATAAGCATTTTGTTAAAATCAATGCCCTCTAAACATATTTTTAAATAAATAAAAACCCAAAACAAAATGAGGACACAGAGCCATCTATTGTCCGATAATAGATATTATATTAATAGAATGGACAAGCATCGTTTTGATACGTCACTCCGCAGTTCCACTTCCATGTCCTAAATTAGCGGCGCGCATATTCTATTGATTAGGCGCGATATAGACGACGCAGAGGGCGACACTTCTAATCAACTTCAAAACTACAAACAAAATTTATCATTAAAATATTCATATTATTTGATCAAAAATATAGTTTTTCTATATTTATACTTATATGAACATATTTATTTAATTTTGAGAACTAATATATTTAAATTTCAATTATATGACACTCTATTGACTTGTAAGCAGGCGTCGGTCCAACACACGACAATAAAACTATACACCGCCATCTTACGTTTATGTTGACAACTGCAAGTGAATTTGGTGCAGTAATTTTGTGATGTAGGCAAGATATTGAAATCATAGTGCTTTTACTCTAATTGGTAAGTTGTTCATGAAATAAACACTGAAATTGTTTAGCGCAAAATTCGAATAAAATTCAGAACAAGTATTAAAGTATATATAAAAGTTTAATTTCTACTTTGTCAAAATGCTGAGCAACAAACAATCACAGTAACGATCGATTTAAAGTATTTTGACCGCATTACGGGGTCTTTTAATGCAAATTTTATATATATTCTTTCAAATTATCAATATTTTATTATTTCAGCACAGCGTGTAATCCAGACATGAGATAAAGTTTAATACGAACAATGTCTGAAGTAAAGCAAGTGAAAGTGGACAACTGGGGAATTTATTTTCTCCAGAGACTGAAACATTTCTTCAATCGAACGGATTATTGTGATCTGACTCTTCAGTTTCAAGATAATGCCCAATTAAAAGTTCATAGACTTGTTCTTAGTGCCTGCACGGAATACTTTGAGTTACTGGAGCGAACATGCGAAATGTACGAGGATTGTTTGGTTATGCCAGACGACTTACAAGCAGACGTTGTGGTTCCTATTATAAATTTTATGTACACAGGACAGCTAGAATTTAAAATAGATTTACTAGAAAAGTTGTATCAAACTTCTTTAATTATGAATATGCCAGTGCTCACTAAGTTACTTGCTTCACACCGCAGTATTGTGCAACAACAACCAAGAACAACAGCCAATAATTATTATGGTAAAAGATATGTGAAACAATCTAAAGGTACACCTCCTACATCCAGCAATTCTACCAACAAACGTGCCTTCTCTAGTGCATTTAGTAATACAGAAACACCAAAAAGTAAGAAACCTAGCACAATGAATAAAATTGAATCATCAAATTCTAAGAATAACTCTCAAGATTTAGGAGCATCACATGTACAATTTCCTGTATTTTATGATAAGAATAATCAATTAACTAAAGGAGCCCGCCCAACTAGATATGAATTACCTGAAGAATTAGAGGAAGACAACATTTTTGATAACTCTTTCACCAGCATTTCTTATACTTCAAAGCCTTTGATGGTTCATCCTGATACAACAAAACAATATAGGTCGAAACGAATAAATTTGTTCGAAGAAGGGTCAAGTACAAGTAGATTTATGCATAATTCAACTAACAATGATATAGTTGAATGCAAGAAGATCACTGTTAATAATAGTATATTTTTAGATGAATCATCTGACATGGTAGCTGATGAAAATGAATTTTTCCAGCAATCCCCACGTACTAAAGAAGAGATTAAAGATTCAAATCAACTCTTTGACCAAATAATAGAAAATGATGTTTCCAACATAACTATTGAGACGAAAAATAAACAAAGTGGCAGCTTAGATCATGCGAAAATAATAAGTGAAGTGCTTAAAAAATATCCACATTTGGTAAAAAGTAATAAGCAAATAAAGTTAAAAATTTTAAACACTGCTGCTAACAAAAATAAAAAGCCTCGTGTGAATACTTCAAATAATGAAGAGAAAGAAAAGATTAAAAATGAAACTCGGGACTTCACATATGAGACTGATGTGATTGATTCTAAAGAAGCTGCTCGCCTTATAGCTTTGGGTGCAGAGAATATTAAAGGTCCATGGATATGTCTCATTTGTGGTACCCCAGGTAAAGCCTTACACTTCACTAAATACTACAACTTCCGCAAACATCTCGTAGAAGTGCATAATGAGAAACCAGTGCCAAATATCTGTGAATATTGTGGCTTAAAATCACAAAAGAGAAATTATTTAGTACATCATCAATTAACTAAACATGGAGTTGAGCCTCCAACTCATTACAATTTCCCTAAATGTAATTACTGTGATTATATTGCCCTAAATGAAGCATTGCTGGTAAAACATAAAATAACCCACACTGATATAAGTAGTTATAAGCGAAATATTTGTAATGCCGCATTTGCTGCATCATTAATGGATAGTGTGCAGAAATCAAACAAACAATCTAGCTATGAGAAAAAGAATAACTTGGTATGTATGTATTGTCTTAGAGTTTTTCTACGTCAAAACAACTTATATGCTCACTTAAAAACTAATCACAAAGAAGCTGCTAAGAATGATGGCCTTATATATGATTCTGAAGAAGAAAATCCAGAAGAGGAAGAAAAAATATTTAAATCTAAATCAAATGATATTACGAATTTCATTAAAGTGGAAGTACCTGTGAATTATGAGTATGAAGATGTACAATATCAGCTTGAAAGAAGGCCAGATGGCAATATCCATGTTGTATCTAAAAAGCCACGGGTGGTAATGCCTGCTAAACATAAAATATTAAATCCTGGTTTTATTACTCAACAACAGACTCTACCTTCACTAGCTAAACTACAACAAAAAACAAAAACTCTAAATACTCCCACTAAGCGAAATGAATTTATACAAGAAATATGCTTATCGCCAAGTAGTAATGTTAACCAAGAGGAAATCGTGGTAATTGATAACAATGAGTACATTGTCCGTGATTACCAACTGTTCCCAAAGAACTCAAGCACAGAGAATAAAGAAGAGACAATAGGAACAATCTTGCCGAACACATCAATGGAATTCCATAATGTTCACAATCAAACTCCTGAAACTAAAATGTTCATTAAAAAATCATCTAATCTTAACCAAGCTTTACAGATAGTTGTTTCCAATGAAGAGGAATACAAAACATTAATGAATTCTAATCAATCTGTTATATTTGATGACAGAGATTCAGGCAAAACTTTGACAGTACTAGCAGCTGCCGACAATAGTACTATGGAACCTAGTACTATTGATTTAAACAATACTCAAACCAATGAGATGATGATAATTCCAGATGACTTCTCCATTAATGTTTCTGAAACAGTTTCAGCTGATAACCCTAATATAGTTGTTGTATACAGTCACCCTGTAGAAGATCCAAATAAACAATACCAACTTATAGCTACACAACAAGTTGGGGTGGAGTTTGTGCAATCGTCTCAGATATTGACCCAATCTTTTGAAACGGTAACAACATGCTCTCCAGTTTCGACCACACAAACAACTGGAGAATCCTGGCCTAGTAATATACAGGCAACTCTCAGCAAACTACCTATAACATCTGCTGCAGATTTACAAACTATGACAGTAGCTGAATCAGTGACAGTTCCATGTGAAACTGTTTCAAGTAACTTAAATGAATATTCTGACGTTACATTAACGTCAAATGAACCTGTACCAATGGATGCTGATGCAATTGAATTGCAAGAACAAAATGAACCTGATAAAGCCAATATTATAAGTAATATTGAACAGAGCACTGAATCATCTTGTGAACCAAAAGCTGAAATCATACTTGATCAACAATTGAATGAGGATAATAATATTCACCAACCGCCTATTAGTGAATCTGATATTCAATCATTATCTGTAAATAATGTTCAAACTACTGTTATAACTGATTTAATTAGTACACCTGAAGTGGAAGAGCAACCATCAATTTCACACCATTCTGACTTAGACATGGTTGATGAAAATCTTCAAGATATAACAAATAATAATCCTGAAACAGTCATTAATGTAGTTGTTCCAGAACTGGAAATTCAGCAGACTACTGTCATGGATAATATAGAACCTGATATAGAAAATGTGGAAAACACAAATATAGATATAGATCCTTCAAACTCAGAAATATGCCCAGAAGATACAGATACGCTACTAACAAGTTCAGATGACCACATTGTCCCTCAAGATATACCCAATGTTGCAGATGTAGTTAATGAAATTCAAAACATTGACGACCAAACACATGAACAAATTACTGAAGAAATGGAAGTAGCCGAAACAATAGAAAATATAGCAAGAGACATTGGTGTTGATCCAAATTCAATTAATAAAGAAATTCAATCAGATGTGCCTGAAATGCTTTCTGACACTCAAATTATGAATACTGAAAACATTACATTAAAAACAGTAACAAACGAACAGATACAATCTCTGACATCTGAATGGTCTGAGGATGAAAGTGAGATAGCTGAAACTGTGTCTAATGGTGGAAATGTGAATACTGAACTTAGAAATGAAGATGTTACTGAAACGTTGTCTAATGGTGAAAATGTGAATTCTGAGCATAGAAATGAAGATATTGAAAACTCAATGGAAGTTGAGGAATCTATTGAAAATATTCAACAGGAAGTAGAAAGACATGCATCTGGAGAAATCTTAGCCGACACAGAGAATGTTCATTCTTTACCAGATGTAAATGTGACTATTTCCGTTGAGGAACCAGGTAATGAAGAACCAATTGTGGAAACACCAATAATTCCTAATCCTAAAATTTCATCTCTCCTCCATGATTGGGATGACAATGATTCACAGGAAGAAGATTCTACAGTTACTGAAAATAAAATTGAAGAATCAACTCCAGTCATTCAAAATAATGATTCAACATCATTATTATCTGTTAAAGAAAGTGAGGAGAAAGAAGATTTGAGCAATAACGATAAAATTAAAAGCTTAGTTAGTGACTGGGACGAGGACGATGAGGATAACAAGGACTGACTTATTGAATTTTTTTTAATTTTAAATACATTATAAACACCATAAAACTTTATATCATATAGAATATCTATAAACAAGTATGAACTTAGGAAATATATCCTATACTTATTTTTACATATGTATATTAATTGCTAAACAAACATTTGCTTTCTGTTTAAAATCTTCTAACTTAGTATAAATTACATACACGTATTGTAACCTACTTTATAATAGAAATTAGAAGTGCTTTGCACAATTGAAAAATTATAGTCATGTGTTTGGCATTCATTAGTAGGAATTTTTACTCAAAATCGTCTATATATCTATATGAATGCGATCAGTCTGTATGAATATTGAATATAGTATTTAAATGTATAATAATATAGTATGTTAGTTCCTTTTCATTCGATTGTAAATTTTTAAATTATTGTTGAAATTTTCATCTTTAAATCATTAGAGGTGTTGCAGGCTTCCCTTAATTAGTGATTATTATATTATAAGAAGAATATCACATTGTAAAAGATTAATGTTCTTTACAGTCTAAGCATGTTACATTAGGAGAGAAAGAATTTATTTTCGATTCAATGTTACATAAGTCTCATAGATAAAGGTAATGTAAATAAATAAATCAAATAAGAAAGAACTCACAAAAATTTATATACTTTTTCAATTGGACCATGTCACTTGCATCCCAATAATAAATTAAGTTTTAAATATGTAATGTATGGTAAAAAATAAAAAAAAATAGTTCAAGAAGACTTTTATTAAATCAAGACCTGAAAAGTAATTACTTTCTTCACATTATAAATAAAAAAATAATAGGTATAACATTAGTTCTAATGAGTAATATTTATAGGGCATAAAATTTCTGTGATCATAAAAACAACAATTATGTACAAAAATACTTTTATTACTGTATTTTTATTAACTACTAGCCAATTAATAGAAATTACAATTTTAGGTGTATATATCACTTTCTATAAAGATATTTATTAAAGAATCACAAATACTTTTAGTATTTACACATTAAATGCTATTATAATCTTCAAGATTTGCTAAATTTTGTAAGAAAATAATAGATCATGACAAAAATTACAACTTGCACATTTATAAAATATTACAGTTATTACAATAAAACTAAGTTTTTAATATAACAGTGGAATTTCCAATGCTTATTACACTGGTTAGTGATTTTGTTAAACAAAATCGAGTTGGTTTTTTAAACACTACTAATTAGAACCTGTACCGCATATAAACAAACCTCATACTTAGTTTCGTTCAATCATCCTCAGTTTCCGTTAAACGTCGATTAATTGATTACGCGAACTTTGCTTACCGACGTGAAATGTTGAATTTTAAAATATATAAATTTGAAACTTGAACTATACATCGTAATATGATGCCCAGAGTATGTGTAAATCATTCTCATAACTTTTGCTATAGGTACTCGCGGTCAACGTAGTTTGACATATTTTTGAAATAATGTTAGTTATTTTCTTGGAAACCACGGAGCCGAAAACTATAGAGTTTAGAAGCAAATTCTTAACGGCTTACAATAATTTTTACGCTCTTTTTTCATTAAATATAAATTTTATTTTATATAGGTACCATATTTTTTGTTTTATCTTTAATGCTGCTGTTGCAAAAAAACTGAGGGTGACTACTTTTTTTAAAATGCAGATTAGTTACAGACTAGTTGTAAATACAAAATAACCCATTCAATTTCATTTAACTTTCATTAAGGTTATTTTTGTCTTATCAGTGTTATCACAGTTACTTACCAAATAAATTACATAGAAAAAAGAACTAGATACAATAATAATACAGGATCAAGGAAAAAGTTGTTCATAGTTACATATGGAAAATGAGTCCTTATAAATGTTATTTTCTATAGTAAACCTAAATATAAGTAGAAAATAAAGTTATAAATGTGCATATGAGCAATAATCTAAATTTGCGTAAGTTATATTTTAATAATAATATAGTATTTAACAGCAGCTAGTTATATGTTTCGTTGTATAGCCTCATTCTAATTTATGTTTATTATTCAGATTTATAGGCTTACTAGCTTTTGTTTTATTAATTTATGCAATCTACACAGAATATCTGACCTAAGAGTATACTATTAAATTTAAGGGTTATATGAGTAAATTCTTTAAACAACATATTTACATAATAAATTACACTATTTACATTTTAAATAAAGCAAGCTGTTTTAATATTTTAATCATTGGATATAGAAACTAGGACATATTTAACCATATATGCAAGAAAAACAAAACCAACTAACACAAAAAGGTTTGTCAAAATATAATACATATTAGACTGTTGTTCGGTTATTACTTCACTATCACTACTATTATTAGTATTGTCAGATTGAAGGATGGCTTCCTGCCTCTCCTTTAGTAATTTTTCTATTTCTTCCACATACTCAGGGAATAGTTCACAAAACATCTTGTTTTTAAGATTAATTTCGAGAGATTCTGCTGCTAAGCATCGTTTTTGATAGTCAGATGTGACAATGGAACCCAATGTCGGAGTTTTCTCTAACATGAAACTTAGCAAACCAGTTAAAATTGTAGAAATGGACCATGCAGGATTCCATGTGTCAGGATGAAAATCGGTAATACTAAGGCACAATTTTGTATTTGTCTTAAACCGTCCGTTTGGCGTAATCATATAAATCGATGGAGGTTTGAAAGGAAATTCCCTTGGAAATATTATTTTACCATGATAATATCCACCTTCGTAAGGACTCTTCTCGGGGCCTTTTACAACGTAGTGCCATTCCAGTATGTTCGAAGGAACGGGTTCTGCAGTAACATAGGGTACAGGATCATTTTTCAATCGAAGATAATCCTGTTTTAGTCTACTGGTAGCTCCTGTAACTTTAGTTTTTGCCATTGTTTGTGGAACAGGGAAACATGTAAAGATATAAAAAACCCAAACACTGTCTTCGTTTCGAAAATATATACGTAAAAGTTGCTGTTACGCTGGATGCTTTCGACAGTTATTCTATTAGCTATATGAAATTGTATAATTTCCGTCACAAATCGAAGTAATCCGAATGAATAAATAGAATACGTCACTGTATCTGCACAAAGTTACAAATCATATGTCAAATTCATTATTGATAGAGTTGCCATTTGCCATTCTTGTTCCTGGTCTGTGGTTGCCATCTTGATGGAGGTAGAAAAAGAAATTAGAATATAGTAAGCGCTAAGTGGTAAAGAATCTCAAATTATATAATGATAATTTAATAAAACATTTGATTTTCAAATATTCTCTTTCTATTTACAATTTTAAGCTTTGTTGGATTGTTTAAAATGTCTAAAAAAAAATAACGTACCTTTACTTTCTAAGCAATTCTTCTTTACTTTCTAAATAATGCTTCATACAATTGAATAATTGTAAATCATAAATTGGAACATGTGAGTTGCTCCTGGTACTTCTCAGATAGCAGAATGGACCTTTGGGGCAATCCCTTGGTTGTTGCGGCCTGTTTCGGCCAGGCTTGCCATCAGAGCGTCGCCCTGTTGAAAAACTCCAATAGAATCCCATCAAAAGCGACAAAAGCCACATAGAAACCAATAAACATTTATTGGTTTCTATGTGGCTTTTGTCGCTTTTGATGGGATCCTATTGAAGTTTTTAAATAGGGGCGTGGTTGAGTGCGTAAGCGAACTTGTGAAGTTCCATTAAGACGAGGGGAGGTTCCGTTGGGTTTTACTGTGTAGTACTGTCTTTTCTAGCCGTTGAGTCCTGACTGTATGCAGGTAACAACCGTGAATATATTTCCGAATAATTAAAAAAGTTACCTAAAATAATAATTTCGTCATGACCAATTTCGGCCACGGCAGTCAATCTTACTAAGACTTGGCAACTGTGCCGAAGATATTATAGTGCACAACTCACAAGTGTACGCGCAGACACAAGAGCTGTCACTTTCAAAGTCATAAGGGACGATACTTACAATTAGATACGACCAGTGAAAGTTAAGACGCAGGACCGACGGCTTTACGTGCTCTCCGAGGTATGGGGGTGAAACATCGACAACTTCCCAAATCCGGGCTGTTACTGAGAATTTCTTGACAGAAATACGCAATACCTGAACTTGGATACCCCCGCGACTCGATCCTAGGACCTGCGGATCTGCGGCCGTACATGCTAGCCACTAGAGCATCGAGGCAATAAAAAAAATTTATCACTATGGGGATTCACTAAGAACGTCAAAAGATAGCACTAAGGTTTTTTTAAAATTATTATGGTAAAAAATAGTTTCCGAAAAAGGTATGTACATATATGGAAAAATCATAAAAAAATGTAAAAAATAAAAATTATATTTATTTAAAAAAACTATGATAGATCTTACTTAATGACTTAAATTTTTAAAGTCACCTTTAATCTACCGTGCATCCATTAAATGTTAAGATATTGATGATAAAAAAGAAAAGGATCCTTTTTTATTAAAAGTCGAATATCTCAAGCAAAAAATCGAAGTGGTTAACAATTTTTTTTTTAATCTTTTTAAATAAATTTAACAAAAGTATGACTAAATTTTGTAAATACCAACTTAAATTTTTTTAATCATATTTTTAACTAATGAATAAACAAGATTAGACTATGAATGAATTTCATTTCTTTCTGTAATTACCTTAAAATGAAATTTTTTAGACAAATCAATTAACTCAAAAATCGATCAAAAAGTAATAAAATATCGATAAGTTCGAAAAAATTATAACATAGATTCTACGGCAATAAATACAAAAGAAATGGTATATTTTACGTGAATTCCAACTTTTATTATTTTTCCACGACTCGTCAAATTGCAATGTTGGAATGTTTACGGCGACATTGTATAAAAAATAAGCGTCAAATTAAAAACATAAGAACACCATCTTTTACGTTTTTTCCCGAAAAATACATTGGTGTAATCAGCTTATAAATATAGAAATAGAAATTTAAATAAATAAAGATACAGAAATTTGGTCAATAAAGTACACTTCTTCAATGATAATTGAAAAAAATGTACTTAACAAAGTAAAAATTATCGATTTCTTCAATTTTTAAAATTTTTAAGGGTGTTTTTGCAGGACGACTATACAATATTTTTATTTTTTCAAGACGAAAAACATGAGCTCTATTTAAAAATTGAACGTTTTTTTTTTTAATGTAAACGTTCACTTGAAGTTTGGGGTGATTTTCGGCCTCTCGAGACCATAAAACATTATTTTCTCGGAAATCGCTAAACATTTCAATTTTATATATATAATATATATATTATATATATATATATATATATATATATATATATATATATATATATATATATTATATATATATATAATTATATATATATATAATATATAGTTGAATATTTGCAACTACTAAGCAATATTATAAAGTTCATGTAATTTGGTCACTCACTTTGATTTATATCACAATACTTTTTATTTCCGAAAATCGCTTCTTTCTACTCCAAATATCAGGCCCTAGCCATGTAAGATCTCCCAAATTTAGCAAGCATTTCATTGTTATTGTAATTCTCTAAATCATACTTTGATTTAACTCGACTTAAACACGTTTACTATTACATTATTAACCTAGTCATTGCGATTTAATTTTTAATAACAATAACTTTTATCATATTATTTCAAGTTAAAAAGTGTAAGCGTTAAAAAATATCAGTCCCTAGCTATTTGCGAAATTCGAAAATACGCGGCATCTAAGCTTATGGCGTTTTTCAAAACTTATTCAAGCGAAAGCATCGATGTGAAGTTAAATGTAAACACGACCAATGCCGCATCAGCTATTTCGTTTTTACTGCAGTCGCCGACTTTGTTACGGAAAACACGTGCTGTGCCAGTCAAACTCTCAGTCCCTAGGTAAGTCGTTTCAAAGATAGTTAATTAATAATTGATCTCATTACTTATTGTAAATAAGTGGCTTTGTCTTTGTTTTGATCACCTGCTGTCCTCCTGTCTGTCTGAACGCGATAAACTCGAAAACTACTGAACGGATTTTTATACGGTTTTCAACAATAGAAAGAGTAATTCTTGAGGAAGGTTTAGGTATATAATTTATTATGCTTTTATGTAAATTAGCTGAAATACGGCGACAAATGTTGAAGAGGTCGCAAAAAATCTCGCCAAATGGGAACTTTCCACGCGAACGCCGCGTAAAATAGCAAAGATACACTTAAGTAATGTACTAACGAGAATTCAAAATCTGATAAAAATGCTACAAAAAGTCCGCGATAGAATATCTCTATCTCTTACGAAGTTGACTTACAATAACCACTTTTATGTTAACATTTTTAATTAGAAAACATTACGTTATTTTCAAAGTTATTTTCTTTAGTTCGGTATTAATCCTTATCCAAATGAATATTTTAGTTAGCTTAGTCATTTAATGCAGATTAAAATTGCTCTTTACACTAAATCAATCAGATGAATAGTTTTTGAGATATCGTTGTTAGAAGTAATTAGTAGCGAAACATTTTTAATGCTTGGCGAGCATTGAGATGCCTACGGCGTCAGTCCATCCCCTCTCGTCAGTCGCTCGACGCCTGCTCAAAAAACTTGATCTTAAAAACATTGTAAAGGCGCCCGATTAGATACTTTTACAAAGTAAATATCTTATTTCTGAGAAAAATACAAAAAGACCTTTGTCAAAATTAGGCCATAAGTTAACCAAATTTTGAAGAACCCATATATATATATATATATATATATATATATATATATATATATATATATATATAAATATATATATATATATATATATATATATATATATATATATATATATATATATATATATATACACCACATATAATATATGTATTTCGAAGATTACATTCCCTTAATTTCATGAAAATCAAAAGATTATTCTAGAAATAAAAAATCAAGAAAAAGTTAAAAACAGAGTTTTCTGCAAATATCTCGAAAACTTTGAAGTTATTGTAAAGTGTTATTTATAAAAGTTGTAGATTTTTACTAGACCTACAACTTTTGTAGAAAACATTTTTCGATAGAACTTCACAGTAAGCCGGAAATTGAAAAAAACTATTTTCCAACGCTTTGCGTAGCCCCATTTCTCGGGGGTAGCTGGGCATAGGAGGTATTTTACGAATTTCTATTCCTTATATACCTGCTAACATTTTAAAATCATAAAACTTCAGGTTTTCAACTTTTTTTCTATTAAAAATAAACGGATTCCATTGGTCTAAATGCGCTCGTAAATAAAATAAGCCCAATATTACATAATATTATGTATTAAAAATCAGTAGTTTGTAGTACACATTCCACAAGACTTCCACCTTCCGTGATGGTCAAAGATACTTTTTTGAAATATCACGTTTAAAAACTATTAATAAATGAAAATTTAATTCCTTATCAGGATGAATATCTATTGCAATATATGTATTATATTTTATTTTTGTTTACACATATCTATAAAATAAACTAGTTCTACAGTTTGGAGATTTAAACAAATTTAGTCTCAAGAAGTAAATAATTTTGGCCATTTTTGAACCTATGCTAAAAATCGCACATTTCGACTTATAAAATATTACGTAAGAATTGATTTTAACCCCGCAATTGCGCAAATAAAAAACCAACATCACGCGGTGTTCCCAGGCGGTCACCCATCCAAGTACTGACCGCGCCCGACGTTGCTTAACTTCGGTGATCGGACGAGAACCGGTGTGTTCAACGTGGTATGGACGTTGGCAATCTTAATGAACAAAATCTAAATAACTCTAATCGATAGTTAAGAATTTATTTTTTTGTTTAAATATTTTGAGACATCTGAGTATCCTCTACTAATTCTTATATTATTCATACTTTTCCCAAGATAGGACCTAAAAGTAAAAATTGACAATAAAAGTATTACGGACTATAAAATAATTATTTTATTAATCAAAATGAATATTTTATGTCATGATTATTATGAAGTATATATTTTATATCAAGAGCCACAATTGATTAGCATATTTCTGATTTCCTGGTTGAGTTGTTTAATCGTATCCTCATCCGGGCTCTCCTGTTGAATCAAATTGTCCCTCTGTGATATTAACTCTGTTAGTTTATCATTGGATGGATTCTTCATATTCCTGAAATTTTTAATATTTATATGCATAATATTCATTTTAACTCAGTAATTAATATTATTAATATAATAAATATTATTAATGTGAAAGTTTCTGAGGATGCATGGATAGATGTTTGTTACTCAATCACGCCATAACGGCTGAACGGATCTGGATGAAATTTGGCACAGAGATAGATTATAGTCTGGAATAGCACGTAAGCTATTTTTATCCCGGAAAAATGTACGGTTGCCGTAGATTAGATTTTTTTTCACTAGGAAAGAACCCGAAGCGAAGCAAGAGTGAGTCGCTAGTCAATAATAAAAATAAGAAATACTTACACTAAATCATTGTATAAATCCATTTCTTCAGGACCTGAAAAATATCAGTCAATTCAAATAATTAAAAAAAAAATTCTAATATCTTTTACTTCTACAATATCATATATATGTCAATAAATTATATGTTTAAGGAGACAGTTACTAGTAGTTTTTTTTAATACGTACTTATTATTGAATGTGTATCGAGGACTGGTGGAGTCTTTGTTAGGATGTCTACATAAAAATCATCTTTTAGCTTGTTTATATCTACGTGACTTTCGTTATTACTCTCTTCTTCGTCTTCTATTGGATCCAAACTAAAAACAATAAAAAAGGAATTTGTTACTAAAAATAAGTGAGTTAGTATGTGTTTGAGTGTTCGTGGGTTGGCTGTCTGTAACAACTATATAATGCCTTTGAGATATCTATCATCTTAGTCTCTCCCGTGACCATGATTGCTGTAAAGCATTCGAAACATCGGGAATCAAGAATCAAAATAAATTCGCAAAAAAAAAGAATTCGCAAAAAAAGAAAAGATAGTTTTATTTTATTTAAAATTGTATTATTACGTTTGAAATAAGAACCTTCACATTATTTCAGGATGACTTATTATAATAAAACTACTTGATTTTATTAAGGCTAATTTTCGATAGTAGCACATCACTATTTAAGAATTGCAAAAAAACTAGCAACCCACGTAATGTCAGTTCTGTCTCTGAGATTGAAAAACAGACTATAGGTGTTTGTATGTGTGAAAGTAGAGAAAGAGATAGTGAGAGATGTCTCCATCCGCGTGCGTTGGTGGCGTATGTGTATGACTTATGAGAGACAGAGAAAGGGCATGCTTAGATGTTTGTATGTATGAAGGGAGAGAAAGAGATAGATAGAGACCTCTCGAGCTGCGTGCGCTGACGGCGCAGTCGCGCGAGGGCGCCGGCGCGCGCCGCACGCCGCGCGCGTTGCAGCTCGCGCACGGCGCGCGCCCACTGCTCCTTGAAGAACGCCTTGGACTGCGTCGCGCTGTCGAGCTTTTCTTCTAGGCTGCGCTGTGGGTTACGTAAATATTTATTTACTCACCCTCGCTTCGCTTGGATTCGTCCCTAGCTTGCTTCCCAATACAAACTTTCATCCCCATTTTCACCCCTTAAGGGATGATTTCCGGGATGAAAAGTAATTAATATTGGTCCTTCTAAAAATGTCCTTCCCGGGTCTCAAACTATCTTCTTACCAAATTTCATCCAAATCGGTTCAGTAGATCCAAGGACTACTCCCTACAACGGCACAAACTAACAAACTTTATCTCTTTATAATATTAGTAAATAAATAATTAAATAAATAAATCAATAAATAAGTATAGATTTAATAGATATATACCAATAATACATTGTAATTACATTATATATTAGTTAAATTAATAGATATATATTAGTTAAATTAAATTAATAGATACGACTGGTGGTGGTACGACTAGTACAAGTACCAATTACCTTATATATTATAATAACTTATGACTAAATTCTTCGGTTAAGTAAAAAAAAGGCAGTTAGAATCACCATTGAAAGGCTATCTAAAAATACATATGTCACATACTGGTATAAAAATTAGCATTTTAAATAATTATAAATGTTTTTTTTTTACGGATTTATTTGATTTGTAAGTCTCTGCCGTTAAACATCGTGAAACATCGGAAACCAAAAATCAAATAAAAGAAAATCCCGGAAAAAAAGTTAGAATAAATAATATTTTATGGTAATATACAAGGAAATTGGGCTTATTGTTAGTAAGTGATCATATAATCAATCAACATCAGTTTGATTTTCTTTTTATTACAATTGTATTTATCATTTAAGACTTGAAAAAGAAGAAGTATACACTTTGACTGAATTCTTCGCTGATGTCGATATCTAACGCCACAAAGTTGTCAAATATTTACCATTAACCTTTTTTTATTGTTTTTCATACATTGAAGTAATAATCCGTTTGATTTCAAAATTAATTTAATTTTGTCTTATTAAAAAAATTGTGTAATCATTTTTTTACAACGACCACACATTAGAATCCCCAATCTTACCAATTCCTGTATGAGGCTGGCCGTCTGATCTTTAGTGAGTCCCGAGTATTTGTTTTCAGCGTCTTTCTCAAAGTTTTTCATGTTATTCTGAAAACGTATTTTACATTAAAAAATAATACTGAAATTGCTGCTGAACTAGCAGATGGCATTATATTCATATTTATATGTTGGCTGCTCTTTCACGCTGCAACGGTAGGCAGGGTTTGAATGATATTCAGTACACAGATATCATATATAATACATATTACATAAGCTAGGTTAAGCAAATTAATAAATTAATCTGTTTAAAATTAACTAACAAAACTAACCTTAAGTACATCATTCTGTTTTTCCAATAACAATATTTTCTGTTGCAATTCCTCAATGGTCATGTCCTTCATTTTCAAACGGTGGTTCATATCATCTTCCATTTTCTGTGACGCTTCTCTTAGCTCTTGGTATTTTGCTGTGTAGTGAGCCTCTAAAGCTTTCTTTGCTTCCAATAGCTGTTGGAAATATAAAAAAAAGCAGTCATGAGGAATGCCGACATAACCTTAGTCTCTCCCGTGACCATGATTGATGTAAAGCATTCAAAATGTCGGGAACCAAAAATTAAAATAAATCCGCGAAATAATCCGAAAAAATTGTTGCATTCACTGAGGCTTGCAGTAGGAATAGGGTAATTTAATATATGTTGTCGCCAACGTCCATACCACGTTGAACACACCGGTTCTCGTCCGATCACCGAAGTTAAGCAACGTCGGGCGCGGTCAGTACTTGGATGGGTGACCGCCTGGGAACACCGCGTGACGTTGGCTTTTTGTTTCTAATTTTGTTTGTTTATTGCTCCCACTGAAGCTACCAGTACTCTATAAGCGCACGATCATTTGATATATTTTGTCGCTAACCATACCACGTTTAAAACACCGGTTCTCGTCTGATCATCGAAGTTTAGCAACGTCGGGCGCGTATTATATATATAAAACCCTATATATAGCCTAATATTTTATTATATGCGTGGATAATAAATGATATATCATACCTTTTTTTCCCTTTCAGTATTCCTATATCCCCTAAGTCTGAAGTCATCAGTAGCTCTGCTCAAGTCCGCCGCCAGAGTGCGACACTGCTCTATACCCTTGTTCAATTTGCTTTCCAATTCGTTCCGCCGCTTAAACCATTCGTCGGCTAAAAGATCCAAATGATACTCTTCTTTGCGTTTTAGCTGGAATTGTAGTAAATAACTGATTACTGAAAGACAGTTATAAAAATAGATTATTTTTAAATTTCAAATAAATCCTTATAAATATTATAAATACTTTCTTATATTTACGCGAATATTTGATATCTATACATATAAGAAAAATCTAACTGAGTCAAATCTGTACATTAGATATTTTTTGGAAAATCTTATTAAAATAAACATTATTATCGATACAGAGGCCAAATCTACAGTTTTTAGAATTTTTCTCTGTCTGTTACCACATCACAGTAAAACCACTGGACAGATTTTGATGAAATTTGGTATGATGATAGCTGGTTATCCGGGTCAACATATAGGATACTTTTTACCGCGGGAAAATGTTCCATTTCTGATAAAAAATACAATAACTTCAATGTAACAGTATACTAATATGTAAAACCTAAGAATTTGGTTTTTGGTCATCTGAACGCGGGCGGAGCCGCGGGCAATGCTAGTAATAAATAAAATAAATCTACTATAATAATAAATCATTAATGCTACAGCCATAACATGCTAAGAGAGCCGCCATTTTTAGTAGCTAAGACTCAAGTATATAATACCTGTAACTTAAACAATTCCTGCTGTCTCTCTTTCCAATCTTCCAGTTCTTCTACATATTTCTGCATAATAACATTACGCTCAGCTGCTGATATTGATTTTTTCTCATCATCTAAAAATAAAAATGTTTGACTTTAATTAATAAAAAAATAATATAGAATAAGTGTATAAAACTATACATTAAGTTTAATAACAAATTATAATAGGAAATTAAATCTTTCCAAATACTATGTAGGTATTTTATTCTAAAAATTCAATTGTTTTAAGCCCATACCCTCTATCTAATTTATAATAATACTAGCGACTCATCCTAGCTTCGCTCGGGTTTGTCCCCAAGTACGTTTTAACAGTTATTATTGAATAGATAGACTATATTATATCATCTATACATATAATAAAATTGTAACTAAGTCGAATCTGTACATTAGATATTTTTTGGAAAATCTAATGGAAATAGACATTATTATCGATACGGAGTCCGAATCTATAGTTTTTAGAATTTTTGTCTGTCTGTCTGTCTGTTACCGCATCACGAGAAAACCACTGAACAGATTTTGATGAAATTTGGTATGATGATAGCTGGTTATCCGGGTCAACATATAGGATACTTTTTACCGCGGGAAAATATCTCATTTCTGAGAAAAATACAAAAGCTGCATTGTAAGAGTACACTAATATGTAATACCTAAGAATTTGGATTTAGGTCATCTGAACGCGGGCGGAATTTCATTTCGAATTATTAGATAAACAATCAAACTAGAATACAGTCGTAAACAAAACTCAAACATAAAGTTTAATTGGCAATAAAAAAAATTAAAATCTTTTTAACGGTCAATATAATATAGTAATTAATATATAAATCAGTACAGTACCCAAAAAATAATTATTAAATTATTTACCTTTATTATTTAGCATTCCTGTGTCACTTTTGCTATTTTCCAACCTGTCTGGTTCTCTAAAAATATGACGTTTAGATTTATTAAAAAAAATAAGTCATTTAGGAGTAACATCATATTCAATAACAAAAGAACATATTTACTTTATAAAGAACTAGGAACAGGTTACACGGTAAAATTTTATGGTGAAAACAAACAAAAAAAGCCAACGTCACGCGGTGTTCCCAGGCGGTCACCCATCCAAGTACTGACCGCGCCCGACGTTGCTTAACTTCGGTGATCGGACGAGAACCGGTGTGTTCAACGTGGTATGGACGTTGGCGAATAATAAAATAAAAATAGTTATCTTATTCGTCCAAAACACTTTTCTATTATTATTAAAACAAAATAAATATACAAGCCTTTCAACATCTGGTTCACAAACATTATCAACATTTTCTTTATTAACATGTTCACATTGTATCTGAGCGTCGCTTGTGCGTTGTTTAGCGAGTAATTTCTCTTGACTCAGTGTGAAAGAATCACACATTCTTCTTATAAGTTGTGCTAATTCGTTAGTTTGGAGGAGTGCGTCACCAGATGCATTTGTGTATCTGAAATATATCACTTAATATAGTGTTCTAAAATTCATTAGATATTGGTTTCTAGCATACTTTCTAATACAATAAAAATAAAACGTACATAAACATACATACATACATACATACATACATACATACATACATACATACATACATACATATATATATATATATAAAGAAGGTATATGTATACACATTAGTTATTACCTATAACTCTGAGTACATGTAACATTAGTAATAAAAATTTTCCATTTCGTCACAATTATTACTTTTTGTTCTTACATAGGTACACCAAAATATAATATTAAAGAATAAATTAAAAAAAAAAACGAAAAGATAAAGTAAAATATTAACTAATTGCTTAGACAAATTTGTAAAATTTAAATTTATTTATAAAATACATCCCAAAAACAATGGATTAGATAATTTTCTATACATACCTATTTGTATTGCCCGGAGCAATGCTAGTGTACGCCACACCGCCTATATCTCGGTCTAAGTTAGTGCAACTACCGCTCTTAAAATCCAATCTTTCGTTGTCTATAACTTCATCTTTCCTATCACTTTCCAATTGAGTTGCACTTCTAGCTGTCAAAATTACTGGTCTCTGGAATACAACAGCATACAATAATATAGGAAATAAACACTATAATTATTTTCAAACTAAAACGTTACACCAACTAGAAATCACTTAAAATGCATTTGTTTCTTTAGGGGAGGATTTTTTTCTATTTTAATGGAATTATTATTTCTTCACGATATTTCCTTTACTGCATTAGCAAGTGTTACTCATATTGGAAATGATTTGCACATAAACATTTTAGAAGTGAAAGATCCAGTTTCGCAACCACTTCACTAGGTTTCAAAACAAGAGTGGGTTACATAGGTATGAAAAGCTGTTGTGGGTTGTACGATAACGTGTTTTCCCGTGGGAATGAGATAATTTCCCGCGGTAAAAAGTAACCTATATCTATATCACACTACAGCCCAACTACTTCCATATAAAAAATCACGCCAATCCGTCACTCTATTTCGACGTGAAAGGACAGACAGAAAAACAAACTAAACAAACAAACACTTTCATATTTGTAATATTATAGTATGGAAGTATGGAATATGAGAGCTCCATTCCGTTTTCCAAAATATTTAGTTTTAAGCATATAAGAATCCAGAAATTAAATAAAATTACCTGCACATTATTTTTCACACCAATATATTTCAAACTCAACTCAACATCCATATAACATCTTCTGTTATCAGTGGCCCTATTGTGGAACGGCAGCATGTAACACCGCTCATGTATTGTTAGTGCTTTATCATTATTGCAGAAATTATTTACAAAATGGTTTAAATTATCAGTTGGGATGAGTTTACAAAGATCAAGGCTGCATACACCTGAAAATATATGTTTACTGCGTATTTAAGTTACTGACTTTATAATTTATATGTATATGTATGTATACTTTTATTACATAATGTAAATTAAATCTGCTTCTGTGCTTTGGTTTGATTTCAGAAGTTACTGTACAGATTTTCATATTATGGTTTTCACCACACTTATAAAGGCATATGCACACTAGCCGGAGTTACTAACGCCCACACATATAAAGGTGCATGCACACTAACCGGAGTCACTATCACACACACGCAGCGTGGCCACGAGACGCGGGCACTCCGCGAAGTAGCGCGCCAGCTCGCGCAGACTCGTGCGCAGGCGCAGCGACGTGCGCTGGTTCATGTGCGTGCTGCCCGCTGTTATGTTCACCCTGGGGCATAGCAACAAAAAACAACTTTAAGCATATCATTTAAGGTTCAATTTACATTGTTCTTTATTTATTTCAATTAGTATAATTACCTAAACACGCAGTGCAGTAGTGACAGGTTTTAAGAGAACTTTTGCATGGGATTATGTATCTAGTACTTTTTTGACATATATTTTGAACATGCTGTCAAAACATAATATATGTATCTATTGTCCATTACTAGACCTTAATGTAAAATAAAAAGAATAAATATTTGTTCCTACATAGACATAGGATTACTCTTTGGAATAGCAACAACATATATATTATTCTTCATGGACCTTGGACTGAAAACATCAGTGAAATAAGTTCTAAAAATATGGAAAAAACTAATAACAAATAGCCAAACAACGCAACAACTACAGGTTATAATTTTGACCATATATAATTAAACCCTTTAACCAATATAATAAATGTAAAACCTCTTGGTCATATTAAGATTGTTTAATATGATAATACAATAATTTCTAGTATAAAGATGGATACTTAGTAACAGTAAGATTATAGATAGTGAATACCTGTCAGTCATAATAGTGTGAGTAAACACAGTATATGTCACACAGCAATTTGCTTCCTCATTTCCATCTGGTGGCAGTAACTGTAAAATATTATTTTTTATTTACTTTTAGAAAATAATATTTATAAGTTATTTATACATAACAAAATATGTTGTAATAATATTTTATTAGCTACAGATTCAAATTAAATTAATAAAGGCTCCTAAAAAATATTTTATTATAATTTTACAGTACAAAAATTTATCCAAGCTCATTAGTTAATTATTTTGCACTGAGTATGCACATATGGCGCTATATGCAATTTTCCGAATTGTTTCGTTCCAGTTAAAAAAATATGTGTATATTGCAATTTTGTTGTATGCCATAGGCGAAGATAAATTCTATAGTTATTTCGTTTTATTTTTAAAAAGTTTCAAGGATAAAATTCCTATTTTAAATACACCTCCAAATACCAAAATATTAACTAACCAAGTCTAAATTTTCCACAGTCCCTATAACTAAAGCCAGCACAAACAAATGGTTTCCATCACCAATCTGTATAAGACCTTCATCACATATCAGCTTTGGTTGGAGATCTGGTGAAGATACTGTCTTCTTACTTTCTGATATATAGTCATCTGAAATAAAAGAAAAATTACACCAATATTACAAAATAATACTACAAAAAAAAGTATATTAAATAAAATTAAAAAAAAAATATAATTAAGTAGGTAGTTAAACAGTGATAACCTACTACCAACACAAAATCATTCCACATCAAGTTGATTCATTCAGTCTATCGTCCAAATCTATGCAGACATTTTAGAGTGAAGAAGTAACAAATATACATTATAATAGTGTTCCAATAACTATTAAAGAATGACAAACTTACTTAGTGTCAGTAGCATTGATTTACTACTTGTAGATGTTGGTACAGTTTTATTGGAATGAGTTGATGGGAGTGCCACTTCATTGCTGTGAAATATTCTTAATTCATTTCTCTGTAACATGAATCATTTTCACAATTAAATCATTATTCTTGCAATAACTGTTTAGGTAGTGTAATTTTATGATTTGTATTATATAATTTATTGTGGCAATGTATCAATAACAAAATAATGATTATTTATGTTGCATCATTATAAAAGTTTAGCCCATAATCCAATCATCAAAGCACTTATTAACAAAAAATATCAATTATTATCAAATTAATACAATTTGAAATTTTTAAAGATAGTTTTATTTTAATATTAGTAATTAAAATGTTTCACACTAACAGGTGTTGGTGTACTGACTCTATCTTCTATAGAAAGACTTAAGAGAATTTGTGGATGACAACATTTGCCCTCTGATTTTACTCCAAGTAGTTTGTGCCATGATCGATTTATCTGAAATCAGAAGATCAATATAAAATATTACCATTTGCATGATAACTAATAACTGATATATTAAATACAAATATTATTACTCACATCTACTATTTTATTCGACGGACAAGGTTGAGCTCCAAGTAAGCTTAATAATAAATAACCTATCTTGTCTTTTCGTCCCTGGGTTCCAGTTGTATAAGCTTCTATTTTTACTGGTACATTTTGAACTCGTAGGCTTTTAATACAAGAAAATATTGTAAATAATTCAAAATCATTTCATACTTTGTTTTAAGTAACTTAAATAAAATTATTAAAACATTTGAAAGTCTTATTATGGCAGATATTAAAAGAAATAATAAGTAGAAAAAAAATAGAAATGACAAGATCAAAGTGCTAACCCTAAATTAGAATAATTAATAATAAAATGTGGCTTTTGGATCCAACAATACATCAGTTGGCCTTCCGCTATGGGTTTAACCATTTCAATTTATTGATAAACAAACAATAAGCATTGTGTGAATACGAAACCCTTATCAGCCATATAAACCCAAATAAAATCCAAATGTACCTTCTAAATCGTCTTTTATCCGCTTCCCAAACAAGTTCAGCGTCAAATACTGGTGCATGTGTAGGTACCACTGGATCTGTCTCTAACATATAACCATTTAAAGAACCACTGACTATGAATGGATTCTTGAGAAAACCAAAACCAAGACCTGGAGGACAATATTAACAATATATTTAGAATATTTTTCAATAAATTTAGACGTAATAAGAACTCAATTTACCTTCCTTAATATTAAGGACTACTTGGATCGTAGGTCCACGTAATTCATCCATGAATAATTTATTTAAAAATTTCTTAAAATCTTAAAACAGTTTTCATAAACAACGTAAACAAAAGTTTCGAATTTCAAAATAATTAGCAGAATTGACTTTTGTATTTTGACATATATATAGAAAAACATTAAAATTGCCATATACAAAAATTATAACATAATTTTATAATGATTATATTTTTATTCCCTTGATATATTTTATTTATTTTTAATATTACCTTCAAATACTCATAATAAATTAAAATGTACCATAAAATAATCGTAATTTATAATAAAAAATTTTCAGAAAAAATACTATCTGTATATTGAAATAATTATACTTGATAATTTCGTAATATTATTTTAAATCAAACTAATAAAAATTCAAAGGAGTTTATTAAGAATATGATTCTTTCTTAACTTTAATAATGTACTACATAATATACATTTAATTTTAAAAATATAACACACATTTTACCTATTAATTTCAGGGTAGTCTTAAATTATTAGTTTGATTTGATCCTACCTTTTCCATAGCTAACAATATGAAAAACGGAAATTGTAATAAAATATTAATTAATGTCAAATATTTACAAGAATAGAACTATAAGTTTAAAACTATTTTATTAATTAAAATTCGCATTAAAATGTGATTCTACATTGATTATAAAGATTTTACCAGTTTTTACAATTCAATGGAATATCAACAATAATAATTGTTGTTGTCATTAATATAAATTGAGTATAAAATTAATATCGAACTGCTTTTATTTATATTTATGAGTTTAATATTGAATTGTAAATATATATTTAATGGGTGCTCGTTAGATTGGAAATTAACAAAATGAAGAAATTTTTATACGAATATAAAATCCAAAAGAGATGGTCAGTAAGAGAAACGTCAAACGATAAACGGTAAACAAACAAATTGTATTTTTTTAATTATAACAGCAGTTTTAAACTACCCTATCTTTAAAGTAAAATAATTTCAATGTCGGATTCGTTCTCACTATGAGGTTAACTCGTTATTCGTTAACTGGCGGTGTAGACAGTAGACTGCAGAACTGGAGTGACGCGCGAGGTTCAAGCGGCGTGGATGAAGTGGATCACCGGAGCGCGACGAAAAGTAATTTGTACAAAAAACTAAATTCAACTGCGTTCATTGCGATTGCCGTACTGTTCGTGATGTTTTGTCTGACCGCACAATATATTGGTGGTCATTGTTGTTAGACGTTTTTTGTTACGATCGGATCTAAATCGCCGGTAAAGTTCCGCGTGCTTCTCGTGTCGCCGGATTTTCTATTTAAAAAGTACTTTCATTAGTGTCGTTTCTTAGATGACTATGTGCAATTGAGTAATTTATAAAAAAAAGTGCCTACAACGCAAGAAATGGGAGTTTTTAAGTGGTTACGCCGGTATGTACCCTACCTACCGTTTTTATCCAATTTCAATAACATAAAATTACATATTTTAAATTATTATCCTATAGCGATTGAGCCTTTTTATAAATAACTTTATATATTTGTATTGTTAAATGAGACTACAGAAATAAAATTAATCAGTAGGTATTCGCAAAAACTTCGTATTTTATCTTTTACATACTTTTAATAATGTTGCTCTTTGTAATCATTGTAAATGATCATATTAAAGTCAAATCAAATCAATATAAGATTTCCTTTGTGTTTTTTCTTCGATCGCTACGTAGGTACTTTTATAATATAAGATAACGTAAGAATAAAAAAATAATAACTATGTATGTTATTTCGTTTATTCGTTTGAGTTCATTGCACCACTGTAACTGTGGTATAATTTACGCGAAGAAAACGATAGTGATAAGTGATAACGTAGTCAAAAAGTGAAAACTAAATCTATTCATATAATAAAATTGTAACTAAGCTGAATCTGTATATTAGATATTTTTTGGAAAATGTTATTGAAATAAACATTAATATCGATACAGACGCCGAATCTATAGTTTTTAGAGTGTTTGTCTGTCTGTCTGTTACCGCATCACAGAAAAATCACTGGAGGGATTTTGATGAAATTTGGTATGATGGTAGCTGGTTATCCGGGTCAACATATAGAATACTTTTTACCGCGGGAAAATATCTCATTTCTGAGAAAATACAAAAACAACAATGTAGGAGTATACTAATATGTAAAACCTCAGAATTTTGGTTTTTGGTCATGTGAACGCGGGCGGGGCCGCGGGCAATGCTAGTTTAATTATAAAATTGAGTTTTGTGGTTTTATAATAATTACACAAACAATTATTATAATAAATAAGCAACGAATTGTAAAACTGCTTATTTAAATTTATTCATTTAAAAAAATACTTTTCTAATTATAATATAATTTTGGAAGTTGGAACTAACCTAGATTCGATAATATACTTGAATCATAAAATATATGAAAGCAGCCAGAGTAAGAACTTAGAAAACTCTCACGACAGACAGTTACTAGATACGTACATATTTCTCAAACGTCAAGAATATTTGTGTTAGGCAAATCAAAATGCTCTTACGACCGATAATTTATTTCCTTTGCAGTTGGAATAAATTATGTAAAATAGCAACGAGCCAACGGTCCTCCCTAAACTTCCATCACATGTCTCGTAGACCCTCTCCGTTTTTCCACCACGAAGGTAGTTATGTCACTATCGAACGAATCCTTTAACTAGTGAAAATTCAGTTAAAATCGATTAAGCCATTCTTTTTCTACCTTTTATATATCGAAAATTGTCTTTCTCGGGATAAAAAATACCTAGTACCTACTCTATATCCTTCTGAATCTTGGTCGTGAAAGTCACGCCAAAATTTTTTTACTCAGATAACACTTTAAAATAAAGAACATAAATACATTGAAACTATAAGTTTTGATTTGAAATATTACAATTCACACATTGTAGCTGTACTTGAAGTAGGTAAAAGTCCATTCAAATGAGAACTAGGTAGGTATCTCCGATCAACATCCTTTTTCCACCGTCACGTTTACATCCTATGAGTCACGAATCACGAATCTAAAATCCTAAAGCTTTATATATTATCTTAGCTAAGGCTATGATAGGCAAAAAGATTTAATGGCCAACTGGTAACATTGAAACGCATTCACGACAAAGTCATTTAATTAATACATATACATTTTTTTCGTTTTTGTATTTATTTGGTAATTTGTTAGTTGCGTGACCTAATCTGATACCGATTAAATGGAGCTATTAATTATATATCACAATTTTTGTTTTTTGAAATCAGTTAAAACAGGATTCTCCATTTTTTCAAGTTGAATTAACGTCTTTACTCTCTCAAAATCTTTTTTCTTAACTTTTAGATTTAACATTTACCTAATCTATGCTAATATTATAAAGAGGCAGAGTATTTTTGTTTGATTGAACGCGCTAATCTCAGGAACTACTCATGCGATTTGGAAAACTCTTTTTTGCATTTCTCCTAGATAGCCCATTTATTGAGGAAGGCTATATATATCATTGTGCTGCTACCCAAGAGAGCGGTAAGAGAGGCTCATGCCCAGGTGTGAGACATTAAAATGGTCTGAATATGATACATTTTAATACTTTGCTTATCCCACACTTTGATAATGCGCTATTTCTAAATAAGTTGTAGTGAAGTACCTGCGGTTAATTTCATTATTTCTTTAACTTTTTATTGTTACCATATTAACTTAAAACATACAATAGCAAACATAAAAACTAGCATTGCCTGCGGCTCCGTCTGCGTTCAGATGACCAAAAACCAAATTATTAGGTTTTTCATATTAGTATACTCTTACATTGCACTTTTTGTATTTAGTCTCAGAAATGAGAAATTTTCCCGCGGTAAAAAGTATCCTATATGTTGACCCGGATAACCAGCAATCACCATATCAAATTTCATCAAAATCTTTCCAGTGGTTTTTCTGTGATGCGGTAACAGACAGACAGACAGACGTACAAAAATTCTAAAAACTATAGATTCGGCCTCTGTATCGATAATAAATAATAATGTATGTTTCAATAAGATTTTCCAAAAAATGTTTAATGTACAGATTCAGCTTAGTTACAATTTTATTATATGTATAGATAAAATTTGACTCTTCACCATCACATTTTAGTAGCACCATGGGAATATAATGAGGAAGCATTCGGAGAAATAACTCTAGTGATGATAAACTTTTATGTTGTTTTTATGTTATTTTGACAATATCCTAAAGTGTTATATAACGACTCTGAAGAAGCTTTTTTAATTTATTTTTTGTCGCAGAATTCCTTCAACAAACGAACAACAAATGTACGACTTAATTCATAACTAAGTCACCGGCTTTTGTAGATAACCCAGCACGGATTTGAAACAGGAAGCTCGTTGCCTAATTTCGATATTTTTACACTTTAAATTTCTAGAATAGTTGAGATTTTGTCAATTAGTATAGGTAGGAAGTTGTTATATATTATGTCTAAATTATGAATACTCGTAGAATGACGTCTATACCTGTATTTAATCTATCTACCGTGTTTGTTTGTATAGACATGTCTAGTATTGTTATGAGGTCTCCACCTAAAGTTTAACAATCATTTGCTAAACCTTTTCATTATATTCATCTAAAGCGGTCACATTCCAGTCATTGTGAACAGAAAAAAAATTAGTTTGAATGATCATATTGATCATTGAAGCCAAATCGGTGGTCGTGGTTTTAATTTAGTGCCTTTATGCATTACCTGGAATTAAAAAGGGTTTGTGCAATTTTGTCATTACGAGTAAAGAAACCTAAGTAATTGCATCGATTAGTACCCACATCAAACAGTATATAGGTGGTTACTTACCTAAGTTGTATAAAGCTATCAATTATACGAATATTTTTTTGTTATTTAAATGTATTTAATGACTAGCATTGCCCGCGGCTCCGCCCGCGTTCAGATGATCAAAAATCAAATTCTTAGGTTTTACATATTAGTATACTCTTACATTGCAGTTTTTGTATTTTTTCTCAGAAATGAGACATATTCCCGCGGTAAAAAGTATCCTATATGTTGACCCGGATAATCAGCTATCACCATACCAAATTTCATCAAAATCCCTCCGGTGGGTTTTCTGTGATGCGGTAACAGACAGACAGGCAGACAGACAGACAGACAAAAATTCTAAAAACTATATTCGGCCTCTGTATCGATAATAATGTTTATTTCAATAAGATTTTCTAAAAAATATTTAATATACAGATTCGGCTTAGTTACAATTTTATTATATGTGTAGATATACTATACATAATAAAAGTTAGAATAATTCCGTTAACATAGTAAAATAGTTGTATTTTGACTATTGCGAAATTCGATAACTTTATCAAATTTTCTTTTTTTAACGCATCTTTAACATAGGATATTAGACAAAAGACATCTATTGTCTACTAACAGATATTGATATATTATTATCAATAATTACTAATATTATAAATATGAAAGTGTTTGTTTGTTTGTTTGTTCTTCTTTAACATCGAAACAGTTACAGAGTGATTGGAGGAGTGGATTTTCGTGATGTTTTTTGTGTAGAGATAGTTGGAGGGCTGGAGAGTGATATAGGCCAATTTTTACCGCGGTAGCGTATCTTATTCCCACGGAATAACACGTTATAACACAACCCACAACTACTCATCATACCGATGGATATCGTTAAATGTATTTAAAACGTAAACTTACTTTATTATTATCATATCAACTAGATGTCATGATTGAGATACGTAGACTTGCAAAGTTTCTGAAAGGTGTCTTGGCCAGATTTGTAAACTTATTATTATGGTATATTTTTCTCGAAAAGGTTGGCTCTATATCATAGTAAAATATATGAAACCACCGCGGAATTTACCTTAGTAGAATGTATTTTTAGCTAGCCAAATCGGTCAAGCAGGCCATGAAAAAACGATGAACATTCATGAAAAAAAATAAACGAGGTTCTAATAATTCAGTTTTTAAAAGTACCGCGTCCTCAATTCGAACGCGTATTTTATTACTACGCATACTTCATTAATTAAATTCAATTTGATTTCCTTATAACGTAATCATAGACTAAAAACCATTCAATTATGACTAATATAATTTTTCAAGCATTTATATATTTCTCAATTAAAAATGTACCCCTGCACTAGGTACTGTTACTACTTACTATACAACGTCTTGCCAACGTCTAATTAATTCAATCTCATCAAATATTATTCAGCATACTTACACGTGATACAAGATAAATGTTAATTTTTATGTGATTTTCTATACATATAATAAAATTGTAACCAAGCCGAATCTGTATATTAGATATTTTTTTGAAAATCTTATTGAAATAAACATTATTATCGATACAGAGGCCAAAATCTATAATTTTTAGAATTTTGTCTGTGTATTACTGCATCATAGAAAAACCACTGGAGGGATTTTGATAAAATTTGGTATAGTGATAGCTAGTTATCCGGGTCAACATATATGATACTTTTTACCGCGGAAAAATATCTCATTTCTGAGAAAAAATGCAAAAACTGCAATGTAAGTGTATACTAATATGTTTTTACATTTACGTTTTCGTAAGAATTTGGTTTTTGGTCATCTGAACGCGGGCGAAGCCGCGGGCAATGCTAATACATTATATTTTACACTTTACAGTATCCAGTATCGAGGTATGCGTCAGAGATGAATTTATTATTGCTGAAGGAAGTAGATCGTACTTTTACTTTAGAAATTCGTTAAAATCTATCTATTCGATTTCATTTAAGTTTCGTATTATGTTTTATTTTGTTGTAAAAGTGGACGGTGAGTTAATTTAAAGAACTTCATCGTCTTTCATTCATCAATTTTATAGTTAGACGCGAAAATAAAGGTGTTTTTTTTTTAATTTTTTTGTTATAATATTAATACGCAGTAGTAGTAGTAAATAAAAACTACTGATCCATATTCCTTATTTATAATTAGTTTTGATAGAGAACATGTTTTATACATATAAAATAAATAAAATGTTCACAAAAGATATACGGAATATTTTAAAAATAATTACTTAAAATATTAGTCGGATTTAACTTTTAATATTAGTTCGACTTTCAGTATTATATTTTGTAAGCAATTCTTCTTTTATGCTTGTCAATTGTATAACCATCATAAAGCTTAAAATTTTATTGCCTTTAACACTTATCTTCGCAAATAAATCTTAATTACAGTACAAATTAAAAGTCTCTCGCCACTTGACTTTTATTTGTACGGGCTAGTCTCAGAAACTACTGTACAGATTTTTATAAGGTTTTTCACCAATGGTAAGAGGGATTGTCTAGGAAGGTTATAGATTATTTAAAAAAAAAAGTCATGAGTACTGCCGACAGAACTATAAACTTTTAAAACTATAAACAAACAGTTGTTATTTTTGTATATTCAAATTAATTGTTTGATCTTAAATTAAAGTTTGTAAATTAAAACTCTTTATATTTATCTGGTTTTGACATCTATCGGCACTCTAAAGTTTAACACGTCACGTGACACGTCCCCATCCAAACCTGCCTATAGAAGTTTTCACTTATTGAAATAAGTAAAATAAACTAGTGTTATGATATATTTGTAAACTAGCATTGCCCGCGGCTCCGCCCGCGTTCAGATGACTAAAAACCAAATTCTTAGGTTTTACATATTAGTATACTCTTACATTGCAGTTTTTGTATTTTTTCTCAGAAATGAGATATTTTCCCGCGGTAAAAAGTATTCTATATGTTGATCCGGATATCCAGCTATCATCGTACCGAATTTCATCAAAATCTGTCCAATGGTTTTCTCGTGATGCGGTAACAGACAGACAGACAAAAATTCTAAAAACTATAGATTCGGCCTCTGTATCGATAATAATGTTTATTTGAATAAGATTTTCCAAAAAATATTTAATGTACAGATTCGACTTAGAATTTTATTATATGTTTAGATTAAGTCGTAAAAAACTGTCTGTTATGAAAACTTCCGTAATATTAGAAAAGCGCAAGCATCTATGGACGCGAACGTGGGGTTCACTATAATTGAGTTTATGACGAAAGGCCCTAGTTCGTAACCATGCCAATAAATGTAATGGAATCACTTTCAAGATAAGGCGACATTATTGCTTTAAAAAAGGAAATTATAAGGTTTTTTTTAGATTTTTAACCTCTGATGATAAATCTCCAGCTTGATTGACCTCAGAAAAGGCGCGATATAAAATCATTTAGTGGAGCATCGTTTAAAACAGTATCGAAATTTTTACTTTCACCGAACTATTTACCGATTGTTTCATCGTATTATTCTTGTTGGTTTCAAAAATAACTAAAATTGATGGTTAGACAGTTGCTTATTTATGTAAGCTTATCTTCGTGACAGAAAAATTAGGTAGGTAGCTATCGGAGATGCTTTCTATTTTAAAAATAGATTACATAAGTGTAATATCAAACTTACAATGTATTTTGAACTTATCAGTAAGCTATTTATCTGATGGCTTTCTCTAATCTAATATCTTAATTATATCCACGTTATTGTGATGGGATTTTGTATAACAAAAGCGGTCCAAATCTATACATATAATAAAATTGTAACTAATCCGAATCTGTAAATTAGATATTTGTTGGAAAGTCTTATTGAAATAAACATTATTATCGATACAGAGGCCGAATCTATAGTTTTTAGAATTATTGTCTGTCTGTCTGTTACCGCATCACAGAAAAACCATTGGAGGGATTTTGATGAAATTTGGTATGGTGATAGATAGTTATCCGGGTCAACGTAAACGATATATATGGAATACTTTTTACCGCGGGAAATTATATCATTTCTGAGAAAAAATACAAAAGCTGCAATGTAAGAAAGAGTATACTAATATGTAAAACCTAAGAATTTGGTTTGTGGTCATCTGAACGCGGGCGGAGCCGCGGGCAATGCTAGTATTTGATAAATATTATGTTGGTACTTACGAAATAGAAGGTAATCTCAGTTATCTTTAATCAGCAAATTAATAATATTTTAAAACATGCATTTCGATGTAAAGAATAAGCTAAATAGCTTATTTTTCTGTGGCTAACGACAACGTTTTACGGCAAAATTAGTCAATGGATATTGTGGAACAGAACGTAACAAAATTTTTAATTAACATTATGCATTAAGATTATTATCATTTTATTTACCATACTACTTAAACAATAATATACTATACTAGCAATCCCCGCGGCTACGCCCGCGTTCAGATGACCAAAAACCAAATTTTTAGGTTTTACATATTAGCATACTCTTACATTGCAGTTTTTGTATTTTTCTCAGAAATGAGACATTTTCTCGCGGTAAAGTGTATCCTATATGTTGACCCGGATAACCAGCTATCACCATACAAATTTCATCAAAATCCCCCCAGTGGTTTTTCTGTGATGCGGTAACAGACAGACAGACAAAAATTCTAAAAACTATAGATTCGGCCTCTGTATCGATAATAATGTTTATTTGAATAAGATTTTCCAAAAAAATATTTAATGTACAGATTCGACTTAGTTACAATTTTATTATATGTATAGATTTCGACAAGATAACAGGGTTTTTACTACGTTAATGCATTTCGCACATTTAGTATTTTTATTATAGAGATGCAGTTTAACTTGAATCTTTATACATATTATACGTACCTATCTGATTCTCGCATTAAATATGCCGTCTTTCCTGTAATTATGATATGCAAAAGAAAAAATTGCGTGTACATGTCTACTCATTTTGTACAGACGGTGAGAAATTCGCTATTGGCTACTTAAATTCGTGAACTATGGATTTTCGATCTCGCTTCCACTATTTCGTGACTCGCTTAGTCATGGGCACGATCATAGCTAATCTTCGAACACATAGCGCGTAACTGACTGTAATCGGTGCTTTGTAACTTCTGTTGTTTTTTTTTTTTTTTTTATTTTATTGCCAGTTGGATCGTTCAAAGACACGTAAGATGTAATTTTTATTGTTTTATAGGTATCGATCGATGCTTTATTCGTTTGGAATGACGATAATGACTTTTTGCCTTTCTTTTTATTGATACGCGAAGATAAATTTGTATTTCATTTTTTTCTTTAAAAATGTGACGTTTTATAACAATAGACCTATAACATATGTAGGAAATAATAATAAATAAAAATATTAACATTATATTAATTACCTACCCTTAACCATAAGTTATCTAAAATATCAACAAAATTGAGGATTAAGTATTGAGATTCATATCTTTTCCGTTGCTTGTAAGATCTATAAACCTCATTTTATTTAATATACTCATAAATCTATACATCTATACAGATAAAATTGAAATGTCTGTTTGTAACGTCACAATAATAGTTTTTTACTAATTGCTTATGGAATTATATACGGTATTTATTAGAAAAATACAATTTTTAAAATTTTTGTCTGTCTATCTGTCTCTTTGTTCCGGCTAATCTCCGAAACGGTTGGGCTGATTTTGACGGGCCTTTCACTGGCAGGTAGTTGATATTATAAGGAGTAACTTAGGCTACTTTGATTTCAATGAAAGAATTAGGTTTCCGCTCAAAAAAAAAACCTAACATGACGAACCCGAGCAAAGCGACGGCGAGTCGCTAGTTATATATAAAAATAAATACACCATTTATGTCAGTCGTTCTCTAGCGGCACATTTATAAGTAAAAGTAATGTCGCCGCTTAGTCACATTCACGGTTGAAGTACTATTGTAGTTCAAGCGAGCTAGTTCAGAGTTAATCACCGCTATGCAAGTTAAAGCAACTGAACTATACCGCAAAAACCAGTAGTCTGCGACCTGTCTTAAGTCTTTATCCCACGGTATGTTATTTGTTCAATGATGATTTCGGATTTCGTTGTAGTTTTCTTATATCATAAAAAGATAGTATGTTGCATCGTTTCTAAACGCTTTTGTTAAATAAAATCACATTTTTTTGTAATAGAATGTTTGTATACGCATTTATAATACATACTTATATGTTTATATATGTACATTGTAAATACAAAACTCATACAAATCGTAATAATTTCAATTTTAAAGAAATACCTCTTTAACTATTACACTAAGGATTTAAATTAAAAATTGGAGCAATAACTCTCCGATACGTACAATATCTTAAAAATATATAAGTAGCTTCAATTTATTTGCACCCTTTAGATGTCGGGGAGTCCCCCGCTAACTAATAAAATAGGCAGTATAATTAACCAAATTGAAATAGAACTTGTATATTAAATAGAATTTGGATGGACTCTAAAGTCCACCCGATCCATAGTTTCGTTCAGCTTACCTTTGTTTTGTTCGCAAAATCTTTTGATTCTAGAATTATACACGGACGAATCCATCTCAAATAAAATAAAAATAACAACAAAATATAAAAATGCTCAAAAGAAGGCACGGGTGTATGTCTGTGGGTTTTAGACTTACTCGAATAAAAAAAACATTGTCCTTTAAGACTTTCATAAATAATGTGGACACATTATAATTACGAGTATGAGCCTATATGAGTACTGCCTTACTTATTTAGTTTCCAAGTTCAGTAATTAAATTATCAATTTTTATACGTATAGTACTTTTGTATTTAGAAAGCGTAATGAAATAGTACATCAATTTAGGTGCTAAGATGGCAGTTTAAAAAAAAACATCTATTCTGTCGTCTTATATGTATATCCTATTTATAATGATTTACATATATATAGTTAGTTTCTATTGTATATAGCTCTTTTTTAACGTTCCACTGCTGGGCACGGGCCTACAGTACGAGAGGGCAGGCATCCACCACGCTGGCCAAGTGCGGGTTGGCGGACTTCAAATGTCTTTTGAAAACTTGCTAGGTTCTCTCAGACATGCAGGTCAGACAAGTGGTAATCATGTTGGAAATGATCGCACATGAAAATATCAGAGGTGCGAGATCCGGGATTTGAACCCGCTTCACTCGGTTTCTCAAGCGAGCGCGTTACCTCTGAGCTACCACTGCTTTTAGTTACTATATAGAATATTAATTCTAACTTTCTGATTCAGTAAATATAAAATTTTATGCAGTTTCACTATTAACCATTATTTTTTATTAAGTGTTACTTTAGTACAAATAATATTTGAAATGGTAATATTGGCATGCATTCAGCATTCACTGGCTATAAAATTTCGTGTCGTAACTCATCGGTGGCGTCATCTTGTATGTGTAGTGTCGATCCGTTCCGCTCAACTCGGCAAGCCGGCGCGGCGTGCACAAGTATGTCAGGTGCACGCGTTACAGTTTAGGAAAACATAATTAAACATGGGAAGTGGATATTTTTGTACAGGTTGAGAAAGACACTTTCTATGCAATAAAATTACATTACAAAAGTAATAAAGACTTACGATGTAGTTACAACTCTCAATTAAAAGTAGAGCTGACCCGACGGATGATCTATGATGATCTTCGAAGTCATAAAAATTCATTAGCAAAAACACTTCTAATTTTTCCCGCACTTTCTAATTTTAGAGCAACTTTTCCATAAAATTAATCGAACTAAAATCGATTTTAAAAACAAAATAAGCCAAATCGGCATAGCTGTTCTCGAGTGATGCGCGTACCAACGAAAGCATTTAATTTTTATTATATAGATGATTTTTTTATGCTAAAATAATTTAATATAGAATGTAGCCTAATTATTTGCCTTTAATTCTGTTCTACTTTTAGGGAACGTGTGTCCGTTACGACGAGTCACATAGATCCATCGCCCAGTCTAGAGGAACCCCCTATACAAGTAGGCACAATCCGAACCGAAGAGTATAAACGGGACCTCGCCGAGTTTCAAGCTCGAAGATCATCAGGTAGCAAGGAATTACAGGAATCTCCCATAAAGAAGAAATGTGGACGCCACTCTTTACCAGTATCTTGCACAGACTGTACCGGAGACCCAGACAATACGTTTAATTATGAAAAAAAGTCAGCTATTAAATACAAGAAAAAAGCACATAAACGAGCACGTAGCGCTCATTCTGAAGAAAAAGGGTATGACGGCGTCCCGAACATACAGTTCCTCTTTCAAAATCAAGTGTTCATGCCGGGTGATATGTTCGGGACATCGTATTCTGAACCGCGTAGGCCAAGTAAAAATACACATAAGCGCTCGCCAGACATCTTTGCCCAAAGAGAAATAGATTTCAAAGATGACCAACCTCTGTCACCGCCATTTTTCTATAAAAACAATTCATTGCCTTACGACACTAAGAAGTTCTTAGACGGTGTCAAAAGTGAAGATGATGAGTTAGATGGTTTAAATGCAGCTGGTGATGTCAAAACATCTAGTCCAAGTACAGAAAGTCAGAAAAATGACAGCTGTGAAGAAAAGTTGTGGGAAGTGATGAGCGAATTAAAACACTTTGACCAGTGGGCCGACGAACAGTTACAAGCTCCGTCCACGTACACAAGCAAATCCGACGATAGTAAAGTAAGTATATATTTTTATTATATAATTAATGAAATACAAAGTTATAATTATTTAATTGTTCCATTAACATTTCAATTACTTCTTAATGTTTAATTAATTTAGGCTAGGAATATCATAATAATATATAATCTATAAATTTTTTAAATTATATTTTTTTTAATTTAATCAAAATTTAAATGTTTATATTTGCGGTTTACTATGTTTTTTTTGTAATAAATATTATCTTAGAAGTTAGAAATACTTATCATTTCAGCGTATATTGGCTAGGTAATATCAAAGTAAAAGCAAATCATACTCTGTAAAAAATACTTTGTTGGCAATTTAAATATTTCTAATTTTATTAAAAAATAATGACATAAGAAAAAATCACAATCAAGTTCTACGTTTTATTTGTAGAGCGACACAAGCACATTCGGTTTGCCATTAGCAAGCGCTTGTAACTTGAATGTAACAATTGATAAAAGCAAAGCCTGGAGTCACGGTAAGTGGGGCGTGGTGCCTGTGCAAATCAAGAAGCTGGTTGGAGTCACCATCGAACATGTTAGAAAGAAACAGAACATGGAGATAAATATATTAAGGTAATTAATTATTCATAAAATATATAATATGTATTATGTCGATTTTTTAGATCTTAGTAGGTATGTTATGAAGTATTTATATTATAATTGTCTGTCTGTACTACATTTGCAACGCATTTCCGAGTTTTTTTTTTTTATTATGACTTTTAGGTCTAATGAGTTTGTCAAGAAATATTGCCAGCCATTACCAAGTGACGCAATTATACAAACTTTTTTATTAAAGTGGTATTAAAATTGTATGTTTTGATTCGCACAGAATTTTTTTAAACAAGTTTGCTCTTAATATTACTAAAATAAGCAGGGTTTTGCTGTCAATAATAGTAAGTTTTTACATTTTGTGATGCATATTTCAGAAAATGCCGCCATCCAAACATAGTACTACTTATGGGACTATATCCGGACGTGCAGAACAATATTCACATAATTTGTGAGAGATGTATCGATACGTTATTTGGCATACTCCATGTGCAGGTATGAATAAATAATAGATATATAACAAATTTCTCGCAAAAAAAGTTCCTATCGATACTAAGTAGGTACTAAAATAATATGTACAGCTGAAGAGATTGCTTGTTTGAACGCGCTAATCTCTGTTACTGCTAGTCCAATTTAGAAAAATGTTTTTTTAAAGCCTATAAAGGTTATCTGACATGCTGCGACCTTGAGGAGAAAATTTTATTACGTATTTATTCTAGCACGAATAAAATTCAATTTTTCTTATAAATATTTTTCGATTATCACTAAGGAGAAATTATCTTTATCTATTACTGGTATAGGCATCGCCGAACTGTTTAGTGAACAAAGTTTTAACTGAATCGGAATCCTTCCACGTTTTTCTTGCGAAGCATATACATCTATTGCACGCGCTTTTACATTAACGAGTTTTTTACCCTAATACGAGAATCGAACCCACACCTTATATTAACAAATGAACTAAAATAAAAATCAAATTTCTTATTCCAGGGTCGAATTCTCAGCGCGCAAACATCAGTCCACTATGCATTAGATATAGCAAATGGTCTAGTATTTCTACGAATGCAAGGCTACTTGCACACAGAGTTGTCAAGCATGAGCATCGTCATCACTGCCCAGGATACGGCCAAGTTGGCAGACTTGGGTCCCTGTGTGAAACTCCCTCAGAAGAAAGAGAAGGAGATGAAGCAGTATAATATGTATTCACCGGAACCGCAATACGTTAATATGGCTGGTGGGTATTGGTTCTGTATATAGTACTAGTGACTCGCCTTTGCTTCGCTCGGGTTCGCCTCTAGGAAAACAAAAACAAACCTATCCCATGGGAACCATACATTTTTCCGGGACAAAAAGTAGCCCTATGTGTTACTCCAGACTATACTCTATCTCTGTGCCAAATTCTGTGAAAAAGTGACAAACATACATACATACTCACAAACTTTCACATTTATTATTCGCCAGCGTTTGCCATAAAAATTATTAATTTTTTTGTGATTTTTTTTGAAGTTTTAATAGGTATTCTGTTATTCGAGGCGAAGACAAATTCAACAAATCAAAAACCATGAAAATTGGTCCAGCAATTCCTAAGTTATAAGTGTTGTAAACCCGATTTTCTTTTATATATTATATAGATTATATATTATTTATTGTTCATATATAAAATAATACGGACATTGCAAATAACAGACAAAGGTGGATCCCTAGACGAGATTTCTTCTACTCAATCCAAGGAAGTGGGAGATGGAGATAATTGTATGTAGCAGGCCGATTAAATGCCAGTAGTAAAAAAAAATCTGAGTATAAGTTTGTATATAGATATACAAACTTTATAAATATACACCCGTAACATATCGACATAAATAATATGACAAACACACCAATAATAATATAATAAACAATTGAGCCCGTTTTTACATTCCACTGGTGGGCACAAGCCTCTCTTCAATAAAAGGGGTCAGGCCATAGTCCATCAAGCGGGCCAAATGCGGGTAGCGGACTTCATGTGGTTCGAGAACTAGTTAGAACTTCTCGGACGTACGCAGACTGTTTTTGTTTCTAGTCTTCGTCATAATTTGTAACATTATTTAATAAATATGTCGTGAAGATGATATATATTTTAGGAGTATAAAGATATCGAAAGGCCATTATGTACCAAAAGGCAGTGGCAGTGGATGCAATGTAATATAACCTACTAAAAATGCCAAACATAACTTACATAATATGTATAATAAAAGATTAATATATAAATGAAGATAACCAATTTTTATTTTCCAAATATGCAAGTAAAGTCACATGTGACTTATAACATCTTATTTATTATATTTCTTATGTATAAAAAATATCTATAATTATTTTCAGAAACCCGTGATATCACTTCTGAATCAGAACCACTTCTGTCCCAACGCTCCTCCGAGGCCTACCTTAGCAATAATGCTGTAGCAAAGCATTATAAGGCATACTCTGAATCAGATCACTACAGATGGCAAGCACCTGAACTGTTTGTGCCAGATGGAGACGGGCTAGTGTACTTGTGTTCTAAGAGTGATGTGTATTCCTTGTGTGTTATACTCTGGGAATGTTGCAATGGTTTGTATATCTGATGTGGGTATTTTATAGATTTTAAAATTAACAACCTGTAGTTGGATACATTTTTAATTTTATTTGCTATATGAATGTATTTTTATGTTATGAAATATTAACATTTTTGTGTTTAAAAGTTAAGAAATAGACCCTGTGCGTTTAACAAAATCATGGAAAGCTTTTAATAGAATTCATTATCCTACATAAAACAAAGACCTCTATCCACTATTCACACCTTCAAACTATACAAATGTACCAAATTAGAACTCAACTACATCATTTTTTTTTCTTTTGAAGTGAAACTTCTTTAGAATCGTTGTGATTTGAAACTCGACCAAACGAAAATACGACACGAGAAAGGGACAACCACAAAAATATATAAGATTAAGCCGGCGAGAGAATGAGATAGAATACATTACACAGGAAGTGAAAAATAATACTGAATAATGTCATGTAATAAATATATATATATGTTAAATATTTTCAAACTTGGTAAAAAAACTAAACCCTACAATTACCCTACTACTGATACTCTATATAATGTTATTCTCATTCTCTCATAGGTTACTTTTCTGAAGTTTCACTTCTACCATGTGCGAATTGCACAGACATACAGTTTTGATCTAATTTAACCAACAATTTATAAATTCCAGCAAGTCTTCCATGGAAATCACTGTCGTACAATAAATTGAAGGAGCTCTACACACTATGGAACACGGGTATCCGTATCCCCCAGGACGGGACCTATCCGGGTAGTCTCTTGGCAGTGCTGCAGCGCGGCCTCACACTGCAAAGGGACAGCCGCATGGACCTTGCCTCGTTGCAAACCACGCTGTTGGCTGTACAGGTGATATATTGATAGTTATATTATATAAGTATTGGTATGGTGGCCTATTGGTAATGCTTTCGCTTGGAGAGCCGTGTGAAGCGGGTTCCAATCTGGTCTCGCACCTCAGATTAACTTTTTGTTTATTAATTTTTGTATAGAAACTAGATGGGTCTTAGTGCTGATTGCATCACCACTATATGTGTGTTCCACTTAGTGTGTTTTAGAAATTGTAATATTATTCAATATATAGGTAGTAAGTATATACACTAGATTTCAAATTACGAAAACTATATTCAATCATTTGTTCGCCAACGTCCATACCACGTTGAACACACCGGTTCTCGTCCGATCACCGAAGTTAAGCAACGTCGGGCGCGGTCAGTACTTGGATGGGTGACCGCCTGGGAACACCGCGTGACGTTGGCTTTTTTGATTTTATTTGTAATTACTAAAAAATTGTTTTTGTTTGTTTATAGTGTAAACTCCCTGTTTTTTATAAAACGTCTTTTTCATTGTTATCACAACACTACTGAATAGACAATATTTATATTCAATTTTTATTTATTTTCAGCGAAACCTAGATGAAATCGAATATATAATTATACCAGCGCGATTAGCTAAAACGAAATCGAGTTTCAGTACTCAAACCTGGGATACCTCACCCACCGACTCCGAATGCTTAAGCCCAAAGAATATAGAACACAAAGCCATTATACACACTCGAGAAGACCTCACCGAAAGCGAAAAAGACAACAAAATAGACAGTCCCCTGTATGAAACAATTCGCAAGACACACTTAGTTACATCATATACGGCAGAGAAATGTTTTATATCTGATGATGAAGACAATCTCCCAAATCAATACAACAATTTACAAGAAAATGACGCATTAAGCGCCTGTTCCACTCCCATGGCAAAACTACGCGCTAGAATAAAAGATATAGAAACTCCAGGGATCTTACATAAAAGTGATTCCACCGAATACTGTAGCATCCTAAGTCCAGATACTCGATTATATAATTTTGGCTTTAATGACGATAGTGTTAAGGATCATAGTGCCGAGCGACCGACGGCTAAACTGAGTAGAAGTTTTACTCCGAAGTCATATAAACCATTGCATATAAAAGTACCAGATTTTAATTTAGATTCCATCAGAGGAATATTGAAGGCGAAAGATAATAATGAACGATCGTCATACAATTTTGATATAAAGAACTACAGTTTACCGACAACGCCTATTGCTAGAAGTAACAAATTGAGAAAGAACGCGTGGTTGTCTGGTGATTTAAATTTAACTAGAAGCAGTACTGACAATTCTAAAAGTTCCTCACTTGCGCCAAGTACTGAAGGTATGTATATATATTTTTTTTATAATATTTATATAAACAAAGGCAGTAGCCCAGTGGTAACGCTCTCGCTTGGGAAACCGAGTGAAGCAGGTTCAAATCCCGGGTCTCGCACCTCTGATATTTTCATGTGCGAATCATTTCTAACATGATTACCACTTGCCTTACGGTGAAGGAAAACATCGTGAGGAAACCTGCATGTCTGAGAGAACTTAGCAAGTTTTCGAAAGACATGCCTCAGTCCGCCAACCCGCACTTGGCCAGCGTGGTAGACTATGGCCTGATCCCCCTCGTATTGAAGGGAGGCCCGTGCCCAGCAGTGGGACGTTAAAACGGCTAAATACAATACAAACAAAACAAAAAACAAACAGTCTGAAGTTTATTATTTTATTATAGAATATAAGTAGCAATAAGTTTGTTTGTTTAAACGTTCTTATCGTAGGAATGCTAATTCAATTTGTAATTCTTGTGATATATAATAAAACTAGCGGCTCACCCTCGCTTCGCTCGGGTTCGCCTCTAGAAAAACACTAATAGAGATCTATTAGTTCCCACGGGAACCGTTCATTTTTCCGGTATGAAAAGTAACCTGTTGTTTGACCGGCAATATAAGGTATCAGAATGTTAAATTTTACTAAATTAGGTGCATAAGTTGTTGTGTACTAAGTTGTGTAAGATACTATAGTTTTTTAACCATCCCACGGGAACTCTTTAATTTTCCGGAATAAAAAGTATCTAAGATGTTGCCCAGGGATATAAGGTACCACCATGCAAAATTTCATTTAAATCGGTCCAATAGATTCGGAGATTAGCCGGTACAAACAGACAAACAGACAGAGAAACAAAAAATTTGAAAAAAATCTAGATTTGTTCTATTTGTCTTCTTACATCCTCCTGACTCGGTTTTTACCATTTTTTGCTATGTACAGACATTCGACCTCTACTGTTTTCTTATAGTATAGATTTGCATTTTAAAGTTTATTTATTAAGGAAGGCTTATATTGTCAATAAATGTTACTGGCTTTACATTATAAACTACTTTTTATTTATTTATGAATGTCGCGAGCATTTACATTTTACACTAATATTATAAAGAAAAAAGTTTTGTATGTTTGTATGTTTGTAATGAATAAACTCAACAGCTACTGGATTGATTTAGATAAAATTTGGTAAGAAGATAGTTTGAGACCCTGGGAAGGACATAGGATATTTTTATTCCGGAAATCGTCCCTTAAGGGGATGAAAATTTGTATAGATAATCAACCTAGGGACGAACACAAGTGAAGCGAAGGTGAGTCTCTAGTATAATGTAAAAATGCGTAATTCGAACTGCGTCAGCTTGCTTATGTTAGCAATTTTGCAAGTGCTAACGCTAATTATCACCTCCAGGTAAATTTCTAAGAAATTAATAAAAATTCTAAGAAATCTATTGTTAACTGACACGCCGGCGTGTCCGCGGTCGTTGAGGGATTATAATATTGATTTAATAATATTAGGGTGATTTCTTTGTGAATTTAAAGTAAAAAGTTAAGGCTGTTATTTTTCCTTAAACCTGTAATTATTCCCTCAATGGGTTTTGGTACTTATCAATTAATATTTAAGAAGCTTCATCGATAATATACCATCTGTGCATTTACAATTATTAGTGTTGTAACTACATATTACTAAATTTCTTTAAATATAATGTGCCTGCGAGATGTATACAACTATATTAGAGATTCGTTATTACAATCGCCAACGTCCATACCACGTTGAACACACCGGTTCTCGTCCGATCACCGAAGTTAAGCAACGTCGGGCGCGGTCAGTACTTGGATGGGTGACCGCCTGGGAACACCGCGTGACGTTGGCTTTTTATTCCTATATTATTTATTCCCTTTTTAGTCTACAGTTACACACATTTTTATATTTAACTATATTATATTATATAAGATTTATATTTCAATGAAGGACGATAACTAAAGATATAGTTATAAAAGGTATTTAACAATTTGTTTGTATCAAATACTCTTACTTTTTACAGATACCGATACAAAGCAATCTGATACCGTAATAGTTTCTTCAACAAATCCGTCTTTGGAGAAGGAAGATAAATGTGAAATCTTGTATACAAATCAGTTAGAAAGGAATGAAGAGTCATGTGAAAGTGTCGATACTGTTCGTAATAGTTATACAGGTTTGAGGAGGTAAGTGATAGAAATAGATTCTCAATTAGCTAGGATAATGTTTGAAGAAACTCTTCATATAGCGCTTCGCCATACTAATAAATCTCAAATTATACCTTACAACTCGGCAGCAACTTGTTGTACACTGATAAGACCATGTCAGAAGCCTAGGCTGGTGTATGCAACAACTCCTAAAAGCTACGTCGCAATCGGGTAATAGTTCAGAATGTAAAATATGTACATTCATTTTCACACCGATAAAAGTTTTTTTTTTTGCCAATTATTAAACACTTTCATCAATCTCAATTATGAATGATTTTATGTATTTTTGTCATGCTGTGTAAGGCTATTTAAGATAAAGCTATCTCCATTTCGAATTTCAATATCTGTAAAAACTAACAAATTTATAATAAACTAGCGACTCACCCTCGCTTCGCTCGGGTTCGTCCCTAGATACATTTTGACGGTTAGTATGAAATACAAAGCTTTTAATTTCTCGGCTTTTCTGTACTATAATATGCATGTATTATACATATAAACCTTCCTATTGAATCAATCTATCTATTAAAAAACCGCATCAAAATCCGTTGCGTAGTTTTAAAGATCTAAGCATACATAGGGACAGACAGACAGCGGGAAGCGACTTTGTTTTATATTATGTACTGATATAAGTTTTAAACACAAACAAACATATCTTTCCAGAGTAAGCGACCCGCCACAAGATTTCGCGGACATAGAGCCGCCTCTAGAGCGGGCGCGATCTCTCAACTGTATGAAGTCCCACGGGCACGCGGGAGACGACGTGCTGGCGAGTGTCAATGTGAAACCTCTGGTCGCAATACACGAGAAATGGATATATGAGGCCAATAAGAAAACTGGTCGCTCGTTGTCACTGCCTGAGGATAATCGGTGAGTTATATCGATGGATTAGAAGTTCTTTATTTGGTATTAAATTGGTATTCCAGAAATATATTTATTGTTTATTAAATACTTTACTAGCCATCCGGAAATGTATATTATTTGATTTTTTGATAGAAAATATCAAATACTAGCAGAATCGCGCTAAAACGTTAAGAAGGGCTGAATACATACATATGTATATTGTATAATGTATAATATGTACGTATGTGTGTGCAGCAAGAGAGTGCCGGCGGTGAAGCCCGCGTCGCACTGCGTGGACGCGCTGCAGCGCTCGATGGCCGCGCCGCCCCGCGGCACGCACGGTTAGTACATATTATGTATTTTATGTATATATAGGTATTTCTCCGAGATTGCGTTCTTCGTCTGATTTACCTGGCCAAAAATTATTTACATTTGTGGCTCTATTGAACATACTCTTATGATTAAAGACATGCTAAATATTATTTGGCATGTCTTTAACCATAAGAGTATGTTGAATAGAGCCAAAAATTAAAATAATTTTTGGCCAGATAAATAAGACGTAGAACGCAATCTCGGAGAAATACCCATATATGGTGAAAAATATTTTTTTTTAATTTTGTTAATTAGTCAGCTGAGTGTTTCTATATTTTATTGTTTTGTTTTTAAGATAGTGTCAAGAAAAGAAAGAAGTGAATTCATAGCGTAACTCATATATGTTTTTTTTTTTTTTTTTTATTTCTCTTTTGCGGCTATTTGGTATCACTGCGACCATTTCTGGTCTATTGTGATCGCCGCTATTTATACTAGAGTGAGCCGCTAAACCCTGCTGATGTTAAGAACTGCAGGATTTTCTTAGGGTTGCACTCTTTTATTTCACCAAGGCTTGGGAATTGTTTTCCTAGATGAATACTGCGTTTGTGCATGAGCGGTCCACATTCCCACAGAAGATGAAGTGGCGTTTCGTCTGCCTCCCTACAAATTCTGCAGGTTCGCGTTTCGCTCAGCCCCAGGTTGAACATGTGCTTATTTAAGCAGCAGTGTCCAGTAAAAGCCCTTACCAGTATTCGTAAGGTTTTTCTGTTTAGCCCTAGCATGAGATTGTTGAACCTTTTGTCGTAGGCTTTAATTAGTGCCTTGGAGTGACTCATTCCCTTTGATTCAGTCCAGGCCTTGTTTGCAGTCTTGAGACATGCTATCATTAAGGTTCTTTGAGCTAGGCTCTTAGGTATTCCACAGAAGGGCTCAGGGCCCTGCTGCATGCCAAGAGCTCCCCCTCTAGCGAGCTTATCGGCGCATTCGTTTCCAATTACCCCTGCATGACCCGGTACCCATCTTAGCACTACTTTGTTGCTTTTTGCTAAGAGGTTTAATCGGTCCATGCACTGCTCCACTAGCTTTGATGAGACTGTGTTTGAGTCCAGCGCTAGTAGTGCAGCTTGGCTATCTGAATATATATAGATAGTTTGATTTGTGTAGTGCTTAGATAGATTAGCTTCTACACATTCTAGAATAGCATAGACTTCTGCTTGGAAAATAGAGGCAAATTGTCCGAGGTGTATGCTTTTGCTGAACCTCGGTTGCTCTCCATGTATCCCACAGCCAACCTTTGCTTCTATCTTTGATCCATCTGTGAACCAGATTAGAGATCCGTTTTTATGGATTATCTGGCTTTTAGACCAGTCTTCCCTTGACGGAAATTCAATTGTATAATACTTTACAAATAAGTGCCGAATTAACATGGCATCAGTCGTCATACCAAGTAGTGGCATTTCTTGCAATGAGTCCTGTAGAGTCCTCATTTTTCGTGAGAGCCAATGAGTTCTGCCTTGGATTTTAGCTCTGTGCATACAGGCTTGTGCCTCCTTTTGTAAGAATAGGTCTAAAGGTGGCAACCCGAGTAATGCATTTAGTGCCTGACCAGGGCATGTAGACATGGCTCCTGTGGTCATTAGACAGGCTGTTTTTTGTAGGCTGTCTAGTTTTTGAATGGCTGTCGTCTGCTTGGCCTTATTAGACCATGCTACTGATGCATAGGTGATAATTGGCCTTACAATAGCAGTGTAAGTCCAAAGTGTGTTTTTGGGACTTAACCCCCAATTATTACCCAACATGCGGCCGCTCATTCCCAATGCCATCTTGGCTTTACTTAAGACTGCAGTTAGATGCGGGTTCCACGTCAGTTTTTGGTCTAATAATAGTCCCAGGTATTTGACTTGCGTGGAAAATGTGATTTGTTTGCCATTAAGCTTTGGCATGACTAGTTTGTCTAACCTTCGCTTGTTTGTAAAGGGTACAATGACAGTTTTGTCAGCGTTGACTGATAGGTCACTTCTAACACACCAGTCACTGACAATGTTCAGACCCTTCTGCATTATACTTGAGAGTGTGGATTGGCAGAAGCCCCTTGCTATGATTACCAAGTCATCAGCATAGCCTTGCGCATCAATGCGGAGTTCTGCCAGCTTATGTAGTAATTCATCCACAGCAAGTGTCCACAGTAATGGGGATAGAACTCCTCCTTGCGGACATCCTCTTGCTGTGGATATATAGATAGTTGTATCGTGGAGGGCTAGTTTTGCTCTCCTACTAGTGAGCATAGATTTCACCCACTTTACCGTTGTTGGGTCGACATTTTTAGTTATCAACCCATTTATCAACAGCGAAGTAGAAGAGTTGTCAAAAGCACCTTCGATATCTAGAAATGCACATAGTGCTATTTCCTTGTCTTCTAACGCCTTTTCCACTTGGTCTATAAGACTTGTAAGGGCAGTCTCGGTTGATTTACCTTTACGATATGCGTGTTGGTTAGAGTGGATTGGACTTTTAGTCAAGACTTCATCTCTTATATACCTATCCAGTACCTTCTCCATTGCTTTGAGTAAGAATGAAGAGAGGCTTATTGGTCTAAAAGACTTTGGTTGGCTGTAGTCTTTTTTACCAGTTTTAGGTATAAATATGACCCTAACAAGTGTCCATATATCTGGTACATATCCCCAGGCGAAGCTCGCTCTGAAGATTTTGATCAGGTGAGGAAGGAGGATGTTCACCCCTTGCTGCAGTAAGATTGGTGGTATCCCGTCTTCCCCTCTCGCCTTGTAGGGCTTAAAGGAGTCTACGGCCCACCGAACATGGTTGGGTCTTATGATCTTGGCAGCTTTGCACCAGTCCTCACTGCGAGGTCTATGATAGCCTGCCTGCTGATTATTAATGTTCTCTAAAAGACACCCAGGGAAGTGTGCCGTGGCCAGCAACTCGAGGGTCTCTTTCTCTGTAGTTGTGAAGGAGCCATCCTCCTTCTTGAGAAGTCCGATAGGATTAGGTTTGGCTTTAGAGAGAAGTTTGTGGAGTCTTGCTACTTGTGGAAGGCTTTTGATTTCCTCACAGAACTTCCTCCACGATTCTCTTTTAGCCCTCCTAATCTCTTTGTTGTAGTCTGTTAGAGCTTTCCTATAGATCTCCCAGACGTGCGTCTTTTTAGCTTTGTTAAATAATTTCCTCGTTTTGTCTCTGAGCTTTTTCAGCTTTGAGTTCCACCAAGGTGCTTTTCTAATTGAGGTCTTTGTTCTGAGAGGGCAACTCTCCTCAAAGGTTGAGATGATGCCCTTTGTGAGGCCTTCCACCGCTAGGTCTAGACTCTCAATAGTTCTAACTGTTTTAGGAAGGGTAGCCAAGTTCATCCTTAACCGGTCTTTGAATTCATTCCAGTCGGTTGCTCTAGGGTCCCTATAGGTTGTGGTTTCGGCTTCTAGCGTTGCCTTAACCTCAAAGGCTAGGTGTCGATGGTCTGACATTGCATTTTCATTGCTGACATGCCAGTTCATTATATGCCTGGCTAAATTATGTGTGGAGATAGTAATATCTAGAACTTCCTGCCTAACCCGAGTAACAAAGGTTGGTTCGCAACCTGAGTTTAGCGTTATAAGGTTATTAGCTATTATAAAGTCAAAAAGTAACTCACCTCTTTTATTCGTGTTACTACTTCCCCACGATGGGTGATGCGCATTTGCATCACATCCTATTAGAAGCTCGGCGTTGTGATGTGCGGCATATTCTACCACTCTTGCTAAGTCTTCAGTCGGATTGTCTCAACTCATATATGTTACTGTGAGAATGAAAATTCTATCAGTATTAATAATTACAAAAAGATGTTAATAATAAAATTGATCAATGTAGTAAATATTGGAAAAATTTTTTATTGAAGTTAGAGTACTACCATTGGCACGTTTGCAAAAAATATAACAGTAAAATTTTTACGATGCGGGCACACACCGACAGCTCAAAAGCGACATGATGAAGTTAGCTGCATTCCTTTTGAGACACGAGATGAAATCTTTAGCTATTTTCGTTCTGTTACGCCAAAGAAGTAACTTATACTTCTTGTTATGTTTCATATACGTACCATTAAGAAAACTTCTTACGTGCGTACATAAATGCACACATAGGTTTTTTTATCCATATTTACTCATATTAATGGCTAATAATAATAATATCTAAGAATATGTTAAAATAATCGCTGATTGACTTTGTCTCTTTATTAATATTAAGAAATATATCTTCTAACTCGAATTTTGCCTTGCCGAACTCAGATGCCCTAAATAATACATAGTTATAAAGTTGTACATTTTCCCACTCACTTGCACGAGAGATTCTAGCAAGAGGTATACGCAAGTATATATATCAGTGTAAGAAAAGTTGTCCTATTCGGAAAATTATATCTTAAATTATCCATCCAATTTATACTACTCGCGCCACTTATTGTGTGTCACTGATACTATAACAGAATCGTATACGAGCTAAAGTTTTATCCTGAAAATATGTAAAAATAGCGATTAAAATGGTGTAAGTATGTCTACAATGGCAATAATTACTTAAATCTTACTAACATCATTACTAAAAATTAAAATTAATATTAGGTTACATAGATATTAACAATAATTTTGCAATTCATTGTGTGCTTATTTAAATTTACTTATAGTAAGTGCAATATTTTATTTATCAGGTCAGTAATATATAAAATTATATGTTAAATGTATGTTGTTAGTAAAACTTTCCGTTTAATTGTAACATATTATAATAACTTCATTTGTGTTTAACATTGTTTATTAATTTTACGCACTTGTTCTTTCTTAACATTACAATAATATTATGGTTTATTATGGTGTGGAATAACTTGTTTAACTAATTACATCTCTTAAATTTTAGAAAAAAAAATTTATACCAGAAGATTTTTAATTCCTAAGAATTGTAAATTTTTCAATTTTAAGAATATACTTTTAATACTTTGCATGTCTTTTGTTGGTGATGGTGTTTATTTTCATATAATTTGCTATGCATTAACAAATAAACATATTTTAGTTAAATTATAAAGTTGTTTTTATTATTCATTAACTGTTGTGGCTTCACCGGCGTACCTATTTTTTCCATTAATATGTAACGCCATCAATTGTTAATTAAAAATATATTCAAATAACCTTAATATTATTGAAGCAAGATAATTTTTATGACTAAAACCAGAGTACGGCTATTGTGTGCAAAGTTTCATCTAAATCCGTTAATTGTTTACACGATATTTAGTATATCTTAATATTTGATCAAATCGTGGAAGTAATGTACTCTTCACAGTAAACTTGTCTATATTATTTTAAAACATACTAAAAAACAAAAACAAACCTATCCCACGGGAACCGTACATTTTTCCGGGATAAAAAGTAGCCTATGTGTTATTCCAGACTATAATCTATCTCTGTGTCAAATTTCATGCAAATCCGTTCAACCGTTCTGGCTTGAAAGAGTAACAAACATCCATACTCACAAACTTTCACATTTATAATATTAATACGGATACTCATATGGCACGAGCTTAAATGTTATTTGGAACAATATTTTCTTTATATCTAACTACAGATAATAATCTATTAAGACTATCTTACTCGCGTGAAGGTTTTTTGCTAATTTAGAAACATCTGCCTAACACAAAGCTTTACTCAGAATTATTCGTGTAAATACAAAACTTAACAAACATAAACATTTTTATACAAGTTTATATTCTCTTCTTAAATAAATAAACATTAACTAAGAAAAATAGCAACTTTGAAACTGTATGCTTACACTACCAATGTGATAATAACAATTACATATTCTAAACTGGCGACTCACCCTCAAGTGTAAATCAAAAACAAATTATCCTACGGGAACCGTATATTTTTCCGGGAAAAAAGTAACCTATAAGCTATTCCAGGCTATATTCTATCTCTGTGCCAAATTTCATCCAGATTCGTTCAGCCGTTCTGGCGTGATTGAGTAACAAACATCCATCCATCCCGAACTTTCGCATTTATAATATTTATATGGGATTAATAATATTGTGGTTGACATTTGAATTAGTATTTTTAAAAAATGACTTAATTATTGTAATCAGTAGTTAAAAATAAACTTCTATTCGCATCTTGACGACACGTTTGGCTCAGTTTGTAGTACCCTACTTACTGTGCCCGCGCTTGCGGGTTCGACTCCCGCTGGGGCTCATTCATTTGTGTGATGAGCACGAATGTTTATACTATAGTCAATAGTCATGGGTGCTTATATTTATAAAATGTATGTATTTACAGTTATACATATACATATCTATGTGTAGCGTATAACTATCTGCTATCTGCTATCATAATCCTCGTAACTCGTAATCCATGGAACTAGATGGTGCTGTGTTAAAGTCCCAACATATTTATTATTTACATATTTATTTATCTTTCGCAGGTGGTCACTGGGAACAATTTTGCCAAGCGCGAGAAGCTATTTCTAAGAGCATGAATTTTCACCCACAAGATGGTACTTGGAAAAAAGCTTCAGAAAAGGGGTATGTGGCTATGTTGTATGAACATTATAATATTATTATCATTATAATTTGGTCAACATTGGGTAACAAAAATATTTTTTTTTTATTTTAGTTATAATTAATTATTATAAGATCGTTATGTTATTATAACACTAAGACTAAAAAATTAAATAGATTCAGTGGAAAAATTGTCAAAATCAATAAATAGTAGGCATAGAGCTTATTTTCACACACCGCGTGACGTTGGCTTTTTTTCTCATTTTGTTTGTTTGTTTGTTTGTTTGTTTGTTTGTTTGTTTGTTTCTTCCACTGAAGCTACCAGTACCTACTCTCTAAGCGCACGATCGTTTGTTGTATTCCGTTGCCAACGTCCATACCACGTTGAACACACCGGTTCTCGTCCGATCACCGAAGTTAAGCAACGTCGGGCGCGGTCAGTACTTGGATGGGTGACCGCCTGGGAACACCGCGTGACGTTGGCTTTTTTGTTCTCTATAATTGTTTTTTTCTCTTACCTTACTCTATTGTGTTTTATATATTTTAGCGCTTATGTAATATTGGTGTTATATTTTATTTCAGGACAATAACTGAAGATTTAATTATAACAGATACAAAAATCGACAGATCGACCGACACGTTGAGCATTGAAGAATTCATAAAAGATCTCATTCGCAAAGAATTCCACCATTTAATCACCGAGATGACAGACAACATTTCAGATTCTACAAACAGTTTACACAAATCTGACGAGTTATTAAACAAAGGCGTGGCAAATATCGTCGAGTCTTTGAAAAATGGCGAACAAGTTGACCCCTCCGCTAAGAAAGATTCCGTCAGATCATTTTCAAGGCTTAAAATCAATGGAAATAACAAACCGTTGTTACAAATAACTTTTAGTCGCTCCGGCGAGAATAATTTACAAGTTCTTGATAATTGCGTGAACGTGACTATTTGTGACTCTACCGGTGGAAAAGAAAAACTGAATATCTCAGTAGATGACACTTTGACAGGAGAAGATCTTCAAATTAACTCATTAAAGAGGTGTCAAGCTTTCAGTGCGATTCAGGTGAGGTTACAATTAACAATATGTCTAACCGACTTCTATAAATGAAGGTTATATATCAACTTATTTCAATATTATTAAATATTTTTAACAATTTCTCACCATACCAAAAAAATTTAACTAAGATTCTAAAACAGTCTAGTACAATTTTCTTTGCCCTGACACACCCTTTTACAGGAAATTTGCCAGCTCAGTATTTTACTCAATTTTTTTTTGATAAAAACTGTAATAACCATATTTGGCCCGACCAAAAATTTAATGAAGGCTCAGAATATGCACCCTTGGCAGTAGATTTAAAAAAAATGACTGGATCTATAAAAACGACATCCAATGGGCAAAATATCGCCTTACAAAAAAAAATGGGTGCCTGTAAACTTTACGCGCGGTTGAAGTAAAACTTCTTTGGCAAATGTAGTTCAATTATTTACTAATATATATTAATAAATTATAGCCTCCTATGTATAAGCTATATTACCGTATAGTTTCATAAAAATCAGTTCAGTAGTTTTTGCGCGAAAGAGTAAAAAAATTTAATCCAATCGTGCTCAAACTTTCGCGTTTATAATTGAAGTAGTATTGTAAATAATTAGAACTGTAGAGTTGAATTATTTATCATGAATAATGGGAGTTTTATTATAAAAAATGTATTTTTAATAATTATTTTTAATATATTTAGTCTTTTGTGGATTTATTATCATACATTTTTATATATGCAATATAAAATAACATCCATTAATTCAACTTACAAATCGCCAACGTCCATACCACGTTGAACACACCGGTTCTCGTCCGATCACCGAAGTTAAGCAACGTCGGGCGCGGTCAGTACTTGGATGGGTGACCGCCTGGGAACACCGCGTGACGTTGGCTTTTTTATTTTATTTTTCAAATAAGGGACATTGATTTTTTTTGAACAAGTTTTATGTTTATTAGGGCCACTTGTACAGTTTTATGAACATTAATTACTAATTTAATGTTTTTTTATATATATGATCTGTTTTTTCATAATAGGTACTTGTTCCTTGTTCACAGGAAGCTCGAAGCACCGAAGACTTGTACATAGATGACGACTTGTCCACTATGCAAGAGAACTTTGGTGGTAAAGTCAAACTCATCCCCTTACACGGCTCTCTGCACGAGATACTCTGCGAGAAGGAAGACGACTGCTGCCTTATCAAGGTCAAGCAGGAAAACGGCTGTGACACTATTTACTTCAGATGCGACAATTCGGACACCGAGTCCCGCGACGCCGTCGACGGCTCCGACCGACCTAAAGACACGGTTGTCTTCAAACGAAGCATATCCCTTATAGAGGAGAGAATCCAGCGAATCTTTCCCAAGGAAAAGCGACACAACCCTGTCGCAGCACTCAAAAAACTAAATGACAAGCTCAAAGCTCGACCTAAATCAGAAATATTTGTCAAAAACATCAACAAAGACACGCGCGTTCTAAGCAACAGCAGTCCCTCTCTATTCATGAAGGATGAGAAAAGCGACGAAGTGGAACTGAACATCGAGAACGTGATGTGTTACCAGGACTCTTCCTCCGACGAATGCTTGAAGTGTCAAGTCGAAAACGACGACTTCGAGATGTTAGAACGAGAGATCGAGAGGGATATCGCTAATACCTCCACCCTGCTCACCTGCGGCTGTCTCGAGAAGATCTCCGAAGAAAATCTCTCTGTAATAAACGAGGATCTCGAAAAATACTGATTCTGTTGATCCAGAACGATTTGAATTACAAAATCTATATTAAAATTACATCAGAGTGAAAGTTTTTATTTAATTCTATATATTTTTTTATTCTATTTTTTTTTAATGTTTAGCATTAAATGCTGATTAGTGGCAGGTCTTCCATTAAAAGTACAAAATTTTCTTTTTTTTTTTTTGTTAATTTATTATGTCATAACGCCATATCGCTCGACCGTCCACCCGCATTTAGAAAACCCAAAGATATTTAACGTTTTAATAGGTTTTCTTTTAAGAATTTCCATTTTAATTTTTTAGAAATATAATATTAGTGAAAAGCTATGTGATTTTAGATTAAGTAGCACTAAACATTCCACTGTTGTGATTTTAGAATAGTTTTTCACAGTTTTATATTATATCTATGTCTAATATCACAGTTAATTATATTGTACCTTAATATTGTTTCTACTCATATGTACATCGTTGCATGGACCAAAGTTTACTAAAATTGCATATTTTCATTACTTAATAATATTTTGTGAAAAGAGAAGTTTTTAGTGTTTAGTGATTTAGAAAGTATTTAGACATCGTTACTCAGGTGTTGATTTTAGATATAACTGTTAAAAATAAAATCCGTTATTGATAAAAAAAAGTGTTTTATTAATTTTTAAGCTTACATGGCGTCGAGTTTTAAATTTCTATACTTAAGAGCTAAACCCTAAAGCTTATAGGAAGACTTGATACATTACAAAATATTTTGTATTGGAACAAATTACAGAAAAGTAATATCATTATTTTTAAAAATGCATTGATTCCGTGTTCCTGATCATAATGTGTATGTTACATATATATATATATATATATATATATATATATATATATATATATATATATATATATATATATATATAACTAAACAACTTAAGTAATAAATGTCAAAAGAACTGGTAATATTATTGTATAATTTGCTTTATTTTACTCTTATATTCTTTTAATTAAAAAAAAAAGAAATAAAAAGCAAAACTGTACACTATTAGGCAATTTAAACAAATTTTGGGAATCCTATAATAATTTACATATACATAAATAGTACAAGTACTAATAATAGAACAGATATGATTTTGCCGCTTAGTACGAATTTGTCAACAATCGAGTATACAATTTACTTCTATCGGTTTTTAATCGATTATTTAGTGAAAGAAAACGTCATGAAGACATGTGAAATTCGTCATCCCGCCCTTGTCAGCGTGGGGGACTATGGCTTGTGCCTAGACAGGGCTCGGAAACCCATTCAATTTTTAAACCGGTTTTGGCCATTGACCCCAAGACAACAGGTTTCTCGGTTTAAGGTTTCGGTATGTTCTTTAACCGGTTAAAACTCGGAAAATAGTTTTTGACGAACTTGGGTTCCATGATCGAACATTAACCGGTTAATTTTTTTTTATGAGTTTATATTTGATGAATTTTTGCTAATGGGGCATTTCACGTGAAGTGGACAGGAAAAAAAAAGTGAGGTTCTGAAAATCGATCATATTCGGCCCATTTATACTTCTAATATGTATAAATGTGAACACAATTTTTTTTTTTTGTATAATGTATATTTCACAAGTTATCGGTTTCTGAAGAATTGTCGTAATTGTAATATCAATTTTATGAAAGTAGTTTTTCGAATTTCACAAAATTACAATTAAATATTTAATATAGCAATACAGTTTGAAAAAATACTGTTCTTTTTTACAATAAAATGAAATTAAGAAAAAAAAATTTTTTTCATGTCCAAAACCGGAAGTAAACTTTTCAAACCTGAATTTAAGTCACTTCGACCAATTTTTTTTCTTCTTTTTTTTAAAAAAAAATATAGCTTAAAGTATATTAAAAATACACAAGAAAATTCAAAATGGGATCTCTATTTGTTTAGGAGTTAGATTAATTAATGTACATACGCGTCGCAATGGGCGTGATATCTGGCGCTAGCTTAGATCGGTTGGTGTGCGCGAAACAACATGTCTTGTATAATTGCTGTCGTATAATAATTATAACATAATAAAACAACATTTTAACAACGTTAGAACTAGTTTATTTTGTAACTTTTAGAACTTTACAATGGGAATCTATGCTAGAACTGGTCCTTTTCACAAGAAGGCCACAGGTTGTTGGAATAAAGCTGTGAAACTTTTTGGTCCCCGGAATGGTGACTGTAGACGCAAACCGGGGTTGCAAAACAATTCTCTGGCGTTCTATATCGTCTTTAGCACGTCTGTCACTTGATTGTTATCAAATATGATTTTTAAATGTTCTCGAATTGCACTTGAGCCCGGACAAGAATTACAGCGTTCGTTTGGCGGTGTCTTTGTAGTCATTAAATGACACGACAGTGTTGCAATCCTTATATGATGAAAGTTGTATGGCAGTTCCAGCTGTAAGATTGGCAATGTCTCCTCCATTCAACATCAACTTTACGTTTTGATGATAAATACAAACACATACCATATGAGTTCCAGAGTCGCCTGCGAGGATACATTGTTTGGGTCTTAGTGTAAAAAAACTTTGTTAAGCCTACTTTGACGTTCGGATTCTGATCTGAATCATCACTTTTCTACTAGTTCCTAAAAATGTTTTTGTTCTTTATAATATTTTAATAATTTATATATATATATATATATATATATATATATATATATATATATATATATATATATATATATATATTATTTATATATAATTTATATATATATATATATATATATATATATATATATATATATATATATATATATATATTATTTATATATAATTTATTTATATATAATTTATATATATATTTATATATATATATATATATATATATATATATATATATATTTATATATATATATATATATATATAATTTATATATATATATATATATATATATATATATAATTTATATATATATATATATATATATATATATATATATATATATATAAATTATTAAAATATTATAAAGAACAAAAACATTTTTAGGAACTAGTAGAAAAGTGATGATTCAGATCAGAATCCGAACGTCAAAGTAGGCTTAACAAAGTTTTTTTACACTAAGACCCAAACAATGTATCCTCGCAGGCGACTCTGGAACTCATATGGTATGTGTTTGTATTTATCATCAAAACGTAAAGTTGATGTTGAATGGAGGAGACATTGCCAATCTTACAGCTGGAACTGCCATACAACTTTCATCATATAAGGATTGCAACACTGTCGTGTCATTTAATGACTACAAAGACACCGCCAAACGAACGCTGTAATTCTTGTCCGGGCTCAAGTGCAATTCGAGAACATTTAAAAATCATATTTGATAACAATCAAGTGACAGACGTGCTAAAGACGATATAGAACGCCAGAGAATTGTTTTGCAACCCCGGTTTGCGTCTACAGTCACCATTCCGGGGACCAAAAAGTTTCACAGCTTTATTCCAACAACCTGTGGCCTTCTTGTGAAAAGGACCAGTTCTAGCATAGATTCCCATTGTAAAGTTCTAAAAGTTACAAAATAAACTAGTTCTAACGTTGTTAAAATGTTGTTTTATTATGTTATAATTATTATACGACAGCAATTATACAAGACATGTTGTTTCGCGCACACCAACCGATCTAAGCTAGCGCCAGATATCACGCCCATTGCGACGCGTATGTACATTAATTAATCTAACTCCTAAACAAATAGAGATCCCATTTTGAATTTTCTTGTGTATTTTTAATATACTTTAAGCTATATTTTTTTTAAAAAAAGAAGAAAAAAAATTGGTCGAAGTGACTTAAATTCAGGTTTGAAAAGTTTACTTCCGGTTTTGGACATGAAAAAAATTTTTTTTTCTTAATTTCATTTTATTGTAAAAAAGAACAGTATTTTTTCAAACTGTATTGCTATATTAAATATTTAATTGTAATTTTGTGAAATTCGAAAAACTACTTTCATAAAATTGATATTACAATTACGACAATTCTTCAGAAACCGATAACTTGTGAAATATACATTATACAAAAAAAAAAATTTGTGTTCACATTCATACATATTAGAAGTATAAATGGGCCGAATATGATCGATTTTCAGAACCTCACTTTTTTTTTCCTGTCCACTTCACGTGAAATGCCCCTAATGTAACATGCTGATTAGAAGGATACATATACGTTTCTGGAACTAACCGGTTTATTTCGGTATCAAAATCTAAGTTTAATTTTACTCAGAATAACCGTCAACCATTATTGAACGAGCGATGGATTAATTACATTACCGAAAATAAACAGTTTTAAACCGATTCCGAGTCCTTTACCCAGCAGAAAGCAAAAAGGGCTGAATAATAATCAACACTAGTTTCCTATTCCTTTAGAAGTACCAGCTGTTAAATAATATATCAAAACTCGTGCTAAGGGCTCATATATACAGGTGCATCATTTGTATATGTATGTGCATATCCATTACGAGTTTTTCTCAGTAAGTTTGACGTAGACAGCCTTGACCTCTGTGTAGTTGCGTATGCCGTAGGGCCCGTTCTCGCGGCCGACGCCGGACTGCTTGAACCCGCCGAAAGGCACCTGGTTGCCGAACACGTTGTAGTCGTTCACCCACACCGTGCCCGCGCGCAGACCCTGAGGGAGACAATATGTTTTAAGAGGCTATAGATCTATATATATTTCATTCATAGAGCTAAACTCCAGTTAATATCTCTCGACTGAGATGATGATGGTGGACCAAGGATGATGATATATGTTGGATAATGATGATAGCCATGATGATGATATATGATAGATAACGATGATAACCATGATAATATTTTATGACAGATAATGACGATAACCATGATCATGATAGATAATGATAGTAACCACGAAGATATATGATGATAAGAACTAACCTGTATGAGATAGTTGGCCTTGTCGATGTCCTTCGTGAAGACGGCGGCGGCGAGTCCGTACTCCGTGTTGTTGGCGCGCTCGAGCAGCTCGTCCATTTGAGAGAACTTGATGATTTGCTGCACCGGCCCAAAGATCTGTTCGTACAATGTTATATGTGAATGTGAGGAGGTGGTTACTTTTCTCATCTATACATACATATAATAAAATTCCTGTAGAGGTTAATTGGAGTAATAGTCCTCTTACCTTGCTCCCGCGCAACACCCTAGGGAGCTGGGTGTAACTGAAAATCAGCGCTGCTTGAGATTTAGGTCTTAGCAGCATTAGCTGAGTTATTACCCTTTGCCATAAGTTACTTTAAGCTTTACTGATTCTGTTAACATTTTTTATTGTTTTCATGGCAATAAATACTTTTTATTATTATTATTATTAACCGAGTCGAATCTGTACATTAATTATTTTTAGGAAAATCTTCCTAAATTTGTCATTATTTTCGATATAGAGGCCGAATCTATAGTTTTCAGAATTTCTGGCTGTCTGTCTGTGACTGCGTCAAGAGAAAACCACTGGACTATGTTGATAGCTGGTTGTCCAAGTCAACATATAGGATACTTTTTACTGCGGTAAAATATCTCATCTTTGAGAAATCTATACTAAACATTAAAACATAACTAGGGACGAACGCGAGCGGAGCGAGGGTGAGTCGCTAGTTTTATTATATATTCGAAACGTCGGAAACCAAAAATCAAAATAAATCCGCGAAAAAAAACAAAACGAAGTTTTCTTGTTTTTAGAACTCGGTACTTGTAAAGAGACACGATGATGTGTCTAGTTGTTACTATTATTCATATATTTTTAATGTACCTATTTATATATTTACTTTACATAAGCTTTTATTATACAAACAGAAATAAAAATTAACCAAAAGCAATAAATACTTCAACAAGTATTGCAACAAATCGACACATAACAATATTTAAGTAGATAATTATAGTCATAAAACTTTTAAAATGATTTTATAGTTAAATAAATAATAACGAGTCTATATAATTTTTTTTAATAGTGCCTACATTCTGGTTATTATATTTACTGTTTGTTTGTAAACTTTAAACAAACGAAACGAAATATAACAATGTATATATTTTTTTGATGGGCAACTCATTTTAGTGTATTTATAACAAAAAGTAAGATAACTATTTTTAGCATTATTTTACTAAATGTTGTTTATATAATAATTTAACTATGTGATATGTTGTTTTCTAAATAAATAAATACGTATGTATATTTATCCTCACAGGCAAATTCAAGGTTAGTCTACTTTGCTAGAATTAAACACTGTCACATACACCATACACTGAACATATATATAGGTAACGATTGTTTCGAGGTCATTTCCTATGCGTTATTTTTAGTTATGTGAGGCAAAGAATTTTGCTAAATTATTCTAAATGGTCTTAATTACAGTCACTCAAGGCAGATTTTGAGATCAAATTAGCGTTTACGTGAAATTCTGTATATATTTTTAGTTGTTAATTAAATTAATAAATATACATCAAAAAGTTAAAAAGGATCTATGACTCATCTGTTCGATTTAGGTCTAAAAATTTTCTTCCTTACCAACGGTAAACTAATTAACTTTAAGTAAAAAGTCAATTTATATGCGTGGACACTAGGGCTGCCAGATCGTATAATTGGATACGAAAATTGTAAAATATGGTTATTTTTTGTACAATATATTTAATTTTAAGTTTTCACGTATTTTTATTGATTTTTTTTATTTCATCACAGTCTATTTCTCAACGGTTTTGTTAATTTATATAATAAAATTTGATTTTGTATAATTTCAGTGAGCCAGCGGTATAAAATAGGTTGGCTCTACTGGCAGCCCTGGTGGGCGCCCATCTACGCGTGTGTGTGTATGTGCGTGTGTGTGTACCTCGACGCGCGCGATGTCCATGTGGTCCTGCACGTCCGCGAACACGGTGGGCTGCACGTAGTAGCCGCCGCCCGCCGCCGCGCCGCCGCCCGCCACGAGGCGCGCGCCCTGCCGCTTGCCGGTCTCTATTAAGTCGAGGATCTTCTTATGTTGCTCCGCGTCGATCTGTTTTGTTAATATTATTATTAGTCCACCAATAGTCATTCGCTAAATTTATGACATACGAGTATCTTATAGGTATTCAGCAGCAGTGTTGCTCATTTTATCCGAGTATACTAGATAAGAAATATATTAATATAAAATTGTCTATAGCCCAAGACGACAGACTGCGAGGAGTGGTGCAAACCCTCCTCCCGCCACTTTGGTGCTTATGTAATACTTGAATGGCCCCCTAGACAACCGAAGCAGAATCACCTATTCTCATTAATACACAATACACATGGTGTCCACCCCCCGTCCCCCGGGCCCCGGGCCCCCTCGCACCTGCGGGCCCTGCTCGGTGTCGGCGCGGAAGGGGTCGCCGACGACGCGGCGGCGCGCGCGCGCGGCCGACCGCTCCACGAACTCGTCGTAGATGGAGTCCTCCACGAACGTGCGGGACCCTGTACACGTTATATTACTTTTTATAGTATATATCTATACAGATAAATAAAATTGAAGTGTCTGTTTGTAATGTCAACATAACAGCGTTTTACTGTTGCATGCATATGAAATTATATATGGTACTTATAAGAAAAGAAGAACTTTTTAAATTTGTTTGTTGTTTCGGATAATCTCTGAAACGGCTGGACTGATTTTGACGGGACTTTCACTGGAAGATAGCCGATGTTATAGGGAGTAATATAGGATACTTTAATTTTACAAAAAAAAATTGGGTTCTACTCAAAAGAATTAAAACGTACCTAGGGACGAACCCTAGCGAAGCGAGGGTGAGTTGCTAATATATAATATATTTTTAGAAACGTTCTAAAAGATCAGGTAAATATTATGACAAGTGTATCAAAGCTTTAGAAACAAAAATATATTACATTATAAATAGAATAATCGGAAAAGTGTAATAAATGCGAAAAACTGTTGTGTATATGTTTGTTACTCCTTCACGCCGAAACGACTGAACCGATTTAGATGAAATGTAGTACATAGATTATCGCACGCACCCGAGAAAAGTAAGAGTTCCTAATAGCAAGACAACAAAGGTATATCTACATTTATCAAATAACACGTAAGCGTCCAATAGACGCCATATATCGACTAATGAACCAATCCAACTTTACAGCATCTTCTTTACCATAAACAAACCAAAAAATTTAATCTCATTATTCGCATTATTAAAACAATTCATTCTATAAATATATCAACAATCAACATACCAGCAGTGCAAACTTGTCCCATGTTGAAGAACAGCGCCATATGCGACTGTTCCACGGCGTATTCTAAGTCGGCGTCAGCGAACACGATGTTGGGCGACTTGCCGCCCAGCTCTAGTGTTACTCTCTTCACGTTGCCCGCTGACCCGCGTTGGATCAACTTACCCACTTCTGTAGAACCTAAAAAAACCATGATATTTATATAAAATATAAATATGTAATTACTATAGTTTAAAAATTTAAACAAATTAAACAAAAACCGACTTCCAGACACTGAAAAGTAAAAAATAACTAAACGGGGGTTTTCATTTAGAATAGATACCTAATCAGATATTTTCGAAGGCGGTGTGTTTTGATTTGTATTGGCTGGCGCCTCTTTCGTGTTTTCCTCTTGCCTTCGTCAGACACAGTATGGATTTGTGGCGACACATTGGCGATAGCCGCGTCAGCGGAATGCGCATCCGGCGCGAGCCGCGCCGTGGCGTCGCAATGTCCACAGCCGCGTCAGCGGAATTTGTCTCCGCGACCACTCCTGCGCCTTCAGCGCAGGGCAGTAACAAGTCAGTCGTTAGTTTCGCGAGTGCCCCGACGGTCCCCCTCTTTCTCTCTCACACAATAGTTTTTATATAGAGTCTTATATGTATTTATAAATGTAACGTTTGGGAACAATATATGTGTTAAAGACATTTCACATTTCATTTATATTCCCCATATAGTATAGACTCTAAATTGGTGACCCCGATTCTAAATTAGCGGACAGCGACTCAAAGGGGGAATCTTGGCCGTCGGAAGTGCGACATAGTAAAGATTAATTAAACTTTGTATTAAAAAGTTGAAACGTTACGAACATAGAGTGCTGTGGTAAAACAGTTACTGCCTATACTAGTGATTTCTTCAATAAATTACCTAGCGCAGCGAATAGATATGTTAGGGGCGCAAACCACGCGATCCGTAGGTGGGCAAGCAATGCCACCGGTTCTAAAAGAAGAGGATACAGATTCACCAGGCATGACTCTAGCGGCCATAGGAGTATCAAATAAATTGCCGGATTTCTGGGTGGACATGCCGCGGCTTTGGTTCGCGCAGTTTGAAGCCGTAATGGCCCCTCAGAAACAAGGGGAAGAAGCGAAATTCAATATGGTTATTGCTAAACTGGGAAGAGACTCAATCCAGCAAGTGAGCGACTTACTTACCTCGCCACCTGCTGAAAACAAGTATACTGCGCTGAAAGAAAGGCTCCTACAGGTGTACGAAGAGAGTGCTGAGCGCCAGTTCCAAAAGCTCGTTTCTGAATTAGAGCTGGGTGCTCAAAAACCTACGCACTTATTACGACGCATGAAAGAGTTAGGCCGCCCAGCACAGGTCTCAGATCAGACCTTGAAGAGCCTCTGGTTATCCCGTATGCCATCTTCAATCAGGGCAGTCATTGCAGTGTGCCAGGACCAATCCCTAGATAGCTTGGCTGCCATTGCGGACAAGATCGTTGAGAACAGTAGATCCTACGAAATGGCCACGGTGGATAACAGCATAGCCCAGGTGTCACCAGAACCACTGGCAGGGCTGGTCAACCAAATGAACAAGCTTGCTTTGGAGGTAGCATCATTGCGTAGCGAGGTCCAGAGCAGCAGGCGTCCTAGGAGCAGAAACAGACCGAAATACAGGAGCAGATCCCGTTCCCTTAAGCGCAGAACACCAGAAGACCCCGGATGGCTGTGCAGGTTCCATTACAAGTTCAAGGGCAAGGCGACGCGCTGTGAGCAACCGTGCAACTGGAAGGGCAGTGAGGGAAACTAGGTGCAGTGCAGGCTGAGGTGGAAACCTGCACTGACCTGAGCGACAACCACCGACTTTGCATCAACGACAACAAGAATAGACTTATTTTCCTCGTAGACACCGGTGCTAACGTATCTGTCATACCAGTGAGTAAAGTGAGTGTAAAAGAACGAAGTCAGTGTAACTATAAACTCTTTGCAGCTAATGACACAGAAATTAGAACTTTTGGTATTAAAATTTTAGAGTTAAATTTGGGACTAAGAAGACCATATCGCTGGTCATTTATAATTGCTGACGTTAAGCAAGCTATTTTAGGTGCAGATTTTCTTAAGTCACACAAGTTATTGGTAGATTTACATAATAAGAAATTAATAGATTCTGTAACAAACTTGTACTCTATTGGGTCCGTTGTAAATTATAATTGTTTCTCGATTAACAGTATACAAAATAATAACGTTTACAAAGATATTCTCGAGGAATATCCCGAAATTACTAAACCAATCTCATTTAAAGTTCCAACAAAGCACACCGTTTTTTTGATATAGAAACAGAAGGGCCACCCGTCTATACGAGAGCCAGACAACTCCCACCGGACAGGTACAAAAAGGTAAAAATCGAATTTGAATTAATGCAAGAATTAGGTATATGCAGACCGTCAAAAAGCGCTTGGGCCAGTCCACTTCACACCGTTCCGAAGAAAGATGGAGGGATTCGACCGTGCGGTGACTACCGCCTACTCAACAAAAAAACGAAACCGGATCGATACCCTGTCCCCAGGCTACAGGACTTCACATATGGACTAACAGGTAAGAACATATTTTCTAGAATCGATATTAATAGAGCGTATCACTATATTCCCGTGGCACCTGAAGACATCGAAAAGACCGCTATAATTACCCCGTTTGGCCTTTTCGAATTTCCACAAATGACATTTGGTCTAAGAAATGCCGCTCAAACTTTCCAACGTTTTATGAATTCTATGTTACAAGGTTCAGAATATTTTCAAAATTCAAAGGGGGAAGAATCATTTTTATTTTGTTATATTGACGATGTCATTATAGCCTCAACCACTGAAAGCGTGCACAAGGCAGTTATTTAAAAAATTCAATGAGTATGGCATAACTATTAATTTAAGTAAATCACGTTTTGGTAAACAAGAAATCGATTTTTTGGGCTATAAAGTCACACCAGCTGGCATAAGTCCACTGGAGGATAAAATAAGGGCAATCTCAGACTATCCGAAACCAAGAACTGTCGAAGAACTTCGTCGATTCCTCGGCATGTTAAATTTTTACAGGTCTCATATAAAAAACGCAGCTCTGTATCCTCTTAATTCGACATTACAATAAAATTTCATTCTATTTTTTTTTCTTGATTTTTAATGTCATAAAATATGTAATATACTAGTACTATTACCATGTACCAAACACACATACACATAAAAATATACATGTATATATACCTTTTTATTTTATTTTATGCCCAGCTATCGCAGTCTAGTACTATTCAAATTTAAAAATGAATGAGAATTAAAATTGATCCAATTATGAAAGAGAAAACAGGAAATACTAAAGATATATAATTTAGTCTACTGCTCGTAGGTATTACCGATCTACATTGGAGTTATTTCTTCCTGAATATATAAGACGGAAAGTTTGAGGTAACACGACAGTAAAAGATAATCTATACATATTTATAATAAAATTGTAACTAAGTCGAATCTGTACATTAAATATTTTTTGGTAAATCTAATTGAAATAGACATTATTATCGATACAGAGTCCGATTCTATAGATTTTAGAATTTTTGTCTGTCTGTCTGTTACCGCATCACGAGAAATCCACTGGACAGATTTTGATGAAATTTGGTATGGTGATAGCTGGTTATTCGGGTCAACATATAGGATACTTTTTAATACGGGGAGTACTAACTGGTACTTTAGGCACATGAGCCACTGTCCGTAGAGCCACACAGCATAACACAACCGCACAGCGACAGGTTCACTATGACACCTGGCTGCAGTATATTTGCTTTCTTTTGGCCGTGACTCTACCTGAGATTATCAACAACTCAAGACGGAACACACCGATTTTGAGAACAACGCTTAAGTGAAGTGATCGGTAAACTGTCATGCACATATCACCACTACATCATCATCTAGCTTTGTCTCTGTAGGGATTATTTTCTAAGAAATGGGTGTGGTGCCAAAATCGGTCTTTGCTACCTCGACCAGTTTTGATCCTTTGTAGCTCCTCTGTAGAGATACTCACCTAAGAGCATCCCCATCTCTGTGGGAATACTTTTAGGTGACTGTTTTGTGAGTAGCAAGCAGGCACAGACTGTACCAAGTACAGCAGTAGTTTTCTATCATATACCGTAACTATTGCTCGGACATGGTTCCACGAGATTCCCGCCCTTCTAAGCTCCCGCCTCTATGGACTTCCCACAAGTGTTAATTGGTATACCAGGAGTTCTGCGACGGGCAGCTTGTCATTTAAAAGTCAATTGTGCAGCATTCCCCTCTTATCTTCGTAAAATATGCCCAACTCAGCTCTACCGACTTAGAGCTATCTCTATGTGTACCGGGAGTTGATAGTATCCTTCAGAATACTATTATTTCTTTACGACGACTGTAAGATGTCACTGTGACCATGATTGGTCTATTGATATTTAGAATACTTACCAGTGAAGGCAACCTTGTCAACACCGGGGTGGTCGACAATGGCGGCGCCCGCGTCGCCGTAGCCGGGCAGCATGTTGATAACGCCCGCAGGGAAACCGGCTTCCTGTTTGATGAATGATGAAGTTGTTCATTTATAAAACACAAGTTTTTGCCCACGGCTCTGCTCGCGTGGTTAGTGGAGGGGTGGGGGGAGGGGGGGGGGGGGATTAAAAAATAACTTATGTACATTGTCCATCCCCAGGAAGCAATCAAATCAAAATTATACTTTATTCAAATAGACTTTTAAAAGTACGTTTGAATCGTCACGTTTTGCACAGATTCTGCGAACATCTCGAATTTTTTTTATCATTACATATCTCCTAAAATATATGTTAAAAAAGACTTTACGTCTATTTAGTGTTACTGTTAGATTAATTCAATAATGATAATAAAATGATTTATATTTTATAAAAAATTATATTTTGTGGAGTAAGAAGTGCTTTTTTTGCCGGCTTGACTTCACTCATACTGTCAATACTCAGCTCCTATAAGTACTAGAGCTGGGGCAATTTTAATACATTTAAATCTTTTTGGGGAAAGTACATATTATAATAACAAGAAAAACGGCATTAAAATTAAATCACTACTTAGACTTCCCTAACAGCGCGTATATACGTACAGATAGACAGGCTTCATTTATATGTGTAAGGATATCACTTTAGACGTCATGCAAAAAATAATTAATAGGGCAGTTGACTCAAAACGAAATATTTTCCAACAAGTTATGTATAGGAAAAATACCTGAGCGAGAATGTACTCGTATGTATAGCAATAAATTAATAAAGATTATGTAATTAATTTTATGACGACTCAGTTTGTAGTGACCCCACTTGCTGTGCCTGTGGTCGGAGCTTCGAGTCCCGCTGGGGGGATTCATTTGTGTGATGAGCACGAATCTTTTTTCTCCAGTCATGGGTGTTTATATTTATAATAAGTATGTATTTAAAGTTATATATGTGTAGTATATCAACAATCTGGTATCCATAACACAAGTCTCATAGCTTACCATGGAACTAGATGGTGGTGTGTGTTGATGTCCCAACATATTTATTTATTTAATACAAATAGTAACTAGGGAAGCACCTGAGCAAAGCGAGGGTAAGTCACTAGTATGTATAACTTTGTTTTAAAATGGTCCTTTACAACTTACCTTTGCGAGTTGCGCAAGATACAAGGCAGTGAGAGGCGTTTGCTCGGCCGGCTTCATCACCACCGTGCAGCCGGCGGCCAGGGCCGGGCCCAGCTTCCATGACGCCATGAGTAATGGGAAGTTCCATGGAATAATTTGCCCGCAAACACCTTAAATATTACAGTGATTTCAATTGAAAGTTACCTAAATTACCTGACATGATAGATGTCATTCGGAACAGATTTCAATAAAATTCGTGATTTTTGAGTTTTTACAAATCATATTGAAAAGTGCACCTTCAGTTTTCAATGTTAATCTAAAAATTAAAAATTCGATAAAGCCCTAAACCCTAGCCGTTCTCGAAAATACGCTTACCAACGAACAGCATGTTATTTGAAGCTATATAGACACTGCTAGGCACATGATAAGACAACGGTATCGCAGATTCCTATTACGCGCTGGCTAAGAAAACTAAGTGAAGAAGGTTCAAACCTCGAGTTTCGCACCTCTGAGATTTTCAGGTGTTAATTAATCATTGTCAATATAATTACCACTTCAAACACGTGAACGAAAATAACTCAAAATTTTATAATTTACAATTTTTTATAAATCTAAGAACACCTATTTTTCGGAAGAGATGTGAAATCTAATCTGCATGTGAACAGCGTAATGGACTATGTGGCCTTTCCCTACTGAGGGTAGGCCCGTGTCCAGCTGTGAGACGTTAAAATTTTTTTTTCCACTTGCCAGCCTAAAACAGGCGAAGGCAATTATAGGTTTGTAAATTTAGTTTAGTTAGTCGCTAGCAGGCAATGTCATGACATTAGGTAATGTTACCCAATTCTCTCATTGAATATTATTGAAACAGTTGAAGGCCGACGTCTTTTTCCTTGTATAAGTTTTCAGTCATTCAATTCTTATTTACAGAATTTAAATAAGGGTCAAGCGCATTTAGATTTTCTCTGTCTTCTAGAATTTTCCATCCTAATATGTACCTACTACTATCCTAATATGTATCTTTATTTTTATTACACATGTAGGTAGGTAATTTTCATAAATTATTACATATACCTATGTGATAATTTGTATGTGTGTGTTGTGAGTTTGTTACTCCTTCACGCTTAACCGGCTTAATAGATTTAGATCAACTTTAGTATTTACATAGACAGACTATGACATAATGTAACGAATATATATATACTACTGTTACGCTTCCAAGTCTCTAGTACAAATACAAAACATACAGGCTTACTCACCGACAGGCTCATGGCGGGTGTAGGCGAAGTATTTGCCATCAGCGGGCAACACCATCCCATGGTTCTTGTCCGCCCAACCTGCATAGTACCTCAGATTCTTGATAGCACTCAGTACATCTACGTGGTACGACGCGAGGTAGGGCTTGCCGTTGTCTAGAGTTTCTAGACTCTGTTTAAAACAATTGATTTTATATTTTTATTTTCTCAAATAGTAACTATAATAAAAATCTAACTGAGTCGAATCTGTACGTTACATACGTGTGTTGGACAGATTTTGATGAAATTTGGTATGATGATAGCTGGTTCCACACATAGAATAGTTTTTACTGCGGGAAAATATCTTATCTCTGTGAATTCTATACTAAACATTGAAACGTAACTAGAGGACGAACTTGAGCGGAACGCTGGTGAGTCGCTAGTTGTACAATAAATATGGATACAATAATATAATTAATATAGATAAAAAAACGCATGATTAAGTACATATTTGAATATTTATGTATTCGTATTCAAATCACATGAATGCTAATTATACGGTATATAGAAAAACATGCATAAATTATGCGTTAACTTCGTTTATAATCAATTATAATTAATTTACATATTTTTTTATCTTATCTCTCAAATTACTTTACTTATGAAAAAAAAACTTTGAACGTACACAAAACATAATAATGTAAAAAAATAGGTAACTTGATTGAATTTGTAGCTACTTCTTTTCTGATGATGTTTGGGATATGGTAGACACTTAGATTATTAACATATAAATAATCTAAGGGTAGACACTAGACAGATATTGAACAACATGTTAAGCGATTGTAAAATAAGTTAAAAAAACACGTAGGCAAAATCTTATGTAACTAATAAATATACAAAAGATTTATACAAAATTTCGTGACTCTTTATCCGACTTTGCAAAAGAGCTAAGGATATAAGGGTTTGACAGATGACAGATTCTTATAAATAGGTAGGTAACTTTTTTTTCAAAGTATCAAATTAAAATTATATGAGTCAGTATTTTTTATTTCAATTGTTGTTAGTTTTTAGTCGAGAATCGAGACTACACTAGGGTATATATTTTTGTTTAGTTTGCAGTCATTAATCATGGTCCAGAGCTCGTGGGTTGTTTTTTCAATCCAACAATGTTTTAAAGCAGTCGTAAAAGATGTTAACAATAAACAAAATAAATCAATTAATTCTCATGCAAACACAAATCAGAATGAACTGTCTGGTGAAACCCCCACTATAAATACATTTTTCAAATCGAGAAATTCAATGCAAAGTGCACACACACGGCTACGAGGTTCTTTTCTTCTATGTATAAATAATAAATTTATGTTACACACGCAAAATAGGCGCATAGTCGTCGAGTTGCGGAAAATAGCCCGAACAAACCATACCATACCATACCTTTATGTTTCATACTTATAAGTTATAATATATATCATAAAGTAGCTATTTGCACCGTCATCGTGTGCTCGCTGTCCTAGCAGAACATCGGTCGTATGACATAATTAATGACATGTATAATTTATTGTTTATTCTAGGAGAGATGTACATATTAGGTTTAATTATATGTAATACAAGGTCTGTCAATATTTATTCATAATTATATCGTTTTAGTAGCGATATAATATGTCTACTAAAAAGCAAATAATATCTATAAGAATTAATTTAAATGTCAAAATTATTTTGTAGTCGTGTTGCCAAAGACGATACGTTAACTAATAACTAAATAATTAAGTATATAGTTACCTATATACAAAGATTTGAGAGATTTACTTACCGCCACATAAGATCTATCCCTCTCAAGCAAATCAGCTAATTTATTAAGCAGGTAACCGCGCTCTGAAGCATCCATTTTTCTCCATACTGACCCAAACCTATCGACAACACAATTTAATTTTACAACTGTAGTAAATATGAGTCACACTCTTGTAACAATGGTAATAATATATTATGTACATATTATGTATAGCACAAAACTAACATACAATTACTTATCTATTGTTTGTTTTATATTCTAATTTAAAAATTTTACAGAAATTACATTTAACGTTTGCATGTGATTTACCATTTACAAAATATATAGTTATTTTGATATATAACTATATCCCGTGAACCTGAACGTTCCTTCCGTTAATTTGTGCACAAAAGCCGAAATGGGAAAATAACTCGTCTAGGCTTAACAAGCGTCCCCACCCCCTTAACGTGCGTTCACCATATCGTTTGGGGGGGGGGGGGGGGGGGGGGGGGGGGGGGGGGGTTCATCTCTTCGATCATCTTATCCTATCCCATGAGAGCGCCGCGTATACTTGCAGCACAAGTCCTATCAAATCTACGAAAGATTGCCATGAGGGCTTATAAATCATTATGAACGCTTAAAATTTTATAACTAACTTGAAAGCTTCCTTAGCAGCCTGAACGGCAAGATCCACGTCAGCTTTACCCGCTTGCTGGATATCTGCGATCACTTCTCCGGTGGCTGGGTTCTCTGTTGGAAATGTTTTCCCATCGACAGACTTTCTCCATTCATTGTTGATAAAAATCTGAGAACAATTAAACAAAATGATACATTCTTATATGATTAATTCATACAAGGTATTTGGATATTCTTTAGAAATGCCTAATTTTTAAAGAATGTGTATAATCCTATAAAATCAGATTTAATTTATTGCAATAGATTTTTTTTAAATATAGGCCTAAATTGAAACGTTGTAGATAATAAATATTAGTTAAATGTTTGTAGAGAATACGTCTTTGTATATTATTGTAAGCATATTCCGTATGTAAATGCATAATATCTATAAGATCTAGACCTATAATATTTATAGATCTTTACGACAGTAAAACCGTTGGGTCCTAGAGTTTAAAATTCGGTAACCCCGTTTTCTTTACAGTACCCGCAGCCCTGCTACAAGGTTTTTTCGTATAACGATAAGTATATAGTCCGTAAACAATAAAGATGACCTGCCCTCTAGGAAAGCGATAAGTTCAAAGAAATTTATGTATACATTAGATAAAATACTTATTGCCTAAAATATACCTGTAGCCAAAATCAATATTAAATCATATAAAAATAAATACTCACACTTAGAATTATTTACTCCAAACATAATAAAAAAAATAATTAGGTATAATTTAATTGTATATTATTTATTTTATATAATTGTAATATGTACAATATTTACGACCTAAAAAGCATAGAACTCGACAACTACTGGCGTAAACAAAAATGGCGTCATATCTTAATCTCAAACGAACTGTAGTGACATGACTCAATTTTTTTCAAACAAATTTTTTCATTATGGATTACCTTTGTTTCCTTTTATATTTTTGTATTCTGACTTTATTGTTTTGACTCTAGTAGTTCCCCAAAGGGCCCTACCAAATTTTAGTAATATAAGCTGTATTATAGTATATAAAAGTATCCTTATAAAATATTGACAAACGGACATACAAACATGATGACATGTATGATGATGATGATATGTATATTTTATAAAAATAGAATATCGATATCATGCCAATTATACGAAGATACTTATAATATATAGCACAAATAACATAATAGTATTGGCACAGACAATTTAGTCTGCAATTATTACCTACTCCTATCTTATACAGATACTATCGGTCAAACAAGCTTCTTGATAAAATGGTACCCGAGCATATTTTTTTTTTCTCATCTATACATAATAATATAATTAAAACATTAATCTATGATACATTTCATTTTGATACAACAAAACTAGGTACTTTTATAACAATATGCACTAATTGCAGTAGATAATAACTAAGTATAATAAAATTCGGAACATACTTGGAGGGTTCCCGTTTTTACTGTAGGTATTTATAAAGAACCAGTAAGCAGCTGATGGCGAAGCAAATTTTAAAAGTCATGGTCATCGATCCCTTTAAAATAATAATTTTAAAAACCGGTCAAATAACAACTCATAGAATATTTAGTTTTAATTCTACGAGTAGATTATTTAAAACATTTTAATAGAAATATCAAAACACTTATATCGTAGGTACTTACTTAATCCATATTAATATTATTTATAATAGAAGTAAGAATGAAAGTGTGTTCGTTTGTTTGTTAGTCCTTCTATCACGGTGAAAGACAGATTGACGTGCTTTTTGTATGGGGATAGTTGGAAAGCTGGAGAGTGACATAGGCTAGACATAATTTTTACCACGGTAGATTATCTAATTCCCACGGGAAAATACGTTATAATACAACCGAAAAATTATTTATGATCAGAATTACTTGAAACCTGGTATTAATACTCTTCAATACAATTAAATAAATACCTGTTTTAGCATTTTTCGAAATTCATCCCATATGAGGGTAAAATAGGGGATGAAAGTTTGTATGTTTGTTTGTAGGTTATGAAACTTACTTTTTTAGAGTTTTTCTGTGGTTTTAGTGAAAGCGAAGCCGCGGGTTCTGCTAGTACATTATATAATTTTTTATTTTCACAAAAAAAACAATCATTGATTGTAAACTGTAAAGACCTATTTAGTTTCTGTTCGTAGTAAACAGGAACAAACATTCATCAGCGCCGTTTTTATTACAGAGTAATTATTTTACAACAGCCAAGAAATCTATGTTTTAAACATTTAAAATCTATCAATTATATTTAAGTGTATCTACAAGTATTGTACAGTACGCTAAATAAAAAGAGTTTATGTACAAGTTGTATATAAACTTTTCAAAGGTTTTTTTCTTATTGTTATGTTACGGTTAGCCTTGATATCATATCAAGGCCTTAGGCCAGTAGCTATGACGTTTTTTCACATGCTTTAATATTGCCAGAGTCGGGGCGTAGCGAGATAAGATAAATGAGCGACCGAAATATTGTTATGTATAGTTATTGTACCTAGTCATTGACCTTAACCTTTCGATACAGTATGCGAAATATTTAATACGCTTAATTGTTAAACCAATTGATTTTTCAAATAAAGCTTAAAAGGAAGAAAAATGAGACAAATTATTATGTATGTAGGTGTAATAAATGGTGTATTAAAATTAAAAACTTTATAATATTTCTAATAATAAGAAAAGAATTTTATTATAGATTATGTTAAAGCTTTATTTAATTGAATAGATCGGAATAATCTAAGGAAGAGACCTTAGTCAAGAAAAATTACAGTTAATTTCGAAAACTCGCGTTCTTCGGAATTTTAAGCTTGTGTTCTAAATATAATTTTAATTGCGATATATTATGTGTTACATATGACCTTCAATGTTATATAAGACAGATCTATGAATATAATTATATCATACGTCGTAATTACTTAAAATAAAACTAATGTTGGAATTAATGGGGAAAAAAATTATTTCTATAAAGACTCTTCAAGTCTTTGCCTGTATCTGCTGCTATCGATAAAGATGAAATGATAACATTGGTGTTATTGGTGTGGGTATCAGAAACTGATAACGTGAAACATCAAACAATAAATGATTTACATATGACGTAGAAATGTCAAGATGCTATCTATCCTATTAAGTATGCTAATTGTTTACTAGTTTTATTATGTGTCAAAAATGGCGAAAATTGTTCTTACGTAATTGAATGGACCCTCAGACACTTTTTAAGGAGATCGAAGAAATTTCAAAATAAATTACAATAAAATAAAAGTATATTCCAAATTCATGTTTATTTTTAAGTTTTTACCTTAAAAATAAGTTGCTATAAATAGACTTTCAAAATTACTATTAATTCTTCTATTTGTTTTACTATTAATTCTTCTATTTGTTTTTTTTAAATAGGTACCGGTTAATATTTTTCGATAAATCATTAGATACTGTAGAGTTAGGGAGTTAGGGGCTCATTAGCGTCCGGCAAGTCAGCCGAGCGCGAAGCCATAAAATGCACTGGGAGGCGGTCCATCTAGGTGGGCGGTGTGACATGCGGGTTGCTCCTGGTACTTCTTTTGATAGCAGAGTGAAACGTTGGAGCAACCCCATGGCTGTTGTGGTCTGCTACAGCAGACGTGCCATCTGAGCGTCGTGGTTGAGTGCATAAGTGATCCTGCGACGCCCCATTAACACGGTCGAGGTTTTGTTGGGTTTCAGTGGATAGAATTGGCTTTTCTAACCGGTGAGTCCCACATAACCCCTGTATACGTATACCCTGTATGTGTATACCCCGGAACTCTGAAGTCTGAATCCGTTTTTTGGACGGTTCCGAGGGTTAAATAATACGTTGTCAGACGTGAAGCCTAATTTTAGTGCTATTATAAATAATTAAGTGACATAATTTCATTCATCACATTAAATTATATATATTATGTTTCTGGTACATTAATTAAATATTATATTTTATTATAAATATAACTATTAATATTTTTTATTTATGGTTTGTTCTTTCAAGTCAAACAAGAAAGTATCCTACGAGTAACTACTTCACAATCACTTTAGTTATTATCAAATTGAGGATCCGTAAAATAAATCATGATCGATCAGGGTTCCAAGGCCCAAAAAATTCGGAACCGCTGATCTATGTAATAGAAAAAAAAACTTCTAAATAAATAGCAAATAAATTATTATGCACCCAGGGTCCTAGACCTAGCGATGGCAGTGATAATTTGGACGTAAAAAACAATTTAATCTTATAGGTAAATAATAATTAATATTTAATCTACCTTAAATTTAAAATAAGTGATCATACGATTGTCACTTTCACTCATGTGAGAGCCCTAGAGAGTTTTGTGGGAAGACAACATCTATCCAGGTACCAAAGTTAACATAAAACGATGGTCGATGAGCTAGAAAGTATGACCGGTTCAACTTTTGTTCTATTATTAACTGTTGCGTGCGTTTTCTCAATTTTCAAAAACAAATAAAGAAAAAACATTTTTTAACATTAAATAACCCATAATCTTCCTAATAAACATTCCGTGCTTCTAAAATATATTTGCTTGTACATTATTTTACAGCAGTTTCAATATTTACAAGTTGGATATTTTTCATAATACACTACGTAAACTTACCCCGGTGTATAAAATTTCCGGGTTAGGATCCGGTGAGGCCGCTGCAGCTGTAGCAAATTTAGCTTTTTGTGATTGAACAATTTTTGATAAATTCCGCAACATTTTTAATTTTAAAACAATACTAAATTCCTTTTTAAAAATATATTTTTTTTTAATTTAAAATACGATTTCTCTGCGCGATCGTCACCGATTCACTGAATTTGAAACGTAGAGTTTATTGCTACATAAAAAAACTTGAAATGAAATGTGAATTGTGATTTGTGAATACGAATACAACAGAGTAATAAGTAGTAACTTATGAATGAAATTGAATGAATCACAGAAATGCTGCGCATGAATGAATATTTTAGTCACAAATTATTTATTATCACCACTTGAAATACAATATTATTCTCAATAATAAAGAACGAAAGAATGAGTTTTGAGTGGCTGAGCAACGACTAAAAAGTAAAATCTAAATGCAGGACGCAAGATTTTATTAGTTATTTACACAAACTAGAAATCTATGCCGGTCAGAAAGAATGACAATGTCACAATAAAATAGTCTGAACTCTAAATATAATATATTTACTATTAATAAGCTTTATGAAAAATATATAAAAAGTAAATTACAATAATTACAAAACAAATAATTAATTTAAAAAAATATCTAATAATTTGAACCGCATTTAAGCAACGAGTAACGAACGTATCAAGTTGTCAAGAAGGTGTTGTCATTGGTTTGACAATTATCAATATGTTTATTTTTATTTGTCATCCATGCTCAAAACGTAAACATTGAACTTTGCACTTGTTTTATTAAACTAGATTTATTATTTAGTGTTCTTAATTGAAAACAAACTTATAAAAATGTCAAATATTACTAAATGTTTTAAATTAGTTTACGATACTGTAATAATAAAGTATAACGAGACCTTAAAGAATTTAGATAGACAAATTTCTATGCATTTACAAGAAGCCGATATAAAAACGAGGTAGGAAATATAATCTTAAAATATTATTTATACATGTATAATAATATAATATGTACTATACATATATTTAATTTTATTTTCAGGCCATCACACAGCAATGGAATATGGTGTCCTTTTTTATTGCCAGCAATTTTAATGACATACACTTGTTTTAATAATGTATCACTTTTATACAAATTCATATCGTTATCTTCATTAGGATTATTGTGTTATTGTATGCTGTTCTTAATTTTCTTTTCCACATCAAGTGAAGTTTTAAAAATAACATCATTTTCAGGCTGTGTAGCATCTGGGATATTAACAAGTGCAATAATACTTATTTTTTTGCAACAAGGTATGAAACATATTATAAAGGTAATTAGTATAAACATAAAATCTGATACTGTTCACAAATGATGTGTTTTTATAAATTATTTATTTTTTTGAAATTGAGTTACACTTTAAAATGTAATAAAATATATATTTGAAACATTGTATTATTTCCAAGGTAAATCATAATATAATAATTGGCTAGTAAACTTAAAATGAATATAGAATAATATATAAATATACTTTATTTTTAGGGTTGCAGTTTTCTATAGTAATGCCCTTATCATCCACCATGCTATTTGCTTGGTTGCTTCAGTTAAATATAATGGAATGTCATGACACATTTACCGTAGGAGAAGCAATGATAATGACTCAATCTGTAGTTTTATTCTGTGCAATGTGTTTAGTTAAATTCTTTTTTGAACTTCATAGTGCTGATGAAGAAACAGAGTTCATAGGTGTTATAGTATATGTGAGTTTAATATTAATTTGAAATAATTTTTGTTCAATTCTTTATTGTTTGTTTGATGTATAGTTTGACATGTCTGTCTGTGGCATCGTAGCTCCCGAACGAATGAACCAATTTTGTTTTTTTTTTGTTTGAAAGGAGAATTAGTCGGGAGCGTTCTTAGCTATGCTTCATGAAAATTGGTCCAAGATGGTCGGGTTTTTTTTTTATTTTTAATTAATAATAAGTATGCTGTTATATATTCTAAATAAAATGCCATCTATCCATTTTTGGAATTGTAGATAAAAAGTTAAAAGTAACTTCTTTAGAGTAATAATGTGCATAGTAGTAGTTATTTAGAATAAAATATATAAATTGTTTTTTTAAATGTTTTCAGACAGTGTTATCAACAGTGGGATTAATGGTTACAGTGTTATATATCCTTTCTGATTCTCAAAGGAACCTAAAGGCCCTTGCATATATAATAGGCTCAGCAGTAATATTTGTATTATTTATGCTACATTCCATCCTGGGCTCTAATTGTTTAATTACTATATTTTCTTATATATTTCTGGAGAATAATCGGGTAAAAAACTGTCTAAATATTATACATATGAAATATTTTAATATAGATAAAATAAAATATTTCCAAAAACTTGTTATAATAATATAATATGGATTGTAAGAGAAAATACGATATGTGAAAATTTATATCTCGGTCTTATGTTTGAAATATTTTTATTAATATAGTCCTATATCCTGGCTAAATTCACTTCCAAATTTCACTCAAACCTGTTGAGCTGATGTAGTATATTAAACTAAAATAAAAAGCACTCACTTGTCAATTGTCAAATTTTTTAAAATATATAGATATGTATTTATGTAATTCTATTGGAACAATAATATAATTAAATCATACAGCACAAGATATGTTGAATAGATTTGAATTTCTTAATACATTTAATCACATAATGAATAAAATATTAAATAATTAACAGAAACAATTTTTTTTTTATTTCAGGCTAAAATTTTCACATTCTGGCTGATTTTATTAGTTATTGCAATATGTGTATTATGCATCCGTACTAAGCTAGCAGTCAAAGCAAGTACAGTGACAAGGAAAACTTTTCATGTCCTAGCTTCCCTTGTGTTTATGTCTGGGATCATTTTTGATGTCAATTTAATGACATTAGCAGCTGGAATTGGTTTAGGAGTCCTGATTTTTGTTGAAGTAAGAGCATATTACTTTATTATATTTTATACATTTAATAATGGCTTTTGTTACATAATAAATACAAATAAAACATAATAAGCATAGTGCCATCTATTATAAAATAGGTTTTATTTGCAATTTAAGAAACTCTGGTATATATTTATATACATGTATTATTTACAATTTACATAACTCTTAAAACTTAATAGGTATTTGAATAAATTCCGAAAGATTCAAATTGAGCACACATGTTAATTGTACTATGACAAAATACAAATATGAATGAACTTATAATGAAATAAATAACCAAATGTATTTGAAATGAACACTAAATAATAATAATTGTATAGCATGTTTTGTTACAGGCTTTAAGGAAATCGGGTATAGAACCAATTTCTTCACCTTTACAATCAGCATTTTTAGTTTATTCAGATGAAAAGGTAAAGTTATTGTAAAAAGTCTTAATCCTAAGTAGTAACAATACAAATTTTATACGATCAGGATTCTGTGTTTATACTCATATTAATTTATAATCTGGTTATCATCATGATCTCATGATCAATCCGTTGCTCCACTAAAATGGAGAAGAAGGACAAACAAACATACTTTATATCTGTTATTAAGTATGGATTATATAATATTTAATCTTAAAAATTTATAATTAAACTATATATTTGTGAAGATATATGGGAATACATAGGTATTCGTATCTTCATTAGTGGCACTGCTATTCTAGATAAGAAAGTGTATGTTTATATTATGTTTATTACTCCTTAACACTAAATCGGCTGGACGTATTTGGATGAAATTAACTATACAGATAGATTATCAGATGGAGTAAGAAATAGGCAAATAGGGGCGCACTCGAGCGAAGCAGGAGTAAATTTTTCGTACTTATTATAGAATCATTAGCATAACTTGTTTTTGTTCTCTGTCGTTTCTGTTATAATATTATGTAATTATGACTCGGCTCTTCTCAGCAGAACTGCCTTCAGAGCTGGTGGTAGGTTCCTCACGAACTTACTGATATTTAATTTAAATTTTAATCATTTATTCATTATTAAATGTAAAAAGTGGCGATTGAAAAGTGCTTTTAAAAGTCCATTTGAATAAAGTATATTTTGATATGATTTGTCAAAGGTACTTTTTATCCCAATACATCAATGGTTTTGTTTCCAGGACTGCGGTCTATTTGCAATGACTCCACTCTATCTTTACATAGGCTTGGCCTTCCCCTTACTTGTAGTACCAAACAGAGCGGATAGAGATTTAGAATTACTAAGTGGAGTGTTGTCTATCGGTATAGGAGATACCGCTGCTAGCTGGTTTGGCTCCAAGTATGGCTTCAATAAATGGTCAGGTGAGCTGTTTCGATAATTAAATCATTCCAAGCCAGTGGCGCCATCTGTACAGTTATCAGTTTATTGTTTTGTTCTCCCAGCTTTCTAATTATTGTAAGAATAACCAATTAATAATATAAGTGATCGTCCAGTGTTTGTTCAATATTTTTAGGGTTCCGTATCTCATAAGGAAAAATGGAAGCCTTATAGGATCACTTTGTTGCCCGTCTGTCTGTCAAGATCCTTTTTCTCAGGTACGCGTGGAGATATCAACTATCAAGTTGAAATTAATATCAGATAGTCAGGTCTGCAATCCCTTGGAAGTTGGAACAGTGAAAAAATCTAAGTCAGCGCAATCAAAATATACGGCCGTTTATGCCACATATTTTGACACTCGCAAGGGAATTAAACCCTACAGAGATAGAGATACAGACAAACCTATACAGATACTTGCCGTTGACCTAGAATCAAAAAATTTGGATTTTGGCAAGAAGCAGTAGTAATTTGTCGTATAGCTCAAGTAAAGGGAAAAGTTAGAAAACGGCTGATTTGTATTTAGGTACATCATACAAAAGTCATGTTCATTTGTAATTTTTGTTGTGTGCGAGTCAGACACGCGCTTGACTGCGTGATACTATTTTATACTATATACTTGTTTTCATCTAGATAGTTTTTTTTTATTTTATTCAATTGCAGGTAGTAACAGAACATTGGAGGGCACTGCGTTCAATATTCTTTCACAAGTCGGGACAGTGTATGCTTTGCAGTTTTTTGGTAAGAGTTTTGTTGGTTCTTGTTCTCTCAATTCAAAATTTTGTTCTTAGCACTATAATAATATAAAAGTACTATAATAATATAAATATAAAAGTCGTGCAGTAAAGATGTCTGTCCATCTACTCTAATGTCTGTTCAGTTATAGTATTTATTAATGATTTTAATCATTCAAATATTTTATATGTATTGAAAATATATTAGGAATATTTAAATTAAATATACCTACTGTAATAATTTCAGGTTTATTAAACGCAAAATATGCTCTATTAAGGACAATATTTGCAGCAACTGTATCGGGATTGGTTGAAGCCAAAACGGACCAAGTGGACAACTTAGTATTACCATTAGTAACTATGCTTGCGTTTCAATTTACAAGGATATTTTATTGAGAAACTTATATATATGTAATATATAACATCATACTGTCACTTATGATTTATGCTGTTTCTTAGATTTACGCGAATATTCGACGTTTTAAATAAAACTATCTTTTTAGATTTTATACAATGTATAATTAATTTAGTTGGTAGGTGTGCTATCTGTAACAGCTATATAACGACCTTGGAGACGTCTAAAATCTTAGTCTCTCCCGTGACCATGATTGTTGAAAAGCATTCGAAATGTCGGGAATCAAAAATCAAAATAAATCCACGAAAAAATCCGAAAAGATAGTTTTTTTTTAAATGTTTCATTCTTTTCATACCAAGTCATTCGTAGTCGTATTTTTTTATGCGGTTATTTATAGTTTATGCCATAACGCTATGCATTTCAATACGAAATATAGTATATATATATATATATATATATATATATATATATATATATATATATATATATATATATATATACATACACACACAGTTAACAACCGTTTATGACGACATCGTTTAGAACAACATATCGGTTATATTGACCAAAACCAAAGGTCCCGGCTGAATGCTATATGACCGCCTTATTAAAAATATTGCTTTTTACGACACTGCTTATTACGATATACCTCTTTAAGCGACCACATTTAACTAATATCTTCAGCGAATCATATCTGTTAGAACGACCAGCTGTATTGTAAGCAATTTGAATAGGTAACAGTATCTACATCTGGCCTTCGGGGGCTCAGCATAATGGTCAATGGCTATTAAGATCGCAAAAGTAAACAAAAACTTGTCGAGTTTAGGGTCTTTTGTAATTCTTAGAAACAAAATACACGTGCATGCAGTATAATCAAAACCCGCTTCTTCATATCTCTTTAGTCAGTTTCTTACTTATCTGTACACAAGACGCCGCACTAAATGATATAGTAGAGTTATTTGTGAAACTTTTAACATGTCGCAAAGAAAAAGAAAACAAATTAATATCAGGGAAAAATCGCATATTATAAAGCTAGAGATCTGAATTCCAAACAACGACTTAGCAAATGAATATGATGTATCACATTCGAAAATGTCAACCATTTGGAAAGAGAGGGAAAAAAATCAAACCCTTTATGACAGCAATTTTTTGAAAATGAAACGAGCCAGAACAACGAAGAATAAGAAGATTGAGGAAGATTTGTTAAAGTGGTTTAAATATCAAAGGTCAAATAATATGCCAACAAATGGACTAATTCTTCAACAAAAAGCAAACGATTTTGCTCAGATTTTGGTGAAGATTTCGTTTGCTCTCTCTCTCTCTCTCTCTCTATATGTACACATTCAATAATACCACTTCATAAACAAAAACTTTGTACCTAAAAACCATCACCGGCTGCTACGACTATCGGTTTTTACGACCAAATATGAGTGGTCCCTTCGATGTCGTTATAACAGATTTTGACTGTATATATGTGTGTGTGTGTATATATATATATATATATATATATATATATATATATATATATATATATATATATATATATCACCTTTATTTAAATCACACGCATATTCCATATTGTATAAATGAATTTAGATTAAGTGCCTTATTATGCTATTAATGTTCATATTATACATGAGCGAATAGAACATCAATTAAGTAACGTAATGAGTACTGATTGCGCGTGTATGGTCAATTGTAAAAATGATTATGTAAATAGGCTATTCTTATATTTTTTATATGGGAATTTTAAATATATTATATAAGGGAAAAATATCAGAATCGGTAGTGTTTGTAGTAGATATGACAAAGAAATCATAATATATGTATGTAACTTAAATCATTAAGTTTCTCGTAAGTACAATGATTTTTGGTACAAAAGTAAAAAGTATATAACTTTAACATCAACAGTCTATCAAAGACTGGTGATTCGTGTTTGAATAAACTTATTTCCTCTTTTTAATTAAATAATTTTAAAAAAGCACACCATGACATGGGTGTTGTAACTGTTGATATTCATACATTAGCAGTAATATTTCATGCATGCAAATATTTATCTACTATACTCTATTCACGGAGTGAACCATGCCAAGCGCCCTCTCTGTCCTACATTAGCATACAAACTGATAAGGATAGAAAACTGTCTAACTCCGCCCACTAAAACTTGCAACTGGTTTGAAATCATAGGAATCGTTCATGTTGCTAATGCTTTAGTGAGGATTTATTAATAATTTGTAATAAAATCGACATTAAAGTACAATTTTTTAAAGTAAAATTTACTGTATTTTTACGTATTTATATACATTATTTATTAATGTTTACTTTTCGACATATTACTGTCACCTCCTACAAAGATAATAAATCAACATGAGAGTCGTATGAACGGTACGGAATGCAACGATGGACTAATTATGCCTTGCATTGTAGTCGCGGCTTAAGCGTCTTATCTGCAGCTAATCACGTGGAAGCGCAAAATCTCAGTGGTTGGTTCATTCGGCAAATACAGTATATATCCATACTAGTCATTTTTATTTAAAGAGGATACTTAGATGTTGACTTGAAAACATTCCAGAATTCCAAGCTATTATAACCAAAAAGTTAAAATATTAAGATATATGTAGCATTTAATAAAGATTTAATTTATTAATTTGTTGACTTTAACTTTATCACTAAACATTACATTTCTCTTTTTATACGTGTTTATGTTCGTATTAGAATTAAAATTACTATAGTCCATTCGCGTTAAGATAATAGTGAGTTATCAAGTGCAACGGCAGGTAAAGGTGTATAAAAGGGGTGTGTAAAAATTCAACTCAAATTTAATATTTCATAAGATTAAGTTTAATGGATAAAAATCAATTTAATTATCTTACTTATCTCAAATCTCGATTTGAGATAATTAATCAAATTATCTTAAATCAAAATAAAGTCATCATATAATGATAATGACTTTTCTTTGATTTGAGATAATTATGTTCATTAATAATATAGTTAAGTCTGCCTTCAACTGGTCATTGTGAAATATGACTTTATTATTTTAAGCAACTTAAAGGCTAGGCCGGTGGACACCTATGACTCTACTATTTTCTTAACGCGAATGAACTATACATTCAAAAATTACAAATAATGTTTAGGCAAAAATATTGTTATTTTTGGTCAGTGAAAGGATTAATATGTAGTAGGTACGTTAATTTTATTAAATTGTAAAAAAAATCAAGTTTCTATGAAAATGTGTTACAAGTACTTCATTGGTTATTTATATATCAAATCTGTAAGATTAATAAATAAAATAAAAAAAACTTATATATTACACTAGACAAAAATATTATTCAAACGTATATCACACAAAGAGGAGATAATAATATTTTATCTCTTTCTAACTGGATTCTTACATCATCGCTTACACTCTAAGGACGAACCCGAGCGAAATGAGAGTGAGCCACTAGTTATAAATATGCAGGCATATTTAAAAACAATATAGTAATCGAATACCATATACCTATTGGTAAAGACAAGGTTGCGCCTGGCGTTAGTGTGTGAACAATATTATGCATCGCGTAGTTTTAGGAGCAGGGGGTGCAGGACGGCGCTATAAAAGCTGCGGATCGCTGGACGACTAAAAAGAGCTGCCGATCGGTCGCTGATCGCCTAGCCGGGCCTCCCTGAAAAGGGTCTCACCTGGCTGGGCTGATCGCCCGGGCGGCTGTCCACTCAACGAGGCTAATAAGGGTCCCAGAAGGGCCCTCCCAGTGACGCGCCCATAGTTGTGGGCGACGGAAGAGCTCACGGCCAGAGGGCGATGCCCTGATGCCGTATCCCCACTCCTCTTGCGGGGAATGTGAGATGACCCGGGACGACTAAAAAGAACGACGTAACTCACGTTACGAATCGCTTAATATATTGTCGGGTTACCACTCTGTGTGTCTGTATCTAATAAACCAATTTAGTACAATCCACTCTTTAATTTATTCTTCTATATATAGGATTGTCAGTTTTCCCTATCACGAAGTGTCCAGGGCACTGTCCTCATCACATATATCAATTTTCTGACAGTAGCAACGGTTACTATGGCAACCATGACGGTTTTTCGTGACGCCTTGAAATTTTACTATCATGCACGCAATGTTGCATTTCCAACGTCATAGTAACCATTTTTATCATATAAAAATTGCACAGAAACAAAAAAATGAAATAAATTCATCCTCTCTCACTGCTAAATTGAGTTACATAATGTTATTTGTATTTAGATCTCGTAAATGTTTATGGTAGTTGAATTGTCGCCAGACGCCAATAGATGATAAACCTACGCCTACGAACGAGCGCCAACGCCGAGCGAAGTTCGGTCTCCAAGTACGTGCTAAAAATAAAAATTGAAATAAAAAACCTTATTAAAATCACTCTTTTATTGTACACTTTCATTTGATTTGATTCTTTCGTTGAATTTCCTCTTTTATTCTTTTTCCTCTTTTATTTCTAGTTTGATAATTTTCGATTTATCATCACCATTAAGATTTTCATCTGCCATATTATTATCGACGAAATTTCTTTTACTTTTTGTTAATATACGCTTTTTCTTCACTCCCTTACACTTGGCTTTAAAAATTTTTTCCAATGCCAATACATCTTTTCTACTTATCGTCCAGTCTATTAAAGTATTCTCAGCTAATTTAGTCAAATTATCTGTATCATTATACTCTGGTATTTCTATTCCTAACATGCCCATAACCTTTTCCAATATCTCATCAACATAATAATTTAATACTAAGTCTGCTTTGTTATCCTGAAAATAAAAATAGTCACTAAGATTTACAAAACTTAAAAATCAAATTCCATATTTGGAAAGCCCTAATAGCAGATCCACTATCCATCTTCTGGTTCTATCAGCTAGGCCGCTAGATGATCAAATAAAAGTATTGTAAGCTGGACTTTATATACCAATTAACTTTTAGGTCAATACAACAGATGTAGATTTAAATAGACTTGCTGAATAGATTTACATATTAATTACAAATGAAGCTAATAAAACTAAAAACTATAATTTAATGTTGCGGCTAAAGGTATCTATCTCTAAGAAAATCACCAATCATTAGAAGTCCATCTGCAATTTGAAACTGAACACACAATATTTTTACAAAATACTTTCAAGAATTTTGTATCCCATTACAGAAATATATATAAATAAAAGTGAACGTTTATATATTTGTCTATGCGTTCCTAAGCCATTTATCCGATTATGATGAAACTTTGTTGGGTTATCCTATATAGGCCTGTCAAAGTTCCTGGTGCAAAAAAAAAGATTTTTTTCTTTGGACGGTAGTGTTTTATGCTGTGTCATTTAAACAGTGCGAAACGAGGGCAACTCGCTAGCATCGATCAAAATAGTACTAGATACACAATCAGCGACAAAAAATGACCTCACCGAATGAGCGCACATTTGAACGCGCTTTTATTTAATTTTTTTGTGAAAACAACTTTAAGCTTTGCATTTAAGGTTCAATTTACATTGTTGTATATTTATTTCAACTAGAATAATTACCTAAACATAATTGGTGACAGTTTTAAGAGAACTTTTGCATGGGATTGTGTATCTAGTATGTACTTTTTTGACCGATGGTCTCTAGTTATAAATAAATATTGTAAATCACTTACATGTTTCGTAGGCTGCAAATTGCATATGACCAGCTTTCCACCATACTTAACTGTTTCTAAGGGCAAGTTACCGCTTGGTATTATTTGAAGTGTCGTGCCCAAACATATACTTAAGTCAGCAATACTAAAAAATAAATAGTACTTAGATATTATTGATAATGTCCGATTTCCTTTACGGCGGCTAACTTCACTGGGATTAGCCAAGTGCGCGTTTCAGACTAACGTGCATCTCTATTCTCTCATTATCTGGTGGGATGATAACTGGACACTATTGGTGAAAGGTAATAAGATTATTTCATGACAGAAAAATAAAGCAATTGTTTTGGCCTGGCTCGGGACTCAAACCCAGGACCTACTGAAACCTTAATACATATATCATATGTACATGCTAATTGCTAGGTATCATTTTTGGAAAGATACCGCGTGACGTTAATAATTTTGAAAATGGTAGGTAACTCCTCCACCATTTTCAAAATTATTAATGGATTCAGACTAAAAAAAATCTAAAATTAAGGTACCTTGAATGCCATTCAGCCATAAGCAGATCATTTTCTGGCAAACTGTGTTCCCAGTCGAGCACTCCGTCATATAAACGCCCCCTACAGGGTCTGCCGCCGGTCAGCGCTGACGCACACGGTACGCCACTGCATTTTTTACCTACAGTTTCGACTGGCTGGCTTCGAACATATTGCCTATATACATAATAACACAGAAATATTACTAACGACTCACCCTCGCTCCGCTTGAGTTCGCCCCTAGTTACTTAAAAAAAGGAGGGTGGGTGTAGGAGGGTTAAAAATACTTTATGACCTATTCTCATACCTACCAAATATACAAAAAAATCATTAAAATCGATCGATCGATCGATCAAGCCGTTTTGGAGGAGTGCGACCACAAACACCGTAACAAGAGATAATTTATATATTAGATTATTGCCAATGTTTGAAAGTGTGTTTGTGACTTCATAATGTAAGCACTCAACAAATTTAAGCAACATTTGAAATGGAAATAACTTATTTGGTATTTCCTGAATTATTACATCACGATATACTTAGAACCAAAACTCATTTGCTTATCTGGTTATCCGGGCCAACATAATTAGGATATTTTTTAATATGGGAAAATATCTCATCTCTGACAAATCAATACTAAATGTTAAAACATTACTAGGATAGGATATAGGTAAGGTAGTTTTAAATAAACATTAAAAACTTATCGAGTGCAAGTCACACCAGCACTACTTTTAACCATTGTTCAGAATAAATCTTATGTAAATTTATATAATACCACATTTTCAATTTAAATCAATATTATAAAGAGATAAAAATAAAGTTACCTCTTACACAGATTACACTCATCAATAAACATATTTCCATGTAATTCAGCTAAATACTTTCTCGGTAAACCTGACTTTAAATGCAACCCATCAATATTTTGGCTTACAATATATTGCACTTTGTTGCATTCTACAAGCTTCTTGAGTATCATGTGAGTCTTTGTTGGTTTGGCATCTACAAAGGATACATTGATATTGGGCTTTTTGCCTTCCTTCTCCAAAGTCCATACTCCATTTGGGCCCCTAGAATTTGAAAACCAAAAAATATTATTCATTATATTCCTTTCCTTATATTCACTGTGTTTATAAAATAATAGAGAGAAGAACATGAATAAATAATATTACCTAAAATCAGGTATCCCAGCTGAAGTACTTATACCAGCTCCTGTATGTACAACTATATACTTACTATCACTTATAAGCTTAGTTAAAATACTACACTTTTCGTCTAGTTTATGTATAGACTCAAATTTCTGAAAGGATATGAAACGAACGTTAGTTTTAGTCAGGAATGGAAAAAAAATATATTTCAAGAACAATTTTATCCTACTACCTAATATATAATATCACACTATACTTATATTATAAAGCTAAAGAAATTGTTTGCTTAAAAATGTTAATCTCTGGCATTACCGGTCAATATAACCAGCATATGGTTGTTAATAATATTTTTAGAAACATACTTCGGGAACCCCAAGAACACCTTTATGTTCGTATGGTGACAAACCTTCAGCATAGTTACACGACATATTTCTTAAACAAAGTTTCTTTTTTAAATTTAAATTAGTATAACTATTACATATAATAATACTTATTAATTATTATATGTATGATTTATCAAATTCAAATATAAACGAGTTACTTAAAAATTATTATATTTTCGTCGATATAGTTTATTTTGAGTAAAATATTAATATTTATAAAAACATTAGTCTTAATTTGAGGTAATGCTTATTATAGAATAATTATTATATTCTTTGATTTTAATAATTTAACACAATGTGAAACCAACTGAATTGTATTTGAAAATTGAAATAATAAAATAAGTGTAAACTAGACATGCGTAGGTCCGGATTGAAATAGTTCCCGGAACTATGTCTTTGACCGGAACGATATCGTTCCAATCCGAGATGTCAATTGAAACAGGTTCACAGTTCCATATAGTTCCACATGTGCAGGAGTGAGATGGAGCGAGTGAACGAATATATTGGACCGATCACCGGAGCGACTGACTGAACTGAACGTAACCGACTCCTGCCGAACCTACCCGAGCTATAGCTGTAATCTGTATATTAAATTTTAAGGGTTTCCTTGCAAGAGTTAAAATTTTTTAGTAAACATCTGTGAAGCCGCGTCCACATGCTGGGTGCTTGCCACAAGCACCGAGAATCATAAACACGTGCCAAACACCGAACACAAACCAAATAAATTAAATAAAAATAAAAAAGCCTTTCATTTCTTGCGCTTACAAAAAAATGCTATTAAAACAATTTAAGAAAGTAGGTATTTATTAATTATTAATAAAATCCTTTCATATTCTGTTATATTATAATAATAGTATTAGATCTAATATTATATTATGTATATAAAGAATGTTTATTAATTTAAACTTTTTTCTTAATCTTTACAATACCTAATATGAATAAGAATTTATAGTTAATAAAAAGAATAACAATAAAAAATTAACAACAATGTATATAATAAAATTATTCATAAGTTAAACAATCATTTACAATATTTTTATTTAATGAAGTAGTTTTCTTTAAGTTTTTATTTTCCATTTTTAGTATATATATATATGTAGTAGGTACCTAGTACCAAAGTAAGAAGAGGTCAAACAATAAAAAATATATTTATAAGTCGGTCAATTAAAACTATATCTCTCGCTATGCTGTCCTCGGGAAACGATGACAGTGATAAGTGATAACCTGTTAAAATCGGAACGATCGGATCGGATGAACTATCGGAACTAGATAGTTCCGCGAACATGTTTCGTGAACATAGTTCCTTTATGAAAAGGAACTATTCCATGTTCAATCCACTCCAGGACCTAGTTTGCGCATCTCTGGTGTAAACACAACTGACAACTCATTACACAGGTTTATGACATTGACAATTGACATTTGACTTCTTTCAAATTTCAAAATCGATCTATTGACTTTTATTTGTCACCATGCTATTGACGTACATTTTTCAATATATTTTTTTTTAATGGCTTATAGTATCTTATTTATTAGGCCCAAGTACATGTGAAATTGACGTTTTGTCAAATTGGCCACTTTGATCTTAAATATCTGGAGTTTGATTAGGAATTTCAAATTCATTTCAAATATAATAGGCTTGTGTATTTGTGTTTTAGAATGAGTAAATCATTTGTTGAACACCCCCAACTAATCTATAGAATATTTAAAGATTTATTCTATAAATCGTACACTTCAGAAACACGATTACTTGTAGTTTCTGTCATAAAAAAATTCAAAATGAACTCTAAAAAACAAAAAAAAGTTAAAAACCCTAAGTTCAAGGAAGTTCATCAGGTTTTTAATAATAACAAAACTATACGTTTTTTATAACGTTTACACTTTACATTTTCAAAATGTGTATATATTTGTCCTTCCTAGCCACACATTCGATAAACATTACGAAGTCGTATAATTATATATTATCTATGGCTATATTTTGCTGTTGTGTCGTTCGCTGTCAATCAAATAGAGATTAATCATTGAAGCTGAAGCGTCAATTTCGTGAACTGTGAAGTGTCGTTGACGGATGCTATCAGCTATTTGCTAATAACAGCATTTATAATTCCTCTACTTTAGAGGAATATTGTTTTATTGACGTGAAATAATCAAGCAAAATTTCTTCCTTAGAAACTATGAGTCGTAGACGAGCTCATGAAGAAGAAGATGGATATGGTAGCATAATTGAAAGTTAAGTTTTATAGGTTAAATTATTTACAGATATATTGATTATTATATACAATTTCAGAGCGCCTTCACAGAAAAAGACGTCGTGTATCGGAAAATCAAGAAATTGAGGATAGACTAGAATCACTTATTTTAAGAGTTGGAGAGAAAAGTACCTCAAGCTTGGAGAGTAATTTAGAGGGCTTAGCAAGTGTACTGGAAGCAGATTTGAGTACATTTCGAGTTAAAATTTTACGTATTCTTACAGATTGCGCTATACGCATGCCAGAGAAATGTACAATATATGCTACACTAGTTGGATTGTTAAATGCTAAAAATTACAATTTTGGTGGAGAATTTGTTGATTACATTGTTAAAACATTTAAGGAAAATTTAAAAACTGGAAAATGGAATGCTGCTCGTTATTGTTTGAGATTTATATCTGATTTAGTGAATTGCCATGTTCTAGCAGCATCATCTTTACTAACCTTATTAGAAACATTAGTAGATTGTGCTAATGAGGATGCTGTTCCTCAGGTAAGAAGGGATTGGTTTGTATTTGCTGTTTTATCAACTTTGCCATGGGTGGGAAGAGAACTGTATGAAAAGAAAGAATCACAATTAGATCACTTACTTGTAACAATTGAAGTCTTTTTGAACAAGCGCAGTAAGAAGCATTGGCCAGCATTGAAAGTGTGGTCAGCAGACTCCCCACATTTACAAGAGGAATACCTTGATTGTCTTTGGGCACAGATTAAAAAACTAAGGCAAGACAATTGGTCAGAAAAACATATACCAAGGCCTTACCTTGCCTTTGACTCTATATTGTGTGAAGCTTTACAACATACATTGCCAGCTATACAGGTATTTATTGTACTCTCTATAAATTGCATGCCTAAATGATTTTTCTTATGAATTTAGAAACTTTACTCATTACACTATAATTAAGTCGAATCACATTCAGAAACAGAAATACATATACACAACTTGTTTTCAGCCTCCACCTCACAATGATGGTGATACCTATCCAATGCCAAGAGTTATATTCCGAATGTTTGATTACACTGACTGCCCTGATGGCCCTGTTTTACCTGGAGCCCACTCTATAGAAAGATTCCTCATTGAAGAACATCTACATACCATAATAGAAGCCTATCACTTGGAAAGAAAGGAATGTGCTGCCCAGTTATTATGCTTTCCATATAAAGGAAAAATCCCATTAGAGTATTGTGTTGTAGAAGTTATTTTTGCTGAGTTATTCAATTTACCAACTCCAAGGTATCTAGAAATATGCTATGGATCCATTCTTATTGAACTGTGTAAGCTAAATCCATCAACTATGCCTCAAGTGTTGGCTCAAGCAACTGAGATTCTGTTTATGAGAATTGATACTATGAATATTGCTTGTTTTGACAGGTTAGTATTTTTTTTTATTTTAACTGAAGTACATAATTAGTTATTCATTTTTAAATGTATTTAATACTTGTTGCTGGAGGAGATATTATAGATAGTGTGTGTTTGTAAATATAAATGTACTCACACTTATAATAATGTCTTCCCAACCGATTTTGGCCAATCTCATTGTGACTAGCATTCTGAGGTATTATAGTGCACAAGTGTGCAGGCACGCGTATGCTTTACCCAGGGCTTTACCCACTCTCTGAGACTCAAATCCGGGACCTCCGGGTGTGCATGCTAGCCACTACACTACTGAGGCAGTTGCACTCACACTTAATAATTTTTGGAATAGTTAAAATGCTACAAAAGAGAGAAAAGGCATAGCGTTAATGTCTTTACAGCTTTCAGGGTCTTGAAAGTTAAACAGAAAAAAATTTTTTTAACATTAAACAATGAAGTTCTTAGTGCAACTAATATATTTGTTACAGATTGGTGAACTGGTTCTCATATCATTTAAGTAATTTCCAGTACAGATGGTCTTGGGAGGATTGGGAAGCTTGTGCCCAGTTAGATGTAGAACATCCTAAGCCTAGGTTTATAAGAGAAGTGCTTGGGAAGTGTTTGAGGTAATGGTTATTTTTGTATAAATAGAAACAACTATTTAGTCATAGTGGCAATATGTATTTGACTGGCACTGCCTCCTATACCTGAGGCCACAGGATTGATTATCATATGTGGAATGTGTATAGATTGAAGGCAAAGTGTATATCTAAGTATTGTTATCTTACCTAGCTTTACTAAATCTTTTTCTATAATAAAAGTAGCCTAAGTAAATTCTTATAAGTTCATATCTCTATATCTATCACAACTATCTGCAAGTTAAAGTCCGTTAAAATTGGTCCAACCATTTCGGAAATTAGCTGGAACAAACAAACAGACAGACAGAAATTTAAAAAATGTTTTTCTTTCTTGTAAGTACTGTATATACTTTAAAAAAGGTGTTGTTTTGACATTGCGAGCAGACACTTCAATATCATAACACCCATTTTGTATATTTTTTTGTTTATTTCTTTTGTCTTATTTTTTTGATTAGTAACTTAATTTTAAAGATAAAAATTGTTTTTAATACTTAAATTGTTATGTAATGCAGGTTATCATATCATCAAAGGATTAAGGATATGACACCAGAATCATTATCTGCATTTGTGCCTCTGAAGCCCGAGCCTATTTACAAATACTCTATGGAAGGTGCAGGTAAGAACTTTTCCTTTCCATTTTTCAGAAGTATTAACAATTCAGTGTATTCTAACAATATGTTTCAGATCTATTGAATAATATTCATTGTCTGTTACAAAACTGATCTAAATGTCATTAATATGTATGCAAAACTGTTATTTTAGATATCTTACATATTATAATGATTAAAAAAAAACATATAATATTTAAAATTTATTAACATGTGTACAAAAATGTTACTATCCTACACTTATCTTACAAATAAATATTTACATAGCAAGAGCAGCTGCTATTGTGGCAAGACAGAGTAGAAATTCTTAAATGCCTCTATATTTGTCTATTTCATACTTATTTTGACTTATTTTAAAGCTGCAATTAAATGTTCTAAGAGTTCAGTCTATGACATGGCCATTAATTCTAAAAAGCTGTAAGGGCGGTCTTTAGGATCGCTGTCGTAATGTAAATCTCTTGAAGTTTTTCTTTTGTCTTCATGGGAATTAAATTCTATATCGTCATCTATTGAAGGTATTTTGCTATCTTCATAGTCTTCTTCCTCACTGCTACTATCGTCATCATTGACATGATCGTTTTCACTATCATTCTCGTGGTCATCATCATCATCGTCATCATTTTCATCATTGTCAGAGTACTCATCATCTGCTGATTCCTTATGTTCGTTTTTCCCTTGGATCACGCCTAAAAAGTCTTCAATATCATCGTCAATTTTTAAATAACTTTCGTGATTCGAACTTTCCTCTTGTTGCATTTCGGTTTTAGAATGTTTTTCGGTGTCACTAAAGCTGTAATTGAAAAGATCCTGTAATATATCGCTTTCGGTTGTTGTCGTATCTTTCAAACTTGCAGTGGTAGCATAAGTAGCAGTAAGTGCCGCAGAAGTAGATATCTCCAAATCTATATCAGTAGAATCTTCCGTGGTTGTCGTAGTTTGTTTTTTCTTTTTGCACTTACTCTTAGTTTTTGGTGTTGTGTCCTCTTCCGGCTTGTCACTTGCTGTTGTAGAGGGTTGAAAAATGTATTCTGAATGATCTTTGGATTCTTCTTCATCATTTTCCTGATTTTGTTGCGATTTCTCCAATGGTAACACACCATTATTTTTGTATTGATCTACAGTATCCTCATAAATATTGGTCTCTGTGGCGGTTTCGACATTTTTAGTATGTGTATCCGAATTTAAAGTACTTAGCTTATGGTCTGCGTGACTTTCTTTTACTCTTTCTTTTTCTTCATCAATAAATTTAGGAGTTGTAGAAGAAATATAGCCTTGAAAGTTAGAACCCTTTCTTCTGTGTAAAAATGACGAAGAAGGAGACGACGTGGTTTGATTTTTCTGCACTGCACTTGTACTCCACCTGTCATGTTTGACTGAAGTTCCTTTTAACATTAGCGTTGATTGACGGAAACGGTTTTTATTTTTTGCTTGTGTCGTTGAAACAGTTGGTTTGGCGGTGGTTGTTGTACTAGGGGGTTGTTTTGTAGTAGTTTTTGTTGTGGGTGGCTTAGTAGTAGTAGTTGTTGTTGTTGTAGTGGTGGTTATTGAAGATGTTGAAGTCGAGGCTGACTTTGAAGTATCCGTTGGTGTAGAACTCGCTTGAGGTGTTAAATCATGTAGTGTGGATGGTCTTCTTCTAACGGTACTTTCTGGAGCGTTAGTCGACGTCGTGGACGTGGATGTTGTCGTAATTCTTTTATGTTTCTTTATTTTATCTTGCTTGACAATCTTTGGTGGAGGTCGTGTACGTCTTCTAGGCTTGACAGTCGTCAATACCGTAGTTTCATTTGCCGCTTCGGTTGTTGTCGTTGATAATATTTTCTCTGGAATTGTTTGTGTTACTGTGGTGGATGTTGTCATAGGAGATGTTGTTTCTAGCGTAGATATTTTTTGTGTTTGAGATTCCATTGGTGTCGTTTTAGTAAAAGACCCTAAAATATTTGCCCAAGCCAAGTTTTCAATTTCTTCCTCAGATGTAGATTGGGCAGTTATTATATCTGGGACAGCTGTCGTAATTGTTTGAGACTTGAGAGTATCGTGTTTTTTCGGAGGCTTTTTGCTTATTGCAGATGGTTTTCGAGCCTTGTTTTCGGCTTTTTTACTGGAATAAGTATATTCACTCTTCTCGGAAGAAGCGTTATCGGAAAAATTTATTGTCATTGGTCTAAAATCGGTATCTGAGAAAAAATCTTGATCATTAGATTGATCCGTAATTTGGGGACTTGGTCTAAAATCAATTGGTTTATTTGTTTTATGTTTTGAATGAACAAGTTTCATAGGTGGCATTGGTTTAAAAGGTTTTTTATCCATTGTAACAAATACGCCAGGTGGTGCATTGTAAACTGGTGGCCTTACATGGTCTGAGAAGTAATTAACTTTAACTGGAGTATTTTTATACTTATTATAAGTTTTGTGGAATTTGATAACATCAGGTCTAAATGTGTTATTTGCGTTTTCCATAGACATAGGATTTATACTTTCGGCAGATTGATCATTAGGCAATATTGGTGGCAATGGTGTAGGCAGAACTGCTGGACGCGTTGTCTTTACTGTTTGGCTGGATTCAAGCCTATGGTCATACGAATATTGACTGTATGGTACACTGTTTGACGTAGTTATAGAACCAATATCTTGATATTGATATTGATTCGGATTTATTGGCGGTGCTTGAAGTGGTGGACGAGTATGTTTAGCAGGTGGTGGCCTATATGGATAGGGAATTTGTTGGTGATGATCAACAGGTATTCCCACATGCCCAATTTTTGAATATTGTGATCCAGACGGAGGAGGATATGGACTTTGTTTATACTTTGTCCGTGGAGATTCGTATGATTGGTCATCATCATCTGAAAATAACGACGAAAATATTCTATCTAAGCCTGAAACATACTGTTTTCTACCCACAAATTTAGATGGTGCTATATTCTTGTGAACCCAAAGTGCTCGTTCTGGCCTGGGAACATGGACTTGAACTGGTGGAAATCTACGGTACTCTTGAGGTTTCTCAAAAATTGCTTCTGGAGAGCTTTCCTTAACAGTAAATGTCCTAATGGGATTTTCATAAGGTTTCCTTTGTTTTTTAGGTGTTTGTGATATTACAGAGAATGTTAACTCATAATGATATTTTCCTGGAGATATTTCTTGATCTCTTTGTCGTACACGTTTCACGGACCAAAATGCTTTAACACCATGCATGCAATCGTCGTGACTGCATTTTTCTTTCGTCCTTTCATCTTCAGCAAAGAGGAACCCTCCGTTACGCTCTAGGAGGCGGCCTTTTGCCATAATTGTGACGTCTCCGAATGAAGCCGGTTCATCTTCTTTTATTCTATCAAAAGGTGCAGATTTAATTTTATCCCACAAATCGTGATCATCGATCTCTTTCGAATCGTAACCGTCCGGTTTACTATTTGGAGATATGACGTCACCCTTGGCAATTAATTGGTCGATTTTGTCTCTTACTAGTGTTAGATATACGCTATGTCTCAAAGCATCTTCCCAGTAGTGGGCGGGCACTGCGGCTACCGAGGGGGGCGAAGCCGTCCTGAAGGTTTCGTGTAAGGTTCCCGCACGGTTGTCCCTTCTGTCGTAATGCCATTCGTTAAGCGGAATCGGCGTCGGTCTGAAGTCATCAGCTTGTGGGCGGACCTCCTTTCTTTGTATCTGGAAAAGTAATAATAGCAAATAAATATTTACACAAACCGAATTAATAAAGTATTAATGCGCGATTATAATTGCTGAAAAAATATATTTAAATATGCGTTCGAAAGTAAAATGGCCGTTGGCGGGAAAGTGCGCGCTCATGTGGCGTGCCGCGAACGTTGCGTGCTTGACGATCCAACCCTCGCGACGCGATTTCCCAATGGACTTATATAGTTTTAATTTTTCCGACTAAAGCAATTATCGTTTATCAACTGAAATGTATCCTCATTTTGAGTTAGATTAATTCCTTAATAAATCATTTTCGTATTTTAAAATAAATTTAATGGAAAATGAAGTAGATAATTTAGTATCAATATTTTCTTGTAAATGAAGTCATATAAATCGTGAATAATAATTGCAATCATTTAAATTGTGTTTATTAATTAATATCTTTAAAACATACGATAAATAGAGCAAAATAGTATTAATGATTAATGAAAGCACAAGTGTGAGCAAGCAGCACCTTACGGCGCTACACATTGTTATCAGCTTAGATACAATCTGCACCTAGATGTGTAATAGCCGTGGAGCTTGTAATATTGCTTGCAATTTACATTCGATTTTCATTTCAAGGGCAATGCCATTTTAAGTTTTTTTTTTTCATATTATTGTATTTACCATTATAGACGAGTTCCCATTCTGATTAAAATAAAAAGCGGCAATGAAAACTTCCTTTAAATAAAATTCAATAGTAATGTAAAAACATAAATAATAAAGCTCGATATAAAACTAATACTTAGATAATAAACTCTATTGTATCTATTCAATAGTTTTTTTTTATCAAAAATGAATTTACTGGAAAAAAAACTTGTATGTATATCCAATTAATCGACATTAAATTCTTAAATATGTACCTACCTAAAAGGGATTATGATATGTTTATCCCCCGGTTTCTTCCGTCACTTCAATGATTCAAATAGAATTGATACAAAAGCACCTCTTGAAAGACATATTTTAAGCTTAAAATTATGATTTTTTTAAACTTATGAATACAAATTTGAATCGTGGGTGCGAAGATAGAACGATAACTTAGTCTAATGGCCCACATAGCTGGGAAAATCTCGTCCAGATACAATACATCGAGGTCGGTGCTACGTGATATTGATCTTCACGTGTGATCAGTTTAATTGTAAAGGCATGCTCTATGACGATATCTGTATTAATGCATTACTTATTACATTATTTTAAATAAATTATTAATAACTAGCGATTACTCCTACTTTGCTGTAGTGCCTTTCTAGATGGCTTACGTATTTATAATAAACTAGCGACTCAACCTCGTTTCAGTCTGGTTCGTCTCTAGCTTGATTCCCCATACAAACTTTCATACCCATTTTCACCCTCTTAAGGGTTGATTTTCGGTATAAAAAGTATCCTATGACCTTCCCAGGGTCTCGAACTATCTTGTTACCAAATTTCATCTAAATTTGTTCAGTAGATCCAGAGCTTACCCCCTATAATGTCACAAACTTTACCTCTTTATAATATTAGTATAGATACCTACTATATACAGACAGCGCCACCCTTTGTTTTTATTACTAGCAGTAAATTATGTGTTAACTACTCGATGTAGTCTTTCTGTGTAAGTACTAAATTCCATTCTAATCAGGCCAGCCGTCTCAGCGTTAGCCGTTAAGGCGTAACAAACGTACACATATATTTTTTTTGCAATTATAAAAGTAATATGATATGAACTTTTTGAGCAATTAATAATATCAACTATTTTTTTCTTATGATATCTTTTTTTTTAAATTTGATTGTATTTTATGAGTAACTAAATTATCAAAATAAGTATTAACAACATATGCATATTACCTAATACCTACCTATGTATAAATAAATATGTGTAAAAATATTTTTGCTAATGATAATAATAACTAGATAATTCCATCTCTATTTTTAAATAGAATTAGAAACGCGTGTTTTCAACATGATATATAATGGAAAGCGCTCGAAACGTATAATTTAGCTGATTATACTTACAATTAGTGTAAAGAAAACGCACAGCAATGTGGACCGCATCTTCGATCACTTCACTGCACGATCGATATTTGCCACTAGTTTTGAACGCGTGCGGCGCAAGAGCACCGGTTGGCGTGGACTGACGGCTCGTACGTGTTCTATGCGTGGTAACCAACCCCACTCGATGCGGAAAATAGCTAGGCTTTTCATGAATATATAGGAAAAAATTAAAAAAGTTATATCATACATAAATATTATCGCGTGTCAACGTAATAGAATTCGCCTGTTGGACTGAGAGTTGAATTAGATCGACAGGCTGTAGTGGATCGGTCGAATCCTATGAACAAGAGGTCCAAATTTAGGCTAAATCTATAGTTTTATTATTAAGAAACTATCTGTGTGTTTAAATTTCTTAAAGTAAATATCATATTAGCCTCTTTAATTAATCAAAATAAACATTAATCAAATACATATATGTAATTGTTAGACCCATTAGTACCATCTTTGTTAGGAAATAAAAGATACTATCCAACATTATAGCGATCTACGAATCTACAGACAATACTAAGTGTTGTAACACCATATACCGATGGAGGAAGTTGCAACCGCTTTCCGTAAGCTTATATGGCATAAAAATACGTTAGTCCTACGTCTTATATGATTAATTTCACAATTTTGCATAGTTTGCCACTTTTTATATACTATCTATACTAATATTATAAAGAGGTAAAGTTTGTGAGTTTGTGAATTGTGAGTTTGTGACGTTGTAGAGGGTAATCTCTGGATCTACTGAACCGAACATGATGAAATTTGGTAAGAAGTTAGTTTGAGACCCTGGGAAGGACATAACATTTTATTCCGGAAATCATCCCTTAAGGGGGTGAAAATGGGGATGAAATTTTGTATGGGGAATCAAACTAGGGACGAACCCGAGCAAAGCGAGCGTGCGTCGCTAGTATGTAATTAATAGAATAAGTTGCAGTTAATTGTACGCTGAACGTGATATGATATTGAAATTTTTTTAATGCATAAATAATTGCATAACATCAATTTGAATGTAAAATTCTAAAGGAATATATTACATCGAGGAAATTATGAATCCGATTATAATAATGTAGACAATTCGAATGATTTTAAACCACGTTAAAGTGGCTGAAAACATCGAGCGGGCACGCGACGCGAGATGGAAAGTGCTTCGGGGTGATTTCGCTCTGATTTTTCATATGATTGCTTTGATAGATGCGCAACGAGAATTTTCTGAATATTTCTAGCTTATTCTAACTTACTTTAAACTTAGAATTAATTTGTTAAATATTATTCTACTTGTGTATGTGTATACTTTTATTTTCAAAGTAGGTATTGTCATAAACGTTATTTGTTTCAAAGTTTAAGTATTTGGAGTGAGGTTGGTAAAAATTTTAATTTTCAGTTCATGTTTAATGAAACTTTTCCGCAAAAATAAATTAAAGTAATAATGTATAGAAAGTAGTATAAAAATGTATATATTGGGTACATATAAAACTATGTATGTCTTTCATAGTAGTGGATTTCTTTTTTTTATTTTGAAACGCTTGAATTATAATTAGCCATTAAATAGTGCTACACAATCTTTTATTAGATATTATACACATGATGTGAACTTACAAATTAAAATGTGTGTATTAAATCAATTGTTTCATATTATTATGTCGGCGTGGAAATGTGCAGGCAGGCTTGCTATTGTTTGGGGGTGTTGTTACTGAATAAATTATCTCAATTGTTAGACAAGTTACCTTAATCAGCATATGATAGATAAGTTACCGCAGTAATGTAAATAAAAAAATGTAATTTAACGGCCAAAAAATATTAAAAACTAGCAATTTACCCTCGCTTCGTTCGGGTTCGTCCCTAGGTTGATTCCCCATACAAACTTTAATCCCCATTTTCACCTCCTTAAGGGATGATTTCCGGGATAAAAATCCTATCCTATGTCCTTTCTACGGTCTCAAACTATCTTCTTACCAAATTTCATCTAAATCAGTTAAGTAGATCCAGCGATTACCCCCTACAACGTCACAAACTCACAAACTTTACCTCTTTATAATATTAGTATAGATTTTAACCGAAGCGATATTTTTATACGCAAGTCCAAACTGTTTAACAAAATAACATACTGTTAAGCATATTTTATCTTTATTAAATACTTGTTATGGGGAAATGATTTATTTTGATAATGATTAGTAGTAGTATGTAATTATAAGTTAATGATAAACATTAACTTATAATTTTAATCAAAAATTGCATCAATATGATCCTATACAAAAACTGTGACAGCTCTATTAAAACTTCATTTCTGTTATGATAATTCAAATCTAAAATAATCATTAAAACCGTTTCAGTGGTTTTATAGTTTATTCACAAATAAACAAATTCCCATAAACGCAAGACCAAATCGCATTTGACGAAACATTTGTTTTTTTTTTTAAATATACTCTACTAATATCTGATGAGGAGAAATAAGACCTTGTTGTATAGAATGTAATAAATGACTTAACAAATCACTTTATTTTTTAAATATAGAGCAATTTTCTATCTCCTGTCCACAGCATCTTTGCCAGGAACGGAAGCTGCGTATCAGTTGGTGACGTGTGTCCGCAACAAGTGCACGCCAGAGGAAGCCTTGAACGTTTTGCGTGAACTGCCCAATCCTCTACGCGAAGGCGACACCACCGCCGCCCACACCGCCTACAATCCTTTGAAAATAGATGTTTTCGTTCAAACCCTCCTGAATTTGGGCAGCAAAAGTATTTCCCACAGTTTCGCCGCTATATCGAAATTCCATTACGTTTTTAAGGTATGTATTGTGTTGTTGACAAGAGTTATTAAAAATAAATAAGAAGTAAAATCTGATTTAGGTTTTAAAAAATCTACACATTTGATAGACTTAACCGTGTCTCAATCCGTCAAAATTACTCAAATGTAATCTTTCCCTATGGCATTACGACAGTTGAGTAAAATATTAACGAATTATTCTTACTATAATTTTTACTTCTTTTATTAAAAGAATTGTTACAATATTGAGAATGCTACTATGTATAATGTTTATACATTTTCTAAAAGAATGTTAATTTTTTGTTGTGGGTTCGATATTCGCACTTATCATTTTTTGCCGATAAATTAGTTATATATTTTCATTTGCTAAGAAGTTTATTATGTCCAATGCAAGCTTTATTTCTCCTTAACAGATATTAGCAGAGTCTGAAGAAGCCCAAATATGTGTACTTCGTAACGTATGGGAAGTATGGCAGAGACATAGCCAAATGGTGTGCGTGTTGGTCGATAAGATGCTGAAGACGCAGATAGTCGAGTGCAGTGCCGTAGCCACTTGGCTCTTCTCTAAGGAAATGGCGCCGTTCTTCACCCACGGCTGTCTGTGGGAAGTCCTGCATTTGACCATCGATAAGATGAATAAACACGTCTCCAAGCTTAGTGAGTTGTTTTTCTGTTATATTTCAAAATAGTTTTATATGTGTGTTTTTGTGTTTATTGTTTTGAAACGATTCCGGACCTCAAAAGAAAAAAAGGGAACCCTTATAGGATCACTTTGTTGTCCGTTTGAGTGTCAAGTTGATAAAAGATCAAGTCTGCAATCTCTTGGAGCTGTGAAAAAAATTAAACTTCTAAGTCGACGCAATTAAAAGATATGGCCGTTTGTGCTGCACATTTTGATACTCGCAAGGGAATAAAAACTAAATCATTTGGCAAGAAGCAAGGTCTATAGCACAATTAAAGAGAAAAATCCGAAAACCGTAAATTTGTAGTTCACAAAAAAGAACTTTGCGATTAAAAATTTATTTTCTGTTTCATACTATACGGGACCCTCGGTGTGCGAATCAGACACGCAGTTGTCCGATGCTATTTTGGACTAGCATTTATCAGATGACCAAAAACCAAATTCTTAGGTTTTACATAGTATTAGTATACTGTTACATTGCAGTTTTTGTATTTTTTCTCAGAAATGGGACATTTTCCCGCGGTAAAAAGTATCCTATATGATGACCTGGATAATCAGCTATCACCATATCAAATTTCATCAAAATCCCTCCAGTGGTTTTTCTGTGATGCGGTAACAGACAGACAGACAGACAAAAATTCTAAAAACTATAGTATCGATAATATACTCTGTATCGATAAGAATGTTTATTTCCATAAGATTTTCCAAAACATATTTAATGTACAGATTCGGCTTAGTTACAATTTTATTATATGTATAGATTGATTTTGTTTGGCGTATCTAATTTTTAATGTTATATGTGAAAAGTAGCTTATGTGCTGAGCCAGGATGTAAGCCATCCCAATTGCTAATTTTATTGAGTTGAGCTGTGATGATGAAGTAACCAACGCACTCACTCATTCTCTAATTTTGCTATTTATTATATTAATTTGTATTTACAACACTCCAGTTCAGTGATTAAGGTCTCGGGTTTGATTTTGACGGACATATGGCAAAAAAGTCTATGAATTGGCCGAATTATATTTAAGAGTAGGAAATTTACAAAAGATTTTATATTGAATTCTATTTCGTTTTCAGGTAAAGAGTTACAAGAAGCAAGGGAGGCCTTGGCCAGAGCTGACTCGAGCAGTTCTGACTCTGAAGACGAAAGCGGTAGCAAGAAGAAGAAAGATCATGACAAACCGACTGAAGAGGTAAGTACATTACTTATTTTTACATTCTTTGCAGTAAACGAAAGTGATATTTTATATTATAATATGTATTAAAAAAATTATATTTATTTTGCATTTTTGTATGTAATTTTTAACAAAGTAAAACAAACTATTCTAGTTGCCATATTGAGTATTTTTACATTCTGCCAACGATTTTGTATTCAATGAATATTGAATAGTGAAATTATCGTATTGCATTTAAAAATCAGTTTATATTTCGTTCGTGTATTGGCTCAAATGCAAACCACAAACCATTTAGTTAAATTGACTACTATTTATACGAGCAAAAATTGGTATGTTTGTTTTCCTTCAAGTTGAAACTGCTTGACGGATTTAAATGAAATTTAGTGAGAGGTTTTAGTTATGAGGACAGATACACTATTATGGCTCGGAGAAACATATAACTTAATGTTAGTAATCGAATTTGGCAAAAGATGGCGCTGTTTTTTATAATATTATAAATATTAAAAAGCTAGGGACGCACTCGAGTAAACCGATAATGAATTAACAATCTATACTAATATTATAAAGAGGTAGTTTGAGAGTTTGTGACGTTGTAGGGGGTAATCTCTGGATCTACTAAACCGATTTAGATGAAATTTGGTAAGAAGATAGTTTGAGACCCTGGGAAGGACATAGGATACCTTTTTTATCCCAGAAATCGCCCCTTAAGGGGTTGAAAATGGGGATGAAATTTGTATGGGGGAAAAAAAACAAATAATTTAATTTAATTCTCATTTATAATATTATACCACAAGACTGGTTGGTGTTCGCAGGCCGTGGAGCGCATGGAGGAGCGCCTGGAGATGGCGCACACGGACCAGAAGCGGCTGTTCCTGATCGTGTTCCAGCGGTTCATCATGATCCTGTCGGAGCACCTCGTGCGCGCCGACACCGACGCGCGCGACCCGCACACGCACTGGTACCGCGCCACGCTCGCGCGCCTCGCGCAGGTCTTCCTGCTGGTACGTCGCGCTCAACTAGTTTCATAGCTTTTGTTATTTTTAATTTTGATTTTTGAAGTGAAACTTCTTTAGAATCGTTGTCATTTGAAACTGGATGAAACGGAAATGCGACACTAGAAAGAGACACACATAAATATATAGGATTAAGCTAGCGATAGAATGAGATAGAATACATTGCCATGTTCCGTTGGTAACCGTTGTTATTGTCTGACAAATATATAATATTATATTCTTTCCGTATATGATATTCTAAAAATATATGATTATAATATGGTTATTATTATTTAATTATTGATTTGTTTTAATTTAATTTTGTTAGTGGTTAGTTTTACTTCAAACGGGCGTAAGGGTTACACGCCCCCAATTTTTTTTTTTAGTGTTTCCTTAGTGATAGGTGATTTTGTAATGTTTCCTTCTACACAGGCCGTGCAAACATAACTCGTTCCGCTGTGGTGGAAAGTCGCGAACAACTTGTGTCTCAAATCGAGAGTATTCTTTCCAGAGTCTCCGATTGGGGTCGGGACAATTTAGTCCAATTTAACCCCTCCAAGACGCAAGTTTGTGCGTTCACCGCTAAGAAAACCCCATTTACTGTGGCCCCTCAATTCCAGGAGACATCCCTAACCATCTCCAACAGTATTGGTATTCTTGGTGTCGACGTATCCAACAACGTCCAGTTCCGAAGTCACCTGGAAGACAAGGTCAAGTTGGCATCCAAAAAGCTAGGTGTGCTAAATAGAGCGAAGCGGTACTTCACGCCGGGACAAAGACTGCTTTTATATAAATCGCCGTCTTATATAAAAGTCCGTCCCCACATGGAGTACTGCTCACATCTCTGGGCGGGAGCACCGGCATACCAGCTTGGGCCTTTTGACTCGGTTCAAAGGAGAGCTGTGGGAATTGTCGACGACCCAATACTCACAAGCGATATAGAGCCCCTAAGTCTAAGAAGAGATTTTGCGTCCCTATGTGTGCTATATCGTTTGTACAATGGGTTGTGTTCTGAAGAATTGTTCGAAATGATGCCCACGGCCACTTTCTATCATCGCACCGCTCGCCATCGACAGCGAGTTCATGCTCACACATTGCAGCCCAAATGGTCCTGTACAGTTCGGTTTCAGAGGAATTTCCTCCCACGGACCATTTCGCTGTGGAATGAACTCCCTGCCGAGGTTTTCCCAGAGGGCTACAGTATGGGGTCCTTCAAAAGGGGAGTAAATAGGTTTTTAAAGGGTCGGCAACGCGCATGTGATACCCCTGGTGTTGCAGGCGTCCATAGGCTGCGGTAATCGCTTACCATCAGGCGGGCCGCATGCCTGATTGCCACCGACGTGGTATAAAAAAAAATGGTGATCTCTGTTCTGAAACTATGATTAATACGTATAAAGTACACCACGCCTTTTTCTTAATGATTAATAACGACCTGAAACTTCACGAGTACCTCCGTTGTGACGAGACGCTCAACTTTTCTTTGTAGGAAAATTTGATAGTGGTAGATACAATTGTGGTTTAATACGGAACATGTCGAAACGGTGTTTGTCTTTTTATTACTTACAGGTTGTTTTACAATTTAACCTTAGGATAATTCAACATAAAACAAGAAAAAATATATCAATAACCGGCTGATTTTCATAGTATTTATTATTAGAAATATGCATAATTGATTGGTCACATCGTCCTACAAATAAAATGGTAGGATTTCTCGGTCCTTACCTTTCATGTGCTATCTTTGTTCTACATTTAGTAATGAAAATAATGAATAATTTATCACCGTGCGGAAGACAGTATTCATGAACTGATGCTTTTTGGCAGTATATTACTGATGTTTTTCATTTGCTTAAGTGTCCTATTTCTTTACAAACAGTTTTATCGGCCACCTACTACTTTGAAAAAAAAGAGGTTTCATTACTATATTTGAACCTTTGCATTATATAATTGCAATGATTTTTCCCTTTTTTCCAGCATCACGAACAAGTTCAGAAATATAGCAGTACTCTGGAGACGCTGCTCTTCACGCAAGACCTGGACCCTCATATATTAGACGTTTTCCACCAGTTCGTAGCTCTCACTGCGTAATCTCCTTTACTTATTTACCTCATTTATTAACATAGCATTGACTTCAAATAAATATTATACAAAAATTGACTACCTAAACATTTTAATTCTGTTGTTGTCTATGGTTAATTATTATTATTATATTCTTAATTGCACTTAAAATGTGATACAGAAAAAATAATAATAAACATAGTTCACAAAGATGAAGAGAATGGCATCGAGTTTAAATAGACTGATGTGAGTCACAGATTAAACTATATTTATTTAATATACAACAAAAATGATAATAGTTTTGTCTATGACTTATAAAAACTAAAATAAAATGAAGCTTTAGATGTATATAAATAAAAAGTTTAGGTGATTTGTAAATATTGTTTTATTTCCTGTACCAAATATAAAATACATAAAACATATATAAAACAGCCTATTTATAACAGTCTAGCGCAGTCGTAAGGGTAAATTCCTTATGCTCTAATCATCGATCAAAAAAGTACTAGATACACAATCCCATACAAAAGTTATCTTAAAACTGTCACCAATTGTGTTTAGGTTATTATTCTAGTTGAAATATATACAACAATGTAAATTGAACCTTAAATGCAATGCTTAAATTTGTTTTTACAAAAAAAATATATGCGCGCTCAAATGTACAAATGAGCGCTCATTCGGTGAGGACATTTTTTGTCGCTGATTGTATATCTGGTACGTTTTTGATCGATGTCTCTAGTTACTCTTATATATCCGTTTACATTTCATATATATAACACAAAATGGTATCACAGTATAAAAATCCAATTGCCGATCGCCCATTAATTTTAACGGAATTGCTGTCAAATGCAAGGGTTGTCAAAAATTGCCATTTTTCATGGCAGAATGTTTCTAAGTTAATGCACTGTAGTGCTATCTCGTGGCAAGTTACAATGTCAATCGGGTGCGCCTCACCGGCTTTTTCCCAAGCACGATTGCTCTGTCTAGATAGATATCTTCGTTATACAATTGAATGGATTTGTAGACTGTGATAGTGTTATATTTAACCTTTTATAACTCAATAACATATTAGTTATTAAAAAGTAGGTCTTAATATAGCATTTGGAAAATAAAAAAACACGTATTTTTTAATTTTTAAAAATTTTGTTTATTTACTCCACAAAATCAAAAAAAGGGGAGTGTGCCATAACTGGAACAGTGCAGTAATATGTTCCTCTACGAAGTATGGAATGTTTTGAAACAGTTATTATGTTTGTTATTGCATAATGCCACTCCACACTTTTCACAATTGGTTTGTGATTTGCCAGAGCATTTAGGAATATATAATAGGATATTTTTTGCGACCCATACTGGCCAGTGACTGAATTGGCCTTGGCGAACAGCTGCTGGAGGTACAAAATGAGCTGAACCTTTTTTGTCCAGGATATCTAATTCAATGCTTCTACGTTGTATCTGAGCGTTTATCCCCATCTTATAGAGCACCGCACAAATCTCTTTACGAAAGTCAGCAAATACCAGCAGTAGTGCATTCATATTCTTGGTCTTATGAACCCATTTTTATAACAACCAGGCAATGGGCATGGTAAGGTCCAGGAAATGGTAAAATATCCGAACCTGTCATCTCTTGCTTTATAGCTGTCTCGTCTGGCCTGATCTTACAGAGACGGTCGTGGTTCGCGTAATCGCTAGGAACCATTTTCGAGTTACCCTTGAAGTAAATAACTCGTATGATGTTTTCGATTTTGTTTACAGGCATTGTGTCTTTTACTAGAGGTGTTCCTAATCCACCACTCCAATGTTTCGTCACTCTTGGAAGATGTATTAATGACATGATGGAAATAGGACCATAAATTGCTGGATATCGGTCTCTGTGACGCGAAACGGTATGATAATATGTTTCAGCACAATGTAGACACTAGTTTGGCTGGCAATTTTTCCCAAAAGTTCCTTGGAAAATATTTTAAATAAGAATTGTACCGGACTATCAAGTTCAGAAACTCTGCTGGCAAATCTTCATTACCTGTAAAACAGAGTTGCTGCTCATTTAGCTCCAGGTTCTTTTGTTTCCAACGTAGATTCAATCTCTGCTTGACTTGATTAGGTACTGATGGTCCAGGTCTAAAGGATGATCCTGGCTGAGGTAGAGTTTCAGAAGGACCTGGCGTTGGGTTGTACTACTAGGATTTTCAATGCTTTCAATAATGGTGTCAATTTGCACTCCATCACCTCTTCAAAATCATCGACTTCCATTGGCACTTCGAAATCCGAAACAAAATCAGGATCTGCGATTCTGTAGTCATCATCGTCGAATCCATCTTCACTCTCTGCATAATCAAATAAGAACTGTTCTATTTCCTCTTCTCTTAGACCTCTGGAAGCTATCCTGTCGAAAGAATAAAAAAGTACTCAATGTATGACACTAGGTATACTTAGTAACACAATGTGCCAGAACAGGTACAAACACAAATTGGCAATTATTTTCAAAAATTATGAAATATTTTTCAATAACTACAATGAATATCAATAAACATACACTTACCTCAGAGATTTATACCACAAATACACACTTTTTACAGTATATATATTTTTCGTCGATTTTCAATATTTTAAAACAAACTTATTTCACGCAACCGGGAATCAAACGGATTCACATTCGTTTGTGTTGATAAAGCAACATCGCAGGAGTATGAATTGTGCTAATTATTGAAGCTCGGTATGTTCCGAAGTGGGAACTCTGTTTTATAACTGAAAAAGTCATTTGCTTTAGTTTTTATAAGTAATAATTTGGTATGTTCCAGTACTGTCCCACGGTGATATAAAGGGTTAAATTACTGAAGGAAGTTCAGCAACTCTTCAACATCCAGTTTAGAGCCGAGGTAGCACGGGACGCGTTCGTGTATTGACGTGGGTTGAATGTCGAGTATGGGTTTGGTTCCGCTAGAAGCAAGCCCGCCTGCCTCCGTCACTATGAACGCCATCGGGTTACACTCGTATAGGAGACGCAACTGGAATAATTGAATCATTATTGGCGTTTAATAATGAAAATAATATATTACTATATCTTTATAAATTATCGCATGTTTTACTCTGATGTATATGCTATATTAGATACTTTAAAGTTTCATCCAAATTCGTTCAGTTAAAAATACATCCAAACATTTTCAAGAACTTTCATGTTTATAATATTAGTAGGATTATTTATTGAGATAGAATTTTAAAATATGTAAATAAAAATTCATAATGGATTTTATACTGGATGGCTGATATTGATATCATTAGTGACTTTAAAGAGTGCCAGTGGAACACAAATTACTTCGCCAATCTTAAAAAGAATGAAGATGACAGAAGTAATTGGATTTAAAATTTAATGTTTTATACCTATATTTAATTTTAATATTAAACAGTATAATTAGAAGTTTGCTAAACATATTTAGAACATTGAGAGTTTGGTGCAAGTGACCTTAAATCTTAATTTTAATTTAATGGCACAGCGTATTAATTTATTTTCAAATTAAATGTTTAATTTAATTAGTATTTGATAACATTATTAATAGTACATAATTTTATATGGCTAAGATAATAAAAATAAAAAAATGTTATTTATGTTAATTTTCAAATATTAAATATTTTTTATTAATAACAAAATGATTATTATTTTTTTTATTTGTAATTACCTTTCCCTTCGGAGCGGATTTAGTAGCCGGATACAAGAAAATGCCGCCATATTTGATCGTCCTGTGCACATCGGCCACCATCGAGCCGACATATCTCGCGCCATATGCTTTACCTGTTTTAGGTCTTTTCTTTTCCTCTATGTAATTTTTCAAGCCTTCTGACCATTCTGCTGTGTATCCTATACAAATTATTAAACATATAAATATAGTACCTACCTATAAATAACTTGATTGATTTCAAAAAAGGAAGATCCGGGAATATATAGTGTTTTAGTTTCATTCTAGTCAATTGTATATCGACTGTTTTCTTTCAAAGGTTTTATTATACAAAGTATAAGTATTAAAAATAAATTACGAAATCTCACCCCAAATATGAAATTTTTAATTAGTGCAATTTCCAATAAACTATAATCTAACACCTAATAGTTTTAGAACCTTATATAACAACTAGCATTGCCCGCGGCTCCGCCCGCGTTCAGATGACCAAAAACCAAATTCTTAGGTTTTACATAGTATACTTTTACAATGCAATTTTTGTATTTTTTCTCAAAAATGAGATATTTTTCCGCGGTAAAAAGTCCTATCCTATATGTAGACCCGGATAACCAGCTATCATCATACCAAATTTCATCAAAATCCCTCCAGTGGTTTTTCTCTGATGTGGTAACAGACAGACAAAAATTCTAAAAACTATAGATTCGGACTCTGTATCGATAATAATGTCTATTTCAATAAAATTTTCCAAAAAATATTTAATGTATAGATTCGACTTAGTTACAATTTTATTATATGTATAGTTATGTATGCCTAAAAATTACGACATTCTATTGTTATTGCGTAAAAGTTAAATGGTTTAAGAGATCACTATACTTTTGTTAAGTTTAGCCAAGGTACTTATACCATTAAACCCACTATTAGACAATATTACAATAAAGATTTCGTAAAAGTTTTATTTAATCACACTAATACAAATGATACATTTGTGCGTGAGTGTTTGTTAATTCTTCATGATATTTGAGTAAAATCTAAAATTAAGAACATATCAATATTCCTACCAACAAAAACTACTCAAAATAAATTCTTACCTTCATTTATAGAATATATCTTGCCTCTATCCGGTATCTTCATGTTAGGGTCAGTTAAAATAAACTCTCCAATGGAAGGGTCGTACATGAACCCATTAACGCCTTTGCCTTTCCCCAAGGATATGACAAGCATGGTCGCGGAGCCGTACAGCGCGTAGCCCGCGGCGACCAGCTCGTTGCCTGGGCGCAGTGCATCTGACTCTGACGGCTCTCCATCTGATGTTTTTCTGAAAAGTTTTTTTTATTATTTGTTTAGTCTACATAATATATTACTACATACAATTACATAAAAAATTAAATATATCTTTTTTTCGGCTTTAATTGTACCTAAGAACCATCCAGATCATACTTAGTATAAATATAAAAAATCTATCAAAATCGGTCGAGCTAGTTAAGAGAGAATTTATGAACTTTACCTAAAATTTAAAGCAGACTTAAAAACTTATTTTACCTCACAACAATGACTTTGACATTTATCATATAAAAAATATGCCTTTATTTCATCGTTATTGCTAATTACTTTTAAAAATACTCACTTGTAGATTGCGAAAATGGAGCCGACTGATACAAGGCAGTCAATGTTTGACGAGCCGTCGAGGGGATCGAAACATACTATGTATTTTCCCCGTCTTTCTGTTTCCACCTGTAATTTAAATTAAACTAATAAATAGGCACATATTTTGTAAACACAAGGATGTAAGCTATTGGTATTTGTTATCAATTTAAAGATAACTTTAATCTAAATATTAATATCCACTATCGTAATGTTGTGATTTTGTAGAAAAAATAAGTTTCGTTAAGTATGTATCTATTTTAATATTTATAGAACTAGCGACGCACCCTGGCTCCGCTCGGGTTCGTCCCTAGATACGTTTTAACGTTTAGTACACATTTCTCAGAGATGAGATATTTTCCCGCAGTAAAAAGTATCCTATATGTTGACTCGGATATCCAGCTATCATCATATCAAATTTCATCAAAATCTGTCTAGTGGTTTTTTCGTAATGCGGTAACAGACAGACAAAAATTCTAAAAACCATAGATTCGGCCTCTGCATCGATAATAATGTCTATTTCAATAAGATTTTTCAAAAAATATTTAATGTACAGATTCCGCTTAGTTAGAATTTTATTGAATGTTATATGTATAGACTAGCGACTCACCCTCGCTCCGCTCGGGTTCGTCCCTGGGGTGGGGCCTGGGAGGACCACCCTTATCCTTATCACTTAGGGGTATGGAAAATAGATAGTAGCCGATTCTCAGACCTACTGAATACGCATATAAAATTTGGTAAAAATCGGTAAAGCCGTTTCGGAGGAGTACGGTAACTAACGTTGTGACATGGAAATTTTATATATAAGATTATATACAGCGTTGTGCGCGAACAAAACAAGTTTTTGATTATTATTATTTAACGTAACATAATGAAATGTAAATTAGTGGGTGTGTTTCAATTCGAATAATAAGCAGGATTATCAAAAACTTTGATAAATAAAGATACAAGTTCATAACCTCAGTGTCTATTGATAAATCAGACGAACAAAAAGATTTTGTAGCCAAAAGTTATCTTTAAATAACAAAGTTTAGGGTTGATATTAAATTATTAAACGCTCTAAAGTATGCCGGATGTAGAGTTCAAATAGGTGAAAGCGTAATATAGTCTTGCAAGTAATTAATGTGTAGCACCAATTAAATCTTTTAAAATGATATTATCGTCAATAATATTTTAAACATTATAAGTCGGTCTGTTTGACGCCTTTTACTGCATTTTAAATTACTGAATGTTTTAACGTAGTGCGGTACGGTACCTAATCAGGTACTTATTTCTAACATAAGGAGGCATCACATAGAAATTATAAAATACGGGAATTCCAGAAAAAGTTGCGGTTTTTATAGATCACTGTATTAATAATTGTCAACTAGTATCTATAAACAAACGGTTGAAGAATTATTGTCCTTTTAAATATAGAAACTTATTATATCTAATATATTTAAATGTGCAATTCTTGTATATATATATATATATATATATATATATATATATATATATATATATATATATATATGTTTATAATCTGAATCTCGGAAACGGCTCCAACGATTTCCATGAAATTTAGCACACGGGGGTTTCGGGGGCGATAGATCGATCTAGATTAGTTTTATGTCAGGGAAAACGCGTGTTTTCGAGTTTTCATGCGGTTTTGCTTCGCATTATTCCACGCAGAATATGGTCGCTAATTCGCACGCTAGGACATAATCTTCGTGGTTAAGTGGGTAAGGCGCAAGTTAGACAAGTGACAACCACAGATGTCTGGGTTCGTATCTCGGTCGGATAAAAAGTTTTTACTTTAGTTTTTTTTGTATTTATTCAAATTTTTAGTTTGTTTTTTTTTTTAAATGTGTCTTTGGCCAAAAACTCCGAGCGAAGCTCGGTAACTCAGGTACTGACAATAATATGGTCAGATGCCATAATAATTTAACATAAAAATAAACAACTTAATTATACATACCAAGTTACTTATAATTAATTTCAATATTAATAATATTTATATGTACATATGCACATAATATTTTTTTAATTATTATTTCTTTATATTCTTAATGTAAAACTATAGATAATTATGTACATAGTAATATACCTACTATGCGTAGGTTTGTTCTTGCACACTTCGTGTATAAACCTATAAAATAGCTATTTTAATGGAATTTATGTACAATTTTGTAGTATGTAGTAATATGTAGTAGTAAAAGTACAAATACGTAGGTACTTTACTTTTTTTGGACACGTTTAATGATTGTTCTTACCTGTAAAGCATTAGGGTTTTCTTCAGAGACGAGCAAACAAGTAGTGAATGACGATATAAGCATATTGATGAAAAGTTCATTTGAGAGAACATCCAGTTTCTTGACTTCTTCGCCTTGAACATTCGTGTCTCCTGAAATTCCATGCCTGTAAAACAGTTAAAAAAATATTAATATTATTTTAATATATCAACACTTTGTTTATTTAGGAGTGAACGATGAAAACAAAATATTAACAAACGCAACCTATGGATACAAATTGAAAAAAAAAAACATTTAGTTTATGTCGTGTGAAGTTATCTTTATAAAAATTAGAAAGTATACAAAACTAACAATTTAGCGATGCCGGCTTTTCTCACAGCTGTTTGTATAGCCTTGACTGCTGTTTGTATGGAGTTTAAGAGTTGTGTTAAGTCTCCAGTAGCTAGTGGTGCCGTTTTTTGTTGAGCCAAAACCCATCTGGTTAAGGTCATTGCGTTCACATCAAAATGTGGTCCTTGCTGTGACATTTTGGCGATAATAAATAATAATGCAAATAAAAATAAGGCGACAAGCGCGCCCAACGATTGTCGCGACACTGGACGGGCCTGTACAGTCTACTACCGACAGGTTTCTATGACGAGAAATAGAATGTTCAATGTAGTGACGCTGATTATGCTTATCATATCATAGGTTAATTAAAGTGTTACGCCATACCAGATTTACAAATGTAATCTCTGTCTTACAGGCAATATTTTAGAGTTTATTTTTATTATAACCCAAAAGTGGGTGTGTAAATGACGCAATTTAACTCATAACTTTAAACTTAAAGGCCGGACCGCATTACAGCGGCGCTGCGCAGCGCTGCACAGCGCGGCACAAAACGTCGAAATATTATTTCAATCATTTTGTATGGTGCATGTCGCACTAGAGCGGTGCTGAACTGTGCGTTGCTGCGCGTCGCGGCATAGTTGCCTCCGGAAGAATATTTTGACGTGCAGCGCCGCGACCCGCAGTGCAGCGACGTTCAGTACGACATAGCAAGCGGCGCGTCGTTTCTTTCTTTTGCACCGATTGATTTTCTAAAACGAGTAACCTGTTGCTTTATATGTGGTTTCATCCAGTGGAATAGTTTATAGAATTTTGTATTCGACAAGAATGTCGATTGTCTGCACGATTTCACACGTACTTCTTCTGAAGTATTACGTGTGAAATCGTGCAGAGTCATTTAGAAGGCGAGTAAACAAAAGGAAAAAAAATATTTTTTTTTTAAATTCTTATTTTTTTTCTCTTCCATAATTCGTTCTTCTTCTGCACACAACAAAGAAATAATGACCAAACCCTCGTCACTATCGCTCATCGTGTAACGTTGCTCGCATGCGAACTGGTATAGTAATGACGCGAGCTGACGCTTAGTGCAGTTGTGATGCGATAGGTACCATCGAGCGACGTGAAGCGACGCGCCGCGCAGCGCCGCTCTAATGCGGTCCGACCTCAAGAGTAATGCTTCATATTATAATGTAGGTAGGTACTGGTTCCCCCCCAACATGCGTTCACCTTGTCGTGGTGAGGGGGCTCAGTAGTGCCCGGCAATACAGCCGGGCGCGAAGCCAAAAAACGCACAGGGAGGTTGCTCACTTCGGTGGGCGGTGGGAGGTGGCTCTCTTCGGAGGGCGTTGTACCATGCGGATTGCTCCTGGTACTTCTCTGATAGCAGAGTGGACCTTGGAGTAACCCCGTGGCTGTTGTGGACTGCTTCGGCAGACCTGCCGTCGGGGCGTCGTAGTTGAATGCGTAAGCTATCCTGCGACGCCCCATTAAGACGGGGAAAGGCTTTGTTGGGTTTTAGTGGGTAGTACTGGCTTTGCCGGTGAGTCCCACACTTCGTGCGTAAATGCATTTCCCAACCTTAAAAAAAAGTAGGTACTGGTAGGTACCTAACCAATGTTAATAATACATAAACTATAAAGAAACGAATCTAAAATGGCATCTGGGTAGAAACCTGCAGTGACAAATGATAAGGTCAGCAAAAAAACGAAATATATAAAATATTTTACATAAAATATGTTTACATAAATAATAATGACTTTAAATTGAAGTCTTGAAAGTCAGCATCTTAATGTAAAAAAATGCATGTCATATCTGTTTTAAAAGTTTGAAATTATTTGTAAAATTCTTTAAAATTATACTTTTTCAATTTGTTCAAGAAAAAAATTTATTAAATTTATAAAATAAATTTGCCAAGCTTAAACCAATCCAGGTTGGTTTTTTTTTGATGCAGTACCGCCGTGTGTGAGTAATGACTAGTGAGTACCTAGTGAGGAAAGATGGACAAATGGCAAAAAAATATTTTTTCTAGCGTGCAAGTTAGAGAGCATGATCGCCGCCGCCATTTTAGATTCGTTTCTTTATTGGCACGGGTTGTAATGGCATTTATTATTGTAAAATATGTAGGTAAGTAGATACCTAAGTTTTAGTAAGATATCAGCTATTTAAATTCTTGTTTATTCGTTGTATTTTTGTAAATATATTTTAATTCTAATAGATACTTAACTTCTATATTATATTTTAGATTGTGGATTTTTTTTTATTTTCCTGGGAGGCCAGGTTTGGTTAGTCGTCTACATAATAAGTATATCGTAGTTTTTCCTACGCCAGCGCCATTATGATAGGTGTATGGCAGCTTGTAAAAAAAGCATGAGTCCTGTGACAGCTATCAGAAATCAGATTAAGCATGGATGACAAATAAGAATAACATGCCTATTGTAGATCTGGGACTATTTCGATAATTATTGATTGTAATAATATCGATATTTTGTTAATATGTCATGGGGAAGATTTCTCGAAAGGAGGACGCTACTCGTATGGCTTATTTACATTCAATCTGAGGTTAAGCAATTTATTGTGATATCTCTTTTGTATGTTTTTTTTTGCTTCTATTGTTTTCGCATCTTACCTGTGCAATGTATTGTACCTGAAAGATCAACTGAAGGAACAATTGAGAAGGGGAGGTGCATCCTGCGGTGATCCTGACCAACTGATGGACCAAACAGCCTAAACCACTTGTCGTAGAAAAAGAAACGTGAAATTTAAAGGACGTATTCCTTATATGATGTAGGCATCCGATAAGAAAGGATTTTTCGAAATCCATTCCCTAAGTGGGTAAAATAGAGCATTATAGATTGTATGAAACTCTGTCATTCTTAATGTGAAATACACAGAAATTGGTGTTTAGCTTTATGATAAAAAGTTAGAAATATATTTATTTGATTTTTTATTCGAAATTTATCCCATATAGGAGTAAAAGGGGACCATAAAGTTTATATGGGCAGAGAATTATTTATGATCAGAACTACTACTTAGTACTTGAAAACTATTACTTACTACTAGTACTTGAAACTTGGTATTAATGCTCAATACAATGAAATAAATACATGTTTTAGCATATTTCGTAATTCAATCCCTTAAGGGGGTAAAATGGGGGATGAAAGTTTGTATGAAACTCTGTAAGTAATATTTAAAAAAGTACAAAAACAAAAAATATTCACCTGTAGACGATTTGAGACTTTCCTTAAAATGATGTCCACATAGCCTAAAATATAAAGATTGTGATTTCTCCCATTTTGGTCGCCTTATTGCTTTTTTAGCCCTCAATTTCTTCAGTTTTTGTCTTTTAGAACAAATAATATCCATTTTCTTTGCATCCGGGCACTGCACAATTTGTCATTTTAATTAAATCTTAAATAAAATGAAAAAAAAAATCCATCCACGCTATAGAGCTTTATAAAATACTGAGGGCCATAGTGATCGCGATGGCGGGAAAAAAGGCAAAGTTCTTCCCCATTAAATGTTTTAATTACATCTTACAGAAGAAACACGTTACATATTTACTCTTATAATAAAGGTAAATAAATAGTCATACATAGTTTTATATAACATAAAGAAATGTAGATAGATTGTCATTATGCAAGTCTTAATTATTATTTTTTACCATTCATCAAGTTCAGCATTTCATAATATGCTGTTGATAGTGATGTGCCATTTAAAATTTCATTAAAGAGCTTATAGCGGCGTTTGTTTTTATTTCATTCACTGAACTAAGGAGTGCTCGCAATCTGCATTACAATAAAAAGATTTCACAATTTATTTTTTAAGGATCGATAACTTGTCGTTGTTTTCCGATGACCCGAGACATCACTATTCAGAGCACAACAGCAAATTACGGTACTTGATGCGCGTATTTCGATGACATCTGTCACAGGACAGCTTTATTTTTCAAACTTAGGAACTTCTATTTTCAACATACAGCTGGACACTTTTTCAAATCCTCAATCATAAAAGATGTCCTTCCTGATTGTTATAGATTATCGTTATCTATAACTATTGACACTAGTGCAGTTTTTATTGTATTTACCACACTCGTGTGTTGATTGTGAAAGGGCATTCAGTGAAGTTAATTTTATTACAACGAACTAAGAAATAGTTTATCAAATGAAACCGAGAATAGGACTTTATTGGCAAAGCAATATATTAAAACCAGAGGCGGAAAGTGGAAACTGTGCTAATTTTAAGCGTGCAGATGATATGATTTTACTTATGAATACAGAAAATTTGTGTAAAAAATAAAATGCTAAGCTTTTGAGAACTTACTACATTTTAATAATAAAAAGAAGATTTAACTTTTTTTTCATTTTTCCCTGGGCGTACGATTTTTTTAAGATTGGTTGCTGCATTTTTTTATCTGGCGGCTCTGATCAAATCAAGTATCAACATTCAACTGTCAACATCAATTAACAATTTATTATTTTATGTCAATTGTCAAACAACTAACGGATGGAAGAAATAAACGTAAATAAACTATATTGTATATCAAAACATGGCACCAAAGTTAAAATTTGCAGAAGGTAAAATAATGTACAATTTGATATTATTTCACGTACTAATTACTTTTATGTTATTGACTTTTGGTGATGTTTTCAGGCGAAAAAGTTCTTTGCTTCCATGGGCCGCTCATTTATGAAGCCAAATGTCTTAAAAGTTCTGTTACAAAAGACAAACATGTTCGATATTTGATTCATTATGCTGGCTGGAATAAGAAGTAAGAAAGCAGTTTATTTTATATACATTGACCCCACTTATGTTTTAAAATGGCACAAAAATAATGTTTTAATATGTTTCATAATCATGTTTCATGTATATGATTTTTTAGTAGTAAACTAGTGACTATATTTCACATCAATCTTGTAAAATTTTGTAAATCATAATAGATTTTTGTTATATGTAATTAGTATTAACAGTAATAACCATTACTTTATATGTATGTTTATAGTTGGGATGAATGGGTACCTGAAAGCAGAGTTCTTAAATATAATGAAGCAAATGTGCAAAGACAAAAGGAAGTACAAAGAGCTCATTCTGCTCAACCAGCAAAAACTAAAAAGAGTATGTTATAATGGCAACTTATTATTACAATATACATTTTTTTTATATTAAATTGTTTTACAAGTTGATTAGGAAGTTGTACATATGATGATTAATACATCCAAGTAAATTTCTTAGAAATTACTTAATTAAATTTCTAAGAAATCTATTGTTAACTGTCAAGCTGTTGCCGGGGTGTTCGTGGTCATGGAGGGACTATTAATGGAATTGTCTTCTAGTAATTATAACTTTACAATTACCATCTTGGAGTATAAAAAGTAACGATTATAGATAGATTATATGGTAAAAATTCACACTATCTTAAATAAAACATAAAATTCTATTCCTTGTTACATTTTTTAATTACATATGATAAAACATATCATTACGGTTTATTGTACAGAAGAATTAACACATAATTGGGGAGAATTGTTTAAGTAGTTTAATAATTAAAATTTAATGTTTATATTTTGTCTAATATTTATTATTTTTTGCTTTTGCTTTATAGCACCAGCAAAAGGTCGAAAATCTGAAGCTGCTTCAAGTTCAACTCCAGCCAGAGAAGAATCAAGAGCATCTACACCAGCAGGTATATTAACAAATTTAATAAACTTTTTTTGTGTTTATTATGTTCTATTTCTTTTTTGTATCTTTTAACAATAAATAAAAAAATAGAAATAGAAATATGAGTAATTTAATTAGGTTATTGTGTAGCACTAAGTTTTGCTCATATAATTATGAATTATTTTTAGATTGGACTTCCATGAGAGGTTGTTCATGGAAATGATTTTATCTAGAAAAGTCCTATAGAAAATATTCACAGGAAGTACTTCTTTCCACATCACCTACCTTCATCAAATGTGGTTGATTGCATGTTCAGTCAGAAAAAAATACAAAAAAATGGTGACATAAAATTTAGAACAAATGTTTTAATCTGTTCTTATATTAATATTATAAAAAGAAATAATTGAACTGATTTATATGAAATTTGGTATGATGATAATTTGAGACCCTGGGACAAACATAGGATAGTTTTTATCCCAGAAATCATCCCTTAAGAGGGTGTAAAGAGAGAAGAAAGTTTGTATGGGGAATCAATCTTTTCTCAAATATGGGATATAAAACTCATCATAAATCTGTATGAAAATATATGTATATATAATATATAGACTATATTTATTCCATACTAACCATTAAAACATACCTAGGGACGAACTGTATCAAAGCGGGGTTGAGTCGCTTGTGAAATATATATATGCATATTTCAGGTAAAGATGCTGAAACTACCCCAGCACCAGCAAAGGCAACAAAGACTCAGAGTAAAGACACTCCAGCTGACTCGGGATCAGATCAACCTAAGTATGCTTTTTATATTCTACATAGAATTCAAAGTCCTGACTTACTGACTGATATAGTAACACACAGTCTAAACCATTGGTCTGAAAGACATGAAATTTGGATTTGGACAAAGAGTTTGTTCGTTTGTAGTTTTAACACGAGTGAAGCAGCAGGTTCTGCTAGTTTTATGTATAAATAGTAATTTTTAAATAAATAATCTATAATTATGTTTGATAAGTAAAAAGTAATATGTAATATGACTCAATAAGGTCACATGGTTTAATTTGTTTTACAATTTTACTTTTTATTAAGATATTTCACTTACAAAAATATATAATCTGGTTTCACATATTGAAATGTTACAATTTCAATTAGATTTATATTTATTTTCAGTAATTACATATTTGAATTTATCTTTTAGGAAAAAACGTGGTAGGCTCGATCTGTCCATTGAATCTGAAGAGCAATACTTAGCAAAAGTGGAAGTAAAGATTAAAATACCCGAAGAACTAAAAGTGTGGCTTGTTGATGACTGGGACGTCATCACCAGACAACAAAAATTAGCTATTTTGCCTGCAAAGCTAACTGTATCACAAATTGTGGACAACTATTTGGCATTTAAGAAATCAAGCAAGTTGCATAATCAAGCTAAAGAATCTGTCCTAGTTGATATTACCGAAGGTATAAAAGAATACTTTAATGCTACTCTCGGCTCTCAACTTCTTTACAAATTTGAAAGACCTCAGTACAGTGAAGTATTGCAAGATTACCCGGACACTCCCATGTCTCAAATATATGGAGCCATACATTTATTGCGGCTTTTTGCCAAACTGGGTCCAATGTTAGCATATACTGCCTTAGACGAGAAGTCCCTACAACATGTTCTATCTCATATTCAAGACTTCCTTAAATATATGGTGACAAACAGATCTACTTTGTTTAACTTGCAGGACTATGGAAATGCTACTCCAGAATATCATAGAAAAGTTCAGTAGTTAAGTTTAATTAGTATTGTAATGAATGAATATTTGAATTTAAGTAATAAATGTATCTTGATTTTCTAATTGTTTCTTTTTTGTTTCATTTATTAAAATCAAAAGCTTCTTAAAGTAGAAAATTTAAAAAATTAAAAAATATCTGACATCAAAATCTAATATATAAAATTCTCGTGTCACAGTGTTTGTAACAAAAGTCGTCCGAAACGGCTTGACTGATTCTTATGAAATTTTGTATGTATGAACTATTATGTGTGTGACCTACTGAATAGGTCTGAGAATAGGACGTAAACTATTTTTCATACCCCTAAGTGATAAGGGCGGTTCATCCCAAAAAACTTAATTTTTATTTTTTGGGCAACATTTTTAATTTTAATGTTATGATTCGACATTAAAAAATACATACATACCTAAATTTTCAGTAGGGACGAACCCGAGAGGAGCGAGGGTGAGTCACTAGTATATTTCTAATTTTCTGTAAAAGTCTGCTAAACTTTAAATTTAAAGGACTTTCTTTATGTAAAAGGAGTTCAGGGTCCCGGTAGTAGATGACTTAGTATAGATTATAATATGTAGAGCTTACAATAAATAGAGTATTGAGTAATACGTATAAGTATATTATACATTACCGTACATTTTTCCGGGATATAAAGTAGCCTACGTGCTATTTTGATGTGTGAGCTATATTAATCTAAAGTTTCATTAAAATCCATTCAGTAGTTTCTGCGTGAAAGAGTAACAAACATCCATACATCTATACATCCAGACATCCATACTTCCTCACAAACTTTCGCATTTATAATATTAGTAGGATTAGGTACACATTTAAAATTCAATATTAATAAACCTGCTTTTTACAAAGTTACAAGTTAATTAACGACATTCTGCATTTGCCCTGATATTTAGGTTTCCGAACCTCAAGAGGAAAAAAGTAACACTTATAGGATCACTTCGTTGTCAGTCCGTCTGTCTGTCTGTCAAGACCCTTTTTGTCAGAAACACGTGGTGGTTTCAAGTTAAAATTAATATCAAATACTCTGCAATCCCTAAGATCTGTGAAAAAATCAAACATCTAATCTAAGTCAACGCAATCAATCGATACGGCTATTTATATCGCATATTTTTTAATGTACCTACCTATTTAATTAATTGAAATTAAACCTAATTTTATCATACTGTTATATTAAATAGTCTGGATTGGTTTTATAATATATAAGCCGTTTAACTTGAAGTTATATCATTTGTAAAACATTTTAAACAGATACTTAAATCATAAATTAATTAAAAGTGCATTTGTAAGAATGTTGCAGGACAGGGTCACCGCGACGCGACGAGTTGACCGAATTATGCATTCAATGAGTCATGACTCATGTGTAAGCGCAAGGAAAAACTTGATTCTTTTTATTCGTGGCAATTTTGTGTGCTCTTTATATTTTTACATTTTACAATGATTTAGAAGTGTACGGAGCTAAAGCGACTTATTATTTATTAGCACTGCCCGTGGCTTCGCCTGCGTTCAGATGACCAAAAACCAATTTCTTAGGTTTTACATATTAATATACTCTTACATTGCAGTTTTTGTATTTTTTCTCAAAAATGAGATATCTTTTACCGCGGTAAAAAGTCTTATCCTATGTGTTGACCCGGATAACCAGCTATCACCATTCCCAATTTCATCAAAATCCCTCCAGTGGTTTTTCTGTGATGCAGTAACAGACAGACAGACAGACAAAAAATCTAAAAATTATAGATTCGACTTCTGTATCAATAATAATGTTTATTTCAATAAGATTTTCCAAAAAATATTTAATGTACAGATTCGGCTGTTACAATTTTATTATAGGTATGTATAGATTAGGAAATCGCAAATTCAATATTTTAACGACAACATACAATTCGTTTTGCCGATTTATCTCGTTTTGTCATTTAGATAATAAAATACGTTAATAATGGTCTTTTATTTCGAGAGAAGCTTATTTTATTATTACAGAATATAACAAATTGCAAGAATATTAGATTATAGATCATTTTACATATGAATGATATAGTTCACTTATGAATTAATAGTACCTTATAATTACTAGGTACTACGGCAAAACAATTAAGTGCTTATATTTAACAAAAATGTTGAAAATTTTATAAATGAACCCTAAAGTGAAATCTGAAAGTGTGACGTGCAATCATTGCATTTTGCTAGTGGCCAAAGTAAATGTATCGTCGCGTCAGCTAGTTTCCGTATAATAAATAAGTGCCTAATATAAATAAATTCTTACGCGCCGCTTGCCTAATTGTAGAGAACGAGTGCCTATGAAAACTCTGGTGCTCCTCTATCCAGGCACTAGACAGGCCGGAAATACATGAAGACGAATACTTCTTTTTTTTCTTACTTTTGTATTATTCTTTTTTTTTTCACATTGATGTCAGACAATTTTCTTGTAAGTGAACTACATAATATTAATTTGAATTACTGGAATATAGCGAAATAACACAAGAAAATATTTTATTGTTTCACAAAATCTTAATGCTGAATAAAAATCATCAAAATATTATTTAATTAAGAGTAAAAAAAATAGGAAAATTCATAACATCCGCTAATCGCTGTTTATTCATTACGTCCTGTAAGTATTTCTATTGCTGACGTCTGCAATACTAAAACTGGACGCGGGCGGGATTGACGTCACGGGAACGTATAAAGTGACCAATGACTCGGCTCGTGTGTAAAGGTTATGTTACATTTTATTTTTAATTTTAATGCTGCTCTTTCCTAAATAATGAATAATTTCCATTAACTAGCAATAGATGGCGTTACGCGTATATAAAATTTTTCACAATGCATTATTTAAAAAAAAGATTATAAATCAATATTTTGCAAATGATACCTCAAATCTATTATCTATTGTGTAATCTTTTTTATTTAGATTTTATTAGTAAATATAATAATAATAAACTCTTTATTGTACACCAAGAACAAAAGAAATTAAATAAACACAGAATAGCAATGTACAAGAGGCGGCCTTATCGCTAAAACAGCGATCTCTTCCAGGCAACCTTTAGGTGTAGGAGATAGCAAACTGTAAGAGGGAAGGGGTAAATAATAGAGTTAAATGTAGCACAACACATAATTTTTTTTTATTTATATCAATATTTTCTTTCTTCTCTCATAAGAATAAGACATGGATTTGTCATTTGTTAATTGTCTCCGTTGTTCGGAAGCCCTTTAAGATAACTAGATTATGTACACCACTGCACTAGTCTACACTCTACACGAGTCCATTTACACGGTTACACTAACGGCCTAACCCGTACTCCATAATCCATATTAGCGCTCTTTTAATTTTTTTTGCAAGTGATACCTCTTCTAATTTTTTAAATAATCAATTTAAAATAATATGGACAGTGATCCACAAATATGACGAACACTAATTTTTATTAAAACCTAATTCGATAATGTGAAAATACTCGTAGTAATTTAATTTTCCATTTGCGTTATAACTAAGCAATAGTCTAGTAAATTGCTTTATTAGAAAATTTTAATACATAATAAAAGATAATATCGGTAAGCTTTCGTAGTTGATAGTTTCTTGACGGGTATAATTTTTACTCATTCAGTATGACCTAGCTTAGTCGGCTACATTGGACCAACTGTTCCTAATGCACTGTATTTAGAGAAACAAGGTTGCTCGCCATATGGCAAAGTCGGTATGATTTATCTTATAGCATACGCAAAAGTCAGGGTTACCTTACTAATAACATAAATGGAAAAGTTTATCTTTCAGTTCGTTAATTTTCCACAGCCACATCGCTCATCTGAACACTATGACTTTTCTAGCAAACATTAAATTCTTTATTTATATAACGAACTAGCATTGCCCGCGGCTCCGCCCGCGTTCAGGTGACCAGAAACCAAATTATTAAGTTTTACATATTAGTATACTACTATATTGCAGTTTTTGTATTTTTTCTCAGAAATGAAATATTTTTCCGCGGTAAAAAGGATCCTATGTGTTGACCCGGATATCCATCTATCACCATACCAAATTTCATCAAAATCCAACAGACAGACAAAAATCTAAAAACTAGATTCGGCCTCTGTATCGATTATAATGTCTATTTCAATAAGATTTTTCAAAAAATATCTAATGCACAGATTCTGCTTAGTTACAATTTTATTATATGTATAGATTGTATATTTTTTAAATTGGTTCATAAGAGATAAAAGATTAGTCGTTTTACCCGGAAAAAACTCTTTATACGAAAATTGTATTTATAAGAATTTAAAAACTACAATGTCGACAGAATAGTGATAATAAGTATTAACTAAATTAAATAGAATATAACATTGCATGTTCAAACTACAAATTTATATGCGGGCATATTAAATTACAACAATCTCCTCATGCTGGAATCGAACTTGTAATCTTTAGCATAGTAGCAAGTAAATATTACAAACATAATTTGTAAAGTGCCAGGTGCTTGTTAAACCTACACATTTATACAATGATCGTCGAAAATTTTAAACTAATTAATGAAATAGGTATACATACCTATATTAATTTTGAATAAACACAGTAGGTACATTATTATACATAAAATGAAACCTTACATTAGTTAATAGCTACGAAATTTTAATCCTATTTACTTTAATTAGTAGGTACTTTTTGGACTCTTGCCTCAGTATTTAATTTATTATCTACAAAAAAAAAAGTGGAACAGCAATAAAAGAAAATCATTGTAAGTAATGATATAAAATATTTATAGATACATCATATTTCAACTCTCCTTTTTATAATTTGACACACTTATAAATCTTTTTTCTTTCTTTTTTCGATAAAATCTAAGCCCTTTAATGGCCTCTTTCATTACTTAAAGGGTTGAATTTGAAAAATAAACTTTTATTAGCGCCTATCTATAACATTAAAAGAATACATACGCTGTTAAAGTCGGCTTAATCAAGTGGTTATATCTAGGCGTTTTGTATCAGTTAAGAGAAGCAGCTATAAGTACCTAAGTATAAATAAATATATATACATACAAAAATATAGTATGTATATCTGCCTAGTAATTAAAGACCTTATCTTTAATTGATTAAATAGATATATAACTTATAAGTACTAAGCATTTTTCAATAATGAGAAAAATTAGTAAAAACATTTAAAAAATAGCCATAAGTGCTTAAAACAACTTTAAAATCAAAATATATATAATCGAATATAAAAATGAGCTGGAGTTAGTCGTAAATTTAATTGTATAGGTACACGTATCTCATTAACGTAATAATAAAGATAAAACTACTTCTGAGGCAATTGTCTGATAGGTTCTGCCTTTAATGGCAGATATCGGCAAGGCCGCGCCAGGCCGGCACCCGGCACTGGACTCATATACTACTTGCAGATCGTAACTGCAATCGATCAATAATTATAAGTTCTAGATCTTTAAATAAATGCGTGGGTGTGCTTGCTGCTTAGTTCTACGCAACAACGGAATCGACTAGAAATGTTGCATTGTGCTTGGAATATGATTCTTATTCTTTTACGAGTACTAACCTTTGCTAAACTTCTTTTACTAAACTTTGTACCTTAACAAAATGTAGAGAGAAAATGTAGAGATACAAAAAGACTAATAATAATTAATAATATAGATCGCCCAGCCGATAGTCCATGATAAAGTTCTACTCACTTAATCCCTGAGGCATAATGTTTTGTTACTAATTAGTGAAGCCTCTGAACGAGGCGAGAGCGGGTCATATAGTATTATGTGATCTGTGCTAGTATCTAGATAATAACCTATTATTGCTCATTTATTTGTGACCATCGCCTTTTATGGGAATGTTTGTGTAACACGGGATCGTTTAGCTTTGTGTTAATGCTCTACTTATTGGTAGAGCATTGTGTATATTCATTATTATTGCATTATAGGTACTAAATAAAACTCTTTTAAATGAAGTTTTGTTCAGAAACTTAAAATAAATAAAGTTTTTAAAATTTTCAATAAATTTTAAAACCAGACTACTATTATATATCTACGTATTATGTATATTTTGTTTGTTCAAAACGACCTTATTTGACCTTTTTTTAGCGTTGGGAAATGTATTTAAGAATACAATCTACATACGCATAGGTGATTATGCAGGACTCGCTGCTAGAAAAGCTAGTATCACCCTTCTAAAACCCAACGGAACCTCCCTCGTCTTGATGGGGGTCGCAGGATCGATTACGCACTCGACCACGGCAGGCTTCCCAATCAGTTGACAACAACCAAGGGGTTGCTCCAACACTCAACTCTGCTATCAGAGAAGTACCAGGAGCAACCCGTATGGTGCACCGTCCACGAAGGTGAGCCGCCACCCAGTGTGTCTACTTGGCTTAATTTTATTGGATTGCCGAATGCTAATGAGTCCCTCCACCATACCAAGGTGGACACACATTTGGGGGGAGAACACCATAAGCTCCGTGAACCAAGGAAGCGCAGGTAAATACCACTTACCAGTATTTTTATAAAGCAATTAAGTAATATAATTTTTTTTTAAGTATGAGCTGAGAAATTTAGGATAAGGTCTGTATTTACGAATGTTGTTTACGCAAATAACTACGAGGAGGTTTAATTAAATTTCAGTAATAAGCTATAAAGCTGTGAGGCCTTTGTTATCAGGGTTGCCTTTAAAGGCAGATATACGCAAGGCTGCAGGCCGACGGCGCCCGACATTATTACGACATTGCCGCTTATGGCTTACGAACATCTGCGATCGCAAGTCAGTGAATATCAAAGTGTTATATACTATTTAATTATTATGTAATTTAATTTATTAAAATGCATTTGAGGATACTTTATAAATAATCGTAGTAACTAGTACCTATTAGATTCATTTCTTTGACTAAGTGTACAATATGTTGGCACTGAAATATGTATGTTGAAAAACTCTTTAGGTGTTCTCGAAATAAAAGAAGATCATATTTATGTTTTTTTCTTCTAATTCTATGGGATCCTAGAACAAAATAATAACATAAAATTTGTACTAATAGCCGATTAGTACCTAGCTCGTTAAAGGAAATTAGTAGGTATTTCTTAGTGCTAAAAAGCTCGTTGAACGACGAGAAAAATTATAAATCAAAGTGTAGATTAATCTTGCCTATCCTATAAGTATACCTAAAAATATATAATACAATGTACACAGAAATGTAATATTAGGTATATGGTTAAAATCTTCTGGGGCGCAGGACCGTGGCCCTACCTGACCGGGGCCCTAGGCAAACACATCGCGGTGGCCTAGAAATAACAATCAGTTTAATTATTTAGAATTAAACTAATTGTTATTTTGCTTTTATTAAATCTATAATGATAGATGATACTACACGAAATTAAAATAACGCTATTGTTCGGTTCTGATTAATTGATCTCAAAGTTATAAAGCATATCTTTTATGGCCTTAATTTTTTAGATACATTTTTATTTTACCTCTTCACCAAATTATACATTCTGTTCGACAGGGCGCCCGATAAATCTTAGGGGTCCTGAACTGTAGCCTAAAAAGCCCGAAAGTCTTTATAGTCATACTTTTTCTTTATTCTGTTACCAACTACTATTATATATATATATATATATATATATATATATATATATATATATATATATATATATATACTATATATACTTTTTACTATATATATCACAATTTAAGTTTGAGAATCAGACCAATGTATAAATTACTATTGGCAGCGACAACTTTGAGCGCACACGCCATATTTATGAACTTAGTCGCAGTTATTATTAATGATCATTAAGATGCCAGCAATACCTTTTTGTATACATTGATTTCAGGTTAAGTACAAACGGAATTTTTTTTTATTAGATTATTTGTCATATTAATAATTTTTTACCATAAATATGAAATATTAGATATTCTTGCGACTTCACTCGCTTGGACCGACTAAACAGGATAGATAATATTAAAACAGCCGACTAAGACAATTTAAAAAGACGGTCAAGTGCGAGTCGAATTCGCACACGAAGTTTTTCGTACCATCGTTCATGTAGTTTTTATTAATATGACTTTTACTCATATATGTAGTATATTAATTTCGATGATCGATTACGAACGAAAAAAAAATGTTTCTTGTATTTTTATTTTTGTATATTTTTATTATTTGTTTTATAGTGGCAATGGAAATACATAATATGTGAAAATTTCAACTCTCTACGTATTACGGTTCATGAGATACAGCCCTCTGACAGACGGACGGATGATAATGAGTGCGAGCGATTCCGGGTGTTGTAGAGGCGTCAATAAAAGAGTAACATATGTCAATAGCTAATCTAAGCACACTTACTCACAAATTTTTCAATTTGTAATAATAGTGCGATTAGGAAACGATAGAGGCGAGATATAGAATCAGTTTATAAGTTGTCCATTTCTTAGCGTTTCTTCTAATGATCCAAGAAATCATAAGAGTATTGAATTTTATATGAAAAATCTGTTTATTAGTAGCTATTAATTTCTAACATTATAATAAAACAATATATAGCTTTTTCGATGATATTAATAGGAAATTTACAACATGTAAGTAAGACCGATTCTTATCGTATTTGCGTAGGCTTTGAGTTTTTTAAAAGGTTGTTTTTAAAATGATTTTTTACTATAAGATCATTGAATCAAATTTTCCAGTCCATAAAACATAAATAGAGTGTGAGAACGTTCTTCTCGACTGAATCAGATCTAGGTTTTCTTGCCTCTTTAGTAACAAGTCAAACATGGCATTTTACAAACGCAAGGCTGCAGTATTAGGTGTCGACGCTCGGCAGCTCACAAACAAAACGATAGCGTGACGCAATAATGATTAATATGCGCTTAATTGCATGCTATTACTTGTATTTTTTCCATTTTTCAGCTTTTTTAATTTTTAAAAAAATAGACCGACATAATAGATACTTTATAAATTCAAACCTAGAAATCATTTAAAGATCAATCAATCATTTAAAAAGTTGTGCTTTAAAATAAAATACGTAGAATTCTTTTGAATTCTACGTATTTTATTTTAAAGCACAACTATGGGGCTTATTACAAACGTACAGAAGCATGGAGACTGTATGGTTAAAGCAAATATTGTATTTATGCAAGTATTGAACATATTATTTTATTTATTTATTTATTTTTGGGTATGGTGCCGAGGTCCTAGGCCTAGCTACGTCGACCAGTTATGGTCCATTGTAGCTTCCTTTAGAATGAATTAAAGTTCTCTGCTTAGGTCCTGTTGACTCCAGGAACTTCCAGATTTTCTGAGCGGGGAGCATCTGTATCTCTTCCGGTTGCATAATATGCTGCCCTAGATATAGAGCAGAGGATATGCATAGCAGTTTTCTCTGTCTCATGGGGTAGTCTGCACATTGCGGTCTGACTGAGGCCGAGGGTAAACATATGTTTATTGAGTTTGCAGTGACCAGTAAGTATTCTGGTTACCGCATTGGATTTGAACATGTAACCATTACTTTTTTTTTGAATTTTGGAAAAACAATGACTGTGATGAATATGAACTTAAAGCTTAAGCTTTAAGTTAAAACTAAATAATAAAGCTGTATATTTTTAAATTGTGTACTTGTCAGGGAAATTATGCAATTTTATATATTTCTTTCGACAGATAAGATTGTAGCACTACGAGTGTTACCAAACGTCGGGTTGTTATGACGACACCAGATATTTCAGGCGGTCGATCGCGCTGTAAATAGCTCGGCCAAATGCTCATGGGATGGTGCTTCCTTTCTCAATAGATTAAGAAACGTAAACGTTTCTTATTTCATTAGGTTACAGATATACTAGAATCTGTGGAATGGTTAATTTATTTTGTAATGATCAACTTTCTATTTATAACTTGGTATAATAAAATTCAATGTTTTGGATTTGTAACTATGTTGGATTTCTAAAATGATGTAATAGGAATGAAGAAGTGAAGTCTAGTTTTTAGAAAAATTTTCTCCGTCTATGTTTTCAATTTTTCTTTCCACTTGGATCGATATTAATAAGTTTTTTTTGTACACGTAATAGTTTCATATTAAAACGTAGTAAATAAATTTAATTTCTGGCATGAAATTACATTTAATTCTATTAAGTGAAACTTTATTTAATTTCTTGAATTATATACTTGTGTAGGTATTCAATAATCATTTATTTATTACAATTTTATAATAAACTAGCGACTCACCCCATCCGCTCGGGTAAGGTAATTGGGGATGATACTTACGTTTTAACGTTAAGTATAGATTTCTCAGAGGTGAGATACTTTCCCTCAGTAAAAAGTATCCTATATGTTGACCTGGATAACCAGCTATCATTATACCAAATTTTATCAAAATCCTTCCAGTGGTTTTTCCGTGATGCGGTCACAGACAAGACAAAAATTCTAAAAACCATGGATTCGGCCTATGTATCGATAATAATGACTATTTTAGTAAGATTTTCCAAACGATATTTAATGTACAGATTCGACTATTTAATTACATAGTAATATTAAATAATAATAACTTATTCGAATATTTAATGTATAGATTTATTTTAAATTTTTGAATTTATCTGTAGAAAGTTTTTGAAAATTTTCTGGGGTCAGAGATCCCGTAATACTATAATATATATACTATAATATAATAATAAAAGAAATGTCTAATTCCGTATGGGCAGATGGATACTTTTATTAAAACTATTAGCACGAGACCGCTTTATTTTAAAATTTAGAACAGAGGTATTTGCTCAGCTGTGGGATCATTCAGAGTAACAGTATCTAGTAATAATTTTTTTATATTCTAAGATGAATAATTTGTTTTGCGTAAAAAATAAGCTTCATTGAACGAATGGTAATTATCTTAAATATATAATTCTCCTGTACGTGTGTTTGTTAACCTTTTCCTCCTAAAGGACTAGACCGATTTGGATGAAATTTTGTGTGTATATATTTCAATGGGTTCCTAAATGGTTTGAAAATACAAATGGACCCAGTAGGTGGCGCTGCAGTCAGTGTTTCACAAAATTTTCATAAAAAACTCCATTTTCCGAGCAATAAATAAATTAAAATTGTTTATTAAATAAAATAAAAATCGATTTGTGTATAAATGTTTCCTATAGACTCCAAAACAGCTGGAGCGATTTTGATGAAATTTTCATGTAATGTTTAGATTAGCCCAGCGGGTGATCCTGTGAATTTTGTTAGCGATCGGAAGTTTGGACGCGGGCGAAGCCGCGGGGCGGGTATTGCTAGTTATTTATAAATATTTTTTGAATTGCTTTGTTCATTCCTTCTGAAGACATTTAAAGTGATAACAGCGTTTATAATGTGAATTTGATAAAATTGACACGATGAAAGACATGTATTGAGTAAATGCTTTAGAAGTCATTTGCCTTATAAGGTCATGTATGGTAACAAATGAATCACGTTGTACGCTTTCATCTTAAACGTGATTCATTGAAACGTTTCCTTAACGAATATTTACTACATGTGTAAGTATTACATTTATATAAGAAAAGTCCAGTTAGTTTCTTCGAATTAAGTTGTGCACTTGAAGACCTTTTTTGTTAATAAATTTAGTTAATTTGATAATTAATAAAATATGAAAATGTATCATAATTATACATAGCTCTGTGATAAAAGACCCTAGCTGTTGCTTTGCGAGTGGCAACATATTTGTCTATGTCCGCCATGACATCTGCTTTATATCAAAGCATAAATAGAAGAGAACAGTCAAGATTTAACCTTTGATTTCAGATCATAAATTAAAGTCTTTCCGAGTTCAACCATTAGAAAGCGATACTCAACTATAAATACTTACTAATAACTTTTTTATTTACATATATACTTTATTGTGGTTTGTAATTTAACTACTACTAAAAAAATATAACATACATAATATGTATATAATTATTTTAACAAAAGTAATACATATGTGTAGATGACACGAGGAGAGAGTAGTTCTTTCAACAAAACCGCGTCATAACCAAGTTGCGCCATGTAATATACCTATGGCATGTACATATACAGGCACATATGAACGTATGTGTATAGTATCGACAAGTGCGAACATTAATGTTCTTGCAGAACTGACCTAAGTTACAAAGGTCATGAAAAGGTTTTTTTAACATTATTTAAATAAAGTAGTATTTTGTAATTAAACAATCATGAGTATATTGAAAGTTCTTAGTAATATATGTATGTGATAAAATTATTATAAATTATAGCAACTATTTAGGATTATTCTAAACTAGTGACTCACCCTCGCTCCGCTCGGGTTCGTCACTACTTACGTTTTAACGTTTACTATAGATTTCTCAAAAATGAGATATTTTCCCGCAATAAATAGTATCCTATATGTTGACCTGGATAACCAGCTGTCATGATACCAAATTTCATCAGAATCCCCCCGCTGGTTTTGCCGTGATGCGGTCAGAGACAAACAGACAGATTAAAATTCTAAAAACTATAGATTTGGCTTCTGTATCGATAATAATGCCTATTTTAATAAGATTTTCCAAAAAATATATTGTATATACAGATTCGGCTTAGTTACAATTTTATTATACGTAAGGATTATTATCACGCATCGATTAATAATATGAATAATGAATTATTATGTAGACAATTATTATTAACAATTATAACAGTTTTTAATTTAAGTGAAAATAATCGATAATTTGCAGAGTAGTTTTCCTTGACAAGTTGTAAGATGGAATTTTTGAACATTTTAAATAGTCAACCTAAATTCATTCATTAATTAAAATATTAATATATTAACACTTACATTTAACCATGGTAATAATATTAATGGTGTAGATAAAGTGTGTAAGGTTGTTAGTTAATCAAATTGATTCTCATTAGGTTTGTGCATCAGGTAAAATACTTTCTATTTTAAAAATACTTTTAAACCTTTGTAAATTTCAGAAACATGTTATTGTCTGCTTTTTTGCTAATGGCTACTTCTGCAGCAGTTTTTGTTTGATTTACATACTATACTTAATTTTATAGAGGTAAAGTTTGTGATTTTGCGATTTTGTAGTGGGTAATCTCTGGATTTACTGAACCAATTTAGATGAAATTTAGTAAGAAGATAGTTTGAGACCCTGGGAAGGACATAGGATACTTTTTTATCCCAGAAACCATTCCTTAAGGGGGTGAAAATGGGGATGAAATTTTGTATTGGAAAGCAAGCTAGGGAGAGTCAGAGTCTCAATGTATATATACAAATTTTATTATTTTGATGATCCTCCGAACGAAAAGTTCGTCAAAAGGGAAGGTACGAGTATCTTCTATTTCCTGCTGAGTAAAAGGATCTTGTTTAATTATTTATTGAAAGAAACAAAAAAGTGGTAACCTGCACAGTAGAACTGGCAAGGTCAAGCATGGCGCCTTAAGTGACATCTGGGTCAACTATTTACCTTAACTCGAGTAGGTATGTCTGGTGACTCATCTTATCAAGTTGTGTTTCGGTTTCAATGTAACTTATTTTGTCATAATTGACATTATTCTCATTATTTTGCTTCGCAAATAAATGATCACGTAGGTACGAAAAATATTTCTTTGAATCGTATGATGAATTTAATTAAAGTAGACTATATAGAGTAAATAATAAACTTAATTTTAATTTTCACACTCTCGACGTTTATTTTTGCACTTTTGGCCCAAAATATAATATTGTAATACAAAGGCGTAAGCGAGGCTCTCCTAATGGAAATCTCTAGGGCAGTTTTCAATCAGTAAATTTAGGTATAGGTAATAAATAGCAGAAATACATCAAATACTTATTTGATATATCATTTTTCTATTCAGTTTTAAGTATCAAAGAATTTCCCTTTATTATTTTCTATTTTTTTAGCTGGAGAATGTAATGATCAAATGAATAAAAATTATTTAACATAAAAATACAGATGCTGACTCGTCCGTGGTTTCCCAACAGACCGACACTGCCAAAAAAGAAATGGATATTATGTATTTTTCTGCTTTGGATCGAAAATATAATATTTTTAATACACAAGCCTAAAAGATAAATAGAAAGCCTATTGCAAAGCTCTAGAGCAGTTTTGAATCAGTGATAGGTCTAATAAATAAGAGAATACAACAAAAATTACCTATATTATTTTCTATTTCTTTTTAGCTTGAGAATGTAAGAATCAAATGAATAAAAATTAATTATTTAACATAAAAATACAAATGTTGACTCGCTCGTAATTTCCCAACAGAGCGACACTAAAAAAAGTAAAAAACATTTAAAATAGATTGCAATAGGTATATGTATTTTTCTACATTAGGCCCAAAATATAGTATATTTAATACCAAGGACTAACAGAAGCTCTCCTAATGCAAAACTATAGGGCAGTTTTTAACTAGTGGTAGGTTTAATAAGCGGGAGAATACATTAAATAAGTATTTGATTTCAGATTTCAGTTTTATTAAATTATCAAACTATATTATTTTCTATTTCTCTTTAGCTCGAGAATGTAATAATCAAATGAATAAAAATTATTTAACATAAAAATACAGCCTATTATTTATTTGAATAAATTGTATTTCTAAATAGTTGATATTATTTTAAATTGTTTAACTTGTCAAAAACTAGTCAATCATTTTGAATTCCCGTGAGAGTAGGTACGCGGGTTACTTGCTTTATGCTGTGTTGTTTTTACTATAAACATTAAATATCATCTAAAATTATGGTCTAGGCAGCAATATGCATATTTGAAATATTTTCTGGTCAGTAGGTCGTTAAAGGGAAGGGCAAAATGCGACGGAAACTCGTAGCTTATGTCGAGACGATTATCATACCTTGTTGTGGAATGATAACCGTCTCGGTACTCTGAATGCTTAGCAAAAAATAAGTTCTCGACAAAAATAATTATAATTATGATTAAATGTTTAATGTGTGTAAGTATAATGCTGAGAAATATGCAATATAACTATATTATAGGTACATGTAGTTTGCTTCGAATGCAATGTGTTTGTCTTTCTAGTCTTCACACTACAAATAGATAAACGGGGGAACGAGTAGTTACAATTTATTTAAAAGAAAAGCATAATAAAGAATAAATATTGTAAATAAAGTTACGCGCTTACTAGACCTTTACGAATAATACGATTTATTATTAATATTTTAATATTTTCTTATTTTTTTAAATTTGATCGTACGTTTTGTCCCACATACTCGTAATTAATGATAATTAAAAAGATCCCTGGAATAATTTTATTTATCAAATATTAGAAGCCTGACGTGCGTATTCTCGGAGCGGGGCTCCATCTCCTTTCGCGGCGGTAAGGCGACACCGGGCGAGCCAGCCCGCCGCACGCCAGTCGCACCACAGCACGCGTCGACTCGACATGTAAGTACCACTACTACCTGCTAGTGTAGTGTACAGTGATAAGTGGCAATTTATATTAAGGTGCATTTATTTTGTCTGGTAAGTGATTGAAATGGAATTTAACTGCATTTCATTATTGAAAACGCACGGATTTTAAACGGTGAGGCTGTATTTTTGAAATTGAGTGTAATTTCTAAATTTATATTTGTAATTAATAATTATAGTGATTAGAAAATTAGATTATTAAAGTAACGATAAATATACATATTATTGATGGTTTTTTTAAATATTTTATAAGTTATTAAAAGTTAAAAGTGTCTGCGTAAATCGTGTTCTTGTTTCTATTTTTAAAATATCGCGGTGCTCGGTTTCACGTCTAATGACCAATAGCAACGATTCTTGTCCGAGTTTTCCCGCGTTTTTGGCAATATGCCAGACCGTGACCAATAGCAAGAGAGCGCGGGAAACAGAGTTACGCATGCGCTAGAAAGATGTTCGACTTACAACCATTTTCAATTAATAGTTGTTTCAAATAACTTTTTATTTAATAAAATATGAAAGTTTTGGTTTTTACAATATTATGTTCTTACTGTAAATGTTAAAAAAATATTATTTTTAACTTGTTCATAGGGATATTATTTGTTTGTTTTAATATTTTTGTAATTTATAATTTAATATTCAAACACAAACATACTAGGTACCGACACATTTTTAACGTTTAACTCAGTGTGGGTATGGTCATGACCTAATGTCAAAAGACAAAAAAATTGCATTGTTCAAAGCGAAAAATTAATTAGTACCTAAATATTTTAATGTCTATTGTATTTTAATATTTATTAAATAAACGATATTTTAAGAACACGTTATACTGTTAGAAATATGTCGGAATCCGGGACGTGTACCAATATTAGAAATGAGTTAAATCTATCCCACACTATTTAAATATAAACTTTCGACATATTACTTATGTGATAAAATGTTGACTGTAGGCGAGTGCCAAAAATTTAATGATGTACTACACACAGATTCACCAGATTCACATACACCATACGCAAGAGTTTATAGGTTTGAATATGTAGCCTGTTCTATAAATATGTGGAACATGTTGTTATTACAGTACATTATTTTTCACTGAAAAGCTTCTAACTTTAATGTTAGTATAAAATAGATGTTAGCGGTTTAGTCTTTGTGTATTTATATTAAATACTAACGACTCACCCTCGCTTCGTTCGGGTTTCTCTCTAGCTTGCTTCCCAATACAAACTTTCCTCTCCAATTTCACCCCCCTTAAGGGATGATTTCCGAAATAAAAATTATATGTCCTTCCCAGGGTCTCAAACTATCTTCTTACCAAATTTCATCTAAATCGGTTCAGTAAATCCAGAGATTACCCCCTACAACGTCAAAAACTCACAATCTCACAAACTTTACCTATTTATATAATATTAGTATAGATATATGATGTACAAGTACCTATATAATAACAAGACAATAATAAGTAAAGAATAGTTTGCATACATTCATTAAGGTTATCATCAACAGTGCCAACTTGGCATCTGTATTTACCTTACGGATAGTCCTTGGAGGATTAGCATAATAATTGCCTTTTCGATATTATACTTTACTAGGGACTCACTCTCGCTTCGCTCAGGTTCGTCCCTAGGTACGTTTTGACGCTTAGTTTGGGAATAGATATTTTTTTCAATTTTTTTTTCGTGATTTTTTGCGATGTTTTTATAGTTATTCTGCTATTCGGGGTGAAGACAAATCTAACAAAACAAAGATCATAAAAATCGGTCCAGCAGTTCTCGAGTTATAAGTGTTGCAACAAACCTGACTTTGTACAATAATACGATTTTTGGTTATAATATTTATAGTTGTTTATTGTAGCGTGGCATCCATAAATAACTTTGTCCGTCAACAAATAATAAGTCGCGAATCATTTACTTTTTTGTCAAGTACATTGCAAAATTGGTCTACCTTTAAGGTCCATTTATAAATAAAATAAAATTCTTTTCAGTTATTACTTATTACTATTGATACATAGGCCGAATCCATGGTTTTTAGAATTTTTTTCTGTCTGTCTGGGAGCGCGTCACGAGAAAACCACTGGACAGATTTTGAAGACATTTAGTATGATAATAGCTAGTTATACGGGTCAACATATAGAATACTTTTTATTACGGGAAAATATCTCATCTCTAAGAAATCTATACTAATCAATATTAGTACTAAATATTGGTGAAAGACCTTTGGTAATCAGATGAGTAGCTACTTTCAAATATCACTCCATTAATTCCAACTTATTAGTAATAAATGATAATAAGATAACAATATATATACTTACTATTTAATAATATATTCCTAATCATGTACCACATTTACTGCTTACTAATGTATTTTACAAAAATCTTAAATGTTGTTAAATGCTGTTATTATCATCGACGGCGTCCCCTTACCTAACTGTAAATATAAAAAACTGAAAAGATTAAGTTATCTAACAATGTAGGTGCTCAATTTTATATGCATTAAATTTTTTGAATTTAAATGGAAAACTAAAAGGTCGCAAATAAATTTATCTCAAACTAGTAAAGATAGGTATGTTAAAATGCAATCTTTGTAATCAGGAAGTACTACAAACAAAGAAGATACGTTAAGAATGCATATATTTGTATAAATTTAATTCTAGTTAGAAATAATTATTACTTACGTAGATTTCTTAAAACCTGCGACGTTACTCGAGCAAGACGAACAGTCGTTTTATTTTTAGAGTTTTATGTACTTTACTACTTATTGTTATGACTTACTTATTAATAATGCATAACATTAGCATATTTATTACCCGACTGCGGCGATGCCCGAAGGAGGGTTATGTGTTTAAGACATTTGTGTATGTATGGATGTGTGCATGTATGTATGTTCGACTCTATGTTCCTTGTAAATAGTAATTACTAAACGGCTTAACCGTTTTTGATGATTCATACGTCCTTAGATTCGTCTTAATAACGGGAGTGTCATAGGGTGATTGAGTAACAAACATCCAAACATCTAAACTTTCACATTTTACTAAATATTATAAGTATGAAAGTTTAGATGGATGTTTGTTACTCAATCACGCCAGTACGGCTGAACGGATCTGGATGAAAGGTACAGAGATAGATATAGAGGATTACAGTCTGAAATAGCACATAGGATACCTGGGGCCATAGGATTTTTATACTGAAAAAATGTACGGTTTCCGTGGAATAGATTTGTTTTCGTTTTTCTAGAGGTAAAACCGAGCGAAGCGAGAGTGAGCTGCTAGTTTATAATATTAGTAAGATGGGACTGTAGTATTAAATTAAGAAATATTCGCTAGTTATAAATATTTAAGACTATCGTAAAGTTAATTTTATTTTACTTAAAATGGAGTTAAAAACTACTTGTAGGTATGTTGTATTTTCATGAAACTTGTGAGTACACCATCTTCATGCAGCTATCAAAACTACTTGCATTTTTCGTTGAATGCGTATGAGCAGTACGTGGTATAGAGGTCTTGTAGCAATATAAATTTTGTAAGAACAAATTAAAGATTTCTGTCACTTTTCTTGCTAATTAAATATATCTAATTGAATATTCAAACTTAATATCAGTAAAAAGTAGTTTTAAAATTAGTATTATTGTTTTTACATTCTACATACTTTTCTCAAGACACGATTGCAGATTTAAATACAAATAATTACAAATATATTATGCATTAGTAGGTACTAGTGGTACAGTATTTATTTAACTTGTTATTGAATAATGTTAATCCCTCCACGACCGCGGACACGCCGGCGTGTCAGTTAACAATAGATTTTTTAGAATTTTAATTAAATTCTTAGAAATTCACCTGGAGGTGTGAATTTAATGACTACGTTTTCTATTTTTGTTTGTGTCGTAACTCATTTAAACCACTACACATAGAATAAAACATAGAACCTATACTCAACATATCTACTAACTAGATTGATAACATCTGTTTGTGGTTAGAATATATCAGATGAGACTAAAGTATATCTAATATCATATTATTTATTGACTTATACTTACGGAGATAATAAAAAGAAAAAAATTATGAAAAAATAATTTTATAGAAAAACTGTGTAAAAAAATTTTAATTATAATTTTTTTATCGTTATTTTATTAAAAAATAAAAAATAGTAAATAACTTTTATAAGGTCAATATTAGCAATTCCAAGGTTTGAAGCTCGCACACGTAAGTATAACTAAAAGGGCCATAATACATAATATTATGTCGCTTCGTAGGACCGGTCAGGCGGACGGCACTCAGCACTTTGCATTTTTGCGAAGTATGATTCACACAAAGGAATGCTTTTCCGTTGAATCACATCTCAGCCTCCCAGAGGTCCAGGTCGAACTCTACGACGTTTATTGATATTTCATTTTCAAAGCATCATCATATTTTAAAGCTACGGACCAATTGTAGGCTTTCAATACATGTAGTATATATGTACTTATAATTTAATTTATTTATATTAGATTTATTCTTTGAAAGTACAAGTATATACTTATCTACTTTGACTTAATAAATGATAAGTTATTAAAAGTTTAAAGTACCTAATATTTAAGATTGAAATGTGAAAGTATTTTAAGTATGTATTATTTAGTGTAAGTGGAATTTCACTCGTATTTAAATTAAGAGTTAGCTGTCTAACAGCTGACAGAACTTACGTTACGTTTATACCTCCACGAGCGCGGACACGCCGGCGTTACAGTTAACAATAGATTTCTTAGAATTTTAATTAATTTCTTAGAAAATTACCTGGAGGTGTTATGATTGTAAATTCTACATCTTTACCTAAGTACATATAAATAAAATTAAAGTGTTTGTAAATGTCAAAATAACAGCATTTTACTAAATACATACTGTTTGTTGCGGCTAATCTGCGAAACGGCTGGACCGATTTTGACGGGAATTTCACTGGCGGAAAGAGTAACTTAGGCCACTTTTATTTTAGAAAAAGAATTAGGGTTGTGTCAAAAAATAAAAACGAACCCTCGTTTCGCTAGGTCCGATTGCTAGTAAACAATTAAATTGCTTGGAAAATGAATAAGTTTGGAAAATACGTATACTTACCTACATACTCGAAATTATTTTAATATACATTTTCTAATGATAGTTTCCTCCTTGCCAATATTTTTCAAGTAAAAGTGTACTGTAAGTTAAAATATTTCATTAATGAATCAAACAAGACTGCATTTTCAAAGAATTCCATTTCAAAGGGAAAGAATTTACGTGTTGTGTGGCGAGGCACGCGTTGTATGTACAAAAATTTTAAAGAGAACTTTCTAGAATCCAGTCTTGCAGCCTCCGAATAAGAAATAGTCTAGCCATAGTTGTACTTACAAGTAAGCCGGTTCCTACTTTTGTTTTTAGTTTTAGTAATACACCGCAGGCAAAGACCTAGTTTTTTTCAAACCTCGTACTATTGTGAAGGTACTATAGATAGCTTTCAAAAGAATAAATATCAATGAATAAATAATAAATAATACTCTTTAAAACAATTGATAAAGTATAAGTAATTTTTTTTCTGACAATTTATTGGTATTTTATATTATTGCAGTTATTTTTTTATCATAAAATCTTTATCAAGGGAAAATAACCATGAAGTTAAAAATAATTCAATCTTAATAAGAATATTTATAAGATGTTAATATACATGTTATAACCACAAAGATATAGCCAACCAGTAACTTAGTTTAACATAACTAATTATCGGCTCTAGTCGTCTGGCTAGAGCGCGTTATAGACTAACGTTCAATTTTATCGTAAAATTGCCGTGAACGATTATCTTGCTTTTCTAACGATATGAATTATATTTCTCGGTACGGTTTTTACTTTTACTTTTGAGGTTTTTAACCTCTAAAATGAATTTTATATTTTTAAAGTTCTGAGTAACTCGAATTTGAACAGAAAACGTATAAATTGACATGCTTTTAACCAACGACTACTTAGCCTATGTATTGGTGTAGACAAAAATGTTGTTACTATAATAAACATGATTGATATCAGTAATGTATAGATTCCTCTTACATATCTTAAGAAATTTACACAACAATTACACAAAAACCTACATAATATCTAAAAAACGTTGAACCCCCGTAGCACGCAAGAGCAATGCACCCTCGATACCATAAATAGACTAGCTGCGATTGCTATTCGATTGCATCTTTCATATTGCTCAGTTGTTTGATGTATTAATTAAGACAGCTTTTTATAATGGCAGTTAAAATTTTGTTTCAATCAGTTCATTTGTTGAGTTAAAATTTATCCAGACAAAGTAAAGGCTTCACGATCATTTCTATTATGTATATATGCGAATGTTTCTTATTTACTCCATCTGGCTGGTCAGATTTGGATGAAATTTAATACACGGATAGGCTATGACCTGGAGTAACATAAGCTACTGTTAGCCACCGTTAGTCTTTTATGATTATATTTTATTGAAACCTAATTTGAAAGCACTATTTATGAATGTTCTCTCATAGATTTTCATCAAGGGGAGTAGAACCAAAAAACCGCCACAATGGACGCGATCAAGAAGAAAATGCAAGCGATGAAGCTGGAGAAGGACAACGCGCTTGACCGCGCCGCCATGTGCGAGCAGCAGGCCAAGGACGCTAGCCTTCGCGCTGAGAAGGTACCTACTTAATCAAATAAACTAGAATCCAAAATAAAATGACTTTCTACAAACGCTATTAAAAATAAAAAATAAAAAAATGTATGGATATGACTTATCTAAATTTTGATATCATTATTAGGTAATTTGTAGAAAGCGAAAGATGATGTAGAAACGTACAATCGCTAACGCAAAAAAAGAAGAAAATAAAATAAAATATGGGAAGATCAATATACTTTGAAGTTTGACGTTGTGTCTTGAATATATCATTTCCATACAATTTTTTTTGTATTAGCGTAAACAATTATTGTAGAATGCCACCTTGGCTAAGCCAGTAGAATTTGTTTTTTGCGCTAACACAAGAAAATATTTTTATTGACCTATTACGATATGGATTATGATAAGTTTTTTTTTTTATTTAAAATACCACACAATGATATGAACGTTAGATGTCCTTACATATACACTATACATTAAACATATTATAATATTTTATCATACATATTTGAAGGTCTTATAGGTAAATTAATTTTAAAAATTTTAATTTAATTTCTCTATCTATACTAATATTATAAATGTGAAAGCATGTTTGTTTTTTTGTCCTTATTTCACGTCGAAACAGAGTGACGGATTAGCGTAATTTTTTGTGTGGGTATGGTTGGAAGGCTGGAAAGTGAGATGATCTCCTTCCCACGGGAAAACACGTCATAATACATTCTAAAAAAATATTTATGATCAGAATTACTTAAAACTTGGTATTATTGCTCTTTAATAAAATTAAATAAATACGTGTTTTAGCATTTTTCGAAATTCATCCTATAAGGGGGTAAAATCGGGGAAGAAAGTTTCTATAAAACTACCTTTTTATAGATTTTTTTGCAGATTTAGTGTTTTGTTTTAGCGCGAGCAAAGTCGCGGGTTCTGGTTCTGGTTAGTTTTATATAATTTAGATATTTTGCCAATGATTGCACTGATTGACACTGGTTTGAACTCTACAGCAAGTAAATATATTAATAAAGGAGAGGTCTTAGGTAATACTGTATACTATAGTAAATTCTTTATTGTACAAATAAAAATTAAACCTACGAATTTTCATTGTTTTCTATTGCTACAGTTTTACCGTGCCACCAAATTAAATTAATATTACCTTTTTATTTATCTTTATTTATTATTTATTCTTAAAATAGGCTGAAGAAGAAGCCAGACAGCTCCAGAAGAAGATCCAGACCATTGAAAACGATCTTGACCAGACACAAGAGGCCCTCATGCAGGTCAACGCCAAGCTGGAAGAGAAGGAGAAGGCACTACAGAACGTGAGTTGTATACTCTTTGATATATGTTAGATTTACTATTTCTTTAATAATAGTATATCTACAAAGAAGATATAAGACAGACTTAATTTAATTGTAATTAGCAGTTCTCCGTGAATTATTTTAGGCATTTAGGTACATTTCTAATAGTTGACTCTACTATTTAAGATTTTAGGGGTTGAATTTCGGAAGTCTTTTGAAAATTGCGCCTAAGGAATGTTTAAATTACAAATTATTATATTAATTTACTTAGAATAATCCTAAAACGCGAAATGAGTATAATGTTATAGTTGCTTTGAGCCGTTCAATTATACAATTATCGCATTATATTATTTTTTTTTAGGTTAATTGTCGAAATAATGGCGACTATTTAGTTGTTACATACGTTTTTTGAATTATTTTGGTGAATAAAAGAATAGATTATATTACAACATAATTTAATACGATTTTTACGATCATGTTATTTATGTAAAAATAAAGTCATTTCATGCAGTAAAGGAGCAACGACCCAATGTTCAACAGCGTTCTACTTATAAATGACTTATGGGCTGCAGTGACATGGATGATGGGATCATAATTTTCTTTCATACTACATAGATTCGTTTTAGGAATAAATTGTGTAGAAAAGTCCAAGACGAAACCAGGTAAAGTCACTAGTGTGACTTCTTAGATGGTATGAAGTACTAAAACTATATATCTATTTAATAGTACTTGTGAATGTTGAGTAATATTATTTCAATGCAAATAATGCGGTCGAAATAGTATCAGCTGTTAAAATTTGGCTGCTTTACATTACCTAGGTACGTAGATATGAATGCCAGTTCGATGTTAAAAGTAATTGTTTCATAGACTTCAGACTAATGAATGAAAACAATTTTGTGTTAGAATTATTTTATTATAATAGAATTTAATTATAAATTAATACCTAGATGAGGAATTTATTTATCTATTATCACAAAGTGAAGGAGAAATTTTGTACAATAATTTGAACTCTCAACACTAAAACAACGTATGATAATAATAAATAATAACATCTTTATTGAACACGTTTTAAAGATTACAATTTACAAAATTATGTTCGATAATGACTACAATTTAGTTAAAACTGTGTCGTAGTCATTAACGCCCACCTCCAGATTAAAAAAAAATACACATTATGTTCCAATATAAGATTTAAAAGTTAAATTAATTAAGATAAAATTAAGTCATTGATTCTTTATTGAAAATGTGTTATGATTGTATGTTATTATACCGACTCCCGGCTACGTAAGTCTTGCTCGGATTCTTGCCGCCTGCGATCGCGTACCGTCCGCTGGGTATTTTTAGCCTGACACCTAATATGGGCGCGTTGCCTGGTGTTTCGGTAAAATTAGTCTATTAACAGTTGTTTTTATAGAGCGTTAAGGTATATTTATTTTTGTAGTTAATTAATAATAATAGTAATTAAAATACATACTTCATACTATATTCATTCTTCATTTTTTATATTATAAAATAAATCACAATTCACAGCAAATAATTTATACCCTTTTTTATATTAATGCATTAACGTAATAGAATATATAATAATATAATTTAGTATACTATTAGATTAGATTTAAATATAGCCGCGAATAATAGATTAAATACGAAATAGCTACGTCGGTAAAACAGTGTTTTTATAAAACAAACAAAAGATGGCGTTCCACGTGCGACGGTAGCGCCACGTTTGTTGTTGAAAGCGATAGTCAGTCAACATGGCGGCGGGCGCAGATCGGCCGGTTTTAGCGCGCGGAGTGCAGTAATGTCCGCGTCCGCGCCCCACGCCCACGGGCGCACCCCCGTGCGGCGCAGGGGGCATCAACACCACCCGCGGCTGAGGGGTGAACGGCTACCCGCCCCCTCCACGAACAATCCGTCCAAACCGACCTTAAATACAGACGATGTTGTGCCTTGTGTCAATAGTGCTAGTGAATCTCAACTGACAAGGACGAATAGTGACGATGCACTTTCGAATCCAAAAAACGAATCGAATATCGATGATGAATTTGATATTTTAGGGCCGGACTCCAATGGGAGCTCCGAAGATGATTTCTCCTTTCGAGAGGAGAGATCGGCGGGTGACGGAGCAGAGGTGCCCGCACCCGTGTCGGATATATCCGATGATGATCCAGAGACGGCTGAGCTAGCTAAACTCAGGTGTCCTAGTGAATGCACTGAGGTCCTAGCCGCGCGAGAGAATAGGCGACGAAGAAGATGTGCGGACTATCCGGGCTTAGCGTTCGGCAGTTCTATTTTCTCTTCCGATACTATGATGAAATTTTCCATAATCAAGAATGAGCTGCAGAATATTAAGAATACTGCATTGAAAAGGGTAATGTCCTACATTTATTAGACTTCTATTTGAATGTGTGAGTGAAGCAGGCGTGGGCCAAATGCGCACGGAACTATTTTTAATCGCGTTCCGTCGGAAAAGTCTTGAAGCTGTTCTACGAAGCGAGTAAATCCGCGCGTGGCGATCAGCTGAGCCATTGACATTTCGTTTGACTTGTTTACGCTGATGATTACAATCGCCACCGCTAGATGTCGTATCGACTTCGGTCTTATCTATATTTACTATAAAAATAAACTAATAAATAAATTACAAACATTTAAATAGTACATTGATGCATAAGTTTTTAATATAACTATATTATTCAGAAATTATCAACTAATGTGTTAAGATTAGAAGCTTCAAGATGAACTTAAATGAACAAATATTTATTTCTTATCATTCAAGTATCATATATGTACGAAATATCCAGCCTGATAAGGCGAGAGAATTAGATACAAAGATGAAGGGTTATACCTACTCGTTTTATACATTGAAATGCTTTCGTGGTGCAACTTTCTAAATTATTCTTAATACGTCTTTAGTGATGTTCTTTTAGGGTCATTCAATATGATAAAATATGTATTTTCTTATTTTTTTGTCATAAATATTTTTTAGAAATAAATGATACAATCATACATACACTTTTGATGCTTTGCTACTGAAACAAATTATGCGTAATCAATAAATACTTTTAATGAAAGTCGTTATGTAGCAAAAATTCAGTCTTACGAAATTCTCAGTACGAAGATTACGCAAAACTATCCACAAATTATACCCGTTGTATTAATTAAAAATAAATAATGAATTCCTGAGGGAGACGTAGTAAAATTCATTTGTAATATTATTAAATACCAGAGAGTCCAGAGAACTTTGTTATCGTAATGAAATCAAATATAGGTACGCTACGCTGTCTATGTGAGAATTATCACGTATTTTTAAACTCAAAATCTATTATAACCTATCTTTTATTTAAAAAAACTTGCTTTTTATTTAGTGTCCACCACATTTTCACGACCAACACGACTGTTTTTCTATACTATATAGTATTTAGATAATATATAATAAAGAGGTAAAGTTTATGAATTGTGAGTTTGTGACGTTGTAGAGGGGTAATCTCTGGATCTACTGGACCGATTTAGATGAAATTTGGTAAGAAGATAGGTTGAGACCCAGGGAAGGACAGTATACTTTTTATCCTGGAAATCATCCCTTAAGGTGGTGAAAATTGGGATGAAAGTTTGTATTGGGAAGCAAGCTAGGGACGAACCCAAGCGAAGCGAGGGTCAGCCGCTAGTTTTTTTATAAAACTAGTGTGGGTCCTACTTTTGATAATATAATATCACGGGAACTAGTTGACACAGCGTGATAAAAAGATTTTGTTGTTGTCCCGCAGATCCTAGTGTAGTTTCTTTATTATTATTCATATATAGTTGAAAGCTGGACATGATGGTTATCGATCTAGCTATAAGTATATAAAATATAGGTAGTTCGTACAAAGCTGAAATGCAGCCAAGGTTAATTGATGCTTCCTTTGTAGCAGGCCTGAATGAATCAAGCGAGGTATGTTTATAAACATAATTTGAGATCATTTAAATAAAAACGATTTGCACTTGAAAGTGCATACTGAATATTTTTTCTCATTTTCAAAGTTACGTACCTATTCTATAAAAAAAATAGTAGCTTTACATATACATCGGTGCCTATTTGTCGTAGGTTTTTTCCATTGATTACATACCTAAGTTCATAAAACTTTTAAATTAAAATACTTAATCGTAACAGTTATCCATTAGGAAAATGGAATATTAAATAATGAAAAATAAACGAGAAAAAATCTTATCCAAGTAGAATCTACGCGCCCACTTATTATATAATATAAAAATCTAGATCTAAAGATTCTGTAATACTTATTATAGATATATAACATAATTTTAATGAATGGGTAAGTTTCTGTTATACGTCAATTTAACAGAATTTAAAGCAGACGCATACTTTCTAAATTGCGTCATCAATGAATTTCGGCTACCTATCGTGTGATTCGTACATTTACCATTTATCCGTCGCTTAAAATTTGTTAAACACTAGCGAGTTGTTACTACGTATGTTTGTTGTCCACTACTTAGTTCGCTTATTTTTTGCTAGATGGCGCTGACTGCCGCGTACTTTTATACACCATATTTTTGTATTAAATTTTCCTTTTTGCTATAATTAATATTTTTACGTATACATAATAAATTTCATTTATTTTATTAATAACAAACAAGTGACAAAATCATTTAAATTAACAATAGGCTTTGGTCTACTATTGATGAAAATATTATTACGAAACGATTGCTCTCACAATTGTTATTCAATTTTAAACATTCAATCTATCGCAACTTCCGTACCTTTGTGCATGACTCTTGGAGCGTTTCACCTATCCCCTAAATTTGATTTTTCTTTTGAAAGTTTGTTTTTGACCCTACAGGATGTTACTTCCACAGTCGTATGACAGGTGGTGCTAGTGTTTGCTGCGCGGTCGACTGTGTGTGACGTTTACGGTTTACTATTCCGCTTGAGTTTACACATTACTGTCAGTGATCATTCGTTAAATAATGTTCGATTGAGTGGCAATATAATTTTCTCAATTTAAATTTGTTCTAGTTATAGGTTTTTTAATCGTTATCATTTAATATTATAAAGGGCACGTCATTAGTGAGGTGACAATAAAGTTGCAGCGTCTAAGCTAGTGGCGGCCATTTTATTCGCCGGCAGTGTTCATTCGGGCCGTGGTATCTCCGCGATACGGAGCAGTAACGAACGGGGCAGTCAGTTGGAATTTTCGCGAGTAGGGCGAAGGTGTCTCTAGTTTTTAGCATTTAGGCATATTTGAAATAGAAAAAGTGAGCAAAATGACGACAAACATGCAGCAAGGAACCATTTTGGACGTACTAAAGAAGAAAATGCGTCAAACAAAAGAGGAAATGGAGAAATATAAGGATGAATGTGAGGAGTACCACAAACGTTTACAAGTTGAAATAATGCGGAGAGAAGAAGTAAGACATGTGTTATTTATATGTGTAGTGTTTTTTGTGAAATTTTAGTTTGAATGTGTCACTATTTGTGTTAGAAATGTCGTTGTCCTCTTTCGAGTTATCAGTGGCCCTATAGAAGTTACATTACTATCTACCTATAGTGAGTTATGTCCGGCCATAGTTAGGTGTGCCGGCGACGTACGCATATCTACCTCTCTTTTCGATTCATTATTGCATAGCTCGTTAGAGTGAGAGGGCAAATCTATTTTTCATATTGCTACCGTGGTCTGTTCACCAAGAACTAATATTATTCAGAGAAAAAACGTGAATTGCAAATTGAAATATCGAGATGAAGGAGTTCATGGCTTATTCTTTACATAATTTAGCGGTACACAGTGTACCAGTTTCTGTTATACGTAACTGGTTTGGTGCGTTGGAGGTCGCGTACCAGGCTTGTGCCACATGATGTAGAGCGAGCCGGTTCGGGTCGTGGAACCATGCACCCTTCAATGCATTCCTCGTATTCGTGGCTCGGACGTCCCCGAAGGTTCGCGCCGGCGCCAGAAAGGCGTGTCCGACTCCTTGCCGTTATCGCCATATGACGTAATTTATAAGGTTTCCATGCACAAACGTATTTTGCTCAATTTAATATTTTTATTACAAACGGAACACCAATAAATATTTAGTAGAAGCAAATATTTTGATGTTCTCAATAAAAAAAAAATAGTAATTCAGTTTCATTTTCTTTATAATATTGTGTCTTATCAGCTTTCGTATATCAAATAGCGATAAGAAATTATTGTTAACTCAAGAATCAAGATCGTTTTGTGTGTAAATCTAATACACATGAGCTGCGTAACGTTCCACCTTTTAATATTTGCCATATATTTTGATAAGCTCTGAAATGATTTCACGGTTTTAAAGATTATCCATATTTAAAGTATGTACATGGATGAACTAAGAAGATACACATAACATCATTTCGTAGGCGTGTACTAACATTGGAAAATAACACGGCATTGCTGTGGAGGCCGCAGGAGTACACTTTAATGTAATTATTTAAAGTCACGTACAATAGGCTTACTAGTTAACGAAAACAAGTCCAATTTGAATATTACAAATTTTCCAAGTATTGAATGGGAAGTTAAATAATGAATGTATCATTAATAAAAGTCCTAACGAGTATTTCTCTAAATGTCAATATAATGAGAACGATTATAAGGTACCGGACGTGTCTAATTATGCAAAGTATTTATGTTAAGTTAAAAATGTCATAAATATCTTAAAGTGAAATCGCTTTTGTTTAAGTTTTATAGAATACGAAGTTAAAATTAGGTATTACATATATCTATTGTACATTTTAAAGAACCGTTTTAGGAATAGTATTTGATGGGTTGGTCATTGTTCGATCAATCAATTGTTGTATGCTAGTGTCCCATACGAAAAAAGTATGAACAATGTAGGTACGAAACCCTCTCACAATACTGATCCCTTATCTTGTCTACTGAAGTGTAACTTATAGAGAAGCCTTCTAAAGTTAAGCGGATAAGTTACAGTAGGAAAATTACTTGCATCTCTCCCTAAGTTCGTAATTTCCACTAAAAGTAATAAGGTTATTGACCCCTAATATGATTAAGTAGTTTAGTCACCATTAGTCAATACAGAACAGCTTTAGACGCTAAGTTGAATACGTTCTGGTAAGTTCAAGGTGAATAGTCTAGGAGCTATGAATAGAATATTATTTAATTACCACTTTACAGCTCAAGAAATACAGCTTCTATAGGTATATCGACAAATCAGTTTCATATTACTAGGTTTTGTGTATTTGATTACGTTAAATAGCGACACGTAGTCTCTAATTTAATTACAATGTATCGGGTGGTTAATAACGTAGCTGCAAAGAATTAAAACGAGTCTCGTAAATCTCCTCACCGCTAATATTAGAGCGCGCAGTGATGACAACACAGGAAAATAGGAGAAACTGGGACTCGAATGAGCTTCCTCGCAACAAGGACGAAAGTGATGTCATAAACATGTATATAGTCGTTGAATATAAATTGAATTGCTATCGAAATATTCCGAACGGTGGTTAATTCTTAACACGTATAATGTGTCGACGTTTAACAATGCGATACACATACGTAAAACACGAGGTAGATACGCCGAGAGTGTTGGTATCTCTTAGTATGACTGTTTTGGGACGCTACGGTAAAAAATCAGTATAGTAACGGTAAATTACATGTTTGGTACATCAGTAACGTGCTTGTGGTCACGTTATTGTTGGATAAGAAGTAGTTAGCTTTTATTTTTCAGTAACGGAATATAATTAAATAAGAACATTTGAGAGAAATAATATAATTATGTCTAATAATAATATTTTTTTATGAATGCAAGATATAATATTATATTCTTATTTCTTGGACACTTGTTGAGTTGTACAATACTTCGCTTACTAACGTTGAAAATTCATGCTCATTTGGTCTATTAAAAATGCAAATTAGTATATTTATTAGCGCTTATTCGGTAACGTGATGTCTATCACCTTTTGTATTCGTCATCATCGTATAAGTAGGTACTTGTTAGGAAATCTTGGCTGGTATGGCGGCAGTATTAATCATTTGTTTGTTAAATGTAGTAAGTCATTTTACATGATAAAAATTGTATGATATTTTATGATATAGCGTCCAAAGAATGAAAGTAACGGAACAGTAGTCGAAACAATAAAATATAATGCTAAATAGGGAATATGCGTGTTTTTTTTTTATTTTTTTTATATACAGTAGCTAACATTGATATATAACTGATTCTTTAAATGCCTGCCATTTCGCGCGCTTGGCGTTACGTCAAAGTATCATACATAGAAAAATGGGAACTTTGGTTTGTTGCGACAACATCGCTAATCGCTCTGTTATGATAGTACTTTGACGTCATATTCGGTCTGACCAATGGCGTGCGTTTTAACTACTTTGAATGTCCCATGTCTATATTTGTTCTTTTTATTAATAAAAATAATAATTTTCTTAATAAAAAACAAAATTACTTTTAAAAATATTGACATAGGCCTAATTCAAAAGCAATAAAGATTATAAAAAAATACCTTTATTTAAATCACACGCATATTCCCTATTAGCTAATTATCTCTATTTTTTTTGTATTTTTCGTCTTTTTTGATGTAATAAAATATTTCAGGCTGAATCCGAAGTCGCTGCTCTTAACCGACGCATCCAGCTTCTCGAAGAAGACTTGGAAAGGTCTGAGGAACGTCTCGCCACCGCCACCGCTAAGCTCGCGGAGGCTAGCCAGGCTGCCGATGAATCGGAACGGTGAGTCGCAGTACATACTTCACTCGTTTAAATATACACATTAGATTAGTTACAATAAAAATATCCAGTATTTTCCATCGAATCAATATAATTATCAATACTTTTCTAATTATTTTAAAAATTGTGTGTGTAATTGTTTACTATTCTGAGTATGGTTATTAATATGGTACGTTACACTGACCGTACGTTTGCAACACACAAGTCTATTGACATTGAAATATGAGCCTGTGATTTGATATGGTAATATGGATTAATGATTCCCGAGATGATCATTTTTAGGATTATCTTTTGATTTGATTCTATTGTGATTACGTTTTGATGTATGTAGCTTATTTTGACGTATAGAGAGAGATTTAAAAGTATGTAAATATAATTTAATAAAAATGACTGTTTCAAAACAAAATCTTTATTTTGAAGATTTATTATGAGTTATTTGTTTTTTTTTATTGTTTCATATCCATATTTTCTTTAAAACTACATATTTGTGCATGAGTGTTTTTGTTTAGAAAAATGTAACCTCGTGTGTTTCTTAGCGGTTCGTTTTTGTTGCCCATATCCTTTTTGTTGTTTTAAATTTCCAAATACATTTGTTTTAATTAAAAACTTATGATTTTCTTTTCTTGTGTATATATTTTTTCTTAGTTTCAAAGAAATAATCATAAAAATATCTTGAGTTTTACCGATTAATTTCTTACTAATGCTATACTAGTCATAATTTTTTTTATGGTAAATACTATGAAACTAAGAAAGAATAAAATGAAAACAAATAAATAGTCTATCGATAACATGCATGTGTTTGGCCCCGCACTAACACAGAATACGCAAGGCGTTGGAGAACCGAACCAACATGGAGGACGACCGCGTCGCGATACTCGAGGCGCAACTTGCGCAAGCCAAGCTCATCGCTGAGGAGTCGGACAAGAAATATGAAGAGGTGATTAATAAGTGATGCCACACGTTATGGCGAGAGTGTGTACCGTGTGGAAAGTATTAGGGTTGTCGACTGATACAAGTACTTCGCGTGCGTTTTAATAGATGTGGTTTTGTAATATATGGATATTGTTTTCGAGTTATGTAGTTAACTATTGGGACAAAATTGTTTTTTTTATTAATGGCAAAACGGTATTTTTAAAATTGTTAAATTATGTTTTCAAAAGATTGGCAACCCTAATGAAATCTGCACATGTGGTTGTCCGCGCAACGATTCATGCTATTATCAATTCATTTATTCAATACGATAGCAAAAAAGATTGCAGAGATAAAACACGTTTCTTAACGTATGGCAACACGTACTCGTAAAAATGAATTTTGAAATCAGAAACGGTTTATCGGTTTATTAGAACTAGTTTGTGGTTTCAAATAAATAACATACTACAATAGTTTAATTATTCAAATGTTTAGTTTAAGAAAATATTTTTACCAGAAACAGCATTATTGAGCTATTAATTGTTATTGAGATTTATATTGATATAAATATTGATTTTGTTATTCAGTAATTTTAAATTACTTTCTTACAAATGCTGTTTCTTCAAGAGCTAATTGTATTTTTCCACAGCATTACGGTATCGCGGATTTTATGTCGCTTTAAACGTTCCTTCCCAATGTGTGTCTTTGCATGTCTTCTAACTCGTGTTACCCTTGACATCATCGTTACAGAAACCATTTTTTTAATCGTAATCATCCACATCTTTTAGTTATTTCATTCGTTAATCGATATTTACTATGGGATTCAGCGCAAGGAAGGTTCTGGAGAACAGGTCCTTGGCAGACGAAGAACGTATGGATGCCTTGGAGAACCAGCTCAAGGAAGCCAGGTTCCTCGCTGAGGAAGCCGACAAGAAATACGATGAGGTCCTTTTGTTGTGTCGTTTTTGCATCCTCCTAAACATAACCAGGCTCTTATTTGTACATATTTGTTCTGTTCTATTAACCTATCAAAATATTTCGCCCTCAATGCGGCTATTCATCTTTTTGTGTTTGGTGTTTTTTTTTTCAATCGGTCTCATACGACTTATTTTTCTAACTAAAAAGATTAAGATATTGCGATTACTAACACATTCGAAGAATATTATGTTGAGTTTCCCTGCTATAGTAATAAAACTAATAAATCTTCTTGGATTTTGTAGCGGATTTATTTTGGTTTCTCCCGTGATCGTGATTGCTGTAAAGCATCGAAATCGTCGGAAACCAAAAATCGAAATAAATCCTCGAAAAAGTCCGAAAAGATTTTAAATGTCAAATATTCGCGTAAATCTTAGAAAGTATGTATTCAATAAATACTTCATCAATGATGACGCTAAATATGTTTTAAGTTTTATTTATGAAGTATGATTCAATTATGCTTTGAGAACCTGGTCTTAATGATAAGGTACTCTAGAATTTAAAGACGTTATCACTGATAAGATATCTTTTTTACCTTCAATTTAATTTTTTTGTACATAATCTATTGTGAATTACCGAAAAACGTGACATGTGGTCAAACAGATGGCTTTAATAATATTGTCCTAATTCCCCTGACATATGACCCTGTGTCAATTTTTAATGTCGAGCCCAAAATGGAGACGTATCGTGCATGACCGTACGTTTCTTTTCCTTAAAAGGACAAGTCCATACTTCGTGTACGTCGTTACATAAGTATTACTTACTTCCATGTACGGATTCTGTTGCTTAACTTCGAACCACAAATAAAACCTGACAATATTAACGGTTCATCGTATTCCTCTGCCTTCCCTGTGTGACTTTCGGATATAGTCTTATATTTTAGTAGTCAATCCAAAATGTTATTAATAATATACTTTAATATATCAGTTCCATATGATAATAAAATCTAGAAATGAATGATTTTAAACGACCCAAGTAGTATTAACATTAATGTGAAGCAATTTTTATTTGAAATGATTTTAGTTTAGAGTAATTACTCCTTAGTATTTTTGGTGGTGTAGCAGATTTTTTAAAACATTGTGATATCTTCAGGTGGCCCGTAAGCTGGCCATGTATGAAGCTGACTTGGAGCGTGCGGAAGAACGTGCCGAATCCGGCGAATCGTAGGTGTCTTATAAATTGGCCACAGGTTTCCTATCTAATCAATATTACCATATACCCAAAGATGTTTAATACATACTTATGGTGCAAAAATATAATCTTTTGCGGTGTATCAGGTAACATTGAGCGGTGGTGCGGTAAACCTGTGGCTTTGTTTTACAAGTTTTCGCGTTTTTTTGCATGGTTGTTCATTTGCCTATAACATTGCACCGTAATTCGAATTATCGTTATCGATAATTTATATCGGTTTGTCGCTGTTTTGCATGTCCATTCTAGGTCGTCATTGGAGGAGAAATGGAGAAATTGCTTCAATTTCTCGCATCAGTCATACAATTAACTAAGGTGTTGTCTTATAAATTAATTTTGTTATCGCATTACTATTAATTAAGTCTGACGGATAGTGATACTTGCAAGAGTCGTCTCATTGCAAGGATCATTTTTCCGCTCTAAACAAACAAGGGTTGCCCCATTTCATGGATATTTCTTACGCAATCTTAACTATCATGCCCGTGTGTCGACTAAATTTCTGTCCTTAGTGTGTGTATTATTATTATATTATTAGCCTGTAGGGAGTAGGATCGTACGTGCCGGGAGTATGTGTGGTATAGGGCAATTTTCGTTTTCAGATATGCACCGCATTACACCAGAATTACTGGCCATATGCGTGCCGCACATATGCAAGCGCACACATCACATAACGATTATAATAACGCACTAGATAGCACTTAGATTTTATTTCGTTAAATTTTTATGAAACTAAATTTTAGTTTAAATGTTTTGGGACAACCCTCGTTTATATTTTACTTACGTTCCGACGCCGCTCTCCACTACCCGCTTTGTGTTATCCTTTTTTTTTTATTTGGCATTTTTAATTTGTGTCGCTTTATTTTTTTAACAAAACTGACGCCAACGGAACAAGTTTTAAAGGTTTTTGTCAAAAACCTGACGATCAAAGAACAACTTTAAAGTAGAATTTTAATAAAAGCGCAAATCCTATAATAACAAAACCCTAAATCTCCTTTACCTCACCACCACACCCCAATCCCGAATAAATAAATATTTGCGAATACAGCACATTAAAGCACTGCATTAAAAACAAAACTGATTGATATACGCGAATCTATCAATTCCCTAAATTCCTATGCACCTGACACGTGTCGATCAAAGCGAACCAAACACAAAGTAAGCACAAACCACACGTTACAATATAATTATATATACATATATTGTATATATATAATTATATACAATACAAGTGGGGAGCGGCGGTGGTGTGTGCGTGCGTGTACTAACGCTGGCGGCGGTAGGTGGCGCGCAAGCTCGTGCTGATGGAGCAGGACCTCGAGCGGGCAGAGGAGCGCGCTGAGCAGAGCGAGTGGTAAGACACGACACTTTACTGACGAGACACTCTCGGGATAGGAAACATCGGAGATGTAATAGGCTGTTAGGGCAAAAATGACTTCTGTGAGATACACATATTTAGTCCCCGGCCTGATATTTGATAAACGAAAGACATTCGGTATAGAAAATATCGTACATTTTTAGGCTGTTCGTTGGAGAATGGGCTGCCTACGTATTGTTATTCTTCATTTAATTAAGGGCTGCTTAATGTAACACCTGATTTACATATGTGGTATTGCAAATTTGAATGCATCTTTAGAACAATATGGCTACTTGAAACTAAGCTACATTTAAATTGTATAATAGGACAAACATACTTAAACGTTTTGGAAATACATATTTTTGCAAAAATGTTTATTGTTAAAATTTGACTTCATTATAATTTTCTTTCATGTATAAATGTGTCCCTAGATCCTTGAGGTTAGGTCACTTTTGCGCAAACAGCCACATATAATATTACGCGTATCAGATAATAATAGTAGGTACAGAACTCATCTGTCTTAGACGAGTAAACATTTTCAGTTAAGACAATAGACACACAAAACTCGGCAAATTTTGAATCAAAATAAAACAATCGCACACTCCTCCACACTTATTTAAGATTTAAACATTGTCTTTACCAAGATGACTTCGTGTTACATCGATAAAGTATTTAAAGAAAAATAAAATATTTAATATGGTTTTGCTATGGTTCAATTTGTTGATAAAAAGGAAAAGAGTTGTAATCTTGGTAAGGCAAAGAAATTATTGACGATATGCTTTCCTCATATAAATTCTGGAATATGTTATATTGTATAAATATTGTGGATTATAATGAAATTATTCTTAGATTGTAGAATGTAGTTATCTAATTAATTAGATAATTATTTTTACTTTTGGACAGTAAATCGTTAATAATCGCTTATCCTAGACATAGAGACGTTACAACATTTGGTTATTATTCGAAGTATCGTTAAAAACACTTGCCAAAAAGTACAATCTCTTAATATCCATAAAAATGTCGTCGTCTCTTTTCTATTAACATTAGTCTGGAAAGATAACAACAATTGCTTTCCAGACTATTAATTTTGATTTAGGTACCGCGTTTATCATAAACATTAGCCATGTTTTTGTTTTGCATGTGTTTAAATATAAAAGAATAACAAGACAATGTACAGAACAAAAGTGAAACCAAATTGAGCTTTCAGTGTGAGAATTGTATTCTGTACAATTATTTGAATACTATTTTTGTCTTCAACTAATGTGTTTAGTACACTGATTATGTTGTTCTTTTAGTCATATTTGTTGATAGTTGCCATTTAATTTTTAATAATAATTATTGCCTACCCGCACTTGGCCAGCGTGGTGGACTATGGCCTGATCCCCCTCGTACTGAAGGGAGGCCCACCCCCAGCAATGGGACGTTAAAAAGGGCTGAATAGTGAATACTTACAATATACTTATTTAATTTTCCGTGGCAACTGTCAAGAAGAGTACAATGTAAATAGCATGTTTGTGCTTAGTAATAATAAGGTGCACTATTTTTTTAATTTTAAATTGACAAATATTTAGGTCAAGTAATGATTCATTGAACTGTTGATGGCCATATGCCAGTATCGGAGCCATTATTTATTTAAATAAGAAACAAATTAAAATTCTTGAAGTTATTTTATAATCGTATATCTATATTATTTTTTTTGATCTTTTTGTTATTGGAAATTTAGTAAGTTCCTTATTCTTTAGATAAAGTAAAATTAATGTTTTTTGTCGATGAATTAATTTGATTTAACGACTATTATGGATGAAATTTAGTTTTCACGTGTTTCTTTCAGTAAAATCGTCGAGCTTGAGGAGGAACTCCGCGTTGTCGGTAACAACCTGAAATCCCTGGAAGTCTCTGAAGAGAAGGTATGCTGGAAAATATATTTTATTTCTCGTAAATTAAGAGCTAGATTCGACAAACAGGCTAGGAATGCTAATGATCATGAAATTCAAATGTATGAAAAATTTTACTAAAGTGAAACTCGGTTATGATGCACCAACCAATTTCCTTTTCATCTGTCTGCTACAATTTTATAGTGAAATTTTATATTAGATATTTATAATGAAAGACCGTATTGTAATACCTAAATGATCTAAGAGGTTCATATATTAAATAGTAATTAGAACGTGTCTATCACAGATGACGTACTTTCATTTACTTTACAGCAATTCTGTTCAGGATTCATGTTCTGTGGCAATATGAAATAGGTAATTCCAATATTTGAAACCCGTTATATTTTTGGCTTTATCTTTTATAATTGATAAATCATATTATTATGTAACATATATTAGCGATTAATTTTTTAATATCCTAGAATCAATACTTGGCGTATTTTTTTAAATTTCCAATGAAGAGCCAAAATTATAAAAAAACGTAACTGACGTTACCGTTACGTGAAGTGATAATATAATGCGTACAATTCTGACAGGCCAACCAACGTGAGGAGGAGTACAAAAACCAAATCAAAACCCTCACCACCCGCCTAAAGGAGGTGTGAAGTGAACAGAATCGGTTCATTTGCGTGTTTGTACGCTTGCGCACACCCTCTAGTGCTACATGCTCGATTCATTATAAAATAAATGTACAAATTTTATTTATTATATTTAATACATGGAAAATATAATTTCAATTTTATATTTATCATTTTTTAATGTCTTTATTCAAAATTATTATTATTTTAACTATATATTTATTATAATAGTACCTATATGATTTATGTATTGTATTATGTTTACGTTTTTTTTATAGTTAATCGAGTATGAAACGTAGTGCGACTTTTGCCGTTTTCTCCCTAATTTTCGATACCATTTTAGTTGTTGTGTTTCCTTAACAGTTATGTTGTTTAGTTTTAGTTTCTAATCTTCGTACAGGTATCTCACAGTGATAGCCGAATTATTTTGAATAAAGCGATAGATTTGTCAGAAAAATACATACACTCGTATGTTTGAAATTTTAGAACGTATTGTTTAAAAAAAAATCTTAGAAATTTTTTATATAGAATTGAAAAATCTATCGCTTCAGCACTGTATGATACTGCATGGAGTTTCGTTTTCGCTGTTTTTGTGTAACATAACATAATCACAGGCGACGCAAAGAGAAGAGTCGTTGGAGGATCAAGTGAACATTCTGGACGCGCAACTCAAAGAGGTAACAGTCGAAGGAGACCATCGGACCTCGTAGATAGAAATGGTTGCGGTTTTAGTGTCGATTCATGCTCATCTATCTGTGTTTGGCGAAATAGATTCTCTTTGCTATTATTACCTTCTTTCTAAACTCGGAGATAAAATGACAAATTAATCAAATATTTAGTTTTTGTAACTAATTTTAAAGTAGGTATATAATAAGGCAAGATGGTCTAATTTGCTGGTGGTAGGTCGTTTAGTCGAGTGGCTGACAGGTTGGTGCTTCATCTATATATCTTCTATGAGCGGTCTTTGTCCCATAGTATACCTGTGTATTAATTTATTTCTTTATTTATTATTTATTTATTACTTTGCGGCTGTGTTGTGATTGTACGCTTGTGGGTTTATATTTTTGTATTTCCCATTAAAAATTTATTATGATTTTTGAGGCTTATTGTAGATTTGGGTAAAATGCTTTTATCACTTATTAATTTATAATTCCCTTTTTTATTTATAAAATATTTCAATATATTACCTATCACTGATGTCCTACATCATTTCACTAAAGAGCTTTTATTTTAATTTCTTAGCATTGTTTTCTCCAACATTTATATGTTGAAGCTCCATATAGGGATATAATATTTTACTCGTCTAACTACACCATTACAAATGTGTTTTCATAAGCAGTCGATTTACATTAAAAAATGATGTCGATAAAACGAGAGTAGCGTAAAGTCACAACACAGCCAGCATGCCGGTGGCTTGTGTGTAATGAGTCCTTGTGCCAGGCGATGGCGTCCCGCGAACACGTCGAGGATAAGATTCACAGCCTCTCGCAGAAGTTGACGCAAGTAAGTCCCCATTTCGAGAGGCTTTGGTCACGTTGTACGATTTAAAATCGATTCGAATTTGTCAAATCCGTGTAATTTCGATACATTTGTATCAATGTGTATTTGCAATAAGTCCATGTAAGTTTGAATAAAATCGTTGTGAATTTTAAAGAAAACCAGTCGATTTACATTTGAAAAAAATCGATATGAATATGAAAGAAATCGATATAGAATTGAAAATCAAAAATCGATTTTAATTATAATCCGAACTCCAACTACACTTTAAACTTTTCTTACTTTAAAAACATATTAGAAATGTAAAATATTGTTGTTGTTGATAATAGAAATGTGACCAAAGCTTCGTGTATGTCGTATCATTCCTATATTCCTAAATGTTTTCGAGGTGAAGGTTCATTTTTACTCAGTTATAGCTTCACACAGCACACTACTGCTTTTGGTAAAGGTAAATTGCATGGGATTGTATCGCTTTACCGTTTAGTGTATAGTCTGTTTGAAATGTTTTTTTTGTGCTAAACTTGTAAATACTTGTCTTTTTGCAAATTTTTGAAAATTAATATTAATAATTTATTATTAAAAAAAAAAGTTTGATTCTCCATTTTTTGATTAAAGTTACATTAACCAGTTATAAAGTAATTGTTGCATGGATTTTTCTTTTTTGTAAAACAGTCTATTTTCTGTACGAAATAAAAGAATTAAAACTCGAAAAAAAGACGTTAACTTATATTTTAATTTTTATTAATATTATCTAAATTAATCAGAAAATAGGCTGTTTCTTTAAGATCGTATATTAAAGAGTATCTAACAATATTACAGGCTGAAGCTCGCGCTGAATTTGCAGAGCGCTCTGTCCAGAAACTCCAGAAGGAGGTCGACAGGCTTGAAGGTAATATTATTTCCATAATAATCATAAAAATTCTTAATTTAAGTACAGATAATATAAAAAAATGTATGTAAGGAATCGTTTAGTAGACGACACTAGCAAGTGTTAGTTGCTCAGTAAAAGGAAATCAAATATATAATCTTTGTAAAGTTTTCAAGGTTCCTCAGATAAGTGTATTGTCCAGTACAGCAGTCGGTTAAGTGAATTATTACAATTATCTCTAAAGTCAAGTTGTAACAAAATGACATTTGAATAACCAAAGCTTTGACATGAACGCACTGAAGCCATCAGCCATTAAGCTGTTTTTGAGTTTCAATGCTGTACTATAGATTTGTTAGCTTATTACTTTCATTGCGCTATAATTCTAGCTTAATTTTTTTTTCTTATTTTCATTGTAACAGATTTAGTTTTAAATGTTTCAAAACAACTGGAAAAATATATTAGGCTTTTTGTATAATATATTTTTTCGGTTGTAATTTTTTTTTTATTGTCGGCATGGAGTTTAAATGTGTCCTGCTAGACTGCTCGAATTGTTGTAGATTTATTTCTGTGATTTTGCATGGTTTTTGATAAATGTTGTTTTTTTTTTGTTTTAACCAATTGGTAAGCATTCTCGATAATGGTATCCCAAAAATGTTCAAGCCACGATAAAATATAAAATTAAAAAAAAAATATTTTTGTCCACCACTATCGAGAGTGTGAACCGATTCATGTTGTTCTGAACGTCGCCGCGTACCATCTTCCAGACGATCTGGTGGCCGAGCGCGAAAAGAGCAAAGTACTGCAAGAGGAGATGGAGGCCACGCTCCACGACATACAGAACATGTGAACTAGCCCACTTGTCCCCCTCCCCCCGCGCCCCGCCCGCCCCGCGCCCCGCCCGCCTCACTACCGCGCGAGATAAATGTCCCCCATATCACTAGGGTTGCCGGATCTTATACTATTTCTTGATATCATATTCCTCAATTGTATCACTACGTAGTATAAAACAAAGTCGCTTCCCGCTGTCTGTCTGTCCCTATGTATGCTTAGATCTTTAAAACTACGCAACGGATTTTGATGCGGTTTTTTTAATAGATAGAGTGATTCAAGAGGAAGGTTTATATGTATAATACATGCATATTATAGAACAGAAAAGCCGAGAAATTCAAAGATTTGTATTCCATACTTACCGTCAAAACGTACCTAGGGACGAACCCGAGCGAAGCGATGGTGAGTCGCTAGTTTGTATGCTATAAAATTCAAATGTAATTTATGAACGTCCGATATCTGAGAGTTCTCCTATTTTGTGTAAATTTTGATAGAAATTAACGAGGCCCGGCAACCCTGGGATGCTCTCTGAGTGACATTTGTCAATTTTGACAGCTGACAATGCGACAATACTGGTTTAGGCGCACTTTTTGTGTCATTATTTATTAACTTTGCGTTTTTTTTTTAATTTTTTGATACTATTATTTTATTTACTGGATGTGTAGTGAAGCGGGCGGGTGACTAGATGTTACTAGATGTAAAGTAATTGCCAGCTGCTTTTTATATGTAACGTCGATATCGAGTGTTCGCTACGACACCACTGCCAAGTGCAATTTTTTTTTTAATATCTTACACAAATTACTAATATTTTTCTCCCGTACAACATAAGTGTATTTCCTCAATTTTCTTAGTCATTTTTTACTGAAATATTATTAGTCGGAATTAATCGTATGTATGTTTAATTATTGTTAAGTATTTTCTGCATTCCAATTTTGGGACCAAACGAGTCGTGTTAATATTATTCCAAATTATTTGCACTTAAAAAGACATTCCTGTAACTATTCCAATGAAAGTGAATATTTACTGTAGAAGTATCGGGGAGTGCACTGTTTGCGATTTATTATGAACTTTTATTTACTTAATAGTAGGAAAGAGATTAGTTATTTATATTTAATGAGTGATGGTAACACATATAGTTATGATATTTATGAGAATATGCTTGATATGAATTTGATATTCTATATTGTTTCGAGTCTTGTGTCATAATTTCTGTTCGTTATTATTTAATAAAATAATTTATAAATAATGGCAACAATTCTACTATGAAACGTTTTATATAAAGCTGGCAATTTAACTCCAGAGATGTTCTCGGGATGTTCGCGTAAGTAATATACAAAAAATTAAATTTTGTAATTTAAAATCGATCGAGGGTAATCCGTCTTTTTAAATGTTATTGATTGATGAATTGATAGATAAGTTCGTGAGAAATAAATTAATGATTTTAAGAGTATTCTAACACAAGTGTTTATAAATATATTATATTATTATTTTTAACCTGTTGTGTTTTTTACTAATTTGTCTTTAACCTCTCATTATCCTTCTAAACTTATTATTCCACCAGCTATACTTAAAAGTATACGAAACTTTTATGTTTCATATTAAAAGATAAAATTATAATATAGACATTGTACAAGCTAATACAACCTAATTAAACTGCTCATAAAGTTAACTAAAACTGGATGCAAATCACTGTAAATATCGGCATTTCATCGAAGCACGGAATATAAAATCCTCTGTTTTGTAAGGAAATTCATCTATAAGTGTTAACGCATGTGTCTTGAAGGATCACAGTTAGAGGGTCAAGAATGTGTCTAAGAAAGAATTGGCTATAAATTGAGACATGAGTAAGCACACCCTTCTCAAAATCGAAGCATGGAATTGCTAACATTTGATACTATGTGGACAGATTCACCTTTAAACAAAACATAGGCATGAATATTGAACCTATAAAAGCATGATCACTTGCACATGTGGCCCAGTTCTGAAGATGTCTGTCGAACCCAAAATAATGATAGTAAAGACACGTTATCAATACGAAAGAATAACGTGACGTTGTGTTTAATAGACGTGTTAAGCATGAACACATGCATTTAGATTCGGAAGATGATTTTGACCCATTAGCAAAATAGACAAGCATGGAGATATCCAGAAGATAACACCGGTGTTGCCAGAAACAAGAGAACAAAATTCCAGAGGAGAAAAGAGGAATTATGACCTGATTTTTAGGGTAACATTAAGTTATACAATAGTAAAATAAAAAATAAATAAAAAGTTGCGTTGATTGGCCATATAATATTGTTCAATTTAAAAATTCCGATGTCTAAATCACACCTGGCAACACTATTCCCGACCCTATAGATGAAGTGAGGCATGAGGCCGTGTTAACGCATGACCACACACACCTATGTATGTACCGGTGAAATCCAATAATGAAAAGGCCACTAATTAATGAAAAAATTTGAGTCGCCTGACTGCCATACCTGCCGCAGATGACCTGATCAACGCAAAGGAGCAGTTCAATGACATCGGCGACGACATCGATGACACAGTCGTGGAGTTGATCCCCGGCGTCGAGCCGACGGAGAAACAGATAGAAAATGCGAAGAGAGCTCTAGAGAAAAAAATGAACGCCCCCGCACCACCACCGCCCAAGGAGCATTCCCCCCCTCCCCCACCTCCACCAAAGGAACCCACCCCTCCACCACCCCCACCAAAGGAACCCACCCCTCCACCACCCCCACCAAAGGAACCCACCCCTCCCCCACCACCGGTACCGGAACAGGCACAGGGTGACTCGGCCCCTGCGGCTGAACCTGCACCCGAACCCGCTGAATAACTACAACCTGATAAACTAGTTTAACTGCGTGCACCTTAAATTATCTTTTTCCCTTAGTACAATTACCCCGCGGAAGAAAATATGTATCTATAAGATAAAATGTAACTAAATAAACAGCGAGTGTCTTAGCTGGTGGAATAGCGTTTCAATATCCCTAAGTCGTGTTAAATTAACGAGCATGCGAGTGTTATAACGAACTAATATATGGAAGCGCCAAGCGACTGACACTCGGTCTCCGCAGACGATCTGATCGCCGGCAAGGAGCTGTTAAACGAAATGGGCACGGAGTTGGACGTGGCCTTCTTGGAATTGGGAATACCACGCGAGTTTGGACGAGTCTGCGAACGCTGTACATGCTGCCATTGATCATATAATAACTCCTAACGTCTGTTTTACGCTTTTCATGTGCATTTATCAGTAAAAAAGTACCCCACAATTTCTCTCTTTCGATTTCCCATCAACCGACTACCGACATTGCCAATGCTTTTCAAACTGCATGAATTAAAAAAAAAATAAAAAAAAAAGAAAAACGTTTAAGCAAAACTTACAACGTAGCGAAAACGACGCATGGCTTCGGAATAACCAGGATCGCAACATGTAAGCATTTCTTAATACTTTCTTTACCATACATTTTCCGCTAAAACAATTAATTGTGCTTCAAACTTGACTTGAAGGGAGTCCCCTTGGAAAAATTATGTATTACTTCATACAAATTGTCCTTTTGACTCATATTTAAAGTATTATATGTAGAATATCAAGATACAATAAAAAAAATATTAGGTATATATTACCAAATATATTGGATGGATTTTGTTTAAGTATTATACTTTAAATATGTATAATAAGTATCTATTGGAAATGCGCAGACGAACTTGTCGCTGAAAAGGAGAAGTACAAGGACATCGGAGACGATCTGGACACCGCCTTCGTGGAACTCATTCTCAAGGAATAAACTGGACTTTCCCACGACCTTGTTCCTTTCCGGTGCGACCACCAGCCCGCTAACAATATGTGTATAGACGTATCTTATTTTATATTTTATACTCCTAATTTAAAGTATTACATCTACTTCTATGGCGGTATTTATTTTCAATTATTTTAAAATAAATAATTTATTATTTTAAGCTTTGTTTTATTTTTATATTGTGGAGCTGTGGAAAATAAAATTCTAAAACTTAGCAACTTTTTTTTTACTTTTGCATTGCGCTATTTTTTATTATTTGCACAAAAAAGCATTATTTAGACAATTGACTGGATATTAGAAAGTTATTATTACCTTCTAAGGTGATGATGCACTTGAATGAGCATGTCTAGTATGTACCTATTGTCGATAAAAGCTTCCTGTAAAGCTTGGTGACCATATAATTGAAATATTTTAGCTATCTAGTAGTTTAAAATTTATACAATAAAATACGAGGGCTAAGATTATAATAATATAAAGGAAAAAGCCAGTTTAATATTTCACATAATAATATAATTTTCCGAAAACGTAGTTAGATTTGCTTATAATGATATAGCTTTGAAAAAACTGACTAAAAGAGTAAGAATTCAGGCTTAGCTCTCGTTTTTTTCATTATTTGCACATTACCTACCTACGTACCTACTGTATACCTCACTGTAGTACCTCAGACTAATATAATAAGATATACGGAACGCTCAAAACAATTCACATTGAAATATGAAATTGTATCTTGTGCACACAGTAAAGTAATTGCCTTCTTTTTTTAAGAGAAGTTCAAAACTTCACCAGAAAAGCAATAATTCGAATAGTGTTATATATCTTCTTCTATACATATAATAAAATTGTAACTAAGCCGAATCTGTACATTAAATACTTTTTGGTAAATCTTATTGAAATAAACATTATTATCGATACCAGAGACCGATCTAGTTTTTAGAATTTTTGTCTGTCTGTTACCGCATCACGGAAAAACTACTGGACGGATTTTGATGAAATTTGGTATAGTAAGTAGCTGGTTATCCGCGTCAACATATAGGCTACTTTTACCTCGGGAAAATATCTCATTTCTGAGAAAAATACAAAAACTGCAATGTAAGAGTACTATATATGTAAAACCTAAGAATTTTGTTTTTGGTCATCTTAACGCGGGGAGAGCCGAGGGCAATGCTATTAAATAATATTTGTTTTTCTTATGGTTACATATTATGCTAACAGAAACAAAACATTCTGCTAGAGTCACATAATAAGAAGACGCGAACGATATTGTTATAAAAATTATATTTTACTAGAATCTAATCTATGTCCATCTGATGGACATAGTTTCTTTCTGAAAGTGAATTGGTTTGATTTACCTACATACTGCTCTCTATTGTCTGTGCGCAGTGTATCTCATTCGTTTAGTCTGAGTCGATCATAGTAAAAGATTCATGGAATTATACGTACATATCCTCTAGGCCAATTACATTAAAAATATGCTTAAAAGTATTTTAGGGGATGCTATATAATAAAAAATTTTTTTTTTATGATAATGTACCCTTATAAATATGATGATGATTATAATCGATAATCGTTGTCAAGAAGTTATAACCTTTTCCGTAGATTACGAGCATCAACTAATTAAATTTCTGTAGGTTACTTACACTTTTTTATGTTGTTTAAAGACGAACATACATAAAAAAAGATTCCGACGAATTGAGAACCTCCTCCTTTTTGGAAGTCGGTTAAAAAGGTATACAGAACTACTAGTCGTTCATATAACTGACAGTTAATCTTACTGACAGTTACCCTCACTGAAAGTTAAACTTACTGATAGTTAAACAAACTGACAGTTAAACTAACTGACAGTCATGCTTACTGACAGTTTAAATTAACTGACAGTCAAACTTACTAGCCGTTCATAAAACTGACAGTTATCTTACTGACAGTTAAACTAACTGACAGTTAAACATAGTAGCCGTTCATAAAACTGACAGTTAATCTAACTGACAGTTAAACTTACTAGCCGGTCATAAAACTGACAGTTAATCTTACTGACAGTTAATCTTACTGACAGTTAATCTTACTGACAGTTTATCTTACAGACAGTTACCCTTACTGACAGCTAAACTTACTGTAGTTAAACAAACTGACAGTAAAACTAACTGACAGTCATGCTAACTGACAGTAAAACTTACTAGCCGTTCATAAAACTGACAGTTTATCTTACTAACAGTAATCTTATAGACAGTTACCCTTACTGACAGATACCCTTACTGACAGTTAAACTTACTGATAGTTAAACAAACTGACAGTTAATCTTACTGACAGTTAATCTTACTGACAGTTACCCTTACTGACAGTTAAACTTACTGTAGTTAAACAAACTGACAGTTAAACTAACTGTCAATCATGCTAACTGACAGTTAAACTTACTAGCCGTTCGTAAAACTGACAGTTAATCTTACAGTTATTCTTACTGACAGTTAGTCTTACTGACAGTTAATCTTACTGACAGTTATACTTACTGTAGTTAAACAAACTGACAGTTAAACTAACTGACAGTCATGCTCACTGACAGTTAAACTTACTAGCCATTCATAAAATTGACAGTTAATCTAACTGACAGTAAAGCTTACTAGCCGGTCATAAAACTGACAGTTAATCTTGCTGACAGTTAATCTTACTGACAGTTATTCTTACTGACAGTTAATCTTACAGACAGTTACCCTTACTGACAGTTAAACTTACTGTAGTTAAACAAACTGACAGATAAACTAACTGACAGACATGCTAACTGACAGTTAAACTTACTAGCCGTTCATAAGACTGACAGTTAATCTTACTGACAGTTAATCTTACAGATAGATACCCTTACTGACTAAACTTACTGATAGTTAAACAAACTGACAGTTAAACTAACTGACAGTTAAATTAACTGACTGTCATGCTAACTGACAGTTAAACTTACTAGCCGTTCATAAAACTGACAGTTAATCTTACTAACAGTAATCTTACTGACAGTTACCCTTACTGACAGTTAAACTTACTGATAGTTAAACAAACTGACAGTTAAACTAACTGACAGTCATGCTAACTGACAGTTAAACTTACTAGCCGTTCATAAGACTGACTGTTAATCTTACTGATAGATAAACAAACTGACAGTTTAACTGAAAGTCATGCTAACTGACAGTTTAACGTGCTGGCAGTTTAATTAACTGACAGTTAAATTACTAGCCGTTCATAAAGCTGATAGTTAATCTTACTGACAGTTAATCTTACAGACAGTTACCCTTACTGATAGTTAAACTTACTGATAGTTAAACAAACTGACAGTGAAACAAACTGACGGTTAAACAAACTGACAGTTAAACTAACTAAAAGTCATGCTAACTGAAAGTTTAACTTACTGGCAGTTTAATTAACTGACAGTTAAACTTACTAGCCGTTCATAAAACTGACAGTTAATCTTACTGACAGTTAACGTGTTAGTAGGTATATAAGGAATTCAAATTCGTAAAAACCCCCTATGGCCCATTAAACTGTAATCTTCGAAATACATATAAAAAAATGAAATTGAAATGTTTAGCCATTTCCGAGAAAAGTATGTTTTATGGTCTCGAGAGGCTGAAAATCACCCCCAACTTCAAGTGGGCGTTTTCATTTAAAAAAAAAATCGTTCAATTCATTTCTATTCCCTTAGTTTCATATGTTAATCAAAAGATTATTCTAGAAATTAAAAATAACAAACCAAGAAAAAGTTAAAAACCGAGTTTTTTGCAAAATCTCGAAAACTTTGAGATTATTGTAAAAAGTGTTATTTATAAAAGTTGTAGATTTCTACTAAACCTACAACTTTTGAACAAAACATTTTTCGATAGAACGTCACAGTAAAGCGGAAATTGAAAAAAAAAAAAACTATTTTTCAACGCTTTGCGTCCCGCCATTTCTCGGGGGTCATAGGGGGCATTTACGAATTTGAATTCCCTATATACCTGCTAACATTTTAAAATCATAAAACTTCAGGTATTCAATATAATTTTTTTTTCTCTTCAAAATAAGCGGATTCCGATTGGTCTAAAAATATAAAATTAGCTATTTCTAAAAATATAATGTACTTTGTATAAAATATAAATACCTTGGGTCTTTGCGCTTCGCTCGGAGTTTTTGGCCAAAAGTACAATTTAAAAAAAAGAAACTAAAAACTACAAAAATATCCGACCGGGATTTGAATTCGAATCGATTCGGGACACCTGTGATTTTCAATCTTGCGCCTTGGCTGCTTGACCACGATGCTTATACCTGAGCGTGCAAAATTAGTGACCATATTTTGCGTGGAATAATGCGAAAGAAAACCGCATGAAAATTCGAAAACACGCGCGCTTTTCCTAGATATAAGTCTAATCTAGATCGATTTTTTGCCCCCGAAAACCCCACATGCCAAATTTCTGAAAAATCGCTAGAGCCGTTTCCAAGATCGCCGGTATAAATAAACAAAAATTGATCGTTTAAAGGTATTAGAATTTAAAAATATCTATAAATAAAAAAAAAATGTGCAGTATCGTCACTTTTCAATTGTTAGTTTCTTATCAAAATCATCCTAAATTGCCAGGAATTCTCATCTCTGGCTTTTTGTACTTGTCAGAGCCTAACAGAGCCTATAGGAATCTACTGTACTATTAATCACTAACAAAATTGTAACCTATAGATGGCAAATAAACGTATTGAGGCCTGAGGTATTGAGTTGAATTGTTTTTTTTTACCACTTCATACATAAAAACCCATAGCAGATCAAGGGCCCTTCAAAAGAATTTGCTACGGGCCCCGCGTTTGCTTAATCCGGCACTGGATCTTAGTCCAATATAATTATTTCCTACTCTTGAATAAAGCCAAAAAATAAATGTATTAAAATGTCTAATATAATGTGATTTCTAAAAATTTCAATTAATGTTAAAAATGAGAAATCAGTAAAGTTCATTAACAAAATTCATATCCATATCTTAGATATAAATATGATATGGAAATACCTATTATTAATATTAACTAATAATGAAAAAAAACCTACCGTATATAATTTCTTATGCATTTAGTAAAACGCTGTTATTTTGACGTCACAAACAGACACTCCAATTTTATTTATCTGTATAGATTCAGTTCTCACTTCATATTCAAAAGGTGGCGCTCACTCCAATTACTCAATGGTCGTTCAGATTCAGAAGGTCGTACTTAATAGGTGTGTGTAGTCATAGTTGCTATTTTTAAACATCATACTGTAACTACATATTTTTATGAAAAATAGTTTTAGGTATAAACCCAAAACTATTCTGTCACGTAAATTGCCAAGAATCTAATAATCTATCTGGGCTCAACTAAATAGGTCCATTTTCTTATTTAGAACTAGCGACTCACTCTCGCTTCGCTCGGGTTCGTCCCTGTATACGTTTTGATGCTTAGTAAATAGTGTGGAATAGACTAATATATATAGATGAGTATGACTACTTTTATATCCCTTGAGAAATTTATGATTTCCCATACAGACTTCCACCCCTTTTCACGCCCTTAGGGGATGATATTCTTGATAAAATCAAGTCTCAAACTATCTCCATACCAAATTTCATCAAAATCGGTTCAGCGGATTAAGCGTGAAAGGGTAAAAGACAGAGTTACTTTCGCATTAATAATTAATAATACAGTGGCTGGGTTATTTGTATTAGTGTAATTTTATAAATCCAAACATCCGTCTATTGATGGCGTTTAAGTCTTTTATTATTATTTATACTCTTCTATAATTTAGTCAGTGTACTTAGTTACTTTATATTACAACTGTCTTAATTGTAACTGGCCTCAAGATGGCACTACAGCTCCTTAACTTCGAAATCTTTCGCCGATTATTGTGAGCTGAGTTTAAAATGAAAAAAAAAATATGATAGAAGGAACTTTCTTCTTTGGCAAGATTCATTGAAAAATAATGCAAAAATTGAATCTTATTGAAGCTCCTTAACTTCGAAATCTTTCGCCTTTGCCATAAAAATAATATTTTTTTACAACCATACCTGGGTGGCTTAGCGAGAGTTCTGTTAAAATCAAAGATGATACATTTTGTATGGCTTTTCATGCTGTGATGATAATAAATCTTCTGCGTTTTTACTAACCACTAACATTTCTGACAGATGAAGTTGTTGAAGAGAGAAGTAAATATAAAGCAATCGCTGAGGAAGTGGACCAGACATTTGCAGACTTATCGGGTTATTAGTCTTAAGCGTCGTGACGTGCCGCCGTGGAAAACTGCTTTTGTATAATTTGCGTATAGCACACGATGACTACGAACGTTTTCGATGACTTTGTATTTCTGAAAGTTTTATTTAACCATACATAATTTATAATATATAATTTTTGACTTATTAGTTACAAACTGTACAAAGACGTTATTTAAGTCTTGTTACACTTTCGTGCCTTTAAATTATATGTCATGAAAGGAAAACTTATTATTTTTGAAATATTAGTGCTAGTATAACGTATCATTTGTATTTGTTTTTTATATTTCAAATAAACGAAATAATTGTCCGAAAAAATGTCGAAATTTATAGAAATTAAATATTTAAGTGTAATGATATTTGAAAAATATTCATCAGAACACGACTTATGTCACATTTTGCGTCGTATCTTACGTAGCTATTCTCTTCGACTAGCTATAGAAAAGAAAGCTTGAAGGAGAATCGCTTACATTTTTTACTCAATGCTACACGGACGCGTTTTACCTCCTATAAACAAAACTAACATTGTGATGATTGGCGTCTAAGAGTTATTTAAAAGAAAATATATAACAAATTCTATTTTAAAAATATTAGACCACTGCCGGTTACCGTTTGTACTCGTATTTTAATGTATGTATAACAAAAATGGCTTTTACTTGTTACTTCATTTACATTCCAATTAATTCTTATGATATATTATATCAAGGTTAGTTTTATTACTTAAAAAATTGTACTGTATCATACTATATGTTAGATTTGAGAAATTTTGTACTTAATAATACTGTTTCAATAAAAATGAGTAGATTTTCTATGTCAGAATCATAATACCTAGGTTATTTTGTAAGATATACAACTGTGTATATGTAACATTTATGAGAAATTGAAGCCGGCTCTGTTGTAAATAAATTATTTAAAAAGTACTATTTGAAAATGAATTTTATAATCAAAATATAGTGCCGACTGACTCATATTACGTAATAAATAAAAATTACCAGCACATTTTTACCTTAAACTGGCATGGTAGGTACATATATGTCTATTACTTTAAAATAATTGTCTTTCACTAGATATTATGAAGAAATTCAATTTTGAAGTTTGTCGACAATATTCACTTTGGAAATATAAAATAATTATTAAAAAACATTTAATTTTTATGCAGTTGTATGTTTTACATATCCGTCTATTTATAAGCATTGCCGATTTTGTAAAACGCTTCCCTCACTCAATCCTTTATACTAGCCATCAGGCGTACGACTGCTTAATTTCCTTACATTAGCTTTTCTTATCTAAGAGTGTCAAAGGCTTTGAGTAACTGTTTCATTCAGATAAATATACGTTTATATATAAATAAATTGTTATTTTATTTCCTATTATATACTTTAGCACCAAGTAGTCTTTTATCTAAACTATAGCTTGATGATTTTTAATGTTTCACAGATTATAGATTTTATCCATATTTCTATTCCAGAAAATAGAAAAAAGTAGATGTAACGTCGATTAAACAATTTATAAATAGTCACGATCTAGTCATGGAGGAACGAGTTGATGTAATCAGTCTATTTTGTAACAGTATCTCGGTTAGTATCTGAAGAATTTAAATAGGTAACATAAGTTTATGAAAAATAATATATCGTTACAGTTTGTTTATTCTTTAGTTACACTCATAAGAGAGTGTTATCTCCTATCAATTTCGTTAAAAATATCACTATGTATTAAACTGGTAAGCTTACAAGGCTTTGCATCTTAAAGATTTACTGGAGTAGCGATTATTGTGAGCTGAGTTTAAAATGAAAAAAAAAAAAATGATAGAAGGAACTTTCTTCTTTGGCAACATTCATTGAAAAATAATGCAAAAATTGAATCAGTAATTCTTGCATAACTTTTCATTAAAAATATTTTTGGCTTAGTTACAATAAAGTTGATTGACTTGTTGACCGACGAGTCCTTAATTATTAAAAGAAAATTTAAAAAAAGGTTATATACTTAATTGTGACAAGAAAACAGTTAAAACTAAAGCAAATCGAAAATATAAAAAATATATTTCTAATACAGATAATATCTCTACGAAATCAAAATACTACAATTTTTTGTGTAATCACTAGCCGAATCTGTACTAATCTATATTAATATTATAAATGCGAAAGTTTGTGAGGATGTCTGTATGTGTATGTTTTTTACTCTTTCACGCAAAAACTACTGATGGGATTTTAATGAAACCTTACAATAATATAGCTCGTACATCAGAATAATACATAGGCTACTTTTTAATTTTTATCCCTGAAAAATGTACGATTCCCGTGAGATAGATTTGTTTTCGTTCGATATTAATAAAAAATACAAAGAATTTTGTTGTCTAATCTAAGTAATGTTACTTGAAATTATTTGGTGTATAATATACCTACATAAGTATGGGGTTTGAAACAATAACATGTCTTAAACTAAAATATCAAGGAATCTAGTAAAGCTAAGCAAGCTAAATGCTTTTCTGATTCCCTTGAACTTACCTACAAGTAATCTGTTACATTTGCTTATAGAATCTGAAAAAATTAAAATAGATATGAAAATTCGTCTTTTTATTTTCCCTACAATTTTCAGTTAAAGTATAAAATTACACAATCTCATATTATGGACATTGTAGGTACAGTTACAATTTACTCCTAAGAGAAGCAAACCTTTCACAAGCTTCTTAGGTATGAATATATAAGCTTTGCCCATTACAGTATATTCAACGAATAGATACCTCACTTTTCTTAGTTTCATTACAAAATTTAAACAATCAATCCATTGAATATCGCAAAAGCAAAACGGATATGTGGGAGTGAGCAAGCACTATGGCGGATCGGAATCTTGAATTTTTGGCACCGAAAATAGTGCGGGCGGGCGGCGCGAGCGCAGGGCGGGCGCAGTGCGTGTCGCTCCGCCGTGTCAACCGCCCGCTAGGTGAGTTCCCAGGATAGTCTGAAACTACCCCCTATTGGAGGGCGAATATTCAAAATCTTCAAAAATTGTAAGGGTGAAAGTGCAGTGCAGTGGTGTATTCATAGTGTTTCGCTTTAAGTTTTATTCATGTGTGGAGCTTAGACGCGCTCGCTCTGACTCGGGTTTCATCGCGTGCGCGCCCTCGCTGAAAATAGTGCCGTAGCACCTATTTGCGGACGAGTATTTATTTAGCGATATGAGGAAACTCGCCTTGATTTTTATTTAGACGTGTCCCGTTTATCATAGAATTGGGACGCCTTAAAAGTTAATCGGGTGTCTTATTTCGGACCAACGTCTACGAGCCACATTTAGAAATGAATGTTACGTTATACTGTACGCACATAAAACACCCACACACATCGATCGTTATTCTGTAACATTATTCTTTCGGTACATATATAGATTTACACGAACACAATCTGAAATGTAATAACAATATTTTAGTAAAATTAGTTTCTACTTTCTACATGTTATTATACATATACATTTAATATGTTTAAGTACGTAATTAAACTATAGTAAAAGTTTTTTTACACTAAGTCTCTAACTTTACTCAGAGCTAAACATTAGTAAGAAAATTACTTAGAGGTAACTACATTATAATTTTTACTAGAAAACTTCATTACAATTTTTTACAAGAAAAGTTTTCGCTCCCCCAACTTAATACGGATTTTTAGGGTTGCTGAGACCAATTCACATAAATTTGGCATCCTGTCAAAATCAATTCAGGAAATATAATACTAAATGATGTGAACCTGTGAACTTATGTGCCAATCATAAAAAAAAACTTTCAATGAAAATTAACTTTTTTAATTAGACTTATTCAAACACTTGAATTGAAAAAATGCTTAGTTTATATGAGTATATTCAAACATTAGAATACTTACCTATTATAATTTACTTATTTATGGTAATTATTGACTATTTATTATAGTATTTAAATAATATTTTATAATTATAAATATTATATTAGATACCGATTTTATAAATCCTATTGGATTTATGTAAACATTCCGTCAAAAATCGACTTCATTGATTTAAATAAAATGCTATAATATTTTGAAAATTTTAAAGTAACGTCAAAACTATATGAATTTTAAAAATAGATCTAATCAAATATCTGAGACCTTATAATATTCAAAAAAAAAAATGAAAGAAAGTAGTTAAACTTAACCTAAATATAACTTATTTCAATGCAATTTTTTATGCTTTATATATTAGTTTTTAGATAACATCAACATGGCGTATATATAAAACGCGAGCCTTGGCCTTGAACGTCAATAGTCATAAACATGACCTTATTTGTAAATTCTCTTAAAACACGCAAAGCATTTGTTTCAACATTCTAGTTAAATACTTATTTTTAAAAATATGTTTTTCTAGTTCAATTATATGATACGGATACAATACCTATTAGAACAGTGTAAAAGAAAAAGTAAACGAATTAATTTTTCAAATAAGCTGAATGAAAAATCATTTTGAGTGTATATTAAGCTTTTTTTAATGTCCCACTGCTGGGCATGGGCCTCCCTTCAATATGAAGGGAGTCAGGAGATAGTCCACCACGCTGGCCAAGTGCGGGTTGGCGGATTGCACATGTCTTTCGAGCTAGGTTCCCTCAGACATGCAGGTTTCCTCACGATGTTTTCCTTCACCGTAACACAAGTGGTAATCACGTTGGAAATGATTCTTACATCAAAATATCAGAGATGCGAAACCCGAGATTTGAGGCTGGGCTTCCACTGCGTTTTTTGAGTTTTTTGACATTTGTTAATAATTTGATAATTTTGTGTACTTGGTCTCAAGTTTTTTTATTGACCAAATTTTTTTCTTATTCTCTAAAATAACTCTAAAATCACGAAGACATATTAGACATGCCATCGGTGGTTAATCTTAAACCTATAAATTTTAAAGACGTGTACCAGCTGTTCGCGGGAATATTTCGGCTAACAATATCGGTAACACTTGACAGCCAGCCAAAAATACACCACTGCTTGTTATTTTCGCAATCTCCAGATACAGAATGCCTAGTTTTTTAATACATTTTACGAATGAGTTTAACGATGCCCGGAACTTATATTTAAAGATTTTAAGACATTCCATACATCTAACTGATGGCCTAATTAGATAAATGGACTAATTCTTAAGTTATTTACGTAAAAATATTACTTTTAATTACTTCAAAAAGTTAATTGTACGTCCACAGTAATATTCAATTATTTAACTTTTAGTTTTCCTTGAAAAGTTTTAGAAATTTAACAAAATGAATCAAACAAGAATTATGTGAATAAATTAAAATTTTGAAAATCCTTAACGTTAAAGCAGTGACATAAAATATTTTTTTTCTCTAACTTTGCTCTACACAATTCTACATTTATTCATATAAAAATATGAATATCCATAAAAACCTTTTAACAATATAGACCGATGAGAAATTATTACTTTTTTAACATTATGATTTCTAAAAATATAGGAAATATAGGTTACCGGTTACTATCATGAACATTAAACTGGCGTTTAAAGTTAAACGCGTAGCCTGCATTCGAGAGCTGGCGCGTAGCCAAGAGTGAGGCACGATGTAAAATTAAATCGCTCAAATCTTATATACTAATTTTCCAAAACTTTCTACCACTAATCGTTAGCCAAATAATCTATAAGACAGAAATACATAGAAATATTTGTATTTAGTACTAGTGGCTTACCTTCGCTCGGTTGCGTCCCTAGGTACCTTTTAAATAGTTATTGCAAGTGTACCTTAAGAGAAAGACTTTGCTATTGCAGATTTTTCTGTAGGCCTTATTAAAACCTACAATTTTCTAGTACATTATTTTGACGTATCTCTTAAGGTTTAGCCAGCGTTAGACATGTAAATTTCTAAGAACTATTCGATAGAACCAATTATTGTGTTTTCCCTCGGGAATGAAAGATTCTCTTGTAGTAAAAGGTATCCTAAATGTTGACCCGAGTAATAAGTTATCACTACACAAAATTCAGTTCAGTACTTTCTGCGTGAAAGTCGCACATTTCGTTAAGTTACTGTTTTATTAGGTATATATAGATTAGTATTGGCATTTGGCATCGGCTTTCTTCTGCCAAGCTGAATATAAAAGTTCTAATGCTACGTTTTTGTCGTTAAAAGTAAACCAAAACAAACACTACACATACCTACAATACACGTCGTTTAAAAATTTAACTCGTTATCATTAACGTGGAAACAGTCAATCGAATATATATAGGAAAAAAATAATGTCTTATAAAGCGACATAGTATTAAGCAGTTGATGATATATGTACGTGTAGCAAGACTCGCAGCAAGCATAAAATATGTAGCTGTGGCTGCATAATACTATGTTTTTTCGTCAACTTTTTTCTATCTTTAATTTTTCGTAATTTTTATATATATTTTTTTATCCATCCGCCATTATTAACTTTAGCTAATCTTGTTTTAATATTATTTTTAAATCTATATACTGATATTTTATGGCCGCTACATTATATTAGTTGGTACACAGTAGGTACACTAATAAAGATCAATATATTCAACAATCAAGTATAGTTATATCTATACATATAATAAAATTGTAACTAAGTCAAATCTGTACATTAAATATTTATTAGAAAATCTTATTGAAATAGACATTATTATCGATACAGAGGCCGAATCTATAGTTTTTAGAATTTTTGTCTGTCTGTCTGTCTGTCTGTCTGTCTGTTACCGCATCACAGAAAAATTACTGGATGATACATTACAATTTAATGAAGCAGTATCTGTGCTTTAAATATATTTTGGAAAATTTTATTGAAATACACATTATTATCGCTAATAGAGGCCGAATCTATAGTTTTAAGAATTTTTGTCTGTCTGTCTGTGACTGCATCACAGAAAAATCACTGGAGGGATTTTGAAGAAATTTGGTATGGTAATAGCTGATTATCCGGGTCAACTAACATACTAATACGAGTATACTAATATATAAAATACGAATACATATGAACGCGGGCGGAGCCGCGGGCAATGCTAGTGTGTTTAAAAGATGTTTTATTTAAATGTTATTGATCTTATGTTAGTTGTAACTTTATTTAAACACAAAATCGCCTACGGCTTCTCTATTAACTGTTTTTCTTATATCATATTGTATATTAGTTAAATGGCAGTATTTATTTTAAAATAGAAAATATATAATGCCTAAAAAATACAAAATACTAGTTAATTATATATATTTGATGGTAATAATAAAAACCTGCAGCGCAACTAAAATATTAAATTATATATTAAGTTCTAAAATTTAAACCTTTAATTATTTTTAATAGAGTAAAATTTTTAGTCGTGTAGTAATTTAATCCCTCCACTAACGCGGACACACCGGCGTTACAGATAACAATGGATTTCTTAGAAATTTAATTATTTTTTTAGAAATATACCTGGAGGTTTCAACAACCTACAATAATATTAATAATAAAATTTTTGTAATTTGCAGGCCAGTAGTGGCATATTTTATTTGACCGGACCGTAACAACACAAAGCCGCCAACATGGACGCGATTAAGAAGAAGATGCAGGCGATGAAGCTGGAGAAGGACAATGCCATGGACAAGGCAGATACCTGCGAACAGCAGGCCAGGGATGCCAACCTCCGTGCTGAGAAGGTATGCAATGTGGTTTATTATCTTACTTAATTTTCTCATTTTTTGTAGGTAAATTCAGTTTTTTTAAGACAATCACGTTTAATATATAAAAGTAAATATTATTGAATGTTTTTTATTTCTTTTATTTTTCTACTTATAAAATAATTATTCTATAAAAATGACGTTCAAAATACAAGAAACTACCATTTCCTATTACAGGTAAACGAGGAAGTCCGTGAGCTCCAGAAGAAACTTGCCCAAGTTGAGGAAGACCTTGTCCTCAACAAGAACAAGTTGGAACAGGCCAACAAAGACTTAGAAGAGAAAGAGAAGCAGTTGGCTGCTACCGAGGCGGAGGTGGCCTCACTCAACAGGAAGGTACAACAGATTGAAGAGGACCTCGAAAAGTCCGAGGAAAGGTCTGGCACTGCCCAGCAGAAACTGCTTGAAGCTCAACAGGCTGCTGATGAGAACAACCGGTAATATCCTCCTCTATACTATTTATAATGAATTTGTTTAAAGTACCTATACATATTGTTACTTAAATAAAATATATTCTAGAGGTTTTTGGCGTTTAAGTTTATAACGTAAAATTAAATAAGCGATCTTTTAATTTGTTATCAAAATAATATTCGTTTTTCGATTTTTATTTTTACATTCTTTATTTTTTAGTATGTGCAAAGTATTGGAGAACAGAGCACAACAAGATGAAGAACGTATGGACCAACTCACCAACCAACTGAAGGAAGCTCGTCTGCTCGCTGAAGACGCTGACGGCAAATCTGACGAGGTAATTATTATTAATATTTAATTGTATATAAAATTTCTTTACTATTTACAATTAGCAAACTATAATATTATTAATAAAATAATAATTTAACGTGTTTGTTACTGTATAATAACACTTTGCTATTTAAATCCCAGGTATCCCGTAAACTGGCCTTCGTTGAAGACGAACTCGAAGTCGCTGAAGACCGTGTCAAGTCTGGTGACGCCAAAATCTCAGAACTTGAGGAGGAATTAAAGGTAACAATTTAAAACTTAAATGTTTTATGAAATTTTGTACTTTTTTTATATTGTTTATCAACATTTAAAGACATATAAAAATAGGGATTTAAAATAACATATTTTGTATCATACATAGGTCGTAGGTAACTCCCTTAAATCGTTGGAAGTATCCGAAGAGAAGGCCAACCAGCGTGTAGAAGAATTCAAGAAGCAACTGAAGACCCTCACCATCAAGCTGAAGGAAGCCGAGGCTCGTGCCGAGTACGCCGAGAAGACTGTCAAGAAATTGCAGAAGGAAGTCGATAGGCTCGAAGGTAACATACTAAACCAAATAACAAACATAAAACCTAATTTATCGTGTGCTTACGTCTTTCTTTGTAGCACACGTTTTAATTTATAATAAAAAAGTACGAAATTAAATAACAAAATTTCAAACTTTATGTTTTTCTAAGATCTTCTTTAACGTGTTGTTTATTTGGCCTTAATAATTATGAACATAAATTTTAATTCTATAAATATGAATCTAATGTTTTTCCAAATTCACTAAAATCAACAATTCAACACTAATTCTAACAATAAATAAAAAAAAAGAATGCTATAACTTCTTAAAAACGCAAAGCTTTAAAATAAGTCAACTCTAATAAATAATATTTTCTTCTTCCATTCTTATCAAATTTCCAGGTGAGTGCTGAGCACTAATTTTTTCTAATAACAAAATTTTCCAGACCTATTGTTCAACGAGAAGGAGAAATACAAGGCGATTTGCGATGACTTGGACGGCACATTCGCCGAGCTCACCGGATACTAATCTAACCCTAGCATGTAGCTTAAGACGAAACCGTCCCAACATTACCCATTACATCCAAACCATCCTCATATATAAATTTACCATATTTGATCTGTTCAATTTAAGGTTATCTGCGACTAATCAGTTGATAGGTCATTTAATCTTCTTAAGACCTCTATCTCCTAACCTCTGTCTACGATCGCTTTAAATTTCTATTTCAAACTAATAAACCCTAACCTTCTGTTCGATGTTTAGAGGATTGTCAGCATTAATAATTATGTAGCCAACAAAAATATTTATGGCTGGTTTTTAGAGTTTAGACAATCCTTTAGAAATCGTAGTTTCTACCTTGCTTTTTGTGTTGTGATTAACGTCTTATGCTTTGCTGCTACCGTCGTGGGTCAGTGCTTCCAAGGTACTTTTTTCTTTAATCTCTTAAATCATATTTATAAAATATATCTTAAAGCTATTCCATGCCTGCGTCATAATTATATTTGTTAAAAAATGTGCACTTACTTTAACTAATTAATTTTTTTTTTCAAATGTTGTGATCGTTTTAATAGGTAGGTCAACACAACGGATTGATACTACTCTTCAATCGTATTGCGTTTCATTTGTACCTTTGATAATAAAACCTGCATTTAAAGAGATCCCTTTTACAAAGAAAGTTGTCTAAACATCTTACCGATTTGGTCATCAATCATCAATTGACTAAAGGCAACTGTCTCTCCCATATTTAAGATTGTTTTTTTTCCATTTGTATTATAAACTTCAGTGAGATTGCTTTAACAATAGCAATGAGAATCTTTTTTATGTCGTGCTAATATTAATATGTGTTATTCAGACGAGTTGGGCATCAACAAGGACAGATACAAGAGCTTGGCCGACGAGATGGACTCCACCTTCGCCGAGCTTGCTGGTTACTAAGCACATTCACATACATTCATCTGAAAGGCAGTGCCACCGCCGATACTACGATACACTTTGTACTCGTGATGTAATATTTAATATAATATGTAAATTTATTTACGATTTGCAATAAAATTATTTATAACAACAGCAAATATGTTTCGTTTGCAATCATTGAATCTCCCTTTTTTATACTGTATTTGCCTTACATAAATCATTCTATTTGATTCTCTTTTGCTTTTCTTAACGAATTTTGTAAATATAAAATTGCTGTATTATTGTCAAACCCATATTTTAATAAAAAATAAAAATAAATAAAAAATAAATATTTAAAGAATAATACGTTATACGCTCATGATTTAGTAATAATAATGTAAAATTTAAAGATTATATGTTCTGTACTTACACAAAATAAGTATGTTACGGCTTATACGGATATGTAAATAAATTCAAGATCAGTCGGTTAAACTTAAGTTTATTATCGAGGAGAAGTTAATTGTAATTCAATTAATGGAAGTAATTTCTTTTATCTTTAGCCGACTGAACCTGACTGACCCTGGGAAGAACATAGGATACTTTTTAACCCGGAAATCATCACTTAAGGGGGTGAAAATGGGTATGAATATTTGTATGGGGAATCAAGATAGAGATGAATGAGTCGCTAGTGTAAATAGTTTAAGGTTAGCCCGCTAAACATCATTTTATCGTCGAAGACGGTAATCTTCGACGTAATATTCATTTGTGATAAAATATGATTTCATCTTTAGCCGGCTAAACTGCGCATTAAGTTAAACGCAACGGCTAATATAAGTATTTGATCGATACGCGGATTTTTTCGTTTAATTTTACGTTACATTTTGACATTCCAACCTACAGTAAATCTGATTTATTTAGACACGACACAAATGTTATAATATCATTGCTGATAATCATTTTAATTTATAATAATTTTAAATCTATTTAATTAAATTATTTTCACGCCTATCATAAGTCGTGATGCACATATATAAAAATAAGATTCATTCAATAAAATTTTAGTAATTTATAGTACTAACGCTTGGTTCTAATGCCAATTCAATTGAATTCTATGGATTTCAATCGTACTAGGTGGGTACAGTTTCCTTCGCGCTTTTAATGTAAAAAAAAAAACGGAAGATCACTCTTCCAATGTCAGTTCTGTCAAATGACGTCTTTCCTTTAAAAAAGGCGGGAAAAGCGCATGCGTGGTGTCACTCACAGCACGCCTGCGCGGGTACCCTCGAACTTAATCGATAGTGCAATACAGAATACAGACAACAGCCTGTTGGGTGAAACTTATTTTGCGTGCTAAAATCGAAAACACGGTTCCCATTCTCGTTATAATTAAGGCGTCAAGGTGTCGGTGTCAAGTAGCGTCCTTCCAGGGGCCATCACCATGAAGAGGCTGACGTCTCATGACGTTGATATATCTCCTATAGAGTCCCGTAAGTCATTTTTGAAATATATATATGTATTTATTAATAGTATATTATATTGATATTATATAAATAGAATAGCGGCAAGTATATAAAGTGTCTTCTAATAGAATAATTTTAATTCATGGAGTGATTAACAAAATTACTTATTGGTTTTCATTTCGATGATGACGCGCAATTGTAGTGTACTGTGTAATATATGTATGGATACTTCGTTATATGCCACTTATATCTTTTGTTATTTTGGATAAAATATCAAAGTCTGGTTTATACCAAAGCTCTTTTTACATTTAAATTCGTTGTAATGAATTGTGTTTTTACATAAACTCTAAAATGTAGTGATCTGTTCTCTTTCTTCAGCGCAGTCAATCTATATTAAAATAAAAATGCCTTTTCGATAGTTAAATATTTTTAAATTCATTTTATTTGTATTTACATACATATTATGTACTACAATTTTCTAACATCATTAGAAGTTTAATCAAGCATCTATTAATTGCTTTGATGTATCGATGTAAGTGGGTAGTCAGTTTACGTCATTTCATAGATAAGGTATCGAGAATCTCATGAGGAATCGTACGAGTATAACTTACTTAAAGTAAATAAAATAAATGAAAATATTTTAGATATGTTACCTTTTTTGCTTTTAAAAATGTAGCAATACCAATGATTATATATCAACAATTAATTATTTATGTAATTATTGTTATAAAAGAGTCTTATCATGCAAGTTTATCTGATTGAGATAGCTTGAATTTTCGGCCTTATCTATCGGATCAATTAAAGCTGTCTATATAAGTGCTTGGACATCACTAGTCACATATTTATAGAAAGAAAGTTTTGTACTGTGACTTAAATATAAGAGTTTTAACATTTTAATAGGTTAAAAACTTACATAAGCCTGCATAGTATATCAGATCAACTTTTGAAGTACCTAGGTCTATGTATGTACTCATTGCTATACTAATAGCAATGAGTATAAATATGCAATGAAGGAACTGATGGCAACATAATGGACTGGACGCATATTTGTATGAAGATATAAATATTAAATATATAAGGTTCTTATGCTGGAAAGTAGTAAAGAAATCAAAAATATTTCATTAAAAACAAATTTTTTTATCATAAAATTCCTCATAAATAATCAAATATGAAATTAAAATATTTATTTATTTTTATATTTTTACAAATTGCTAAAAACCACGACTAAAATGACTAAGTATAAATGGCTCCTCAATCCTCAAATAGGTATGTGAAAAGAGTTAAAATTCGGAGATTTTTTTCATCTGCATACGAACTGGGCAACTCACTTGACTATTTCAGTTCGCTAACATAGTCAATCAGAGTTGTACCTACATTGGATATATTTTTTAAAATTCCTTTCCATGGGAATAGAATATTACGAATAGTTGATTTTCGTCAACAATATTTATGATATTTTTCTATTTGATTTTTATTAAACTGTAGCCAGAAGTAAACACGTTTCATCTAAATTCGTTGCGTAAAACCAGCTTAGGCCAAGTCAGAGATCCCTAAGATATTTAAAAAATTGAATCCTTGTGAGTAGGTACCTATTCGTAGCTTAGACGAAACGCCTTTTTTACGGAAATTATAGGTAATGGTTGTTAATAGAGATTACAAAAAAAATATCTCGAATAGGTGATTTACCTAACTTTGGTACTATAGTTATAATTAGTATATACATATATTAGTTAATGAAGTTAGTAATTTACTTAAAACATAAAAAGTGTCTTTAGTGTTTACTTGACTATTTTGCCTGACCATTTACTTCTTACGCAGAGGCGTAAGATTAGGGATTTATATTGATAAAGGATAGATGAAATGTTTACATAAATTAATTAAGGATTTGGCATAGTAATTAAACTTGATATCAAGGTAAATCTATTTAAAATTTATGTTTGTACCTAAATAATTACACATTTAATTATTTATGAAAAAATCTCAATTGACAAAGCAAACTAAACTAATATTACTAATGAACAGTTTATTGTAACAAAAAATCCTATCAACTAAAACTAAAATGGAGTATTAAGTCGAAATATATCAATATCATGTGAAAGCTCAATTAGTACCTATATTATATGTAAATTGTACAAGCTTATTGACACGTAAAAAAACTACGAGCTTTTTAATTTTTTTTATTAAATTAAGCTCTCGATTTCAGTGAATAGGGATGACAGTTAATTTAAAAAAGCATTCTGCGTCGTTGTTTTTGTAAAGTGCGTATTCTGTACAGCCTTAGTAAAGTCTGACATTTAACCTCGGTCAGAGGCCAGCGCCAATGTTGTTCCCAGGGGGCGCTTGTCTATAGTATTATAAATAAATAATTTAACTCCTTGTTAGAGAGCATAACAAGGTTTATTTTTACAGCAAAACCTCAATGTTTTCATATACCTATATAAAATTTACTGAGCTATTTTAGCGGTTATTTTTCTATACATATAATAAAATTGTAACTAAGCCAAATCTGTACATTAAATATTTTTTGGAAAATCTTATTGAAATAGACATTATTATCGATACAGAGTCCGAATCTATAGTTTTTAGATTTTTCGTCTGTCTGTCTGTCGTTTTTCGTTAAATAACTACTAGTGTTTATGCTTATTTGTATATTTAAAAATTGAAATAGGATCACTTTCTGAGTTTATATACTTTTTTATTATAAAACCTTTATTGGGGTAATTACTTCACAAGACACCAATTAATTTAAGTTTTACAAACTCTATATGATGTTAGAAAAGCAAATTATTATTATAGTGGAAAAAAAACCTTGAAAAAAGCTTACAAGAAAAATAAAGGGAAAAGAAAATGTACACATCGCTCGGAGCCAATAAAATCTCTAGATAAATTACGTAATTTTATTAGGTAATTATTAGTTTAGTTCAACTTCAAGCCTTCGACTCTCCTTCACGCAAAGTTTTAATTGTCTAATCTAAAAATATTCTATCGCTATTTAAAAAAAAAAACTTAGTTCAAAGTTATGAACTGAAATATTATTTTAATGATAGCAAACTTTTACAGCCAAGCAAACATCAAACATCTTTTGGATTGAACTCCTATTTTTTTCTTACTAGCTTAGGAATCTCAAGTTTAAACTTTTTTCTCAATATCTTACACCTTCTTATAACAGCTGGAACGGCTATAAAATTGAGCATTTATTTTCTTAATTTTTTTTTCTTTTTACTAGACTGTATATAGGGTATTTATATTTATATAGTCGGGCCGATCGTTTTAAGTGTTCCAATTCAGTAAAGTGTACGTGAATATCACATAATATCTATATTGTATGTACAAATGTATATCATTAAAACCCAAGGCAAATAAGATAAAACGTTTGATTTAACCTAAATTGTTAAATATATATGAAACTCTTTTATTAAGGTTACAAACGCTGTGTTATATTAGATCGTTAAATGGTAATTGTGGCATAAATCAACCTCAACTCCCCTCGACCGAAAACCTTCTATTTAAACTCTACTTAAAAGTATACTAAACATAATTATTTAACATAATATTTTACTACTGATGAAACATTTTACTACTGTTATGTATCCATACTCTATACATATAGTAAAATTGTAACTAAGCCGAATCTGTAAATCAAATATTTTTTGGAAAATCTTATTGAAATAATCATTATTATCGATACAGAGGCCGAATCTGTAGTTTTCAGAATTTTTGTCTGTCTGTTACCGCATCACAGAAAAACCACTGGAGGGATTTTGATGAAATTTGGTATGGTGATAGCTGGTTATCCTGGTCAACATATAGGATACTTTTTACCGCAGGAAAATGTCTCACTTCTGAGAAAAAATACAAAAACTGCAATGTAATATGTAAAACCTAAGAATTTGGTTTTTGGTTATCAGAACGCGGGCGGACCCGCGGGCAATGCTAGTAATAATATAAATGTGAAAGTTTGTGGAAGATGGATGGATGGATGTTTGTTACTCTTTCACGCCAGAAGGGCGGAACGGATCTGGATGAAATGCACAGAGATAGATTACAGTCTGGAATAGCACATAGGTTACTTTTTAGTCCGGCAAAATATACGGTTTCCGTGGGATAGATTTGTTTTTGTTTTTCACTAGGGACAAATCTGAAGAAAAGCCAGAGTGAGTCGCTAATTGGTTATAAAAACAAATAATAGGATATAACTTATTTTTTAATATTTTTATTCATTTTATTTGATACACAAATGACTGTATATTATTTTAAAATAATAAGTAAGCTGAGTTTTTTTTAAATGAAATTAACATTACAGTAGACTAATCTACGAGTAAATGAAAATTCTTAAAAAAATGTTTTGCGTATCTATCACATAGAATGACAGATATCAATGGACTTTTTTACTATATAGCCTATATAAGTTGTTCTAAATATAAGAATTGGTTAAATTTCATTTTAATCGTTCAAATAAATCGTAAAATACAAAATAACTGCCTTTTTCTAAGCATAAATAGCTTAATCCGCAAGTAGAAATTGCTCGTAAATAAGCGTATTGTAATATTTCATAAGTATGGTTATATTAAAACAGAGGTACCTAAATAAAGTGTATATATAGTAAGTCTTCGTCTTTATTAAATTACGCAGAAACTCAAGTAGATTACGTAACATTTACAAATAAGCAAACATATCTTGGATTAAATCTCTTTATTGCGCTTAAAATATGCCTTGTAACGAAATATGAAATTTAATCATATTAATCGGAAACAAACAGCAAGGTTTTTTCCATTAAGTACGTAATGGCTAACGGAAAATAATCCTTACTAAGAAATAGTTATAAGTATAACCAAATGCTAAACCGTGTTTGTTTGTTCGTTTGTTTTTCATTGACGGACGAAACAAAGCAAGCAAATTTTAATAGATTTTTTTTATAAACAATATATTTTCGAACTGAAATTCTTGGGCTGATTAGAAGGCTTTAACAAATTATTCCTATTAATAGGTTTACAAATTCATAATTAATAATCAAAGTGGAAATTATACACTAAACACCAAGTGAATATTAAAAGCCATTATTTCGTGAAAGCAGAATATATTAAATTAGAGCTGTAGCTGAAAGGCTACGTCGTAGAGTCGTAGAGTTACATATATACGGCTGAACAAGTGTGCCAATAGTTGTAACGTGATATATTTAAGCAGCTATATATATAAAGCATTTGTAAAAATTTTTTTAATTGGTAATAATTATAACCAAAATGTTTTTAATAAAATAAATGTATGTATTACTTTATTTAAAAGCTCCCCGTAAGAGTAAAACGATTTTTAATTATTGTAACTTTATCACTTTAAATAAAACTATCTTTTCGGATTTTTTTGATAAATCCGAAAAATAAATAGAAAAGATAGTTTTATTTAAAACTTTAAGTTTTATGAGTACACTTTTAAAAACTTTAAAAAATCTTATGAGGATTACAACTGTCCACAGGATCGCTATGTAGGTTTCTAGTTTATTATTTGTATCTCAGAATTGCTATATTGATTTGTTAGATAAATTAATTTCTTAGAAATTTACCTGGAGGTGTTAAAACTCTATTCGAACCAATTATAAGATCAGCTCCGTATGGATATTATTCATTGGTTTTTCCCGCGACTCTACGTAGATTGTAAGAAGTACGGTATGTTCCTATGATGAATGATCAAACATTTCTTAATGTCATCCCAGTGACTTCAATCTTCCTCATATTTACTTTAAATTGCTAAAAACTTAGTACCTAGCACTAATAAGATATGAATTTCAGTTTGTAATGCTGTGTTATATATAAAGCTTTATAATAAACCAAATATAATTACTAATATATGTAGGTAGATTGCGTCGTATGGTACGCCGAGGTAGACGCTATTAATTTATTTCCTATAAGAGGATTAAAGGATTTATTCCCGAGTGCATGCATCCATTACTATGATTGCTAATGGACTGAAGCATGGATGATTGAATTTTGCGAGAGTTGCATACAAAATATATAACGTATTATTGTAATAGTTGTATGATTATAAAAAAATATATATGTAAATAATAAGGTAGATAGCCATAAAATATCTAATTATAATCCTAAATTGTATTTTTTGTTTTATTGTATTGATTATTTAAATATTATTACCTAATTTATTCTAATTATATGTCTGATTATGTATTTTTTTATATTTCAATTGTCATAATTATTAATTTTATAGTTTAATTTCAATTTTATCTATTAACTTTTTTCTTAATTAAACTTGCACCTTCTAAATAAATGTTACTGACGTGATTTAAAAAAAACATGTTGTGATAACCTATAATTAAAAGAACATTTATGAAATTGTTAGCACATGAATATCATACCGTTTTTAATGTATCTTTTGTTGGTTGTCCTTTAATATATAAATAAATAAAAAGCACATACATATAATATGTAGTCTATTACAGTTTCTCTTTTTTTTAACGTTGGTACATTTACGCTTACCACCTATATACATACAGGTGGTTATGATACCACCTGTGTACTCACAGATACCACCTGTCCACCTACCAAAATCCTACGGAACCTCCCCCGTCTTAATAGGGCGTCGCAGGATTGTTTACGCACTTAACCACGGTGCCCCGACGTCAGGCCTGCCGAAGCAGACCACAACAACCATGGGGTTGCCCACCCACTGTCCAACTATTAGAGAAGTATCAAGAATAATCCACTTGAATATGAATAATGATTAGTACAGAAACATATACAAGTCGAAAGTTAAAAATGAACAATCAAACAATTTTATATTTATTTATGAATTGATATTATTTTGAACCTTGATAAGTAATCTTACTAACGTACCTAAGAAAGTTTTGAGTTTTTATAAAAAATAAAAGACATAAATCTAATGTTTGACTTAATACAAAATTTCACATTGACTCACATTGTGGTATACAAAAGGTGAATTTATAAAAAAAACAAAAGGTGAATTTATAAAAAAACTTCAAGCAAGCGTCTTCTAGTTAAACTTCGTGAAACACAATATTACCTGTCGCCCCTATTTTGAGTATTTGTATCTGATTCACAATACAGGCACTAATATTGTTCGGTAATGTTAATCTGTTCACATACTGAATTCAAGTATGTTGCATAATTGATATGTTCGAAGATTCAGCTGTCGAGTTACATTTAAAAAGTTTAAAGTAACTCGATAAGCTTAAGTTTTTTTAAGTTTAAGGTTTCAAGTTCTATAGTACTATAAAATTATTCATAAATTAGATGAGAATTTAATAATACAGCTTAGCAGTAGTAGCCCAGCAGTGGGACAAAAAAATTGAATTGTTTATTTACAAGTGGCTACCCTAGGCGTCTTTTGCGTTTATAATAATCCCACACTCGCTTCCTTTGATCTCATTATAAAATATCACTCTTCATTTTCTATTAATATAATAACAGCAAAAACATTCTTCAAATATAAATAAATAAGATAAAAAGTCTGAAAGATTAAGAATTTCATATTTATTATAAACCATTTAATTATTATTAAACTTTACTCATTTTATTTTAGCCACAAACTTGCTCCCCATTTGATCTACGCCACGTGCGTAAAATCTCATAAAATGGTAATTTCCTTCCCCTATTAAATAAAAAGCCTATGTCATTCTCGTTTGATGTTTCTCGTGTTTAAATCGATTTAGCTATTCTAAGGATTATCGGAGACATAGAGAGAATGAAAAAATTTAGCTTTAGTATCGTGTAAATAACTATGCGTTCAATATGAGGTTTCGTTTTTGTATTCCTAGAGAGGCTCTATTTGTAATCCTTATGAGTACAGAATATAGATAACATAAGCCAAGAAGCCTGCGTACCTTCTACTTTATATCTACGCATTTTATGCCATTACGTAAGCCCAAGTTCTGCAAGTGTCGCAATATATTAAAGTTTCCTTGCCGAAGCAATCTTGATAAGTAGGAACGCTTGCTGAGAGACTACTTAGCTCTTGGAAAGATTGATCGTTGATTTGACAGGGGTCGACGACGACGAGGGGGTTTACTTATTAAACGGTAATTTTCCAAGAGTTATCTAAAATTATAGGCAGTGGTAGCCCAGTCGTAACGCGCTCGCTTGGGAAACCTAGTGAAGCGGGTTCAAATTCCGGGTCTCACACCTTTGATATTTTCATGTGCGAATCATTTCTAAAATGATTACCACTTGCTTTACGGTAGAGGAAACCTGCATGTCTGAAAAATCTAGCAAGTTCTCGAAAGACATGTGAACACCGCCAACCCACACTTGGCCAGCGTGGTGGACTATGGCCTGATCCCCCTTGTACTGAAGAGAGGCCCGTGTCCAATAGTGGGACATAAAAAAGGGCTGAATACAAATATATCTAGAATTAAGTGATTGTTTAAAGACAAGTAACTTTAAACATAAATGTGTACATTTTGTTTGCTTATTACCATTATGCGAGTTGGGACTTACTTCAAAGCCACCTAGGCTTTGAATGGTACGCTTTTGATAAATAAATAATATTTTTTATTAATCCGCTTATGAAAAATATTTTTTGTTCTTTTTTTTATGTTTATTAGGATTATTTAATTATATACGGTTGGATGAACAATCACTTATATATAAGACAATGGACAGAGACAGACATTAACTAGATACGTGGAGAATAGTTTAAGACATTACTAATGACATTGATATTTGACGTTTACATAGACATCTAACATAGACTAAGTACTACTCATAACATCTCCCTTTTTCATTTTTTTACACGACAACTCAATAGAATTATTTTATAACTGACTGATTGACAATTAACAATCTGATATAATATTTATATAAAACTACCCTCTAGACCTCTAGACAAAGGTAAATATTAAAATTAAAACAATGTACAAAATCGAACCTGTTACTGTTTATTTATATCACTTTATTCATAAATATTAAATGTTTTAATTCAAAATTATATAAAAATATGCATTTAAGAACTGAGAAGTTTAAATTATTTTAACAAACGTTTAAAATAACGTAGAAATATAATTTAAATTAATATAAAAGAGTAATTCTGAGCACTTTCTAAACGTTATTCACGCTATGGAAAAACCCTCATAATAACTTTACAGCTTTATGATGTGAATGTGCTGTCGCGTTTAAAACGGGAGACCACTTTGTAGAGAAGTATACATACATTTGACGGCGGTATTTATACGTTTTTTTGTATATTAATTGGATCATGTTAACAGAATTTACCGTTTAAGCTTAAGGTATTTAATGTGTATACTGCGTGACTATGCCATGTCCATCGAAATGAATATATACTAGCATTGCCCGCGGCTCCGCCCGCGTTCAGATGACCAAAAACCAAATTCTTAGACGACTATTGGCACGTAGAAGTGTCAGTACCTACATTTAACATCCTGGCACTGTCTATTGCCCTAGAGTCTTAGCTCCGTTTTTCGCATTTTTCATTATAAAACAAAGTAAGTGTTAACCAATTGAGGGATTTTTTTTAATTAAAATTACATATATGTAGACCTACAATACAATATTATACGCTCTTAGCAAAATGTAGAAAAAAAAACATATCTTATCTAAAAAACTTTTCATCAAACCACGTCTAAAAAGATAGCTATATTTAAAAGCGGTGCTTTCAAAAAAATTGATATTCTCTGAATATTTCCATATGATACTCGCATCGGCATTGTTCCTCTTCTCAGGCGGAGATAAAGCGAGACGTTATATTTAAATGACTGACGATCCGTTCTGCTAAAGGTAGGGCTGTGATTAAAGTACAGTAAAAAAACGTGTGTGTGTACTTATGTATGCACGTAAGAACTTATGCTTCTTTGGCGTAACAGAAAAAAAAGTGAAATATGAATTGCAAAATTGGCAAAGTAAAAAATAACAAATAATTAGTATACTAACCTTTTCCACCCAAACATGTTTTTCCGACATAACGAATCCATTATTGTCATATCTACGCTTTTCATTTATTTTTCATTATCACTACGATCTAATTATAATAATTTTCCTCACTGAACACAAAATAACCCTTGAAATTGTTATATAAAACTGATGAATATATAACGATGATACATAAATATAATACATATAAAAATATTATTATTATTTATTTATTGTTTAAAAAAATGGGTGCGTGGAACCTTTACGCGCGGTTGAAGTAAAACTTCTTTGGCAAATATCGCAATTAAATCAATAATTAAAATTAAATAAGGCATATTAGGCATATTACAATCATATATTTAGAGAATATCATTTAAAAAAAGAATATAATATTATATATCATTTGTCAGACAATAACAACGGTTACCAAGGCAACAAACAGTTATCAGCTAACTTAATATCGCTTTCAGCTAACTTCATCATGTCGTTTTTTAGCTGTCGGTGTGCGCGCGCGTCGTAAAAATTTTACTCTCATATTTTTTTTCCAAACATCCCAAAAGAAATATAACTTCAAAAAAATATTACATATACATTAACAAGGGTTTTAAAAATCAATTCTTTTGATACACATTACAGATAGTATAATTAAACATTTTGAATAAGCAAGTCAATTATTTGATGACGCTCTTAGTGTTGGTTTTATTGGTGTGGCTTTCTGCGTCACATACTGTCGCGCGTCGGTTAACATGCTGATATACGAGTAGGTACATATTATCATCATCATACTGCTATACTGTTAGCGTTAGTACCAAGTTCATTGTTTCGACATAAACGTATTTAAGTATATCCTTTGAGGGCCATAGATGAAAAGGTTAACGGATACAATTTGTGATACTACAGAAAAAAGTCTGATATGTATTAGTCGTGTGTCAACGCGCTCGCTTGGGAAACCGAGTGAAGCGGGTTCCAATCCCGGATCTCGCGGTCAAAATCTCTGATATTTTTATATGCGAATCATTTTCAACATGATTACCATTTGTGTTAACGCTGAAGGAAAACATCGTGAGGAAACCTGCATGTCTTAGAAAACCTAGAAAGTTTTCAAAAGACATGTGAAGACCGCCAACCCGCACTTGGCTAGCGTGGTGGAATAGGCCTGATCCTCCTTGTACTGAAGGGAGGCCCGTGCCCAATAGTGGGACGTTAAAAAGGGCTGATTACACCTATAAGTCGGAACATGAAGCTTTTGTTACCCAAACAGATAGAGTTAACGCACAATTTACAAGTAGGTAATGTATGAAGATATAATATTCATCGAAGAACAATAGAAAAAAATGTACTAGGAGATTGTCAGACGCGTAGATATTTTCTATAAATTTTTTCCACTGACAACCCTACTATCCTAGCGTATGATTTGAATAGAGCTGTTCCTATACAAAATCAAATATCGTCAAAGAGAAATATATATACTCTGCCCTTTTAAACACTCGTGCCTAATATTAATAAGTTGCTACAAAGGATAAGTTTTGTGAATTTCTTATACAATATATATAACTAAGTTATACTATATTAGCTTGTTCTTGTTTTTTAACTTACATGCATTTGTTATATAATATTAATATTTAAATTTGTTTATATTTTATATATTAACTTACCTTATTATTACGTAATTTCATGCAATGAATATGTACGCCTGATATGGGAAGGTGCTAGCTCCTGAAACACAGTTTTCTAGTTTAGGAGTTAGAGCTGTGTGTATTTGTTACCATTGTGTTGTTTAAATAAAGACTGTTATTTTATTTTTTTTGAAAAAAAAAATTAAAAAAAAAAAAAATTAATTGATCTCAAACATGCGTATTATACGAGTGTGGGTTAATATAATATAGTCTGAAACGTAGTCTATACATAAATAGAGGCTAGAGTATTAAATTCTTAACTAAATGACATATTTATTACAATTTATGCACAGATATGTAAAAGTCCAGTCGAACGGAGGCCCGTGCCCAGCAGTGGGACGTTAAAAAGGGCTGAATACATGTAAAAGTAAATTTGTATTGAGAAAATGTTTATTCCAACTTTTAGATATATTATATCCTTCATGCTTACACAAAATGTCAAAGTATCCCTAAAGATGTAATAAAATGACTTTAACGACTTGTCAGTCCTGTCGCCCTCGTTTACTATCGAACAAGTAGTTGTGGGTGGCTACTTACAGCAAATCATTTAACAATGTTAAATTACATGTGACCTTTGCCGTGACTGTGAAAACCATAAAACTACTTTGAACCCAATCATTTGTAATAGGATTGAGTAAAGCTTTTATTTATCAGTTACGTTAATAGCATTATTGAGTATACACAATCAGCCGCACAACGCACGCTCCACACAACTGCGCATACATGAAACAAGTACTTATAATATCGTAGTAATATAATAAACCTTACATAATAATTTATGAATGGTTATTACTTATTACACTTGCTGTTATGTTTGTATTATCTCCATAATCTAAATATTTATTAAATATTATATAACAATTACTATTTCAATAGCGCTACACCTTTAGACGAACTGTGTTGAACTCGAATATATTCTTCGTACGTTTTTATAAGTATACAGATGATTAATCTATTGAAAATATCACTTCTTATGCTTATTAGCTAGACATAATAAAATTTTGAAATGTTGATTTATTTGAAGTATATTTATTATTCCATTATATATATTATCGATATCGTACATGGAACTCGTTACAATTTTATTATATATAATATTATGTATACATACATAGTTTTATATTTTTCTTTATAAATAGGGTAAATTGATTATATTTAGAGTCAGCCTATTAACACCTCCAGGTTTTCTATGAAATTAATTTTAAGAAATCAATTGTTAACTGTAACGCCGACGTGTCCGCGATCGTGGAAAGATTAAAGAGCTAACCTTATCTATCTGATATCTGATGCAGATTTGAGTCGTAGTGCAGACGTAGCACAACGTAGCAACTAGCAAGTAAAGCTTTGGAGTAAAAACAACCAAAACTCTAACTCACCCTTATCCTAAATAGGTGTTATATGTCAAATTAACAGTTTTTTAATAAATACAATTGTGACGAGTAGATACGAGTACGTATGTATCGTATATCCATTTGTTCATTTACAGATGGAGAGAGGGAATCAAAGTAGTGGAGTGGAAACCGCGTATCATATAAATTAATTAAAGTAATAAATAACTTATAAAATATTATATGTTATAAACGATATTTGGAGAAGACATTATTTGTAAATTTTACATACAAATATTATATTAGAAATTTTAGAATGAAGTAATAGAATTAAGGTTTTAGATCTTAAATTAGTTTAGATAAAATGAATTAAGCGCCTAAATACTCTTTCGCTTTTAAGCTAACAAATTACTTAAGTGAGAGCCAAACAATTTAAATGTTGGGTGGTTTTTAGTCAGATTTTATTGTTTTCCATGTTTCGATCCGTTGACATAACAATAAAGTAATTATAATTAGTGTCAAATATTTTAAGTTGAAGCTAGTGTTTATGAGAATCGATTTAATTGAATCTGACATACATTATGTATGTACTTTCCGCATTATAATTTCGCATAAGTATTGCGGTTGCTGTAATACCTATTTGTGAAATAAAAAGGATAATTAAAATGGAAGTAGTTGTAGATTTAGTATACATATTAAACTTTTCGTTAGATTTACATAATAATTAATATCTATAAATTGTATATTGGTTAACGGTCTTATTGAATAAACATTACTTGAACATGTGTTACCTTAAACTGCCTCAATACAATCGTGCTGCTCTATATATTTCGACCTAAATCTATTATATTTGAAATATTTAGGTTATGAATTCAATTTCGTTTATTCAAAGGTTTCAATTTGTGACGCCAATTCGGTCCTCCGTCTTTTTGATAAATAGAGGTCTCGGTGGGCTCAAGACAGACTTAGATTTCGTGTGGCAGACGGTACATTTTGTTAAAAAAGAGCTTTACTTCGAGACTTTTACGAGTCTATCCAGTTTCTTATAGACGGAGCCAAAGAATTACGCCACACAAATACTTATTTTTCTTGTTATATTTTTATTTTCTTGTTATTCTTTTGAGTTCATCATCTTAAATTTTTGTCTATGATATGTGATAGTATTGTTTCTTTTAATTTTTTAAATGTTATATCTACGTGCATGTTGTAATAGTGATAAAGAAACATTGATTTACAAAAAGGCTTAAAATATTATTTAATTTTTAGGGTATTTCCTAACAAACTATAAAACAAGTTTTTTTTATAAAATAAAATATGATAATTGAGCTATGAAATATATTAACATCTAACGTGTCAAAATCTATACCTACATATAATAAAATTGAAACAGCTGAATCTGTACATTAGATATTTTTTAGAAAATCTTATTGAATTTAATATTATTATTGATACAGAGGTCGAATCTATAGTTTTTAGAATTTTTGTCTATTTGTCTGTTAGCGCATCACAGAAAAACGTAAAGTATGGTGATAACTGGTTATCCGGGTCAACATATAGGATACTTTTTACCGCGGGACAATATTTCATTTTTGATAAAAAATATAAAAACAGCAATGTAAGAATATATTGTAATACCTAATATGTAAAACCTAAGAATTTTCTTTTTGGTCATCTGAGCCGCGGGCAATGCTAGTTAAATATAAATAATATACGATTAAAGTAGAGAACTAAAATAATAATTATTTTACAAAATTTGAATTTGATTTATTACCAGCAATTAAATAGTATATTTCTAGTAAATGTCTAGATAATAGATATCAATAAATCATTATAAACCTCAGTGTGACAATGGCGTAACGAAGGTAGCTCTACGTTTAGGTACCTATAAATGAAGCTAAACTTTTGTTTTGCAGCTTCATATGAAATTCTATAGCCGTCCAACTTCGGAGCTCGCGTATTATAAATGTGGATCATATTTTCTCTTGTGATTAAAGTTACAAATGTCGCAAAGGGCGTCTATTGTAACTAATATACATTGATAAACATTTTCACTCTTATAATAAAATTGTAACTAAGCTGAATCTGTATATTAAATATTTTTTGGATAATCCTATTGAAATAAATATTATTATGAATACAGAGGCCGAATCTATTGTTTTTAGAATTTTTGTCTGTCTGTCTATCTGTTTGTTACGGCATCACAGAAAAACCACTGGAGGGATTTTGATCAAATTTGGTATGGTGATAGCTGATTATCCGGGTCAACATATAGGATACTTTTTACCGCGGCAAAATATCTCATTTTTGAGAAAGAAATACAAAAACTGCAATGTAAGAGTATACTAATATGTAAAACCTAAGAATTTGGTTATTGGTCATCTGAACGCGGGAGGAGCCGCGGGCAATGCTAGTTCTATTATAAATTCATAGAAGTTATTGTTGTAATATAAGAATGATTCAGGAATATACCAGTAAGTAATTCTAGGAATTTTAAAACCACTTAAAAGGAATAGGTTAATTATATTATGTAACTTCTTGGAACTGAAGATAAAGAAAATTTACAATAAGACGAAGAAAATACTTCTTAGTCTAGACAAAGATTAAAAATGTAGCAATAGAAATTTATTTCAACTTTAGGATTGAATTATTTAGAATAGACCCATCTATAGCAAGAATATTAGATATTTAAGTGTCACCGCTGTGTTAAGGCATTTTTCAATTACGCTGAACAGACAGGGGTAGAGCGGCTTTCATTTGTGTACCGAGTTAATTTTTAATAGGTACAAAAACGCTTTTTAATTCTCACTCCAGAGCACATGCCTTCTTTCAATATGAGGGGGATAAGGCCATAGTCCACCACGCTGGTTAAGTACGGGTTGGCGGACTTCACATGTCTTTCGAAAACTTGATAGGTTCTCTCAAACATACAGGTTTCCTCACGATGTTCTTCTTTACCGTTAGACAAGTGGTAATCACGTTGGAAATGATTCGCAAATGAAAATATCAGATGTTTTGACCGCGAGACCCGGGATTTGAACCCGCTTCACTCAGTTTCCCAAGCGAGTGCGTTACCACTGGGCTGTCACTGTCCTTTAATATTAATGAGCTTGTTTTAACCTAGATAATATTTTGTTTAAGTGTATTTTTCTTAAGTTATATTATTAAACTACGGAATTATTCACCTCTTTGGAGAGTCTTTCTAAAAAGGAAAAAATAGAAGTAAGTAATTAGGAGCAAGCGTCACTTGTGCTCGCTCTAAATTACTTCTGACCTAGAATTACAGGTTTCTAGAGAATGTTTCCTTCGTATGCTTTACTTGCTAGATTTTTATATCTTTTTTTTTTGTAATTAGTACATTTTTTTAGGGAAACAAACTACAATAATGAATAATAATAGATAACACATAAACCAATGAAGTTTCCACATATTAAAAAATACAAATAAGAAGCAGACCACAATGAAAATAAGAAAAACAAAACGCTAAACACTGATTAACATTAATAATAAAAAATAAGGAAAAACATAAAATATATAAAACATAAAATCATCAATTAAACAATAAGTTATTAAAATAAATAATAAAATACATAATACTATTTTCGAAAACTATAAGTAAACTCGAAAATATGTCTATACTTGTAAATTTTTTATTATACTCATTACATGAGCGAAGTATATATTTCGAGCATATATTTCGAGCATATTTCGTTCTAGTACATAGCAGGTTAAAAATATCATGGTTGCGCTTACTAAATTTTGGAACCTTAAAATTCAAACAGCTTAGTAAGAATTTTTTGGAGATTTTACTCCAAACCCAAGGCAGGTATAGGTGAAAATGCATCAAAAATGTATTTTCCTTAGTTATATTATATCCACTAATAAAGATTTATGCCTGATTTCACCAACAACCCATAAGCTACCACCTACGTATGGGATCCCTAGCTTAAAAGTCCCCTAAACTGGCCCCTAAATTAAATTTCGTTTTACGATCGTCTTTAAGCCCATATTTCGGGCATTAGTGTGCTAATATTGGCACATATTGAATTTAATTTAACTAATGACAATAGGTCAAGAGTCTTGATTGAAGATCGAAGCGATGTATCTTACAAGTACCTACGTCATACACTCGAATATATTACTGTAGCGGTCAGCCTAGATTTTACTAAGTCAATGAATGCATTTTTTTTAATTGATCCATATACTTTTATCAATTATAGTAATTTATTAATTTACTTATATAGTTCATCTTTATTTTGGAAATAATTTAATAGAATTAAAAGATACAAAAGTTTTATATTTGTATTGAATTACAATAATTTTAAAAACAGTCATGAATAGACTCGAGAAGAAATAAAGAAATAGAAAGAATTGTGGTGCAAACATTTAACCATTTTGAGAGCGCTAAAAGTTCTTAAAAGGGGTTCTTGTTCAAAGAAACGATATGGTGTTGAAATGCACACTAGACATGTACTAAGATGAAGAAAACATGTATGGTGTGACCTACTGAAAGCAGTATTTTATGTATCGAGAACAAGATATTTTCGATAATCTGCCACTTTCCAGTCTATAAGCTACCTGTACAGCCAGTTAATACTAGATACGTTGCTTCATAGCTGAGTGAAAAAGGCACAAAGCCAAATAGGCATAAATAGGCAAACCTTATAATTTTCAATCAATATTATACTAACGATGTTGATGTTTTTGAATGCAAATCGTGATTTATTTTCATTTTTCTTATCGCCTAAATTAAACTCTATAATTAAATTATGTACTGCAAAGGGCAAATTTTATTTCTGTTAAGTACCTGTGGTGGTGAAATAGTTTATTAATTCGATAAGGATTTATATGTACATATAATGTAGTTCAGATAATCCGCTAAGCATTACTTCGTCGAAAACATATTTTTTACACAAAAAAGCAACCTTATCTAAACATATAATAAGATTGGAACGAAGCCGAATCTGTACATTAAATATATCTTGAAAAATCTTATTGAAATAAACATTATTATCAATACAGAGGCCGAATCTATAGTTTTTAGAATTTTTGTCTGTCGGTCTGTCTGTTACCGCATCACAGAAAAACCACTGGAGGGATTTAGATGAAATTTGGTTTGGTGATAGCTGGTCCGGGTCAACATATAGGATACTTTTTACCGCGGGAAAATGTCTCATTTCTGAGAAAAAATACAAAAACTGCAATGTAAGAGTATACTAATATGTAAAATCTAAGAATTTGGTTTTTGGTCATTTGAACGCGGGTGGAGTCGCGGGCAATGCTAGTGTGCTATATAGTACCTTGGACATTTTGTAGAATTTTTAAATGTCAACATATTTGCCATAGGTACATTGTTTTCACTTTTAAATAACCGTTAAGACAGCGTACGCAAAAAAAACTATATTTTTCTGACTCACTGGATGTAAACTGCATACAGCTGAGCTAAAACATATTCGGTTCGGCTAATGTAATTTACAGTCTGTAGTACTCTCGTATAATAGGTATACCAATGTATAAGTCAAATAATGATGTAAATCTGTTCAGTAGATTCACAGTTTTTTGACTACAAACAAATAATTTTTCCTCTATAATTAAAATTAAATAATTAGGATATTTGTTTATAGCGGGCGAATGGCACAGCGCGACATTCTGGGTGCTGGTGGTGGGCGCGTCGGCGCTCGTCGCCGTCGCACTTGCCGCCTTCGCTTGCTGGGTCGCTCGACGACGCTCAACGCTTGCTCACAAACTTGGTAAGGCTATTTGGTAGTAATTTTTTAAATCCTACTAATATTATAAACGTCAAAGCTTGTAAGAATGTATGTATGGATGTATGTTTGTTACTCTTTCACTCCAGAACGGCTGAACGGATCTGGATGAAATTTGGCACAGAGATGGACTATAGGCTGGAATAATATATAGGCTACTTTTTATCCCGAAAAAATATACGGTTCACGAGGGATAGGTTTGTTTTTGTTTTTCTAGAGGCGAACCCGAGCGAAGCGAGGGTGAACCGGTAGTAATACATAGAGCAATGATGGATTGAAGTAATCTTTATTATATTAAAGTTATCATTACGTTTAAGTAGATTTCTAAGAGTAATAATGTTTTCTTTAAAGCTATTTATTTATATATATTTTTTAAGTATTTCAAAGAATAAATCGCAAGAATTATAATGACCTTCGGCAAGGACTGAAAAAAGAAAAAATATATAGTGTCAATTAGAAGTGTAACACTACCACTGGATTACAATCAGTCGTTACTTTATGTCTGTGACCTCATTCACGAGTTGTTTCACTATTTCTTACGAGGGTTAACTGAACTTAATAAAATATTAAGACTACACCCTAATTTTCTATTATAATATAATACATTTCGGATTGTTTACGAATACAAACAAAAATATAAATTGTTATAGCAAAATGATTTAATAACTCTTCAAGCCTATTGCCTAGAAATGGGCCACCTTATTCCTCATATCTCATCCAGGTGGTAAACGCGGGCCAGATAAGGCGCTGGTATTCCAGCCCCCGCGCCGCGCCACGGCGGTGAGGTCCCCGGGCTCGGCCACGCACTACCTGCGCAAGTCTCCCTCTCCGACGGCCGCCGCGCCCCCCACTGCCTCACCCCCGCAGCCGCAGCCACTGGCTAACCCGGTGAGATCATCTTACCAGCATCAGATTGACGAATAAAACAACCAGTTTTATAATGTTTGATAGTAGTTAGCCTCAGATTAAAGTCTAAAATAGCCTATTTTTTGATTGACTGAAAGAAGTTCCACAGATGTTGATGTTCTCAGATTAATGGCCAAATTAATTTATTTTGTTTTGATTGAAAGTAGCTTTATGGTAGTTACGTGAAGAGATAGACAGACGGACAACGTAAACTAAAGGTTTTGTTAAAATATGCTAACCTGCTACGCCATAAATCGGAAGAATAGGAGATAATATTTACCAATATTAAGACTATTATAAAACATGTGTTAATGAGAAATCATTAGAACTAAAAGTATAGTAAAATCCCGATTTATTTAGATATACTATAAAGATATTTTTATGTTGGCCTGAAGCTTAAGGCCTGTAATTCACTTATACCTTACTTATGTACCATAATTCACAAATAATAACATGATAATTATAGTTAATTAAATAAAATTGGAGTTCTTTGATGAGAATTTAATGGTTTATAAACCCAAATTGTACTTCCCTAGCCCTCCGGTGGTAACAGCCCACACACGCCGACCGCCCCTGAGCCCGCACCTTTGAGCAAGGAGTTAGCGGACGCGAATGCCACTGAGAAGCCGAAGCCCATCGAACCGGAGACTACTACTGATGGAAAACTTGGAGATTTGCACTTCAAATTACGGTAAGTGATATAAAAAGTTCCTTCATAATCCCTTTGTGATATCAATTCGTTCTCGCGAGAACCCTGTATCGTGTAAAATATTTTTATGTTACACGTTTAACAGTAAAACAAGAATTTACCTTATATAGATGTTGAAATCACTAGCGCGAGTCTACTTATGTTTGATCAATTATTAGTATTGAATTTAGATTAACGATAGCATGTGTTACGAGTAATTATTATTAAAACAGAGGAACTTTTAAAAACAATCATTTTATATGGTGGACCCTCAATATTTTTATTTTATTTATTTAAACACTTTATTGCACACAAAAATAAAAATGATACATACAAATAGAAATACATTTAAATAAATGTGCAAAGGCGGCCTTATCACTAAAAGTGACCTCTTACAGGCAACCGCTAGAAGTAGGATACAAAAGTTAACAGAAAGCTGAAAGGTACAGGTTTATTATTTGTAAGAAAATCCGCCTCAATATCCTCCTGTGATCCTGACATACTTCTCTCTAATCTATTTTTGTCTTCAACTAGTATACTGCATATACATAATATATCTTTTTTGCAGATGTACTTTTTACTTATTATTTTCCATTTATTTAGCCAAAATAGAAAATATCTTAACTGTAACTGCAAAACATGACAAAATTTTCTCTAAATAAAGTACACAATAACGTGATTCATACAATAACGAAATATGACTAATACGTGATAATAGCATGACTAATGCGAAGCCTCTATGAGTCTTATTTGCTTCATGAGATAAGTTTAAATCATTAAAATTATCTTAGACATTATTTGTAAGAAAATAAAACAAAAACCAAGGTTCGGTAACATCATCAATAAAATGAATGCTATTTTTGATAATTTTAAGGTCAAATATTTATGTACTCTATACAAATATGAGTAATTTTTAGAGCTACGCGAGCAAGACTCTTGCGTAGAGATAAAATTAAATGTTTGAAACGGAAAATTCCGTGAGTTATTTTTTTCACCTTTGATTAACTAGAATCCATAAATACAGTGTTAAGTTTCCATAAATACAGTATTTACTTTTTATTTATAGAAAAGGAAAATCTCGCCGGCTTTTATAAGAAAGTTAACGTGGGAGGTTAATCTGAGCTTTTATTAAAACATTTCTACGTCTTAATAACGTTTTACGTAAACTTCACAATTTATGATACAAATTTACTTCTTTTATAATATAATCACTTAGCTTGTACAAATGTAAGTTTATACTTTATATATATAATGTAAAATATTTTTATATCTTCTTATAATATAAAAATGAATCGCTGAATATGTTGCTAAGCGCAAATCTCGAGAGCAGCTGAATCGATTACGCTAATTCTTTATTTAGAATATTTCTTGAAGTACGAGGATGGTTCTTACGGAGAGAAAAATTTAAAAAATTGCCCGAAAAAGTCTAAAAACAACACTTTTCTATACTTCCATACAAAAGACTCGTAATAATACTTAAAAGTCAATTTAAACTTTAATACCATACCATAAAGTTTAAGTGTTAGTGGAGAGGTTCCGAGAAGGCAAAACAATTGAGTGACGTTAGTATCGTATAAATATTCATGTCAATACTCGTATTTGTCAATATTATTAACAAAACAATTAAAATTGATATGGCTAAAGCTGGCTAATAACTATTTATATCTATTTAAAACGTACCTAGCGACGAACCCGAGCGAAGCGAGTGTGAGTAGCTAGTATCAATATAAAACATAGTTATGAATTTAGGTAACTGATCTGCAATTCTTGAAAAATAATCAAACTGAATACCTTATTTAAAATACATAAGTCACGTATAAACAAAATCTACTAAAATGAAAATAAACTTTGTTAACATGTTTTAAAGGCACTAGAAACGTGGGCTTTAAATAAAATGTTCCTTGCTTCAAACCTGCCTAGGATAGAGTAGGAAGGCCAATAACATCTCGCGTGGCTCGTAGATGCAGAATGTTTGATGAGTGCCGTCTGGGAGCCGTGTCTAGCGGAATGAAACATTCATACACTCGACGCGAATACGTCAATCGTCGAGTGTAGTTAAATATGTACGAACATGTGCATTGTAGCGAGATTCTGGAACGATGTAAGACCGTTCATGAAGCGCCTCTAACTCTACACTCATGGACGAATTAGAGACTGGACCTGACATAAAATACAAATGTATGAAAACTAGTTCAACTAAGTGACGCATAACGCACACATAGATTTTATTACATTATTATAAACACTGATACACAATACAATATTTCTAGTGCTTGAACGTAATCGATAAAATACATATATCGATGAACCAATGAATGACATTTTAGACATTTGTAAGCATAGTCATCATATTTTACATCTTTTAATTTAAAATATCTGTATTTATTATAATAAATTAAAATAAATGAATTAAAGAGGCAATAATAATGTGTCAAATAATAATATTTTTTTAATTTGATTTATATAAATACGATGGCATTGATGGCAACATTCTGTTGGCCTATAATAATGTTAATAAACAAATGAATATCGGGTGTATATTCCATTAATATATAATAAATATTATTTTGTAAAGATTAAAAAAATATTAAGCTAATTTAATTAAATAAAGTGATTTTGTTGATTCTGTTATTGAACTATTTTAATTGGCAATTAATTGTCTCGGGTAGTTATAAAAATGTGACACTGTCCTAATATTGCTCAGTTATTAATAAACATTTGTGAAATTAGGAAAAAGAAAAAGTGATTGCAAATTGTGAAAAAGTGAGTGTTGGATCGTGAAAGTAAAATAATTAGTGCAAGTGGTAAAGTGTTTTATTACAAATCGCCAACCCAGAAGTTTAGTGATAAAACATTATTGTTTGATTTTGTGTAATTTATGTGTTGAAATAAAATGATCTTTATTATTATTACAATGGAATAATATTCTAAAGTATATAAATGTGGTATAAAATAAAAAATTAAGTACACATACTAATTATAATTTTTGCATTTATATTTTTATTTGATTTAGAAAATATTTTTACAAATTTATTGTCATCAGATTGTAGGATACTGTGATAAAAGTATTTTATGTTATTGTACTGTACAAATAACACAATTCGTTCAGTTATTTCATCAAATATCGATATATTTTTCGACATTGTCAAGCACTAGTCGATGTCAAATGGACTCACTCGACAGTTTTGTCATTTGTTCTGAATGGTATAATCCAACCCGTTTATGATGGTTGTCAGATGTCAACATTACATAGAAATATCGACTATATTTAACATAGTTGGATAATATGACATTTTATTTTACATTTAATTAAATTTTGTGATAAATAACAATAAATGTAATAAAATAATGTATTTACAAGTGAAAAGAAATAGTGCTGCTTCCGCCGTTATAGTTTTTACACCATTTAACAGAACATTTAGTCATTTTTGGGAGATGTTTTGTTGACAAGTAAGTGCTTGAGACTGACACAAAAAACAAACGACCTAGGCTAGGTAGACCCTGGTTACTGACATGACCGGTAAAGGTACGTCCGCTTATATGTCTGGTCCAGTGGTTAATTCGTTCATGTCTACACTGTTCTACGAGTACTTACATTATTATATGACTAAACCATGAACGAATAAACCACTGGACGAGACATAAAATACAAATGTATGAAAACTCGTTCAACCAAAAGACGCATAACGCACACAAAGATTTTATTACATTATTATACACACAGGTACACAATACAATATTTCTAGTGCTTGAACGTAATCGATAAAATACATATATCGATGAACCAATTAATGACATTTTAGACATTGGTTAGCATAGTCATCATATTTTACATCTTTTAATTTAAAATATCTGTATTTATTATAATAAATTAAAATAAATGAATTAAAGAGGCAATAATAATGTGTCAAATAATAATTATTTTTTAATTTGATTTATATAAATACGATGGCATTGATGGCAGCATTCTGTTGGCCTATAATAATGTTAATGAACAAATGAATATCGGGTGTATATTCCATTAATATATAATAAAAATTATTTTTTAAAGATTAAAAAAATATTAAGCTAATTTAATTAAATAAAGTGATTTTGTTGATTCTGTTATTGAATTATTTTAATTGGCAATTGATTGTCTCGGGTAGCTTATAAAAATGTGACACTGTCCTAATATTGCTCAGTTCTTAATAAACATTTGTGAAATTAGGAAAAAGAAAAAGTGATTGCAAATTAAAGTGAGTGTTGGATCGTGAAAGTAAAATAGATCGTGAAAGTAAAGTGTTTTATTACAAATCGCCAACCCAGAAGTTTAGTGCTAAAACATTATTGTTTGATTTTGTGTAATTTATGTGTTGAAATAAAATGATCTTTATTATTATTACAATGGAATAATATTCCAAAGTATATAAATGTGGTATAAAATAAAATAAAAAATTAAGTACACATACTAATTATAATTTTTGCATTTATATTTTTATGTGACTTAGAAAATATTTTTATAAATTTATTGTCATCAGATTGTAGGATACTGTGATAAAAGTATTTTATGTTATTGTACTGTACAAATAACACAATTCGTTCAGTTATTTCGTCAAATATCGATATATTTTTCGACATTGTCAAGCACTAGTCGATGTCAAATGGACTCACTCGACAGTTTAGTCATTTGTTCTGAATGGTATAATCCAGGGATTTTATGATGGTTGTCAGATGTCAACAATACATAGAAATATCGACTATATTTAACATAGTTGGATAATATGACATTTTATTTTACAATTTTATTAAATTGTGTGATAAATAACAATAAATGTAATAAAATAATGTAAAATACAAGTGAAAAGAAACAGTGCTGCTTCCGCCGCTATAGTTTTTACACCATTTAACAGAACATTTAGTCATTTTTGGCAGATTGTTTGTTGACAAGTAAATGCTTGAGACTGACGCAGAAAACAAACGACAAAGGCTGAAATTTCCTGGCTACTAATAAGACAGATAAAGGTACGTCCGCTTATATGTCTGGTCCAGTGACTTATTCGTTCATGGACTAAACGTTTCATTTATAAACGTCCTTTAACAATGTTATTTCTATAAGTATATTTTTTAAGTAATAAATAAAAATACATGAGTGCTCATATTATTATTATCTAGCGACTCACCCTCGCTTCGCTCGGGTTCGTCCCAAGGTTGCTTTCCCATACAAACTTTCATCCCCATTTTCACCCTCTTAATGGATGATTTCCGGGATAAAAAGTATTCTATGTCCTTCCCAGGATCTCAAACTATCTTCTTACCAAATTTCATCGAATTTTCATCACAATTCACAAACTTTACCTCTTTATAATATTAGTATAGATGTGCATATGAATATGCATATAATATAATGTGCATATATAATTAACTTTAAGCAATATAATTCATTTATTGGACCAACTCAATTCATTATCTATATAAATAGGCATAGACAAAACAGTTCTTTTTCTCCTCTTATGTCAGCCCATTTTGTTCGAATTTCAACCACTCCGCGTATAGTACTTATAAAGAAACTTTAGTATGTCTTAACAAGTACGCATAAAGCATATTCAGCCCTTTTTTCTAACGTCCCACTGCTTGGCACGGGTCTCCCTTCAATACGAGGGGTATCAAGCCATAGTCCATTGCGCTGGCCAAGTGCGGGTTGGCGGACTGAGGCATGTCTTTCGAAAACTTGCTAGGTTCTCTCAGATGTGCAGGTTTCCTCACGATGTTTTTCTTCACCGTACGGCAAGTGGTAATCATGTTAGAAATGATTCGCACATGAAAATGTCAGAGGTGCGAGACCCGGGATTTGAACCCGCTGCGTTCGGTTTTCCAAGCGAGCGCGTTACCACTGGGCTACCACTGCCTAATCTATACTTCAGGTGGATATTATAATATAATGAATAACTATGTATTTTTAACTATGATCTTTAAAGAATATATATAATAACATGTTATTATTTCATCATATTTTATTGGCACGGCATATTACATTAGACTTCGCTGGTTTGATTCCGTTGGGTTAATATTTGACCAACCTTAACTCATAGGTACTCAAGGCAACTTAAGGAGTTAAATGCCGCCATTGTAAAAGCTGTAGTTGCATAGTAACGGAAAGAATTACGGCGAGTAATTAACCGACTTTCAAAAAGGAGGAGGTTCTTAATTCGTTGGAATCTTTTTTTTATACACATTATATACCTTCTGTCCATAAGGAGTAACTGTAGGTACAGTAGTAAGGCGTAGGTAGATATGGAAGGTACTTAATACACTATGTAGAACCTTTGTTTTAAATTTATCTTTGGGTGTCACCGAAGTTGAGTTTACTTATCGCTTAATTAATTTAAATCACGATATGCGCAGAATATTTGATGTGTAATCAGTAATGTAATTTTCGCGACCTAGATTTCCATATTTTCATTTTAAATTCTAACCTTATAATCGGAGCTCTTGTTACGTTTCAAATGATTTTTAATGAATATCAGGATTTTAGTTGGTATGGTAAATAATAAATTATTTATTTATTTAATAGTTTTCTCAATAAAAGCTAACTTTTTATTTATTTACTTATTATTGGTTTGTAATACAAAATCACTCAGCTAGTTCCATATGATATAGAGCTTTATTGAATATTTGAATGGCTATGCCTTTAATTATATCAGTACAACTAGCATTGCCCGCGGCTCCGCCCGCGTTCAGATGACCAAAAAGCAAATTACAGGTTTTACATATTAGTATACTCTTATAATGCAGTTTTTGTATATTTTTTTTAAAATGAGGTATTTTCCCGCGGTAAAAAGTATCCTATATGTTGATCCGGATAACCAGCTATCATCATACCAAATTTCATCAAAATCTGTCCAGTGGTTTTCTCGTGATGCGGTAACAGACAGACAGACAGACAAAAATTCTAAAAACTATAGATTCGGAATCTGTATCGATAATAATGTCTATTTCAATTAGATTTTCTAAAAAATATTTAATGTACAGATTCGACTTAGTTAGAATTTTTATTATATGTATAGATATATTTTATTGGTATACCTACAATAGGGCCAATAGGTATATTTTGAAATTCATGGTTATGCATGAAAATCAATATTCCATTCATTCCTATGTCAATACATCAAGAATGTACTCACTAGCACATTGTATAACCGCCACAAAATCAATACGTTAACTAAGCCGTATTTAAACCACAGACAATTACCACCCACGTTCACCCCCAAGGGGGATCGCTAACAGATTTATCAATTATTTGTCTTTGTCAACCCTTAATTATGTTTGCTCGATAGGTAAATACTACGCACTTGTCTTTTATAACTCAATTGAGATTTTCATGATTAAATATTTTCTTTTTGGGGAATGTTCTTTCAACTTTAATGGGACTGGGCTGGCCATGTCTACCGTATGCTTGAAGTACTGTGGGCCAACATTACATGCCACATTTATGGATCACATATATGGAGCTCTGAGACAAGGAGGCGACTTCGCGGTAGACCACGAACTAGATGGCTAGAGGAATTGGACAAATTCGATCCAAATTGGCCTATTCTTGCTTAAGACCGCAAAACTTGAAAACGCTGAGAGAAGGCCTTTGCCCAGCAGTGGGATAGTGTAGGATAATAGTAACAGTAAATATTTTCTTTAAATCTCAAAAGTAAACTTCTATTACCTTACAAAAGGTTCCTAATCATTAAAAAAATGTAGAATACAGTTGTCATCGTCTAACGGTCTATCACATCAATTCAATAGAATTTTCTTATAATACTTTCTTAGATTTACGCGAATACTTGACATTTTAAATAAAACTATGTTTTCGGATTTTTTCGCGAATTTATTTTGATTTTTGGTTCCCGACGTTTCGAATGCTTTACAGCAATCATGGTCACGGAAGAGACTGAGGTGTTAGATGTATCTAAGGTATTATATAGTTGTTACAGACTGTCACACGTAGTTGTCACAACGTTCAACGTAGTTGTTAAAAAATCCGAAAGGATAGTTTCCTTTAAAATAGATTTTTTTTGTTAATAAATTCAAAGCGTGCCAGTTGAATATCACATAGAATAGTAAATTTGTTGTAGGTTTCTCAATTTGCTAGCAGGCGAGTTATGAAACTTGAAATCAATAATATCGAAATACTTTAAATTTTAACCTTCACTCAACCCGAATGAATAACCTAAACTATACTGAAGCCTTAAATAATTATAGCCTTGGCGGCGGTCGCAAAATAAATAGCGTTTTATTGCCGCTACATCGGGAGACACGACTGTAAAATACTCATAACATAGATACGACAGATATAACTGATAGCTTCAGTACGTGTGAGTGTCCCGTCTGGTAAAAAGGTCGTCTAATATCTATTAATTATAAATTAACTGCCTCGGTGGTGTAGTGGCTAGCATGTACGGCTGCACACTCGGAGGTACTGGGTTCGAGTCCCGGGTCGGGCCAAGTTTAGTTATTGAGTCTTTCTGTATAATAAGTCTCAGTAACAGCCCGGAGTTGGGAAGTTGGCGGTGTTTCACCCCCGTGCCTCGGAGAGCACGTAAAGCCGTCGGTCCTGCGAGTTAACTCTCACTGATCGTGTCGAGCAGTCGTCCCACCGGAGTATGAGAGTGACTGGAATAGAGAGTGCACTTGTGTCTGCGCGTACACTTGTGCACTATAATATCTCCTGCGCAGTTGGCTAGTCTCAATGAGATTGGCCGCCGTGGCCGGAAACGGCTAGGAGAACATCATCATCATCAATTATAAAAACATAAACTTGTTTAATATTGTTTAAATTTTACATTGACTTGTAATTATTAACTGCGTAACTACAATTATCTTTTTACTAACGACTTTGCGAGTTCGTCCCTAAGGGCCTAACGATAGCCAATAAAGGAACTCAGCGAGCCTTTTTTGGATTTCAATTAAAGTTATTATGATTTTTGACATTAAACACGTTTTTATCGAAATAGCAAAACAAAAATAGCCTATTATATATATATATATATATATATATATATATATATATATATATACACATATATACATATATGTATATATATAAGCTCAAAATTAATATTAATGAAAGAATTGTCTGAATCGGATCAGAACTTTCTGAGATTCCCCGTTACATACAAAGTAACAAATTTACAAACTTTACGTCTTTATAATATTAGCATAGAGCTTTAAACGTTAAGGTAAGCATTTTACAGATTTACTTAATTTTATTTAATCCCTCCACGACCGCGGACACGCCGGCGTTACAGTTAACAATAGATTTCTTAGAAATTTAATTCTTTTCTTAGAAATTTAACTGGAGGTGTTCATAAAATGAAATTAGTGTTGACTGTCAATTATTAAAAGTTAAAGGACAGTATGTACTTATTTTAATGCATGACTACTTCACTAAAGTCTGTCTCTCTCTCTTATCTCTTATATATTTACTATTTTTATATTATTCAATTATATTACTTAATACTTAAACATAATATATAAAAGTGAGGCCTCCATTTCTTTATTACCTCTAAGATAAACACAGTTTACGTCCTCAGACTCAGGGACAATTCACAATACCGTGTAGTAAAAGCTATAAAAAACTGATACGCGACGGGGAGCTTGTTTATTAAATCATGAAAGTATGTCGACATAATATAAAAATGCTGTATCGATTATACATTATATGATACTTTCTGCGAACTATCCAAAATAGCAAAAGGAACGAATATTTTAATATTAGGTATCTGCTAATATGTAGACTTTAGCAAGTTTAGCTACTAACTAGTACCTAATTAAGTATTTTCCCTAGAGTTGATAGACTTGATGTATTTGGTGTTGGACAATCAAAAATCATACTAGATTAAATATTAGGTATTTTATACATATTTGGATTTAAATATTGAATAGAAAATTAATATTGTGTGATCAATAGTAATATTCATTCAAATAAATTATGTATTCAGCCCTTTTTAACATCCGACTGCTGTGCACGGGACTCCCTTCAATACGAGGGGGATCAGGCCATAGTCAACCACGCTGGTCAAGTGCGGGGTGGACTTCACATGTCTTTCGAAAACTTGCTACGAATAGGTTCTCTCAGACATGCAGGTTTCCTCATGATGTTTTCCTTCACCGTAAGACAAGTGGTGTAGTCATGTTAGTAATGATTCGCACCTGAAAATATCAGAGGTGTGAGACCCGGGATTTGAACCCGCTTCACTCGGTTTCTCAAGCGAGCGCGTTACCACTGGGTTACCACTGCTGAATGAATGAATGAATTATATAACATTTAAATCAAATTATTGTCCATGTGTTGTGTCCACTTATATTTCACCGCATAGCCCCGAGCATCGCATTGTCTGCCAATTTGGCTATGAATTCAACACTAACAAGCTAGTATTCTATATAGCGTAGATTTCGAAACTTATGCCTATAAATGTATCACATAGTTATTTCAAAATTTTACGGACATATTGGAGGTCTGAATTCTGGCGTTTTAAGTACGGCATTAAAATGTTTTTATATCTATCTAGCTATCCCGACAAATATTGTCTAGTACAAATTTTAATTGATTTCAAGTGAAGAGCTTACCAAATAACAACGTTTAATTTTTATTATGTAGATTAAAAATAAATAAGGTATGCTCAGTAGTGTTGCCCAAATTCAGTCTTGGTCTTGCAGTCTTGGTCTTGTTCTTGCGTTTTTTGAAGACCAAGACCAAGAACAAGACCGCGTATTTAGCAAGACCAAGACCAAGACTGACCGTGCAAGACTTTAGCAGAGAACAAGACATAGCCTGCAAGACTCTTGCGTCTTGCAGCTAGGACCCCTTAGCGCTATTTCACTGAGTAGTTAGGTGTAACAGTTCGGTGTATGGTAGGTACGCTTAGGAATTCTATGAGGACGCAAAAAAAACTGTATCAAAGAATATGAAAAACTGGACCTATGCGCAATTACGACCAATACCATAAACATAGCGAGCAATAAAAAAAATTATTAAAATCAAACTGAGTGCATGCCATAGTTATGTTTTAACCATCGGCACTTTGATAATGCGGCATCAAAGGTTTGTACTTACTTCTCCAAGAAATTTGCCGCTTTTCGGAAGTACATGGTTATGATACACGCGCCGGCGGCTTCTTTTGAAATCTAAAACAATCGTTGCCGCCACGCCGAAATCATAACATTTGACACTTTGATTGCCGCCATAGGGCGTAGGTATACTCATGCAAAATAAGGGCCCTGTCCGCACTGCGATATTCGCCGCGCGATGTTTTATTCTCGCGTATTATATTCCGTGATCGAAATTGTACTTATTACGCACTGCGAATAAAATTTCGTACGATTTTTGTCAGTTGATGCAGTTCCCGACTGAGACAAACGTCTAAAATGATAAATCTACTATATCTACTGAGACCATTTTTAGTAATCTTAAAATGATGTTTTTTCTACATTAAATATCAAGAGCTGCGAAAAATACAGTAAAAAGTTTTTCGGATATTACAGAATGACTACAAAATCATTCGATAAACCAATAGCGTCGGCTCCGTGCCACGACTGAGCGAAACGCGCGAATTTTATTTCGCAGTGCGGCCATAGCCATACATATGTATATATACTGTACAAAACTTTCGCGCGGAAATAATCCGCGCCGCATCGCGTTCAATTTGCATCAAATCACAGATTTTTTTTCCACCGCGCGAATTTTTAACCGCCAGTGCGGATACTCCTATAAGATCATTGTGTTACAGAATTGCGGGAATAAAAACGTGCGGTGAAAATAATCGCAGTGCGGACAGGCCGTAATTTCGAATTTTTTTACCCGCTTTATATTATTGTTTGATTTGCGGCGGCATCCTTATCATAGAGCCGGCACGTGGCGAGGCGGCGCGGTAGAAAGCAAGGAAAACGTACTATAAATAAAGGAATTATTTTAATTCCAGTCATTTCCAATTGAGCTGTGCTTCGAGTCTAACTTAATAATTGTTTTTACTAATTCTCGTTTGTTTTCTAAAAACGTATCACGTGTACAATCTTTAATATGAGTGACGAAGATTCAAATTATTCTAGTCCGAGTAACGAGAGTTTGAGTCGACAGATCTAAAAGACCCAAAAGCAAATTTGAGGAATTTTTCGAAATAATTCCATGCATCCCAAACTGCCTTCTGTAAATTGTGCCAACATAAAAAGATTGAAATAAAAATGAAAAACAGAAACACTTCAGGCTTCTTAGGAAACATCTAATATCTTTTCCATAAAAAGGAATCAGAAATATTTCTTCCTGTTAAAACCAAAAATTCAGTGGAGATATCACAAGCTTTTTAGTAACGCTGGAAGAAGTGGGAACAGGTAAGAATATTTATTTAACAGTTAAAAGAATTTTAACTCCGCGTAGCTATTCATGCGATACTTTCAAAAAACGCCATTAACTTACGTAAGTACACTGATAGAAGGATTTTTTTGGGAGTAATAATCAATTTATTACAAACTTTGTAAGGGTATCTCTTTTGGATGGAAGAAATATTTTTTACTGTTACCAACACTTTTTAGGATTAATTAAATCGCTTTTTTATTAAAACAAAAATTTTTTTTACTGTTAAAAAAGCTTTATGTATTGAAAAAAATTATTTATTTCCACCAAATAAGATTTGTTTACGGTAACAAATATTTTATTTGTTGGTCATTGTTGATAGATGGCGGCACTCATGCGTAGCTTTGTATGTATATATAATAGCCATCGTATGCCTTCCACGTTTCCAATGACTCTGAGAATAATCATGTATTTTGGTTTTATTACTGCACATTATATCTGATGGCAAAAACTATTCATATTTCTTCTTCCAAAAAATGTGTAACTATTGGACTCAATCCCCATATAAAAAGCTATCAATTAATATTAACCGAAAACAAACGATCCAGAAAACTTTATCCTATCAATTTTCGATGAATATTTTAAAACCGTTAAAAATTCATGTATCGTCAGATGGCTCTTATGTAATATCTCAAAGAAATGTTGATTTATTGACTCGTATACGAATACCAACGTATCGATTACTAATAGTGATTATTTTAATTTTAAATGTATACCGTTGTCATAAAAAAATGAATTATATACTATTAATCAATTCATTATTTATTATATTTTAACTTTATTCGTTTCACAAAATTTCTAATTCTCTGTAATTTTAATAATTAGAACAATGAACGTAATGTTCAAGGGATTTTTTGAATATTAATAAATTATTTTTTATATGTCAATAAATAATCGTTTATTACATACTAATAAAATATTTTGTTGGCAGTAAAAAATATCCGCTAACCAAATGATTTATTAACTGCTAATAAATATTTATTAGGAGTCTTCTCTCTAACAAATCATTTCTTAACTGGTAACAAATCTTATTAGGTACAAAAAATCCTTCTATCAGTGTATTTTTTGAGTTAGTGGTGTTTTCATCTAGTGGGTGCGACATATTAAGTATGTAATTATCGTCTTAAATATTTTTTTATAAACACCCATATTTTCATTTAATCGGCCCAGTAACAACTAAGTACTTTACTTTTTGGTAAATTACAGTACAGTGCAACCTTAATATAACAAATATCAATTTAACGATTTTCTCGATTTAACAACAAACAAACCTCTCCTCTTATACGCTCAAACCTAGTATTTTTAAAATAATAATACAAGATTTATTGTTTTGTTTAAGTCGGAAAACAGCAGTGACAACATCACGACAGCTACAGTTGATTGGGTGGTGAAAAAATATCTTCCCTTCTCATTTTTTCGATGACGAAGCTACACAAGTATATTTTCGACGTATTTGCCCTAATATGGTGTTTCCTAAAAGGTCTACACTTAGAAGGAAAGTCACACCAGAGCGATTTGAAGAGCTCCAATTGGAATCTCAAGGAACGACTTCAACAATTATCATCTAAAATGTCTTTTACCATTGATGGGGTGGACGTCAATTGCTGGTAGGAGTTTACTACGGGGCACTATTCATTATATAGACAACGAATGGACAGTTATCAATCTGTAGTTCTTGATTTTATACCATCACGCGGTCGACATACTGGGGAAAGATATGGCAACGATTTTCCATGAATGTTTATTGGAATATGGCATAATTGATAAAATACAAGGTATCACGGTCGGACAAACGCAACTGCAAATACCAAATTTATGTATGAACTGGGCAAACAGCTGCCGCCACACTTTGATTCAGACAATCAACATTTCCGGTGCTTTGCTCACATTTTTTAAACCTTGGTGTTACAAGATTTATTAAAGAACCGTAGCATTACACTGTGAGTCTGACACTAACTAACGCGCAAGATCAGCAGTACGAAGACTATGCAGACGAAACTGAGGATTGAGGGAAGATGAAGAATCTGCACCAAATATTGCTGACTCGCGTACATCTGTAACAAAGTTACGCAGTATTTCCAGTAAAATAAAAGAAGTGAGATAGTCAAGAAGAAGTTTCAGTCTGCTTGTGAAGCAGCTGGCGTGCCATCAAATCTAAATGCCATTCTTGACTGTCCAACGAGATGGAATTCCACACATGATATGATTGGATTTGGTTTAAAAGTGAGAGCGGGCATTGACATATTGTGCAGTTCTGTCACCGAATTAAATGATTTTCCAAATCACAGCTAATGAATGGCAGGTACTCGAAAAAAAATTACATAAATTTCTAATAAACTTTAAACTTTTAAGTACAAAACTTGGTGGAGACAAATATGTTACATTACCGCTAGTCATTGTATCATTCAATCTCTTGCTAGATAAAATTGAATCCATGGTAAAAACAGTTAGATGAGAAACCTAATCGATCTGAAGTGGATGAAAGGGCTCATTCTAGCTTTCCAAGCAGCTCGAGACAAAATGCTTAAACATTACAAGAAGAGCACCTGATTTATTGCACTTCTTTAATTTTAGACCCAAGGCATAAGGCTCAGACTTTTGACCTGACAATGTGGGGGAAGCAACTTTAAAACAGAAAGTCTGCGCAAGTTCAAGGAACTTTATGAAGAATATAAAAGTCTACACTCACTGAACAAATCTCTGGAATTACCAGAAAAAAAAAATGAAGTATGTGATGAAGATGAAGACGTAATAGACTTTGATAAACTCTATGAATTTCCTCGACGTCATCTGGATCTTGTCTTCAAGGCTTAGTGATAGACGAGTTGGAGGAGTTCCCTGAGAAAACCAAGAACTGCCAGCTCGGAAGACATTTTTAGATTGGTGGAGGACGCATGAGACAGAGTATCCGATTTTATCGAAAATGGCCCGTGATTTTCTCTCAATACCTGCAACTTCAGTAACCCTGCTGAGAGGTTATTTTCTAAAGCATCATTAGTAATTAGAAAACATAGAAATAGGTTAAGTGATGAGTCAGCCAGATGGTACTTTGTATAATTCTTGGTCAAAAAAATTGATATAAAGTATCATAACCTAATGATAAAGCTGTTGATTTGTGTTGTATTTTATTTTTTATTCAAATAAATGAATAAATCGTAAAACTCTTTTATTAAATTTCTTATAAGGTTGAGGGTTCAATCTCTTTTTTAGACAGATAAGTATTGTTCTTTAAAATACAGTCAAGTTATTGTAATTAATTTGTTCTTTTTTACATGTTTTAGGCAAATGTAAGCTTATAAATCATAAATGTTTATTAAAGAAACACGTTAATTCCATGGAAAAACGACATATAGGTCAGTTGATTTTTCGAATTTCTTATCAAATCTTCAGTTATTTATTAATCTGCTTGATCTTTACTATGGCTATATTCATTCAAGCTCACAATGTTCCAATTCTAATACGTTTTTCTAGGATTTAAAGTAAACTTTAATAAATAGTAATAGACTAATAGGTAATTGCAAGACTTGCAAGACTCTTGCTGCAAGACCAAGACCAAGACCAAGACTGGGAGCGCAAGACCAAGACCAAGACCAGGTGTATTGGCGCAAGACCAAGACCAAGACTGGCTAAGTCTCGTCTTGTTCTTGCGTTTGGGCAACACTAATGCTCAGAATATAAAGAATTTTTAGTAGCCTTAATAAAATATAACAATTTGTCAACAGGTATGAGAATGAGAAGAGCGCATTGGTCGTGTCGGTGGTGTCCTGCCAGGGGCTGCCGGGGCGCGAGCCGGCCGGGCCCGACCCATACGTGAAGCTGCAACTGCTACCGGACAAACAGCATAAGGTCAAGACTCGGTAAGTTACATGTATGGGATATTATACGAACCGCCTGCCCAGTTTTGTCTGGCTTTTTGTTTTTCTTTTTGTTATGTTGAATACTAGAAAAATATTGCTTCATATTCAACTTTTCAAACTTTTTAGGCCCTAAAAGAATAAAAAGTTGTTTGAAATATATAAAAATTTCAACTCGAGCCCTAAAATTTGGGGGTTTTAAACAAAATTTTAAAAGTAATCTTTGTTTGTTAACTTTGCAGTTATAAGAAAAGGCTCTTAATTTCAGTCTTCTATATACATACATGTATGTGATTGTTGTTTTGTTTGTTTGAAAAATTTTATACAAATTACTTATTTTAAATATATTCATATTATTTTGAGTATATAATTGTTTTATATTAAGACTTATAAGTGACTACATAAATAAATATTGATTTTACAGAGTAGTGCGCAAGACTCGCTGCCCCGTCTACGATGAAGACTTTACTTTCTATGGCATCGCCCCGCACCAACTCTCTGCGATCACTCTACACTTCGTCGTCCTGAGCTTTGATAGGTTGGTAATAAGATATTAATTAAAATCAATATTATTAATGTATTTCTATGTAAATGAGTATAATACTTCTTTCAAAAAAATTGGTTCCAATTAATTGTATACTTTAAAAGTAAATGTTAGTTTTTAAAAAGTTTAAATGGTTCGAACTCAATTACGTGTAAAATATATGTGTAAAATGTTAAAAGTGTTGATGTGGTACACTTAGTATTTATTTTATCTCTAGGGTGATTGTTATAATATCTTAGTTCAGAACTTATAAATAAATAACTGTGCACAAGAATATTAAAAGATTTTTTTATGGAACTAATTTAATAATTAATTATAATAATTAGCATGTATTAATAAAAATATGTTTGGCTTCAGAAATTTAATATATATGAACGAGTGTAAATAATAAATATTGTTACTAAGTGGAATATGTAAGTGAGTGTGCCCCGCAGATACTCGCGCGACGAGATCATCGGCGAGGTGGTGTCGCCGCTGTCGGCGCTGGCGCTGCACAGCGGCGAGCCCATGGCGCTGTGCCGCGAGATACAGCCGCGCAGCCTCAAGGTACGCCCGACGCCGACTTGCCCCGAACTGATCCGAACGGACCCGAACTGCCCCAAAGCTCTTTCGTTAGCCTTTTATACCTCAAACCGCGCGTGTAAAAGACGCGTTGTACTTTATCCTTTTTTTTCATATCGCTGTATATTTAATATCTCGATAATTATAAATATCTTTTAAATTAAAGTAATTTAATAAGTAAAAAATAAATAATGAAATATACATTGAGCCTACATTTAACGTCAACCATTACCTATATATTTAATTATTACTAAATAATATATGTATAGTCTATACGTAAGACATGAGGTAAAGTGCCGAGCGGTGGGCGTGTGCGTGTGCAGATGCGCAGCGTGGGGCGCGGCGAGGTGCTGGTGTCGCTGTGCTGGCAGCCCGCCGCCGCGCGCCTCACCGTCGTGCTGCTGAAGGCGCGCAACCTGCCCAAGATGGACGTCACCGGCCTCGCCGACCCGTACGTCGCGACCACATACACATACGTACACGCACACACACCAACATATTAAACACATGATTTTATAAATTACATATTAATATAATTTAATAAAGGTTTTGGTACCACAGTGGTAACACGCTCGCTTGGGAAATTAAGCGAAGCAACTTTAAATCTCGGGTTTCGTACCTGGGGCATTTCATATGAAGCGGACAGGAAAAAAGTGAGGTTATGAAACTTGTTCATATGCGGGTTATTTATACCTCTAGTAGGTATGAAAGTGGATACGTAATATTTTTTTCTACGATGTTCATCTTTAAAATTATGGGCCTTTGAAAAATAATCATAATCCAAATTTCGATGTTTTAGATTTAGTTTTTTGAATGGGGAAAAAATACAAACAACTACGAGTATTAAACTTGTCGTTTTGGATAGGTCTTTAGTTGCTCTTTTTAATAAAGAAATATTTTTTTGAAATTTAAAACATAATTATGTACAAAACCGGATATGAAAATTTCAAAACAATTTTTTGATCACTTGGGCCATTTTTTTTTAATTTAAAAAATAATTTTTCAAAGGCCCATAATTTTAAAAATAAACATCGTAGAAAAAATATTACGTATCCACTGTCATAACGACTAGAGGTATAAATAACCCGCATATGAACAAATTTCATAACCTCACTTTTTTTCCTGTCCGCTTCATATGAAATGCCCCACCTTTGATATTCTCTTGTGCGAATCATTTCCAACATGATTACACTTGTCTTGCGGTGAAGGAAAACATTATGAGAAAACCTGTGTCTGAGAGAACTTAGTAAGTTTTCGAAAGACATGTGGAGTCCGCCAACCTACTGAAACTTTATTTATTTATAAAAAATGTGCTTTTCAAACTTAATCACGATATTGAAGTCGCAACAATTGTCGCCAACGAACGATAAAGCTATTGAAATTAAAAGATCAATAGTTTCAATGAAATCATGTTCCTAGTATCACAAATGAAAGTTAAACAGAAATAGTTTACTCATAATGACTATTACAATTATATTCAAATAAATATATAGAAACTTTAACATGATATATAAAAATATAGGTACACATTTTGTAACAAGTGGATCTTCAAAAAGTGGCGTCGATATGTGACTTTAAGTCATGTCAAAGAATAAAATTCAAATATCGAAAGTTCTGTCTAAACACAAATTCGAACTTACGCACATAATATAAAGTACTTTTTTAATTTTATCATCCGAAAAAAGCGCACGATTTCGAATAGTGCGTTTCTTTTTGAAGACATTTTTGAGACGCTAATTGTGTATCGAGTTGAGTTTTTGTATATAATTAAATTTGAATTGAAATTATTTAATTGAAATTTGAATAAAATTAAATTGTATATATTTAAAATTATATAACATCACACCTAATACCATCAGATACGTAAAAATGTACCTGCTGTACAACGGGCAACGCATCGCCAAGAAGAAGACGCACGTGAAGAAGCGCACGCTCAACCCGGTGTTCAACGAGTCGTTCGTGTTCGAGGTGCCGGCCGCGCCCAACGCCGCGCTCGACCACGTCGCGCTCGAGCTGCTCGTGCTCGACTGGGACCGCGTCACTAAGAACGAGGTATGTACCCTATATCTGTCTCTCTCTCTACGGTCTACCTCTGTCTCTTTCTCTCTACAGCATAGCTATTGTAACAGTGATGTGCCGAGCTCGACAGAGACCGCGTCACTAAGAAAGAGGTATGTACCCTCTATCTGTCGCTTTCTAAATTCTACCTTTGTCTCTTTCTCTCTCTCTACAACATAGCTACAGTAATAGTGATGTGTCGTGCGCGACTGAGACCGCGTCACTAAGAACGAGGGCTCTCCCGTGTCTTCTTACATTTTCTTTTCCTACATGGAATAATAATAATAATACTGTCTCATGTTCTATTTGAGCGTGTCACTGAGAACGAAGAGCTACCCTTTTACCTGTCTATCTTTCTTTTACCATGTCAACTATAGTGCAAGATACATCTCTCTCTCTCTATTCCCTCGCACTCTCTTTTCCCTCACTGTTATATCCATCATCTCATACAATGTAACGAGACGACTCCGATACGATCAAAGAGATATAAAACGATTAACCGACGATTGTATGTGTTCTCAGAGTATGTAGCTTTAGTACGAGTATGTTTTAGAACATCTCTCTGTATGTAACTAAGAATTTTTTGATAGACAAAAATAAATTATCAATTTTTCAACCCACCCTAGACGCGAATCCAAAACATCTTCGCAATCAACAATATGAACGTTTCCATACGACATTTACAGTTTTCTCAGTTAAATGTGCCAAGCGCAATTAAAACGCGCTGTAAACGATACAATGCTCGTGCGTTTTTCTTTGTACAGTGTGTATCTAATTGAGTCGCTACAAAAAACTTTAAGAGTTTAGACCCACTTGTCACGAGCGCCATTTGAAGCTTTGTTGATGAGTGTACGTTTAAAAGTTTTAACATTTTTCTCTTTTTTGACGCATTTTTCCCTAGGATATGTTTTGTATCCTATAAAATAACTTCACTCTCCGCTCTCCTTTTTAGTCAGTTTTGAGATATTAACTTTGAGTGGCGGTACTTTATACCGCGTTTAAACTACACTACTACTAACTTACAAACAAATGGTGCTGCCTTACAATGTCCAAAGAAAGAAAACTGTACAAGTTTTACGTGGAAGAAGCTCTGGAAAAAAACTAATCGTACTCGGTACTAGTAGTATTGTAGGCGAAAGTTGGGAGAATAATTTCTTCATCTAAAGCTACGAGTATTGTAATTTGCTAATTGCTACTGGTCTGGCCCCAACAAGTACCTATACCTAAATACGATGATTTGTATGTATCTGTCTTCATATTAATGTCATTCATTCACGTTAATAGGATTTCCGGAGTAAAACATACTGTTAGGTACCTATGAAAGCAAAGCGTGAGTCGTAAGCCGCTAGATTTATTATAATGTTATAACTGTTTCGTTGGCCTAGTGGCGAACATGTACGTTCGCAGATGATGAGGTTCCAGGATCTCGGTTGTTGGGTGAAGTTCAGTTCTTGAGTGAGTTTTTCTGTCAAGAAATTCTAAGTAATAGCCCGAAGTTGGGAAGTTGGTGGTGTTTCACTCCCGTGCTTCGAAGAGTGTGTCGCGTAGGTCCTTAGTCTGATCTCTCACCGTGAGTGTCGAACTGTCATTCCATCGAAGTATGAGAGAGCACGTTATGTCTGCTCGTACACGCGCTACACTATAATATCTCCTGCACGGTTAGTCCCCGTAAGATTGGTCGCCGTGGCCGGAATCGATCAGGCGGACATTATAATCTATACATCTATACAGATAAATAAAATTGAAAGTGTCTGTTTAACAGCGTTTTATTAAATGCATATGAAATTACTTATATACGGTATTTATAAGAAAAACACAATTTTTTAAAAAAATGTCTGTCTGTTTGTTCTGGATAATCTCTGAAACTGCTGGACTGATTTTGACGGGACTTTCACTGGAAGATAGCTGATGTTACAGGGAGTAACATAGGCTACTTTTATCTTAGAAAGAGAATTAGGGTTCCGCTCAAAAATTAAAAAGTACCTATATTTAATAAATATAAAATAATAATGTAATCCTCGTGGTGTCCGCAGGTGATCGGCCGCCTGGAGCTGGGCGCGGACGGCGCGGGCACGGCGCGGCACCACTGGCGCGAGGTGCAGGCCGCGCCGCGCCGCCAGATCGCGGACTGGCACAAGCTGAAGGAGTGAACCCCAACCACCCGTCCGCCCCCCGCGACCCCGCCCCCTGCGACCCCCGCCCCCGCCCCCTCGCCGCCGCCCGCCGCAGCCCCGCAGGTACCAGGCTATCATAACTACTGAAGACATAGCGGTATGAGATGCATACTCATTACATCTTTATTTATTAAACTTTTCTTACTGTGACACCATGATTATCGTGTTTTTTTATATATTTTTTATTTTTTACTCTTCAAAAATGAAAAATATAAAAAAAAGACCATCACTTCGTAAGTGATTCTAACAGAGACCGCACAATGAAACCCGCAGTAGTTATATATTATATTTTTTTATAATACTTTCTAAATTATGACTTCATTTCTCATAATATGTATATGTTATTGCAAATAAACATTAGATAAAGTGTCATCTTTTCATAGGCATTATACAAATACAAGAAACGTTTGTTTCTATATAAAACTTTCATTTCAACTTATTTTTATTCAATAGCTACAGCAAAAATTTCTAGCTTTTCTAAAAATCTATCATTCAAATATAATTCGTGCTTGCAACACTATAATTTGAAGTAAGAACCTAATATGTAGAAGAGTCTGTCACGTCATAGCTTCATCACATATTATACTAAGTACATAAAGTTATGTGTAAATGTAGAAAAAAAGAATTCCGCAGTTCTTATTTATTAACCCTAGTCACTTTTTATCTTATTTTACAAAATTTGAATTTAGAAAAAAATATTTTCAAACATAACATGTCATTGAAATGTCATAACGAATGATTAAATCGATTATAACCAAAGATTTATATCAATAGATGTGCCCTGCGTCTAAAATACACATTCATAATTTATTTATTTATACGTGTGTTTAAATCGTTATTTATGTTATAAAATGTACATAAACATAAAAACGTAACATCTTAACATCTCTTACTTTTTTGGAATTCCTCTAAATATTAGAATATTTACTAAAGGTATAAAAAATAAGTTTTATATACAACTTATAATTGTCACTAGCATGTTACACACTGCAGTCTAAAGGCCGGTAGAGACTAAGACACTATACACGGTACACTCAGGTAGTTTTCCAATTACAGCACTAAAACTCATTATGCGGCATAATGCTCAACTTCGAATTTTTCAACTACAGCAACTCTCCGCATAGTCGAATACTTTGAAAAGAACTTGCTTTGGCATGACCAACCAACTCAGTAGCAGAAAATATAAGAAGTGTTTTATCGCGTTTTTCGTGTTTGTGCGCCAAAGTGCGGCATTATGCTCTGTAATTGGAAAACAGGGCCAGTGTATACATACATCAAGTGTGCCGTGTATAGGGTTTTAGTCTAACCGGCCTTAAGAACGACTGATGTAGGATGATACTCACTAAGTATTGGAGGCGAGGGCAGATCTAGAGATCTCAATTTTCTATACAAGTATTATCAAAGGGCCAAATCAAATGTTCGTTGCAAATTATACTAGCGTACAGCACAATTGCGTATAATAATCAAAATATGGAAATAAATATTAAGCGAGACAAAAAATATTAACAATTGGGTACGTGGGATATAAGTAGCCAAAGTCCAGAAGCAGGTTAACTCTTTATTTAGAAATACTTAGTAATGATATTTTGTATTAGATAGATAAATTTTTTTCATCGACAATTTAGGATACTTGTCACTTTCATGTTGGTTTACATTTGGAACGCACATGTACCATGTCCCTTAGTCGTGTCTCAAAATTAGATATTAATGTGAATGTCACGTTTAAACCAAATATAACTTGATTAAATGTTCGAGCGGTATTTATTTATTACGCCTTCAACCAGATTTTTATCAATAAATATGTAAAAGGCAGAATGAAGATAGCCAACCACTAAACTTTAGATCTGCAGATTAAACACAAAAAAAGTACATACAGACAAACATAGAGTCTCCTCCTTTTTGGAAGTCGGTTAAAAACTAACGCTTAACGAAAAAGAAAATGCGCATTCTTAAACTATAACTTTAACACCACACGCGTCATGAAAAAATATTGCATTAATATATCGCTCTAATTTGATTATAATAAATTAACATATCTAATTATAAGACACACGATTATAATACAAAGGTCCTACTAGATATGTATATATAATTATATATTTTTTAATAAAGTTTTATTTTATTAAATAATTGGCGAGCTTTATTTAATATTTATTGATGATTTACTGTTTTATTAATATCTAAAATAAATTGTAGATAGCCCACAGAAATATTGAAGTACCCAAAAACGTGAACTAACACTTTCGCCCTAATTTTTGATGTCACCAATCTATTAAGTATAGTTATGATAATTAATAATTATTAATTAGTGATCGGTGTAATATCTAAATTGAAAAAATATATAAATATAACTATATGTCATCGTTTATAAGAGATGATTGTTTTTTTTTAAATAATTTCAAAGCACCAGCAATGGATAGATTTTCTTCTGAAAAGAAATGCGGACATCTTTAAAGATTAAAGAACATCCAGTTAAAAGATAAAAAAAATATTGTAAATTTTCATATTTATCGATTAGGCTTCGAAAGCCGGAATGTTAATCCTTTATTTGTGTTAAAACTAAGTTCGTATAAGTATGTTTAGATTAAGCGTAAAATTTAACATCAGTTGGGCTATCGGGACTCGGGACTCGGGACTCGGGACTCGGGAGGCCTTGCAAAGTGGAGATAGCTTGAGTGATGGTAAATCAGTAAATACTCATACAGATTAGTTTAAAATTCTTAAAATGGATAGGAGATATAAATCTATTTTATACTTATAGCCGTACAGTAGGATATAATCGGCTCTCGACGAGGCTTGGAGCTTGTAGTCACAGTCGCATCCCATAGCTTCTGTACCCGATTTCTTCTAAATGAATGGGGGCTGACTACCGAAATATGGATATTACTGGAATTGATTTGAATAAATGTTTGTTTTAGAATATTGCTGGAGTTTAAGTAAAACTATAGATACGATATAAAAAATGACAACACCCAATTATTGACTAAGTTAGGAAAAGCTTCTAAAATGGAAGGTCCTAAATAAGTCTAATCATATTAAATAAAACTATCATTAATAATATTTAAATGCCATTTTAAATAAAACTATGTTTTCGAATTTTTTCGCTGATTTATTTTGATGTTTGGTTCCCCAATGTTTTACAGCAATCATGGTTACGGGAGACTCCGGAAAAAAATCCGAAAATATGGTTTTATTTAAAAAAATCAAATATTCGCGTAAATCTAAGAAAGTATTAAGTCTAACCATATTTCGGTATTCGGCGAACGTTTGGTACATTAGAAATTGTCACAATATCACGCATCTTACTTACAGTAGTCATAGATTTTCAACTTATTGATGTTACTCTTATGGTAGCGACAATAAGGATAGTGTTACATTAAGAAATATTGACTAAGAATATTTAGTTGTTTTCAAACTCTTCAGTTCAAACCCTTCAGTAGAAACGAGAAAATTAACTAATATAATTTTATATTCTTGATCGTAGTATTTGTAAATTTAATTTATTAGATTTTTAGATTAAATAATTTATTTAAAAAATGAATATTTTTAAATGTAATTAAATATAAGTATTATTTAGTATCATATCTATCATTAAAAATAATCAAAATATTTCGTGTATAAATGTAATATGTTAAAAAATATAAAACACTTCACTCCATACTTCTGCATTCCAGATGTAATTGTAAATATTCATCGAAACGTATCGAAACTTCTACTTTATTCATGTAAGATGTGTTCCGTGTAATGTTAAGTATGTGTTGTTTCGGTTAACATATTTTATAATTTGTAAATGTTTATGAGTGTAGTAGAAGCAAAATGCTATTTAAATGTTCAAATACGCGACAAGTCCACTGCACTTGCTACACTGTGGCAGGAGACAAGCTATAAGGCAGTATATTATATTGCTTTAATTTTGAAAATATGAATTTAATCGTACATTTAAGTAAAAATTAGAATATATTATAATTTGAGAACGAATTTCTTATAGCTGTGGAGTTATGATTGATTCTTTCTAATATGTTTCACAGAATCGATGTCTCCTGCTACAAAGTAGCACTTATCTGAACTTAAAACCCTTAAAAGTTATCACAATAGAACATTATGTTATATTTAGTTAAATATTTTTATATAACAACAATCTATCTTAACTTTTATACATTTTTTATTTTTATTTCAATAGCTGAGAGTCGAAATATGATATTTTTATTTATAAAAGATAGATATAACTTTTGTATGTTCTTCTGTGATAATGTTTGAGTGCAGAGCATCGTCCGGCACACTGGCACCGTACAGGTCACTCCACCGATATCAGATTTGTATACTAAGGGATTTTAGTGAATAAATTATTGACTGGTGCTTTCACAATAATTGTACGTTTTATTTAAATACCTTTCAACCAATGCGAAATATAATTTCAATGATTTGAATTATCTTTTAACGATTTTTTATGTAAATAACTAGCGACTCAGCCTCGCTCCGTTCGAGTTTGTCCCTTAAGGTACGTTTTAACGGTTAGTATAGATTTCTCAGACATATGAGATAGATATTTGATAAATATTTTCCCGCAGTAATGTATCCTGTATTAACACCCGGATAACCAGCTACCATCATACCAAATTTCATCAAAATCAGTCCAGTGGTTTTCTCGTGATGCGATCCGAGACAGACAGACATAAAATCTAAAATCTATAGATTCGGCCTCCGTATCGATAATAATGATTATTTCAATAAGATTTTCCAAAATTATGCATTTTTTTGGGTCCTAATTAAAAGTAGATATTAGTAATTTTATTATTGAAGTTAATTTTAACAAATTGACATATAGGATGAGAGCCATTACTACGAGTTTTGATATTAAACGTGACAGATTAACTATTGGTATTTTTCATATATTAAACAACGCCGACAAACATACACCATAGACGTTAATAACGTTATATTTGATAGTTTACGTAAAATAACTTAATACAAAAAAATAATTTAACGAAAAACCTTATAGTAAGTTAACAACAAATTATTTTTTCTAATATTATAATCAATAATTGAACCTAAGTTCCATTCAGTAGTGATGAATTCATATAATACTGTTAGGTACATAACATTCTGTCATAGCAAAGTGAGGGAACCGTCCATAATATATGCAATGACCAATCTATACAAACCTCTAAACCGTATTTAATAAAGTACCTTTTTCTCTAATGAGATCTCACGCTCAATGGTATACTACCTACTGGTGGAAACTCTAGAAAAGAACACATCCTGTGTCAGACAGGAATCTGTAAGAGAAAAATATCCAAACTAATGTAAATAGAATGAATAAATATATATTATTCATCCACCAAAGAGTTTCACCCAGAAAAACCAACGACAACATACGTGTACGTACACTTTTACAAAAAAATTTCAAGCATTATTCAAACCTAGAGTTCAAATTAGGATTAATGATTAGTTTTAAAAACCTTGATTCACTAATGTAGGTTTTTATACTTTTTAACAAGTTTCTATCACTCTAATTTCTATCACAAAAAAAAACTTTCTAATGATTGTATAATTTATTCAATGAGTTATAAAAGAAAACAAATATTTATTTATCAATTGTATATTTGATATCAAATCTTAATACATATAACACAGCTTAACAAATTTGAAATATACACTAAACTACACATACGTAATTCATTATCGAGTAGCTATCGTGAGAGATGCGAGTGAGATCCAAACAATGTCTAGATATGAAAAACATATTTAAAATGGTAGAAACAAACATTTTGTAAAAAAAAATCATTACAATTTTATAAAATATCAAATAAATAATAAACTTCTAATAAATAATAGGCCAAAATATTATAATCCTTATGTTATTGTTCATTCGGCTAAGAAAACATTTTAAAATTAAAATCAGACGCTTATAAATGCCATATTTGTATCGTGTCTCAAATGAAAATGAAAGCATTATGTTAGAGCTAATGCGTTTGGCGCTTTGTCTCGTTTATGTGGAATAGCTTGAAATTTACATATCGCCCTAGTTTACACCACGAGTTCAACAGTTTCTAACGTAAATTATTTTATTTTCATACAAAATAATCCAATTTATTTAAAAAAACATATCCCGTTTCATAAAAAAACCACAATTAATTTTTGTTTTTTGGTAGTTTTCAGATGTTTCAATTATGTAGAACAAACCGAAAGTATTTGGTAAATATTTTTAAAAATGGATATAAATAATACACTAAAGATATAATTTCATCAAATCAATACATCCGTTAATTTCAGCTTACGTAGACTAAAATAATAGAGTACAATTGAGAGCGTCATAATGTTTTTATTAGTAAAATAACTTTTTTGTCACTGTGCTGTTAAATATAAAATTTTAAATTAGTATTACATTTGATGTTTATTTTTTATAAGACATTATGTATAGCGTTCTCCTGGATATGTCCTGGGTTGTAAACTATTATTTATGCCTTCACATTCATTTCGATATGCTTACACAACAAATCTTACCTAAGGTTTGCAGATCGATTATTCGAATATTAGTTTTATTTAATACACTGTTGACTTGATATATTTAGGTGAAACAGAGGGCATAAAGGGAAATTGTTAAAGGAGAAAAGTAAGAAGAGAAGGTTTTTTTTTTCTTAGGTATAACTTCCTCGTCGCGTCAAAAACATTTATTATATATATTTAATAAAATTTAAAGTTACAAAGACGAAAGGGCATTATAAAAGAAGAATAGGTTCACAAAAAAGCAAAATTTCGCGTTTCATATTTCGTAAATTGCAATAAAGTTTACATTAAGCGTTTATTTAATAGAAAATATTCGAATAACAAACTGCAAATTTACCACAAACAGAGGACATCAACGACAACATGCAACACTTAGCGCTACACATCCAATAAACATAACGCAGCGGAGTCAGAGAGTGAACCAAGCTTATTACATTACATTACACAATCGTATTGTCATTTTAATATAACTAATCGGACGTCTCTTTGATTTCATCTAGCTGACGTTCACATAAAAATACTCACATAAACTAAAAGAAAAACCATTTCAATATTTTTAGTGATTTTTTTTCATAAAATGGAAATTTAAAAAAAAAACAACAATCACAATTTCATGTATGTAATTTTTTTGTAAATTATATTGACGATAGTGTATGAAACATCAAACTCCATTATACATTATTACCGATAACATTTTTAATGTATTGTTATAAATACAAAATTATTTTAAAAGAGTTTAACTTAATACTAATAATAATATTATGTTGATTTTAAAAGCTTTTGTAAATGAAATTATTAGCTTTAACACTTTCCTTTGGATACTTTTTTCAACATTTTTTTATGATTAGTCCGACATCCATATACAACTTTGATATCGTGGCAAGTAAGAGCAAGCGTGGGACGTAACGGCTATCCCTAGACTCGAGTGATGTTAACTAAAAACTAAATTAGTTTATTGCTAGTAAAAAAGATATGATTTTAGTTCAGATATGTTTGAACTATTCTAGATATTAAAATTTTGGTCCGAATTGTCATGTCTTGTTCATTAAAAAATATTCTTAAAATAAATATATTCGCTTTCATCACAAATAAAATGGAGGATAGTGTCAGAAAAATATCATTTAAATAGTGTACAAGTGTTATAGACATTAAAAGATTAAATTTATTGTATAGGTACATGTACAGTTTGTAGAAATTAGAACAAATTTAAGTGAGATTGAGTTAAAACTACTTGCAATATCATTTCATGTTATAGAGTAATGTATCATTAAAATATTAATTTCAATCCATCGTCATATATACTAATACAATTTTTAATAATTAATTTACATATATACTCTTATAAGAGTTAGTGGCAGCTTCCTTAGTAATATAGGAAAAAGCGAACTTATATATCATTATACATATACGTTTTGAATTAAAAAAAAACTTTTTATATATATATTAACAAAGATGAAATAAAAATATATAAAAATCAAGCAGACTTATTAAACTTAATGAAATAATTAACTACAAAAATCGCTTAAATTTAATGTTAGTAAGGTTAGAAATATTGGTAACGGTAAAGATATTGCCTTACACCACTAACCGTTCAATGTACAAATATTACGTGCTAACATTCAAAAATGCTAAAACAAATCTGCAAACAGTCAAACATTGACTAAAATGAGGCAAGATCGAACACGACTGAACGCCGGATTATTTATACACTGACTTTCTAATATAATCAACTAATCTCTATAGACGTCTACAGGCAAATGTGCGGGTCGCGAGGGGAGACACACGGGTGAGGCGCACCCGACTGACATACTTACTTTTATATGACAGTCGGAAAACGGATTTAGGGTTGACGCAGATAACGCTAACCACAAAAAGTTACTACACTTTAAATTTGAAACCGCTTGCTATCAAGTGACATCTATACGACAACCCTACAGTCGCCTACTCTATGGATTTTTATAGTGCCACTAATATGCACTAAGTGAGAATATTTGTGCCGGATGGTGCATTTAAATAGAGAAAAATGCGAACTGTCTGGGTCTTTAATCTCACAATACTTTTTAGATCATATTAGTAGAATCCAATTGATGTATCAATAAAAAATCATTCCTCACCTTTGATTATATTAATCAAAGTTCCTCACTCATAAATGTGGCCAATAAAAACCTAAAAAATAATAACTTATATGCATGTATTAAAAAACATGCAGTCATATTTTTAAGGAAAATTATAATTTAGATCCTACATAATCCGACGTCGAGTCTAATACAGTCACAAATGAATAACTTCGTAACGACTCTACAACAACTCATAAATAAGTACTTGTTCTTATTGATAAGTTTACATTCAGTTCATGAATTACAAAACAAAAAAAACGTCCTCACTATGAAATCCAGTGAAATACATGCAAATATGCTCAGATCATGACAGTGACGTTGCCACAGGTAGGAATCGATCCCGCGATCTTTGTGAAATAAGAGTTGTAAAATGTGCGTTACGAATTGAACACATTTTAAAATTGCAGGCAAAATTCGGCATGCTTTATATTAAATTATCCACGTTTGTATTTTTAGACAAATACAAAAGGTTTTTTTTTTTAATTTTAACATCAAACGTACCTTAGGCTTAAAATAAACTACATTCCGAGATCTTACATATTCAGTGTCATTTACACTATATTTATTTTATAATTCAAAGACATTCAATTGCTTTGGTACGAAACATTTTCTAAGGCAGTACCGCCGTAAAATGCCGTTCAATTGAGTATTCAGTACAGTCTTTTGCTGTTCTTTTATCATTTCTAGAGAGCCTTCAAAATAAATGGCAAAAGTGCTTGTGAAGGAATCGCTCAAGCAATTACAGTATTTCCAAACAAAACTAGTGCAATATAAACCTTGAGTAGAGAGTTAAATCTCCATTTGTGGAGATAACGTTTAAATGTTCCCATTGTCGAAGCCTTCTACGATCTGTCTTGCGACTTGCGACTTTGACCGATTGAAATTGTAAACTATTAACCTACCAAGTACCAACTAATAAATTTTAAATGAATTTTGTTAATATTTATTAATTCTTATAATTTTATTAATTCTTAGAAATAGATATACCTATAAATAGAAATTCATTCAGTGTCCAAAATGAAAGTAAAATATTATATTTTCCAATAAAATCTAGAGTTCAAGCAATTTTTCTTTGTTTGTTAATGATCTACGATTTCTATAGGATCAATAAGTTCGCAAGACTGCCAGATCAAGTCCAAACACTAGTTGTTACAAAGATTGGAAGTAGGACGGCACAAATATATCCATTCAATAATATTATAGCAGACCCCTATCTAATTCTTTTCGCAGCATCCTTGTTAATTTGAGGACACCTTCATCTATTTGTCCTGAAAATAGTGAATCCAGAAGCTCACCTCGAGACGCGAGAGCGAATATTCCGGCGAGCCGCGACACCGACTTGTCAGACAGGTGTCGCTCCACTACTGACCTGCAAATCAGAAAATTATATGAAAAAAAACTTTAAGGTTGTAAAAATGAAAAATGATATTTTTGCAAATATTGGAAATATATGAATCTATCATAAGCATGAATCTTAACATTTGAAATATTATTTAACACAATTAGTTTTATATGAAAGTTGAAACGTAAGATCCCAGTAATCTGAATTTTATAAATATTTGAAACCATTCAAAAATTAATAACTAAACTAACTTGAGTGATTGATGTGACTCGCGAAGGGCATCCTGAAGAAACCCTCGGTCGTAGGAAAAGTCCACCTCGCAGAACGACACTATCGCCATCAACACCGTCTGAAAACCAATAAACAAACTTATAAATATTTATCAAGAGATTAATCTAGTTTATTTAGAACTTTAAATGAAATTCTCTCATTATTATTATTTACTAGCGACTTACCCTTGCTTTGCTCGGGTGCGTCCCTAGATATCTTTTAATTTTTTGTAGCAGAACCCTAATTCTTTTTGTAAAATAAAAATAGCCTAAGTTACTCCCTATAACATCAGCGATCTGCCAGTGAAAGTCTCGTCAAAATCCATCCAGCCATTTCGGAGATTAGCCGGACAGACAGACGGAGAAATTTTTTAAAAATTGTGTTTTTCTTAAAAGTACTGTAGGTATATAATTTCATATGCATTTGACATCACAAACAGACACTTCAATTTTATTTATCTGTATGTAGATTAAAGAGACGTTAACTATTTGTATACTCGTTATCGTCGTTGCGTATTTGTGACGCGAAGTGGATATGTTATAAAAATAATTATTATATTTAGAACAATATTACAAAGTAACTTTCAGTATCGATATTATAAATGAATGTGAGTAACATTATTATGAAGGCTGTTATTAAACAGATAATGACGTATATACATACAGTATATATATTATTTTGTCTATATATATATATATATATATATATATATATATATCTTTATATATATAATTCTTGTGTGTGTGTGTATGTCACTGAACTTCTCTCAAACGACTGGACCGATTTTGATGAAATTTTTTGTGTGTGTTCAAGGGGATCTGGGAATGGTTTAGATTCACAATTTTGTCCAAAGACAGGACAACGTCTGTCGGGTCCGCTAGTATATATATATATATATATATATATATATATATATATATATATATATATATATATATATATATATAGTGTACTCAGATATACTATAAACAAATCTTATAATAATACTTTCTTAGATTTACGCGAATACTTGACATTTTAAAATAAAACTATCTTTTCGGATTTTTTCGCGAATTTATTTCTTGAAATCTTATAATATTAAATAAACAATTGTTGTATATTATATTTTATTTCGTGTATCTCGGAAACTGCTCTAACGATTTGCATCAAATTTTGTATTTAGACAAGGTTTTGATTTTTAAGTTTGTCTATCTCTATCTAATCTATATATTAATTACAAGTCAAGTTTCATACGATTCTTTTTTTTTTAATTTTTACTTATTATATTTAAGTAACTCTGATAGTACAGATAAACTTTTATCAAGAGTTCGATGTTCATTCTCAAAAGTACAGTATCTGTGCCTTTTAAAAATATGCGTTAAATTATGAAAATGAGCACCCTATTTCAGTTATCCAAAACGCCTTTATGCTTTTGATGTCGTGTCGTCGTTCGACATCGACGTTCTCCCCTTAATTACATTTTATTACTAGTCCAGTTTATAATAGTCTTCATTCATATTTTACTAACTTTTGCCCACAACTCTGCTCGTGTATCATATAGCGGGCTATATGTTTAATAAATAAAAAATGCAAAAAAAAATGTAATCGAACTATTACTTCAAAACATAATAACAAACAACATTTATAAACATATAACTATACATAACAATCATTATAAGTTCTTACGTGAAATTTAGCACGAAATGCACCCAAGGCGCGCTCGTCCGCGGGCGACAGCTGGCCGTGCCGCCGCAACACTCCCAGCTTCACCGCCGCCTTGATCACATGCTTCACTAACTTTTCCGCCTCCCTTTTTTCTACACGTTCACGTAACACACATAGGAACTGAAAGAAGGTGATAGAAAATTATATTTTCAAATCTAAATACATTAAAGGGTTCGTTATGGACAGATTTCACCTATTAGACATTTTTTGTAAATTGCGTTTCGTATATAGTGGGCACTTTAACGTTATCAACTATTGCATGAAACCCCCGGTCTATCATAAAAAAGTGATACTGTTAACTTTTTTCTTTAACCAAGTGCTCATATATCAATTTTTACATTTGTAACGTCAAAAATGACAAAGATTCATACAAACTTTCATCCCACCTTTTTTTTACCCCGTAGGAGATGAATTTTCAAAAATTTAAATTCAGGAACATTGTGCAAAATTTCATACTTCTAGACCCAGCGGTTTCAGCTGTGCGTCAGTGAATAATATATATATATATATATATATATATATATATATATATATAGATGGAAGACAGAAGAAGATACCTGATCTAGAAGTTTAGCGGCATGTTCGTCTAACACGAGCGCGCGCGCGCTGGCCGCGCCGCCCACTCGCGAGAGGAACTTCTTCTGCGCTCGCAGGGAGATGTCGCGGGCGCACCACGCACCGCCCTCCATCGCTGATGAAAAAACAAGTGTTATTCAATAAGAGTTAGTATTTATTTAAAAAAATATTACATTTAATTTGTATATACATATGTAGGTACATGAATAGTGAATACCGTACACCGGTTACATGAAACATGTAAACGGTGAAGGAAAACATTGTAAGGAAAACTGCATGTCTGAGAGAACCTAGCAAGTTTTTAAAAGACATGTGAAGCCCGCCAACCCGCACTTGGCCAGCGTGGTGGTCTATGGCCTGATGACGAGGGTACTCGTACTGAAGAGAGGCCTTTTTTTTTTTTTTTTATTGTCGGGAAATGCATTTACGCATACCACCTGATCCCCCAGGTGGTTATGTGGGGCTCACCGGCTAGAAGAGCCGGTACTACCCACTAAAACCCGACATCCCTTCCCCCCGCCTTAGTGGGACGCCGCAGGATCGCTTGCGCATAACTACTACGGCGAACTGAAGAGAGGCCTGTGCCCATACATACATGAACATTTTTATTTATGTGAATAATATTATTTAGTATGTTTGTGTTATTTCACACTTTTATTAACTTCTGGTCGTCTTTGGTAGTGTTTAGATCTAGGTCTTGTCATCGTGCAATTAACCATATTTTGAGTTCAATAGCTTCAGCTGTTTTGAACACAAATTCTATTCAATCTCTTGTTAATAGCTTCAAAGCGTGCCAGTTAAGCACAGATTACTTCACCAATGTCACGTAGAATGAAGACGACGCGAAGGAGTTTGGTCGGTAATATAAAATTATTAAACTATATTAATTATGACATATTAATTAAAAATAAGTCCTAATTATTTTACAGAAATGTTAGTGTATAGTCTAAATCCGTTACACTTAATATATTTACTACAAAGAAATTTACGTACAGGACTAAACACAAATCAAATCTCTAAACATAAACATTTAACATCAATGGGCCAGGGGACTACCAGGACATCATAAATAGGATGGAGTCTAGGACAGCTAAAAAGGATATGAGAGGGAGTACCTTCATCAAGGTTCGCATAATCACATCGGGAATGATCCCTGACCCTAATCTTCGCTAGGTGCACAGGTGTATACTGTACATGCCCAAGGCCCAAACGACAAATGGTAGTTATGACCCAACGTTTAAACTTAAAATGACAACTTTATAGATTAATTAAATGTCAGCTAAAAAATTACTTCAAAAAAAAAGCTCCATAGATATAATAAAACAGGTACCTACTTAATTTTCTTTTAATTTTTTAAAATCATAAATAGCTGCATTCCATTAAATTTAATCTCAAAAATTATAAAAAGAAAGCCTTTAATAAATTTAATAGGAAATTTTCAAAACACGTCGTTTAGATGTGTTCCTTAACTGCGTGCTAGCACGATAAACGCAGCGTGTACAGAATTTATCTCAATTCGCTACGACAATGGCCAATTTGACTCTAATTGAATCTGTCTGATATAGGACAGTTCGCTCTACGAGACTTGTTTTATTGTATAAAATGTGTGTCGAACAACAAACATGCTGCTTTATTTGAAAAAAGATATTTAAATCCCAAAGACGTGCATAGTTCGAATAGACAGAAAATATAACCTATATTTTACCACCAAGAAGTTACGATTTTAATTACTATTAAATTTTTGTTCCATAAACTGTCTGTGGTAGTACTAAGTACGGCTATAATTGAATTCCAGTTCAAACAGTTACACCAATTTCCAAGTTGATAAATCTATATCTCTTTATGATTTCGATATACATCTACGAAAAAGAATTAAATCCGTTCCCTGATTCACTGACAGGTAACGCAGAGTGAACAGCTGGTTATATAAGGATTAAATTCAAACAAGTTATGTAACGAGATAACCACTAAGGGAGGATTTAAAAAAATTCCGCCCTTAAGTAGCAATATTGCACTTATATTTTTTGTTTTTTTTTTGTGTTATAGTTGCATATATGCGAAATGGAAAATCGATTCAGCCTCATTGTATTTTTTAAATAAATATTTAAATCGGAACTGCTATCTATAGTTACTGATAATGTAAGTGACTGACCATGTAAAATAACTTAGCATAGGATCAATTGACAGCAATATAAATTAAACAATTTTATTAATATACAAAATGTTACTTTTAAAATGTATGTCTAAACATATTCGTATTATTTGAAACATTAGTAAATATATTTAAAACAAAAACAATTAATTTAATAGGCGGGCCAATTAAGGCGTCATTTGGTCTAATTAAGACACGTGAGTCATTTCAAAACAACATTACATATTATAACAGGAGAAGCGCATGTTATTGGTCACGTGCCTTACAGACAAATATGTGGTAATAAAACACACAGAACTTAAACAGCAACTTCACACAAACAGGCATAAATAATAAATACAAATCCTGTAGTATGTACATTGTACATCTATACGTACAATAAAATTCTGAGTCAAATCTGTAGATTATATGTTTTTTGGAAAATCTTATTGAAATAGTCATTATTATCGATACAGAGGCCAAATCTAGTTTTTAGAATGTTTGTCTGTCTGTCTGGGAACGCATCTTGAGAAAACTACTGAACGGATTTTGGTGAAATTTGGTATGATGATAGCTGGGTATCCGAGTCAACATATAGGATACTTTTTAATGCGGGAAAATATCTCATATCTGAGAACTTATACTAAACCTTAAAACTTAACTAGAGGCGAAACCGGGCGGAGCGAGGGTGAGTCGCTAGTATAATAATAAATACTGTTTAGAAGTTAAAGGTATATATAATTAAGTAACAAAATATTTAAGTAAGTATTCTTGACGAGCCGTGTGGTTAAATATCATTGTATGCTCAAGGGTACATAACTAATACCAATAACTACATTTCAGAATTATAGACAAAATGAACATTACCTACCCGATTAAAAAAATAAAAACATCGGTTATATTTGTATTGCAAATATTTATAAAAACACCTCCTACCTAACTCATACTTGTGTATTTTTTTTTCAGGTATAATTTGTCTCAGGGTATAATTTTTCAGGTGTAAGTTGTCTGATCAGTCTTTTGACTATAATAAGCAATTTTTTTAAGAGATTACTGTCATGTGAAGTTGATCCTCATTAGGATCTAAACTCATTCATTATTCAGGCTAGAATTACATTGCTAGGTCTAGTACGGCTTTTATTTTGAGACGTTTATCATCCAGGAGTCGGTGTGCCAGGATGTTAGGGTGATTAGCCAGGCGCGTTTTATATTGGCAAGCCAAACTACAAACTTCCTCTTTTATCTTAGGCATGTGTAAATTTCGTCATTAGTAATAAACTACGATACATTATATATTGTACTTAAACGTGTGTATTTTGTCTTCAAAATTAAATGAAACAAGCTATATTAGAAACTTTTCCTAAATTTCGACTACGGGTTCGATTCCCATTACGGAACCGGTTATTAGTATATATTTCATTTTATATATTTTATTACAATATCATATCTAAGTACGGTAAGAAAAATGTATAAAATGTAATAATCTTTAACCTCATCTTTTAGTCTGAGTATAAGGATACAATAAAAGATTACAAGCGATTTTAGCCGGTTAATTATATCGACGAAAGGTTAGAGACCTTTCGCCAGACAAGCAATAATGCGATTTTAATTTACATATGATGAATTTACCATCCCCGAGCAGGAAAGGTTAATCGCATCAAATCAGGTAAGAGTGGAGAACCTCTTAGCTTATTCAGAATAGATTTTGTTATATATTTCTTGAAAATTTGGATTTAGGGTTCATTTTCTAGTATGGTTCTACATATGGTTTGTCTATGTATATATTTTATTTAGTTTATATCCGCTAGTAACGATGACCTCAGCTTTACTGAATGCAAAACCGTAGAAAATGTTGAGCTTCTTTTAGGTGTACTCTACCAATTGAAAATATACGTAACTATTTTTTACAAGATTTTATTTAACTTATATCTATAGTTCGTTCTAAAGTCCATCATGGCCTGGTTACTGTACACGGGGTATAAGAGATCTCCTCAGTAGTCATCGGTACAGACACTAAATTTTACATACGCATTCAATTATGATTCAGTTGACTAAATTAGTGAACCCACACCTTGACTTGTAAATTAAAAAAATATATAAATAAATTTATAGTAAAATAACATCAATAAACAAGTTTTTTTAATAATAAAAAAATATATAACAAAAATATGTCAAATTTCCACCGCTACTAAGAAATATAGGTAGATATAATAGATAGGTTATTACGGTTCGCTTTAAAGCAGTTGACTTGGTTTCTCTGTTAATTACAAATTAATTACATTTCAAACGACTTTTAATCACTAATTTAAAATATATACATATAATATACATGTTTAACCTGGTTAAAGTATCGTCGTTTTATATAACGTATTATCTTAGGAAAATTTTATTTTAGCCTTTTATTTAGCCTGAAAATGAATAGGTAAGACATGTTGGGTGGTGAACGTATGTTACTTATTCTAATTAAATTGTGTCAAGAACATTAGATATTCGTCGCAAGGCCATATTGTAAAAATAATAATAATAATGATTATTGTCATCGATTGTGTTTCATTGATGTGAAAACTTCTATAGGCAAGTTTGGATGGGGAGTGAATTCATGTAAGTCGTCATCGACATGGTCACGTGACGTGTTAACGCTAACACTCAAGAGTGCCGATAGATGTCAAAACCAGATAAATGTAAGCAGTTTTAATTTAAAAATTTTAATTTAAGATCAAACAATCAATTTGAATATCCAAAAATAACAACTTTTTGTTTATAGTTTTAAGTATTCACTTCTGTCGGCAGTCCTCAGGACTGCTTTTTTTTATACATCAATTATTTAATGTAGAGTATATAGCGTGGGTTATCTATTGAATGTAATTATTAAATATATCTTTTAAACTTGAACTGAAAAATAATCAGTTAGTGGTAAGTAGGTACAGAAAGTTTACTGCATTAAAAACGCAAGAAAATACGCTATCATTAAGTGACTCATGCGATACAGTTAAAACAACGAAAATTCAAACTGTGTCTAAGAAATATCGTGCAAATAAGCTCTGGCAGAATTTTGAAACTCTCTATACTTAAGCGAATTTATTTATCAACTAGCGACTCACCCTCGGCCGTTCAGGTTCGTCCCTACTTACGTTTTAACGTTTAGTATAGATTTCTCAGAGATGAGATATTTACCTTCAGTAAAAAGTATCCTATATGTTGACCCGGATACCCAACTATTCCGGGGCAGAGGCTGACTGCTACCGGACGCGTCCCCCGGGTGGCGGATAGGGGAACACCACTCGCGACTGTCTGGACCCGACAGGAGCTTGTGGTACCGGAGCAATCCGGCGCGGACCAACAGCCAGGAGGGGAGGGGGGAGCGGCGTCAGGAGGGCGCCGTCTCCTTCTTGGAGGTAGCGCGGTGTCTCCAGCCGTTTCGCGGTAGGAGGCGCTGCGCGGGCCGCGCTGCCGGGGCTAGCCCGTCGGTGCGGCGGCTGGAGCGGGGCCAGTTCTGGTCCTGCGTCTGGCGTGGGGTGTCGGCAGCCATCTTGGTCCGGAGGTGGGCCGACGGTAGGGGGGCCGCGGGGGAAGAGGAGTGTCGGTATGGCGATGCGCCGCTCGTCCCTATCTCCCGCGGCCTAGCGGGGCCGCCACCGCTTGATGGCGGACGCGGTGGGGCTGCAGGGGAAGAGGAGTGTCGGTGTTGCGTTGCCGCTCTCCCTGTCCTCTGCAGCCGATTGGAGGTGGCCCACTTCGGTGGGCGGTGGTTGGGTTTAATGGGGCTGCTCCGGGTACCTCTCTGGTATAGCAGAGTTGACTGTGGAGCAGCCCCATTGGTTTGGTGGTCTGCCTAGCGCTTAGGCAGACCTGCCGCCGGGGCGCCGTAGTAGTTATGCGCAAGCGATCCTGCGGCGTCCCACTAAGGCGGGGGGAAGGGATGTCGGGTTTTAGTGGGTAGTACCGGCTCTTCTAGCCGGTGAGCCCCACATAACCACCTGGGGGATCAGGTGGTATGCGTAAATGCATTTCCCGACAATAAAAAAAAAAAAAAAAAAAAAAAAAAAAAAGATACCCAACTATCATCATACCAAATTTCACCAAAATCCCACCAGTGGTTTTTCCGTGATGCGGTCACAGAGAGACAGACGAGCAAAAGTTCTAAAAACTATAGATTCGGCCTCTGTAATTTCTATTTCAATAAGATTTTCCAAAAAATATTTAATGTACAGATTCGGCTTAGTTACAATTTTATTATATGTATAGATGTATATGTATGTATATTTTTAAGCTATATAATAACAATTTAATTTATTATAGATAGATACTTCTATACCACCTAATTAAATATTTCAATCGACAAGACGCAATGTTAACATCATAAATCACAAGTCACAGATTATAAAAAAAATCCAAAGTAAATATTTTTATTTATTATCCTGGTCACGTTTCAGCACCGTTATAATTGACAGCTCATCAACAGAAGAGGCATTAACTGAAGAATCAAATATTTGAAAGTGCAATCCAAAATATTGGTTACTCCGCACCAAGTTAGAAATAAACGATTAAATCTGATATCAGATTTGATTTATAATCATCTATAAGTCCTTGAGAATCAAAGGTGGTGAGTCAGACGGGTAATTTTCTGTACCTATATAAATTTATAGCGTAAATCATTAAACTTTGCAAAATATCCCTTAAAATGAGGGTAAGTGGTGTAAAATTTGGGTGTGCCAGCCAATTTTCGGCTACTCTTACAGGTTTGGGCGGAACTCGATAGCTTGTATTAGCATATCGCGTGCTATACCGGCCTTGGGTCGGGATACTCGATCTAATCAGGTACAAAGTCAAGTTGAATGCAATGTCATGCGCTAAGGTCGTTCCCTACGAAACATGCGGAAGTACTGTGAGAATATTGGTTCGGTAGTACTTACGGTACATCGCTGTATTATACGTCCAAGGACTAGTCTATTTACTATACATACTCGTATATATGTAGTGCCTAAACTGTTCGTTGGTAAACGAATCACTTGAGAATTAAGGGGCCTATCTTTTTGGTTTTTGTTTGTTTTTTTTATTAACCGACTTCCCAAAAAAAGGAGGAGGTTCTCAATTCGTCGGAATCTTTTTTTTTTATGTATGTTCACCGATTACTCGAAGACGCCTGAATCGATTTGGATTTTTTTTTAGTTTCAAAGGGTATACTTCCCAGGTGGTCCCATATAAATTTTATCAAAATCGGTTGAGCGGTTTTTAAAAAAAATCAACAATAATGATATTTTTTAAATAAATTGTTTAATCGAATATGTTATTAAAAAACTTTCTTCTTCCAAATTACCTGCTTATTACGTCTACACTAAAAATGGAAAAATAAAAACTTAAAAAAAAACCCGACTTCCAGTCACTAAAATGTAAAAAATAAACTAAACGGAAGTTTTCATTTAGAATAGATACCTAATCAGATATTTTCGAAGTCGGTGCCAGCATTCAATATCTTCAAAGTCACCTCGGATAACTAACGGCCCTGTATTTATAGTATTTAATATATATTAGTATTTGTACCACTCTAAGGAACGATCCGATTGCAATAGGAGTCAAATCAAGAGTTATTAGAAATTTTAGATCTGCTATATTTTGGGAGCTTAAATGGGCAATTATCGACGATAGCTGAACAAATTTTTGGATAATTTAATAATTTTATTGTTACATATATATGTAAGTTTTTAAATTAAATGTAAATTTTAATCATCACATTAAATAGTACATCATATATTATTATTATTTTTCAAACAATTTAATATGCATATACTCACTACGATTTAATCATTACTCTCTTTCAATTAAGCTTTAAGCTCCGTAGAATTGGTTCGTTAATAGCACTGGGATCAAGTAGAACGATCTGGCAACTCGCCATAATTTTTTTCATACGAGCTATACGTTCTCCTATATGTATGTATTATGTTTAACTTAAATAAATATTTATATAACACTAGGGACTTACACACATACAAACTTTAGTATTTACAATAGATGCATCATTATTTATAAGCTTCTAAATCTATACTAATATCATAAAGAGGCAGAGTTTGTTTGTATGTTTTTTTTTGTTTGAACACGCTAATCTCAGTAACTACTAATCCAATTTGAAAAATTCTTTTTCCATTAAATGGCCCGTTTATTGAGGAAGGCTATAGGCTATATGTCATATATTATATAGTCTATTTATTTCATACTAACTGTCAACACGTGCCGTGCCTAGGGACGAACGCGAGCGAAGCAAAGGGTGAGTCGCTAGTTAAAATACAAAATATAATTTAAAATGTAAGAATTACAATGTAGGTAATAGGTACCTACCTATTCAATACGCAATATGGCCTCGTATCAATCTTCAAAGTACATATATGAATTATAATTAACTAATTATAATTGATACAACAACACCTACACGTATTTGCATCTATAAGAAATTGATTGACGATTTGGTTTACAAAGTTAATAAGATACCAAAAAAACACGTCACATGTATTAAATCGATTCTTGTAATAATGATGCAAAAAGTAACAAACTTGTTCGATATCATCGAACATTCGACACTTTTTTGGCAAAAAAGTGTTAATAAGTGTTAGTGACCTCAGAATTACGATAACAGGAAATACACTATAGATATATACTTAATAATGAACATTCAATTAAATAATTAATTATGAATCTTAATGAAATCGATGCACTTTTTTTACTTAAAAAGTAAGCTTTGGAAACGTCTTATAAGTAATTATTACCGTTAGGGATGGATTTCATTCTGATATTTACATGGGACCACCTTTGATCAACTCTATTTATTAAAAGAATCGGTAATCGGTTTACAATTTGCGAGCATATTATTAAAAATACACAAGAAAAAAAACTATACAACCGAATTGTGTATCTCTGTTCATTGTATACTCGGTTAAAAACCTAATATTACGAAACAAAATCGTTCTGATCACTCCGAGAGTAAAAATAAATATATTTAACCTTTTAAAAAGGCACATATATTCCCAATACACCATGTAGTTTAAATGGACGTTTTAAATATAGGTATCTAATGCCCAATTTCACCAACAACCCATAAGCTACCACCTACGTATGGGATCCCTAGCTTAAAAGTCCCCTAAAATAGCCACTAAATTGAATTTCGTTTTACGATCGTCTTTAAGCCCATATTTTGAGCACCTAAATTTAGGGGGCCTATTAATATTTAGGTGACCCCTAACTGTCGGTGAAACAGAAACTGTCCCCTAACAGCCGCCTAACCATGCTTAGGGGATCCCTTAAACTTAAGTGACGTTGATGAAATCGGGCATAAGTTATGTTTTTTTATGGTCATAACCAGTGATTCAATTGTTCAAACGTCCGCGGCGGTTTTGGCGTCATTAGCCGGGCTCAATGACCTTGCAATAATTGCACCATCACAAAGAAATTGCAATGCTAGTGTGTACATAAAACCGAGCCACATTAATGGCCTGCCTCAACATTTAACTTGTGATTCTATTATATCATTTTATTTAATTCATAAAAGTAGTCGAAAGGAATGTTTATAGATAGGCTTTGAGTGTATATTGTAGTTGGTGAAAAGAGAAACTAAAGGACAAATGGTAAAGGGCTTATAGCAGTCACAATATTTTAGTTAATATACAAAAAAATAAAGACTTAAGTATAGGTCAAGGTTTTGTGTAAGCATAGATTAAATTTACATATATGTAACCAATAATAATTATAGTATAAATTTTCTTTATGTCACAGCAAAGTGTCAATAAGTTTTAAATATATTTAGGAAATTGAATTAAACATTGATCATCATCGAATATCTTCATCGATCCATTTGTTAGAATTGATAGATTCACAAAGGACACAAAAGAATCCAAGGATTCAAAAAATCGGTATAACATGTTACATACGTTTCTAGCGTCTTCAGATGCTATTAATATTTTGAATTGATGCGGGCTCTGTGATGTCAAGTAATTTGCTGGTTAGGTCTTAGGTAAGCTTATGTTAAATGTCAACGACCTTACAAATTGGCAGATTACGTTGCCATAATCCTGTATTTACCAATCATAATGTTCTTACATTTCAATCATAACATTGTTTTATTTTACAGGAATCCCGAACACTAAGAAATCTTTCTTGAGGATTGTAGAGTACTTTCACCAAGAATAACAAAATATGTATAAATATAAAACTCGTGGTGCGACTGCATTTACTGAGGATACGAAATCAATAACGGGATAGATCAGTTCTATAAAAATAGCGAAATTATCTTCTTAAGTACTTGCTGTATATACTAAAATATTTGTATACTAGCGACTCACCCTCGCTCCGCTCGGGTTCGTCCCTGGGATGGGGTCTGGGAGGACCACCCTTATCCTTATCACTTAGGGGTATGAAAAATAGATAGTAGCCGATTCTCAGACCTACTGAATACGCATATAAAATTTGGTAAAAATCGGTAAAGCCGTTTCGGAGGAGTACGGTAACAAACATTGTGACATGGAAATTTTATATATAAGATATTAGTCCTTTACATCATATAATATTTTAAATTAAAATATTTATGATTTACTACGCTGCACTAAGGAAATTGAATAATTCATGCAGGCCCACATAATAACTCATACTTTAAGTAACTAAATGCCATTAATATTATAGGAAGCGCCTGTATTTTGTACGCAACATCTACGTTAGACTCTAGACCTAGACCAGGGTTTCCCAATCTTTCTTCTGCTGAGCCTCCTCGGATTATAAAGAAATATGCCTGCCAATTTATTTTATTATATCAAAACACATTAGTTTAACGCTTTATATTGTCATGCCCCAATTATTTATTTTATTATAATAAAACACAATTTTTCGTGTGATTTTTATTTTTATTTTAAGTTACACAAAAGAAACTCTTTCTTGGCGGCGCGCTGGTTGGGAACTCCTGCTCTAGACAGACTTGTAGTATAAACGAGTTATAAATTCCGTTTATAGTGAAACATTCATTATAATAGAGACTTATACAACATGTCGGTATTTATATTCTTAGGTAATATTTATTTATAGCACGTAATCTGAAAATTCTTTGTTGTATTTAAATTTTAATATAATATGGAAATGATCAGATTTCGAACAAAGCAGAAAGCATTAGTAGAAATGAATATTTCTAATTTGAAATTATATAATTATTATATAACGATATTATCAACAAAAAATGACGCATTACTAATGCTTATTTTAGGCTCGTGTGGTCAGCGTATAGAGCTAGCATTAAGTCAGTACGTATGTATTACATTGTTATACCGACACAGGAAATTGCCCCCCAGGGCCGCCATTAACCCCTTGATAGCGGAACACTAAAATAAGTAGTTTGCGTCAAGACCGACAATTTATGATTTTACTAGCATTGCTCGCGGATCCGCCCGCGTTCGGATGACCAAAAACTAAATTCTTAGGTTTTACATATTAGTATACTCTTACATTGCAGTTTTTGTATTTTTTCTCGGAAATCTGACATTTTCCAGCGGTAAAAAGTATCTTATACGTTGAACCGGATAACCAGCTATCACCATACAAAATTTCATCAAAATCCCTCCAGTGGTTTTTCTGTGATACGGTAACACATAGACAGACAAAAATTCTAAAAACTATAGATTCGACCTCTGTATCGATAATAATGTTTTTTTCAATAAGATTTTCCAAAAAACTATTTAATGTACAGATTCAGCTTAGTTACAATTTTATTATATGTATAGAAAAGGGATATTTAGCCCATTTTGACAAAATAAAGGCATATAACTTTAGTGCTAGGTGTGTTTTGATTGAATACACTAACTTATGTTTTACATTTATATTTATTACAAAGAGCAACACTAAAAACTTTTAAAAAGTCCAAATAATCGGCAATAACGAAGTCACTTTACTGTTTGTATATAGGTCAGAGACACTGTCTACGTGAAAATTAAGGGTTTTAATATTACCCATAATAAAGTTACAACTCAAAATGTCACCCCAAATTACAACTTTAACAGCAATGAAGGCCCGTAATAATCACTGACATCCGAAACTCGTTAACTAGTTAATTGGCTTATTAACTACTGCTTCTGTAGTAAATAAACTGAATGGTTTACATTACAATGAAATGTGCTAATAGAAACAACTTGTTCGTTGATCAACTTCTAATTTACATGGATATATATATATATATATATATATATATATATATATATATATATATATATATATATATATATATATATATATATATATATATATATATGTACATCTGAGATGAGTAGGTAATTAACATTTTAATTATTATTACTATAATATTATGTATAAATGAAAAAATGAGTTTTTCTACTGGTATCCATGTAATTTTTGATACTCAAATGGCTAAAACAAATTTCAATGAAAGATGTGTGAAGGATGGCATAAGTAGCTTATATTTTAACCGCGTACGTTAATTATCGTAGGATATATAAATACAGATTATTGACTTTAAAAAAGATACTGAATCACCTATTAACAGTTTATGCTTGTATTAAGTGAAGAGCCATTACGTAATAATAAAAATTTTACTTTGTATATATGTTTGCTTGTAGCATCTATGTTGATTGTTAATACCTCAATGCGTCACTCGACTTTGGTTAAACTTTAAGTATAAATTGTTTCTCCAAGTTATTCCAGTAAGATCATTGAATGAAAAAGAGCCTAACTAACAAGAGCTAATAATTTATATTATATAAAAAATACATTATACAATATACAAAATGATTATATATTTGGCCTGCAATAGATCTGACTAAAATTAGTTTTTGATTAAAAGCATATTTTAATTATTCTACAGCAAATAATTATAAATGAAAAAAAAAACCTCTTTATAGTGTAAATATAATAAACTTTTAACATTTCACTTTAAGTTAATAATATAAAATAAATGTAAAGCTTAGCATTTCTGAGAGCAAGTCATTAATATTCAATATCGAGTCAGTGACCTTACGTCTAAGTTGCATTCGAGCTCGTGGTATCAATTTAATACTTAACCGCAATTGCTGACAATGCTCCTTGTCTAATTAACTCAGAGATGTATCCCAGATAAACGCGAACGTTGACACTAACGATCTTTGGCGTTAAGAACTTTACTAAATAGGAAAATATGAGAAAGAGAAGAAGTGGGTTCATACCAGGGCTGCCAGATCGTCTCGAATCGATCGATAATTGGATACGAAAATTGTAAAATATGGTTATTTTAATGTATATTTCATTTTAAGTTATTACGTATTTTTATTGATTTTTTTTATTCGTCACAGACTATTTCTCAATAGTTTTGTTAATTTGTATAATAAAATTTGATTTGGTATAATTTGAGTGAGCCAGCGGTATAAAATAAGTTGGCTCTACTGGCAGCAGTCCCCCCGCTCCACGTGCGTTCACCATGTCGTGGTGGGGGGCTCAGTAGTGCCCGGCAATCCAGCCGGGCGCGAAGCCAAGAAACGCACAGGGAGGTGTCCACTTTGGTGGGCGGTGGGAGGTGGCCCTCTTCTGTGGGCGGTGTATCATGCGGGTTGCTCCTGGTACTTCTCTGATAGCAGAGTGAACCTTGGAGCAATCCCATGGTTGTGGTGGTCTGCTTCGGCAGACCTGCCGTCGGAGCGTCGTAGCTGAATGCGTAAGCGATCCTGCGACGCCTCATTAAGACGGGGGAAGGTTTTGATGAGTTTTAGTGGGTAGTACTGGCTATGCCGGTGAGTCCCAAACCTTGTGCGTAAATGCATTTCCCAACGTTAAACAAAAAAGTTGTCTCTGCTGGCAGCCCTGGTTCACACTGTGTCAAATTTATACAACGACTGCTTCGTTCAGCGATAATGTTATACTTAAACATTATTGCTAAACGTAGTTTAAACTACGTTCCATTACAAATTAATACTTTAATCGCTTGCAATAAATACCTACTATAATTTGAATCTAGATGCTATAAATTTTAAATAAAACTATCTTTTCGGATTTTGTCGCGGATTTATTTGCATTTTTGTTTCCCGACGTTTCGAATGCTTTACAGCATCCATGGTCACGGGAGAGACTGAGGTGTTACATGTCTCGAAGGTATAGTTGTTACAGACAGCCTACCCACAATTAACAAAATGAAAATTTCACTAATTACCTTACAATATTTTTTAACTTTAAACATTTTTTAATTTTAATTATTTTTATAATTGAATATGGAATATTATTTATTTAATTTTGCTGTTATTATTATAATTATTACAATTTTAAATTATTAATTAGTAATCTATATTTATTGTTGCCATTATTATATTTATAACCATAAAGAAAAATATAAAATAAAGTATTCATTATTTAAACCATATAATTGTTGTATGTGTAATTTAAAAAAGTTAAAATTAATTAAGGATAATAATTTTAATTTAGTTTGCTATTATTTAAAAACAACTTACTAAGCAACACTATTACTATATACTTTTACAAATGAAAAATGAAAAATATTAATCTGATATTCGCGTAAATCTAAGAAAGTATTAGATGCTATAAAGTTTAAATATATGTGAGTCTGGATGTTACGTCGAAGCTATCGGTTATAGTAATTGCTTTTCTTATGCAGGTTTCTTAAATTAATCTTACCAGTTATTCTCAAAACTACTAATGAATAAGCGAGTTTTCTTGTATGTATTAGAAAATATAATTGAATTACGTAAGAGTTATTTTATTTCAGTAAAGAAGCGAATTCAATGACATGTGTGTTTTTTTTTTCTTTTGAAAATATTTATCACTAGCGACTCACCCAGGCTCCGCTCGGGTTCGTCCCTAGTTATGCTTTAAAGTTTAGTATAGATTTCTCAAAGATGAGATATTTTCCCACAGTAAAAACTATCCTAGAATATATTGACCCAGATAAACAGTTATCATCATAACAAATTTCATTAAAATCTGTCCAGTGGTTTTCTCGTGATGTGGTCACAGACAGACAAACAGACAAAAATTCTAAAAGCTATAGATTCAGCCTCTGTATCGATAATAATGACTGCTTCAATAAGATTTGCCAAAAATATTTAATGTACAGATTCTACTTAGAATTTTATTATATGTATCTATAGATTATTTATTATGTACTAGATATTTTACTAAAAAGTAATAAACATTGATAATTTCAGACTCATAGAATATCAAGAAACGCTGAAATTGATTAGGCTCACAAAATACAGTGTGTATTTTGTTCTCAGATTTACGCGAATATTATTTGTCTTAGGAGACGCGTTTTCCGAGACTATGATTGCTGTAAAGCATTCAAAATCAAAATAAATCCACAAAAGATCCGAAGACAAGAGTTTTAATTAAATAAAAGGTTATTTAAGATCATCAACAATAATTTAGTTTTTAGTATGAATATACTCTAGTTTTAAAATGTCATAATATATACAGTTAAAATTACATACCCTCTTTACAATTTAACCATTAATCAAGGGATAAATGCATAAAGCTTTGTGATAGAAAAATGGAAAATTTTCATGTTAACCTGATGAATAATGAATATTTGATTTATTTATTGGAAAACCACAAATGTCTGTCTGCTTATAATGCAACTATCCTTATAAAATATGACCGAATGTCTCCACATATAGGACAAGTCTCAAAACAATGGTTGAGCTCGTAAAATTGAATATTTACGTGTTACAGTACACTCCCTCCTCAGGCACAAATAGGATTCCGAGAACAATGTATGGTTGTGGGTTGAGAATTTCATATAGCTTGTGGTGTTCAATGTACACTGTACAATTTATATAAGTGTACGAAAACATTGCGTGACAATAAGTAATGACGACGTCCCTACTCGCTCGTTTCCATGCTAAGTTTTAAGTAAAAGATCTAAAAAGATCTCTGAGGATTCGAAGTAACATATTGAAATATTAAACGTTTATTGATTTTGATTAAAATTCTACGAAAATCAATGTGCTACACTAAAAAATGTAAGCAATGTAAAATATTGTACACTAAGATATGTATGTAGGTATATATCAAGTGAAAGTTGAATATAAAAATCACAAAAAAGTTTAACTCTATCCACCTTGTACTGAGCGTAACAATGAAGACGGAGTCGGAAATAAAAGGGACCTTCCACCGGTCAGTCGTAAAGTTGGCAACAATCGTAAAACTGTCGTATGAATGTACTAGGACCGAAACATTCTGACGAAAGAAGTGTTTTATAGTAGCTAGGTAAGCGCTAAAAAGTCATGTCCCATATAAATGTTACATGTTCAACGTCACTATTTTTAATATACCTAAGTTGTACTACTAAAATAAGGTTAGGTTTTATTGAGCTTTTCTGAGACTAACTTAGAGTTAACTACTGATTTTAAATATATACATGGAACGACTGGAAATCTTAATGTTTTTCACAGTATTAATATTAATCTATACACTATGTATATGTAATATTTATAGAGGCAGAGTTTATATGTTTGAACGCGCTAATCTCAGGAACTATTAATCCGATTTACAAAAATCTTTTTGCTTTGGATAGCCCGTTTGTTGAGGAAGGCTATATATAATATATAGTCTATCTATTCCATACTAACTGTTAAAACGTACATAGAGACAAACCCGAGCAAAGGGAGGGTGAATCACTAGTAATTTATATGTACAGTTCTCATATTGAGAGAAAAATCTTGTGTTCATGAAAAGGAGAAAATCCTCCACGTGCGGAGTGACTATAAACCCAACAATTGTAAACATAGCACATATTTATAAAGAACGAGGCGAATTACATACGTACAAGCTAACGTTTTAGTATCACTCTGTTTACCTAATAGGGAATACGCGTGTAATTTACATAAAGGTGAAATATTTTTTTTTATAATCTTTAATACTTTTGAATTAAGCCTATATCAACATTTTTAAATGTAATTTCTTTTTAATTAAGTAAATATATAATTATTAAAAAGTGCAAATATAGATGGGAAATTCAAGTACATAGTTTAAACGCACGCCATTGGTCAGACCGAATATGACGTCAAAGTACTATCATAACAGAGCGATTAGCGATTTTGTCGCTACAAACTAAAGTCGTCATTTTTCTAAGTATGATACTTTGACGTAACGCTAAGCGCGCAAAATGGCAGGCGTTTATAGTATCCGTATCAGAATGATTATGTATTTATTTATTTGAAAAAAAAAAATTATACTTAATTTTAGTTTTTGGGAGCTGGATATTTTTTACAATTATGTAACGATGTTAGCTATTGTATAAAAAATTAAAAAAAACACACGCATATTCCCTATTGTGCCACTTGAAATACAAATCATTCTTCATATCAAAGATATGTATAAATGCTAGACGGATTTGGATTTGGAATTCTGTGCCCTAATAGAGTACGTTGTAGAGACCCTTAGTTAGAGTCCCCGGGTCTTAACTCTCACTGATCGTGTCGAAGTATAATCCCATCAGAGTTTAAAAATGAAAAAGAAATAAAGAACACTTTTGTTTGCGCGTACACTTGTGCACTGTAACATCTCCTGCGCACATGGCTAATTCCAGTTAGACAGACCGCCGTGGCCAAAATCGATCAGGAGAACATTATATTAATACAAAAAGCATCTATCTACCTATAAAAGTTGCTATTTTACTATAATTTCCCATTATTACATTCATGCAGCATAAAAAAATGTTACATATCGTTAAGGTCACCATGGCGTCTGCCTTGCCGTTGCCGATGACATTAACTAATTACCTTCTGTTAATTACGACGCCCTAATTTATTATGTTAAGTAGGTTTGTTTACTTCACATGTTTTCGTAAGCCATACGTAAACGCTATCATAAATTTCATAGACAAAATAATTTTATTTTATTATTGCTATTCCAAAATAATGTAATTATTTATTATACCAATATAACTAATAAAAGGTACACTTGCATCGTAGCCCGTAGGGCACGGAGACGGATTACCGATCATTACATGAACTCAGACTAAGGAATAATATAAACAGAGTGTCATAGAACTAAACATGAAGCCAAACAATGTTTTATCATATTTATTCTCAAAACTAGCATTGCCCGCGACTCCGCCCGCGTTCAGATAACCAAAAACCAAATACTTAGGTTTTACATATTAGTAAATTCTTACAATGTAGTTGTCGTATTTTTCTCAGAAATGAGACATTTTCTCGCGATAAAAAGTATCCTATATGTTGACCCGGATAACCAGCAATCATCATACCAAATTTCATCAAAATCCCTCGAGTGGTTTTTCCGCGATGCGGTAACAGACAGACAGACAGACAGACAAAAATTCTAAAAACTATAGATTCGGTCTCTGTATCGATAATAAAGTCTATTTCAATAAGATTTTCCAATAAATATTCAATGTACAGATTCGACTTAGTTACAAAATCGTATACTTATGTATAGATTAGCAAATTTCTCTTATTCTGAGAAGAAAGAAAACGACTTGTATTGCAAGACAGAAAATAGTAGTACAAACAGAAAATCATGCTACCTACTATTTTTGACTGGCATTTTTTGGAGGAGTCCGTCCATACTCGTATAATTTTATATCTAAGAAAACAAAGTAAGAAACATTATGTTGCGCGTGTATAAATATTACTTGGTTTATTTTCCGCACTTAAAACGGAAGTTTCTGAATATTTCAATTCAAGGTGATTATCTCTTTTAAGGTAACTTGTAATCATAATTAAAACATCACAAGTTATAATTGACAGCTAATACTAATGGGAGACGAGGCTCTACAAATGTCGAGCGTATAGTTTTAATGAGGGAATACCTGTTACAGTTTCCATTGACGGAGACAGCGCAGAAACTATGCATGAGTTGGTACTATTTGTTTATTATTTCTGAAATGTGAACATTTATTAACTTTTATTTCATCAATAAAAATAAAATAATAATTTAATAAAAAAAATTATTTTTTCGTAAATAAATTCAAATCATCTTTGTTATAATGTAGCTTACAGATAGATAGTTCGTAGAGTAAAAAGTAACATTCTACCAAAGAAATTACAGCAACTACTAAAAAAAATTGAAAACTTTATTTTTTTGTCAAAAGTCTCGCTCGTCTCGGTATCCAGGCCACAGATGTGCATTAATAATGAAGTTTGCTCGCTTACTAGTTTTATGTAAGCCTAAGTTTGATAGTCATAGAATTTAAGTTAGGTACCTATGTACATTGTACATTTACAAGTACCCTTGAGCTGCGCCTGCAAAAACCGACAAACATTTTTTTTGACGAAAATGAGTTTATTACATAATTTAATAGAACTCGGTAACCCAAATATTCCTAAAAACCGATTATGTCTACTAGATCCAAAAATAGCAAAATGGCCTATGTATTTTTTTTTTACCAAAATGGATGTAAAATAATGTATGTAATATGTGCTTATTAGAATATTTTTAAATATGCTGAAAGTTCCACTTTTCGCGCCTTTAGCAGCACATAGCTGGTTTTACATTAGACACAATATATTATCTGATTTTTATGATTCTTTTTACTAATAAATTATATAGACATAAACAGCAGCAATGTCAGTAAAATCTGATTAATACTGAATTATCAGTAACAAAATCATACTCCCAAACCGCTCTTTTCTATCCGGATCGGGATTTATACAAAAATTTCCTCCATGCGAAGGAAACACGTGATCTGCAATCATCACATTCCGCTTGCAATATTATTCATATAGCACTACTACACCGTATACTGAAGATTAACTATTTTAATTATTCAATTCGATCGTTTGTTATTTATTTATTGGTTTTCAAGCGCTTAAGTTGAACACAGACTGCTTTATTTCCTTTAAGTTATTTCCTATATACTTTTCATTAAAGTTACAAGCTGTCAAGCAAAGATGCGGTATCAACGCCTAACTTTAAAAGTGGCTACTTGTCTGCCAACTCCAGACAGCAACTAACTTATCCACAACCCACTCTGACGCGAGTCGACTTTGTTACTCATTTAATTCTCGATGACATTTGTTTCTCACAATACTTAAATACTGATTTATTTTAAATTTAATCCTATAACTAGCGATTCACCTACGCTTCGCTCGGGTTTATCCCTACTTACGTTTTATGGGATGAGATATTTTCCTACAGTAAAAAGTATCCTATATGTTGACCTGGATAACCAGCTATCATCATACCAAATTTCATCGAAACCCCTCCAGTGGTTTTTCCGTGATGCAGTCACAGACAGACAAACAGACAAAAATTCTAAAAACTATAGATTCGGCCTCTATATCGATTTAAATTATAATGTCTATTTCAATAAGATTTCCCAAAAAATATTTAGTGTACAGATTCGTCCTAGTTACAATCTATACATATAATAAAATTCTAACTAAGTCAAATCTGTACATTTTACCGCAGAAAAATATCTAACTGGTTAGATACAAATTCGACCTTTCTATGATTTTATTAGAATTACTACTAAATTATGCGGCCCCGCTTGTGTTTAAATTATCAAAAATCAATCTTTTTGGCTTTATAAATTAGTTACATCTATAGATACATTAAAATTTAATGAAGCAGTATCTGTGCTTTAAATATTTTTTTGGAAATTTTTATTGAAATACACATTATTATCGCTAATAGAGACCGAACTTATAGTTTTAAGAATTTTTGTCTGTCTGTGACCGCATCACAGAAAAATCACTGGAGGGATTTTGAAGAAATTTGGTATGGCAATAGCTGGTTATACGGGTCAACTAATATACTAATACGAGTATACTAAATATATAAAACCTAAGAATTTGGTTTTGGTCATATGAACGCGGGCGGAGCCGCGGGCAATGCTAGTTTATTATATGAATAGATATTTGTTTTTTTTTTTAATTTTTCTTCATGACGTGTAATACAAAAAGTTAGTAACGGATAACGATGCGAAAAAAAAACTTCTAAGTTCAGTACTGAATAAATATTAGTAAATGATACAAAAAATAAATACATACATATTTAAATTACAATCAGCCAAGCGTTTTTTTTTTTTTAAATTATAATCAACTACATATATACGTATTATCTTTTGACGACAGTTTCAGTTTCTACTCTCTTGCCTATCCTAAGGGTAACATAATACTAAGTATTATTCTCCCAACTAGTTAATCCGGTTAAAAGACTTGGTAACTTCAGAATGTGGAACGATGTAATATCCTTGACATGGCTGGCCTGCTTCGCACATTACCTACGTGTCCTTTGAAACTGGAGCTTGAATTAAAAATTGTACGAAGACATTGTTATATTAAAAAACGTTTAACAATGTTTTTTATGATGCCTTTGGGCAGATGAGCGTACAGTCTATTTTTATATTTTTAAGGATGATTTATGGTTAAAGCTTGGGGTCATCGATTTCAATTTCGTATTACCTATATATGTACCTATCAGCAAACAAAGGATTTTGTATTTAAAAAAAAAAAAACAGTTTTTGCCCCTGGTCATCTTGCAATGTAAGCACGACGGGGTAAAGATAGCCTATATCATGGAAACGGTCCCATCTATATGTCCTTGCAAAATTTCATCGAAATATCTTTACGGATTTTAGTTTGAAAAGATAGCAGAGAAACAGAGTAGTTATCACATTTATAATATTTTAATACCAGCAGCTGACCCTCGCTTCACTCGGGTTCGTCTCTAGGAAAACAAAAAGCAACCTATCCCACGGGAACCGTACATTTTTCCGGGATAAAAAGCCTATGTGTTATTCCAGACTATAATCTGTCTCTGTGCCAAATTTCATCCAGATCCGTTCAGCCGTTCTGGCGTGAAAGAGTAACAAACATCCATACTCACAAACTTTCACATTTGTAATATTTATACAGATAAATTCTGATTCCTTAATTTAACACAGCAAAAAATGACTTTGTTATTTAGGTACAAATAGTTTTTGTTAATTATAAATCATATTTCGAAATAGATCCACTCATAAAGCATTTTTATTTATGAACCTATATTTTTCAGTAATCTCCCTAGCCAAACAAAGCAATTGGTACAGTCTATGTAATCCTCACTTATCATCTTTGCATAAAAATATATAAGCTGGAGAATAGCAAAAATGACTCTTTCATGTCTCACATCAAACGGTTCTCGTGAGATATTAGTCTGCAGTCCAAAGATACCTATAAAAGCATTTAACGACGGCTCCCAACAACCTACCTATCTGCGATTTTTCTTACTAGCGATAGGAATTTGACATTATTTGTATGCAGCTTATATCCTATCATAAGTAAGGACTAGGTAGATAAAAACTCCAGATACATAGGTTACCGTTATTAAGAACTGCCGTAAATGAAGCAAGAAACGGTCACTAGTGAACAATAAATATTATCTATACATATAATAAAATTGTAACTAATCCGAATCTGTACATTAAATATTTTTTTGGAAAATCTTATTGAAATAGACTTTATTATCGATACAGAGGCCGAATCTATAGTATAGAATTTTTGTCTGTCTGTCTGTCTAATATCGCATCACGAGAAAACCACTAGACAGATTTTGATAAAATTTGGTATGATGATAGCTAGTTATCCGGGTCAACATATAGGATACTTTGTACCGCGAGAAAATATCTCATTTCTGAGAAAAAAGTACAGAAACTGCAATGTAAGAGTATACTAATATGTAAAACCTAAGAATTTGGTTTTTGGTCATCTGAACGCGGGCGGAGCCGCTGGCAATTCTAGTTTTAAATAAAATTATCTTTTTGGATTATTTCGCGGATTTATTTCGATTTACATTACGATATATAAACCGAAAACATAGTTTTGTTTAAAATATCAAATATTCGCGTAAATCTAATAAAGTATTAAATAAATACCTACTATTAAAAGGGTTGCGTAAGGAAAGTGATCCATTAAGGAAATGCGATATATACGAGTACATTACCGTTTTCAATTCCAACTTCCGACGCTAGCAATATAAAGAATCTATTGTTAAATGATAATTAGGGTTTTAGCATAACGTATTTAATAAAAAAAATGCTAGGTGGCAGGTGCATACATCAAGAATTGTACCTAAATGTTTGATAGAAATCTGAACTCTCGTAATGGATTTATCTTTTCTAATAATATATGAACATATATCAAGTAACTACTTCATTATTATAGATATATGTATTGATAACTCTTAAAGAGAGATTTTAATACTTATTGTTATTAAAATTTACGATTTATAGGTAATAAGTATTTTGTAACTACTTTTTTTTCTATTTTGTAGAGTTCCCAAAAATTGTACAAGTCTTTATTCTGCGTCATTAAAACTTTTCTTAGAAATATACAACGGAGCTGCGATATCAAAGCGCATTCGACCTTCGATTTTTCTCTTAAGAACCGTCGTCATGACAATCAGCAGTTTTCTATAATATCTCAAGGAGCTAGCAGAGAGCAAATTCAAGTACTAAAGTAAATTAATTTTAACTCTTGATAATTTAAATATTTTAATGCCGTAATACCGAATTTAGATTAGTTACAGCAAGTTATTAAAATTTTGAGATGTAACTGCAGTTCAATGTTTTATATAATAGAAATTGAAAGTTTACTTTAATGCTCTAATTAAATGCTATGAGATAATATATGTACATATTTACATTTTTCTTACTATTCTATATATTATATTTACATTTTAACTTCTTTCATTATTTAAAACTAACTTTATTATTTACAAATATACTTAATTTTTTTATATTAGTCACTCCAAATCAATAAATATTACGTCCATTATTATTCATTAAATAGATTTGTAACACAATTCATACAACGCGACCAATATGATATTGCTTCAGTTCAAAACCTTTCAAGGCATTATATAAATCTGAAACGGTAACAAGCTTACGGTACCAAGGACAGCCGCGCCTACGCCTTGACCGGTGGAACCAGGACGGTTAGGTAGAGCTTTACGATTTGCTATGTAGTACGTTCTTATAAAAGCATCTACCTTCATTACTTCGTAGAAAAAACTTGCAATTTTAATTAAAAATATGACCTAGATATACCGTACAACATAAGAGAAGTGTTTAATAAATCCATACTTAAAATATTATAATTGTGAAAAATGTGTTTGTTTTTTTTTCCTTTTTTTCATGTCGAAACGGAGTGACGGATTGGCATGATTTTTTGTGTAGAGATAGCTGGAAGGCTGGAGAGTATTATACATTGGCTACTTTTTTACCGCTGCATAATATCTCATTCCCACGGGAAAACACGTAAAAAATTATTTATGATCAGAATTACTTGAAACTTAGTATTAATGTTCTTAAATACAATTGAATAAATACATACGTGTTTTAGCATTTTTCGAAATTTATCCCATAAGGTGGTAAAATCATATTTTAGTTTGTATGAAACCTATCTTTTTAGAGCTTTTTTGTAGTTTTAGCGCGAGCGAAGCCGCGGGTTCTGCTAGTAATAAATAAAAAATAGGAGCAATAGAACCAGAAATAACCTAAATTTATTATTATTATTCTAAAAATAATGACACACATATTTTATAATGTATACATCAATAATAATATAATAGATTCTATAAGGTAAAGATCGATTTTTAAATAATATATCTTAAATCTAAAATAATCTGAAATTTATCTTAATATGCATTTAATAATTGCACCTAGAGTAGGTGCTATTTTAATATAAGCCAAAACAACCTTAATAAATATCTGTGTGTTCGGCTTATCTCCGAAAAGGTTTTTTGGATTTAAACGAGACTCTCAATAGCAGAAAGAGGTTTCAAGCGAGAGTTATGTATTTTTGCTACAAAAATACCCGCGTACACAAACTAAGGAGTATTGCCCTTTATATTAAATTAAGGTTAGGTTTCTTACACAAATTATCGGGAGTCGTTTCATTTCCACGCTGTTGAAAACCTCCCCCACTCGTTTTTTACCGTTTCTTATTATCACAACGAGCCATTTCGGAGCAAATAATTTTGGCGAAGTTTCTAGAATAAAAGGCCGGGCAAGCGGAAAATAAGATGAAATTGAATCTACGTCCCGTTGATATAAATTAGGGTTGAATTTGGTGGCAAAATTTGGTGAAAAAAATGTGTTTTTATTTATAAATAAAAAATTATAATTTCGTTGAATCAACACAAAGCAAATTATATACTTTCAGCAAATTATCAACATTATGTTACAATTCATGGATATCCAAACACTAATTTTCATTTAAGAATTTTAAATTTCCCATATACCTACTTGTTATGTAATATTTTATTCAGATTATACTGAACAATAATTGCTCGCATTGCTACCTTAGAGATTGAAATATTCCCAGGTACTCTTCTTTCCTCGTCTTTCCAAACAAAAAAACTAATTTTAATCAACTATTTGGCAAACATTTTCTCACTTATTCATTAATTCTCGGAAAACTGCCTCGTACGACATATAATAATGTATCCTTTCGCTTGCTCATGTTTAATTCAATGCTGTTTAACGTATTGCCACCATAATAATAGAAAGCCAGTTATCATAACTGACCCGATACACTCTATTTAGTTTTAATTATTCTCAATATACACTACTTTGCATTCCTTTATATGAGAAAAATGATGAAGACGCTTGTAGATGTACACATACTGAGTATATAAAATATAAGACGGTGAAGAGAATTATGCTTGAATGTATTACTTAATACGCAATGTTTTGTGAAGTAATGGCATTGCGTGTATAAAACTAAGACGAACATTATTTGTATAAACATACTTTATATTTTATAACGAGATATTTAATAAAAATTATATATAAGTATCTAACAAAAAAACAAATACATTATAAGATAAATAAAAAATGCCAAAAAATATAATGAAAAAAAAAAACAAAAAAAACTTACAAGTGGCTACCATGAAGAAAACTTAAAAAAACTCGTGCCAAAAAATAACTCGCGAAACATTCAGCTTCTGTAAACAAAAAAAAATAAAAATAAAAAAAAATGAAAAAAAATCTATATAGGTAAAGTAGATGACAGTAAAAGTTTAAGCAGACATATTAAAGAGTATATCTTAAAGCAGTTTACAATTATTATATCTAAGGTTTCTTCGTACTCGTTTCTTGATTTCTTACGAAACAACTCTTTTAAGGTTTCGATTTTACAATAATGCGCCTGACACGTCATATTACTTAAATAAACACAGGATTTAAGCCATACAAGTGAGAAAAATCTTTCCTGATCTTAGTTACGCACCTTAAATCTACTTTATGGAGCAGACGTTCTTACTCAAAACGTTTTCTCACGAGAAATTGAAAACTATGTATTAAAGTTATTAGGATTCAAGTAGTTGAATAAAAACCATATGCTTGTGTGATTACTTTATACAGTTGAGATGCAAACATGTGACAAACAAATAAACAGTTCAACTTTCATCTCGCTGTTTATAATTTTTTGTTCAGCTTAAATGAACAAGCGTTGAAAAATTTTATAGTTGTTAGATCCTATTAGTACTTATGTGCATAAATATACTATTAAATATTATTATGAAAAAATATAATAGCTTTAATTATATATATAATTAAAAAAAAAACATATTTTTAGACACTAAAAAGTAAAAAATAACTAAATGGATAACGGAAATAATGGAACGAATATTTTCGTAATCACAAATACAAACAGGCGAACATTGAAACTCCTCCTTTTTGGAAGCCGGCTAAAAATTACAGATGAAACTGGTAGATTTAAATCAAAGATAATCAAAGTAATTACTATATATAATGAATTAATAAAATAATAATAATTTCAATGTTACATATAAATTGAAATTAATCAAATGAAACGTCATGACCGGTTATACGCAAAGTTATTCTAGTTGTGACGCATGACAGTTATTTCCTTGGGTTATATTTAAATCCTTTTATATTCACTAGGCCGGATGCGGTAAAAAGGATTCGAACCACATGTACGTTCTGAAATCTTCCCAGTATTACGAAAGACCTTAGTTTTATAATAAATAAAAAGGAATTACTGTAAGAAATAAAAACTAGTTCACACAGTAAATTCTTTTTTACTTCAATTATAATCTATACATATAATAAAATTGTGACTAAGCCGAATCTGTACATTAAATATTTTTTTGGAAAATCTTATAAAAATAGACATTATTATCGATACAGAGGCCGAATCTCGTTTTCGAAAATCGTTTTTAGACTTTTTGTCTGTCTATCTGTCTGTTACCGCATCACAGAAAAACCACTGGAGCGATTTTGATGAAATTTGACTTTTTAAAGCGGAAAAATGTCACATTTCTGAGAAAAAATAAAAAAACTGCAAGTCAGAGTATACTAATATGTAAAACCTAAGCCTAACTAATTTGCTTTTTGGCCACATGAACGCGGGCGGAGCCGCGGGCAATGTTAGTTATTTCTAATTTCATTACCATAATGAATTATTTTAAAATATAAAACCATAATATTGTCATAATAACTATACATATGATAAGTATTGTGCTGTAATGACGATAAAGATTCAAGTATTTTCTTTTAAAAAAACATTATCAAGTATAGTTTGGTTTAGAATTCCCATGCTTTATTCGGAAGTTAAAAATCACTACACCACTAACGTTATCCACAAACGGAAATACGATATATTTTGTGTACCGACAAAAACCAATGTTCTATCACAGTTCCTTATACATATCCTGCCACGATAATAGACTGTGTAAAGCCATGAGATGCATTTATCGCGTACAATTGTCGTTTGGAACATCTCAGGCACGGCTTCTACTTACGAAAATACCACAAAGCTTTGAAACTAATAGAACAAGTAACCTTTGGTGTATTCGTAATAAGGATTATTTCAGCTTGCGCTTTTGCTTTTCTATATCAACAGGTGATGGTTTCGCCAAATCTTCTTTTCATATGTAGGTATGCTTTACTAGCATTGTCCCGCGACTCCGCCCGCATTCAGATGACCAAAAACCAAATTCTTAGGTTTTACATATTAGTATACTCTTACATTACAGGTTTGGTATTTTTTCTCAGAAATGAGATATTTTCCCGCCGTAAAAAGTATCCTATATGTTGACCCGGATGACCAGCTATCGCCATACCAAATTTCATCAAAATCCCTCTGGTGGTTTTTCTGTAATGCGGTAACAGACAGACAGACGGACAAACAAAAATTCTAAAAACTATAGATTCGGCTTCTGCATCGATAATAATGTCTATTTTAATAAGATTTTCCAAAAAATATTTAATGTACAGATTCAGCTTAGTTACAATTTTATTATATGTATAGATTTTATTAGTTGCTAGTTGAAACGAATTCGTTCGTGCCCGCAGTACCTGTAGGTATTTGGCCCTTTTTAACATATCACTGTTGGGCGCGGGCCTCTCTTCAATACGAAGAGGATTTGGCTATAGTCGACCAAGCTGGCCAATTGCGGGTTGGCGGACTTCACATGACTTTCGAAAACTTGTAAGGTTATTTCAGACATAAAGGTTTCTACACGATATTTTTCTTCACCGTAAGACAAGTGCTAATCATGTTGGAAATGATTCGCACTTAACAATATCAGAGGTGCGACAGATTTGAACCCGCTTCATTCTGTTTCCCAAGCAAGGGTGTTAGCACTGGGCTGCTACTGCCTAGTGCCTAGCCGCAGTACCTACCAAAGTTTAATTAAGTTTCATGAAAAGTAATTTTTTTTGGTCTCAAACTGACAAAACACTAGGATTGTAATTTACACTACTCTATATACATATTTAACTGCCTCGGTGGTGTAGTGGCTAGCATGTACGGCTGCACACTCGGAGGTCCTGGGTTCGAGTCCCGGGTCGGGCCAAGTTTAGTTATTGAGTCTTTCTATATAATAAGACTCAGTAACAGCCCGGAGTTGGGAAGTTGGCGGTGTTTCACCCCCGTGCCTCGGAGAGCACGTAAAGCCGTCGGTCCTGCGCCTTAACTCTCACTGGTCGTGTCGAGCGGTCGTCCCACCAGAGTATGAGAGTGATAGGAATAGAGAGTGCACTTGTGTCTGCGCGTACACTTGTGCACTATAATATCTCCTGCGCAGTTGGCTAGTCTCAATGACATTGGCCGCCGTAGCCGGAATCGGCCAGGAGAACATCATACATATTTACTTAATCATTTTACTATTTTATACCTTAAATATTCGTCAAAAGTACTAACATTAATTTTAATACTCGTACAGGTAAAAACAATAATTGCAAGAAAGAACTAAAATACAATATATCATGTTACATGTACTTACTGTTTATTTAACAAATAATTATGCGTGTAAGTATATGATTTGTACATTTTACAAGGAAAATTATATTTATATCTATTCTTGTACTTCCTTTGCCTTTATTTTATGTACCTTACGTATAAATATGTTGTTTTCCTTCTACTACTAATTCAGAATGTTATGTTATAACGGGTACGAAAATATACTATATCATATTAATTACAACAATTCTTATAATAACACTAGCGACTTACCCTAGTTACTTTTTAACGTTTAGTATAGATTTCTCAGAGATGAGATATTTTCCCGCAGTAAAAAGTATCCTATATGTTGACCCGGATAACCAGCTACCATCATACCAAATATCACTAAAAACCCTGCAGTGGTTTTTCCGTGATGCGGTCACAGACAGACAGACAGACAGGCAAAAATTCTAAAAACTATAGATTCGGCCTCTGTTTCGATAATAATGACTATTTTAATAAGATTTTCCAAAAAAAATATTTAATATACAGATTCGACTCAGAATTTTATTATATGTATAAAATGAGTAAATCCCTCACAATCTTCACATTAAGGTTTAGTCAAGTATTGAGTAAATACTAATAGTTAAAGATAGCGAAGTGTATAAAGATTATTTTTAAAAACACGTAACGCACGAGTAATGAATATGTGTAATTGATGACTAACTTTAATGTTCTTTTTCTTAGAATTGAAGAACGACTTTAGCAGAAAATGTAAATAGCAATAATAAAACAGATAAGATTTTGAATATATGTCATTTTGAATTACAAAGAACAGAAAGTTTTTCGGAAGGAAATCTATTTCCAAACACAATAATCAGACAACTAAATTTTATTTTAACAAAGCACGTTTGAAAGCTATGCCTGTTTTCGACCGGTCTCGGGTTATAAATATCGAGGATTAAAGCCAATGAGTCATTAGGAAGTTGATAAAAATACTTTGATGCCTCACAGGACTGCAACTGCAGGTGGTTATTAAACTTTTTATCGATTATTTACTAATATTCTTGAAAACGTTTATTTTAAAGCTAAGTAATTTTACTAACATACTAGCAGAACCCGCGGCTTCGCTCGCGCTAAAACTACAAAAATCTCTAAATTGGTAGGTTTCTTACAAACTTTCATTCCCTATCTTACCCCTTTATGGGATGAATTTCGAAAAATGCTAAAATATTTATTTAATTGTATTGAAGAGCATTAATACCAAGTTTCAAGTCATTCTGATCATAATTATTTTTTGGGTTGTATTGTAACGTGTTTTCCCGTGGGAATGAGATAATCTCCCGCGGTAAAAAGTAGCCTATGTCACTCACCAGCCCTCCAAATGACTCAACACAAAAAAATCACGCCAATCGTTCACTCTGTTTTGACGTGAAAGAAGGGCAAACAAACAAACAAATAAACACACTTTCACATTTATAATATTAGTATAGATATTATTCACTTTGATGGATGTTATTAAACGCAAGATAATGTCGGTAATAAATAAGCTTTTTAATATGCAATAAGTAAATGCATGCCCATATTCCGATAAAATGATTTATTAGTACTGCATGTAATTTTAATTTATGAGAAAAAAAAGTAGTAATAACAATGTATGTTTTATAATAAAACTATCTTTTCGGATTTCTTCGTGAATTTATTTTAATTTTTGGTTCTCAATATATATATATATATATATATATATATATATATATATATATATATATATATATACACATATAGTAAAATTTCAACTGGGTCGAATCTTATTGAAATAGTCATTATCACCGATACAGAGGGCAAATCTATTTTTTTTTTGAATTTTTGTCTGTCTGTCTGTCTGATGACGCATTACGAAAAAACCACTGGACAGATTTTGACGAAATTGAGTATGATGAGAGCGGGTTATCTGGGTCAATATATAGGATACTTTTTACTGCGGGAAAATATCTCATCTCTGAGAAATCTATACTAAGTAACGCTTAGTATAGATTTCTATACTAAGCGTAAACGTAACTAGGGACGAATGCGAATGGAGCGCGGGTGAGTCGCTAGTCTATTAATATGTCAAATGAAAAAAAAATAAGTGAATCTAAGTATAAAATCCCATTAAAAAATTTCCAATACACATATGAAAGTGTAACTAAAACTCGTTATATATGGCGTTGGCCCCGTAAAGATCATTAATGATTCACTAACCGATCCAATAACCGTTGAGTCTTTAACGATTATTATTCTTCCACCTCAGTAAGCTTATTGTTACAATAAATATATATATATATATATGTGTGTGTGTGTAGAGATGGTAAAGGAGAGCAGGATTAGTAAACTAATTTGAATTTTGACATAAATCATAACTCCTTGCAAATGTAGCGGTATAATATTGTAAATTTTATTCGTGCGTGAGAATATTTAGTTTTCTATAACCGTCGATGTTCCGGTCTCTGAGTGTAAAGAGTCAAATGTACTGGAGAAATGTGAATACTATTTGTATATAATGATCTTGTAAATACATGAAATTTACTAGAAAAACTGTGGCTTAAGCCATTTAGTATTACAAAACATTTACATTATATTAACTAGCATGCTTCTTTGCATTACTTAAGAGCAGTTGCAAAGTTTTAAAAACGAAATTTCTCATCGAAAACATTTCAATAGTGTCCGACCGAAGCTTCGGCTTCGGCTTCGGCTTCGGCCACCTTCGGCCAAAAAATCCACCTTCGGCGAAATATTCGGCTTCGGCGCAAAACCCGGCCGAAGCCGAAGGTTTCGCCGAAGGTCCGAGCGACCGTCGAGATTGAACGAACTGTTACGAAAGTCATGAGGCGGCGGGGAGTCATTGTCAAAATATCACATTGCATGCATCAAAACAAGTTCGTACGTGTATTTAAACGAGTGTTTTTGAGAGAGAAGGTTAAGTACAAATATGCTTAGTAAAATAGAATATTATATTATTCTTATAACTTGTTGTTTGCAAAACAGTCATTACCTCATTAGTTCTATTGTTATTGTTACATTTATTTTGAAATTTCTAATATTTTCTAAACTGTGCATTTAATTGACCAACATTTAATTATTTACTAAGAAGTTAGTGTTTGTTTATTTTATTTATTAGTCTAGTTTTGGTCTAGTCGAGTAAAACAAAGACTGATTGGTCTAATTGTAATTTGTGAATTACATAATAAAGAAATGATTATTTTTTACCAGTAGGTAAATCACAAAATCACAAACTTTTATTTATCTCTAAACCAACCATCTCTATGATATATCGTCAACTTCTATATGAGACAGTCAATATAAACCTTCAATATTGAGGTTATTTGAGGTATTGATACAAAATTAATTACTGAGTGCTGAGAGAATATAAACCTTCGGCTTCGGCTTCGGCTTCGGCCGAAGGTTGTGGCGATAGCCGATTAATCGGCTACGGCTTCGGCTTCGGCCAAAAATAGACCTTCGGTCGGACACTACATTTCAATTTCTTCGCGTCATCTATACAAATAAATAAAATAGAAGTGTCTGTTTGTAATATCAATATAACAGATTTTTACTTAATGCATATAACATGCACATACACATATGCGATACTTATAAAAAAAAAACACAATTTTTAAATGTTTGTCTGTTTGTTCCGAGTAATCTTCGAAACGGCTAGACTGATTTTGACGAGACTTTCACTGGTAGATAGCTGATGTTATAAGAAGTAACTTACTACTTGTATTATGGAAAAAGAATTAGGGTTTCTTTTAAAAAAAAAACATTAAAACGTACATAGGGACGTTCCCGAGCTAAGAGGGTAAATCGCTAGTATAAATATAAAAATATTATCAAACTTCAAATAAATAAATATCTACCGACAGCAATTCTCTTTTAATATTTTTATATATGCTTATTATAAAGATTATGAATTTTTAATCGTTAAAATGCATGTCTCCACTTAAAATAAAAAATCTGCCACATATTTTAATTATTTTAATGAATACTTACCGCCTTGAACTGCTTTTCGTTCGTGGTAATTTCTGATGCCTTTTATAATATAAATGATTTTTGTTATAAAGCTGTATGTTCATATTTTTAATACATTCTTGCCGCATTAAAAAAATGTAATTTTAACGCGTGGAGTTCGTTTTGTGGCTATTATGCCGCTGAATTTTTAATTAAGAGTGGTGTCAAAGCGCTGCTTTAGTGCTAAATCTTGTTTCTCGGCTTTTTATAGCTTCGACATGTATGTTTAGTCACTTCCAAAGTTTAAAAACTCGTTTTAAAATGTACATTATATTTTGCTTCAGAGAAGTACAAAGGTATATTTTATGTATACATATAATAAAATTGTACCTAAGTAGAATCTGTACATTAAATATTTTTTGGAAAATCTAATTGAAATAGACATTATTGTCGATACAGAGTCCGAATCTATAGTTTTTAGAATTTTTGTCTGTCTGTCTGTCTGTCTATCTGTTACCGCATCACAAAAAGACCACAGGAGGGATTTTGATGAAATTTGGTATGGTGATAGCTGGTTATCCGGGTCAGCATATAGGATACTTTTTACCGCGGGAAAATATCTCATTTCTGAGAAAAAATACAAAAACTGCAATGTAAGAGTATACTAATATGTAAACCTAAGAATTTGGCGATTTGTCATCTGAACACGGGCGGAGCCGCGGTCAATGCTAGTTTTAAATAAATTCTAATATTATTTTTCTGTTACGCTTGGTAACCTTAATCAAAAGTCATTGAATGGGACATGAGCAAATCATTTCACTTGACTTTAGAGAGTAGAGTAAAACCGTGAGACAAATATTACAATAACTAAAACTTCTACCATACTAGTTACACTTAGTTATAATTCATTATGAATTCGAATAATGGAGATTGTGTTTCACCAAAAAATATTTTTACATGTGGTATGTACCTTTAGATAAAAATATTTTTTGTTGAAACAGTCTATTTATACTTTAAAGATGTCAGGTTTAAATATAAGAAATAGATTAAATTTTTTATATTTATTATGAAAATATAAATTATTTTAATTGACAATTTTTAATTACTATTACAAATTTTGAATGTACTATTTTAAAATTACAGTTTTGAATCTATCTATCTATAGTCCACACATATAATAAAATTCCAAGCCGAATCTGCACATTAAATATATTTTGAAAATCTTATTGAAATAATCATTATTACCGACACAGAGGCCAAACCTATATTTTTTAGAATTTTTGTCTGTCTGTCTATCTAGGAACGCATCACGAGAAAACCACTGAACAGATTTTGATAAAAAATTGTTATGATGATAGCAGGTTGTCCGGGTCAATACATAGGATACTTTTTACTGCGAGAAAATATCTCATCTCTGAGAAATGTATACTAAACGTTAAAACGTGACTGGACGAGAACCCGAGCGGAGCGAGAGTGAGTCGCTAGTTAATATTTGCAATTATATTGAGGCTAAATTAGACAGAAGAGTTAGCATTTAGGTCTTCAAGTTCTAAATCAAGATCAATATAATTACAGATTGGGTACAGATTACAGAATATCTCGCGAGCAACTTTACCACCACTCAGCCAGTCTAACTTACAGAACTACTTTCTTTTTTTAATCTTCAACAAAACCGAGTCCATCTTATTAAATTATTATTAAACATTTTTGCAGGAAATATCTGCCATGGGAATTTCTCTTCTATATAATTTCAAACACTTATCGCTCTTTTATTACTCAATCAATCGTAACTCATGATTTAATAACGTATTAAGATATTTTATGTATCTGCAAATTACATTTAATAAATTCTATGGATAGGAAGTTAAAGTTGATTAAGCATTCAATTCAGAGCTTCATACGGTTATAATACCTTAATAACTTTCTCTTGGTATTAGACATAGCTTTCGTTATCACATTAAGCTTTAACAAAAGTATATTTTGAAGCTATGTACTGGAATGACACATTTTATTATTTAACATTAATGTGAAAAGAATAAAGACCTCCTTTTGGGTTTTATGAAATTGAATAACAAAATTAATACTTGGAAAAGTACTGCGTAAGTTACACGAAAAAATTCTCTATAATAGGGTATTACCATTTCTATGACAACATATTTGTAAAACATACGAAATAAACATTGCGTGGTCGTGGCTGGCACCAGGTAGAGTAACTGTACTGTAGTTAATTTACTGGGGAGTTCAAGAAATTTATGTCTGCTAGTCAGGTGAGAAATATGACGAATTGAACCGTTTTAAGTCAGATTCTTAACCTTTTTAGATCGTTAGGCCTGTTTTATGTGACAGAATAAATAATTTATGCACAAGTTTTTGCTCACAGCTTGTCTAATGTTATTGCTTCTGGATTTATCGAAATTGTTTTACGTATTAATTGGTAAAAATGAGAAATAAGTTTCATATTTAAATGTTTTTATGTTGAAATGTTTTAATGATTACATTTTACGTACATTTACATATGTAACTCTGTTTAAGAGTTGTATTTATATACTAAATTAAAAAAATATATTAAATTACTCACTTATTCCATACATAGAATTATTGAAGACAGCTAGCTATCTTTAATAATTTCATATACATACATACATAGAGTGGTTCATGCTGTTTTTACAAAAGGAGCATAATATATTAAAACTCACTATACTTAATATTATATTTAAAATTTAAAAGTTATCTGAAAACAATCTAGATGAAACATAATCAGCGGATGCAACAAAGGCCGGCTCGCGGTAACAATGCCGGTATCGTATTACGTTCATATTCATATTAGTTTATATCGTATCTTAATAATACTGAATAAAGTTCAATAATTTCAATATTATGTTATTTCTTATATTCAAAATCCAGTTTTTATATCTTTCTGTACAGTCAGTTCAGAAATCAAGATAATTAAAATATTTTGATTACTAGTTTGATGCACACACATTTATTGGTCAAAAAGTTATTTATATTACCTATTACTATTTAAAAAAATATTACTAAGAAAACATGAATAAAGCATACGAAATTTCGAAGAACAACTAAGTGCACTAAGATAAATCTATACTAATATTATAAAGAGGTAAACTTTGTGAGTTTATGAGGTTGTAGAGGGTAATCTCTGGATCTACTGAAACGATTTAGATGAAATTTGATAAGAAGATAGTTTGAGACCCTAGGGAGGACATAGGATACTTTAACCTAGAAATCATCCTTTAAGGGGATAAAATGGGGATGAAAGTTTGTATGGAGAATCAACCTGGGGACGAGGCCGAGCGAAGCGATGGTAAGTCGCTAGTACTAATATATTTCCAAACAGGAACTTATCACCCTTAACGCAAAAGCGCAGCTCTAGCTACCATCCACACAATGCCGATGAAAGCGACAATAGTTAGGCCTTCTAAGAGGCGAGTACTTGATATTCCTTGAAGTTAGAACTTGAGCTGCTCTACATAGAGTAGTGGAAATTGTTTAACAATTTTAATCTTTTGTCATTCTTACAGAAAATATTTTACATATAATGATGTTTTTTTTCTTACTTTTATTTATAATAATATATAATATGTATATACTCATAAGACACATAGTACAGTTACAGTGGTAGCCCAGTGGTAACGCGCTCGCTTGGGAAACCGAGTGAAGCGAATTCAAATCCCCGGTCTCGCACCTCTAATATTTTCATGTGCGAATCATATCCAACATGATTACCACTTGTCTTAACGGTGAAGGAAAACATCGTGAGGAAACCTGTATGTCTGAGAGAACCTAGCAAGTTTTCGAAAGACATGTGAAGTCCGCCAACCCGCACTTGGCCAGCGTGGTGGACTATGGCCTGATCCCCCTCGTATTGAAGGGAGGCCCATGCCCTGCAGTGGGACGTACAATATACTCATAAATAACATGGCGATTTATTAAAATATTTTGGTTAAAAAAAATCTATGTACATTCGTGTACTTCTTTTGAAAGTCCGTTCGTGAAAAATGTGATACAATATTATTATTTGGTATCCAATAACTGCCTAAAGGTAGAAAACTTACTTACAGTTGTTATATGATATAATATATGTATTAATATAGTATATATATTATATACTCATACATATATATGACCTCGGTCCTGTAAAGGGAAAAATATCCATATGAGGTGAATTTAGGGTAGTTTTCAATATTAGACAGGCATCAAATTATGTGAAAACCTACTCTAGTCAATGAGAGTAAAAGGCAAGTATAGTTGATAATTACTTAAGTAATGTCATTAAAAAATTTGTTAAAATGTTCTAGACAGCAGACGCTACTTAACTACCCAAGTTAGTTAAGTAATCAATGTTGCCAGCAAAACTCCAAGCGCTGATTATATTGTTGAACTGAATTGGATTGAGTCAACAAAGATATCGCATTCAATTTAATATTATTTTTCATTTCAATTGAAAGTTAAAATTAAATTTTGCTATAAAGTAGTCGTAGTATACATAATATGTATTAATGGATTATAGTTAACATCACGTCAGACATTAGTGGATATATTTTTTTTTTAAATTAATACTTGAGTATTTTTATCATGTCTTAAAGTAAGCCTTTGTATTATGAACCAACTACAATATAAAGTTAGGTAATATAAAATATTTTTCTACATTTTAATTATAAGGATCTTTAAAAGCCCAAGATTAAAGCTAGAATTTTAGAATCTCATTAAGATATTTTCTTAGATTTACACGAATTTCGGATTTTTCGGACGTTTCGTCTCTCCCGTGACCATGGTTGCTGTAAAGCATTCGAAACGTCGGGAACCAAAAATCAAAATAAATCCGCGAAAAAATCCGAAAAGATAGTTTTATTTTAAAACTCATTAAAATATCTGCGACATTCCCAATTTACGAACGAATGTTTATTAAAGAATAAAAACCAATTGACCGACACAAAACCGGAATGGTCACCGTTATAACTGTTACAGATTATTCCAATTTGGTTCACATTTTGAATTGATCTACGCGAACATGTCGTCCACAACATGTGTCAATTTGATGAATAGTTGTGTGGAAGTGACATGGGAGTACTGTGACCTACATACACATATACCATCCGAAACCTTGTTAAAGTATAACTCGAATGTACTGCGTATTTCTACGAATACGCACTAATATACTGTCTACAAACTCTTGGTTGAGGTTTTCATGGCGTACCTACCTTAAATTACCGTTAGTTTTCGACCAACCAATGAACCAGATAACTAACCAGGAAGATCAGAAATATCTGCCAAGAACCATACGGTCATAGATGGTATATTATACAGTTCTAGCTTCGTTTTAATTAATGCTTTAATATTGAAATATTATATGTAATAAAGGAAAAACATTAAACTTTAAGCCTGATGACTGCATTCACTATACCTATAAATAGATATCAGTGTGCCAATTTAGCGTTTGGTATTGCTTAAAAGCAGGACTTTTTTCAAAATGAAAACTGACTAAAGAGATTGTATGATAATAGGTAATAGAAAGATTTATTATTTTAAATACGCAGATTTTTTATTATTTTGCAAAGGATTTAAGAATATTCAAAAAATAAATCATTTATGTATTATTATTTTATATCAAGATAATTTTTCCTTTAGGAAGGATTATCCTTGAAATAATTTAAAAAAATCGATCAAGTGCGAGGCGGACTTGCACACGAAATGTTCCGTCCCATTATCGATTTTTTTAAATTTGCATGGCAGCCTTTTTGAATTTCGCCATCTTCGTTTTTCATTATTTGTTGTCATAGCGGCAATAGAAATATACACTGTGAAAATATACACTGTGAAAATTTCAATTGTCTACCTATTACGGTTCATGAGATACAGCCCTCTGACAGACGGACGGACAGCGGAGGCTTACTAACAATTCAGCGTTTCATTTTATCATGTATTAAATGATATTTGAGGAAATTACTACAATAAATAAATATTCATATTTTACTTATATTGAAGCGTGCACGTAAATAGTTGCGTCAAGAGCGAGTAGTGATTGTCAGCTAAAGTGAATCATACTCGTAGTTGAATCACGTACCTGTTTCCATGTTAGTGCGGTGTTTGGCTTAGCGCTTACTGAATTTAATAAGTAATAATGTGTACCTATCACCTAAACCTGCTCTAGTATACTTACTTGATAAGACATATTTTGATAGATTAGAAATACTAGTGTCCGCTTAGTGGTCGACTATAATTATTATTGATTTAAAAAAAATAAACATTAAGAGAGTTTACCTATCTCTATAAAAATGACTGTTTCAAATTTTTTTTTTTTGTAAATCTAAAGCTCGTGAAAAGCTACTAAACAGAGGATATAAAGCACTATTTTGTCATTGGCTATTTGTATATAGACATATATTTTGTACTAATTTTTCCTTTAAGCAAGTCTTATTTAGGAAACCAAAATATTTGAATAATAAATAAAACAATTAAGGTATAAAATAATAAGAATTGACGAAATCTGAAAGTCCATGTGTAGTTTTCTTTTATTCCATTACTAATTTTAATTGGCAAATATTTATAATAATATTAGCAATCTCCAAGGAACTTTTAATATGTTGTATTTCAAAAGAAATTTTCATTAATTTATTATACATATTATAATTATTATAATAATTAACAAAAACACCCACAAATTTGAATCGAATTTTATGTGTACATAAAAAAACTTCAACACAATAAATATATTGCATAACATATTAAAAGTAACAAGTAATTTATCATTACATATTCAAATTACGTTGCACAGACGTGTGTACATTAAAGTGTATGAATTATAAATTGGTACTTCATCAGCGAGATACTCGACCAAAGTTCGTTAAAATTATCGTGCAGAATATGCTTGAACATAAACATATTAAAATTCTTAACCTTTTCCCATTTAAATTACAGTAGGTGCTTATAAACAAATTGATTACGTGTATTTACCACAATTTTTTGGGGTTCCGTACCAGAAGGGTGCCAACGGAACCCTCTTACTAAGCCTCCGTTGTCCGTCTCTCCGTTTGTCAGAGGACTATATCTCATGAATCGTAATAGGTTAGAGTTGAAATTTTCACAATATATAATAAAAAAAAAAATAAAAAAATAAATAAATAAAAGAAACATTTTTTAACGTTCGTAATCGATCATCGAAATCAATATACTACATACATAGAGTAAAAGTCATATTAATAAAAAGACTTTTACAATGGTACGGAACCTTCATGTGCGAATTCGACTTGCACTTGACCGATTTTATTCAAGATTAAATCGACCTCATTATATACAATTCTTTCAGCAAACTGTCCGTAGTTGGGTTTATTATTAGCAATTTTTGAATTTGCTCTTCGAATTCTTTGAAAATTGTGTGAGTAAGAGCTGATACGGTTTAAAAGATTCGCTATATTATTATTAAAAGGCTTCATTCAAAGCGTTTGGGCACAAAGGAATAGCAAGTAAAAAAACAATATGACAATATGTATCACGATATTGCCAAAAATATATTCCTACGTCTAGAAGTCTAGGGCTTTAAATGATTTTGTTATATAAAGATATTTTAAGTTTAAGTTATTTAATTGAATTTTTATAATGTTCTCAATCCAGACATACCGAATACCAACCCTCGTTTCAAAATAGTTAAGATCATTCCTTCCTTGACTTTACGATGTAAGAAAATCATACTTTAATCGATCAATAATAAAATATCGATGGTGCGTGTCGACTCGAGCGAATTCATTATTTAACAAGGTACATATTTATTAATATTAATAACCTATGGAGGATTTATCGCTTGATGATGATTCAACGTCTGGCACTACGAGTACGAGTAATACTTTAATATTAAAATTAATCATATGTATACATATTTACAATGTACATATGTCCATATGTCCGTCCAATTATCTCTAGTAATGTTAAGCTCTTCTTGTTATTTATGTATTGCTTATATAGAATATTAATGAAAAACTATTGTACAAAATTTTTAGTTTTTTACAGACTATTTTCAAGTTATTTTTATAATATTGTTATATTAAAACTAGTTATTTGCTCCTTGTACTAATAAACATGATTTCGCTTCTTACGTATATACTACACTAGTATTGCCCGCGGCTACGCCCGCATTCAGGTGACCAAAAACCAAATTCTTAGATTTTACAAATTAGTATACTCTTACATTGTAGCGTTTGCATTTTTTCTCAGAAATGAGATATTTTCCCGAGGTAAAAAGTATCCTATATGTTGACCCGGATAACCAGCTATCACCATACCAAATTTCATTAAAATCCCTCCAGTGGTTTTTCTGTGATGCGGTAACAGACAGACAGACGAACGGACGGACGGACAGACAGACAAAAATTCTAAAAACTATGGATTCGGCCTCTATACCGATAATAATGTCTATTTCAATAAGATTTTCCAAAAAATATTTAATGTACAGATTCGGCTTAGTTACAATTTTATTATATAAATACTTTTTTATTTATTTATTACTTATATGTATAGATTAATTTATATCTCAATCTTTTACTAGACATTAGTCTAATGCCTATCTTAAAGAGCAGTAACTGTAACATTGTATTTGTTTCTTGTGAAGATGTTACTGCAATGTAGATATGTATGTAGCAGTCTCGGCTTAGCGTCTCTACTTTTTGGCCTATTTTTTTTACTCATGCGTGCTTCAATTGTTCGCAATATATGTATATTTCCGATACAGGTATTTATTAAATGTTATGAAAGAAATGTACTTGAAATGTAGAGCGAATAATGTCTCTATTCTCTACATAAGAAACATTAATTAATTTATATTGTAACATATTATTTTGTGACATAAAAATATTATAACCACTACTGCTGGAAATGTATGAAAAGCGACCCAAATATATCAAAAATGAAATCCAATTTACTATAGTGCTTTCATAACAGAAAATAGAAGTAAAACCTTCACTGTACGTACATATTGTGTTTCAAATGCATCATAGAATTTACTATTTAATTAGATTATGAATACAGAACCACTGCTTACACTCAACTACGCAGAGGTAATATTTTATAAATCCTTTGTTTGACTTATAATGGAATATAAAAGTTAATAAGCTTCGCGATAAAGGGAAAATGAGCGTGTGGACTTTTTAAAGAATATTTTTTTCTTACTGTAATACATATATTATTAAAAATACTAATTACTAGAAACTGGAAAGTGAATAGTATCGACTAGAAACTTTCTAACTATTATATGAAATTCTTATGACACAAAAGTTTGATATTTTCCTACAGATTAGAACAGCCATACTCAACCTTTTTTTTATAGGAGCCACAAACACGTTTCAGTCATGGTGTGGAGGCCGCAAGCAAAAATTATTTAGGTCTTAATGAAAACGTAATTCCAAGTTAACGATGTAGTTACTTTTTTAACAAAGATATGATAATAATGCGTTTTTGATACTGCCGCATGCGGCCAGCGGGCCGCAGGTTGAGTATAGCTGGATTAGACGATGGAGCTAATAATAAGAGATGGATAAAGGAATTAGTTAGTAAAAAAATAGAGTTCAAACTATATGATATGAATGAGTTCAAGCTCATTTTATTTATTTTGACGAGCCCCATTTAAATTTTACATACATAAATAAAAATATTTATTCCACGACGCATATTTTGATACTTTATTTTGCACATAATTCAATCTGCACTAATAATTACTAACTAAAACATAAAATTTAAACATTAAAAAACCCCACCTATTATTACGTTATAAACTAAAAAAGAAAATTTTTATTCACTTGAACCATTGATTCAAAAAAATCTATTTTAGCCTACAATAACCTTTATATAATTCTGAAATAGCAAAGGAGGCCTTCTCGAGTACTAGACAAGAGGCTACGAACCCCAATAAGAAAGGTAATTTCGCTGGTATATAAACATCGTGCAGGATGAGGGCGACCGTTAGGGTAACTAACAGCTGTTCGCGCACCTGCCGTACCGGCTGTAGACACATCTTTGCTTTTTTATGTTCTGCTCATTTTAACATCCAAAGAAACTTGAGTGACATTCTAAATGTACTAATAAAGACATGGATTGTATTGTACTTTGTAGTATTAGGGTGCCTAAGATCCAATAAACACAGAATAAGACTTTAGTAATAAACTTCAAGTCCCCGAATTAAAATTTCGTTTTTTATATGAACGGAACCTTATTTTAATTATTCATGTCCGGAAAATTATATACTAGCGCCTCAAACAAAACAAAAACAAACCTATCCCACGGGAACCGTACATTGTGCCGGGATAAAAAGTAGCCTATGTGTATATAAAAGTAGCCTATTCCAGCCTATAGTCCATCTCTGTGCCAAATTTCATCCAGATCCTTTCAGCCATTCTGGCATGAAAAAGTAACAAACATCCATACTGACAAATTTTCATATTTATAATATTAATACCGATAGGTAGGTACTAATACATATATGATTAGGTCAATACAAAAAAAAAACATGACATTTTAACAAATTATCATTCTTACTAAAGCATTATATTTTGTGAAACTTTACATATGAACTGTAAAACGCCCTTTAATATCGCCCGTATCAAATATGGGTATATACTATAATATAATATATAGTGGATATATTAATATACCAAGGGCGGCATGTCTTGGTATGCCGTGAGAACTCATAGTCATAACCTTCGCCTTCATTCCACATTCATGGAATCCCAACTATCGGGCCAGCACGCACTTACTGTGATACGATTGTGTGAGGACAAAGCTATTATTTTCAATGTCACACTCTATAGAGATGTGCAGAATTTTAGTTACATATACCGAGACGAAATATTAAGACTTATATATACTTTTGGCCTTCGACTTTAATCTATACAGTTATTAATCCCTCCACGACCGCGGACACGCCGGCGTTACAGTTAACAATAGATTTCTTAGAAATTTAATTAATTTCTTAGAAATTTACCTGGGGGTGTTAACATTTAAAAATTTATGGTTAGTTTTCATCAAAAAATAGTATTTTAATTAATAATTTCTAAATTATTTTAAAATAAATTTTTACCAAAATAAAAGCTAAAATATGAAAATATTTATTGATTTATTTTTCAGACAGTAACAGATCAAAGTTCTGAACGATAAAAAAGTGTTTAAGTTGAAAAGTATTGAAAATTACTCAAAGAAGCGCGATGAGACGAGTTATAATAGTGAAGTTTAAAGTTGAACTAAGCAAAGTCGGACCAATAGTTTTGTATTTATAAATAATAAAATAAAATTTCTTATATATATATTAAAAAAAATCATAAAAATAATTCTCTTTTAATATCTCGCTGCATCCTTTAATGCAAGGGGGATTAGGCCATAGTCCACCACGATTATACTCACAAATCTTTCAAAAACTAGTTAGGTTGTCTCAAGCAAGCAGATTTTCTCACGATAAGTTCCTTTACAATATTAACAAGTATTAAAATGATTAGCACGTAAAATCTCACAGTTGTAAAACCCGGGGGTTGTGATGGGAAGGTGCTTCACCATGTTTCCGAGACTCCCAATTCGATAACGGCGATTAATAGTTTTGTATAAATTCCCACTAAATCTAAATTCTTATTGACAAAGCTGTATGACTGTGTTATTATCTATTAGTTTAAGAATATGTTACTTCCGGAAGCCGTATTCTACGTATTCGTCATGTGTGTTACTAAACTACTTAAAAACAGACATTGAGTACATGTCACGAAACGTTATAGTTATTCGTAACTAATATTTTTACTCTAAAAAAAGATTGCAAGGAAAAAAGCCACAAAGTAAAGCAATTTTTTTTTTATTTATTAAAATTTTCAAATGCGCTAATCTTATAGGTACATATTATTATGTTATAATATGACTTTTTATGGTATATTAAATTCTTAAAACTTTGAATGGTATGGACTTATGAGCGAGGGACCAAGGTAATTTAGGGGGACGTGTACAATGGAGTCACCCAACGGCTCAAGTTTTAGGGGACATTGACTCACGAAACATCTGTTTCAAGAAATATCGAAAAAGTTTTTGTACTTGACTGATTACTTTTGTTCGTAGTACTTGAGATTGTATTTAATTATTTTTGTCGCGTAATATTTCAGAGGAAATGGAGATTAATAATTCATTAAATCTTTTGAACTCTTGTAAATAAAGTTTCTTACTTTATGAGATATTTTTTTTCAGAATAAGCATCTTATAATTTTATACTCCTTTTGTTACAAAGTAAATAAAATCCGATACTTTTGTCAAGCTATTCAAGAACAAAATTCTTTACAAGTTCAAATAGGTGGAAACCTCTTAAAGCTTTCATGTTATGATATTAACTCAATTTTAAATTGTTTGTTTTTTTTTTATTTGTTTTGATATATTTTATTAAATTCTTATGATCTTACAATTTTATGAGATTTTTTATGTAATATATTATTTTATGTATAGCAGCGTTGTTAAATTAATTTGTCTGTCTTGGCTGTTGTGTAATACACATATTTATTACAATATTAACATCCTTGTGCATTGTCTATTTGAAATTTCTATATTTCTGTTAATCTAGCACATCACTATCAATCATAATCAGCTTAAATTATTCGTTTTAGTCATACTATTATTTAATTAAAAATAAATAAATACGTTTATTGTGTACACGTGAGAAAATAATATTTTTTTACGATTAATTTCATCAACAGTTGAGATGAACAATGCACAACGTGATCAATTAACGACCCTCTCACTAAAGTAAATAAGAACAAAAGCTTCAGGATAAGGTTTCATTTAATAAAAAAATCATTGGTATTGCGATGCCTTTGGAAAACTCAACTAGTTCGGACGGATACCACTTAGTATTTTAAGTCACGCTTCTCACGTGTATCACGTATAATCTCTGAAGACTAAAGAAATAAACAATAGCAAACTTTTAATTTGTTTATGTTTATAAATATTGAAATCAATTTAATCCCTCCACGACCGCGGACACACCGGCGTGTCAGTTAACAATAGATTTCTTAGAATTTTAATTAATTTCTTAGAAATTTACCTGGAGGTGTTAATAATGAGATTAATATGTAAAAAAAACTACATGAAGATAGGTAAATGTAGAGCAACAAAATCCATATAATGAAAAGGTGTAAGAAAAGAAGCACCTACATAATTCGTTGGCTCACTATTTACAAGGTTCTATGTTACAATTTTAGTACTTATTTAGTTATTAATGCTACAAGGTTTTATGTGTCATTAGCTACAGTTTTGCAAAAACAAACCATTAGCTACAGTTTTGCAAAAACAAACCACTAGATAGCGGCACTTTAACTACAAAATATTCAATTTTACATAGTACTATGTTTTATTTTTTTACGATAACAAAATAACGAAGTTCTATGTAAAAATTACTAAACTTCATTAAAATTAACATAGAACCTTGTAATAGTAAGCCAACGAATTATATAAAGAGAGAAAGGTTCTAAGTTCTTACGAACATAAAACACTCCTACTCTACCATACCTTAAACAAGGTAGTTATTACAATCGTATTTTATACGCACCTACGAACCCTGAATGGATTTTTAACAAGGTCACTACGTGTCCTTGGGGCCGCAATGAACCGTGGCGGAAGATCGATTTATATATGTATTTATATTTTGTATGGTTTAATTATTTATGGAATATTCCACTTATGAAGTCTCTTTAGCAATATCAGCAATATAAAATTGTTATTGTATATTTTTGAAGTAAAACTTCTTTAGGCGTGACTGAGGGGTGAGTGAGTCAATAGATACATAGGAAAATGAGTGTCGTGTCGCGGAAGTGAGAGTCAAATATATTATTCTTAATATTATTATTTAATATTTAAAAAAAATAATTATAAAAGTGAATATTTATTACTTATAATTTTATAACAATTATTATATTTACATTTGGATTTGTTTTAATTTAATTGCGGTATCTGCCAAAGCGTCAAAGAAGTTTTATTTCAATCGCGCGTAAAGGTTACACGCACTCATTATTTTATTTTTTTATAGGCTTGTATAGAATCAGCACAGACCAACCAGATAATATAGTATCTGGTGTGCTCATAATTACAGAAACAAAAACGCAAAATAAAAGCTTACTTTATAATAATCTACTTATTATCATTTAACCAACTTAATTTAAGGAGGCTTCTCAAGATGCTAATAAAGTTGTACGTACTAGATTACTAAGAAAATCATTTAACATCTATCGAATATAAAGACAGATTAATGTAGGGTTCGCGCTAGGGTTTAGTAAGTCTCGACATTCTCAAAGCAAAGTCCCGGCACACGATACCATTGTTTACCTATTCCGTGCACGAGACCATCCACGGATCCCGGGACTTCAAGACTTCTCAGAAGAAAATTATGTTAATTTTTGGCGAGATGTACATATGATAAGGCAATTTTAGTACAAGTCAACATTTTATTGAACATATTTTATGTTTCAAATTCTAACATCTATAACGTTAATTATAGTCTAAACAATTTGTATATTTAATTTTTATAATCACAAATTTAGTAACATCTTATAATTAATATTAAGCAAATTAAAAAATGCTTCAAACAACTACAACTCCTTTTTTAATGTTGCCCTTGATTTTTTTGCAAGAATTTCAGGTACATTTTCTGCAATTTTCTTTGTTATATTATCTTTATTATATGTTCGATTTGACTTTGAAACGACTTGTCGGGTTTGTTGTGTACAGTAGAGCTACTGGTACTAGGTTCGGCGTCCATTATTTCCAACTGGAACCGAAAGTCTCGGGACTAAATTTACAAAAAGTCCCGGGACTTCGAGTCACGAGTGGTCTCGGGACCCACCCAAAACCTAGGAAGCTCGTAGAACTCTATTTCTGGCTACCCCGCAAAAAAGCACGCTCGAATTGACTAGCTCTTTATTTGATGAAGTCGATAAAGCAAATATTATTAAAAATATGATACCATACATTTTCGCAACAATTCACAATTTATTTTTACTTTGTGTAATTTGCTGAGCTGTTTTAATATGCAATTGAGCCCTCAATTAAAAGAACATGTGTTTTACTACTCATCAAAATATATACAAAATGCTGGTCGGCGATCGTGTTAAGAGTATCACCAATTAACTTTAATTAAACGTGTTTAGCGTTTGGCGAAGAACGAACACATGTTGCAATTAAACCTTGGTTTAAAATTTGCATCGCTCTTTACAAAATATCTTGTTTTTTTTTTATGTTTCCAGTAAGCTTAATATTAATCAAGTATTCATTGTATTATTCGTGAGACACATAATAAGCATGACTTAAAATATTTTTTGTATACAGCTCACAAAATATAAATAAAAAATACGATCAAGCAGATATGAGAGAAATTAAAATGAAAATGTTTAATACGTACATGTGCTGGAGACATGGCACTCATTTAAAACACACTGGTAGATTATCCAAGATTCAAGCTCAATCATTGCAGAAGCTGTCATATTTTCGTCAATTATTAAAATATTTCACTAAGTCAAAAAATTGTAAATGTTTTAAATTTCACTATCGCCTTTCACTAAAAAATTTTATTTTTATACACAATATCAGGTTTAAGTCAATATTAATTATTTATTACAGTGTATAGTCCATAAACATGCGAGTTGTATTCAATGTTTTGATACCGCCCACGTAGGTCAGTAGCTTAAGCTTTTCTGAAATGTCGATTAGCCTTTCTTCTCTGTCACTAGTACGTTTCTGTTTGAGCCGCCCCGGCTGGGAACGGAAGCTATGCACAGAGTTGCCATAACAACAATACGATATTTTCTTATTTCATTTAATATAATAACAGTAATAAAACATTAAAATAAATGTAATGAAATAATACCAATAATTACTAAAGCTAAGTAAAATATAATTCAAATCCTACCAATTTCAAAAGGGAAAGGTATAAGTAACAGTTATTAATATAAATTCTTTATGCATATCTCATTTGTTTGTTAGTTAACAAATACTGAATTGTCTATATAGCTATTTAATAATTAGAATAAAGTAAAATAATAGTAGGTACACAAACATCAAAAATCTTTTATCTTATTACGTATAATCTATTCATTTAAAAAAATTGTTGGTTGAAATAAAACTCAAAAATAGTTCCAACTTTTTTTAATCTTTTCATATTATTATCAAAATTCGTTTAATTTTTTATATTAAAATGCATTGCTTGAAAAATGGAGTAATCTTAACACTCGGCAACATTTTTATCATAGAGAAGTGTCGTGCTATAGAACCGAGTTATTTATTTCTTTTGATATCGATATCTGTAATAACACTTTTATTAAATTACAATTATATTGCACTTCGAAATCGCATACTTTTTCACTATTTATAATAATAAATTATACTCAAAATATTGTTCTTTTTAAATTTACTCATTATCTGACTGATTGTTTTATCGTTAAAAACATCACTAAAAGTCTAATACATCTGTTGAGTCTATGGTTTTTCACAAGTGCTTCGTGCAGTAGAAAGTGATCTATTTGTAAATATTGCTAAACTGTAAATAAAACAAGTGAATAGTGCTTTAAACAAAAAAGTTTTTGCTTTAAGTACACATGAAAGTGTTTTATGGCTAAAATTGATTTTTAAAATAAAGTTAAACCCTTTTAGGTAAGTGATTTTATGATACGCACAATATTTATATCACCTGTCTGCGTTTTTGCGAAAAAAATAATAAGATATTTTTCAAAGGTATTTATTATATTGTGTATATTAGGTTTACAATTTAAATATAAATAATTCTAGAATATAACGCTAAATAATAAAAACTGTTCCGTGTAACCTTGAGCTGAGTGTCATCGTTAAAATCGGCAGCTGTGTTACAAAAGTAAAATGTTTACGTTTTAATTAAATTCTGTGTCAACATGTTTGTTTATAGTCATTTATATTTGTTAAAAATATTTTAATACAAAATTTTATATATGATATATGTATGTACAAATAATAGTTTAAATTTAAATTATTTAACACTGACACAAAGGATAAGTACATCTAAAAATATATTTGTTACTGTAACTCACTTATTTTACAATAAGTTACAATTTTCATCTCATTATAATTAGCACTGATTGTTTAACATCATTAACCTACAACTATCTGTGTAATTAATAAATAATGTCAAATGGCAATAACAATTATGTACATTCATTAGTTATTTATATATATAAAAGTAAATTATTGTTTACATGATAAATTGCATAATAAAGATATTACTACGAGTACTTCCTGACATTCTTACAGCTTAAAAATTATAATTTTTAATTTTAAGGTGAGCTTAAATAATTCAATCTTTTAATTTATTATTTTTAAATAATGTGTTAAATATAATTAAACTTATTCAAAAGCATTTTTATATTAAAGTACATTATGTATATGAATTATCATAATGCCTCTAATTGAATTTATGTTATTAGAATTTATACTTTTAGATAAACTTATCAATACATGCGTCACATAGAAGAAATTATTATCATATTAGTCACAGTCACATAAAAATAGTACTGAGAGTTATTGATAACCACACTATATATATGATATTTAGTCATTACCTGATTAGCTCTTGCTTGACACTAGCCATAACTACACCATGTGATTTTTTTAATGATTTTTTGTTGTATAGCAATATAGGAACTACTTGATGTGCTGAGTGTTAAAAGTATGTAAAAAATAAGATTAATCTAAACAAGCTAACACATTTTTGATATTATAATATTGCTACAGATTTTTGTATATTATAGTATATTATTCGGGAGGTAACCTAATGTTTTCTTTTGCAAGTAACCATCCTATATTCGAGATATATATATATATATATATATATATATATATATATATATATATATATATATGTATATATATATATATATATATATATATATATAAAAATATTATAAATGTGAAAGTTTGGATGGATGTTTGTTACTCAATCACACCAGAATGGCTGAACAGATCTTGATTAAAATTGGCACACAGATAGATTATATTATAGTCTGGAATAGCACATAGGTTATTTTTATCCCGGGAAAATGTATAGTTCCCATGGGATAGATTTATTTTTGTGTTTTTTACTAGGGTAGAGTCCGAGCAAAGCGAGGGTAAGTCGTTAATTGAATATATAATCTAATTTGGAAAACAATTTTAATCTACTTCTAGTTGTTATATCAATCGGATCTAGAGTTTTTTTTCTTTTTTACTGGACATTCTATTCATTTTGTGAAGAATCATAGACTATTAACCCTTAGTGTATTTTTTACTAAAATTTGTGTGAAGTATAAGACAGAACCCATTTAAAGTAAAATTCATTAAAAGGTCCTAATAAGTTATAATATATCGTGTTCCATATCATAATGTTACCACTTCAAAGTTCATTGAAACTATTAAATGTGATCAATACAACTTTCACCAGTTATATGGCAAGTACGCACGTTACTATTTTATATACGAATCACATATCGATGCCAAATAGAGACTGTATGGTTTAGACGAGCATTAGATCTATTGTTACGAGTATGAGGCCATTTGCATTAATGCATTCCTTATTGAAACGAAAATATTCCTAAATCTAAGTCAATTTGTGTTATAAATAAAGCAATATTCCTCAAATTAAAAATTATTTTTGGACTCAAACCATTTATGATAAATAGACATTATATAAAGACACATTTAAAAAAAAAATCGATACCTAATGGGCTGTTTCCACACAACCGCGAGAAGAACTAAGGACTTATGTTTATTTTACAGTACTTAAAAAATACAAATGTAATTATTTAATTAATAATAACACACAAAATTATCATGACATATAGATTTGCTAGTTCAAAGACCTTTATCACGATGAGGACTGCAAATAGCGGGACTAAATTGTAACTGATCGCTGGCTGTACATGGAAGATATTTGAGAAAATCTATTAATGGAGTATTTATTAAAGCAATAGAACCAAAAACATTGATTTTTAGAATATGTCCTGTGCGTTTTTGCGCGCTAATCTTAGAAACGGCTTAACCGATTTGAGTGCGATTTTCACTAATATGTTGTGGTAGCTTCATTTAAAATTTAGTATTTGTGTTATTTCAATCGGTTCATAAATAAAAAAGTTATATCAATTTAAATAATCACCTATAGACGAACTCGAGCGAAACGAGGGCCAGTCGCTAGCGAATATACAATAGTTATGCATTATTACCGATACCTCCAAAAAAATAATAATAGGAGTTACCAAATAAAATTGATTCAACGAGTTTGTTGAAAGCACAAACACTTCAACAAATTTCAAATATTTGTGACTTTAAATTAAAACAAAATTTAGACTTCATGTCGTACATTGAAATTAAATTTTACAGTTTATGTGTTTGAGTATGTTCATACTTCATACAACATAAATTGTTTTTCTAGCCAATGAATATCTATCTATATATGGACTGAAACGGTATGTGCCTTATCAGTCCCTTGCTATGCCAAGTCCGTAAATAACTAATGTTTCATGTTTTTATGAACATTTTGTTCTATTTTTAAACGAACATTGTAAAGATTTAGAAATAAACGTTTTTAATGAGATGTTTCACATAAGCTATGATTAAACGGTATTTAAGGTTTAGACAAAATGACATCGAAATTGCTCTTTCCCTACTTAATAACGAAAAAAGTAATACAAAAAAAAACTGACTGAATAAAAAAAATTTTTAGAATTATGCAGTTGGAGGCATATACATATATTACAAGTCTCGGAGCAAATATAAAATATTTAACTTTAAGTATAGATTTATCGGAACTGAGATATTTTCCCGCAATAAAAAAAAATCCTATATGTTGACCCGGATAAACAGGTATCACCATACCAAATTTCATCAAAATCCGTCCCGTGGTTTTCTCATGATGTGTTCCCAGACAGACAGACAGACAAAAATTCTTAAATCTAAATAATCGGCCTCTGTATCGAAAATAATGACTATTTCAATAAGATTTTCCAAAAACTATTTAATGTACGTAATATTTAATGTCAGTTAAAATTTCATGTGTTCATTAACTTTTTTTTACACATTAAGACCATTGCTGTTTTAAAAGTAACTTAAAGTTAATCTATATATTAACTAGTAGTTTTTAATCTGATGTTTACCGGAAAAGGCAAACCGTACGGTATTTCTCAATTGAAAACAAAGAATATCGTTGAATTGAATGGACTTCCTTTTTAGAAATCCTTTATTTTGCATTTCGCTTACATCTAATGTTGACCTTACCTAGCCTTATTAGTCTCGGATGTTCTTCCGCCTCTTGCAAATCGCATTATATCTACATTTTTGAACTGATCGAGTATTGTTCCGTGTTTCAAAAGCTAAGTGTTGTATATGAATTTATGATACGATGATATTGCGTAAAATTAAACATGTGTTCAGTGCCGGATTTAACCTTAGCGCCGTCCCTGGACATAGTCAAAATGCCGCCCTATTGTGAATAAAATTTTAAAAGTTTATTTTTTTATCGCTATACCTGATACAATATAATATTACATACGTGTTGAATTTCATCACAATAATTTAAGAAAAGTTAAGTTTATAAAAGTAAAAAATGTTTTTTTTTTTAATATATTTTAGGTATATTTCATTTTTAGTGTGCAATAAAGAATATTATTATACCGAATTTAATTATTCTCAGTATAAAACCGGCAAGTGTAGCAATCACGGGCCTAAGCCAAGGGAGAGCCAACGTGTGACGAGGCGTTTAAAAATTTTCTTGCTATTATTATTAAATGTATACAAAAATCTGATTTAACATTAAGATAATAACGTACCTAATTATACAAAATAACATAAATTAATCTCGGTCCGCTATTATAAATGCGAAAATTTGTATTTGTGTAATGTGTTTGTGTCGTTTGTTATATTTTCACGCTAATCGGCTGGTCGGATTTCGTGATATTAAGTAGAGACAGACTATGACTTGGAGTAACTCGTATAAGCTGCTTTAAAGCAAGCGAGGTTAATGCCCGATTTCGCCAACGTCACCTAAGTTAAAGGAATCCCCTAAGCATGGTTAGGGATGCTTAGGCTGCGAGGGGATAGTTTCTGTTTCACCGACAGTTAGGGGTCACCTAAATGTTAAAAGGCCCCCTAAATTTAGGTGCTCGAAATATGAGCTTAAAGACGATGGTAAAACGAAATTTAATTTAGGGGCTAGTTTAGGGGAATTATAAGCTAGGGATCCCATACGTAGGTGGTAGCTTATGGGTTCTTGGTGAAATCGGGCATATGCCCTAAAGTATAAAGTAATAGATGTTTTGTAAAACAGTAAAAATACAAAATTCTAAGCTTATAAAATGTTATCAAAATTAGCTTACCTGTTTTAGTAGTTTAAGCTTTTACTATTTATTTATTTTATTTGATTAACAGATCTCTATAACACTTACTCTATATCTTGTTTTTAATCCATGCAGACTATTTGAAACATATCATATTAACAATTCAATATGTTCGTAGTTTATAATTGCTTTTCAACATAACTGTGTGGTGGATTTAGATTAATTTTAGAAGCGAATTTTCCAAGTGTTTAGTTCACAATCAAATATGTAAGTAAAAATATTTTAAGCAAAACGTTCTAGAAATTAATTTTGGGAATGTACCTAATAAATTTTATTCAAGACACGATACAGATCTTATTTAGGTTAGGAGAGTAGTGCGCAATTACAGTATACAAAAATAAATTGCTTTACTACGTAAGTAAACATAATCGGCTTTGCTTGATTACTGCTAGCAAATATGGCTTCTCCACTCCACTCTACAAACTAGACTACAAAAGGTTATACCCTTGGCCTATATATATTTGAGGGTGGTGAGCAAAATTTAAATCAGTCGGCTTTTATTGATATCGAATGAGTAAGTAAGAGAGATGTGTACAAAGCAATCCAAAAAGTTCTATTTTTACAAGATTGAAATTGCAGAATTATTTATGTACTTGACAATTCACTATACCATCACGCTATATTTGAATGACTTGGTCTTATAAATGGGGAAGTTCTGCCAATAATATTTATACATGAGTGGAAGCTTACGTATTTATTACTGCAACCATAACTGTTCTATTTTTAAAAGCTTAAAGTATAGAAAAATAAAACTTTTATAATTTTAAAATCATTCGGTGCGCCAAATACGTGCGCCACCCCCACTCTTAAAGTGTTAATTAAAGTGTTTATCTAATAAAAAAAACATACGTCTATTGGTTCACAATTGATGCAGATATCGCGTGACATGACAAACGCACAAAAAAACATACTGAATTGAGTAGAGTCCTTTCTTGAATCATTTGACATTAATAAAATCATTTTGCCGAGCCTTGCAAGCCGTTAAAACGAAACAATATAATATAAAAAAATCTATAAAAAATATTATTTTATTTATAGGTAGGAATATAATTATATAATATATATCATTAAATAACTATATTTCCAAATAGTTTTAGATGAATATTAGTTGTTTTCTTCACATGCCTCAATAAATAGCATGATTTTGCTTGCGATCTGAGATGATTTTAATTTGTTTTAGCATATACAGTAGTATAATGTGTCAGGTAAATTAACTTTACTGCATCCGCCACATGCGTTTGACGGTAATATTTTATCAAATAATTGCAATTTCCGGCGGATATGTAGGTGCCTGTATAAAAACGACGTAATTTTTCATAGTGTTAAAAATTTATCATTTACTATTTTTAAAAAAGGAGGTTCTATGTTCATGTTGCAAGGTTTTAATAATTTAATTTAATCTTTTTTTGAACAAGAGTTATCTATTTCTTTCTTCCACATAAATAATATTGCCTGTCCTGGCTGATTCATTAAATACCAGATCAGACTAATATGCGCCAAACTAAACAATTGTGTATAGTTAAAAAAATTGTTATATTTAAAAACTTTTATAGTAATTTTTAGTGTTAGCCAGACTTTAAATGTTCCACCCACAACATACGAGTACGCCCCGACGATATGATGTATCCTTACATGGTTGCGCGTAAGATATTACGTATTATTCCACATAACATACTATTTCATAATAACCTTTAGCAACTTATCCGCTATGAGTGAAAGTCTATGTTTCAACGATCTTGTAGAGTAAGAATATTTTTTTGTAAATTTAGAAAACTAATCACTCATTAAACTCTGTAAATAGACTGTAGAACTATCACATTAAAAGTAGATGTATTAGTTTATACTAGCGGCTCATCCTATCCCACGGGAATCGTACATTTTTCCGGGATAAAAAGCCTATGTGTTATTCTAGACTAATCTATCTCTGTGCCAAATTTCATCCAGATCCATTCAGCCGTTCTAGCGTGAAAGAGTAACAAACATCCATACTCACAAACTTTCACATTTATAATATTTATTATTATTATACAGATGATCATAATACGAAAACAACAAAGAGCGTAATATAGTTCAAAATTAAACATAACTGATCATCAAAGTTGTAACAACGATCATAACTATCCATCCGTATCTATAAACATCAGTATCCCCATGAAGTTATCATCCAAACCCTGTCTTTAGAAAATTTAAAAACGAATATCCAACAATAAATAAGAAGAACATGTAAAATTTTAAGAGGTCACAGTAATTGGTAATGGTTTATTCAGTATAAATAGACTCGCTAAGCTATTTTAGTCCTTGTGTAGGTGTAGTATGTCTCATCCTTGAATGCGTTTAATTTTGATCATATCGTCACTTTCCGTTTTGGCAACGATTACCGTAAACATGGTAGCTGCCAAGATTTAAAAGGAAATAAAAGAAAAATAACAACACACGAACAATATTTTTATTTCGCTGTTGTTTGCTCTATATCCATAAAAGTTCATAAAATGTCATTGGCCCGATCCTAATTACTTATCATATTACTAAAAAGAACTCGCAATTCGTCTGCTTGAAATTAATAAAAATAAATGTTATGCGATAGATCTAAAAGCCAAGTGCGTAGTCTGCAAATTTACGGGGATTTTTTACATATATGCTATACCTACTCTCTGAAAATAAAAGTTTTGAATTATTTTAGGATTTATCTCTGTTAAATTATACCGAAATCGGTTTAGCATTTTGGCTTTAAAATGTAACAAACTGATGTACTCGTATTTTAGTAAGTATTACTGTAATAAGTACTATATTATACTTTTTTTTTTCAGGGTATTCGCCATGGTGGTTGAAGCAAATCCCATTGTTGAAAACCGCACAGATGGTAAATATTTTTCTAAGTCGTATATTTGAATTCAAAACCATTTTCATATATTGTTTTTAGTTCTATAATTGAAAAGTATTAAAAAATAATTTACAATAAGCATATCACGTTTTGTTTTTTTATAAATGGGCATATTTTTTTTAGTCTTAAAGTTGATATATCTATCTTGAAATTTATATTTAATGTACAAGAAAATTAACCTAAAACACATTAGGTGCCTATCTTATATAATAAGTTAGTATCGAGGCCGAAATTCCAATCGACCAGTGACCTTTAAGGCTTGACGTCTATAATTACCATTAAACCTTCAATTTTTGAGTTCTCGCTACACTGTCATAACTCGTATTGTAATATACTATAAAAAAATTAAGCCCTTTTTGTGTGTCAATTATAAAATGCATTCGATGTTTTAGCATAGCAACACAGCATCCAAGATCTCCTCGTTCTTATTCGTAGTAAATGTTTAAATGGATTATTGAAGTATTTGTCGCTTGTGTGTGTTCTATTTAAAAAAAAAAACCTACGACATGACGAGTCCTTATCGAGTTGAATTACTCAAAGCGCAGTTTATTAATTATATTATAACTAAACTTTTTTTTTAGTTGTAAACTATGAAAATATATACTTATATCGTATATAGAATGTACATAGTTTTTATCTGGATTCTAGTCTAACACAGTTTTTTAATCTGCTCCGAAGCCAAAATAAACGCATCTAACTTTCGCCCACATAAAGTCGTTGCCCTAAATAATATGTAATACCTAAAAATATCTAGCAGAGTTACGTATTGCTTTATTTTTTAACACACTTTTATAAGTAAGTTAAATATGTATCTTCATCTAGAAATGGAGGTAGGAGGTGTATAGTATAACTCTTCCATGGATACTTGTAAATACTTCGAGTATTTACAAGTATTTCGATTTATCTTATGGTGTCGGCAAATTATATTTAATAGCAAACAATATAAACCTTAGCCAATGTATATTTCGGCAGTAAAAAGTATCCTATACGTTGACCCGGATAACCAGCTATCAACATACCAAATTTCATCAAAATCTGTCCAGTGGGCTACTCGTGATGCGTTTCCAGACAGACAAACAAAAATTCTAAAAACTATAGATTCGGCCTCTGTATCGATAATAATGACTATTTCGATAAAATTTTCAAAAAAATATTTTATGTACAGATTTGACTCAGAATTTTATTATATGTATAGAAATAGGTATTATTACTCAATTGCTAAGGTACGTGAAGAATTAGCTGTTCGAAAACTTACATTTATATTACACAAATAGTGTTACTTCATCATGTTACCATCTTACAAGTTAAATCAATTCCTAAGTCAATTTCTAAAAATGATTAATTGAAAAAGTACATTAGAATAAAACAATATTTGATAAAATATTGTAAAGCAAAAATTAAGTAAAGTTGGATAACATCGTACGCAAGCCCATTGGAGCATGGGTCTATTCACATCAATCACATCCTGCCCGCGCTTCATTGCGTCCATTGTCTACTATCAAAGGCCCCCTAGTACTCTTATGTATTATAGATATATACTCTGTATATACACTTGATCTTATATAATGAAATAAGGTATGCGCCTGCAATGGTTTTTCAGTTTTCATAATATTATAATGAAAAAGTATGAAGGACGAAGTAGAAAGAATCGTAAATCGAAGACGTTAGCAAGAATCTGAGCGTGTACGTTTTCCCTTCAAGTTAAGATGATTCTCATTTTATATGGTGTCGTATAGATCGGGAAACTTGAGCTGTATCTTTGTTTTTATATTATGTTTCTACTAGCAGAACCCGCGGCTTCGCTCGCGCTAATACTACAAAAAATCTCCAAAATGGGAGGTTACATACAAACTTTCATCCGCTATTTTACCCCCTTATGGGATGAATTTCGAAAAATGGTAAAACACGTATTTAATTAATTGTATTGAAGACCATTTATACCAAGGTTCAAGTAATTCTGATCATAAATATTTTTTTGGATTGTATTATAACGTGTTTTCCCGTGGGAAAGAGATAATCTCTCGCGGTAAAAAGTAGCCTATGTCACTTTCTAGCCCTCCCAACTATCTCTACAAAAAAAAACACGCCAATCCGCCAAGCTGTTTCGACGTGAAAGAAAGATAAACAAATAAGACACTTATATTATAAACACCATTGGACAAATATTTGAGGTGTCGCATATCTAGCCAATTTATTATTCTATTATTCTATCATACTTTATTATAATTAAAAAAAAAACACATTTATAGATGGCGCCTACCATATCATAAATACGCGCAGTACATACTTGAGATAAAATAGAAATGGAAGTAAAGATCAAAAAAACATACCAAATATTTATATGAAAATTATTATCATACCTATCTTATATAATAGCGGTACAAATTGCTACACGTAACACGGTAAACCTTAGGACTCAAATATGAGGCGTGAATTAAATAAATGTACGTAAATGATATGAGCATACATTTTTTCATAGCTTTACATAATATCAATAATTATTCTAAACTTTTTTTTAAATAACTAGAACGAATCGATTTGTGGACATGGAATGACGAGTGTTTTGGCGCTTGCCTATAATAATATTTTGAAGTCAGTCATGTTTGAACAACGCACTGTGTAAAGGACGACGAGTTTTTAAAATATCTACAAACAATCTGTATATTATTGTACAACGTATGATGCATAACGAAAAACATGAGTCAAAGCAAAAGCTTTGGAGAAAAATAATAAATCTACCAGAGCTGTAAAAGATTAATAGTTATGTCTAGTGTCTACAATATGTCAAGCGCGGATTGCGCCTTTTCACAATTTTTATGTATTTTTCTTGATGTGAATAAGACATAATGAATTTGCTCAGTAGGATAAGATTTGTCGTAAGCTCAAGTATGCAATTTTTTACGGCGGTATATTCGACATACCTATTTGCTGATAAATGAAATAAATTTACAGGACAAAATGTGTAACACATATATAAATGAAAAGTAAAGAATCTAGCCAGATACAATATACTCGTAGGTATGGCCAGTCGGCCTCCAAATTACGACCTATATCGAAATATATATATGTATTAGTACCAAATTGGTTATCAAACGCAATTAATACAAGTTTTGCCGCAGCACACTGTACGTCGACCTTGAAATATGGAAATAAATGAACCTACGCGTGATTTATGTTACAAAGTGACATTTTATATCAAAAACTAAATGGGTTTCAAAGATTAAACTAACGCAAAGTTTGTAATACTATTCAGGAGCAGGTAGGTACATATGAAACAACATAAGTTACGATATACGTTGTCATTTGGAAGTTGACTCGCCATACTTATCCGGCTCAACCCTTTACCTTCTGATTTTACACATACTTACTGTACTTATACTATCTCTAAGTTTACGAATATTAGTTGATAATTTGATTCTTTCGGAGCAACTGATTGACGTGACATAATTTATGGGCCGGGATGTGATCTAGGCTATTTTTTATCCCTTATATTCCTTTCTTAGACATTTATTTATAATATTTTTATAATCTTAAATATCTTTCAAATATTATCATATCAGCACAAATTTTGAAAAATCACTCATAAAACGTAAATGTAATAACATTATTAGAGCAAATTTTTTTAACATTGTTCCAGATAGAGTACACAGTTCGTCTTTAAGGCCGAGAGCTGGCGGCGACATTATCCCAGAACGTTCCGTTGGTACCCTCGACTTAAACATGTCATATTCAGCGCCCTCCAACTTAGTTCTTACGCCGGCACCTGAATGTAAGTGACAGTAATGTTATAAATATATGATAAGATTTTATATCTTTTATGTCATAAGTATTATAGAACACAGAAAAAAGGTAAAACGAAAGGAAAAATGTTTGGTACCCCGAACTAAGATGATGAGATAGACGTATAGATTAAAAAACCATAATTAAAGCTAAAGGAAGCTGTCAATATTACGATAGTCGAATATACTTTAAATATCGAACTCATAATTATTGTTAAAAATTACTGATGTATGTTGGCATAATTTATTTATTTTGCTTTTTATGGTATTATAAACATATTATTTTTTCAGTTTATTATTTCAGGCTTCAATCATTATCTGCACACAGTATCTTTATCCTACTTCCTTAGTCTTGGCCTACCATTATATTTAATTGATGAGTATTGTTATATTTTTAGACCCTATAAATACTTTCTCGTTTTGTAACCAACTGATAAATGAATATTTGATGTCTCCTTTATTGATAGTATCCTTTGTATTGTTTGTGTGTAATATTGTCAAATAATTTCTTCAGTTTATTATAAAACGGAATTGTAAACACAGATAAAAGAAAATTATAATACGCAAAAATCGCAAAAACACTAGAACAGTTTTTCTTTTAATTACTTACTAATAATATATTGAAATTTAACAAACACAGTAACGTCTACATTTGAATTAACAATCCCTCTAATATTAGGTACTCCTTAATTTTGTATATTACATTATACATATACACATTACTCGTACAACAAAGCAAAGTGTTACCATAATCTCCTTGAGAATATATAAATAAATAATTTCTTAGGTCGCAAGCTTTCCAGAGGGATATCAAGGGCGACGGATAATGAAGGGCTTGTGTGGGCGCTACGTAGCAACACCGAGCCCGAGCCTAATACTCTATCCTCCGATCACATCCTCTTGTTACCGGATATATCAGTATATCCACCGGATTTCAGGTGAGTTTACTGTTCTTTTTATTGGACAAAGTAATTTTTTTAGTTTAGTATTTGAGTTCTCAGCAACTTTTTTAAATACATACTTACAAATTTTATTAGCGCCATCCAGCCAACGATTGATATTATGTTTCTTGTTAGATATAAAATGTAGACATAATTTTATTTAACATTAGCAACTATATACATATGTATAATGTTTATTTATATATTGTAAACTACCTCGGCTCGCATCTTTATTTATTTAGTCTATAAGCATTAAATTGACCTCTGCATTGTGTCGGCGCGCAGAACATCAATCGAAATGAAACTTAGCTATTTTACTATTTTTAAGACTACTTCATGTAAAAATTTCAATTTCTTCTAACTTAAATAAATAAAAAAAATCTGAAATTTATACATTTAATACCTATTCCATATATAAAGAATAAAATATTTTAATTATATACCTAAATATTATTCTCGCTGGGTAGTACAAATCTTTGGTCTTAAAGTAACAAAGCACTCATGAAACAATATTTTTTTTTTTTTTATTTCGAAACGTACTTCTCATTATTGGCCTCTAGCTTGTTAAGGCACGTAGAAGTAATGATAAAAACTAAAAAGTGTATAATGTCAGAGTCTCTAGAAAGTGAACGATGATAGATATAGAGGGTGTTTACGTCCCATTTCAAATAACTCCCAATACAGTACAGTGCATGATAGGTTCTATTCATAATATATGTTCGCAAACGGAAATGATGGAGATATAAATAAGCAAGTAAGGTCACTACAAACTTAGCCAAAGGCGTCGTCCAAGATATTCCTTAGTATCACGAAATTTGAAAAGTATTGTGAAGCACTCTTTTTCCAGGTGATAAAAGAAGAAATAAATACATGATATAGATAGGTATAATAAAGCATCAAAAATGCGAAATTTTACGTGACATGTTTCAATAATGACCCCATGAAAATAACACGAATGTGAAAAGAGCATATTGCTTTACATTCGTTCTCTCTCTGACTATGGATGAAGTGTATGGTGTATACATACGTAGACAAATGTATTTAATATATTCTGTACTCGTCTTCATTTAAGGTTCGTCGTTTAAATCTAATAATATAAAATAGACGAGATCGAAAAAAGTTCATTATACGTACTATTGACTTGGTTATATCCCTCAAAGGAGCTTAAAATACCTATATGTAACTCCATTTTTAATTAATTCAAACTTTAAATTTGTCTAAAAATATATAAATATTGGTAAATTACACGAAGTACGAACCTAATTGCTAGCATGATTTCATACATGTAGACATTCGCGAGTCATTTATAGCCGGGATTTTTCTCGACTCTCTGGAACAAGTCACCGTGACATTGCTTTTACTCACACGTGTCTCGGCAAAATGCCAATCCCCCTAAAACACTCAATGGTTCTTAAATTTCGATCTGATACACAATCTGGCCATGTCATGTGTTGATTATAGATATAGAATTACTGTTAGTGTAAATAGCTGACATTGTTAAACGATTTCGTGTAGACACCTGTAGGGTGTTAGAATAAGTAAAAAAAATTCTATACAGATAAATAAAATTGAAGTGTCTCTTTGTAATGTCAAAATAACAGCTTTTTACTAAATGCGTAAGATAGTATATGCGGTACTTATAAGAAAACAACAATTTTTGTTTTTTTTGTCTATCTGTTTGTTCCGACTAATTTCCGAAAGTAGACTGAATTTGATGGGACTTTCACTGGCAGATAGCTAGATGTTATAAGGAGTAACTTCGACTACCTTTATTTTGGAAAAAGAATCAGGGTTCCGCGCAAAAAACGCACCCGATCGAAGCGAGTGTAAGTCGCTAGTATTAAATATATAAATTAAAGTTAACATTATAATACAAAGAATTGTATTAAAGAAGGCTATGAACGTTACTGAAATTATTTCATTCATGTATATATATAAGGTACGGGCGCCTTGAAAGGCCCATTTTTTGCAATAATTAAATAATTATAAAAAAGGATATTTTTTTCTGTAAATAAAATTTATCACAAAATTCCTCATTTATTTGTGAATAAAATGAACATACAAATCAACAAGTTTAATTAAATTTCTAAACGAAAATAATAGTTTTTAAAAACCTCTAAAGTGGGCCTTTTTAGGAACATAGGTACTTAAAACAGCCCGATATTTATCATGTAATTTATAAACGCTATCAAAACAAACAACATGTTTATACTTAAAACTTAGCCTAAATTATGATATTCTTAGGTAATCAGTTTCTTACAATAGTTTTTTTGGTCACATATTGGACGGTGGGCCATCTTAGGCTTAGCAAAACTTAATCTACCTACAAAACAAAAGTCTCTTAATAAAATCAATAAACAACATTTTTCTTCTATTGTTTTAACGATTATTTAAATTATAAGCAACAATTTTTTAAAACAAATTAACAAAATATTTTCCTCCATAATTTTGGTGGGCCTTATTAAGAGTATAGAAAAAAAAACTATGACATTTAGATAGACTTTAGTTGCATTCTGGACACAAAAAGTCCTCTATGTCGTTTTAGTAAGTCCGACACATTCTTCGTGGTACCACGAAAGGCAAGCAATGCATTGTCTCATATCTACGATTCGTTCCGATTTACAAGCTCGGCAATACCACCTTTCAGCTTTATCTTCTCTTGTTTTTGCCCCTCTCCCATAACCCCTATTTTCTACATTTACTTTTTTATATTTTAACTTTTTCATAATATTTTGTTTTTTACAAGTGTTTTTAGTTTTTGCTGATTTTGGTCCCCTAACTTTTTTTTCTTGGACAGCATCAAACAAATCCTTCGTTACTCTTTGACCAATATAATTTATAGCTTTTCGCCTTGGTTTACTCTTAATGGTTGCAAAGTTAGGTGTTGGTATAAATTCGTGAAATGGAGATCTCTTTTGTGTTTTCTTCTTATTTTGCTTCAAATTTGATAGCGGCTCATAGTCAGAATCATCAGAATTATGTTCCTCGTGTCTGATGCGTAGTGTCTCTTGGTGTGTGTGGGCAGCTGTTGCATTAGATGGATCCAGATTTTCTTCGTCAGATTTTTGATGATGTATAAATCTTACAGTTCCTGGCAGAATGTTGACAGCATTTTTGGATTACGTTTATATCAATATTTTCGTCGTCTGAACCTGATGCCGAAGAATTGATAACTGGTCTTCGTAGTACATTCTGTCTTACTAACCCAGACGTGCTTGGAATTGGAGAATGAAATTGTGACTCCCTATCACATAAAATTGTGCCTGTTGCTGAAAGTTGTTCATCAATATCTCCAATAGCAGATTCGGAAGAGGAACTGTAGTCAACTAATTTCCTTCTTGCGTAAGTTGGCGATTGACTCTGTGGCTGAGAATGAGATGAAAGTGGTGGAGATACATGTACATATTCAGTTATCAGTGACGGCGATATACGTAAACTTTCTTCACAGTCTGTGTTAGAGTCATTATTGTGATACACAGCTGACTCTTCAAAATTTTGAGCTTCAGGATCGTCTGAGTTAGAAGCAGTTTCATGCAAAATAGGCCGCTGAGTGAGGATAGAAGGTGCAAAAGCCTGCTCGGGAATCGCATTTGGGTTGTAGGGGTGAAGCCCAGTAGCTCTAAAACCGTTTTTTATATTATCTTGAGTTACGCATTTAGGCCATACCTTTGAGAATATTTTGTTAAACCTTGCCTTTGTGAGCTTACGATCTGGATGACGATAGGCGTACAACAATACTTCTTCATCCCAATGGTGCTCGTAGGATTTATTGACCGATTTGTCTAAAGGTTGCAATTCATGAGTGGTATTGGATGGCAGACAATATAATACTATGTTGTTCTCATCTGCGGCATCCACTATCCTAGCATCCAGATGAGAAGCAGCTCCATCAAAAACTAGCAAACATTTCCCGGGAGACTTATAGTTGCCAAGATGATGTATAAAATCAATAAATAAATCAGTAGTCATACTACCTTTTGGTGCCATTCTGACTATAGTGCCATCAGGTAAATTGTCGTTGAATTCCGGTCTTAACCTTTTACCTTTGAAAATGATCATTGGTGGAACCGAATTACCTGAAGCGTTTACACACATTGCAATTGTGACGTTTTCAGCATGTTCTTGTGCAATAAAATGCACTCTCTTGTTTCCTTTTTGTGCAAGAACATATTGTTGGTGATGCAAGGTTAGCCGACAACCTTTTTCATCTATATTATATAGACGTTCTGGATGTCGAGGAATATCTAATTCGTCATACAACTTTTTGATAGCTGTGAAATGTTGTTGCACGATGTGTTTATTTAATTTTTGAGCTCTTGCAGAATTCATAAACTGTGCTTTACGGACAGAAATTTCAGGGTTACGTTTTAAAAAATTTTTTAGCCATTTTCTGCCTGCAGTGCATCTGCTGTCATTGAAAGAATTTGGTATTTTATGTGATTTACAAAATAAGTAGGCTTGCTTTCTTACAATCTTGCGGGTCAACGGCACGCCTACTTCAGCTAATCGTATTATTCGTCTTGCTAAATCTTTTTCTTGGACATTACTTAGTGTAGTTGCTCGACCAGTTCTCTTTTCTTCACTGCCAGATTTTAGGTGGTTTCTCAAAGTTCTTCTTGGGATACTGAAAGTAGCTGCTGCCTGTCGTTGTGACATACTGCAGTTTTTTACAGATTCAATAGCTGATTTAAGCTGTTGTTCAGTCCACTCACCACGTCGCTTCTTATTGGTTTCCATTTTGTGTAATCTAAAAATAAATCAAAATTCAATTTTAAGTTATGAAAAGAATTTATTTACTAATAACTGATTCAAACATCTATTTTGTATTTGGGTCACGTAAGTGATTACAAAGATTACAAATTAGCACTGCATACTAACGACTGAGAATTTTTAATTTCAAACCTTAAGTTGAATAAAGTAGTTAATTACGTAAATTTAAATTTTTCAATATTCTACTGTAATACTACCAACTGTATCTAAAATATAACCAAAATGACTCATTTTCTCTAATAAACTATGACATTCAATAGTCCTAATAAGGCCCGGACCATCTTAGGAACCCGTGTGATGGGCCTATATAGGCACTTTACCCGGTAACAAAACCAACTTCTTTAAAATGAAAATAATCCAAGAATTCAAACAACACTTACCTTCTTAGGAATGCCCACAAATTTAAGTAACTTTATACATAGAAGAAAATACAAAAACAATTAATTTTTCAAATAAAATTCCAAAAAGATTGTGAAAATGAGGTTATAAATTGGTAGTCATCTGCAACGTATCTGACAAACTGTCAAATATTACAAAGATGGCGACACCTTACCTTTCATATATACTTGCAGTTTTGTCTATGGCACTAACCGCACATGGGCGCGAAATTTAAACTCATTCGACTCATTAACTTGTAAAATTTCGAAAGTGGGCCATCTTAGGAACCGGGCTATCTTAGGCTTATGTACCTTATATATTTGGACGTCATATATTTTTGTAATAAATTATAAGTAGGTATTGGTTTCCATTAGTGATTGACCACTAGAATCAATGCGGTCCTTCAAATATAAATGTTTGGCGCTCCCTACATTTTCAGCCATTGAACCTGTCAACCTTTCACTCTTTCAACCTTTAGTAATCGAAGCTTAAGAATTTGTGGTCATTGCAAAAAAATACAGTCACGCGAGCCTTTTCAGTACCTGCCAGCCGTATATTAGTTTTTTAGGCAAATTTATACATATAATAATATTGTAACTAAACCGAATTAAATATTTTTTGGAAAATCTTATTGAAATAGACATTATTATCGATACAGAGGCCGAATCTATAGTTTTTTAAATTTTTGTCTATCTGTCTGTTTGTCTGTTACCGCATCATGGGAAAACCACTGAAGGGATTTTGATGAAATTCGGTATGATGATAGCTGGTTATCCGGGTCAACATATAAGATACTTTTTATCGCGGGAAAATATCTCATTTCTGCGAGAAAATACAAAAAATGCAAAGTAAGAATTATACTAATATGTAAAATCTAAAAATTTGGTTTTTGGTCATCTGAACGCGGGCGGAGCCGCGGACAATGCTAGTACATTATAAAATAACAATAGGAACAAATGTCAATGTACTTCTATAGAATGTGAATATTGTATGCAAAATAAGTCTCATGTTTTAAAATAACGCTCTGTAACGTTATTCGCTTTCATGAGTATTGTATTTCATCACGCTGTCTCGTTTAGATTTGGGTCACATTTTCCCTAGATTATTTTCAATTGAAATAAATACCTATAACTAAAGTTTAAATATAATTTTCTCACATTATTACATGTTCTAATAATAAAAGTAAAAGTATAGATTTATAAAAATCGGTGTGGCTTCGACTAAATTAATGTAAAAAGTTTATATTGATATCCCACTGCTTGGGTATTAATAAAAAGAATTCTCGATATTATTCAGCTAGATTTTGCAATAGATTTATCCGTAGCAGATCCAAATATATCCTGGGCGCTGCTATAACAAGCGGAGGTCATGTTAGTTCATTTGAACTAAACAAAGAAATTATTATCTATACATACAGATAAATAAAATTGAAGTGTCTGTTTGTAATGTCAAAATAACAGCTTTTTACTAAACGCATATGAAATAATATACGGTATTTATTAGAAAAATACATTTTTTTACATTTTTGTCTGTCTGTCTGTTTATTCCGGCTAATCTCCGAAACGGCTTGGCCGATTTTGACGGGACTTTCACTGGCAGGTAGTTGATGTTATAAGGAGTAATTTAGGCTACTTTTATTTCAGTAAAAGAATTAGGGTTCCGCTCAAAAAATTTAAAAGTACCTTGGGACGAACCCGAGTGAAGCGAGGGCGAGTCGCTAGTTATAACTATATAATATAGTCAAAATATCCTTTCTTTAGGATATTCATCGAAAAAGACCTCCTCGAAACAGCCACACTGGTGACACTCGAGTCCGCTAGTATTTTAAACTGGTGGCGTCACGGGCGAGTGCCGGGGGCTCCCCGGCTGTTGCCTCTCGCGACGTCTGGGGATGGGAACTGCCTGCCTCACGCTGCTTCATTGGCCGCCTACGGGTTTCACGACAGATTATTAGCTTTACGAACGAAAGTACAGGCATTGCTTTCGGGGGAAGGTGGTGACGTACTTACACGTGAGTTATAATAACATTGATATTTTATTACTAATAAATTAATTAACCCTTCATACGCATGTAGCTCTATCTATCTTTTATCAAACTTCAAAAGTTTTGTTTCAGTATACCTAATATAAATGAATTTTGTACATCTTCATACATATAATAAAATTTTAACTGAGGCGAATCTGTACAATAAATATTTTCAGGAAAATTTTATTGAAATAGTCATTACATCGACACAGAGGCCGAACCTATAGCTTTTAGAATTTTTGCTTATCTGTTTGCCTGTCTGGGAACGCATCACGAGAAAACCACTGGACAGATTTTGATGAAATTTGCCGATCCGGGTCAACATTTAGGTTACTTTTTACTGCGGAAAAATATCTCATCTCTGAGAAATCTATACTAACCTTAAAACGTAGGGACGAACCCGAGCGGAGCTAGGGTGAATTGCTAGTCAATTATAAAATATGTAAATGAAATATACAAATTAATTATACAAAGTAATAGTAATGTAATATAAATAAAATCTTAAATGTAATTCGTGTTTTATGTTTTATAAATTTTCATATAAAAAATATGACAAACGGTTCATATCGGAAATTCATATTACATATATTACCTTTCTATACTCCAGGGGCAATAAAACGTCGTTGGCGTTGGTCTGAAAGCCTATCACTCAGGACTGCGGGTCTGACCCCGTCTGAGTCTGAGTGGGACAGAGACTGGCACGACGCGGTGATAGCGGCTTCAGCCGAGCCCAGACCCAGACCGCAGCCAACGTCGGCCCCGCACTACACCGGTCTGGAACAGCTCCACGTGTTTGCGTTAGCGCATGTTATGAAACGGCCGGTCATTGTGTTCGCTGATGTGGCGTTACGGGTAAGTGATGTGGAATTTATATTTTGATATTGTGAACGTTTAGAAAAGTTCTAAGATTTTTTTTGGCTAAGAAGATTAGTTAAACATCTATGAAATTTCTTATTTATTTTAAATTTTTGTAGGAGACAGTAATTGTTTTACTGTAGTGATGATTACTATATACTATAATAAAGAGGTAAAGTTTATTTGTATGTATGGTAACGTGTATGGTAGTCGTCCCACCGGAGTATGAGAGTGACAGGAATAGAGAGTGCACATGTGTCTGCGCGCACACTTGTGCACTATAATATCTCCTGCGCAGTTGGCTAGTCTCAATGAGATTGGCCGCCGTAGCCGGAATCGGCCAGGGGAACATCAATCTCTAAAAACTACTGAACCGATTTCACAAATTTCTCTTTTACCAATAGAAAATTACACTCCCTGACGGGATATAGGTTATATTTTATTTTGGTTTCAAAAAGTTTTCAGTTTTAAAGCTTAATATTTGCAAATCAAGTCAGAGTAAAATGCGCTAAATAACCGCTTTGCCGGCCTGCACTGGTCAAACCGTTGCCTATATATGAGAATAATGATTATAATTAGGGACGAACCCGAGCGAAGCGAGGGTGAGTCGCTAGTGGTATAAATTATTAGATTGAAATAGAACAGGTGTAGATCAATATTATTATATTTAAACATTATTTTCAAGTAGTCTTCTTCAAATACTAGTAGGTATATGGCAAAATATCAATAAAATCAAATACCAGCTTAGAGAGTGAGCTAAGCGGATGAGAACACTAGCCTACACTTATGTATGTCCGAGTATTAAATTTTTATTTTATTTATTTATGTATTTATTTATTTATTTATTTATTTATTTATTTATTTATTTAATTATTTATTTATTTTGTAAATTGGAAAACAGACAGCATATATAAGTATAAAATGTAAAATACATCAGAAATAATACACTAAGCCAATAGAGTTTCCAATTTTACATAATATAGCAGAGTAAACTTACTAACAATAAAATAAAAACACATACAAAAAAATAAAATGTGTAGCTACAAAATAAAAAGAAATATATAAAAATAATATTTATCAAACTCTATTGTTTAATTATAATTTTTCATATACTAGTCAAAACAAAATAAACGAGTCACTTATGTACATATATGACATCCAGATTGATTTTATTATTTTGAAGGGCTCTTAAACGGCTAATTCTTTTGCGTGGAATTACCTTCAGTCATTAAACAAATTAATTACTGATTATTAAAATAATTATTAACCTTAACATACTATACATCTTGGGTAATTTTTGAAGTGGGTATACTTAGATATTTTTTAGTAACAACTTGAATTTACCCTTTTTTGAGAGGAATTTTTAAGTCAAAGTGGGGAATTTTTTATGATGAGTTTTAACATTTACTGGTAATTAAATATAATTTACGGTAAGTTAAGCGTGAATAAACATTTTAACAGCGTTATGCCGATGATTCGCTTTATTTTCTTTTGACTAGTGCATAAAATATTTAAGTAATGCCAATACTATAAAAACCGGTCAAGTGCGAGTCGGACTCGTACACGAAGCGTTCCGTACCATCGTAAAAGATATAACTCTGTTCTAATGGGTTTTTTATTTGCATGGTGGCCATTTTGAAGTTCGCCATCTTAGTTTTATTATTTGTTATAGTGGCAATAGAAATACACACTCTGTGAAAATTTCAATTCTACCTAATACGGTTCATGAGATACAGCGCTCTGACAGACGGAAGAACAACGGATGCTTAGTTACGGGACCCTAAAAATCAACTAGGTCATAGCATACATAAAGTGAGCGCCAGTGATGGGAATCTAAGTCAAGTTCACACTTGCCTTTATTAGTGTCAATAAGAGGGTCAAGAACGCGTTAAACAGATTAAGTTATTTACTATATACAATCGTATTACGGTATTCTGATATGTCCTTATGAATAGATACTTATGTACAATTACAGTGTTCGTTTACTTAGGAGATTATTATTAACTAGCTTTTGCCTGTTGCCTCGGCCGCGTTAATTGTTTATATTTAAAACTAGCGACTCAATCTCGCTTCGCTCCCCAATACAAATTTTCATCCCCATTCTCAGTCCCTTAAGGGATGATTTCCGGGATAAAAACTATTTCATTCGCTCACTTTTTATATCATGAGATTTAAAAAAATCTTAGTTTAGTTAAAATATGTTTTTCTTTTAATTTTCTTATATACAAAACTTCCTGACAATAACAAACACAAAAAAAGAATTATCCAATTTGACGCAGTCGATCGGACGTTATGCGCGCACATACATACATTTCGGCGATTCATTTGTATTTATATATAGACTAGCGGCTCACCTTCGCTTCGCTCGGTTTCGCCTCTAGAAAAAAAATGTAAATCTATCACACGGGAACCGTACATTTTTCCGGGATAAAAAGTAGCCATGTTTTATTCCGATATATGAGCTACATTATTGTAAAGTTTCATTAAAATCCATTCAGTAGTTTTTGCGTGAAAGAGTAACAAACATCCATACATCTATACATCCAGACATCCATACATCCTCATAAACTTTCGCATTTATAATATTAGTATAGACGTCAAATAATCGCGTAACTCTACGAAAGTATTATGTAAACCAATTAATGTCATACAAAATGTACATACTTTTACTACTTTTCTCATACGCCTTTTATATTTGCACAAAATATGTTTTGTTTTTGGACTGTTTAACTGTTTGCCCTTGAATATTTAACAATCAAACACACTCGCAAACTTCATTTCAAGTTAGATAAACTGATTGATAATTTTTTTTTATCCGTTCTATCTTGCTTTTACGGTCGGCTGTTGTGATAACGATCGTTTGACCACATACAACATGTTTGCGTATTGAATTGTTAATAATAATAATTATAAAACCCTTTAATTTACACCTAAAAAGAAAATAAACACAGATTCGGTTTTTTTCCTTCTTTTACAATGCAATGGATTGGCCTGATTCTTTTAACAAATGGGTAGCAGGACATAGGGAAATTTTTACCTTGGTACCATTAACTGGATCTCCTATCTATCGCAAAATTGACTGAAAGACGACTACCGAAACTTGGTCCAAGTGCGAGCAGTGCACATTTAATTTAATAAAACACGTTAAAGCAATTCCGTTTCCAAATACAATGTACATACAAATATCATAAAAATCCACTTTATATCTATTTTTTGTTTCATTCCAGGATTTCCGAGGGGATCCCATAGCACCAATACCATTTGGTGGGATCTATCTACCACTGGAGTTAGAGCCGGAGTTATGTAGTAAGGCTCCGATACTATTGGCATACGACGCAGGACACTTCTCTGCCTTGGTCCCTTGCGAGCCGCTGCCCACTGACGGGGCAAGAGTCCCTCTAGAAGACCAAACTGGAAATCCAATGCCTATACGGTAACACATAATATTTTCTTAGATTTACGCGAATATTTGACATTATTAAATAAAACTATCTTTTCGGATTATTTCGCGGATTTATTTTGATTTTTGATTTTTGAAAAATCAAAATAAATCCGCGAAATAATCCGAAAAGATAGTTTTATTTAATAATGCCTATACGGTAAGTTAAAATAATGTGTGACACATATATAAAACATTCTATATTTAATTTCAAAATATTTATTACTAAATTTAAAGTTAAAACTTAATATCATAATTTGGATTGAATTATCAACATAATATATTACAGTAGAATAAATTTATAATTAAAGCCACTTCCAGTATTCTTATTCCGAGTTCTATTCCATAAAATAGTTTGTATTACCCGCAAAATATATTTTATTTTTTTATATAAGTATCAGCTGCCCGTTTACAATGTTACCAGACGTAAAACTAATGTTTCTCAGTAAGTGAATTGAACTCTTTTGAGAAATAAATGAATCTTAAACATTATATATTTGCTTCTATTGGTAGCTCATAGTTGTCTTAGAGCTATTGGTAAAATAAATTGTACAAAATTATTTACAAAATTTTAGACTTACCCATAATGTATAGCTTTTTATCTGAACCCAGTAGTATAACCAGTTCTAAACCCGGTAAATTCAAAGTATAATATATAAAGTATAATGTAGCTGGCCGACACGCAAGAAACTCTACACGTGTTAATTGTTTTATTTGTGATGTATGAAATTAACTAAAATAAGTTATGTGATGTCAAAGTTCACGGCCTGCCGGCTTTATTTCAGATAATATTAATGCGTATGTAAAGTGGACAGTTGTAAGAATAAAAATAATTAATTTCATACGAAATAGCTGAGATGTCTCGTGATAATATTTTAACGACACTCATTAATCTATGTAGATGACGGTAGTACTATTTTTGATAAGACGTCTTCTACGTCATAAGTCGTAGATTTGATGTTTTTGATGAAGAGATTATTGTATTTATACAAAATTTTTGACCAAGTAAAATGTTTATACTATTGAGTTACTCTCGCTTTACTCGCGTCCTTCCACGTCCCTATGTGTCGAATATAATTCTGTGTTACTCCAGATGATAGTGTACTTGTTTATTCTAATATTATAAAGAACAAATTTTTTTTTTATTTATCTGTTTGTTTGGATCGAATAGACACCGACACTACTGAACCGATTTAGATGTAATTTAATGAGAAGATAGTTTGAGACCCTGGGAAGAACATAGGTTTTTATCCCGGAAACCATCCCTTAAGGGGGTGAAATTGGTACCTCTATTTTCACTCATTAATCCCACCAAAATTTGTATGGGAAAGCAACCTTGGGACGAATCCGAGCGAAGCCAGGGTGAGTCACTAGTGTACTATAATTTCATCGAAATAAAGTCTTAATGCGTAATGAATGAAGCGTGAAGATAATTCACATTTATAATACTAGCCGATTAATTTGATTTTCCACTATTGCCAGATTCAACGTAGATCCGGGCGAAGATTTCAAATGGGATACAGAACCTGATCAGAAGACCATAAACAATTTGCTGCCAGACGAATACCAAAGATCTGCCATGTTAGCTGCTTATTTAGACCTTGAGAGAGTCGAATGTTTAACGCAAAGTCAGCCTCCAGAAGAACTGAGAAGATCCCTAGATGCGCTATCGACCAAAAGTTCAAAGCAGCTTAACTCAGTAGCCAAACAATTTGGAAGTATTGGCAGATCAATGAGTAGTAAATTGAAGAAGAATTTCGGATCGATGGCCAAATTAGGTAAATCTGGAAGTCAGAGTAATCCAGAAGAAGGGGTAATAAGGCGGCAGTCGACTTGTGAGGTTTTGTGTTGCAGAGTACTGGCGGCGCGGGCGCCGGTGCAGGAGGAGATGGTCAAAAATTACTTAAACGAGGCTTGGATTGGGTGAGAGAAATTAAAATATTATATTATAAATATGTAAAATTGCCGTGTTACTACGTTTTTCCGCGATGAACGAAGAAATTACTATTCGGATCTTAACGTATTTTTCAATGTGTGATTTGTGCCAAAGATAGGATAATTTTTGTCCCGATTATTTTTTTTTTTATTGCAAAACTAACGATTTTCATATGTGTGCCACAGCAACGCGTGGCCGGGTCAGCTAATATGTTACATTTTATTGGTTAGTTTTTTAATAAGACTTAAGTTAGTAGTTACTTTCGTAGATTTACACGAATATTTGACATTTTAAATAAAACTACGTTTTCGGATTTTTTCGCGGATTTATTTTGATTTTTGGTTTCCGACGTTTCGAATGCTTTACAGCAACCATGGTCACGGGAAAGACGTAAGGTTTTAGATGTCCCAAAGGTCATATCATATAGTTGTTACAGACAGTACCTATCGATAAAAATTATGAAATGATTTCAAAAATACATATATAGCACCAAAGTACCTTTTAAATACATGTTTGCTAATTTTAAACATTTTTTATAATTTGAATATGAAATGTTTACTAATGACCTTAAAAGTAATTTCAATACATACACAGTTACAAATGGAGTTCTTTAATTTGCCGGATTATTCTTAAAGTAAATCTTGTTCATTACAAAACAACAACAAAAATCGACTCACAATTAACAAAACAAATTAAATAATCCTCATTTTTTGTAGTTGGTTATTAATCAAATAACATTCCAGGTATACAGCAGAAAAGAACAGAAAAGAAGAAAGCAGTCAGCCCTCACAACCTAGATATGGCACGGGTCGGTCGCAGTTCTATGCTGAAGCAGATAGAAATGCACATGAAAGTGCAAGAACATTGGCAGCTAAACCCGTTAAACCTGCACAGGATCGAACCTTGTACCTTTCCAAGTCAACTTTCTATGACGACCGTCCCCCATCACCAAAACCATGTAGAGCCCCGCTTTGTATGTATTATGGAAGTCCGGAGAATAACGATTACTGTTCTAGATGTGCTAAGTTACAGTAAGTGCTTTTTATAAATCTTATTTTCATAGAATTACGCTTTATTGAAGCGAATTTGAAGGAATAGAAAAGGTAATGTAAATTGGACCATATATATTAACAAATAAGGTACAGTTTACATTAAAAAATAGCAATGTAGTTACATTGAAAAAAATTTTTCGATATGAATTGTTTGAAGGCGAGAGATTAGCCTATTCAGAGCCTTAACATTGGATTATATGCAATATATGTATTATATGTATGTATATTCTTTCTTTTAGTTAATATTTTTTATGTTGAGTTAATAATTAGTATAATTTAAATATTATTTTTATTTTAGATTAATTTTCTAAATGTTTTTTTTTATGTATTTTCTTTTTTTTTTATTTAAGTGGTATTACTTACTTATATGTAATACATATTTTAACTTTTTTTTTATTTTAGTTGCATTTTTTTATTATTTTGAAATAACATTGTTTTAGTCGTTTCTACGTCGTTTTTGAATATAGATGATGATATTTATAATTATACAGAAACACTGAATAAATATAAGAAAATAGTGTCTTTATAATATTACTATTTTTGTAATATCAATCGAGCTAATTGCATATAATCTAATGTCTCGTCCTTAGCATTGTAGTGGTAGTTATATCTTTGGTACTTATTAAAATAGTTACAGAATCTTTAAAGATATTAAAATTAAAAAGTATTTTGCTCTCGTTAATTTTCACTTTTTTTCCCATAAGCAACTGTTAAAACTGATATTTTACTTAATTAACTATAAGTTAATATTACATATGGACGTACAAATTATAACTATAATATTGTTATATAGATATAAATACATCCCTTGCATTATATCTTTGACTAAATAATTTAACGAGAGGAATGAATATTCAAATTGTTTCTTACATTCTCTGAGCACTTTTTTCTTTTTCAGTTATTATAGCGTGTGCTTCCAATTTAATATGTAGAAAATGTAGTGTATCGCGACGTGATAATTTTGATACTTGTATAAAAAATATATTTAAATTAACGTTAAAAGAAAATAATATAATTATCCTGGTATTATTAGAAGTTATATATAGAAATTATAATATTTTTCGAGTTCTTTCAATGAGGAAAATACTCCAATACATAGACTACAATACGAACTTACATACAAGGGTGATTATGAATGATTTACATAATTTGTTTAGTATTAAAAATTAACGGAAAATATAAAATAAATAAGTTGGAAAATCATTAAAAAATATTATTAATCCCTAAACAACCCAAGTATTTCTATACATTAAAACTGTTTCAATTTTTCTATATTATACTATACTAGTGAAATTATTAATATTTCCCCATGCAAAAGTGAAAAGAAATATTTTTATAACTATTATATTAAATATATACTAGGGAGTTGGTATCTGTCCCGTCGGTGCCTGCTGATTGAAGCTTATTGATGAGCATTAATAAAATTGTGGGTTGTATTATAACGTGTTTTCCCGTGGGAACGAGATAATTTCCCGCGGTAAAAAGTAGCCTATGTCACTCTCCAGTACTCCCAACTATCTACACACAAAAACCACGCAAATCCGTCACTCTGTTTCGACGTGAAAGAAGGACAAACAAACAAATACACTTTCACATTTATAATATTAGTATGGATTTACAAAAAAAGTTAAAATCTCATTAAAATTTACATATTTTTTAATAATATTTTAAATTCTTGATTTTTTCTATTTTCTAACATAGTTTTTTATTATATTTATCAGCCCATTAATTTATGTAAAATTTATTTTTAATATTAAAATGAAACATGGTGTAATATATTAAATTGATTGTTTTAGTGAGATAAAAATTACAATAATCTTAATTTTACTATATTTGAAATAATAAAAACAAAAATAATGATGTAATAAAATATGAATTTTTCCCCCCTTTTTTATTCCATTATTTTTATTTCTACTCCAAGGTCGTTAACCGTTAAAATACTAATTTGAGGTACCGTCGTTTGAGAAACTTTGAGTGGGATTCTGAAGGGAAATGGTCCCGGAGATTGGATAGGCATCTTGAGATGACAATAAAATGAATTTGTTTAGATTATTTGGTGTCGGTTAAACATTTAAACTATTAACTAATTTTATCCATGTATTCTTATGTATGTTTTAATTTTATATTAATATGTCCATCAAAAGTTCTCAATCAGCATCCAAAAGTTCAAGTCCTAATTTTGTCATAAATCATAATTGATATTAAACTTTAGGCTAAAAAAAGTGTATTATTAATATTAACGCTTTAAGAATTTAAAAATCGCAAGTAAAAACATTAGTATTAATTAATACGGAAGAATTGTTAGAATAGTGTTGATTAAAATTGTTAACTGTAATTGCACCGTTGAAGTATAGGTAAGTTTGAACAAAAATCATAAATACTTCCATATGTAATGACTAATGTTTGTAAATTAAATATATTAAAAAATAAAAATGTCAGCGCCCTTCGTTTTATCGAGTGCCAAGTTTTTTTTTGTGCTGCCAGAATTTTAAATTAATCAAGAGCATTTTAAATAAAATATACTTATATATTGATTAATAAATTAATAATCTTCCTTTTTAGAAATCGGTTAAAATCCAATGATCATTTTTACCTGTTATTAAAAAGTATATTTTATTCTAAAATAGGACATGGCAACACTAATTAATATCTAAATCGTTGTAAAATGCATCCTAATTAATATAAAATTATATATAATAAATGTGTTCAAAATTTAGTATCAGGTGCTATCGAGCGAAATATAGATTGTTGCATATCTGTTATACCGAGTGTATAAATCGTAGTGACAATAAAATTGCATATATTCAAAATAAAACTATCTTTTTGCGGATTTATTTTAGATTTTGGTTCCCGACGTTACAAAAACTTTACAGCAATCATGGTCACGGGAGATACTCAAACTCAACTCAAAAAGGAAACGTCGAGAACCAAAAATCAAAATAAATCCGAAAAGATAGTTTTATTTAAAATGTCAAATATTCGGATAAATCTAAGAAAGTATTACATACGTTCACTTTAGTTTTTGTAAAAATTGTTCAAAAATTATGATATAATATTTAATAAAAATTTGTCATTCCATCAAAATAATCTGTAACAATGAGAACTAGAATGCTCTCATTATACAAACAACGTTAATAAAAAAAAGGGTATAATTTTATTAGATATTGCTGTCACAATAGAAATATTTTTGGCGTAAACCTAGAGAATGGACTGAGCAATACTGTCATGTAATTGACCATTCTCTAGACAGAGAGAAAGCGAACGTGCGGCCAATACCTTTCTTTTATTTCATTTTGATATTATTTTATAAATGAAATGTAAAAAAAAAATATATTATAATGGTAAAAGTGTAAAATGGTTAAAAATATCTATCTTGATTAATCGTATTTCAATGAAAACAAAAAGACTACTGGACGCACATTCAATTTTTTTCTGTTGCTTTTCTGCCATTATCAGCTGACGGTTGGCAAAAAAAAAAACAGTCCACTCTCTATGTCTGATTTTTGGCCAAAAATTTCAGTTTATTTTGAACAATTATGAATTTTAAGGTGTTATTTTATATATTTTTTGATATAACAGCTCATAGTCAGGGTACTTATAACTTACTGTTTGGTTTCTAATATAAATAAAACGAGCTTGGAGGTAACTCCGTCCGTATTTGAAATTTTGTTAATCGTTTTGTACTTCTAGTCCCGTTTTTGTAGTTAAGTTATTTTATATTTAATTAAGTTCATTTAATATTAATTTTTAATATATAATCATTTTCTTACTAGAAATAATTTCCCACCCTTTTTTGTTAGTTACTTTCACTTAGTACTAATTGTTTTTTTTTTTAATATTATCTTTCTAAACGTAAGGTACGACAGTGGATCTGTTTAGATTGTACCTACATCCTTTCAGTCGAGTCAGTTGTTGAGGCTATTTAGCCTTAGAGATCTGTTAAAAGAAGTGAGATTACATGAAATAAGTATATTTTTACCCAATTTATACTTAAAGCTATATGAACGTTACAGATGGTACTGTTTGTTAAATTTTGTAATCCTACGGTTAGATACGGCATATCATGTTTTGTAGAAAATAAATGGTTATGCAATTAATATTGTTTATAATTTTTACTTATATTTTATAACCTACTTGTGATATTTAATTCCATTTTTATTTAGATTTGATGTAATTTCAGATCTCTTTAACTCAGCAGGTGTAGACCGATCTAACATCCATAGTTTGAATTTTAATTTAATACTTCTATAATTCTATTATCGCTTAAATTTATTCAATAGGCAGAATTTTTATGCCACACTAATAAAAAAGATCCTAATATGTTCATCCATAAGATATTCCTTTATAATATGAATAAAAAATACTCTCAATATAGCAAGCAGATAAGTAAAACACGAACTTCGTATCTAGTATGTATTTAAAACTAGCGTTTTCCCGCGGCTCCGCTCAGGTTACTCTACATTACTGTACAGTTTCATCAAAATACGTTCAGCAGTTTTTACGTGAAAAAGTAACAATATTTCGCTTATAATATTAGCAGGAATCTAATTCAGACCAGTTGAACATCTGGTTGCATTAATAATAATAATGTTAATGTAAAACAATCTAAATAATACTAAAAATTCCTCGTTTTTAAATATATTTTCTTACTTTATTATCTTTTTTCAATACATACAGGTCCATGAGATTTACAAAGCGTAATCAGTAGATAAAGAGGAGTTAGCTACACATATAATGTATGTTTGTTTATATTTATTTATACATTTTATAAATGTAATATCTAATATTAAAGCAGTCTCTCTCATATATACATATTATACTCTATCGCTTAGTCTCCAGGCACACGATTTATTAACTAAAAGTAGGTGAATATTGCAAAGACGATAGTTTGTTTTAATGTAGAAGAACTCTGACATAAGAAAATAATAACAAATTATGATACACTCTCATCTTATCGTGGTGCTGAGACACGGTACTTGATTATAGAGGTCGTAGGTTCAATATATTCTGTACTGGTCAAATAAATGAAAGTAGTGCTATAGAAACTGTACCAGTACACATTACCTAAATTCAGTTAAAACATAAAAATAATTTAGAACTACACAAGTCTTGATACATGTAATTTTTTTGCTTTTTAAAAACCATTACAAGTATTACAACGATATTTTTACATAAAAGTATTTTCTGTATAGTGTACAAAACATTTCATACAAAATTCAGTGAATATCTAAGTCCCAAATGTTTGAAAATACATTACATAAAGATGATAACTGATGGATTATCAGAGCAAGTCTTATTAGTTTACAAAATGCTAAATTAACATCGATTCACAAATAATCCTTATGCTACAGTAACGCCAGCTGGCGATTTATAAAACAGTAAATATACACGCACAATTATTTACATTACATTGTACAACATTTATTAGAAATAAACTATGTATTATAAACATTGAACATTACTTTTCAAAGACAATTCCAATTGATTGTGTTGGTTTTAAATCTTAGTCAGAGTCCCTCTTGTATATGGTGTGTATCATTTGAATATGTAAAAGGATCACACAAGCGGTATAACACAGCACTTCACTGGTTGTTATTTACAATATACTTTAACACTGGCAAGTCTTTAATTTAACAGATACACACTGAATTCGGCGTAAGGTCACGAGTCCGGTATGATGTCGGCCTCGATGATTTCCAAATCTCAACTGTCCTGCCAATAGTTATAGTTACCAGACGGAGGAGGGACAGGCATGGGGGGAGCGTTGGGAGCAACTGCGGCAGAGTTGTAGGGAGAGCCCTGGGGTGACCCGTACCTTGGTCGGAACCATGGCCGACTTGTGTATTGGTACTGGTTGTTCGCATACGCGGCTAAGTTCTGCCCGGTGGCATTCGGATAGGGATTTTGCGTGCTTTGATTAGCATAGGCCACATTTGGCATGTTGGGTGCAGGATACGTTTGGTTCGGCGCTGGGGTTGTTGACGGCGAAAAATTCGCTTGTGATGTATTTTGGGAACTTGAGGTCGTTTGTGAGTACGACTGTGTGGGAGTTTGAGGGTTAGACCCATTTGTAGGGTAGCTTGGAGGTTGACTGGTAGTCTGAGTACTGTTATAATTTTGTGTACCGTTGCCATTAGTGCCGTTGCCATAACTTTGAGTCGCTTGATTGTTTGTATAAGTACCATTCGAGGTACCATCGTTTGAGAAACTTTGAGTGGGATTCTGGACGGAAGTGGTCCCGGAGATTGGATAGGCATCTTGAGATGATGACGAAATGAAGTTGGTTTGGTTATTTGTACCATTCGTGGTGTCGGTTTCAGAAGCCGTCGACTGTCCGTTACCGTTTGTAGGCGCAGGAGTAGTCGCTTGGTTTGGCATCGTGTACTGAACATTGGGATTCGTTGGCATAGTTATTGTACCAGAGTTTGCTTGCATTATGTACTGGGGCGGCATGCCCGCATATTGTGATGTCGGTGTAATGAAATTAGAATTTTGTTGCACAATTTGATGAACAGGAGGCGGTTGAGATGCGGATATTGTAGAGTTAGTCATTGGAGAGGATGGCGGGGCTTGGACTATTGGTATCGTTCCGGAAACAGTTAAATTAGAATTTGCCAACTGTTGCCCAGCTAAAGCTGCATTTAGCTGTTGCGTAGAAAGTTGGGTGTTGAGATTTAATCCCGGCATGTATTGGGAGTTGGGCATATTCATTGGCATCAATGGCACATTATATTGAACTCCGCCTGGCATCCCGAGTTGGTTCGGTTGCATGACTGTCACATTTTGTCCTGGCTGTAACATTTGCTGACTGATTAAACCTGGAGGGAGACCGCCTTGAACAAGGTTAGAATGATTTGTAGGTATCATATAAACTTGACTATTCGGCTGCCCAATTACTGTTGGCATCTGACTTATATTTAACGGGTTTTGCAGAACGGTCATTCCTTGTGGGACCGTTATCATTTGAACGTTTTGTGTCGCGTTTTGCAATTTATTTGTTGTTAGGTCCTGCTTTTGACCATCTTTTGTCGACTGAATTTGTATGGCGTTTCTGTCTATTTGTTTTATATACATTCCTGAACCATCTTGAGTCACCGATGAAGCTGAGACACTGAAAATATTAAATTAAATTATATTGATGTTTATTTTATAATTAACTCAATACCGATTTTAATCATAATAATATTCTTACTTAGTCTGCTGTCCTGATGATACATGTATGATAGTACCGTGGGCTGGGTTTATTTTCATTCCCATACTGACCATGGTGTTGTCCCTAGCTGTATGGGATGGTTTGGTTATGTCAATTAATTACATAAAATACCGTATCCATAGAGTAAAGCTGTCTAAAAAACCATTAAAAAAATCGAATAAAATAACATAAATAGACAAATGACGGGCAATTTTTTTGATTAATTTTTAACTATCCTCTTTTTAGACACTTTAATCTACAGAGTACGGTTACATTACATAAAGCTTACGCTACGCAAGGGTACTACGCAATCGCACGTTTCATATATAAATAATCTATTGTAGTTCATGCATTGTAGGTATGTATATAAATAATGGGTGAACATGAAAATGACGCACTGCTTGAACATTGCAAATCCTAAAAATTAAGATTTTGTTAAAATTCTTCCAGCCATAATCTTGGCTGACGGAAATAATCTGGACCTAATTAAAAAAATAAACAGGAAAGTTAGAGAAGAGTAACCTATATAGTTGAACAATTATAACTATTGAGGTCAATCAATCAGCCTATTGCCGTCCACTGCTGAACAAAGGCCTCCAACAAAAGCGCCAACCATCCCGGTCCTGGGTAGCCCACATACTCCCGCTAACCGCCACCTTTCTTAGGTCATCAACCATCGTGCGGCATCCTGCACTACGCTTGTCTAAAAGCGGTTCTCCATTCTAGCACGTTTCGGCTCCATCGAAATACATAACTATTGAGGTGATATATGAAAAAAAAACACACTACAAGATAATTTCAACTTGCTCACACGTTCTGGAAGATTTTCAAAAATAGATCAGGAAACATATCTGCTGCTTGATGCCCTTAGAATTTTAACCTAAACTAATACTACAATAGAAAGGTTGTTTTGTCAATCGAGGAAGAACAGCAAAGAAGATCCCAATCGCTGCCTTAGAAGTTAATTGCTAGATATAAGTAGAAATAAGCAAACTAATCTATGAAGAACAATTCAGCTTCACAGAACTTGACAATCTCCCCTTTGATTTTGTAAGAAAAAGATCGGAATTGTAGATAAAACAAAGGTTTTAATGGTTGTATAATATACGCAAAATGTTTATCTTTTTACGCTTATTTGTCTCGCTTTTCGTTTTTTTACGCTTTTTGTGAGGATTCATGAAATTCAATGACCCTGTAATAAATATGAATACTAAGAAGTCCTGGTTGAAAGATTGCTGAGAAGTCGTGATGCAATACCAATAACCTGTGAAACATGCATGAAAATATTTGAATAATTTAAAAATAGGCAAAGAGAAGTACTGCAGGAAAGCACCCAGCTCGAGTCTGTCTTTTACTCAAATGTTGAAACAGAAGCTAAACTATTAATTATGTAAATCTAGCAAAATTGATTTACGCCAAAATTTTTATGTTGGTAAATTAAGTTTTCCCTTATTTCATTTGTATAATTTACGCTTAAAATATATTTCGCGTATTTTTTTAAATCTTATATCATTTACGCTATAAAACTATTAATATAATGTATTATTGTATTCAGCCCTTTTTAACATCCCACTGCTGGGCACAAGCCTCCATTCAATACGAAGGAACCAGATGATAACCCACCACGCTGACCAAGTCCAGGTTGGCGAACTTCACATGTCTTTCGAAAACTTGCTAGGTTCTCTCAGACTTGCAGGTTTCCTCACGATGTATTTCGACGACGATATTATATTATACTATATATATTTTTTGATAATTTTACTGTGAATCTACGCTTTACGCCATTGCATTACACACATAATATCCATTTATAATGAATATACATAGATCGGTCTTTAACAAAATCTTGTCATATAAAAACGGTTAAAAGTTAAGCTACAATGAAAGAGAAAACATGCAGTGTTGTTTTAAAGCTAATTGACCTGAAAATAGTATATAGAATGTCCAATGGTTTGAAAACTTGAGGATGCTGTAACATTAACATTTAAAAAGTTATCAGTAACTTGAAGAAACAGGGCCCAGAAGTATCTCAGACACGATCCAAATCGAGATGACCTAAAAATTGGACACCTGAAAATAAATCGCTTCGCTTTTCTAAACACATGATGACGTTATATGATAATATTTTTACGCAACGCAATATTATTTCTACAAAATACTTTTTGGGAAACGGTTAGAAATAGGGAATTTTGGGACAATTTATATCCGAGTTATTTTTAAAATAAGAATATTAAAAATCATTTAGAGATGAAATGAAGAAGGAAATAGTTGATTCTGATTTAGTTTTTATTAAATAGTCTCGTATATAAAATGTTCAATAAATCTTCAATATACCTGTAGAAGAAGTCCAAGAACGGGATTCTCTTGAGGAACTCTTGTCCTGGCTTACATGCGACCTGCGGCATCGTATCGTTTCAATACACACACAAAGTTATTAAAATCATAAAACAAAATAGTCCCTATCTTGAAAAATTAATTCTGAATTTTAAAATTTGCATGCAATAATTAAACCCTAATAAGCGAGTGATATTTGTCTTCGTTGCTTAATTCACTTTACAAATAAATGTTTGAAAATTATCTAGTATCTTTAATAAATGTATCTAATAATTTTGAAATGATACTGCAAAATCTGAATCCACTTTGGTCATAAAACACGTTGTCAGCCCTCTGGAAGTTTTATTTGCGACGTACACTAAATATTTTTGGAAACTCTTTAAAAATATATTAAAATCAAATAAATAAAAAAAAATCGTGTAAAATGATCATGTTAATTTATTTCAAGTATGAGATTTGTTGATCATAAGTAAAATTTCGAAAAATATTTAGCTTTTCGAGGAACCTGGAAGATTTTTCCTTTTATTAATATATGTATTTCAAAAGAAATCGGAACTCACCCTGCAGGCGCAATAGGCCTTAATTGTAATTGGTTTGGTGTACCATCTGATAGTCTCTTTTGACCTCGTGCTTCTTGGCTAGAATTTTTTGTAGGAGTTGAGGAACTCTAAAACATTTCAAAAATAAATTTGTAATTGCTAAATTTGAACATTTAAACTACATCGAAAAGCCCAAAAACCAATTGATGGAAAGGCTAGAGATAACACAATAAAAATGACACCGGATTAAATACATTGTAAGTTTGTACAAATTTATTTATTTTTTTTAATTTTGTCAAATTTTTGACATATCAGTAAACCATTTTCCCCCCTTTTTAGACTTTGATCTTTATTATTAACATTCAACAATGAAAATAGTCCGATGTCTAATAAAAGATGTTATATTGACTAAGACGAAAAGACATTATTTGCAACAAAATAAGTATGTATGTACTGTGAAAGCTGAAAGGTATATAGCAAGAAACTGTCACATTAATAAAATATGCATTACAAATTTATTACAAGCAAATTAAATCCAATGTTTTATAATTCTATAAATCAAATCAGTTATTTAATGTTTTTCAATCTGATTTTGTAGTAAATATCTTTAGTCTTTAGATATGTACATATAATGCAACAGAGTCTTCAATCTACACTTATGATAAAACGCAAATAAAAATTTCAATTAAAAGCTGACAATAAATGGGTAGAAAGAGTGGAAATTATATTAGTATGGTGAAATGCTAATGTAATATTTGCATTTGCTCACTGATATAATTTGTGGAGAGGATGCTTGACCACTTGAAATAATATTTATTAAGGACGCACTGCTTACTATTGGCTGTTAAAAAATGTAAAGAAATTTTATTACATTCTTCCCAAACTTGAACGTAATATTTACATGTATTACTAAGTTTTTTCCATTTAATTGAGCTAAGACCAGGTAATTAAACCCAGACGACAACAAAAACTACCTAATAAAAGTGTAACAAAATTTGAATAACAACTCCTTACACTTCTGCCCTAAATATTTACCAATGTCATGAAATCTTAATATTATACTTATTTTGAATTTTTCAATGTGAATTTTCAATATTTTGCAAATTGTGCATATTAAATAACTCCTTGAACCATTAATAGGTATTTTGTAGTAAAATAAACTGATTTAACCTTCATAAATTATATCTATATAATCATGCTCAATAGAACTGTGATTAAAAACCCCAATAATTTCTATTAAAAAAACAATATTTAAGTGAATATCAACTTTAAAAAAACACAAAATTATTTTTTAATACTTTAAACAATTTGTCATTTCTTGCAGTCTATACAATTATAAATATTATATAAAGTTTTTTTAGTATTTAAAATCATAATTTACAAAATTAACATGATAAAAGAAAAAATATTATTTCTGCAAAAAATAAAGATGTCACTCCATAAATATATAAATATATAAAAATAATGTTTACCTTTTGATTTAATTGCATAAATGTGCCAGTTGCTTGTAACTGTTGTAACTGTACTGCTGATAATGGCAGTGATGTTTGTTGAAAACTATTTGCAGGAGCGATCTGGAATAAATGAAATTAAAATAAAGTAATTTTTAGAATGTTTTCATCATATGTACATTAACAATTAAAAAAATATAAACAATGAAATTATAAAATTAGTTCACTTATAAATAGCATAATAAAAATACAGTAAAAAAAATGATTTTAATATGACACTAATCACCAAGAATAATAATAGTTTATTGAATAATATATTTTTTTCAATTTGGTAAATAATTTGAAAAGTTATTACTTACCGATACAAATTGCTGTGGCTGAATATTACTCAAGCCTGTTTGATTTGATGTTAGGTCTTGCAGCTGTTGATATGGTATAAGCATAGTTTGTGATCCTGGAACTGTCCATTGCATAGTTTCAGTACCTTGTAATTGGTACTTTATATCCTTATCACCTTTATCTGTGCTATACAGAATTTTTTGTGAAGAATTTGTACTTTGAGCTGCACAAACTACTGGGGCTGTGGCGGAGCTGACTGTAGTGGTATCAGCTCCTGTTAAACTTGCTTGCGGAAATGATAGACCATTCGGTAAAATCATTGACATAGATGAAGGTACTCCACTTAATCGCAGTTGAGTGACATTCACAGGTTGCATGCTAGATAAATCAAACATTTGTGTTCCAAAATTTGGTTGCTGAATTGCACTTAATGACTGTGCTATAGGCAGCGATGTAAAATTTGTATTCGAAACTTGTACTCCAGGTTGCACTATAGGTATTAATTGACCACTCTCTTGATTTAGCACATATTGTTGTTGTGGCTGAAGTAGCTGTAGGACTGTAGGCTGTCTAACAGTCATGAGGGGTGTGTTGGCCGGAGCTACACTAACTACAGGTGGAATTACTGTGGGATGAGTCGATGTTGTTAGTGTTGATGGGGTTGATAGTGAAACAGAAACGACCGGTGGAGGTACAGGCGGAGGGGCCGCAGTCGTGGTAAGAGTCGGCGGTGGCACATTCAGCGCAGGTGGAGGCCCACCCGCCTGAGCGGCACTCCACTGCGCTAATTCTGCCCGTATAGTTTCAATTAGATTTTGTGCCAATGACCTTGCAGCAGCCAATGCCTCTGATCGCGTGTGGTGAAGCGCTAAATGCAATGGTTCGAATTTGTCATTTTTTAATACAGCAACAACTCCAGTTTCTGATCTTATATATTCTAAGTTAGTACCATTCTGTAAATAAGAATTACATAACGTTAAAGCATAAGTTAGATGAATAACTAATGAATCCTACGTAGGAAATGTTGAGTAACTCACAGGTCCAAGAATTCTTGATTTTATATCAAATGCGGCCGGCGCATTGTCTAGACCTATATAAACTTTATCTATTAGTCCTCCTGACATTATTGTTGAGCTTAATAGTCTTGTTTAACTTTTATTTATATTATTTTCGGAGAATGCATCTTTTAACACAAGACAGTGTTTTGACATTCCAAGTGTAAGTTCTGAAATTATTGAAAGAAGAAAGGCAGGCGTCCATTACGTTCAGAAAAAAATTAAACCTTGTTTGATCTTTTGCATGCCTATTTGTTATTTATTTTTCTTATTTTTATCTTCTGTACTCTTTTTTTTTGTGTGTGCAATAAAGAATTTATCTATCTATCTATCTTTTCTGATAGTTCCTTATTTTTATAATTTTGTCATTTTAAAAAAAGTATTGTTTTCTGTCATTGCAAATAAATTTATCACATTGTTTAAAAATAAACGAAAAAAAAAAATCAATTTATTAACAATGAATACTGAAAATCGTTATCCAGTTACAGCTTCTTTATTTATGTTACGAGAAATAAAAAATCGCCAGGAAAAAGTTAATAGAGGATATCAATTGTTAAAAAGGAAGGCAGAAGCTCTTCGCATGCGGGGTCACCAAGCCGCCGCTGAATTAGCTACTACGCAGGCGATCCTAGGCCATACCTTAAAAGAAGCGTATATTTCTTTAGCTGCAATCAAATTTACTAATGGAGAGTCTAATGCTTTAGTGCTTGAGAATGTAGAGGAAGTAATTTGAAAATTTACATTTATTATATACCTATTCAAAAATTACCTGTGTCTAATCATTATTATAAGTTTGAAGAAATTTTTTTATCAGGCTCAAATTCGGGTGCATCGAGTTCCAGAAAATATATCTGGGGTATCAACAGTGTCTCTTCAAATAATAGAAGATAATACAGTTAATAATACGCTCCGTTACGCCGGCCTTGGTGCTGGTGGACATAGAACTGCAGAAACTAAAAAGGCTTTTAGAAAAGCCATCGAGTTATTAATTACATTTGCATCTTTGCGAAACACATGCTTATTGCTCGATGAAGCTATAAAATCAACATTAAGGTACACTGCACACGAAAAATACTTAAATGAGTAATAACTATTTGGACGTTTTTATTTTCAATATTATTTTATTATTAATAATAGATATCTATTTATTTTAGAAAGGTAAATGGCATTGAAAAAGTAATTCTACCAAAACTACACAATACCGAAAGCTACATCTTGACAGAGATGGATGAAAGAGTAATAAAATCTTCTATAAAATCTTTACATATCAGTGCAAAATATGTACATACGTACGTAATTATTTAGGTATGATAAATTTACAGGAACGTGAGGAATTTCATCGTTTAAAAATGGTAAAGGCAAAGAAAAACTTTAGCCAATCTTTATTGAAATCTAATAAGAAACTTATTTCTGGTGGTAGCGGAGAAAGCGGTAAGTTTTAATTTAATGTTTCAATTACAGTATTATATGAAGATGTTAATAAATTAACAAAACTCAATTGTTGTGTTATTACAGATAAATCTGCTACACCTCCACTTTCCCCCAAGGAATCATTAGAGTCTTTTACTAATATTTACTCAGGTGTTATTTCTTCAACAACCGTGTCCGCTGGCGACTTCAAACCAGTTTGCTACCTTCATAATTGGGACGATGAAGACTTGTTATTTTAATTATAAATTTAATGTTTAACTAAAGCTAGTAATAAATAAAGTTATTTGTGTTAAAAAAAACGTTTATTTTTAATTTAAATAATACATAATTAAAAAAAAAAAAAAAACAATTATAAGACCCAACCATGGTCTAATCTTTCTTCCATTGGTTTCGTAAAATATTGGCATCTTCGGAATTTCTCCAAAATCTCTCCCTGTAAGGAGTCAATTCTTATAATAAAATTTCTTTTTAACCTGCTTATGGCTAAAACTTTAAATACTTAAAATAAAATTGGATCCATTTAAAAATATCACAATCGCTTTAGTATCTTTTAATAAATTGTTTAAAATTATTACTTGAATTAAAACTTACAGGACCAGTCTTCTTGATAGTTTCACTGTAGTAGGTAATTGCACTTGATCCTGTCCCATATAAAGGATATTTGAGATGCATCTGTGAATTAAAAAAAACTATTATATTTTGATAATTAACGTGTTAAAAAAACTGTCATCAACAATATGAAATACTCGTACATTTTTGTCAGCAGTAATCTCTAAATTACGTGGTTCAAATTGATCTTTTACAAAATTTGCATCATACTCGGAACAGTACTCTGCAACTGGCTGTGATGTCGCAAGTTCGTCAATAACTTCGTCAAGCATTTGTTCCCAAAAAAAATCAGTTAACATGCGTTTACGGATACCTAAAAATAATAATTTTTAGTGGCAATATTTAGCTAAAAATATGCATCGCTTTAACACATATTTTTATATTTATTTCGTAATTGCTATATATTGCAAAGTAGACGTAAAATATTATATATTTATAGTAATTTTATAAGATAATATATTAATTTTATAACCCTCAGCTTGCTTTGCTTTTCTAGGTATTCTATAACTGTCGCGCATTTCACTTCCCTGGCCAGGTACTTCCCGACCATCTTGAAGTATCCATGGTCGGCTAAAGTTCTTGCCTTTACCATAAGCTGAAGGTTCAATGGGAACTTTTGGATGAAGCTTTAAGCGTTCTAATGGTCTTATCTTTAACTGTTTCTTCTCCAAAAGATTCAGGAATATCAGCTTGTACTTCTTGATCCATTGCTGAGATTTGCTGTTGATTTCAATTTAAAATTTATGTTATTTATGTATAACTATAACATTGAAATTGCTATTTACACTTGTTGCTAGGTAGCACAGTCTGTGATCATAGATATGATATTTTATTGAACAACATTCTTAATATAATAAGATATAATCTGTCGCTAAGAAGAAAATAGGTCCATAGACATTAATTGCAAGTAGTTTAAATGTCACTGTCACAGTCAAGGCTCAAAAATGGCTGAGGCTTGTCAGATAGCTCGAAAACAAGATTTGCCTCCTCCGGGAGGCTACAAACCAATACCCTTTAAAAGGTTACCCGCGAAACAATACTTCAGCGGTGAGTTTATAAAAAAATACATTTGTTTTTAGTATTCACAATAATACAAGTTACGTAATTTCTGTTTAGGTTAGGCTTTTATATCAGTTTTTAAAAGAATTCTACCTAATTGTAGCAATATATTCCTTCTTTTATGAGACTGTCTCCTTAAAATTAGTTTTAGAAATAACTATAAATACGAAACGATGTATTGTATAACTTCACTTTATAAGATTAATAAATTAAAATAAATTTAAGGGTATACTATGTTCGCTGGTTATATCGGGATAACTGCATTTGCCTTATACCTTTATAACATAACAAATAAGAATATTCGCAAGAATGAGATTGAAATGCGGTCTGCCAAGATGGCTATATACCCAATGTTGCTGGCTGAAAGAGATAGGGAATACCTAAAGCAGCTCCGTAGAAACCGTGACACGGAAACGGAACTTATGCGTGATGTGCCTGGATGGGAGGTATGATAATAAATTAATACCTTTTACTTTTCTAATTTATTTATGCTATAACAATAATATTAAAGTTTAAACCATATTAAATCTACACCTTATAATTACAAATTTACCTATATTACAGGTGGGAACCTACTATGGTGAACGTGTTTACAAAAATGTACCTCCAGACACATTGGTGGAACCAATCTTCCATGAATACTATGCCCACAGCTCCCCATATGAATGGTTCAAGAGGGCTTATATTAAGCTTCGTTCTTAGATGCAAGCTTTTAATTCAAATATGGATATTATAAGTCAGTCAACGAAGCCTTAAATACTTAACATTATGATATCTTGAATATTCAAAAAAAATGTACAGTGGCTGATTTGTATTTCCTATTAAAAAGGTTACTTTAGTTCAGAATATGTTTGAGCAGTTGACTAAAGTATAAACATGTGTCTGTAGTTGCTTGGTCAGAATTAAAAAATGAATTTTTAGTCAATTTGTTTTTGTTTACAACATCTAAACAAATAAATAATACACATATTACACATTTCTATAGATGCTTCTTATTTAAAGATGTTTAAATAATAACTTAATAATGTCCATTGATGAATACATAAATATATTTATCTCTTACATTCATTCATAAGGATGAATTAGGTAACTTACATTTATTACTATTAACATATTCTTGTCAAGGAACAGTATTTACAGTGCAACAATTAAGGCCAGACTTATAAGTCACAACTCACTAGAAAGTAATAATTGCTTAATATTTATTTCACTCTTGAGGAGAGATAATATATGTACTTGTCCATGAAAAGGTTTGTAATGAAAAACAACAATTGTGAAAGACTATTTATTTTCTTTAACATATAAAATATAAATTAAACTATAACAAATGTACATAGTGTTTTCAAACAAAATAAACATGAAAATAATCAGGAAAAATGATGAGTATATTTAAATTAGAAAAAAATATCGATTTAGTAATTCTAAATCCTGCATACCATTTAATATATTAACAGAGAACACATCATATGAATATTCTTCTAGACGCTTTGTGAAATCCATCTTTCAATTATTGGCAGTTTAGTCAATATTATTATTTTTACTATACAAAGCTAGATATTTACTATGTTCCTCTTTTTTGAGTTGCCCATATTTTTGCACTGTTGAAAGCATCATGAGCTCACACATATGCAGCAGAAAAATGCAGACCAAAATGGCAAAATATTTTTAAATGCAATAAAAACTATTTATTTATTTACTTATATAATGTCAAATTAAAATTATAAAACCAATTTCATACTTAATGAGAACTTATTCTTGAGCATTTATAGATATATTAAAAAAAACCACAACCATGTTTTCAATATATTATCCAGAGCTTTTATTTACTAACTAAAAACATAATTTAAAGAAACTAAAAACATGCTTTTGCTATTAATACCTATATTATAAGGTAGAATGTACATATCAAATAAGCCATTTAAAGAGCTATTCCACTTGCTTTCTACTATCTCCATCATCAGATGACATCAAATTGCATTGTTTTTTTCAAATTACATAATATATACAGGGTGGCGACACTTGACCAACATTACATTACATGACATATTTTAGTCTCTAAAAATTATCAATTTGAAAAAATACCTTCAAATAAAAAGTGCATTTTTCAAACAAAATAAATACAGTCATAATGGACATCAAAATAAATATCATTACATCATAACTTTATCGACCTCATCCATCAGTCAAAAAGTACTTTTTTGATCGATGACCTTAGCTAGTCTGCAACATCGCACTGTCCGGGCGAGATCATAGGTCATAAGCGACGGGCATTGAATGAACGGACTAGTTCAATCAACCGGTCGACGGTACACGTATTTCAAATGAACAAGAACAATTCATAGACTAAGACAGTCCGTCTCGCAACGTAAAACTATACCTATAGACTGTCTAGCGTCTACAACTACATTGAAGCGTAGGTACGTGAACCACAGTCCACGATTTGAACTCGTCGACGAAAGAAAATGAACGGTCTAGTTTCGTTCACGCTAAATACGTCGACGACCCATCGCTTGAGGTCATAGGACTACTGGTCCCACTGTTGGTATACAATAAATTTATAAAACTCGCATAAGTGACATCAAATGAATCTAATTTTGCGAAAAGTAACAGTGCTTGTGCAAAATCGCGTCTGTTAGGCTGGCACGCAATTATGGGCTAATAATATTTGGCAACGACGACATGAAAGCTCGCGGGTTCGAATCCCGGTTAGATTACATTTGTCGTGCAAATATTCGTCAATAACGACTTGAACATAGTGTATTTTTGTGAATTTGTGTTTAACTCACGAGTCACACGCCTTCACGGACCTACACATTTCTTTCCTTTTCTCTTCTCTTCGGATATATTCGGAGCGGCAACGTCGCACATCCTTTCGCCATCATCCGTCGCTTGCGCATATCACATGCGATTTAAAATTTTAAAACGAAAAGAAAATCCTGTGCCTTTTAATATACAATATTTTAATTAAAAATTGGATTCGTCTTGTAATTTTTTATACTAAATGTTTAAAGGAACGTTGGTCAAGCGTCGCCAACCTATTTATGATACAAAAGAAACTAATTGATATACTAAACGTTATAGGTTAAAATTGTTGAATTTATATAATAAAAATAAAAAAAAGTACATAATATGATTTATCATATAAATGTTGCCATAATATTTTTTTAAATTACACAAAACTCAAATTATTCATTTTAAAAAAACTCTATTTAACTTTCATATTATGTACATCTATTTTAAGCCTTATTTACATTTCTTAATGACAATTTTTGGTTTCAACTTAACAGATCTTAACTTGCGCATGTGACTCATAACAAAGTATAGACCGGGGAAAGTTAGTACTAATAAATATACCCTTAAAAATGATGGCATATGGAACGCAAAATTCCATTCATTTGGCATAGAAACTGTAAACCTTTGGGTTTCCTCAAAATATGGAATGTTACGTAATATAACTATAGATTCACACAAAACTCCCAGCGGGTAGAGTGGTATCCACATTGTGTAACGAAGCCATGTTAGTATGTAAAAGTCCTTCTTGTACAACTGTGATATATAGAACGGATACCTAGAAAAAATATAAAAAAATGTGTGTTAGTATATAAATGATTTTTTTTTTGGCTTAAATTAAATATATTTAGCCTTGTATCAAATAAATGAAAATGAGGTTAATAACTATTTCAATTTTAAATCACCTTCAACCTTTATTGTTTTGTTGAAATTACAATAAACATAGACTGAGTGATGATGCAATATGCAACTTATATTAGTAGAATGGTAAACTTTTATATGTTTTGCTTGCTTTTTCTTTAAAATCATAATGACTAGTCCTCGTGCATAGAGTAGGCTGCAACATCGACGGCTTTACTTACTCAGAGGCACGGGAGTGAAACAGCCAATTCTCATCTCTAGACTGTTACTGAACATTTTTGCCAGGAAAACTCAATAGCTACACTTGTCCGGATCCGGGATTTGAACCCGGGACCTCCGGATCTATAGGTGTATATGCGAGCCACGAGACCACTGAGGCAGTTAGGTACATCATAGTACATCGGACAACTTTTATAATTGCGAGATTTTATATATGTGCAAATTATTATTAATTCTTTACACTGTAACGGCTGGACAGATTTTGATGAAATTTAATATACAGATAAACAACGGGCTATACCTATAACACATACGACTACATGAGCCCTAAATCGCTACTAAAGGTCCCTATAGTTCTTACAAATGTACATTTCTCACCTGACCACTTCAATAACACTCCAAACTAGAAACAGATAGAAGACGACAGGCTTCGTCTGCATGCGAGGCTCAGACTCAATCATGGCGAATAGCACGAAAGCGCGTCCGCTAACTTGCATCAATGGAACAAGCACACCGCCCTGAGAGGACAACGTAATCATACATACATATTATATGCAATGTAATATGTGCACTAGGGTTTTGAGTCTCGGGACGTCTCGTGTCTCGAAGCCCCGGGACTTTTAATCGGAAATCTAAAAAACTAAAATCGGGAAAAAATCACAGAAAAAAACCTGAAATTCTAGCAAAAAAAATCAAGGTCAAGATTAAAAAACGAGCTGCAATTGTTTGAAGTGTTGTTAAATTTGGCAGTTTGCTTTATAATTGTAACATTTTAATTTGAAAAATTGAATTTGTGATTATAAGAATGAATTATGCAAATCTATATCTATATAAAAATGAATCCCTATTTCCCTTGGTCACGCCATCACGCGTGAACGGCTGGACCGACTTAACAAATTTTTTTTGTTGTGTTTGTTATTGTCAGGAGAAGGTTCCTATGAAAGAAAAAAATGAAAAATTAACGAAAAAAAATTAAAATGTATATGGCTAACGCTGGCTAATAACTATTTACATATATCTATTTAAAACGTACCTAGCAACGAACCCGAACGAAGCGAGGGTGAGCCGCTAGTTTTACTATAATTATAACGATGTTAGAATTTAAAACATGAAATAACTATACATATAATAAAATTGTAACTAAGCCGAATCTGTACATTAAATATTTTTTGGAAAATCTTATTGAAATAGATATTACTATCGTCTATCCATACAAGAGGCCGAATCTATAGATTTTAGAAATTTTGTCTGTCTGTCTGTTACCGTATCACGGAAAAACCACTGAAGGGATTTTACTGAAATTTGGTATGATGATAACTGGTTATCCGGGTCAACATATAGGATACTTTTTACTGCGGGAGAATATCTCATCTCTGAGAAATCGATACTAAACGTTAAAACGTAAGTAGAGACGAACCCGAGCGAAGCGAGGGTGAGTCGCTAGTGTACAATAAATGTAGATTTTTACTAAAAGTTTTATTTTCAGTCGTGGGTAGTCTCGTGTCCCGGGACTTTTAGAATGTCGAGACTTCGCAAACCTTTAATGGCATGTTTTGAAGACATTTACAAGAAAATTGCATACATACTATTATTTGAACTCGCTTCACTCTATCTCCATAAATAGCGTGTACAGCTTTAGAAGTTTGTCAAAGATTGCAGAAGAATAAGATAGTGCACAAATATTTTTAGGTATTTATTTTTAGGTCCTTAGAATGAAAATATTTAATATAAGTATATATAAAATCCAAATTTACCTTTGTATATCCAAACAGCGGATGCATAACTTCTAGAAACATCATAAGCTGTAGGAACTTCATAGCGGGTCCGACGTGTTCATACGTATCGGCCACCGAGTCGTACTCCAGCTTGGCATAACGTATTCCCATCACACTCAACACGTACATAAACCCAATGAATTGGAACAAATTGTATATCACTAGATATACTTTCTTAAAGTCTTCTGAAAGCATCATTTTTAAATTATTTATTCAAAGTGAATTAAAAAATTATACGTAAATTGAGGTAAATGATTAAAGAATTATCACTTATCATAATTTATCTGAATTAAAATTATGTAAGGAATCCGGTATGGTTTACTGATAAGAAGGTATGTAAGAATTTAAAATTTTAATTCAAAAGTAAATAATAAATATATCTATCTTAGGGATGTAAATGGCCTCGTTCTTATCACGACCATGCTAAGTAACGAACTTTGTACCATGGATGACAAATAAAACTTTGTACCAAATGCCTAAGTTTCGACTTGTCGCGCGATGTTTATCCTCACGGTATTTTTTATGTTTTGCTGACCGGTTTTTGTTGTATTGAACGCGGTTTAATTTCGACTTTGAACTTCGTTGAAATCTTTTACGCTTCCATTCCAATATATCGAAATTCAAAATCTCCGGATTATATATATATATATATAATATATATATATACCTACTGAATTATTACGTACATACTGATATTGATAAATAAGGTCTTTTTTGGTCAATTAAAAATTGACAGTTTTAACGAAAGATTTACATTTTGTCTCAACAAATTCATAATTTGAAATTAACATGTTAATATATCAAATCCTAAATATACCAAACAATATGTAATAAAATTTCAATTCACCCTTTTACAAGTATTTATATTTGATCTTCATTTAGTCTATAACATTCAAAAAAGGTAGCCGGTGTGATCTCTGAATAATGAATATCATGTACTTATTACTAACTTTCTTACAAATAGAAATTGGTCCACAATTTTGCAAAAACAAATTCAGAAATCCATGTATTAGCAGCCAGCTTAAACAAGGTCATCTCATAGACACAAAGTAAATATGCTTTTAGTGATATACATACATGTCCTAGTAATAATATGAGAATCAGTCAGTTTTGGTAAATACTAAAAATAAAGATGAGGCTTTATTTGAATGTTGATTTATTCTAAGACTTGTAGAGAAAAGGTAGAAGTAGTGGCACTAGAGGCAATTTTATTAAAAGGTGTAATGTTATACATAATTTAAAAAAATATTGTAAATATTCCCATATAATTTTTTTATTATTCATTCAAAAGGTTCAATTTTGGACTCTGACCTTTGCATAGTAAAACAATTGCTAAGCAAGTTTCACATCATGCTTTAAATTGTATATAAGTATGATTAAGTGTTTCCCTATAATAATGAAATAGCAAGGCATTGTAAATTACAAAAAATTAATTACTCTTTTATGACTCCTAGCGACTCACTTAGTGAGCTAGCTTGATTCTCAATACAAACTTTCATCCCCATTTTCACCCCCTTAAGAGATGATTTCCGGGATATAAAGTATCCTATGTCCTTCCTAGGGTCACAAACTATCTTCTTAACAAATTTCATCTAAATCAGCTCAGTAGATTCAGAGATTACCCTCTACAACGTCACAAACTTTATGTCTTTATAATATCAGTATACATGAGTTTGTTAAATAAATTTTTTCTTCATGTTGCAATTTTAATTTTACATACCTTTTCTATATCCAATCTCCTCTTTTTGCAACTGTTCATACATGCCTGGGTAATCTTTCATGACATCTCGAGTTTCATCTTCACTATCATGTCCATCTTCAGATTTCCATAAGTCAAAGTTTATCTAAGCCAAAATTGATTAAAACAAAAAATCATAATGAATACAGGAACACCAGAATAATTATAGTAAAAGAAAATCATTCTTTAATTAAAAATCACCAGCTAACTTTAGCGATAGATATGTCTTGCTGTCATGAAGTTGTAACTGTAGCATAGATGTGAAAGGATTATTGATAAAGATGCTTTAATTTTACCTTTAGCCAAGCTGGTTTTTGAGGCTGGGCAGTAAGCCTCGGCCACCAAGCTACTTTTTCTTTTTGCAAAATAACTTCAACTCTATTATCGAATATTCGCACCGATGTTGTTTCCTCTGTGTTCTGTAAAAATATATTAAAAAATAAACCTTAGTGCAATATTTTGCTCAAGTGTGTAGCAAATTAAGTAAATCATGGAATTTAGTAAATTATTAGGTTTTCTCAGATGTAATTGATATATAAATACTATAAAATGACAGTATACTTACGGGCTTAACAGATGCAAATAAATCTAAATTAAATTCATAATGACTATCGCCATGGGCACCTACTCCTTGCGTTCCAAATTTAATATTATTTTCACCAACATTTATTTCCGGCTTAGTAACGTTTTTTAAATCAATTTTTAATGATATATTTTTGTCAGTTTGTGCCCAATACACGAAAGGACTTGGAATAACCATAATTATTATTTTTATCAATTCTTACACTCGAAGGATTTTTTTATAACGATGTTTAAAAAGTAGAAACTATTTTATAATTATATTGCTAGATAATATTAAAAATTATTAAATTTACGCTCATGGGCCACCGTCGTCAACTCGTCACCCATCACCGCGACAACTTCGCAAAGTACAATGTACATAGAGTATAAACAAAGTACAAACTACAAAGTACAAATGTCACAATACAGATGTCGGCAGTGAAAAAAAATCGAGTCAAATTTTCAGAGATTTTCGGTTTTAACACAAACACAAACAAAACTGTTTATGTTAAAAGTAAAACCGAAAATCTCTGAAAATACTAGTCATAGACAATACAATATTTTTTTCCGTTCGTTTTTATCTTTTACGGCTTTGAATTTTGTTAAATATTCCACCAATAAATTAAAGTACCTGGGCTACCTAGTTTCGCTCAAAGTTTTTGGCCTAAAGAACAATTTTCTTTTTTTTTTAACTAAAAACTTGAATAAATATTAAAAAAAAAACAAAAGTAAAAACTTTGTATGCGACCGAGATTCAAACCTGGACACCTGTGATAGTTGATGTTGTACCTTGGCCGCCAGAACACGATGCTGATGCTCGAGTGTACCAATTACTGACCATATTTTGCGTGGAATATTGCAAAAGAAAACTGCATGAAAACTCGAAAACACGCGTTTTCTCAGACATAATACTAATCGATTTAACACCCCCGATACCCCTCGTGTACTAAATTTCATGAAAATCGTTGGAGTCGTTTCCGAGATTCAGATTATATATATGTACAAGAATTGCTCGTTTAAAGATATAAGATTTAAAAAAAAGTCGTTTTTGATACGATTTTTAATATTGAATATTTTATATCGATATATCGATGTATTTGGAATAAAATATATCAGCTAAAAATATCGATATATCGAATCAAAAATATCGATATATCGATATTTTTTAAACAAGCCTACGTCACAAAAATAACAATTCACAATTCACAAAAGATAAAGAAAGAGTTAGGAGTCTAGAGACAACTTCTAGATCATACAAACTTATGGTATGAATTTCGAAAAATACTAAAACACGTATTTATTTAATTATATTGAATAGCATTAATACCAAATTTAAAGTTATTCTGATCATAAATATTTTTTTGGGTTGTATTATAACGTGTTTTCCCGTGGGAAAGATATAATCTGCCGCGGTAAAAAGTAGCCTATGTTATTCTCCAGCCCTCTGACTATCTGCACACAAAAATCACCCCAATCCGTTGCTCCGTTTTGACGTGAAACAATATATAATAAACAAACAAACGCATTTTCACATTTATAATATAAAAAAAAGTATGGATAAGTCACAGACCATCACATCACATCACATATCACAGATGAGAAATATAAATAGAAAGAATTTAGCCATGCATGATGCAATAAAAATTGTAATCTCATTGAATACTTACTTTCATACTGAACGAAAACATTGTTTTACTCTACTAGAGTTTCTTATCTTTTTCTTTACGATGATACATGAATTAGAAATTTAAAATAACAGAATATTTCTTTGTTTGATTGAACGTAATAATGTTTGGAACTACCTAACTGGTAGATTCGAAAATATATTTTTGGATTTTATAGCCTACTGCCTCTTTTATAGCCTATTTACTAAGGAACATTTACAAACAATGATACTGAAGCAATTATGCATTTATAAATTATGCGAGCAAAAGCTAGGACATTAAAAATAATTATAATAATTATTAAACCTAAACGGAAGAACACACAATTTTTTTACAGGAAATATTTTAAATTCATAATTAATGTATTGAACATTCATTGCGAGTCTTATATGGTTATAATGTTTGTTTAAGCGATTTTTATTTTTTTAACTAGTACTTATAAATATTAAATTTCAATTAGGTTGTGTTGAGGCAATATAACAATAAGTAAAAGGAGTTATAAGCATATGTAAATTTAATTAAACCATATAAATTATACACACTGTTAAAATAAAACTACGAATAAAAAATACCAAAATATTATTACAAAAAAAAAACATGTTATAATATTGTAATGTTCAAATAATATAAATTTCGATCCTACATTGATGAAATTGGTTATTGGTCACATTGCTTCATACCTATCGACATCGAGTTTTTTGTCTGTGTTCATTATTAATTCATCTGATTTCGTCTGTCAAAAAGCCGTTTGCCCTATTGATGGGTGTCGAGTTTATTTAATAAATATCTTATTTATTCAAATTCTTGCGTAGTTTATTCGAATTCGCTATGCTAAAAATGGTTTAAATATTTGTTTTAAAGTTTCATTACATCACGAGACAAATCACCGAATCTTGTAAACAAATCCAAAATGTCCGTTCCCAGCACTGGATTGAGCAAATTGAAAAAGAAACATATTCGCGTGAAACATCAAAAAGTGAAATTATTTCGTGCTAATGAACCGTTACTGTCTGTTTTTATGTGGGGTGTTAATCACACGGTAAATACATTATCTATTTAAAACCATGAAATTATTTATTTGAAGGAAATTCGTATTTGATTTTTTCAACTAAGTTGTTGTTTATCATTTGTTATTTTTTTCTCATTTTTTAATTTTTTTCACAAGGATTTAACTAAGCTCGTGTACATACTTATTATATTAAAATCTAATATTTTAATTTGCTGGCAAATGATCAATAATTAAATAATAACAACTATTGTCTTCTCTAAATATAGCACTTTATCATTACGTTGAAGGCTTTAAAACCTCAATAAGTGCCAAGTGCCATTTATCTAAGTATTATAACATTTAAATAAAAATATAATTAAAGATATGGTAATTTCTTATTTTTAAATTATGTTTGGGCTAAAACTTCGTAGATTTATAGTGCACTGTATAAAAACATTAATTTATTTACCTTCTTATTTTGTTAATATTTTTACCAAATATTATAAGATATTTTATCTATGTAATATAATTAACTCTTTTATGGTTCATTCTACATTACTTACTAAAATCCCTATTTAATTTGGTATACATTATGGATTAATCAAAATTTTACATTGTATTATGTATTATTTATAATTTAGAATTTATTATAAAACTTAAGTATTTGTAAATAAAATTATTTATATTAATAAAAATTATACTAAGTATAGGGCTTGAAATGATGAAACATTCTTGTTCTAGATAAATGAGTTAAGTCATGTTTCTATACCTGTTATGCTGTTGCCTGATGACTTTAGGGCTTACTCCAAGCTCAAAGTGGACAATCATTTATTTAACAAGTAAGTAACACTAAAATAATCAATAAAAAGTGAGAAAAATTAATAAATTTCCACTTCATACTAATATTCTTTTTTAAGTAAATATGATTGAAAATTTAAATATATTATTTTTATTTATATTTTTTTGTTTATTTTATCTTAAAAGTAAGTATAGATCAATTATATATTTTTCAGACTTAAACAGCTTTGGTGATGCTGTAGCAGTAAATAATTTTTCATATTAGATGATATTATAAATTGAATTGTATTTATATAATAATAATAAAAAAAAAACATTGGTTTGCCGATAATCAAAGAATTTATATTATGTACTGTGTAAACTCCATATAAAATCCCCATACACCACAAAACTGTCCTAAAACATACTATGGTTGGTGTACCTTAGAATCTGTTCAAGTTCCCAAAACCATCATTGTATGCCCAAAGCATAAAATAAATCTTTTTTTTGGTTGGTGCTTATGTTTGTCTCAACTATTCAATTATCATAGTTTTATTAAATTGACTTTTTATAAGTTTTAAAATCTCACAAATAATGTGTCAATAATGCGATATATAAATATATATGTATATAAATTTATCTATTGTTAGTCCTTATACTACTAGCAGAATCCGCGGCTTCGCTCGCGCTAAAACTACAAAAATACCGATTCGCATTTGAAACGTCGGGAAACAAAAATGCAAATATATCCGCGACAAAATCCGAAAAGATAGTTTTATTTAAAATGTCAAATATTCGCGTAAATCTAAGAAAGTATTATACAAAAATACCTTTAAAGTGGTGGTTGTATGGCAAACTTTTATCTGCTATTTTACCCCGTTAAGAGATGAATTTCGATACGTATTTAATCAATTGTATTGAAGAGCACTTATACCAAGTTTCAAGTAATTCTGATCATAAATAATTTTTTGAATTGTATTATAACACTAGCATTGCCCGCGGCTCCGCCCGCGTTCAGATGACCAAAAACCAAATTCTTAGATTTAACATATTAGTATACTCTTACAATGCAGTTTTCGTATTTTTTCTCAGAAATGAGATATTTTCCCGCGGTAAAAAGTATCCTATATGTTGACCCGGATAACCAGCTATCATCATACCAAATTTCATCAAAATCTGTCTAGTGGTTTTCTCGTGATGCGGTAACAGACAAACAGACAGACAGACAAAAATTCTAAAAACTATAGGTTCGGACTCTGTATCGATAATAATGTCTATTTCAATTAGATTTTCTAAAAAATATTTAATCTACAGATTCGACTTAGTTACAATTTTATTATATGTGTAGATGTTTTCCCATTGGAAAGAGATAATCTCCCGCGGTAAAAAGTACCCTATGTCACTCTCCAGCCCTCCAACTATCTCCATACAAAAAATCAAGCCAATCCGCCAATGCGTTTCGACATGAAAGAAAGACAAACAACAAACACACTTTCACATCTTTAATATTAGATGCATTTAGTAAAAAGTTGTTATGTTGATATTACAAACACTTTAATTTTATTTATCTGTCAACAGTCATCAATATTAAGCATCAATTTAATCTCATTCTAATCCTTGCTAAGTAAGAAATAGTGAGTAGATTATATATATATACATACATTACACTATACTTTGTTTGTATAGACATGAAATAATTTCAATGTATCATCATTGCCATTTCGCTGATTACACATGTAATTTCATGAAGCATGTTTAACATTTAACCTTGTCCAATTTGTATCAATAAACAGCTCTTGTATAAGACATGAATACCTAATTTTAATTCACTGGAACATTTATAAAATTTTATTTGTAACTAGCATTGCCCGCGGCTCCGCCGGCGTTCAGATGACCAAAAACCAAATTCTTAGGTTTTACATATTAGTATACTCTGACATTGCAGTTTTTGTATTTTCTCTCAGAAATTAGATATTTTTCTGCAGTAAATAGTATCCTATATGTTGACCCGGATAACTAGCTATCACTATACGAAATTTCATCAAAATCCCTCCAGTGGTTTTTCTGTGATGCGGTAACAGACAATAATTCTAAAAACTATAAATTCGGCCTCTGTATCGATAATAATGTTTATTTCAATAAGATTTTCCAAAAAATATGTAATGTACAGATTCGGCTTAGTTACAATTTTATTATATGTATAGATTAGTTCTCCATTTATTGAATGGTTTGGTTAACACTTAACAGAAAGGTTGGATATGGTTTTTACAGCCATAAAAATATTTATAATAATAAATTATTGTTTTTACTACTTTTAATAATTAATAATCGCTTATTTATAATTAAAAATAACTTAATTTTTCTATCTTAAATAATTCTTGTTATGGCTTTTTAAGTGTCTATTAAGCACAGATCACTTCGCCACTACACTTGTAAGAATTTTTTATTGTAATGTGTTTTATTTTCACCGAGTTTAGCTCGCTTTGTGCTGGTATTTTTTGGAAGAGATATAAAAATTGCGTTTTTCAGAAAAGATATATAATAAACCTATGTATATAATTATATAGACAATCTTAAAAAGTAAAACCTTATCTAAAATGATCGAAATCGTTAGAGCCGTTTCCGAGACATACCAAATAAATTTACATATAATCAAAAATTGCTTGTTTAATATAATAAGATATTATTATATCTTATTATATTAAACAAGGATATTGGATGGATGGATGTTTGTTTCTCAATCACGCCAAAACGGCTGAACAGATTTGGATGAAATTTGGCACAGAGATAGACTATAGTCTGGAATAGCACACAAGCTAATTTTATCCCGGAAAAATATATGGGTCTCGTGGGATAGATTTGTTTTTGTTTTTCACTAGTGAGACGCTAGTCCATACTAATACATTATTATAAATTAGTATTATAAATGTCAAAGTGTGTTTGTTTGTTTGTCTTTCTTTCACGTCGAAACGGAGTGACGGATTGGCGTGATGAGTTACTTTTTACCGAAGAAGATTATGTAATACCCACGGGAAAACACGTTATAATACAATAAAAAAAAATATTTATGATCAGAATTACTTGAAACTTGGTATTAATGCTCTTCAATAAAATTAAATAAATACAAGTTTTAGCATTTTTCGAAATTCATCCTATAAGAGGGTGAAATAGGGGATGAAAGTTTGTATGAAACTACCTTTTTAAAGATTTTTCTTAGTTCTAGCGCGATCGAAGCCGTGGGTTCTGCTAGTATATCTATATATCAATCTACTAATGGGCCGAATTTCACCAATAACTAAATTATAATTAGTATGCTATGGGGGTTTTATTAATGTATTTATTTATAAACAAAACAAGATATAATAGTGTGTATAATACAAAGTCGCTGTTTGCTTTAAAGAAAATCAATATTATTTATTTATTTACAGAGAAAACATGCCCTCCCACTTCAAGGTTAAAGAATACTGTCCACTCGTGTTCAGAAATCTTAGGGAGAGGTTCGGTATTGATGATTTAGACTACAAGGAGTCATTGACAAGGTATGAAGCTTTTGTATCAACAAACGTATCGACACTGCTGCGGCACGTGTGAAACGCTAACGTATTTTACATAACTGTGATATATTTATGTATATTTATTTCTATCCCATATTATTCGGACTGGTATCCCGTTCCCACCTATCCCATCCCTAGGTTTAGAAAACCAGATAACTACCTGTGCTCGGGACGAGTGAAGAGGTTTAAAAGTATGCTGAAGCGATCTTCAACAGCGCCTTCCGGTATAGCAGATATGAAAAGTGAACACCAAGAAGGCTTGTTCCACGATGCAAGTGAATTCGTCAAGCGCGGTTTGACGATAAAACGACTGAGGTCAGCGGAGTTTCACTACGCTGTATGATTTTTCTTTCTAAATAACAATTTTTAGTGTGCCTCTAAACTTACACGGCGTTCATCCATACATCACTTGGCTGCTGCTGTGAATCGTTGCCTTAACAAAAGCACTCATGAATATGAAAATTGCATAAGCGTGTATTTGTGAGTTGAATACGATTGAGATATTCGGTTTTTGTGAGATCCCTTTGGTTTTGTTTTATAAATCCGACACAACACCACGTTTCCTTATATCCTTCGATTTGTATCCCTTGAATCCTTCATATCATCGCCAAATTATATATGTATGTATTATATATACACTATCGGCAAATTACTTACTTTGCACTATAATGCTGCGATTTGTACTGTGTAGGTGAGTTATTTAGGCACAATCAATAAAACACAAGACACAAATGTAAAAATACTTATGAAAATAATTTTATTAGCACATCAAAGTTACTACTAGATAGATGGCACCTAACACTAATAAATGGTAGTAGATTGGAGAGGACTAAAAATGATGAAAAAAAGAACTGTTTATTTGTAGCGTAATCTATACTAATATTGTAGAGGTAAAATTTATGAGTTTGTGACGTTATATGGGATAATCTCTGGATCTACTGAACCGATAAGATGAAATTTGTGGTAAGAAGATTGTTTGAGACCCTGGGAAGGACAAGGATACTTTTTATCCCGGAAATCATCCCTGGGGAGGGGATGAAAGTATGTATTGGAAGTAAGCTTGTTGCTTATATGAAAGTTAGAAGTCTCGTTACATTCAATGACGATTAAAATTATAATTAACTAGTGACTTATCCTCGCGTCGCTCGGGTGCGTCCCTAGCGTTTTAATTGTTTTGATCGGAACCCTAATTCTTTTTCTAAAATAAAAGTAGCCTATGTCTATCTTATAACATCAGTTATCTGCCAGTGAAAGTCCCGTAATATGAATAGGTCTTGTCGTTTCGGAGATTAGCCGGAACAAACAGACAAAAAATTTAAAAGTTGCGTTTTTTTTATAAGTACTGTGTATAATTTCATATGTATTTAGTAAAAATCTGTTATTTTGACATTACAAACAAACACTTCAATTTTATTCATCTGTAAAGATAAATAAAAAATATAAACCCAGAGTAGGCGATAGGTAAAATCGTTTAAAGGATATGGACGTGGAACTATATGGAGATGGACTATTATAAATGTCTATCCTAGTATTCTGATAACGTAAAATATATTATTATTAATTTAACTATAGGCACAATCGATTAAGCATTACACTAATAACTTATTAGGTTTAAGCAAGACAAATCGACTCTTCACATAATCCCAAGTGTTACATAGATACGAGACTTTGTTTCTTCACGTATTCGTCTGTTCTATTAATAATTGTGCTTTGAGTGATACTTGTTAATAACTTTTCTTAGTGTGGTCCTTTAATTCTCATTGATAATTTAAATTTTGACCCTTTTTTGTGTTGAGTGGAAAGAATATCGTAAGGTACTAGGAAAGGTACAGGATATTTTAAACTGTTTTGGCAACTCTTAATTGTAATTACCAACAATTTTTAGAAATTTCGTAGACTTATTGTTGAAATATTTTGTCGCAAATGCTAGTTTTATACTAACGTTACTGTATAAAAGGTTAGCTCTATTGAATTTTATATATTTTGAAACCGTCAAAGTTAAATCCCTCTTTGTTTAGTAGCGCGGAAAGTGCTGTTCATGGCTTTTAATTTTAAAAACTACACAACAAAATAAGTTTCATTGAAATCCATCCAACCGCTTTCAAGAGGATTAAACAAAAAGATAAAATTTCTTTTTAATTCCAAAATGTTTCATGTTTTAAAGTACGAATATTTTATTATACTAATCTGTATTTGTGTATCAGTGTATTAAAGAGAAATACTCGCAGGCTTTATCGCACAAAGAAATCAATAATGAAAGTTAAACTAAAGATATACATACATAGTACATACGTTCTATAAATTATTGTTAATTTTTTATAAAGCTACCGTTGAATGTTAAATGAATAAAGCAAAATCTCATCGGAATTGTCATCAGATCCCAGCCAATACCTGATGACTCGTCAGGCAAGTCCGGTGCAAAGTTTTACCAGAGCTACGATAGGCTCTTCATCCTCAAGACCCTTACTTCGGAGGAGGTGGAAAGGATGCATTCATTCCTGAAGCACTATCACCCTGTAAGTAGTATTTAAGATTTAAATTCTTTTCTTTAAATTGCATGCATTCAGCCCTTTTTAATGTACCAGTTTTGGGCACGGGCCTCCCTCCTTTATAAATAATATACAATATTTATTTACAACAAAAAAAAAAATTATTCATGAATGTAATTAGAGCCCTGGTGGTAGAACTTATACTATATTTTTTTTTAAAGTAGTGTTTGATTATTTTTCAGACTTTAAATTGATTTTTTCAAAAGCAACTCAACTAGCCGCTAGGAAAATTATTGATCCAAAAATTATTTTTGATGAAAATGATTCTTTTTTATGGAAATTAGCTTGTGACTCATTTAACCATCTTTCGTGATTCTTAGTTTATTCTGTCTTCAATTGAAAAAATACTAATGTAGAATACATAATTATAATTATTAACTAGTGATTTATTCGTAGTAGGTATAGATTTTTCAGAGATGAGATATTTTCCCCCAGTAAAAAGTATACTATTAACCCGGATAACCAGCTATCATCATACTAAATTTTATCAAAATCTGTCCAGTGGTTTTCTCGTGATGCGTTCCCAGACAGACAGACAGAAGACAAAAATTTTAAAAACTATAGATTCGGCCTCTGTATCGATAATAATGACTATTTCAATAAGATTTTCCAAAAAATATTTAATGTACAGATTCGACGAGAATTTTATTATATGTATAGATTTTTAACTATAATTTTATATTAAACTTAATAATTCATTTGAAGTAGGCAAAAGTCATAATCAAATATAAAAGAAAATCACGTGGATTTACTAGATTAAGTCTTCGGTAATCCGGTAAGAATTAGATTACAAATACCTAAGTTTATTTTCCTTTGAAACAAGCTTATCGCGTTATCAAACGCTCTTGTTCATTGCTTACGAATAATGTTGGCACAGATTAAACATGATTAATGTTGATTTTTTTTTAATTTTTTTTTCTAATGTGAAAATAGAAGCTGTGGTTAAAAGATTTTGTAGATCTTGTTTTGACGTATTGAATGATCATTTTTGTAATCTTTAATATCATAGTATATCTTATCAAATATTATTGATAATTCACAGAAATAAAAGACTAATATTTTATGAAATATGAAATTAAAGAAATTTGTATGGATACATATATGTTATTTTTTACTAGCGGCTTACCCTCGTTTCGCTCGGGTCCCTACTCACTAGGCACGTTTCAATTTTTTTGTGCGGAACCCTAGTTCTTTTTCTAAAATAAAACTGGCTATTTGCTAGTGAAAGTCCCGTTAAAATCAGCCCAGCTTTTTAGAAATTAGCTGGAACAAATAGACAAACAGACAGATAAAACTTTTAAAAGTTGTGTTTTTTTATAAGTACTGTACCTATATAATTTCTTATGGATCAAGTAAAACACTATTATTTTGACATTACAAACAGACACTTCAACTTTATTTATTTGTATAGACTGGTAAATTCTAGGTTCATTTAGTTTGTTTTTCTAATATTTCTAAGAGTTTTGGTGTCCCAAAAAATATCACGGTTTTTATCTATACTAATATTATAAACAAGTAACGTTTGTGAGTTTGGGGTAATATCTGGATCTACTGAACCGATTTAGATGAAATTTGGTAAGAAGATAGTTTGAAACCCTGGAAAGGACGTAGGATACTTTTTGTCCCGGAAATCATCCTTTAAGGGGGGAAAATGGGGATGAAAATTTGTATTGGGAAGCAAGCCAGGGACGAACCCGAGCGAAGCGAGGGTGAGTCGCTGGTTTAGGATAAGGTGAGAGCATACTTTTGTTTACTGTAGCCCACGCATCATCCTAAATACACTAGAAAGTACTTATGAGTGGACAAGGAATATATGATTATTGTGGCGCTATAAGGGTTAAATTTGCTCTTTATAAGTCTTATAAATGTACAGGTATACAGATATTATTATAATAGAACGACCTTCACTTACAGCGTCTCTATAATTTTATTATACAGCCGATATATTATAAGTCTTTTCAGTTCGACAACATTAACAAAATAATAGCTCTGACTTGCTGTTACTTCACAGCAAATATAGTATAGACAATAATGTTTGACATCGTGCATTAAACTTACAATTACTCCTTTGAACTAATTATTACTATCGGATATCGATCAAAAACGTAAAAAATGTTTTTATTTCATATATTAAAAATCAAGTTTAAAATATCGCTATAACTATTATATATTAGTAATACTTACCGATCTCACTTTGCTTGAAAATCTCATACTAGTTCTATCTCTCACATACAGGAACCTTTTAGTTTTTTCGAAATAGAAAAAAAACCTTACGTAACTTTGGAAGTGGTTTTCAGGAGTTTTCTTTCCCTTTTTAACCGACTTTTATCCTAAAAAATAACCTGATAGAAGTCACAGTTACTGCATTGCATACAAATAATTAGATATCCTTAATTCGGGCTATTTCGAAATTCGAACATAATAATTATTATTGAAAACATATAAAAAAACGTGTGTGTGTGTACTTATGTATGCACGTAAGAAGTTATACTTCTTTGGCGTAACAGAACAAAAATAGCTAAAGATTTCATCCCGTACGTCACAACTCTCTGTTTGTAAAAGGAATGCAGCTAACTTCATAATGTCGCTTTTTGGCTGTCGGTGTGCGCCCGCATCGTAAAAATTTTACTCTCATATTTTTTCCAAACATCCCAAAAGAAATATAACTTCAAAAAATATTACATATACATTAACAAGAGGAAAAAACCAAACATGCCAAAAGAAGTATAACTTAAAAAATTAACTGTTTACATTTTTTTTTTTATTGATAACACTAAAGCTCGACATTAGCTACTAAACAGAAAAGAAAATCGATTGACAAACAGAGGAGAAAAAGGTACTGAACTGATTTGTCTTTGCCTATTTACATATATGTAGATTTATTCCTATCCTATGTAATATCCATTAGTCTATGACTCAATAAGTTATCATATATACTATAATAAAACAGTAGAGGTCGAATGTCTGTACAAAGAAAAAAAATGCTAAAAACCGAGTCAGGGGGATGTAAGAAGACAAATAGAATAAATCCAGGTTTTTTTCAATTTTTTTGTTTCTCTGTCTGTTTTTCTGTTTGTACAGGTTAATCTCCGAATCTATTGGACCGATACCTTATATCCCCGGGCAACATCTTAGATACTTTTCATCCCGGAAAATTAAAGAGTTCCCGTGGGATAGTTAAAAAACTACATGTAATAACTTATACAGCTTAGTACACAAAAACTACAGATTGGATTTTAATGAAACTACAATAATATAGTTCATATATGACAAAAACACATCAGCTACTTTTCATCCCGGAAAATTAAAGAGTTCCCGTTTGATAGTCAAAAAGCTATAGTAACTTATACACCTAATTTAGTAAAATTTGGCATGCTGATACCTTATATTGCCGGTCAAACAACAGGTTACTTTTCATCCCGGAAAATGAACGGTTCCCGTGGGATAGATCTGTTTCTGTTTTAGAGGCGAACCCGAGCGAAGCGAGGGTGAGCCGCTAGTTTTAAATAAATGAATGTTTTAATTAAGGGAGGGTCGGACATAAACGTAAAAGGTAGCTATTATTTTGTATTGTGTAATTTATGCACGTCGGGCAGACTTTTGGCTCGTTAGTTTACTACTTAGTGTGACATTTTATAATGCCTATTGAAACACTGAAATGAAATAACATTTCATTGTAAAATTTCGTTTTACATCTTAAGTGTCATTGACCTAGCAGTCTCGTCTATGGTTTTTGTGTTAAACGTTTTGCATTTGCGAAATATTTTTTATAGAATCGTAATCTTTTGTTATTGTATATGTCAATAAGTTTAAACAATATCATTCTCAATGTTGGGAATATTTCAATTATGTTGTAATTGACATTTATTTTACATACGAACAATAATATATTATATAAATATAGTGTTTTTTTTTTGTGTTTTGTATAAAATATATTTTTGGTGTTTATTGTGGTTTTATAGGAAATCTAGAACAAAAAAAAACAAACTCAAATTTTTTTTATAAAAGTTTTTATACATTTAGTTTAGTTAATTTGGATTTAAAGATGAATTATATATGTTTATTGTATTATTTCCAATTTCCAGTACATTGTGGAAAGGCACGGCAAAACTCTTTTGCCACAGTACTTGGGCATGTATCGATTGACTGTGGACGGGATAGAGCATTATCTAGTCGCGACGAGAAACGTGTTCTCCAATCATCTTAATATACATAAGTAAATATTATTATAACTTATTATCTATATTGAAAGTATGTATATAAAAAAAAAACAAAATTTTCCTTGTTTTTTTGTGGGTTTCGAAATGAAAAATTAAGAAAATAAGGAATAAAAAATCATGATTATTTGTGTCTTGCAAAATAAAAAGTAATAATATATTAATTATTTTTAGGAAATATGATTTAAAGGGCTCCACGGTAGACCGTGAAGCATCAGAGAAGGAGTTGGAGAAAGAGTTGCCAACGTTAAAGGACAATGACTTCATTAAACAAGGAGTTCGCATTGACATTGGGGATGCTGCCAAGGATAAACTGTTGGAAACACTGACCGCTGATGTTGATGTAAGTAAATAGTTAACAGAAAAAAATAATCTATACTACATAATATTATAACGAGGTAAAGTTTTGAGTTGTTACGTTGTACGGGGTAATCTCTGGATTTACTGAACCAATTTAGATGAAATTTGGTAAGAAGATAGTTTGAGACCCTGGAAAGAACATAGGATACTTTTTATCCCGGAAATCATCCCTTAAGGAGGTGTAAATGGGGATGAAAGTATGTATGGGGAATCAAGCTAGAGAAGAACCCGAGTAGAGCAAGGATGAGTCGCTAGTATCACTATATAATTTACTCTGTAAACATCACTAGACATACAGGATGAACATAGATATTATACAAGATTGTCGAAATTGTTATGTAATCCTTTTTATTTTACTACAGGAAAATAAGCAAAAAAACATTTCTTAAAAGTCTCGAAGTCCCGGGAATTCCCGGGGCTTTGATTGTAGGCTGACTCGTGTTTCGGGACTTTGAAATTGTCGGGAATTCCCAATCCCTAATAATAATGTCTCACGTGTTACCTCAGTTCCTAACAAAACTGCACCTGATGGACTACTCGCTGCTGCTGGGCGTGCACGAGTGCGGGCGCGGCGAGGCGGAGGCGGAGGCGGCGCGCGCGCGCGAGGCGGACCCCGACACCGACGACACGGACTCCGACACCGACACCGACAACCGGCACGGCGACAGGTATTGTATATTCAGCCCTTTTTAACGTCCCACTGCCGGGCACGGGCCTCCCTTCAGTACGAGGGGGATCAGGCCATAGTCCTAAAACCTTAAAGCCTTTGTAACCTTAAAACTTTCTGAACTCTTTCAGGCATGCAGGTTTCCTCACGATGTTTTCTTTCACCGTTCGCTTGAAAAATCGGGTGAAGCGGTTCGAATCCTGGGTCACGAATCTTTTATATTTTCATGTGCGAATAATATCCAACATTACATTACCACTTGTCTTACGGCGTGTAATCTGCCATCCCGCACTTGTCCAGCGTGGTGGATGATGGTCTGGTCCTCCTATATCAGACCTTCCTTGAGATAAAGCTATTCAAAAAAAAATGATATAGGCAATCAATTAACAGGCAAATATATCACACACAACCCATCTTTTTCTAAATTGGTAAACAATAAAGTGTACATACCTCACTTCACAGATGGGGCTATAACACGCCGCCGGACAGCCCGCGCGGGCTCGGCCGCCAGTCCTCGCTGCGATACGAGGGCATCATACCCGAGCTGGACATATACGCAATACCCAGCCATGATGGTTAGTGGTTATTTTGTCTTATTTGTAGTTTTTGTAATTACTAAATAATTTAAAAAAAAACAACCGACTTCCAGGCACTAAAATGTAAAAAATAACTAAACGGAGGTTTTCATTTAGAATAGATACCTATTCAGATATTTTCGAAGTCGGTGCCAAGTACCAAGTATACCAGGTACCAAGTCCCTTCGGTTAATAAAAAAACGTGTGTGTGTACTTACGTACGCCCGTAAAAGTTATACTTCTTTGGCGTAACGAAACAAAAATAGCTGAAGATTTCATCCCGTATGTCACTACTCTGTTTGTAAAAGGAATGCAGGTAACGTGATCATGCCGCTTTCTGCTAACTTCATCATGTCGCATTTTGGTTGTCGGTGTAAAGATTTTCATGTAGTAAAAGGTTTCCTAAATGTTGACTCGACTAATAAGTTATCGCTACACAAAATTTAGTTAAAATCGGTACAGTAATTTTTGCTTGAAACGCTCGCACACTGACAGACATACAGACAAATACATACAATAGGCCTAAAGAAAAATCTGCAATAACATAGGTCTTTCTCCTAAGGTACAATAACTATTTATATGTATTGAAATTAGGTACTTAGGGACGCACCCGATGTATGATGCACCCGTGAGTGATGGTTAGTCGCTAGTATAAATATAAATGATGTATTAACAATAGTCTGTACCCTGTGTATTATTGGTTCATTTACAAGCGGGCATTACTTATTATTTATTAGCTATATTAAGATAATATTCAAGTTCATAATATAATAAAATCTTATATATAAAATTTCCATGTCACTATGTTAGTTACTGTACTCCTCCGAAACGGCTTTACCGATTTTTCACCAAATTTTATATGCGTATTCAGTAGGTCTGAGAATCGGCTACTATCTATTTTCCATACCCCTAAGTGATAAGGATAAGGGTGGTCCTCCCAGACCCCACCCCAGGGACGAACCCGAGCGGAGCGAGGGTGAGTCGCTAGTATATGTATATATACAATGTTTATGTTACAGGTGCCCCCAAGAAAGAAATATATTTTGTTGCTTTAATCGACGTTCTGACGCACTATGGAGTTAAGAAACAGGTATGTTTTTCAAATTTTCTATCAATGTTTCTGATTTTAATTTAACTTTTGTTGAAGTATTACAACACATTTCTTGTATAGATTAAAGTATTCACCATAAAACAATATGAAATTGTTTCATAGGATTTTGTATGTAATCCAAACTTCGCATAATACCCGTATATTCTACCCGTGGGGAGACGGGCTTAGAATACATTTCTCCCCCGCCGCTGGGAAAGCGTCTCGTAAAAGGCGAGTAACCCATGCTAGTATGGTGGTAGAGGGCACTGCTCTCGACTGGCTCGCAACCACTATCATGTCGTATTCGATTGCCAAATGTCCTCGGACGTGTTCCAGTCGTAGACATGTAAGCCAGCCCCCTTTTCCCGAATTCTGTTGATCTCGGCGACCTCAGGACCGGTATTTGGGTGAAGTTCGTCCCTTCTATTCAGGCGTGTTATGTTGGCATGGGGTCCAGGGAGACCCGATGAAACGGTGTACCGCTGGCCGCCCGTTGGTTCGTAGGGGACCCGAACCCAAACTTATCCCGGTTTGGGAGGCTGTCCCGCCACCAATGTTAAAAGCCCGTGCGTTGGTCGCAGTGCCGGAGTGGGAGACCGGTGTGGAACACGGCGATCAGTGTCGGGTTGGATCGGGGGCCCTTCCGTCCCCCATGCTAGCAAGACACACAGCCTGGGTGGTCTGGATAAACACAAACCTAAATGCTACATTTGTCCTGGGGGCGCCGAAATCTCAGAATTCCTTATTCTTCTCCTTTAGACACTCTCATGGTTGCAACAAAAGTAAGAAACGTTTGCACAGCGGCCACCCCTTCCACGTTTAACGTGGATCTCTGCAATATAAGGGGACTACATTCTAACCTCATGGCTGTTCATCACCATCTTGAGACAGCTAAGCCGACCTTACTTTTTTTAACGGAGACGCAGATATCCTCTCCTGTCGATACATCGTATTTAAAATATCCCGGTTACAGCTTGGAGCATGTCTTTCTGCCTAAAGCAGGGGTTTGTATGTTCGTCAGGGAAGATATCTGCTGTCGCCGTCTGAGCAACCTTGAAGACAAGGACCTGTCAATTTTATGGTCACGAATAGAATATGGGGGATATACCCGAATCTATGCGTGTATCTACAGGTCCCATAGTGGGAACGCCGAAATAGACCGACTCTTTAGACACGTCCAAGAAGCGACAGATTTCCTGCTCCAGCGTTATCACTGCGCGGAGGTTGTGATCCTCGGGGATTTTAATGCCCACCACGTTGACTGGTTAGGATCTCGGACCACAGACTACGCAGGGAGAATTGCCTTTAATTTTGCGCTGACGTATGGCTTCTCACAGTTGGTACCTGAACCCACCAGAGTACCGGATGTCGAAGACCATGCGCCGTCTCTGCTTGATCTACTCCTGACCACGTGCCCAGATAACTACCAGGTGTGCGTCGACGCCCCCCTGGGTTCTTCTGACCATTGCCTGGTACGTTCGAAGGTGTCCATATCCACCTACTGCCGCCCAAGTGGGACGCGGCGAGTATGGCACTATAAATCAGCTGATTGGGATGGTTTGCGCGAATTTTTCGCATCCTACCCATGGAAGCGCATCTGTTTTTCATCGGATGATCCCTCGTATTGCGCGGATACCGTTGCGGATACGATTTTACAGGGAATGGAATGCTTCATTCCCAGTTCTACCGCCCGTATCGGCGGTCAATCGCAACCTTGGTACGATGCATCCTGTGCTAGAGCTTCTAGCGAGAAGCAGGAATCCTATCGAGCCTGGGTTGCTGCCCGCACAGCGAAGGATCCTAACGTAACCGATCTCAAAAAGAAATTTAATGCTGCTTCTAGATCATGCAAGACACTAATGGCCAGGGCAAGAGACGATCATATTCGCAGCATTGGCGAGAGACTTCTAAGCCTTCCATCTGGATCGCGTGCTTTTTGGGCTCTCGCCAAAGCTGCGGAAGGAAATTTCTGTCGATCATCCATACCAACTCTGTGCAAACCGGATAGCACGCTGGCACATTCTGCAAAAGAGAAAGCAGATCTCCTGTGCTCTTTTTTTGCCTCAAATTCAACTCTTGACGACGGGGGATTATCGCCGCCTACCATCTCGCAGTGTGATAGCATGATGCCCGAAGTACGCTTCACGCAACGTGAAGTGCGTCGAGCACTTATCTCCCTAGACGTCAAGAAGTCCAGCGGGCCTGATGGTATTCCGGCTATTGTACTCAAAACGTGTGCCCCAGAGTTGACACCGGTCTTAACCCACCTGTTCACTCAACTCTACTCCGTTAGCCAAGTCCCGTCTTCTTGGAAGGTTGCCATTGTTCACCCTATTCCCAAAAAGGGTGACCGCACAGACCCGTCCAACTACCGGCCCATTGCGATAACCTCTATACTCTCTAAGGTGATGGAGCGCGTGATTAATACTAGGCTCCTAGCATACCTAGAAGAGAACCAGCTCATTAACGACCGACAATACGGATTTCGACAGGGTCGTAGTACTGGTGATCTTCTAGCGTATCTAACTCACCGTTGGGCAGCTGCTATTGAGAGTAAAGGGGAGGCGTTAGCACTTAGCCTTGATATTGCAAAGGCCTTCGATCGGGTCTGGCATAAGGCACTTCTATCGAAGCTGCCATCATATGGACTTCCCGAGAGATTATGCCAATGGGTCGCTAGCTTTCTTTCTGGACGTAGCATAAAAGTTGTCATTGACGGTATATGCTCCGACACTGTTCAGATCAACGCTGGCGTACCCCAAGGCTCAGTGCTATCGCCTACACTGTTTATTCTGCATATCAACGATATGTTGTTAACTAACAACGCTCATTGCTATGCAGATGACAGTACAGTCGATGCCTATTATACTGGCCGAGCTAGCATCTCTCGGGCTAAGGTTGAGGAGAACAGAGTCCAACTTGTGTCTGAAATCGAGACTTCCCTAGAGCAGATCTCCGATTGGGGCCGACGAAATCTCGTCCAGTTTAACCCCTCAAAGACACAAGTTTGTGCGTTCTCCACAAAAAAAACCCCATTCACTATAGCGCCAAAGTTCCAGAACACTTCTCTTAACATCTGTAAGAGTATCGGGATCCTAGGGGTCGAAATATCGAGCGACGTCCAATTTAGATGTCATCTGGAAGAAAAAGCCAAATTGGCTTCCAAAAAAATGGGTGTCCTTAACAGAGCGAAACAGTATTTCACGTCAGGGCATCGACTTTTGCTTTATAAAGCACAGGTTTCCCCCTTTCATGGAGTACTGTTCTCATCTATGGGCCGGCGCCCCCCAATACCAGCTTCTTCCATTCGACTCTATCCAACGCCGGGCAGTTCGTATTGTCAACGATCCCGTACTCACAGACGACTTAGACACTCTAAGCCTTCGGAGAGATGTTAGCTCTCTGTGTGTTCTCTATCGTCTATACAATGGAGAGTGTTCTGATGAACTTTTTGACATGGTGCCACCGTCGCGCTTCTATCATCGCACCCTTCGCCGTCGGGTAGGATGTCATCCACACGTTTTAGATGCTTGGCATTCTACAAATGTACGTGCGTCTCGATCATTTTTACCCCGCACGTGCAAGATGTGGAATGATCTTCCTCCCGAGGTATTCCCTGAGCGCTATAACATGGGGCTCTTCAAGAGTAATGTCTATAGGTCTCTTAAAGGCCGGCAACGCATTCGCAACTCCTCTTGTGTTGCAGATGTCCATGAGCGGCGATAGCCACTTACCATCAGGTGGATCGTTTGCTCGTTTGCCCCTTTTTTCTATAAAAAAAAAAAAAAAATACTTTCTTAGATTTACGCGAATATTTGACATCTTAAATAAAGGCATCTTTTTGGATTTTTTCACGTATTTATTTTAAAACGCGAAGAAATTCGAAACGATAGTTTTATTTTAAACCATTATGACATATTGATTGGGTAACTTAGAAAACCGATTGTAATATATTCTTAACATTTTTCATTTTCAGGCAGCAAAAGCAGCTAAAACAGTCAAATACGGCAGCAATGTGGACGGGATTTCAACCTGCGACCCGGAGCAGTATGGCAAGAGGTTCATAGAGTTTGTAGCCAAAGCTATCGAGGGCAATTAGATGAATGCAAAGTGCCTCTTTTAGTGCAATATGCTGATTTGTATAATATTAACTTCTTTTTATACATGTAAAAAACATAAAAAATTGCATCTAAAATGTTAAAACAAAATTAGTTTATGAAAATTTAGACCAGGAGTTGTGTGTTATTCTGGAATTTTATTAAATATATTACGTATATTGTATGTCGTGGGTCCGGTTTCTGGGAAAAGAAATATTTTCTAAAGATCACAGGAATATATCTATGTTAAGACTACATGTGTTCAATGATAGCTGTGGTTGATAATATATTGTGAAGCTATAATTCCTATATAAATGTCTTTTTGATGTGCACTGTTAAATGTGTGAGTTAAATAAAATATTAATAATAATAAAAAGTAATAGATAAAATAAATAAAATAACTTATTAAATTGATATTGCAGTTCCAAATACACACAATTTACAAAAAAAAACTATAACAGAAACGACGATAAAAATAATAATATCTCAAACAATAATTAATGAGAATTTTGAGAGAAAAAAAATATGCAAAATAGTAAAAAGTAAAAAAAAAATATAAATTACATCCAATATTTTAATAATTACCCTTTTTATTTATTTATTTAAAATGCCTTTCTTTTATTACGATTTTTGTAACATTTTAGATGCGATTTGCTTATATTTATATAGTTTTTAATTATTTTTCGTTACATTTATGTAATGCTATTTTTAAAATATAATATATTACTTATTACATATTAATATGAAATATAGTAGTTTATATATTTAATTTAATGATTATTATTTAATATAGGGTGTTGTATATGCACTATTGGAATGTTTATTATGTGAAATTTATTTTTCTATTAATTATAATGGTGAAAGTAAATATTATTTGCACATTATTTTAAAATGTCACGTAAAAATATGAATATATTGTTGTATTGAATTGAATTCTTGGTTTTTATGTTTATATATTTTACGGTACATCGAAACATTCATTATTGTCAATATTTAATTAAACTTATTCAAATATTGTTTTAGGATCGCTTGAACATGGATTCGACAGGGTTTTATTGAACTACATTTTTTTTTGCACTAAAAGAGGCATAAAATATTTGAATTTGCTATTAAAAGTGATCACTAAAGCTTTGATGCTTAAAAGAGAGAATACATGAATTGATTCTTTATAATGAAAACGTTTCTCTATTCCTACTTGCGTAGGTTTTGTTTCAAATACGGATTTAAAATGTTTTTTATTGTCATGTGAAAATTGTTATATTTCGTGTGGATATCAGATAATCGGTAATGAGTGAAAACTGTGTAACAAATATCATTTTAGATACTTAAATATAGACATTTTAGTAAATTTTTATGCCATGATATGTGGTTCTTTTATATATAAATATATCGCAGGGAAATTGTAAGATTCGTCAAATTATAATTTCACTAGTGAAATTATAATATACCTAAAAATGTCCCGTGATATCGTAAGACGATTGACAATACTCCGGGTATTTAAAAAAAAACGATGTTTTCGGATTATTTCGCGGATTTATTTAGATTTTTGGTTCCCGACGTTTCGAATGACAGTGTTTACCCACATAATTTCTGTTGATTGATCGCTGTAAAGCATTCGAAACGTCGGGAACCAAAAATCACAATAAATTCGCGAAATAATCCGAAAAGATAGTTTTATTTAAAATGTTAAATATTCGCATACATCTAAGAAAGTTTTAATACTACAATTTCCCTACGACATAAAACACTTTAAACTTTCTCTAACTCCTGTTTTACTTTTACTATTTTGTTCCATATAATCTGATATCCAATTTAGTAAAACCTAGTGGGTTTTTTTAATATTACCTGAAACTTAACTATTCAATGAAATAAATACCTGATTAATTTTATTCAATAAATAGCAGTTGTCAATTTTGCCTACTTATGGCTTTTGTGCATTGCACATGAGATATGTAAAGTCAAGAATTGTACACTATTTCAAGAATTTTATGACTAATATTGGAATGACAATTTTTATAATTCTAATTAAATAATGACGTTTTAAATAAAAATATCTGATGGCTTGAAAATCACCATACTATTAATTTAAACATCCCTAGGGGTGGATTTTCTCCTAGTTAAATGGGACCATCATCGAGGTTACAGCCTATTAAAAAAAAAGAATTCAAAATTATTTAAAATACATAATTTTTTCCTCCTTTTTCGAAGTAGGTTAAAAATGATGTGTTGTTATAATATTAACAATTTATAATATTACAGTTTTTTCATGGTGAAAAACTTGCAAGTTGTAATATTTATAGTTTAAGCTGTATTACTGTAGATATTTGCTTTCTCATTAATATACCAAAAAAAAAATAATCATAAAATTTGCACCTCCTCCTTTTTCGAAGTAGGTAAAAATGAAGGGAAAAGGAAAAATGTGTTATTATTAATAGTTTATAATATTACTTTCTTAATGGAGAGAAACCCTTCTAACTGTAATATTTACAGTTTAAGCTGTATTACTTTTGATCTTTGCTTTCTCATTAATATACCTTAAAAAAATTGTCATTCCAATCATGAAGTCACGAAAATGTTTGAACTGATATTAAATCTATAGGTAAAACACATTGCAATAATTTTCAAACCGTTATTAGCTTTTATAATGTTCCGCTATCTTAGTATAGTAATAATGAATATTGTTAATATCATTGAAATAATATTTTCTAAGTTGAAATATAAATGTTAAATGCTGAATTTCATGTAAAGTTTGATACACGATAAATGGCTATTTTATAAAGCGTTATAAATATGCCAGCGCGGGATTCACTATATAATCGTCGTTTTGCCAATTAAATAATTTGCTTAGTATCTGTCTAGTGTAGTGTAAAACTATATTGTAAGAATTTGTTATTTATTATTCTATAAAGAATTAAGACTTGGATTGTTATGGTCTTTGTGATGTTATTCTGTGAATATCAATGTATAACGCAGTGTGTCGATTTTATCGGAGAGGCGATGTTTCTAAATCTTAAGTTTCAAGTGAAATCGCGTGTAATTTTGTTTAATTGAATATAAAATTTTGATACATGAAAACAAAATCAGTATTTAGTTTAAAACCATTTAAATAATTCTCTCAAGTATAGCTTTTGTGATAGTTTTTTTTCTTAGAATGTAATTATTGTTATCTAGATAAGACGCGCCATCACTTTAATCTGTTTTAAAATTAAGCACATTTTAACACACAAATATGCAAAGTAATTGTAAGCGATGTTCTTGGTATAAATGTTTTGATCTGCTGATTGTTAATTAATGATTTTTTTTAATTTTAATGTCAACATTAATTCCTGAACAATGCACTCTATGTGGAACAAAATAATTAAAATTATATAAAGAATCGAGATATTTGATTGTATTTTACTTGACTTAATATTAATAATGTGATGACATAATGAGAAAATAATGTCAAATAATGGTTATAGTTATTTTGTTTTATGAGAAGTACACTATAATTGAATATGTCGTATGTGTTGCCATTGTTTTAGGTTGATAATATATCAATAGGTTATAATTTTGTTAACGGTGAAGGAAATGTAAAGAGATGGGCGATTATAAACTACTTACCCAATCAATAATATAAATAAATAATTATTTAAACTTTTTTTTTAACTTGATCGAATGGATACTCCTTCAGATTTAAGTTGTCATATTGTCGACATATAAGAACTTCTTATTATTTTATAATAATGCGATTTTATCACGAATTTTATTAATCGCTCATTTCTAAGCTATTACGCCTGTAAAGGCTTATTAAAATATGGATGCTTCGCTAATAATCGGCATGTAAGCAACACGTTGAAATGTTATTTCTCTAGTCTCCTCTTGTAAAGACATTGTATGGAAAAAAATATTAAAACTTTAATTTTTTAAATATTCGGTTTATAAAATTTCTGCAATTATTGTTTTATTTAACCCATTCCCCAGGGGCAAGTGATAATTGCACAAATAACACATTCCTAGTAAAGATTACTAACAAAAAATGGCACTTAAATAACGAGAGTTATTGTGCCAATTGCGAATTATTTTTTATATAGAATAGATTGAAAATGTCGTACCCAATAATTTTATAGGACTACTATTATAATTATTGTGAAAGTTTGTATGTTTGTTCATCAACGCTGAAAGGGTTGGACGGATTGGGATGAAATTCATATTAATAGGTTATGACGCGGAATAACAGTATTTGTTGTAGTGAATGCGCAAGCGATCCTGCAGCGCCCCATTGCACTGCGGCGAAGGGTTCCGCTGTGGGTTTTAGTGAGTAGGAGTCTCACAGTACCTTGTCGTTATGACGGCGGGCAGGGTCCCCATGATGGGTTTCCCCAGCGTCAACAAAAAAAAACAGTATTTAAATATGTGTATGATATACTTCTGAAATTAGAATACTTTCAAATAAACTAATGTAAACTTATATATTGTAAGCATGGTCATAAATCTATAATATAAAAATGAATCGCTGAATGTGTTAGTAAGCGCAAATCTCTAGAGCAGCTGAACCGATTTCGCCAATTCTTTTTTTAAAATATTCCTTGAAGTACGAGAGAGAAAAAGAAGTATGAGAGAAAAATTTAAAAAATTGCCTGAGAACAACACTTCTATACTCCCATACAAAAGATTCGTAATCATACTTAAAAGTCAATTTGAACTTTAATACCATACCATAAAGTTTAAAGTGTTAGTGGAGAGGTTCCGGGAAGGCAAAACAATTGAGTGACGTTAGTATCATATAAATATTAATGTCAATGTTATTGACAAAAAAAACTAAAATTTATATGACGTAACGCTGGCTAATAACTATTTATATCTATTTAAAACGTACCTAGCGACGAGGACTAGTGAAGCGAGGGTGAGCCGCTAGTTATGAATAAAGAAAAATTAGTTCCGAAAAATATCAATAGATGGCATTATGTGAATTAATAGGTTATTGAACTTTGTGTAAAATTATAAAGTAGATCCTTGAAAGTTATGTTATGCTTAAAAAATCTGTACATAAAGGAAAACGAAAATATATATAACTTCCATATAAATTATTAAACAGGAATATTATCAAAATAAAAACAAAATATAATTTTAAAATTTTATTTGTAAAATTATTATGTTTGATATCATAACCTAATCCATTCTTGTTTTAACATGTTTCTCAGTAATCTTATCTTTCTCAATAATGTACACCACAGCTCCCCAACCAGAGATGGCATCACGGTCGGCTGCATTCACTAATGCCTGTAAAACAATATGAATTTTCAACCGACTTCAAAAAGGAGGAGGTTCTCAATTCGACTATATGTTTTTTTTTTATGTTTGTTACCTCAGAACTCCGTCATTTATTAACCGATTTGGACAAATTTTGTTTTGTTTGAAAGGGTATACTTCCAGATTGGTCCCATTTAAATTAAAAAAAAAAAATACCACCCCTAAGGGTGGAAAAACAACTAATGATGAATTTAAGCTACTTCTAATTGTCATATTGACTTGAAACTTTGCAAGTATTTCTATTTCCGTTGATAGTACAGTGGTTCGGTGTTGTTGACCTGATCTGATGGCAAGGCCAGAAGGTGGAACTCTTCAACGGCTAATAGTAGATACTTTGAGTTTGGGCTTATTTTGTTTGATTTGACAAGCCTAACACGTTAGAATCCTTACTTTGCTACTACTGTCTACACTAAAAAGGGAAAAATAAAAACTTTTTAACAAAAAATAAAAACCGACTTTGGCTAAGTAATTAAAGCCTACCTATTAAATACATACCTAATCAAATATTTTCGAAATCGGTGCCAGCCCATATAAAGCAAAGCACACCGACTTCGAAAATATTTGATTAGGTATGTATAGTAAATGAAAACTACTAATCAGTTATTTTCTACTTTTTAGTGCTTTTGTTTGAAGTCGGTTTTTATTTTTTTGTTAAAAAGTTTTTATTTTTCCCTTTTTTAATACACAATACTCATACTAACTAGAACATAACATTAAATTGAGAAATGCATATTAGCATACCACTTGCTTATATATAGATGCTTTAGTGGGGCTGGGGACTCATGGGTTAGAAAAGCCAATACTATCTAGTAAAACCCTACAAAACCTTCACTGTTTTAACGGAGTGCTGAAGGATCACTCATACACTCAACCATTTTGCTGAGAGCTATGCTACTTAATACCTACAATATATATGATTGGAAGGTGGTAATTATAAACAAAATATAAAAATATTATTTTACTATTGAATAAAACCATATATATAATATTATAAATGTGAAAGTTTGTGAGTATTTATGGATGTTACTCTATTGGGTACAATTGGGTCCTTACCCTACAATTGGGTCAATAAAAACAAAAAAATGACTTCATCTAGCATCTTTGAAACATTAATGTTTTAATATTGTAAATTAAACTTACTTGTGAAATGGTTTCAAACAACTCGTCAGGCTTTAGGTCGGGTTCCCACAGAGCTTCACACATACCATATAACTGATCAGTACAAGTACCGGACACTACAAAGTCTTCAGGTTCATTAGGACAACCAATCTAAAAAAAACAATATAAATTGATTTTTTTTCATAGGTGTTTCAGACATAAGTAAAACAAAATAATTTTTAAAGAAATGTATTTGGCCCTATTTGACATCCCACTGCTCGGTGGAGGATAAGTGTGGGATGGCGGACTTCACATATCTTTTGAAAACTTGCTAGGTTCTCTCAGATATTCAGGTTTCCTCATGGTGTTTTCCTTCACCATTAAAAAAGTGATAATTATGATGTTTCATACAGAAAATACTTATCAAATGTGCGAAACTCAGGATTTGAACCAGCTTTACTTGGAACCCTACGTGAGTGTGTTACCAATGGATTACCACTGCCTAGCTTTTTAAAAGAATATTATTATTAATTTCAAGTATATTATACTGTTCATTTGGAGATTCTTATTTTGACTACAATTAAACAAAATGATTACCAGATCCATATTGCAGACATAAGGTTTATTATCTATGGGGTCCAAGCCAGCAATGACAGGCTCAATGAAGTAGGGACCAAAGCGTCTCTCATATAATAAGTTTGAAAGCATTGCTGAGAATGTTTTTGGTCTCATCACACGGTTTTCTTTTAGTTCATATAAATTCATTCTGAAAATATAAGCCGCATGTTTAATTTATATGGATAAGGCTTAGATTATTAAATATTATTTAAAGGTAAGTATTGCCTTTTACTGATATCTAAGGATGTGTTGCACCATAACTATTATAAATTAATATTGAATTAGAGACAATAAAAACATCAAATAATAGAGGTATAATGAATTATGTTTTAGGACAAAGGTAACAGCTAAAAGTTTTTTGTAGTTGTCCATTTTAAATGATTAAACATACCTAAATTTCAACCTTTGATGCACTGTCTGTGTGTCAGTTGCTAAACCAGGAAGGCCAACAAAGAGTGTTGGGCCCATTTGGTATACTTTTGGGAAATTTGTAGATACAGTCTGGGCCTGGATACCATAGCGTTTGTCTGTAGCAATCGCCACACAATCCTTGCCTTTCATAGCAACTACAGCACCACCATTGTATGCTAGAATAGACTGCAAAATACCGAAACATGCTTTTAATTATTTTTTTAAATAATGTATTATTAAATTCGTAATCTAATAACAAGTTACATTTATTTACAAATATATATTTTGTATTTACATTAATTTATATACATTTTATAGAAAAAAAATGCTTTAAAATGCTAAATAATATTCATGACGCGCAAAAGCAAAGCCGGGTAATTAAAAGTCATAGCTTATATTATTGCTGTTGTAACTGAGGTAAACAATATTTACTTACCATTTTCTACTTTTCTAATTATCTTCGTTTTATACTTTTAGTTATACGGTTGTTAATACTCGAATTATTACAATTGTGATATTTCGAAAATGAAAAATGACATATCATTGGTCATTCTACAGATAAAATATACAAATACATACTCATAGTACAATCGGGTTTAATGTCACAGGTAATGTATAACGCACATATTTTTTATTTTGTATATGCTAAATATTTGTGATTTGTCAAAATCTATTGTTATTATAAATGTGAAAGTGTGTTGGTTTGTTTGTTTTTCTTTCACGTCGAAACGGCTTGGCTGATTGGCGTGATTTTTTGTGTGTAGGTAGTGGAGGAGGGCTGGAAAGTGACATAGGCTACTTTTTGCCGCGGGAAATTATCTAATTCCCACGGAAAAACACGTTATAATACAATCCAAAAAAATATTTATGATCAGAATTACTTGAAACTTGGTATATATGCTCTTCAATACAATTAATTAAATACGTGTTTTAGCATTTTCCGAAATTCATCCCATAAGGGGGTAAAACCTATCATTTTAGATTTTTTCGTAGTTTTAGCGCGAACGAAGCCGCAGGTTCTGCTAGTTTAATTTAAATGATCTTTTTAAAGATAATTCTATTTAAATTGTATTCGCTCGAAGTTATTTTAAAATTAAAATATAACCAATATGTTCCTTCGCCTCCCTTCCCTCGCCTTTTCATTTTGATTGTTGGTGTAGTCACTATTTAGTTATAAATCATTTTTAATTCAATGCAAACTTTGATAACATTGAATTAACTTTTATTACTACATTTTTAGTCCAATCGGAATCCGGTTTGGGAACAAAATATTGAAAACCTGAAGTTTTATGATTTTAAAATGTTAGCTGGTATATAAGGAATAGAAGTTTTAAAATAGAAGAAAGTAAAAATAGCTTTTAATTTTCTTTATTATTGTGTGTAGAAAGTGCTCTTGCGTATATATCTAAACGAGAAGTCATATTGAATCCCCATAAATCCTTCATTTGTCGACATAAGTTTAAATCTATTTCAGTAATGAGGAGACCATCTTTACCCTTGGAAAGTCCTGGTGTCCTGCATCCATTAGGAGCCGTGACATAACTAGAACCATAATAGGTTCTAATTTTCTTTTCGTTACCTGTAATAAACTCCTCTGATCCTACTCTGTTTATACTACAAGTAAAATAGTGATTAGCAATCGCTGCATTACGAGCTTCAACGCCCCAAAACGATTCACCAAACTCTCCTATAGTAGCAGCAGGGTTAAAAACGATCTCAGCCCCATTTAGGGCAAACATAAGCCAATTTAACGCATGATGGCGTCCATAACATATGTTAATAGCAATTTTTGCATATTTTGTAGCAAAAACCGAATGTCCTAGCCCACCAGGTGAATAATACGGTGTCTCATTAAAACTACCTACAGAGGGCAAGTGATTTTTACGATGCTTTCCCATGTAACAACCATTTTCATTAATTACAACAGCGGTATTCCACCACAAGCCTTGGTCATCTATTTCTAAAATGGGAGATATAATGACCATTTTGTATTTCTTTGCTAATTTACTAAGAAACATCGTACTTGGCCCATCACTAGCAGGTTCGGCGAACTCTTTCCAGTTTTCTTTTTCTTTGGTACATAGAAAAAATGGCATCGTCCAACATTCTTGTAAACAAAGAATGCGCACATCTTCTGATGCTGCAACATCAATAATTTTCTCAATTTTATCATATATAGCTCGTCTTTGTTGATTTATGGGCTTATCAGTTGGCAAAACAATTGAGTGCTGAATTAAGCCTAACCTTAAAACATTAGGTTTTCTAACCTCTTCATTAGCAGCGGAGAATGAGTATGCCGATACTTCGAAATTATTTTTCCAACTATCCCTTTTCGTCGATTCTTTTAGCTTCAGTTCACAGTGATCTTCTCTTCCATAGTATATCTTATTAAATTTCCTTAATTGATCATTATTTAAACGTTTTTTAATTATATTGTCCAGAGAGTCCATGTTAGCACTTAACAAATAATTATGTAACACACACTACGTAATCAGTATGCACTGGCTCGATATTGAGAACAGGCTACAAGCGTATTGATAGTTTGTACCGGTTGAAAACTTGATAAATTAGTATAAATAACTCTACGTCTATAGTGAATCGTTATTTATATTATATAAGGGCTCGTTTTAAGGATTATTTAAAATAATAAGTGTAAGACATGAAAATATTTGATACTAGCGGCTCACCCTCGCTTCGCTCGGGTTCGTCTCTACAGAAACAAAAACAAATCTATCACATATTTTTCCGGGATAAAAAGTAGCCTATGTGTTATTCCAGACTATAATCTATCTCTATGCCAAATTTCATCCAGATCCGTTCAGCCGTTCTGGCGCGAAAAAGTAACAAACATCCATACTAACAAATTTTCACATTTATAATATTAGTACCTTATATTTTTAAAATCTATAGTACCTTATATTTTTAAAATCTATATTTTAAAAATATAAGGTTAATGTAGAATATCTTAACTATTTTATTTTTCTAAGTTATAGTAATTTAATAAAGCTTATTCGTACCAAAATATTTCTTTTTTTGAGTCAACAATAAACGAAAAACTAAGTATTAAAAAATTTCAGTACATACATATATTTCTCAGTATATATAATAGTAATACCTATTTATTAGGGAATTGTAAATACATCTTTACAGTTTCATTTTGTCACGTATTTCTAAGTTTTGTTTACGAAGATAAGCTAAATATTTTTCTCTCAGTTTTGTTTGAGCTTATCGCGGGGGGCTAAGGTCATAGTACCTACTGGTAAATATAACCAACACAAACAAACCTCAAGTATCCATCTTAATACATGCAGTATAACCGGTGTGGCTATTTAAAGGCGCAAATGATCGAGAAACTTTAGTTTTTAACGTTGACTCTGTAGCGGCCGGTAATATATCGCAATGGAAGGAGAAACGCACAGCCTTGAAGCCATTATTAACAACAACCTTAGTGGTCGAGATCTGGAAGAGTTCAACAGGATCTACTATGGTAGAAAGAATCATCTAGAAATTAATATTAAAGATTCATCAATTGCCGCTGCTAAAGACAACGATTTTGATATCGCGGCCTACGCATTCCCAGCGAAGAGAGAATCCACTAGACCACCGAGGATTGTCAAAGTAGGTATTATACAACATTCGATTGCCGCACCAACTGATCGTCCGATAAATGAACAGAAAAATGCAATTCTCGCCAAAGTAAAGAAAATCATCGATGTTGCCGGTCAAGAGGGTGTCAATATTTTGTGTTTCCAAGAATTATGGAACATGCCATTCGCTTTCTGTACTCGCGAGAAGACACCATGGTGTGAATTTGCCGAATCTGCAGAAGAAGGTCCTACTACACGCTTCTTACGCGAATTGGCTATTAAATATTCGATGGTAATAATTTCATCTATTTTGGAGAGGGATGAAAAACATGCCGACATTATATGGAACACTTCAGTTGTTATAAGCGATTCCGGTAATGTTATCGGCAAACATCGTAAGAACCACATTCCAAGAGTTGGAGATTTCAATGAATCTAATTATTACATGGAGGGTAACACAGGACACCCTGTTTTCGCTACAAGATATGGTAAAATCGGTATAAACATCTGCTTCGGACGCCACCATGTTCTAAATTGGATGATGTTCGGGCAGAACGGCGCTGATATCGTATTCAATCCATCAGCAACGATTGCCGCAGAGGCTGGAAGTGAGTACATGTGGAATATAGAAGCTAGAAATGCTGCAATCACAAACTGCTATTTCACCGCAGCAATTAACAGAGTTGGATACGAAGAGTTCCCCAACGAATTTACTTCTGCTGATGGTAAGCCCGCGCACAAGGATTTGGGACTTTTCTATGGCTCCAGCTACTTTAGCGGACCTGATGGCGTGAGGTGTCCAGGACTTTCACGTACTAGAGATGGTCTTCTTATTGCGGAAATGGACTTAAACATGAACAGGCAAATTAGAGACCGTCGCTGTTATTATATGACCCAGCGTTTAGATATGTATGTGGAGAGCCTACAGAAGGTTCTAGATTTAGACTTCAAGCCACAGGTCGTCCATGAAAATGATAAATAAGTAAAGCAAATAAAGGTTCGGTATTCTTCAGTATACGTATAATGTTATTGATGAAACAGTAATTTTTTTATATTATTTTATACTTTGCTTAATAAAAGGCATTTTCTAAAATTGGTTTTCATTTTATTTTAAGAATACTCGTATAAATAAGTATGTTTATATCTTACAATAATTGTATAATAATTATCAATGAAATGGCGATAAAAGACCTATAGTAAATGCATTGATAGCTAATAATTATTACAATAAATGAAACTTTAATTTAAAACTAGGCTCCGCCCGCGTTCAGATGATCAAAAACTAAATTCTTAGGTTTTACATATTAGTATACTCTTACATTCCAGTTTTTGTATTTTTTCTCAGAAATGAGACATTTTCCCGCGGTAAAAAGTATCCTATATGTTGACCCGGATAACCAGCTATCACCATACCAAATTTCATCAAAATCCCTCCAGTGGTTTTTCTGTGGTGCGGTAAAAGACTGACAGACAGACAAAAATTCTGAAAACTATAGATTCAGCCTCTGTATCGATATCCCACGATAATAATGTCTATTTCAATAAGATTTTCCAAAAAATATTTAATGTACAGATTCGGCTTAGCTACAATTTTATTATATGTACCTACATATGTGCAATGTACATTGTACATATGTTATCTATGGATTATTTTCAGTTATTTGTAAATGGTGATAAATAATAACTGTTGCTATAGGTATGTATGTTATAAAATTAATATTCTATCTATACAGATAAATAAAATTGAAGTGTCTGTTTGTAATGTCAAAATAACAGTATTTTATTAAATGCATATGGATGTGTACACGGTAGACATACCAAAACAACATTTTTTACAATTTTTGTCTGTCTGTCTGTCTGTCTGTTTGTTCCGGCTAATCTCTGAAATGGCCGGACCGATTTTGACGAGACTTTCAAGGGCAGATGACGTACTTAGTTAAATTTAAACTTCAGTAACTGTTAACTATTTGGTGAATATATTGTAAATCTAGAGGAAGGTAACGGTGCTCGTAATACAGGTTTTCCTAGTACGAGTTTCTAAGCACTCTTACTGGATAATCTTATATTATTATGTCTTAAGCGAAACAGCTATGTAGAGTATATTCATATTAAAGATATAAAGATATATTAAAGATGATTAAATTATGTATTATTGTGTATTATAATATGTGTATAAATTATGTATTATAATATGTATAATATTTTTGAAATAAAATAAAATAATATGAATAAGCCTATAATAAAATCGGTCGGACCGTACTTTTTAGTTTTAAATAAAAACTGAAATAGTTTTTGTAATAATTATTTCAGTTTTAGTTACACGTTTTGGTCTATATCATAAAAACTACTAAGCCGATGTTGATGAAATCTTTACTATTCCCTAAATTGAGTTTAAGTTAAATGTAAGCAAATAAAAAAAGAAGAATAACGATCCAATTACTAGTTTTGGAGAAATGCGTGGACAAACATACATCCATACAAACATACATGCATACATTCATACAAGTACATAAACCTATGTGTAAAATTTTGTATATTTGTTTGGAAGCACTAATAGATTATATCTTAAGTAAATATTTTGCAGTTCCAATACATATTACATATATACGTGTCGAATTGATAACCTCCTTGTTTTTGAAGTTGATTAAACAAAAACCATAGATAGGTATATAAATAACAATATTCAAACCAATTCCGTTGTTAGCTTTTAAAATAATTATTCTATTATACGCAGTGATTAACGCGTCTACGCTATTGCGTAGTTGAAGTGGACAGGAATGAGTGATAAATATTAAAATACCTAGATCTAGTCTACATTGCTAATGTACCTAGGAAGTGTTACGAATACTAATCAAATTGCGAGTTGTATATACTCGTAATAAACAAACTTGCACTGGAGCGAAATCTATACATATAATAAAATTGTAACTAAGCCGAATCTGTACATTAAATATTTTTTGGAAAACCTTATTGAAATAGACATTATTATCGATACAGAGGCTGAATCTATAATTTTTAGAGCGAGGGTGAGTCGCTAGTACAAAATATTTTTGCTTACAATAAACCCTAAGTTAAAATCAAGTAATGGTCTTTTGTACCTTGTTTTAATTTTTGCATTATTTCATTATTTTTTTATTGTCTTTAAAAATAACATATTGTTTAGTTTTTTTTTCTTGAGACAATTAAAAGATATGAGAGGTTTGTTTATTTTGTCATATATATGTTTTTAAATATGTACATATATTGTACATACTTTAATCAAGTAAATTTTCCGTACGTATTATATGTATTATTATTTAGAAGGTATTATTTATGTCTCAGGCTCAGCTGTGGTGCGTTCCTCGTCATATATTCGCCTATATAAAATTTATATAAATAATATAATTTATACATTTTAATAAAAACATCAAAGGTAATGTTTGTAATAAATAATTCAGTGCCATTCCTAATGTATCAATTAATAATTAAGTATTGCACTTTCAAACGTGACTAGAGTCATGAATTCATATTTGTATATGGATATAATGTAGTTTATTTCACCTGCTTCTCGAATTTACGAGTGCATAGTTTTGAATGCATTCATTTTTTTTAGTTTAATAATACTTTCTTAGATTTACTCGAATATTTGACATTTTAAATAAAACTATCTTTTCGGATTATTTCGCGGATTTATTTTGATTTTTGGTTACCGACGTTTCGTCGATCGTCGATTTTGAGACTGGATGAAGTTTGGGATCACGACGCAATATAGAACTTATAAAACATAGTCGGTATATATGTGTTATAATTTAAACTAAAATATTTTAAATAAAACTATCTTTTCGGATTATTTCGCGGATTTATTTTGATTTTTGGTTTCCGACGACGTTTCGAATGCTTTACAGCAATTATAGTCACGGGAGAGACTAAGGTTATAGATGTCTCAAAGGCATTATACACTTGTTACAGACAGACAGACAGACAAAAGTACTTTCGTGCCATTTTTGAATTTTTGAAATCAATTTTGTAAAATAGTGGGTAGGCACTGTCTACACGAATATGTGTTTGAGACTATAACCTTAGTCTCTCCCGTGACCATGATTGCTGTAAAGCATTCGAAACGTCGTCGGAAACCAAAAATCAAAATAAATCCGCGAAATAATCCGAAAAGATAGTTTTATTTAAAATATTTTAGTTTAAATTATAACACATATATACAGACTATGTTTTATAAGTTCTATATTGCGTCGTGATCCCAAACTTCATCCAGTCTCAAAATAAAACAAATAAAGAAGAGCATCAACTAAAAGCCCGCGAAACTGAACATTATAATTCTGGTGCAATTTTCTCACTCCGAGAGATGTCGCTAATGTGTCGCTCTCGCGAGTGTCGCTCCATCTAGTCATTGTCAAGACAAACTTACACTTTAACATTGTAGCACTCTGTTGTGTAGCAATAAGATCGTTAATGCTTTGGCAAGTTGTAAGATAACGTGGTTAGTTTTGTAGAGCACTTGTAGAGTTGCAGCCCGTGACATCCATTACGATAATGATGTGTTTTTCGTAGGGATGTGGATTATTTTTAGTATTTATTTTTAGCTTTTAGCTGTTTGTTACTTTAATTCGAAATGGCATATGATTTTATAATTAATTATGACTGATAAAAATTAAAACAAAAGTATCTAGCAACAAGTATTGAAACCATATATTGTCATTTTTTGGTACATATTAGATAATATATATAATAAATAAACATAAAACAATGGATCAGAGCCACCTGAGATGATTCTATCTTTTTTCCTATCACAAGCTGTCTTTGAGAAACAGTTAATTTTTTGACAAACATGTACCTACTTTAAATGCAATAATTCTCATAAGTATATATTATATACATTAAAAATATCTTAATTTAAAAAAAAACTTAAATAAACTTTGCAAAACTGATGACGAAACGAGGATAAAGAAATTTATCCTTTTTTTTTGTGGCAGCCCTGACCACAACTAGGTCGACTGCGGGCGGAAGTCACCGGAGCACTCGCTAAATGCAGCAGCCCTGATAGGTGCTTCATTTCACTTGCAAGTTTAGGTGTTTTATGCTTTAGGCACTTGATTCTTACGCAAATTATAACACGATTTTACACTGCTACAATGTAAAATGGGATAGAGAATTAAATATCAACGTAAATGAAGGAAAGGGGTAGAAAAAATAATATTGGCGTCTAACTCTATCCTGTAATTTGTAACAGGTAATTTTTGTGATGATAGGAGTACCATCTCTAGTTGAAACAACTTAAATTGCGTATTTTGCACCTACTTAGAAGTAATTATTATTTGGTTTAAAATTGTGTATTGGTCACTATAAGTTAATTTACTTAAACAGTTATATGAAGACGCACAAATAATAGAAAATATCGTTTTAATATTTTTGTTAATTCATGTAAGCAATTTATCTTAAAGCTATAGTTCAATTACTAAAAATATTTTCGACATTTATTTACATATTATAATAATAACCTAATTTAGTGTTATAAAAATATGTTTTCCGCAGAAAAATATACAGTGAATCACGTTCTATAATTTAAAAAAGTTTCTAAAATTAGATTAAGAGTATAATAATTACGCTTGCTTGTTTTTGCAATTTGTAATTAAGGCCATTACGTTTTTAGAAGAACGATGGCCGCACTACCGTTTCCGGTGGGACTTTTTAATTTTTCATTTACGGTCGACGATTTCAATTTTTCTGCTAATTTCTCATTTAACTTTGCGGCACGTTTTGCCCTGGGGTTTATTTTTTACAATAATGAACAAGCGTCTTAGATTATTATGAAACTTAATTAATTAAATGTTGACTGTTTTTATATTTGCCAAATGCTAACCTAATTCGAAATAATATAAAAATGAAAATTATTATATCTATATTCACATTGCAAATGAATAATAATGTTTCGAGCAATTGTAAAAAAAAAACATATTTTGAAAAAAAAATAAAATTAAATTCCTTACAGCTTGTATCTTACTGATCTAAAAAAAATATATAACTATTTTTTCTCCGAGTTGAGAAATAGAATTATTAATTATTATTAATTTTATAGGTTAAGAATCTATTTCAACACAAAATAATATAATATACTAGCATTGCCCGCGGCTCCGCCCGTGTTAATATGACCAAAACCAAATTCTTAGGTTTTATCTCGTATTAGTATACTCGTATTAGCATATTAGTTGACCCGGATAACCAGCTATTACCATACCAAATGTCTTTAAAATCACTCCAGTAACTTTTCTGTGATGCGGTCACAGACAGACAGACACACAATTTTTTTTAAAACTATAGGTTCGGTCTGTGTTAGCGATAATAATGTGTATTTCAATAAAATTTTTGAAAAATTATTTAAAGCACAGATACTGCTTCATTAAATTTTAATGTATCTATAGATGTAACTAATTTATAAAGCTAAAAAGATTGTTTTTTGATAATTTAAACACGGGCGGGGCCGCGGGTAATTTAGTACTAATTCTAATAAAATCATAGAAAGGTTGTACATTCAATTTTTTGGAATTAAAACTACGTATTTTAAAGACACATGGCGACATCTATTGACAAATATCTAAGTAATACAAATATTAATTTTATTAAAATATATTTTTTATGAATAAAATAGTGCTATTGATATACTTTTTTAAGATTAGCTATTTTTAATAGTTTTTGACATTATTTAGTAAGTTTACTTGCTAAAATCTATATAGTATCATCGTTTTTTATTCTAACCAGTTTTTGTCTTTTTTCTCAGAAATGAGATATTTTTCTGTGGTAAAAAGTATCCTATATGTTGACCCGGATAATCAGCTATGACCATACCAAATTTCATCAAAATCCGTCCAGTAGTTTTTCTGTGATGCGGTAACAGACAGACAGACAGACAAAAAATCTAAAAAACTATAGATTCGGCCTCTGTATCGATAATAATGTCTATTTCAATAAGATTTTCTAAAAAATATTTAATGTACAGATTTGAGTTAGTTAGAATTTTATTATATGTATAGATAATAAAATAGCGACTAACCCTAGATAAGATATTTTCCCGCACTAAAAAGTATCCCTGACCCGGATAACCAGCTATCACATCACAATCTGTCCAGTGGTTTTCTTGTGAAGCGTTCCCAAATAGACAGACAGACAGACAGACAGACAGACAGACAGACAGACTAAAATTCTAAATGCATTCTATAGATTCGGCCTCTGTATCGATAATAATGATTAAATAGTAAATAGTCATTATTATAAGACAAGATTTTTTAAAAATTATTAATTTTTCAAAAGTTAGTCTCACAGTGTTTATACCAATCTCCACAGCATGTAGGTACCTTCAAATAATATAATAGAATACGTTATTATTTATACAGGAATAAACATTGAACACAGGTGTGTCGCCACTTTTCAAAATGTGTAACTTGACATTCTAAATTCCCCCCACGTTTTACAAGGCTCGTATTATTTGATAACACGAACCATGGAGGCACGAATATTACATACCTAATATGTTACTGGAAGTCACTTATAGCTAAATTGACTCATATGGATATTTTACAACAAAACAAAAACAACGTTTTCAGTTTATTTTTGAGATCAGATAATACCTAAAGGAAGTTCAATCTTCATGTATAATTTAGCTTTATTCTGCCATTATATACATGACTAGCGATACCATAATATAGATGAGTACTTACGTTTTGACGTTTAGTATCGATTTCTTAGTGATGAGATATTTTCCCGAAGTAAAAAGTATCCTATATGTTAATCCGGATAGCCAGCTATCATCATATCAAATTTCATCAAAATCCCTCCAGTGGTTTTTCCGTGATGCGGTAACAGACAGACAGACAGACATACAAAAATTCTAAAGTCTATAGATTCTGCCTCTGTATCGATGATAATGTCTATTTCAATAAGATTTTCAAAAAAGTATTTAATGTATAGATTCGGCTTAGTTACAATTTTATTATATCTATAAATGAATTCTCGCAGAAAAGAAAGTAGGTACTCATTTTTTGCTAAATATTCGCACTATGATATGTTAATTGCCGAAAAAACATATCATCCGGCAATATTAGTCGACGTCATAATCCTTAATATTATTATGAAGTGTACGATATATTTATTATTCTCGTATAGTAAACTTTAAATAATAATTTATTACTTAAAACTTTTGCCTGTATGCATGTTTTAAGACTCATCTGTCGTTTTCCGTCATTAGCTTTAATTGAATTAATTCTACATTCGAAAGCTAGCGTGAATTATTTGTTCTTAATGCTCTAAAGCCTGCTATACTAGAAAGGTATAATAAATCTACTGTACTATACTATTGTTTATAGAGTCTATAGTAAAATTAGTGAAAAAATGTGTTTATCGCGTCTACGCGCGTCGACGTGTTCGGTTTCATTTCCTGCACCCTGTCGCGTCCGTGCAGAGGTTTCCCAACGAATTGAAAAAATTGTCTCACTATTATGCCAACTTGATTTGACTAAAGACAGAAAAATGTATGTGATTTTTGTACTAAAATATATTTTTTTATTTTTGTTCTAACATGTGATATTTTCCATTTAAAGAATGACTAAATATACGTGTCAATTAATGTTAATTAAAAATAGAATATTGTAAAATATCTTAGTATTAAAAAAGTAGTAAGTTATAAGCTTCAATAGAAGGAGATGGTCAGTACTCTGTAGTATCTAGTCAGCCCTAGATTTTTTCAAAAAAACATATCTCTAATATATGTCGTTATCGAATATATAATATGTCATTTCTTAGTTTTCTATTTTGCAAAGTAATCTGTACTCAATTTGCATGCTTTTATTTGCCATTAATTAAATTAGTTTTCTATTAAAGCCTATCTATTATAGCGATAGTAATTGTAGAATGGCATCTAAGCATCAACGTGTGTTACTTATTTGTATGCAAAAAAAAAAAACAATTGAGCAAAGAGCTGACTCTACATTTTTATTGCTTATTGAATTTTTCTACTCGTCAGTTGCCTATGTTCCACATAGTCGTCGGCAAATTGAAAAGCACACTCGAAAACCCCTTTAGTGTGACATGAAGGCTGTACAATGGAGACTACACCCCACCGCGTTTTATCGTTTTAAAAATTGACATTGCGGAAACTGAGGCACACACATGTGTGGTATTGAAAAAAAACCATTTAATACAAGTGATTTTTTCCATACTTTTTCGATTTTATCTCAAATAGTCAAAATTACATATATTTGTTAAGTTATATTAATAAAAAAAACATTACTCATCTTAGTGTGTTGTTTATTTATAGTATGTATCGAATTTTTCAAATTTAACATATTGTTTTTTACTTACAAAAAATATTCATACTGTAATTTATGTATAGTATATAATATATATGTACAATGTACATTAAATGGTATATTAAAGTAAATCCAATATTTTTTAAAGTTAGGTGAAATTCATATACCTAACTGATAAAACAAATATAAACAAATTTGTTTACATGATATTTTTGACCGATTGATATTCAACAAAACATTGACCTGCCCTTTCTTACAAACTTAATCAATTAGTAATGAAGTAAAAAATATTTATCAGTTTTTTTCTTTGTGTACAACAAAAATAACTTTGTTAAACATATCGAGATATAGTATAATATTATAGAAGTAAGATATTACACAGCACGTTCGGTTGTTGAGACGACAAACAAGCAGAAAAGTGCAATAATTGCAATTAGGACATCATAATTGGATGGGTCGTGGGATGGGGGCCGTAATTCGATAATAGACTGTGATGGATCACAGCATAAAACTTGTATAAAACAATAACCTACTGGTTTGACTCATAAAATGTGAGCGTAAAAATGAAATATTACTATATTTTGTGTTGTTTGTGCCTAGCAATTTGTATCGATTACTTTTCAGAAAAACTTTAGCAAAACACTATGTTGTATATTTGCTATTTTATTATTGTAGGCGCTTTAAAAATATTGCTTAGATTATAATATGAGTGACAAATATGACAATGATGTGAAATATAACGAACAACCAGTCAATATATTTAAGCAATAAAACATATTATTTTTCTAATTTTCTTTTAAAACAAGTCTAAATTTATAATTTGCTTCCTTGTTGTTGTTGATCACCCTCGCGGGAGCCGTATGTCATGCACGGGGGATCGCCTTTGGACAGTTTAAATTTAGAGTTGCGTGATCCATTTCGAAAATGGCAGGAAATCTGATTAATATTTTTGTTAGGAAAAAGACATCCGATTAACCTAATAATGTTAATATTTAAAAATCTGAATTCCAAGAGAAATATGTAGAGTCACATGTTTTTAATATATTCTTTCTCTATTTTTGAGTATTGTGTATTATTTTGCTATCTTTTATTTATATATATTAGGGGCTTAACAATAAGGTTGGCTTCTACCACTATTATGGTATTTAAAGAAAATTCCTTGAAATAACCATAAAATCATAAAATTCATTTTGCCACGCGTATATCAGTCCACTACTCCTGTGGGAATAACAGAGGCAAAGGGCATGGCATTTGGCTACAGTTCGCGACCTTTTTAAACGATGGCAGAAAGGGCATGTACTTCATAAAATAATGTGGTCTTCAAGTGACATTTTTCTTGCCGATAAAGTATACAAATGAACTAGTTTACTCGGATTATTATTGTAGTTGATAAATAAATTTCCAATTGTAAAATACTCGTAGTATAACTGTTATAACTGAGTAATTTAAGGTTAAGGTAAAAAATGTTAATTTATCTGGATGGACAGACAGAGGTATGCCCACCCTCGCTCCGCTCAGGTGCTTCTTTAGGTGTCTTTTTTGCCATACATTTGATTGTTTTATTTATTTAGCCAGCGTACGATGATAAATAAATTCAAGGGTTAGTTTTTCGGACTTCAATTAAAGGTATTGAAAAGTGAAGAATTTATTATGATTTATACATATTTTTATCGGAATATAAAATAGGCTATAACATCGTTAATATAAGGTACATTAGGTACCGAAGAGTGAAGCTTCACTTATAAAGTGTAAGAAATTTTAGAATAGGATAAGTATTTTCTGAGATGAGCTCTTACACCTAAACTTATAAACTTCACGTTTATAATGTGACAACCTTAAGTTTATAGTAAACGAATAAAGAACTTCCTTTTTTTGAAGTTGGTTAAAATATTATACGCATAGTTGCAGGTGGTAGATAATAAAAAACAAAATTATAAGATGAAAATATCATTTTAACATCTTCATATTAATTCATATATTAGATTTCAGTATAAGCTTGAGTATTTGGACAAGTATTTCATATTTTTATCTACAAGCCCTTGTGAAATATGGAAATTTAAAACGTACCCTTAACAGAGGATCTTTGTAACAGCATTAGAAAGATCCTCTAATAAAGTGGGATTATCTTCATAAATCTCAAATTTCGTCTTCAACGTAATAATTTCAAATCATTAACTTGATTTTGTTGAAGCTGTAAAACATGACCAATTATCCGTGACCTTTCTTGGTTTTGTAAGGTTTGAGAGTAAGATTGCGTTAACTTTTGATACATTTTAGCGGTGGATCAAGTTATGATGGTGAAGAATTTATTTATTTTCTTCAAATGTTATCTTCGGGGATGGCAATAAGAGTTAATTCAGAGGGGATAGAACAACCCTTCTAGGTTTTGTGGATAATTAACAGCACCTGCGAGTGTGGAGACGAACTTTCTTTGCTTTAATAATGGATAAAAATCGATGTAAAAACGTATGGAATTTGCATTTCTTATAATATATGTATTATACTTTATATTATAAGAAACAGTATATTACTTTTATGTATAGTATATTAATTTTATATAATTGTATATTACTTTTTGGTTAAAAAAGGTCTCCAAAAATTAGTATCAATTTAAAAGTATTATTTCATTCTCAGGGGTGGAGTATTTTGTAAAATATAGGTATGTCTTGTGACCCTCAAACTAATGTAGAATTGTCAAAAATATATTCGAAAATATTTTTGTGCGATTTTTCGACAATCTGTACATCTATACGTATAATAAAACTGTAGAGGTCGAATGTGTGTACATAGTATTTTTTACATAATATTTTTTGTTTCTCTGTTTGTACGGGCGAATCTCTGAAACTGCTGGACCGATTTAAATGCTGCATGGTGGTAGTACCTTATATCCCCGGTCAACATTTTAAATACTTTTCATCCCGGAAATTAAAGAGTTCCTGTGGGATAGTTAAAAACTATAGTAACTTATACAGCTTAGTACATAAAACCTTGGATTGGATTTTAATGAAACTTTACAATAATATAGTTCATACATCAGAATAACAAATATGCTACTTTTTATCCTGGAAAAATGTAAGGTTCCCGTGGGATAGATTTCTTTTTGTTTGTGTGTGTAGTTGTAAATAAATGTTACTATATTCGACTGCGACTGCATAATACTATATTGTTTCGTCACCTAGTTTCCATCTTTTTAGTTTGGTTTATACGTAGTTAGGGTTTTTATTATTATGAATAATTTTGTATTAAAATAACTTTAAAGAAACTTGATTTTTAAGATACTATTTAATACTATATTAAAATTATAAGATGACATTACTTGATTCTAAATGGTTGACATTTATCCGATTGTACACAAAGGGGTCAGAGGGTTGCAAAGTAATCGCTAACTCGAGTGTGAATATCTGCGGTGACTAAAAAACATCAAATAACACTTTATTTGGGAAAGGGGCAAAATGCCTTCTCATTTCGCCTATATATTACCTTGTCTTGGTATTATAATAGAAATATAACAATATTAACCAAATGTGGCATCATTTATGTTAGTTAAGGCATCAGCAGTAGTATTATACGTAGTTAAGTACAATAAGTATCTAAACGTGTGCTTTTGTCAAATTCTATCTTTAGAAGATGAAAAAATTTAAAGATAGAAAAGATAATAATTTTGGCTGTAATAATGTACGAATAAATAATTAGTTATTTATTCGTAGGTAAAAATATTAATTATGAGCAGTACTCGCCGCCGGCATTTCTAACTTCTGATCGACACCAGACTTCACAGAATAACCTGCTGGGCTAATCTGAAAATTTCCTTAACGTTTCATTAAAATCGCTCCAGCCGTTTTGGAGTCCGTAGAAAACATACACACACACACACACACACACATCAATTTTATATAAATAGTTTTATATTGGTTTTCTTCAGTCAGTTTAATAAATTAATGTTAAAAAAACAACCTTATCAGTTAAGTGTAAAAATATTTTTTAAGAATATTGAATAAGTACACATAAACATGTGTATAATATAGATAAAATAAAAAGACGTTAAAGACCGCAGATAAAATTAACATAAGTAAAAGAATCGTAACCGCGATTAAGAGTGACAATCTCCAAAGTAAATTGAAGAAGCTCTGACATTCAGCAGTCGATGTAGATTCCGACAACTCCTTGGAAACCAAGTTATGGAAATGTCACGTGTAATACTTTAGCGATACGCTTTGATACTTTAATTTTTTTTAAGAAAATAATACCTTAATAAGTGATTATGTAGTTTTGAAATTTTTGAATTTATACTTCTTTTGGCACGATTGGAAAAAAATATGAGAGTAACATTTTTATGATGCGCGCGCACGCCGACAGCCAAAAAGCGACACGATGAAGTTAGCTGCATTCCTTTTACAAGCAGAGAGTTGTGAGTTGTGATATACGGGATAAAATCTTTAGATGCTTTATTTATTTCTCAAAATCTTTAGCTATTTTTGTTCTGTTGCGCCATAGAAGTATAACTTCTTACGTGCTATATATGTTTTTTTTTACACACTCACTTTTTTATGTAAATAATAAACCTAGCAATTTAAGTTAGCATCGTACTTAATTTTGACCGATTTTAAAATAGAAAGGCTTGTATCTAGTCAATTCAGGTCTAAATTATTTGTACGTTACGCGATATCTTCGGCAGTTGTGAATAGACTTTTATAATTATCCTTTATTTTAATATTATATAGGTTACTCAAAAGTCCTATTAGGGAAGGTAGGTCATGTAAAATTACATAAAAATGTTCTTTGAAGTCGGTATAATATTTATTATATATTTTTTATTATATACTTATTATATATTAATATAATTGTATGAATTTTCAAAAATACAATATTATGGGATAAGTGAGTGCTGTGATGAGTGGTATGAGGTACATAGGTAGGTTTAAATAATCCTGTCATGGTCCACATAAAGTAGCCTGACTAAAAACAAGTATTAAAAGTACTAAGCTGCACTACACAAAGGCAATGCAAATGGCACCCGAACAATAATCACAAAAGTAAGCGATACGCATAAAAATATCGCGAAAAAAAGCTTTTTACTCCCTCGAGGGCCGAGATTTAACATACCTAATGCGATTTGCGTGTTCCCTCACACCTTGACGACTGTCTGTAATCGTTTTAAGACGCTGTTGACTTGATACCACCAGTTTTTTAAAGAGGGTTTGTACGTAACACTTTATTTGCATGCTGGATTTGGAGTTTTGTGGTGAATAAATTGAGCCTGTAAATATAAGAATTCTGAGATGTCTTATACTTCATTTGATACTCTAGATGTAGGATATTATAAGTTCGAATTTGATTTTAGATACAAGAAGAACAATTGTAGGAAGATCCTACAGTAGGTAAAATAAAATAAACTTTATTCAATTAGATTTATTGCAAGTGCTTTTGAAGTAAGAACAAGCTACCTTTTCTATGTAATTTTGTATGAAACGTCTTATAAATTTTCTCACGTCATTTTAAGTCAAGCACTTAGTCAAAGCTTTATGAATACTAATCTATCATGGCATTGTGATATCCTAAACATTTTGATTGCTGTAACTGTAGTTCCTGAATCAAACAAACATTCTGTCTTCGTCTTGCATATGAATAAATGTCTAAGAGTGAAAAAGAGGGACATATTCAAAATTAGTATGACTGGCTGGATCGTCCGCGGTAGATTTATACGCTCATTTGTAAATAATGAAGGCGCCACTCATTGTGATGGGAGTTCCATTGTAGGCGACCTACCACTCCCCTTAGATAGGGTTCTGCCAAAAAAAATTAAATATTATATATAAGTTCAGAATATGAAAGCTCAGTCCTTTAAAAATTTTGGAACCGTCATTAAAGGAAAGACTTGGAAAAGTACGTAAAAATAAATATTCACTGGTTAAAGCATATCCATATTTTTTTAGAATATTTTCATTTATGTTTTTAGTAAATTTAAAGACAAGTAGACACTTAAGAGATTCGAGAGGTTAGTTATTATATTAAGGAAACTACGCCAGATGTCAAAGAATCGATTATCGTATGAGGCAAGTCTTATTCGGGCATAGCATATGTGAATGTTAGGTAAAATCACAACTCACAAATATACATATAGACAGTTACTTTAGTTAGAACCTACTGATCTTTTTATCTATTCACAATAAAACTTAAAATTATCGTAACTCGATCTAGAAATATTTCTTTTAAAGTAGAATATGATAGATTTCAACGCATTGCCAACCCTAGAGTAGGGCCAATTACTTAAAGTCAGTATGCAGATTCACGACTACACCTGCTATTGTCCGACAGAATGTATCGCTTAATTCCTCGCCCTCTGGTACTGAATAGCTCTTACTTCGCAGAGTTTAGTGGAAAATGGGGTTATGTAGAGCACTTATCTCTATTAGCAAATGGTTATGAAAAGAATATGTAAGTGCTATTTTGCAAGTGTGAAGTTTGGGTGAAATTATTAACCCTATGTAACTATACTGTGTGGAAGATTCCTTCTTTTGTATAATGATACAGAACTAGGAACGCTCAAGCATGCCTTACAAGCATGTATTTTAAAAAAGTATTCAATGATGCTATTTCTAAAGATAGTAAATGAAAAAAAATCAATAAAAATTAATTTTAAGAATAATAAAAACATACATACGTCTTTAGGAGTTTTTCACTACATTATCCATATATAACATACAATATACATCCATCTCACATCTATGTAATAAAATAAAATTATTAATTGAATATTATTTAAAATAATATAAGAGTACATATGTATATGTCAATAAGAAAGTGGGCAGTTAATATTGATCAATTATATCATTGTCGGTCATCTTGACTTTTTCTAGACTTTGGAAAATGGTGTATGGTTCGGTGACGCATTTATTGATCGAATTAAAAAGTTGTTTCTTGTGATATTAGTTGATATTTTCGCCATTTGTAGAACGAAAAATTATATATGTCATAAATATATGTATATACAATTTTTTTAAAAATATTCCACCCGTAAAAATACTTTTTAATTATTTTTCCCTAAATATGATTTTATTATATTATTTGTTTTTTCTTACAGACATAGAATTATATTGTATTCAACCCTTTTTTTTTTAAAGTCCCACTGCTGGGCTCCCTACAGGCCTCCCTACAGTACGAGGGGAATCAGGCCATAGTCCACCACGCTGGCCAAGTGCGGGTTGGCGGACTTCACACGTCTTTTGAAAACTTGCTAGGGTCTCTCATACATGCAGGTTTCCTCACGGTATTTTTCCTACACCGTAAGGCAAGTGGTAATCATGTTAGAAATGATTCGCACATGAAAATATCAGAGGTGCGAGACCCGGGATTTGAACCCGCTTCACTCGGTTTCCCAAGCAAGCGCGTTACCACTGGGCTACCACTGCCTGTAGAGTTAGATAATCTTAGTTATTTCTATACTCTTTCTTTCCTTCTTATTAAAATATATTTTGGATGTACATATTTAAATAAAAAACATAGAGAAGAAGATCAATACTCCCGCTTAATTCTATTCCCTAGTTCTTTTTAGTACTAGAGCGTTTTTTTTTTGGTGCTGGTGTTAGAGTTTATGGCTTGAGTAACATTATATTTAATTATTTATGTATCAAAAGATGACAATATTGTAATTTATATGCTAAATTAAAAAAAATTGACTTCTGATTTTGATTCTATATTTTTCCTAAAACCTATCCACACCCAATCTGTCATACAAATGGGACATTCGAAACAAATATTAAATCTATGCATCTCGTACGAGTTGACCGCACTTAATTGTTATGATGACAGTAGACACGTCATTAAAACCGTGCCGCGGGCGAGCTCCGGGAATTTCATTACTGGCCAGCTTGTGGCCGGATTAGAATGCCGACTATTGTTCATTGAGTTATGACTCTGGCCGTCTGCTATTGGCGTTATAGAAGTTGCTGTTGAAATTGAGAATAGAGATTTTCTTCAACTGTCCCCGGTTCTGATTTTGGTTGCGTAAACCAAATGTATGGGGTTGCCTCATGGTTTAAAGTTATAATAAAATCTGCACACTTGGTTTTTATTAAATATAAAATTCACTTGTGTATATTCACATACTTGGATAATTCATCATAGTCCAGACTAAAATGATAAATCTGAAAGGCTGAAAATTTAAAAGCTTATTTCTGTAAGAAGTAATAACATAGGTAACTGATAAACAGATATTTTTTGAAATTCAACACAGGCTACAAGTATTGACAAGGGTTGCCAAATCTGTTACCATGCTTTACTTAAGACAAAAAAATTTAACAAAAAAAATGCCTTTTTTAAAATCAGACCCTTTATGGACAGTGTAATTGCTTATTATCGACTTTATAATATAAACTAGATAAGTGGAGTCGGAGGAGACTGCTAGTATTTTGTATATATGTACATATATATACAATATTATAGGGAGAATATTTAGATGCTTTAAAATATTATTTCACAAACGAACTATATATTCTATGGCTTAATTTGTTTGGCTAACAAAAAGTATTTGCTCCCTACTGGAATAGAATTTATAAATGCGTTTCATAGTTAAATACGTTTGTACAATTTTGGAAAAAAATGACCTTTTTCAATTTATATTAAGAAAATATATTATTGAATATTAACTGCAACATGATCGATAACAGGCTCAAATTGATCGCGATTGGTCTTTTTAATGATTTGAAATATGCAACCAGATGCAAGCAATAGTTAAGTGATATCGTGATATGATATTTATTTGACTTTTTGGGTTTTGAAAGTATTTTAGTTATAGTATAGTGTGCAAAAGTATGATATATATATATATATATATATATATATATATATATATATATATATATATATATATATATATATATATATATATACATACATATATATAGTACTTAGTAAGCTATTTAGGATTTTGTGATTATATATTCCTTTAAAAAACTAACCAGTGTATTATCTTAAAATAAAAATATTTCAAAATGTTATTTTACTACAGCAATTCTAAATAATCTAAGAAAATTACCTACATATATTGTTAATAACAATATCACCTATGTAATAAAAAACATCGATCCACCCGTTTCCCAATGTTGTGCGAATAAACATATATATATGTATGTAATATCTATTCAGATAGTTATGGCGTTTATCAACCGACTTCAAAAAGGAGGAGGTTCTCAATTCGGCTTGTATGTTTTTTTTTTATGTTTGTTACCTCAGAACTCCGTCATTTATTAACCGATTTGGACAATTTTTGTTTTGTTTGAAAGGTATACTTCCAGATTGGTCCCATTTAAATTTCAAAAAAAAAAAATACCACCCCTAAGGGTGGAAAAACCACTAATGATGAATTTAACCTACTTCTAATTGTCATATTGACTTGAAACTTTGCAAGTATTTCTATTTCCGTCGATAGTACAATGGTTCAGTGTTGTTGACCTGATCTGATGGCAAGGCCAGAAGGTGGATAGGTGGAACTCTTCAACGGCTAATAGTAGATACTTTGAGTTTGGGCTTATTTTGTTTGATTTGACAAGCCTAACACGTTAGAATCCTTACTTTGCTACTACTGTCTACACTAAAAGGGAAAAATAAAAACTTTTTAACAAAAAAATAAAAACCGACTTCAAACAAAAGCACTAAAAAGTGAAAAATAACTGATTGGTAGTTTTCATTTACTATACATACCTAATCAAATATTTTCGAAGTCGGTGTGCTTTGCTTTGTATGGGCTGGGACCGATTTCAAAAATATTTGATGAGGTATGTATTTAATAGGTAGGCTTTAATTACTTAGCCAAAGCACACCGACTTCGAAAATATTTGATTAGGTATGTATAGTAAATGAAAACTACCAATCAGTTATTTTTCTCTTTTTAGTGCTTTTTTTACTAAACGTTATACGCTCTAGATAAGATATTCTTATAATATTAAAAAAGCAATTCTTGTATATCCCTATAATTTTATACTTAATAATATTATAAATGTGAAAGTTTAGATGTTTGGATGGATGTTTGTTACTCAATCACGTCAGAACGGTTGAACAGATCTAGATAATATTTAGCACAGAGATAGATTATAGTCTGGAATAGCACATAGGTTTTATCCCGGAGAAATATACATATTGTAATGTATGTCGGATACATTTGTTTTTGTTTTTCACTAAGGAAGAATCCGAGCGAAACGAGAGTGAGTAGCTAGTTCATATATAAATTTATTTCGTACATCTCGGAAACGGCTCTAACGATTTGGATCAAATTTTGTATGTAGATAAGGTTTTACTTTTTAAGTTTATATATATAAGTGTATTTTCTAAAAAAATGCAATTTTATATCTTTTCTGAAAAACAAAAAAAAAAAAAACGCCAAACGAAGCTCAGTCGCAGGTACTCTAAATTATGTGTTGATTATTTTATCATAGTAGTGCAAAACATAAACGTACACATTATATCTACTAAGTGTTTTTTTTTAAGATTTATTTAAATTACATGAGAAGATAACAGACTTATAATTGCGTTTTCTAATTTAGTTCAAAGACTTTTTATCTACAAAATACTTATACGTAACTAATTTGTTCATAGCACGCACTTAAGAGTTTTTCAGAATTTATGACTATTGATACGAGTTTCATTTATAGAATTATAGATATGCAGTGCATAGTGGTTATTTTGTTAAGAGAGATTTTGTTTTACGTTAAATTTGGCTGACTTTAAAAAGGAGTAGGTATTATATATATATATATATATATATATATATATATATATATATATATATATATATATATATATATATATATATATATATATATATATAAATGTTACCCGATATATACGCCGATTAATTAATAACTGTTTTTATTTGATGACTTCTTCTATTTTTTTTTAATTTGTTTAAGAACCATGTTAATATATACAGCTATGTATATACAAACACAACTTTTTCTATGATTATTGAACCCTTTTCAAGCATGAACAGTAAATATTATAACACAATAATTAGTTACTTGATATATTGGCAGTAGTGTAAGATTAAGTTTTTTCCTCAGAGAGGTGAAAATACTACAGTTTTCCAACTCTTTCCTCGTGACAGTTAATCGATAGCATGTTTCGTTGCGAAGGGAGAGTACACTAGGGTATGGTCATGAACGAATAAGTCACTGGACCAGACATATAAGCGGACGTACCTTTATCTGTCTTATTAGTAGCCAGGAAATTTCAGCCTTTGTCGTTTGTTTTTTGCGTCAGTCTCAAGCATTTATTTGTCAACAAACAATCTGCCAAAAATGACTAAATGTTCTGTTAAATGGTGTAAAAACTATAGCGGCGGAAGCAGCACTGTTTCTTTTCACTTGTAAATACATTATTTTATTACATTTATTGTTATTTATCACACAATTTAATAAAATTGTAAAATAAAATGTCATATTATCCAACTATGTTAAATATAGTCGATATTTCTATGTATTGTTGACATCTGACAACCATCATAAAATCCCTGGATTATACCATTCAGAACAAATGACTAAACTGTCGAGTGAGTCCATTTGACATCGACTAGTGCTTGACAATGTCGAAAAATATATCGATATTTGACGAAATAACTGAACGAATTGTGTTATTTGTACAGTACAATAACATAAAATACTTTTATCACAGTATCCTACAATCTGATGACAATAAATTTATAAAAATATTTTCTAAGTCACATAAAAATATAAATGCAAAAATTATAATTAGTATGTGTACTTAATTTTTTATTTTATTTTATACCACATTTATATACTTTGGAATATTATTCCATTGTAATAATAATAAAGATCATTTTATTTTAACACATAAATTACACAAAATCAAACAATAATGTTTTAGCACTAAACTTCTGGGTTGGCGATTTGTTATAAAACACTTTACTTTCACGATCTATTTTACTTTCACGATCCAACACTCACTTTAATTTGCAATCACTTTTTCTTTTTCCTAATTTCACAAATGTTTATTAAGAACTGAGCAATATTAGGACAGTGTCACATTTTTATAAGCTACCTGAGACAATTAATTGCCAATTAAAATAATTCAATAACAGAATCAACAAAATCACTTTATTTAATTAAATTAGCTTAAAAAATTTTTTAATCTTTAAAAAATAATTTTTATTATATATTAATGGAATATACACCCGATATTCATTTGTTCATTAACATTATTATAGGCCAACAGAATGCTGCCATCAATGCCATCGTATTTATATAAATCAAATTAAAAAATAATTATTATTTGACACATTATTATTGCCTCTTTAATTCATTTATTTTAATTTATTATAATAAATACAGATATTTTAAATTAAAAGATGTAAAATATGATGACTATGCTAACCAATGTCTAAAATGTCATTCATTGGTTCATCGATATATGTATTTTATCGATTACGTTCAAGCACTAGAAATATTGTATTGTGTACCTGTGTGTATAATAATGTAATAAAATCTTTGTGTGCGTTATGCGTCTTTTGGTTGAACGAGTTTTCATACATTTGTATTTTATGTCTCGTCCAGTGGTTTATTCGTTCATGGGTATGGTATATAACGGTCTATATATTCCGCATGTCAGGTAGGGTTGGGTCAAAGTTCAGCCAATCCGCAACCGGACATGAGGGAACGGTACTGCTTCCGGTGTTTTTTTTTAATTACCGCTCTGGTTTAGGTCAGTTCCGCCAGGTGTGGCATTTGTTTATTGGTATAACGATTTAAATATAAGCGTGACGTATCTATGTAGTCTAATATCAGGGCTTATAAATATAATTGGTGTGTTGTGTTGAAGTTTTTTTGCATGGTACTAAATTTCAAATGATCATTAAAACAATTTCAAGAGTGACAGGCTATTTTTAGGTAGGTAATATTTTAGGAATTGCGCGTGAAAGCCAGTGTCATATAAACGGAGCTGGTAAATAATAAAATCGGTTAAAAACTTAATTTATATTGATACAGCAATTATACAGAGCAATAGTACTTTTTTAAAACTTACTCATCCACCTCAAGGTTGCTTGGAAGAGATCGCTTTCAGCGATAAGGCCGCTTGGTGTGCATCTTTTCTTTGTATTGTCACGTTTCTTTTTTTGTGTGCAAAAAAAGTATATTATTATTTTTATTAAATATCATTGTCGGAGCGTCTGACATGCACTTTTCTCTAGGTGCTAGGAACCGTCTTATAATGTAAGCAGCTTTCTCTTATATTGACTTTGATGGAGAATCTTGTGATCTCAATTTATTCAGTATGAAATAGATTGTGAACCTATATATAGATATAATTTCCATGCGAACTAATCTACATTGACAAGCAAACAAATTGTTTAACCCTTAACTTTTTAAAAGGAATAAACGCAAAGATCTATTCGGAAAGGAAATACAAATTAAAGCTCACACGACGTTAATAGAGTTGCGAGGAACATCTTGCGGATGTCGCCTATTGTCTGTTAGCTTTGTGAATCTTAGTGCGTAGTACCTTATTACATTAATATGCTACCATGATGTATCTCCACTTAAATCTTGATATTTTCTTCTAACGGTAGATCTAATTTTATCATTTGTACTGAATTTGGTACACATGATGTAAGGTCGATTGACTTTAAAGGAAAACTGATGATAGTTATGAAACTAAAAGTGTAATATAATTTAACAATGCATAGAGCAAACTACTGAACTTAGCAGATTAATATTTTGATAACCTATACGAGTTTACAGCTTATTAATGGTAAATAATTGATGGTAATATTTCCAGGTACGTCTAGGTATCAGCTAAGAGAGGAAAGAGGCGAAGGTCAGATAAAATAGAAAAATTTAGCTCCAAACCCAGAGCAAGTTGCTAATCCTTGTCTGCTTATTAGGGTTCATTATCATTGGTAAGTAGTTATTAAAATCTAAACAAATATTTTTATCCTGTTACATTATATGACATTACCGATTAATCTCCTTTGTATCTTCTCCATTCTACGTGATATTGGCGAATCACCTGTGCTTAACTGCCACGCTTTGAGGCTATTAACAAGAAAAGTGAATTTAATAATAAGATGCAAAACAGGTGCAAAAGTAAAACGTTAAATTTATTATTTTTATTAAGATTATATATATATATATATATATATACTTCTAAAGAAACCCTTATATAAGTTATATGTAGTAAGTAAAATCAAGAGCTTGTTTTTTTTTAATTCAGTAATACTATTAGCATCAGCGGTAATTTATTATTACTATTTGTCACCGTAACCTGCTCGCAATAACGAAATCCCACTCATTCCAACCAAGCATTGTTCCACCAAATTGGACCCGTGATTAATTTGTTTTAAGTCCCCTTGCTATTTATCACCACCAAGTTAAAATAAACTCTCACTTTCACAGTTTTGTAAACACCAAAGTTAGTGGATTTAGATTATGAGGTTCTACTTAAAATGGATACACAATGTTGTTTAGTTAGAACGTCTCTACAAATAGTTCTAAAGATATTGGTGAATGATTTCTGAGTGCAAAATAATTAATAAGTTAATAGAGAAGTTATATGAGAAAAAGAAAGATTCAACCACAGCATAGTTAATTATAAACATTTATTTTTATTTACTGATGTTGCCAGAATGTTTTATTTAATTCAGTTTTTGTAAGTTTGTGTGAACACACAAAATATGTTTCACAAGAATATTTTCATAGTTAATTTTTTTTCTATATCACGTTACTTGATAATAACGAAAACTTTTAAAATATCGAACACAAAATGAAACGTTTTGTAAATAAATTACATATTTTTATACTAATGTATACTAGCGTCTCATCCTAGTTCCGCTCGAGTTCGTCCCTATATACGTTTTAACGGTTAGTATAGTTTCTCAGAGATGAGATATTTTCCCGCAATAAAAAGTATCGTATATGTTGACCCAGACAACCAGCTATCATCATACCAAATTTCAGCAAAATCTGTCCAGTAGTTTTCTCACGCTGCCTTCCCAGACAGATAGACAGACAAAAATCTTAAAAACTAAAGTTCGGTCTCTGTATCGATAATAATAACTATTTCAATAAGATATTTCAAAAAATATTTAACGTATAGATATCAAATGATTTTAGAGTCACATAAGTTAACAATCTTTACAAATATTAGCTTTCCCTATCTTAGAGGCCTGTCTTAGCGATATCAGGAGCAGGTCCCGGAGGAGCTCGTTACCATCCTTTAATTACGAACACACCTATCTGCCGCAATTACGAAAGGGAATTATTTGCTCGCCCAACAACCTTGTCGCATTACACTTTATCATCCACGTCCTTTTACTTCCTTTGGACGTGCTATCCACAGAGAGCTTATGGAAACCTATTGAGATTACACCAAACCGATTAACATAAGAAGATAATATAAGAAAAGAAAAAATTTGTACCAAAATTCATTCATTATAATTGATGCATCATTTGTCCATATTATTTCAATTTTTTACAACTTAATACGATATTTTAAATGCGATAGTTTGAAAAGGTGCTCGTCTGTATTACTTTAAAAGTAAATCTAAAGAAAATACATCTATACATATAATAAAATTCTAAGTCGAATCTGTACATTAAATATTGTTTGGAAAATCTTATTGAAATAGTCATTATTATCGATACATCTATAGTTTTTAGAATTTTTGCCTGTCTGTCTGTCTGTCTGTCTGTCTGTCTGTCTGTTACCGTATCACGAAAAAACCACTGGAGGGATTTTGATAAAATTTGGTATGGTGATAGCTGGTTATCCGGGTCAACATATAGGATACTTTTTACTGCGGGAAAATATGTCATTTCTGAGAAAAATACAAAAATTATAATGTAAGAGTTATTCTAATATGTAAAACCCAAGTATTTGGTTTTTAGTCATCAGAACGCGGGTGGAGCCGCGGGCAATGATAGTAGTTATTAATATAGGTAAATACAATTGATTAAAATATAACATATTTTAATAAGATACAATATATTTTTATTTTTAAGTTTAGTTACTAACATCTAATCTTTTACAGGAAAGCAAGCCTTATTCCTGGTGGGAGGGGAAGTAAGATAAGATTTCAGATGCATATCGAAATCTCGAGTTTCCAAACAAGGGTTGGTTAAATTACGCCTAGGAGTTGGCGACGTTTTTGGGGTGTTTCAGGCAATTCGTTGTCAACGGGTTAATTTAAGGAGTTCTTTTGACTTTGTGCTGATATCGCGCGAGTGTGCCAGGATTTATGAGAGCAGTGAATTTATGACTGTTGAAGTTTTTTTTTCATTCACGAATAAGCACTTTTTTGAATAATATACTTAAGTTTCTCGCTCTAGTTTTTAATGTGTCTCTTTTAAATATTTTGCTCTAAATTATATTTTTATATCATTATATATTTATAATATTTATAATATGTATATGTTTATAGTTATATATGTGTAGTGTATCAACTATCTGGTATCCATAACACAAGCCTCGAAACTTACCATGGAACTAGATGGTGCTGTGTGTTAATGTCAAAAAAAAAAAATAGAAAAGAAAAAAGAAAGATATTGATAATTGTATAATTTTCTGGGTAGATGCTGTCTGTAACAACTTTAAAACCTTAGAAGCTCCCTTGACCATTACTGCTGTAGCATTCAAAACGTCGGGAACCAAAATTCAAAATACACCAACGAACAAATATGAAAAGATGAAGTTTTATTTAAAATGTCAAATATTCGCGTATATCTAAGAAAGTATTATACATATAAATCATTATTGTTTAGTATTTAAATGTTTGGGATTAAAAAACAAACCAATATTTGCAAAAATACATAAAATTTAACGCAAACGTATTTAATTAAGCTAGTCTCTTTCAAAGGAAAGCCAGTGGATATCAGAGGAATTCAGAGTAATCCCGGGTCTAAGCGCTATAAATCAGCGATGACCGCGCTACCCATCTGTACAATGTGCTTATTTAATTTTGTGGGATTATCACGAGAAGAACATTTGTTTTGGGTAATAGCAGATTTTCTATGGGTAATATTTTCATATAGGGTAAGATAGTTTGGATATTATTACATAATAAAATATCTTTTAATTTTTTAGTTTGGAATGATATCATAAGACTAATGAAGCAATAAAAGATAATTTCATTTGTTTTAGATACCACTAATAATAATTAATTAATAATAATGTTTATTTCTACTATTATACTTACATAGTTTCAGATCGAATAGTGGTGTTGTGACCAATACAAAACGTAAACAAAATACATATAAAAAAAGTCTTAAGGCAATATATAATACGAGACCGCCAGGATTTCCTATAACGACACTCCTGTAACAGATCAATAATTACTTTAACAATAGCAGTAGTGAATATAAATTACTCTGTATTGAGGACAATTGCCCCAAATTCCATGTCAATCGGAGATTATCCCGCAAAATTGGTCGTAAGCCCACAACATTAGACGGTATTTATAGCGGACTGGTCACCCTATCCGATAAGTCTTTGCCGTGATTAAATTGTTGTCAATTGTTTAGAAATGTCTTGGAAAGGTTAATTCTAATAAATTTATCTGATACCAGTAAGATGGTGTACTGAAAATGAAACAAGATAATTCAGACGTATTCATAACTCAGTAAAAATAAATGAGCTTATGATAAATTTAATAATTAAAATTAAGACAGCTGGTGTGGAGCCCACCATGTTTATTAATATGTACAAAATGATCTAAAGTAATCTCTAGCCCGAGCAGTCAATTTGCTAAGTGGAGCTAATGACAGATTACCGGACCCCGCGGCCACCTGAGCAGTAAAATATGTAGTAACTCATCCGGGTACTACCGGGTATAATTCACCCGGATCGCAGCCAATAAATTCGTCAGGGTGATTAGTACGAGGCGCAAACAGAGGGACTGGTGTGGAGAACACTTCTATATAAAGATGTGATTTTTTTACTGGTAGAATCTGATAAATTTATTCAACTACTATTATAAATGCGAAAGTTTGTATGTGTATATGTTTGTTACTCCTTAACGCTGAAACGGCTAGACATATTTGGATGAAATTTATCACACAGATAGACTATGACTTGGAGTAATACATATATCTACTACTATTATGACAAATGTACTTAAAATAATTACGAAGGTAAGTTAAAATATTATTTAATAAGGATAAAAGTAAGATATATTTAAAGATATTTCTACAAACTTAAAGAATATAAGTATAATAATCTGAACATATAAAACAAATACATGTAAACTTATTCTGAATGCAGTTAAAAATAATCACAAAATTGTTATAGAGTGACATTTATTTTTTTTGCTACTTTCGAGGTTCGCTTTATATCACTGTCGTCTAAAGCGTTTTGCTTTATTTTTAAATTTTTCTTTTCCATTTTTGGAGTATTCAATTTTATATTTGTGATTTTTGGAGGTTTAATATTAATAGGTTTATTGATATTCCGTAACGCTTCTTTTACGCTATTTTTGACAGCTAATCGGGGAATTTTACTCGGTTTCCTACTGCTTCCAGCTACTTCTTTGACATTCGTTATCCCCACTCTTATTTTGGTAGGTTTGTCTATTTTAATCCGTAAAAGACGTGTATCACCTTTTAATTTAGAATATTGAATTCTTTCGTTGTTTATTTTAAATATATTTGTCTCATTCGTTTTGGGTTTTTGAGTTTGAGAATTCTGATCTACTTGTTGCTTCACATATTTATTATCATTATGCTTTGTTCTCAAAGATTTAGTTTTGGATTCTGTGTTAGTATTAATTTTTATTTTGTTTTCCTTATTTTTTTCTTCTAGGCAAGGAATGCAAGAACAACGAACTGAGGTTTTTTGTGAAATAATTTCATTACTCTTGCCACATTTAGTTTCTAATGTACTGATTGACTTTTTAACACTACTGTTTTGTGCATATAAGACTTCTTTAATTGTTCGGTCGTTTATCATAGTTGAAGTTCTGCAATCTTTAAGATCAGATGTTCTTTCCATTTTATGATTAAGTGAATGAGTTATGCTACTTATATTTTCACATACTTCATAACATTGACAATTTGTTTCATCATTAAGTGGTGATGTTGAAGCAAACTCTTGTTTTAACGGACATGTTTCTGGAATTTCTCTTACTAATTTCAATTCTTTACAAGATGGATTAGAATGTGTTGCTTTGCTTCTTTTGGCTACAGTATACTTAGATTCGTGAGAAGGAAATTGTAAGGCAACTTCTAAATTTCTTGCTTTCGGTTTGACAAATACTTTTGTACCGAGATCTTTTCTGGGTCCTTGAAAATTTTTATTTTCAAAATTATATTGTGACATTTTATGCATGTTAAACGTAAGTTTCTTTTTTAAAAATCTGAAAAATGGCTTCTTTTCTTTAGTAGACTTTTTCTTTTTCTTTAAGCGCATAAGATAGAATAATGATGGTACACACCAAATTATTTCAATTAATAATATTATTGTAATTATAATATATTTTTTTAAAGACACTTGTTGAGGTAACCCCAGAATTTCTGCTTTACTCTGTAATTTTTCACATTTGTCTTTATAGCTCGTACATATTTTCCCATAAAATTGTTTCGTTGTATTCGCTAAGGTAAGGATACTTCCGAATGGTAAATACAAATTGTCATCATTTAAGTGAGGCATAATATTATTTGAAAGCCAAATTTGAAACCTTTTATTGAAATCATTCAAGTTTTGAACATTTTGACTTTTTATGCAATTTTCAGCAATGTCAAAATATTGTAACACTATATGAGATGAATTTGGGGAGTCTAGTGATGTGAAAGATTTATCTTTAAGGGGCAAAAGAAGCGTAGCTGGTTGGACGTCCCAGTTTACTATTGGCAAAGGAATTCTTAAATCGCTATCAGTTTTTTCATATAATGACAAAAGTTTGCACGGATCTTCCATACTTCTCGTAAATGTCGGCCGAGGTCTAGAAACTATGTCTATTGCGACTGACCTGAGTAGATTCTCATTTGGATTGCGCCAGCTGTGTCCATCAGTATTGAGACTTCTCTTAATCTTATCGTAAACTTGAAATATATTCACAGCTTTCTCCATAGACACACTTCCACCGTAGTAGGCGTATTTAGTGATCGGCAAAATCCATACTTTGAGGTAACCTCCAAGTGCATCTGAGAGTGCGACGTCCGCCATTTTTTTAAGATGAATATTTTTCACCTCACGTTTGACAGTTTTATAGGAGTCTTGATAATATGTTAATAGATAATCAAGATAATTTTCATTTATCGTCCGAAACAGATGTGGAGGGGGTATTAAATTTTGAAAATATTTTCGAGCTTGTAGTAGGTTTATTTTCGCTTTACTCCATTGACGATTATTTAAATCATCACGACTAAATAAGATTGTTCCAACATTGGGTGAACCAGCTTCTGGAACGTAGTCGCCAAATGTTTCACAAACCATTATAATAATTATGTGTATTTTCATTCTAAATATCGTAAATTAATCTAAATAAGCGCTTAAAAATACATAATATGACATAATGAGTTTTATATTTTTGACATCTGTTTCAAGTGTCAATTGTACATATAAGGCGTGCACATAATATGTATATAAAAAGACGTACAGTACACATTTTGAAATATTGTATTATTAATAATTACACTATATATCTTTTTACAATAAACTGTATAGACCAATTATATAGTTTATTTTAATATGTAAATTTGATAGTAGGAACACTAAATTTTTCTTTTTTTTGGAAACTTTTGATTGTTATATGGTTTGAAGAAAGTTAAAACCTTTTCCACAATAAGTATCCGATATTAGCGATAACCATACGAGTACGTGTCATTTGTGGCTTGTAACAATGCAAGGTAGAAACGTAAATCAAAGGGAGCCGCCCCGCAAATTGTTTAATTAAACACAGATCTTACCAACATATCAATATGAATAGTGAAGTTGACAAGATAATTGATATGTTATTATTATTGTAATCAATTATTACAACAGATTTATAGAGGAAGGATTTAATTTCAAATTGTCTGGCTTATGAAAAATATTTTTCTAATTATTGGTCACGTTTTTAGTGAAATTTGAATGATAAGTTTTTTCTACGTTTTAAACATACAAAGATTTTATAATATTTTTTGAAAATAATGTGTTTGGGCATGTTTTTAATGTAATAAATACTAAATCAGCATTATTAAGATTTTTTTTGTTTACCTGACAGATAACAGATGTCACTGAGGCAAAATAGAAACATAGCTATTTGTAAACCTTAATCTAAGCACGTGGATCTGCAGGTGGCAGTTACAATTGATAAAAAAAATAATCTTTAATTATGTATTTAGGCGAATGATTTATTCGTGTGATGATATAATTTGTTAATTTTTTCGTTGTTTACATTTCAAGGCAGATCGTAGTAGCTCACTAGTGTAAATCTGTATATTTTACGGGTGGCTATTCTCACTCAGTGGCGTAGATTAGGATGGATCCTGCCCCTGTCCCTGTGAGGATTCAATCTGCTTCTTGGAGCTAAAATACTTGTACCACTCACTTATGCCGCACTGACAGCCGGTCATCTGACGGTATATAACTTTGAATAACTTTTCCTATAAAGATTGCAATAATTCTTTTGATTACGTCCCGGTGTATTCTAAAACATTTGAATTAATTAAACTTGGTGCTAGTTGAGATGGCGTGCCAACGTGACCATTTGTCAGGCTCGCGTGTCTTGCCAGCATGCTAATTGGTGGCGCGTTATGATGACAAATCACCCGGTCACAATCTATGGAATGTCCAGTATTAATGAGATGAAATTATACGTAATTATAATTATGCCGGTAGTTTAATATAATTCATTTTTTAGTATCTAAATGATTTTACGGGGCCTAATGATTTATGTCTTATTTCAGATGATTTGAATCATTTGATTATTTGGAATCATTTTCTAATTACTATAATATTAGGTATTTTACGCAGTGGTAGCCCAGTGGTAGCGCACTCGCTTGGGAAACCGAGTGAAGCGGGGTTCAAATCCCGGGTCTCGCACATCTGATATTTTCATGTGCGAATCATTTCCAACATGATTATCATTTGTCTTAACGGTGAAGGAAAACATCGTGAGGAAACATGCATGTATGAGAGTACCAAGCAAGTTTTCAAGACATGTGAAGTCCACCAACCCGCACTTGGCCAGCGTGGTGGACTATGACGTGATCCCGCTCGTATTGAAGGGAGGCCCGTGCCCTGCAGTGAGACGTTAAAAAAAGGACTGAATACATACGCTGTACAAAAGGTTAGCGTTAAAGATTTAGTTTTGATTGTTTACTTCATAATTATTTTGAACATAAAATATTGCTCATAATGATAATGTTATATTTGACTGAATTTGGGTTAGTCGTGAAAATGTAAGACATTAAGAATGTTTAATGTACCTAAGGCCAGATTTGAACAGGATTTTTAAAATAGAAGATTAATAGGTTAAATTCATATTCAAATTGCAACAAACATATAAACATATTAAGCAACCCTTACGACTATCACGTTGGGGCTTATAAATCCCATATTTGTACCCATACAATACGTATGAGCGTCAACAATCAGGCATTATCGCATAATCTTGATAACCCTTCCATTGTCTATTAATAAAGCCCCTAATGACGCATGTAACGCAATACTGTTGGACATTAATGGGTTATGTTAGACGATATATCCCATTTGTTGATTATCGAAGCTTTGTACCTATTTACATACATGGTTATCTGCGGAGAAGGCGGAATGGTAGGCTTTTTGTACATTGCTAAGGAACACAAAATTGAGAAATGATATAATTTTCTCAAATTTATGTCATGTCTAGTAGGGCCTGAGTCTGAATACGACTGCCTCACAGGACAAGTGTTCATGTTGAACATAAACACGTTTATTATAGTCTAGAAAACACGATTTTTTTATAATATTTTACCCATTATTCAGTCTGTTCTCTTTTATTCTGCTGCCGAACAATGTAGTTAACGGTGTAAACTAAGAAGTAAGGTATTTTTACATATATGCAGGTAAGAATATGAAGATACTTTGATGACAATTCAAATTGAAATAACATACGTCCTACTAATTTTTTTTATACGATACAGGATGGATTGCAATTTTTATGTCAGAGCCATATACTTAATAAACGTTCAGTTTTTTTTTAATATTTAGTAATAAAAGTAGTAGGTAGGTGTTTAAAATCATGAATGAAGTGCACACTCAAGTAAGAGTACCTACCTCAAAGTAAATTTTATGGTATCCCGTAATTAGGGATGGTGGAGTGTTGTGATGTATTGTGCGGTGAGTTGGATTTATTGCCTTTTAGTCAATCGCCCTTATGATTAGTGGAAGAACGAACGGAAATAGATATTTGGTACACGAGTTGCTAGATGTGTCTCATGTTTTAACATACCTAATAATTACCTAAATAATACCTAGTATAATGCGATATATATATATATATACATACATACATTATACATATATGAAAGTAGTTTTAAATTATATTTTACCTGCGTATCTTTTTCATTTTGTATAATTTTTAATGTTACAAGTTTAGTCCAGAAAGTATATAATGTAATATAATTGTAGTTAAATCAATGAAAAAGTAATTAATTATTGCATTCGATAGCTGACGGTAGTAATGAATTTGGTGGACTGTATACAATAGATACCAACCAAGATGGCGCTTAACACTAATATTTCTAGTAACACTATCGATTTAAGAGTAAGCTTTCAAAACTGCCACAGGACACTAATTTCAAGTTATTGTAGGAGCGTTTTTAAAAGTTTAAGTATCTACTTAAAAAACTGTAAAAACTTAGTCTTTTCCAGTAAATATATGATGCGGAAAGAAGAAATTTGGTCCGTCCCTAGAAGCTTTCGAAGTAATGGGGATGATCATTAATATTTAACGTGGCGGATAAGGCAATTCATTTATTTATAAACTGCTTCTGAACTTGTCTGTTGTTTTTCGGTGTTAACGGACGTTTTTATGGATTTTGCATATTTTACTAACATAGTGTTTGTTTGTAAGCTTTTGGTAGGAGCTTTTGACAAGGTTAAAGTAGTCTTGAATTAAAGTAAGATTTTGCAGAATAAATGTTTGAATTTTTATGGTTAGTTATACATATTTTAATATAACTTTTATTTATGTTTCGTGTTTATTTTAAGTGTTTTTTGATAGTTTGCGACACGCCAAGGGAATAACTGTTAATAAATCAATTATAATTATTTTAAAATATCAATTAAACAAATACGCACTCTATAATACTCTTTAAAATGTACAAGTTATATAAACACGTTAATTTTTTAAATCTTAAAATAAAATTTCAAGCTGTTTCATAATCCCAAAATAACATAAATAAAAATCTCCGCACGACATGTAATCATTACGGGGAGATTCGATCTGAGATGATTGACAGCTAATAACCGTAGATTTCCCATGGGCTCGCACAATTTGTACCCTCGCAAAAGAATCATCGCCACTCTAACACTCCGCTGGAGGAACCTAGTTGACAGACATCTTACAGACTTGTAGCTAAAAATGGGCACTTGTATTGTAAGTTGTAACACTTCGAATTCATCAATCAATTTAATGAAAACACTAAAGCTTTCTCTATCCATATAAATACAAATCAATTGCCAAATGTATGTAACCGAACTATTTCAGAACGGTTGCACCTATTTGGCTAATTCTTTTTTTTGTTGTGTTGGTAATTGTCTGGAAAAGGTTTGGGTGAAAGAAATATTTGAAAAATTATACGGAAAAGTGAAAAATTTTGGTTAAAAATAAAACAGTGAGTTGACAGATTGATGTTCAGTTTCTTCATCATGACAACAATATTTAAAAAAGAAATCGACAGTTTTGTCAAAATCTATACTACGAGTAATATTATAAAAAGGTAAAGTTTGTGAGTTTTTGAGGTTGTAGCTGGTAATCTCTGGATTTACTGAACTGATTTAGATGAGATTTGTTAAGAAGATAGTTTGAGACCATGGCAAGGACATAGGATACTTTTTATCCACGGAACCATTCCTTAAGGGGGTAAAAGTTTGTATTGGGAAGCAAGCTACGGACGAACCTGAGCGAAGCGAGGGTGAGTCGCTAGTAGGTAATATATAAATCTTTATATGAATAAATATTACGAGAACAGTTAGCACTGGCATACATTTTTAAGTTTGTGTATACAATTTGGTATTACACTTACTATTAGAATATATAAAATAAATACCAAATTAACATTATAATAAACTATAATAGCAAGTAATAAAAAGGCGAGTTTTGAAGTGACTTAAAATACTTAAGTGATTCTTAAGAACTTTACGCGTTTGTACTTAAATTCCTTTATGTTTATGAAAAAGTTATATGATAAAGCAAAAATAAATAAAGTCAAAATACGATTTAAAGTAAGACCGTGATGAGAGCAAGTGAAAAGTTTCTCCGTGCCAGGAAATTGGCTCTCGACTCAATTTCCAGCCGTAATCCGCACGATATCTAGACATATCACCAGTATGTTTATTTACTGAAAGGTATTCGCCTTTATATTTTATTCATATAATCTCGACACGAATCGGATTTACATAGAAAATAATATGATTTTACTGTATTCTCCTTTTATGATTTTATTTAACAAAATATTATACAATTTAGTTTAAATTTTATTAAGTTTAAAGTTCGTTTAGAGCTTTCAAGTCGTAAAATTATAGCTAGCTAGTTGGTCTAATGGTGAATTCGACTACAGAACGGAAAGTCACGGTTTCGAGTGCCAGTTTGAGCCATATAGTTATGGGGGTTTCTGTCAAAAAATTCTCGGCTATAGCTCGGAGTTGGGAAGCGCACTTGTATTTGTCTGCAAATTAATTAAGGAAACCATAGTACGGTAAAATTAGGAGAAACACAAACATAACCTATACGTAAATGTTAATATCATTCTGTGCTAAGTTATTCTATAGTTACAAATACATTAATTTATTGATTGATTGATTAAATAAAAAAAATACATCTGTTGTAATAGATTAATTGTTAGAATATGCTCCAAGATTAAGTGTTGTCCAGTTTTTATGTAATAATAGAATGGAGAAGTTTCATGATGTTAACATCATATTTAACGCAATGGAATTATAATATAGATCAAAAATCAGTGCTTTTTTTTAAACCTATCAATAAATGATTGACAAATTAATTGGAATTATGGTCGTTCAGATCGTGTAACATCACGAAATTATTTAAAGTTTCAATAAAAATTTATTTGTTGAGTTATTTTCATAATTATTTCATATTTTTGTTATATTTTACTTATTTTTTTATTAACACATAAATAACATTGGAAACTTCTCCATAACGAGGGTCTAGTGCTGACTAACAATTTAGTTTAATTTCTTTTTCGCCTACTTTTATTTTTTACGTCAGGATTACCTCCCGAAATCAAACCTTGTACTACCACATACATGTACATACATATAATTATTTTTGTTACGATAACGACATAGATAACCTTTAAATGTTTAATTGAAATAAATCACGGGAGTATTAGGAGTATCTTTGAATTTTTTAGGCCCCAACTGCGCTCATTTAAAACAGACGGGCACAATGAAAATGAATAGTTGATTGACCTGAATCAAATGTCAGTACAAATGGAATAATAAACGAGACAGGATTAACCGAAATGGGTGATGTTCAATGTTTCATAAAGGTGACTATTTGGTACGGATTTGATATACATACATACATATACAATTTAATTTTTTTGAGCGGAACTCTAATTCTTTTACTGAAATAAAAGCAGCCTAAGTTACTCCTTATAACATCAACTACTTGCCAGTGAAAGTCCCGTCAGAATCGGTCCAGCCGTTTCGGAGCTTAGCCGGAAAAACCAGACAGACAGACAGACAGACAAAAAATTTAAAAATTGTGTTTTTCTTATAAATCTATATAATTCATTATGCATTTAGTAAAAAACTGTTATTTTGATATTACAAACAGACACTTCAATTTTATTTATCTGTATAGATGACGTATGTATATTATATGTAAAGAAAAAAAGATCTCTTTAATATGTTACTATTCTAATCTTTACATATAATAAAACTGTAGAGGTCGGATGTCTGTACATAGAAAAAAATATCTAAAAACCGAGTCAGGGGGATGTAAGAAGAGAAACAGAACAAATGCAGTTTTTTTTCAAATTTTTCGTTTCTATGTCTGTTAGTCTGTTTGTACGGGCTAATCTCCGAAACTGTTGGATCGATTTTTCATTCCGGAGAATTAAATAGTTCCCGTGGGATGGTTAAAAAACTATAGTACCTAACTTATACAGCTTAGTACACAAAAAGTACTAATTGGATTTTAATGAAACTTTACTATAATATAGTTCATAGTCGTACATAAGAATAACAAATAGGCTACTTTTTATCCCGGAAAAATGTACGGTTCCCGTGGAATAGATTTTTTCTTGTCTAGAGGTGAACCCGAGCGAAGCGAGGGTGAGCCGCTAGTCTTTTTATATTAAATTTGAATTGTGGCGCTAACGGATGAGTGTCATATCATAAACATTTTTAACTACATATGTGTGTAAAGGTTTTCTGTTGTTGTAAATTTATAATAAATCTTTGTATTTCAGAGCAACACTAAGTTTATTTTGCCGGTTCCTAATAACTCAGCCTTAATGTCTTATATGTATGTATATTCAGACATGTAATGGTATTTCTATATAAGACTAGCGATCCATCCCTGCTTAAATAATAATAAATAAATAGTAAAAAATACAATCAAATTAGAATTTATTTAATTTTATATCTATAAAAAATAAACATATACCTAATAATTTCTACTTGTAGCATGGATTACTTTCAGGATTAAAGTGAGCAAGAGGATTTAGACAAGATGTTATTTTACATTCGTTGAAGTATCGTTGTAGAATGAAATTCGGCCAGGTGACACAAAATAACATAAAAATCATTAAAATCGGTCAAGCCACTTAGGAGGAGAAAGATAACGAATAGATATCTACACCCACACCGATTTTTTTATATACGAGTATGTATAAAGAACAAATTTTTAGTTCAATAGTCATTTTAGTACCGTCATGCAAAAACAAATATAATTACGTAAATACAACACAAAACCAGGTGTCCGTCAATCAGTCATCGTAATATAAAAGATTTATAATAAAAGTCCTGTAACGAGTTCCGCCACGTGCGCGGCTGTCCGCTCTATTGACTCAAGAAATCGATGCTTATTTACAAAAAAATATGATTATTAATTATATAGAGCTTTGAGCTTAATAAATATATAAAGTTAAATGTTGCTAAAGTTAAAGCTTACTCGCAATTTTTAATAATACTTCTTTTGTAAGGCTTCGTTTACATATTTATGTAGGTATAATTCATTAAACTTGCCTTATTAAAATTGCCTCATATACCAATTTTGCACTATAGTGCCATCTAGTGACCTATAAAAATATACCTACATGTTTAAGTAGATTTTTTACAAGTAGGTACTAATTAAAAATGAAAGCTAACACTAACGTTTTCGTTGAGGCCATTTCAATGAGCCTAAACAAGATATAAATGCAATATTTTAGCAAAAAGGTTTGAATATCTTGCAGATTCCAGGAGTTGCTGCAGCATCAGGCCTGCACCATCAGGCCTGCAGCATCAGGCCTGCAGCATCAGGCCATATTTATTGTATCATTGCAATGCAATTGAAGTAGCGGGATGTGAGGTTTCGAACGGATTAAGTCTGTGGGTTGTAGCTGCTAATATCCTTTTATCACCTAGAAAAGAGCAGATGGCCTGCAAACTGGTGATTAGATTTTCTTGATTTATATCTAAGAACACTGTCGATCAAGTCACCATTCATACAAGAAAATGTAAATTAAAATAGTTTAATCCTTTTGGGCGCTAGGATGCTACAAACAGACACACAAATACACACATTAAACTTATAACATCCCTCTTTGTGTGTCGGGGGTTTAAAAAAAACGTGTTTGTGTACTTACGTACGCACGTAAGAAGCTATACTTCTTTGGTGTAACAGAACAAAAATAGCTAAAGATTTAATCCCGTATGTCACAACTCTTTATTTGTAAAAGGAATGTAGCTAACTTCATCATATTACTTTCAGCTAACTTCATCATGTCGGGTTTTGGTTGTCGGTGTGCGTGCGCATCGTAAAAATTTTACTCTCATAATTTTTTCCAAAAATGCCAAAAGAAGTATACTCATAACTTCAAAAAATGTAAAAAAAAACTGTTTATGGATACATAGCATACGTACTAGTATAGTATTATATGATCTGTTATATAGGTAAGTGACATGTTCATAATACTCTACTAACGTAGTTGTATAATTCATTCGTTTGTTATTCGAAGCAAGTTAAAGTAAACTACAGCTGATGTTGATACGTTATCGGCGCGGGTGGTTTTCCAGCGCCCTTTTAATTAGAGAAAATATTGTCACTGACAGATAGAGAGTTTAAAATTGAAAATAAACTTTGCCACTATAGTTTTGTTTCAAAACAAACACGTGGAGCTACGAGTATATTTGTGTTGAAATTAATCGTTCGTTTAATTGCATGTGTGATACTCATCAGTTACTATTATTAATCAACCTCTCATTGATTTTATGTATTATATGTTGTAGATTCTATTACGAAATAATTTATAAGCTTTCATATTTCTATCTTTTTTGCTATCAATACAGATAAATAAAATTGAAATGTGTGTGTGTGTGTTTGTGTGTTTGTAATGTCGAAATGACAGCTTTTTACTAAATGTATATTAAATTATATAAGGCACTTATAAGAAAAACACAATTTTTAAGATTTTTGTCGGTCTGTCTGTTTATTCTAGCTAATCCCCAAAATAGCTGGGGTGATTTTGACGGGACTTTCACTGGCAGATAGCTGATGATATAAGGAGTAACTTAGGCTACTTTTATTATAGAAAAAGAATTAGGGGTTTGCTCAAAAAAAAATGTTCCCCGGGACACACCCGAGCGAAGTGAGGGTATGTCGCTAGTATTGTATAAATGTGTAAAAAGTATAAATATATCCCAGTCCATTTTCAACAGCATTTTAATAGATGCTAAATAGTTCAATATGAATTACTTTATCTGCTAACTTAAACGACATCAAAAATTAATATAACAATTTTTTATCCAGGGGCCGCTACCCACATCCTTTGGCGGCGATGCGTGAAAATCGTATCAAGATGATTACAGCACTCTTTTGTTACACCCCTTTGTATCAACCCCTGACGTCACTGTAATTATTTGTAAGCTGCGGTTTGTGTGACTTAGGGCAGCAAAGTGGGTCAAAAATCAACGTTCAAATACTTTTTACAAGTAAGTAATGGATGACAAAATTTCTAATGTCAATAAGATAGTAAGATAATTTTATAGAAGACAGATTACTTATGTAAAGTTTTTTATTAGTGTTTTGTTTTATTTTTGACTACATTTTTTTAACAGAGAGAAATGAGAGCTGACTGTTCGACATATGTTATCTAACTCCCATTTAAGAAAAAGTGCGTGAGGATGAAAAAAAACAATTAAATTAAGTAAAATTAATAATATTTATTCATTTTGTGGATCCAAAAATTACTAATATAACATTTCATTCTATAAGACTGTCTATCCATAATTTTTAATTTATCAATTACTGAGTACACTTGTAAATAAAATGTTTCATTCTTTGACATTTTGTTATGCTACCATCTTTACTACATATCTATCTTCTTCTATACATATAATAAAATTTTAACTAAGGCAAATCTGTACATTTGACGACACGTTTGGCTCAGTGTGTAGTAACCCTACTTGCTATGCCAGCGGTTGCGGATTTGAATTCCGCTGGGGACATTCATTTGTGTGATAAGCACGAATGTTTGTACTCCAGTCATGGGTGTTTATATTTATAATATGTATGTATTTAAAGTTATACATATATATGTAGTGTATCAACTATCTGGTATCCATAACACAAGCTTCGTAGCTTACCATGGAACTAGATGGTGCTGTGTGTTAATGTCCCAACATATTATTGAAATAGACATTATTATCGACACAGAGGACGACTCTATAGTTTTTAGAATTTTTGTCTGTCATCTGTCTGTTATCGCATCACAGAAAAACCACGGAAGGATTTTGATGAAATTTGGTATGGTGATAGCTGGTTATCCGCGTCAACATATAGAATACTTTTTATTGCGGGAAAATATCTCATCTCTGAGAAATCTATACTAAGCATTAAAACGTAAGTTGTCACGAACCCGAGCGGAGCAGAGGTGAGCCGCTAGTTTTAACATAAATTAATTCACACAAATACAATTGTCAATAATTATATTTCGTATTCGTATGCCATTCACAAAATACACCACATTTTTAAATATTTTTATTAATTAATTTAATGTACAATAAATAAGATTATAGTAAGGTATGTTCTTAGAGTAACCGAACAGGTAACGCGGGTACATTCGTACATCTTCCCTGTTTCACTATAATACGGTTCAAAAAAAGGATATTAATATTAATTTTATTGGTATATCATAAATATTTAATTTTATTATCAACTAGCATTGCCCGCGGCTCCGCCCGCGTTCAGATGACCAAAAACCAAATTCTTAGGTTTTACATATTAGTATACTCTTACAATGCAGTTTTTGTAATTTTTCTCATAAATGAGATATTTTCCTGCGGTAAAAAGTATCCTATATGTTGACCCGAATAACCAGCTATCATCATACCAAATTTCATCAAAATCTGTCCAGTGGTTTTCTCATGATGCGGTAACAGACAGACAGACAGTCAGACAAAAATTCTAAAAACTATAGATTCGGACTCCGTATCGATAATGTCTATTTCAATTAGATTTTCCAAAAAATTTTTAATGTACAGATTCGACTTAGTTACAATTTTATTATATGTATAGATCACTGTTTTGCATTTTTGGTTTTTGGCAGAAACGTATGAGGAAGTAATAAGCGTTCTCTAAATGACAAACGCAACTTTACTTAGGCATGTACGTGAGGCAATTTATTTAGATTAATAATTGATCTATACTTTTAAATTAATTTACATAACAATATATCTTGGGATTCGTAATATTATTACGAGAATCCGTTATCTTATTAGAATAATATGTCAAAGGTATAAGTTAAAAAAACTTGGTCAAGTGTGAGTTGGGCTCACGTGTAATTAATATTGTATTTTAACTAAATAATTTAATATTAATAAATTATATTTAATAAATAATATTTTTATTAAAAATATTATTTTTTATTAAGTAGGTAATAATATTAATTTTAATTAGTTTATATAATTTTTGTTATTAAATCGTAGTATAAACAATATGCACCTCAACAATTGTACCGTATAACCGAGTGCAATTCTAAGGGTACTCTGATGCTGTATCGGATCGTGCTGCGATTAGACAGAGATAGATGTATATAAAATTAAACATGTAAGAGAAGGACAGCTAGCGTCTCGAGATGACCAACAGTTAGGGTCAGAGGTGAACGCTCTCGGGTCTGGTTCCGAATAAAAGTAGCCAGAGGCAAGGTTTAGGTAAGTGTGGGTCAATGCGGCTTCGTATTAGAGCTTTAGTACTTGATATTAATATTTTCCTTGGCTAAGATATTTTTATAATTTACTAGCGATTTACCCTTGCTTCGCTCGGGTTATTGTAATCTTTAACCTTGAATGGTTTAGAAACGCATAAAGGACAAACGTTCAAAGAAACAGGTGTATACATAATAATTAATAGCCCAATAGAATTTCATCACAATCGGAACAATGTTTAAGGAACAGACACAAATATACGAGCATTTATTTTTATTTATAGATATCATTAAATAATAATAAAATATATGGCTATAAGTAATAGTCGTTTTTAAATGCATTATGTTGTGTACATCATATGTGGTATACAATAGGCGAAGCACATTTTAGTTAATTTTTAGTAAAAATCACAAAAACGGTACGCGAATACTTTAAAGCGATAAAAATTAAAAATTGAATTTTCTTCATTAATACACAGTTGTTGAGTTAACTTTTAAACTTTTAATGCCAGATTTCACCAACATCACTTAAGTTACCAACCTACGTATGGGATCTCTAGCTTAAAAGTCCCATTAAACTAGCCCCTAAATTAAATTTCGTTTTACCATCGTCAGAGCCCGTATCTCTAGTGCCTATATTTAGGTGGCATGTTAACATTTAGGTGACCCCTAACAGTCGGTGAAACAAAAACTGTCCTCTAACAGCCCCCTAACCATGCTTAGGGGATCCCTTAAACTTTTAAATAAAATAAATAAAATAAAAATTAGGTGACGTTGGTGAAATCGGCCATAAGCGTTCCAAACTAAAATTATTATTAATTATTGGGTTGACAAATTCAAATTAGAATTTTTATTACTTTATGAATAGCCAGTAAAACATCTTTTTTTTTGGTCAAAATAAAACTGTAAATTAATATTAATAAAAAAGATTAATCTATTCCGCCTGTCTGATTTTGGCCACTGCGGCCAACTACAATGAGACTAGCCAGATGCGCAGGAGATATTATAGTGCACAAGTGCAAGCACAGACACAAGTGCACTCTCTATTCTTGTTACTCTAAAAGTCCGATGGGACGATACTTCGACACGACCGGTGAGAGTTAAGGCGCAGGACCGACGGCTTTACGTGCTCTCGAGGCACGGGGGTGAAACATCGCCAATTTCCCAATTTCGGGCTATTACTGAGAATTTCTTGACAGAAATACTGATAACTGAACTTGGGCCGACCCGGACTTAAACTCAGGGCCTCCGCATCTGCGGCTGTACATGCTTGCCTAGTGGCAAGCATGTACAGCCGACCACCAAGGCAGTACATAACTACCTATAAATGTATGTTAAGTGGTATATATTTTTGTCGCTTAAAATATTTCATTTGGATATAGGTGAATCTAATTTAGGACGTATTAACGAGTGTAATGGACCGTGAAATTCATTGTAAGCAACACGATATTAGTGTTTTAAATGATTTATGGGATACACCGGAGTTATATTACTCATTCGATTTCCAGTTAAAGGATACAGTTTATGGTTTTCCATTTCTTCATTATGGTTCAATTCACTGTATCTTTGCTTACTAAGTTGGAGTTCGTACGTTTGATTGCGTAAAAGATATATGCTTATGCGTTTCGGCATGCATTTTACAGGTAATAGTATTTAAGTACCTCTTTGGCATTTGAACAATAAAAGTGCTAAATTGGATTTTTTACTACACCAAGGCAATGTTACAAGGTTAAATAACAAAAATGGCAGCTGCTTTGACTAAAATTTATAGTAGGAACACAGAATACTTTATTAGATTTACGCAAATATTTGATACTAACGACTCACCCTCCCTCCGCGCGGGTTCGTTATGTTTTAACGTTTAGGTCAGAGATGAGATATTTTCCCACAGTAAAAAGTATCATATATGTTGACCTGGATAACCAGCTATCATCATACCAAAATTCGTTAAAGTCTATCCAGTGGCTTTTTCGTGATGCGGTCACAGAAACACCGACAGACATACAGACAAAAATTCTAGAAACTATAGATTCGGCTTCTGTATCGATATCTATTTCAATAAGATTTTCCAAAAAGTATTTAGTGTAGATTTGGCTTACTTAGAATTTTAATGTATGTAAAGATTTAAAGAAGAAGAGACTCTCCTGTGCCTGGTTGCTGTATAATATTGTTTTTGTTGAACAAATTAAGATGTATTTAATAAAAGTTCAAAATAAAACTGCGGTAAAATCTGAAAAGATAATTTCATGGTACTTACTCATTAAAAATCCATCTTAAACAGTTCTGTTCAGTTCCGGTCTTAGCCAGACTAGGGTAATAAATTGCGTAGCACCCCGTGTCGGAAGTGAACATATGACCTGTAGCGATGCTAACGGATATGTATTTTAGATCACGCGAGACACTAAAATTTTATATGTTATTTTAAAATATTATAAGACATGCTTAGTTATTAACATTTTCCGATTATTTTAATTTATTAGGTTAGCACTTATTGTATGTATAATGTACATAGATATGTACCTACATGGATTACAAATATGAAATAAATATATATTTTATTTAATGCCATAATTTTATTCCTATAAAATCATTTAACTTCTATTTTTCTATTTGACTGTCTTCCATATTTAATATTTAGTTAGTTTTAAATTAACAATTCGTATCTTATAGTTATTGTTCAATAAATGAAATATTTTGTTATCTTATAAGAAAATTCATCTTACAGAAGAATGCAAATGGACTCCCTTTGAGGTTTTCCAACTACCGGCCCGTTGTTTATTCTTACTAGATTACGCCGTTACAAAAGATACTCTGAGCCATTTGTTAGTAGACATGATATACTGCCCAACCGTGCGTGTGACGACATGCCACATCTACAAATCATTTTAACCGCTGTTTTAGATGTACCAAAGCCGAACTTCCTGTACCACTTATATCTGCAAGGTTAGAATTTGTCACTAGCAAGAGAAAACGAAGAGGGAATAAAATACAGCCAAAAAATGGACCCGGGGTGCAATAAAATATCAATTTTTTAGCTTTGCACTCATATTGAGGAGACGAGGTAGTTATCATACACTGGGAAGAATTTCGTATTACATTGACGTTTTTATGGTTTAGGTATCGTATGAAAAAGAATAGAGAGGGTAATGTATGGTGCATTTAAAGTGTACTCGCAATTTTTTTAATAATATAGTATAGAGACAGTCCCCTTCCGCATAGTTTTAGTTTTGCCTGTATAGTTGAATATGATTGCGGTATGTAATTCGGAAGGGGGATCCCACAACTGCTCTTTAAACATTCTGAGATATCCATACTTTGGTAAAATTGTAGCGGGATGTTTTAACAATTTTTCTTATAAAATATGGTTATGGTATCTCTTGTAGTCTCATCGTATAAGGTTACAATACATACATATATGTATTTTAATTTATAATTATTGACTTCTGTTAATACTTTTTAGATTTACGCAAATACCTAATTGACATTTTAAATAAAACTTTTTGGATTTTTTGTTCCCGAGGTTTCAAATGCTGTACAGCATGTTCACGGAGAGACTAAGGTTTTAGACGTCTCAAAAGTTATTTTTCTGTTACACATTATAGACATGTTTATTGTTGCCATTAAAACTAATGCGAAATTTTGAGGTAAAAACGAGTATGTTTTATTGTAGCTCAAAACTTCAAGCTACTTTTGGTAACGGAATTAAGAAGAATGTTTCTAGATTGCTCTAACATGCATATTTTTTGCTAATATTTTTAAAGTCGACATTTGTATTGTGTTATGTATATGTATGTAATAAATAGTTGATAGTTAATGTTGAATGTAGGTTATAAATACTTTAAAACTCAAGCAAAATCACATATTCCAGCTAGCTTTAACTAGTAATGAATATGATCAGTGAGGTGCAGGATCGGCGCAATCAAAGGGGCAAATAAATGAATTAGCACTGCCGGCGTCATTGATGAATTCTATTACAAGTTTGGAATCCAATATGTAATATTTTTAGCTTTACGATTGTTTTCCATTTTTATAATGATTTTTTATAATATATCGGCAACACACTCAACTGAGGTAAATGTCTTTTTCTATAATTAATCAATTTAACATTTTACATCCAATCCAAATAAAAAGTACCGACTCTATGCCAATAAAATATTCTAAAGAAATTCCTCGTAGTATAGTAGAATGTGTGTTTGATTGACACTGCCTACCACGCCGGAAGTCGTAAGTTCATTCTCTGACTGAACAATCTCATGTATTGACCATACAAAAAAGTTAGCGATAAGTATCGCTCCTATACTGGCAGAAAGTTAAATATCATTACTAAAAAACAGTTTTTATTTTTCAAGAGAAAATCGATGACATTTTATAGTTAATATTTTAAAAGCACCTTCCTAATTTTATTGCTAAATTATTTATTACGATTGACAGTTAAGATTAGAAATTTAATATTTATATACAATACACATATTATCAATCTATACATAGAATAAAATTATAACTAAGCCAAATCTGTACATTAGACATTTTTTGGAAAATGTTATTGAAATAAAGATTATAATCGATACAGAGGCCGAATCTATGGTTTTTAGAATTTTTGTCTGTCTGTCTGTTACCGCATCACAGAAAAACCACTGGAGGGATTTTGATGAAATTTTGTATGGTGATAGCTGGTTATTCGGATCAATATATAGGATACTTTTTACCGCGAGAAAATATCTCATTTCTGAGAAAAAATATAAAAACTGCATTGTAAGAGTATACTAATATATAAAACCTAAGAATTTGCTTTTTGGTCCACACACCCACATTTAAGTGGGCTATTTTCAGCTATATTGTACATGTTTCACTGGTGTTTGAGCCTATAAACAAAGAGACAGATGTAAAAGTGCACCCCGCGTGATTCGATCAACGTGTAATATGCAGTGATAGCCGGTGAATAATTATCAGTTGGGGGAATCTATTCCATATACATATGTACAAGAAATTTCAATTATTGCAAGTTTCTTCATTTTTAGAGGTCCATAACCGAAAAATCTATATGGGACCGAGTTAATATATCTATGTTTTACGTTCGTCTATCTGTTTGTCAATCCATTTCTGCTATTCAATATAAAATCATGCTTATTATTAAGTACGTAACTTGTATAATAATTTATTTCGGATGTGACTGATTCTTTCAAAGTATCCATAAATATATTGTGAGAAGTTATAAAAGAAAAAAAAACTTCTACATTATACATTATTGTCATGCTTTTAAATGTTTCACAATAATTTCGTCTTCAAGCACTTCTTTTATTTACATTTAGTAATAAATATTAAATGGTATTTAACAAATATTTCCCACAAGGAATGCGAGATGCCCATCGATCAAGTATAATCTGACTCACCCACATATAGTCTTATAAATCGCAAATATAATAAGTGACCCCAAAACCTGAAATAATACCGCAAGCCATGTTTGGACTTCATAGACAATACTAACAAAAGGACTCCTTGCCCTACAAAGACAACCTACACCTTTCAATGATATAACCAAGCAAAATTCAAGCTTAATCGAATGTAATAAAATTGTAGAGTTTCTTTAGAACGCTCTATTAGGTTTTGTAGTGATACAATGTTTTTTGGTACATTTGCAATTGTTTGTAGAAATATCGTGGGAACATGAAGAAGATGGTGAAGTTTTGAAAAGTTTTGTATTGACCGCGGGACATGTCGGTCAGTTTATAATATGGTATTTAGTAGTTTTAGTACAATAGGTGAAGTGGATGTCTTCGCCATTATAAGTAACCTTTATTGTAAATTTTATGTCTTAAAGAATTTTCTATAACAATATCGTTTTTTGATACTATGTCATTAATTTTATGTTTATTGCAACTATAACTAACTTTATATATTTACATTCCAAATTAAGCTTGAACATTTATTATTATAACTTCTCATTTTCAAAGCCATATTTACTCAATCAATTAACTTATTATTACTTACGATTGTATAAGTTAAAAATAATTATAATAAATTATTAATGATATGACTTTATAATGTACTAGCAGAACCCGCGGCTTCGCTCGCGCTAAAACTACAAAAAATCTCTAAAAAGGTAGTTTCATAGAAACTTTTATCCTCTATTTTACCCCTTATGTTAAAATACGTATTTATTTATTTTATTAAATAGCATTAATACCAAGTTTCAAGTAATTCTGATCAAAATTTTTTTGGAATATAAATAAATAAAATAAAGAGTATAAAGAGTTTTCCCGCGGGAATTAGGTAAGCTCCCGCGGTAAAAAGCCTAGTAGCCTATGTCACTCTCCAGCCCTCCAAATATCTCCACACAAAAAAATCACGTAAATCCGTTTCGACGTGAAAGAAGGACAAACAAACAAACAAACACACTTTCACATTTATAATATTAGTATGAATTAACATTACATACCTAAACAAAAGATTTCATATTCATTTTAATGATTTATGTAATGACATGGCCGTTAAATAATTGGAAACATTAGTTGTAGTGTGCATGCGCCGTCGTCGTACTGTTATTGTTGGAGTACTTACGTGTGGTGATGTATCGGCTAGCGACAGTAATGGAAAGAATTTCAGCACAGTTGATAAAGTTTGTTGCCTGTCTACGTAACTGTCAGTAAAAGGATATATTACCCGACTGCTGAAGGAGGGTAATGTTTTTTGAGAATATATATCTGTGTAACATGCCTATTTCTTTAGCACGTGTTTACAGCTGCACTTGACAGATTTTCATATGTAATATGTATTTAATTTAATTCTTTTTAATACTATTCAAAATGGTGAAATTTTAAATCTAGGAATAAAAAATTGAGAAGGTATTCCTAAAAAGTTATATTTTGCTATTATAACAATAAAAAAGGCAGTGGTAGCCCAATGGTGACGCGCTCGCTTGTGAAACCGAGTGAAGCGGGTTCAAATCCCGGGTACTCTCGCACCTCTGATATTTTCATGTGCAAATCATTTCTAACTTGATTACGACTTGCCTTACGGTGAAGGAAAACATCGTGCGGAAACCTGCATGTCTCAGAAAACCTAGCAAGATTTCGAAAGACATGTGAAGTCCCCCAATCTGTACTTGGCCAGCGTAGTGGACTATGGTCTGATTCCCCTAGTATTGAAGGGAGGCCTGTGCCCAGCAGTGGGACGTTAAAAAGGGCTGAATATATTATAACAATATGCACATCGAATGTAAACTAATAAGATGCTAATTCTAAAAATCTAATATACATTGAACTTTTCTGTTACCGTTTTGCAACAATCTTCAAAACAATGTATTTTCCTCTACGATTAAAGTTTGGTTTTCATAAGCGCTAATCAATTACAATCTAAATAAGAAGTATCAATAAAAATTATAAAATTTTATTACCAATAGAGTTATAAAACTTGCTTTTTTTATAAATCCCAGCATATTTAGACTTATGGAATTAAGGTGAATCTTTATAATATTTATAAACATTATGTTATCTATCATACTCCAGAGAACGGAATCCAGGATTTCCGTTTGGGGCCAATGGTAAAAGCAGGTGGTATGGCTAACTCTTCAAGTACAAAAAAATCCATTAAATCAATTACATAACATGATTTATTATGTGTTGTTATTGTTTAATTACTTTATATAAGGATTTATATATTAAAAATATTTATGTACGTACATAATATACTTTAAGTATATAAAAGGAATATTTAAAAATATTATTATTATTTTATTGCATTACCTATGGTAAAGTTTTAAAATTAAAGTTTTAGTTGATAAAAATAGTATTTTATTGTATATTTAAGCGACGCCAACTCTTTTTGTCTGGATAAAAACTACTCTATGTTAAAACGGATAGAAAAACATTTATACTCGTATACTACTCTCTCTATTTTTGTGTTAATAACTCTACAATAAGTTCTCTATTTCAAAATCTGATCAATCTCTTTCTCTTTATCATGCTTAATACTGATTATTTTATTTGTAATACATCACGTCTATTTTTAAACTTATCATAATGACATCCTACTAAGCAGAGTATTTTAGGACTTAAATATTTACTACTAGTGACTCACCATTGCATCGCTTCGCTCGGGTTCGTCCCTAGCTTGATTCCCCATACAAACTTTCATCCCCATTTTCACCCCATTTATTGATGATTTACGGGATAAAAAGTATTCTATGTCCTTCCCAGGGTCTCAAACTATCATCTTACCAAATTTCATCTAAATAGGTTCAGTAGATCCAGAGATTACCCTCTACGACGTCACAAATTCACAAACTCACTGTCTCACAAACTCCACACAACACCTCTTTATAATATTAGTATAGATATGTATAATGTTTAAGTCGTTTTAGTCGTGTATATACAAAAGTATTAGGAAAGGGCCTGGCACGTATGTACAATGTGCAAGCGCCGGCTGCAACCCGATTGCTATTGTTCGCGAGCTCACGAGGCAATATATCTGCTTGAGTATCGTAGTCACTCAGTTACATACTAAATTGTGTGCAATATCGTCTGAGCTAAAGTGTTGCAATTCCTCTTCAATTTTATTAGAAATTCGTGTGTTTAGAGGAATTTTGGGTTAAGTAAAGTTCTTCAGTTAATCTATACATATAATAAAATTGTAACTAAGCCAAATCTGTACCTACATTAAATATTTTTTGGAAAATCTTATTGAAATAAACATTATTATCGATACAGAGGCCGAATCTATAGTTTTTAGAATTTTTGTCTGTCTGTCTGTTTGTCTGTCTGTCTGTTACCGCATCTTAGAAAAACCACTAGAGGGATTTTGATGAAATTTGGTATGGTGATAGCTGATGATCCGGGTCAACATATAGGATATTTTTACCGCGGGAAAATGTCTCATTTCTGAGAAAAAGTACAAAAACTGCAACGTAAGAGTTTATTAATATCTAAAACTTAAGAATTTGCATTTTGGTCATCTGAACGCGGGCGGAGCTGCGGGCAATGCTAGTCATATATATACAGCATGATGTATTAAATTAATATGGTTTTCAATATTTTTTTAAAAGGTAGATTCCCTTTACACAATAAAGAAAGTGTAAATGTGACGTAACTACAAATTTATGATTTTAGGGATTTTTCCCTTACATGTGCTTTAAGGTATTCCTTCTTGCCTTTCGTGATTCTAGGTCAATGGGGAGTACCCTATAGGTTTGGATTCCCTTGCGAGTGTCAAAATATACAGCACAAATGGCTGTATGATTTGTTTGTGTTGACTGAGAAGTGTTATTTTTTCACAGATCCAAAAGATTACAATTCTGAATATTTTATATTGTTTTCAACTTGATACCTCCACGCCTTCCTTAGAAAAAGGGTCTTAACAGATAGTCAGACAGACAGATAGATGGACGACGACTTGATCCTGTAAGGGTTCCTTTCTTACTTTAGAGATACGGAATCCTCAAATTAATAATTTCTCAATGGAATACATCTCACTTATATCTAAACTATACTTAATAGGCTCAAGTTGAATTTTCCTGCTTTATGACGTATGCCATATATTTATGTATGCAAGTAGAAAAAACCTTATGAATTTAAGCAACTAATCAATTTAAAAGATTGCCCCTCAAACAGACACGATTCAGTTAGATGAATTAGAACAATCACAAGTTAAGCGACTAGAAGCGTGCCGCCATGTTTTTCATTACCTTCCCCGTCACCCCTGTCTAACCAACGCCTTTTGTTTTTTAACCACTGTGCTTTGATGGTACTCTCGATATTGGTATTGTAATTGATGCTGTTTAGAATCAAGTACTAATAAAATAAAATGTACCTTTTTGCTGAAACATTTTCGTTTTTTAAATTATTTGATAGGGTTTCTATGTGAAACATCCATACGTTATTGGAAAACGTGCATACGTTTTATAACAATATTGCCAATATACAGCGATTTGAAAGATTTCTTTACTCCTATAATATATTATGTATATGTAACTTTAGCAACAGGATTGCGGCTCGACCATTCGAATATAGATCTCTCGAAACCAACGAAAATATATTCTTACATCGAATCTAGTATCCATAACGAGAGTGCCCGTCTACTTGGAAAATAAAGTTTTCCGTACGATTAGTAAGGAGTTGAAAATAAGAGGTTTGTCATCGAGGCATTGTTGATGGGTTCTGTAATAACGCACAACTGCACCCTTGTTTGTATTAGCTTTTTGTTTCCGCATTGACTTTCTGAGCGCTCTATCGACTGAACATTTATTAAGATTGAAATTATCATTCGCTTTAGCGTTATTTACCTAAGTAATGAATTGATTTGAACTTTTATTTGAACTAATATCTTCTATGTGTATAATAATTAATAAATACTTCATTATTTAATAAAAATGGAAACAAAACAATCTAACATAATATTAATGAATTTATGAATATAAATATATTTATCTATACATATAATAAAATTGTAACTAAGCCAAATCTGTACATTAAATATTTTGTGGGAAATCTTATTGAAATAAACATTATTATCGATACAGAGGCCGAATCTATAGTTTTTACAATTTTTGTCTGTCTGTCTGTTACCGTATCACAGAAAAAATTCTGGAGGGATTTTGATGAAATTTGGTATGGTGATAGCTGGTTATCCGGGTCAACATATAGGATACTTTTTACCACGGGAAAAGATCTCATTTCTGCGAAAAAATACAAAAATGCATTGAAAGAGTATACTAATATGTTAAACCTAAGAATTTGGTTTTTGGTCATCTGAACGCGGGCGGAGCCGCGGGCAATGCTAGTCTATATATAAATAGGCAAAGACACAATATTTCATTAGCTTTTTCTCCTCTGTTTGTCACCCGATTTTGTTTTTTTTGCTACGTAACTTAACGAGCTTTAGTATTAGCAATAAAAAAAGAATATGGTAGAATTTCAATCACTAAACAAACACTAGTTTATCTAAATGTTTTAAATATTTTAGCATGTAAATGTTTTAAAGCGTTTAAGTATCTATCCAAGAAGATTAGAATATACAAAGCAGGGAAAATCGATGGCAGGTAATAAGATGTCTAATATTAAGAATATATGTATATAGCACGGTAAAATTCATCTAATTTCCTTTGAAAAACTGATAATATAGTACTCACTCTGGAGACCGAGGGTGGTACCATATAGAGTACTTCAACCCGAACAAAAGCCATTAATTAACGCTCGGACGCGATCCATCACCTGTTTTTTACTTTTTAATTACAGAATGTTTGAATGTGTCTTTGTGTGTATAATCCGGGGACGTCTCTGTTGATAAACCATAATTAAGATAAAGTAGGTACGTATAGAAAGGATGAATACTAATAAAAGCGTTTGTGCATAATTAATTCTCTTAATAGATTCAACAATAGGATAATAAATACTTTATATAGAATTTTCCCGCAGTAAAATGTATCCTATATGTTGACGCGGATAACCAGCAATCATCATACCAAATTTCATCAAAATCTGTCCAGTGGTTTTCTCGTGATGCGGTAACTGACATACAGACAAACTAAAAACAATCTAAAAACTATAAATTCAGTCTCTGTATCTATAATAATGTCTATTTCTATTTGATTTTTCAAAAAATATTTAACGTACAGATTCGGCTTAGTTACAGTTTTATTATATGTATAGATTGATTAATTTTGTTCTTTATTTGAGTGCTTTTTTTCTATAGAGGTTTTGATTAACTAGGAAATCTTTTGACTAACATTAATAAAGGAAGATTCAATAAATTTGTTTTTTTTTTGTATATACGCTATATGTTCGCCAATCGTGAATCGGTGTTCATACCACACGGATGGTCATATAATCCCAAATATAAAATAAAACTCTTAAGATGAATAATTCCTTTAATTTGATTTTCTTACCTAGGTTCAGACTGCGTTTTTATTATTTTGTTATGCAGCTCAGTGGTTGCTTGTGTAAAAACCAAGTGAAGTAGGTTCAATTCCGGGTCACACACTTTTGATTATCTCATGTGCGAATCATTTTCAACATGATTACCATTTGCCTTATGGTGAAGGAAAGCATCGTAAGGAACCTGTATGCCTGAGAGAATATAGTAAGTTTTCGAAAGAAATGTGAAGGAATATGACCTGTTACCCCACGTATTGAAGGGAGGCCAATGCCCAGCAGAAGGATGTTAAAAAGAGTAATATATACGTACATAAATAGACTCTTATTGGAGCAATTTTGAATCCATTCTTTCTTGTTGGCACAAATGGTTGAGTTAATTCCGAAAATAATACTTATATTCCGGTGAAATGTTCAATTCGACCTAATTATGCCGTATTCCAGAGCAGACGGCGTTATCTTTGAACTTACCTGCTTTCAGCAGATTTTCTACCTCTACATTTTCGAACAAAAATGATATCATTGCAAATTTAATCGTAATAACTCTATCTTATGACTTGATTTTGATTGACAAATAATTGAAGGTGCGATTTTAAGTCACGGAGGGTTCCTTAGGAACATTAATAAGTAGAATTAAGATTAAAATGATATTAAATTTTCATATTGTGTTGTGTTCGGATTACTCTCAAGGAAATTTTAATATGGGCTTCTTCTTTCTTTGTCGAGGGACTGTTTATGCTTCAGATACCAGCTTACTTTCTGACTTCGTTCCGTGGAATTACCCCTTAACTGGATATGATTTGCTTTTGTGATGAGGATTCAGTTAAGTTTATTTTATTGTATAGGAATATTTTATTTAAATTCGCTTTTTAAAACAATATTATATTTTAATAAGGAAAATAATTTAAAATATTAAGATTTTAACGTATAATTTTAAAATGCTTAAGTATATACCTATGTTAACTATAGATGTTATTATAGTAATCTATACTAATAATATAAAGAAGTAAAGTATGTGAATTGTGAGTTTGTGACGTTGTAGGGGTTAAGGGTTAGTTTGGTAATCTCTAGATCTACTAAACCGATTTAGATAAAACTTAGTAAGAAGATAGTTCGAGACCCTGGGAAGGACATAGGATACTTTTTATTCCGGAAGTCATCCCTTAAGGGGGTGAAAATGTGGATGAAAGTTTGTATGGGGAATCAACCTAGGGACGAACCCGAGCGATGCGAGGGTGAGTCGCTAGTATAATATATATAGTAATATAATATACCCGATATATTTTAAGAAATTTTCTATTAATGTACAATGTACGTACTTGGATAGCATCAACAATATAGGTAAAATTTAAATATCAATCCTTTATCAGGTTTCTCTAAAGCGTTTTTAATGTTTGTTTTTGATGAATTAGTGTTATAGAATCAATTCAATTTTCTTGTCAATGGCTTCAAAGCATGCAAGTTGAGACCATAGTATTATTGAATCACAAACAGATCGTACTCTAAGAAAGAAATTTAATAAAAATTGCCCTCATTCTAGTCACGAATATTGATGTAAACTTTGGAAGTCCAAACTGATTTACAATAGGTAACTAGACGCCTCACAAACTCCGTTTTTCTCGACGACATACTTTGAATAATTAATTTTTTGAAGGGTCACTCTCCCTACGCTCATCAACTTCTATTGAGTGGATTTTTATATACGTATTGAAAATTTGATAGATAAATGTTAACAATGATTTTTGGACGTTCAAGTAATAATACTATAAGATAAGATTATATGTACATCCATGTTTTCTGTCCTGGTCTGGCATCCCATGTTGGCTTATTTTTAATTTGCCATTTTTTCTAATTAATCTATATTAAAAAAATATTTTTACTGTGTTAAGCTATTAAACAAATATTTTTTTAAATATATATATATTAACGTTCATTTTTCAAGCTACTTATTCCTATAAATTTTCTATACATACCCTTTTTCACCCCATTTAACTCCCTTAAAGACTTATTTTTATATTCAAAAAGTTTCCCGTTCCTCAGAATTCAACTTTTGACTAATAACATAGAAATCCGTTAAGCCATTTTGTGGTGAGAAATCTAATTTCAGAATTACTTTTTTAATATACATTTTATTAATTTCAGTTAAAGAAATTAAGAAGCAATAATTATAGATCAAAAATCTATTCGTCACAAATTAGCTAAATTAAAATAATACAGTTATTTCCATAACACACACCCTAACGTGTCTTACGTTAGAAAAAAATTATATATATATATATATATATATATATATATATATATATATATATATATATATATATATCAATATATATATATATATATATATATATATATATATATATATATATATATATATATATATATATCAGTTTGTGATATCTGTACACCCCCAAATCAAATCGATGAAAATTGTTTAATTTTTACATCCTCTTTACGAAATGTGTTAGATAATACATTTTTTTAAATACAATCTTTAAGGAAGATGAAAGTGAATAACAAAGTTTGTATCTAAAATAATGTATTTAGTGTTACAAATTAAAAAAAAATGCAGCTGGATGGCAATGAAAGGGCCGTTAGAGTCATTTAAGATATTTTTTTTAAGTGTGAGTTGTAACGTAAAGTATTAATTAGTAGTAAAATTAATTCAGCTTTTTCAACGTCGCCCTGCTAGGCATAAACCTCACCTTAAGACGAGGGAAGATCAGCTCATAGCCCACCACGCTGCCCAAATGCTATTTGATAAGTTTCATATGTTTTTCAAAAACTAGTTCTCTTAGACATGCAGGTTTTTTCACGTTATTTCCCTTCACCGGAAGGCGAGTGGTTAAAAATGATTCGCACATAAAAATAACTGGGTTTTGAACCCGCTTTATTTGGTTTTCCATGCGTGCGCGTCATCACTAGGTAACCAGTAACCACTATCTATTACGGCCTTTTCATCCCCTGGTGTATGAGAGGCATCTGGCGTGTTAGGCAGTCACTACAAAGTGCTACAAGACAGTTGAGTACTTAAATTTATAAGCTTAGATTTATTTAAACGACACCCACTGCCAACGTATTGTAAGCAACGCGAGCGCACGACAGGTTTTATTTAATTTGCTGTAGATATCCCGTGCCATGTACATGTACGTACTTTATTGATTTTCAATATATTTAACGTTAAAACGGTAAAACGATAAGCTAATGGAAATTGTTTTTGGTGTAAAGGAAATACATATGTGCATGTATATGAGAGGAGACGTCTCATAGTATTCACGACACTCAAGATTTTTGAAATATACCCATAGTCTAAAAATATCGTATTGTTTTAATTGTTAGATGATCATGACGTATATTAACATTTGCAATGAGCATGCCCGGGATAAAGCAAATTATACTCTTAATACCATAATACCACCATCTCTTTAATTTTTCTTTTAAGCTATGTAGATGATATATGGTTTAAAAGAAAAATATAAATATTTTTCTATATATATATTCTTTTCACATGTGATGGCAAATCAAATTAATTTAACATTTCAATTTACATTTTTTGTGGTCGAGGACGGGGTAACACTACCCTCTCACATTAATTGGGTTAGAGGGAGGGTTATGTCTCGCGGGACAGAAGGGTTACTCCTCAGGGAGCCGCGGATTGATTGAGATGAATGTTGTCAGCAGGCAAATTTGACGATTTTTGGTATCTTTACCCCTGTTGCTATTGTTTTTTTTTTGTAACTTTTTAATACACTTAAACATTATCAACTTCTTGAGTGCTATTTCGTAAGACTAATTTCTTTTATTGGCTTTTGATTGTTTTCATTTGTGAATAACAAAAGGGTTGTTTTATATTATAGCTTTTTAAAATGTAAATTGCTAAAAGAAAATAATGCTGTATCACGATATCTGCTTTGGTCCAATTTTATAAGTACTTTTATATTATACCTAAATAATGTACAGATGAAAAGACTTAAAAGAAAAAATCCTATTAATATATATTTTTTTTACATAACTATAGGTTAAACCTTTGTAAATATATAAGTACATATAGCATTAGTTCTAGTTTGATTAAAAACCTAGATAAATCTTTATGAATTATGAATTTTATATCATTCATCTCTAGAATGCAGTTGCAGTATAAACGACATCAAAGGCACTGTTAAGATTTGCCAACAATGCCGATACTTCCTTGACAAGACTTGTTTCAAGATCTGATTGAGAGACTGATAAAATGACATGATAACAAAAACGTTTAACTTTGCATAAATGCTCTCAGACCGCTCACGTCCTGGCGCTCCCTCTTTCTAAACCTAATAAAATCGAACAAAACCTTATCACTTATAAGGTATTTTATCATCGTTTAATGCATTACGTATTTGTTATCATCTTTTATACTATATCCTTGTATGAATTCTGCAATGGAAAATGTCACCATAGTTTAGATCTCTTTTACGTGTGTTATTTGGAAGGTATTGGTTGGTGGAAGATGTTCGATAACCTAAGATAATCCCGATAAATGCGATTTGATCGGTAGCGGTAGCCTATAAAGCTTGTTGAGTTGAATCAATATTGTTCAGTTTGATCTATAATATGCTTGATAGAAAAATATTTATGGGATTCCTGAGATAAATATAGTGCGGGGCAAAGGCGGTATAGTAAGGACCTAGTCATAAATATCAATACTGCACTTTTAAATATCCTAATGGCTATTCTACTTTGTGTTAAAATGTAAAATAATCTATCACGAAAAAACATATAAATGAAAATATCAGCCATTAGTTTTCCTTTTACTATATTATGTATGTAGTACTTTTTATTAAATAACACATCCATTTTTTTGGTGATAGGTTACATTTGATGAATTAACACGTTAATATATAAATGAACACCTATTTATAACATTTGTACGTTCACAATAAGCGTCTCCTTAAAAGCTTCTTTAAAGTTCTCTACATTATGGAATTTCTAACTAGTAAAGCTAACACTGGAGCTCAGAGAAGACGTCTAAGTTCTACAATTTTTAAAGAATATAAGTTTTAAAAATAATATTGATATGATAAAATAGTTATATCATTCATTTAGATTAGAATAATCATAATATGAAATACTCATTAATTATATACTTTTTAGATTTATTTTATTATCAATTAAAACAATATGTGACTATGAATTTTCTTAAATTCACTATGTTATACGTGTCTCATATAATATTTTTGGATTCCGTAGCAAAATGGTTAAACTGGAACCCTTATATTTTCCCCATGTCTGTCTGTCCGTCAGTCCGTATATTAAAGCTATTGGTACGTTGCTTGACTTTTTTGTTCAAGTCAATAGTTCTAAAGTTACAAGTTTCTAAAGTTGTGTCTCTTTGATCTAACTTTAAGAATATGGGTTAGAAAATTTTGATAAAAATAATGAAGCTTCCAAAATACTTTCAACGAAAATTATTTTGAGGAAGATACGTTGAATAGTTTTTGAGATATGAAATATTTTTCGTTTTCCGGCCACAAATTAATTACGAACGAAACATTGTTTGTAAGGAACTTTTTTAAATTTCTTAATTATTATTTTCTTTTTTAAATTTAACGGATTTTTTAAATTTCTATTCTTCGATTGTAGAATGATACCTAGTCTAAACCTCACAAATTTTTCTACAATCAATCAAAACAATAAGTGACTAAAGATATTCTCAAATCCACTATGTTACACGTGTCACTACGAAGTCTGCGGAGGGCATACGTCAGCTCGCTCGTTTGTCACGGCACCTGATGGTCGGTCTTGATATAGGATCTTAACGAATTAACACTATGGAGTAGGACACTGAGATTTGTAGGTACAGTTGCGAGTCAGAAATTAAGGGATAATTACAATTATCAATATTATTTTTTATTCATTCTTCATTTTCTAAAGTACGTGTTCATTTACATGACCAAGTCCAAGGAACAAGATAGAAAAACTACTTTAAATCAAGAGTCGAATCTGTACATTAAATATTTTTTGGAAAATCTTATTGAAATAGTCATGGTTAGATACAGAGGCCGAATCTATAGTTTTTAGACTTTTCGTCTGTCTGTCGATCTGTCTGTCTGTCTGTCTGTCTGTCTGTCTGTCTGTCTGTTACTACATCACGAGGAAACTATTGGACAGATTTTGATGAAATTTGGTATGGTGATAGCTGGTTATCCGGGTCAACATATAGGATACTTTTTACCGCGGGAAAAGATATTATTATATCATTACTGAGAAAAAATACAAAAACTGCATTGTAAGAGTATATTAATATGTAAAACCTAAGAATTTGCTTTTTGGTCATCTGAACGCGGGCGGAGCCGCGGGCAATGCTAGTTATTAAATAAAAATTATTATTCATGTATATTTAAATTCTATTGTAGGTACTCACATGAACAGAGAACATAGTATTTAAGACAATTCCTTTCATTAAAATTAATACATACGATATTATACATAAATATGATATGAATGATATAAATTTAAAGCAACAACACATAAGTACATATTAAAATTTTCCCTTTGAAGCTAATATTGGCCTCACCGCATGATCCACTATACACAGCGATTAGCTACCAATAATGCAGGAAACATCAAAGTCTAAAAACGGCGCAACTTTTCCAATTTCCCCCCCAAATACCCTTGAAGGATTTGCATGCTATTCGAACAAAGCATCTTATGTTTTGCAATATTTTCTATGCCGCCGCGTGAGTCCGCACAACTTAGGGGTCGATCCTTTGTCCTGGCTTTAATATCTGTGGGAATGGACATACCGACTTCCATTAGGTAATTTATCACTCTTAAACGAGTGTGGACTATCCACTGTTATCCTTGTAGAGTTTCTAGTCTTAAAAGGGCGAAAACTACGGCTTTGTGCGAACTTGTTCAAATTAATAGAGGATTCTGGCCCGACGGGTTGGCTTTATTGATTTTGAGCGGCCGAGGTCCGATGTCCGATGTTTATGAATTATTAGCTATTTGGGTTCCCATAAAATCTGCTTTTAGAACTATTACGGGTTTTAGGCGCGGGGTCATTTTGGGTAGAATTAATAATAAGATAAGCGTATTGGCAAGAATTGTACGAATTTTGAATAGTACGGTGAAAAGCAGAAGGTTTATGAAATAAGTATTAGGTATGTTTAAAGTAAAATCCCTCTTTGTAGGTAATAAAAAGAAAATATGCAATACGTATCTATTGATTTTGCTATTTATTTTGTTATAATATATTGAATATTATAATTGGGGTATAGTTATTTCTTTTATTAAAAAACGATGCTGTTAATGACTTGCGTTCGTCTCAAAGTTATTTTCTTTGCGAACAGTACTTTCACTTGACCAATAAAAAAATATTTTACAAAGCATGTCATCTAAGGGTCATGTTGCCGATTAACACTAAAAAACATCATGTCTTTATACATTCACAAGATGACCACAGCTTCCCTTACGTAGGTCGAGTATGGGGTCAGCATTACAAATTCATCTGACACGGGCCTTACACGCGGTTTTGAAAATAATGATAAAAAGAGGGATATTTTTATTGAGATGTAGATTTTGTCAGCCACGTGGATAAGGGAGACTAAATGATTTTTGAACAGGTTCATTCTGTGTGAGGTTAAATGTCAAGGCAATAAGGGCAAGAATAAAAAGATATAGACATACATATTGTAAATGAATTTCTTTATGTGATTATCGTAACTTAAGTTTATAATATAACAAGCTTCTATTAACTAATTAAATTAATGCATAACGTAATGCATATTGTACCTACACAAAAAGGTACATACGAAGTATAAGTACATATATTATATATAAAACTAGCATTGCCTGCGGCTCCGCCCGCGTTTAGATGACCAAAAAGTAAATTCTTAGGTTTAACATATTAGTATACTCTTACAATGCAGTTTTTGTACTTTTTCTCAGAAATGAAATATTTTCCCGCAGTAAAAAGTATCTTATATGTTGACCCGGATAACCAGCTATCACCATATCAAATTTCATCTTTAGTGGTTTTTCTGTGATGTGGTAACAGACAGACAAACAGACAGACAAATATTCTAATAACTATAGATTCGGCCTCTGTATTAATAATAATGTCTGTTTCGATAAGATTTTCCAAAAAATATTTAATGTACAGATTCGGCTTAGTTACAATTTTATTATATGTATAGATTTAGTTAAAAATTAGTTCTAGCAAATTTTCTCATTAAATTTAAATAAAATATTTAAATAAAAAAAAAACATAATTTATACTTTGAAATAATTTTAAAATAGTGATTTGGTTCATAGAAACATTCAAATAATAAAATTCTCAGCGAGATTGGTAAAACGCAGGCACATTACTTAATTCAAAATGGTGAACTACCGATAACGGGTCCCTAACAAGACAGGAGTAGCAATAATAATTGGAAATTTATTTGCCATTACCACAATTTAAGTATGACATTTATTATCAATTCCAATAAACAAGAGCAAAGTAAATCAGCGTGATGCCGAAGGAAGCTGTGATTTTGGTAGTTTAAAACGCGTAGGACCGGGAGAGCAAAGCGACTTAAATTTTGAATATATTATAATGAAATAGATATAAAAATCAATCGTAGAAGTTCTACTATGTACGTATGTTAATGATGATTTAGTTAGTTAAACTTGCCACTGGTTGTATATCCATACTAATATTATAAATTTGGAAGTGTGTTCGTTTGTCCTCCTTTCACGTTGAAACGGAGAGACGTATTGACGTTATTTTTTTGTGTAGAGATAGTTGGAGGGCTGGAGAGTGTCATAGGCTACTTTTTACCGCGGGAGATTATCTAATTCCCACGGGAAAATACGTTATAATACAATCCAAAAAATATTTGTGATCAGAATTACATGAAACTTGGTATTAATGCTCTTCAATAAAATAAGTACGTGTTCTAGCATTTTTCGAAATTCATCCTATAAGGGGGTAAAATAGGGGATGAAAGTTTGTATGAAACTACCTTTTTAGATATTTTTTTGCAGTTTTAGCGCGAGCGAAGCCGCGGGTTTTGCTAGTATTATATAAAAACAATATTTGATTCTATCGATCGAATCCTTTGCATGGTTATATTTTTATTTATATTTTTATGTGGCTAACGATATAATTTACGAAAAAGCATTTGTCTTATTACTTTTTTGGTTTCTCAAACAAAAATGATATCAAGAGTTAGAATTATTGTTAGAATTATTATTATATTACTTTTATAACGAATAATGACAAATATTATCGTGAAAGAAGCTTTAGTATTTGCCCCCTTGAAAAGTTGAATTGGATTTACTTTTAAAATTAATGATTATACTCGTACATGTCCGTTTGTTTGAGCCGGTTACTTAATATGGGGATATAATTTCCAGTAAAATGACAATGCGCGTTGATTTTATATATCTAACTTGAGAGTAGACAGCAGGAATATTATCAATAAATAATAAAATTGTAACTAAACCGAATCTGTACATTGAATATTTTTTTGGAAAATCTTATTAAAATAAACATTATTATCGATACAGAGGCCGAATCTATAGTTTTTACAATTTTTGTCTGTCTGTCTGTTACCGTATCACAAAAAAAATTCTGGAGGGATTTTGATGAAATTTGGTATGGTGATAGCTGGTTATCCGGGTCAACATATAGGATACTTTTTACTGCGGGAAAATGTCTCATTTCTGAGAAAAATACAAAAACTGCAAAGCATACCAAAATGTAAAACCTAAGAATTTGGTTTCAGGTTATCTGAACGCGGGCGGAGCCGCGGGCAATGCTAGTAAACTATAAAAGCATATTGAATATGCATGAAATTTTTATTTTATAATATGAAAGGAGTATATTAAAAATAATTTTGAGCAGTTTATTTCATTTTTAATTTACCTAGGATTATGTATTTAACACATGTAAATGAACGCAATATCATATGCTACAACATCTTGCTTGACACTAGTTTTAATATTTCAAATTGTACTTAGCCATAAATTATTTTAAGACTTAAATGTTCAATTGATATGAAAAGGTAAATGTAATATTAGAAATGCATCCCCTTTCAAACGAGTGGTAAGCTTATTATTGCCGCAACCTACTATAATATAACACCTGAACGACTACGATTAAGCATAATGAGAATAAAACCTTTTGTTGCTATTCAGCCACCGATATTAATAAAAAGGGATAGTGTCTAGTCCTTTGTGTACATGTTTACTCGATGGAATGACATGAATGTTTAACAGCAAAAAACCGACGCGACGGAGATGTAACAGAACTGAAAAGGAAAGTTACAAATGTTATTTGTGATGCTAAAATTAATCCTAAATCTAATGCATAAAGATTAAATTCCTCTGATTAGATATTTGGTGGATATTTAAACAAACTCAATGCAGGTGTAGGAGACGATGATCGGTGACCTCTGGCTTCTAGTTGTGTGGTTCTGTTTGATTGACGTTTGACTCGCGCTGCGAGAGAAATTTTTGGAATTATGGAATTATGGATTCGAAACTTCCTGATATCTGTATAAGGAGTAAAATAATACACGCTGCTAAAACAATTATTAATTATATGGAATAAAGACGAACACAGTATGATTTGTGGAAAATAATAATTTCAGTCTGAAAACAATGACTACTGCAAATAGTTTTAAGTGTGGCCAAAGTACGAGTAGTTCATTAAGGAAAGACCAGTAAGATCATTAAAACAACAATGAAAGTAGCAGAAGCCGTTTGAAAGAAAAAAAAAACAACTGGACACATCAGTCGTGACGCTGCATGTACAAAAGATCTTTAAAAAAAAAACAATGCCTTTGAAAGGGCACAAAGTTGACAATACTGACAATGGAGTCTATGGGAAAGACACAAAAGTCGTACTATATTTATGTATTGTTTGTTTAGCTTCTAAGAGGTGACGGAAAAAACAAATAGCGCTTCTTCATATACCAGTAGCAACCCCATCTTTAAAATAACCAAAACATTAAGATCTATCAATACTTGTATTTTAAGGTGGCGAGAGGTCATGACATCGTGGTGTCTAATCCTGTTTTTCAAAGCTTTAATTGCCATTATAACGATACTTGAAACGTTCAACGAGTAAGGTATTGCGTGGAATTTGAAATAATTTATTAGGAAGAAATTATCGTACTGAAGAAAATTATACCTTTATAGGAGTTAATCACGTGTCAATTTACCTATAAATTTAATGTTTAATGTCGAAGCAATAGCACAGTTGTACACATAAATGTGTATAAAATTTACTATTAATTGCCTATCTAAAGAATTTTAAATACATATATATTATTTCCGTGTAAGATAATAACGGAGTCTACGTTATATCTTACGAGCTATATTTAATATTACTAGTTTTAAATACACATGTTTTGGTCTTTAATATCGAGCTTAATTCTAAAAAAAAATCCAATATTCTCTTAATGTATTGGTCCATAGTCCATACCATGATGTGGTTATTATTAATGTCTACCAATTGATGTAATAAACTTCTACTGTATTAGTAGGTATATGTGTTGTAAAACGAATATCAGAAAATTAATACTTGTCAAAAATCTTTGATTCATCATAATTAGCGTTAAACAATAAATGCCTTTCGCCTTGATGTGAAAACAAGTGGCAATACTAACACTTGAATGGAGTCATAGGCAACCGGTCTAACGGATTTGATGATTCATCTATCACATTAATAAACTTTTTTATTGAAACACCTTTGTTTAACCCTTTTGTGTGCGGACCAAAAATTATGCATGGACCGTCCATTGACTCCTTGAGTTCGCTATTGTAATTTTGGCTATGCTAATCTTGGTCCCGGAAATCCCGGACTGTGACTGATTGGCTTAAAAAAGTTTCTCATAACCCTGGAGTACCCACGGTCATCTGAGGTTCGAGTTGTGAATACGAATTTGCATATCGTTACGTAAGCTATTTTTCGTTTCTTTGTTGGTATGTTAAAATAATATACAATGATTAATGATGAGTTTAAGAAAGGTAACCGTTGATTCAGGAATTTCAATTTATTTATGTTTTTTGTAAATTACAAATATATCTGAAAAACTTTGTCTAATAATAAGATAGTTACTACTAGTTCTAGTTCACTAATTTGTTACGTGCTCAGCTTAAGAATTCTCCCTACATATTAGTTATTTTTAACGTGTAAAGTTAATTAGCGTACAGTTGGTAAATTAGATAAAGCTAACCCTTATATAATGCTTAGTTAATATTATCTAATGTGAGCATAGTGCTATCAACTAAAAGAAAAAAAAATGAATTTAAAAAGTTTCTAAAGTAAAAGTCAATTAAATACAGTTAGATATTTTGTAGTTGAATAACATATTCACTTAGAACGTTATTTATTTAGGTTTAAAGTATTTTAACATATGTAATACGAATATGAATGTATGTTTGACATAATACGTCTGCAAGTAACGTAGGTAAGCTTTAATCATTAGACCGATTGTGATAAAACTTTGGTGAGTTGTATCATCAAGGTACATCATTTGGTGCACGTATTATGTTGGATATATAGTCACGTCAGAGACACCCTGATGAAGAAGGACCATGGAAGTAGTACTTCGTTCATAGTAAAATATATACATACTAGCAGAGCTCGCGGTTTCGCTTGCGTTAAAACTACAAAAAAATCTGTATAAAAAGTAGGTTTCATACAAACTTTCATCCCCTATTTTTACCCCCTTATAGGATGGATTTCGAAAAATGCTAAAACACGTATTTTTTCAATTGTATTGAAGAGCATTAATACCAAGTTTTAAGTAATTCTGATGACAAATATTTTTTGGGTTGTGTTATAACGTGTTTTCCCGTGGGAATGAGGTGATTTTCCGCAATTTTTATTGTACTTTTTAGTACCCTATGTCGCTCTCCAGGTCTCCAACTATTTCTCACCAAAAATCACGCCAATCCGTCACTCCGTTTCGACGTGAAAGAAAGACGAAAAAACATACTTTTAATTATACTTTAGTGATGATAGATAAAAATTATTAGTGTAAATATATCTTTATTTATATTTGTAAGTTACATATTGATTAAATTATCGTTTCACAAAACCAAAATCTGTAATAATATAATCTGTTCCATCCCTTCGTCACCGCGATCCCGACCGCGGGGCTTTAATAATGTATCTGCCATTAGTTAACCCACAGATGCCGCGGCCATCTTCGAGTAATTCTAATTGCACGGAAAGGGTTCAAAGGGATTACTCTTACGAATTTTCACAGCCCTGTTTTTAACACCTTCTCGTTTAATGAAATGAAGCCAATGCTTGTTTTAAATTCACATACGAAAAAGGCTAATGAAACAAAAACACTGCAAGCGTATTTAAAAGTAGGTTTTATCTTGCAAATATTACAAAGCCATTAGCTGCTCCAAAATCTCCATTTTAAAGGCAGGAGACATAATTAATTTTTGACGAAGTTGAAAGAGTGGTTTTTTAAAGGCGTCGAGTCACAGAAGGTGTCCGGGCACAGCTGGGCTAGTATTACGCTAATCTCTACGGCGTCGCACTTGTTAAATATTAACGCAGTCTAATTACAACCGCCTGCCACCCCACCCACTCTAATGGCTTTTAAAACTGATTCCCGCCCCGAAGGATGCGTATTTGATGACAACTTTCGTCGTTTTGCTGGCTTTACAACGGGGGCGACAGGAAAACTCTACATACTTGGTCTTTTGCACTTTAATATCTTGATGGCTATATCCATTTCTGCATACAATACGTACTTACCTTTCTTTTTCATAAGTTAGAGTAGTAATGGACTGTGTAGTAGCGATAAAGCGAATGTTACTGAGATGTAGCGAGTCTTCATTGCATTAGACATGTGTAATGGTTTTAAGGTTGAGGGTTTGACACTTAGTGGGAAATGCCTTGTTGAAAACTTAATTGGCGCTGTACTATAAAGCATTACGATTTGAATTAAATGAATTGTAGGTAAAGATAGAAGAAAATATCGTATATATTCTTATCTTTTTCATTTCCATACAATGAGTACATCACACATCTCGATTGGGCTATGACCTATTCATATAAGGGTCAATTTTTCAAAATCGCCGCGTCAATTTAAACGTACTGTGTAAACGAAGTTAAATGTTCCTTACCTTAAACCATGTGAAATACTTAAAATTACTTGGATTTTCGGTGAAAAGCACAATAAACAGCTATAATTAATGATATCATGACAGTTTCGGCTATTTGTTCAACTGGCCGTCGGGATGTGCAAACAGGTTCTAAGCAAAAGGGATCGTTTAACGGTAACAACTATTTATGTGTTGCTAATGGTAGTGACAATCATTCTGCACCATTAGATGTATCATTAGCGACACCGTTTTATTTGTTGTTTGTTTTCTTAAAGTCTACGGTCGCAATGACCGTCACAGCCGTTTTCGGGTTGAAATCATTAATCAGAAAAGACGTGAGTTTCAGATTCGGGACAAAAGTTTTTTGATTAACAGTAAGCAAATATGGGAACGTGGGCGCTGTATTGAATGGAACATCGGCGACTGGGATTCCTTTAATAAATGATTGTGGGAGTCTAGTGATTTTGTAAAACGATATCATTTTAATGGTTGCGTCTATGGTTGTAAGAGCCTATGTATAATTTTCTTTTAAGACCGCATTGGTTTTGAAACAAATAGAAGATGATACCTATAGGTTATTTAAATATCTAGAGTTCAGTGCAAATTATGTAAAATGTTTATATTTTTATTAACTTACTTATTCATATACATTTACCACAAAATATAGTTTTTTATGATTATAATATAAGCTTTTACTTATTCACGTTGGTTTCCTTTAAAAAATCTGAATAAAAAAGTATCTACTATTTCGAAAACAAAATGTAAAACAGGGTGCCTGAGGGGTTCGTTCACTTGTTTTACGTGACTTGTAAATGTCATGACATCTGTCACGGCGTGACATGTCTTATCTTTGGGGTAAAAAAAGCCCCGTGGGTGATTTTTGCGAAAAAATAGCAATGAGGCCTTTGAATGTATTTATGACTTTGTAAATTGGTTATATTAAGGATTCTTTAAAAAAATAAAATTGTAAAGAGAAATATGTAGTGCTAGAGTTACATTATGTGTATTCAGCCCTGTTTAATGCCCCACTGCTGGGCACGGGCCTCCCTTCAATACGAGGAAACAAGCCATAGTCGACCACGCTGGCCAAGTGCGTGTTGGCGGACTTCTCATGTCTTTCGAAAACTTGCTATGTTCTCTAAGACATGCAGGTTTCCTCACGATGTTTTCTTTCACCGTTAAGACAAGTGGTAATCATGTTGGAAATGATTTGCACATGAAAATATCAGAATTGCGAGACCCGGGATTTGAACTCGTTGCACTCGGTTTCCAAAGCGAGCGCGTTACCACTGGGCTACCACTGCCTACCTACCTACATATCTACATTATATTGATTCCCAAATAAATGTTCCATACATATATTTATTAATAAATAGTTATCAGTAATCTTTTGCAATATCGCATTATTTATTAAATTATTTATCAGTTTTCAGTATTACAACAAAATCTATATTATTCATATATTGTTGGTCTAGTGGTCAATTTTGACAGAAGAATAGGAGCTTAGAGTCCCAGCTTGCACAAAAGATATTTTCACATAGTTTTTCAAGGAGTCTGTTAAGTTATGAATATGGCGAAATTAGCTAAGCATGTTTTATTTTTATTATGGAATACATTAAATATTCTTAAAACTTACATAAAATGAAAACCGGTAACTCTAGGGCTTCTTCATGTTATAGTATGTAGATTGTAGGTGCTAATGTAATAAATTATATACTGTTCTTTATTACACTTATACGTAAAATACAGAGAGTAACAAACAATAAAATTAGTTAGCAAAGGTGGACTTATCTCTAGTAGACATCTCTTCCAGTCAACTTAGGTGAGTTAGAGAGATAGTAATTAAAAAGCAGTCTAAAGTGCAGTTACTCAAATATAAATACTTAAATAAATATATATTATACATACATATAATAAAACATTATACATATTATATACCATAACATATGTACATACACAAATACATATCTATATAATATAATGCATAATAGGTAATAGTAATAGTAAATTATTCTTAGTTTTATACCTATGTGAATTTTGATTTTTCGAATTCTGAATTCTTTACTCATAAACTTTTGCATTATTAATACTAGAATGAAGTAAAGGTTAAAAATATAGTAAATTTTATATGTTCATACTCTAAGTAAAATTTGGAATTATCCGCTGAGTGGATGACGTCACGCTGTCCGTAGCACCAAACAAGGGTGCGCAACTTTTGTTTTTTCATGTCCACACCAATTTCAGTATTTGCCGTTTGAGTACACATGAGCTTGAATTCAATAGATAGAAAAATATACTAAATATTTATTAAATTAAATAATAAGTATCTACAAATATGCCAAATAAGTTAAAGTAGCTCGTCATATATATTTCAATATGATTATTAAATACATATTGAATATTGGCCTTATAGGTAATTTTTACTGCTTCTTAAGTCTAAGTGCTACTTACACGAAATTCTTTATCTGATTTAAATAAATTAAATATGTTTAACCAACCTCAAATTATATTGTAATTTGTAACCTTTGCTAAAAAAATAATTCAAGTTTTTTTAATTTTCTTTACTATCATTATCATTTTTTTGCTAAAAAAGAATGTGATAAACTTGTGCTGAGTAAAACTTAGATAGAATATAAAACCTGTTGTAAAATTTCTTAAAAAATCATTACAGTCAAAGTTAAAAACTGAAGTTTTTTTCCATATCTTTAGACATATCTCTTCAATATAGTCCGCGAGTTACCGGTAAACAATAAATTTCATTAGGGTCGCTGTTTCGGCGCTAAAACAATGTGTTGGGGGACGCGGGATAAATTGTCACTTACGATAGTGTATAGAGGATGTGCTGTTTTTTCCTGACAATCCCCTTAAAAAGTATCTATATCATTTCTTATTTACGCTTGATTTTATTATGTGGTAAACATATAAAATAAGTAGTGGTGTTTTGTAGTAAAAATATTATAAATAAAATTTGCACACAAAAAGTCAAAACTAGCTAGCTGATTCTACATTTTTTAATTGATGAAAAAAAGGAGAAGGTTCTCAATTCGACACGTATTTTTTTTTTTATGTTTGACCACGCATAACTTTTTACGGTGTAGTTCAATTTCGTTTTTCGATTTATCGATTTTTCACCTGCTAAATTTTTAACATACTTTGTTCTTACTTTGCTACAACTATGTCTACACCAAAAATAAAAATAAAAACACTAAAAAGTAAAATATAACTGACTGGTAGTTTTCATTTACTATGGATACCTAATCAGATATTTCCGAAGTGTGAAGTAAGTAATGAAGAAAGTGAATCTACAATACGAGTATATTGATAAATAGATTGAATATAATAAGTTGTACATAGATATACGAGAAAGATAATCCACATCAAAGATAATTGACTGTTGATGCAACTCTGTAAATAGGTGCTAAGGAGGAAGTACATACGAACATATATGCTATTATTAAATTAAATGTTATAGATGGTAATCGCGTCAGATAATTGTACTATAACCATTTATTTTTCAATATTTCACGAAAGATATTTAAAGAATGTCATTGTTTCATAACAAACATATTTGAATCTAGTCCTGTATAAGGTACAATACTTCGAAATCTTTTGATAGCACACATCCTTTCTCACCGACCTGTCAATCGCCCATACATTATAACATTCAAAAGGAACGCTCAAAGCCTTACATCCAAGTCTAGTTAACTGTGACTCCGTACCATGGCTATTGAGACAGGACTTTCAATCAATTATATCAAAAATGCTATAACCATTGCGGTGTTTTAATAAAAACTGTATGATAATGAGAGAAAAAAGGGGTAATGTATAAGGTTATGTAGTGAGAAGTAATGTTAGTGGGTGATGGATGTGATGGTGTGACGTGTGACTGTCAATCACAATCAGGCGCGACCACCCGCGCGATTAGGTGCGTAAAGATAACAAAGAAGAATGGAGTCGTTGCTTATCTTAAATTATAGTTTCATTTATTGATATTAGTGCAATGGCAGATATAGTAGTAGTAAAATTGAGTTTTTTTTAAGTATCGTTATATTTATGATTTTCGTTATTCTATTAGTCCTTCCACGACGGCGGACACGCTAGCATTACTGTTAACAATAGATTTCTTAGAAATTTAATAGATTTAATAGAAATTTAATTAATTTCTTAGAAATCTATCTGGAGTTGTTAAGTTAGGTATTGTAGTAATAATGACGTTTCTAAATGAAAAAGCCTTTTATTCTGGTCACACGTTCTACTCCTGGACGGGTTAAATCATTGCATTGATCGTACAAATACCAAGTCGCTACATTGGCTACCGCCATGTTATTATCACATTGTCGAATAATGAAAGACAGATAATAGAGATAGTATTCATTGTTTTTTTTTATCTATCTTATATGTAGTAATGTATTTGTAACATACTCTTTATCATACTCTATATATTTTTCTGTCCAATAGGTGTAGCAACGACGTTTACTAGATACCCGCTGTCTGTCTGTCTGTCTTATCGCTAGAATCTTCAAACATACATCACAATGCCTACAAAAAGAGCTCCTTAAATTCTATCTATTAGTATGCATTTTGTTTTCCGATGTACCTATACAGCGAATTAAATGTGAGTATAGTTATGGAATAATATTGTGTAGTCTCCTATTTTTAATAATTACTTTTTAACAAAAAACCTAAACCAACATCAAAATCATTTAAAACATAGAGTAATTAGAAGTGGAATGCTTTTTAATTTTTATGGAACCAACTTTGACTTATATTTGAATATAAGTCTTATAATTGACTTATTATATATATATATATATATATATATATATATATATATATATATATATATATATATATTATATATATATATTATATATATATATATATATATATATATATCGGTTAAATTTTTGCAAAGCAATCGCGTAACACATACAAAAAAATGCAGATGAATGAGTACTTTGCTTTTTGAAGCTTAATAAAAAAATATTTTATATTAAAAAAAATTATAAAAATTGATGAATTTATTACTATTAAAGTGATCTCATTTTCAATTTTTGCAGCAATAAACCTAATTAACCTGCAGAACAACTTCTGCAAGTATTGACTTGACCTTGTTAGGATACAGTCAATTTGCCGTTTACTTTAGAAACAGTATATAAATTTAAAAAAAACCACAAGAAATCCAACTATAGCTACAGCGAAGCTCTACGATCTAACGAATACCTATCCGTCAAATCAGCGGTGCTCAAGCTCGAATCAATCGGGCCGCGGAGTTTGCGCTTTTGTAGCTCGCGGGTCGGGGGTCGCGACCTCCGACCCCATTGGGCGACCTTTGCCACGCCCAACGCCCTACTGAAACTGAAATAACCTATAATTTACATCAACAATGTATTTCAGCCATAAATTAAAACTTGACGACTCCCAGTGTGGTTGAAGCAACAAAAGTTAAATTTTTTCGACGTTTTCTTTTTGCTATATTATACTGTCTACTCTGGACAGAAAGTAAGTATCTAAAAGATTAATTAATTTCTTAGAAATTTACCTGGAGGTGTTAAGCAATATAAACTTCTATAAATGTTTTCTTATTTTCACTTCGATTCTTGAAGTACATATTTTTGCTATAAGTAATAGTACATTATCTGGTTTATTAAGATTGGGTGGTCGACGTCTACAATATTTCCATTAATATGAAACAAGATATACTAGTTTAACAGATCTGTGGGAACAGATGAACGTACGTACAAACACATATGTACATAGCTTTCTGAAATGGGCACCCTTTGTATTCGGCAAAAATAGCTTAGTTATAGTTATTATTTACAAAGTCTCATTAGAATTTTATAAATAAATAAATATGTTAGGACATTAACACTCAGTACTATCTAGTTCCATGGTAAGATACGAGGCTTGTGTTATATATTTATTTATTTATACCAGATAATTTATTGCTATTATCAAACTTTTAAAGTGTTAAAAACATAAATATAATATTTAGAGAACAATCTATGCACGTGACTATGGACTATATATGATTACAATGAATATTTTAGACTATAAGTCTTGAAAATATTTTCATGAGATAACGAAATCACATAAAAAATTTAATTTCACAAAATAAACCATTAAATACATACTTAAATTCTAACGGAACTAACATCAATTATTTCAATCGTGCGTGATTTTTGACGTGACTAGTACTGACTTTTAACCTGAACAGATTCTATTTGGCACACCTGATTGTAGCGTTGCAGGTTAAGTCCAAAATTAGGCAATTCGAGGAGAATTAATTATCAGCAGTTATGGGAAGAATGGTTAAAGGATAAATGATAAGTAGTTACATTGTTAATATATAGGTACATATAATAAAATTCTGAGTCGAATCTATATATTAAATATTTTGTGAAAAATCTTATTGAAATAGTCATTATTATCAATACAGAGGCTGAATTTATAGTTTTTAGAATTTTTGTCTGTCTGTCTGTCTTTCTGTCTATTTATCTGAGAACGCATCACAAGCAAACCACTGGGATATATTGATGGGATGGCTTATAGGATCCTTTTTATTGCGGGAAAATATTTCATCTCTGAGAAATCTACACTAACCGTCAAAACGTATCTAGGGACGAACCCCAGCGGAGCCAGGGTAAGTCGCTAGTTATGTATAAGTCTAATTATTTTAAATACATAACACATTTAAATGTTTCTGGTGTTGCTATTTAATTGATAAATTCTTAGCATAAATACTGCATCATATTATATCTTGCACTTAATGAATTATTTCCTTACAATGATTCACTTCATTCATAATTGTCGCGTTCCTTATATAATATCTTACAGAATATTTAGAAAATAGACCATTTATTAAATATTTGCAACGTAATGTACATTATTGTTATAAGGGTAATTAAATAAAAATATATTAAAATAACTCTTAAATAAAAACAAAAAAAAAACATCTAACAGGATACCAAGTTTTGAATGGGATTATATCGTTTGGGCGCTACGATGCCACAGACAGACATACAGATACATACGCAAAACATATAACAAGTCTCTTTTTGAGTCAGGGTTTAATAAGTTTGCCACTTCGAGGCACTATTTTGACTCTTGGAGATTATATAAGTGATTCAGAAACACAGCATGTGGAACAAACTTTAGTTTTAGTAGAATAAAGCTACGTCATTTGCTCTACGAGTACTAAATTTATGCTTCCCATCCGACAACCATACAGCAGGCATACAGGTGGCATATTTGTTCGCAGGTGGTCGGATCTTGTGTTTAAATGTCTTACATATAATTTTATGTTTTAATTTCTAAACGTATTTTGAACATAATATGTATAATATAGTCGTTTCACTTGTAATCTCAGTTTTAAACTATGTTAACAACGTCAATCTAACAACCTAGAGATATTAATTATTCATATTAATATATGTATGTATGGCCTATTTGTAGATTCCAAGCATGTTGGTATATGTAAATTGTTCTAATTAGTATCAGCGTTTGTTATGAATGAAACTACGTATTTTATAAGTATTTTAAATAGATATAAATAGTTATTTGCCAGCGTTAACCATATAAGTTTAAATTATTTTTTTCGTTAATTTTTCTTTATTTCTATTTATTAAAACCTTCCGTGGACCTTAAGAAACATACGAAAAAAATTTAGCCAAATTGGTCCAGCCATTCTTGAGTTATGCGCTTCCCAGCATTCATTTTTATTTATATAGATTAAATATTCTCTTAGATAGGTAGGTACATCGGGAAATAAAATATAAAATAAAATCATGACAAAGTCCGAAAAGATAGTTTCTTTTAAAATGTAATTGTACACTTAATAATTTTAGCAAGAAGGGCGAATGCAGCTAGATTCTCCCGTTGATTGGTAATACCAATTTTTTGTGCAAAAAATAAGTCAGCTCTCTAGTCGTCAGTTTTGTTTTCTGTTTTAATATTTGTTCTTATATTTATTATTTAGGTAATAATATTTTGTTGGCTTTATTTAGTACTATCAAAAGATAAGCTCTGAGACAATAGCATATTTTACTTTCTTGCTTTTAGTTCTAAGTTAGTCTAGTTAGTTTATTGACCTAGTTTTTTAGTTTTTAAAAAATGAATTTTTTTCGTAAAGCTATGTTAGGTTCTTTACTATTAAGCATTAAGCTTAGTCTGGAACTTACCCTCTTTTCAAATTTTTATGTAAAGCAAAAATATTAACACGACTGCGTTACGTGTGTACCTACCTACCTGCGCGAAAAGTAAAAGTGTGTATTCAGCCCCTTTTTTTTTAACGTCCCACTACTGGGCACGGGCCTCCTTTCGATATGAGGGGGATCAGGCCATAGTCCACCACGCTGGCCAAGTGCGGGTTGGCGGACTTCACATGTCTTTCGAAAACTTGCTAGGTTCTCTCAGACATGCAGGTTTCCTCGCGTTGTTTTTCTTCACCGTAAGGCAAGTGGTAATCATGTTAGAAATGATTCGCACATGAAAATATCAGAGGTGCGAGACCCGGGATTTGAACCCGCATCACTCGGTTTCCTGCTGTAAAAGTACGTTCATTTAATTTAGTTATCATTTATTGTATATTTTCATAGTTTTTTTTATAATCGCTATTTCCAAAACAAAAAAATAATAATAATTAAGTAAATAATAAACGTGAACGATTTAAAATAACTTTTAAAAAATTCTTTGATGTATTTTTGTGGGTGAGTGTATGGGAATGCGTTGCGTGCAACAGGTGCGCACGCGATCTGTGATTTGTGCGTGCTGACGGAGCACGTGGGAACAGTAGTGTTTCTAATTAATTACTGTTCGTATTCAATGAAAGTTTGTATTATTGATATATTTTTAGCTTTATCGTTTTATGTTAAATTCAGTTTTTTTTACCTAAATTGAAACTTCATAATCAATTTCTTAACTTAGAAGCTTTAAAAAATGTTCTAAGTTTAATTCAGTATATATTTAAGATAAGTGAAGGTAATGTAACTTTTTAAACTTGCTACAATAACTGTATATCTCTAAAGCTGTTTCTACGTTTGCCACCTATTGTCTCATTTATGTTTTTTGTTTCTACCATGCTGAGGGTATTTATAAAAAGAAATTATGGATTCTAATGACCATTTGATAGTATCCACATTAGATCTTACATCTCATTAGACTATATATCTATTCAAAAAATTACATCAAAAGTGACTTAATAAGGTAAGTTTATGACCAAACGATAAACAAACGAACAAACATATTAACTATTAAGGATAATTGATATGTTGTTAAAACATTAAATTTTAGCCACTTAAATAGCTCGTAAAATAAAACAACGGAAAGCATAAAGACATTTTTTTTATTTGTCAATTACGTCTCATACAGCTTCAAACACACCGACTCTATACTTACACCCTCTGTACAATTAATGCGAATAAATACATTGCTTCTCTTTACACGTACAGATTTGGCAGGAGTTTTCAAAATAGTGAATAAAGTAGAAAATATATAGATTTTAAATTGTTTAATTGAAATTATAAATGAGATTTGCTCAATTGTCTGGTATTAAATGAAATAATTATTATATTTGACTTAAAAAGATATTTAGGCATAAAAGAATTTGAAAATAACAGCTACTTTTAGCTTGAAATGTAGTGTAATTTGAAAAATAAATATAAGAAGATATTGTCACAATAAAACATGGCTAAAATTTTGATCTTAAATGTAATATAAATAAAGTGTACAAATATTACAAAACCCATGTGTAAAAGAAGTTACTGGGCTTAAAATTGACTCAGGTTTTAAGCATTAAAATGATTCGTCATTTATAAACATGTTAGCGAAAGAAAACTAAATAAAATCATATAAAAACTTTACACACAAATTAACATTAATATTGCTTACAAACTTTTAAAACGTCACGATAAATGCTTTCTCGGAATTATATATTTGTACATAGTGACAGGTATAATTACAATTTATACGCTTAATTTTAAGCACCAGTGGAAATAATTTGAAAACCTATTACATGATAAAAGATAAAAAACATAATTTAAATTCCTTGGTTTACATTAAAATATCAAACCTAAAAAATTTCAAAAATTTTGAATACAAAAAAAGTTTTTAGTTGTATGTATGTATGTTGTATATATAATATAAATTGCACATTTCATATTTATTGCGTTATTTAAATCCAAGATATCTCACTCTCGGTCCCTTAATAAGTTACTCTTTACAGAAAAAAAGTCCATAGTAAAAATCAATTCCGTCGAAAGATAATATTGTCTAAAGAGCATTCATCATTGAACATCGTAGAAAACATGCCTCTTGTACCTTATCACATTAAATATACATTTACAATATAATAAAAACATTTTATTTACAATATTAAATATATCTAGTCTAAATATATTACAGAGGAACAAAATAACTTGAACTATGTCACTACTGACCCCAAAATACCATAGAGTTCATTTTATGTCCGCTTGGGAACAAGACTCACTTCTAATGTTGAGGAGGTTGTCGATCATCATTGACGTTTTTTGAGCGTTTTTTTGATCGCAATTCGTTTCAAAGTCGTGCTCGTTTGTTTTTGGCGGGTAGAACGCCGATATTGGATCGAACGTTGGACAAGGATCGATTCTATCACTGTCTCTGTTCCGCGATCCATAGTAGTCTTCGGATGTCGTCGGCTCCGTGTCCTGGAACTCGCTAGAGGACGTTACAGCATCTTCGGGCGCTTCTCGTTGATATCTCTGAAAGTCGAACTGACTGGGCAAGTACGGCGGGAAGCCGTAAGGCGTGGATCAGGCGGCCGCGAGCTGTCTCCACATTGTATGTCACATGGTCGCCATATATGGCCACGAGAAGGAGCTTCCGGATAAGAGCATATCTCTAATCAAAGTTTCTATCGGTGTCTTACCAACTAATCTGACGAAAAATAACTGTTCTATAACTTGGGAGCTTACAGTCCGTAACGATGGTAGTCGTAAAAGAAGTTTGCCAAATCTCGTTGGTTGGTTTGGATATTGACTCCGACAATACTCTTCGAGGGCGCATTGTGATTTTTCTTGCAGGCTTTCTATGTGTGGGACGTCTGATAACCCGCAGGCATCTGTAAGAGATAAATAATATGGTTACTAAGTTATTAAAAGTTACTAATTATTCTAATTTAAGTTCGTAACCGGTTTAAATTCAAACTAAATAAAGGCACTTTCTCTCTTATAATAAATGATTTAAAAAAGTAAATGGGATAAACAAAACGCAGGTAGATAAAAGAAAATGTCTTCGGTACATTAAACACGTTTAAATATTTCATAATGTAAACACTGTAAAAGTAATAAGGTGTTATGTGAGGTAATCAAGTATACGTGGCCATTCGTTCATTGTAACGGCCGATTGATAACCAATTAGCATGTTAGTGGTAAACAATTGCCCTAATAACACATTTAGTTTAGGTAACACTTGTTACTTAATTACTTTTTCCTTTTTAATAGCTGTTTCTAAATAACTGATCAAATATTTACAACAAAAACAACTATGAAAAGTTATCATTGACATAACTATCAATCTACACAAATTAACACTATATTTGTTATTTAAATTGTATTTCAACAACTTCAATAATTATATAGCTATTGCTTTTTTCTGGAAATTATACAGTAAAGTAAGCCTTTAAATATAAATGATTTTTTTCTTACAAGTAACAGAATAGAAGGTCAGGATGAGAAAAATAATGGGAGTCATTTGCCATCGTTGAGTGCTCTATATCGTGATCAGATAATTTAAGCTTAGTTAATAAATATTTATACCTAAGTTAGAACATATGACCTCTAACATAGTAAATACAGTCGGTCTAATCTCGCACTGCACTACAAGGTCAATAAATTACTTTACTCTATTACTATCTCAGCAATTTCCTTCCGCACATTCAGTGTACATCTGGTATCATAATCACCGTTTTGTTTACCGCGTCATTTCGCCTCCGAATAACAATAAAAAATATTAATGTACAATACTAGGGTCTTAATCGCATTAAGACGGTCTGCGACCGTTCACGGGCTATTATGTTGATACATTTTTATTTTAGGGGTTGTATACCGGAAGGATTAGACGGCGTATCGTTCTTCAGACGTAGATAGACATAAATTTGACGACACGCTTGGCTCAGTTTGTAGTGACTCTACTTGCTGAGCCAGCGGTCGCGGGTTCGAGTCCCGCTGGGGGCATTCATTTGTGTGACGAGCACGAATGTTTGTACTTCAGTCATGGGTGTTTATATTTATAATATATAATATTTATGTACCTAAAGTTATACATATATATGTAGTGTATCAACTATCTAGTATCCATAACACAGGCCTTGTAGCTTACCATGGAATTAGATGGTGTAGTGTGTTAATGTCCCAACATATCCTTTTCTTATGCGGTATGGCTTTTTGAATGTGTGGAAGTTTTAGGTGCTAGCTAAGTTTAACTTGAAGCTTAAAGTTTTTTAATAATTCAAAATGAAATAAATTCAATTCTTGATACAGATTAAACGTGATCTTTTATTTTTAAAGTCGGTTAAAGCCCATCTCAAATTACCATACTGTTCTTGGCCCACTTATGATAATAGGCTCAATAGTAGAAGTAATTCTCAATTGACCGTTTACAAGACGTGTCACTGTAATAAAAAGACCAATTAAAAAAAATTTAACTGACAGTTCGTGAGGTGTAATTAAAAATTAACCCAATTGTAGATGGATAGCAATTACGCTATGAAAAACAGTTTATTTATTAATTACCAGCTGTGGAAATGAAAATAAATGTTATTTATAAGACTCTCAACAATTTCGTGACTAGATATGAATAAACATGCATAAGTACAGTTTAATGAGTACCAATAAAATGTATAGCAAGTATTTTACAGAATTGTTAAAAAGAACAATGGATGAGTAAAGATATAATATTATATGAAAATTTATTTTCAATGAACATCAATAATTTCTTGTTTAAATGTAAGATTTTGCCATTACCTATAGATAAGCTCGTTTTTATGAATTATCATAACAAAATATATAACTTCGAGTATTAAAAAATCAAGAAAAAGAGTTTATAATTAAATTTTAATTAATTGTAATGGATTCTAAGTCGATCAAGCTTTACAGTCTACGGCCTAGTTCAGTAGCTATCTATCAATTCTAATTCGTGGTCCACGCCTCCCGGTGACGCAACCGCAATTGTGTTCACTTGCATTAATTGTAGCAGCTGTTTGTGATGGACGTAATTGATAAATTCTGAATAAGACTTGCTCTATTAAGTATGAGTTTTCTATTCTAAATATTTTTTACCTTTCAAAATTCATTTCTCGCGTAGTAGGGTCTTTATCTCGAGCGCTTAATTTTCAGGCATCTAGTTTGTTTCATTTCATAGAACAGAGAAAATTACAGAGCTAACACGAATATCAGGATAATTTTATAGAACTAAGATTTTTTTTAATAATGCTGATATTCTACGTTTTTTTTAATATTTAGAATAATATAAGCGTGACAAGACTTAATGTTTTTTTTTAATTTTCGGTAAATACAGTTAAAACAGATTTATTTAGCTCTATACTGTTTGTGTAATTTTCACTATCCAATAATACCAGAATTACTTATACATAAAAAAAATAAATAAAAAAATGAATTAAATTATTCACTTACAATTAACGAATTAAATAATTACGCGTGTAACTTGTAAGGCATTAATGCTAAACCGCTGAAATGGAAAGGTGCGCAACAAATATCCAAGTTGATCTTTGGTCCAAGATCACGTTAAGATCGCCCAATAGCAATTAACCCTACGCTCGCTTGTAACAATGTAATATACTTTAATTGATACGACCCCGGTCTGAATGGCCAAAGAATAAGATGGACTTAATGAATCGGAGTAATTGGTTAGTGCTGGGTACACGTCTGTTTCATACCGATAGGTATTATCTGTCATGAAAATTATGTGTAAAACAAATTGCCTTTTAGCGTTAAACCTATCTTTATCATAATTATCACTGATTGCAAAGGATATTTGAAAAGCTTATTTTGAAATATCTGCGCATGAGTAAGTTTTAGAACACGTATTACACATATTAAGAAAACTTAATATAATTATTATATGGATTACCACGGATAGATAATTAAATGTGAAAAGTAATTTCATTTTAAAGGTATTCTTTAACTAAAGGAAGGAATACGATTCCATATAAACAGATATTCAAAATATATTATTTTAGAGGATTTTGCACCAGAAATGTATGAAAATGATGTCCCAACCAATAATAGCACGCTTACAGTCATCAATAATAAATATGAATATTAAGTATCGAGCGACCGATCTTCGCTAGATGTTTCTTCGGATAAGAAATAATAATTGTTTTTTTTTAGAAAATACATATATATATATATATATATACAGGAATTGCTCATTTAATATTGTACCTAAGTTTAGATACATAAAATATCTTCCGAGTAAAAATGAATCAGCGAAACTGGTTCCCCAAAAATAATTAAAGCAAATCGAGTGAATCAATGGTAGAAACATCATCTCAAATAGTATTGATGTTGATGTCAACAGATTTGACCTGCTAAATCAATGTCCCATCTGCCGTAATGAACGTCGCCGGCGCGGGCGCCACTACGACGCGCGGCCATAAACCATTTTATTATTTCTAATTGCAGAAATAAATAATATTATGTATTCTTTTGTTTGTACATTAATGTTTAATTATATAATATATGGGACTTACTAATAGTTAGTGGTAAAATTTAGTGTTGTTATAGCAATTTGCTATTTACCTTTATTTCCAAGGTGTACCGACTAGGATGTTATAAAGATTATGGTGATCTAAATTTAAATATCGAGGTGAGATAATAACTATTAATTATTCGAACATTAAGAGTCACTTTCATATAATATTAGTAAATTGCAAAAAAAAAATACTGGAAAATGCGTGAGTAACCTAGGCGTACGAGGGTTAACTGCAAGTCTTTTTATAAAAAAAAAACTACATATATATGTAGTTTTTTTTTTACTGTTGTTGTTTGTTTACATCGATATCGATGTAATTGCAAAGACAATCGAGTAGATAAAATATTGAAACTCACAAACTGTAGCCGCTATAAAAAATCTTCGAATATATTAATGATTTCAATCAAATCCAATAAAATCGATTCCACTGAATTGTGAACGCATGACGTATTTCATTACGGGCTATTAAGCTCGAGTAAAGGGTGATCGTTGGTCTGCCCGCATTAGTTCGCGCCATATTTATCTTTTATGAAAATAAAATAATTGTCGCTGATTAAATGTACTATGCGGGTGTTAATAGAGCTTTTCATATTTTATAAATTTAAAAGGGTTTCGATATCAATTTAGGTAATGATAATTGATAATATTTGAAGAAAAAAATTGATTTTTTGTTTATGTAATAATTTGGTTTTATAAATTTAGGATTATAGTTTATTTTAATTTAGTCAATAAAAAAATGATAAAGCAACAGATTCGTTACGATCATAGATAATAAATTCCAGATTGAATAAACGTCTATAGATAACAAATCGCAAACAGCGTCATGTAGGCGTGCAGCAGATGTTTGCTGGGTTCATCTAAGAAAGCATTAAGGCATAAAGGGCCGGACATGAAGGATTTTTTTCCGACGAATATTCTTATAACTGGTGCACAATCGTATTGACAGAGAAATGACATGTGTTTATAATGTTATAGTAATTTATATTTAAGTTATTAAAATTATACATACACAAGCAATTTCTTTCTTAAAAATATAAGAAATACGAACTAAAAATATATTAAACTGAAAATATTGGAAAAGTATATAATTCATAATATTGATATATATGTATGGTATGAAAATATACATAGTATTGGTATTAATCTGTTCAGTGGTTTTTAATTAAGGAACAAACATATCGACTTCTAATACCTGAGCAGAATTCAGCATCTTACTGATAAGGGGGTTTACATACCCAACAAAAGCGTCTTTACAATCGTAATTATCTGGTAAGGAGATCGGAATAGCGAAACAAATTTAACAGTCACAATGGCCCGGTGTTTGCTTTGATGCCTATCACCCTTTCCTATCGCGATCTGAGGTGTTTATTTATATAATAATGTGGAGCAAACTCCGTTTTATTAGTCCTGTTTCTTTGAGCTTCAATTGTACTGGTATTTTAGAGATGGACTTTCTTTACTTAAAAGGAAGTTTTATTTAAGTAAAATCTCCATCCATTTTGTGCAGACCTCATTGCTTAAATTTGATAGAAATAAAACTTTCTACATAATAATATAGTCGCTGATGAAAAAGTATTGCTAGATATAAAAATAATTCAAACCGGAATGTCCAAATAACGGTGACAATATTGAAAAGTAATAAATTTTGAAGATACCAACAATGAATCAATAGACACAAATTGGACACCATAAACACGTGTTCGAAAAAAAAAACAAATAAAAAGGTTTATCACAAACGTCACTTTGACAGTTTCGGGAATAGACATGTTGTGTCAAAAGAGTAAGGTTCAACTTTGAGAAACGTTAGCACTTCAAAAGAATTTAATTCTGATGGTACGAAATAGCATTAAATGGCGCGAAAAGTGAAAAAAATGTGACATTTGTATTGTGAAGCGAAAATTTTAAATAAACACCTTTTGAGTGGGCGGACGCCCGAGTATTTGTAAATAGGTTTTGTTATATTACAAAAGTTTTTTTGAACTGTCCGCCGGTCTGTAGGATGTCACGTGCCTTTGTATGAAATGCTATTTGCGATTTTGTGAACAAAATGCTTTATGATTTTATAATGAGATTTTATAAAATCAATTATTTCTATTGTTAAATTAAAGTGTAAAATAAGTTCACAGTAGCAATAGTTTTAAAACAAAGAACATTGGGTCAGGATTAAATCTAAAGGAGAAAGAGCGCAAATCTTCGCGTAAGACAGTATGGCTGACAACTTACGCTTTCAGTTCGTAAAACAACCCGTAGCCTTTGTATTATAGATACCATAAATAAATTGTAACGTGGAAGCGAATGGCTCGAAAGTAATAGGTAAACATGACGACACGTTTGGCTCAGTTTGTAGTGAGCCTACTTGCTGCGCTAGCGGTCGCGGGTTCGAGTCCCGCTGGGGTCATCATTCATTTGTGTGATGAGCATGAATGTTTGTACTCCAGTCATGGGTATTTATATTTATAATATGTATGTATTTAAAGTTATATATGTATAATGTATCAACTATCTGGTATCTACAACACAAGCCTCGTAGCTTACCATGGAACTAGGTGGTGTTGTGCGTTAATGTCCTGACATATTTATTTATTTAAACATTACATATTTTAGAACTGTATCTTATTAACTTTTACTTTATACTTTCGAAATTCCCTTGTATAGTTTTTGAACTGGGAATATTTTGAAGTTTAATAACTAAACAATTAATTATTATTGTAACTTTTAATAAATTCAACAATATACTATATATGTATTCAGCCCTTTTTATCGTCCCACTGCTGGGCACGGGCCTCCCTTCAGTACGAGGGGAATCAGGCCATAGTCCACCACGCTGGCCAAGTGCGAGTTGGCGGACTTGACATGTCTTTCGAAAACTTGCTAAGTTCTCTCAGACATGCAGGTTTCCTCACGATGTTTTCCTTCACCGTAAGGCAAGTGGTAATCATGTTAGAAATAAAAGGCAGTGGTAGCCCAGTGGTAACGCGATCGCTTGGGAAACCGAGTGAAGCAGGTTCAAATCCCGGGTCTTGCACCTCTGATATTTTCATGTGCGAATCATTTCTAACATACTATACATATTTACTTTTAATTATTTTTTATTTAAGCAATCTGGAGAATGTTTGTCAAGAATTATTTAATAATAATTAATTTAAAAACTAAGATAATTAATTGTTCCATTTCTATATATTAGTGCATTAAAAATGAATAAGTGATAGATAAAGCTCACGAGTACCCTCATTTCAAATATGAATACGCCGTTCCATTAATATGGGTATATCGATTAAATATATTTATTCGAATTTTTAATCGTTTTTATATTCCACACAAACAATTCAAGACTATTCGAGTAAATTCTACAATGTAAGATACATGAAAGCGCGAAAGCTGTAAAGACGCGTCCACAATGCGGCTATCTCGCCATCGTGTGACATAAACAACGCTGCGGGTGGCGCTTTACGATACAATACTTTCGCTACCGGTGATGTTAATTATTTCATTATTCTACATACTTGTAGTAAGAAAAAATATTGCTTCTAAAGTTAATAAATTCTTATTAATAAGTTGTTTACATCTATCTATATATAATATAATAAAATTCAAATTGAGTCGAATCTGCACATTAAATATTTTTTGGAAAAGCTTATTAAAATAGTAATTTTTAGAATTTTTGTCTCTCTGTCATTCTGTCTGTCTGTCTAGCAACGCATCACGAGAAAACCACTGGACAGGTTTTGATGAAATTTGGTACGGTGATAGCTGGTTATCCGGGTCAACGTATATTTTTTACTGCGGGAAAATATCTTATTTCTGACAAATCTATATCAAACGTTAAAACGTAACGCTAGTTTTTATAAAAATCCATTATTTTTGAAAATTAACACTTTTAAAATGGTATTATTACGTATTTAAATGTATTTTTGTACGATGTGTCTAATCATAATAACATATACCAGGTAAATTTTTCGTGACACTTTTTTTCAAACGTCATGGACGCTAGAGAGATAAATGAACATGGAAAATGTTTTATGTAATAGAAATTAAAAATGTTCACAAAGAGTGCCTTTTGCAGAAACTCAAAGTAACCTACGTAGCCAAGGATTAAAACTTATATTTTTATATATTAAGGAGACGACCATGTTAATATAATATCATATTCACATAATAATTAGTTTATAACTGGTATATAAATATAGATTTAAATAAAACATCATTATTATTAGTCCAAAAGCTTGATTTACGATAAAATTTAATTAAAAACATAGTTTTTTAATCATATTTACGTATTCATCGCGAACCCTAAGCTGATGAACAAAATTAGATCACCCCAGAAAGCACAATTGTACAAAAGAACAATGCGCGTTGGCAAGTGGGTCAAAGTGTGCGGTGTCAGCGATGTCAGCGTCGATGTCACAGTGTCACAGATAGTCCGAGTTCAGTTCAACTGTCACTATCTGATTGTAATGTTAATGTTTTGTTACAGTTCAGTAGTTTTGACATTGACAACTGGGAGTTACATTAAAATTATTTTATACTAGCAAATTAATCTCGCTTCGCTCGGGTTCGTCCCTACTGAAAAAAAAACAAACATATACCACAGGAACCGTACACTTTTCCGGGATAAAAAGTAACTTATGTGCTATTCCAGACAATAATCTATCCCTGCCAAATTTTATCCAGATCCGTTCAGCCCTTCTGGTGTGATTGAGTAACAAACATCCATCGAAACTTTCGCTTTTATAATATTAGTGGGATTAATATTTTTAAGGGAAAAGCGGCATAGCTTAATATAGGGTGTTTCTTAGTGATTAATGATTGAGAAATCCGTAGAGGACAAATATAATGAGGTTTTTGAGCCAGAAACTCACTATAGTTTTATCACATTCGGATGATTGAGTTTGGAACAGGAAAGAAACTTTCATTTTTTTTATACATGTAAGATTTACGTATTGGCATGCCAATGACAGTAATATCGTGGCGGCTTATCCACCGAAGAGAATTTCACCTTCACTGTCATATTTCGTACGGGAAATGTCAGTTTAAACTATATAGATTAGTTTAACTGTAATTTTTATTACAGCCATAAAGCAGTAACTCCACCTTATCTATATATGTATATATAAAAAAGTCGGGTTTGTTACAACACTTATAACTCGAGAACTGTTGGACCGATTTTGATATCTTTGATTTGTTGGATTTGTCTCCGTACTGAATAGCAGAATAACTATTAAAACATCGCAAAAATTCAAGAAAAAATTTTGTACATGGCTAACGCTGGACAATAACTATTTATATCTATTTAAAACGTACCTAGCGACCAACCGGAGCGAATCAAGTGTGAGTCGCTAGTCTTTAATATAGCTTACAAGTAATTCAATTTTTTGCCAAGGAAACTTGATTTATCGGGATATAAAGAAGTCAATTTAACTCTTGCTCACATACTATATTAATTAAATCCCTTAGATCTAGATTCGTTGTTACAAAGTTTGGCATTTATTATGTTAAAAAAGTAAAATTTTTTGTCTACCAATATCGATTAGTAGGTACTTATACTTTATTCTTCTCTTATACAATATAATTTAAATCCAGCTATGAATATAGTTAAAAACATTAGCCAGGTATCGACAGGCGTAATAATCTGGTGTAATAATTCAGTGCAGCGTTTAAACGACACGAGTAATCGGGAATTTCACACGATGACCACAAAACAACGTAATCGCCTCTCAAGCAAACGCTGCATCTATCGGAATAGCATAAACCAAACGCGCCTTAACTAACTATCTCGAACCTCCATCCTTTACTTTCCTACGTGTGGACTCTACCAAAGTATAGTAACAGCATTATATTTTTACTAAAATCTTACTTCGCTTATTTTAAAGGTGATATTGCTATACAAATATGAGAACAGATTTTGTAAGTATACAATATCAGCTGCGATAGTACTAATGACGTCGTAAACTCGATTGCGGCCGAGAGATAGAAAGAATGGTGATACGAGACTCGCAACGCGGAAGAATTAGCCTTGGCTAACGATGGAGTAAATCACCTGCTAGGATTCTATACTCTTTAGTGCGCAGATAAAGTTTAGAAGGCTTAAATTAACGATTTATATGGGAAAGCCAATCGTTAGTCGATACCATAAAGTTTATTCGGCGTAAATCATTTTTAACATCCATTTAAGGTTATAACGTAAAATCAGCTATAATCTATACATATAATAAAATTGTAACTAAGTCGAATCTGTACATTAAATATTTTTTGGTAAATATTAATGAAATAAACATTATTATCGATATAGAGGCCGAATCTATAAAATTTTTGTCTGTCTGTCTGTCTGATACTGCATCACAGAAAAACCACTGTAGGGATTTTGATGAAATTTGGTATGGTGATAGCTGGTTATCCGGGTCAACATATAGGATACTTTTTACCGCGGGGTAACATCTCATTTCTGAGAAAAAATACAAAAACTGCAATGTAAGAGTACACTAACCTGTAAAACCTAAGAATTTGGTCTTTGGTCATCTGAACGCAGGCGGAGCCGCTCGCAATGCTAGTATCTCAATAATTATTACATTAGCCTATGTTGAAGATGCGATATGGTTTGAGCTCTCTTTTTATAAAATATCCCTTAATTATTCCCCTCTGTTCAGATGGGCAGGTTTCATTTGAATAACAAAGAGCTGACCGCGGATGTGGCGGAAAAACGAAAGATTGACACGCGTACGTTGCTTTTATACTGTACTTTTCACTTGCTATATAACAATTCTTATGGGAAGTCATAATAAAGGTCGCAATATAGAAGCATGGTGTAATATCCCATATGGCCAGATTTGCTTTATCATTAAACTTAGCATGTTTTTATGGAACAACTTCAGAACATTTGGATAGATAATTTATTATAATTTATGGGTTTAAATTACTCTTTATCATTTAATATGCGTGGAAACTTAAAATAACCTTATGTGTTAAAATGTCTAATTAATGAATTTTTTATCTCTTAAGTATGTAGCTTTAAAAGGATTAAATTTTTTATCCAAAAGCTCTTTATAATTAAACTTTTTACATTCAAAACACGTTAAACCATAGTTATTTTTCATATTATATATATATATATATATATATATATATATATATATATATATATATATATATATATATATATATATATATATATATATTATTAATGCTTTTATTTTGAATATAGAGCAATTCATACGACCGATGCAAAGTAGTCGATTAAATCAAAATTGCAAGCGAAAAATATTTACGCGGAACGCTCAAAACTATTATATATCTTGAGAGACAAAGCGTATGCACTTTCCGCCCTAGTTTTAATCGCACTATCATGCATGCCTCGAGCGGTTTTTTGATGAATGAACACATCACACAGTGAAGCGTTGAGTGACGAGTGAGCGATACAAAGATCTTTGCACTTTGACATTTCGCGATTTAATCACGTACGAGAGTGTTCTAGAGGGCGGTAGCGCGTGCTTGACACCGATGATGCCTCTCAGTGACACTTCGACGGTATCGGCCCCGATTACTACCGTGCTTTTTGAAGGTTTTTAACGAATAAGCCGCCTTTTTGGGTCAAATGACTTGATTCAGCGGGGTATAGGGTATAGAGTCACGTATAAGTGCTATAAGTTGTCGTCGGATTTTATGTATTTTATAATACTTAGAACACTTGGTTAGTCCACATGTTTGTTGTCTTAAATTAGATTTATTAGTATGTAGACTTTGTGAGATATAAAGTAATTAATAAGTAATTTTTATTTGGTTTTAAAATTTAAAATTTAATTCTACTAGTAATACTATAAATGCGAAAGTTTGTGAGGATGTATGGACGTCTAGATGTATAGATAGATGTATGGATGTTTGTTACTCTTTCACGCAAAAACTACTGAATGGATTTTATTTTACATAATTATAGCTCATATGTACATCAGAATAACACATAGGCTACTTTTTATCACGGAAAATGTACGGTCCCCGTGGGATATATTTGCTTTTGTTTTTCTAGAGGCGTACTAGAGCGAAGCGAGAATTAGCCGCTAGTAATATATACTTACAATATTTTCATTAAATACTTACAATTATTTAAAAAACGTTTCAATGTCTTGACCAGATAAAAAGTACCTAAATAATTAAATATTTTTAATCTACTATGAAAAAAATATATATACAAAAGATTTCTTTTTTAGCATTCACATGTACTAACAAGGCATTAGTACATACATACGACCGTACAATCTCGTAGACGGTAATGGACATGCCGCTAAACTTAGTTTTTAGATGAGCCACTGTACATGAAACGGGAGGACGGCTGTCCGAGTTCGAAACTATTGCTCAATGTAGGGATGTCGATAAAAAATTTATTGTGGATATCTCTTGTGGTCTAACTCCAGTTTATAATCGAATAAAGTATAGTAAGGGAAATAATATATGTATAAACATTTAATTAAATAGATACGTCAGTAATACATATATATATATATATATATATATATATATATATATATATATATATATATATATATATATGTATACATAAGCGATTATGTATGTATTTATCTACAAATATTTTATATTTAATGTCAATTTAATTCAGTACGTATAACATTTGTGTACTAATTAGCGGTTTAGCTTACTATGCCGAATGTTATTGGTTCGATTTCCGTACACTGTATATTTCTTACAGATCAACAAATAGTCGCGTAAGTGTAAAGCAAAAGCGTGGAGTCAAAAGTATATTTTACTATAATAAAAAATCAGAAATAATCAACCCTAAAATACTGGCAGGGTGAAATAAAGCCCGCCTACACGACGAATGGAGTGAAAAAATCCCAGTTCAAAAAGCCACGGTACACGATCGCAAAAAGTCCACCCATTGTCGTGCTGATATATGTATGGTTTCACAGACTATAAAGGGTTTTGTTTTCTTTTATACCGCTCTTTGCGATTATGACCTAGCCTAGTGTTGTTTACGTTGACTGGTCAAAGTACTCGCTCTGTTTACTGCTGCACTTTTTTATAATGATAAAATTTAAAATGTTAATATTTATGACATTAATGTTTTTTTTTAATTTAATATTTTGAGATTTTTGATGTGTAAAAGACCTTATTTTCTTAATCCAGGACGGGCATATTTGTATAGCATTCCTTAATCGAAAAAAAAAGATGATTTTAAAACGATTATACTACTGAAAGTAACAAGCATATTGAAATTTGTAAATATTTTACTTGTGCTCTTGTTTTTCTCTCGAAATGTCTTTTTCAAAGACTATCTCTATGTGATTATTTTGTTTTTTTCAAAGAGAATTTTACAAAAACTATTATGGCTAAAGTTACCAAAAAATATTTATAATTTTTGAATTTGAGATCTAAATGTAACACTCTCCAATATACTAATCTTCTTTGTTAGATATTAAGCCCATGTAACCATTGATAACAATCGATGGCTTGTTTAGGACGAGGGCGATACAAAGGCGAGGGCCGCTAAAAATGTGACTCTTTTGTTGGGCGCATGTCGAAATACGACACTGCCTTAATTATTGAAACCATGATTCAACGGCTGTCATAGAGCATATTAAATCTATTATTTTGTAGTGGCATTGGTTTGGTTTTATAATAATATGTCTATGTAAAAAAGCAGTCATGAGGACTGCCCACAGAAGTTAAAACTTAGAACTATAAATAAACAGTTGCTATTTTTGGATATTCAACTTAATTGTATGATCTTAAATTAAAATTTGTAAATTAAAGCTGTTTACATTTGTCTGGTTTTGACATCTATCGGCACTCTGAGAGTTAGCGTTAACACGTCACGTGAGCATGTCGATGACGACTTACATGAATTTACTCCCAATCCAAACCTCCCTATAGAAGTGTTCATTTCAAACATTTTCATATAGATAGAGAAATTGCCCATTTAATATATTTTTTACTATTTCTTGAACAAATAATGAAGATTAAATTATATCATTTAATAATAATTTATTTTAAAAACTAGTGGAAGTCAAGTCAAAAAATGTTTTGTCTCAACACAATTTTATTGTTATAATCTCATTTCATGAGTTATTCGGTAAACCAATTTACAATTTAATAAAACATATAAAATGCCAAGCAGTACTAATTCCAAGACACAAAGAGCAGGGGCATGATACCGTGAAAACAGAAATAAAAATGAAAATGCCGTCGCCCCCACATTACATGCAGTCAGCACTTTCGGTGAAAACCTAATTTGACGGGCCGATTAACACGCTAAAAGGACGTGATTGATTCTCGTCGTTCCCCATTATTTTGTTATCAGAAAAATCGCTTTTTTAAAATACAGATAAATTAAAATTTAAAAAAAATATATTTATACAGCATTATCACAATTTTTTGGCGAGATAACCAGCTTAGCAGGTGAGCACCAGATAGTGTAATAAAGTTTTAATTCGTCTTATAGTAGACGAAAAAGTAGTAATATATAGCAAGATATTGTAAACTAAAGTAAAACACAAAGCAGCCCAAATCTATACATATAATAAAATTGTAAGTAAGCCGAGTACATGCTGTACATTAGATATTTTTTTGGAAAATCTTATTGAAATAGACATTATTATCGATACAGAGGCCGAATCTGTAGTTTTTAGAATCTTTGTCTGTCTGTTACCGCATCACAGAAAAACCACTCGAGGGATTTTGATGAAATTTGGTAAGGTGATACATGGTTATCCGGGTCAACATATAGGATACTTTTTACTGCGGGAAAATATCTCATTTTTGAGAAAAAATATAAAAACTGCAATGTATGAGTATACTAATATGTAAAACCTAAGAATTTGGTTTTTGGTCACCTGAACGCAGGCGGAGCCGCGGGCAATGCTAGTAAATAAATAATTTCAATTCACTTTAAATCTAAACAGGCAAATACGTACATGACGTCACGACAATCGTACAGGAGTCGCAATTTACGCTCAGAATGCTTTAGTCGTGCTCAGCGCCCATTGTGCTCAATTCGGGTCCAAGTTAATTGTTTTTAATTCGCCAGTGCTGTATTGTAACTCTTTAATTACGCCCACGGCGCCCGCTAATGGCATCGTGAATGTATGCGTGCATCACGTTCTGTGGGGTACACTCTCGCGCTTATGTATCGATTGGCTAACTGAATCTATTGTCTTTTACGATTATTCCTCTGCATGCTGGAGATATTCAGATTATTTTACTTAAATATGTTACTAGGTATACTGTGAGTTTGTATGTATTTATAGGAATTTTTCCGATTTTTTTTGAAGTGCTTTTGTCCATAGGCTAAAATTAAAATTTGGAAAACTTGGTACTAATTTTCATCTAAATTTTTATTTCCCAAGTCCCAAGCTTTTATATACCAAACATAGTATATAGTATGAGAGAAGTACTGTATCTAATAGAAAATTATATAATAATATATAAATACAATTCGTTTATAAAAATATTGCTTACTTTTTGTTAGAAATTTTATAATTTTGATATTTAAAAAAAATATAAGGTAACAATTCTAAATGTTGGTGTTATGTATGTGAGTGTATTTATAAAAGGAGCAAAGGCGGTATGTCGCCCTCATTTGGTTAATTCAACAGATCCACAATTAAACAGCACAAAAGAAAAACTTCGAGCAAACGGGAAATCACGACTCGCTCAAATTAACGATTCGAACAACTTTTTAATGAGCTTTTTAACGAAATTGTGCTTTAAACATGCGCGTTGAATTCATGGAAGATCTTTGTGATGAGAAATACGCAATAAGTCCTCAGTATACACGAACGTTATCTTTGTACGATAATATTTAATAATTTCATTTGAACGAACTTATTAACTAAGAGAGTGTATGGCATAGTTTATATTTTAATACTAGCTGCCTTGACAAACGCTGTTTACTTTTCCGTTTGTTTCCGTTTGATTTTCCGTCCAAAGTTCCCTATTTTTCTTGTACCTCCATTCCACATTTTTTCCTATAATAATCTTATTCCAACTATTATAAGCATTTTGAAAAGAAATTAGACAAATCGGTTCAGCCGTTCTCCTAGTGCTTACCCAGCGGAAAGTATGTCATTTTTGCTATATATGTATGGAAGATAGATGTTGATTTAAAATTTGATTTATAAAATAATTTAAAGTACCGACGAGTCGGTGTTTTGTAACCCTAATCTGCGATTGCCTAAACAACAAACCAAAGATAAAGCAGTGGCTCGTAACCCTAATTTGCTGGGGTGTTCCCCCACAGTGTCGCGCTTACAGTGATAGTAACCGCAGTTTGTTGCGTTAACACTGTTACTATTGAAATTATAATTTTTATTTCTAAAGTTTTTAAAATATTCAATTATATATAAATATTAAAGTTAGTCTGTCCATCTAATATTTACTGCTGTGATATTATGTGACTTCTGTAAAGGATTTTCGTACGTGTATTTCTTGCGAGGAAAATAACCGGCTTTAGGTATTTTTATCAATATTTTTATATAATAGTTATAAACAAAAATCTGTTAAATATGTATAACTTTAAAAGTAAATAGAAATAATAATAATCGTCTTATTAAAATATTTTTTATTATATTATATTATTGTACCTTAGTAGTTGGCATTAACTTGTACTACTACCCAATCTTTCTAGTAGCGCGTTTCCGAAACACTTTTGCATCTCCCCAAGGGTTTTGAAATCAAATCTACGCACATCAATGGAGCGTAGAGCTGACACCCCACTCTGTGGCCTGCGGTGTGACCACTAATTGATGCGTGAAAATTTTAATTGTACATTTATCCAATATTTTCATATAACACTTATATGACATGTTAAGGTTTTAATAAACTGATATTATATCAGTTTTATTAATATTTGTGAGTATATTTTTCAGTCATTATTAATTATGAGCAGTGGTAGCCTGCTCGCTTGGAAAACCGAGTGAAGCCGGTTCAAATCCCGGGTCTCGCACCTCTGATATTTTCATGTGCGAATCATTTCCAACATGATTACCAATTGTCTTACGGTGAAGGAAAAGCATCTGAGAAAACCTAGCAAGTTTTCGAAAGACATGTGAACCTCCAACCCACACTTGGCCAGCGTGGTGGACTATGGCCTGATCCCCCTCACATTGAAGGGAGGCCCGTGCCCAGCAGTGGGACGTAAAAAGGCCTGAATACATTAAATTATTATGACAATATCTATTTGATTTTAATATGAACAATACTTATATTATTAAATTTACCTTAAAAATCACAGATGATTGTTTAAATTGGCTTATTGTTTTATAAAAAAATGAACTTCCGCATTTACAATTGTAATTATAATGTAAATATTAAAGTACTCTGCGTTATATGTACAAATTAAATAATAAGTAGGGTGAAAGAAATATATATCCACAACAAAAAAACCTAAACCACTGATTAGTAACCCTAAACCCGACACGCGTCTAAATGTATTATTTTATATTCGCCATACATTACACAGTGAACCATATCATTATATTTATTTCCAAATAACTTCGAAACACCTCCACTAATCGTCATATTGAACAAACTTATGAATAGAAATCATTGCGTTAAAATAACAGTTATCGTCATAGCTCTAAGATGTAATTTAAACAGTTAAAAATATTGAGATGACAGATGTTTTTGGTATTATAAGGTAGTTTTATGACTTTTTAGTTTAATAGTTCAACATTTTATTCTTAAAACATAAATTTATTATAATTTAAAACATGAATTAATAATTTTATGAGAAAAATGAAATATTAATATTGTTTTTAATTTTTAGGCAGATAATGATGTAGCATATGCTATCGTTTCAGGTGACTTTTTTTTTGTCTATATTTTTTTTAAACTGTGAACTTTGACTAAGTTAGTTATATGTATGTATATTATATATATATATATATATATATATATATATATATATATATATATATATATATATATATATAGTTATGTAATACTTTCTTAGATTAACGCGAATTATATAATAATAAGAATATTTATTTTTATTTATTATATCTTTTTATATTTATTTATTATATCTTTTCAGATATTTTCGCGGATTAATTTTGTTTTTTTTTTGATTTTGAGTTTCTCCCGTGACCATGATTGCTGTACAGCATTCGAAACGTCGGGAACCAAACATCAAGGTAGTTTTATATAAAGTCTTTCATTTTACCATACTTTGCTAATGAAAAAGTATGTATCTATTATATAGAATTCTGCGATAACTGCGTGTCGAATTCCTTCAAAGCGTCAAACTGAAGGGTGACGAGTGACAACAAAATTAATTAATTCCTTGTATCAGTGTGGACGCTGAATATTCATGTGGTCACAGCTCGTTAGGTCGTTGGTCAGTATCAACAAGAGGGTTCGCTGTGTATCAATACGTCGTCGTGCATATGAAAATGGCACAAGTAGTTGAGATTTTGCGAATATTAACTTTTGATTTCATAATTTTTTTTTAAGAAAATTATTTAAATTGACTATAGTATGTATTAATAATTCAAATGTTATAACAAGTATGAGAATACAAACAATAATGTCAGAAATTCCGAATTCGCTATCTGTATTAATCTAATGTGTAAAGTTAATTTTTCGTTCCGTTTTCATAAGGTATAATTATTATCTATACCTACATATAATAAAATTGTAACCAAGCCAAATCTGTACATTAAATATTTTTTGAAAAATCTTATTGAAATAAACATTACTATCGATACAGAGGCCGAATCTATAGTTTTTAGAATTTTTGTCGGTCTGTCTGTCTGTTACCGCATCATAGAAAAACTACTGAAGGGGTTTTGATGAAATTTAGTATGGTGATAGCTGGTTATCCGGGTCAACATATAGGATATTTTTATCGCCGGAAAATATCGCATTTCTGAGAAAAAATACAAAAACTACATTGTAAAACCTAAGAATTTGGGTTTTGGTCATCTGAACGCGGGCAGAGCCGCGTGCAGAGGGCAGTGCTAGTTTTAATAAATAAAAAACTGATTTTAACTAAATAACTTAAAATTATTCCAAGCTCGTTTTAGGGAGTTGTAAAAAGCTTTTATAATTAAAACATCATACGAAAATTTCGAGCTCCCTTTACTAATGAGCAAATAGATGAACCAGATCAAATATGACATGTTATGTACATATGTATGTACCTAAACCGTTTACTTATATTCGATGTATAGATATTGATATACCATTTAATTTTGGATAAAGATTTATCCACTTCAAAATATTAAATGCATTTTCGGTTTTATTTGACTATTATTGGATAGAGAGGGAATAGGGGAATAGGTGTATAGTGCGACGTGATCGCGGGTTCGAATCTCTAAGACTCTTTTGATGAATTTGACAACCATAAAATTAATTTTTGATTAATAACTTCTTATTTTAAGTCTAACCTAATTTCATGAACAAAACAAAATTAGTATGGAAATAATGAACTTGTGATGTAATCATTTTAAGAAGACATCTCTTCCTGGGGCCGGGTGCAAATAATTAGTAGATATTTCCCTTATCCGTCTAATACGTCAACCGAGATAACCCAATCTGTTTGTAACGAGTTCTACAAATTTGAATGCTACTTTATCTTTTACATTAATTGCTTAGGATAAAATAATTTTTACACGCAACCAAATATAAGGTCATTAGTTAAAAATATTTGAGGTAATTTTTTATGATAGAGTTTTTAAGCTAAAAGACTTAAAAGCTTTAAACTTAAGACGTGCTAAAGTTAACTTCACTTCAGTTATAGGGAATGTAAAAGTGGTAATTTTTTAAACGTTTTAAGTTTGCTACTCGTACCCGGGTGAGTTGAGTAAAGCAGAGGTAAGATTATTTCATCACCTTAGTGCTTTAAACATGTGAATATCGAGGCAATCCAGCTCCTCGACAACACGGACATAGTAAGAAGGCTCAAAAGAACTAAACCTTTTGAGTTAGTGTAGTGTTAAAAAAATAGTGTAATGTAGTGAAAGTAATAATATTATAGTGCTACCAATATAGAACACAAGAACAAAGTGTCTTCGCCTTAACTAGAGATTTTAAGAAAAGTGCCATTGGACACATTCTTAGATATATTATTTTATAAAACTAAGTTAAAGTTAAATTACTCATTAGCCTTGTTGGCTAGTTCGTAATAATATTAGGTTACAATATTTTAGTACTGTTACCTAGAAAAAAAAAAAAAACCTTAGTGCTTATTTATTCAAACGGCCAATACATTAGAGAGGTTTTTACCTCTATTTTAAAGCAAAATTATATTTCTAAGATTTATGTAAGTATATATACAGATAAAATACATTTTTTTGGGCTTTATTTAAGTAAGATATGTATATTATATGAATAGAATTGACATATTTTAAAAATGAATAATTCTAAAAATGCTCTCAGTAAATTGGTCATTTGGACAAATAAGCACTGAGATGAGACAACGAGTTAGTTATAATTATATAATTATTATAACATTCTAACTAAAAACCTACAAAATTGATATAGTCTCATCACAAAGTTATACGATACGAAATAATTATAAGCCGTCATCCCCCGACAGTTGGACAAACAGACCCCGCGGGGGTGACGTCTTTTTATCGGCAAGGGACCGCAAATTTCTATTTGCATATCAGTGCACTCATAAATCTCTGTTTCACTTATTAGCCCCTTTGCGGAGCGGGGTCGGGAGAGCGGTTACAGGGTTAGATCGATAGTTGGTCTCGTGATAATTTTGCTTTAAATTATTAGAAATTAGAGTAATCTACCTATACATAATAAAATCGATGTGCGCGTTTCACACAAAAAGTACTGAACCGATTTCACTCGGATAACTTATTACTCGGGTCAACATTCAAGATACCTTTTACTATAGGAAAATGTTTCATTTTCATGGGAAAACACAATAACTGGTTCTATCGAGTCGTCCTTACATGTGTAGCGAAGAAATTTGTAGGTTTTAATAAGGTCTACAGAAAAATCTGCAATAGCAAAAGTCTTTCACTTAAAGTACACTCGCAATAACTATTTATATCTATTTAAAACATACCTAGGGACATACCCGAGCGAAGCCAGGATAAGTCACTAGTGTTAAATAATCATTTATAAATGTAACAAAATTTTAGTTAGTATTGCTACTTACTATGGAATTCTGTACAAAGTACCTATATTTAGTGTTTTTTTAAGATGAACTACACCTATTAACAAGATCTACGTAACTTATACTTATACTTCTATAAAATTACAGCTTAACTAAGAAGAAATAAAAAAAATGAATGTATAGATACTAGTTTAAATATATATTTTTTCTAGAAAATAATAAAACTTTTGATTGATAAACTATTACAGAAATAATAAATATATTTAAACTAGCATTTTAGGAATTAGTTATTTAATAAAAATATAAAACCACTTACATGTTATGATATTGATATCCCACGAAGTAAGAAGAACGTTAGTAAGTGAAGTGTTAGGTGACCTGGTTACTATGGGTGAAGTGCTCAGAACAGAAGAAATGTTAGTATAAAGAATAAGAGACCACCACCAAGAGTAACCAACACCCGTTTATTATTATATGATATAACTAAAACCACACAATAACTATTTTATCAATCGTTCTTGTATAAATTAATTTATTTTTTTTTTTGATAATTTAGATAATGCAACTTTTTTAGTCTATAATTATCAAGTATTAGAGAATATGAAATTCGATTGATAAAATATTTCTAAAACAATGAAAATGCATTTGATTAAAGCAAAAACACATGTATCATAACTCATAACTTTCTACAGAAATATCGTGCAATATGAGAAAAAATATTTGCTAATAATGAATATAGAATTTTTATAGTTAGTATATTAGATAAGACAGTGATAGCCCAGTGATAGCGCGCTCGCTTGGGAAACCGAGTGGCGCGGGTTCAAATTCCGGATCTCGTACCTCTGATATGTTCATGTGCGAATCATTTCTAACATGATTACCACTTGCCTTACGGTGAAGGAAAACATCGTGAGGAAATATGCATGTCTGAGAGAACTTAGCAAGTTCTCGCAAGACATGTGAAGTTTACCCTGCACTTGGTCAGCATTGTGGACTATGGTATAATCTCCCTCGTATGAAGGGAAACCCTTGCCCAGCCGTAGGACATTAAAAAGGGCTCAATACATATTAGATTTACATACATAATTGTAAACGTTAAAATTGCTAATAATACCTAGATAGGTATAATACTATTCACATATGTGAATGGTATTGATTTTTTTTTTAAATTCACCAGTATTTATTTTTAACATATTTTCCCTGCCTTCATAGTTTAATACACTGAAAATGATCTCGGTGCTTTATATTATACTATAATATATAATAATAATAAATAAAAATATAAAAATAATAATAAATATATATACACTTAAACATGCATAAAAATACTTTGTAAATGTACATGCTTAAAAGCTAGCAATTAGCTATCATACAAATATAAATTTAAAACCACGTGCAAAAAAATTAGTGATGCACTATACCTACGTAAAAAAACCATCGACTATTCTTATTAAAAAGAAATAATAAATATTATTAGTACAATTAATAAAGTGGTTTCTAAACATTTAATTCAATAGCAATGAGCTTTAAGCTCTATAGACGAATAAATAAGAACAGATCGCAAAAATTAGATTATATAATACAAGTTTCTTATTAAAGTATAAACAAAAACATTAAGTTTATGGTCTTAAAATATATATTATATGAAATTTTTAAAGTTTATTATAGTGTAGGTAGGTAGTATACGTTTATGCATTACGCTATCTGACCGACGTTACTATTATAAAATGTCAGGTTTGTAACAGTAATTGATACAGTTACAATGTAGGTGGGCTATAATAGCGTGATTCGTAATTGTATGGAAAAATATACAAATTGGTTTAAAATATTCCTTTGCGTTAAAAGTTATGAAAATTTTAAAACGATACTAATAATTTAAAAGCTTGTAATTATAAATATGAAAGTTTTGTAAGCGAATAAGTGTTTATTGAACATGAACAAGTCTTCATGATTAACGAGTCTACGGATTTAAGTAAAAAGCAGTAGAGAGATTTTTTTATCCTGGGTGTGGGTACACACATTATTTTTTTTATCGTCTTACCAACCACCCGAACGTAAAATTTTGTCTATTATTTTTTAGAATAACATCAGGACATAATTTAATTTGTATGTTGTACATATATCACATGGCTCCGCCCTCAACGCCGCCTACATCGTGTTCATCTTATTAATTCAAAAGCTAGGTTTAAAGAATGTAAAAAATAAGATATATAAATTAAATATTTTTTATGGACTAAAAATATAGTTTATGTGATTACCTATCAACCACAGGTCTGTTGGGAATTAAAATTTATGAGGTATGTTGCAAGAAAATCCAGTTACGAGATGATTTTTGGAAATTCACCGTCCATCAAATTGGATGTCAAAATATGTGAGTAAAAATAGTTAACATAAATGCAGAAATAACCGCACTAAACAGCTAGTAACATATCCAAAAATGTTACCATAAAACATGCCTTCAAAAACACGATCAGTCACTTAACATGTCACAAACTATATCCGTTATAGGCAGCATCTTTTTATTCTATTGACCGCCCCCACGTTTCATACTTAATAATATTTCTAGCAATTGGTACCAGACTGCCAGACACTTTCAGGAATAAAACATTGTGGTCAAGAAGCAAGGAGCTTACGGTATACCAATTTAACTTGACCCGCTATTGTGTATAAAGTCATAGTTCGTTTTACTAGTAGTGGAGTTCAATGTGTATTGGATGACTTTACAAAGTGAACTTTGAACGGTGTTAGCGAAATCTAAACCTTATTCCCTTGTGTTAAGGGATAAGTTGAATGGGTAGAGTTTGTAAATGGCTAATGTGTATCAATTTCAGCAATGGCCTGGGCGACATCGGGGCGAACGTGACGGGAATGCTCCGAGGACCTTTTTATTATTATTGAGTGACCGCGAACTGCGCATATGAACGCGTGCAACGGGATAAGTTGTAAAATATATTACATACTAGAATTGCCCGCGGCTCCGCCCGCGTTAAGATGACCAAAAACCAAATTCTTAGGTTTTACATATTAGTATACTCTTACAATGCAGTTTTTGTATTTTTTCTCAGAAATGAAACATTTTCCCACGGTAAAAAGTAGCCTATATGTTGACCCGGATAACCAGCTATCATCATACCAAATTTCATCAAAATCTGTCCGGTGGTTTTCTCGTGATGCGGTAACAGACAGACAGACAGACAGAAAGATAGACAGACAGACAAAAATTCTAAAAACTATAGATTCAGACTCTGTATCGATAATAATGTCTATTTCAATTAGATTTCCCAAAAAATATTTAATGTACAGATTTCAACTAGTTACAATTTTATTATATGCATAGATTAGGTAATGATACTGTTTATGTGTTTGTTTTTTTAATAATATATTTTTGACAAATTTGTACAAAAATAAAAGAGTAATAATTAAAAAAGGGAAATAAATAACATTCATTGTTTACATCTATTGCATTATTTTTTAATAAAAAGTGAAGTCACCAAAATAGTATGTTGGCAACACCTCATTTCTCGCGTTTTATACAAGGGGCGTTTAGAACCATAAATCTTTGGCGGGAAACGGTTTTTGTACGATGAAAATACTGTGTTTTTCACTATTTTTTATTACAGATTAATAATATTTGGGGAAGTTTTTAAGAATGTTTTATTCTTAGTTTTATGTATGTACTAATGGAGATTGCATGTAGAAAATAACACGGTTATTGACAATTTATCATTGTAATATATTAATTTAATATCGATACTATACGTCGTAAATATTTATAAAATCTAAATTGATAACTTACTGGATTCGTTATTTATGATATATGTATGTATTAAATCAAAATTTATCGATTATCACTCATGATTAAACAATTTTTTTTTTAAATTCTTCCAATATTTTTTCTTGAATAAAATTATCTATTATCTAAATATATTGGAATTTGTGTTTTTATGTCTAAAATATTCTTGATTATTTTATATATTTTTAAGCACGCAATAATTTGTATTATTGAAAAGGTTTTAATATACTTCTTAATTTTATTAAGTTGAAAAAAATATTTTATAAAGGGCATACTTACTTGTACATGAATATAGTTTATTGATAGTTATTTACACATAAACGACCTCTTGAGTTGCTCGAAAATAATATTTATACGATGAATTTCTATCCGTCATATTTGTTCAGAAATAATGATGGTATATAGGCGTTTTATTGAAATGTACATTATCTCTTTGTCTTGTAAAAAACCTCCTAAATCTTCCATTTTCCCTATAGGATGGAGATAAATGGTTGGCCCTGGGCGGTAGTTCTTTATTCATTCCGGGGGTTGGGACGAATAAATCAGACCATTGCACGTCAATAGCACTAGTGGTCATGTTGGCCAAGTGATTGCAAATAGTGCCAAACTTGCCAAATTAGATTTTGCGTAAGGACATTTTTTTGCATAAAATATAATTGGTTAGTAATTATAATGTATACTATTATAGAGTAGACTAATTTTTTTTTCGTAAGCAAATATAGTATTGTTTGATGTTTATAGACAAGTAAAAGATAATGGTAAAAATATCTCTAATCAATTATGAATTTCTACTTTGTGACGTTTCTACAATTTATATTCTAAGTAAGAATGTAAATGTAATAATTCAACTTTGGAGTCGCCTCTGAGATATTTGTGCTTTACTCTCTTGAATGTACCGTCAGAAAAAAATATGAATAGAAATTAAAAGAAATAACTAAATGAAACAGCCATATAACTAATATGAAATAATACCAATGTATCTAAAATTAATAAACATTAAGTTTTAATTCTCATAACTTTATTCATAACAGGACTATAGACAAGAGTACCTAGAGTATAAAAATTAATATATTGTTAAATTTTTTTGCTGACTCTTATAATATTTAATAAACACATCAGCAATCTATGCATCAGATAGCGATCAGACATTATAATAATTTACATTTGAATAAACAAGCAATGAAATTCGACCCGGTTTGAACGGTAGAGGTATTTAATACGTCGTTATTCACACTAATAATATAAATTCGAAAGCGTTTATCTTCATATTATAATAGTTTAGCTATTTAAGACTTCGGTACATTGACATAGATAATTTGTTATTGGATTTGAACTGTCACTGTTAACTTCAGTGACATCGCAGAGACAACCTACACGACATTGGCGAAGTAATCTGTGCTCAACTGGCACGCCTAAAAACTAAATACCAAGGAATTGAATTGAATTGAGAGACAACCACCCACTAGGTGAAATTCAGAAGAAGTCATCTGATTTTTTCATTATTGAAAGTTTGATCTGTGTATATTTCTTACTCATTCACGTTGAAATGGCTGAACAAAAGACGAAACTTGAACACAGACTATGATGACCTGTGTGTACTAAATAGGCTGCTATCTATATTAATATTATAAAGGGGCAGAGTTTGTTTGTTTGTTTATTTGTTTGTTTATTTGTTTGTTTGTTTGTTTGTTTGTTTGCTTGTTTGCCTGCCTGCTTGTTTGTTTGTTTGTTTGTTTGTTTGTTTGTTTGTTTGTTTGTTTGTTTGTTTGTTTGTTTGTTTGTTTGTTTGTTTGTTTGTTTGTTTGTTTGTTTGTTTGTTTGTTTGTTTGTTTGTTTGTTTATTTGTTCGTTCGTTCGTTTGTTTGTTTGTTTGCTTGAACGCACTAATCTCAGGAACTTCTAATCCGATTTGAAAAAATATTTTTGTCTTAGATAACCCGTAAGCTATATATTATCATACTACTACACAAGGGAGCGGAGCAGCAATCATAAATGTCAAGAAATTGGGTAGACGTCCATACATTATAACTAATAGCATAAAGCCATAACTTATTTTGTAGTTTTAGCGCGAGCGAAGCCGTGGGTTCTGCTAGTTAGTAATATAATTAGCCAGAATGAGATAATGCCTGTATATATTATGATTTAATGGAAATTCATAAGGGTCTACATTCGAATGAGGCGTAAGTCACTAGTAGAGTAATTTAGTCTACAGTCTACACTTTTCTATTTTTAGGAAAGATAACAAAACTAAGAGTAAATTGTATATTTTGGATACCTATAGTGTCAGGGATATAAATATAACATGCACGTTATTCCTAACAATTTATTTTTTACAGAGTTTATTTATTTTTTATTTATTTATTTATTACTTTTTTATTAGAGTTGACACTTAATAAAGAAAAAGTATATATTTTTTTAAATAAAATTAATAATATAAGAAACATTCAAAACGATTGAGTTTCTATTAATAAATATATTAGAAATGGCGAGAATTGAAAAATCTTACCAATATTTTTCTATACCATTAATAATTTAAATGCATTACGTAACCATAATTTAAATGCATTACGTAAGTTTTATGCAACAACGGTTATAATTTAATATTAATATAATAAACTAAAGGCGAACACTTTTATTAATATTAATTTATATTAATTTTATTATTATTTTTTATTAATAAACTAACATCACTAATTTTTATTGCTTTCTTAATTACAATTTAATTTAAATTTATGTATGTATCTATTTGGATAACTACAAATATCTAATATTGGCGCCATTTTTAATTAATGAATCTATTTTAAAATATATTTTCAAATACATTTTTTATTATAATGTATTAAATTAGGTTTCCATACCGATATATTATTATTATTTCTTGTGACACATGTAGTAAGTTGTCATTAACTGTCCCGTTACATGATTTGTTTAATTAATGGCTGGAAAAATTAGTAGTGTCGACATCTTGGCGATTAAAACCATTGAAATTTATCAAATCGATATCGACATATTAATTAAGAAATAGTTTTAAATTAGTTGTATTAGTACGTTAATTTATATCTTTACACTTGTCGATTTTAAATAAATCGATACGAGAATTATATTGGGCGTTGATTTGACGATTTAAACTTATTAATTATTATTCTTGGCTTGTATATATTTGCATATTGCTCGTAATGACTCGTTTGAGTTATAATAACTGACGTATAAGATTAATGAGACTTTCGTTTACGATGATGCTTCATTTTTGTCTAGGCCAACTGAAAGTGTGGTAGAGTTTATACTGGGAATTGACAACATATTGCAATTTTTTTATAATTTTATGTTTTTTCCTTTGAATATCCTTGAAAATTATGTAGTTTTATAAGGATAAAATAACAGCTATTAATATAAATTGTAATAAAGTATTATTAAGTTATTAAACTTAAAAGAAAAGTGTTTCGTTATCTAAAAAACTAGGCATATTATAAAAATTTATGCGAAATTCTAAATAAAAATATGCATCTTTTGTGCAATAATATTTTGGCTAAAAGACTCTTTCGAATATACCTAAGTAATAATGAAATGGGCCATTTTTCTCGATCGTTGAAGCAATCTATTAATCCAAGCTTTTTTACACTCCTGACCCCTTACCGCACAATAAATATTGTACACACTCCGCGTAAGTAAAACGATAACTGTGGTACAAGTTATTAGCTAAATGTATGTATGTATTTGTGCTTTCTATAAAAATTAAAGAGGCAAATAAACAAAACTATACGGTTAATAATTCTAGAAAGAGACAATTAAAGGCCGTATCATCTTATCTCGCTCACACTTTTTTGTCCTCTACTTGACAGGTAGAAACTTTCATTTTAATAGCTAATTTTCTTTGTAAGGATGCGGTAAGACAACTTAGCGATCGACTCGATCGATTAACCCGTTTTCTAGCGACTTTTCCTCGCTCCGCTTGGGTGCATCTCCAGGAGCCTATATATCCTCCAAGTCATCTATCCTTGCAGCAAAAAACAGCAACAAACATACACACATACAAACATTCACATTGATAATAATAGTTCAATTAGTTTTTTTATATATACATAATTCTTTCGCTTACACTCTCGCTATACAGTAGCATTTTGGGCCACACTATTAACAAACGTGTGAAGGGTGCATAAAAAATAAGCTCTTAGCCCTAAGTGTGTTTTCACACTACCCATTGCATCCATAAGAAATATAAAGAATAAATCACTATTCGGCACGGATTAAAGAAAATATACGTGCACAATAATTTATTGGTACCTTTTAGAGTAAGCTATTGTTTTTTGTGAAGTTAAAATCTAGAGACAGTGATACATAATACAGATGTATAATATATATATATATATATATATATATATATAATAAATTAGCATTCCTAAATAAATATTTTTTTTAAAGTTATAATGAAAATAGTTCTATTTAAAATGTCAAATAGTCGCCTTAAACTAGTATCATTAATGAGAGATAGTTTAGACTTTAATTTAAAATTAACTTTGCTTTAATAGTTAATTTGCTTAAATTTAAAGTTGCAATTAATAAATAACTTGATAAGATCAGACCACTATTATAAATGCGATAGTTTGTGTGTGTATGGATGTGTGTCTGTTGCTCTTTCAAACTAAAATTGCTGGACGGATTTGGATGAAATTCAGTACACAGAATACTGTTACCTGGAGTAACACATAAGCTATAAGGCGCTACTTGCTAGTTTAACGTAAAGCAAACCGTAAGCAGTATTGAATTATTTATAACTAATTACAATTATTCTGTGTCAACTTTTGTAATTGTATGTAAATTGTTAACTTATTATTAGCAGGTAGGCTCGGATAAGTTGACATTTAAATGTGGTACGATTCAATGTATTAAATCTATCTAATATATGGGACGTGACTTTCACATGAAACCTATTATATTGTAAGTGAAATGCCGCGAGTGCTTAACTTTAAGTTCAAGATAGTTTAAGTAATCTTAGAAATAAGATATTGTGTTTTAAAGAAATTTCTATTAAAATTGATGTGAAACTAAAAATGTAAGGGAGTTTTAACTTAGCGAATTGTTTTAAATATTAGAAATCCATTAAACACTTAGAACAATAATGTTAATTATTTTGGTATTCTAAAGATTCTCGCCATTTGTTTTTCATTTTCACCTCCGGTCGTAGTTTTTAGAACGTAAGGGTAGTCATTTAGTATGGTTGATACAAACATACGTTCAATCTTTAACCTTGTATGCAAATAAGTTAGGGAAATACTCCACTACGTCACAGTAGTCATTCGTTTTAGGGTTCCGTACTTGAAGGGTGCCAACGAAACCCTATTATTATACTATGCCTCAGCTGTCCGTTCGTCAAAGCTATATCTCATGAACCGTAATAGAGAGTTGAAATTTTCACAGTCATATATTTCTTTTTCCGCTATAATAACAAATAATAAAAATAAATAAAAATAAAAAAATTAATATGTTGGGAAATTAGCACACAGCACCATCTAGTTCCATGGTAAGCTACGAGGCTTGTGTTATGGGTACCAGATAGTTGATACACTACACATATATAACTTTTAAATACATACATATTATAAATATAAACAACCATGACTGGAGTACAAACCTTCGTGCTCATCACACAAATGAATGCCCCGATGAATGAAAGCGGGACTCGAACCCGCGACCGCTGGCACAACAAGGGTCACTACAAACTGAGCCAATCATGTCGTCAAAATAAAAATACAAAAAACATTTTTTTAACGTTCGTAATCGATCATCGAAGTTAATATACTACATACATAGAGTAAAAGTCATATTAATAAAAAGTATATGTACGTTGAACAGAAACCTTCGTGTGCGAATTCGACACGCACTTAACCGTTTTTTTTCTTTAAGTTACGTACACTTTATTGTAATTTCTTTAAATAGTTTACTTATAGAAAAAGATATTCAAGTAAAAGTATAGTAAATTAACACTACAGTTAAGCATGTAATAATGATGCCGGCTTTAATTGACTCGTTGTGAAATGTATAAGCGAAGTCCCTTCATAAAAGCAGTGTATATTGCAAGCGACAGCGATTCAGATGCTGATTTATCTATCTAAATATATGTGTATATATATAAAAATCAATGTGTATAAGTATATTCTATGGACTCCGAAACGGCTGGAGCGATTTTGATGAAATTTTCATGCAGGCTTATCTGAAGCCCATCGGGTGAACTTGTGAAGTTTGGAAGCGATCGTAAGTTTGAATACGAGCGAAGCCTCGGGGTACTGCTAGTTCAAAATATTAGTAATTAAAAAAATATATATTAAACTAAATCTGTATTCTTAGTAAATGCAGTTCCATGTATGTACCTTTCATAAATCTAATTTTTTATAGCATCTAACTATTTTAACTATTTGCAGGATTGTTTAGAAGATATGATGTAACGTGATAAAGGGGTGAAGAAGTCGAAAAATGCGAAAACTCAGAAATCAATTTTATAAGTCTATATCCCTATTGGAATTTGTTAGAGTATAATATTTTGTTATGAGATAAATATAACAAATGAGCCATACTGTTATAAAATTAAGGTTTTGTACGTATTATAAGTCCCATGAAAGAGACTTCGCTTAAAGCTCATTCCTAGGACTAAATATCGAAACTCCTAGATACAGCACGCCCGCTGCTTCATGCCAGCAAGCAGACACAAATTTATAGGTAAAAGTTCGCGACCGATCTAACCGGTCCGTCTGTACTGATCAAAACAAAACAGCTTTTAAACCTTCCTTATACGATCCTTTCTCGAAAGACTCATTCGGAGCCTTATCGGATACTTTCTTAATTGTACTCCTCAAGCACGGTCATGGGAATCTTGACCTTATTACATTAACGGTAGGTTCTATTTCAATTAGATCTATTTTCTCGGCCTTGCCGCCGGTGGATCGCTCTCACCTTAGGTTCACGTGTGAACCTACATTAACCTGCTATGTAATGTTGTCGTGTCAGGTGTATTCAGAGATTTCTATGTTGATGACTTTTTTAATTGGCTGTGTTAAGACGTCGAGATGTAGTTGTGGGGCGTGCGGCATCTAATTCTTTAATGTGGATTTATGACGGACACTCGTATCGGGCACGCCTTTTGTTTTGAGTCTCGAATATTATTATTATATTGACGCGGAACGAATTAATGTTTAGTTTAAATAAATAGCGTTTTCCATAATATGAGGCAATAAATCTACAATTTGGTATTGTTTTTATAGTAATATATTGGATTGTTTGTACAATTTATATGAATTTATAGACCATATAAGCTTATATGGTAATAATTCAGATAATGATCATAGAATGATAAAACAAATTTTTCATAAAATACTTTGAAAGTTGCCATACAGTTATTACTTATAAGTTACTATAACGCTGTTATAATTAACCAATCTGCGATAAATATAGGCCATTAATTTTCATAACTCTACCGACTCTAATTCATAAAATAGCAATACGTACATAAGCAAGTAAAATCTATTATCGTTTAACAACTACATATTTTAATATATACGGTACTTTGTAACTTTAGAAGCAATTCATTGTACATAACAGATAGCCCGACACGAAACATATACGGGTGACATTGATTTACTTGCAATGAGTGTGAATGAACGTTTAGAAGGGAGATAAACTTGATGCAACTTAGGACTAGGTGAAAGGGACCTATCTATTAGTTACATACATTCTAGTTTCTTTTGAATTTCATTATTTAACCGCTCAGGTGTAGTATAAATATTTAATATTTAATGGAAATATTTAAATTATCTACCTACTCGATACATCTACTCTATTCAGACTAATTTTAAATACATATTGTGCACAATACCTTTTGTTTTTTTTAATGTTGGAAAATGCATTGGGAATGCATGTAAACATGGTAGTTATGTGGGACTCACCGGATAGAACTTTTCTAGTAGTACTATCCACTAAAACCCAACAAAACCTTCCCCCTGTCTCAACGGGGCGTCGCAGGATCGCTTACGCATTCAACTACGACGCCCCGACGGCAGGTCTGCCGAAGCAGATCACAGCAACCATGGGGTTGCTTCCTCGGTTCACTCTGTCGTCAGAGAAGTACCAGGAGCAACCCCTTACTTTCGCTTAGATCGGGCGTGTTTCTAGGTGACTAACTGTAGCCTATATGTTACTAGAAGTCATAGGTTATCTGTAAACTAAATTTTATCCAAATTAGTCCAGCCGTTTCGAAATGAAGGTGTAAAAACGTACATCCATATATACATTTAAATTTTAATATATACTAGTGACTCACCCTCGCTCTGTTCGGGTTCGTCAATAGTTACATTTTAACGTTAAGTATAGATTTCTCAGAGATGAGATATTTTCCCGCAGTAAAAAGTATCCTATATGTTGACCCGGATAATCAGCTATCATCATACTAAATTTCATCAAAACCTGTTTCCTCCAGTGGTTTTACCTCCAGTGGTTTTCCCGTGACGCGGTAACAGACAGATAGACAGACAGACACAAAAATTCTAAAATCTATAGATTCGGCCTCTATATCGATAAAAAAGTCTATTTCAATAAGATTTTCCAAAAAATATTTAATGTACAGATTCGGCTTAGTTACAATCTATACATATAATAAAATTCTAACTAAGTCAAATCTGTACATTAAATATTTTTTAGAAAACCTTATTGAAATAGACATTATTATCGATATAGAGGCCGAATCTATAGTTTTTAGAATTTTTGTCTGCCTGTCTATTACCGCATCACAGAAAAACTACTGGCCGGATTTTGATAAAATTTGGTATAGTCATAGCTGATTATCCGGGTCAACATATAGGATACTTTTTACCGCAGAAAAATATCTCATTTCTGAGAAAAAATACAAAAACTGGTTAGAATAAAAAAAACGATGATACTATATAGATTTTAGCAAGTTAACTTACTAAATATGTCAAAAACTATTAAAAATAGCTAATCTTGAAAAGGTATATCAATAGCACTATTTTATTCATTAAAAAAATTATTTTAATGAATATTTATTTTTGTATTATTTAGATATTTGTCAATAGATGTCGCCATGTGTCTTTAAAATATGTAGTTTTAATTCCAAAACATTGAATGTACTAATTCGACCTTTCTATGATTTTATTAGAATTATTACTACTAAATTACCCGCGGCCCCGCCCGTGTTTATAAATTAGTTACATCTATAGATACATTAAAATTTAATGAAGCAGTATCTGTGCTTTATATATTTTTTAGAAAATTTTATTGAAATATACATTATTATCGCTAACAAAGTCCGAACCTATAGTTTTAAGAATTTTTGTCTGTCTGCCTGTCTGTGACCGCATCACAGAAAAATCACTGGAGGAATTTTGAAGAAATTTAGTATGGTAATAGCTGGTAATCCGGGTCAACTAATATACTAATACGAGTATACTAATATATAAAACTTAAGAATTTGGTTTTGGTCATATGAACGCGGGCGGAGTCGCGGGCAATGCTAGTTTATTATATGTGTAGATAATAGTAGTATAATATAACATAGACTAATAAAAGCTTAATTAGTAGGCAAGTTTAAGATCTTCATAAAATATGCTGTCTAGTTACTGAATGCCTTAAGTGATCTCCTCATTCAATAAAGCATAGGTCATTTGAAGGGACTGGGCTATTTGAGTACTTGATAGTATCAATTATCGTTATTTATTATTATGCTATTGTTATGCAAATATTTATCGAGACTTGTATTATGACTTATATTATGTTTTCTAATGGTACCTAATAAAGTTTGAAATAATTTGTGATTTGTTAATTTTTACTTTAATTAAATATTATAGGTGCAGATATTGAAATTGTATATGTATTGAGACAAAGTGGTAAGAAAGAGCATGATGATTTCTTTTTGAATTACATTGTGTATATTATATACTAATATTATAAAGAGGCAGAGTTTGTTTGTTTGAACGCGTTAATCTTAGAAACTACTAATCCAATTTGAAAAATCTGCTTGTATTAATTAAATAGCCCGTTTATTGAGGAAGGCTACAGACTATATCTTCTTCTCCCTGCCCATTTTTCAATCACTTGGGGTCGGCGCAGTACATCTTCTGTACTGCTGATAGGATTTGGCAAAAGTTTTACTACCGGCCGCCTGACGTCAACCCTCCTTGGGAATGCTATTGTTTATCGCGGAAGTCTTGTAATATGCATTTTCAATTTTGTTTTCTTTTAAAATATTTTTTTATACTATTACTCAAAGTTTTAGTGTAATTTTCGTATATATTTTGATATAAATTTTGATCACATAATACCTCGTCTGTCGATCGACCTTTTAAAGGTCGATGTCAAAAAGACCCCTGTCTGTCAAGCGACCTTTTAAAGGTCGATTGGTCCCGATGTCATTTAATGTGTGATTTCTCGCATTTAAACTATATTTATTTTTATCTAACTTTTGTAACGTGTAAAGGAAAATACAAGCAATAATATCATACTACATTTCAAAAAAGTAATAACTCCAATAACATAATTTTTTGTAATTTGTGCAGACAATTTATTTAAATTTTGGCGGTCTTCGAACTCAATAATTGTGAGTAAAAAATTAATAAAATAGTGTAAAATTATTAGTATAAGGATTGGAATATGATGGAAGGGTAAGTAATTAACAGTTTGTATTTCATAGGATGTGTATTGAATAAAGATTTTATACAGAAATTGTTATATTTGTCAAACATCGTAAGCATTCACGCGCGCTAAGTCCTTATATTTTCACTTTTTCTGAATAAAAAATACACTAGCGAAAGCATTATATTTTTATTAACATGATTTAAATTTATAACTAAATAACTACGTATAATTGAATTTGTAAATTTTCTATTGGATTTTAAGTAATTATTAATATAATAACACGTAACCCAAATTCGAGCCGCCATTTTTGACGGCTGTTGGATAGTATGGGGAAGGCTTTTTTAATATTGATTAGAATATTCAGATTGATGTTTTTTTAGCATTATTTGAAATTTAGTATTTTATAAAATTATTTTAACTGTTTTCCTACAAAAATAAAAATTGTTTTTTTTTAAACAGAACGATTTTTATTTTACAGATATAATTTCAACTTACAGATTACTTTGAAACATTATAAAAATAAAAAAAACCTAACTGCATAAAAGCTAACTAAAAAGATGAAAACAAGTTGACGAAGGAATAAAGTATTATGCAGTTGGTGACATACATATGTACATCTCGCGACAAGAATGAAACGTATTTTTTTATTTACAGCTTTTTAATTTTATTAGACATTTGAAGTTATAATAGGTCTTTTGAAATTGCCGTTCTACAATACTTACTGGTCATTGGAAACGTAATTTATGAATGGCCGGCAATAAATTCTATATTCAAATGTATTTTATTTTAAAAGTATGGAGTTCTATTTTTGAATTCAGTCGTTTGTTTATTAATTAGTGTTTTGTTTTCACTACATTTGTTTGTTTTTCATCAATCTGAACGCAATAAAAATACGAGTAATTATGAAATACGAGTTCCATCGCGGTAGCAATCCCGCACAAACGGCTCGCAATATTAATGACGTGTACGGAGTGCCGAGTGAACACTACAAACGAACGCACGACTCGTTATTGGTCTGAACGCTTCCAACATCGAAATTTTGATCTTAAAAAATTAACCCCGTGGTCGCCCGAAAACTAAAATCAGTAACGACGCATTAAAGGCGATAGTGGAAGCTGACGATACTCAATCTGTGGATGAGATAGCAGCAGCTTTTAACGTTAGCATCAAAACAATATTGGTACACTTGCATCAAATTGCATCAATAGCATGGGTGCATATTTTGATTAATAGAAATGAAAAATATTTATAAAAAAAAAATACGTTAACTTTCTGTATATTAAACGACAATTTCATAGGTATAACCTAATATTTAGCAATTTCTTATCCCAAATTACCTCTAACATGTAAGTTGGGTTCTTTTAAATTTTTTTGTGATCACCAAAAATATTTATTTTGAGACCCCATTCGATTGATTTGGAAGATTTTTTTACAGAGACACAAATTGGCGCCTGATATCCGCCATTTTAATTTTCAACTATTTTTAATTTTTAACTATAATGCGAGTATCATAGGCTATATATAGCTTATAGCACTCGCGTAAATACGACACTAACGACATATGAATCATCAAAATCGGCCCACGCGTTTGGTTTCTAGAGTGCCACAAAGGAAAAACATACCTATGTTCATACATACATACATACATAGACTGATAAACACATTACCCTCCTTTGCGTCGCGTTGTCGGGTAAAAAATATGTTTATTTGCATCTCTTACACTAGTATCATGTTGCATTTTATGTTTATTGTAGCTGCACCAAAATTGCTTAAAACATGCCTTATTAGATTACAATATTATGATCGGTGGGGTGAACAAGAAAGACCAATTGTAGGCAATGTAGAGCAGAAGCAAACAAGGGTGTAGTATAAAAAACTCTATAAAAACTTAAAAAAAAATATACACCGACTTCCAGGCTCTAAAATGTAAAAAATAACTAAACGGAGGTTTTCATTTAGAATAGATACCTAATCAGATATTTTCGAAGTCGGTGCCAGCCGACAATATTGAAAGATATAAATATCTAATAAGTAAATATATGTTTTACGTATCGAAATATATTAGATGTGATTTGCATCGGCTGGCACCGACTTCGAAAATATCTGATTTATATATTATACCACGCCTTTGTTCCTTTCGACGACGTGACTGAACATCGAAGACGTGCTGAACTTTATATGGAAGGAGGTTAGTATAGCTACGTATGTATCTTTACTTAGTGATAATTAGTATTTGTTGCTTTTAGGGTAGATGCTCATCTTTTTTTTTTCAATTAAAAAAATATGTATAAAAGCTTCTACCTGCCAGCAATATTCATTAAAAAGTGTTCTTTACTTAACAAAAGGCATCCAAAATTTTCAAGTTCAGATTTAAAACATCTGTGAGTACTAATTACAAAATTTTTATACTCTACTATAATTTTGTTTACTACTATAACTACGGAGTCCATTAAATACTCAATACAGTAACTGGCACAATACTTCAATCTTATAAAATTTAAATTAAAAATTTAAAAGTAACCCCGACATGTAATTCGCCATTTTGTGGCGGCGGCCATCTTGGATTTGAAATTTATCGTAGTGTGTATTATACTAGTCAACCCTAATTCATTTGATACCCATATTGAGGGAGTTGTGAAATAATATGTAATCCGCTATTTTGTGGCGGCGGCCATCTTGGACCGATTTTCATCAAACATAGCTAGAACACTTCCGAATAATTCACCTTTCTAAGAAAAAACAAAAACAAAATCGGATCATCTCTTCCGGAGCTACTATGCCACAGACAGACAGACACACACACACAGCACGTCAAACTTATAACTCCCCGTCGTTTTTGCGTCGGAGGATAAAAACAGTTGAAAAAAAATAATTCCTGTCCGAATTAATATTTGAAGTTGTTTTATTTTTTATTGATGTTTTTATTATCATTTTATTTCCATAACATAATCTGTTCAGATGTGATGGAATTGGTCGTATCCATACTTTTTTAGCTGTCCCTTGTAATTCTTATAGTGAAATTGTTAGTTTTCAGAATTGATTTCTGAAATATTCTAATAAGGCAACATGTCTTTTTATTATATTTTTCTAATTTTAAATATCACTAAATTGTAAGATGTTCATATATTTTAATGAAAATTTAAACAGAATTTGCTCTGCGATCCAAAGTTTGAGATGACGTTTTTTAGTACTTATTTTAAAGTGTTTGGTTTATTGTTTAATTCTCGTAAACTATATAGTTATAAGAACTCAAACTATGTCAGTATAACGTATGTGGACTAAACTATAATATAAATGATTATCCTAAATCTCTTGATCTTCAATGCTCTCAGAATTAAAGTATAAAAAAACCTCTTTTTTATCCAGCGCTAAGTCGCTATGATTGAGACATGTTATTGTAAAAGCTTGTGGTATAAAAAAAATGTACAGTGAGTTGTGTTGTTTTAATCAATTAATATAAAATATTGTATCAATTATTAAATTAAATTATAACTTTTTAAAATAATAGTTTTATTTTAAAATAATTCCTGTTTTCATACTATATACTGCTAAAAAATCACTTTCAGTCATTTCAACTTAGAATTAACTATAAATTATTAAATACAATTGAACTCATTTATATATATTCTTAGTTTATTTTAAAACGATTCTAACGATATAAGCTTTATATATAGCTTATATATAAAAATTTTAAGAAATATTGTTATTTTAATGATGCGTACATATTTCGCGCAGGTCCTCGGAAAGTAGCCGACAGATGCGCCATATTCTTGTAAAATGACAGCGACAGTTGAGGGGATAATAAGTTTTATTTTGACGTTGTCAATTTTTTTCTAGATTACAGACTATGTATATCTATACTGATATTATATAGAGGTAAAGGTTGTGAGTTTGTGACGTTGTAGGGAGTAATCTCTGGATCTACTGAATCGATTTAGATGAAATTTGGTAAAAAGATAGTTTAAGACCCTGGAAAGGACATAGGATATTTTTTATCCCGGAAATCATTTCTTAAGGTGGTGAAAATGGTGATAAAAGTTTGTACGGGGAATCAACCTAGGTACGAACCCGAGCGAGGCGAGGGTGAGTCTCTAGTATAGTATAATATAATATTTAGTCTATTTATTCCATACTAACCGTTATAATAATATATAAATTCCTAATAGTTAGACTTAACTGTAATTCGAAATAAATATTAGCAATGTGTGGAAACGACAGCCATTGTTTATTCGTTAGGCAGAAAAAGTTCTGAGAGTAAAAATTAAAAAGAATCTTTTAGTTAGGCAGTGCCTATCGAAGTCGGACTTCAATTTGAAAACAAAATGTATATACGTAATGAAAAGCATCTGATAGGACGTAATCGCTTGTATTTAATAGCCATGACTCAACTAATTACATAATAGCGGAGTTCATGTGGCGTACGCGCACCGACCATTTCTTCTTTGACTTTAACACCTGTCAACATTGTACAGATAAAGCATTTCTATATGGAACAGTGGGATTTTATGTTAGTGTGTAAAAATAACAGGAAAAATTTTAAATTTTTTTGAAAAACTTAATTGAATTTGTTTAAAGCAATATACCTTTAATAATAATCGATATCAATGTTACTATGATTCATAAACTGTCATTTCCGATTCCTTTTAAAAATCTATTTTAATACTAGCATTGCCCGCGGCTCCACCCGCGTTCAGATAACCAAAAACAAAATTCTTAGGTTTTACATATTTGTATAGTCTTACATTGCAGTTTAAATGTATCCTATATGTCGACCCGGATAACCAGCTCACTTGATCACCATACTAAATTTCATCGAAATCCCTCCAGTGGTTTTTCTGTGATGCAGTAACAGACAGACAGACAGACACAAAAATTCTAAAAACTATAGATTCGGCCTCTGTATAGACAATAATATTTATTTCAATAAGATTTTCCAAAAAAAATTAATGTACAGATTCGGCTTAGTTACAAATTTATTATATGTATAGATTATCCGATGCAGTTTTAGTTTTTTTCTGTATATAAGGAAAGGTATGGTTGGTGTATGGTTTTGCGATTCACTCAATAAGAATTTGTATTTTGAACCACAGCTTTAAGCAAGAAGAATCAATGATGATTAAATAATTATAACTAGACGTAGTCGGGTTATAAGCCGTACACATATAAATTTAAGTACCTACATACTTGTACATAATGGTTCTACACAATAACGGCGTCTTATATACCTTTCCCTATAGAAATATTTAGTATCAAAGGAAATATCAAGGTATAACCACGATTCACAAAGATCATCTGGGGCATACGTTATTAATCTAACATCTCGGTATATAAATCGAAATAACAATGGCATTATCGATAGACTTTAGTTTAGAAAATGGAATATCGACTTTAGCCATCCGATTTGTAGAAATACTTAGGTAACTATAAAGCAAAGAGCGTTGTCTATTATACAATGTTTTATTTGTAATTTTGGTTGAGTGATACATATAGGTAAATTGTAGGTACATTTACGAAAATTAAATTTACTATTGTTTTAATAAACAATTTGTTTGTGCAATGTGCAAACGGTTGTGGGTTCGAGTCCCGCTGGGGGCACCATTTGTGTGATGAGCACGAATGTATGCACTCTAGTCATGGGTGTATATTTATAATATGTATGTATTTAAAATTATATATTATTATTGTATTATTAACTACCTGGTATCCATAACACAAGCCTCGTAGCTTACCATGGAACTAGATGGTGCTGTGTGGTAATGTCCCAACATATTTATTATTATTATTAATTTATAATATTGCTAACCTCTGTCTGTGAATGCTTGATTAATTTATATATACACATATATGATTGCTTTGCTTCAAGCAAGTAATTGTAGCCCGATGTTATAAACCCTATACCACGGTAATGTTTATGTAAAATTACCCTTCCTATATATACTCTTCCTTATACCCTTCCTCAATAAATAGACTAAAATTGCAAAAAATATTTTTCAAATGTACCTGTTGATAATATAAATTAGAGTATAAGTTCAATTGTACAATATACAAGAAATTTATAGGGATTTATCGTTAACATTACTCGAACTTACGGCCTCTGAAGTAGTTAATAAGTGCGGCTGTCAAAAATATTTTTCAACTTTAACAAAATTTAGTTTATTTCTAAACATACTTAGATGCTTTCAGTATATTATCCTATAATAAATCTAAGGAAATTTTGTTGGTGTTTCCGAAATTCATCTTTCAATGACTTATACAGCGGTAATTATTCAAATTGCCGTCTTATCAGAGGAAAACAGTTTTCTTCTACCCTCCACGATATCATCATTAAATTAGTCTTTATTATGTTTCTAATAAAGTTCAAATGCCTGTCGTCTGTCTACGTGTGTTGTGCTGAGGTAATTAAGAAAAAAACAATATTTTTAAAATAAATTAAAGCCCTGCGTAAATTTTCTTAAGAAAGTTTGAGATAACACATGATTTAATGCTACCTTTGATTTGTGGGAACAAAATTTAATTAAACCTTCCTAATAATTTCTTAGATTTATGTCAATATTTAACATTTTAAATAAAAATCACGTCAAGGATTACGGGAGTGACCATGATTGATGCAAAGCATTCGAAACGTCGGGTACCAAAAATCAAAAATCCGCGAAATAACCCGAAAAAATACTTTTATTTATAATCCTTACTATTAACTAATAAATTTGACCTTCTATTACACGAAGCAATGAGTTCGAGCAGTGAAGAGGAGGTGAGTACCTATCATAAATTTTTATCTCGATACCTAAGTTCTGGCATATGGAGTCTTGCAAAAAGAAAAATATGTAGGTACGAATTCAACCATTCCAATATAATATAAGATTGAAGAAATGTTAGAAGTAAGAAAATTAAAAAGTTAATTATTTCAGAAGAACATGAACACTGTAAAGAATGCATACAGCAAAAGCTATATATCTTCACATTTACCTATATCTATCTATGCATTTAGACCAAGAAAAAGTTTTATTTAAAATCTAAACTTAAATTGTGTATTTCTAATAAAATTTAAAAGCTCTTTCCAAACTTTGACCCCAACTAATCGAACTCAATATTACATAAAACTAATACCATAAAACCGCAGTTATAATTTACATCCAGAAGCCGAGATATCGATCTAATCCATCGATTCACGTTTATCGATCGTTTCGTGTATCGATACTCTTATCGATACTCCATTTGTCACGAACATACAATATCTGATTATAATCGGAAATCTGCGGTATTTAATAAATTACGTATTGTTATACAAAACAGAGATATTTTACTTTATGAGTTTAAAATGAAAATTGTTTTGTCTCTAAAATGTTGTAAATAGATTTTAATGATTGTAATTTATAATTTGATTTTTTATACTTTCATTATTCTCTATCTAAACGTTTTAAGTTGCCTAAATGTTTTAAAATGTGCATTTGTTTCTAATTTTTTAATAATCTTTGGTGAGAAACAATTCGATCAAAATAGGTTCTATTACAGTTATATACAGTTAAGACGTTGACCTGAATCATAATGTAGTTATATTTAATGTAAGACCTCAGTTTCAACATTTAAAACATAGGTACAAAAATATAATTAAATCATAACAAAATATAAAACATCTATATTCTAAGCTACTTAAATTATAAAAACAAGCATACTGCCACGTCCCAAGATAACATAAGATAAGGACCATAAAACACCTACCAAAGGTATTCATGAGTGAGCCCAACTTACATTAAAATTCATCTCGTCGTAAGGGCCGGTTAAGCGTCTAACAGTACCCGATAACCATTAGGATCCCTTAATTTGTTCCAGGCCCTTCACCTATCCCTTCCGTATCCCTTTACAAATCGTTAACGAAATTAGATTTACTAGAAGTGCAACGTATGCTCGGAGACCTGTGTATGTAATATTTCATTTATTTTATTGCCATAACGTGTTTGTTTGAATATAAAAGTGTTGAAATAAAATTTTTATTTATATAGAAACAAGAAAGTAAAACTACATCTATAAGTGGAAAATTATATGGGTGTCGACCATGAGTTTTGTGGTTTGGGTGTCATGATTCCAGACTTTGTGTCAAGATTTTTTTTTTGTAATTTTTCCAATCATCATTAATCATTCAATCGGTGGTTATTTTAACACCTTAGAGATTTATCAACATGCTTAAAAATCGATAGTGGAGTCTAAAATTTTACTTAAATGTAATAATTTCTTAAATTTCATATCTTAAAATAAATATTATAAACCACACCTAGTTGCTTTATATCTATAAACACCAAGGGTGTAATGTCGCTAAGCCCTCAGCTATCTGATGCGATATTCTAATGTTATTGTGGTAGAGATTGAATATCTCGCTTGATTTGTTACTTTCTTGTTAGCTTCGCAAGTTTACACTACCCTAATGTCTGTTGTGGTAATACTTGGGCAGATTATGGTCTTTCATGGTTATTCTTTATGTTCAACGTTTTATTTTTATTTTATTATCTGAACAGTTTTGATGATATTTACTAATATGTAAAAAAATATCTAAATATTCGAATTTACCCCCAGTTGTTTGGGAGATAGGTAATAAATATCATAAATAGCCACGAATTTCATAAAATAGCTAAAAGTTAAGATTTTTTTAGCAAAATGATCATAGTAATCTGCTTTAAATTGGAAACTTTAGATAATTTATTATTATATTATTACAAACAGTTTACACCTCTTTAGTTATTCATAGTAGTTAAGATAAGACTTAAGCTGTGTTCAACAAATTGAGAGGTCAGCAAACTACATCGACCTCCGTAAACACTACAATGCTGACTTATGCAATAATTAACCACTTTAGATTGACCTGGCATCCCTCAAAACTACTCTAAGCATTAGCACATTTAATAGGAGGTCATAGTAAAATGGTTCGTTTAATCTGTTTTGTTCAATAGCAATAGTTAACGGATTAGTAAATATTTATACTGAAAATTCACGAAGCAGGAAGTGTCTAAGTAATAGAAAGTTAATTTTTGTTGTTTTTTTTTATTTATATACATTTTAAATACATTTAAATGCTAATAAATTTTATAATGAGTATAACGAAACGAATATATAAAAACTTTTAGTAAAAAATCTATATATTGTTTATGTAATATGCTACATTTGTACATTTGAAAAATAAAGTTTCTTTTTAAAACTAGGTAGTGCTTGATAGCGATGTAGGTATTGAATGATAGATTTTTAGTCAAGATGTCTGTTCTATTTTATTTCTTGATATTTCTGCTTGTAGAGGTTACATAATAAGCATTAAGCTTTATTTACAGCGTAAGCTTTCCGTGGAAAAGGTTAAAATTATAATTATTATACAAGATATACTAATTATATAAAAGGTTTTAAATCAACGAAATATCTCTCCGTATGTTTTTAAATAGCCATTTTATGGTATACCTAATCCTTGAAACCGTACGGCCGCGGGGGGTCGTCAGGCACGTAGTTAAATGTCACTAATGCGAGTAAACATAACGAGGTGTTGGTACCATACTATTTACACTGTTTTATGGGAGTTTAGATGATTGGATCTCAGAGAGTCAATTGAAAATCTTCTATAAGCACATAATTTGTGAGAGTACTTTACAATTTCGATTTGACTCTATGATTATTAAAAATATGCGTTTTATCACCCGGCTACATCCATTTAGTGTAATATTAGAAATGAGCTTAGTGTTTGGTTTATGATTTGACAAACAAGTTATATTCAAAAAACCAGTATAATACCCAATTCGTTTACTTAGAAATATCTATTTTTAACTCAAAAATCTTAATTTTAAGCAATATGGATCAAAGCAAATAAATATTATTTAGTAGTTTCGAATCTACTGACCGTCTGTAATAACTACTCGTATAACTTTTAAGTCAATAACCTTTGTCACTATCGTAACCATGTTTGCTGTAAACCATTTAAATCCGGGAACAAAAAAATAAAACCACGAAAAAAAATCGAAAAAAAAAACTATTTTTCTAAAATGTCACATATTCGCGTAAATCTAGGAAAGAATAAAGTAAATAAATAAATTCAAAAGCAATAATTCACGTTTTATATGAGGAAACGTGAACAATAATTACTTTCTAAATGTGTCTAAGCCTATCCAAGGGGTTACAGGCGCGATAGAATTGGTACCGAATGGCTTTTCAAATCCCCACGTTAACAAACTTGGGCATTGTGCCTTATCTGTCCAACTTGTGAGACAAGACACGAATAGTTGGTGACGCCTGTCAGACTTCCAGAATCAACGGTTTGGCAGGCTTTGTGAGGATGAAGCGGTAATGAAAATGGTATTCATCTGGTATGAAAGTATGTGAAGTGAAAATTATTTTATGATTTTATATAAAAAAATGATTCTACATGAACAGTTTTTAGAGACATTGCTATAATTTGCTAAAAATTATGCATAAATACTAAATAATATTAGTAATTAATAAAGTTTTTTTTTAAAAATTGTAATATTTACAATAATAACAGCTAAAATGAAATAAATAATGTTGCTATATTTAATTATAATACTTATTAAAAAATTTTAAATGCTTAGAAATATAAATCAACAAATATATAATTTGTTGTCATTTTGAAATTTTTGAAATCATTTTTGTAAAATAGTGGGTAGGCACTATCTGTAACAAGTATATGTGTTTGAGACGTCTATAACCTTAGTCTTTCCCGTGACCACGATTGCTGTAAAACATTCGAAACGTCGGGAATTAAAAATCGAAATAAATCCGAAAAGATTTTTTTTTTAAATCATGCTTATGGTTAAATTTGCTTTTAAAAAGACAAAATGCATTGAAAATTCCACTGAAAAGATTTAAAACTGCCAAATACTTTATAACACTGGAAAAAAAATGGATTACAGTTTATTTCATTTAAATTTTTTTATATAAAACTCAAATATGAATATAAAAACATAAATTCAATTAGTGACCTTAAGTAATATCGAGCTTGAATATCTTAGTGGCGTACCACGCTATTTGCATATCGTATTACCTATTAGTGGATAAGTTCGTGGGAGAACGTGGTAATAAACAAAAGACAATATTAAATGTATAACAAAGTGTAGTTTTTTGTCCCGCCAATATAAAAAAAAAATAATTATTATGGAATTTATTGTAAATATGACTTTAATTTATTTGTAAATTGTAATATATTTTTTGTATAAAAAAAAAACGAAGACTTGGTAATTGTAAAACAATAGTTAAAATTATATTCACTTGTTTTACACCTACATCGCATGTAAATAGCACGATGTTTAATTACCTACTTTAAAATATATTTAATATATAGGTATGGTAATGACGCTTAATAATACTAAAAACAAAAAAAAATATATAATTTTACTATTTTGTCAGTTACCTTGTTATTATATTATGCAATAAGGGTTCGAGGGTTAGATTGGAAAGAGCGCCTATAAACAACATCTGTGAACTCGACCCCTTAATTCAAACAAGTGTAGACGAACGAGATGCGGTCACAAATGTCTGTTTTTGTTATATTTATATGCACATATTAATTTTTGTCTCCTTATAAAAATGTTGTTAAGATATATTTGATTTTTATCCCAACTATCGGACAGATGGACAGACGTCCTGTTATATATAGACCTCGTTTGGTTGGAAAATTAAAAAAATCTAAATTCTCATATTATGTTTCAATTCAATTACTATCCGCCATCAAATACGTATACTTATAGTTGTTAAAAAAGTTCTAGCAAAATGTAATGCACCTTGCATTCTTTACATTTTGCAATGTGAAATGGAAGAATAAAACTAATAGTGATCGATCAGTGATTGTAATTATTTTATATTAGTCGCCATAAAATCTTATATTGTCATATAAAAAAACCATGCAACTTACCATGGTTTTTACCTAGATTCTCGAGAAACTATATATGTAATTAAAAATGAAAGCTATTCGGTGGTAAGCGCGTCACTTAAGAACAGCTGGGGCAATTTTTAATTTTTTTAAACGTTCGTATGAAGAAGATTATTACTAAACCAAAAATCAAAAAATTTTGGAAGAAACTGAAATAGATTTCATTTTTAGGTAGAATTTTGAATTAACTCGAACCAAGACTACCAAAAAAGGACAACTATACTCCTTCAGGTCACTGGTTAACGATAAAAATTATACATTATAACATAAGTATTATCTAACAGATTCAAGCTAAAGAGCTCTTTCTAGTAATATAAAATAAAAATCATTTCATAACTAATATGTTGTTGAACTGCAGGCTATTCGATACTCTGCAAATATTCTATTGGCAGTTGCTGAGATTATTGGTTGACACGCAACGTAAAGTTTTAGTGCGGCACCTTGTTGATTATCTTTTATTTCTTTTCAGTTAAAATTATTATATTTATATCATACAAAAATCGTTTTTTTTATTATTTCAAGTGAAACGAGTTAAAATTTTCGGTGTTACACTTGCTAACACGGTGAAGGAAAATGGGAATATTGCGGGGAAACTTTAATATCCGAGGTTTGTTTTAGAAACATGGTTTGAACAATGACCTATCCCTCTTAGCAATGAGGGTGATTATATCTTGAGAGCTAAAAAACAGGTCTTCTAATAAATAAAAAAATAATATAAATACTTTTTATCTTAAATATTTATAATTCAAAATTTACCATAAAGTTTTTTGATATTTATTCTCTAAAGTTGTATGAAATATGTCGGTGAGTTTTAAATAATTTAAATAAAGATAAAATATAACAAGTGCAAGCAAAGTGTACAATTATTTGAACCATACTGTGCGAGCAGGGAAACAATGGCCAATATAATTTACAATATAATATTTATGTTACGCGTATTGGGCTATGGCGTATCGTATTAAAGTAAATTGTTATAAATATTGAAATTTATATTATAGTAAAAATAAATAATATTGATATTTACTGCACATTCATTTCTAAAGGGAACTCGATTATGCAAATTACTAAATCGATATTGGAAAACCATTAGACTTTTATCTGATTGTAAATAATAAAAAAATAATCATGAATAATCACAATCTCAACGTTTAACCATCCAAGCTAATATTATGATTACAAGTTTTTTTTTTAATTTAATTGTCTATTAGTTAATAATACAGTTGATCATAGAAAGAAAGCATATTTGAATTAAGCATCTAATAATAGCACATTAAACACTTTATTAAGCATCTAATAATAGCACATTAAACAATTTAATCTAAGTAAATTAATTTTATTATTTACGCACATCCCTAATTGATAAAGGTACATCACTAACACTAGATAACGATCTGTTAATTAATTTCACCTGCATATTTACACCATTAGTCGCTACATACTTTATCTGTAGTGCAAGTTACTTATAAATTATAGAAGACCTGTTTCTTTACGTCTTTTATTAGAAATTTCTAATACACCCAACATTTTATGTATGTCACTAGTTGATATCGTTAACTTACTGTAGTGACTGACGTGTACACGATATAGTAAAATGTTACTTAATCAATTGACATTGCTATTTTCTATACATACTATGTGCTAACTACACTGAGTATCGAACGTGTTTACATAAAAATATGCTAGATTATATTGTAAACATCATAAGAAATATATATATAATCGATGCAAATATATATCTTTATCTAAGAAGCGAAAAGCTTGTTTATGTATTCAGACCTTTTTATTGTCCCACTGCTGGGCACGGGCCTCCCTTCAATACGAGGGGTATCAGGCCATAGTCCACCACGCTGGCCAAGTGCTAGTTGGCGGACTTCACATGTCTTTCGAAACTTACTAAGTACCCTCAAACATGCAGGTTTCCTCACAATATTTTCCTTCACCATAAGGCAAGCGGTAATCACGTTGGAAATAACTCACACATGAAAATATCAGAGGTGCGAGACCCAGGATTTGAACCCGCTTCACTTGGTTTCCCAAGTAAACACGTTACCAGTAAGATACCACTGCCTGAAGCTTGTTTAAAAAAACTTGTTTAAAATCGATTAATTATACAATCGATTAAATTCATTTTTTCCTTCGCTTCTAGCTTAGTTTTAATTTAATTCTACGAACTGAAGGGCGATCCCGATCGTCATTTTTATTCTAGTAATATTTGTTTTTTTTATTAATACATGTCAAGTAAAGAAGCTAAGGGGATTCGGTACACATCTGTTATTCGTGTTTATTGATATTTTGTCCCTTTTGTTAGATGTCACTATGGTTTTTGATTTTGTGATTTCTTATAAGTATTTATTTGATGACGTTTCTTGCAATTATTTGTGGAATTATAAAAGATATATTTTAAATATTGCATATTCAAATTCGTATATTTATATCTTATTATTTTATGTAATTAAAAAAAATAGTTTTAATATAAATTAGGGTCCTGACACTATCAGCAAAGATTGTGGTATTATTTTCGCAAATAGTAGAATATTTGACAAAAGGTAAGTATATTTTCGAACTAACCAAACCAAACCCAAAAAACCAAAACCAAAACCAAAAAAAAATGAAAAATTACAAATTTCAAAATCTTAGAAAAAAAAACCGATTTTATTATGTAGAAAAAATGGTTTGTGCACATGTCTTTTTGTACGGAAATCTTATTATTAAAGTTAAAAAGTAAGGATCGTTTATCAACTCCGGCGAATCATATTTGTACATAACAGCGTGTAACCGACATTTCAATCTATTGCAAAAGTTACAGTCATCTCCATATATCTTGACCAGAAACCGCATGTCGACCTTTTATAATCGTTGACTACTTGGTACAGGTGGCAACAACATTTAGTTCTCGTATTTAAGATGTACAGACAGAAAAAAAATGCAATTTAAATTAATATTTATCTTTCAAAAACATTTAGAAAATTTAATTTAAACTTAACTTAGTTTGAAATATGTTTTTATTATACTTATACCTAAAATTAAAAAAAATAATTATTATAAATATGTAGAAAATAGATATATGTTCATAGAAATCGAATTAACAAAAACGTCTAACTTTCTTGCTTCAAAAAGATAGTCATGCTACAAAAAGAGTTCTTACTACAAGAAGGTAGAGTAGATAAATGGAGATTTTCTTATATAATAAAGCCCAGGAAAAGTCAGTTGTTGTATTAGTATTATCAAAGATATGGTAGAATATTAGTTGAAAATATTAAATTCGCCGCGTCAATAGCCAAACAATTTGTAACGCACTAGAAATTTGCTTGAGGCGTGTTTTGAAAGCAAATTTTAATAGAATTTGCAAGTAATCGAGGCACAATGGCGAGTGATTGCCGGACACAGCCGCGTGAGAATATTAGTGTTCTTCATGTAACAATACGCCGAATTAAGTCTTGAAAAGTTATTTTTGTTATAGATCATTATGAATTCTGTCATCTTATACATTATTTTAGTACAGACGGCAAGTTATGTTATATTTAAATTGTTTAGAAATTTTCGTTACTTATGCAAGGATTAGAAGATTTCCTGATCTCTCTAACTAGATACTTAGAGCGTACACATCAATTTACTGTTATAATAAAAACGTGTTAAAAATATCATCTTTAATTTTTAAATAAATGCAATAATACAACAGTTATAAGCGGTTATTTTAATGAACAATTTGAAAATACATAATCAACTAAAAAGGTAGTGATAGCCCAGTGGTAACGCGCTGGCTTGGGAAACCGAGTGAGGTGGGTTCAAATCGCGGGTCTCGCAACTCTAATATTTTCATGTGCAAATCATTTTCAACATGATTACCACTAGTCTTACGGCTAAGGAAAACATTGTGAGGAAACCTGCATGTTTGATAGAACCTAGCAAGTTTTTAAAAGACATGTGAAATCCGCCAACCTGCACTTGGCCAGCGTGGTGGACTATGAAAATTGAAGGGAGGCCCGTGCCCAGCAGTGGGACGTTAAAAAGGGCTGAATACATGAGACAAGCGTGCCAGATATTCTTTAAACTATGTGAATTGTACGTTTCAAATTTGCTCTATTCAGGAATTGAACTTAGACCTATGTTTATTACACAAACTATTGAGCTGTTATTACAATGTTTAAAATTAACTTTACGGGATTAAATTCTAAAAATAAGAAAAATGATATATTTTTAAAGGATATATTTTAATAGGATATTATAATATTATCAAATATATTGAAACTTAAATGCAACGGCGATGGCAAAGAGCACAAGAGCAAAATAAAGGGCCGTGTAATACTGTGATACAGCATGCATTATGCAGCTGGTTGGTTCAAAGTATAAACTTTGTACTGTCCAATAGAAACTAGAGACAATAACTTAAATATAACTATAACCATATTAATTTAACTTTAAATTAAAAAAACAAGTCAGTGATAGCTATAAGTGGGCTTCCCTTCAATACGAGGGGGATCAGGCTATAGTCCACCACGCTGGCCAAGTGCGGGTTGGCGAATTGAGGCATGTCTTTCGAAAACTTGCTAGGTTCTCTCAGACATACACAGGCTTCCTCACAAATTCAAAAAAACAATCGCGTTGGAAATAATTCGCATATGAAAATATCAGAGATGCGAGACCAGGGATTTGAACACGCTGCGCTCTGTTTCCCAAGCGAGCGAGTTCCCACTGCGCTACCCCTACCATATATTACATATTGTTTGACATATAATAATTAAAGATTTTTTGTATGTATGTTCTCGTACATTAGTTTCTAACTTGCTCCAAGCCCTAATATCTCGGAACGCAGGGACCAGAGCGGACCGTCCGACACTTTTTCAAAATCGTGACCGGCCGTGGACGCTGCGTCACGAACTTTATACCGTTACCCAACACACTCGATCTCACTCACCCTCACCCAACATCCTATATGAGAGAGCGAGACAGACACATTTCACATGGATAGAACCTGAAGAATTGCAGTTGAATTCGGTATTCTCTATTTATAGCGTGGCATTAAATGTATTGCTAAATATCATCAAACACGTGGCTATATAGCGAAAGCAACGATTATTAGTTTTATAATACTCTATCCGTTTTTTGATTAACGTAGCTACTGAAATTATCTACGCAGGACATAGTACAGGTATATGGTCGCACCCCCCCCCCCCCCCCCCCCCAATGTGCGTTCAAAAAAAAAAAGAAAGGTATATGGTAGCAGATTATAATATCTTCTCTTTCATTCTAATACTTCGATGTAATGACATTCAGACATAACTAAAAACATATCCAGCGAAAGATAACGCGCATTGTAAACATCCTAATTTCAGGGTGATACTTATAACTTCATTACACAAAATTCTATGACAATTTTACGTTATGGTAGTGATTGATACAGAAAGATGGCGCACAACTTCCTTATTCTCTGGCAATATTTAGAATTTCTTCACAAAATCTATACATATAATAAAATTCTAACTAAGCGGAATCTGTAAATAAAATATGTTTTTTGGAAAATCTTTTTGAAATAAACATTATTATCGATACAGTGGTCGAATCTATATTTTTTTTGAATTTTTGTCTGTCTATCTGTCTGTCTGTTACCGCATCACAGAAAAACCACTGGAGGGATTTTGATGAAATAAATATTTTTACCGCGGGAAAATATCTCATTTCTGAGAAAATATACAAAAACTGCAATGTAAGAGTATACTAATATGTAAAGCCTAAGAATTTGGTTTTAGGCCATCTGAACGCAGGCGGAGCCGCGAGCAACGCTAGTTAAATATATGACTCTATAATTCCACCATGATAACAGTATTTATTCGATACATAGAAGATGCGCGTTAGATAAAAATTAATCCATAAACTAACAGACAGAGTAACATATTTTGTTTCGTAATATATAGTGATTTGAAAGACTACAAACGTACGCCTTGCGTCATACGTATGTCGGACGTCTCAATGGACATCAATACATATTCCAATATTACGTCGAATCACGCCTCGACACTTGATAGTTTACACTTCATTATTCGATTGGCCCACACGTGTATATTATGTTCACTTTACTCGTAGTACAATTAATGTGCATTTAATATTTTTAAATCATGAAAATATTTTAGTAATTAAATATTTTATGGTTAAATATAGCAATTATTGGAACATTAGCTTACTAATATATAAATGCGAAAGTTTGGATGCATGGATGTTTGTTAATCACGCTAGAATGGCAGAGCAGATTTGGATGAAATTTGGTAAATGATAGGTTATAGTCTGGAATAGCATATAGGCTTTGTATCCCGGAAAAAAGTACTGTTACCGTGGTGTAGATTTCTTTTTGTTTCACACTAGGGACGAACCCAAACGAAGCAAGCCTGAGTCATTAGTATATATATATATATATATATATATATATATATATATATATATATATATATATATATAATATATATATATATATATATATATCCTCTGTTACTTATTGATAAGTAACGAAAATATTTTACTTACATAACAACATTTTAAAATAGGTATCTAATTAGATAAAAAGATACCCACATAGCGTAGTTTGAAGCAAATTAGTTAGGGATTATAGATATAGGTTTTAATATATTTAACATGCAGTGACATTATAACTGGTAAGTTAATTGAAAAATTATCATGAAGTCGATATTAAGTGGTTGCATTTGTCTCTAGACCACACGTAGAGTCACTCCGTATATCTACAATTTTCACACAAGTTCATTTATCGGTCTGTATTAGTAAAAATTACAACGTCGTATCATAAATTAATTGACTAAAAACAATTCGTAATTTTATTGCAACAGAATTTTGCTGATAAAATAATGAATATATATATATATATATATATATATATATATATATATATATATATGAAACTTATAAAGCTGTACATAGAGATAGTAGACTATCTCTAGAAAATGTAATAGAGCAAAATTAACTATGTATGTAAGACTGTGATTCAAACATTATTTCTAATAAACAGATGAATTCGAGGGCTTAAGCTACTAAAGGAATAAAGTGCGACATATAATTTATAGCGTACTAACATATAACTATTAACAATCAATTTACTACAAAATTACTATGCACTGTTATACGAGTTGGAGAAAGTTAGGCGTGGATTAAACTACATTTATTGCTGTTACATATTCATGTCATCCCCGGGCAGTTTTGCTTTACCCCTAGATGCTAGAGATAAAAATGAAGATTTCTTATTACAAACTATAGGTACATATAATTTTGCATTGTATATTTGCTCTTATCTTTGAAGTTAAACAATCGCATTATCTTATATATAAAATTTCCATGTCACAATGTTAGTTACCGTACTCCTCCGAAACGGCTTTACCGATTTTTACCAAATTTTATATGCGTATTCAGTAGGTCTGAGAATCGGCTACTATCTATTTTCCATACCCCTAAATGATAAGGATAAGGGTGGTCCTCCCAGACCCCACCCCAGGGACGAACCCGAGCGGAGCAAGGATGAGTCGCTAGTGTACGTATAATTTCTAATTTCTTATATTAGAGATTAATTGGATTTATAATATTCAATTTCATGTAATACTACTATCTTCGCTTCGCTCGGGTTCGTCTCTAATGAAAAAGCAAAACAAACCTATCCCACGGGAACCGTACATTTTTCGAGATAAAAAGTAACCTATGTGCTATTCCAGACTATAATCTATCTCCGTGCCAAATTTTATCTAGATCCGTTCAGCCATTCTGGCGTGATTGAGTAACAAACATCCATCCAAACTTTCGCATTTATCATATTTAGGTTTTGGATTGATATCAACAATTCTGTAGATATCGTTATGAAAATACAGAATTGCTATATATAATAAAATTAAGTTATCTTGAAAGTTATTTTGCAATTTATCACTTATGTATACTTATTTAATAAGCGCTTCATAATGCTTTCTGGAAAACCATAATTATCATTTATATCCTACGCGAAAGTACAAAAATTGTCCTTTAATAGAGTTCATGCTATGCTGGTTTTGTTCTTCTCTGATATACAAGCCACTTCGTTTATTGTACCCTTCTAGTGACGCTCGGTGGTTTAACACGCTTTAAAATACAATTTTTTCCCGTAAAAACTACCTTTCGACGTTAATTACACCCATAAAAGTAAATTTTATTGGAGCCAGGCCCCACCACTACTGTAAATTACAAATTCCGAATACTCAACTTAAGTTACTATAAAACAAAGAGATTTTATTATCTAATTAGGAAAATTGCCGCGTTAAAAATTTAAATCTCTTCATGATAAGCTTAAATATTTAACTCTTGTTCCATGTAAAATTAAAAGAGTTTGTATATTGTGTGTTTTATTTTTACTTTATTTAGTTAAAATGTTTATAAATAGAGCTTGTTAAGCTTTCGCTTATGATTACGCGAAGAAATTAAGTTTTTTTTTATTTTTATTATCATTATTACAAGATAAAATATAGTTATTTATTAAACTGACTAATGATACCAATTTTACCATATAATTAAGAATCACGCAGTTTACCCACTCTACATGGGAATGGATAACTCTACATGGCGGTTACATATCAAATGCCCATTGACTGGTCTCTACATAAACGCCTCGATGAGCCAGTTTGTTTCAATTGATAGGGAGTGAGCATCCCTCAATCAGATCCGTCATAACTTTACCTTTCAACAGCTAATACCTAGATACTGTAATAACTACACATACTATGAACTTAATATTATTAATAAAATATATTATTTATTAATTACCATTTCTATTATTGATTATAATTTTTATTATCACTTTTTTAGTTCTTTTTAAATTATGAAATGATAAAAAAATCTATTATATTTTTACTTTATTTATACTACTCACTCTATCATATGAAACATGACATGCGAAATGTCTTAAGACATACAAATACATACCTACACTAGTACAATATATTAAAAATGACTGCAAATCATCTTATTTTGTCAAAAAAGATACAGGAATATTATTTAATTAATTAGCTTTAAATATATAATAATGATAAATATTAGAATCATTGATAGATTCACATTTAATGTGGTCATTTAGTGGACATGTGAAAGTGTGACGTGGTCGGAAGTTCCGCATCTGCGATTATCGAGACTCACGAGTTTATATGAGATCTGTTGCTAAGGATGATATCTAGCGTCTATTATAATAATAATCATACAAAATATAACAGGTAAGGCCTTTTTAAGGATTTTTGAATGTCATTTGTGTAATTAAACGCTTATGTACTAGTAATTTTTGAAAAACCTTCAAAAATGTTAGGTTTAAATAGAAAGTACTTCACTTTATTAACAAATAATATATTTGAAAACGATTTCTAAATGACATTACATCTTTCTAAAAACGCAATATTTTTGTGCCGTTTTTTAACCTGGTCGCAAATGTAGAGATAAAATATCCTTTAAGCATTTATTTAGGTTAATTTAATTCTTTAATGTTATTTATTATTTTTTAACTAAAAAAAGTATACCGATTTCAAAACTGGTTAAAATCAAATCAAGACTGTATTTCGCCGTCAAGGGTGTTTTTTTTTTTCAATTTTAATAAGACCCTTGAATCCCAGTAATTAAAATGAGACCATTGAATTTAACCCATACATCGACATATTAAAATGCACAATTAGCTTAAATAGAGACACACAAAAGCCCAAAGAACCCACAACCGAACACAGAATTCCACGACTTTTTAACTATCATAAAAAATTAAGAAAAATTTTAAATAGCCTCCGTGTAGTAAAACTGAATAATTATTTGCGTATATTTTGCTACGTGGGATTCAAGAAAAGGAAAGTTCCTTACTTGTAGTTGGCGACAAATGCGACTAATCACGTAAAAGTGAAAACCAACTCAATTACACAAATTAAACATAATGATGTCAATTTATTGTAATGTTGCGTTTTATGTTTTATTATAAACATATATTTAACTAAGATTACTTTAATATTAACGTTATAAGTTTGTAATCTAAGAAAAAAGGGAATTAATTTTGGAAAAAATCTTAAATGAAACAAATGTCTAAGAAAAAAATATCGCGCGTGTAATAAATAAATAAGTTAAACTATTTACATTGAATAAATAAGTTCTTAACTAAAAACGGCACGCAATGCGATTCGTCTAACAAATTACTATCCATAATTTAAATATCGACAATTTTAAATATATCACATATTCGACCGAGAACAATAAGTCGCAGACTCCCCTCCACCGGATCTGGAGAGCGTGAGTTATTATCCCCTCATACAATACAAACGTCCTAAAATATCAACAGACATTGCAAGGCAATGCATATCGATCAAACGCCTAGTGAAAGTTTCCGCCAACACCCGTACCCAATTTTATCCCAATGTACCTATCGCTTGGCGTCAACTCCCCTGGTCATCTTTATATATTTTTCCACCTCCACCTTCGTATAATTTAAAAGATGACGTACTAGCGTCTGGCACCCGTGGGCTACTAGTATAGTTAGGCGGCAATCGGGAAGGTGATAAGAAACTGCCATAGGACAAAGAGGAGTTGACACCAAGCGATGTGTCCAAAGTAGAGTAATATCCTGAGGAAGCTGCTGAAGGAGGTGGGGGTGCCGGTGGTTGTGGTACTCTGGACGCTTCAGCATACGCGTCTAAATGAGTTCGAACTAATACCACAAGTTCCCCATAATTTGTGACAGCTGCACCAGCACCCGCAACTCTGTACAACAACAACCTCGCTTCCCCAAATAAACTGTCCAAAATTTTACCTGTCGTGAAGAGAACGATGGCCTTCAGACAGGAATATTCAGCGGAGTCAACGTGGAGTGCTTTTAACTTCTCCACTTGCTCCTGGAAGATCCTTATGTGGTCCATGAACGCCACCACTCGGTCGGCTGCCATGGGGGAGGCGTGCAGACCGGCGGCAGCGAGCAACGGTGCTACATGGAGGGGCATTGAGCATTGAGACGCATTTAGGACAAACAATTCAGACCAAACGAGCCGTAAAAGCGCGACTTGGTCCGTCACTTGGAGTTCAGGGAAAAAAGGTATATTTCTCGCCCATTCTACGGCCGAGAAGAGTAATCTCGCAGCCAGTTCGCATATATTGTCTATACCCATTACATTAGTGGGTTGAACGCACTGGCCGTATCTTGAGGTGGGATAAGGTTCTGCCCTGAGTAAGAGGGAGATGTAGGAGGAGAGGTAGGGATGGCTATTGAGGCCGGTGGCTGGATCTCCATTCGCCAGAGCGAACTGCCCGGGAAGGGCGAGACCAGCGGGCTGCGTCGGTGGCACTCGACCTCTTTGTACAGCTGAAACAAAAGAGAAAACGCTTAGAATAAAATTCATATGACCAAAATTATATTACACTCTACTAAATAAAACTATCTTTTTGAATTATTTCGTAGATTACAGCATTACAGCATGGGAGATACTCTCCCATGACCATTATTGCTGTAAAGCATTCGAAACGTCGGGAACGAAAAATCAAAATAAATTCGCGAAAAAATAGTTTTACTTAAAAAGTCAAATATTCGCGTAAATCTAAGAAAGTATTACACTCTACTAATTATGAAATACCTATTATTCTTTTAGTAAAAATATGATTTTATCAATAGCCAGACGTTGTTCAGTGTGTATAATGAGTAAATATATAAAATGAAGAAATTTTTAAGAAATACTTATTCGGTACAAATGAAGGATTGTTTGTGAAATCGCAGTCAAGTTTAGAGTGTAGTCTTTTACATAATTCATGTCGCTAGGTAGATGTTACAGCGGGCTCTATTGTTTTAATGTAAATTCCAAAATAATCTATGCCCGTTCCGCCGTCCAGTTAAATATACAATCGATACAAGAAATCTATCCGAGCATTTACCAATAACGTATATTTATTTTGTTTAGCAGCTTATTGCAAAAACATTTGCATATATATTTAAATGTATGATTTCGAATTCATTACTAAATAATAAAGATTTAAAATCATTGGTGACTAGGTTTTATTTGTGGTTTCACTCACAAGGTAAGCTGGGCGCGGATAAAAGTAAACTTTAGTAAGTTAGTTTCATGATAATAATGTATTGTATAATCCTTGATAAATTTCATCAAAATTTATTCAGCAGCGAGAAAGATATCATACAGATAGACACAATTGCTCTCAAATTAATAATATTAGTATGGATATTGACTGTATTCAGTAGTGGCTTTAGGGTTTAGTTTTATACTCGTATATGTACGTCAGACTGCACAGACATTGACTTTGACTCTGGAGGTCGAGAGTTCGTTTCTGGTATGAGGTAATTTATATTATTATAGAGATATGAAAGCATACATTTCTTTACTTCTTCACGGCACGTTTGGCTCAGTACGTAGTGACCCTACTTGATGTGCCAGCGGTCACGGGTTCGAATCCGGCTGATGGCATTCATTTATGTGATGAGCACGATTAATCCATTTATGTGATGTTTGTAAATCCAGTCATGGTTGTTTATATTTATAATATCTAAGTATTTAAAATTATGTATGTGTAGTGTATCTACTATCTGGTATCCATAACACAGACCTCGTAGCTTACCATGGAACTAGATGGTGCAGTATGTTAATGTCCCAACATATTTATTTATTTATTTCTACTCTTCATGAGGAACATACGTATGTATATATGTGTTAGATTTGACGGCTTATGTCAAATAAATAGCTTTCATATATAAATACAAGAAGTCGGAGTTCCACAGCCACTTACATGGATCGCAATTAGCATGTGAGTACGACGTCATTACACTATACCATAATAGCGTTTATGGCTACTAACAACTGTCGGTGAGCACGTAAATTAATATAGCTACCTATTTCGCTACCCGAGATATGAGCTATGACTAAAACACAAGAAAATTTTCCAAGCCTCCCATAACAGAAATATATTATTTTTTTGAAAATTAATACAATTTACCGTTGTGTCTTCTTAGGCATTTTGTAAATTGTAGTTACACATTTTAAGTGGCTTCAAAAAGCTTTTTTAATAACAATTTGAAACAAAAACATGTGTCTAATCAATGAATATTAATATTGTATTGATCCATTTATGTACAAATCGAAGATCAATAAAAAAACTTGTTAAGAATTATCAAACGTCATACGTATCTAAAAAATACCATATACCTACCTAGTTCTTTGCTGTGAGATTTTATGAACTTTTTCCTTATGAGGATATGCTATTTTAAATGCAGTGTTGCAATTGGTCGGTATAACATCGACTTCATACAAACAACGCCCGTTTATAATTTATTGATAGAAATAATATTTAGGTAGGTAAATGATGAAGTTAATAGAAAATATGTTATTTTAAAAAGGTACAGGGCTTTAGAAATAGCTTTAAAACTAATATAAATTATAGAATTACTCTTGAGGATTTAATATTATGATTAGAAACAGAATTGTAGAAATTTTAAAAATTTAATTTGGCTGAAAAAAAGTGAAACTTCCTGTTTAGGATTTTGAAAGTCTCGAAAAAGCAGCCAGCCGTAGAGCACTATGCCATTCATTATTGTCGGTTCATCCTTCAATCATGCATGCACTAACGTGTGTGTGTGTGTGTGTGTGTGTGTGTGTGTGTGTGTGTGTGTGTGTGTGTGTGTGTGTGTGTGTGTGTGTGTGTGTGTGTGTGTGTGTGTGTGTGTGTGTGTGTGTGTGTGTGTGTGTGTGTGTGTGTGTGTGTGTTGTGTGTGTGTGTGTGTGTGTGTGTGTGTGTGTGTGTGTGTGTGTGTGTGTGTGTGTGTGTGTATATATGTATATTACACCGAGTGCAAATCGAAAGTGAGTCTAGATAGAAAATAATAATAAAAAAACCCATTATGATCAGTCTCTATAAACCTAATTAACATCCATTGTTTAACATTAAAGTCCGATAAGCTTAAGATATGATATTTAGAAAGTGAAGTCTTATGTAACAACTGTTAAAACGCGCTATATTTGTATAGATGTCGTGTCCCGTAATTTGCTCGACCGACATCGGTTTAATGTATTTTAAATTGTCCAAAAATGTACCAGACAAGTCAAAATAATACAATATTAACGCAAGCTCACTAAATTCAAGCCGTTTCTCTGTTGGATAGTGAATCTCTACATTATATATATATATATATATATATATATATATATATATATATATGTTTTTTATTTCTTATATATTATTGAGTATACGATATATACGACGTTATAGACAAAAGAGGTTTCAATATCAGACACATATTATTCTCTTTAATCACTATCTTCTATACGTCTCCGTCTATTTTTTTGTATTGTGTTTTCAGTCCTTTTTATTGTCCCACTGCTGGGCACGGGCCTCCCTTCAATACGAGGGGGATCATTCCATACAAGTGCGGGTTGGCGGACTTCACATCTCTTTCGAAAACATGGGTCCTCATACATGCAGGTTTCTTCAAGATGTTTTTCTTCACCGTACGACTAGTGCTAATGATGTTGAAAATGATTCGCACATGAAAATATCAGAGGTGCGAGACCCGGGATTCGAACCCGTTTCATTCGGTTTCCCATGCGAACGCGTTGCCACTGCGCTACCACTGTATATTTTTTATTCAGTTTTAATTTATAACATTTTTTTACAATGAGTCTACTACCAGTTCGGAAAGAAGAAGCCACAGACCTGAGAAGAACTGGCGAAAGAAACTCGGCGGGATTAACTTTTATTGTCTTAGTTGAGGTTGTTAGTGAAAAAATGATTTAAATAAAAGAAATCCTGAAAGATAATCTCAAGAAAAGGATAGTGGATAAAAGTTACGGATAGCGTTAAGTAAAATGTGATTGTGTAAATATTATCTTATAGATCAAACAGTATATAAGTATATTTGTACATCCTTAATACGAGGTACACGTCAGATTTAGTACCCATCTAATATTTGACATTTTTAAATAAATATTGTAATTATTATAATGAATGTTAATTTAATTATTGTTAAAAATTATTTCGGTTTTGCATTGTTTTGTTAAAGGTTATGTAGAGCATTGAATAATGAGTCTTTTTATGTATAATAAATTTTAAATATTTAAAGTTTAAATAATGTCGGTAATATTTGTGTGAAAATTTTAAATTAAAACAAATCGAAATAATTTAAAATCAATTCAGTGAAAAAGAAAAATATGAGTAACAGGGTTTAGACAAGATATGGCTACAATCGTTGAAGAATAGAAATCGAAAAAAAATAATTATGGGAATGACAAATTATGATTTAATGTCTACATTTTATGTGATTGATTGATTTTCTTATTATATGTTGTTGATATTATGATTCATATATACGATAAATAAATAAATATATTGGAAAATTAACACATAGCACCATCTAGTTCCAAGGTAAGCTACGAGGCTTGTATTATAGATCCCAGATAGTTGATATACTACACATTTACAACTTTAAATACATAATATATATTATAAATATAAACACCTATGACTGAAGTACAAACATTCGTGCTCATCACACAAATGAATGCCCCCAGCGAGACTCGAACCCGCGACCGTTGGCACAGCAAGTAGGGTCACTACAAACTGAGTCAAACGTGTTGTCAAAGGATGCAAGTAATTATTTCAATTTACCTAACATTAGCTTGTAATATGCAGAATATTTATTAGAGACGCTATTGTTTTTATTATTTTAATTATACTAAAGTTATTTATTAATAATCGATTTCTTGTTAGCCATAAAAGCACAAGGTAGGCTAGAAATATACAACTAACGCATTTATATGCACTTGTATGGGTAATGATCTATTTTTAATTAGGTGCCTTGTTTGATTTATTTCATTATTTATTGCTTCATTTCTTTATTTACATATTTGTTATTTATGGCTTTGTTATTTTTGAACAACTCTAGGGTGTTTTTTCTTCCTAAGGTACAAGAAACAAATAAATATTCTCTATAATACAATTTACTTAGTATTCAGCCCTTTTTGACGTCCCACTGCTGGGCACGGGCCTCCCTTCAATAGAAGGGGGATCAGGCCATAGTCCACCATGCTGGCCAAGTGCGGGTTGGCGGACTTCACATGTCTTTCGAAAACTTGCTAGGTTCTCTCAGAAATGCAGGTTTCCTCACGATGTTTTCCTTCACCGTAAGACAAGTGGTAATCATGTTAGAAATGATTCGCACATGAAAATATTAGAGGTTCGAGACCCGGGATTTGAACCCGCTTCACCCGGTTTCCCAAGCGAGCGCGTTAGCCACTGGTCTACCACTGCCTTTTTAGTTTACACTTATTTATAAAAAAAAAATGGCTACCAAAAGTTTGAATAAAATTGACGATGCTTATAAATATTTCAATGCTAAAATATATAAAAAAACAAGTCATTAAAACACAGATTTTTAGTTTCCCATTCAAATTAACTATGGTTACTGTTGGCGGCGTGTCTGAACGTTCTGAATCGATGTCGTGTCACGATCGTAATACCGAGAAATAGCAGGTGGAATACTGGAAATGTACTGATTTTACGCGTTTTATTATTGAACAGTTTTTGTTGTCGTCGGTTTCTTGCTCTACCTCATAATTTGTATATGTACATTGAACAATAATGTTGTTTGTATGTAAATTGTATTTTCTTCGATATTTTTTTTAAAGAATCATTATTTGATATCACTAATTTATTTTTAGTAGATATAATATAATGTAAATTATGAATGTTAAATTTAACTTATTTTAAATCAAGTAGAATAAAATAAAATCATAGATACAGGTATATGTTTTGCATATATTACTATTGTTGTTATAGTTTATAAAAAAAGTCTTTTTAATTGGATCAGAAATGTCGTTTTCCCCTTTATACGGTCAACTCATGGTGTCTACAAAAATGTAGAGAAATGTCCGGCGCTTCAAGCATCTCGAGCGCGCACGTTTTTTGGCAGGGCCGGCACGAATGGTTGCGCACGCGCTCACTTTTTTCTTTATACAAAAGGCATGGCAGGTTTTTTTTTCATCTTTAAATTATTTTCTTTTATTATCGGCTAAAGCACATGTTGGCGTCTTTAGAGTTTAATTGCGATAATAATGTTAACTAAATATTAAAGGTAATATTAGTTTGTAATAATAAGTAAGCTATTTTAATAAATATCATTGTATTATAAACGGTTGGTATGGAATAGATATTATATATATTATACATACATACATACATAGGTACAAAATAAACATTTCTGAACTTTTCGATTTTTCAGCTGTCTTTGAGTTTTAGCGAGATTAACAAACGGCATTGATTTTTAAAAATATACTACATATACATCATACTCACAATTATTTTCCAAGTAAGGAATATTCTATTCCTTACTTGGAAAATAATTGATTACCTATGAAAATTTTTATAGGTAATCAATTATTTTCCAAGGTGTATTTGTAAGGTGACCTTAAGTATTAATTCCCGGAATAAAAACTACTCTATGTCCTTCTCAGAGTTTAGAACTATCTTAATAACAAATTTCATTTAAATCGGTTAAGCGGATTTTTAGTTTATCAATTACAAACAAACATACAAAAAAAAACATTTTTTTCTCTTTATAATATTTATATAGACGATGCATGTACATTGTATATACTTTAATATATTATAGTTATTATGTATGTGTGCAAAATAAATATTTGATGAAATCGATACATTGATAATCATCCACGAATTGTTACTTAACAATTCAATCAAGTGTTACACAGGTTTCGTTGAATTAGAGTAATTGCGTGCATGATTAGTTTGTTTCAGAAGTAGGCCGTTCCTCTCCCACGGTGCGTCGACACCTAACCTAATAGCACATCATTACGCTATCTCTTGATACATCTCTCGTACAAGATTTGGGCGATCTGTCATTACTGTATAGAAAAGAAAGAGGGAGATAGATATCTATAGCTTAACCACTCTATGGCATTTGAAAGAATCACAAAACTCGAAATGTCGATTTATAATTTAAGTACTACTTAGTCGTATTAATTTTAATAATATGTTTTATATCTCATTAACAGCCATATATTCCTCACATTATGCTAAGATCGATAAATTATTTTGCCAATGCACGCTTAAGCAATATCTTGTGAATGATTAATATCGTGTCGTATATTTAATTACCTGTAATTGGAAATTTATGTATCCTCTTATATACCGTATTCTATAGAAAGAGAAATATATAGTAAAAATAGTTTCAGATAGTTAAAAATATATCTTTTTCTCTTTCTCTTTTTTGTGTATAATGTTTAAAGACGTCCGAGCCACATTATAAGTATGGTATGAACTATGAAGACACGCCACTATCTAAAACCGATGGGTGAGCACGGACAAAGCAATTGTTTAACGTTTAACTAATTAAGACTTCAATTTTATATTGAACACTTCTTTGTCTGTTATGAATGATCACATTTTAGTCCTTTTAAATGGTCTTTAATGTATTTGTGGTCAAGTGTGGATTGTGTGTTTATAAATAGGCAGAGACATAACAGTACCTCGTCTCTTTGTCAATCATTTCTCTGTTTTATTTTGTTTTAGTAGCTATTGACGAGATTTAAAAAGATCAAAGAAAAAAATGGGTTTGGGTAAAAGTTTTTTATATAGAAAGGTAAATTCTATTTAAATATTTTCCTCAAATTATCAATAATGATTACGATTGAATTTCAATCACTGCGCGAACTCTAGTTATATTTAAATTGCTTAAGAAGCGATATAAATTACTAATTTTATTAAAATACTAGCGACTGACCGTCGCTTCGCTCGGGTTCGTCCCTAGCTTGATTCCCAATGCAAACTTTTATCCCCATTTTCACCCCTTTAAGGGATGATTTTCGGGATAAAAAGTATCCCATGTCCTTTCCAGGGTCCTAAACTATCTTCTTACCAAATTTCATCTAAATCGGTTCAGAAGATCCAGAGAGATACTCACAACATCACAAACTCACAAACTTCACCTCTTTATAATATTAGTATTGATTTTCTTAACTTATTAACCATGAGATAGGATGCCTAAAATAATTAATGTTTTTAATTTCTGTTATTAAATTATTAGGCTCTTACTATACGTTTTAGGACTATACATTTTAGTGTAAAATAATGTAAGCAGTTAACATTTAGCATTAATTTTTATCAACCACGATTCGACTAATAATTATAATATCTATATCATATTTGCTAATTTCTATCAAGAAGCACTAAATATTGTGATGAGCTTTTATAGTGTGGTGGGTTGTTTGTATCTAGCTTGACCTGCTTGTAAGTCAAAGTCACAGGATATTTTTTTAGCTTTAAGAGTTTTACTTAGTTTTTGACCTTTGGTATGATGAATGTAGGTAGGTAAATCATTCATATATATTCTTTTTTTATAAATAAAAGTGAATGTTCGTATGTTTGTCTTCTAGGTGTTCCTAAGCCGATTATGATGAAACTCTGGTGGATTATTTTGTATACGCCTATGAAGGTTCCTGGCACAACAACAGATTTTTTCTTAGGATTTTTGTCTTTTATACGTTCCAAAAGCATTAAAGCTTTGTGACGACACCGAGTGCAGCGAGGGCAAGTCGTTAGTAAATTATAAAAAAAGATATAGTTCAAGCATAATCTAAAATAATAAAAAAATAAAAACTAATAAATAAAAAAAAACTAAAACAAAATATCTAAAGTAATCGAGCATTTCCTCTACGCCATTGTTTATTCGCTTGTTGACAAAATTGCACAACTGTTTATTTAACTATTAAATCAAAGCACGCTTAACCCATATACGTGTGGAGTGATCCTAACTATCCGTTTATGCATATTTTTGAAATATTTGAACCTTTACAAGACCATTTGAGGTAAAATGACAAAATTTTTGTCTTTTTGTTTAGTTGCATGTTATATAACTTTTACTGTTATATGAGTTATGTACCTACCTCGAGCAGCTTTTTAACAAAATTTCTGCCATCGATTTATTGCTACATGGTTACTTTTTAAGTTTTGCCTAACCTTATGTAAAGTTACCTATGCTTAATAATCTACTTTTTATTATTGAACTAGTGATTTACCCTCGCTTCGCTCGCGTGCATCTCTAGGTACGCGCATTTTGTTCACAATTTCATGGGTTTAAATTTTTTTACTCCACGCAAACCCATTTTTTTTTCTAAAATAAAAGTAGCCTAAGTTACTCCTTATAACATCAGCTATTTGCCGGTGAAAGTACCGTCAAAATAGGTCCAGCCGTTTTGGAGATTGGCCGGAACAAATAGACTGGCAGACAAACAAAAATTTAAAAAAATGTTGTACAATACTTCAATATGTATTTAGTGAAAAGCTGTTATTTCGACATTTCGAACAGACACTTTATTTATCTGTATAGATTTATTTTCATTATAATATTCTATTTATAAATACTAGTGCATTAAATATAGCAAAGACACTGTAAAGTAAATGTTAGTCTAGTAAATATAGTATGGAGTAAATATAAATTCGGATCGATAACTATGTGGGAAATGCCTAAAGCTCAGCAAAGAAACTTATAAAATGCTATCCACATACAAATATGTGACATATTTTATTTATCTTATTTTGTTATAGAAAAGTGAGTTCTATTAGAATAAAGTAAAGTTTAAAAATGAAAATACTCATGACACAGAGGAAACTATCTGTCGACATTCGAAGATCTATCGATGCCGACGCGGCCTCATCGGAAACAAAGGTTTATGACACCTACAATAAAACCTTCAATAAGTAATATTCATTAATATTCAAATAATTTTTCATTATCTGCAAGCGAATTTATGAACGTATTGTAAAAAAAAATATATGACTCTGTTATTTTGAAATAAAAGATTTTTCTTAAAGCATCTGTCATTTCAATCTAAGAAATATATTTTTTTTAAATTATCTTTACTAATGTGGCAAAGGTATTAAATTGTCAGGTCTATTTATAAGTATTTAAATTTAAATAAAAAGTATTTATTAGATATAGAAAAATACTCAAAGACAAGGCCAATAAGATTTCAGTTGTGATTTGCATATATCTATATCACAATGCTATATTTAAGCTCAATACTTTTATAAAAGCGAATTAATTGCCTACCAAATATTAATTTTTAAGAAAAAAAAAAACAGAAAGCTTAAAAAGAGTACGAATGAAAGCTCCTTATTCTTCTTTTAAAATAAACTCTATAACATTAAATTGTTTACTTTCTCTAAGTAACATATCTCTTAGTATATAGACCTACGAACACCTTTTCACTGATCTCTCATATTATTATGAATTTTGTATGTTTAAATTGACATATTCCGACATATTTCACAACAGCTGTATGTTTTACGCCGGCAGTTAAAGTAAGCGGTCGATAAATCATCGTCAGTAATTATTAGGATTTACAAGGTTTAATCTAGGTCTAGGATCTGAGTCGCTTATGCTCTGAAAACATGTCAATGCTACTTTATTATGAGATATTTAACTTGACGTTGTTAGAACTAATTTGTTGTTTAGTAGTTAATTTAACATGTTATTTTATTTATTTATTTATGTACCAGAAAAAAAAACATATAAGTGAAAAGAGATACCATGTGTACAAAGGATGACCTATGTCTTTAAGAGATCTCTACCAGAAACCCTCAAGCGTGAGAAAAATATCTATACATATAATAAAATTGTAACTAAACCGAATCTGTACATTAAATATTTCTTGGAAAATCTTATTGAAATAGACTTTATTATCGATACAAAGGTCGAATTTATAGATTTTAGAATTTTGTCTGTCTGTCTATCTGTCTGTCTGTTACCGCATCACGGGAAAACCACTGGATAGATTTTGATGAAATTTGGTATGATGATAGCTGATTATCCGGGTCAACATATAGAATACTTTTTACCGCGAAAAAATTTCTCATTTCTGAGAAAAAAATACAAAAACTGTAATGTATGAGTATACTAATATGTAAAACCTAAGAATTTGGTTTTTGGTCACCCGAACGCGGGCGGAGCCGCGGGCAATGTTAGTAAAATATATATGTAAATTTTACAATTAGTCTTATAGTTTTTAGAAAGCGTTTAAAATTTTCTAGTGTTTTATTTGCATTTTTTTGCTTTATAATTTATATATCTATATAAATAAAATTATTCAATTCTGTTTGATCTATCTGTATGGTTGTGCGAAAACCACAAATTATTATGATGAGTCTAGTTTGTTTATTGCTTAACTTGTTGACTGTCAAGCGTTAATAAAACCAATTAAATAGTAAAGTACGTCGTAGTTTCCAATGAATACGTTAATTGATTTAGCAGAAGTAGGCTATAAAAACTTGCTAGAAACATGATATACACTCCTTGTAATTGTACAGGAAGTATGTATTTGTCGTTAAACTACATATAAATAATAATTGCAGTATGCAGTTCTATTAGTTATCAATAATAAAATCAATAAATAAAATCAACATCTATTTTTTTTTACAAATATTATGGGGTTTAGACATTGTTATCTTTGCATCTTCTCTGTTGTATAAAGTGCCGAATTTTAATTTATTATTGTGGCCTTCAGCTATATATATTATATATATATATATATATATATATATATATATATATATATATATATATATATATATATATATATATATATATTCTAAGTAAGTCGCATCTGTACATTAAATATTTTTTGGAAAATCTTATTCAAATAGTCATTATTATCGATACAGAGGCCAAATTTATAGTTTTTAGAATTTTTGTCTGTCTGCCTGGGGCAGAATCACGAGAAAATCACTGGAAGGATTTTGATGAAATTTGGTATGATGAGAGCTGGTTATTCGGATCAACATATAGAATACTATTTGCTGCAGAAAAATATCTCATCTCTGAAAAATCTATACTAAACATTAAAACGTAACTAGGGACGATCCGTGCGGAGCGAGGGTGAGTCGCTAGTATACCTTCTATATTGATGTATATACATTATTATTATGTTATCAATCTATATATTTTCCATACAATCACTATAATTTCTTACAAAAACTGATATAAATCTTGACACAATTAAAATTTTAAACCACTTAGGCTATTAGTATTAAAAAAGGATAGAAATAAAACAAACCGTAAACACCTAACAAAGCAAACCAGATAAATTAAGATGTAGGTATCAACATTTACAAATGGGAACAATCACTGAGAAATATTTTAAAAGCTTAATGAAGTCTTCACGGTTCCGGACAGAACAAAAAAAAACAAGTAATAAATTTAACCATTAACTATGACATATAATGTTTCTAGCTATCAAGTCATTACTTTTAGTACAAGTTTTACAAGATATATATGTACGAACAAACATACATCACTGTTGCGTTGGGAATTTATTTGGTGATATTGTATTTAAGAATGTATTGGTTTGTTCTATACAAAACTGTGGTTTTGATAAACTTAAATATGTGTTGTTTTATTTTTTAGCGTCGAAATATTATGATAAGTTCGTTTTTTAGTTTTGTGTTTTTTAAATCCATTGTAGGTATATTTTCTCTTGAATATTTTTATGTAAGTAGCAAATTAGTAATACTTATAATTAAATACAAGGTATGTATGTATGTATGTATGTATGTATGTATGTATGTATGTATGTATGTATGTATGTATGTATGTATGTATGTATGTATGTATGTATGTATGTATGTATGTATGTATGTATGTATGTATGTATGTATGTATGTATGTATGTATGTATGTATGTAAGTATGTATGTATGTATGTATGTATGTATGTATGTATGTATGTATGTATGTATGCGTTTCTTTTTTTTTTGGTATTTACTTACTTTCTGGATTTTACCGCTTATGCGCTCGAATTATCGTTTAACTTTTACAAGATAGAGTGTATGAACAAACATACATCACTGATGTGTTTAGAATTAATTTAGTGATATTATATTTAAGAATTTATAAGTTTTTGGTTTGTTTTTTTTTTTATATAAAACTGTAGTTTCCATAAACATAAATCCGTGTTTACTTTCGTGCTTTTTTAATATAGTATAGGTATATTTTCTCTCAAATATATTTATGTTAGTGGCAAATTATAATTAAATACAAGAAACGTATGTATGTTGATTGATATGATGTTTGTTAGTTCATATATTTTTTTGTCTTTTCTTACTTTTTGGACTTTTACCGCGTAGGTATACACTCTTCGCGTACCGTTCGTCTATTTATATTAGCTCTTGCCCGCTATCTTGTTACGTCTCGATACAAGTTGATAATCCGTTATTTATGTCAGTAATTTTTCAAACGGGCCCAGCACGCGACTAAGTGTCTCCCAACAACAACATAACATCGACAAATGGTGAACCATCCACCTTTTGTTACTCTAACGGTTGTGTTTTGATATCATTACAAAATTCTCGGGTTTTACGACAGGTAGAAATATAGGCCCTAATATAGAGATTAGAGATCCGCTTGGGTCTAATGTAGAAAGTGTCGTTTAGAAATTCGGAGAACTAATGACTAATGGGCCCGCCGATGGAGTATCGATAGCCCGTGCCGCTCTGATAAGTTTCCTTACTTATATCGAGGTTCAACTTGTTAATCCAAAACAAAATTCCGACAAACAATCAATTTTAATAGAAAGTTCATTTAAAAGTAAATAGAATCGCCCACCTCGTGTCGCATATCTAAATCGCTGTGAGTGACGAAACCGGATACGGAAGATATAAAACAGTACAAGATCATGTAATTAAATATATCGAAAAAGATAAATTCTTAGAAAATATGCTAAACATTTGTATAATAAAGTGATTGGGAGGCGCGTGCCGCGGTGCATTCCTGACCAGCACTCGCACGACTTAAGTAATTATCAACTTATTAAACGTCGCCGAAGATTTATGTCAGGGTCGGCTACAGGTAAAATCGTTTCGTTACACTCATCAATAGGACTAATGACATAAACATTAATTTAACCGCGTGGAGGTGATAAATAAGAATTATACCCAAACCTATCGCTTGATTTACGACGAGTACCAAACGAGCTGATGAGTGAAGAGATAGATAACACATAAAACCTAGATAGTGGCAATTTAAACTGATATCAATATGAAAATCGTGCAATAATGTGAAATAAAGGAAGCATGCAACGAGTCAGTGACCACAGCAACGTATGAGAAGCGAAGCTTGCGATAATCATAATACGCTTGCAGATATGTGATTAGCTGCGGGGTCACGAAACGGTCGGCGCTAGACTGAGAGCGCCCCGTCCCGCTCTCACCTTCAAAATATCCAATAGTAGCTTCTTCGAGCTCAGACGTGCGACTACAGAGCGCCTAAACCGCTATACTAAACTGTGACCTCACGAAACTCTAAACACGATGCCACGATGATTCACGTACAATGATGGACGGAAACGGCTGACATATAGATGCGAACGCTAGATGAATTCCAAGCGACACATCTAAACAGCTTTTAATTTCGACTTTATCGTAATTTATATGTAAATTTGTATTTCACGAGACTATCTTATAAGCTTAAGTAAATTTTTGGGCATGCGTTGTAAATAGCCAATTTAGCCACTATTATGGAGACATCTTTCGAAAGGTAAAATGTGTTTATGTTAAGTTATATTTCGATATATATTCCGATTCCGTCGGGTAATTCAAAGAAATACCGTTTCTGATTTTTATGTTAGGTGAAATTTCAACTTATAGTTTATCAGCATCAAAACGATGAGCTTAAAATGTAAAGTGAAACTATAAGAGTGTATACAAATATAATTTATAGTAAGCCATGGTACAGAGGGCACGACCAGATGAACAGGTTTGTTGAGACTACTAACGTAGTAACCAATATACATACAAACTGTGCATTACTCGCTCAAGTATTCGAGATTATATGCTCTCATAGCCGAGCCTGAGAAAATTTCACCGCCAGGAAATTCTGTCATAAACATTAACATATTCCGATCCGACATCAAACTAAATAGATCCAATTGCTTAATGACCGCAGCAAAACAAAATGGAAATTAAAATATAAGTCCAATATCAATACTATTTAGTTAAATAAAAGGTATATATAATAATAAAACAATGAAAGTGCGTAATAAAAGCTAATCATAATCAAACGAAGAGAGAAATTCGAGTGAACATCACACGTCGTGAAGGTATTAGATTCTGAGAGCTGAGGCCGCTCTAATAAATCACCGCTTTAGTTCGTTAGGCGCACGCCGACCACTCCGCGGGGGTCCGCCTTCGATTCTCGCCGTGGCAAGTGGAACGACTGAGGTAACCCCCTGTAGGTGAATATTTTGACGTCCTATACACATCTCGATATGTTACTTGTGATGAATGGTATTTTGTCAAATGCTATTGACATTGCTATTTTCAAAATAAGCTACACTTTGCAACTTGTTTGTTGTAGTTAACTGAGTTGAGGAACTTTTGGTCGCAATTATTTACTAATTTTTTTTACTTCTGATGTAAGACAATTGACTTGAAATGTTTCGTCTCAATATACAATTAGTGTTACAATTTTTGTGATTGTTTACTTTTAATATTTATTTTTAATTGTTTGTTTATAGTTATTATTTAGTTATAAATAATTATGACATTTAACAAAAAAATATGAAATAATTTTAATGATATATGAAAATAAAAAGATTGTAAAAGACATGAATCAAAGACATCCGCATACCGAAGCAACAGGTTTTGTGCAAGCGACTCTATGTAGCATCAGCTTAGGCCGCGTACCTTTGAATGTTCCTACAAAGTTTACTTATCTTAATTAATCTAACTAATTATTGAATATTAAAGCCACTTATGCACATATTAGAAAATAAAGCATTAAGATTATCAAATAAAGCTCTAGCCACTTGCAATAAACATTAACAAAATTGTCTGATTTTATTTCGTTAATCTCATCTAAGAGATGAAGGCGTCCGTCAAATTTTAAAAGTTAATTATCGAATACGTATAAACCGGCGGTCGGGGTCCGGTCCATACATCATCCCCACAAGAATAAATCACGAAGTGATTGATAGTGGTATATATCTCACGCTCGTTTGCTAGCTCCTTTTTTAATCCAACACAAATGATTTTACACTCTGCTTCGTTTTCTGATACCATTTTGCTTCGGATTTTACGAGGTGCCAGAATTGGATTCCGTTCACCTGAGCTTTAATGGCTGATGACGAAAGCTGGTCATTTTTATCTTATTTTCATCCTAAACTTTTAATACAAAGCACCATCGTTTCGGATATAATATTACTGTAAAATTAAACGCTTCAAACTTATTTTTATTTACTGAGTATAGAAAAACACCTGCAGCACGAGCTGCTCGATCTGTCTATCCCAAGTAATAAAGAACCAATATCAATACATATTACCCTAATTAAGCTATAATGTTACAAGAAAGTTGAAACTTATAGTAATAATTGTCAATTCCAACTGTTTAACCGCATTGGATCACAATAATAATACTTTGAAACTCAATACTTATTAAGCCTTCTATTTAAATTCACTGTTTATGGTAGGAAACTATCAGATTTCTAACAGTTTACATGTACAGCGAGGGTAACGACCAGACCTATAGAAGATTAGTACACTGTCTATTGTAGTTCGTCCCTAAGTTCACATGCAAATTTTGAACATAATGTGCGGAAATATAATTAGCTTACGTCGCCCGGAACCAGTATCGACAGGTTCTAAGGGTCAGACGCTTTGACCGTAAGGAATTGGAACCGGTCTATTATTTCTTCGTTTTTAATTAATGTTTTCGCTCCGGTGTAACTCCTGACCGATGTCCGGCAAGGGTGTTCTGATTAATGCTAGGGGTTTTTCGCGATCCGTGGGAACGCGTCGGCACGTAGCTGATGGTATCTTAATGTCGGCCGCGGATAGTAAGTCTCTGTTTTCCCAGAATATGTACCATTACGAGCGGCCCTGGAGCGTATGAAACATGTCACAGTTATTATGCTCACAAGAAATGATAACATCTTTGGGCTGTGACGCAGCAAAGTGGGTATCGCCGACATCTCGTTGTTATATTTACTGCGTTGATTTTTAGGATGATTAAAGAAAAATAATTATATTTGAGAGTGTTAAGTAGTGGTCAGCTAAGCATTTGGTTTCTCACGGTTAGTACTTTATTGCGAGTCTAATGCAAACACGCCTTAACTTACGGTCAGTTGACCCACAATGACCACACCTGGCTCAAGACACAAATTGACACCCTCCTCAAAATGCAACGCTGATCCTTTTGACACATCCTTTGTCCTGAATAGGCGTATGCAAGGCGTTTTACTATTCAAGAAATAATAACTGAAGCAAACATTGCCATAATTTGCCCCTGGGAATGGCTTAGGATGCATGATGTTTTTGACAACTAGTGAGCCTATAAAGAAAGTATTGTTCATGGTTTCCGTTATAGAAATGAATTTTGCGCTAGAACTGATTGAATTAAAGGGCAACACCGAAACATGACAGTTTATTTAATCCTATAATTTTGAGGTTTCGAAATATTATAGATCTTTCATTTTGATGAATATCCTAAATTGAATTACATATGAATTGGATTGAATTTATAAATTCAATTCACATATTATAACTCGCTTCAAAGTATGTCACATTATAATATATGTATGTATAAATTCAAAAATATGTTTTGTACTCTTGGTTCATTCATATTTAAATTTCTTCTATATAAATTTACATTAAATTAATTGATTCCATTAATTATGTGCTTCCCCTTTGCGAAAATATGATAGCAAAAATCTTTCTAAATGACCGGTCCAGTATAAAAACATTTTAAGACAATCCAAACAATGTGCGCTGTGATGGATGCGTATCAAACAAAAGGTAGCTTTTGTTCACAGAAAAAGAACAGACAAACCCGTGTGCTTTGTACGCTATAATTTATGCATATATTAACCAGTTCTTAATACATCTAATTAATCAACGAATGTTCGAATAATATAGTAGGATATAATATGTATATTGAATCGATAAAATTGTCCTATCGATTATTTATAATTATTAATCTAACGGTACCTACATATAAGTCACTTTGAATACTTATAAAGAGGACTATTAACATTTCTTTGTTAACAAAATCACTTTTAACAGTAGACACTTGCATTGTTTCGAATCGAAAAATCGAAAGATAATGCTGTAACAGAACAACGTGTAAGAATGACCGCTCACACAAAAACATATCTGTAACAGATCGTCTAATCAAAGGCGGTGGTAGCACCTTCAATCCTTTTAACCGCTAAAACGTTTAGAAAACACTATTATACGAGATGAAAAAAATTACAAAGCCCAATCTCTCTTAGATTTTCAATACGATATCTAAGACGATTATGCGACGACAAAGGAGCACGCTTTTTTAACTGTTAATCTCACATAAAAAGAGGGACCTTTTGCACCTTTCTATTGTTTGTTGACAGCAAACAAATCGTTTGTTGGACAAAACACGAGGTGAGGGGTTGATATGCTCAAGGGTTGCGGGTTACTTGTCCTTTCCGGTAGGTCCACCTTATCAGCGGGAAGGGATTGTAATGATTTCGCAAAAGTGTGTTTTCATTGTTCATTTTTGATTAGATCTTTTAAAGTAAGGCGCATTTTTATGATATACTAGTACTTACTACCCGCGGCTCCGCCCACGTTCAGATGACCAAAAACCAAATTCTTAGGTTTTACATATTAGTATACTCTTAATTGCAGTTTTTGTATTTTTGCTCAGAAATGAGACATTTTCCCGCGGTAAAAAGTATCCTATATGTTGACCCAGATAACCAGCTATCACCATACCAATTTTTCCATAATGCGGTAACAGACGGATAGACAAAAATTCTAAAAACTATAGATTCGGCCTCTGTATCAATAAAAAAGTATATTTCAATAAGATTTTCCAAAAAAATATTTAATGTACAGATTCGACTCAGTTACAATTTTATTATATGTATGGATGTACATACCTCCTAATATTATAAATTAAAAATTAACGCTATCTGCCCTTTTTCATATTTTTTTATAAACTTTGGCAAGGAAATACTCGTAAGTTAAATAGCGGGGACGATCTATCGACGGTCATATTTTATCCCTATTTCACTCACTATGTACGTTTAGGTACAGTCGAAAACAAGTTTATTATTGTTATTAAAGTATATATTTATTAAAATAACATGATGATGATGTTCTCCTAGCCGATTCCGGCTACGGCGGCCAATCTCATTGAGATTAGCCAACTGCGCAGGAGATATTATAGTGCTCAAGTGTACGCGCAGACACAAGTGCACTCTCTATTCCTATCACTCTCATACTCTGGTGGGACGACCACACGACACGGCCGGTGAGAGTTAAGGCGCAGGATCGACGGCTTTACGTGCTCTCCGAGGCACGGGGGTGAAACACCGCCAACTTCCCAACTCCGGGCTGTTACTGAGACTTACTATACAGAAAGACTCAATAACTAAACTTTGGCCCGACCCGGGACTCGAACCCAGGACCTCCGGGTATGCAGCCGTACATGCTAGCCACTACACCACCGAGGCAGTTTACACAAACAAAATAACACAATAACATAGTATACCGCATTGTTTTTTAATATTTATAAAATGTACAATATTATTGTCGAGATCGTGAGGTAAGCAGGTGTGGTAATCAGTGACTCGGCGGGCGACGCTTTGTGAATCTAATTTGCCCTTTCACGTCTGTAGAGATCTTTTTATAATCTTAATTTCATTTAAAAATCATGAAATTTTATATTTTCTAAAAATAATAAAAGTGATAAAGTCTAGTTTCTTTTAAATAATTAAGAAAATTTTCATTATATGTTTTAGTGTTATCAATTAATAATAAAATTAAAGCAGAGTTAGAGAGAGAAGATAGAGTTCTAGATTACTCAATATTTTTAGTAAAAAATATATAAACTACAGGAATAAGCTATTAGCTACTTAAATAAACTTGTTAATTTCACAAGGTTGACTAATTTGCATTAATTTCTCTACCTTCAATATTTTTACTCGTTCCATTATTAGCTCTATCTAGTCTATTAAGGCATGTATTACCAAAGATACATTAAATTTAATTTGAGAGATCATTCATTTATCATTATTATATATCAAAAATTCAATTATTAATACAATTCAATTAATAATTAAATAAATGAATATGTCATTCATTAAAAATTGTATAAGATTACGCTGCATGTAATTGTATCGGCCTAAAAAAATTAATTTGTATCAATTCCCAATGTTGATGAGATTAATAAAACCTAATCATTAATATCATTAATCAATGGCCTGTCTTTAAAACAATAACCACGTATTAAATCCGTTCTAATGATAACCTGATAGAGTGACCATCCAATGAATTGAGAATTACGTTTATGGGTACAGTAAGAAACATTTTTTTGTTGGAAATGTTAAAAACTATAAAATAATTATTGTAAATTGATTATAATATAATTAATAATATGAGTAAAAGTTAAGAAGATAGAAATTAAGTGAATTGATAGTTTAGATACTACTACTAAGTATTTAAAAAATTAAACTATAATTTATTTATTTATTTATCAAATATACAACGTATAATTAATAAAATTTAGTTAAATACTTCTAAACAAAAATCTTAAGCCAATAAAACTTCCACTAAAAACATAAGCAAAGTGAACTTAAAATTAGCAAGCAATAAATTGAACAAAAAGAAAGAATACTGAACATTAACACAATTTATGTTTTTTTTAATAGGTGAGCGAATTTTTTGAACCCAACATTGAATGAAGTCTATATTGCTTAGTATACATATTGCAGGATCTTACAATAAATGAATTGTCGCAATACTTTGTTCTGGAGACAGCGGTGGAGAAAGTAGCCTGAGATCAAGTGCCATGACTAGGGCAATTAAATGATATTTTATTTAATAAGTATGGATATATTTTAAATAATTGAAAGTAGAGTAATGGGAATAGGAGGCTACATTTCATCGCATGGGGTTTTACTGCTCCATGACCATAAACGTAATAGGTGAATGGTCACCCTAAATGATCATAACGCAGTTAGCCGATCGTCAACAGTTATTTAGAGTAGCGCCCTTGACCAGTCCAACTAATGGCTGTACAAGATTAATGATTTAACTAATTACACTCGCGACAATCAATGTACCTTTAAATATAGCTTTTTGTTTAAAACATGCTCTAAGGAGGTTGGAAATTGGATGCAAATTATAAACAATAATATACAATAATGTGTCAAAATCTAATGATTAAGCAATCGATGATTGATATTGTAATGAATTTATATACAAGGTTAAAATACAACATTATTGTAATATTAAAATAGAAAAAAAAATACAGAAATACTTACAGCATAAAGTCTTACTGTTTAAAATATTTGGCATTAAATCAAAAACTAGAGACTCACCCTCGCTTCGCTCGGGTTCGTTCCTGGCTTTCTTCCCAATGCCAATGTTAATCCCCATTTTCACCCTCTTAAGGAACGATTTTCATGATAAAAAGTATTCTATGTCCTTCCTAGGGTCTCAAACTATCTCCTTATCAAATTACATTTAATTCGGTTCAGTAGGTCCAGAGATTACCTCCTACAAAGTCACAAACTCACAAACTTTACCTCTTTATAATATTAGTATAGATTTCACATTCAATGAGATTATTTTTGGAAACGTTATTGAGTAAACGCTTGAAATAAAGTAAAATCAACGACGATTGCGGAACATGAGTAACAAAATTTATAGACCTCTACCATGAACGAATTAGTCTCTAATTCGTTCATGACCTCTACTATAAAGTTTAACGTAGCTCCATATATGCTAGTATATACGTATGTAATATATGTACTTTCGATATTAACAGAGCCTTTGACATTGGCTAGATTTAACAATCTATACATATAATGAAATTGTAACTAAGCCGAATCTGTACATTGAATATTTTTTGGAAAATCTTATTGAAATAGACATTATTATCGATACAGAGGCCGAATCTATAGTTTTTAGAATTTTTGTCTGTCTGTCTGTCTGTTGTTCTGGAAAAATTGGTATGGTCATAGCTGGTTATCTGGGTCAATATATAGGATACTTTTTACCGCGAGAAAATGTCTCATTTCTGAGAAAAAATACAAAAACTGCAATGTAAGAGTATACGAATATGTAAAATCTAAGAATTTGGTTTTTGGTCATCTAAATGCAGGCGGAGCCGCGGGCAATGCTAGTCTCTATATAATATTGAATTATAGAGTATATTAGCGACTTACCCCCGCTTTGCTCGGGTGCGTCCCTAGGTACGTTTTACGTAGATAAAAGCATATGTAGTTATTGTGTACATACTCTCTCTCTTCAGAAGGTCTTTTTAAGACCTACAATTTTCTACTACATTAGTTTGATGTATCTAGAAAGGTTTAGCCAACATTGGCCATGTAATCGAACGAAAACTGTTTTAAATAAATATATATATATATATATATATATATATATATATATATATATATATATATATATATATACATACAAACCTGCCTCGTTTATCACTCTTTCGATTAATAAAACTGTATCAAAATACGTTTTGTGGTTTAGAAGAACCGACCGGAGAAACAGACATACATAGATAGCAGCTTTGTTTTATATTACGTATGTATATTAGATTATGAAGAACGTACACATCAAATATCTTCCATGTACAGACAGCGCAGTAAAAAGTAAAAAGGCAGTGGTAGCTCAGTGGTAACGCCGAGCGCGTTGCCACTGAGCTGCCTTGGAAAACCGAGTGAAGCGGGTTCAAATCCCGGGTCTCGCACCTCTGATATTTTCATGTGCGAATCATTTCTAACATGATTACCAATTGCCTTATTACTAAATATTACACATAATATCCTTTGAATATTTAACACGTATAGTGTAAGTTATAAAAGTAGCTACTGGTATAATTTAAATCGTCACAAAAATTACTGCGAACCATAAAATTTCAAAAGCAATTAAACCTGCAATGACGTCTAGAAGCGTTCGTGGTAGAGGTCGTAAAACTTAAACTTACATAGTGTTTACATAGTATATTATTCAGCAACTCACACAAAAACCTTTGAAATACATGTTTTAAGTGTCTCAATAAAGACATAAAAGATTTTAATGTTACTATATTAAAAATATTACGAAAAAGCTTCGTGTAGGTATATGAAAAATTGTTATCTGCACTCATATTATAGAGAGGAAAGATTTGTATTTTTGTATGTTTGTAACGAATAAACTCAAAAACTACTAAACCGATTTAGATGAAATTTGGTGAAAAGATAGTTTGAGATCCTGAAAAGGACATAAGATATTCCTAATAATGAAAATCATCCCTTAAGGGGGTGAAAATCGGGATGAATGTTTGTATGGGGAATCAACCTAGGGACGAACCCGATTGAAGCGAGGTTGAATCTCTAGTTTTATATATTTGTTTTTTTGGCTGACAGTAATTGTTGTGTATTTTTAAAAGCAGAAGTTGTCCATTAGATTTCTTGTATTAACCGTAGATGTTATTTTCCTGAGGGTCTACCATCAACTTTTACATAGCGATTTATTTCCGGTGCAGTCCAGTTTAGGTTTAACCAGAATCGTTAGTTTTCGTACTATCAACAGTGTTGTAGGTTCGATCATACTGAATCTAACTGGTGAGAATTAAATTAATAATATTTGTTTAAGCTGCGACATAAACTGAACGTCTTATAAAGCTACGGTACGAAATGCCGAAGCGATTTTTTAGGTCATAAATTAAGCAGCAATTAGAATTGATGATAGACCCTCTGATAAGTTAAAATGATCGTGACATTTTGAACAGCTACCAAATACACATTATGAATTAGGTAAAAAAAAGTAAAAAGATAAATTATTTTGTATCTATGTGCCGTAAAAAAATTATTGTGTTATTTTAATATGGACTTACCTTCTCTCCTCATGCCCATTTTTAGACACTTCCTGAGACGGCAGTACTGGCATTGATTTCTATGATGTTGGTCGATAGGACAGTTCCTGTTCCCTCTACAGGAGTATGTAAGGTTCCTTCTTACAGACCTCTTGAAAAAGGATTTACAGCCTGTGGAAAATATGTAATTATTAATAATTTTATAAGTATGTATAATGTATATACATATTATAGTTAAACAAACAAGTTGCACTCGCTTTGCTCGTGTGCCTAAGTGCCTACCATGCGTAAATAGCATATGTGCTACCTCCAGGTCATAGTCTATTGTATACTAAATTTCATTCAAATTTGTTTAGCCGTTTGAGCATTAAGGTGTAATAAACATACACACATACATATATACAAACAAACTTTTACATTTACGAGTATAATAGTAGTTGAAGTTTATTATAAAGAGAGTCACATAACAAATAAAAGTATTATTTAGTGTACTAATTATGGAGCTAAATCTGCTTCTTATTGCTATTATATTCAAATTTAACAAGATTCCAATTAAAATACTATAGGCATTAAATTATATTATATCTTTCAATTGGTTCTCTAAAAGCTTTATTACATAAAAAATAACGTGGGTGGGATGATGTGTTTGTTCTCTCTCGAGGCCAATATTGGCTGCCAATGTAGAGCTATAATGTTTTGAATACTTGCTCTACCTACAGGTTGGTGATAAAAAACTTTAGTAGTTGGCCAAATGTTGGATCTCTTTATAATCAGTATAATATCGTGTCAGTCATGTTAATTTGTTTAAAGTTATTTAATTATATTTACATATTCCCATATATCAGGGCTACTCTATACGATAATTCGTCGATTCGTATGGAAAAGTTGAAATAGTTAACATTCTAACTTAACGACTCACAAATACTACGACCACCTCATGAATATCTTATATCTATTATAATAGAAATTATGTGCATAAGGCCCATTATTCAGTGACGCCGGTTTTGTGAAAAAAACATCACTAATATTGTGTATTATTGGCAATAAAAATCGATTTTTCGAAACATGCGTAAGATTAAAACTTTAGCTAATTTATAGATATGTAACATAAAATTATAATTAATTACAATTAAAATGAGATTCGTATAATTATTTTATCATTCCAAGAATTTTTATTGAAGTTTACCTTATTTTGAATGATAATGTGGAGGAAGCATTATTTTTAATATCCCGTGTTGTAACATTTCCCAAATTAGTATTGCTATATAAAAAAATGTAAAAGTTATATAAAATCCTTTATAATAAAATAGTCAAGATAAAGGAAATTACTAAAACATAATTTGACGTTTTTATAACTGCTGGGGAAAAATGTTATCGAATGAAATAATAAAACTATCGAACATATAAAATTAATGAGTTTCTTTAAGTGATAAAATTCTGAATCATTCACTTTGATTTGCAAATATTTAATTTTTGGTGAAATTATTATTAATTATAGCACTTTATCAACTTAAATTGTACAGGAATATGTTTAATATTATAAATATTTGTTACGTTTTATGAAATTTTTATTTTATCTATATTATAATATAGATATCGCTGTTGGTTTAAGGCGATAGGGTGTAAATTATGACTAGGTTTATATATCGTTTGATTTTATTTATTGGACTGGTTTGCGTTATGAGACCATGAAGGAAACTTTCTGTAGATCAGAAACGCACTTATGTCAACAGTTTGGTTATTTGTTCGGATTATAGTGATTTAAATATTATAATTTAGTAGAAAGCGCTCGTTTGAAGCCAATATTCATACTCGCGTGTTAGAAAACCATTAGTTTACATATCATGAACATTGTATTAGTTAAGAGCTTAAATTATCACCGAAAAATTTGACATTTCGTTCTTTTATGTTTTACTAATTTATACTTATGTGTATAAAATATGGGTAGATAGACTTTGCGTAAGCTTAAGTGGTATTATAATGTTATCTTATTAAAATTGTAGAGTACGACACGTATCTGGTGGAGAAACATACTACTGATGAAAGCTCATAGTTTTGATATATTACGAATGACAAATCATTCTTTTATTTCTAAGTCAGTCTGATTAATAAAAATAATTATGTTGAATCGCTGCTAAACATGCATATTTCAAGAGATCTTACTATTTAAGACTATATCAAATTGTATTGTATTGTATTCATCCCTTTTTAACGTCCCACTGCTGGGCTCGGGCCTCCCTTCAATACGAGGGGGATCAGGCCATAGTCCACCACGCTGGCCAAGTGCGGGTTGGAGGTTCACATGTCTTTCGAAAACTTGCTAGGTTTTCTCAGATGCTTTTCCTTCACCGTAAGACAATTGGTAATCATGTTGGAAATGATTCGCACATGAAAATATCAGAGGTGCGAGACCCGGGATTTGAACTTGCTTCATTCGGTTTCCCAAGCGAGCGCGCTACCACTGGGCTACCACTACCTACCTACCAAATAACAAATAAAAATTAATGTTTAAATATATTCTGAAATCGGGTTAAAAATATACAACATTTTATGTTTTATTCGAGAATTTATTATCTTATATCCTCTTTATATTTCTTCTTATAAGCTTCGTGTAATAGGGGAAAACATTTCAAGGCATCGCGCGATACCGTTAGCGCTCTGCACAGATAAGCCGCGACACGGTATGCGGTAGAGCCGAAACATAGAGTACATTGCAAGAGATTAGGTATATTGTTCACTTCTTATAGGAAACTATCGTTTATGTAACAATTAAAATAAAATTTTCAGTAAAAACCTTTTATCTATACATATAATAAAATTGTAACTGAGCCGAATCTGTACATTACCTATATATTTTTTGGAAAATCTTATTGAAATAGACATTATTATCGATGCAGAGGCCGAATCTATAGTTTTTAGATTTTTTGTCTGTCTGTCTGTCTGTCCGTCTGTTACCGCATCACGAAAAAACCACTAGAGGGATTTTGATGAAATTTGGTATGGTGATAGCTGGTGGTTATCCGGGTCAACATATAGGATACTTTTTACCGCGGGAAAATGTCTCATTTCTGAGAAAAAATACAAAAACTGCAATGTAAGAGTATACTAATATGTAAAACGTAAGAATTTGGTTTTTGGTCATCTGAACGCAGGCGGAGCCGCGGGCAATGCTAGTTGTATTTATATATAATGTATTTTAAAGTCTTGCAAAATTATTAATACGTAAGTATGTTTACTATTGCCTTAATTTAACTATTGTAGCAACTGATAATCTGATATACGTTCGTGTGATATTTTGTAGTGATAGGTGGTTATGTACTGAAAAATTATTTAGGGCTATAAATTATAAAAAAATACTTCAAGCTTTTCCTTTGTGGAGAAACAGATAAAAATATTGTGGATGTCCATTTTATTCTTGGCTTTTACGTAATAAAAGCGCATTATCGTAAAAATATTAATAAAACGAATATTTGCACACAATTTTTGTTTTTAAATGACATTTGTATCGTGCAAAAAATTGACTTATTACACGGTACATGTAACTTTACTATATATTAAACGTACGTAACTATAAATTTTAAATATATATTATATAATAATAAAATAGTGTTTCGAAGCTAACTATATCCGCTCACGTAAGTGCAGACGATGCGCTGTATCGCGCTGCCCAATTACTGCTATCGCTGGGAATATCGCGGCGCTTGCAAATTGCGATTTGGACAACGATTTGAAACGATACAATGGTAGGGGTAAGGCACAGATTTATCTAATGCTATAATATATAATATATAATCTGTATATAATATGTTACATATGAAATAAATAATGAACAATTTTTAACCGACTTCCAAAAAGTAGGAGGTTATCAATTCATTGGAATCTTTTTTTTATGTATGTTCACCGATTACTCGAAGACGCCTGAACCGATTTGGATTTTTTTTGTTTCAAATGGTATACTTCCCAAGTGGTCCCATATAAATTTTATCAAAACCAGTCGAGCGGGTTTTTTAAAAAATCATAAATATATATTTTTTTAAATAAATTGTTTAATCGAAAAACTTTCTTCTTACAAATTACCTGATTATTACGTCTACACTAAAAATGGAAAATTAAAAACTTAAAAAAAAAACCGACTTCCACGCACTAAAATATGAAAAATAACTAAACGGGAGTTTTCATTTAGAATAGATACCTAATCAGAGATTTTTGAAGTCGGTGCCAGCTGATATAAAGTAAATGTAATATATAATACTTTCTTATTTATTTCTAGTAGATATTCATATTTTAAAATATTGTCGGCTGGCACCGACTTCGAAAATATCTGATTAGATATCTATTCTAAATGAAAACCCCCGTTTAGTTATTTTTTACATATTAATGCCTGGAAGTCGGTTTTTATTTATTTTTTTAAGTTTTTATCCTATTTGTTTAAAATCAACATTAAATAACAATTTAAAAAAACAGATGGTTATTGATTCTGGACTTGAATATAATTTTACGTTACATAATATATTATTAAAAACTAAACAACTTAAAGTAGGAAAACCGCATTAAACACCGCTTGGTACAATCTAAATAATATAGTGTCACTAAAATACGCAGGAAAAATGTATCTCGTAATAGACTGGTACAATAATTAAAGTGACACTTAATCGTTTTGAGATTATAGCTCGGATACTTTACCATAAATGTTTACGCAGGCATTGAAAAGAATATGAATGTAACTAATATAATATAAATATTTTTTTATATTTATTATGTTTTTTAGACGCGTGTTGTAAGTTTTAAAATTATGCATATAACGCAGTCATTGAGTAGGGAATCTATCTATATAAATAAAAATGAATCACCGAAATGTATGTACGCGCATAACTTTCGATCGACTGCACCAAATTGTCAACAAATATTCTTCTATACAAGCTTTGTATAAGAGAAAATTAAAAGAATTTTGTTTTTACTAAAATAAGTTTTTTTTAAATCTTATGATATGAAAAGTGAGTGAGTAAAATAGTTTTTATCCCGGAAATCATCCCGTAAAGGGGTGAGAATGGGGATGAAAGTTTGTATGGGGAAGAAAGTATACATATATTACGTTTTGACTTTTAACCTTTAGTACCTACAGATTTCTCAGAGATCTGATATTTCCCCGCAGTAAAAAGTATCCTATATGATGACTCGGATAACCAACCATCATCGTATCAAATTTCATTAAAATCGGTCCAGTGGTTTTCTCGTGATGTGATCAACAGATAGACAAAAATTCTAAAATGACTATTTCAATAAGATTTTCCAAAAAATATTTATATACAGATTCGACTCAGAATTATATGTACATAATATCCATGAACTTAATGGTGCTTTAAGCTTATGCAATTAAAAACTTATAAAATAAGTTGACGTTTAAATTTGGTTAAGTTCTAAAATTTGATGTGAATTTGAAAATTTTGCAGGAAATAGTGATTTAACATAAAAAAGTCTTAGATAAATTATTTATTTTCAATTCAAAATTTAAATAAAACCAAAAGATATACTTGCGTAACAGTTATGTAAAAATGTTAAAAAATTCAATGTTCGTACTAGTAAATAATAATTTATAATATTTCTATATCGCTAAAAAATAATTTTAGTGATTATTATCACTAAAATTATATTTTTAATGAATTTAATAAATTATAATTGTGGATTTTCATGATCTTAGTCTTATGTTAGCGCTCTGATGTAACAGTCTCAAGGCTGCATGCAACGTAGAGTTTGCATAACGACCCGACAGGTAAAGAACTTATCTCATTTTATATACGTGCATATTTTGGACTATATGTAAAGTTGTAGAACGTCACAAAAAAAGTTTTTACCGCAACTTCGCTCGCTGTTATGTTGTAGAAAAACTTAAAAAAAAACTGACTTCCAGGCACTAAAATATAAAAAATATCTGAACTGAGGTTTTCATTTAGAATAGGTAATAATCAGATATTTTTGAAGTCGGTGCCAGCCGATGCAAAGCAAATCTAAATTATTTTAAAGTTTTTATTTTTCATTTTTAGTGTAGACGTAATAAGCAGGTAATTTGTAAGAAGAAAGTTTCTTAATAACATATTCGATTAAACAATTTATTTAAAAAAATATTGATTGTTGATTATTTAAAAAAACCGCTCAACCGATTTCGATAAAATTTATATGAGATTACCTGGAACCTATACCCTTTGTAACAAAAAAAAATTCAAATCGATTCAGGCGTCTTCGAGTAATCGGTGAACATACATAAAAAAAAGATTCCGACGAATTGAGAACTTTCTCCTGTTTGGAAGTCGGTTAAAAATAGCGCACTCATACAGTTATAAACTCATACAGCTATAATCAATGATAAAACTTATCCACTAATAAATATAAAAGTGCATATAATAAATAGTGTAAGAAAAAAGCCCATAACAAAATTGACTGCATTGTTTCTAGTAGTTTGTAGTACTGCTGTCATTATTAATAGTAGGTTCGATTTTAGTGTGATGGACATATTGATATCACAGAAGTATCTTGTAGCTTGAGAAAATTGTGAAATGCTTCTACTAAAATTGACCTTAATAAAAAATGATATGAAATATTTGTAAATTATAAACTTAATTCTTAATAAATAGGTGTTTTCATGCAAGAATAAGATTTTACGGATAGTTCTGGAGATTAAAGCATTCAAACAAACAAAAGCAAACTTCAACCCACACTACAACAACAACATATTATTACATATTTTCGCAACTAAAGTCGTCGACCGGAGTATATTATAAAATATCAATTGTAAGATTAAAAGCTATCATAAATCATAACTGCTCGGGCCTCCCCACTCACCTGTAATTATTTTCTTAATTAACTATCTAGTTCAAATTAGTATTGTAGCTTAATAAACTTTTCATCTATTCAATTATAAACATCATAGCATTGATTCAAATTAAAAAATATACCATATTTTTTTTTATAATTTTTTTTTATTTTTTTTTTAGTTTTTTTTTTAATAAATGTAGATTGTAGGTATATGCACTAGAGAAAACTGTGTAGAACGTGTATATATCACTCAATATATTAGACCAGTAGAGCATCAATGATAACTTCCCTTAATCATTTCATTATAGCACAAAGGAATAATGACAAGGATTAATGACAAATTACGCGCCTAATGATCCTAAGAATGTAGATCCTGTCGAGGTGAATTATCGAATATTACTTCTGAGATAGAATTATCTGTGTACCTATATGTATTTAATTTTGAATTTTAATAATTTTTAAATAAATTGATTTAATCATCTTAAATGTATTTAAAACTTTTAAGTCATTTTTTGTGTCAGTTTTAAGTATCTACTAAATATTATTTTGACTTCTATATTCCCTCTACGACCACGGACACGCCGGCGTTACGGTTAAGAATAGATTTCTTAGAAATTTAATTAATTTCTTAGAAATTTACCTGAAGGTGATACGTACTAAAATCGGTATATTATAGGAAAGTTACCAGCAATCTAGGATTCAACAAAAAATAATTTTAATTAAATTAAATAATACTAATGTTACAAAGTTTTATAATAATACTTAGGTATGTAATGTGTATATAATAAAAAGTAACTCACAATCGTTATTTCTTTAACTAACAGCATAACATTGACACAGAAGTTAGTTCATTAATGAGCTTGGAAGGCTGTTATAAAGCTTTTACATAAATATATACATCTAGTATATATAAATAGACAAAGAAAAAAATTTAATACCGGATGATAAAAAGAGTAGAAACATCTCCTCTAGTTGTCAACCGATTTTCTTTTTTTGCTTAGTAGCTTTTGAGGAGTTCTATTGACACCATTACAAAAATTGGAAACAGTATTTTTTTAATAATTATTAAATAATAATATTTATTAATTAAAAGAAAATAATAAAAAAAAATAACTGTTCCCATATATTTTTTTCAGATTTTGGCTGAATTTCGACCACAGTGTACACAAGTTATACATACTCATATATAAATGGTGACTTTATTTTGAAAATTTCAATGATTTTGCTTTGTCAAGTATTAGGTACCTATAACAATGTAGAAAGGAATTTTAATCACGTTAAACAATAGGTTATTAAAAACCAAGGACGTTTATTTATTAGAGTGGAAATGACTTGATTTTACATATTGTACTTACATAAAGTATATTACATATGTTCTTCAGGAGTACCTATGCAAGCAATTACATGGACATATATAAAGTTTCAAAAATATAAGCAATACATAATTTTCGACCAGAGACTCAAATTTGCTTAAATCTAATCATATATTAACTAATATACATACGTGTACCTAATTCTACATGTTATTTAGGTATTTTTGTCTCGAAAATATTCTTAATCAACCGTACGTACGTGCCTACGTCTTATATCATTATATGCAGATAGTAAATTAAAAAAAAGCTCTCTGAAAGCTCAAGTTGTGTTTACCTTATGAAGTAGTGTTGTGCCACGCACATAAATAAAGCGTTAAATACCTTAAATTTCATTAAAGCTCTCATGATTCATATCGACCGAGGAGTTTATTGACAGTTTTAGTAGCGAGAGAGCGCCACACACGCGCCGATCACAGATTCAATTTAAAAAGTGGAATGAGATAAGAATAAATAAGTTCGGAGAGACACTTATGTTTAGAGGCGGTCGTAAAGATAGGGTTAACTGCCATGGTATCGCGGACAAAACATACCATAAACTGACCGGTTAAAGCCGATATAGTGAGGCGCCGCATCGACAATTCTATACCTACTTAGTTTAATTTGAGCGTTTGTATTCGTTGAAAATTTAAATCTTTATAGTCGAAGACAGATGAAATTTAGTGTCAGATTATTTGACATTGGTTTTGATGCTTCTGATTATGGTTACTCGGTTTTTGATAGTATCAAATGAGTGTGTGCTAATGGTTTCTAATATCTATAAAAATGAATTATAGTTATGTTGAAATTTTCGAAATATCCGGTCACATTTTACATATTATTTTTCTTAAATTTTCTTATCACATCAAAATTTTCTTTATTTTTTTTCATAAAAAATATTAAATTAAAAAAAACGAAATTAACGTACACACAGCTTAGTAGGAAAATTGTATATTTAAAACCAAAGTATTGTTTATTTGTTTTAAGCAATTTATTTTTTTGTAATTTTACAAAAAAATGAATAATATGAGTAGTGTTTCCATATTGCAACATCGATACAATTAATCTTAATACGTCAGTCACATCATTAGCCGCAGGTGTCAACTACGATCAGTGCGTACCCGAGCATTTAAGTCAAAAGAGGCGCTTCGTTAGGGACCTTGTCGGTATAGCGGTTATAAAGTTTTACTGCAATTCACCTTCGAGCGTCACTTACGACGAGTACGACAAGGTTGTATCTGACCAGCGGGAGGTCCAAAAGTTAATATAGCGTATTTGTCGACATCAAAATAACAGTTTATGGGTGCGACACTAATGCAGTTTATCGATAAATCGTATTATGGTAATTGTGATAGAATAAACGGAACCTTTAAATATTTTTGGTTTTACTTATACTTATTTTTTTGTCACTTGATGACTAAAATACTGTTTTAATTATTGGTAGAGTCATAAAGTTATAGTTGATTATTATTAAAGAATTTGTCTTTAAGCACGACATAATTATCTAGTTAGGTAAGCATTATAGAAATGAATGCACAGAACGTTTTGTGAGCAATTTCATTTTGAGATAAATTTATTAGTAGGTATTGGCTTAGTGGCATTAAAAGTCACATTATTTACTGTGCCAGAGGTTACAGGTTCAATCCTTGAGCAGAACTAATGCAAAAAAAACAAAACGTAGATTTTATAGTGATAACTATGATGATGATGATAAGAGATGTTGTTTATTTTTGAATGTAGGATATTATATCAAAAACTACACTACCAATTACAAAGATTCATCGACTAGGCGATTTGCACACAGCCACTTTTTATTACATAAAACTAATATGTAATAATTGTTTATATCAAAACCTTTACAAATATCTAATAAATATGCCTACTCGCATATTGCACCGAGACATTTCTGAAGATAAAAAAGTGTCACGACCTATTTGGCGCCACGGGAGCGATAAAAGAAATTTATTTAATATTCAATGAAATAATTTTGACTATAGATCAACGCCGGCGCAACGATAGATTATCGGCTCAAGTTATTAATATACTAAGCAAATTAATGAGGAAGAATGCTTTGGCGCCACTACGAATGCGCCTAATTTACATTTTCTATCGACTCAGTGGCATTATAAAGCAAATTGTTTGTTATACCGTAGGTTACAGGTTCAATCTGTGCGACGTGAATGCCAAGAATTGGAACAAAACACTAAATAACGAAGGATAGTGCGATAGTAATGTATATTCAAATTATAGGAATATGTATTATATAAATCTTACAAAACTAAATAGGAAAGAAATTCAAGAATTTAAATAAATAAGAATGGCTTGGCGCCACTTTGAAATCCTACCTAATTGACGCTTTCTACTGACCTTATAAGTTTTAACTTGTGATATACACTATGATAAATTAACTGCAGAAATTTTTAAATTCATATATAATTCTTTTAACATTAGTATATGTTATAGGAAAAGGCAATAGTAGCCCAGTTGTAAAGCTCTTGAGAAACCAAGTGATGTTTAGACCTCGGGTTTCAAAAAAATTATAATTTCATGTGTGGACTATTTTCAACAAGATTATTACTTCTCTAATAGCGAAGGAAAACATTGTGAGGAAACTTTAATGGTACTGAGAGAACTGAGGAAGTTTTCGAAAGGTGTGTAAAGTCTGCCAAGCCCGCACCTGGCCAGCAAGGTGAACTATGACCGGGCCCCTGTACTGAAAGGAGGCCTGTGCACAGCAGTGAGATGTTAAAAGGGGCTAAATATGAATAGGAAGATGGGTTAATAGAAAATGTTTGTATTCTAAAAAAATAGAATTCACTGCCATTTTACTGTATACGAGTCAGTGTCAAGGCACTTGTTGACTAAACAAGTTAGAATATTAACATTAATTATGTTAAGTTCATATATAATGATTGTTTACGTACGTAGTAATCCGGTTAGGTTATTAGATTTTAGATAGAGTCTATTAAAAATCTATCTTTAATTTTTAAAGCCATACAATTTATACACATGTGCGTATTCAGCCTTTTTTAACGTCCCACTACTGGCCACGGGCGTCACTTCAGTACGAGGGGGATCAGGCCACAGTTCATCTCGCTGGCCAAGTGCGAGTTGGCGGATTTCACTTGTGTTCACACTTGTCGTCTTGGTAATCATGTTGGAAATGATTCGCACATGAAAATAACAGAGGTACGAGATCCGGAATTTGAGCCCGCTTCACTCGATTTCTCAAGCGAGCGCGTTACCACTGGGCTACCACTACCTTATAAACATGTAGGTTTAATTCAATAAAATAAAAATTATGAGTCAGAAACAAGCGAAAAACAATTTTACACGATTGAAGCTTTTTAACCATCCGCTTGTATTTGTTACATAACGGAAGTTGAAACGTCCGTATCACTAAGTATCCTCATATTTCAATTCACAGTTCAAAGAGGAAGCAATATTTGCCGATTCTGATTAATTCTTATTTTTGAAAGACGGAAATCGCATCACTAATTATTATAATTAATTTAAAAAGCTCCAAGTTTTTATAAGCACTAACACGTACTTGAAATATTTTTCGTTAAAACTAAATTTTTTACATAAATTAATAATAATAGATACGAGAAATAAGAAAACATAATAATGCCGTCTCACCATCGTAGATACAGTTAGCATTTATACATGTACCTATAAGTAATTCCTACAACTATACCTAATACATACCCGAAATGATCAAAATATGGGACTGCTATTAAAAATGTAAGTTTCAAAGTAGCGTGTATATGTATGTACATCCGTCCTTTACACTGAAACAACTAAGCAGATTCGGATGATGTTTTTAGTACGCAGATAGGCAATGACGAGGAGTAACACATAAGCTACTATTAAAAGAGGCAGCAAAGCTAGGGTAAGTCACTATCTATACAGATAAATAAAATTAAAGTGTTTGTTTGTAATGTCAAAATAACAGCTTTTTACTAAATGCATATGAAATTATATACGGCTGGACCGATTTTAATAGGACTTTTACTGGCATATAGCTGATGTTATAAGAAGTAACTTAGGCTACTTTTATTTTATTTTAGAAAAAAAATTAGGGTTCCAATCAAAAAAATAAGACGTACCCGAGCGAAGTCGCTAGTTGTACATAAGATGCAGCAGCATGAAAACCCCTTTCTTTTTATAATCTGTATTAAGTGCGTAAGTGTCATATTGAGAATACAACGTTAACGCGTCGAGGTCAGGGCTGTTGTAGGCTATTTTTATTAAGCTCCTTTTATACAATCAATGTATGATGTATTGCATATTTAACTATTTATTTATATATTTTTTTTCTTCTTCGTTTATGTGCAAGCAGTTTTCAATTATAAAGAGATTTGTAAAAAAACGCGTTTTTTTTAAATAGGTATTACATTCAAAATTAAAGTTGAGTCAATCAGAAATACTATATAATATGTAGGTACATCTCTTTTAAGTAAAATTATAATATTCATATATTACATATGCGAATGTTTATAAATTATTATGTGTGATTCGTATTTACACTGTAATAATTTATAAAGGAGATGAGTGCTTAAAATGGATATAACTTTAAACGAAATATTTTATATTTGAAAAGTGCCAAAATAAAATTTTCTAATGCCAATATAGAACAATTTGGAGTTTAATTTATATTAACTTACCACGAGAAATGTATCTTAACTTAATTTCTCAATAGGAAAGAAACTTTAAGAAGTTTTTATATTTAAAAGCTCAAACTCAATGTAGGTCATATATATACCCGTATATTTGAAAAATTGAAGAGATAAAGCCTAACCAATGTCTAAATGAAAGTATTTAAAACGTGTCACATTTAATTCTTACATACTTATGCGATTATCACGCTTCTAACAAGCGAGGGCATTGCGGAGAAACTGGCGTTTTAAAGTTCCCAGGGCGTCATTCACATTTTTATCGTTAAGGCTATCTGCGCTAATTACCTTAAGACCTAAGTAGTTATTAGCTGTCGATGGTATTCAGTTTTAATCAGCATCAGCGAGTTATTTTTATATTGTTTCCATGAAATTATAAATAATTATTTTGTTATTGACAAAAATATTTGATTATTTGTATATTTCTTATAGTACATACATACTATGTCTTTAATAACGCATATTTTTCGCAGAAACAACAGTTTTAACAAGGCTAAGTTTTAAAACTCGATTTTTGGAATTGAACTTTGACCCTTAGAGTATAAAATTATAACCACTAAGCCATTGAGGTTTTGCTCAATTAATAGCAAATTATTATTATAGAACTAGTGATCTTTTCTTGAATTAATTGTTTGTTTGTTCGTGTTAAGCCAGACTTAATAGACTATTCACTATTCATAGACAATCTGTGTTTCAAATCTAAATTATTCTTTATTATAAGCTAAGTAAAATTAATGTAACGTTATAATCTGTAACCCCTTAATTATTACTACAGACTATATATAAATGAAAATGAAATTCAATGAAAAATGCTCAGAAATCCTACCTCCATCGTGTCTTCTCCATTCTACGTGACAATGGCGAAGTAATCTGTGCTAAACTGGCATACCTTAAAGCTATTAACAAGAAAATTGAATTGAATTGAAATCCTGCTAACCTCAGAATTTATTTATAAATAATGATCGCCCAGTGGTCTAAATTCAACCATGGTCATATTTTTAAGTACATCACTAAAGCTCTTCAAAAGCTTCTAAACAAAAAAAAACTAAATATGTTGACAAACAGATGAGAGAAACGTACTGAACTGATTCGCCTTTACCTATTATATATAGAAATTCTATACCTATCGTAACTACGTTTCGATTACCTTATATTTTATACATACATATTTATTGGCACGTGTAGCGTAATATGTAAGTAGCCTTATTTAAAAATAGTTTCAAGAATTAACATTCCCTATGTTAATAACACATAATTTATTCGTTATTGTATTGCACAATGTGCCTTCTTGTTATTTATTCTACATTTAATTTATAAGAACATACTGTTGTTTTTATTTAAATTTTAATAATGAATTATGAAAAAACCTTCAAACACCATAGAAATAAAAAATAAAAAAGTAACCTCACCATTACTATTTCTAACAATTTTCTAAACCAAACTTATTATTATTATAGTATTTTTTTTTATAGAATAATATATTATTTTATAAGTAACTAATATTTAATTTTAATTAGCAGCCATTTTTAGTATTCGCGTATTAAATAAAGCAAAAGATCGCCAATAACAAGTAATATTCCCGCGGCTGATTTGCATAAAAGTGAGGCATCCCCTTATCTTGAGAGGCAGGCAGTTTGCGAAAAGTTTGTCTTATTGCATTCTGATTAGACGCAATTAATTGATATTTTTGTGTTTAACTTTTTGTTTTCTTTAAATTTCATTAATTTAAACGAATAATTAATTTATATGTTTAATTTTAATCACAATTGTTAACACCTACATATATAAGTGTTTTAGTTAAGAAGTTTGTTAATGAAAACCTTTTTCAAAGTTTTCTCGGCTTTAGTGATATTTTTTAATTACGTATAGGTAATTACAGTTCTTATATGAATTATACTATTTCCATGCACTATATTTTAATAATAGATATAGGTTAATTATTTTTACGAGTATATTTTAAACTCATTATTTAAAACTGAAGTCAATTTTTTTATTCTTATTGTTTTAAAATATAACGTTTTGTGTTTTATGTTTATAGGATAGTTGAATGTGTTATTTCGTTTATTTGTATATTTTTTATGTAATTAAAATTTCGTTGAACAATTTATATTTTAATATATGATTTTTCTTTGATTTCATTGTATTATTATTGATATTTTCTATTTTCCCTACTATTTTACCTATCCAACAAATAGAACCTTAGATTTTACACATAACCTGCAACTTTGCAGAAACTAAGCAATAAACACAGTGACCTCTCGACCCGCACCAACACAACACAAAAACACTTTCACTGCCTACGTACCCTCACACGTGAATTGGCCATAGTGTTTCCCGGAGGACTTATCTCCGCAGACGACGCATTCCACATTCTGGCCCTTATCTGTGGCCGACGAGCCACTCTGCGTCGACGCGGCCTGGCTTGCGGGAGTGGACGGCAGGAGTTCATCCTCTCTCCAACTGTTGCGGAAGCCGAGTTCCAAAGGCGGAAGGTCGGAGGCCCTCGGGGGGCAAAGCCCCGGGGCTCCGCCGTATACTAGCGCGCCGTGCGTGATGATGCCGGTTGAGATCGCGAGGTAAGAACGCGGTGGCGCGTGTGTCAAGGGTCGCGGTAGAATCGCGACTGAACTCTGTCGGGGCACGGCGCACTGCTATTGGCCCGGTGGCCCGGGGGCAGGGAGCGAAGGCCCCGCCACGACCCCCCTCCCCCCCACACTAGGGGGAAAATCTTTCTGTACCGTCAGTAAGAAAATACGCTTTTTGTATGTGTTTTTTTTTCATATAACATTACGTTGTATTCAAATTGTATGTAGAGTTTGTAACGGTTTAAGTTTTTTTTGATCTAGTGAATAGTAATGAATTATAGAGTTTGGTCGTATTTGAAGAGGTTTAAGTTTTGTCGTTTCTTTAGATTTGTTTAGTATAGGTATATTATTTTAGAACTAAGATGATAGATTTTTAAAAGATTATTTAATTAAATTTCAGTGCGTTTCAATTAATTAATTTCAATTATGTTAGATGTTACTAAAATATTATCTAACATAATGACGTGATATTGAGTACTGGTTTTCGAATTTTAAGAATTCTGTTTAAAAAGTATTTAATAAACAATAATAATTATATTAACAGAACCAATGATTATTTAAGTACTATTATGTGTTTTACTTAGATATTCTAATAGATTATGAAAACTAAACAAATATCGAATGAAATGTAATATTTGCGTCTTGACGGTACCTGAAAATCCTACTTTGTATCAACTTTCCGACGTCCATATTTCTGCGCTACCTACCGCAATGTTAACATAGACGCTATCCTTGAGACGTAGCGCTCTACGTAGAGACTAGATAGAGACGCGCTGAAACTAATGGATTTCAGCTTTGCCTTTTTGTTTTGGGTTAAAATTCTACTTTTGTAAGTTTAATATTTAGTCATTGTATCTAAGCTTAATAATATGACTAAAAATATTTTATATAATACTTTTTTTTTAAATGATCGTCATATATTCTTATATTTAAATTTTAAACATATCTTTATACGAATGCACACACTTGAAGTGTTGCATATAAGGCCACGGTGACTAAGTAATGATCTGCTTGGTAGAATGCAGCTGCATTCTTGAGCCAATCAAATTAATTGGAAAAGTTATCAACAAATAAAATGTGAATACAAAACTGTGTTTACTTTATTTAAGACTTTAAATGCCTCGATATAATACAAAAAAAAGTATTTTTAGTAGCTTTTTTATTGTTTTATGGAAAAATATTCATGTCAAATTCTGTTATGATATAATGATAACAAAAAGAAAATATAGAATTCGTAACATTTTGGCATAAATTTAGAAGACACTTTATTTTTATAAATGAAAAAATTCAATAATTGTTTTTAGATAAGCAGCACAAATCACATTATACCTATATAAAAATATTACTCTCTTAATATGATTAAATTTAAAATTAAACTAGATCTAGACCTAGATATTCTCTCATGAAAAAAATCACAATTCATTAACAATGATCTAGATACGGGGCGTGTGTGGGCGGAGCCGCGGGCGCCACTCCCGCGCATTCTACGCGCGGCACTCGAGCGCTTGCGACGTGTCGTTCTACCATTTCAAATATCTGTCATTTTACATTGATTTATTGTAGATACTATTCAATTTTAGTATTTTACGACAAATATTTTAATTTACTGTTATAATGGATATAATTTACTGATTTATAACATAATAAAATGGTAGCATTTATACTTGCTGGAGAAATAATATTTGTCAAATAATAACAACATTCTAATGATGAATATTTATGAATTTTATCATAGGTAATAAAAACCATTGGTTGTCGCATTTGAAATTATGACTCTCCTATTGTTTTGTGGTAAACAATTTTATGAAAATTGTTTTAATTAATCTATTACAATTTAAATTGATGCTTAGGTACGCATTATTTTCTCTGTTTTGCCAATTCTTATAAAGATGGCTCTCGATAAAATGCTTATTTTAATCTAGGTCAACATTCGCTTGACCGGCCTCGATCGGGCAAACTGAAGCCGATCTTCTGAACTGAATCTTATTAGTTATTAGTACACCACGTCTCATGTATAATCAATACGAAAACTGACTTGGAATATAAAAAAATATATTGTGGTGAATTCTACATAGATATTTTAGACATATATATTTTAGATTTAGATAGATATATAAAATATTTTTTATAACTGTATTAAAATGATAAATATCATTACGTCATACAATTATAATATGTCAAGTTGTTTGAATTTCTATTCTTCAACGATTCTAGAATAACAGCTTCTCTTAGCCTCAGTAATTGTTATTTCAAAGATCTGTTATACTAAGTTAAACTATGGCCAATGAATTAAATGCAAAATATCGAAAGTCATTATGTTGGTCACCTCTTCTATATGAAAAATACCTAATGTGTACCTGAGATGCGATGATAAATAGATACTGGGTCAATGTAAAACAAATTCTACTGTACTTCCAAAAAACATTCGCAAAAATGTCTATAGTTTAGTCTTTATTCTTAATCTTATTAGACTTGGCAGGTCACCAAATAACTTGCACTTTATCTACTGATTTACACAGTCTATTGAATTCTAGTCCATTTTTCTTGCTTATATTATCTTTATTTATACTTTAGAATATAAGTTTTCTAATTTTAATAAGTACCTAATTCAAGATTTGAAAAATCCATTACATTTGTTAGTATTCGTGTATAAAGGTACTTAGGAATCCAAAGTTTGTCAGAATCGTTCTTATTTAAAGGAAATAATAAAACACTACTCAACTTTTTTTTTCGTTTATACTGACCTCAAACCTAATATTCATATATTTTTGTACAAAATTTTATAATTTAAACTAAATCAACTTGATTAATATTTCATTATTGTTAAAATAACAATATATCCGACTAAAACATTTAAAATTACTGTCAATCCTTAAAAATTCCTTTCTACCTTGTCTTCCTAAACGTATTACCTGATATCTGATATGTGACACTTCAGGTACCCACACAGATGTGGAGCCTCACACTAGGGCGCGGGGGCGGGCCGACCTTTGACCCGCCCTCTCTCCCTCTCAGATTATTAGCTTCAAGTTTTTTGTGAATAGGGAAATACGAATTCGCTATGTCTTTGTTTGTTTTGGTTTTATAAGTATGAGGCAAATTGAGTCGTAGAGCTATATTTAGGTATGTAGAGACGTAATGCAATTATAATTTTAATTACGTTAGTGTTTTCTAAGTAGCTATAATATTTTTATCTGAAAAGAAATGGTAGGTATAGACTAAAAAACAGTACAAATATATGATAAAAAACTTATATTATGATTTTCGTTTTTATTTCTATGGTCTTAACTGGAAGTGGATCTTCTAATCCATTGTGGTAATACTAATAATGATACACAATATTTAGGTGCCAAAACTTAGTAGTTATTTACAATTAGCGTATAATTTTATACTGAAACTAGCGATTAACCCTCACTTCGCTCGAGTTCGTCCCTAGGTTACTTACCCATACAAACTTCCATCCCCACTTTCACCCCCTTAAAGGATGATTTCTGGGATAAAAAATATCTTATGTCCTTCCCAGGGTCTCAAAATATCTTCATACCAAATTTCATCTAAATCGGTTTAGTAGTTTCGGGGTTAATTCGGTACAAACAAACAAACAAAGAAACAAAACAAATCCTCTTTACAATATTAGTATGTATATAGATAGGTATATAGGTATAGATTCACATATTTATTAGCGGAAAGCAGACTCTTTACTGGCAAGCGGTAGTATAAACTTATCGATAAAATTACTATTTAGTGTGCATATTATATTTTTATAAAGATACTAGCATTGCCCGCGGCTCCACCCGCGTTCAGATGACCAAAAACCAAAATCTTATGATTTACATATTAGTATACTCTTACATTGCAGTTTTTGTATTTTTTCTCAGAAATGAGATATTTTCCCGTGGTAAGAAGTATCCTATAGGTATGTTGACCCGGGTAACCAGCTATCACCATACAAAATTTCATTAAAATCCCTACAGTGGTTTTTCCGTGATGCGGTAACAGACAGACAGATAGAGAGAAGACAGACAGACAAAAATTCTAAAAACTATATATTCGGCCTCTGTATCGATAATAATGTCTATTTCAATAAGATTTTCCAAAAAATATTTAATGTACAGATTGGGCTCAGTTAGAATTTTATTATATGTATAGATTATATGTCAACATAATATAATATAGTAATAAAAACCACTACTTAACACTTATTTGTTATTTTAAACTACTTAAGTTAGATCTAAAAACATTTGTTAGGGAAATCTAGCCACAGCCAATACGTTAAAGAAAAATTAAATAGACGTCTCTACAGTAAATAAATATTATCTTTCATATTATAAATGATACTATATCCTCAGAAAGCCCGGCGACGGAGATTCATCTGTAAGCTTATCATCGATCGTGGCATAGGTCTGTATGTCTCGTCACCCCATCCCCCCGGGTTGAGTAATTGGGAGCAGGTAGATATGGTGATAGATATATTTTTCTTTTGCTGTCTTTAGGTCAGTAACGTAAAAAAAAAATTTAAAGTTCCCTATAATGATTTTTAAATCTAATAAAAAATATAGGTATAGGTAATAAATTTAACTGCAATCAGTATTTTTAGGGGTTTTAACAGAATTTTAGAAAGTATGTAATTAATGAAGTTTTATTTTTATTATCTTATTCATATTTATGTTTTTAGGGGTTGGATAACATTTTATTTACACAATTTCAAAATAAATATAAATATTTAGACAGACAATACAAAGATATGCATTTTCTAATAAATGATACATTTTTATACTACCAATCAAGTTTTTAATATTATTTTAATGGTTTTTAATTCCATATTTTTTTTAATTTTATATAGTAGACATATTATATAATTAAGGTACGAGTAGTTACAAATATGTATGTAAGATTTTTTTGGGATAAATGAACAGCGTCCACACAAAAAATGGAAAAAATCCTTTGCAAAATTTTAAAACGATAAATAAAACAAGGAACCGATTAAAGAACAAACAGACATCACTAACGATACCGTATATTAAGTTAAACAGCTTCAAGTGTCATCTCTTATAGTAAGAGATAAAGGAAAGCTGCTAACATATTTATTGAGAAGCGCACATTAAATATCAAAGAATACTCGCAAACTGCAAACATTAAGATCCAACTCAATTTGGTGTTCAAAAATTGTTGATCACTTACAAAGCAAGGCATTCCGTATTGTTTTAGCCGATGCAAATGCTTTGTAGGCATAAATCACTCAATTCCTATCACAGTTCAAGTCAGGGCTTCTCAAACTGATAATAAAGCAGTGGAATAGTCTGCCATGTTTTTGAGGTCGTAGGTTCGATTTTGTTTGCACATTTATTAGCCACATGGAAAGAAATTGTGAAAAACGTAAGAGCGGGGTTAGAGCGTGCAGCATAAATACATTTTTACTCCCGCTTAATAATATATCGGTAATATTATAAACCTAAAGTGTGTATATTGGTTTGTTCTATTTCAAATAGCGGCAGATAAATAAATAGCCTTGAATTTTTGTATAGACAAATTATATAGTAAAGTTTTTTCAGGGATGGGGTATTTTCCTCACATATTAACACGTCTAAAGTAACACGTCCTAAATTTTGACCCCGATAACCAGCTCATCATACCAAATTTCACCAAAATCTATCCAGTGGTTTTCTGTGATCGTTCCCAGACAGACAAACAGACAGATATTCCAAAAATTATATATTCGGCCTAAGTATAATATTTAATGCACAGATTCGACTCAGTCAGAATTTTATTATATGTACCTATAGATGATAAGGACCATCCAATAGGTATAATTATAAGACTTCACAAAACGTGACTAATAAACATGCCTCCTCGAAGCAGTATCTACTAATCCATAGTACTCGTTGATATTTAGTCGTAGTAATTGTCGTAGTCATTATAAAGGAAGGTATATTATAAAATTAATTTAAAATGTTCAGTTTTTCTTATGCATTTTTCATTGTGGGAAAGTTTGTGTACCAAGAAAATGTCTACTCATGAACTCATAAGTATGATATCTACGATAGTCAAATTCACGATCTGTACACCATAATATGATGCCTAGATTTTCCATTGTCCCAGATAACTCAAAATAATAGTACTTTGGAGATCCCTGTCTTAAACGATCCGCAAATAACACAATAGGTACGGAACCGTCACCCTTAAATCACTCGTTCGCCGGCCTTTTTGCTTTTTTCATGGACGAGGTAATTTAGGAACGTCTGACGCGTTCTTCGCTGTGCTCATCAATTTCTCTTCGACTAAGAGATTGCTTACAGATATTCTTAAAGAATTTTATCAACACATTGCCCGCGGCTCCGCCCACGTTCAGATGACCAAAAACCAAATTCTTAGGTTTTACATATAAGTATACCCTTACAGTTTTTGTATTTTTTCTCAGAAATGAGATATTTTTCCGCGGTAAAAAGTATCCTATATGTTGACCCAGATAATCAGCTATGACCATATCAAATTTCATCAAAATCCGTCCAGTAGTTTTTATGTGATGCGGTAACAGACAGACAGACAGACAGACAAAAATTCTAAAAACTATAAATTCGGCCTCTGTATCGATAATAACGTTTATTTAAATAAGACTTTCCAAAAAATATTCAATGTATAGATTTGACTCAGTCAGAATTTTATATGTATAGATATAATAAAATTCTAACCAAGTCGAATCTGTCCATTAAATATTTTTTGGGAAATCTAATTGAAATAGATATAGAATATATATATATATATATATATATATATATATATATATATATATAATGTTATATGTGTAAGTATATATATATTACTGGTCCTTATTATATTTTTACTTATTTATGTTTTAATAGCACCGTCCCGTTTCCGCCTTTTACGTCAATTTACTATAGGTACTTATTACATATTTTTCGAAAAACTCTATGGTAGCTCTTCACCTATCTAGTCTGTAATACCTACCTATTAAAAAATAATTTCTTAAAATATCTAATTTTTATATTTTTCTATTTTATATCAAAAATAAATGAAAAAAAGATTTTAGTCAAAGTTATTATTTAAACCGTTTTCTTGGTTTTAGGTCTTCAATTCCTCAAATCTATACTAATATTATAAATGTGAAAGTTTGTGAATTGTAGATGTATGGATGTATGTTTGTTATTCAATCACGCCAGAATGGCTGAACAGATCTGAATGAAATTTGGCACAGAGATAGATTATAGTCTAGAATAACACATAGGCTTTTTATCCGGGAAAAATGTCCGGTTACCGTGGGATAGGTTTGTTTTTGCCTTCCTATAGGCGAACCCGTGCGAAGCGAGGGTGAGCCGCTAGTATACTATATATTATATATTTGATTATTTAGGTATTATTATTTATTATTGTGATATTTAATCCTATATAAGGAAAAATAGTAGATGATCTATTTACTAGCGTTTTAGAACCTATCAATAACACTATAAAAATGTCTGATAGAAGTCATATATAAGATTCGCTTAAGTATCCTGCTTATTTTGCAATTATCTTATATATGTTTTCTTAAACAAAATACCCATCACACACAAACTGTATGCTTTGGTACATAACCTATTTTTATTGCAGATAAAGAGTTCAGAGTTTATCGACTACGACGCAGTCTTGTGACTATCAGTAATGGCTTCCCGATGTCATCCAAGCAGATGCTTATATATCTTTATATGTATACATTATAATATTCTGTTATAAAGTATGTATATATATATATATATATATATATATATATATATATATATATATATATATATAATATCTTTGTCTTCAGAGCTTAGTATGCGTAAGTATATAATATATAAAATTAATATGGTAAATATATGAAAATGGGATTTCCTTTTAGAAAAGCTCAGCAAATCTGTAAATACGTAACAATATTACGCGGAAATTGATCCGAAAATCTGGAAAAAATGGTCCCCAATAATCCACGGTCGGTCAGAGGCGCGCAACCGTCGGTCGCGGGCTGAAACCGTTAATGCGATTTCACGTCTGAACGCGTTTAACGCGACGATTTCAACGCCTAGTTTCATTCCATGCGAAACTATGACATGATGACATAATCAACAAAAATGAGCAATAATCAATTAATATAATTCAAGCGTATTTATTTTAAATAATGTTTTTAGATAAGCTTGTAAAATATATTTTTATATAATTGGACAAAATATACTGCTAAAAGAAGGTAACATTTTTTGTTTTTGTAGAAAATCTTAAAATTAACCACGATTAAACGAATCTCTTTATAGCATCACCCCAATAAGACTAATAAAAGCTCGCTCTGATTCACAATCCGCATCGGCACCACCGCATTGTGCGGAGGCGACCAATTGCGCAGAACCCCTGGCTGATCACTTAATTGACTACAAAGCGAACGCTTTTCGACACCACGATACATCCTCTCACACCCATCGCTATGTAACTCTTCCATTGACAGTTTATATATAAAAAGGCAAATATAATACCCATAACTAATATCTAAACCATGATAAACATTCATAGTTTACATTTTACTAGCGACTCACCGTCGCTTCACTCGGTTTCGTCCTTACGTTGATCCCCATACAAACTTTCATTCCCATTTTCTCCACCTTAAGGGATGGTTTCAGGAATAAAAATTATTCTATGTCCTTTCCAGGGTCTCAAGCTATCATCTTGTCAAATTTCATCTAAATAGGTTTAGTAGTTTTTGAGTTTATACGTTACAAATGTACAAAAATACAAATATTTCTTCTTTTATAATAGTTGTATAGATGTAGATTATATTTATATAATCACAAAAATATATGTACTTATTTTTTTTCAAGTTTTAAAATAATGAAAACATTGTTGAGTACATACAATATATACTCCAAAAGAAATTACACTAATCTCCATTAGTAAAGGTAAAGCACAAATCATACCACTTTGCTAGTAATTACGCATATTATAATTAAAGCCGCAATGTATATGGTTATCAGAAAACCATTTCCTCATAGATAAAGGCAAGCCGATAATATCGGATTAAAGTGCAGTGAAAATGAGATTTGTTGGCGAGTGATAGGATTGTACGCTTACGCCACTTAATCCTCGATTAACGGGGAGGCAAGGTTGGTGAGGTTTGACAAAAACGTTCACGCGAATAGACTTATTGGATTTGTCTTAAGTGCCTTTTGTAGGTGTAGGATTATAGATACGCTAATAAATACCTCGGTGGTCTTGTGGCTGGCATGTACGGCTGCAAATCTGGAGGTTCTGGGTTCTAGCCCCGAGTCGGGCCATATGTGTTGTACTTATGTTCTCAATAGCAGCCCGGAGTTAGGAAAGAAGCAGTGTTTTATCCCCGTGCCTCACGAGAGAACACGTAAAATCGTCGATCTTGCGTATCTATCACCGTGTGGTTGTCCTGTGGAATTGTTGTCCCAACGGACTTTTAGAGTGATAGGAATAGAGAGTGCACTTGTGTCTGTGCTCATACTTGTGCACTTTAATATCTCCTGCGCACATCGCAAACTTGTGCACTATAATATCACCGCGCAGGCTGGTCTCAGTGAGGTTGGCCGTCGTGGCTGAAATCGATCAGGAGGTCATTATAGATGAGCTAATTCTTGCGGCTTGCTCTTATAGCGACAGTAAAACTAATAGTAGGTTAAATAACATGAAAAAATATAACAAAAATAAAAAAATAAAACAAATTATTATAGCCAATTCATTGTGGCTAGAATTGAGAAGAAATAGATAGTAAAGTAGGAAATAGAAAGAAAAAAACTGGAGATTACATTGATGAATTGCTAAGCTTAATTTGCATATTACGAATCTTTACCGTCTTTATCCCTTAAAACCTAAAATCTCAAATAGACTAATCTATACATATAATAAAATTCTAACTTAACCGAATCTGTACTGTACATTAAATATTTTTTTGGAAAATCTAATTGAAATAGTCATTATTATCGATACAGAGGCCGAATCTATAGTTTTTAGAATTTTTGTCTGTCTGTCTGTTACCGCATCACTATGAAACTACTGGACAGATTTTGATGAAATTTGGTATGGTGATAGCTAGGTATCCGGGTCAACATATAGGATACATTTTCCTGCGGAAAAATATTTCATTTTTGAGAAATCTATACAAAACCTTAAAAAGTAAGTAGGGAGTAGGGACGAACCCGAGCGAAGCGAGGGTGAGCCGTTAGTGTGATATATGCTTTTGTGAAATGTATACAATACGTACATGCACGTATTTCTTAAACCTTTTGTTCTACAAAACGCTTTCAATCAGACAAGTCAACCCAATTGCATTTATATTTCCCCCGAGAACAGTCTAATCAATACTTAATCCTTAATCTCCGAGAACTTCGGACGTCCCCAAAGAATATAGTAATATCCCTGTTCGTATACAAAAATTATTCGATACTCTGTGAGTGCTAGAAATAAAAAATCTGTGTCGTCGTGGTAACGTACTTTCTTAATAAAACTTTTTGTTTATCAACGCTTTATTTTATGTAGAATCAAGAATCGTATTTAAATGATGTCATTATTAGGCTTCCTTTTTATTAAAATACTAGTAAAATTTCACTTATTTTATACTATATACTAGCGACTTAACCTCGCTTCGCTCTAGTGCGTCCCGTACGTACGTTTTAATTTTTTTGAGCGGTTCCAAATTTTTTTCCTTAAATAAAACTAGCCTAAGTCACTCCTTATAACATCAGCTATCTGTCAGTGAAAGTCTCGTAAATATCGGTCCAGCCGTTTCCGAGATTAGCCGGAACAAACAAACTAACAGACAAAATTTTTAAAAGTTGTGTTTTTCTTTCTTTTAAATACTATATATAATTCCATATGCATTTAATAAAAAGCTGTTATCTTGAAATTAGGGACACATCAATTTTATTTATTTGTATAGATTATTGTGAAATATGCAAAATAAGTATATACCTAGTATAAATAAGAGTTACAACATTTTAAAAGGGTAATTTCATTGTAATATTTTGTCCGTTTAACTTTCTGTACTTTTTACTCAAGATGCTCTCTTAATGTTTAACCCTCATCTGGCACGTGGTTGAAGTTAACGGTTGAGGTTAGATGATTAACCCTTAAATAAGCCCTGCGGATGCTGACTTGTTTACAGTGATGCCTTTGAAAATAACTTTATTAATCTTTTATTATCTGTGAGTTTTTTCTAGCTTAAATATAAAAAGCTATATTAAAAGTCTAATTTTGATAATAATTTTCTAATAGTTTAATCCACAGTTAAATTTTATTTTCGTTAGGAACAAAAAGACACTGTCTCTTATATCTCTAATTATATAATATAGGATACATAGTGTATACATAGTATATGAAATTATAGGTCTTATATTTTTATGCACTATCCTTTATAATATGGTTAGTAGTATTAGAATTATTATTAGTAGTAATAATAAGGAAGAAAACTTCCTTTAACTTTAACGTTCTTAAAATATAATCTAAATATACAATTTATTCAAAATACACCATCATATTTAATACTTCAAAATTATTCTAAATCTTGAGAAATCAAAGAGCTCTTGTTTAAGATGTAAAAACTTTTAACAATAAACCCAATCAGCCATTGGAAAACCTTAAGAATAGTATTAATTTTCAATAAGATTATTTACAAATACTCGATCCTATCTCAAAGCGGCCGGGCTGGATCTGTCAATATTGTCACAAAATATTAGAACGTGTAAAAAGATTTTTTTTAGATAAAAAATATAAAAACAGCTTCTGAATGTGGGCTAATTTTCGCTCTCGATAACCACTTTGTATGTAAGCATTGGGGCGTAACACAAATTAATTCATACATCCTCAGAGCCGTCACTTAAAAAAATACGAAAGACCGTTATCTTTTGTAACATTTTTTTTCTTATTATTTATGGTGCAAAAATTGGGTTACTTAACGGGAGCGCTATGGGGCTATTGTGTCAAATCCTTAGGGACTTTTTTGCACAAAAAATGTGTCGGTTTTTTCAAGACGAACGTTGTGATGTTTCGTAAAATATGAAACCGATGGTTAAAAGTTATTAATAGATCTTAGGTAACTGTTATTAGTGATGAAGAGTCAATAACGATAAAAGTAGTTAACATTAAAGGCTTATGTTAAATAATTTTCATTACAAAAAACGTGAGATATACATGAAAGGAATAGCTTTATATTTCAGTTGCCTATAATACATATAATATTCTTACAGATAAGTATACACTTGTGTATTATATAAATTTTGTAAAGACGTTTAGAAAAGCGGCCTCAAAATACGTTTCAGATGTGAAGTCCTATTCATTTTAACTTTACTGTTGTGAACAAAATAGATAGGACACGTTTTTTCACAAACTAGATTCCAACCGTTCTTTGCTCAAAGGGTCCCTAAGTACAGAGGTCATGGGTCATCATCGTCTTTTGGTTGAAGAAAAAAGTCGTTACGAAACCTGTACAAAAAAGTGATTCAAAAAAGGGGCTTCCTCTAATATTGTGAATATTGATGAAGAAAGGAATCTGGTTTTTGGATTTGCCTACATATTGTAGTTTTATTCAATCCACATGTGTGGTCCCACGGTTTGAGTTCACGTGTTTAAAATGTGTTCTGGGAATTTATAGAGCCGTATCAAAAACTTGATTTTGATTACTCAAATTTGGACTAACACGATTTAGCTATATACAATTAAAACACGAAAATTTGTATCAATATCTTTTATTGTAATAATACATAAAGTATTTTTATTGCCTTTTAGAGGAAAATCTCTTGTTAAAATATTAAATATAGATACACAAAGAAACCGTATGTAACTTGTAAGTACCTACATATTTGATAAAAGATCGACGTTACATAAAAGGATTCGAACATAAAGAAGCAATCTCTTTATCTGAACAAAGGGCACGTGGTACATTACAGAATCTTTGCGCACGATTCATGTACCCTAACCCTTACGTAAAAGGGATAAAAAGGGATTGTGCTTAAGATAAACGGGTATAGGGGAGTACATCTCGAAGGTGGGTCTTATTGATCCCGCACGCGTTTACGGGTTAACATCTAGAAGGGATGCTGCGCGTAAGCACGTGGCGTGTCAACGGGTTTTGTTGATTTGTATCAAAGATCAGCTCCATCTTTAATAATAATAATAAAAATTAAAAAAGAATATTTATACAGTTTAATAATAACAAGATGCAATTGGTACCTACATAGTTATATCTAGTCTTTATTTTTTTAATGTTTTACATAAAAAATAATGATAGGTTAATTAGTATGAAATATTATAATTGTAAAAGTAAGCAAAGTGTGAGTCGATTGTCAGTTATTATAAACTGGTGTTTTCTTGCGGTTCCGCCTGCATAGTTTATTTATTTAATACAATTATTCCGGCTTTAAGGATCGAAGCACGTTGTTAGATGTTCTATATATCCATTCTCAATATACTATAAAATGTAAAAAAAAATATATCAAATCAGACTGGTAGAACTCATGTACTCAGAGATTAGCGCGTGCAAACAAACAAATTTAAACAGAACAAATACAATTATTTTCTAATAAATGATTATAATTCATAAACAAACATACATTGTTAGTTTTACAAGTTATATTATTATTACGATATTAATATTTTAACACTATCTTTAATATTCTTTCAAAAGTCATTTTGCTATCAGATAACACATTAATAAATGTAACCCTGTGTCAAATGGGCTTAGATAAAATTGAGTTAACACCTCGAGTCAGGTCGATTTTCAGCGAAAATCAGAAAAAAACCTTGCAATCTCTAGCACTTATGGGAACCATAAAAGGCGATGCGGTGAAAAAATGGCGCAAAAACCGTCGTAAATTTGTCAAGATTCTCCTCTCCGCCTTTCTGCCGTGTTGTGGTTTTTGCACCAGATGATCTTCCGTCTAAGAAAAAATTCAAAATTTTGACGAAGTTTTATTTATGTTTCGAGAATTTGAAATATTATTCAAGATTTGCAAAATTTGACGTATCAGCATCAAAAATAGCATAAAACATTATATATAGGTACATATATACACATGACATTAAAGAATTACATTTTACTAATGTCATAATGGAAAGCCATAATAAAAAAAATTAGTTCCCAAATTACACTCCTCGATGACACTGAACAATATAATTGAATTGAATTGAAAAAATTATATTAGGTATGGCATCGACTGAACACATTTCATAGCTTTAATAAAGCTTTTGGCCTCTGTGGTAACGCAACTCTTAAATTATATTACATTCAATAAAATAAGTTACGTAAAACCATAACTTGTAGTATATATTTATCAAGTTATCACTTAAGTACGAGCGCTTGTACTATTGTCATTTTATTATTTCTATTATAAATTATATATAATAAAATTTCAAATGACTGTCTGCATATATATAATTAACATTTAAGACCATTTACGCCATATATCCTATGTATACCTAAATAGTCTGTCGGTTTACGACTTTCAATTTATCTTATATGTGCTAGTATGAATTTTAACTATTGTGCAATATATTCGTGTGATTTAAATAAAGGTGAAATATTTTATTTTAATAATAAATAAATAAATATGTTAGGGCATTAACACACAGCACCATCTAGTTCCATGGGAAGCTATAAGGCTTGTGTTATGGATACCAGACAGTTGATACACTACACATATATAACTTTAAATACATACATACCTTAAATATACACACCCATGACTGGAGTACAAACATTCATGCTCATCACACGAATGAATGCCCCCAGCGGAACTCAAACCCGCGACCGCTGGCACAGCAAGTAGGGTCACTACAAACTGAGCCAAACGTGTCGTCAAACTATTAATGTTATAAAAGCAGAAATAACTGTCCGTGTGTCAGTCTAAATGTCTAAACGACTAAATTAGTGGTAATGAAATACTTTGTACTTTAAAACTGAATAAGGATAAATAGCACTTTTTTAAATTATGCACTACAAAGAGAAATTCGAATAGATTTGTATTGAAACATTTTGTTACTCTCATAAAGTTATTACCTTACATATTGGTTAAAATTATATGAAAAAAAAAATAATGAATTACCTAACCAAAATTTAAATTAAAACAGTGCACCCAGAAGGCACATATCAAAACATATCAAAATTACTTGTTCAATTTTCTCTACTTGTAAAAATAATCTGTACTAATATAAAGCTGAACAGTTTATTTTTGTACTAGCATTGCCCGCGGCTCCGCCCGCGTTCAGATGCGGATGTGATGCGGTAACAGACAGACAGACAGACAAAAATTCTAAAAACTATATATAACTATTCGGCCTCTGTATCGATAATAATGTTTGTTTCAGTAAGATTTTCCAAAATATATTTAATGTACAGATTCGGCTTAGTTACAACTTTATTATATATATAGATGAAAGTTTGTTCCTTTATTTTTTTTGTTTTTATAGCCTAAGTTTAAGGAAGGTGGCTATAAGCTTAAATCTATACGTAACTTCTCGCTACCACTACGAAAAGCGAAGCTATACTTTACATAAATAAAGATAAGAGTAGAGTCCTACTATAAACTAGTAATAATACTCATTTAATCTTATTTATATAAAAGCTATGATTTCCCACACAAACTTTCATACCCATTTTCACTCCCTTAAAGGATGATTTCCAGGATAAAAAGTATCCTATGTCCTTTCCAGGGTCTCAAACTATCTTCTTACCAAATTTCATCTAAATCGGTTCAGTAGATCCAGAGATTACCCCCTACAACGTTACAAACTCTCAAAATTTACCTCTTTATAATATTAGTATAGATAGATCATTCTCGATCTATTCTAATATAAATATACTGTAATGAGCTCAGAATAATATACGTAATTTGCATTTAGCTGGCCCTTGATCCTGAAATAAATTCACACCTCCGCAATTAGGTGACCTCAAACCGCATCATAATTGATCTATGCAATCTGTTTAGCTTTTAAATTGTTTCAGCAATTATATGGCGTTGAGACAATGCTTGAATGGAAATTACCATAGCAAATAGTATTGCATCAAATGATTTTTATTAATATTATTATTTATCCTACTAGTATTGCCCGCGACTCCGCCCGCGTTCAGATGACCAAAAACCAAATTCTTAGGTTTTACATATTAGTATACAAAAATGAGCTATTTTCCCGCAGTAAAAAGTATCCTATATGTTGAACCGGATAACCAGCTATCATCATACCAAATTTCATCAAAATCCCTCCAGTGGTTTTTCTGTCATGCGGTAACAGACAGACAGACAGAAAAAAATCTAAAAACTATAGATTCCGCCTCTGTATCAATAATAATGTCTATTTCAATAAGATTTTCCGAAAATATTTAATGTACAGATTCGGCTTAGTTACAATTTTATTATATGTATAGATAATTGGTACCTACTTGTAAGTTAAGTTGATAAAGTTTATTTTATAAAAAAAATATTTTATATACATACATATTATGTATTACTTTGATTAAACACTTACATACTGACATATCCATTGTTTAAAAGCAGTAACAAAATACGTAGTAAACGACGTAGTAAAAATTTAAATCATTATTTAACCGCCAATAAAGACGTTAAACCAAAAGCTGAATACGTAACCCTTGTACAGAAGTCACGCAAATCTGAATATTAATCAATCATTGAGGCCTCAAGGGCACCCGCCTAATCAGCGTTTTGAACTAAATAGAAAAACAATATAACCATTGTACGTCTTTACAATGCCGTTTCATATCAATTTCATTCCTAAAGTCGATAATTAGTGTGAACTTATTTTGAACTTTATTGCGTAGCTAATATAATCTATTTTGATACGATTTGTTTAAGATTAAAAGCTTGGAATGATTTTAATATGGAATGGGATACTTGAGCCAAATTAATAGCTTATCTGTGATCAGTTCGTCGGTTATTATGTCACTCATTGCGTGGGCTTCAGCGCAACCTTTTGTGCCGAATATAGGGTTGTAAAGCATTAATTAAATATTATTATATATACTTACTAAATATTTTACACCATAGTTGCTGTTATTAAAAAAAACTTTTAAGGTAATAAGAACAGCTTGCACGAAAAATGATGAAAATAAAAAACGGAGGGCAGTGTAACTAGATGTAAGTCTACTATAAACGTTTTAAAATAAATATTTTAAGCTTATTATGCTCTTAAAGCTTACTTGCTCTTATTATATTACATTATAAATAGTTGTAAATATAAAAAAAAAACAAAAAAAAAATTTTTAGACAATGTTTTAGTAACTTTATATTATGCTTATTAACTTTAATAACAGCGGTTCAACCCTAAAACCGCCGAGGGGTGTAATGCGCCCCGCATTGTGGCTACCGGGTTATCTGTAACATCTAGACTTTTGTTACCGAACTCGTAATCAGAGACTCTATCGACTGGATTATTATACATCTTTTCATTCTCTTTATATTCATATATATCTATAATCATAAAAGAAAATCATGTTGTTTATGCATATTATTACTATTCCTTTTTTTTCGAGTAAAATTATACAAAAGTATGATAAATTTTAATCTATATTGAATGTTAAACACAACTAAAATCACAATTTGTACGGCATGGCTTTCTAATAAAAATATCAGATAGAACTCCAACTTAAGATAACAATATATCTTGGCAGTTCTTAAAATAAATCTCAAAGCGCACGGTGCATTGCGACAATTCCATAATAAAACGAGGGGAGAATTTGAATAAAATTCCCATTTCAAAATGCAAAATCGTAATTTTACTACTGTCCATCGATAACGGAACTAATCCGTTTCACTTCCGAAAACTATTCGCGACAATGCAATGTCGTCTAGAAATCCATGAAATAAGTGAAAAAAATAAATAAATTTAAACGTCATGGGAACTGTCGGCGACTTCACGGTTAAACTAATAAGGGATTTGGTCCGAATTGCCACAAAGGATATTTCGATTCGTGACGCGATAAATCGATACAGAAAATGACGTGTGTTTTGAATACCGTCACAACTTTATTTTTTTTATAGATTTTGGCAGGACAATGGACAGGGGCAAAGGCAATTATATTTTGTGCCGGTGAAAGAAGTTTGTACAGCCAAAGAGGTCGAATAATAGATACGGTGCACCTTGGCTGTGTCGTGTGTGTCCTTCGCCGTTGTTGTTTGTTTAGAAAATAGAGCTTGTCTGATGTTATCGGCCGCTTTGAAGATCGGTTTGGATCGGGTCGGAATTGAAGTATAATTTATTGAATTTAGAAAATTATCTACAATCTAACTTAAATTAACTTCACATTTTCGATATTATTAAAATATCTTAGAGGCTATAAGAAGGTACTTAAGTTTGAAATAAGCTTTTAATTTCGAGCTCTTTAAGTCCAGTGGTGTGGTATGAGCGTAAAGAAATCAGTCAAGATAGGCAACGCCACATACATATATTTATGATGTATTGTAGACACATATATTTATAAATAGTTACTATTTCATTATTTATATATAATTATATTACAAATATATAACAAAACAACTAAGTGTCTTACAATAAGAATTGCTGAAAACACCACTTACTAATTGTTAAAGTAATATAATGTTTTTTTTCATATCATTATTTATGTATGTCCTTTATAGAAAATCCCATAAATATTTAATCTTCAAAAAATCTTTAAAAAAACGAATTCACAGCAACTAAAACGAGTGTTGTACAAATTTGCTTACCTTTTGTTATAGAAAAAAAAACGACTGACCACTAACAAGCTCTATTTTTGATCTTAAAATCTCACGCCCATTCTATTACCCAATTGAATATTTTTATAGCTGTTTTTTTACAGAAAATTGACCGGGTGTTTACATTGACAGTTAAATCTTGGCGATTATTATTTATATATGGTTTTGCTAATAATAGCACTTTTAAAATGGCGATTAAATTTAATTATTTGAAACAGTAATTGTTTTAAATTATATGTAGGGAAATCCAAATGTCACATGTCTGATAATATGAAGATATTTATACCAATGCTGGCTTAAAATAATTAACATACATAGATTAGTGACGTGTCTGGGGTTCACTCGGCTACTCGGCTTTTACTTTAATTTAGCATCAGAAAAATATTATTTCTCATACAAACTTTAACATCCCTTTTTACTCCTTCAAGGTTTACGTTTTAAAATATCTAAGTTAAAATCTCTGTTATTTATTGACCTGCAGTTTGGTCTTGGTGCTGGAAAATAATCAGGAATTAAGAAAAACAAATATGTACTTATATATCAGCAATATGTACAGTGGTCAATTGTCTATTGACGTAATGCAATATTTCAAATTTTATGTAATAAAATATTAATAGTATTTTTTTAAACAAATTTTATTTAAATTCTCTAAAGAAAAGTTAACTTTAAACTAAATCAAACCAAATAATTTATTACATTACACAATACTTGTTTATATACACAGGTAAATCTCGTGACAAGCTTTTAACTATAACATATAAACTGTGTAATGTAATAAATTGTTGAATTTGATTTAAAGTTTATTTTCTTCTTTTTAAAGCATTTAAATAAAAACTTGTTTTTAAAAACGTTTTTAATTATTAATTTATTTTTTATTTTATTCAAATTCTTGTCAGCCATCAATGCATACGGTGTTCAGCTCTATTCTAGTCTATTTTAAACTAGAATTTAAAATATACTCTATGCAAGTGGACTTTAACAAGCACTCTTGGTTTTATTTCTACATTTACATAGACATGTACCTACTGTTAATCCATAAGGAAGCCACCATTCACTTTGAATTCAGTGATACTAAAAAAGGTAAATACAATGCTAGCTGATATCCAAGTAAAATTATAACAAAATTGTATACCTAATTTCAATAAGAATCAAACCCATATACATGCCTATATAATTATTTATATCTTAAAAATAATTATAAGCAGTGCTTTACTATATGTAATTCTTATATTATTTTTTAAAATATTAGAATAATAATTTTTTAAACATAAATAATAGTATGTCAGCCTTCATACGAGTTTTGTACCTCCAACGGTTCATATGAGGATATTACGTCAATATCCTACCCCTATCCATCAAATGGGCTGTTGACAAAAATTTACGAGATTAATATTTACAAAGCTCTCCGTTATTCTATACTGACTTAACGGTATAACTATCAATTTGCATATTTTAGAAACAAGACATTTATTTATTATTATTATGATATAAAATATATTTTCAATTACTTAGATACTTATAAATAATATACATTTACAATAAATTTATAAATCTTTTAATTGTTATATTAAAATTATGCTTATATGTATATGAAAAGTACCAAAAATATTAATACAATTGTTTATTTATCTTTTGTAAGTAAAATTTATAAGATTGGCAACACTTATTATTAGATAATTAATAATATACTTATTAAAAAAAATTGAACATATATTGATATATAGAAATCGAAAATTAATTATGGAAATGAAAAAAAAAATACATTTCTTTATTTTAAATATGCTATGTCATACACTGCTATAAACAATAAAACCTATATAAAAAAAAATACAAACAAAAATTAACATCGTACCTACAAAGGTAAAAAATATGATTTAACATATTTTTTTCGTTTATTTGTTATTCACATTATATAAAAAACTTTTTAACAAAAAAATAAAAACCGACTTCAAAAAAAAGCACTAAAAAGTAAAAAATAACTGATTGGTAGTTTTCGTTTACTATACATACCTAATCAAATATTTTCGAAGTCGGTGTGCTTTGGCTAAGTAATTAAAGCCTACCTATTAAATACATACCTAATCAAATATTTTCGAAATCGGTGCCAGCCCATACAAAGCAAAGCAAAAATTGTCCAAATCGGTTAATAAATGACGAAGTTCTGAGGTAACAAACATAAAAAAAAATACAGTCGAATTGAGAACCTCCTCCTTTTTGAAGTCGGTTGAAAATAGACTTGAACAGCATTTTATGATTTTTGGCTAAAAGTCCAAAATGCAGAATACTGAATAAATAAAAAAGTAAAAATTACAAAAGCATTATTATAAAAAACGAGACCTTATATTGCTACACAAACAGAAAGAATACGCTCAAAGTCATGCTGCTCGTGTTTATATTGTGGTATGATGTAACAAATCCTTGTTTTTTCCATCACTATTGCAGACTTTGTAGTCGCTAGCAACTATTATATGATTCTATATAATTTGACGACACGTTTGGCTCAGTTTGTAGTGACCCTAGTTGCTGTGCCAACGGTCGCGGGTTCTAGTCCCGCCGAATTCATTTGTGTGAGGAGCACGAAGGTTTGTACTCCAGTCATATGTGTTTATATAAAAAATTAAGTTACATATGTGTAGTGTATCATCTATCTGGTATCCATAACACAAGCCTCGTACCTTCCCATGGAACTAGATGGTTACTGTGTGTTAATGTCCCACCAACTTACTTACTATTTGTTTACTCACCTGGTCTAAACAGTAGATACTTACCTATTTAGTGAGTTAATAATAATAAAACTATAAATTTAGAACAGGTCACCTGATTAAACACTACTCTAATTATAAATTTAATAAAATCGAACGAATTTGTATTGTTTAAATTTTAGAAAAAGGATTTTTTTCTACATAATCAGATCAAGAATTATTGTAATAAAAAAAAATAATCCCTCGTTGTCCCGCTCTGCCCCTTCGCTTTGGTTTCTCACGGACGGACGACGTATAATTTTGCTATAAATAAAATTGCAATGTAAAAATTCTTGGACCGCAAATATTTGGGGTAGACCGGCCGCTACTTAACTATAGAGATTTAAATATAAAATACTTCTTTTTGATAGTCTTAATTTTAATTATATTGTTTTATATAGGAAATTTCTTAAAAAATGCATTAAAATTGTGAAGTCCATTTAAATAATAATTTTACTCTGTTTTCAACTATACTTTTAAATTGTTATTATTATAATTAGTTTATTACATTAAGGATAACTTTTTTTTTTATTTCAATAAAGCTATTAAATAATAACAGCTACCTTGAAAATATAATTTTATCATCCGAGCAAACTGTAGATGGTCGCAATATAACAAAAATATATACGTAACTAGCATTGCCCGCGGCTACGCCCGCGTTCAGATGACCAAAAACCAAATTCTTATGTTACACATATTTGTATACCCTTAAATTGCAGTTTTTGTATTTTTTCTCAGAAATGAGATATTTTCCCACGATAAAAAGTATCCTATATGTTGACCCGGATAACCAGCTATCATTATACCAAATTTCATCAAAATTCCTCCAGTAGTATTTCCGTCATGCACTAACAGACAGGCAGACATACTGAAAAAAATTCTAAAAACTATAGATTCGGCCTCTGTATCGATAATAAAGTCTATTTCAATAAGTATTATATCATAAATTCTAAAAAATATTTAATGTACAGATTCGGCTTAGTTACAATTTTATTATATGTATAGATAATAAACGTAATATTTCTCACAAGTCCAGTATTTACTGTATTAAATTATGTCGCATAAAAAAACTAGTGGAAATGGTATAAATAAGCTATTGAAGGAGCATACGCATATTGAAGAGGAATGATCTTCAGATAAAATTTTACGAGGCATGGTTAAAGGGTACCGTTCGTCCATCGATGTTAGTGTCCATTGTTCTTGAATAACTATTTAAAATCTTTTTCGTAACAAGTACTTAGACTTTTAAAACAAGACTATATAATTTTTACTAGTTTAGTATTCTTATGGTAATTATCTAACTCTATTATCAACTTCATGGTAAAAAATTGTGTTAGTATTTACTATTGAGGTATGCTAAATATAATTGCAACACATGATTGTGATTGACGAGACGTTTGGCTCAGTTTGTAGTGACCCTACTAGCTGTGCCAGCAGTCGCGGGTTCGTGTCCCGTTGGGGGCCTCGTAGTTTACGATGGAACTAGATGGTGCTGTGTGTTAATGTCCCAACATATAAAAAATGATATGCCTAAATAATGGATTACGATGACAAACAGACAGACATAATATAAAAATATAACAATTGTAATTTGACTTTAATTTGAAGGTAAATTAATAAGGCGAATAAATATCAATATATTATAATTATTTATTTAGCTATTGAAAATGTACAATTCAATGAAACTACGTTAAACATTGTGAGATCGTAAAACGAATATTTGAACAGGTCATATTTACCCATAAAATTGAACAAATTTAGTATATAATTTTAAAGTATATAGTATAAATAAAATGTTTAAGACAATGGAAACCAACAATCACTTGTAAATCACATTTGCAAGGGGTTGGCGTGATCCGCGTAAGCGCGGGTATTGCTTAAATCGCCAGCTTTGCGTAGCCCCGTGGATTACACTCCTTCAGAGTTCTCATAGTAAATGTATAAACAGGGTTGATATAGATATATTTATATCAAACAAACACTAAAAGCGGAAATATCTATGAATATAAATAAATATATACATATACTAGCGACTCACCCTCGCTTCGCTCGGGTTCGTCCCAAGCTAGATTCCCCATACGAACTTTAATCCCCATTTTCACCCCCTTAGATCCCCTAAGGGGGTGAAAATGGGGATTTCCGGAATAAAAAGTATCCTATGTCCTTTCCAGGGCCTCAAACTATCTTCTTACAAAATTTCATCTAAATCGGTTCAGTAGTGAATCCAGAGATTACCCCCTACAATGCCACAAACTCACAAACTTTACCTCTTTGTAATAATAGTTTAATCTATAAAGTTATAATAGGCAATAAAAAGACTGAATTTTCAAGTCAGATGTTTAATTTTTATAATGTTCGCATATATACTTTATAAATACATATAATATATACTATACATATATCTACTACCATATACACCATATACCTATAAGATACTAAATAACTATAACATACTAAATAATTATTTGTGAATCAAGATTTAATGCTTTTGGAGACGACACTCAAAAGGCGATTGCTCAAAATAAATATGAAGTTCTCTATATATTTATATGAACATTGATATGAACTATAGACATCATTATTTATATTTAACCAAGAATATTGTGAACTATATGATTAATTCAACAAACGGGGTCCAGAAACATTTAAATAAAGGAAAAATCAATTCAGTCGCTGCCGGACATTAAAATTTTTATACAGCCCCTAGGGATCGATGATTAAAGTGGAGATCGGCGATCGCTCATGTAATCCCATTGATTGATGGCCCTTTGTGGAAAAATTCCCTTTTTGGGGAAACTCGCTATCTCCACCGTGAATAAGTTAGCTTGTTGGCAAAGGAAAAGTAAACGGCTTTCGGTCGGTTGATAGTCCATGTATTTAATAACGTCTATATATAGACGACACGTCTGGCTCAGTTTGTAGTGACCCTACTTGTTGTGCCAGCGGTCGCGGGTTCGAGTGCCGCTGGGATCATTCATTTGTGTGATGAGCACGAATGTTTGTACTCCAGTCATGGGAGTTTATATTTATTTATAATATGTATATATTTAAAGTTATATATTTGTAGTGTGTCAACTTTCTGGTATCCATAACACAAGTCTCGTAGCTTACCATGGAACTAGATAGTGTTATGAGTTATTATCCCAATATATTTATTTATTATTTATTTATGTAATAACGTCCTTTTTAATAATAATAATAAAAATTTAGGTAATATAATACAAATTATCTATGGGAACTAATTTATGTTCATAATATTAGCTATGGTACTTTATTGTTAGAGAGAATTTAATTAAAAACCATTTTAATGTTGATAGAGTCAAAATTACATCAAGTACCTTTTAAATATAACAATAAGCTTGTGTTAGTTATGTACGTACTTCGAACAATGGTCTAACAATATATTACTTGAAGTCGGTATATAAAATAAACTTTTTGATATAAAATAAAAGAAATAAATAGATAATCTACCATAAACACTTATGAAATGCTTTATTATACAAAAAATATAATTATATATATATTTAAAATTAATTAGCATTAATTATTATGTATTTTTTTTTGTCTTTCTTAGGTTTTGTCCTTTAGATTCACGAACTACGAAATATAAAAACCAAAAACAGCCGGAGACATGACCTATAAGACGTATTTTAATTAAATATTGTTAATAAAAAACAAACGATTCAAAAGTCTAATTAAGACAAGGTTTTATTAAGCAAAATTAAAATTCCAAATTAAAATCCTGGTCAAAATATATGACGGAATCGAAGGTCAGTTTGGTATGTGTCCAGCACCTGCTTGGATTTGAATAATAATACGATGACATTACGTCGCAGTGTACATGCGACAGAATAAATTACTCGCACAATAGTTGACCGGTCCTTACAATGCTCTGTTTTCTTAACGGACCTTGCGTGTTTTGTTGGGGATATTCAAATTTTAGGGTCGACAATTTTAAATATGAAATCATTATTATTATTATTTTTAATAGTGTTCTTTCTCACGGGTCAAGCGGTGACCTTTGCCGGACAATGCTCGATAGATCACACCGCGTCCAGAATTTATAATTAATGTCCCGGCTTCGATAGTAGCCTTTGTGAGAATTCGCGGATAATAGCGCGGATATTTGCACAATTTATGTGTTTATGAATAGTACTACCAGTTGCGTAGAAAGTAGAATTTCTTGAAAAGTCCCCTTTACGGGTGTGGTGAGCTATGGTCTTGAGAACCGCGGTGTAACACTTGTTTGTTATATCATTAATCTTTCGTCGCATTTTTGACCTTTACTCGTAAAATTTATTGTGCTGAGAAATTTATGCAAATAATAGATAGGAATATCGATTGAAATCCCACAATACGCTAATAATTAGAACACAAAGTGTAAACTGCTAGAGCTTTCACAGGGTTTTTATAATAAATATTAATATTTCATCGATAAAAATAATATTCAAAATGTTAAAATTTTAATTACCAAAAAATGTCCCTATTATTTATTTCTTAAAATACACTAATTTGAAATATTTATTCATACTGATGACGAGTATCAAAGGCATACAGCACGCGACAGACATCAGGTGAAACCTGTTGACATTAAATCTGTCGAGATAACATTTTATCTCATTGGGATGCATAAAACACGCACTGAGAGTAACACACGCCACATACTTCGAATTATCATTTTAAAGAAATTAGGGTCAAAGTAAGCATCAGACAAAAGACACGTGGCTATTTTACTATTTCAACCAGTTACTTTTATAGAAATTTGACTTGCGAGATAAATCTTTTCATCTTGTTGTAATGCTAATGTGTCAATTTCGTGACTTTATACGAGTGGTTGTAGATACATGTTGTATGTTGTAACAGACACGCTTCAAACACGATTTATTTGCGTGAATTATAATGTATGTGTTATATAAATAGTATTTTTCTTTTACTTTATGATATTTAAATACAATAATGCAGTGGAAATAAGTATCCTTAAAGTTAGTTGTTTTTATAAAATAATAGATTTTAGCCTATACAGAATAACAAATAGGTTTTGCGCAAGTAACGTAGCAAATATTTAAGTGATTAGCATTAAGTTAGTTCCATTTTAAGTTAGTCGTTAGTTAGTCTTTACAAAACAAAATAGATTTTCATATACAATTCAGTAAAATTTTAACAAGCATATTTTTTTCATAAAAACCATAAAAAAATACACGGTATAATATAACAGAAATTTTAAGATTTTTTTAAATAAGAAAACAAAGAAAGAAAACGAAAGTAGTCTAACAGAATGCTACATTCAGAATCCGCCTTCCTGAAAAATAATTAAACATGTACGTCTGAAAGTCATGTCGAAAAACAAATTGCTTTTTATTACATCACTAGTTTATTAGTAACTATAAGCGAGAACAAAATGTCATTAGCTAGTGAAGCGCATTTGTCGGAAGCACACGATTTATGTCGACACTAACCTACGCGTGGATCCGAAAACCAAATACAATGTGCGCGTTGTAAAACATATGTGTAGGAATGGGCCAGATTTAATATCGACATTATAAAAATATTACAATTAATGTACTGTAACTATTTAATGATTATTATTTCTTAATATTAAGTATTAAAATTATCCAATTTCGTAAAAAAAAATACCTAGAGTATTTTTTGTAAGTTTGTATATTTTATACATATTTTATAAATTTAAAAGATCGCTAAAATGCTAAGCTAGTTTAAGAGATAACTAAAAGAATATATACATAACTAAAACAGCCAAACACATTATAAAAAGTTCATTGTATTAAATAATTTTTTTTTCTTGTAAATAATTAAGCAATAACATTTTGTTATTCCAAATTCATCAAAGGTTACAAGCTTTTTGAATGCGACAGCTTAAATACAATCACATAAATAGTATCGACTCGATATTTGCTGTGAGCGCATCACTTTATATCACAAAAAAGTCGCCAGGAAGATATATCTCAAAAAAGCCAGTGGCATGTTGAGTATTTATGGAAATCTAAATAACTTTGGGCTTTTTTAATCGTGGGGAATGAGTTTTTTGAGATGAATTTGTTTATTTTGGTGCTTCAGTGATTTGTTCGACGCTAAATATTACGCTTGACGTGCGTTGAATGAAGTGAAACTATAAACATGCTGTAGAGTCCTCTAGGGAGTAGTCTTTGTGTAAATTATTTTGACATTTGCATGATAATCGTAAATTGGTTGATGTATGTTATGGAGGGATAGAATTAAAATAATGTAGACTGTTATTTTTTTAATGATTTCAGTAAGGCTTAATTTTTTTTTGGCTTTGTGACGGTTTGCTATATAAATATAATACATATTTATTTATATAAATACAATGACAATTATCAATAAGGTAGTTATAAAAAATAAATAAATGAATTTTTAAATGTACCAAAATCGTTTTAGATAAATAAAAAGAAAAATATATGATATGATAAATACATATTATATAGGAAGAATAGAAATATAAAAAAAATAAAATTCATCTAACGATAGCACTTTCCTAGATTTACGCGAATATTTGACATTGTAAACAATCTTTTTGGATTTTTTCGCGGATTTATTTTGTCTCTAGGGTGACCATGATTGCTGCAAAGCATTCGAAACGTCGGGAACCAAAAATCAAAATAAATCCGCGATAAAATCCGAAAAGATAGTTTTATTTATAATCATTTAACGATGTTATATATTTCAAAGTATCTATTCTAATAAACTCACCTCTTTTATTTACAAATATCTTGGCGAATCAACACAAATATGTAAAGCATTTCAAAAATAGTCTGGCGTAATATTTGCATACAAGAATTCGTAGATTCGATATCTGTGCGGTACAAACACTTTGTTAACTATAAAAATGTTTGTCGTGACGAATTTTCTTGTTAATGGCTTCTAAAATTACCAGTTGATTAAAGATTACTTCGCCAATATCAAGTAGAATTATAACAAACCAAAAGTTTCTTAACTGTCAAGCACAAATCGTTATAAGCTTCGTAGAAAATGCTTTTGCACATAAATCATATAAGTTCATTTGGATAAGGCGATCTCTGACATTAATGAAATGTATACATAATATAATAAAATCTATCGAATCTATAGTTTTTAAAATTTTTGTCTGATTGTCTGTCTGTCTGGGAAAGCTTCACGAGAAAATCACTGGACAATTGATGAAATTAGGGATGATGATAACTAGTTATCCGGGACAACATATAGGATACTTTTTACTCCGGGAAAATATCTCGTTTCTGAGAAATCTATATTAAACTTTAAAACTTACCTAGTTAGTTATAAAATTGGCATTTGTTTTCCTTTATGGCTACTCTTAGAAAAAACTCAAACAGGGCTATTCAGTAGGTATATGTATTGGTATTAGAAACACAGCAATGCATATAATCAAATAGACTCTTCCCAGTGGTTCAATTTTAAAGTAGTTAAAGTTAAATGCGATCATTTCCATTTCCTTAAAAACCTAAAGCACATAAAAAGTCTCGTAATCCCAAACTCGCTTGCAATCCCGAAGTGGATTTATTCACGTGCAGTAGCCAGGAATAAACCGACGAAGTACAGTAGAACACAAAATACTATATTTAATAATATCATATATTCTATATGATCAAATAAATATATAATATTTTAAATTTTAAATTTCAGTTATTATTTTAAGATAGTACCTATATAAGAATAGATATAGGTATATATATTTTTTTGGACATTAACACATAGCACCATCAAGTTCCATCGTAAGCTACGAGGCTTGTGTTATGGATACCAGATAGTCGATACACTACACATAATATCACCTTCAGGTAAATTGTCTAAGATTTTAATTAAATTTCTAAGAAATCTATTGTTCACTGTAACGCCGGCGGCGTGTCAGCGGTTGTGAAGGGATTAAATAACTTTAAATACATACATATTATAAATATAAACACCCATGACTGGAGTATAAACATTTGTGCTCATCACACAAATGAATGCCCTCAGCGGGACTCGAACCCGCGACCGCAAAGAAATTAGGGTCACTACAAACTAAGCCAAATGTGTTGTCGAAAATTCTGTATTTGTAATAAAAAGCTAATATGGAATATATATTAGTAAAAACATGCAATAACACAAAAATAATCTATTGCATATACCTACCTAAGTATTAATGTTTACAAATTCTTTAAATTATATCTTTTTTAAGATACTAGCATTGCCCGCGGCTATGCCCGCGTTTAGATGGCCAAAAATCAAATTCTTAGGTTTTACATATTAGTATACTCTTACATTGCAATTTTTGATTTTTTTCTTAGAGATGAGGTATTTTTCTGCAGTAAAAAGTATCCTATATGTTGACCCGGATAACCAGCTATCATCATACCAAATTTCATCAAAATCTGTCCAGTGGTTTTCTCGTAATGCGTTAACAGACAGACGGACAGACAAAAATTCTAAAAACTATAGATTTGGCCTCTGTATCGATAATAATGTCTATTTCAATACGATTTTCCGAAAAATATTTAATGTACAGATTCGGCTGAGTTAGAATTTTATTATATGTATAGATTATGCTATATTGATAGTTCAGAACAAGAATTATAATTAGTAAAATATGTATAAATAATTTATTAATCTTTTAAAATTTTACATAAAAAAACAACGTGTGTGTACTTATGTACGCACATAAGTTATACTTCTTTGGCGTAACAGAACAAAAATAGCTAAAAATTTCATCCCGTACGTCACAACTCTCTGTTTGTAAAAAGAATGCAGCTAACTTCATCATGTCCCTTTTTGGCTATCGTGTGTGTTTGTATGTGCGCACGCATTGTAAAAATTTTACTCTCACAATTTTTTTAAACCTGTTCCAAAAAATATATAAAAAATATTATTCACAACAAACAAATCGACACCGACTGTACTAAATCACCAGACTTATCCAAGAATAGAATCTTTCATCTCTCTCACAAATTCTTGAACATCTTCACGAGAGCGGGACGCACTCACGTCGGCGTCCCGACGCCATTGGCCCGTCACCTCTGACCCCACCCATACAAAAAATACCCTCCATTAAATATAAAGATCCATTTCAACTTCAGTTTCAGATAGAAAGCTTGCTAATGTGCCATCTTATCTTACACTCTTCCAGACGTAAAATCGACTCGATAATACTGAAAAGTAATTTTTTATTACTAGATAACGTTTATTACTTCAAATGACTTGTTATATTTTTAGATTTATAACGTGTTTCTTAAATAACATAATATATCTATTAGTTTAAAATATATAGAGACTGAATTTGTGTCTGCCAGTTAGTTTATGATTTGATAACATCTAAAGAAATTATTTTATTACTAAATAACGGTAATAATTCAAATAATGCTATTTCTTAGAAGTACAGTGTGTTTCTTTTCATATTACTTAGCTAAAAATTAAGATTGATCCTATCACGAATAGTCTAAGAGGTCGACGTGATATGTATAATAGACTAGCGACTCACCCTCGCTTCACTCGGGTTCGTCCCTAGTTACGTTTTAACGGTTAGTATGAAATGCAAATCTTTGAATTTCTCGACCTTTCTGTACTATAATATGCATGAATTATATATATAAACCTTCCTCTCTAATCACTCTATCTATTCAAAAAACCGCATCAAAATCAGTTGCGTAGTATTAAAGATCTAAGTATACATAGGGACAGGCGAACATCGGGACGCGATTTTGTTTTAGACTATGTAGGGATATATATATATATATATATATATATATATATAATATATATATATATATATATATGTAGGTAGGCATAAAGTTAATAGTCCATTAATAAAGCGAACTCATTTCCTTCATTTAAATGCATTCACGACTTGCCCACACTTTAAAGCATTACAGTTGTTTTTGTCTTTGAAAAGTTTACTATTATTAATTTTTACATAGTTTTAACCCATCAAGATAATCTAAATTAAGAAATATATTAAATGTAAAACAATTTCAACCTAATTAAACTATGAGAGACTGTACGAATATTCCTTTACGATTTGAAAACGAACAGATTTTATAGTTAAAGATAATTATAACATATAAACTTTAAAAAAATAAATAAAACCGACTTCAAGACACTAAAAATTAAAAAATCAACCGAACTGGTGTTTCATTTACTATAGACACCTAATTAGATATTTTAGAACTCCTACTTTTTTTTGGAAGACGGTTAAAAACTTCAGTTACATCATCCATATGATCTAACTACTATCTACTTATATATTGAATATATTGAAAAGAGAGTATCACGTTCGTTTATATAACTTTTTAAGCTTTTTTTATAACATAAGTTAACTTCTGAAACTACCATTACTCATTCCTTAGAACATTTTATTCCCGCATTAAATCTATTGACCATAGATTTATTTTACTGGAGAAAAATCTAGAAATTTGTCACGGTGGGGATGGAGCATAAATGCGAACCAATAAATTGTATTTTTTTTTTAAATAGCACAGACCGGTGCGATTCGATGCGTTCCGCGACATTTACCGCGGCCGTGCGATATATTGTGCATTAAAGTCCCTAGACTGGGGGTATTGGACAATTTTCATCTTAAAATATAAATATTTATATTTATAATAAGTTTTCTCCCAATCTCTTCATTGTTAAAGGTTTTCTTTTAGCGCAGTAGCAGAGAAATTATAAACTTTATACTTATTTTTTTCTTTTAATAGACGTTTAGTTGTTGTTAAAATAAAATAAAAAAGTAATTGTATCAAAAGGCTTCGGCCTTAGCACATATTTTTTTCTTGTATATAAAGAAATTAAAGAAAAAAATAGATTTTCTTTCAATTTTCATTCTGTATATGCTCTAGCTATTGTAAGGTTTCGCTATTTTAATATATAACAAAACAGTTATTATTTGATTATACTGGCCACACTGACGACGCGAACGCATAAATTAAGATACCTTTGTAAATCAGGCAGTTAAAAATGAAGAGATTGTTCAGGACGATTTTTTTTTTATAAAAATACAATTAAAAATAGAAATAGGAAATAAACAAATGAGGGGATTGGTCGGCGGGGAGTTGACACGAGGGATGCGACCCGTAATTTTAACTAGAGCAAAAAAAAAAAAGAAATTGTTGAGAATAAGTGTTTTCTAATAAATCTATACATGTAATAAAATTGTAACTAAGCCGAATCTATACATTAGATATTTTTTGGAAAATCTTATTTAAATAGACATTATTATCGATACAGAGGCCAAATCTATAGATTTTAGAATTTTTGTTTGTCTGTCTGCCTGTCTGTTACCACATCACGGAAAAACCACTGCAGGGATTTTGATGAAATTTGGTATGATGGTAGCTGGTTATCCGGGTCAACATATAGGATACTTTTTATCGCGGAAAAATATGTCATTTATGAGAAAAAATACAAAAACTACATTGTCAGAGTATACTAATATGTAAAACCTAAGAATTTGCTTTTTGGTCATCTGAACGCGAGCGGAGCCGCGGGCAATGCTAGTTGTAACTAAATCTGGTTAAAATATATAAGTTTTTAAACATGATGCTGGGTTTTCTTGAAATATCCTACACTATAAAAATATATAAATCACCTATAAAATATTTTAATAAAATTGATTCCAAGAAACTAACTTTACAAAACATATTTACGATACTCCCTAATGGAATCAAAAATGTCACAACCCCTACATATCATATATTGCGATTATTTTATATCAAATGCACAGAGCATCTATTTTAAACCAGTATAAAAATTACAAAGCTCCTTAAGAGACTAAAAATAAGAACTCTTTTTGAATATTTTTCTGTTTCACATCGTTTTTCATAGCGTAGTTAAGTTTGTAAATCGCCTAAAACTATGGAAATATAACGACAGGAAGTTGCTTACGAATGTCTTATAAAGTGAGGCAAGGAACATATCCAATGAATTTTAATGTGCATACTTTGGACTTTTGTAGCCATTTCCTTTGTTTGGTATTTTAGGTTGGTTCTCATTAAAATTGGGTTTGATTATTGTATTTTGCTGTATAAATTGCTTGAGCTTTCATAAATAATTAATTTATGGAAACTCAGGCCGAAAGGATATATATAAAAACGTAAATCGAATTCAAAATCAATTTAAAAGTATATATGTAGCTTATGTGGTATAAGGGATGGAGTGGAAAAAAATGAACAATTTAGTTTAAAATTTGTTAAATATCACGTAACATAGGTATTGTATACATAAACATACATTCGGATTTAGTCCGCGGCTTCTTTTTGAAGTCGGTCAAAAATAACTGTCATGAAACAGTTATTTTTAAAATTCGATATTGTCTGTATGATACGTTTTTATATGATACGTTTGGCTCAGTTTGTACTTGCTGTGCCAGCGGTCGCGGGTTCGAGTCCCGCTGAGGGGTATTCATTTATGTGCTGAGCACGAATGTTTGTACTCGTCACGTGAAGTAGAATAGTATGTATGAATTTAAAGTTATATAATGTATACATATACACTACACATATACATCAACTATTTGGTATCCATAACACAAGCCTCGTAGCTTACCATGGAACTAGATGGTGCTGTGTGTTAACGTCCCAACATATTTATTAATTATTTATTTATAATATTTTACGGTATATTTAAAAACTATGTCTTCTATTTAGTAACGAAATATTACTCAGTAAATATTAGACTTACACTGACCATGGGTGAAGTGGAAGTGGTATCGAGGGTTGTGTGAAGGAAGTAGCACGTGTCCACATCGGTGTCATCTTACAGATACTTTGGTCTCGACTTCAAATACTTTTTATTGTATTAAATAAGCTATTACCTACTAGCTTTTCCCGGCTTCACCTGCCCTATGAATTTAAGCTTTACAAAAATACTGACATGTCATGTAATCCATTACCATTAAAGATAATTAATAATACTTTCTTAGTTTTACGCGAAAATTTGATCAGACCAAAATATATAAGTATGTAGTTACGTTTTAACGTTTAGCATAGATATCTCAGAGATGAGATATTTTTCCGCAGTAATAAGTATCCTATACATACCAAATTACATCAAAAACCCTCCAGTGGTTTTTCCGTGATGCGGTAACAGACAGATAAAAATTCTTAAAACTATAGATTCGGCCTCTGTATCGATAATAATGTCTATTTCAATAAGATTTTCCAAAAAAATATCTAATGTAGAGATTCGGCTTCGTTACAATTTTATTATATGTACCTATAGATTTTTATCATAATCATCCTATTTAAACACTTTCTCAGGGTTTATTTCAAAAATCCTTCCTCAGTAGCAGTGATGTCCAATACATAATAGGAATACATGGTCCAAATATTAGTTCCTTAGATTAAGTATTTACTCTTTTAATAACTCAAGATGTGTAATAATATAATTAAGTATAATACTTGAAGGAGTAAAGTACTCGAACAATTGTTACTAAAAATTATGAGACAAACTGTGTCATCGTTTATGTTATAATATTATTTGAAACATTTTTCATAATTTAAGCATTATTAAGGACATTTTTGGTATTATTTATGTATTATTACTTAATTAACTAGCATTGCCCGCGGCTCCGCCCGCGTTCAGATGACCAAAAACCAAATTCTTAGGTTTTACATATTAGTAAACTTTTACATTGCAGTTTTTGTATTTTTTCATTTTTTTTCAAATTTCATCAAAATCCCTCCAGTGGTTTTTCCGTGATGCGGTAACAGATAGACAGACAGACAAAAATTCTAAAAACTATAGATTCGGCCTCTGTATTGATAGTAATGTCTATTTCAATAAGATTTTCCAAAAAATATTTAATATACAGATTCGGCTTAGTTACAATTTTATTATATGTATATATTAAAATTATACATAACATCACTCACATATTATTAGGTTTAACGGGTAAAAATGATTTCAGCTCGAAAAAAATGCCTTAACCCTTAAATCTGGTAAAGTAAACCGTACATGTATCAGCGAAGCATTTGGAGCTTTCTGTCATACAAACTTTTATCTTGTTCAATTAAATATAATGAGACATCTATAGATATAATAAAACAGTAACATAGTAACATCGATGTGCGCGTTTCACGCAAAAAGTGCTGAACCGATTTTAACTCAATTTTGTATAGTGATTTGCATTATTATTACTCGGGTCAATATTTAGGATACCTTTTAATTTTGCTATAAAGTTTTTCTTAGAGTCTTTGTTAGAAATTTACATAACGCAGGCTAATCCTTAAGAGATACCTACATCAAAACAATGTACTAAAAAATTGTAGGTTTTAATAAGGCGTACAGAAAAATCTGCAATAGGTATGCAAAAATCTGCGTCTTTCTCGTAAGGTACACTTGCTATAGCTATTCATATCTATTTAAAATGTACCTAGGGACGCACCCGAGCAAAGCGTGGGTAAGTCACTAGTAGTGTTTAAAAATAGTATAAAATATATACCTACAGATGTTCACATATTGAAAAGAATTTCCCTCTTAAACTTAAATTTAAACAAATAGTTCAAAAGTGATTTATGTAAATATTTTCAATATATTAATATCTTGAAAAGTACACCCTTCCGCAAAATATCTTTCAAGCTATTTTAGTCATTAAAAACAAGGTATAAGTATTAAATTTGACTGCTTCTTTCTCTGACATTTGCTACACGGAAACGGAAGGTGAAGGTGATATCCGCCATTAGTCTAACTTCGGCACCGATGTTTATTTTCCTTTAATAATGGGGCTTTTTGAAAAATGGCGTAAGGTGAAGATCACAGGCGGGTAATGAAAGACTTGGTTTCTTAATTAGGCACTTACACATTTTTTGTGTCCTAAGAAAGAGCTTTTATAACACTTATCTTTCAAAATTAGTTTTAAACAAAATTATCTTTTCGGATTATTTCGCGGATTTATTTTGATTTTTGGTTCCCGACGTTTCGAATGCTTTACAGCATCCATGGTCACGGGAGAGACGAAACGTCCGAAAAATCCGAAATTCGTGTAAATCTAAGAAAGTATTATCAAAATTAGTTTTTAATAACTGTATGTTAAGTAATCGGTATAAAGTCAGTAAATAAGCAGATATATGTATGGATATACAAAAGGCGTGTCTTATAAACAATTAACATAAGCTTAATTATTATCTATTCTATACATTGCTATAATTTTATTATTAAAAGTGTAACTGATCGCTATATCGCTTTATACATGGAAGATATTTGAGAAAAACTATTATTGGGGGTCTTAATTAACGCAATAGAACCCAAAACGATGGTTTTGTAAATTTTTGTGTTTGTCTGTGCGCTTGTGCCTACCTGAAACGGCCTAACTGATTTGATAAACTGGTAAACTTCACATAATACTTTCTTAGATTTACGCGAATGTTTGACATTTTTAAGTAAAACTATCTTTTCGGATTATTTCGCGGATTTATTTTGATTTTTGGTTCCCGACGTTTCGAATGCTTTACAGCATCCATGGTCACGGGAGAGACTCAGGTGTTATATGTCTTGAAGGTATAGTTGTTACAGACAGCCTACCCACAATTAACAAAATGAAAATTGCACCAGTTACAATTTTTCAAAAATTTTTATAATTTTAATTATAATTGAACATGGAATATTATTTATTTAATTTTTGCTATTATTCTTATAATTATTACAATTTTAAAATTGTTTAAAGGGCGAAAAACGTTTTGATAAACTATCTTCATATGTATCTTAAAGGTAAAGCTTTGTGTTTGAAATAGAGAGCATCTGTTTGAAGAAATACGCACTTATAACTATAGTCTAACATTGGAGTAGACAAATACTATACATACCTACATAATATAATAAAATTCTAACTAAGCCGAATCTATATACTAAATATTTTTTGGAAAATATTATTGAAATATGTTGTCATTATTATTGATACAAAGGCCCAATGTATAGTTTTAGAATTGTCTTTTGAATTGTCTGTCTGTCAGTCTGGGAACGCATTACGAGAACACCACTGAACAGATTTTGATGAAATTTGGTATGATGATACCTGGTTATCTGGGTTAACATATAGGATACTTTTTACTGCATCTAAATATGTCATCTCTGAGAAATCTATACTAACCGTTAAACGTATCTAGGCACGGAGCGAGAGTGACTCGCTAGTCATTCAATAAAATTAAAAATTCAGCCCTAAATGAAATATATAGAAAAGTCTAATAAAATATTTACGAGATCGTACCAACATATATGTAATATGAAGACGTAGTTCTTCCTCACCACGAGTAGCTTGCGGTTAACCCCGCATAAGGCAAAGACAAGGAGCGGCTAAGAGGATTGCCTTTCACCTTTAATTCTATTGTGAACTCTGTTGGTAGTAGTGTGACCATTCAATTTTTTAATCATTACCAAAATTTAAAAAGTTATTTTCAAAGTATGTATGTATTGTATTCAGCCGTTCTTAACGTCCCACTGCTGGGCACGGGCCTCCCTTTAATAAAAGGGGGATCAGGTCATAGTCCACCACGCTGGACAAGTGCGGGTTGGAGGACTTCACATGTCTTTCGAAAACTTACTACTTTCTCTCAGGCGTGCAGGTTTTCTCACGATGTTTTCCTTCACCGTAAAGCAAGTGGTAATCATGCTAGTATAATACAAAAAATAAATATTAAGCAATGTATTTACTAGTATAATTACAACTATCTCATCAGGCATAATATAGACAAAATGATTCGCACATGAATATCGGAGGTGCGAGACCCTGGATTTGAACCCGCTTTATTCAGTATCCCAAGCGAGCGCGTTACCACTGGGCTACCGCTGCCTTTAAAACATAAAAATTACTAATTTAGCACATTGTGTAGAAAATTACTTTAATTTGCATATTAATAACATTCTGTAGTCAGCAATCAAAAATAAAATAGTGAGTCATCATTTCGATAAAGAATTTAAAGTTATTTGTAGCAAGAGACAGGTGTCTCAAAATCAGTGTAAATATTATTATGATCTTTGATAAATTCATTCAATTTGTGCTAAGAAAAATACAATTTACATGAGATTTTAGCCGTAACCTACTTTATTTAGTGCTATTCAGACTTTCTCGTCATCATGGTCGCTTATAAAAAAAAAAAAAAAAAAAAATCGAAATAAATTATATAAAAATGACATTCAATATTATAATTTAATCTATGGACCATACTGATATACACAAAATGATGTTCATCCTATCAAGAAACCTACAAGCAAACGGAAGTCTCGACCAATGACGGAAAACGAAATGTTACTTTTCCTATTGCTGCCCACATACCATTTTATACGGTTTCCTTAAATTAGGCAGACATTATCGTACTTAATTTTTATCTACTAATTAAATAAATATATTTAGTTCCATTAGCTTTAGGGGCCTAAATAAAGGCAAACGCCAAAATATTTTTATTTGGTAAGTTCAAGAAAATGTTATTGTGATATTATTGTGTTTAGTATTGAATACAAGATTTAAATTTTGAATAAAATCGTATGAATCCTTCTATCTTCAAAATTCTAGCTAAAAGGCTAATAATATACAAAAACATTTACAAAATTCTGCCTTTGAAGCGGTAAAAAGGTCGGTCTGCGATACCAAAAATATAATATATACTTTATAGCATTTGCTTTTTTATGTGTTAAAAGTTTACTAAAATCTTACAAACCTTGCAAAATTTTGTAGCAAGATTCTTTCAACGTTTTCGAAATACATATTATATTTTGAACATATCTAAGTAGTACTAGTGGTGGCAATACACTCTGTTTTGCCGCCTATTGCACTTCCGGTACAAGCGTTCATGATTTAGCTATAGACTATATCAACCATATGCCATCCTAATGACACGCTTTAGAAAAAAAATAACAATCCATTATACAATCTATTGAGAATACCGCAAAAATCTCGCAAATTACTCTACAATGGATAATACATTTGTCGTACGCCGTGGGTGGACCAAAATCAAATGCAGCTGTCATTTGATATAGAGACGTCACATCGACAAACTTATATGTTCAACCAGTTATATTATTAACAATCTTAAATCCATAGCAATAAGATTGAAAATGCTAGTATTTATTGTTTCTCAACACAAATTAACTTGTTTTTGAATAGCACAGAGAGGACAGTGGTCATTACACGGTCACGGCAATTCGCCTTGTAAAAGTTGTTAACTATTAATTTTATGGGCATTAGGTAATTGTCGTGGAAAAAAAAATATGTGGGCGCGGGTCTAGTCTGGGCGTGATAATAAAATAATTGTTACAATTTATTTTCTCATGGTGTTCCCTTTGTATAATATGTTTAAGTATGTATATTAACTGCCAGCTTCCTAAAGCATTGTACAATTATACGAATAATCACTCAATTTTACTTTTAAAATTTACGATTTTTAAAGACATAATAACGGTAAAGGCATATCTATAATATAAAAATGAATTGCTGAATGTGTTGGTAAGCGCAAATCTCAAAAGCAGCTAAACCGATTTCGCTAATTCTTTTTTTAGAAATTTCTTGGAGTACGAGGATGGTTCTTACGGAGAGAAACATTTAAAAAATTGCCTGAAAAAGTCTAAAAACAACACTTTTCTATACTCCCATACAAAAGATTCGTAATAATACTTAAAATTCAATTTGAACTTTGATACCATACCATAAAGTTTAAGTGTTAGTGGAGAGGTTTAAGTGTTAGTGGAGGAGTGAGTGACGTTAGTATCGTATAAATATTAATGTCAATATTTGTCAATATTACTCGTATTAACAAAAAAAATAAAATTTATATGGCTAACGCTGACTAATAACTATTTATATCTATTTAAAACGTACCTAGCGACGAACCCGAGCGAAGCGAGGGTGAGCCGCTAGTTATGTATAAATTTCATTTTTACTAAGATCATTTTAACATGATAAAAACTTAAGTATAATATAGGGACAGATATTTTAACCATAGTTAATGATTACAAACTTTTATAATTCTATCACTGGTTAAAACTCCATTTTCAGTAAAAAGTAATAGTAATAGAATGTGAAAAGATGAGGTATGACATTTTGTTTTTACTAAGTAATTCCCTATAATATAGCTACTTGTGTTATTCGTGTGTATCTCGTGATGTGTGTTAAGATGAGATAGATTTAATGTGAAAGGTATGTCTGTGTATGTATGTATGTTTGTGCGTAATTCCTTTACAATGGTTGGACTGATTTGGATATACCTACTATGTCCTGAGTCCTGAATATTAAACTTTGTTAAAAGGTGGCGGTACCTTTTGCATATCCTTAATCTTATATATTACAGTATAAATAAAAAAGGCGCGTAGGATTGCACCCGAGCAATGCAAGGATAAGCCGCTGGTCTATCTATATGATACCTATAATAAAATTCTAACCGAGTTGAATCTGTAACTAAAATATTTTCAGGAAAATCTTATTGAAATAGCCATTATTATCGATATAGAGGTCGGTTCTATAGTTTTTAGAATTTTTGTCTGTTTGTCTGGGAACGCATCACGAGAAAACCACTGGACAGATTTTGATGAAATTTGGTATGATGATAGCTGGTTATCCGGGTCAACCTGTAGGATTATTACTGCGAGAAAATATCTCATCTCTGAGAAATCTATACTAAACGCTAAAATGTAACTAGGGACGAACCCGAGCGGAGCGAGGGTGAGTCGCTAGTATATTAATAAAATCTTGAAATAAATTGTATATGTCAAAATGCAAGTCTTGCACCCCAGTGCGGAAGTCCAGGTGCAATAAATCAAGGCGCGTCGTCGTTATATGCCACCAGATTAATTTCATTCCACAACTATGTTCTAAGTTTTGTTATATTTTAAAATTTTAAAGCAATTTGAAGTTTATTATTAATGCAACAAAACTCAAAATCACTTGGTTAATTTGCTAATTTAACTTCGTCAGTCCTTAGGTCTTCCGAAAAAGTTTTAAACTAGATCTTATAAGTTTGACACATGCAATTTGCCAAATCAGTTTTTAAATGTTGTATTTTGAAAGCATATCTATTTATTTTAATGTATATATGCATTGCTCTTTACATAATTGTTAGATTTAAATAATTGTTTTTTTATTGGATAGAGTACCTTCTTATATCTCGTAAATTTAGCCAAAAAAATAATGATATAAAAACTTTTTAACAAAAAATCCAACCGACGAAAAAGTTAGTAAAAATGAAATAAAATGAAGCTTAATAATTATTCTTCTAACCTAAATTAAGCTTTTGTGAATCGAATTAAAAAAAAAGTTTTTTAATAAAAAATACCCAATAAATATGCAAAAATATGGTCTAAGGTTATTGTCATTCGAGTAACAGGTAGATAACATTTACTAGATATAGTAGGTATATAATATATTTTATTAGCTAAATTATTGCTTTAATATTTATAAAAAAAAAAAATATCTCCGAAACTACAGTAGATAACAGAACGTGAGTTAGACCAAATAAATCCTATTTTTTTTTCTGATTATTTCTATGTAAAAATCCTAAAAAGGGTACAATTCGACTTAAATCACTCATCACAGGAGGCACAGAATTATATTCTTAGATAATAAATTATATAACGAGACATGTAATATTCTGATACTTTTATAAAATAATACTTTCCTATATAAAATTATGATATATTTCTTTAATTCAATATATAACAGGTATTTATTTATAGTAAAAAATCAAACCGTAAAGCTTATTTACTAGTCCAATAGAATTTTAGATAAAATTAGTATTTTCTTGGTAGCCACACAGCTCTTTGTTGCTGTTTGAGAGATTATCTGAATGTCTCAGACGTGATGCAGAATTAAGTACTAAGATTTAAGATTGTAAATACATTAAAAGATTTTCGATTTTGACGAGACTTTCACTGGCAGATAGCTGATATTATCAAGAATAACTTAGGCTGCTCTTATTTATATATAAAGAATTAGGGTACCGCGCATAACTATTCAAACACATGAAATTATAAACAAAATCCGTGTAACAAAGAACGCACCCGAGCAAATCAAGGGTAAATCGCCAGTTATTAAATATATGCGTTCTAATATAGGAAGTCAAAAGCCACACCACACTTGTTACTAAAATCACCACCTGCACAAATCAGATATAATTAGCCTAACATTAAATCAAAGTGAGGGTGCAAGTAGCGCGGTCCGTGGGAACGGTAGAACAGGTGTCGTTAAATGTGCCAACTAGGAAACCGATCTGCGGAAACAGATTGTTTATTTTAAATTTAAATGTTAGTTTTGTAATAAACTCCTTAATACAGTTTGATGGATAATTTGTTATTATGAATATTTTTATTATTTGTTATATATATATATATATATATATATATATATATATATAATATATATATATATATATATATATATATATATATATTAATTATTAAAGTTTATAAAAGGAATATATGTATATTGTTAAAGTTGGTTAAAATTAAATAATTTTAATTTAATAGAAAATAATAGCTTTGGCCATATCTTGGTATTGTAATAACTAGATATGACCTAATTAACGACTTTTGTGACGCATATGAGAAGATTTTTTATTATTCACAGAAGGTTGTGAGTCCATTTTGTGTACGTGCAAAAACTTAATCAAAATCATCAAGCAAAGCGTAGATATTTAGAGCCTAAGTATTTAGGCTTGTATAAGCTATATACTTAACTTAAAACTTTAAATTCATTAACTTAATACAAGCAAAATTTAAATCCAATAAGATATCTATATGCATTTCTTACAATGGTTCAACAAAAACACCTCTTTCCTGGTTGGAATAGACTATATTGACAGTAACGACACGGTTCCCACGGGGTCACGTTATGGGTATATACAGGGCCTTTAAGATAACGCAAATATGTTCGTTAAATAATAAGTATTGATTTGTGACTTAAATTTGGTGCTTGATAAAAATGCTGTTATGGAGATCATGAAATGGGAAATTTGGTAGATGAGTGATACTTTGTATATAGTGACACTTTATTTTATTTTTTGTTTATATTATTAATAATTATCATAATTATTGGGTTCAAAATTTTTATTATATATTGAATTTCATAATTTTTATATATATGCAATTGATATGTGCGTGTGTTCGTAATTTTTCTTTTTGTATTCTTTCGTCACCTGAATGGTTTTAGCTATGGTTGGATCTGGTAAGTGACAATATTGTCAAGATACAGTAGAATATTTTTTTAAAGATTATTTATATTAAAATAACTAATTTTAAACATTTTATTAAAATTACATAAAAATTTGCCAGCCTGTATTCAAAATAACTATGTGTGGACCGCGGATTGAGATGCGGAATACACAGGTGGTTCCGCCCCTCGGGATTCCGCACTTTTTGTACGAATTCCGATGCGTGAAGCATTCGATGACTTCCTACACTTTCTTACGACGGTGCTGCTAATGAAACGTGTCTACCATGAAATGCTTATAATTTGTAAAACTGAAGAAATAAATAAAATACTTTATCGTTTTTTGCGCTTCTCCATTTAAATGTTACTTAAACTTAGATATAGCCAATGTGTTATCCAATAATTTGTTTAGTTATTTATTAAGAGTAATTCTATTTTAATCGCTATTTTAGTTAAAATGACAAAAAATTACAAAACCTACATGAGATTAAAATAAAAATATATAATTATTCTTCAATAGATAGTAAACATCTATACATATAATAAAAGCGTAACTTGTCGTTGTCTTTACATGGAAGATATTTCATATAAAAACTATTTTTGGGGTTTCTTATTAATGCAATTGAACCCAAAACAATGATTTTTAGAATTGTCGTCTGTTTGTCTCTGTGTGTGTGCGCGCTAATCTCAGAATCGGATTAAGCGATTCGGGTGTGTGCGGTTTTCATTAATATATTATGGTAAGCTTCACTTAACATTTATTTTTGTTTTATTTTAATCGATTCATCAATAAAAAAGCTATATTAATTTAAATAATCACCTAGAGACCCGAACCCGAGCGAGCGAAGCAAGGGTGGATTACTAGTTTATTAGTAAATTTAAATTTTGAACGAAATAAAAACATCAAAATATTTTCATATATATATATATATATATATATATATATATATATATATATATATATATATATATATATATATATATATATATATATATATATATATATATATATATATAGATACGTGTACTTAAAACATTTCGGTGTGTAGACGACAATGGCTCTGATAGTAGAGGCACTCAAAAAATCATTTACCCCACTTACAATGCTTCACAAAATAAATCGAGTAACACGCTTATACTTAAATCTCGTGCGTAAACATTTTAACCACTGATCGAAAACGAACGGGGTGGAATAAGTATCGCAAGAGCCCGATATTATATCCCTATCCAATATAAGAAGACCTCACAAATACTGAGCTTCTACCCCTTCAGTTCCTGTGGGGTGGAGCCAGTGGGAGGAGGAGAGGGCCAGGAGTTCTGGTCGGGGATTTCGTTTTGAATTGCCGAGTCGTCAAGAGGCAGAAAATCGCATCAAATGTGATAGCTCGTAAGAGATTTGGGCGTGATTTTTTTTAGGGTTTGCATGAAGCTGAATTACGTTACACTAAATTTTTTGCTTTTAATGAAATATTTTAATTTATTGTGTCAAATGTTTTGTAATACTTATATCAAAATTTACTTAAGTCTGTCTATCATTAATAATATTTTTTTTTTTTGGTTAAATGGTTCGTTTAAACATTTCAACATATTGATGTTACAATATTTTCTATATTTAATATGGGAATTTCTTTTTATCCCAATCTACACTAATATTATAAAGAGGTAAAGTTTGTGGGATTGTGAGTTTGTGACGTTGTAGGGGGGTAATCTCTGGATCCACTGAACCGATTTAGATAAAATTTAGTAAGAAGATAGTTTGAGACCCTCGGAAGGACATAGGATATTTTTTAATCATCCTTTATCATCCCTTAAGGGGGTGAAAATGGGGGTGAAAGTTTGTATTGGAAAGCAAGCTAGAGACGAACGGTGAGTCGTTAGTATACCTACATATAAAGTCGTTTTCGTAGTATATGTATATTATTCAATATCTAGGTACCCAACATGGTGACTGAGTGAAAGAGGGTCGCTATTATTATAGTACATCTTATATATTCTCTCATCGTCTCAAAAACCTCTAAAAAGTTTTAACACTTTTTCTTATATATCTATAAGTGACAAGCGGACGGGCTCAGATCAGGGACTAGTCCAACACGCTGGCCAAGTACGAGTTGGCGGATTGCACATGTCTTTCGAAAACTGGTTAGGTTCTCCAGACATGCAGGTTTCTTCACAATGTTTAGCTTCTCTGTAAATAAATGGTAATTAATCATGTTGAAAATGATTCGCACATGATATGACAGAGATGCGAAACCCGGGATTTGAGCCCGGTTCACTCGGTTACCACTGGGTACCTATGGTAGAATAAAATTAATTTTACCTATAGTTTTTTTTGCCCATTTTTGCTAAGCGTTCGGCTTGACCTTAAACATCATGAGATTTTTTTTCTATAATATATTATAATAATATATTATATATTATATATAATCGATGTCAGCTAATAAGTCATAAAGCACTTAATAATTAATATGCAAAAATCGATACGATGCTACGTAAAAGATAGAAAATCAAAATTCTATCCTATTATCATTATATTATAGTAATTAAGTGTATCAACAACTAATTTCCAATACTATCTACCAAAGGGCTGTTTGTTTGTACTAATCAATCTCGTAAACTAACTGCGATATGGCCGCAATTAATATACCCGTGTACACACGTCGCGTTCAATTAGGATGCTCCAGTGAAGAGGAGACTACGGCAACTTTGAACTGCTTCTGATTTTAGGTGATTAAAGGACAATTTGTAGACAAAATCTGCAATTCTTATTCGTAGTTTTAATTTTTAGGTAAATAGCATTTTACGTAATTCTTGAAGATTTCGTCCATCACATATACGTATATACGAGTATGTCCATAGAGTACATACATAAAATAGTAAAATTGTAACAATATTATTTTTACTAGCGATCTACACTCGCTTCGCTCGGGTGCGTACTCTAGGTATGATTTTGTTTACAATTTCATGGGTTTTAATTTTTTTGCGCGCAACCCTGATTCTTTTTTGTAAATAAAAATAGCCTAAGTTACTCCTTTTAACATCAACTATCTACCATTGAAAGTCCCGTCGAAACCGGTCCAGCCATTTCGGAGATTAGCTGGAACAAACAGACAGAAAGACAGACAGACGGACATAAATTAAAAAAAATGTTTTTTTCTTATCAGGACCACTGTCACCTATACACTTTCTGCATTTAGTAAAAAGCTATTATTTTGACATTACAAACAGACATTTCAATTTTATTTATCTGTATACTTGTATATATAACAAATATATAATATAAAAAAAAAATGTGCCCATCCCGTTTTCCCTTTTACTTTACGTAATGAATGTAAATTTACTTGAATAATTTGAAAATACTGAATTGAATATGCTGATATATCAGTAGGCTGGTTAATATGCCGGTAACTTCTAGTGTTAACCTCCAGTGTAAGTTCGTATAATATGTATACGTGCTCCATACAAATATACGTACCGTTGTGAAGTGTTGCTGATATTTGTTTATAACTTGTTAACTTTAAACTAAGTGCATACATACAATACATAGTACTAAAACACTCTATAACATATAACAATACTAAGGATTCATATTAATGAAAAAATATATATAAGAATAATAAAATATATAAAATAAAATTAATAAATATTCTAAATAAAACTATCTTTTCGGATTTTTTCGCGAATTTATTTTGATTTTTGGTTCCAGACGTTACGAAAAAAAAAAAAGTTAAAAAGTTAAAATATATTGTAAGGTACTTTGGTAAGGTATTTTTCAATTTTTTGAATTCATTTTATTATTTGTGGGTAGGCTGTCTGTAACAACTATATAATACCTTAGAGACATCTAACACCTCAGTCTCTCCCGTGACCATGATTGCTGTAAAGCATTCGAAACGTCGAGAACCAAAAATCAAAAGATAGTTTTATTTAAAATGTCAAGTATTCGCGTAAATCTAAGAAATTATTAATAAATATGTTGGGACGTTAACACACAGCACCATCTAGTTCCAGATGTATATATAGTATGGATACCAGATAGTTGATACACTACACATATATAACGTTTGAATATAAATATAAACATCCACGACTGAAGTACAAGCATTCGTGCTCATCACACAAATGAATGCCCCCAGTGGGATTCGAACCTGCGACCGCAAGCACAACAAGTACGGTCACTACAAACTGAGCCAAACGTGTCGTCTAAGATATATATATATATATATATATATATACTAGCGGACCCGTCAGACGTTGTCCTGTCTACACGTCTTTAATTTGAAAATTTCAAACTTTTTGGACAAAATTGTGAATCTAAACCATTCCCAGATCCCCTTGAACACACACAAAAAATTTCATCAAAATCGGTCCAGTCGTTTGAGAGAAGTTCAGTGACATACACACTCACAGAAGAATTATATATATATATAAAGATATATATATATATATATATATATATATATATATATATATATATATATATATGAGTATTAAGATTTAAAATAATATTATGAATGAATAAATGCAAAATTGGTATAAGTTCATGTAGGAAGTAGGAACAAGGTTAGATTTGGTGAGCTATCCGGCAGCTGGACGAGGTTTGCACTACAATCGAGGTAATTAACTACTATACAATATGCTTCATTCATTCATATATCCTATATGGAAAATATAAAATCATTAAAACCTTTCAAAACAATACTTAAAGAAAATTCATACATTCTTAATCTTACAAAAAACTCTACGAATTCAAAGATTTCTATTTAATCATCATAATTTCTAAAATTCTTCTATACATATAATAAAATTGTAACTAAACCGAATCTGTACAATAAATATTTTTTGGAAAATCTTATTGAAATAGACATTTTTATCGATACAGAGGACTATAGTTTGTTTTGAATTTTTGTCTGTCTGTCTGTCTGTTACCTCATCACTGAAAACTACTAGACGGATTTTGATGAAATTTGGTATGATGATAGCTGATTATCCGGTTCAACATATAGGATACTTCTTACTGCGGGAAAATATGTCATCTCTGAGAAATCTATACTAAACGTTAAAACGTAAGTAGGGACGAACCCGAGCGGAGCAGGGGTGAGTCGCTAGTTCACTAATAAGAAACTAATTTAATGCCGAATGCTATAGGATATTTATTATTTAAGTACAAATAAATAGCCTACGAAGTATATTTTAGACAAATATCATCCTTCACTGTATGTAAATATGTATTCGTATGTATAGCGGTAAACACAACGTTTGCATTTCATTGGTACACTCATAATTTTTAATTCAGAGGTTTGAAACGGTGGCTTTGCGGCGAGATCAAAGAGGTCTTTCAGACTCTAATGAGGGCGGAGGGTAGTTTTGTTTAGCCCTTGTTTGATGTACTGTTTGGAGTTTCGTGTGGGTTTTTTTTGTAATTATCCACTATGAAATGAGATGGAACAACGTTGGATAAATATAAACGTAAAATTAGTTGATTTATCTAAAATTACATAAATGCTTCGCTCCGGTTCGTCCGTAGGTTGCTTCCCCATACAAAATTTTATCCCCATTTTGCCCCTTTAAAGGATGATTTCGGGGATAAAACTATACTGTGTCCTTCTATCTTTTTATCTAATTTCATCAAATTCAGTAGTTTCAGAGCTTATTCGGTACAAACAAACAAAAATATCTTTCCTCTTTATAAAATTAGTATAAATGATGTAGTATATAGATTTACACGTAATTAGTATTTCAATTAAAGTTCTGTGATGTACCGTATTTATTTCTAAATATATCCAATTCGTAAATATACAAATACTTTTAAATGACTATACAGAACTTGATAATAGTTAATTTACATATTTTTAAAAGAGAAAAATTATATTTTCATATGGAATGTATATAGAGAAACTTGAAAAGCTAAGGTACGAAACTAAAGCCTCGAAGGTAGCGACTCCCGTCTTGCGCGTCCTGAAAATCAATAGACCGACCTCCGCCCCCCCGCGCTTTGTTTCATCTCGGTGGGTCAAGCTTTGAGAAAGGAAAAGTTAATAAATCTACTTTTACTGTAACATGTACCTACACTACAGCTTTGTAAATAAATACGTTAGAATTTAGGTATTTTTCATTTTGCCTATAGTTTGTTAAAATTTTAAAGTTCGTATTATAAAACGCATATTTGGATATTAATATTATTTTTGTTTTTTTTGTCTAATTATATTTTATTGAATTAATGTCTTTATTAATTTAAAATCTAATATTTATAAAATGCAGCTGAATATATAATTTTTGTTTAAGATATTTTTTTTGTATATATAAATTTATTTATACCTTTTATAATTTAATAACGTTATCAAAAGCTAGGTATTACATAAAATCTATTATATAGACGAAAATATAAAACTTACGTAATAAGTATATGTATGTAACATAAAGCTAATCTATGTCTATATAAAAAGGATTTTTTTTCTTTGTTTGTTTGTACCGAATAAGCTCCGAAACTACGGGACCGATTTAGATGAAATTTGGTAAGAAGATAGTTTCAGACTTTTTGAAGGATATAGGATAGTTTTTATACCAGAAAAAGATGAAACTTTGTATGGGTAACCACCCTAGGGACGAGCCCGAGCGAAGCGATGACTCGCTAGTACGAGTAGGTATCTTATAAAAAATATTTGAATCTCTGCTTATGAATTCATAATAACTAACCTTTATAGGATTATTCTACGAGTACCTACATGACACTAAAGCCTAAAACAACTAGTTTTTGTCTATACATATGTCTTCTTGTTTCTATGTTTTTATCTGATTTTAATAAAACTTTTACGAGTTATAGATGATTTAAAAATTGATACACGATAATGGCACATTCTATATACACGCGAGCAGACTCGCGGGTAAAGGCTTGTAGTACATACATATATGACTAAGCAGGTCGAAGACAGAAGCCAGACAACGAATGCTCTACAAAGCGTAACACCCACTTATTAAGTACATAACTTAGGATAAGTATTTAATATAATACATGTACTTATTTTTGCTTTTAAATCTAATTTAAAAGTACACTTTTTGAGGTAAATGTGTCAACATGAATTAAAAATTGTATATCATAAAGTAATAGTACAAGTTTTTCTTTTACATAATAATGAATTTCTTCAATTTATTTACGTAATTGTTTGTCTGTATATAATTTTGAACTAGTTTTGGTAAACAATAAACTTAAATTTTGTTAAAATTTTCAGAAATTGTGTTTTTTTATGTATGTATACTATATTTTATTACAAACTAGCATTGCCCGCGGCTCCGCCCGCGTTTAAATGACCAAAAACCAAATTCTTAAGTTTTACATACTATTAGTACCTATACTGTTTCATTGCAGTTTTTGTATTTTTTCTCAAAAATGAGATATTTTCCCGCGGTAAAAAGTATCCTATATATTGACCCGGATAACCAGCTATCACTATACCAAATTTCATCAAAATCCCTCCAGTGGTTTTTCTGTGATGCGGTAACAGACAGGCAGACAGATAAAAATTCTAAAAACTATAGATTCGGCCTCTGTATCGAGAATAATAAACATTATTTTTCAATAAGATTTCAATAAGATTTTCCAAAAAATATCTAATGTACAGATTCGACTTAGTTACCATTTTATTATACGAGTACCTATGTTCCTATAGATAAGGCAAGCCTTTTATTGATTAAATAATTATGATTAAAATCATAAAAGTAGAGAGTGAGCTCATTTGAAATATTTCTATTTTACGAGTATTACGTAACATTAATGTTCTCATTGTAAGTAATAATCGGTAAGAATTTAAGTGTAAATAAAACACTAGCAAATATTTAGTTTATAACTTAGCTGGCTTATACCTTTTAAGTATCTTAAGTTTATGCAATAAATATCTCAGTATTCGTAGTTGAGTTTTATGAGTTGTAACATAATATTTACTTTATGGAGACTTCATTATAACATACTAATGACTCATTCTCGCTTCGCTCGAGTTCGCTCCTAGGCACGTTTGAACGGTTAGTATGGAATAGATAAACTATATATTATATGATATATATATCCTATAGATTTTCTCAATAAACGGGCTATCTAATGCAACAAGAATTTTTCAAATCGCATTATTAGTTCCTGAGATTAGCCCTTTCAAATAAATATTCAAACTCTGCCTCTTTATAATATTAGTACAAATTATGAAAAATCTAACATAAACAAACACTCAGACGGACAGGATTTTTTTTCTGATAGATATCATATATATTTCATATGCATTTAATAAAAAGCTGTTATTTTGACACAACAAAAAGACACTTTAATTTTATTTATACTTATGTATGTATTCATAATAAACGAACTGAATAACTACTGAAAAATATACGTAATATTTTTCAGTAGCAAAGCCTCAAAGGTGAGGTTATGAGCAATTAGGGCGGGTGTGTCTCGATTGGCGGGGTCATGACCCGCAGGCTTAACCAATCGGCAGCTAACCAACCCGCCTACTGTACTTTGTGAGGTGCGATTAAAGAAAATTTCACTTCATAAACAAAATAAAAAAGTATATCTATACATATAATAAAAGTGTAACTGATCGCTGTCTGTACATGGAAGATATTTGAGAAAAACTGTCATTGGGGGTCTTTGTTTAGAATTTTTGTCTGTTTGTCTGTGCGTTTGTGCGTGCTAATCTAAGAAACAGCTTAACCGATTTGAATGCGGTTTTCACTAATAAATTGTGGTAAGCTTCACTTAATATTTAGCATTTGTTTTATTACAATCGGTTCATAAATAAAAAAGTTACGTCAACTTAAAGAATCACTGAGGGACAAACCCGAGCGGAGCCAGGGTGAGTCGCTAGTACTACATATACATATATCATTCAAAATTAATTGCTCGTAACTCTACATATTATCATTTCATGTAAATGTGCAAACGATAACATTCTGTGTTTTGCATATTATTATAATTAATGGAGTTTGAAATACGTTTCATGTAAAAATATTATCTAACACTAATTATTAACTGTTATAGACGACTCCTATCTAATATACCTAATTAGTACTCACGTCTTATTTGAAAGCTACTTCGGCACAACTTTAGGCTGTTTAAAATACAATTTTCAAACGTAATTTTCCTTTGCTGTAAGCAAAATAATCAAATTTACACTTATAATTAAAAAGTTAAAAAAATAATAATAGATAATAAATTACCTAAGTTATTCATGATGTTGTGTTTTTATTTGGACTTAAAAAAAATCTGACATAAACTACGAGTATTATAATGGTAAGAAGTTCTCTATTGAAATATATTAAAAAAATACACTATTGAATAGTACTTCTTCGGCTGTACTTGCAAAGTTCAGTCTAAAATCTGGTTTTTACTAATTCTTTAAAATACAAACAAAGTTGAAACAACTAAAAATCGGTACATATACAATATGTACATGGCTTAATCGATAGGTTTTGAAGGCTGGCAGCTTTAATCCATCAGTCACTCTATAAATATGTATATATATATATATATATATATATATATATATATATATATATATATATGTACATACATATATATATATATATATATACATATATACATATATACATACATACATACATAGAAGTGTGTAGTGTAAGAACTGCCTCTAAAAGCGGACTCTAAAAGCTCTTTAATAAAGACTTAACGCAACCACAAAACAAAGATACTCTTTATGACAGAACGTAAAATGAATTCCTTATAAAAAAACAAGCTTATCATTGGTTATAAAAAATCACATTATCATAACCATAATATTTTTTACCTTATCTCAGTCGATAACACGTGACAAGTGATCCCTGAGGAGTGTTTCCCTCAAAAGGGAGTTTTTTTGGTCATCGGTAAACGCAATATAGATTTATGAAGTGGGATATCTCACTTGGCACTTGCTTTGATTCGATATAACTTAAATAACGTCATAATATGTCTTTTTTCTATAAATATAATAAAATTGTAACTTAGTCGAATCTGTACATTAAATATTTTTTGGAAAATCTTATTGAAATAGACATTATTATCGATACAGAGGCCGAATCTATAGTTTTTAGAATTTTTATCTGTCTGTCTGTGACCACATCATGAAAAAAACCACTGGACAGATTTTCATTGAAATTTTGTATGAAGATAGCTGTTTATCCGAGTCAACATATTGTACTTTTTGCTGAGGGGAAAATATCTCATTTCTGAACAAGACGTTAAAACGTAACGTAACGTTGGTAGTACTATAAATATAAAGACAAAATGCTTGCAGACTTGTAATTATCTCAAAGAATCGACTTGATTTTTTTAGTAGTTTTCAAGGCGAGATTGGGGCATCGGTGAAGTTTCCTAGTAATGTTGCAAAGAAATTAAAGAAGTTCTCTTGGACTTTTTCTTTTTTTAGTTTGTTGTAAGTTTAGAAAACCAAATAAAATGTGTTCATTAATTTCACATAAGAAACGTATTTAGAACACATAGTCTACAAAGATTTTAGTGGAGCTGCTGCCTTGTTATAGTTGCCTTCCCCAAAATCCACCTATAAGTACCTAAACATAACAATCACACTCATGGTACTACATAGATACTGTACATTATACAAAAGCCATGGTCGCAATTTAACAAGAAATAATACCTTATAATTTTTTAATTAGTATCTTCATGGACAGTAGAAAATTTCACCTAAATAAAACTACGTTTTCTGAGTTTTACGCGGAATTAGTTTGATTTTAAGTTACCGACGAAAAAATTAAATGCTAGCATATCTAAAAAAGTATTAATATTTACCTAATGGCGAACCGAGCTTTGAAATATCACTGCCACTGCGCTACAAATACCGTCTATTCCAACACAAATATAACCCAAAAATATACTTTATTTAAATATACTTGTAGCATTTTTGAGTTATCAATCTAAAACTATGAATACTAGAGACTGAACCTGGCTTTGCTCTAGCTTTCACTTAGCTCACTCTTTTCTCACGAAGTAGCAAATGACGAAATTATACCATACCTTTGTCAAAAGAAAATCTAAATATTAGTCACGTCTGTCTGTTTGTTATACACGAAGTCATTTTACTCGACGACTATTAATGGAGTTATTTACATACCTTCTTTATTAAATACTTATAGCTGTAAATTTAAAGGTAGGTACTCATGTGAACCCCAATGTGTGTGTGCACCAGGGAAATGACGACAAATTATTATTGAACTTTTTTAGATATACGCTAATATTTGACATCTATACATAGGTACTCGTATGATAAAATTCTAACTGATTCGAATCTGTATATTAAACATTTCTTTGAAAATCTTTTTGAAATACTCATATTATAGATACAGAGTCTGTCTGGGAACGCGGCATGAGAAAACTACCGGACAGATTATGTAGATATTCGGTATCATGATAGCTGGTTATCCGGGTCAACATATAGGATATTTTTTACTGCGGGAAAATATCTCATCTCTGAGAAATTTATACTAAACGTTAAAATGAAAACGCTAGTAACGGGGCGTCGTAGTTGAATGCGTAAGCGATCCTGCGACGCCCCATTAAGACGGGGGAAGGTTTTGTTGGGTTTTAGTGGGTAGTACTGGCTGTATTACGCCGGTGAGTCCCACACGTCGTGCGTAAATGCATTTCCCAACGTTAAAAAAAAACGCTAGTTTTAAATAAAATTAACTTTTCGGATTTGATCGCGGATTTATGTTGATTTTTAATTTTCCAAACCACGACTAATCAGGGACCAGGAAAAGATTTTATTTAAAAGATAAAATGTTTATTTAAAATGTCATATACATTATCTATAATTTATAATCTAAAAAAGTTCAATATAATAATTACCATTTGTCGTCTATTTCACACGTACCTACATAGAAAGTTGTATAAATTAGTTACAAAAACAATACTTATAAATTCTGATCCAAAAGATACATGTCGGGTTTCGTCTCAACTCTTCTTAAACGGAACCCTAAAAAATATATCCTCATTAACTTTGATGTTTCAAACACAAACATCTTCATACTCCAAGACATGATAACGCGACGACTGGTAATAAATGGTTCTTGTTTACGCTCTATTATCAGCCACTGAGATCATGCCTCTAAATAGGACTCTGGAGACAGATAAACGAGATACTCCGTTTCACATTTTATATACCTAGCTTTATGATATAACCCAATAACATTATCGATACGTTACTTGGAGGAAAAGCCAGCATCACGTTTCAAAACTTATATATTCTAACGAGATTAAGTTATAACTTATTAGAAAACACTATTGTAAGGTCCCTTATAAAACTTTGAGATATTCCTTGCTTATATTCTTATATTCAGTACTTTTATAAACTTCAGTGAGTTACATAATTTATTTCAGTATTCAGTACTTTTATAAACGTCAGTGAGTTACATAATTTATAATCACAATTTTCAGTATTACAAACAATTCGTAGTGAGTAAAAAAGTGTTCTGTGGTGGAAAAGCGCGGGAAAACAAATGAATATCCGCACCCTTTTTTTTTAAACACATTCCTATTGGTCAAGGTCACATAAGTAAATGTCTTATACATAAATCATTACAAATTAATCAAATATATTATTTTCTATTAAAAAATTCAATATAAAAAAATTCAACCATACACTATCAATAATTTCTTATTTTTTTGCTCCACTTTTAAAAAAATCATGGATTGCATCCCTCCTGTCAACTCCCCGCCAACCAATCCCCTCTTTTGTTTATTTCCTCCTTCTATTTTTAATTGTATTTTTTATTTTTATTATTTATTTTTTTGGCCTGAACAATCTCGTCATTTTTAACTGCCTGATTTACAAAGGTATCATAATTTGTGCGTTCGCGTCGTCAGTGTGGCCAGTATCTATAATATAAAAATGAATCGCTGAAGGTGTTGGTAAGTGCAAATCTCGAGAGCAGCTGAACCGATTTCGCTAATTCTTTTTTTATAATATTCCTTGAAGTACGAGGATGGTTCTTACGGAGAGAAAAAATTAAAAAATTGCCAGAAAAAATCTAAAAACAATACTTTTCTATACTTCCATACAAAAGATTCGTAATAATACTTAAAAGTCAATTTGAACTTTAATACCATACCATAAAGTTAAGTGTTAGTGGAGAGGTTCCGGGAAGGCAAAACTATTGAGTGACGTTAGTATCGTATAAATATTAATGTCAATATTTGTCAATATTATTAACAAAAATTTAAAATTTATATGGCTAACGCTTGCTAATATGTAAATATTTATATCTATTTAAAACGTACCTAGCGACGAACCCGAGCGAAGCGAGTGTGAGCCGCTAGTAATCAAATAATAATTGTTTTATTACACACTAAAGTAGCGAAACCTTACTTTGTTAATAAAATCGTCACTATCGATAACTCTCTTATAGTTACATCTATACTAATATTATAGAACTACTCTAGCTTTGCCCTTTTGTGTTTGTTGGTCGAATCCGCCAGTCAAATCTGTGCCAGTCAGATGAATAAGTTAAAGTATCTAACATCACACTTCGACCTTTTGTAATTGAGCAATTAATGATATAATATAGATAAATCACTTAGTTGAATAATAATAAAATATTGTGTAGAGAGATGCTTGAATTACATATTTTTATATTACATACTAGCATTGCCCGCGGCTCCGCCCACGTTCAGATGACTAAAAACCATATTCATAGGTTTTACATATTAGTATATACTCTTACATTGCAGTTTTTGTATTTTTTCTTAAAAATGAGATATTTTCCCGCAGTAAAAAGTATCCTATATGTTGACCCGGATAACCAAATTTCATCAAAATCCCTCCAGTGGTTTTTCTGTGATGCGGTAACAGACAGACAGACAAAAATTCTAAAAACTATAGATTCGGTGTCTGTATCGATAAAACTGTTTATTTCAATAAGATTTTTCATACAATATTTAATGTACAGATTCGGCTTAGTTACAATTTTATTATATGTATAGATTAGTGTCAAATTACGGTACCGCTAATAGGCATAGCCAGCGCAATATTTCAGTATACTATAATAGGTAATCAACAGATAACTAAATTAAGAAAACTCGTGTGTCGCTGGTCGTAGCAACACTTACAAGGTATTAAGAATTTTCTTTCAATGTATTTATTAAGAAAGATTTTTTATTCAAAAACAAGTTAACAAAACTAAGTGTTTTATTTCCGGAAGAAATTGAAATTGGAAGTACAATTGCTTAATGAATGGTCCGATTCAAACAAGCCTATATTGAGCTGGCAGCCATCATTGAAGTCAAACATCCGTTTGGGAACGATGCACAGACAAACACACAGACTGACAGAGGAACTACTAACACCTCTAGAGTAAAAAAGACATCCATTTTCAGCAATTTGTAAAGTTCAATTAAAATATCTATATGACGAGGAGTTGTAACTTGAATTGTATTGTCTATTGGAATATTAAACTTAAAAAAAGATTTTTTCAAAGTTAGTTTGTTGTTTTATTATTCAGTACGCACACAAATATATACACACACACATCCTTTTTATACTTTTCTATTTTTGATTAAAACCTTTTTTTATTAGCCTTTTATATTAATTAGGTTTTTGACGGATTTGTAAAAATTAACATTAAGAGGCATCCAATAATACGCACGATTTTTTTTTCTATTTTAAATCAAACAGATTTAAATATTCTAATATTGCTGCAATGGCTGTAATTAAAATTAGTACCTATCATTCTTATAGTAGGAATAGTGTATTTAGTGAGTTACATCATAAGTCAAAGTTAAAAGTCCGATAACCTTTGACTGGCTCCCAATAACATCTTACTGATAGTGGATTGCTCGTAAATATTATCTTAAATTGTGAAAATATGTTGAAATTGTACCATTTACGTACAATTATAAACCGACTGTGATGTATGAACAGCTTATTGCAAAATTGTTACACACTAATGTTGTTTTCAATTCTTTTTGTATAATTAATAATTATAGCTAAATAAATTCGAGTATCTTTGTAATATGTAAACCGATTTGCAAAAAAAATCACAAAAACATGATATTTTTGAAGTGGAACTTCTTTGGAATCGTCGCGATTTAAAACTCGATGAATCGAAAACGCAACACTAGAAAGAGACAAACACATAAATTTATAGGATAAAGCCGGTGAGATAGAATATAGATATATACATTATACAGGAAGTGAAAAATAATAGTAAATAATATGTTATTATTTAAATATTATATTTATATTTTTATAATAATTATTAGTTATAAAAATGAATATTTAATACTGTGGGATGAATGTACATAAAATAAAAGCTATTATGACTCATTGTTGCCATGGTAACCGTTGCTATTGTCTGACAAATGATATATAATATTATATTCTTTCCGTATATGATATTCTCTAAATATATGATTGTAATATTCCTAATATTATGCCTTATTTAATTAATTATTGATTTGTTTTAATTTACTTGCGATATTTACCAAAGAAGTTTTACTTCAACCGCGCGTGAACGTTACGCACCCATTTTTTTTTAATAATAAGTAACTAAACAAAAACTAAAAATAAGTTCGTATCAAAGTTAGTTATATCCAATACAGAATAACTAACTAGAAACCTCGAAGAAGGCAAGATTCGCTATATCATTCTATATTTTCTTGTTTCGAGTGGTGCGTTTCTTAATAAAAATTTCGAAATAAGCGTGTTCAATTCGTAATTTTAACTGCGTAAGTATACACGTCGGTAGTCGTTCTGATTAAAAATTTTTTAAACAACACAGCAACAGTAATAATCACTAAACTTAAGTCCATATCATACACAGAATCTTGTTAAAATACACTCTGTGATCCAGTAAAGATGGAGGATCGACCCCCAAACGAGGATGCTTTGTATGACTCATACAAAAAACAAATGGTAAATCACTTCCTTGTATATTAGTTACCACCAGCAAAGTCAGAACTGTTGTTATAAGTCATAGTGATTTGCTTTTATATGAATAACCTTGCAGCCCTACAGGGTTAAACGATACACTGTACAAGTCATCATACTCACCCCTAGGTCAGTATTGTTCGATAATGTAGGTGTTTTTATATATTGTATGTTAATTTTCATTTTAAATTAATTTAAATTGCTGTTTTTAAATACCTATTTCGAAGTATTTTTAATTTTATCGACTTTGTTCGAGAGGTTTAAAGGGTAGGTAGTACCCGCCATGCAATTACGCTTTGCTATATTTACATGTACATATATATTTTATGACATTTTGTTCATCACAAAGAAAAATTGTAATAGTAATATTTCCATTTAAATATTTATACATTTTACTTTACAATTTAAATACGTAATTTCGATTTTAACTAAGCGTGGCTTTTCTTAGTAAAAATATAACATTTGCCAAACTAACGCCATCTCTTGGAAAAAATTAAAACTATTTTGCTCTTTAATAGAGGAAGATACGTTTAAGTTACTAGCAACTGACGATAGATGGCGCTTATAATAATTTTTGGTAGTTCTATCATAAACGTTAAAATTAGGGTTGTTATGTTAAAATATAAAAGAAATTTCTAGCTAACGAAACGTTGGAACCGAAAAATTACCAAAATCATCATCATACATAAAATCCAGGCCTTTTTAAAGTTTCAAAAACACATACTTATTTATAACCACTTTCTTTTAAATATTGTTAAACACTAAACAATTCTATTGCGATTAACGACATGATGAAAATCAATAAAATGTACTTATATGTAATATTCTTCTGCTGTCTGAGCACCTTAATATATATATAAAAATATACAAGCGTCTCACTCTCGCTTCGCTTCGGGTTCGTTCTTAGTGAAAAACAATAACAAATCTATCCCACGGGAACCATAATTTATAAAGATTTAATATTTACTACGGTATTACCGATAGTGTAAAAATAAAATTATTGACGAATAAACCAATATACCTATTGTGGTTATAAATATGCTAAAGAATTTCGACATCGATATTGTGTTTAAATGATACATATACCTTTTATTTGAATTTTTGTTTCTCTATAACGGTCAAAAATTATATAACTAATAATTACACAAATTACCTTTACCTTTGTTTTTTGAATGGTTAAAAACTATGGTAAATAAAGAAAAAAAAACATTATTTCTATCATTTATTCATAGTATTTTACACAGTACAATGTCTACCTTTATAGAAAATACCCATGATAGAACAATTGAAAAAAAAAATCATTATAAAAACCTAAGGAAATGCAATCAAAAACAGTAAGTAGTCGCAGTCCTAAACAAACGAACACAACAAATACTTAAATTACTATTTACAATACATTTAAGAAAAATGACATTTTCCAAAAAAGAAAAAAAAAATTTAGTCAAACATTTTATGTACCGGAACAAAATATTTTAACATAATCCAAAATATAATCATTTGAATTAAAACTAAAATAGCGTCAAGAAATAGGTATACTTTGATGGATATTAAAATGACAGTTTTATTTAGACTAATTTAACGTGACATAATAAATACAAATTCCTACAAAACATTGGAATCCAAATTCTTACTTCGTCCATATTTTAATGTATAGTTGCACAATTTGTTATAAATATACAGATAACATAAAAATAATATTTCATATGCAATACATTGTATAACTCCAAAGACCAAAAAGTTAGTTATAATGAAGGACTTATATTATTATAAACGTGTCGTTCTTGAATACTTTGTAAGAGAAATTTCAATAACTTTTTTTAATTATTTAATTTAGTTGAAATCTATTAGTCGTGTCATGTAAAAAAAAAGATTCTAAGCGACACAGTAACAATACGGTTACTGTATATGTTCACATATAGAGAATGGACTGAATGTTTCTTTGCCAACCGTAATAAACGTGGCGGTAAAGCGCGACTGAGAATAAAGGAAAGTGCGGCCAAGTCTTTTGTATTTATTGAAATTAATAAAGATAGATACATATTTATAATCGTTTTAAATTCCATTATAATATTATATTTATTTCATTCCATTTAGAAATTCAAATTGGAATAAAAAACAAGCATTGGCCGCACGTTCGCTCTCTCTCTTTCTAGAGTGGTCAATTTCATGAGAGTATTGCTCAGTCTACTCTCTATGTCTATTATATTAACAATCATAAGTCATATTTTATTCTATGTAATTCAACGTTTAAGGCCATCGATCGAAAAAGTACTAGATACACAATCAGTGACAAAAAATGTCCTCACGAATGAGCGCTCATTTGAACAACTGAGCGCGCTTTTATTAAAAAAAAAAAACAACTTTAAGCATTGCATTTAAGGTTCAATTTACATTGTTGTATATATTTATTTCAACTAAATCAATTAAAAAATCTTTTAAGTCTAAAAGAACTATTGCATGGGATTGTGTATCTAGTATTTTTTTGATAGATGTTTAAGTCACATTAATTTTAAATTGTAGTCAATTAGTTATTTTTAATTAGAACAAGTAAAATTAAATCTATTAATTCAAAGTCAATTAAAATTCCAATTTTAAAGTCAATTGAAGTTCTTTTAATTTGGAATGAAGTAACATTTATCAAATATTGTACATTAATTTTGAAAATATTTAAATTTGAAAATAGATTGCCCTTATTTTATTATATACATCAGATTGGAAATTGCGAGTCAGATGAAAATGTACATATATTTGAATTTACTAAAGTTACATTATTCATGATAATATTTGTATCATTTGATTCACATTTCAAATTAGCAGATTTCTTAATTTTATTGTAAATATATGTATGAGTGAATGAAAAAAATGGCGTACATCTACATCGTTCATTCAATTTATTTTTATGAATATTAATGATCAAAATATTGATGATAATTTAAAATGTAAGAGACAAATGCCATAAAAAAAGAAAGTATAAGCATATGTAACATTTTATAAAATAAAAAAAAAATACTAAAGTAGCAGACATTCAGAATTTTAGTTGAAATTACAATTTATTTGTCATACATCGGACATCCATATAATATTTCCATATAATGTAGAAACATCTGACACAAAATGTTTGATGAAACATTGAGCTACTGACATTACACCTAATACCACAAAGTATAAACACCGAATATTTCTCTGAGAAATATATAAATACAAAAAAAAAACACCACTACATATTAAAAAAAATACTGTCAATTTAAAAAAAAAATAACCAAAAATGTCAAACATTTAATTTTCACAGTCAATAATACGATTTGATTAGGCCTAAACAGTTTTACTTACGAATTATTATTCCAGTTTACTTTTAGTACATACAAGTTTAATCATATTTTGTTCAGTAATTTCCTTAATCTAATATAGAACTAATTCTAAATGAGACCATTTACATTCTTATACATTAAAGATTGATTTTTATTTATTATATATCAGAAAAATGATATCTTTGTACCTTCTTTCCTAGACAGAAAAAAATAAGAAAATAAAATAAAAAGAAGAAAATATGACTTTCTACTATATATTGATAATCATGTTCTAAATTTTCAACACTCATAAATTAAAAAAAAAATGCACTACAATTTTTATAACAGTATTTAGATGAAGCCTTTGACATATAACATATTTCTTATCCACTCAATATATTACATTTATTAGTATATATTTTTTACATTATAATTAAATTATATTCTAAAAATATGATTGAATGTTTATTCATACTTTTATTACAGATAAGAATGTTATTAGTCACTTTCTGCAGCAAATTAACAGCAATGTAAAACAGATTTAAAAAAAAATATATAGAAAGTCTTTGCAAGCACATACATTATAATCCAACTCCATTCATTTTAACCTAACTTTCTTTTTAATTCAATACACACGCTTTTTACACAAAAGATTAATCATAATCACATTTAATTTACATACTAATCTTATATCTATTTGCTTAGTCAAATATTTTTATCTACTATAAAAAAAAGATAAAAATATTATTTTATCTGTATCAATTTGAGCCATTTAAAAAAATAAATGTCAATGACAGAAGAGTACAGATAAAAAATAATATGCATACAAAAAATCTAGAAGCGTAATATTTGTATTTATAGCCTAATTGAAAAATATAAAAAGTAGAAAAAGCTGAAACAGTTTTCATAATAATTTCCATATAATCAATATATTAATTATATTCATCACCTGATAAGCTGTTCCCAGTGAATGATTTCACATTATATAAAAGACAAGTGACTCGTTCGGGTTCATCCCTAGTTTCATTTTAACAGTAATTAGTATTGAATAGATAGACTATATAGGTATGATGAGTTTTATATCCCTTACTTGAGAAATGATCGATTCCCCATACAAACTTACATCCACCCTTTTAACCTTAAGTGATGATTTCCGGGATAAAAACTATCCTATGTCCTACTGTCCTACCATACCAAATTTCATCTAAATTGGTTCAGCGGATTTTTAGTTTTTCCATTACAAACAAACGTATAAAAACATATTTTTTCTCTTTATAATATTACTGTAGATGAAAGATAAAATTATTATAAAAATCATAGTTATATAATGATCAGTGTACTTTAAAAGCGAAAATAGGAAATAAATTGGAATATGTAAGTGAAGAAATGAGATTCGATATATTTATAATCAACCTATTATTCATTATCAAGAATTAACTCACAGCATCTAAGCAATGGAAGAAAACAATATTAGAAAAATGATTCAGCACACTTACTGCTAATTTATTATATTAATACCACATCAAATCTAATTGTGTTTATATATACAGATATATTTTTATATACATATATAGTTGCATAATATTCATTAACTTTAAGAGACCATTCAGTCTTGTCAGTCTAAAGAAGCCTTCCCCAGACCTAGCAATCAACTAACGATAAAATTATTATAGGCAGAACCAAACTAAAAAGTTGGACTTTATAATAATAAGCTGCCATCTCAATAAACATGTTTCCAATATACATATCCTAGACAGTCCCCTGTGCAGGGCATGCCTCCGAGATGAAACTCACATTCTGTTTGAATGCAGTGAACTGAAACACTTATGTGATGAAAGACTAGATCTAGACTACTGGGATATTCTGGGTGGAAAAAATAACACGCAGACTAGCATAAGCTCGCGCACAACGAGCTGATCTGCCTAAGTGTGGAAAAAGCTAAATGCGAAGACCATTCAGACATACAATAAACATTAATTATAAAGTTGGCTTTGTTTTGACTCGATCATAGACATGAGTACGTCATTAAAAGGCAGCCATGTCTATAATATATGAATTAACAATTTACAGTTTCATATAATTGGCATTCATTTGATTTACATTAGAATAATCAAATAATTTTTTTATCAAGCCAAATACCTGGTTTTACATACAGATGAATTTTATGGAATCTTTCATCAGTTCACTTAATTACTTATTATTTTATTATTGAAAACAGAATTTCATATAGCCTATAATACATGCCGAAAGTAACAATTTTCATTTCACCCTCACAATGCAACACTAACGGCCAAATTATTCATTAATTTGTATTGTTCACATCACTATTTAGTCCAAAAACAATCCCTATAGTTTAAGAAAAGTTTAATCTTAGCACTAAATCACTTAAAAGTGTCAAAGCACTCACTTTGTGTCAATATTCACGTATAATGAGCACTTTCCGAAAGTCCCAGGATCATTCGGGCTCTGTATACATAAATGAGAACTTATCGTGGCTGGTCGGGGAGAGTACTTTGGCTTCAATCAGACATTGAACAACCCATGTTGTTGAGACTAGCGGTATGTTATCTTGGTTGGCTTTGTTCTGTACTTCGTGTGGGCAGTCCCATTCAGTTACTAGGGCCAGGGCTCCGGACATGTTTAGGTCTTCTTCGTTGACAACCCGAGTGTTAGCTCCGGCTAAAGTGCACACCCTCTCCCAAAATTTAACGAATGTGTCTTGATCACCGCATAGTAATATTGTTTTGTCTTTGAAGAACGTTGGGTTACGTTTGCTGAATGCGGGTTTCTGAAATATTTTTTTTTACTTTCATAAATAATAAATAAAATTAACATGAAAATAAGTAGTATCCTAGGAGGTAAAAGAAAAACACAAAATCAAGTAAATAAATGTGATTCTTCTAAAAGCAACCGAACATTTTGTGGACTTATGGCATTGGACCTATACCTTAAGGAGGAGAACTGATGACGACCCACTCGTGTGACACCAACCTTACTTCTTCTCCTACGCACTGCATGTTCCCTATACCTTACTAGTAAAAATACTCACCCAATTCACAAAGCACTTCTTCAATATCGACCATCCAGAGGGCAGCACAAACGCATCAACATCCATCATCCTGTTGTTGGTACAGCTCATGATGACCCACTCGTGTGTCACCGACCTGATGTCCGCCGCTAGGCACTGTATGTACTTGGCTGTGAGACACGGCCGGGGCGCTATTAACTTGCACACCGTGTATTTGGTCTTTGGCACATCGTCGAAATGACTGGAAATAATATAGTTTTTTTATTTTAAAATATATCTATGTAACTGAAACTACAACGTTATCAGCGGTTCACCCTCGCTTCGCTCGGGCTTATCCCTATGTAAATTTATCGGTTAGTATTGAATAGATAGACTATATTATATTACTGATGACGCATAATGATTTGTAGCTTTCCTCAAGAAACGGGATATCTCATGTAGAAATATTTTTTCAAATCGGATTAATAGTTCCTGAGATAAGCGCTTTCAAAGAAACAAACACATACAAGCAAACAAACATTTCATATATATTTACCTATAAACAGTCCCACCACCTGTTTCCAACTGTTCCTTGAGTCGTTCCTTGTTGAAGGGTCGGTGGCAGAACTCTAAGTCTTCCGTGTCTGTTCCCGTCATGGTCGAGGTCGCCTCACTGTCCTCCTCAGACGAATACTGACACTGGAAAAATATTACTAAGGTATTAGAAAAAACATGGAGTTCACTTTATCCACAACTAGCAATAAACTTTGCTCATACAAACTTTCACCCCCATTTTCACCGCCTTAAGGGATAATTTCCGGGATAAAAATAATCCTAAGTCCTTTCCAGGGTCTCGAACTATCTTCTTACCAAATTACATCTAAATTGGTTAAGTAGTTTCGGAGCCTATTTGATACAAACAAACAAACAAATTTTTACTCTTTATAAAATTAGAATAGATATATTCCCACTGCTGGGCTCGGACCTTCCTTCAATGTTGGTCACATCACAAAGTCAGACTGCAGGTTGGTGGGCTTATTGTGAATCAATTTTCATGTTTTTTTTAAATAAGTTATTCTTCAATGGTATATAAACTATATACGGTACCTATAATAAAAACACAATGTTTTACATTTTTGTCTGTCTGTTTGTCCTCCGCGAAACGGCTGGACAGATTTTGAGGGGACTTTCACTGGTAAATAGCTGATGTTATAAGGAATAACTTATGCTATTTTTATTTTAGAACAAGAGTTCCGCAGAAAAAACTTAAAACATTCCTAGGGACGCACCCGAGCGAAGCAAGGGTAGACACTAGTATACAAATAAAACCAATAACCATGGAAGTTATGAGTCTTTTTAAACGTAATTAAAAATTACCTTTTCAGATTTGGAAGGCCGAGGCGGTTCTGTACAAGTTAGCAAAAAACACAGTCCTGCGAATATCTTGCTATCAGATGGAGGGATCGGACCGAGTGTAGATACTGTATCTTCATCGTTCTCAAACTTTGTTAACTTGGAGTTCTTCTTGCCTATGTTCTGTTTGGCCGCGCCTTTTAGTTGGAGGGGACCCGCTGGAAATAATATATCTATTACATATGGAATAAATCTGAGTGTCTGTGTGTTGTATTTGTGAACTTCGCTTTAGGTAACATTGAAGAGTGATTACTCTATTATATTATTAGATAGTGATTTTTCTATTATATTCTATATGCTTATTTGGATTAATCTTGGAGAAATATTTAGATAATTTTGAAGAGAAAATGAAATATCTGAAAATATAGTTTTTATTTATTTATTTATAACAACTGTAAAAGACAATGTAAAGCAATGCAATTAGTAGAATCTCAAAAAATACATTAATATTAATTATATTTAAAACATTCCATCTGTGGTCTTGCTTAAGTGGGTATGCGTGTGTGCGTATGTACGTGAGTATACATATGTGCGTGTCCTTAGGCGTGCATGTGTACTTATATATTGTCATCCTAAAATTGTAAAATCCATAAAATTGTAACCCATTTTAAATTTATTCTGTTTTTATTTCCAAGTTTGTATGTGTCAAAATAATTAAAAAAATATATATTTTGCTAAGTTTCTATCTGTTTGATAATTATCGGATATTTATCAATAGACATATTTACAATCTTGATAATTTCATTCCCTGTTTAATTTCTTATTAATAAAATAATAATAATAATAGTAGTCGATTTTCTTTAATTCAGCCTAATATACATAAATATACATAATATATCGGTAAGTGTATGTGTGTGTATGTATGTATGTACCCACCCTTGACCCCGTCGACCTTGCGCGGCGTGCGCTGCACCTCGGGCTCCACGCCGGCCACCTCCTCGAGGCGCGCGCCGGCCGACGGCGCCGGGTTGCTGCTCTCGCTCAGCTCGCTGCTCTCGCTTGCGACCCGCTTGCGCGCCGCCGGCACTACTGGCGTACTCTTGCTCTTTACACCTATCATTTGTATAAGTAGTTGTCATTAGGATTCTTATAGTTTTTTTTCCTTTGCACTGTTTTTTTTTTTTACTATTTTGAATATTTTTAATTGGGTGTAGGGAAATGGAATCAGGATGCCTTTTTTATAACAATGTAATATTTTGTTCTTTTCTAATATTTTCTGGTTTTAATCATATGTCACATTGTACATTGCGTTGGCTTGCCTAATAAATAAATATTTTCTTATATTTACGCGAATATTTGACATTCATACTAATATACTCATATTATTAATTACTAATAATATTATAATTGTGAAAGTGTGTTTGTTTGTTTGTCATTCTTTCACGTCAAAACGGAGTAATGAATTAGCGTGATTTTTTGTGTGGAGATAGCTGGAGAGAGACATAGGCTAAAACACGTTATAATACAACCCAAAAAATTATTTATGATCAGAATTACTCGAAACTTGGTATTAACGCTCTTCAATACAATTAATTAAATACGTGTTTTAGTATTTTATTTTTTGAAATTCATCCCATAAGAGGGTAAAATAGAATAATTATTCTAATCTTAAATATTTTTTGGGTTCTATTATTTTTTCCCGTGAGACTGAAATAATCTCCCGCGGTAAGAAATCTATGTCAGTCAATCTATCACTCTGTTTCGACGTAAAAGAAGGACAAACAAACAAACACACTTTCACATTTATATTATTAGTATTGATGTACTGGGAGCCGTACATTTTTCAAAGATAAAAAATAGCCTATGTGCTATTCCAAACTATAACCTATCTCTGTGCCAAATTTCATCTAGATCCGTTCAGCCGTTCTGGCATGATTGAGTAATAAGCATCCATCCATAAATAACTTCGCATTTAACGCCCTTTTTAACGACGAGACCCGGAATTTGATCCCACTAGGTTTCTAAAACGAGCGCATTCCCAATTTTTTCTGCCTAATTTGGATATAGACATAAAATTGTTAAAAACAAGAGTATCTAACCTGAAGTAGATGCTTTAGGACTTATCGGTGAGGCAACTCGTTTTCTTGCACTGGAGCTCCCTTTATCCCTGCTGCGAGCGCTGCGAGGACCCTGGAAGTTAAGTGAAAATGAAATGATGAATAAAATATCTAGATTCATTCTAGAAAGAAATCAATATTAGTAAACCGCTGAGCTTCTTTTAACTTTAAATACATACATATTATTAATATGTTTGAGTTGGTTACAGACAGAAACACCACCAGTTTGAGGTTGTAGGGTGTAATCTCTAGATCTACTGAGCCGATTTAGATGACATTTAGTAAGAAGATAGTTTAGAGACCCAGGGAAGGACATAGGATAATTTTTATCCCGAAAATCATCCCTTAAGGTAGTGAAAATGAGGATGAAGTTTGTATAGTTAATCAACTTAAGGAAGAACCCGATCGAAGCTAGGGTGAGTCGCTAGTAAATAATATGTATACTGTGTGTAATATGTAAATTTTACATATACTGTTTGTTTTACTAAAAATAAATAAATGGATCAAATTAGGAACTTACCTGTATTATATTATCAAGATCCAGTTCCCTGTTGTGTCGTCGGCGCGGGGTGGCGGGCGCGGTCGGGGAGCGCGCTCTAGCGAACTCCTTTATTGACCTCGCCTGGTCCTCTGTTAGGTACAGCTCGCTAGCCGTCACCAGAACTATCGCATCTCTGTGAGTTTTATTATAATTGTATTGATATGCATTACAAGTTTGATTTTCTTTATATTTCTATATTTAGTTTTACTATTTTCATCTTTTGCGTAGTTGGAAATTTTAAAATTATTGGGCATTTACTTGAATTAAGTAGGAAAAAAGGCTTTACAAACAGTTAATAAATAATATCAAGAATATAATAACAATAGATGGAGAAATCTTTAGAGACTGAAAGTATGTGTATGCATATTAGTTAATATTATAAATGTGAAAGTTTGAGTATGTATGGATCTTTGTTACTCTTTCACGCCAGAACGGCTGAACGGATCTGGATGAAATTTGGTACAGAAATAGATTATAGTCTGGAATAATACATAGGCTATTTTTTTCCCGGAAAAATGTACGGTTCCCGTGGAATAGATTTGTTTTTGTTTCCCTGAGGTGAAACCGAGCAAAGCAAGGGTGAGCCGCTAGTAGGATATAAACTCACCTATCAGTAGTACAACGATAAGTAATAGTGCCATTATCGTTTTCTTCAACACCAAGCACTAAACCAGGCTCATAGTTCTGTTCATCATCGACCATCGCGTACACAGACTGCCCTTGCAACGGTAGCTTTTTCATGTCCCCAAATATTATGAAATCGTCCAAAATCACTTTACTTTGCCCATCATCAAATTTGATTAAATACTTATTCGGTTCCGTAATTTCTAGAACTTTCCCCGAATAATAGCGTTTGTCCACCCATTTAGCTAACACAACCGTATCTGGTGAAAAACCAGGATATTCGGGTTTTACAACGGCCTTCTCTACGGGCGTCGCCGGTCTCGGCGATGTAGGACGACGTTTTTGCTTCAATTTCGTCACCGATTTGGGCGTTCCCACTAAAGATGATAGAGGTTTCTCTTCCTTAGGTGACATTTTACCACTATCCCCATTAGTTGGTATCATTTCTGGGGAGTTCATCCCCTGCATGTATTCGGCTTCTTCTGGTTGAGTGGGCAACAACGCACGCTTAGTTTTCCCAGCGATGGGCCTACGACCACGAACTCGGCTCTTCTTGAGAGAACTCTTTGGTGTAGCTTTATCACACTTGCTTATTTCCTCGGGACTTGCGTTACCGTTACTTAAACCACTTTCGTTCGAAACTTGAATGCCTACAGATATCTTTTCGTCGTTCATTGACCTATCTGAAACAGATGTTTCTCGAATGTGCGAGAATATGTCTTGAAGTTTCTTCATCAACGCCTCATACCCTTTGACTGTAGTGGATGGGTTCGATACCGATTTTCTCGGTGGCTGTGGAACTACGAATGCCCCATCACTAGTGCGGTTACTTGAAGTCGATGATGAACTGACAGTTGACGCAAACGACGTTCTATTTGGCAGATTAATCATCCCAACACTAGTTACACTTGACGGTGAAGTGGTTACAGAGACATCGCCCATATACGGATCCATGGTGAATCTTTTCGAAATCCGTTGATATTCTTTGCACATATCCATTCCTACGTCGTTATCTGTCCGCACTACGTATAGAGACAGAAACTCGCAATCTTCATTGTGGCTGACATGGATATCGAATATGGGTAATTGAGGTGTATTAATTGGTAACGAATGGCCATTCTGTAAGGGCGATATGGTTGATGGAGTCGTAGTGTTGCTAGTTCGGAATGACTCGTGTTTATTTCTATTTAGTTTATTCCCATTCAGTTTTGACATATCTGGTGTGATGTCAGAACAAAGTTTTTCCCCAATTTCGGTAGGTGTGGACGAGTTGCCATTAGACAATTTTGAGATAAGTTTCGACGCGACGCTAGGTACATGTTCGGGGCTCTCTAGACCCACGGAGCAGATGCTGTCGGTACTTTCTTGATCAGTATTCTTTTCCTTGTAGTCTTTTGTAGCTACCGATATATCATTTTCTGAGATATCACCTTCAGTTTTGGCTTTCTCTGGTAAATCTACGTCTATAACTTCTATTCTATCCTTAGCCACGACAGGCTCACTGCTATAAGTAGGCTCCTTCTTATCCCCTTCTTCTTCAGATTGCGAAAGTTCTAGATGGAAATTCTGAGAATCGTTAAAATCCTCAGTACTCTCTTCTGCAATCGGGTCAGGGATATTAGGTGGTGGAATTTCCAATACAAACTCTACACTCGGTCGACTTGGTGTTTTTGAGCTAGTAGCAGAATCTTCGTTCACTGGATTTTCTTTTGATAAATCTAATTGAATGCGAGGTGTTTTAGGCGTTTTACGACTTTTAGTTATATCAACACTAGCCGATCTTGATTTCGGGGTCTTTGGTATCTTTGGGGTTATTTCTACACTGTTGCTTCGCTTCGTCAATTTTCTTGGACTCGACCGTACTGGAGTTCGAACCCGGGATGTTGATGGCAGTTCATCTTCTAATTTCCGCTTAGCAACACTCGTTATCGCACTCACTTCGTCATCTAAAGTTTGAGATGACACAGCAATTTCTTCATCAGCTAAATCTAGTTTTAGAACTTTTGCAGTAGTATCTGAACCTTCTTCAGACAATTTTCTTTTGGCATGTATTATTTGGGGTTCTTCTGTAAATATAATATAATTTTTGTTATAGTAAGTTTATATTTGTGACAAAAATAGAAATACAAATATCAAATTATGCATTTACCTGTAGCTTCTGCTGAAGTAGAATCAACCTGTTGGAAAATTTCATTTTTATAATATGAATTTAAAATAAAAAAAGAATTAAACTATATAGCACATTAATTTTTTTTATCTGTAACAATTACAAATATAATATATCTAAATATGACAACACAAGTACAGCAAAATATGTTTATAAATTATACAAACCTGAATACTTTCCTCTGTTAACTTTGGTTCTTCCTCTGGTTCATAAACAGGACTATCTGGAAAGAGATTTTGGGAAGTGTCCTTGACTTCTTCAGAAGTAGTGTCAGGAACGGTTTGTACCTCGATTCCTGCAAAAATTAAGATGTCTTGTTATTTCTTTGCATAAAAGATTTATGTTTTAAAACTGTAGAATGGAATCATATTTTCATTTACATTTCTTTATTTAAGTAATTATAATATTAAAAGGTATATTTTGCATTAGTTTAATTTTTGCTTTAGATTTCAATCTTAGCAGAACTGGCTACTGTAAGGAGAATTTAATATAACAAAATATTAATTTACCAATTTGAATGATTAAATAAATTAAACATTCATTTTTATTATTTCATAAATAAATAAAATATATATTAATGTTTAGGTACAGTGAAGGTCAACATACTATTATGATACATATCATAATATATTGCCATGAAAGGATTAAATTGTATGAAGGATTTTAACAGGACAAAATAAATTTGTTTAAATCAAATATTTTCTTTTTTTTTTTGGTTTTTATTTAAGAAGATATTCATATCAAATAAGCAAACTGTTAGAATTACTAATAAATGAAACTCTTAAAGAGACAATTTAATTCATTTTTTTTGTGAATGGCATCAAAGCAAAGCATGCCATTTGAGCATAGATTATACATATTTTGCTAATATCTAGTAGAAATGGATGCATTATTGAGACAAAAAAAGAAAATGAGTTGTCAAAATTGATTAGTCATTTATGATAAAATAACAATGTAAACAAACATTCTTTTATTTTATGACTTCTAGGAGTGTCACCTAGAAGCTACAAAATAAAAGAATTGAATTAACTGTTTATTAATGTTTGTGTTTAGTCCTCTGTGTCAATTTTTATATAAATATATCAAGTGTAATGGAATTAGATTATAGACTACTTTTATATATTATGTACTTAAGTCAATGCAAATTGAGTGGACTTTAAATCAGGGTATGGTTGGTTTTAATTTTTAGGTTGCCATCATTAATTAAAATGTACCATAAATGAATATTTTACTTATATTCTTTTAAATGCAGGGATTTAAAAATAATTTATGGTTTCTAATTTCTCATTATAATTCCTGTTTTACTATTACAGAGCATAATGCCACACTTTGGAGGACAAACACGGACAATGCGAAAAAACACTTCTTACATTTTCTGCGATTGAGTTGGTTTGTCATGCCAAAGCAGTACTTTTCAAGTGCTCTATTGTTGTAAAATTCGAAGTTGAACATTATGCCGCACTTTACTGCTGTAATTGGAAAACAGGGAATTTGTTTTCATATCATATAAATATAATGCTTATTAAATTTTTTGTAAAAATGATCAATGCCCATAAAAAAGTGGGCATGTACTTTGAATGTATCTAATGAGACTTAGAGTATTCAATAAAAAGGTCAATCAAAAAAATTTAACACTGTAATTTTGTTTAATTTTTTGAGATATGACATGATTTATATAATATATTACTGCATCAATTTTAGCTATAATTTTTTTTTGAATTTCAAAATACCTAAATAAATAAATAAAATTCAAAACAATCTAAAATGGTTTTTATTACACATGCAGATTTGCAGTAAAGGTTTCTGTCAGAAATTATTAGGTATTTTATGATTTTTCAACGATTATATATTAAAATTTCATGCATATTGAAATATATATTTTTTATATATAGGTACAGTTTACAACTTTATACTGTGAACTCACTTTGCAAATTTGTAAAATTTACAAATATTTTCAAATTAACTTCATCATAATGTTTGTTAGGGTAATAATTTAAAAATAACATAATATAACCTATTTTGCATAAATACATTAAGGATTTATGCTGTCATATAATAGGGAGATGAATCTAGTATCACTATAATACAAAGATTTTCTCTATAACCTTAAAGAAATCACAAAAATATGAACCTTATCTTCTCATATTAAAAATGCAAATCTATATAAAATATTTTTTCAAATAAAAAATATCTAAGTGAAGTGAATAAAAATATTATTAAGACAGTCATGACATAATATCAAAATGTCAGTTGGATAATAATCGGTACTCCATTTCAGATGTGCACTTATTGATATTTGGATTCGTGACAATGCGACCAAATTAAAATGCAATTGGAATGGCCAATTTCTAAACGGCCGAAACCATGAAATTAAGTAATAAGAATAGCAACATGTGTGTTTTTACATTATATTTATTCTATTTTAAGAGCTTTATACGAAGAAAAGCAATTTTAAATAAATATAATCGTAAAAAGGACTTAAATTATGTGATGTCAATATAACATGTCACGCATGTCAACTTCGTCGGCTTACACAAAACTAAACCGATTTACAACAGAGAGCTATTTGTTGAAATATTGTATTTACCTGATTCTTCTTTTGTAGAAGCACTATTCATAGGTTTTTCACAGCTATCCTCCATTTTTTTAAAACTATTTTTCTTTATTTTATTGAAAACTGGCGCGTTTTAGCAGAGAAACATCTGTCACTTGAACACAGCAAAAATTATAAGAATTTCCATACGTAGAACTACAGTAAACTATCAATACAAGTATTTTAAATATACTAAAAGATAAAGGACATCCGAAAATTGATAAAATAATTTAAAAAGATGTAATTTTATATTTTTGCAAAAAGGCGAGCGAAGCACGGCCGCTTGTTGATTTGGCCAGTGTTGCCATGCTAAATATTAAGATAATGTTATTGATAATGTTTTAAAATGAAATTATTTTTTTATACATACTCGTCTCAAAAAAGTACTTATAAATCATTAATAAAGTCGTTTTTAATTTTATTACAAATATAAAACAAATATATAATTTTGATTTTAATGATTTCTTCAGTTATACCGTATACATGCAAGGAATATTAAAGAATTATTAAATTGTCGTTTGGTTACTTTGACATAAGTTTGTAATGAAAATGAACAGTTAGATATTATTGATACATTTAACAATATTTTCTATTGTACCCTTTTGTTTTTAAATATTTTTGGTGATACTTCACGAGGTATATTAAGTTCATAAAATTTGGCTAGGAATTGAAACTAAATAAGTCGCTTTCATATCAAAAATTCGGCAGTTGACAAACCGACAGATCAATACCTACATTTTCATACTATTTGTCAGCGTGATTTTTGTAATATAAAAGTTTAATATTTAACATTAGTTATAACCATCTTATGGGTAGATAACGGTAAAACTATACCTTGTGATAAATATAACATAAGCAATGTATTTATACCTTAACCTATGCATCGACATACTTTTTTATTTATATTAAATTACTTATAATTTTCTTATTATATTTCTCGTTTTTTGTGAAGTGAACTAAATCTGACGCAGCTTATACAATACACACCAGGAGGATCGGACAAAATTCGATAGATAGCTGGAATGGCTCTGTGGCTAGACTAAGATATTTTTCTTTAAAACTAATTTTAAATACACAGAGAAATTCAAGCTACAAACCATTATGCTTTATTATAAAAAAAGTTGAAAGCTAACCAAAATTGATTGAGGTCAAATTCTAAAGTTTTGATTTAAGTATCCACAGGTGATACATTTGTTAGTAGAATTATAACCATTAACCACTAAAATTTTATCTCCACAATTTTTATTTGTCATCCATGTCCACATTACGATTATAAAAAAAACAGATAAGAAATAATTAAAAGATTCCTCTATTTTGCACATACTATTGCTATAATTTACATAATATTATTTTTTTGTAATTGAGGTACTTAATTTATATAAATTAATTTATATTTATGAAATATTTATATATTATCTCTATAAATATTTTTGTTACATTTTTAATTTAAAAAATAAACAATAATGGATATTACAACATATAGACCAAATTAGAAAGAGAGGGATGATTTAAGAAAATTTAAGTTAGATTTCGTAGTCTTCAGTTACAAATTGATTGCTGCCTCCATTTCCTATGTCAAATTTTAATTACCCTAAAATAAGTCTTGCTAATCTGTGTATCCTAAGTAAAGACATCCATGATCCTAGCATACTCTATATCTTATAATTTTTACGCTTGGCAACACCTGAAAATCGAAAAGGCGGTAAAATTGAAAACTGAATTTAAATGATAAACTATCAAACTACAGCATGTTTCACTGCACTGATAGATTTTTTTAGTCTGATTAATTTTTATTATGAATGAGCTAAATAAGTGTAAATTATTCAATTTCGTTTATCAAGCCGATTAAGTATCAATAATCACAATTTATATTGCATCTACACTTAAAAAGGATAAATTTATGTAAAATTATTATTAAATTATATTTTACTGTAAGTACAATTTATATAAGGCAGTGGTAGTCCAGTGGTAGCGCGGCCAGGGTGGTACCAGGGGTAATCTCACGTCTGATATTTTCATGTCTGAATCATTTATCATCTCATCATATTATATTTATTTTTTTGACTATTTTAAATAGCAATTTTAAAGATCTATCACAAATATCTATCTAAAATACTAAATCATAAAACTATAGAGGCATAATACCGAATAGAAAAAAAAACAATTTGTAAGAAAAAGTACCTATCGAATGAAAACTCGCTACGCTAGAATATAAAATGGCCTCTCGTTTAGCCATCTTGTAATAAATTTTTACAATTAACAAGAGGAAAAAGCGTCTTTTCTTAAGAGAATTGAGAGTTAATTAAAGTACCTATCCACTTAATATATACTAAAAGTAAACAACTTAACATAAATAAAAGGTTTAATTCAGGACATCGCTTTTTTCTGTTTTCTTTTTTGTATTGGGTATATCTATAAGAAATAGACTGATTTTATTTATAAAGGAAGTTGAAAATTATAAAATCTTATAAGAGTCAAACATTTTCGTTAGTATGTTTTACATACGGAAGTAATTTTTATACGTAACTGTAGAATGTCGTATGTATAATGTATGTATATTATATATTGGCACATATTTTATATGTACATATAAGTAAGTATTATTAATAAATTATCATTCAGAGTTTGTAATTAATTAAAAAGACTAAATAAAAAAAAATATTTTGGCTATTTAAAATAAAGTCCATGTAAGTCCAATATGTCAGTTTAAAGAAAACCTAAAGAAATATCTGTTTTTTAAATTGTTCTTAACATAATATTAGTGTTTCATTTTCAAACATCGTATTACACAGTCTGTATGTGTGCGAAAATAATTTATTTACATATAAAAAAGTCAAAACAAAATAAATATTTATCTACCCGCAAAAGATTACACGATGCACGACACCGGGATTTTTGTTTTCGGAACTAAAATATTCGAAAAGCCGCGTCGAGATTCCATTTCTTGCTTGCCGCTTGAGCTTTCTTGGAAAATATTCTCGTAAGTTCCATTCTATGTATAATTTACAAACACTTTGGTATTTTCAGTAATCCGATTAGAGAAACGCTGTTTTATTATTCATTATTTATAAAGTACTATACGGGTACTTTCCAAAAAAATAGTCTTCCTATCAGTAGTTTTAATCCCTCCACGACCGCGGGCACGCCGGCGTGTCAGTTAACAATAGATTTCTTAGAATTTTAATTAATTTTTTAAAAATTTACTTGGAGTTGTATATTGTGTAAGGTACGTGTATTTCTCAAACTGCCTCGCGTAAAAACCATAAAACAAAAAAAATATTACCTACATATAACAACATCTCGGTGACTTTACATAATAAGTAAATATTAACATTAATTAACATTTTTATTAAAATTAACAGAAAGAAAAGATCTCTTTAGTAAAAATTTGATATCAATTTTTTTTCTTTTGTTTATTAAATATTTACGTACGCTGTAATAACATATCGCTGCAGCTTTATTTTATTTCTTTTTTTTTCTTATATATGTTTTATAAATGTTTATAAATCCTTCATTTAAAGATTTTGTGGCTTCATATTAAATTTTAAAATCATTTGAGATATTTAAAATAGGTAAGATGACACATTCATATTCACTGTGATATTTCTATTTTGAAACTTCATTAAACGCGAAAATGAACTAAAAGTACGTGTTACCTGTTCAGTTTATAAACGTTAGGTAGTCAATCATTTCGGTCTAGGCAATGTGTATGCTTGCTAGAATAATGCTGATGTTCTAATTACGAGTATAATCCACGAATCTTTTTTTTTATGTTGGGAAATGCATTTACGCTTACCACCTGTAGACATACAGGTGGATGGATATGTGAGAATCTAAATTATCTATCAATCTAGACGAAGATATTTTATTTCAAATACCTGTTATATATATATATATATATATATATATATATATATATATATATATATATATATATATATATATATATATATATATATATATATATATATATTCCAATAATCTATACCAATCAGCCAACCGAAATTAATATTTTTATTAAAATTAACAGAAAGAAAATATCTCTTTAGTAAAAATTTGATATCAATTTTTTTCTTTTGTTTATTAAATATTTACGTACGGTGCAATAACATATCGCTACAGCTTTATTTTATTTCTTTTTTTTTCATTGTTCCTTGTTATTCTTAGTAGAGTAGATACATCGAGCCAAAAGTTAAATTATAGCGAATTTACAATTTATTGCCATTTTCATTTCGATACAATCATCAAGTATGAGTGATCAACATAATATTATTTATTTTAACACTAGCAGAACCCGCGGCTTCGCTTGCGCTAAAACTACAAAAAAAAATCACTAAAAAAGTAGTTTCATACAGACTTTCAGCCCTATTTTACCCTTTATAGGATGAATTTCGAACACGTATTGTATTGTATTACGAAATTGTATTGAAGAGCATCAATATCAAGTTTCAAGTAATTCTGATCATAAATATTTTTTGGACTGTATTATAACGTGTTTTCCCGTAGGAATTACCTAAATAATCTCACGCGGTTAAAATTAGCCTATGTCACTCTCCATCTCTCCAACTATCTCCACACAAAAAATCATGCCAATCCGTCACTCCGTTTCGACGTGAAAGAAGGACAAACAAACAAACACACTTTCACATTTATAATATTAAGTATGGATTATAGATTGATGTTTGATTATTTAGGAGTGTTATACACATAACTATTTTTTTCCAATGTTTTAATAAATTCTAAGAGTTTTCCTTATTTTTTAACTTTCCTGGAATTAGGTAATAAACACTTATAATACTTTCAATTAATGTTTCAACGTAAAACCACTCAAACGAGGAAGATAAATCAAGTGGTATTGCGTGGAAAAATGTACATACAATTTCTTTGTACACAAACATTTGTAAATAATAAAAAAAATGAGTAATAGCAAAGTTTAAGTATACTCGTATAATAATACCAATATCTCAAAGTTTTTTTTGTATACCCATCTAGTTTTAGACCATAATAATATTTATATTTATTTAAAAAAAAATCTTTGTATTTTAACTTGGTCGATTTTACTGTGTATAGTTTTATCAAAAATGTAAGAGTGGACATAATTTACAGGTATTTGGACAAAGCTTCCCTTCGCAATGCAACCCAAGCACACAAGGTATGGAAACGAATCATAATTGCGAATAAAAAATTGAGAAGTCGCCTGAACCAATTTGAATTAGTTTTCAAACTCGGATCTGAAAACTTGGTGAAATTTTACAAAAGAAATAAGAAGATTCTAAAGAAACTGAATGCAAAAAATTATTTGCCAGTTGGACAAAGCATCGGTGATATATATATTTTTTAAGTTTAATCTTTCTTTAATTTCGTAAGTACTTATAAATAGTAAAGATAAAAAAACACAATTTTTAAATAAAAAAATTAAAAAAAAAACGAAGAAAATAAATAAAATATGAATATCTAATACTAAAAATTGCTTAATTAAATATTCGTCATAATCGTACCTCATGTAATCGAACCTGCTATCTTTGGTGAAACCAAATATTCAATATACTAATGTTTCAAATATTATAAATAAATTATTTATGTGTAAATGAGCAAGTAGCTTTGTGTTATCTTCTCGCCCTTAAATAGCTGAATAGATTGAAGATTGAATTAAAGACTGATGATAGTGTACATGTAGGTAGGTATATATATACCTAGATAGCAAGATATAGCTTTGGTACATTTTTGAAGTGAAAACTTCTATAGGCAGGTTTGGATGGGGAGTAGATTCGTGTAAGTCGTCATCGACACGGTCACGTGACGTTATTTTAATTTAAGATCAATTTGAATATCCAAAAATAACAACTGTTTGCTTATAGTTTTAAATTTTCACTTCTGTCGTCAGTCCTCATGACTGCTTTTTTATTATTTAATAATTTTCCTTTACTGCTTTTAGTTCAATCGACGATGAAAACAGTATCTAAATCAAAAAGACCAGGTGAGGATTTAGTCATTTATACTAAAAGATATAAATTATTTTAAAATGTGAACAAATATATAGACATGGAAATATTTAATATTGTATTTTTATTTGAATTTTCGATGATTTTTCTAATTTTTCATATATTTCTACTATAATGAGATAGGTGATTGCGAGGTGAATTTATTTTCCATTCTGTGTGAGTTTATCAGTCTTTCTAACAAAGAGAGTTTTTGAATCATCCGTTAACATTATTTAGAGTATTAGTCCTGAGTCGATACTAGAACCCGTGGTCGCTCTTGGTCGTCCCATAGAATTTTAGCGGGACATCAACTAGCAAATATTTAATTTGACCCAGAGTAAAAATATATTCCTGAAAAGCAAAAGATTCCCTTGGGATATGGGTGTAAAGAATAACAGCTCAATTAGTTGTAACTTAATTTTTTTTATTTAATTAAAACTATATTTAAAATATCTCTATGTATTAATTAAATAAACATATATTAAATATAATAAAATAAATCATTTTAGTTAAAGCAAATTTCGGTAAAAGTAATCCTAACCGCAGCGTAAACAAAACAAGGTTAACAGCATCAGGACATATTACAGATAGCATTTTGTAAGGCATTTCATGTGTGAAATGCGATATATTAACATCATTTTCGAGTAAAATTATACCATTTGCTTCAAATTTGAATATTTAAATAGGGTATAATTTGATGTAGGTATAATTTTAGAATTTGAGAGATTAGATAAGTTATCGTTCTACAATCGTTGAAGAATAGAAATCTTAAAATATATACGGCAATCCATACTAATATTATAAATGTGAAAGTGTGTTTGTTTGTTCGTCTGTCTGTTTGTTTGTTTGTTTGTTTGTTTGTTTGTTTGTTTGTTTGTTCTTCTTTCACATCGAAACAGAGAGACGGATTAGCGTGATTTTTTTATGTGGAGATAGTTTGAGGGCTGAAAAGTGACATAGGCTACTTTTTACCGCGGGAGATTATCTCATTTCCACGGGAAAATACGTCGTGATTCATACCATAAGGGGAAAATAGGAAAAGGAGAAAAGGAGGAAAGGAAAATAGGGGATGAAAGTTTGTATGAAACTCACCTTTTTAGAGTTTTTTTGTAGTTTTAGCGCGAGTGAAGCTGCGGGTTCTGCTAGTTACAAATAATATAATATTACGTTTCTACTACGTAACGATTCAATCTGTCATGTCAATATAATTTTTAGAATTCCTATTCAATAACAATTATAAATAGAATTAAATCTTATCTTAGCCCTCCGTTTGTATTTATTAAAATACTAGCGACTCACCCTCGCTTCGACAAAAACAAATCTATCCCACGGGAATCGCACATTTTTCCGGAATAAAAAGTCATCTATTCCAGACTATAATGTATCTCTGTGCCAAATTTTATCCAGATACGTTCAACTGTTCTGGCGTGATTGAGTAACAAACATCCATCTATCTATCCATCCTCACGAACTTTCACATTTATAATATTAGTAGGATTATTTCTTTACAAATTAAATCTATTAAATAAAAATATATCTCCTTCTTTGGATTTCATAATAGGTACCTACCATAGAGATTGGGAAGTTTTATAACGAAAATCTAAATTACGCCTTCTGAAAAATCTTCATTTAGGCACTAAAAAATTAATTGAAAACTGAAAATTAATATAATGAGGTATAATTAAAAATAAAGTCAGATAAATTACTATATTTTATAAAATAAAAAAAAATGGCTTACGTAGTATTTTATTATCAACACCCGCGAACAATCAACAACACACAACAGCAAAACCCGCGGCTTCGCTCGCGCTAAAAGTACGAAAAATCTTTAAAGGTAGTTTCATACAAACTTTCATCCCCTATTTCACCCTCTTATAGGATAAATTTCGAAAAATGCTAAAACACATATTTATTTAATTTTATTGAAGAGCATTAATACCAAGTTTCAAGTAATTCTGATCATAAATATTTTTTTGGATTGTATTATAACGTGTTTTCCCGTGGGAATTAGATAGACTTTCATATTTGTGAGTTTGTATGAAATCTACCTTTTTAGAGTTTTTTTTATAGTTTTAGAGCTAGCGAAGCCGCGGGTTCAGTTAGTATCATATATTAAGCGTAACCGCTAACCATACTTTGTATTGTGCATTGTGTATTTACAAACTATGTAATTATATATGTGGTTACTAGAGACTCACCCTCGCTTCGATCGGGTTTCGTGTCGAGCGCTTTAAATGGATAAAAAAATATCGTGAGTGTATGTAATTTAGGTAGTTGGTTCTATACAAAATTTCAACTTTTATTTCAGCCTCTATAAATTTTATTTTTGCGACAAAAATGTCTTACTTCAAGGGCCCATCTATCTCAAAACTACTACTACTACTACTCTGTACTAAAATTTACGAAAATTGGTTCAGTGGTTTAGGCGTGAAAATGTAATAGACAGACAAACGGACTTTACTTTCGCATTTATAAGATTAGTTTGGATTTGTGATATTCTATGGGCCGATAATGATGAAAAGTACACACTACACAGATAAATTAATACAGACGCTAGTACATTAGAAAAACTATACGTTGAAATCTATACATAGGTATACTAAAATCTTAACTGAGTCGAATCTGAACATTAAATATTTTTTGATAAATCTTATTGAAATAGTCATACAGAGGCCGAATCTATAGTTTTTAGAATTTTTGTCTGTCTGTCTGTGACCGCACCACGAGAAAACCACTGGACAGATTTTGAAATTTGGTATGATAAGTAATAGCTGATTATCCTAGTCTACATATAGGATACTTTTTACTGCGGGAAAATATCTCATCCATGAGACATCTACACTTACGTTAAAACGAGGCTGAGTCGCTAGTTAAAGATAAATTATAAGGTTTTAAATTCGTTGTGATCAATATATACAATTTAGTTGTAATACATATAAAATAAACATATATATGAATCAGTCCATGTGTACCGCATTTGATATATGAATGCCGCACGGCTACGCATATCGTGCGGAAACTGGAATGGCACAATGCGTCCGCTCTAACGCGATGCGGTTTTATTGTTCCGAGAAATCTTTTTGTTTTTAAATTTTAAATGAATAAAATACCCGAAATGGTTTTGTTATTATTTTTCCAGCTCAGAGCTGTGGTATATAGAAATGGTAATTTATTAAGTGTATAGGTAGATTTTCCTTTTTTTTAATTTTAGGGGTAGTATTATATCTATAGGTCTTTGTATTTGCCGAGTGATGGAAATTGGACGATTATCATTATTGAAAATTTCAGAACATATGAATTTATAAATCTTTTTTTTTAGATGACACAAGTGAAAACTTTTTAGTTTTTACTAAATGCAAATAGCTAGTACATACTAAGTATATACGATTCTAATAAGAAAAAATATTTTTTAATATTTTTGTCTGTCTGTTTGCTTGTTTCGGCTAATCTCTGAAACGGCATGACTGTTTTTGACGGGACTTTCACTGGTAGATAGCTGATGTAATAAGAAGTAACTTGGACTACTTTTATCGTAGAAAAAGAAGTTGGGTTCCGCGGAAAAAAATTAAAACCCATGAAATTGAGAACAAAAATCGCGTACCCGATTAAGGACGCACACGAGCGAAGGTAAGTCGCTAGTAAGTCATAATAACAAAAATACTTGGCCTTTAACACAAACAAACAAACAAAGAAATACAAGAACTACAGAGATTGAAATTGTTGATTTTAGGATGTATGTAAAATATAATTTTACTAACTCAGCTAACTTACCTAATATCAAAAAAAAACTATGTTTATATGAAACTAACGATTCACCCTCGCTTCGCTCGGGTTCGACCCTATGTTGATTCCCCATACAAACTTTCATCCCAATTTTCACCCCTTTGACGGATAATTTCCGGAATAAAAAAAGTATCCTATATCCTTCCCAGGGTCTCAAACTATCTTCTTACCAAACTTCATCTAAATCGGTTCAGTAGATCCAGAGATTACCCCCAACAACCTCACAAACTCACAAACTTTACCTCTTTATAATATTATTAGTATCTATAGATAATTATCCACAAATTGGATCTATCAACATTACATACAGTAAATTGCTACATTAATGTGAATATTTAATAACCTAATTCAATAAAATACGGCAGTGAACATAAGTTACGTTTCCGCTTGGTAATTATTAATGTTTAATGAATTATTAAGTGAATTACAAATTAATTTATAAGATAGACTTAAATTGTAAAACATTTCGTTTAACTAATATAGCAATTTAATATGTATATAACTAGCTTTATCTCGCGGATCCACCTGCGTCTTTGAATTTTATACAACTGCTTCGTTCTCATAGGTCGATAGAGCGTAGTGTGAGGTAAGATAGCCTTCTTTCGGAACAGTATATCCGGGAATTAGCCCGTTCAAATAAGCGAACAAAAAAAGCTTTTATTATAGTAAATATTTTTTTTCATCATATTGTTTCATCATCATATATAATCGGCAAAGGTAGCCCAGTGGTAACGCGCTCGCTTGCGAAATCGAGTGAAGTGGGTTCAAATCCTGGGTCTTGCACCAGTGATATTTTCATGTGGGAATCATTTCCAACATGATTACCTTTTGTCTTACGGTGAAGGAAAACATCGTGAGCAACTCCGCATGTCTGAGAGAACGTAGCAAGTTTTTGAAAGGTATGAGAAGTCCGCCAACCAGCACTTGGCAAACGCGGTGGACTATGGCCTGATCCCCCTCGTATTGGAGGGAGGCCCGTGCCCAGCAGTGTGACGGTAAAAAGGGATGAATACATACGTTCTGCGATATATGTATACCTACATAATATGTAGGTGTTGTATATACAAACTATTTTTCATTTGGTAAGTCCTCGTATATGACAACCTTACTTCAGAAATTCTACTTCAATGTCTTTTGTTATTTATAAAAAAATATTAAATAACTAGCATTGTCCGGGGCTCTGCCCGCGTTCAGATGACCAAAAACCAAATTCTTAGGTTTTACATAGATATTAGTATCTTACCTTACAGTTTTTGTATTTTTTCTCAGAAATGAGATATTTTCCCGCGGTAAAAAGTATCCTGTATGTTGACCCGGATAATCAGCTATCACCATACCAAATTTTAATCAAAATTTCTCCAGTGGTTTTTCTGTGATGCCGTAACAGACATACAGACAAATAGACAGACAGACAAAAATGCTAAAAACTATAGATTCGGCCTGTATATCGATAATAATGTTTATTTCAATAAGATTTTCCAAAAAATATTTAATGTACAGTTTCGGCTTAGTTACAATTTTATTATACGTATAGATAGCACAATATAATTTAAAATAATGAATGTTATCTATAATTAGACCTAGTTTCCTACATTTTTTATTAGCAACACTACTGTTGAAAGAAATATTACATGACATTTTGATGGTAAAAGGCCAGAGTTTTATAAAAGTTTCCAAAATATAAAATTCGCGTTTCATATATTGAGGCACTTTTTTCATCCTTGTTATTTTGTGTCCCGTTTTATTTTTAGAATTGGTGCAGCTATTAGAGAATCTTTTTGTATAGAGTTTGTCATATTTAAAAAAAATGTAAAAACATTTCGCTGGCGTCCTCCTTGCTTTTAGATAAGATTTAGATTTTCCGTAACATTACTGTAATATTCTGTATTCAAGTATAATAAAGCATGTAAAATTAATGTATGAAATTTTAATGATTAGGTACATTTAATGGCTAATTTTTTTTAAGTTTGCTTCAAATGATATAAAAGGATAATATTACCTACTTATATATTTTTTATTGCAAAAGAAATGAGAAATAATATGAGTAAATAGGCATATGCCTGATGTGATATGGAGATTTGAAGTTTTCCATTATCTGACGGACCAAAGATCTTTTGACATAATGGCTTAGACCCCTGAACGTATAACCTCTCTTCAAAATACACGTGAAATATTTCACAAACAGGTCAAGATCTATCTATCAAAATCCTTTCTTATCTTCCAGTTTCAAGATGGCGCTAAATTGACACATCCGGTGCCTTTGTCGCCCGCCGGAAGTGCACTTACAGCCTGATACCCACTTCGAATATGCTTCCGGTTGTCTTTTCGGCACTCTGCTGGAGTATTTTAAGACATTTTTAGACTTTCTAAAGAGTTACTTAAAAAATCTTTTATCTGAGAAATATGTAAATTTCCTTGAGGACAATGGAGGTAATATATATATATATATATATATATATATATATATATATATATATATATATATATATATATATATATATATATATATATTCAGAAGAATGATTTTTATATTGTTCACCTTAAAATACCTATAATTTAATAATTTAAGTTTTTTTAAGTGGCTAAATTTCTTATAATTTTTTTTATTTATTTGCCATTATGGTATAACTTTATCAGAGTACTCATAGACAAGAAATCTAAATAAATTATAGTTAGAATAAATGGAATGCTAGTTTTACCTACACTAGCAAAATAGAACGGTATCTAAATATAGGTAAAAGGAATAAACTATAGAGAGTTCCAATTATATTTTAAATCAACTCACTATTTTTTTCTGGGAATTTATGATAAAATTGGAAATACAATATTTATAACTTATTGTAGGATAAAGATTTCTTTTTTATCTTACAATAAGTTTTTCTTACGTAGATATTTATAAACTTGAAATAATAATACATGTACGTAACTTCTATATAAATTGTTTTTTTTTATGTAGTTTAAAATAATTTCCTGTCTGATTTCGGCCAATCTCACAAAACTAGCGCTGCGCTGGAGATATTAAATATATTAACACGAGTGTGTGCGTAAAAACACAAACTCACTCTCAAAGTCCGGTTGGACGACTGGTGAGAGATCAGGAGCAAAATCGACGACTCTCTGAAGCACGAGGGTGTAACATCATAAACTACGGGATGCTACTAAAAATTAATGAATTACTAAAAGAAAAACTCAATAACTACTCGCCTCACCTGGAACTCGAACTCAGGACCGCTGTATCTGCAAACGTACATGCTAGCCACTAGAACATTACGTGTCATTTTATTTTACATGTAAAGTTGTAACATTTTTCACATGCATTTTCGCAGTCCTAGTAAAATAAGACAAAAGGAGCGTCTTTTCCCTTGATTTATAGATGTCTTTGTATCGCGGCGCATATGGCGCGAAAACTGAAAAATTGCTGGACAGATAAACAATGATAACTTGGAGAAATGTTTATATAAGACCTTTTTCTTGGTCTTTGTGAATGCGCTTACATATTTTGTGAGATTTTTTATTGTTATGCTTATGAATATATTTTTATGTATTATATTTTTTACTTAATATTGTGTAATTAATTTTGTTTGTTAGTAAATATATCGCACAATTTTTCAAAGTATTAATTACAATAATTGCCTTGTTAAAATATGAATTAATATAATTAGTGTCGGTATTATTGTGATATAAGCGATTATACTTTAACCTCGTTTTTGTAAATTCATATTGATATTTTATTATTTTAGTTTGACATCACGTTTGGCTCAGTTTGTAGTAACCCTACTTGCTGTGCCAGCGGTCGCGGGTTCGAGTCCCGCTGGGATCATTCATTTGTGTGATGATCACGATTGTTTGTACTCCAGTCATAGATGTTTATATTTATAACATGTAAGTATTTAAAGTTATATAAAATGTGTAGTGTATCAACTATCTGGTATCCATAACACAAGCCTCGTAGCTTACCATGGAACTAAAAGTTGTTTGTTAATGTCCCAACATATTTACATATTTATTTATTAAGCATTACAAACATATAAAAGGATTTATGGCACACCTTAGTATTTTGAAATTCATCAATCGACTGTATCTCATCAAACGAATGAAATAGCCTATTTTAGCGTAAGCAAAATTTCATTGTGTCACATTTGGCCTCATCTCTATAGAAACGCAAACAAATTCCCGTCATACATTCGAATTTTCGAAACATGCACGCATGCTACATTTTTCAACGCCATGAGATATGCGAGAGACGCGATGAATGAATTCCTATTTGAAAAGGCACGTCGCCGAATCTCAAACACCTTATTAAATATTTTAAGCATTAAAATATTTATCCCCACTTGTTATATAATGAAGACATGAAAATTTACTCCCAGTTATTGTAGTTTTCTACCTATTATCTATACATATAATAAAATTTTAACTGAGTCGAATCTGTATATTAAATATTAAAAAAAAATCTTATTGTTAAAATCATTATTATCGATACAGAGACCGAATCTATAGTTTTTAAAATTTTCGTCTGTCTGTCTGTCTGGGAACGCATCACGAGAAAACCACTGGACAGATTTTGATGAAATTTGGTATGATAATAGCTGGTTAGCACCTAGGGACATACCCCGAGCGAAGCGAGCGCAAGCCACTAGTATATAATATAAATTATCCTATAACATGTGAAAGTAGTAAAATATACTCATACTAATAATGCATTATTTCAATCGCCACCACCACTTTTGTTAATGACTAATAACCGCGTCACTGATTGAAAATAATACAATGCTTCAACATCAATCGTTTGATAACGGCCGCGATATCACAACTGATATGAAACAGCAATTATTATAACTGTAAATACTTGATAAAACTTAAAATAAAAGGTTGCAGCGAGCTTCTGCATTTACACTCTAGCTACGATATCTAAGTTACCAACATATATATAAAAAAATTGTAAAATGAAATTGTACGTTTGTCTGTCCATTTTGATCGCGGCGATAGTGGTAGTTGAATGTTCTCATACTTTTGTGGGTACTAGTGTGTTTAAACAGCTAGTATATCATAAGAATGCTAAGTACAGTGCGAATTTAGTTAGAAAACGCGTTGAGAACATCACATATACATTGCCCCCTACGTATGGATATGGACGGTCCATCCAGGTAATTTTGTTTTGTTATAATAGAAATTTTATATTTGATATTTTATTATATATATATATATATATATATATATATATATATATATATATATATATATATATATATATATATATAAAGATAGCTCACCTGTTAAACATTTTTTTAGTCTGTCTATACTTGAATTAGTAAATAAATACACAGCTTGGGTCTCAGCTGACATAAAGGATAATAGAGGAAAGTGAGGAGGTCTGAGCCTCCAGCGCTAACAAAATTTACCATTTTTTTTATTATTATATGAAAACATAAATATCTTACAACTAACTTCATATTTATTAGAAACGGTCTTGGCTTCGCGTTTTCGTTGGTTTCGTTTTTGCAACGGACCAATTATTCTACAGAAACGGTGAATCCGGACAAAAGTATTATTTCCTTCAATTAGTATAATAAAAGCATTATAAGTCATTACTATGTGTATCATACTTATTATGAATATTAAAAAAACCATTTACCATGCCAAAAATATAAAAAAAGTTTTGTTCCAGGGTATTCTGGCCTACGATTTGAGCAACTCTGGGGCATCAGCAAATATTACCGCTGGTGGTGTTGGCTATCCTTTCGTCACGATTCGTATGAAGAGCGACAGAGGACGTGGGATACATTATGACATTAATATATACGCTTAACCTCAAAAAAACGATGTTATTTTAGAAAACTGAAATCTAAACAAATTTTACTAAGCAAGTTCAAATCATAGTTGTATGATTTTGTTTTTTTTTTTTACATGTAATTTGGTAAGATTTTGATTTTAAAGTAAGCTACTGAAACATTAAAGTAATACACCGCTTCTGTGATCGCCGGAATGGCGATATCTTTTTGGCAGATGTTGTTATTTAATTTTTTTTAATTAAAACGTAACCAAATTTCTTTATCAAATTTCATGTTCATATAAAATATTTATTTATTTCTAAAGTTTTATTTCATTTTATCTATCAGTATTAAACTAGCTGTTATTTTGTAAATTTATTTTTTGTTAAAATTCCAGTGTTGGCATATTGTGGGTTGAGTACCAAATCGAGATTAAAACCTTTTGGCCACAATAAATTTATTTTAGAGAGAATAACACACCGTACTATCTGGCAATATTTAAAACTTGACATACAACACTAGCGACTAATCCTCGGTCCGCTCGGGTTCGTCATTAGTTATGCTTTTAACGTTTAGTATAGATTTCTCAGAAATGACCAGAAATAACCACGTATCATCATACCAAATTTCATCAAAATCTGTCCAATGATTTTCTCTTGATGCGATCACAGCAGACAGACAAAAATCTAAAAACTATAGATTCGGCTTCTGTATCGAAAATAACGTCTATTTCAATAAGATTTTCCAAAAAAATTTTAATGTACAGATTCGGTTTAGTTACAATTTTATTATATGTTTAGATTACTAACTATGCAAAAATACATAAAAGACATAAAAAAATTAATCAATAACATTATAATTGTTATTGATTAATTAAAAATAACATTATGTATTTCTGTATATTTATCAATTTTTATTTTGAAAGATTTAAAAGGGGATTCGTCACTATACTGAAAATCCACTTGACGGGAATACATACAAAACAAATGAAAGCAACGCCAAATCGGCCACAATGCTAATGGATTAGAAAGCTGTATTCAAATTTTATGCATAAAATAACCAAAACAAAAATACTATGTAGCTATATGTGGGGGCTCAAAATTCAAATGTCCGGGTACAACGTGATATCGCGAAGCCCCGCTTTGAAATCTCCGTATGCACTGTACAGTCAATAAACAAAAATATGTAAAAAACTGACTTATCGCATGCAGTATGACATATAGACTGGGAAGGTTCAAAGATTTAAACCGTAGTGTAATTTTTAAAGGTTATTTTATAGTTTACCCGCTCTTTTTTTATTTTGAACTTGCTTCCCAATACAAGCTTTCATCCCCATTTTCACCCACTTAATGGATGATTTCAGGGATAAAAAGTCCTATGTCCTTCCCAGGGTCTCAAACTATCTTCTTACCAAATTTCTTCTTAATCGGTTCAGTAGATCCAGAGATTACCCCCTACAACGTCACAAACTCACAATATCACAAACTCACAAACTTTACCTCTTTATAAAATTAGAATAGATAAAATGATACATCTAGTGCTAAAACTTTAAAATATTCTATTTTCATTTTACGGCATCCTTTCTGGAGATAAAAAGTAGTGTATGGGACCTTATTTGGGCATAAAGAGTAGTTTACAAAGAAACAGATGAGACGGACAAAATATTTTACCACCTGTTAAGGATTTATATTATGTGTTATCGTGCATTGTTAAATTAAATTATTCATTATTTTATGGTTAAATTTTGTGTAAAGTGTGTCAGTGTAGTCTCTGGTAACAATAACGGTCGAGAGACTCAATAGTTGCTCTTTTAAAATTGCAGGCACATAAACGATTTATTCTTTTTTTTAAAGACGAAATCGCAATAATTGAGAAATGAAAGCAATATATATTTATTCTGAAATCAAATACAGGTATTCGAATTTTATTTAGTTTTTTTAGAAAAAGCAGCTGCTTCCAATTTCAATACAGTAAGTATTGATAATAATGACTATTTCAATAAGATTTTCCAAAAAAATATTAAATAAAAAAATAGGTTTAGCCAGCGTTGGCTATGCGATCAAACGAAAAAAAAATTTTGAAAAAAAAACACCGCCTAGAGTCAGCTATTTTGTACAAAATATTTACACAAACCTTTCTCGTTCATTGCTTTTACTATTAGTGAAAAACGTATCAAAATCCGTTGCGTGGTTAGAAGAAGAAAGCGGAGAAACAGACAGACATAGGATTTTTTGTATACTATGTACTAGTATATACACGAACTCAAGCAAAACTCTTGTAGGTGCAATATATTTAAATATTGATTCTCAATGCGATAGATCCAATTTTGATATGTGAGAGTGGAAAGGAGCTGTAAAATAAACTATTAAAGAGACTTATGGACTATTCCGAGTTCGCTCGCGAAGCCATTTGGCACAGAATGTCACATTAAAAATCGACACTCAGAATAAATACGACACAGATAGTTATTGGCGCAATAAGAGAAAATACTTAATTTAAAAAATAAATATTATGTATATTATAAGGATATTATAAAAAATGTGTTTGCTCATATTTTATAGGGTACTAGCGACTCACACTCGCTTTGCTCGGGTTCGTCCCTAGATTGATTCCCCATACAAACTTTCATCTCAATCTTTATTCCCCCTTAAGGGATGATTTGCGGTATAAAAACTATCCTATGTCCTTCCCAAGGTCTCAAACTATGTTCTTACCGAATTTCATCTAAATCGGTTCAGTAGATCCGGAGATTATCCCCTACAACGTCATAAACTTACAATCTAACAAACTTTACCTTTTTATAATATTAGTATAGATGTAAAACGAATGCTTAAAATTTTTTTTGCTAAACTTACTGGAGGCACGAAACGGTGTAAAATTCATCAGATCTGCGGCCTGCCTCACATATAACTGAGTTTTTGCCGCAGGTACTAAATTAGAATAAAGTAACTAAAGGTTTTTTATCCACGGTCTCTGAGGTTCCACCGTTATTCAAAATATAGTTAAAAGCGTTTTGCTTGATATGGAAATTGAAAGGGTAAATTGAATGAGAACAGTGTTCTCTATGTATTCAGCCCTTTTTAACGTCCCACTGGTGGGCATGGGCCTCTCTTCAATACGATGGGCATTAGTCCACCACGCTACCCAAGCGCGGGTTGGCTGACTACACGTGTTTTTCGAAAACTTACTAAGTTCTCTCAGATATGCTGGTTTCCTCACGATGTTTTTCTTCACCGTAAGACAAGTGGTAATCATGTTGGAAATGATTTGCACATGAAAATATTAGAGGTGCGAGACCGGGGATTTGAACCCGTTTCACTCCGTTACCCAAGTAAGCGCGTTACCACTGGGCTACCACCGCCTATGCCTATGTCTATGCCTGTTCCCTACACTATTTACATATTACACGATTTTTAGAGCCATGATTGATATATAAATTAATATTTCAGCTTCATACGGGTACTTCTATAATAATAGACGTTGACTTATGTAAAGCTTACTAAAATTTTACTGTGTATTAAAATTTTATCGTTTATCTCTAATGTAATTGATTAAGCTAAGGAATTTAGTATGTTCTTTGTTTGTTTGAACGCAATCTTTAGAACTGTCAGTTAAAGTTGAAAAAAATGTTCTTGCATAATTTTGCCACCTATTTATTGAGGAAGATTAACATCACAATACAAAAAACTACATGAGTCAAGGCGTGGGCTTAAGTTACTTTATAATATTGTAAACTTTATAATATTGTAATAAAATTGTAGCCCGCTTTATATCTGCTTATCTGTGTATTATTACATGCATTTCTCCAAAACGGCGATATTTATTTAAATGTGGTTTTTAGTAATGTATCAATATAGGTTTACAGACACAGGAAAAATATAATTTCATCATCACAAGAACTTCACACTTCACAATATATAATTTAGCAATTTAGTTTAGAAAATTAGGTAATAATGAAAAATGAAGACAAATCATGAATTAAATCATTACCTAAATATTATTAATAAATTTATTTTATTTTTTATTTAGAACGAAGGGTAAAAATTATTAGGATAGAACAACACTACAATGTAAACAAAATTCAAAATTCAATTCAAATTCTAAACTCGAAATAAAAAAGTACAATGTCTCTATGGATATGTGAATAATTGAGCATTTGTAACATTTACTGGTCGTGAGGGTCGCCACACCGCGTTCCAGTCTTCGACAGGTATTGGGCAACTTATACAAATTAAGTTGCCAACTTAAATTGACTCTACTATCGCCGGTGTTAGGCTTCGCACAAACCTTTATTTAAGATAAAATTTAATTCAGCCTGTTGATGTCCCACTGCTGAGCATGGGCCTCCTCACAAAGCGATAGGGATCTGGCCACAGTCCACCACGCTGGTAAATGCAGATTGGTGGATTTCACACGTGTTTTGAATACTGGATAGTTTTTTTCATGGGAAACATTGTGAGGAAACTTGCATTTCCTGACAATATTTCCTAAGCCATCCTATACTGCCCCAAACCAATCCAAGCAAGCATGTTATCGTTGGGCTGTTTCTTCCTTAATAAAATATCCAGTTAACATATACATACATATATCAAGTAGCCAAAAGCGAAAAATTTGTTTTTATTGTATCCCATCTTACCCAAAGAGGAAGTCTTAATTAAAAAATATACTATGAATTAATGACTAGTTTAATTTTGCTATTTCACTATGTAGGTACATAATATACCTATGTTTTTGCATATGGAAAAAATATAGATTTCAGAAATTGCGGTAACAGTTTGTAATAAGCCTTATTTATCCAAAGGTGCCTTAGTTAAACTTCGATATTGTATGGAGCAAACATTGTTTGAACGTTGGTTTGAATTATTGTTACTTGTTTGTTGAATTATGCGACAACTATACTTGTAGCCGCAATATGCTGTGTGTACGTGCCGTTAAAGGAAAGTGTTTTATAAGCTTTCCTCAATTATTTATAATAGTTTTTACGAACTAAAATATTTCTGAAGTAAAAACTTCTAGGCAGGTTCGGATGGGGAGTAAATTCATGTTAGTCGTCATCGACATGGTCACGTGACGTGTAAACGCTAACACTCAGTGCCGTTAGATGTCAAAACCAGATAAATATAAACAGTTTTAATTCACAAATTTTAATTTAAAATCAAACAATTAATTTGAACATCCAAAAATAACAACTGTTTGTTCAAAGTTTTAAGTTTTCACTTCTCTCGGCAGTCCTCATGACTGCTTTTATTTATTTATAAGGTTTTTAGCTCAGTTCACTCTTTTTGGTTAAAATTTGCCAAGTCACTTTTTTTCTAATCACCCTAACATTTTTAACTGTTTGTTAAAATCCCGCTTAAATTCGCTTAAATAATTTTTTTTATGGTGTTCAGTGATAAACGACCAGACTGCTCACCTGATGGAAAGCGGTACCTGTCGCCTTAACACCTACGGTTCATGCACTTAGGTTTTATGTAATAAAAATGCACAGCCGCTGGAGCTGGTGCGTTGTCACTGGGAGAACTAAGATGATATGCCTCTTACCTATAATTGCGCTAGATACCTTATTCAAATCGGATTACAACATAATTAATTCATTTTTTAGCATATTCATTAAGCAAATAACGGTAAACATGTTTAAATAATAACAAGCTAATTAGGTATTATGAAATTTTATTGAAACAATTAACTAAAGACAGAAGAAACTGGATAAAATTAAACATCAAGGGTTAAGCGCTACGAACTGCATTTCTGCTCACATTATAATAATACTTACTATTCATATTATAAATACAAACTGGCATTCGAGAGAAGCTTATTTTCTTTTTTTATAAAATTAGTTTACATTTTCTTCAAGCGAACAAAATTACAAACCCTTTCGACTGAGCAAAAAGGAATAACAAAAAGTTTTCATGCTTTCCTTAAAAGCTTCTAAAATATATCAAATTAATTACCGCTTTAAATGTTGGCAGCAGTTCTACAGTATCTTAGAGATGTAGGAATGTTCGCGAGCCGAAACACCACAAAAAGGCCATTACGGTCCAGACAGATCACTATCACTTAAACACGTGCCAAATTCTCGTGACTTTTTAGCTTCATTTCCTTAGAAGCCACAATCGAATCTTGGCGCTGCAGAAATTGTATCTAATTCAAAGAAATTTCACACTTTAAATATTTTTGTACTTGTTTCAAAAGCGTATTGTAATGGACGAAGAAAATTATTGTAATTTTAAATTTTGTTTGTTTAATGTAATTCTTTTTGATAAGAAACTTGCGAAACATTCCACTCAGTTCCATTCAAACGTCAAAAAAGTAATTATTTTATCTTTAAAGATTGTTAAAAAAGTTAAATCAATATGACCATAAAATCTGTTTATAGTCGGCAAAAATATTGCTTGACATAGACAAAACGTTACATTCTAATTGTTTACCTACCTTCCGGTATTTTGAAGTAAATAAAAAATCCGGCAATAAAAAGTATCCATATGTTGACCCGGATAACCAGCTATCATCAAATCAAATTTCATCAAAATTTGTCCAGTGTTTTTTTCAAGCAGAAGGACAAAAATACAAAAACAAAACTATATTATATTCGGCCTCTGTATCGATAATAATGTCTATTTCAATAAGATTTTCCAAAAAATATTGAATGTACAGATTCGATTCAGAATTTTATTATATGTATAGATTTGCACTAGCGACTAACCCTCACTCTGTTCAGGTGCCTTACTTATACTTATTGCTCAACAGTAATCTATCAAAGTACCAACCTACTAAACTAATTCGTCATGCCGTCTTAGCGTGAAGGAATAATGATATATACAAACAAACATAATTATCTGATTTATACTATTGATATCATAAATAAGTAAAAATAAATATAAATATGTTGGGACATTAACACACAGCACCATCTAGTTCCATGGTAAGCAACGAGGCTTGTGTTATGGATACAAGATAATTGATACACTACACATAAATAACTTTAAATGCATATTACATATTATAAATATAAATACCCATGACTGGAGTACAAACATTCGTGCTACACAAATCAATGCTCCCAGCGGGACTCAAACCCGCGACCGCTGGCACAGCAAGTAGGATCACTACAAACTGAGCCAAACGTGTCGTCAATAAAGAAGATAATTAAAGTCGACCTATACAGTATACATGCATGTACATAATATACCTATATACATATATCTATGTAACATTTTCTCTTAACCATTACCTCCCAGGATGATCTAACTTTTTAATTGACTTTTAAGATTAAGGTATTTAGTCTGTAAAACTCTAGAGAGGTCTTTCCACTATTTTTCACAGCTATAAATACTTGTGAATATATAACAAACTCAGTTAAATTCCCAATTCGTTGGACGAAGTCCGATCTGTTAAAGTTCAAACGCTGTTCGCTAACCTATCCAAGGTTTAACTTTTCTAAGTTGTTGATTTCAAAACTTCTCGAATAATTTATTGCACTTCCCGTCAAGTTTTAGGGTGATGTAAGAAATTGGCCTTGGGTTTTGTTAAATATTAGCTTTTATTGGAACCAGGTAAGTTAATTATCACGACGATAAAGCAAAGAAAAGTAGAGAAAATAGATGCATGCATTTCAAAAACAATATCACTTTTCAGAAACAATACCACTTTGTATTTATTTGTTGATCATTAAAATACTCTTTAGGAAAGTAGTGCAGTTACAAAAAAGTTTTATTTATTGGAGATAACCTTTTTACAACTGGCGACTCTACTGCCCTTGTTTCGCCGGAGTACGCCCCTAGGTACTCGGATTTTGTTTACAATTTCATGGTTTTTAATTTTTTTGCGCGGAACCCTGATTCTTTTTCTAAAATAAATGTAACCCATGCTGTTCCTTATAATATCAGCAATCTGCCAGTGAAAATCCCGTTAAAATAGGTCCAGCCGTTTTGGAGATTAGCCGGAACAAACAGACAGACAAAAATATAAATTATTTTTTATATACTTTCATATTATATATTTAGTAAAAAGCTGTTAGGTATTTTGACATTACAAACAGACACTTCAATTTTTAACTTACCGTACTCAACATACTAAACAAAAGTATATGTGTATGCTACCAAGGTAAGCTTTTATAACTTATCAAGTCATTTGTCGATAGATATATTAAAGACTTAATATTTTACCGACGATAACAATATTATCTTTGTTTGTTCCAATAACTATTCAAAAGTTAATATCACAAAGTTAGATAGCTTCTGTCCGTACATTCGCACTCATCGGCCTGTTGATTCTAGATACTCGTACTGAAACTTTCTCACGCTTATTGTTTCCTGATGAAACTCCTACGGGAATTTACTCTTCCCACTATCTTGGAGTATACAAGTCTTGCTTAGTTTCTGTTTCAACTAAACAACGATTGGTAAGATATATCTTATCTTTCTAATAATAATGAAAGTTTTAAATAAAACTATCTTTTCGGATTATTTCGCGGATTTATTTTGATTTTTGGTTCCCGACGTTTCGAATGCTTTACAGCATCCATGGTCACGGGAGAGACTGAGGTGTTACATGTCTCGAAGGTATAGTTGTTACAGACAGCCTACCCACAATTAACAAAATGAAAATTGCATCAATTACCTTACAATATTTTTTTAACTTTGAACATTTTTATAATTTTAATTAGTTTTATAATTGAATATGGAATATTATTTATTTAATTTTTGCTGTTATTCTTACAATTATTACAATTTTAAAAATATTAATTAGTAATCATGTCAAATGTTTTTCTTTTGCCAGTACTTCTCAGTACTGAGGCTTTTTCTTTCGGAATTGGTGGTAGACTCATATGGCGGCTCCACTACTCATTTCTAACGTGATTACCATTTGTCATACGGTGAAGGAAAACATTGCGAGGAAACCTGTGTCTGAGAACATAGTAAGTTTTCGAAAGATATGTAAAGTCCGTCAATCCTGCACGTGACAAGAGTGGTGGGCTACGGTTTGATCCCCCTTATAGTAAAGGACGGCCCGTGCCCAGCAGTGGGACCGGAAAAAGTTGAATACAATATTATCTAGTATTGAATTTACAAATGAACCTAAGGTTATTAATAAATTAATAAAAATATCATTTAAAAACAAAATATAAAGTACCTATTACCTGAATATTTTTAATCTTTTCAAAGTAAATTTCTCGGAGCAGTTTAAGTTTGGTTCCGTCAGGACGTTTGTTAATTTCGCGAACTAAACTTAACGTTGATTGTTCCCTGATGTAAACTCCTCAGGGTATTTATTGCGAATCTTGGAGTGTTTAAAAGCGATTTTCAAAGTTATTTTCGACGAAATACTCTCCATTCAGTTTAGCGAAAACCTTTAAAACTCGGATGAAGTAAAATATTTAGATTAAATTCAATACGTATTGTACTTGCTAATTATTTTGTTTGTATATTGATCTATTGTTATAACTATGATTTGGTCTAATTATACTCAAACTCTGCTATTCATACTAATACTATAAATATATAAAGTTTGTGAGATCTTCACGTTGTAACGACTCAACAGATTTGAGTGAAATTTGGAGTGAAGATAGATAGCTTAAATTTTTAGTTTCATAAAGTTATTACCTACATAGGCCATGTTTAAGCAAAGTAACTCGCGCGAGTGGAGCTTCGCCCAGAAACGAGTACCTATTGTAAACGTGTGTTTTTTTATTTGTCCTTCTTTCATAGTAATAGAACAATGAATTGACTTGATTTTTATATCATTTTCTTCAAATATGTAGAGAGTCTCGTGGGATATTATGTTGTTGCAAAATTTATTTAAAAACGTATTAGTAAAGTGAACTTCAAGTAATTATTATATTTCTTTTAGAAGCATTTAACTTGTGTAGAGCTTAAGAAAAAAAACCTTCTATCCCGCTTCTGTGTAGGTACAATATGGCAATTTGTTTTTGTTATTCTGCAGTAGTTTATGAAGTCTATATTAGGTAGGTACCTATGAAACAGATCAAACGTTTACTCACTTTCATATAGGTAAAACAAAATCTATGATATAGTTAGAGTACCTACATATTTTATTTTACGAACAATTCCATATTTTATTCGTGTGAATATGATATTTATAAGTTATCGCTTTACAATAATAAATAAGAGTTATATTACACTAAACTGTTTATTAAGAAATGAAGCAATTTAAGTCTCGGGCAACTAAAGCTTACGAAATGTTAAAAGGTATTCTAATTTATAGAGCCGATAGTAAAAAAGAATTCTGATAATTCCAATCAAAATCAATAAAACTGTTATGGAATACTAATGGTGGCATATTTACGTTTACTATACCTTTGGCAATCATAGGCTTCTACTTTATATCCTTCTACAATACTGAATATAATTTTGTGGTTCTAGAATATTTATACTCGCATTAACTAGGAAATTTCAACGAGAACATATTTTTGCATTTATATTATTAATAATAATTATTTAATCCATAAATTATTAAAAATGCAAGATTTACTCTGTCTGTCTGTCTGTTACCTTTTCACGCTTAACCCGCTGAACCGATTTAGATTAAATTACTTACCTACTTTTCTATACCGGTGTATGTACATACGTATATGTATATTATATATATATATATATATATATATATATATATATATATATATATATATATATATATATATATATATATATATACTAATCGTTAAAACGTATCTAGTTTAATTTAAAGTAAACACTTTTTACTTTCATTCTTAAACAAATATAATTTAAAAAATATTGTGTTTTGAAACATTGTTTTAGAAATTATTATAATGTTCTACAGTTCATTTGTTAATATAATATAAATATTATGAAAGTGAAGTTTATGTTAAGGTCTATACACACGGCGATTTTTTAACGTGCTGTCGCTCGATGCACAGTTTTTAACGCAAATAATTTGGGTTTATCAGCACCTTATATCCGCAGACGAAGCACGTTTTTTACGCTCTTTGTAAGTGCATTTATAAAATGTAGTGCGCTCTTGAAGATTATTGGCGCAAAATACGCGCAAATAACGTCGACAGCGCGTTTAAAAAACATGGTGTGCATAGCGCCTTATATCAACAACCGAAATAAAAACAACGTCGTATACTCGTATGTCTATTGTAAATAAAGCTACAATATCGTATATTAAAAACATACGATATTATTTCTAGAATCTGCAAATAGATCGGTTTATAATCTACTAGCATTGCCCGCGTCTCCGCCCGCGTTCAGATGACCAAAAACCAAATACTTAGGTTTTACATATTAGTATACTCTTACATTGCAGTTTTTGTATTTTTTCTCTTAAATGAGATATTTTCCCGCGATAAAAAGTATCCTATATGTTGACCCGGATAAACAGCTACGATCATACCAAATCTCATCAAAATCCCTCCAGTGGTTTTTCCGTGATGCGGTAACAGACAGACAGAAATTCTAAGAACTATAGATTCGGCCTCTGTCGATAATAATGTCTATTTCAATAAGATTTTCCAAAAAATATGTAATGTACAGATTCGGCTTAGTTACAATTTTATTATATGTATAGAGTATAGATGAAAGAGATATTCTTAAAATAATATTTGCAGGAAGGTTTTTTCCGAATATTTACAGTTTGAATTAAAACATTATGGAACCTCACATTATAATTTACCTGTAAAGCAATTATAATATTTCCTCATCATACTAAGGCTAATAGCGATATTATAATAAAGTAGACCGCACATAGAGATAAACATAACAGTAAAGTGTAATGGACTGGCAAGATACGGAAGAGTTTCGTAATTTTAATTTTTAACCTAATTAAAACTGTTATGGCGCTAGAGACTCCTCTTTCTACTTGTTACGTGGGAGCCGTTTACATTGTTACTTAACGACATTTTAATTTAGAATTTATAATAGTACAAATTTTAACTGTGGCGGAAAATATCATTGAAACTAACCATAAATGCAGGAGATATTATCGTGCACATGAGAATATGTAAACACGAATGCAGTTATTCATTCATTCAGGACCTAGGCTTTCGGAAATTTTATTATGTCATCAGAGCTATAAGGTGCTAAGTTTATTGTGCTTCATTGAAATTATATATATTACTATCAGTACCCGCGGCTTCGTCCGCGTCCAAATTTCCGATCATTCAGTCTCTAACAAATTCACAGGATCACCCGCTGAGCTCCAACTGTTTTGGAGTCCATAGGAGGCATACATGTACACATCGATTTTTATTTTATTTAATCAACAATTTATATTTATTGCTCGGAAAATAGCCTTAATGAAAATTTAGATTTTAGATTTACACACCGACTGCAGCGCCATTTACCGGATCCATTTGTTAATTTAAACCTTGCAGGGATCCACTCGAACATAAACATAAAATATAATTAAAATCGTCCCTGCCATTCAGGACATGATCAGTGGCACACCGACTGCAGCGCTACTTACCGGGATCAACTGTATTTTCAAACCATCCAGAAGCCCATTGAAATATAAACACAAAACTTCATCTGAATCGGTCTGGCCCTTTAGGAGGAGTAGGTTAACAAACACACGTACAGAAGAATTATATATAATTTAAGATTACTAGCGACTCACTCTCGCTTCGCTCGGGTTCGTCCTTAGGTACGTTTAACGGTTAGTATGGAATAAATAGACTATATATTATAATATGATATAGCCCATAGCCTTCCTCAATAAACGGGCTATCTAATGCAATAATATTTCAGATCGGAATAGTAGTTCTTGAAATTAGCGCGTTCAAACAAACAAACTGCTTCTTTATAATATTAACATAGATTGGCTTACATCATAACATAATAAAAGTGTACCTACAGTCTACACAGTTTGTTTTCACTTTATATCAATACAAATAAATATTTTTTCCATGAGTAAAGTAAAAGTTTTCATTTTAAAAATCCATTATATTATAGTATGAATAACAGATTTTTAATTTATCAATAAAAAATAAAAGATTAAATGTAAACAGAGCTTCGGGTAAAAGAATTGGGTTGTAAATGTAATGCTTGATGAGTTTTTTAAAGGATTAACGTTCTGTGGCGTACTTTGTGAAAAAGCTATGGCGATTTACGGATTAGGGTGATAAGAAAATGACGAAACAAGAAATAACTCTAAAGAAGGATTTGAGTTTTTAAAATTTTGGGACATTTTAATTATGCAATTTAGTGACTCTTTCTTTTTTGTAAATATATTAACAAAAGATATATAGGTAAATACGAAAAATAAATATTTAGAATTTTCTTTTTGTATAGCCAATTATTAAGTACTAGCGACCCTTGCTTTGTTTGGGTTTGTCCCTAGGTGATTTTTTAAATTGACATAACTTTTTTTATTTATAAACCAATTGAAATAAAACAGATACTAAATGTTAAGTGAAGCTTACCAAAATACATTAGTGGAAACCGCACCCAAATCGGTTAAGCGGTTTCTGAGAGTCCTCTGTGTACTTACTTCCCTAGGAAATAGCTTTAGTGTATTTATATTTGCGCGTATATTATAATAAAGATTCTTTTTATTCTTCTTACCTACGTAATTTTACTTTTAAAGTTATTCTTTTTAGTTTACATATTGTTACACTAGCATTGCCCGCGGCCCCACCCGCGTTCAGATGACCAAAAACCAAATACTTAGGTTTTACATATTAGTATACTCTTACATTGCAGATTTTGTATTTTTTCTCACTAATGAGATATTTTCCTGCGGTAAAAAGTGTCCTATATGTTGACCCGGATAATCTATCACCATACCAAATTTCATCAAAATCCCTCCAGTGGTTTTTCCGTGATGCGGTAACAGACAGACAGACAGACAGACACAGATTAAAGATTTTCCAAAAAATATTTAATGTACGGATTTGGCTTAGTTACAATTTTATTATATGTATAGATAGTATAGAATGTAGAATATCTTTATCCCAACATGGCATGCCTGAAGTATGCGCAAGAATAGATACGAAGACGGTTCTTAAAGTATGACAAAGTCACAGTAAGAATAGATAAATAATGACAAAGTGTCATATGAAGGAAAGGGACTGAGATACATCTAGAAAGAAATTGACATTTCTAGAACATTTTAGAAAATTCGAATACTTGAATTTTCTTTTCTATTAAAAAAGAGTGGCAATGTGTCGAGAGGTTAGAAGCAAAGATATATTATTAGATTTATTATTATTTCGGCTAAGAGAAGATTGCGAAGAAATACGAAAAGTAAAGTGGACTGAACGTGGCCGAAAATTGCGTTCAGTGGCTGGATTAAGCAGAAACTTAAGTATGCGTAACCTTTTGAAAGTGACTCTCGTGAAGCTAAACAAGTAAAACATCTCTATGGTACATTAATTTCCGATCCCAGAACCCTCATAACAATTATTTTTCATAGCTAAGTAAATGTACTATTTTAAGCAAGACTGTTCTTCTTAAAAACATCACCTCGTCTTACATTGTTCAACTGTGAGAAGAACCGGTAAAAGGACTTATATTTTGCCCCAAGTATAAGCATTGCGAGTCAGCGAGTGAAAACAACTGCCTTCGTTGGTTGTGTCCCTCGCGAGTATAACTTATACAGTAGGTACTTTTATGTCTGTGTGTAGTCATATATATATTATTTTCCTGAAAATAAGTGTGTTGTGGTACAAATGTACAAACAATAGTTTAATAATAGTAATACATCGCATTATTATTTCTCGTACATTTATATTCAGGTTTCCGTTAAATTAACATTAAAACTGAATTAACTTTTGTTATTTGATGGTAAAAACAAAATATAAAATATAAAGGTTGTTTTTCATAGCACTCTAAGCACTTCTCTAAGATAAAATTTCAAGTAAAAACAGTAATAAAATCTTTTAATAGTGAAAAAAGAATTTTCATTTAAAAGCTATTCCTAATTGGCGAAAATATCGTAACATACCCACAAAAAGGTTTTTTTTTGAGTTCGGACAAAATACATTACTATGTATATCTTCTTCATTGAAACCACAGCACGTCACTTCTTTGACTGCTTGAATAGGTAAAAAGTTATTTTTTACTAGCTAAAGCCGCGGCTTAGCGCTAAAACTAAATATACATCTCTAAAAGGTACTTTTCGTACAAACTTTCATCCCCTATTTTACCCCCTTTAGCCGACAATATTTTAAGATATGAATATCTAATAGGTAAATGTGTTTTACGTATCGAAATATATTATATTAGATTTGCTTTGCATCGGCTGGCACCGACTTCGAAAATATCTGATTAGGTATCTATTCTAAATGAAAATCCCCGTTTAGTTAGTTTTACATTTTAGTGCCTGGAAGTCGGTTTTTATTTATTTTTAAAAGTTTTTATAATATCACATGATATTTTTACTATATCATAAATAATCTCTTCCCCGAGTACAAAATAAAAAGTGAAAGGAAATTACAAAAAGACAAACGGCTCAATATCACGATGAGGGTCACAACATTGCTTTATACGGTTGAAATTTAATGGATTTGTATTTTCAAGTGGAAATATTACTTTTCGGAGTTATCATAAAGGTAAATTGTACGAGTACTTATAAGAACGTACACTTCCGATTGTTGTGAGCAAATTCATACATGTCTAATATAATTAAACATTACAATCAGTGCCGGTAATATAATTAAAGTTTATAATCTCAATGAAGTAGATTTATCTAATAAAGTAACTTTATTAGATAAATCTACATGTAAGAGAACAAATCACGTTTAAAACAAAATTTAAAACCTAAGTGATTTTTCCTCGCTAATATTTCAGCATCTTTAGAGACCTTTCTTCGTAGCTCTACACGTGTTAATATTTAATGAAATCGTTCCTTCGAGATACGTGTGTTTACACTGTTGTCAAATATTAAAATCTTCTGTGCAATGTCATGTTTATTCGTAAGATGCTTGCTTACACATGAACGTTATTTATAACTGAAATGAAAAAAAATGAGGGTTTTAAGAAATATTTTGAATAGTCCACTATTGTGAGTATCTAAAAATGTATGGGGAGTAACGTACCTAATTTAGTTGATATAAAAGCGTTTATTTTCGCAGGCTTTTGGTTGGCTATTACCGGTATATGCAAGTATATACATATATAAAAAGACAAAGAAAACCAGAAATTTCAGTTAAAATTTCTCTGTTCGTCAACCGATTTTCTTTTGTGTTTACACTGAGTGTACAGGTTTGTGTGAAGTAGCTACTAAATATTCGGAGGTCCTTCTTCTTGGATCCTCTCTCTCTCTCTCCTTCTCCTTGGATCTTGGATTCGAGTACCGGGAAAGAAATTCTCAGTAACAGCCTAGGGTAGGGATTTTGGCCGAGAAGACCGTGGAAATAAACCCTTGGTTGTGTGGTCTTCTTCGGCAGGTCTGCCATCGCGGTGTTATGGTTGAGTGCATAAGCGATCCTGCGATGCCAAATTACGGAAGAGATTTTGAAGTGTTTTTGGGTTTTAGTGGGACCGGGTAGTACTGGCTTTTCTACCCGGTGAATCCCATATAATCACCATGTGTGTATGCAGGTGGTATGTGTAAATGCATTTCCCAACACAAAGCTGCAACATAAAACAAACAGTAAATCTGTTAGCTAGTTAGAGATTAGCTGCCGTGTTGAATAAATTAAAAACATAGAATAACTAGAACAAATGTGAAAAGTCAATTTGTAAGCAGAAGTTGTGAGCTTTATTATTATATTTTACAAAAATAGATATGCTCTGAAGTCTGAATTTAAAACAATTAGCTACTCAAATGGACCGTGGATTGGATTACATAAAGTGGCGTGCAATGTCTGCGTGAGATGTAACAATTTAGGCAATTAGTGATACAGTAACCTGGACACATTTAAATATAGCCAACTTATCGTTCAGCACTTTTCAAGCGTAGACTAAATATTTTTTATATTTGAAATATTCTCAGGTAATAATAGTTTTAACGTACAAAATTTGAATATTTTTGCTGTAAAAATAAATATTTATTTATTAAAATAAATATTATTTTACTCCGGCCATTCAATATCTTTAATAATAGAACAAACACAACGCAGTTTAGGTCTTTTACATACATATTTGGTTGCAAAGTAATTTACTAACTATAAATACATCTTAAACAAAATATATCATATTCTCTGCGAAAAACAAAAAAATTGGTAATTATAAACCTTTGTCGATTAATGGTGAAGTTATGAATAGAGCAAAAACAGAAAAGTATCTCGGACTAATACTTGATAACCACCATAAATGGAAACCACACATAGACAAGATATGTAAAAAAATTAGATCCCTATCGGGCATGCTCCATGGTATAGTTATGTGCCTCCCAAAAAATGTATGTTATATAATTTACAATTCTTTGCTTAAATCTAAACTATCTCATAGAAGTCTGGGGGACAGTAGCTAAAACAAATCTACATCGACTACAAATAGCTCAAAACAAGCTCATTAAAACTCTATTCCACTATACTTATCTCACATCGACCAAAACGATTTACAATGAAACAAACATTATGAATGTCACTCAGCTCTATAATCCCTTAAACTTCAAAGACCGCGGACACGCCGGCGTTACAGTTAACAATAGATTTCTTAAAAAATTAATTAATTTCTCAGAAATTTACCTGGAGGTGATAAATTTAACACTTGTGTACTCATTTGGAAATCCTTAGCAAAAGACGTTAATTCACAAATTACATTTATAAAAAATAATAAGTTTCAAAAACGAGTAACAAGACAAGCAAAATAATATCTTTTTACAAATGCCTCGAACTACTTATGACAAAAAAAATATGTATGAGGGAGCCAAATTATACAACGAATTACATGAATATAATAAAGGAATAAAAAACTTTTAAAATCTTTAAAAAACGTTTAAAAAATCATATCATAAGTCAAAAAAATAAATAAATAAATAGAATCACTTTAATAAATAATGATTACAAAGTGATATGTTGTGGAAAGTGTAACGAAAATAATTTAAACAATCCAAAAACGAAACTAAAAACAAAAAGAAAAAGAAACCAAAAACATACATACGTATTTTTTATGCAAAATTTAAATTACTATAATTACCTCTTTCATTAGTACTGTGGAACAAGCCTTATCTTACTTATTGTATTAAAACAATTAGCACTACCCTCTTAATAATTTTTTAATAAGTATATTGGTATAACATGTTTAAGTTTATTCTAATATGTTTCTTGTGATATAAGTTTCTGTATAATACTAAGTAGATAACTCATAGTGCAAAAGTTGTGAAATCATTTGTCCGACGACAAGATAATATTAATCTAATATATTTAAACGAGCAATACTTGTATATATATAATCTGAATCTCGGAAACGGCTCCAACGATTTTCATGAAATTTAGTATACATGGGGTTTCGGGGGATAAATCGATCGATGTAGATTAGTTTTATGTCTGGGAAAACGCGTGTTTTCGAATTTTCATGCGGTTTTGTTTCGCATTATTCCACGCAAAATATGGTTGTTAATTCTCGCACACTGTCCATAAGCATCGTGGTCAAGCGGCCAAGGCGCAAGTTTGTATACCACAGGTATCTGGGTTCGTATCCCGGTCGCATACAAAGTTTTTACTTTTGCTTATTTGTTGGATTTATTTAAATTTTTAGTTTGTTTTTTTTAAACGTTTTTCTGGCCAAAAACTCCGAGTGAAGCACGGTCGCCCAGGTACTTGTTATATTATTTGTGTATTTTCTCTGTAAGTGAATTTTGTAATTCTTTTGAGAAAATAAATTTCTTAAACCATAACCAATTTCAACGAAATTTGGTGAAGTGATAACTTATTACACGGGTCAATATTTAGGATACCTTTTACTTCAAGAAAATCTTTCTTTCCCACGGGAAAACATAATAAAACTTAGTCGAATCGATGTGCAGCGACTTTCAAGCAAAAAGTACTCAAACAAGCATTTCTCAAGTAAGGGATATATAAATAAATAATAAGTACAAATAACAATGTTTTGTTGTTTATAACATATTTGCCGTAGATATTACTTGGCTGGTAAATTTTGGCATAAATCATTTTCCATTCAAGATAATATATTAATTAAAATTCTTCAAGAGTGTAGTTCGTCTAATATTTTTGCTTTGTGGAAAAGAAATCGTATTCCATTGTTAACTGTAATTCATGATGCTTTTAAAGACACTATCATGCATCGTAGCAAAGAACTTGAATTATTTGCACTAAACACTTGGGTTAGTAACATAAAATTATCGAATTTAATTAAATTACATATTGGTAATGAATTTAATCCTAAAAGGTTATATAATGTAAATGAAATGAAAAATAAATGTGAAAAATATATTGAAGACCAATTTAACGGTTTTTATAGAATTTTTACAGACGGATCAAAACAAAAAGACTTAAGGGGTGCAGCATTTTTAGACTTTCAAACTTTAGATTTTATTAAAATTATGATCGATGGACATATCTCAATTATGCATGTTGAACTATTGGCTATTTTGGAAGCATTATGCTACGTTCAGACAATAAATACCGATAAAATTGTAATTTTCTCTGATTCTAGGAGTTCACTTCAACATATAGCTCGATGTACATCTAATATTAGAAGCACACCAGTAGCTTACGAGATTTTGAAATTGATGCATAACTTTAGTAAAGAGGGTAAAAATATAATTTTACAATGGGTTCCGTCTCATGTTCATATATTGGGAAATGAGATGGTAGATAGATTGGCTAAAGAAGCGACATATGAAGGAAACTTATTGGTAGTTGCGCCGTATTATACAGAATGTCTTTATTTGGTTAAAAAAAAGGTTTTTAATATCTGGAAAGAGTTTTTTGATAAAAGGTCAAAAGAAAAAGGTATCTGGTATAGGACTATTCAGGCTGAACCAATAATTCGTCCTTGGATTGACATGACCTGTTTGAGTAGACAAGATACTGTTCTTGCTATGCGCCTCCGCTCTGGACACATTCCATTAAATAAATTTGCATTTTTAATGGGTAAAATTGCTACACCAAATTGCTTGCAATGTGGAATTGTAGAAGATGTTTTCCATATATTAATGGAATGTGTGCGGAATGAGGCGCAACGTCAAAATTATTTTACAAATAATCCAATTTTTTTAACGACTGGAGGTATAAATATTGTATTATCAAATCCTTCTTCTAATGTAGCAAGATTAATTTATAAGTTAGCAAAAATTGTAACAAATGCAAGTAATACATAATAATTGTACGGGTGTACATCAATACAATTTGTTGTTAAATATTTATAAAATGTAATTAAAATACCATTGTAAACGTAACATATTTTGTTTTCAATAATGTGATTAATATATAATAATAAATATTTTTATAATATTATTAGATAATGCTATTTCTCTTTTATAATTGATATTAATTTATGCGATAACGTAAATCAGTTTTTAATTGTATTATTATTCTTTTATTTATTAAACAATCAATGCATGTTGTAATTACCTCCCTTTTTTGATCGATGAGGAAATATAATTATACTGTGTTTAATTGATTATGTATTACTATTGTCATTTCTGTTGGTAATCCTAATTGATAAATAAAAAAAGAATAGAAATAAACAAATAAATCTATACTAATATTATAAATGTGAAAGTTTGTAAGTATGGATGTTTGTTACTCTTTCACAACAGAAAGGCTGAACAGATGTGGCACAGAGTTAGATTATAGTCTGGAATAAAACATAGGCTACTTTTTTGTTTGTAGTGTTGTGAAACGAGGGTGAGCCGCTAGTGAAATATCATCGATGACCTGAATATTTGCATCCTAAATGATGGTTCTCCGATCAGAAGAGTTCACCCTTACTAAAACACCAAGACCGTTGTGGACTTATCCATATCCTTTCTCTCTTGCTTCCCAATTATAATGGATCACACTTTCTATCCACCCATGGTAGTGACCACTTTCCCATCCATATATCTATCTATTCATAGCAAAAATATATCCCTTCCAAACACCAAGCCCCTGCTTTCATTTAACCTAAAGAAAGCAAATTGGAGATTTTGCTTATTCGGTTGATTGCATGATGGAATCACTTCCAGCTGAGCTAGTTAATGGTGAAAATATATTTTTTTGTTACAACCAATTTGTTTCAGCTATTTTATCTTCTGCAGACCTTCATATTCCTAAAAAGTCTCCTCATAGAATGAATTGCTTTCTAATCCATGGAGGAATGCACTGATGCTGCTAATGGTAGAATTTCTGCTGAAGTGTAATATGAGGTATATATGACAGAGGAGAATTTTATAAATTACCAGTATAGTGATGGTAAATTTAGGAGACTAGTTTCCACAAAGAAATAGTCTGGGTGAATTAATTTTTGTGAATCTCTGATTCCCCGCTGTCCATTTTCACTAGATTTTGTGGGTCTCTTAATGATGTCCAACTCAATTCCAATAAACCATCTCCCGCTTCCGATGAATTGTACGCCTCTTTTTCTTTCAACGAACTCAATAAAGGTTCATGTCCACGAGGGGATCGCATTCCCTTAATTTCTTTATATTCACAGTTAATGATATGGCTAAATAATATTTGTTAAATTTAATTATAGTATAATTTGATTCAGAAATAATTTCCGAAGCAAGGAAACCCCAGCTTATTATGTCGATTCTAAAACCAGGAAAAAATCCTGTGATCCCAACTCCTATAGACAAATCGTATTAGCACTCTTGCCAAAATTTTTGAACACCGTCTTAAAAATCACTGGGAATGGTTAGTGGAAAGCAAGAAAATCTTAGCGTCCGATTAATTCGGCTTTAGAAAGGGCTTCAGCACAATAGATAGTCTCAGAATTTTTATCATAGATATCCGACTAGCCTTCGCCAAGAGAGAATACTATGTCGGGTTCTACATATAATAATATTCTTCTTCTGTTACTCAGGCAAAAACATGCACCAGCTGAGTATTTCTGTGAGGACGACTCATTTCATTTGTAATCTGCTGACCAGTAGAACCATATCTGTTAGACACTAGTTACTAACTATTCCTCCCAGACAGGTCTGGAAAAGAGGTTTCCTCCTTCCTTCCTATAGGTTCGATCCTCAGCCAGCCAGCTGTACAGCATTTATACCCATGATGTCGAACTATCTGTCAAGAATTTCTTCAGTTTTTTACAATATGCTAATGACGTCGTTCTTTGTTTTAGTAAATAATAAATTAGGTTTTTTAGGGGAATATCACTGGCCAATCTCGAACGTGACTCCTTCATTCAACGTGACATTGGCGAAATAACTTGTGCTCAACTGGCACGCATTAAAGCCATTAAATAAAGAATTAAATTGAAGGTTATAATACAATAAATGATCTTATAGAAGACTAGCGGCACACCCTGACTTCGCTCGGGTTCGCCTCTAAACAAAAACAAATCTATCCCTCGGGAACCGTTTATTTGTCCGGAATGAAAAGTAGCCTATGTGTTATTCCAGACTATAATCTATCTCTGTGCCAAATTTCATCCAGATCCATTTAGCCGTTCTGGCGTAAAAGAGTAACAAACATACATCCATACATATATTCTTACAAACTTGCGGTTTTATAATATTAGTAGGATGGTATAGACACATAGGAGTTGATACATTCTATTATGAATTTTTCTGTAGGCCTCTTTAAGACCTATAAATTTCTAGTACATTGTTTTGATGTATCTCTTAAGGTTTAGCCAGCATTAGCCATAAAAGTTTCTGAGGACGACTCGACGATAGAACCAGTTACTGTGTTTTCTCGTGTGAATAAAAGATTGTCCTGTAGAAAAAGGTATCCTAAATGTTGACTCAATTAATAAGTTATCACTACACTTTTAGTATAAATAGGTTCAATACTTTTTGCGCGAAAGGTGAAACCCCAAACAGACAAACAAACATACAGTCAACAATTTTGAAAACTATTGTTTTGGAGTCTATATTCTGTACACAATATGTTAGTCATTATTTAAAAAAAAAACTTCATGTACAGATTACTGAGTTAATGTTTTTTATATATATATATATATAGATAATTCTGTAAGTAGTTACCATAGTTACCAATATAAAAGAGTAGGCGAAAGGCTTTGTGGTTATTTAGTCCTAACGTACGTTACGTAGAATGTCGGAAGCACGCGTGAACCGCAGTAGTTCTGAAAACAATGACTTGTTCTTGGAAAATGTAAGTATTTTTCATTTTTGTATATAAATATGATATATAAAAATTAAAAAAAAATGCCTATATGCATTTAAAAAAAGGCTAAAAAATAGTAAAAAAAAATATATCTTTGTAATATTTACCTGTTATTAAGTAAATATTATAGCTAAAATATTTACATTATTATTTAGTTTTCGATCAAAACTTTTATTAATTATTACAATATTATGATTGGACGACTAAATAATGACTTATTTTTTTTTAAAAAAAACGACTTCAAAAAAAAAACCCGCTAAAAACTAACTGATTGGTAGTTTTCATTTACTATAGATACCTAATCAGATATTTTCGAAGTCGGTGATTATTATAATTATCGGCCGATACAAATCAAAGCACGCTTTTTATTTTTTACTTTCTACTGCTTTTTTTTGAAGTCGGTCAAAAAGACAAAAAGTAAGTTATTATTTTTCCCTTCTTAGTGTACCAATCTGGAAGTATCACTTCAAAAAAAAAAACAAAAATTGTACAAATCGGTTAATAAATGACGGAGTTTTGATGTAACAAACATAAAAAAAGAAATACAGCCGAATTGAGAACCTCCCGTTTTTTGAGGAAGTCGGTTGATAAAAAGCGTTATGAACGCTAAACAATAACTATCGATGGTCATATATATATTATTAAATTTAAACGTATATAATATGTATAATTTAGTTTACTTGTTGAATATTTTAGGAAATTCTGGCTCCCTTCACCCATATTTCTCAAGTAAAGGGCAAGCGACTGCGTCTTAAAATAGTTAAGGCTTTCAATTATTGGTTACAAATTTCTGACGAAGATTTGGAAAGAGCCACTGGCCTGGTCAATATGCTACACGTGGGGTCCTTACTGTAAGTCTTATTAATAAAGTGGACCCTTTTTATCTAAGTTGTTCCTGTTTTTTTTTTAAATATGTTGGGACATTAACACACAGCACCATCTAGTTCCATGGTAAGCTACGAGGCTTGTGTTATGGATACCAGATAGTTGATACACTACATATATCTTACCTTATATCTTTAAACGATTAATTCTTGTATATATATAATAAATATAACATATTTGAGTAGAGTCAGTAAAATTGACAGCGATTATAATCTAAGGTTGCTTAAGAAGACTGATTATTCTTATATTATTAATATGTTTTATATAGGATTGACGACATTCAAGACAACTGTACCGTTCGGAGAGGCATGCCGGCTGCGTACTGCGTCTATGGGCTCCCTCTCACTATCAATGCAGCTGTGCAAGTCATAGCTATGGTGATAGATAAATCCTTTGAATTGCATCCAAAGGTATGTTTAAAACAAAACTATTATTAAAACGCTTCATATTCTACCACATTTCATATTCTACATACCCCATTTAAAATACGCACAGTATATGTACATATACATATTATATACCTACACCGAGACTAAATACTTTATGGTCTAATGCAAACGTTTGAACTCGAACCCGTGCTATCTGTGGTAGAATTACGTATGTTAATTATGTTTAAATTGGGGTTTTCCAGGCTACAAAAGTTTTTTCCGAAGAATTCCTGGAAGTGTGTCGAGGACAAGCTATAGATATATATTGGCGAGATAATTTAATATGCCCCACTGAGGAACAATATAACAAAATGAATGAACAAAGTGAGTGTATTCTAAATATTTAATACTAACGTTAAGACAAAAGTCAATACAAAAAGATTTTTTTCCCAAAGCTTGAAGTTCAAATCTGATTAAATATCGTATAGAGTATTCATTGCAACCTTTAAATACACTATGTCCCAAGTCCCCGTTTACTCATTGTTGAAAAAAATTTTTTTGCAGAAACTGGTCACATGTTACTGATGGCGGTCCATATGATGCAACTTTTTAGTGAAAATAAAACAGACTACAGTAAACTTGTCTTATTATTTGGACGCTATTTCCAAATAAGAGACGACTATTGTAATTTAAGCCAAAAAGAGGTAATAACAATATTTAATACTTACTTTTCAAAAATTGTTACTATAAACTATATGATGCAATGTTATTATGAAACTGACACCAACACTAGTAGACGAAAAATAATAATTTTTCGTTTCAATAAGTTATTACCTGTTTTATTTTCGAGAACAACCTAGTTCAATTTCATATTTTTTGTCTTTTAAATAATTTAAAGAAAAATTAGGAAAAAAGAGTTGTACCAAAATTATAGTAAAGTAATCTAATTGCGGAAGTGTAGAGCACTATTGTAACAAATTTCAATCATGGACAAAATTAAATGGACGAAAAAAAGGAATCTTATTGAATAGTCTGTTTTCTATGTACGTGCATAAAGTATAGTCTCTATTACCTTCACTCTCAAACTCCGGTGGTAATTAACTTAACTCGGGACTCGGGATTCGAACCCAGAACTTCCGGATCTGCAGCCGTGAATTAGATGTAGTGTGTGCTAGCCACTAGCCTGACGAACAGTTATCAGTTTGATAGTTCAACTAATACAGATTAGCTGTTGACCTGTTAAATTGTAAATTCCGGATCTGAGTTTAGCTTTAGTCTTGAAAGCTCTAGGTTTAATCGCTCGTACCGAGAAATGAAAGTTTAATCAAATAGACTTACTCGTATTACAAGTATCTACTTTTGAATCGTAAATTTAATTTAAAGAGCGTCAGTGCAGTCAGTCTATAAGGAAGCCACCACCGGCTCGAAAAGCAGTTCTTCAGAGCCGGGAACTCAACAGTTGCTTTTTTGAATATCGAAGTTACATTAATAAATATAATATTATAGATATCCCGCATATGAGTCAATATATCTTAATTCCACATTTTTCCATCAACAAGAAACTCTTTTTGTTTGTTTTTATTTATGTTTTTCAGGCATTAGAAGAATGGCCTGGAGAAGAGGACTCACAGGTATACTTTAAGATATTTACGTTAAACTTCAATAATTTCGTGAAATAATTTTATATCTATAAGTACGATTATTATAATAAAACCGTATTATATTTTTTTCTTAAAAGGCTAGTTTTTTTCTGAAAGTATAAAGTATCTATAAGACTAACATTGTTGTCAACCCCCGACGAGCGTTGAGCGCTCGAAACTTCCAAAATGGTACGAATTAGATAGAAATATTTAAATGATAGTTGTAAAGCATAAAATTCGATATAAACATGTTTAATAGACATTTTAACATTGAAAAAGTTTTTTGTTGTTACGGTATAGGCCTGATTTTCAGCGAAAGTACGACATCGCTCTGGGTTCGTGGATTTTAGGACTATGGAGCTGATTGGGTCAACCAAAAGATCAAAGATGTCAAAAGAAGCGTCTTGATAAGAGCTACAAAATGCAAAAAAAAAATGAGAAAACTTAAACACTTTTTTTAATCGAAAAAATGTGAAAAAGGCGGATGCGGGATTTTTCGCTTTGGTTAAAAAAAACATATTTCAAAAACGAACTGAGATAAAAAATTAAATCACAAAAAATTCGATTTCTGATTTTCGAATTCTGATTATCCGGGTCAACATATAGGATACTTTTTACCGTGGAAAAATATCTTGTATCTGAGAAAAAATACAAAAACTGTAATGTAACTGTAATGAGTATACTAAAATGTAAAACCTAAGAATTTGGTTTTTGGTCATCTGAACGTGGACGGAGCCGCGGGCAATGCTAGTTCGATAATAATATTGAATTGTTTTTAAAATATATTTTAAGTTAGGTATAATAAAAATGTATTAAATTCCACTTTTTTGATGCTCCATAGGGATTGATGCCTATATTTTAAAGTAGTCATAAGATGCTTCAAATCACATGATTGAAATATGCAACATACTATAATTAGCTCAATATAATGATTCAAAAGATTCTTGAACAAACGTTTACTTTAGTAAATTTTATAATTAAAAATTTGCGTAATTGCAAATGTTTAACATTAATTTACGTAATTTTTTTATTAATTATTCTACATCTTTCACCGTTTTTAATTTATTTTGATGATAATTGTATCAGAGATTGATAAGTTATAATTCTTCAAAAAATTGATGCAATGTTACACTTATAAAATCCTACTTAATAAATTACCTTAGAACAAAAACCCTGCCTTTTTAGAAAAAAAAAATTATTTTAAAGCTTTTGAAATCGAAAATTTATCAGACTCGATAGAAGGATTCTAAAAAATTGCAAAATAGTGTTAGCTAAATGTTTTTTCTTTCATTCACTATTTGTTACAGTCAAGACAGAACATGTGTAAGGACAATTTTTTTTGTGAAGACATAACGGAAGGGAAGATCAGCTTGCCGATCATACATGCGATACAGAGGACGAAACAAGGCGGAGCGGTTCTTAGTATCCTTTTTACCCAACTGTGGCGAAATTTAAAGAAGGGTTATGAGTTTAGCGTGTATGTATGTATGTATGTATGTATGTATGTATATATTATATGTTTTATAATAGCTGCAGGTGTGTGTGTGTCTTCGACTGCATAATACTATGTTCCTTCGTCAATTTTTTCGTACCTTTTTACTTTTTAGTTCGCTTTTTACGCAATCGGGTTTTTTTAATGTTTGTAATTTATTAATGTAAAATACCATAGAAGAATAATCTATCAATTACAAATAAGTAAAATGTATTTGTTTTACAATTAGTAGGAGGTAATGTTTGGAGCTACTGAAACGTTTCTAAATATACTTTCAATAATAAAAAGCTACAGTGAGTAGTGTAAAATATAAAAAAAAAAATCGGTGTACCACATGCTTGTTTATTAATATTTGTTTAACTTTTTTCATTTGAATAGCACAATTATCTGTTTTCGTCTAAGTTACGTTTAAGGTACTAATAGAAATTTATTTATATAAATAAAAAAAATGTTCGTAGGTCTGTCCTCGGTGTGTTTAGGAACCATTGATTGTGATGAAACTGGTGGGTTTTTTTCTGTATAATCCTGTGAAGGTTACCGACGCAAAAATAGATTTTTCTTTGGACGTTTGTTGTTTTAATAAAATATAAAGTAGTAATAAAATATGATTAAATGTCTTCTATTGTTATTACCACTAGGTAATAAATAGATATTAAACTCGAAAAAACTTTAATCATTTGCATAATTAATGAGCTATGACAGACACAGGTATATAGTAAAAATATACAGTAAGAATAAAATCTATTAATTATTTTACACAATGCATCCTTAATTAATATTTAGATATTATTCGTCAAAAAACTCGCAATGTGGAACTAAAGAAGTATTGCGTATCACTTTTGGAAGATGGTGGTAGTTTACAGTACACGCGGGATGTATTAACTCGGCTCGATCTTGAAGCTAGATCAGAGGTATAATGCTTTTCAACACTCCATATGACAATGTTCTACGTATGAGACGACACGTTTGGCCCAGTTTGTGGTGACCCTACTTGCTGTGTCAGCGGTCACGGGTTCGAGTCCTGCTGGGGGCATACATTTGTGTGATGAGCACGAATGTTTGTACTCTAGTCATAGGTGTTTACCTGTACATATAATAAAATTGTAACTAAGCAGAATCTGTACATTAAATATTTTTTGGAAAATCTTATTGAAATAAACATTATTATTGGATATACAGAGGCCGAATCAATAGTTCTTAGAATTTTTGTCTGTCTGTCTGTTACTACATCATGGGAAAACCACTGGATAGATTTTGATGAAATTTGGTATGATGATAGCTGGTTATCCGGGTCAACATATAGGATATATTTTACAGCGGGAAAATATCTCATTTCTGAGAAAAAATACAAAAACTGCAATGTAAGAGTATACTAATATGTAAAACCTAAGAATTTGGTTTTTGGTCATCTGAACGCGGGCGGAGCCGCGGGCAATGCTAGTGTTTATAATATGTATGTATTTAAAGTTATATATATGTAGTGTATCAACATCTGGTATCCATAACACAAGCCTCGTAACTTACCATGAAACTAGATGGTGCTGTGTGTTAATGTCCAAACAAAAAAAAGTAACAAGTCAACGTCATAATCACCATAAATTATTATTTTGTACACTCCTATTTAATTTTCATAACAAATGTAATAAAACTTTAGACCCATAGTTTGTATGCAATATGCGGTTCAAATGACATGATTTTGGACACTTTCATTGCCTGCGACTTTACCCGCTATTGTACCTATTTCTATTCAGTCTACAAACGTTTTACGAGATCCCCGTAAACTGTACAGTGTTGCCAATGCCTATAAAACGCACAGTTTTTGAATGGTCTTTGAATACACTTAATCTGTTAAAATAAAAGCAAATTGTTTTTAAACATATTTTACTGTGGAGAAGAAACCAAAACTCTTTTTTCTTTCTCAATCATCAGCTGTCTCAAATAACAACATTATTTATATTTTATTTGTTTTCTCAGATTGCTCGTTATGGAGGTAACCCCATGTTGGAGGCGGTGCTTGATGAGCTTCTAAGTTGGAAGAATTAGTATGATAAATAAAGTAATATTTAATTTGTACAATTTAATTACAAATGAAATAGAGATTTCGAGTAGTGTAGTTTTTATATAACAAAATGTTTATTTCAACCCTTTAATTTCGGGTACGCTGTTTCGGTTTTGTTTTATTTTGTATGTAGTCTGGTATGATGTAGAACATTTGATTAAAATTTCCATCAATCAGAATTATCCTGTATATCTTATTTAAATTTTATTGTAAAACATAAAAATAAAAATAATAAAACGATACGTACTTACGGTATTTTATTTATAAAATTGCACAACACTATTTTGGGTAATTCTACGGGCCAAGTTTGAAGCCACAAATTGTTTTATTTTATAAATATGTATATAATAAAATAAATACACCCTGTAAATTAAATAAATTGCAGTGACTTCAACTATTTTAAAACGTGTTAAACAAATCGTAAAAAGAAAAAAGCGCCATCTGTGAATATGCACTACAAACCCTTTATCTAATCACTTTTTATTTCATAATCTGTAAAATTACACAAATATGATTTACGAGCAAATTATTTTGTTTTCATTACCATAATGTTTATAATATGAAGTGAGTATATATATATATATATATATATATATATATATATATATATATATATATATATATATATATATATATATATATATATATATATATATATATATATATATATTCTGTCCTGTATATCCTGTAGCATGTATAGGTACCTATACCAAATATGTCTACAAAGTAGATGAACGCATAGCTTATTGCTTACATTAAGTGAAGAGCTTTAAATAAACAAAAGGTTATATTCTAACCTTTTATATTTAACTGTTTATCATGATAATGGAATATCTAAGGGTGGAAATGAATAGATTTATTCGAGACATTTTACTACTTTCATATAAAAATGAAAATATGTCGTTGCAAGACAGTGGTATCAGAATGGCGACGCGCTCCTCGTACCTCTGATAATTCTAATCTGGATCATTTTCAACATAATTACCACTTGTCTTACCGTTTTAATTTAACAAGTTAGAGTCTTTTCGAAAGAAATGTGAAGTCCGGCAATCCGCACTTAGTGCGGTGACATTTAAACAAAAAAAAGCTGAATACATACAATATACATATATGTTTTTTAGGCTACAAATATGGCTTACAATAACCATATGGTCTGCTAGATGGCAAGATTTAACCATAGGCTATAATACCCAAGGTACGTTTTACCAAAGAGGCTAAAGAGATATGGAAACTATGTGAAAATGAAGGAAGATAGAGTGCGTAGTTGCTCCTTCGGTGCTCTAACTCATCGAGTCAAATGCAACAGTGCGGGTATTGATTCTTTACGAGCATAGTATATCTATGTCTATATATAAATAAAAATGAATGTTGGTAAGGACATAACCCAAGAATGGCCGGATCAATTTGGCAAAAAAAATTTTCGTATGTTCCTTAAGGTCCACGGAAGTTTTTAATATAATTTAATTTAATCATTTATTTAAGGCAATATTTACAAAAAGATCTTAAACATGTAAACAGAGGCCCATAGCATAATATATACCTTAAAACTAACATATATATTAATTATAAAAACTTAAACTATTTAACACGTAGTGCAGTCGATACGACGAGAGATAAAGAGAATCAATGAAAAATTAACAAAAAAAAAAATAATTAAAATTTATATGGCTAACGCTGGCTAATAACTATTTATATCTATTTAAAACGTACCTAGCGACGAACCCGAGCGAAGCAAGGGTGAGCCGCTAGTTATATAATAAAGTATGATATAAGAGAGTACTATAATTTACACCTAGTATATGGATATTTTGCAAAAGGTAACCAGCGTATTCATTCGTATGCAAGTACCTATTACTATAACAATTAATAATAATTTATTCTACTATCCCGGTGGTGTTTATAGAGAATACTAGTACTTAAAGATTATATTTTCATTTTTTTGTTTTCTAACTGACCCTTTACACCATTTATCTATTTCTAGATGACTTTTTAAATGTCCAGTGGACCACAATTAGCAAATAAGAAGCAGACAGAAGAAATTTGTTGCCAACTAAAAATGATAGTATTAGATTTGTAAGCATATCTTCATATCAATTCCATCAGTCATCTAAAACTCAAAGAGCAACAATATCATAAACATAACAATAAATAAATAAAGGTAATTTTTTGGCAAATAAACCGATATTGGTCCGATAAACAATTTTTATTGCCCTGTCAGCAATAACCCTGCCATAATGAAAGCTGTATACAACTATAGTGCTATAAATTCATTGCGTTCTTCGATTCGGAATTCGGTTTATGTTTTCTTTGTTTTGATTACTTGAACTGATTAATCAATACTTAATATTATAAATGTGGAAGTGTGTTTGTTTGTTTGTCCTTCTTTCACGTCGAAACGGAGTGATGGGTTGGCGTGATTTTTTGTGTGGAGATGGTTGGAAGGCTGGAGAGTGACATAGGCTACTTTTACTGCGGGAGATTATCTAAATCCTATGGGATAGCACGTTATAATACAATGCAAACAAAAAAATTATGATCAGAATTACTTGAAACTATAGGTATTAATGAATGCTCTTCAATAAAATTAAATAAATGCGTATTTCAGCATTTTTCGAAATTCATCCTATAAGGGGGTAAAGTAGGGGATGAAAGTTTGTATAACACTACCTTTTTAGAGATTTTTTGTCGTTTTAGCGAAGCCTAGGGTTGTGCTAGTAAGTAATAATTTCTTAGATTTACGCGAATATTTCACATTTTAAATAAAACTGTCTTTTTTTATAAGTATATAACGCCTTTGAGACGTCTGAAAAAAAAAATCTATCCCACGGGAACCGTAGTTTTTTCGGGATAAGCCTATGTGCTATTCCAGACTATAATCTATCAATATACAGTTAAAAATTTCATCCAGATCCGTTCAGCCGTTCTAGCGTGATTGAGTAAACTGTATGGTTGGATAAAGAAAGGAATTTAAACAAAAAATCATTCTGAAAACGTCGAATAATTGAAACCTAAATAAATACTTATATATGAAAAACATATTATGGTTTTTGTCATTTCAATACAATTTTTAAATTTTTATTTGCCTACGACTGTAGAATAGCACATTATCTAAGGTTCTGAATAGTTAATGGAATAGAGAAACTTAAATTAAATAAGTATATGCCTGCTGCGAGTCTCGTTACATATTTATAGATTTTTACTTTCGAGCTGAAGGACAATAGAAGTTTTATTTAACAATCTATCTATCTTAAACTATTTTTAAACATATATTTGTAAATTGTCATTATTTAAAACCTTTTACAATATATTACATATTTAAAACATTTATTTAGATACTTTATTCGATAGGCTTACGATGAAAAAAAAACACAAGACGCCAAAATTAGCGTCTAAACCTCGCCATTTTAATTTTTTATATAATTGTAATATACACTGTGACGCTTAGAATATCAAGACGAATTTAACGACGTATATAAATAATTTCGAGGCAACATAGCGTTTTTCCTCAAAAAATTAGACATAAAATTATATGATTGGGGTTAAAATGACAATGAGCGTGCCTGTTAATTTATGGTTGTAATAATAATAAATAAACTTTATTGAACATTTAAAAAATTAACAAAACACAAAGAATTGAAAAATATACGAGAGAGCCTCATCGCTAAGACAATGGTTTCTTATAAACAACCTTAAGGTGTAGGAAATAATAAAGTTCAGGAGGGAAGGGCAATGAATATTTAGAACATTATAAATTAGATATTGTACGAATGCATAGAATATAAATAAATAATTTTATATTTTTAAGTTATTGCTACATAGATTAAATTGTAAAGACTGTGTAGTCTAGTGGTGTCGCGCTTGTTTGGTAAACCAAGTGAAACGGGTTCAAACCCCGGGTCTCGCACCTTTGATATTATTATGTGCGAATAAGTCTCAACATGATTACCACTTATCTGACGGTGAAGAAAGCATCGTCGAGGAAACCCGAATGTCTGAGGGACCCTAGCAAGTTTTCAAAAGACATGTGAAGTCTGCCAATCTGCGCTTGGCCAGCGTGGTGGACTATCGCCTGATCCCCTTTGTATTAAGTAAGCCCAGTAGTGAGATGCTAAAAGAATGTTTGAATACACACACGTATGAGTTAAAATTATAATTGATATTATATACATTTATGGTACTTTAAATTTACATCAGTGAATTTTATTAGAAAAAATACGATAAATTTATTTATCAAAATAAGACAGACACACAGGCGAAATTTTCAAATAAATCATTTTAACATACTCGGTTACTGTTCTGGCTTGGTTAAGTGAAAGCTTAGACTTAAGTATCACCGTATAGTAATATGCCCGTATACTGGCCACTAGGTAACTAATCTATACATATAATAAAATTGTAACGAAGCCGAATCTGTACATTAAATATTTTTTGGAAAATCTTATTGAAATATACATTATTATCGATACAGAAGCCGAATCTATAGTTTGTAGAATTTTTGTCTGTCTCTCTGTCTGTTACCGCATCACGGAAAAACCACTGAAAGGATTTTGATGAAATTTGGTATGATGATAGCTGGTTATCCGGGTCAATATATAGCATACTTTTTACCGCGGGAAAATATATAATTTTTGAGAAAAAGCAAAAAAATGCAAAAACTGCAATGTAAGAGTATACTAATATGTAAAACCTAAGAATTTGGTTTTTGGTCCTTTGAACGCGGGCGGAGCCGCGGGCAATGGTAGTTATGAAATAAGTTTTAAAGAAAAATGACAGAAAAGCAATATTTTGCAGTCATAAAGTTTTTACAGAAAAAATCTCTTTAAAAAGTTACAAATGGACCCAATTTATTTGATCTTTCATTATAAAAACAATCCTTTAGGGCAAACGCTAATGGCATGAGGAAATCCTGTTGTTTCAAACGACTCATAATCATTTCTTAGGACCGCCGTAATTCATTTAGAAAGAAAAAGGTGTCAAATATTTAACTTGTCAAATATAACAAGGGATTATGTTAGCAAATCGTGACGGAGATGATGTCAGGTAGACTGTAGCGTTATTAATTATCTGTGAAATAAGAAAAAAAATCTAATTTTTAATCATCATTTTCTACACCGTCGGACTTATAGACACCGTTTTTACGACTCCGTTTAATTTTTTTTCTACGTTTTTGCGTTTTTGCTGGAGTCACAGTTCGTAATTTGTCTGTTGAATTTATGTTATGTTATTTTAATTGTTCATTTTGACATCGTGACATTCATAAAGCTTAATTTTTGATTCTATAAAGACGCTTATGAGAGACTAGTGACTCACCCTCGCTTCGCTCGGGGTCGTGCCTAGCTCAATTCCCCATACAAACTTTCATCCCCATTTTCAACCCTTTAAGTGATGATTTCCGAGATAAAAAGTATCCTATGTCCTTTCCAGGGTCTGAAACTACCTGCTTACCAAATTTCATCTACATCGGTTCAGTAGATCCAGAGATTACCCCCTACAACGTCACAAACTCACAAACTTTACCTCTTAATATATTTGTATAGATAGATAAATATATCCACCCTCTCATTTTAATTCTCACCTATAAGAATTTTAATGAGCCTGTGGGCTGGTCTTGTAATATTGTTGTAATATCAGAAACACAAAAATTAAAGTGAACAGCAATGCTAACATCTTGTTTCACATTATATTTAACCATGTTTCTAATTCAGTCAACTTCTTTAATGGACATCACTTAAATTCGTTTCAAAAGAATATTTTAGAAAATAATAATCAGTAAACGTGGTCTACGTGAAATACATACCTACCTATGTACATCATACATTTTATGTTTACTTTAGAAGTAATTCTTCATAGTACTTTGATATTTTCGTATGCTCTTTAGAACTACTGTTGCTTTTAAATGAGTTTAGAACGTTGTCGTGTAAAACTTACGACATCGTATAATGTAAAGGTCTTGGGGGAACGCCCAGACCGAATCGAAGTCGCAGTAATACCAGGCAAATAGCCCATTACACGAGGTGATGTAAAGGCACATGTAGACTTATATTGTAGTCATTGTTCAATTATGTATTATCTTTATAAGTTACAGCCTATGTGTTATTTTAAAGTATAAGGTATATTATTGTAAAATTTTATCAAAATCCGTTCAGTAGTTTTAGCGTGAAAGCGTAACAAACATACACATGAAATTTGTGTGTATATTGTATTCAGCCCTTTTTAACATCCCACAGCTGACACAAAATTATTTTATACTAGCGACTCACCCTCGCTTAGCTTGGTTTCGTGCCTAGGTGATTCTTTAAATTGACATAACTTTTTTATTTATGAACTTATTGAAATAAAACAAATACTAAAAATTAAGTGAAGCCTACTTACTAATTCATTAGTAAAAACCGCAGCCAAATCGGTTTAGCCGGTTCTACACGGCGCGCACAAACACACAACAAACAAACAAACAGACAAAAAATCTTAAAAATCATTTTAGTTTTGGGTTCTATTGCGTTAATAAAGACCCTCAATAATAGTTTTTCTCAAATCTTTTAATCAATAATAATTTTTAATCAAATCTTCCTTTCGTATTATGTTCATATTCGTAGAGACAGCGATCAGTTACACTTTTATTACATGTATATACTAGCATTGCCCGCGGTTCCGCCCGCGTTCAGAAGACAAAAAACCAAATTCTTAGGTTTTACATATTAGTATACTCTTATATTGCAGTTTTTGTATTTTTTTTCAGAAATGAGGCATTTTCCCGCGGTAAAAAGTACCTATCCTATATGTTGACCCGGATAACCAGCTATCATCATACCTTATTTCATCAAAATCTATCCAGTGATTTTCCTGTGATGCGGTAACAGACAGACAGACAGACAGACAAAAATTCTAAAAACTATAGATTCGACCTCTGTATCTATAATAATGTTTATTTCAATAACATTTTCCAAAAAATATTTAATGTACAGATTCTGCTTAGTTACAATTTTATTATATGTATAGATATAAGATAAATGCAATTTGTAGCAAACATATATAAAATTGTAATATAAACACTGTATTAAAAAGAATATCAAAACTCTATCTGGACTGAAAAACTGTTTTTTCTCAGTTCTTCTGAGATTTGAGACCTTTTTGCTTACTGAAATTGAGAGATGGTGATCATTTGATATTAAACCAAATTTTAGCTACTATTTCTACATAATTTGAATAATAAAAAATAAACTCAATTTACTTGTTTTGGATGATGAATGTTTTAACACTTAAAATGGTTTAAAAAATTTAATTATTACAATTTATTACTTTAAAGATTATTATACTTTATAATCTCAACGTATCTTTCTATTATTAAAAAATATTCCACCGTGAAATCTACAAAGAAAATAGATAATTAATGAAACTTAATAGCAGAAGGTTCATCGAATTTAAAATCTCTTAAAGAGTAATTATTTTATTCTTTTTTTTGTTAAGGATCTCCAACAAAAGATACACTTTAACATCATTCAAAACATAAAAAATAATTATGAATCGCAATATGTGTGCTCTTTCAATTAGGTATATATAGGAGACCACAGCTTCTTCATATAAATATGTATCATTAATTTATCATTAAGTAGGTACATTTCGAGAAACAATTTTTTAACCATTTATAAATATTTTGGAATATTTGAGGCTTATTTGAAAACCATACGTGCTAGTGTTCGCCCAGTGACCGAAATTGGAGTATAATCATTATTGAAAAAATATATATGAATAGAGTTTACGTATCTATAGAAAGAAACTATTTCTATTTTTTTATTGATAACACTCGTCGTTAAAGCTCTTCAAAAGCTATTGAACACAAAAAAAGGAAATCGGTTGACAAACGGTATTTATGTATATACCCATAACAAACAAAAAAAAAATGAAAATCGATTGACAACTGGTGAAGATATCGCGTAACATACTAACAAACAAACAAAAAAAATACAACACACATTGAGTACCCCTTTCTTTTTAAAGTTTGTTAAAAATCAGGTATAACATAGTATTATAATATGATAACTAAGCTACCTAGAAGCGCTACAGTTCTGGGGATAGCTCTACATATTTATCTCGGTGTCACACTTCAGAACCCAAATGGATTAAGAGATTTGAATAATTAGGTATGTTCAGTTCCGCCGTATGTCTCATGTGAGCTGAAATTAGATAACTGAAATGCAAAATGGCCGGTTGAATTCGCACTAGTTTTGCACAGTAAAGTAAAAGTTAAATTTAATCTAGTTCCACTTTGCTAAAGGACTTTAATCAAAAGATTATATGTGTTATTCTGTTTATTAACTTAATGTGTATTTTGCAACAGAATAATGTTACACAACTATAATTCCATATATATATATATATATATATATATATATATATATATATATATATATATATATATATATATATATATATATATATATAAATAGGCAAAGACAGTGCAGTACTTTTTGTGCGTCTGTTTGTCAAACAATTGTCTTTTTTTTTGTTTAGTAGCTAAGACGGGCGTTAGTTTTGTTAATTAAAAAATGGAAACAATTTGTTTTTATATAGATAGATAAATTCTATTCATATGTTTTCTTCAAATTTTAATATGACATGTTTGGCTCAGTTCGTAGTGACCCTACTTGCTGTGCCACCGGTCGCGGGTTCAAGTTCTGCTGGGGGCATTCATTTGTGTGATCAGCTCGAATGTTTGTACTCCAGTCATGGGTGCTTATATTTATAATATGTTTGTCTTTAAAGTTGTACATGTGTAGTATATCAACTATCTGGTATCCATAGCACAAGCCTCGTAGCTTACCATGGAACTAGATGGTGCTAGATGGTACTGCACTAGGCACCACTTCGATTATAAAGAATATAGTCTATATGCCGTTTTCCGGCCCATTAAGTATCTGTACGCTCAAAAGTGATCTCAACCTTTCATTATTCACTGTTAGAAAGACAAAGGCAAGTGAAACAATTTTACATTTATATTTAGTATAAATAAGGGATGCTATATTTTTGGATTTTTTCCTGTTTAATAAGAGAAAGAAAACATAAAGCAGTACTTTGTCTTAGACAAAAGAAAAAATAAGGTAAAGAAAAAATGATACATTTCATAATTAAAAAATAAAAACATATTAAATACTACTTCACAACTTCAAACAAGGTGTGAAGTTTGAATCGTTTGTTGTAATGTAATCAAACCCTTTTTTTAACGTCCCACTGCTGGGCATGAGCCCTTCAATACGAGGGCGATCAGGCCATAATCTACAACGCGGGCCAAGTACGGGTTGGCGACCTTCACATGTCTTTCGAAAACATGCGAGCTTCTCTCAGACATGCAGGTTTCCTCACGATGTTTTCCTTCATCATAAGACAGGTAATCATGTTGGAAATGATTCACACGTAGAAATATCAGAGGCGTGTGACTCGGAATTTGACTCTATTCACTCGGTTTCCCAATTGAACCCGTTACCACTGGGCTACCACTGCCTTGAATCGCTTATATTAAAATCAATTCATTGAAAATGTAAATATTTCTAAATTGTATTTAAATAATCAAAGGAAATGATTCACGCAACAGTTAAGTAAAAGCGAAAAGCTATTAGTCGTTAAAGGTAGCTTATCTTTATTTTACAGAAGTGTTTAATAAATTTACAGTGGCAGTTGCTCTTAATCCTTTCAAAAATTCCCAGACTCTACCGTCATAGGTGCTGGGATAAGTTATAAGGGGATTGTCATATATTTTATTAGTTTAGATAGCTTATATAACCGCAAAGCTCGAGAGCTAAGGAGTTTTTAAGCTTTTCTGTGAAGACAATCTCTTTTTGCAGTTAGGGAGTCGATATACGTCACATTTACGTGATATTCTCAGTAAGATTAGCCACTGCCGAAATTTGGTCTCAATAACACTGTTAGGCAAATAAATGACTACCAATTGTTACTATTCAAATATTACCCTCAAACAAAGCATAATTGCTGAAAACTATCATCCAACACGTATTTTCTAATTTTAACTAACGCCGTGTCCATTTTATATTACCTTCAAAGGGAAAGTTTTATGGGCAGTTATAATTAACTTTTAATGCAAAATATATAGCTATTCTTTGCACCATACTCCCTACAGATCGTTTCAAGCTTATAAATTAAACAAAATACCGAGCTCTGCAACGTATTTTGCAGTATTGTTCGTGGCATCTGTACGAGAGGAACCGGTCTAAGATATTTCTTTTAAGAATTATCTAATATATTGTACTATTTTCTAATGCTGCTGATGTAAAGGTCTGAAGATACAATGCCATTTATAGGGTTCCGTATACATAGAGTAATATCACTTTCCTAATAAATATTATAGAGCAAAATGTGAAGTCTTCGTAATAAAAAGAACATGATTTTAAAGGTTCTTTTAGGTTCTCTTTATCGTGATATCGGTAGTACATACTAGTGCTAAACATGGCGAATATATATAATGTATGGTAATTAATTAGATATTTATTAGCCTTAAACAATGCTACGGATTTAAGCAAATATTAAATATCCTAACATTTTTCTATTTTATCTAAATCATTGTTGGAAAGAAAAATTAACTAAATTTTGCGATAAAATCCGAAAAGATAGTTTTATTTAAAATCCATTGACCTTTTTGGTAGTTGAAATGAATATATTTGGTTTTAAATTTTAAGCTTACAACTATAGTTATAAAGACTAGAATTCGCGAAGTGGTCAAAATACGATCATAATCATTATAAAAAAAAAATTGAGAGCATAAATGTATAGAATTTACCTATCCATATAAAAAGACTAGCTGTTTTAATTTTTATCGATAACACTAAAGACTAAACCCCCCCAATAACTAATAAACAAACCCAAAATATCAGTTGACAAACAGAGGATGAAAAAGGCATTAAACTGGTTTGTCGTTGCCTATTTATATTTAGATTCCTTCACCTCGCAAATATTGTAATTAACCACGCAGTAGTCCCTAAGAACAACATTTAGAAATGTCAACAAGCACATTTTCTCTATTTAGACAGAAAACTCAGTATCTACTTCTTCGTCTTTTATGTCATACATAAATTAAGAGATCGACACAATGTAGGTATTTACTTGTAAGTACATACATACGTATAAAGTTCACGTCAAAAAATGAATTGAAGAAAGCGAACTAAAAAGATGAAAACGAAGGAACGCAGGCGGAGACTCATGCATACACTTAGCAAGACTTGCAACTAGTATAAAACGTATATGTACAATTATATACTGTATAACACTTGCGTTATTAATACGAATGGAACGACGTATTTACCATAAAAATCGGTTAAGTCATTTAATAATTACGAGAGAACATAGGATCGGACAAATATACATACATACAGGTCAAACACATAACCTTTCTTAGAGCTTGGCCGCAGTCGGGTAAAAATATTGTGTTTTTATTTGGAATATTACATACAAACAAAATATTTCCTCTATAATTTTCATTCATCTTACTTTATAAGTATAGAACATAATATCATAAAAGTATTTATGTTTTATACCATGAATACGAACTTCCCACATACCTAGTATATGAATAAACGAGTGCGGAAGCTGGAAATCGGATCAGATGGAAATGCGGTGAGGGCTCGTAAATAATTAAACGTAACCTAATTCAAAGCATCATGTTCCACAATCGTTGCCTTATTTATAAACTTGTTAAAACAGTGTTTTAGTTAGATTAATATTTTATGTATGTAAATCTAAGATTTTAACCTGATTTTATGTAACTTCTAGCGACTCACCCTCGCTTTGCTTCGGGTTCGTACCTAGACAAAAACAAATCCATCCCATTACAGGAACCGTACATTTTCCAGGATGATATACACCCTATAGACTGTTTCAATAAACGGGCTATCTAATGCAAGAAGAATTTTTCAAATCGGATTAGTAGTTTCTGAGATTAGCGCGTTCAAACAAACAAACAAACTCTGTCTCTTTGTATTCAGCCCCCGCTTTTTTAGCGTCCCACTGCTGGGCACAGGCCTACCTTCAGTACGAGGGGAATCAAGCCATAGTCCACCACGCTGGCCAAGTGCAGGTGGACGGAATTCACAAGTCTTTTGAAAACTTGGTAGGTTTTCTCTGAGTAGAAGTGTTCTGTGGTTCTCTCAGATATGCAGGTTTCCTCACGACGTTTTCCTTCATCGTAAGGTAAGTGGTAATCATGTTGGAAATGACACGCATATAAAAATATCGGAGGTGCGAGCGCGTTACCACTGGGCTATCACTGCCTGTGTCTTTATAATATTAATATAGATTTCGTATCTTTACGTATAAAAAATAATAGTTTAATAATAATAATATATAAAATATAGAGTCTGGCTAACGAAAGCGTGTCCTGGGGTTTTCTTAAAAGTTTTGATATGGCAACATTATTAAACTGTCAAAGGCACGTCAAACTTTAAAATTTCTGGTTGCTCTGGTTTTATGCGTTGTTAGTAATTGTATACATTTTTGTGGATAAACTTTTTCTGTTACTATAGTTAGTGATACCACATGAAGTTTTTTTTAATTTGACACGTTTTCTCAGGTCACGCCTTCATTAGCCAGACTCTAGTTTTCTTATGTCCATACATTAGTATGGATCACATAAAATATTAATTATAAATGTGAAAGAGTGTTTGTTTGTTTGTTTGTTTGTTTGTTTGTTTGTTTGTTTGTTTGTTTGTTTGTTTGTTTGTTTGTTTGTTTGTTTGTTTGTTTGTTTGTTTGTTTGTTTGTTTGTTTGTTTGTTTGTTTGTTTGTTTGTTTGTTTGTTTGTTTGTTTGTTTGTTTGTTTGTTTGTTTGTTTGTTTGTTTGTTTGTTTGTTTGTTTGTGTGTGTGTGTTTGTTTGTTTGTTTGTTTGTTTGTCTGTCTGTCTGTTCTCCTTTTATGTCAAAACGGATTGACGGATTGGCGTGATTTTTATGTGAAGATAGTTGAAGGGCTGGAGAGGCACATAGGCTACTTTTTACCGCGCGAGATTACCTAATTCCCACAGGAAAACACGTTATAATACATCTAAAAAAATATTTGTGATCAAAATTACTTGAAATTTGGTATTAATGCTCTTTAATAGTATTAAATAAATACGTATTTTAGCATTTTTCGAAATTCATATTATAAGGGGGTAAAATAAGCAATGAAAGTTTGTATGAACCCTTTTTAGACATTTTTTTGTAATTTTAGCGCGAGCGAAGCCGCGGGTTCTGCTAGTATTACTATAATTAAGAAAGTTATATGACAAATTATTAGTATAAAAGTATTGTAGTTTCTTAAATGGGTCACGTAGGTTAATTAATTGGTCGATCGGCCTCCATAATAATATGATGATACTTACAGATTTCTTTAGGGGTTCAAAATGTAAAAAATATTTTTACTTTAATAAATTATCTCTTAGATATAAACGAGTTAAGTTAAATAATATAAAATGTTTATTTGAGAGCTCACATAAAGAATATTTTTTTTTATTTTGCGAACAAATTAAATGGAATAGCTTTTTATACGAACACAACATAGGTACATAACAAAAGTAATTCAAATCAAATTATAATTACATATATTTATTTTGCCCAAAGTACAATGTATATATGTGAAACTGATTTATCTATGTAGGTAACATATATTAAAATTGTAACTAAGCCGAATCTGTACATTAAATATTTTTTGTAAAATCTTATTTAAACATTATTATCGATACAGAGGCCAAATCTATAGTTTTTAGAATTTTTGTCTGTCTGTCTGTTACCGCATCACAGAAAAACGACTGGAGGAATTTTGATGAAATTTGGTATGAAGGTAGCTGGTTATCCGGGTCCAACATATAGGATAATTTTTACCGCGAGAAAATATCTTATTTTTTTATAGACAAAAAATATAGACAAAAAATATATTAATCAGAATTATTGTCATTATTGCGATCCACACAGTATAAACTAACTACATCTACTGGTCTGTTATATATGTTTTTGTTGTTAGATTTTAAATAGTTAGAAATAAAAATCAACAAATATTGTAAGGTACTTTATTGCCATTTTTTGAATCTTTGAAATCATTTTTGTAAAATACTGGGTATGCACTGTCTGTAACAAGTATGTGTTTGAGACGTCTTTAACCTTAGTCTCTCCCGTGACCACGATTGTGTTAAAGCATTCGAAACGTCGGGAACCAAAAATCAAAATTTTATTTTAAACCTTCAAAATTTGTTAATTTTGTTCAATATTTTCCACTTTCCATATCGTTTAGCTACAATGTTGTCACAATTTTGTATATGTAAATTGAAGCAGGTGTAACATGAATGTAAGCATAAAATTTTCAGCGCTTCTCAACTCCCACTATGTCACTTGCAGAGAACTAAACGTCAATATTGATAGTGACTACTTTGTATAATAAACTAGTGACTTACCGTACTTATGGTTTAGACGACAAACGCATAGACAATCAAAGAAAAAAAAAATTTTAAGCAGGTAACTTCGATGGCTTATATAAAACAACTTATCAAAGTTTCATCACAATCGGATGAATGGTTTCGGATGAATAGGAACACAGAATACAAATATACGAAGAAACATTTATTTTTACTAAACTGCGGCGAAGCCCAAAAGAGGGTTATGTATTTGACATGTATGTATATATGTAGATGATCAGACATACATACATACCTACACGTAGCAAGACTTGAAGCTGACTTGAAGTTTTGTACTTGCTTCATGCTTCATAAACTTTCCTTGCTTAGAAAAACTGCATAATACTATATTCCTTTATCAACTTATTCACACCATCATCTAGAAATAAAGCTCTTCTGCCTATCTATACATATAATAAAATTGTAACTAAGCCGAATCCGTACATTGAAATTTTTTGAAAAATCTTATTGAAATAAACATTATTATCGATACAGAGACCGAATCTATAGTTATTAGTATTTTTGTCTGTCTGTTTACCGCAGGAAAATATCTCATTTCTGAGATAAAGTATAAAAACTGCAATGTGAGAGTATGCTAATATGTAAAACCTAAGAATTTGGTTTTTTGGTGTCTAAACGCGGGCGGAGCCGCGGGCAATGCTGGTTAACTAAATTCCATCGATTGCTTGACCCATTCCAATAACCATTTCCGCTTAGTTTTTATTGTTGCAAACTGCAACATATTTCATATACGAGTACAACAAAGTTACAATACATATAAAAACTATGATTTATTGTATGAAAGTTCTAAATCAAAATCGTTAACGTACACAAGAGGTATAAAGACCACAGGTGTATGCCTGAAACTAATGTGACAGTGCTGCGAATAAAATGTACTACTCTCTAACATCATATGGACGTAAGAGAGAAATGTTACAAAAAAAAATCTATCTCTAACACCACGAGATAAAGTTTAAAATCGATCGATTTATTTAAATACTTTAACTCTTTTAGTATAGTGTAGAGGCGTTCTTTTGAATATTTTGAATACAGCAGAAAATGAACATCTACGCGAAATGAATTTTCAAGATATAGAGTTACTTAAAGCGAATACGTGTTAATATGTAGGATTAATATAGTTTCGAAATGATATGAATTTAATTTTTTTTACTTTTCTATGCGAAGGAACAAGGTCGAGAGTAATCAAAAGCTGTAAATAGACTGTTAGTAGGTATTAATAATTGCACGTAGTTTTAGAAATGTACTAAAATTGTGTTTTTGTTGCAATTTTTATTAATTTTCCAATAGTGTTATATCATATATACAAATATGCGAGTCTTTCTTGCACGCGGCTTCATGTAGTGTATAATTTAGTTTTAAGTTTTTTTACTATTTTTCTTGGAATTTTTATCTAAAATGATACATTAAGTATATTACACATGTTCAGCACTTTTCGCATGAAATGTAGACAAACAGACTTATAGACAGACAGATAGAAATTTCAACAACGATTGTTGTGGACGCTGTATTCAATACAAAATAGTAACATTTTGTACAGATTTGACTTTGTTATTATTTTATTGTATATACTTATATATAAATAAATATTCCTTTGTTCCAAATAAGCACACACGTCTATTCTCCGAGACTTCTAACAACTAACGAACTGTCACATCGCCTCCAAAATAAGCAGCCATAATTAGGTTACGCCTCATATTATCCCGGGCGTGACGTAAAATGACTAGTTTCCAGAAACCTGTTATAACAAAACGTATTTAGGCAAGGTATATAAGCTCTCGGAATTTTATTCACAAGGTTTTCTAAAATTATGAATTAAACTAGAATATTTACAAATGAACGCGTATTCTATTGGAAGATTTTTTTATAAAATTTGTACAAAATTAAAGTATAATAGTAATAATAATTATGGCTAATAATATATTATGATATTTATGATCTAGTGTAGTGTGCAATAATTTTAAAGAAATAATTATATAGTATACTAGCGACTCACGCACGGGTTCGTCCCGTCCCGTGCCAGGATTTCTGAGAGACGAGATATTTTCCCGCAGTAAGGAGTACCATATACCGTACCCGGATAACTAGCTATCATCATACCACATTTCAACGAAATCTGTCCAGTGGTTTTCTCGTGATGCGTTCCCAGACAGACGGATGGACAGACAGACAGATAAAAACTCTAAAAATAATAGATTTGGCCTCTGTATCGATAATAATGACTATTTCAATAAGGTTTTTCCAAAAAAACATTTAATGTACAGATTCAGCTTAGTTACAATTTTATTATACGTATATATATATATATATATATATATATATATATATATATATATATATATATATATATATATATATAATATATATATATAGATTATGATTCTATTATTAATCACAATAATACTTTTTTCCAGTTCAAGGACATCTCTAAATCATGGATTGTCACTAGAGTTAAATAATTGAGGTAAATTTCATAAGTTTCTTATAAAATTAAATAAATCTGGGTTCTGTAACATCATAGAATACCAATGTTGAGGGTTTCATAAAAGGCTCAGACGAGGGTGTAAATAAATAAAGTTCGTTACGAAACGAAAACGAGGCATAACTTAGTTAGCCATGTATCGCCCCTGTGAGGTTGAGTGGATATTTCCACATCTAGAATTTTATTTTTCTTTATATATTATGTTAAAGAAAAGTATGGAAAGTATAAAGTAAGGTATATAACCTTACTTTTACTTACCTATATCCACACTTTTAAAATTATAAATGTGAAAGTGTGTTTGTTTGTTTGTTTGTTTGTTTGTTTGTTTGTTTGTTTGTTTGTTTGTCCTTTTTTCATGTCGAAACGGATTGACGGATTGGTCTGATTTTGTGTGTGGAAATTGTTGGAGGACTGGAGAGTGACATAGTCTACTTTTCACCGCGGGGGATTATCTCTTTGCCACGGGAAAACACGTTATAATTATACAAATCCAAAAATAATTAAATAAGTACGTGTTTTAGCATTTTTCGAAATTCATACCGTAAGGGATATAAAGGCGATAAAAGTTTGTATGAATTTTGTATGAAAGTTTTTTGTGTAGGCTTAGCGCGAGCGAAGCCGGGGGTTCTGCTAGTTCTATATAAAATTATTAAAAGATACTAAAATATAGTAATTATTGGGATAGTTATGAAAATGTAACCATTTCATGGCATACTATCGATGCCGTATAATAGCTGTGATATGGATTGTTTTTGCGTTTTTTCAATTTTCAATTAATTAATTTCCAGCGTTGCGAATGTCTATTCAGCAACCATTGATGACTGTGGAGAGACTAAAGTGTTAGACGCAATTGTCGTAGTTGTTACAGACGGTATCTATACACAACATTATAAAAAAAAAAGAAAAAAAGCCGACTGCGCCGAAAGACCACGTTATTTAAAAAAATATGTTATGTCAAATACTCTAATAAAGATTGGTTTTGTTATATAATTTAAAATATTTCATTTGTAGCTACTATTACGTTGTACGCAGTAAGAAGTAAATACAAGTAGCAGTCTATTGCTTGCGTTATTCTAACCTAAAAGCGGCAAATAAAATCACTGCTTTGCTACTTCTGCTTGAAAGCATAAGGCAAAAATATAAAAATAAAATGTTAAAGGAAATATCGAAATCGATTATAAATCCCAACCTCACTCCTAATAACAGCGAATACCATCTGATCTTGGAAATTATATTATAGAAAGTCTTCGTAGAATTTCTGATGTAAGACTGTACAATACTTTTAGACCATCCGAAAGCGACATTTCTACAGCTTTTGTTGCTCAAAATTGAGCTTTAATTTAATGAAATAGAGTTTAGATTATGAAATTTTCGTTTCAAATTATGGTTTTTACGGAAAGTAGAAAAATTGTAACCGTGTATCGTATAAAGTTGGCTTTACCGTCATGTTGGGTGCAATTGCAACAATATCAGTGTCGTTCCCGCGAAGTGCCGTCACATTTTAGTATTGGCTGTAGAATCTGATTTTTATGACGCATTCCACGCTGTTTTACCACTGACTGCGCTTTTATTTCAATTTTTCATGCAAGTAGAAATAAATATATAAAGTGACAATAACGTTCTATTGTTTATCTTTTATTTCTATCTTCTACGGTTATAATTGTTTGGTCTGCCTTCTGATAAGTATTACGTAAGCCATAGGTTGTATTAAAGCTTTTAAATAATTGAAATAAATATGTTGCGACATTAACACACAGCACCATCTAGTTCTATAGTAAGCTACGAGGCTTGTGTTATGGATACCAGATAGTTGATACACTACACATATATAGCTTTAAATACATACATATTATAAATATAACCCATGACTGGATTAAAAACGTTCATGCTCATCACACAAATGAATGCCCTAAGCGGGGCTCGAAAGCGGGACTCGAACCCGCGACCGCTGGCACAGTAGAGTAACTACAAATTGAGCCAAACGTGTCGTCATTGCTTTTATATTGGAAATTCTAGGTAAGTATATATTCATTCTGTGACGGTAGTTACTCTTAACAGCACGTACATAGTGTCAGTTAAACTTAAAAAATGAGTAAATGTGATAAATGTTCGAAAAGTATTACGAAACGAAATCCTGGACTAGAATGCAACAAATGCGAAAAAATTGTGCATGGAAATACGGTTTGTTCAAACCTTACCAATAAACAAATTGCTGCTTTACGTGCCGCCGATAATTTAGAATGGACGTGCCACGAATGCCATAACACATCAACGAGACGCAGCTCTTATTTTGTTCCGGAGGAAGATGACGACGATAATAATTTACAGGATATGCGAATAAACGTAAAACAACTTGCAACTGACATGACTAAGGAAATTGAAAAAGCCATTCAACGAGAGATGAAGGAATTTATGAAATCTCTTCAGTACCAGAGTGATAAGATGGATGAAGTTATGGAAACGCTTGAGTTCTGTAAGGAATCGATTCAAGAACTAAAACGTAAAAACACCGAACTGACAAATAAAAATTTAAATCTAGAATCTAGACTTGGTGCACTAGAACAACAGCTACAGGAAAACGAGCAAGAGAAACTAGGTAATCAAATAGAAATATTTAATGTAATCTGCAATGGAAATGAAGAAGCTAAGTCAATAGTCGAAAAAATCGCGAATAAACTACAAGTAACGAATGATGATGTAATACATGTGCAGTCAAAACAAGCAAGAAAAGCTCCATCACGAAAAGAAGCACCCGGGCGAATATTAGTGAAAGTGAAGAATGAGGAAACTCAAAATAAATGGATAACTGCAGCTAAGAAATGCAAAATCTTAATAAGTGATGTCATAAATAATGCAAGTGATAAGTACGCCCAAGAAATAGTGTCCATACGTGAGTCCTTAACATCCTATAATAAAAATCTTTTATGGAACGCGAAACAACAACTTAAAGATAAGTACAAGTATATCTGGTGTAAAAAAGGTATTATTCGAGTTCGCAAAGACACTGATTGTGATTCCATTGTATTAAGGTCTATCAACGACATAAATCGTCTATTGCAGAGAAACGCATCTAATAATCTTACAGTTTAACTTATACTAATCAAAAATTATAATAGTTTGTAAATAGATCATTATAAATGGAAGAAGTTAAGGACGATTTAATAGAATTAGGTAATTGCTCAAATATACAAAATTTTCTATTGTCTATATCTGATAAACATAGTATTAATTTGTTTTGTGTTCATATCAACATAAGGTCAATGATAAAAAATTTTGCAAGTCTAGAACAGTGTATAAACCTATGTTATAAATCTCCCGATGTCGTTATAGTAACAGAGGTTAATATTTCTGACTCAATAAGCTGTATGTATAACTTGGTGGGCTATGAAATGTACACAGAGCTGCGTAAAGCACGTAAAGGCGGAGGTATTATTATATACGTTAACAAAAAACATAAACTTACTATACTAAAATCGCATACAAAAAATTTTGAATGTATTTTAGCGGAAATATCGACACCAAATAAATATATCGCGAATCTGTGTGCGGTTTACCGCCCTCCAAGTTTAAGTAAACACTTGTTTATAGAAGAACTCGAGCAACTTCTTAACAGCATTAACGTATCAAATGATTTATTTCTGTTGGGAGATATAAATATTAATTTGAAAACTAATAGTCTTGTAAAACATAAATACAATAACATGTTGTATGGTTTAGGTCTGGTGTGCGGGATTTCGGAGTATACGCGAATTGAACAATTAAATAATCAAGTCGTAAAATCATCTATAGACCACATATACGCGAGATCCCGCTCATTAGACGTGTACACGGCGACACTTGACACTGTACTGGCCGATCATAGAATGATTGCGCTAGCATGCGTCGGCTCAATTGCTATACAGTCTGATCAAAAATATAAAACTATTATAAATAATAAATATCTCAAACAACTTCTAGAGGAAATCGACTGGACTCCTATTGACCGTATGATATGTCCCGATGATATGTACATGTATATTAAAAACCAACTAAATGACTGCTATCATAATTCAAAAGTTAAAATTAAAATTAAAAATAATCCAAATCGTTCATCCAATCATTGGGTGAACGAAAGCATTCTCAGGGCATGTAAATACAGAGACGAATTATTTAAGGAATGGAAAAAAGATACAGGTAATATGATACTAAAAATAAAATATAACAAAGCGAGAAATTTCGCGAATAAACTAATAAACCTAACCAAAAATAATTATTATAAAAAAGAAATAGATAAGTATAAAAATGACCTCAGAAAACTATGGCAAATTTTAAATGCTATGACGGGTAGAATACAAAAAAAATTAGATAATATTATATTAAATGCCTTTTATAAAAACTCCACATCAGTAAAAGACATTGCTAATAATTTTGCGAAATCATTTTATAATAGTGTTGAATATATTACGCATACATGCACAGCATCACTTTTAGATAAAAATACTTATAAGAATTCCGTCGATGTGTCTTGTAGATATAACAAGGCTAACACTTCTAATATCTCCAAAATAATCAGGTCACTTAATAACAATAAATCTCCAGGCATCGATAATATACGTACAATTGATGTTAAGATGCTAAGCGACAAACTCACTCCCATAATTGCAAAATTTATCAATGCCTGTATTACAACTGGAAAATATCCAATTGATCTAAAATGTGGTTTAGTTAGACCAATTTTCAAAAAAGGTAATAGAAATGAGTACGGGAATTATCGACCAATTACGATACTACCCGTACTCGACAAAATAGTGGAAAAATATCTCTGCCAACAAATAAATTTTTTCTATAAGCAACATAACATTTTGTCACATAAGCAATTTGGTTTTCAGCCCAAAAAAGTACATCACAGTTATTATCAGCATTTTCGAGCTCTGTTAACAAACACCTAAATAATAAAAATCATGTCCTTGTCGTATTTATTGACTATAGCAAGGCATTTGATACACTCCAACACGATACCTTAATTGAAAAGCTAGGCGATAACGGTGTGAGAGGTCCTATACTAAACTGGTGTCAAAACTATCTGACTGACAGATCTTTTAGTGTAAAAATTGACAATATATTAAGCAATAAAATTCATACTAACAAAGGCACGGCACAAGGATCAGTTTTGGGACCTTTACACTATATTACTTACGTGAACGATCTCGAAAATGTTATACAAAACTGTGAAATGTATCAGTATGCTGATGATACTTGTCTTGTGTCATCGAGCCGTAATATAGAAGAAGCACTCAGACTTCTCCAGGCAGATTTTGACGCGCTGGCAAAATGGTCACATGATGTTGGTCTTATCATTAATATCTCAAAGACTAAGTTTATGTACATAAGCTCAAGTCACAATAGACACAATGGTAGAATCCAGCTAACTGCTCACAATCACGATTGCCTACACAACCACATAAACCATGGTTGCCAATGCCCAACCGTAGAAATGGTACAAAGTCAGCGATATCTCGGTCTAATCATTGACGATCGTTTTAAATGGACAGTTCATATAAACAGTGTTTGTGACAAACTAAGAGCCTTGTTATCAAAATTTAGTTTAATAGGTAATAAAATTTCTTTTCCAATATTGCTCATGATGTATAGAACATTAGGTGAGTCAATAATTTCGTACGGACTAAGCAGTTACGGTCTTACATATAAAACTCATATTGATCAAATATACAACTTACAGTTAAGACTCATAAAAACAATTGTACCTAAAAAAATTATACATTCGTACAAAGATAACGATCACGGGTTATTCAGCTATTGCAAAGTAATGCCGGTACACAATAGAATTCATTACTTGTTACTGAAAGAACAATATTTTAATACAAAACTACAACAAATCAAAAACAATGGAAAACATTTTCTAAGAAGCAATATAAATAATAAATTAGAAATTCCTAAATATACAAATAATTATGGAAAACGGGTGCTGGAATATGTAATCCCTTCTTTAATTAATAAACTATCAAAAACATTAAAAGATAAAATTACCGAAAAAAATATTAAAAATATATTAAAAAAGTATTATCTTGAGCAGCCTGTATAGACAGTTGTATTACAAACCAGTTATACGCTAGTGCAGTGACAAGCCACTGCCGTCTCGAAATAATATAAACAACGCAAGTAAGTTGGTGATATTCTTACCTGTTTTTAATAGAAATTGTTTAACTAACTACCGCGTATGAATCCGCAGTGCACGGGAAAATCATACATGGTTTTTGTTGCGCTGTTAGTTTTTAGAAAAAAAAAAACTTGTATGTTTAAAAAAAAAAAAAAAAAAAAAAATTTAGTTATTCTGACTAATACTAACAAAAATGCAAAATAGTGCTTCTTACTTTATTGGTGTTTTGCTTACATACAATTAAGTTTTTTGTATAAATATCATTACGTTACGTTCAAAAAATTGTATATGTCAGTACATAAAGTATAAACACTTCTTCTTCTTAAAGTGCCATCTTCTTTCGAAGGTCGGCGATCATTAAGGCAACTTGTATCTTTGATGCCGCAGCTCTGAATAAGGAACGGGTGCTTTTTCCAAACCATTGGCGTAGGTTTTTTAGCCAAGATGTTCTTCTTCGACCCACATTTCGTTTTCCTTGGATCTTTTCTTGTATGATGAGTTGTAGTAGGTCGTATTTTCGGTTTCTCATTATGTGGCCGAGATATTCAAGCTTTCTTTTCTTTACTAAGTATAAAACTTCAGGTTTTTTCTTAACGCGACTTAGCACGGTTACGTTTTTTATTTTGTCTCTCCAGGATATCCTTAACATTCTCCTGTATACCCACATTTCGAAGGCTTCAATCTTCTTACAGCTCGATTCTGTGAGGGTCCATGCTTCAACGCCATACAAGAGAATGGAGAAAACATAACAGCATGCTAATCGTACTCGGAGCTGGATGTTCAGCTTTTTATTGCACAGAAGTGACTTAAGCTTAAAGAAAGCATTACGGGCTTGTTCAATGCGGCATCTTATTTCAAGACTGTGGTCACCCGTATCATCAACCCAGCATCCCAAATATTTGTATTTGCTAACTTTTTGTAGAGGTTGCCCATTACATAGTAGAGTAGAGTTAGCAGGTGGCATTTTACAAACTGTCATGTATTTGGTTTTCTTGGTGTTGATACTAAGGCCATACGTTGAACTAACAGATTGGATTTTATCTATAAGGATCTGAAGTTCTTCCATAGTAGATGCAAGCAGTACAGTGTCATCGGCATAACGGATATTGTTAATAATCTGTCCATTCACTGTAATACCTATATCCATCTGATCCAATGCTTCACTGAAAATCATCTCTGAGTATATGTTAAAAAGAATTGGCGAGAGAATACATCCCTGCCGTACTCCACGTAAGATTTCCGAATCATCTGTTAGTCTGCCCTCTATACGTACATTCGCCGATTGGTTCCAATATAGGTGTTTAATAAACCTTACGTTCTTACAGTCGAGTCCGATGGATTGTAATATATCGACCATTTTTGCATGCTGTACCCTATCAAATGCTTTTTCATAATCGATAAAGCATACAAACACATCTTGATTTATGTCCCAGCATCTCTGTATTAGGACTTGATACCCGAAAAGTGCATCTCTCGTTCCTAGGCCATTCATGAACCCAAACTGTGTTCTTGAAATGAGGTCTTCACATTTACTATAAATTCTTTTATGGATTACTTTAAGGAACAATTTTAGGGTGTGGCTCATTAAGGAGATGGTTCTGTACTCGCTGCATTTCTTTGCAGAAGCAACTTTGGGCAAGGTGACAAAGGTGGATTTAAGCCAATCCGATGGTATGACAAACACTAAGAAGCTGAATTCAGTAATACTATTTCTAAATATCTTTATCCTTTTTTCTCAGAAATAAATATATTATTAATCATTTCTTACATTATATTTTCTTATACATTTCTGTATTTTAATAATACACAAGGAGTCTCTTTATTGTGCTCTAATGCCACGACTTGACATTACGGAAGTCTAATATATAATGGAAAAATAATAATCGACTACTTTAATTTAATATTTAATTGTCCACTGTATCGTTTATATACAATTATTCATGAAAATGGAAGATTTTAGGGTTAATTTTATCCAATTCAATTCAATTTTCTTGCTAATGGCTAAATTGGCTTCAAAGTGTGCCAGTTGAGCACATATTACTTTGCTAATGTCATGTAGAATGGAGAAGACACAATGGAGATTGAAAGGTTAAATTTATTTTGATGTGGCCATTCAAGTATTAAGTTCCAGTTTCATATGTCAAAAAAAAGGATCCATCTATCTTAACGATTAGCTATAATTTCCTAATTTACACGGCTTAAAATCACTCTTCGGTTGAACCAGATCTGACAACTCCACAGGGCAATATAATGTCACATTGTACCGTGACGACAGGATCCCGCCCGCTATGGGTCTTAGCAAGTAAAAATCTCACAGTCCCCTGCCTATTGGCAGCTGGATGATGGACCAACCTCTGTTAGATTTCCCAAATGATACCAAAACGATAGGCATAAAGCACATAATGAGATCAAATCATACAAAAATTATTAGGCCCAAAGATATCGCACACACAATCCTCCTCCTAAGTTACAATGGACCAAAACTGGTCGACGTAGCTAGGGCCGACCTCGGCACCATACCATACCCAACATAAATAATAATAATAAATAATGATCCTCCTCCTACGTCCATTATGACTAGGACTGATTATGAAGGCTTTTGGACTTCAAAATATGTTATTTTGGTTTCAGTCGTTGAACGCTGTTTATTTTACCCCTAGTATCAAAGAACTATGAAGTATCCAACGATGCTCCATGTGAAAACGGATTATACCTCTCTACAATCCATTTTTATATTCATGTTGCACTTTTAAAATCAAAAAGTCAATCTTTACAGATAAATTTAAAGGTAGGTAGGTAGGTACAGGTTATGCAACGTGTGTATCAATTAATCAGTAATTCTTAGAAAGTATTGATTTTGAAATGTATTCTGTTACAAATAAATTTTATTCAAAAGCTTTTCAGCTTATAGCTTTCCATTTTGAGTAACTCTTAAAAATACTTTCCTCGCGTTATTTTTTTGGAAACTCTCGATTCCAATCCAAACTCTTTTTCGATGCAAATACGTCATTAGGCTTTCAACGATAACAATTTGCGACGGCGACGAATTTTAATACATGGAAATTTTTATTCAATGACGGAAGGCTGGAGATTCATCTAAATGGGCGGGAACAAAAACTTTTTTGTATTTGGGGTACCTATAAACTGACAGCGTTTCATTTTCATACCTAAAATTGGGATCGATAGAATTTCTATATAACTAATTTTTTAATTTAAAAATCACACAGCTTTTATTAAAAATCCTTACTAAATACAAAAGTAAAAATATTGTTCTCAGCTCGTCCTTTTTCACTCAACAGCCAAGGAGACAGTGATAGTCCAGTGGTAAAGCACCCGCTTGGAAAACCAAGTGCAACAGGTTCAAGTAAAGTTTCTCATAGAGTACGTTACTGGGCAGTGGGACGTTAAAAAGTCAAAATTATTATTAATATTAGCGGCTCACCCTTGTTTCGCTCGGGTTCGTCGCTAGGTACGTTTTACATAGATATAAATAGTTATTAGCCAGCGTTAGCCATATAAATTTTAATTTTTATTCGTTAATTTTTCATTTTTTCTCTTTATTAAAACCTTTCGTGGACCTTAAGGAACATACGAAAAAAAATTAGCCGAATTGGTCCAGCCATTCTTGAGCTATGCGCTTACCGACATTCATTTTTATTTATATAGATAACGAATCAAACGGATTGTTTGAGGTTATTCTTGTAGAATGTTATTATTATAATATTATCGATTTCTATTAATAAATTTTTAATAAATTTTAGACAAGCAATGATACAAAGAGCCAACCCTTTATATGAGCATCTTCCTAGATTTAAGTACTCCGCAGTATTCTAAAGATTACGGCTTGGATTCTTACACGAACTGCTTACGTTATCTGCTATAGATATTTATCTCATTTTACTTATGAAAACTATGTTCATAAATTCTCGGTACTATTTATTAGGTTAGGTTCACATTCTGCAAAAGAAGCATCGTAGCGTAGCGTGGCGTAGAGATATTTTATTTTTAACCGACTTCCAAAAATAAGGAGGTTCTGAATTCGTCGGAATCTTTTTTTATGTATATTCACCGATTACTCGAAGACGCCTGAACCGATTTGGATTATTTTTTTTTGTTTCTAAGGGTATACTTCCCAGACGGTCCCATATAAATTTCATCGAAATCAGTCGAGCGGTTTTTTAAAAAATCAACAATAAATATATATTTTTAAATAAATTGTTTAATCGAATAGGTAGGTTATTAAAAACTTTCTTCTTACAAATTACCTGCTTATTACGTCAACACTAAAAATTGAAAAATAAAAACTTAAATAAAAAAAAACGACTTCCAGGCACTAAAATGTAAAAATAACTAAACGGAGGTTTTCTAATGAATAGATACCTAATCAGATATTTTCGAAGTCGGTGCCAGCCGATGCAAAGCAAATCTAATAAATTTCGATACGTTACGACATTCTAAATGAAAAGCTCCGTTTAGTTATTTTTTACATTTTAATTCCTAGAAGTCGGTTTTTTATGTTTATATTATTTTTAAATACATGTTATTTATCTTAAAAATAATTAAAAATTTCATTAATATTCTAAGTTAAAGAACTCTCATTAAACTACAACAAATCAATTAATCAAACATTAACTGTGGAATTATATTTTACTAGCGGACCCGACAGACGTTGTCCTGTCTACACGTCTTTAATTTGAAAATTTCAAACTTTTTGGACAAAATTGTGAATCTAAACCATTCCCAGATCCCCTTGAACACACACAAAAAATTTCATCAAAATCGGTCCAGTCGTTTGAGAGAAGTTCAGTGACATACACACTCACAGAAGAATTATATATATAAAGATAACGCGGCAAGTTGTAATGTAAAGCCAAATCTATCCACAAAAAGGCTTGACTCGCGTCTCGGCGAAATTTGAATAGTTTTAATGAGATGGCCAGAAAACTTTGTGCAATTAGTGCAGTGGGGTCCGTCGGGACTGAATAATAACGATGTTTTAATTATTGAGACGCGTGAGCTCGGTTAAAGACTCACTCGAGGATCCCAGCCGTTTTATAGATGACTTGGCGTTTGCGGGACTCTTGCTAAGTTTTATGAAGTGCTGTGTTGTTGATTTTGCCACGAGCACTTTGGTGTGAATGGAATTTTAGTTTTGTGGTTGTGTTTGATCTGCTTTCAGAGATTTTGTCGTATTATGTGTTCATATATGTAAATTATAGTTTTTTTATATGACTATGCCCTGTATTATACCTACTTAAGGTTTTAAAGAAGCAGCGAGCTTGATTAGATTGTCCATCAGCAATATAAAAAGAAATTAAAAAAAAAATTATCCGATTTCTATGTTAAAAAATTATAACTTTTTCAAAATATTTCATTCCTTATTTAATTAAACCTTATATAGGTGCGGAATTATGCTTTCTGTGCCCGCGCTTGCCCTTTCGTGGACTAGTGAATTTTAGATTTATTAAATCAATTTTGCTCATAAACGTACAAAAATACGAATTAAAGCAATATCTCTATTAGTTACTCCAATTAGTTTAGGATATTTTATTTATGTACGTCGATAACGTAAGATCAAAAGAACAACATATCTAATAGCGTAATAAGTAAAGCTCAAATGGCGTTTCGGCAAATTCCAAAAGAGAAACTTGTATACAAAAGTAATATTAATATTACAGCTGTGATTCATATTTCTGAACAATGTATAAACTTTAATGCAAGACGTAAATGACATGTTGTACAACGACAGAGCCGCTATTATAATTTGTTCGAGGAAATCTCGCGTTTGTAGCTTCCGCGTTTCCTTTGTTAACATTTAGAAAGTCGGAGTTCGCAGTCGCTTCTTAACATGAACTCTAGATACTGTCAGTTGTATACTGATTACTTTTGAGATTAATCTCACAAATATTGTAAATGCGTATTGTTATTTGTATGTAGATTTTGTATATTAGATTGATTGATATTAGATGAGTTTTTAAGAGAAAGTTTCCCTATTAGAAGCTCAAGCCTTGATTGATCTTTATTATTAAGTAAAAAATTGTGTTGTTATACAATTATGTAAAATAATAATATGTCTGTGTTTCTATAGTCAGTTTTTTGTAGGATAGGCATTGTGTTGCAAACTAACAGAGTTATAGCATAATCTATTTTGAATGAATATGTTTTACATTATGATTTAACTGGACTCACCCTAGGTTCGTTCGGGTCCCCCCCCCCCCCAACGTGCGTTAACCTTGTCGTGGTGGGGGGGGGGGGGGTCATAGTGTCCAGCAATATAGCCGGGCGCGAAGCCAAGAAACGCACAGGGAGGTGGCACTTCGGTGGGCGGTGGGAGGCGGCCTTCTTCGGAGGGCGGTGTACCATACGGGTTGCTCCTGGTACTTCTCTGATAGCAGAGTGGACCTTGGAGCAACCCCGTGGATTGTGGTCTGCTTCGGCAGACCTGCCGTCAGGCGTCGTAGTTGAATGCGTAAGTGATCCGGCGACGCCCCATTAAGAAGGGGGAAGGTTTTGTTGGGTTTTGGTGGGTAGTACTGGCTTTGCCGGTGAGTCACACACCTCGTGCGTAAAGGCATTTCCCAACGTTAAAAAAAAAGTTTCGTTCGGGTTCGTCCTTATATGATTCTTTAAATTGACAGAACTTTTTTAATTAATACCGATTTAGAAAAAACAAACATTAAATATTAAGTTAACTTTACCACAATACAATAGTGAAAACCGCAACCAAATTGGTTAAGCCGTTTCTGAGATTAGCGCGTACAAACGCAGAGACAAACATTTGGATTCTATTGTGTTAATAAAGTCCCCTCAATAATAGTTTTTCTCAAATATCTTCCATGTACAGACGGCGATCAGTTACACTTTTATTATATATATATATATATATATATATATATATATATATAATATATATATATATATATATATATATATATATATATATATACACTATAAGGGCATTGGGCAGATGTCGATGTCGAAGGATACCAGAGATGTAATAAAAATGATATCCAAATAACTGAAAACCCATAAAAGCATGGTTTTCAATATTTGACAATATTTTATAGCGAAAAACCACCTCATTCTCTAGTGACCTTACTTAGCCAATACATTATCTGCTCATCATTATATAATATTTATATCATTTTTTTTTGATAACTATCAATTTCTTATTGGTTTTACGTATATTTTTGCTACTAAAAATTAGTAATCCGAGAGGATCAAGTATTTTTAATACAAATAAAACACCAAATAGTATGGCTTTAGTGTAGCTTTGACCAACTTAAAAAATGAGGACGTACTCTTTGAGTGTGTTTTATAAAAAGCAATGCCTTCGTTAATCGTGGTTCGATTCATAATTCTGTTTCTTACAAACGATTGTATAAATTTGTGGGTAGATACCGTCTGTAACAACTATGTATATATTATGTAATAACTTTTGATACATCATAAACCTTTATCTCTCCTAAAATCATAACTATGGTTGCTGTGAAGCATTCGTAACGTCGGGAACCAAAAATCAAAATAAATCCGCGTAAAAATCCGAAAAGATTTAATCATACTTTTTTGAGTATGTTTATTTCTCCTTCAAACACAGGTTCACATTTACATATAACTTTTTTATAATCATTTATCTATAAATTAGAACTTAATACTATGAAGAACATTATTTAATGTATTTGAATGACGATCGATGTGTCGTCATCCAATGCCACATACCTATATAATAACAACAAAAAAAAACAATACATTTAAAGTAATTTTGAAATTGATACCATTTTTTTTGAAAAAATACATTATCGAAATTATCTCTACCATATACATTTTATTATTATTATTGAAATTACCGTGGAATATCGAAGCTGAAGTCCATAACAAGACAACCTAAGTTAAGCAGACTGAAAAGTGAAATTGTTCCGCGGCATGAAGTTAACAAACGCGCGGAATTTTGATGAAGCCATACACTCACTCGGCTATTTTTGTAACAAGAGTGTATAAACGTCACGAGTTTTAATGAGACCATACATCGTGCCGGCTTTACGACTGCTTAATTAGTTCTTCGTAATGGCTAAGAAATGGGAAGATGGGTTAACTTTTTAATTGTTTTTGTATTTTGTTTGGTGAAAAAATTATTGTACAAAGAAAGCGAGAACTGTACATTTTTCCGGGATAAAAAGTACCCTATGTGTTAATCCAAACTATAATCTATCTCTGTGTCGAATTTCATCCAGATCCGTTCAGCCGTTCTGGCGTGAAGAGTAACAAACATCCATATTCACAAACTTTCACATTTATAATATTATAATACGGATTCTTATATAGGCTATCTGGTTTAGTGGGCTATTTCTATGATATCGGTTGCAAAAAGCTATATCAGGTCTAAAATTATTCACACATTTTGATATCGATGTACGTCCATTTGTCAATAGATTTATTAGTGAATTGGTATAAAGTAGTCGTGGTATGGCTTTAGTCTGTAACGTTATTTTGTCCCAACAACGTATGAAATTTCACTGTACTCTCCCTATTTTATTCAATGGAAAATGTCGAGATTCAAGTAGACGTAAAGAGATAAATAAGCGACCACGTCTGCTTTTAAAGAGCGCTTAAAAGATAATTGGATGTTAGAGAAAAGCAAAGTGCTGGCAGGTCGCTAGCTACCACAATAATCGGCAGCACAAATTGACATTACCATCGAGGCACTGTTATCGTAAATTTGACATTCGATCGGTCGCAGTAATTGGAACGCATAATGCTCCAATGGAGATCCATTCAATAGCCTCTAGGAATACGCTTGTAGATATTTCTAATTAAGTATCTATATATAGCATGTAGTTATCTACCAATGGAATAGAAAATAGATATTAATTTATAATTATTAGGAGTCATAGCAAAGAGCTTTTAGTGGCCTTGTATGTTTCAGCGTAGTTTTGTCAAGATTGTTCTAATTTTAACGGAAACTAAAGTATCTATTCTGCAAGAGATTTAGTATTTCAGAGCAAGATTGTTAGTGACAGTTCTATTTTCTTAATTCAAAATAAGAACTGTTCATTTTTAACCGACTTCCAAAAAGGAGGAGGTTCTCAATTCGTCGGAATCTTTTTTTTTATGTATGTTCACCGATTACTCGAAGATGCCTGAACCGATTTGGATTTTTTTTAAATGAAAAGCGCCGTTTAGTTATTTTTTACATTTTAGTGCTTGGAAGTCGGTTTTTTAAGTTTTTATTAATACTACAATTAAACGAGAATAGAGTGGCAAGTTTTATAATGACTCTACGGGCATCGATAAAGCTTCATACTACACATGACAAGATTTACATACATACAATATAGGTACATTTATAATTTAATAATTTTATTGGTTTTTAGTTTTTAATATAATGTAATAAAATAATAAATATGAATGTCATCTTGTCTCTGTCTTCTCTCTGAAATCTAAAATCTGTTTTTTTTTTTCTGAAAAAATGTCTTTTAGACGTAGTTTTCTATCTAATTGACTAACTTTAACTTATAATTGAAATTCTAAACTAAACTAGTTCAAAAATGATTTCCAGTTTCACTTCAGAATGAATAATTCTATCCAGCTCGAAGAAAATTGATCACGTCATCTTAGCATCATATGGGAGCATTAAAGTCTTTCAATTCGAATTCATAGTGTGATAAAGTTGGGATCACTGTGAGGGAGGTCAAACGCATAATCGATATTTTATGCTTCAGTCAGTTCACTTACTGTCAAATTCTTTTATTATTATAACTTATAACGGTTGGGGGAAACCTTTTGGGGCGATATTTTGAAGATTTTGAGCTTGTTTTTTTAACATTTTTGATAAATTGCTATATAGGTTGTAATATTACTGACTTTACATTGGATTGTTGTGTTGTTCACAATATTTGATCCCGTTTTTTGAAGATTTTAAACTCTAATACTGTACATGTATAATAAAGCACAATAAAAAATAGAATTTAAATAAAAAGAGAAATAATATCGGATTAACAGGTTTGTAGGTACTACAAAATGCGCCTTTTTAAGTACGTTCATGTTTCTTACTATTTTACACTGAAAAGGCTGAACGGATTTTGATGAAAATACACAGATAGACTACAAGGAATGACAGAATAATACATAGACCACTGTTAGGTATCTAGAGATGCACTTGAACGAAGCCAGGGTAACTTGATACTTGGTAGTAATGTAATATTGCTATTAAAAATTCAAATTAGTTTGTATATATTTTTAACAATAAATAAAAGAAATAATATAAATTGTCATTGGTAAAATAATGTGAGACGAGTAAATAAATTTAATATATATATATATATATATATATATATATATATATATATATATATATATATATATATATATATATATATATATATATATATATATATATATATATATATATATATTATATATATATATATATATATATATATATATATATATATTATACCTGAATATAATAAATTTTCATTTCATTTCCCATTTTAAAACAAATGCTTTATGCTTACATTTAACAGTTTTTATCAACTTTATCGTAGGTACTTTAATATAGCACATCTTGAAATATAACCAAAGTTTTTTATAGCTTATGTTATCCCTTTCGCTATAAAACTTTCACGTTTATAATATCGTCTTTGAAATAAAATCCTTAAACCTAACATTCCAAGAGATTTGACTGTCATAATCTCTTTCATAAAAAAATAAAGCGTGTATCCGTCGAATTAGAAAAGTTACCAATACACCAAATAAACCGTTTATAAACAAAGAAAAATAGTTTCAAATTCATTTCTGCTACTAGGTCATGCGAGTTTTAGCGTTGGTCTAACTTACGAGCGTTTGGATGATAATAAAATACCAAAACATCTTTGCATTCATCCACAATTCTGAGTGTCAAAAGTACCAAGTGCCATATCAAACGTCAAATTCATCATGTTCAATATTCATGTCCATATTGAAATAAACTTTATCTTTAGAGTAGATCTACTAAAAATTCTCAAAAGACCAGGCAAGTTAGGTTGCAGTTACTGTTTTTACTTTATGTGCACACAGTAAAAAAAAAATGCTGGCGATTTTACCGGTGATAGGACTCTATCAAGCCTGAGGAGTCCGACTAGTTGGGTACCACCCCCTTATCTATTTCTCCCGCCAAGCAACAATGATTGCATTGTGGTGCTCCAGTTTGAAAGATAAGGTAGGCAACGCAATTACAGGTAAGAGGCATATCATCTTAGTCCTCACAGTGACAACGCACCTGCGGTTCTGTATTTTTGTAACATAAAACCTAAGTGCGTGAACCGTAGGTGTTATGGGCGACAGGTACTGTTTTCCATCAGGTGAGCTGTCTGCTCGTTTGTCACTGAATACCATAAAAAAGGAGTTAGACAAGATGACAACTTATAATCGTTGAAAAACGGATAAAATAAAATAAAAAAATATATGAGAATGATTTATTATAAAGCGATGATGTTACGTTAAAATATATCTTTACAACACATTGTTTTTTAATTTATATTTTTCACTTTTAGAATAACATCTTGTTTTAACCCCTGACTTGTTTTTCGTATACTAAAAGGTGATTGATTCAGCAGAAGTACGAAGCTAGCATACTTGCCACAATTCCAGGTTGCTATATATTTTTTAGTTGTGCTGCTGGGATGGCAATTTTAAAACATTTTTTTTTAAATTTCTTAAATATGTCAGGACATTAACACACAACACCATCCAATTCCATTCCGTGTTATGGATATATGGATTATATGGCACGAATTCAATGAAAGCTAAAAAGTTAAATTCTTTTCCAAACCAAAAGACCAAAAAGACATAAAAAAAGAAATCAAAAGACCAAATATCAAAAAGGCAGATAAATATTCTTATCCTAACAGATTCAAATATTTTACTATGAAAGTTAGACTCTAAAACCAACACAAGCAATATCTAAAATGAATTAATAATAGGCGAGTAGAGTGTGACTTGTCCCTTGATGTAATAAAGCAGGACACTGCTCGGCATTCCTCCGTCCCCGTCAAGTTTGCTTTGCGGGAAATGTACAGTGGGAAAAATGCGCGCCAGGAATATCAGATGAACTGTATATACTGGAGTGTTTATTTCTGCATATACTATGCTGACAATTTAGTGCTGAGCTTGGATCTGCATTAAAGCTGTTGGTTTTATATATTATGTTTTTCTCTCTTTTACTACTTTTATATACTAGTAGAATATAGTAAAAAATAAATGAATAATGAAAAAAATGATATGTTTATAAGATTTCGTTTGTATTATTTATATATATTTTACATTTTCATTGCACTCACCGTTACAAATTGGGCCACGAATGGATATGCAGCTAAAATTTATAATTTTATTAGATAGTTAGATATTTGTTTACGCTGTTATATGAAAATTAAATATTAAAATATAAATTGTAAGTCAAGAAAAGGCGCTTTAGAGCATATTTTGCAAGTAGATTATTTATTTCGCCACTTTTCATAGCAAGATGAGATAGTACAATGCATGTTTTTAACAGAAATCCTTATAATAGAGTAGCGGACGCGACAAAATGGTTCACATAAGCTTAGACAAAAGTATAAAAGATCTCTCTCAGTAATGAGGGTCTCGGTCATTTCACGCTCATTTCGATGCAAATTCGAGGGTTTCGCGGTGTTTAGAAGCTATGTAAATATATAGCAGAAGATTTTGATTAAACTTTATGAAGTCAGTGTGTTAGTTAAACATTTTCATAATTTCTTTGTTGAGATGTAGGGGTCCTTTTCAAGTGTAAATAGCTTGACGTTGACTTTACATTGTGTTATCTCGTATTTAATTAGGTTTTTGTGAAAATGTTCTTATAATATATATATATAATATATATATATATATATATATATATATATATATATATATATATATATATATATATATATATATTGTAAGTAAACGATGTGTAAAAAGTTATAAAGTTATAATGCCGGGGGCGAACTAAATTCATAACTAGGGCTACGTGACAGAATCTATGTATGTGCATCGTTAAAACTTGCACTGTGAAAACCGTCGTTCTGTTCAAACTACAATATACTATTAACTGTGAATTGCCTATTGGTATTGCCATATTCAACATAACTTTGAATATGTCCAATTTACAATGACGCTCCATATACATGTACTTAGTGTTTCCCCGCGACTCCGTTCGTGTAGTTTATTTATGTACTAGTAACTCACAATCGTTTCGCTCGGGTTCGTATCTAGGATGCTTCCCCATACAAATTATCATCTCCATTTTCACTTCTTTTAAGAATGATTTCCGGAATATAAACTATTTTATGTCCTTTCCAGAGTCTCAAACTATCTTCTTACAAAATTTCTTCTAAATCGGTTAAGTAGTTTCGGAGCTTATTCTGTAGAAACAAACAAATAAACAAAAAAAAACTCTCCTCTTTATAATATTAGTATAGATAACTGTCCTAAAGTTTTACATTGTCCACTATTTTTCCTAGACGCCTAAACTGTTTTATTATTAAATAGCTCCTTAAAATGCGCTTAATTAATTTTATTAAAAATTCATTATTATTGAGCAAGCTTAAAGGAGCTTATCATGATTCATAAAACGCTCTACCGTGGTGAAGTAAAACTTTTTATGTAATTAGTTTGTATCTTGTACAATGTAACAATATATGTACGTATATATTGTTTGTCTTTACTAAAGACGTTTGAAGTCCTCCAACCCGCATTTGGCCAGTGTGGTGGACTATGGCCTAATCCCCTCGCATTGAAGGGAGGCTCTCGCTCCACAGTGAGACGCAAAAAGTACTGAATTAATATTAAACTGTTATCACGAATATTATATTATGAGTACATAAGAGTATTTTTGGTGTCTCTATCAAAAGCAAAAGATCGAAGTGACTTTTTTCCGAAAATTTATGGCCTCGGAACCCTACGTAGGTAAATTTTATTTTATAGCAAATATATAAATTTATTTATTTAAATATATAAAATTGTAATTGTAAAAGGACTCATCGAAGCGTATCGTCCGAAATGCTAAGGTTTTATTAGTAGCCACAGAAGAGTTTCATTACTAACGTCTTAAAACCATCTTTAGAGGTTGATGTTATAAAATTGTAATATAAATATTTATATAAATAGGCAAAGACAAAACAGTTAAGTATCTTTTTCTCCTGTGTTTGTCAATAGATTTTCTTTTCAGTAGCTATTGAGGAGTTTTAGGGTTAAATAAAAAAAAAAACTACATCTTATATATAAAATTTCCATGTCACAATGTTAGTTACCGTACTCCTCCGAAACGGCTTTACCGATTTTTACCAAATTTTATATGCGTATTCAGTAGGTCTGAGAATCGGCTACTATCTATTTTCCATACCCCTAAGTGATAAGGATAAGGGTGGTCCTCCCAGACCCCACCCCAGGGACGAACCCGAGCGGAGTGAGGGTGAGTCGCTAGTAGTTATTATAAAATTTTAAATCAATTACATAATATATTTAAATATAAGGTAAAATTTAATTTATACATTTAATTACATATTTGCACAAGTAAAATCAATTAAAGAGTGTTAATAACAAATTACGTCCTCGCTACCGACTATCGAGCAATATCAACAGTTATACCTACCTATTACAAGTAAACAAACTTCGAATAGCACTAACAACGGAATGACAAACACTTTGATGGTTTGGATTGGTAAATATGGGTCTTGGGAAATATTTGCTTTGGCATGACGCTGCCAAATAGCTTAATAGGGAAGTAACTAGAATCTTCTAGTAGTAGCAAGCCATATTTTTAGATATTTGTTGAATAAGTTACCGTATAAAATAAAAATTTTGTACCTCTAATTGAGTGACCTTTTTCATTTGATTTGTTTCTAAGCTTTTACTGTTCTTTCTCAATGGTCAGACTGTTTATCTGTCCTCTTAAGAGTTGTGTATTCGCTTAAAAATCTTACTAAAAGTAGGTGGTATATTATAAATGTAAATTGTAGACATCTTATAACTAATAATAGTAAACATAGTAATAAATAAATAAAATTCAATCACAATAAAAAAAGACTAAAAATTTTATAGAGTTTTTTTTAGCAAAATGTATGTTTTATTTAAGTAGGTACCGGCTATTTTACGCTATTGTAAAAAAATCTTGCAACTCGTCAAACTTAGAATGACTAGAGTTTAGCTCTGCAGTATCACGACAAATGTAAAAACTTCCCAAGTGTGAGTCTTTCTCACACTAGAAAAATCTTTTTAACAATATATAGTATAAAGTTCTATTTTACTATGTGGCGGTACAAAAGTTAAGAACGTAGTAACGGATACATACGACACTTTAAACAAAATTTGTTTATTAGGTGGTTTTTAATAATATCCATATAGCCTATAACACTCGCGTTATCAAGTAGAATCTAACAATATATCAATCATCAAAATCGGTTAAGTTCTTTAGTAATTACAAGGGAACTCATAAATAAATAAATATAAATGTTTTGGGACATTACACAGCACCATCTAGTTCCATGGTAAGCTACGTGAATTGTGTTATGGATACCAGATAGTAGATACACTATACATATATAACTTTAAATACACACATATTATAAAATATATAATCACCCATAACTGGAATACAAACATTCGTGCTCATTACACAAACAAAAGCGGGACTCGAACCCGCAACCGCTAGCATAGCAAGTGGGGTCACTACAAACTGAGCCAAACGTGGGGAACCTATGACGGATATACATACAGGTTGAACACATTACCCTTCTTTGAGCTTCACCGAAGTCGGGTAAAAAGATTTCTTATTTAACGGTGTCTAAGGAATAATTAGGGAAAGGCAAAGTAATACCAAATTCCAATCTATTAAAAGGTTGTAAGATGGATACTATTGCGATAGCTAATTTATTTTTGGTAGGCTTCCTTACTTATCGATTTAGCCGTATTTTATGCTCGACGTGAGATAAAACGAATTGCTACTAAGTTCCGAAAGAAACTCTAACCTTCGTTAAGTGTGATTTAAACGCCGGTAAAATTGCGCTTTAAAGCCCCTTATATTAAATAGGTTTATGATATACATAGCTTATTTAAAGTACTGCTCTCGATGGTCTACTTAGCATGCATAGCTGTAAAAACGGAGATTCTGGGTTCGAGCCCTGGGTCGAGCCAAGTTTAATCATCGAATTTGTCTGTCAAAAAAATCTGAATAACAAGCCGGAGTTGGGAAGTTGATTGTGTTTTACCACTGTTCCTCAGAGAGCATGTAAGACTAACGGTCCTGCGCCTTAACTCTCGCCGATCGTGTCGAAGTGTCATCCTACCGGAGTATGAGAGTGACAGGAATATGGAGTGCGCGCATACTTGTGCAACTATAATATCTCCCACGCAAATTGTCTAATAAGGTTATTTAATAGCAATTAATATCTATCTAATTTGAAATAATAATAAAAATGTATGTAATATTTATTGCTTATGGGAAAAAACGGGTGGTATAGGTAAACTTTTTTAATACTTTTTTTATCTTATAATATGGGGGTTATGATATGGGGGTTTTCAAGGGGCGTGTCTTCAGATCCCTTAGAAGGCGGTAAAGCATTCGCAACTCCTTAAATTATATTGCAGATGTCTATGAACGACGATAGCCACTTACCATCTGATGTATAGTTTACTTATTTACCCCTTTTTCTATAAAAAAAATTTAAATAATGCTTTTTAAGAACTCTAAACAGATTATGCATGATTTTTTTTCGTACCACGTATGTGTTATTGAATGTGGCATTTTAGAAGCCCTCGTCTAATAATAATCATGGGTAAAGGGCGAACCCCTTTTCACCCTAGATTTATATTAAATTCCTTAGCAGCAATTTGTCGAAACAATTCCCATGGTAAGCCGACCGCGATTTTATTATTTCTAACCACATAGTTTTGTTCCTTGGATACTTAAATGCCAAGATATTTTATAAACCTATGTGAACGTATTTAATTTTCCGTTATAAGTAAAATGAGCTGAAATATTTTCATCAAAAATGTTTTGTTGGTAATATTTACAATCTTTTAATTTTAATTAATACTTAGCTTTACCTGATTAATCTTACTTATATAATTTTACTCCTCTTGGTCACGACTTTACTCCTTAAAACAACTAGTATATACTGGTTTTGCTTGTTGTTTTTGTAGAAAATATATATACTATAATAATTACATATATTTCAGGATATCTCCATTTCGATTTTCATTCAAAATTAAAAAAAATGATACACATACGAGCTAAAAATTCATTATTAGATATAATAGTACCTGGGCGACCGACGTTTTCCGGAATAGTCATAAAAAATGCGTTTTTCTTGAGAAAATACACCTAGGTATATAATATGTAGATAATCTTAAAAAGCAAAATCTTATCTAAATACAAAATTTGATCCAAATCGTTAGAGCCGTTTCCGAGGTACACAAAAATTTTAAAAATGTATACAAGAATTGCCCATCTAATATTATAAGTTGAGATAAACGGTCCGCCCTAGTTTGCTATGTCTCTAGACGGTAATTTTAATTATACGATATGTATGTATGTAATATGTATGTACGAGTATATAATCTTACTACTATTTAAATCCGAAAGTTTGGATTGATGGATGTTTGTTACTTATCGCCAGAGTGGCTGAACGGATCTGGATGAAATTTGGTACAGTGATAGATTATAGTCCGGAATAGCACATAGGCTACTTTAATCCCGGAAAAATGTACGGTGCCCGTGGGATAGATTTGTTTTTCTAGGGACCAACCCGAGTGAAACAAGGGTAAGCCGCTACTAATTATACATTTATTGATGAGTTGATAATATCACGCTTATTAAAATATACGCTGTTATCTGTGTTATCTATTGCTTTAACTGCCTCGGTGGTGTAGTGGCTAGCATGTACGGCTGCACACTCGGAGGTCCTGGGTTCAAGTCCCGGGTCGGGCCAAGTTTAGTTATTGAGTCTTTCTGTATAGTAAGTCTCAGTAACAGCCCGGAGTTGGGAAGTTGGCGGTGTTTCACCCCCGTGCCTCGGAGAGCACGTAAAGCTGTCGGTCCTGCGCCTTAACTCTCACTGGTCGTGTCGAGTAGCCGTCCCACCAGAGTATGAGAGTGACAGGAATAGAGAGTGCATTTGTGTCTGCGCGTACACTTGTGCACTATAATATCTCCTGCGCAGTTGGCTAGTCTCAATGAGATTGGCCGCCGTGGTCGGCTAGGAGAACATCATCTATTGCTTTATTGCTGTACAAAAGACGCACCGGGCAAATCAACAAAAGCAAAGGTATTTCAACAGATTTACATTTTAAATGAGTTTTAAACAATCCCTTATGTTGACACCTGGAAAGATCATAAGAACATAGATTGAATTAAATTCTTTATTTAATGGCTAACAACATCGACACTGTTACAAAAATATATATTTCTACAAATACATATTAAATAGAACTGTAATATTAATAGTGTTGTAGGCATCACCGATTTATTCGTTATTTATATTTACTTAATTGCTATATATAATTAATACTAAATTATATTTCAAATATCTTAAAATAGATTAGCGTTTTGTTTCTGAACGGGTTTTGTATTATCTTTCCAATTCACTCGTGTGTTTTATTATTTTGTATAATTAATTATTATTTATTACAGTTATAAAATATTGGCATAGTTACATAATCAATATTTAATTAATGTTAAACTTATATTCAATATTTAATAATATAACAAAAATATGTATTATTTCTAATAAGTTATTTTTTGACTAGCGACTCACCCTCGCTTCGCTCGGGTTCGTCCCTAGGTTGATTGATTCCCCATACAAACTTTCATCCCCATTTTCACGATTCCCATATTCGATGATTTCTGGAATAAAAACTATCCTGTATCCTTCCCCGGGTCTTAAACTATCTTCTTACCAAATTTTATCTAAATCGGTTCAATAGATGCAGAGATTACCCCCTACAACGTCACAAACTCACAATTCACAAACTTTACCTCTTCATAATATTTATTAGTATACTTAGATAATTCTGGTGTCAGTGCGGGTAATTGTATTGAAAGCCGTGTAATGGTGAAATCGGGGTTGAATTGTATTCGAACACTGATATCATCGGTTTGTTATAACGAACCATAAGTGCTGGTCGCCACCTTCGTCTTGCTGTCTCGCTGCGCGTTTCAGTACATAAAAAGAAATACAGATAAATTTTACTTCTTAATCTTATCGGTGGCTTACAAGATGTCATTTTACAATCGTTGAAGAATTAAAAAAAATGCCAAACTTAATCGATAATGTAGGAGCATTTTTCTTATTTAGATTTTTTTTAACGATTGTAGAACGATATTTTGTCTAAGTCTGTAGCATGTACATTGCTCATGAAGGTAGATGACTCGGGTAGGCTGCCACTTTTTATTTATACGCTCACCCATACTTCGAAACGCGTCTAATAAAACCTACGAGTTGTGTAAGGGTTGCTTCTGTTCTGGTGACTGGGAATGCCTTGCTTATTGCCTTCTTAAAGATTTACGTTAGCTTCGATCACGTGTAAAATTTAACAAAAAGGGGATATAACTAATATTCATTGTATTGCATTTTTACATAATAATAATGAATCAGTAAATAGATTACTATTTCTTAGATTTGCGAATATTTGAATTTTTAAATAAAACTTTTTTTTCGGATTTTTCGTGGATTTATTTTGATTTTTCGGTAACCAAAAATCAAAATAAATCCGCGAAAAACTACATTTATTTTAGGTAAAAATACGTATGTGCCTACTCCAACCAATACGTCAGACGGTCGTCATTTATAAAAGTTGCTTTTTTATAAGACTGTCCAATTATAATTATTAAAAAAATGTAGAAAAAAAAACATATTATAAAAGCTTATATAAACCAACGTTTCCCAAAATAAAATCCGAACACTTAAAAACCCTTTCTGTTCATCGTCATCCATCAAGGTGCTCACAAATCCCCGACCTACCTGATCCTTCGGGATATACACAATGAACTAAATTTACACGAAAAGACCCTTTATTCCCTTAAAATAAGGGCTGTAATAAGATATAACCGGTCACTTACGTTTGACCGTACACGTCCCGGGACCGCAGTTTTTCCACAAATTACTATCCTCTTAAATCCGCATTGAAATGTGACCTCAACACTATTTAACGCGGATTTGAAGCGATGCGGATTTTGTTTTTTCAGGGTGTTACATTTAACACAAGGTCAAGTCCCCGGCGTTACTTTAGCTTTAGTTTTAATAAAAATTAGTTAGAATTATAATACAAAAAAAGCAATTTTTGCATTTACTATTATTTAATGCGTCGTCTCATAAATTCACTAGCAAGTCAATTTAATTTTCACAATAAACCTTGAGAAACTTTGAAACAGCCAATAAATTATAAGAATGACGTACTGGTATAAAAAGACGATGTCATCCACCAACCTCCCCTAATTTCTATGAGGAAATTTCCTCTCTTAGGAACAGAATTTAATTTTGAAATTTTAACGGGCCCTTGAGCTTTATAATCGATTCATTAAACAAATATTATGGAAATCAATTTTCAATTGGCGAAAATATAGTGTAATATACTCACAAATATATAGATAAATTAAGTACAAAGTTGAAAAAAGAGGAACCTTTTTGAAGTCGGGCAAAAAATCACATCAATCTCCTACTCCATTGCCACAACAATAACAAACCCTAAAATCCACAAATATTTGTTCATATTTATGATATTAATTGAAATTACTTTTTAATCACGAAGCAGATGAATAATTTAATCGACTCCGAACATTTTACTTAGTTTGGGCAATAAAGAAGTTTTATGAGAAGACATTGACTTGAACGGAAAACTTTTCCCTTTAAAACTTCAAAAGCCATGTTTTTAATTTCCGAACGAGTAGACACGTGGCGAAGTAGATGTACTTTTGTAACTAATGATACACACTGTTATAGTGTGTAGCACTCGAATATTTCTCTTCGAATTGTATGTTGGCGCAAGTTCGTTTTTTTGTGAGTATTTCACGTATGAAATTCTTAGATTCCATGCTTTCATGTTCATATAATCGTTTCATGAAATGAAACTTATTGTTTGTTAGTTTTCCGTGTCCTACGATCGCTTTACGTACCTAAGAGTTTAGTTACAAAAGCTTACGGTGTCGGTATTTTTGCCTTTCCATCTGTTCTAACTTTAAACCTTATGGACCGTAATTTACTTTAAATTATTACAATTTTTTGTTATGGCATGTATGAGGACAATGAGGTCGATGTTTCAATTCGGATAAATCTTTTTGTGTGTATACGCCATATCTGTGAGTAAGATATGCGAACCTTTTTCAACGAATAGTTAATGTGTCGAAGGCGGCAAGGTAATTTCAAGCTAATAAATAATATATTACTAAACTAGAGACTCACCCTCGCTCCGCTCGGTTTTGACCCTATTTATGTTTTAACGTAAATAAAGTATCCTATATGATCCGGATAACCAGCTGTCATCATAACAAATTTCATCAAAACTCCTCCAGTGGTTTTTTTGCGATGCGGTCACAGACAAACAGACAAAAATTCTAAAAACTATAGATTCGGCCTCTGTATCGATGTCTCTTTCAATAAGATTTTCCAAAAAATATTTAAGGTACAGATTCGGCTCAGTTTTATTATATGTACCTATAGATAAAATACAGGCCCATAGTTGACTCTAATAGTAGCTCTAAAATATCAAAGCACGTAAAATAATATTTTTGTTTTATTTTTATTTTATTCTATTTATTAGGAAGCCTACGTTATACACTAAGAATACATTTCTTAACTTAATATAGTTATACATAATAAATTGTTACAAAGTATATCACAATCATGTAAATAATAATTGTTGAACTAAGAAAAAGGTTGTTGCTCACTTATGTTCAAAAAAAAAAAAAATAAGAAATGAAATAACTCTAACATTTAAATAACAAAATATCTGTGTAAAAAAAAAGTTTCAAAAAAAAATATAACTAAATTTGGATATTAAAAATATTATATTGAAAAAACCAATTCACATTATAAAAATCATTCTAGAGACTTTGAATCCTTTCACGATGTTTTGGGAGAAAATTATATAGTATGTTGATCATCCATTCAATTCTTATGTCCGTACGAGCGTTTGCTCTGAAAGTTCACCCCTGTTCTGTTAGTGTGCCGTATATTAAAACTTTCTAACGTCCATTACATTAAGAACCTCAGCATTAGTGCCTTTTTGTACCTAACGCTTACCGACCTAGTTCCGCTTCAGAATTACACCTTTTATTTACTTTAATTGCTAAATTTCGCTTTTTCAGCATTTCAGGCCTTTAATTTAACAAAGTTTGTTTAGCGCAATTTCTAAGATGAATATTTTTTTGGTGGTTAGTAAATTATAGCAAATAAGAATGTATGTATTGTATGTATTCAGCCCTTATTAACGTCCCACTGCTGAGCACGGGCCTCCCTTCAATACGAGGGGGATCAGGCCATAGTCCACCACGCTGGCCAAGTGCGGGTTGGCGGGCTTCACATGTCTTTCGAAAACTTACTAGGTTCTCTCAGACATGCAGGTTTCCTCACGATGTTTCCTTCACCGTAAGGCAAGTGGTAATCATGTTGAAAATAAGAATAAGTTAAGCAAATAAGAAAAAAAAGTATTTTATTATAATAGAATATTGTTGACTAATAACATTTCCTGGTTACGTTCTTTGAACGAATTCATAATCACAGACTCTCAAGCAAAGAAAACTGAACTTATTTGAAATTTTAACTTGTCCTACAATACCTATTGTATCTAATATTCTTCAACGAATTAGCTTATCTCATACATTGTATAATTCCTCACAATGTTTTCCTCCACCGCAAGAAAAGTGATGATAACTTTAAAAATGATTCGTATATGAAAATATTAAAGATTCGAGATCCGGAATTTGAACTGAGCTCGTTACCAATGATCAACTATTCAAATTCCATAAAAAGACCTCCCGAACCATTTCGGCCACGGCGACCATCTCATTGAGACTACCCATCTGTGCAGGAGATATTACAGTGCATAAGTGTACGCGCAGACCCAAGTACACTCTCTATTCCTGTCACTCTCATACTCCGGTGGGACGACTACTCAACACGACCGGTGAGAGTTAAGGCGCAGGATCAGCGGCTTTACGTGCTCTCCGAGGCACGGGGGTGAAACAACGCTAACTTCCCAACTCCGAGCTGTTACTGACGCTTAGTAAACAGAAAGACTCCATAACTAAACTTGGCCCGACCCGGGACTTGAATCCAGGACCTCCGGAAGTGTAGTCATACATGCTAGCCACTACACCACCGAGACAGTCCATAAAATATATAATACTAGCAGAACATACAAAAAAACTTATAGCATGAATTTCGAAAAATGCTAAAACACGTATTTATTTAATTTTATTGAAGATCATTAATACCAAGATTCAAGTAATTCTGATTAAAAATATTTTTTTGAATTGTATTATAACGTGTTTTCCCGTGGGAATTAGATAATCTCCCGCGGTAAAAAGTAGCCTATGTCATTCTCCAGCCCTCCAACTATCTCCACACAAAAAATCACGCCAATCCGTCACTCCGTTTCGACGTGAAAGAAGGACAAACAAACAAACAAACACACTTTCACATTTATAATATTAAAGTATGGATTATAATATTATAACTTCACTAAAAAGCATCAAAATAAATAAGCAGTCATGCACAGAAGAGTTATACGATACTTAGTATTACACTATATTTGCTTTTACGGTGTTCAGAGCTGCACAATCGCAGGTAAATAAAAATTATTTCATACAGTCTAAGCTAATTTGCATACTCTCATATATGGAATTAAACAGTAAAGCTGTAAAGCTGGTCAAAAGATAATTTAGTATTTAAAATTACATTATAAATGATACTCTTGAAACAAAGGCTGTAGAGACGTTTTTGTTTTTAATTGTAATGGTTTATTTTTACATTACCTTGTATACCTTTGGTTGGTATTCTAATTTTCTTCCAGCTTTTATTTTACTTATAATTTAATATTTTAAGGTTATACAGTAATAATATGTAATATGAATATAGTGTTATAGAACTAAACATGAAGCCAAACAGAATTGTTTTAAAATAGTATACAAATGAAAAGTTATATATAAAAATTTCCTTATTCTTCGAAGAAAGTAAACGATGGCAAAATCGATAGTAGTAACTTAAACAGCAAATTACGCTACTATTATTTAGTTTTGAAGGTATTTTGGCGGACTCCGTCCAAATATTTATTTAGTCTCAGGTTAAAGTATTACCTATAATAATTGGAATCTGAAACAATCTGTAATGCTTACTTTTCGTATATTTAGAAAATATTTGTATGATTCATACAAATATTCCACTCAACGAATTATATTTACAACCGCTTGAATATTAGCAGATACTTAATAAAGCTATATCTATTTCTATATAAATAAAAATAAATCACCGAAATGTATGTACGCGCATAACTTCCGATTGACTGCACCAAATTGGATAATACTTTTTTTTGTGTTTGTTACTAAAAAAAGTTTTTTTTTTAAATCTCATGATATGAAAAATGAGTGAGTGAAATAGTTTTTATCACGAAAATCATCTCTTAGAGGTGAGAATGGGGATTAAAGTATGTATGGGGAAGTAAGCTAGGGACGAACCCGAGCGAAGTGGGGGTGAGTCGCTAGTTTTAAATAAAATAAAATTTGGGTCAAATAGTCTTTTATATAAGATTAAGAAATGGTTAGAAAATTAATCTATTAAAGGGGTTAAATAGGGGAAGAAAATTTATAACTAAATTATTAATCATTTCCAAAGTTAGAAATGTCGAAGTTCGTACAGATTGCACCAACACAGTTAATGGATAGCCTACATGCAATCACTGTGATTTCGAAACCGCATTTTAGGCTCATACGTTTATTTGCACTATAACAAAGTTTATTTATTTTATCTGTCTGTTTTTTTACTTACTAATTTTCAGAATGACTCAATTGATTTTAGTGGGACTTTCAAGAGGAGAGCGGTAAGATATAGACTAATTTTATACAAAATATATAAACGAACTAGCATTGCCCGCGGCTCCGCCCACGTTCAGATGACCAAAAACCAAATTCTTAGGTTTTACATATTAGTATACTTTTACAATGCAGTTTTTGTATTTTTTCTCAGAAATGAGATATTTTCCCGCGGTAAAAAGTATCCTGTATGTTGACCCGGATAACCAGCTATCACCATGTCAAATTTCATGAAAATCCCTCCAGTGGTTTTTCTGATGCGGCAACAGACAGACAGACATACGCACAGACAAACAGACAGACAGTCAGACAGACAAAAATTCTAAAAACTAGATTCGGCCTCTGTATCGATAATAATGTCGATTTCAATAAGATTTTCCAAAAAATATTTATTGTACAGATTTAGCTAAGTTACAATTTTATTATATGTATAGATACATTGACAAAAGATATATATTTTTACTATATTAATAAAAATATATATACACTTACTATATTTTGAAAGTATCGTATGATATTCATAAAACGAGCTTAAGTTTTATTCTTATAATATCACGGTTCTTAATGTGTGCTGCTCATTTCTTGTGAGAGAAACAAAAGTGTCGCGCTAGGTTTTAGTCCTGCGTGTGGTTTAAGATTTTATAGATTTTTAAATAAAAAGATATAAAAAGTATTTATTAAAATATAAAATTTTGTTATTATATGTAAATTCGTGGGATATAATTATCTATATGGTTTAGTAAAAGGGGACAATTTCTGCATACCTCTTTCTCTTATTCTATTACTAGCGATTCACCCTCGCTTCGCTCGGGTTCGTTTCTTGGTACGTTTTGACGGTTAGTATGGAATAGGTAGACTTTATATTATACATGGGTATGATGAGTTGTTGTGGGTTGTATTATAACGCGTTTTCCCATGGAAATGAAATAATCTCCCGCGGTAAAAATTTGCTTATGTCACTCTCCAGCCCTCTAACTATATCCATATTCCATACAAAAAAATGCGCCAATACGTCACTCAGTTTTGACACGAAAAAAAGGACAAACAAACAAACACACTTTTACATTTATAATATTATTAGTATATAGATGGATTTTTTACTTAGACGAGTAATTCACTTTCCACTTATAACTTTTGGCACTCAACATTCTTCTTGCCCAAAATGCATCAGAAGATTTTCCTTTTTCGCATTTTCATTTAAATAATACTATCTTTTATGCAGTTATAAAATTATTAAACCAAAAAACTTTAGAATATACATATTCAAATAAACTTATTAAAAATACTAAGATGATAAGTTTAATTGCCAAGAGAGATATAAATTATAAATGTAGTTAAGAATAATTTTGTCGTCCTTGGCCTACTTCAAACCGCTTCGTCTTGTTACTTAGAAATACAATCTCAAGGGAAAACTTGAAGTGTTGCTTTTAGTGCGTTTATAAATCAAATGTGAGTTTCTCACTATCTCAGACGAGTGGTTGCGTAAGACTGTCCAGTCCCCTTCAATAACTTGCCTTTCTAGTGTCGATATCGTTAATAGAAAAGTAAAGTATCTGAAAATGACATGTTAGCTATTAGTTATGTCATTGCAATACATTCTTAGTTTTTGTTAGCGATAACAGATGTAGAATATAAGCTTCTTTAAGCTGTGGTAAAGCTTTTAGCGACAGTGAAATCAAAATTATCGTATGGAATCTACCAATGGAAATAAGGCTGAATATAATATTTTTTGCGTTGTAAATGTTGATTGATTTTTGTAAAAAATATTTTTTTTACGACGTAATGAATTCCAAATTTCAAATTTCAAATAAGCAATTATTCAATTAAGTACAGGTATAGTTAATGTATTGATTATTGTAGCCTGTGGTATATGCAATACTGTGACTATATAACAATAGGACGACTAAGATTCGATTTCCATGACAGGTAATTTATTATTTATGCTAACTGTATCCCATTTTGTAACAAGAAACGAGAAAATGGAAAAGGTAAAAAATATCTAAAATGTATGAAAGCAATTTACATTTCTAAAGTTTTGAATTAAAATACCTATTACAAAGGGACCTAATTCAACAAAGAATATTTTAAGTCCAAAGATATCCCGAGAGCTTAAATACTTAAGAAATTATTATATGAATATTCACCCTTGTTTCCTAAAAAGTATTTTTCATAAACAACACTTAATACCTACCTAAGCTTTTTTTCATAAGTATTTACATAATAATTTCTAAGCTAGTAGAATAAAAATAAATGCTTTTAATGTTTTAAATAATAAGGAACACAAAATGTGTCGTTATCTTTCAATATTCTTCCTCTACGTCCTATTTATGAGTCGCTTTTGTAACAATATTCACAACTGGCGACTCACCCTCAGACTCGCCCTACGTTTTAACGGTTAGTATGAAATAAACTATATATTATATGATATGTAGCTATAGCCTTTCTCAATAAAAGGGCTATCCAATGTAAAAAGAATTTTTCAAATCAGATTAGTAGTTCCTGAGATTAGCGCTTTCAAACAAACAAGCTATGCTTCTTTATGATATTAGTATAGATGTTCAGTGTCTATTTACTATAATTAATGTTAGCGCCGCTGATATATAAGCTAATATGTTATTGCATTAAAGTATAGATACTTCTCAATACTAACAATCGATACGTAAATAATACAATCGATATCAAATCTCTCGATGTAGAAGGCGAGCGATATTACCTCATTTCTTAAAGCCAAAGACCATAAAATGATCACCTTAAAAAGCTTTTCTAGTTCTAGAAAAATAGTAGTCATCAAACACGAAGATAAACGGGAAAAAAGAGCTTCAACGATCAAAAGGTCTTAGCTGACAACTGCAGACGGATACATGACACGCCACACTCCTTTTGAAAACAGTCCCGTATTTTATATCCGAGACATGTGTAAAGTGTCCGCTTTATGAAGACCCCTGGGAGAGTACATCTCTGAGTGAACGTTCGCAGAGTGTAAAATATCAAGATAACTTGGTGAGGCTGTAAAGCGTGTTGCCAAGACACACCCTGCAGCGAGTAAACCTTCTTTGTCTGTTCAAGGAAACAAAAAGTGAGCGATTGTTTCGCGCGAATTCTGATGTCCCATTTCCAAGTGGGAAGTTTTATTTTTTTCTTCCGGCCAGTGTCCGTGTCATATTCATATTTTATTCTAAAAAGTTTTTACTTCAAACGCAGATAGCGTTGCATATTAAAATTTAGCTGGATTTTTGAATGACACAAAAATATTATAATTTGGACTTTTTGATATTTTCTTTGTAATATTTAAGATGAAGTGTTTTAGATGTTGATAATTTATGTAATACCTAATAATAATATACTTAATATTGTTAATTTCCAAGAAGTAAATGCATATTATGTAATATAAAGATTTGATAAGAATAACAATAAAATAAACTTTTACTTCTATAAAATGTAAAGATTCTTAAAGTACAATTATGTAGATAATATCATCGATTATGATAATATATGTATGTATACAACTAATATATAAAATTCTCGTGTCACAGTGTTTGTAACCAAATTCCTCCGAAACGGCTTGATCGATTCTTATGAAATTTTGTGTGTATATTCAGTAAGTAGGTTTGATAATAGGACTTAAACTATTTTTCACACCGCTTGTATATAAATAGCGACTTAAACTTAGTTTTATTTATTTTTTATGTTAAATTTTTAAGTTTTCTCTAATAAATGTTGGGGTGAAGGCGGAGCTAAAGTAATAGTTGAAATAAGCTTCACATATTTCCGCATTTAACTAAACCGCGTCTTCCTTTAGTCTAGACACATAAATACGATGTTAAATATATACAGATAGTGTGATAGCAAATAGCGATTTGCGGTTTAAAGTTCTTGCTACAGACCATGCAATATATTGTGGCATTATACTTATTAGATGCTACCCAAAACCAATTTTAACTATAAAAGTGTTTTATGTAAAATTATTATAAACTAGCGACTTATCCTTGCTTTGCTCGGGTTCGTCCCTAGGTTGCTTCCCTGTACAAACTTTCATCCCCGTTTTTACCCCCTTGAGGGATGATTTCCGCGATAAAAACTATTATATCTTCTTCTCAGGGTCTCAAACTATCATCTTACCAAATTTTATCTAAATTGGTTCAATAGCTTCGGAGCCTATTTGGTACAAAAAAACAAAAACTCAAATCTTTCTTCTTTATAATATTAGTATAGATATATAAAAAATATTGGTTATTCTGTTTTTTAAGATGAAATAATATGATGAAATATACTTTAAATCAAAAAGTTATGTTAAAATTAATATAAATACACTGAAGATGAAATAAATGCACAACAAAATATATCAAGAAAACAGTTGGTAAAAAAAAATGAGCCTTTGGATGAAGCGTAATATTTACGGTGTTTCTATTGCTTTGGCAATTTCTATTAAACGGCTAGGCCTAAACATACATATGTATATGTATTGTGCGTTTGTATTTATATAATAAGATAATTTTATTAGAGAGAAATCAGAGAGAGAGAGAGAGAGAGAGAGAGAGAGAGAGAGAGAGAGAGAGAGAGAGATGAAATTATTATTCTTGAAACAATACAAGTATTACAATAAAGTTTAGTTAAAAGCTAATTTCAAAACCATAATATATGTGAGAGCATCGGAAGGCCTTTAGAGCAATCGAAGCTGTCACTCTTCATTGTGAAAGAATGAATGATTCAAAATGGAAACAGCATGTTTGGAATATTAAATGTTCCCTTATTAAGTTCCCCGTGTCTTCTATACATATAATAAAATTGTAACTAAGCCGAATCTGTTTGTACATTAAATATTTTTTGGAAAATTTTATTGTAATAACATTATTATCGATACAGAGGCCGAATCTATAGTTTTTAGAATTTTTGTCTGTCTATCTGTCTGTCTATTACCGCATCACAGAAAAAGCACTGGAGGGATTTTAATGAAATTTGATATGGAGATAGCTAGTTATCCGCGTTAGCATATTGGATCTTTTTATTGCGGGAAATGTCTTATTTCTGAGAAAAGATACAAAAACTGCAATGTAAGACTAATATGTATGTAAAACCTAAGTATTTGGTCATCTGAACGCGGGCGGAGCCGCGAGCAATGCTTGTTTATATGATATAGATCACTGACAAATAATAATAATGGAATTAGGAGCTATTTTTTAGGTTATCATATATGAAGTTTATTAAAACACATCACATTTGAATATGTATGTAGAAATTCACAAATGAGTTACTCTACCAAATAACTAATTTAAATAAATTATCATAAAAAGCTAACTTTATAACTAGCGACTCACCCTCGTTTCGGTCGGGTTCGTTGTTGTTTGCTTGTTTCCCAATACAAACTTTCATCCCCATTTTCACCCCCTTAAGGGATGATTTCCAGGATAAAAAGTATCCTATGTCCTTCCCAGGGTCTCAAACTATCTTCTTACCAAATTTCGTCTAAATCGGTTCTGTAGATCCAGAGATTACCCCCTACAACCTCATAAACTCACAAAATTTACCTCTTTATAATATTAGTATAGATAATTCGAATCGTATAATTTGTAATGATAAAGCATATTAAATAAAACTATCTTTTCGGATTTTTTCACGAATTTATTTTGATTTTTGGTTTCCGACGTTTCGAATGCTTTACAGCGATCATGGTCACGGGAGAGACTGAGGTGTTAGATGTCTCTAAGGTATTATATAGTTGTTACAGACAGCCTACCCACAAATAATAAAATGAATTCAAAAAATTGAAAAATGGCACCAAAGTACCTTACATATTTTAACTTTTAACTTTAAATATTTTTATATAATTTTAATTAGCTTTATCATTGAATATGGAATATTATTTATTTAATCGTAAACGTGAAGTCAAAAATGTCAAGTATTCGCGTAAATCTAAGAAAGTATAAAGCATATTGTTTTAAATAGCCAATTTGATTCAATTTTCTTGTTAATTACTTTAAAATGTGCAAGTTGACATTCCTTCACGAAGGATATTGGTCGGCAAAATAAGATTTGAAAAATATTATATGTAAAAAAAAAGAGTAAATCCTTTGAAAATAGTCAGGACGCCTTTATATATTGTAACATACATAGATACTTGTTCTACTATCTATTAATATATTGACAAACTACAAAAAAAAAAACAAAAAAGGTACACTTTAGAATCACTTACAACTTAAAAGTAAATAATATTCCACTTTTGGAATAATTTTTTGAAATATATGCGAAACCACCATTGAAGTATAACATACTCCTTAAAAAATTCATACAAAAAATAGCAAAATTGACAATATCTAAAGTCGGTCAAAAGTACGATAACCCATTTAAAAACACTTGTTTCTCCCTATTACTATTTTCTTCTACTTACATAAAAGAAAATATTTTTTCTTTGCCGTAAACAATTTATCTAATGCAACATTACTAAATTTTGTACGGTATTTTTATGTGGGAAGTGTAGTGGTGCTACTGTTTTATGACGTCATACATTGTACAAGGGTGAACTGCCTGAAGTGGATACAATGCTATTATTTGTTAGCGGTGAGCTTGTTGTTCTTTTACAAAGGTAAGTAAAAATACCTTAACTATATTGTTTAAGTTTAGTTTATGTTCTCTTTTAAATATTACTTCACTTTTGTGAGACGACACGTTTGGCTCAGTTGGTAGTAACCCTACTTGCTGTGCCAGCGGTCGCGGGTTCGAGTCTCGCTGGGGACATTCATTTGTGTGATGAGCATGAATGTTTGTACTCCAGTCATGGGTGTTAATATTTATAATATTATGTATTTAATATATGTTAATAGTTGTTAGTATTTAAAGTTATATATGTGTAGTGTATCAACTATCTGGTATCCGTAACACAAGCCTCGTAGCTTACCATGGTACTAGATGGCGCTGTGTGTTAATGTCCCAACATTTAATAATTAATAATAATAATTAATAACATTTGTAAAATAGTATATAATCTATACAGATAAATAAAATCGAAATGTATGTTTGTATTGACAAAATAACAGCATTTTACTATGAATACTACTTAGAATATGAAATTATATACGGTACTTATAAATAAAACATAATTTTTGAATATTTTTCATGTCTGTGTGTTTGTTCCGGCTAATATATTCCGAAACGGCTGGACTGATTTTGACGGGACTTTTACTAGCAGATAGATAAAGGGGAAAAAGAGTACTTTTTATTTTTGAAAAAGAATTAGGGATCCGCTAAAAAAATTAAACGTATAGCACTCGAGCGAACCGAGGGTATCCCGCTAGTTTTATATAAGGGTGAGTGCGTGGCGATCTGTAATGCAGGTTTTTTTACCTTGTACAGACACCGGTCTTTCACAAAAACTTCTATTACTATTATATTTTAAGCTTATGATGTAAAAAAACTTAGATAAATTAGCTTTTTCCGATGAAAAAATAAAAAAATGTTATGAAATATTCTGTAAAAGATCTATTACAAAAACTATACTGTACTTTCACTAGAAGCCATTAAAGAAGTCTAATATGTATATCTTCTTGATTATTTCAAATCATCTCGATGATATTATCTTATTGCTGTATTCCTTATCCAGATATCTTATGATATTAAAATCTCAAATATATATGATATGATATTTAAAATAGATTCAAGTTAAGCTTATAGTAAACAAAGAAATTAAAATTGTTTATAAATAAGTATATTGTAGAGAGAATATTGTGATTTATAGCACGTTTTTATAATCTAAAAATGTTTTACTTTATTAATTAGCTAAGCTTTAAGCTCTTGTTATGGAAAATAATTACTTAAGTTCATTTAAAATGTAGTGGATAAATCCTCTTTTTTACTTAGTGGCAAAATACCCTTACTGTATGTTCTTTTTTGCTTCTAACCAATGTACTGCGCTTTCGTAACCAGACCAAAAATATTTGTATGGTTAATCCAAATATTTACCACAAGCGGAATAAAACTTGTGACCTCTATCAGTCGGCTTCATGTAAAACTATTTTTGCTCTTTGTCGGAGTCTCATATTTGATTCTCATGTGTAGTTGATATTTCGTTTTTTTGTTATATCTCGATATTGATGAAAATTAGAGAGCGAAATGAGATTATAATTATTTTGCAACAAAAAATACGTGAATAGTATTTAGAAGTAAGAAGTAAAGGCTAACGTTGTATCATTAGTTATATAACAAATAATCATAAAATGCTGACTACGTATGTTGTATTCAAATCGAATCCATACTAATATTATAAATTTGAAAGTGTTTGTTTGTTTGTTTGTTTGTTAGTTTGTCCTTCTTTCATTGACATATCATTTGGATGGGCATAATTTTTTGTGTGGAGATTGTTGGAGGGCTGGAGAGTGACAAAGGCTACTTTTTACCGCGGGAGATAATTTCATACCCACGGGATAACACGTTATAATACAACGCAAAAAAATATTTATGATCAGAATTACTTGAAACTTTATATTAATGCTTTTCAATAAAATTAAATAAATATGTGTTTTAAATTGTAAAATAGGGGATGAAAGTTTGTATGAAACCGACCTTTTTAGAGATTTTTGTACTCTAAGCGCGAGCGTTGCCGCTGTTCTGCTAGTAATTTATGATGAAAACAAAGCATATTTATATTTAATTGGTAATTTAATTCTATTTTCTCGTAAATCCTTAAAAAATTGCCAGTTACTATTTCGACAATGTCACGTAGAATGGAGAAAACAGATATATTATTTTTATCTTGCAACAACAATTGCGTAAATAATATTTAGGAGATGTAAAAAGTATTTTGCCAAGTTTGATTCATAAGTCAGCTTATTATAAAATTCAAAAGCATAATGCTTTTTCTTGCTGAGTTACCTATTAAATTTGCTTTAAACACCGTCTGTAGCTAAGAGTGTATTTAAAACGACATAAAGATAATTGTAAGCAAAAATAACCATTTCAGAAGTAGGGTAACATGATGGATTGGTCGAAATTATAGCGCAGTTAGTGTGGTTTTAAGCAATTAAATCTTTTTTTAACACAAGGTAAGGGTTTAGGAAGTTCTTTTATAGAAATAATAATTAAAACAGCTCGCAGGTTTTAGAAACAAAAATGTTCAGTACCTTTTTTCCTCTGTTTGTCAACCAAATCTTTTTTTGTTTAGTAGCTAATTGACGAGCTTTTAATTTAAAAATATTGGAATCAGTTAGTGTTTTTATAATAGTTATCGTATCTTCGAATTTTCAATAATTATTTAAGGTTGAATGTCGACCAATGGGCGAACACTAGCTTATATTAATACTAGCGACTCACCGTCCCTTCGCGGGTTCGTCGCTAGGTACGTTTTAAATAGATATAAATAGTTATTATCCAGCGTTAACCGTGTAAATTTAAATTAATTTTTTTGTTATTTTTTCCGATGTTTTAATACTTATTCTGCTATTCGGGCCGGAGACAAATCCAACAAATCAAATACCATGAAAATCGGTCCAGCATTTCTCGAGTTATAAGTGTTGTAACAAACCCGTTTATATATATAGATACACGTTTAATTAGATAGTTTAAAAATTGATAAAATATATAGGCCTAGTGATGTTTTGAACGCAACTTTAAACTGTGTAACGCAAATATTGGTATTTCGGACACAGCGCGAATGTGCTTGCGTAGATGGGATTGTATTTTTTAAAGTACGATTTTAAGGGATTTGTTCGGTTTGAGCTCCGGTTGGTTTTGCTCGTATAAATATATGCTTCCGGCGGATTTCATTAAACATTTAGTACAAATGTTTGTGTTTTTTTATTTGTTGTCGCTCAAAAGCAAAGTTATGTGTATTAATATTTTTGTCTCTTAAACAGTTTTTACTAATATATACTTACATTCAGACTACTTCAGTTTGTTTATCCATATGTCACAGATTTTTGACCGATTTTAGAAAGCGTAGGTACTCAAGTTGTATTTTATAGGTACATTACCAATGTACCAACTGTGATTCCATTTCAAAATTCTTAAAGTGTAGGTCTATATTAAAGCACTAAAAGCAGTGGTGGTGGCGGCAAGACCGGACTTGCACCTCTGATATTCTCATGGGCGAACAATTTTTATCATGATTACAATTCCTATGAAAAAATGTAGTGACAAAACCTGAAAATCTGAGAGAACCTAGCTTTTCAAAGGCAAGTTCACAGAACAATTGGTCAGTATGGTGGTCCCCCTTAATTATCAAAGAGAGGCTTGTGCTCAGTAGAGGACAATAAAAAGGGCTTAAAACATATTAACAAAAATATTGCACTCATTACTGTGAAATGTGATCTTGAATTTTATTTGGTTTTAAAGTACTGTACCCACTTTCTTTGTTGTACGTGTTGATCTGCCTTAATCTATTTAATGCATAGTGTAATAAATAACGAACAGCTATGTTTGCTAAAACTTTTTCCCTTTTAATTTACTTTACAAATTTAACTGAATGTAGCAATATTGATATTTATTGATACAAAAACAAAACCCCGCGGTTTATGTTTTTTATCGAAAGTCTATGTGCGTTTTATATTTGATTAGCGATTTCATGCGACTTTGCTCGCGTATTTCAATTGTATTCTTTCCATTATAATTTTATAAATATTAGTCTGTCTGTATTACTTTAGTCAGTATTTTTTACGTTAAACTGTAATAAACTTACATTCATATATTCATATATCCATGCATTCATACATTTCTGCACTCTTGCATCCATACATCTATACATCCAAACAACTTAGAAAAATAATTTGGTAAGGATAACAAGGGTAAGAGCGAGTTGACACATCACGTACCGACGTTCTATTACGCCAAATATTAAACTCTGTGTAACTACATACTTAGATAATTTCTTAAGTTAAATGTAATATACATTAAATACATATATAAATGTAAGTATAATATTCATTGTATTATAATATTTTTATCTTAATCCTTAGAAACTTAGAAAAAAAATTACCTCAGACTAAAGGCCTATCTAAGCCCTTATCTATACATATAATAAAATTGTAACGTCGAATCTGTAAATTAAATATTTTTTGGAAAATCTAATTGAAATATACATTATTATCGATACTGAGTCCGATTCTATAGTTTTTATATTTTTTGTCTGTCTATCTGTCTGTCTGTTACCGCATCACGAGAAAACTACTGGACAGATTTTGATGAAATCTGGTATGATGATAGCTGGTTATTCGGGTCAACATATAGGATACTTTTACCGCGGGAAAATGTCTCATTTCTGAGAAAAAATACAATAACTGCAATGTAAGAGTATACTAATATGTAAAACCTAAGAATTTGGTTTTTGGTCATCTGAACGCGAGCGGAGCCGCGGGCAATGTTAGTGTAGCATAAAACGTTAACGAGCATTTTTAAGTACCCATTGATAGTCCATTAAGTATATCGAAACATATGCAAGGAGGTGAAGTGTAGTAAATAATTTAGCTGGGTTTTATAACCGTATGGATTTTTATTGGCCTATTTTCTGTCATCCATAAATACTTATTAGGCTGATGCAGGAAAAGAGGAAAACTAAATTAACGCTTTTGATTATTCAAGCTTCTTTTACGAGTTTATGGAGTAATATCACATATAATATTCAATACTAATAACTTGCTCTTTCTTCACTCGAGTACGCGGATTGTGTTCACAATTTCATGGTTTTTAGCGTTTTTGCTCGGAACCCGAATTCTTTTTATTTTAAATAATAATTTATATTATATTATTTTAGAATTATAATATATATAATAATAATATAAATAATCATTTCTAAAATAGACAAAGTTACTCTTTATAATATCAGCTATCTGTCAGTGAAAGTTCCGTGAAAATGGATCCAGACGTTTCGGAGATTAGCGAAACAAACAGACACACAGATAGACAAACATTTTAAAAGTTGTTTTTATTCTTATAACCACCGTACCAGTAGAAACAGCCGCTTCGGTTTTATTTATCTATTATAATTCGTTCCAATATTATAAATGTAAAAGCAACTCTATCAGTTTTACGCTAAAACAGCTAAACAGATTTCGATGAATTTTAGCAATGACATAGATAGTTTCCTGGGGGCCAGGCGAACTAAGCCGCGTGTAAAAATTAGTTTTTTAATATATTATAAAATTATTATATTAGAATGGTCGATGTCTAAATGATTTTCTACATGATATTCCCTGAAATACTGACCTGAAGCTAGGGCTAAATTTTGGGAAGTGAACTTAAATTTGTTCCCTTTCAATCCTCTAGGAACCTCAGGCACAGTGTGACAAAATAATATAACAAATTGCCTTTTAGGTTTTTTGTATGGTTTAGTTTATATAGTATTTTATTATATATCCTACTAATATGTATTATAAATGTGAAAGTTTGTGAGGATGGATGGAGGGATGCATGTATGTTTGTTACCCTTTCAAGCCAGAACGGCTAAGCGGATCTAGATAAAATTTGACACAGAGATAAATTATAGTCTAGAATAGCACATACGTTACTTTTTATTACGGAAAATGTACGGTTCCTGTGTGATAGATAATGTAGTTAGGTACCTATTACGTTTTATTATATATTTTATACAAATACACATGCATACACACAATACTTATTGCATCTGTATTGGCATGTAGATTTTTATGCCCTTTAGACTGAAACGGCTGGTCCAATATGGATGAAACTTAGCATGCAGATATACTATTGCGTGGAGCACTAGAGACACATAGGCTACTGTCATGCTCTAGGAACGCAACTGAGCGGAGCGAGGGTATGTCGCTAGTATTAGATAAAAAAATGCTATGTTTACATTAATCTTTACGAATAATAATATTTATTGCCAAAAAAAAATACAGCTTACATTAAATCTAAAGGTATACACATTAGGCAAAGCCTGTATCGTGAGTACCACAAGTCGTTTAACAAAAGAAATATTGTTGCTCGGTAAACATTACTAGCAAAAGTTGTATATGACAAAGAAATAATCTTAACTATAAAAATAAAAATATTGTTCGTACAATGTTGCATTTATAATACTAGCAGAACCCGCAGCTTCGCTCGCGCTAAAATTACAAAAAAAAACTCTAAAAATATAGGCTTCATATAAACTTTCATGCCCCATTGTACCCCTTTATGGGATAAATTTCGAAAAATGCTAAAACACGTATTTGTTTAATTGTGTTGAAAAGCTTTAATACCAAGTTTTAAGTAATTCTGATCATAAATATTTTTTTCGGTTGTATTATAACGAGTTTTCCAGTAGCAAGTAGATGCTCTTCTGCAGTAAAAAGTACCCTGTGTTACTCTCCTGTCCTTCAACTATCGTCACACAAAAAATCACACCAATCCATAATTCCTTTTCCACGTGAAAGCAAACAAACAAACGTACTTTCACATTTATAATACTAGTATGGAAGTATATAAATAAAAAAAAACAAAAGCTTAATTAATATGAACATATCTACACAGTTTAGGTAATTACTAATTGATGAAGCCCATTACGATATATTATAAATAAGGTTTCTGTAGCATCAATTATGTTAAAGTAGCGAGCCAACATACCACTTTCGCCTTAGCTTTCTAAACTGAGCAATATTTAATATCACAAAAGCCGACTACTCTGTTATTATATAAACGTGTCAATATATGGAGCAAAACGTTAAGCAAAACAAGACCTTACATTCGAATTTCTAAGTAATCAACGATATGGTAGATAAAAACAAAAAAATAACTAAGAAATATGCATTAATTTACTTAATTCATAGGCAATTCAAGAGACTTTCGCTTTAGTGAAGTATTTTTGTCTTGTAAAAACTTTCGAGGAGCATAAATTTGCGACGTTCCCTTTTTTCGTTATTTATGAGACTATCTCAGATTCGGAGTGTTAGTTTTAAATTAACAACAGTCCCAGAGTGGAGTTTACCTCGGTGTTGCCATCAACGTAGTCCCTTTTGTATTTATTGTGAATTATGTTAATTCGATAGAAAGTGTCTGGACGTAAAAAAAAGATGAGTGAATATTAAAAACTATATTAGAGCTTGATTATAAATTATATATATATATATATATATATATATATATATATATATATATATATATTATATATATATATATATATATATATATATATATATATATATATATATATGTTAGGACATTAACACACATCCCCATCTAGTTCCATGGTAAGCTACGAGGCTTGTGTTATGGATACCAGATAGTTGATACACTACACATATTATATATTAATAACATACACACCCATGATTGAAGTATAATCATTCGTGCTCATCATACAAATAAATGCCCACAGCGGGATTCGAACCCGTGACAGCTGGCATAGCAAGTAGGGTCACTATAAACTGAGCCAAACGTGTCTTCAAATATAATATATATATATATATATATATATATATATATATATATATATATATATATATATATATATATATATATATATATTAGTAACTTACTCTTGTTACTTTCGATGTACGATGTACGAAGCATTTTGCAACTTGATACAAACAGATCTACCATTTTTATATGTATAATATGTATATCATTTTACAGTATCAGCGTCATCTTCTGGTAAAATGTATACGTATTTTAAGCGTGTGCGTATGTGTATTGTTGTTACACCTTTCCTTAACGCCTCGACGAACCTGGGATATATAAGCTATTGTTAATAATAATAAAATTTGCCAAAATGTAGCGTTGCCTGTGTAATTATATTTATACTAATATTATATAATATGTATATAACTCTGTCTGTTTCCTTTACACGTATAAACAGCTAAACAGATTTCGATAAAATTTGGCAAGGACATAGATTGGGATCGGACATAAGCTACCCTTGATCCTTGCCTTAATTAACACGCATGCGAAGTCGCGGGTACAAATTAGTTATAAATACAGAGTAAAGCGAGAGTAATAAGCTAAACAAAATACTATGAAGCTACTGTAATAAACCTTCGAGTCACTGGTTTCTAATATGTTTTTAATTAACGAATATTTTAATTTGTCTTTTAATTACAAGAGTAGAAATATTAAACATAAGCAAAATACACAATAATTTTAATATAAAATTTTCTCATTTTCAACATACTCGTATAAGTTAATAAAATTTTATGCAAATTAATATTGAAGTTTGTTGTCATTAATGTCCTTTTTGTCGTTATTACTTCGCTTAGCAAACAATCAATGATCCTTTTTATATTTAACGTTTAATGACTGTTTACAATGTTAATGTACTTCTATACATTAGATATTTTTTGGAAAATCTTATTGAAATAAACATTATTATCGATACAGATGCCGAATCTATTGTTTTTAGAATTTTTGTCTGTCTGTCTGTCTGTCTGTTACCGCATCACAGAAAAACCACTGGAGGGATTTTAATAGGTATGGTGATAGCTGGTTATCCGGGTCAGCATATAGAATACTTTTTATAGCGGGAAAATATCTCATTTCTGAGAAAAAATACAAAAACTGCAATGTAAGAAGTATAGCATACTGCAATGCTAGTTCATTTATAAAACTTGACACTTATTGGTATAGTAGTCTATACTAATATAATAAAGAGGTAAAGTTTGTTTGTATGTAGGAGATAATCTTTGGAACTACTGACCTGATTCCAAAAATTCTTTCACTTATAGAAAACTACACTATCCCTGACTAATATAGACTATATCTTATTATGATTTAAAAAAGTTTTTAGTTTTAAATCTTAATATTTACAAATCAAGTCTTTCACTTTACCGTCCTGCGCTGGCCAAACCTTCATATAAAATGAATAATTCGGTTAAATTTTAACTGTATTACCATAGTTTAATTAAATCTACAGTTTAAATTTAACTAAATCGGAATTATTGCCCAATGCCACGTAGTTTACAGCACGCACATGACATCCCGAATGATTTATGTGTTGGCTGGCAAATTGACAGCCAAGCGGAATTTCGAATACACACGATTCCAACGTTTTTTATAGGACATTTGATTTTTATTTTTCGACCAGTTTCATCTAGTTTTGAATGCCTTTTTCAAAAAACTAAGCGGTTGTGTTGAAAAGTTTTAAACTGCGAAATCTGCGAAACCGTCGTGTTTGGAATTAACAATGGCGGCTCTCGCGGAACCGAGCTTTTGTATACGCATGCTGGTAACACGTAAAAGTTAGTTCTAAATTTTTAATGTACGAAGTTGAGTAGCAGTTATATGTGTAATAGGTACATTGTAATGAAGAAAATAGAGAATTTTTCATTGTACATCTATATGTGTAAAGAATAGAAGTTAAATAAGTAAAGAAATAATAAAATCCAATGTAATATTGCTTTATTAAGAAGAAATTAAATTATTTTACACTAGAACGTAACTCCATCTTCATTTGCTCGGGGCTTTTTGAAGCTTATTTTTGTGACTTAGTTATCTTAATAATATTATTTTAATTGAAAGTTTTTTGTAATTTTGTGTGTTTGATATTTTTTTACTTTAGTAAAGTTTCAATGATTTTTTCATCATGGATTAATACTATTTAATCCACGATGATATCAGTTTATACTATTATAATTAAGCATTATTTTTTATGTATATGTGTATGTTTGTTATGGATAAAGTTTACTACACGGTTGACTGAGGTGTAATACATAAGCTATAATAACAAAATATGGCAAAAGGTAGCGCTACCTGTATCTAATATTATAAAAACAAATACTATAATTATGACCTCCTAATCGATTACAGCTATGGCTGATGGCAGCCACTGAGATTACTCATGTGCGTAGAATATATTATAGTGGATAAGTATTTCCTAAGAGAAAAACTTGATAACTTAACATGGCCCGACCCGGGATTCGAACCCAGACCTACCAAATCTGTAGCCATACATAGCCTCCTCCATCACCTAGACTACCATAAGACTAGATAAAAATAAGAAGCACCTAGGGGTGTACCCGAGTGAAGCAAGGACAATTCATACCCAACTGGTATTGTAAGCATATTTATAATAATAAAATAATAATAAATATGTTGGAAAATTAACACACAGCACCATCTAGTTCCATGGTAAGCTATGAGGCTCGTGTTATGGATACCAGATAGTTGATACACTACACATTTATAACTTTGAATACATACATATTATAAATATAAACACCCATGACTGGAGTACAAACATTCGTCCTCATTACACAAATGAATGTCGCCAGCGGGACTCGCACCCACGGCCGGGGAGTACAAACATTCGTCCTCATTACACAAATGAATGTCGCCAGCGGGACTCGCACCCACGGCCGCTGGCACAGCAAATAGGCTCATTACAAACTAAGCCAAAAGTATCGTCAAATATTACTCACATTTTTAAAAGAAAGATACTTAAGTGGATAAAGGTACTATATATATTATACAATCACATTAGCATCAGTTTACCCATTTTCCATAATAAAATATTATATTATTTAATAAAATTCCATTATTACGATTGCTATATTTATTTACTCTCACATATTACACATATAAACATTTTTATTTGCCGTGTTGGGCAGATGTAAATCAAAGGGCTGCGTTATTTGACATTATTATTGCTCTACGCGGACATTATTAGCAATAGCTATACCTTCTACGAGGGTTGCCACTTGCTTTATATATTAAAGCTATCATTTCTTTCTTTGTTTAAAAAATAAAAAAAATGCTTTTAATTAAATAACCTATTGCAATCATAAAAAACACAGCCGAATTGAGAACCTCCTTTTTTAAGAAGTCGCTTGAAAAACAAGCCCAATAAGCAGAAAATCGAGGGGTTTAATTTAGAAGCCACTGAAGAGTTGCTCTATCCATCTCCTGGTTGAATCATCAGATCATCTTGATAAAACCAACATATTGTATTGTCATCAGTATTACATTCAATTTTTGCACACTACAAATAGTTTTCAAGTACCTAATAAAGTTATAATTTTTATTCAAATTAGCCTTGTGACTTTTTACTTTTTACACTATCTTTATAGGTTTTGCAAAAATTTCATTAAAATGTAAACAAATAAAAAAATAAAAGTATTTTATTTTTCCTACTCTCCCGCCACAACACCACATTTTGTACGGTATTTAGACGTAACGTTCGAATAAATACGATCGCTTATTATTTTCCTTCGTAATTTAGCGTATCCATTCGTTACGGTTATGGCCAGTTTTGTTCTGTAAATTATTTTTTTATTGGTATATTAGAATTTATTGGAACAGTCTTACTGACGTAAAACGAATCCATTGTTTGACGTAGCTTTTTCTGAAATTAATGAAGAAAAATTATATTATTATATGACTACTTTCATGATGTATTCAGCCCTTTTTAACGTCCCACTGCTGGGCATAGGCATCCCTCCAATACGAGAGGGATCAGGCCATAGTCCACCACGCTGGCCAAGTGCGGGTTGGCGGACATGCAGGTTTCCTCACGATGTGTTCCTTCACCGTAAGGCAAGTGTTAATCATGTTGGAAATGATTCGCACATGAAAATATCACAGGTGCGGGACCGGGGATTTGAACCCGCTTCCCTCGGTTTCCCAAGTAAGCGCGTTACCACTGGGCTACCACTGCCTCGACAGACTTTGCTTTAGTTGATGAATGACGATTCTAAATCCGTCCAGTCATTTCACGGTGAGGGAATGATACTTGTATTATGATTTTACAGAAACTACAGTCGTCTAAACTTGAATATTTTTAAATAAAACTATCTTTTCCGATTATTTCGCGGATTTATTTTGATTTTTGGTTCCCGACGTTTCGAATGCTTTACAGCGATCATGGTCACGGGAGAGACTAAGTTAAGGGTAAGACTACTTGTTACAGACAGTGCCTATCCACAATTTTACAAAAAAAAAAAACAAAAATGGCACCAAAGTATAAACAATATTTGTTGTTTTTAATTTTTTTTTAATAAATATTATAATTAAATACAATATTTTTGTCAAAAATCATCATTATAATATCTAACTTTAAGCTTTATCTTTTAGAAGAAACCTATACTGAGACTTCATACGTTAATCAAACTTTCTCGTATGTAAATTAAATAAAAGTATAATGTTCAACTAAATTACAATTGAACTACTTAAAAGAACTATTAAACCCAATTCCCGCGCCAATGTGCCGAATAATGAGAGTTGGAATCCGTTGTCGCAACTTTTGGATGACTCGAGCTTTTAACTTTCCCAGCCATTTTGCAGTGACGTCGCGGGTATTCTTATTGCATAGATTATTATTTAATTATACGCCAATCTAAGTAGATATTTCTTTAACAACTTAAAACCGTCGAACTAAGATATATAACAAACCTTGCTTAATTTGCTTGATATAAAGTTGTAAGTGATTTTTAGATTTCCGTCATGTCCGTTTGTCCTTATCTCTATACTGCAGAGGTAGATAGATGTCTTATGTGAACTAATAGACAATTCTGTACAGAAATTACAAAAAAAAATGACACGTAACTGAGGGATAAATGTAATTAAGGTTTTAAATAAAACTATCTTTTCGGATTTTTTCGCGGATTTATTTGGATTTTTGGTTCCTCTGTGGTATAAATCCGCGAAAAAATCCGAAAAGATAGTTTTAATTAAAATGTCAAATATTTGCGTAAATCTAAGAAAATATAAAAAAAATTAAGGTATTGTATTCATTAAAATAAACTTATCGTAAAAAGAAAAGTACCTATCTGTGGAATGACCCTAACCTATAACAAGAGTACTTTTTTTAAAGAAATTCTAGTTTTACACATATGTATGTATATTATTGCTATAAATATAATTTAATGAACTTAAATTAGCAGCACAATAATGCCCGATTTCACCAACAACCCATAAGCTTCCACCTACGTATGGGATCCCTAGCTTAAAATTCCCCTAAATTAAATTTCATTTTACTATCGTCTTTAAGCCCATATTTCGAGCACTTAAATTTAGGGGGCCTTTTAACATTTAGGTGACCCTTAACTGTCGGTAAAAACATAAACTGTCCCCTAACAGCCCCCTAACCATGCTTAGGGGATCCCTTAAACTTAGGTGACGTTGGTGAAATCGGGCATAAGACTTTTACTTAGAAGCCTGTATTTAAACGTAATTAGCGTCCCTAGGCACCTTTCGATTTTTCTATCGAAATGAAATGTTTTTCCACGTTAAAAACAACTTGATGTCTCTCTCTTTCCATATAAAAAAATCACATCAATTAATACTTCAGTTTGACGTGAAAGAAGAATAAACAAACACACATGAAACAATTATATTTTCGGCTTTATAATATTAGTAAATTTAAGCAACAAGCAGCATAATATGATAAATCAACTATTTTAAATACGTTAGAAACATTTAGGGGTGTGTATACGCTAAAATTAAGACTTGGTTAATTTCCCTCCGGCGAAGTTGTTTAAATGAAGGTTACTCATTAAGGATTGAAACTCAAACGATTCAGATGAAACTCAATTTGAACTCCGGAAATTGTTAGGCTCGAAGTTTGCACGATTTCTGTAGACAGACACTCGCTTAGATAAAATTATGAACATTGTTTTTAGCAGTTAGATTCACATATGCAATTAAAAATAAAATATTATTTATTATTTATTTATATATCTATATATATTTATTTATTTATCTATCTATATATTTATTTATTTATTTAAATAATATAACAATCTAATTGCATTTTATACGAATTACCCTGCTTTCGCTTAGGTGCTTCCCTGAGTACGCGCATTTTGTTACTATTTCATGGGTTTGTATATTTTTGCGCGAAACCTTTTTCTAAAGTAAAAGTAGCCTATGTTACTCCCTATAATATGATTTGTCAAAATCAGTTTAGACGTTTTGGAGATTAGCCGGAACAAACAGCCGGACAGACAGACAAAAAAAATAAAAATAGTTTTTTTTTCTAAAATTTTTAAAATAGTTCTTATAGTACGTATGTTTGTACAAAGTATATATATTGTACCTATATACTGTGTCGCAGTAATATTAAACATAAGAGTTAAGTTAGTGACTAAGCGTGTTTGTTACTTCTTCAGGTTGCAAGGGCTTAGCGAATTTGAGAGAAATTTGGAAAAGAGATAAATAACATCAAGAATTAATAAGGCTACTTCTAGTCCATATATGTATTATGTGAGAGAAACTTCAAAAAGTTATCTATACTAGAAGCTGTCGTCTTTTGTGATGAGCGAACCTGCGACCATAAAAAATAACGATGTAACAGATTATTCGCGATAAAAACAGCTATGATGCCAAATATTATATATATTACTAGCGACTCACCCTCGCTCCACTCGGTTCGTCCCTGGGTATGTTTTAACGGTTAGTGTAGATTTTTCAGAGATGAGATATTTTCCCGCAGAAAAAAGTATCCTATATGTTGACCCGGATAATCAGCTAACATCATACCAAATCGCATCAAAACCCGTCCAGTGGTTTTCTCGTGATGCTTTTTCAGACAGACAGACAGACAAAAATTCTAAAAACTATAGATTCGGCTTCTGTATCGATAATAATGTTTATTTCAATAAGATTTCCCAAAAAACTTTAATGTACAAATTCGGCTTAGTTACAATTTTATTATATTATATATAGATAGATATAGATTATATTATAAAATCATCTAACCTATCTTTAGATACGTAACGCAATATTCCCTCCAACCTAATTATCCAATGCACACAATAAGCAAGCGTACATACGCTGTATTATTAAAAGGAAAACACGCCGCTGATTCCATAATATGAAGGAAACAAGGTTATTATTTAGTATTCAGGCACATAGCGATTCAATACTCCACTCCCTACGTGGGACGTGGGTTGCTTACAAGATGAATGATTGTTAGCTATTTTGTCCAAAAGTCATGAAGGAAAAGTACAAATATTCAAAATAGCGATATAATAAAAATCTTTTAATCCGGAAATGTCGTCCCACGCTTATGTTATGGTTTTCGAATACTTAAAGTCGATTCGCTTAGCTAAGTTGATTCTTTTGTTTGTAATAAGCTGTTAGTAATATTATATTGTTAGGATAGGAGGCGGTTGGAGTGATATGCTATCTATCGATATGTACCTGATCGTTGTTAATACATTTGTATGAAAAATAAAAACAAATCTATCCCACGGGAATCGCACATTTTTCCGGAATAAAAAGTGGCCCAATTATGTTATTTTGATGTATGAGCTATATTATTGTAAAGTTTCATTAAAATCCATTCTGTAGTTTTGCCTGAAAGAGTAACAAACACCCATACATCTATCCATCCAGACAGCCAGACAGCGCTAGATCTACACTAGGGCACTCGGGGCTAGTGCCCAGAGCGGCAAAGTTTTAGGGGCGGCAAAATTCGGAGGGCGGGAAAAAAATTCTTCCCGTTATCGAAAAAGATTTTTTTCTAAAAAATGATTAATTAAAAAAAAATAAGTAGTACATTTTTCGAAAAATTGAAACTATTTATAAATTATTTCTTTGCATTTAAAAAATAATATAATTCAAAAAATTTAAACTTCCAACATTTTATTCAAAATTGCGATGATAGGGCTGCATTTTTTACTATGCCCAAAGGCGAGGCTAAGGTTGAATCCGGCACTGCATCCAGACATCCATATATCCATACATCCTCAAAAACTTTCGCATTCATAATATTGGTAGGTTTAATGGGATGTATTTAAAAATATAATATTTTTATTCATGTCAAACTTCTGATATCTAAAAATATTATTAAATAATACAACTGAATTAAAACTAGAAATCTAAAGCCTTTATTTACATTGTCATCAGTTTTCAAACAAAATATACGAAGACGATAATATAGAGCTCATAGGCACTTTTGTCTCAAAAAATGATTTGTCGGTTAGTGTCACCTGATATAAAATAAAAAAATTAAATTGTATACATCAAATGATTTTGAATGTAATAAATTAATCTAAAGCATTTCAACTAAACTATTTTCATTATTCGTGTTTCATTCTCAGAAATTGTATACTAATTTAATTAATACATACATATATAAAGGTTCTGGGTTTGAAATAAAAAAAGACCTAACAATAAGGCTATGACGACCTTTTCAACCTACGTTGTCTAAACCTCTCAACCTACGCTATCTAAGTCGGGTCTATCACATATTCGAAAATTAAAACTTACAAATAGATAATCTTTTACCTAGATGCTCTCAATTAAAAAAAAAAATACAAAATAAAGTAGCTGGACAACTATATCTTATATCTTTAAACGAGCAATTCTTGTCTCATATTATTGTGAAATTTATTACACAGGAGGTTTCGGGGGCGATAAATCGATCTGGATTAGTCTTATGTCTGGGAAAACATGTGTTTTTGAATTTTCATGCGGTTTTCTTTCGCATTATTCCACGCAAAATATGGTCGATAATTGCGCACGCTCGGGCATAAGCATCATGGTCAAGCGGCCAAAGGTATAATTTATTTTTGTTAATTTTTGTATTTATTCAAGTTTTTAGTTTAAAAAAAAAAGAAAATTGTACATCCAACCAAAAGCTCCGAGCGGAGCTCAGTGGCCCAGGTACTATATTATATTAGTCGTACAGTAACTGGATTAATAGTCACTGCGTTTAAATATAAGAGAACAGCATGTTTATTTAATAGTTTTTGATCTATGTGATTTTATATTTTTGTAAAAGTTACTAACATAATAACACTTTTTTGTAGAAATTAAAACAAACCTATAATGGTTTAATAGATTTAGCTTTTCTAAGTAAAGACAGTCGGACGGATATCCTTCTGGTATAAAAACTTAAAAGCTTCCAGGCAAAGCTACTTTGTTTTCGCAATACTACTCTGTTCTAAGTGTATTAGAAACAAAATGTTAACAATTCCAAGGAAAATGACGGTAGACATTGTTGAAATTTATTTTATGAACGCAAATATGTTACTGAGAGATCTCAAAGAGCCTTATATTAAATAAATTTAGTAAACTTTACCGCTCTTAACTAAATTTTGCCACCTTTAATAACTTAGAGACAATATAAAATGACAACGTACCTTTACTTAAATAGCGATCGATAGAGAATGAATATTTCTGTTGGTAATAGGAATTGTTAAAGTGTGTGTGTCAAAGATGAAGGTCCCTCTTTTTATATTATTAATATACTAGCGACTTATCCTCGCTCCGCTTGGGTTTGTGGAGTTTGAGGGGGGGGGGGGGGGGGGGAGGCTGAATAATACTTTACGACCTATTCTCATACCTACAAAATATTCAACAAAAAAAAAGTAGTAGTAATAATGGATCTCAGATTAAAGAATTAGATAGACGGAGTCCGCCAAACTAAATATCAAAATCAAAAATAGTAGCGTGATCTGCTTTTGATACTACTAAATTCTCAATTTTGTCATACAGGCCACTTACTTTCTTTAAAAATTAAGGAAAATATTATATACATATGTTATGTATATAAAATTTCCGCATATGCATTAGTTGAATTAATATACAATTTCTAAGAATAAAATATTATTAATAAAATTAATAATATGTTGTATGTTTATTTGTATGTGTGTACCTATATATCTATTTGTATCTTTTAAGCATTAGTTCCCTTCGCCTTGAAAGAGAGATGGCATAATATTATTAGATTATTTTTTTATTATGATAAAATCAGATAGTTATTTTTAATTATTACCATTTATTTACTTGTCACTTAGTATACAAATTGTCATTTGTATAGTATTTTAAAACATTTTTGTTTGGCTTCATATGACTTCTATGACACTCTTGACTTATGTGAGTAGCTGATAACAAGGATTCTTTTTTTTTTCAATATTTTTGTGAATTATTTATATAAAAAAATATATTCGAATTTCTTTTACTTCATTTTAATAGGTTACTAGTCCATACTTAATAGTATAAATGTGAAAGTGTGTTTGTTTGTTTGTTTGTTTGTTTGTTTGTTTGTTTGTTTGTTTGTTTGTTTGTTTGTTTGTTTGTTTGTTTGTTTGTTTGTTTGTTTGTTTGTTTGTTTGTTTCTTTCTTTCTTTCTTTGTTTCTTTGTTTGTTTTTTGTTTGTCCTTTTTTCACGTCGAAACGAAGTGACGGATTGGCGTGATTTTTTGTGTGGAGATAGTTGCAGAGCTAGAGAGTGACAAAGGCCACTTTTTACTGCGGGAGATTATGTAAATCCCACGAGAAAACATGTTGTCCTTCAATCAAAAAAAATTATGATCAAAATTACTTGAAACTTGTTATAATGCTTTTCAATAAAATTAAATAAATATGTGTTTTTGCATTTTTAAAAATTCATTGTATAGGGGGGTAAAATAGGGGATGAAAGTTTGTATGAAACTACCTTTTTAGAGATTTTTTGTAGTTTTAGCGCTAGCAAAATCGCGAGTTCTGCTAGTGCTCTATATATTTAACATTGTAAAGATTCTGCTTAGATTTTTTTTGATAAATTTCAAATTATTTTAATGAGCACGTTCTATATTAAAGCTAGTTAGCTAGTTTTTTTGATCTAGTTAACTAATATTTTGAGTAAATTCTGTGTTTGTTCTTAAAATAATTATTATTTCTTTTCTACCCTAAGGATGCCTTTAAGAAGCTATAAGCCTATTGTGGCATTTATTTTATATTTTAATATATTCTTGTACATGTTGTGCAATAGTATTTTACTTTACATTTGTTATATTTTGATTTTCTTAGTTGATTACTACTGACAGTGCTTGTAGAAAATAAACTTGGCTAAGCCCTCAAGAAAGACAGGACTATCTGTACGGGTTATAACTTTCCCGAGTTCTAAGCCTAGGTCTTAGATGACTTAATAACGGAACCGTGCCAACTAATTTTAGTCGCTATATCACTCACAGCGTAAACGGAAATGATGAAGCCTCCATTTTCCGTTCAGGGTAGGTTGGCTATATATCATAAAAAATCAATGTCGATCATCATGAAAAGCACGTATTTTAGCAGGATTGTATTATAACGAGTTTTCCCGTGGGAATTAAGTAATCTCCCACGGTAAAAAGTAACCTATATGATTTTTCAGCCCTCCAACTACCTCCACACAAAAAATCACGCCAATCCGTCACTCCGTTTCGACGTGAAAGAAGGACAAACACACAAACACACTTTCACATTTATAATATTAGTATGGATTCTCCCAATTGATTTTAGTCTTGGCTTCCAATCACAATGAGATAAGCGAACTGTGAAGTGTATTGTAATGGAAAAATATGACGACGAGAGTATCGAATTGTCATCTCATTACAAGTGTTCAGTGAGAGATCAGGCATGGGATTGACGGCTTTTCGAGGCATGACGGTATAACCACTTGCTCTGGCCTACTATTAAGAAATGTTTAACAGAAAACCCCGGGTCTCGAAGCCAGGTCTAGGTAAAGCTCTGCATTAGTTATATCTAAAATCTAACTGTGGATTAAAAAACAATTGAAAGAGATCGTATTTATCCATTGTTTTCGATTGATTGTAATCATTAGGAAATAACGAACGTGCGTGGGTGGTCAGGTATATTTACTCTACATGTGAACCAAACACTTTGTGGTAAAATAAATATTTTCTTTTTACTTTAAGCATGTTTACTGGTGATTATATTTCAACTTAAAATATGTAATGACAATAATACAAAAGGCTTACGAAATATGTATATTTTTTTCTTATTTCACTAGATGGTTGCAGATTTATTATTTTCAACATGTTTGTTTCAAATCGTAAAAAAAATTCAGTTATTCTAATTTTTAGAAGTTAATGTCAACAAAAAATTTAAAAAAATACATAAAAAATATTTTTCAGGATGATGGTCTCCTAGCCGATTCCGGCTACGGCGGCCAATCTCATTGAGACTAGCCAACTGCGCAGGAGATATTATAGAGCACGTGTACGCGCAGACACAGGTGCACTCTCTATTCCTGTCACTCTCATACTCCGGTGGGACGACTGCTCGACACGACCAGTGAGAGTTAAGGCGCAGGACCGACGGCTTTACGTGCTCTCCGAGGCACGGGGGTTAGACACCGCCAACTTCCCAACTCCGGGCTGTTACTGAGACTTACTATACAGAAAGACTCAATAACTAAACTTGGCCCGACCCGGGAGTCGAACCCAGGATCTCCGAGTGTGCAGCCGTACATGCTAGCCACTACACCACCTGAGGCAGTTAATTTTCAGGATATTATAATATTAAAGGTACATAAGATTGATATAATTTAAAGATATTCTTACACTAGCCACTCACCCTCGCTTCGCTAGAGTTCGTCCCTAGCTTGCTTCCCAATACAAAATTTCATCCCCATTTTCACCCCCTTAAGGGATGATATCCGAAATAAAAAGTATTCTATGTCCTTTCCAGGGTCTCAAACTATTTTCTTACCAAATTTTATCTAAATCGATCCAGTAGATCCAGAGATTACCCCGTACAGCGTCACAAACTCACAAACTTTACCTCTGTTAGAAATGATATATATATATATATATATATATATATATATATATATATAGATATATATATATATATATAATATATAATATATAATATATTTCTTGTGTTGTACAATAAAGTATCTACCTATATTTTCTGAATATAAAAAGAACATTAAAATCTACTACAATATTAATTTGATAAAGATCATATTTAATTACATGTACACAATTGTATAAGTTGTTTGTTCATTGTCTCAATTGTCATAAAAAGTCATTTAAAATATACATTTACTTATTCAGTCCAGAGTCCAGACCTCAAAACCACAATTTTAATATTTTCATTAATATTTATCCGACGATTATTTCAATAAAGCTTAAATAACTATGACAACTGTTCCTCTTTGTGCGGTTTAATTCCAACTGCGGTCATTTCCTTGTGTTTTATGAAACTGGAGCAAAATTACAATATTACATGAAAAATTACCGTATTATAATTTTCTACAATATTAATATTATCTGTACATATAATAAAATTTTAACTTATATAACTTATATATCTAACATATTAGAACTTTATCTTTGTTAGAGTCGTTTCCGAGATACACGAAATAAACATATATACATATATATACAAAAATTGCTCGTTTAACATAATCAGATGTTTGTAAAATATGTATATTATGTAACTTAAAAATTGATATCGATTTATGATATTTTATTGCATGAAATAAAACCGCAAACAATTATGGTTACATTTGTTTAAGGTGTTTGTTAAAAATATCCCCATTATAAAAATAAGGCAGTGGAAATAAATCACATTATGACAGCCTTCGTAGCTGTCATAATAATTCTATGATTTATTCAAGTTCCATCCCTACAATACTAAAATTACGTGTTTTTCTTCAACTTTAATATGCGATGGTCGCTCCCCACAAGCTCGTTTGTGACTTGAGAGTAATAATGCTTAAAGTTCTCGTACACCCTCGTCTTAATGCCCCTCGTTATCTTATCGACTGGAAAAGACATTGGTGGTAGGGTTCCGTGCATCCAATGTAAAAGCGGAACCATCTATACTAATATGATAAAGAGGAAAGAAATTTTTTTTTTGTTTGTTTGTTTGTTTGTACCGAATGGGCTCTGAAACCACTAAGTCGATTTAGATGAAATTTGGTAAGATGATAGTTTAAGACCCTGGAAAGGACATAGGATAGTTTTTATCACGGAAATCATTTCTTAAGGAGATGAAAATGGGGATGAAAGTTTGTATGGGGAAGAACCTAGTTTAAAATAAAGACACTCTGCTTAGTCTATTTTCTCCAAATATACTTAACAAAAAAGTTTTATTTTGGTATGTATGTATAAAATACTACAATTATACACATATCATATATAAGTAGAGTTAGGTTCTATAATTTTTAAAAACGTAGTAAATGTATTATATCGATAGATCTTATATTGATAGATGGCAGTGGCCTTATATCGATAGATCTTATATTGATATATGGCAGTGGTAGCCCAGTGGTAACGCGCTCGTTTGGGAAACCGAGTGAAGCGAGTTCAAATCCCGGGTCTCGCACCTCTGATATTTTCATGTGCGAATCATTTCTAACATGATTACCACTTGTCTTAACGGTGAAGGAAAACTTCGTGAGGAAACCTGCAATTCTGAGAGAACCTAGTAAGTTTTCAAAAGACATGTGAAGTCCGCCAACACCCACTTGGCCAGCGTGGTGGACTATGGTCTGATCCCCCTCGTATTGAAGGTAGGCCCGTGCCCAGCAGTGGGACGTTAAAAAGGGCTGAATACATACAAATGTCTTATTTCGAAGTTACTTGAATTTATTTATGACACTCTCTTTTTACTTAGCCTAAACTGTCCTGTTATGCACGGACCCTACGGAAATGAAAGCAACGACAATATTACTTTTATTTCACTTTTCATTATATAATTAAAAATAGTTGGATAAGTATTTAAAATAAAATTAAAAAAAAAACGAAGTGGGTTAAAAAAATTCCAAATCGTTTCAGGTGTTTTCTAGTAATCGGTAAACAAACATTAAAAAAAGATTGCGATGAATTGAGAACCTTCTTCTTTTTGGAAGTCGGTTAAAAATACTATTATGCTTGGAATCCATAAGTATATTGATGACTTAACAATATATGAGTACAGTATCTTTAAATATCTCGCCATTGCTGTCAATTAGAATGATTTTCTTTCATATCTTATTTTAACCAAATGACGCAACACTTCCGTACCTTTGACGGCTGCGTGATACTTCTCAGTATTTTTTATAGATAAAAATATTTTCAGTTCTACGATACTATAAAATAAATATAAATACTATTAATATTAAAAATGTGAAAGTAATTCTGTCTGTCTGTTACGTTTCCACATCTAAACCGCTAAACCATTTTAGATGAATTTTTGTATGGATATAATATGTACATGGGACCTTGGAGAAGGTGGTGAAATAAGAGTACGAAAATCCTATATTTTTGCTGCTAGTGACATAAAGATGAGTTATATATCATTTTCTGTTATATCATATTTATAGAAAATAGGACGCGAGTGTGGGAATATTATAAATGAAAAAAACATATAAGACATGCGAGCGAAGCAAGAGTATGCCACTAGTATGTTTCATAAATTTCGTCTTACTTTGACACATACATCTGAAAACATACTGATAAACTAAATAGCAAATTGTAGCTAGTGAAGCATAAATTGATTTTCTTTTTTATATAACCTATTTAAATTCATATATTTGTTTAAATTTAGCGATCCATCCACGCTTTATTTTAAACCTCACTATACACGGTGCGAAATAGCTCATAAAATGTCTATACCATTCCGAAACCTTTTCCGTTTCCCACTAAAATCGATTTAGCCAAGCTTCTATAATACTTTTCTAGTATTTATTCATAAATAAAGAAGTCAGATGCCAGTACAAAATAAACAGGGACTGGATTCAGAATTGGTTATATTAGCTGTATAATGTTTATTGTGATATTATAAGATAATAATATACGAGTATACTAATGATGATTTGATGGTGATTGGATATACTTATAAATACATAATTATCAGATGTGAATGTGATTCATTTCATCAGAAAATATTTTGCTTGGCAATCTTTAAATTAGGTAGTTTCTGCTCGTAACTTGTGTTTTCTTTCTGTTTTACCCGACTGCGGTGGAGCCCAAAGGAGGTTTATGTGCTTGAACTGTATGTATGTGTGTATGTATGTATTATATCCGATGTTCCCTCGTAAATACTAAACGGCTTAAGCGATTTTGATGATAACCGATGTCGCAGACTACATAATACACGTAGCAAGACTCGCAGCTAGTATAAAACGTGTGCCTTCGACTTCATAATACTTTATTCCTACGTTAACTTGTTGCCATCTTTTAGTTTGCTTTTTACGTAATCCGTTTTTTTATTTTTGTAAATTATTTTTTTAGCGTGTTTGAGCATCTATTTATAAGTTCGAAATTAGTACTGCTAAAAATATTTAACTTGAGTCTTGAGCAACTATTTAAAAAAATAACTGAATATTACTAAAATTGTGAGCATTATTGGAAAGACGTAAATATTCTATGTAATATATTGTCAGTGACGTACATGGTGACGTGATTTACTCATTACTGAGTAACAAACATTCAAACTAAACATCTTTACTTTTAATTTGTATATTATGTCAACAAAAATCTTTACCTACACACAAAAATACGAGGCAATACTATTTAGTATATGAACAAAACGAAAGCACGTAATCTACGATCTTATAAGTAACGTGGGCGTCGTAGCTTTTCCAGGACTTAATGGTTCATTATTTTCCAAAGCGGGCAGGTGAGCGACATCTTTACCGAATTTAGTTTTAAACCCCTAGCGGTTAAAGCTTGGGTTGCTAGTTCAAACGAAGCCTAATTTACGTCAAAACTATTTGGACTAGCTGAAAATTTTGAAACTGTTTCAACGAACTCTAATACCTGAGTAGTAATTTAAAATAAGCTTGCTAATATTATCACAATATTTTTGTTGTAAAAAGTGGTTATTTTAAGTTAATTAATGTAGTACAACAGTTAAAGTAAAACTTTGCAATTTTATCGTGTCGTGATATAAATATTGTTAAATGATTTACATGTTTCTTTTTTAATGAATAGTTTAAACACTCATCTCTTCTCAATCTTTTATATAATACTAGGGACTCACCCTCGTTTCGCTCGGGTCCGTCCATACTTATCTTTTAACGTTTAGTATTGATTTCTTAGAGAAGAGATATTTTCCACGATAACCAGCTATCATCATACCAAATTTCATCAAAATCCCTCCAGTGGGTTTTCCGTGATGCGGTAACAGACAGACAGACAGACAGACAAAAATTCTAAAAACTATAGATTTGGCATCTGTATCGATAATAATGTCTATTTCAATAAGATTTTCCACAAAATATTTAATCTACCTACAGATTCGGCTTAGTTATAATCTTATTATACTCATGGATGTAAGTTTTTCGATTTGTTATTTACTAATCTTATTCAATACTTTCAATTTTGAACATAACATATAATTTAATCTAAGTTTACTAACAATTAAAATCTTATTTTCCAATATCCAATCTATACTAATATTAAAAATGTGAAAGATTGTGAGTATGGATTTATGGATGTTTGTTACTTTTTCACGCGAGAACGGCGAGACGGATCTGGATGAAATTTGGCACTGCGATAGATTATAGTCTGGAATAATACATAGGCTACTTTTTATCCTAGAAAAATATACGGTTCCCTAGGTATAGACTTGTTTTTGCTGGGGTGAGCCGCTTATATCATAATGGAAATGGACTCCAAAAGCTCATTTCTGAGATTAAAATAAACTTTTAATTGAATTTCATCAAATATTAAACAGGAAGCGAAGAGTGTAACTGTTTACATTCTAGGGCAAGGACAGTATGTCTGTGTTGCGTCAATAATTAAAAAATATTTGAATTTGTAAAATATTTGAAAATGTAGAAACTGTGTTCGCTGATCACAGATATTAGGTACTAAGTTATTCTATCGAAAATGTTCTTTGACAATTCAATAAAAACAATCTTATGTTAGTATTTTGCGGAAATCGAACCTAGGACATTCATTACTAGAAAGTATATCTCCAATACCATCATTGTATTAACAGAATAGAGATTTTCACTAAAATACTAAAGAAATATTGATAAAATCTAGAAGATAGATAGCTTAAATGATTAATTTTATAAACTTTTTAACTTTATAAAAGCACTTGTAGATATCAAGAGGTTTTTCTCAAAGTCCTAAAACTAGTCCCGCATTGCAGTGAACGCATTAAGTGGTAATTAGCGACGATCTATTCCCGTGGTTCCGATAACTTACTTGTTTGGGAGATTTTGGCAAATTTTATTTAATAGTATATAATAGACAATCTAAAATTTCTATTTTAAACTCTTCCAACAATCAATTGACATACTTTTTACGAGCTATCAAAACACAAGTTATCCATTCATATTGTATATTGAATTAATTTCATAATAACTACTTTTTTAACAGTTAAGTGAAAATTAAGTGGGTTTTCAGGACTAAAATAATGTTTTTTTTTTTGAGAAGTTATGTGTTGGAATTGTTAATTATTGGTGTTATATGGAAAATCTTGTTGTTCATAATATTTCTTTAACCTCAACATTTAAAATGAACCCTCCTTATTTTTTAGATTACAAATAAGCACCTACTATGCATTAAAAGGCCCGAATTTTGAGCTACGGATGCTTCAGTAACTTTTCATATATAATATTTTTCTTTTCTTCTCTACCGAGGGATGTCTTCTGGTGGATATAGACTTTCCCCAAAAATTTCCACGACTGTCGGTTTTGTGTCATCTGCATCCAGTGGGTTCCAGTATATTTAATTATGTTGTCCATCTACCTTGTGGGCGTCTTGCCCACGCTTCGCTGAATTCCTTTAGATTCTATAAGACTATAATAACTAAATCAATCTGCAAAAATAAATAAATAAATGAATACACACTTCTTCTTTTATAATATTAAAAAGGAAAAATGTACAAAGATTTTACAATATATATATATATATATATATATATATATATATATATATATATATATATATAATATATATAATATAGCTTTATTTTTATAAATGATCCGCCCCTAAGATTCCTAATGTAATGTTAGATGGCCTATAAGTTATAACTGTCCAATATTTATAGGTACTAATATTACAAAGGGAAAAAATGGTATTTTTTGTATGTTTGTTTCTAATGTATAAACCACTGGACCAATTTTAGAAATTCTTTCCTCTGTCAAAAGGTAAATTATCTACGAGTAACATAGCCATATTTTATTTAAAAAGAGATCCCCACGAAAACTGCAAACTGCCGTGCGGTGAGAAAACTACGCGAACCCGAGCGAAGCGTGGGTAAGTCGCTAGTTGGCTATAAAATTCAAAAGGCAATAAGACAATTTTTTACGTTTATTAGAACAGAATCAATAGATTGTTGTTAGTAACAACATAATTATTACAAAAAATTAACTCCAATTAACTCAGTCGTAACTCTATTTTCACATATAAAGTATATTTAAGTACACCTATCTGAAACCAAACATAATTTCCACCACATTTGATTTCCAACTCAAGCACCCGTTTCGTGAGATTTATGATCCATACATACATACTGACCCTGTAAGTCGTAGCGCCCTAATATAATCTGTCAAGCGCAAAACGCAATAAGTAGTATGAGAACAAATTAAATATTTTACGTGAGTATACACTGAGCAAAAATATATATTATAATTAGCTATCGGATTTTGTTTCTTACTGTTGACTATATAAAGTGCAATCTTGTTTGTATAAGTGAGAGAAGGTTAACGAAAGGTAGGTTGTATTTTTTCTTCCTCGAGGGAAATCACCGTTGGACATTAAATTCTGATGATGGGTGTGCAGCCAAGTATTTTGGTTTTACATCAAATAACTACTGGGACGTGTGTTGGTTTAAATGATTACCAATCATTTTAACTGGTTAATTTTATTAACAGAAGTAATGTACGTTTTATTTTCATTCAGAGTTCAAAGTATTTTAATTGGGAGTATTCTTTATATCTTCATTTATCTACAAATATAAAATTGAACAGCTTGTTTGGTTTTTGTTGATTGAGCTATTCTCAAAAGTAAATAGTCAAATTTAGAAAAAAATATATATTTTCATTTTATATATTTATTGAACCAGGTTCTTTAATATCACGGCACAACCTACACTATATAAGAAACAATTATGTATTTTATCTGAGAATAAAACCTGTGACCTTCATCTCGAATCCACTGTACCACAACAGTCTTAATTAAGCATTAAAGTTAAAAACATCTTTCTGAAATGTTTCAGATAATTTTGGTTTCTTATCGCGGCACTTGGTAATTGCTTTCTTTTGAAATTAAATATAAGCAACACAATTTTAGAATGTACAATTATGTAGGATACGTAGAATATGAGTTTCTAATTATTTTAGCTAAAAATGTACACCAATTTCACGACTCATTTGGCTCAGTTTGTTGTGACCCTGCTTGCTGTGCCAGCGGTCGCGGGTTCGAGTACCGCTGGGGGCATTCATTTGTTAGATGAATACGAATGTTTGTACTCCGGTCATGGGTGTTTATATTTATAATATGTATGTATATAAAGTTATATATATGTAGTGTATCAACTATCTGGTACATAACATAAGCCTACCAGTAGTATTAGTAGCTGACCGTGGAACCAGATGGTGCTGTGTGTTTATGACCCAACATATTATTTAATATTTAATTTAATATTTTTCACTTCACCTTTGATATTTAATGAATAAATTTCATTCACACGTGTTAATGAAAATATTCATTACATATTTAAATCATTTATCAAACGAAATTCGAACTCAAACGTTATGCCAAGACCAATTAAATTAAAGCGTATAATTCCTAATGATTTCTGAGCCCGCTAATTCAATCGCTAATAAAGTGTTGCTAAAATATGCATTTAGGTTACCCGTTTTAAGCCGGAACTTCCGCTTTTGCATACATTCGTCTCTTTCACCCTTGCAACTGCTAACCACATTAAAAAATCATCTCACTCGCACTAATCGGATATAAATTTACATATTTAAAAGTCAGTAAAGTATCTTTTAATATGAATTATTTGAAAACGTGTATTTGTATATTTTATCACATCTCTGACCTTTTGAGCTTTCTAGAGGTAATTATAAAGTTAAATATGCATTAAGTGTTATGTCATTTTATTATTTAGTAACAGACTGCGAAAGAGTTTTATGTGTACTTTTGAACGAAAATTATCTAGTTATGATTTTTCAATTAAAAATTTACTTAAATAAAAAAAAAAATAGATACAGATAACTTATTTGCAATAAAACAATGTGTAGATCGATTTAACAAATTGAAAATTTCAGTATTATCATGAAAATATCTTAATATTATGTATCATTATGCATTAATAATTATAGAAAATATATAATATAAAGCAGTGGTAACGCACTGGCTTGGGATACAGAGTGAAGCGGGTTCAAATCCCGGGTTTCGCACCTCTAATATTTTCATGTACGAATCATTTCTAACCTGCCTAACGGCGAAGGAAAACATCGTGAGAAAACCTGCATGTCTGAAAAAACTTAGTAAGTTTCTGAAAAACTTGTGAAGTCCGATTACTCGCGCTCGACTAGCGTGGTGGACTATGGCCTGATCTCCCTCGTGTTGAAGGTAGACCCGTGCCCAGCAGTGGAACGTTATAAAGGGCTGAACACAATTATTATAGAAAATAATGGTTTTTGAAAAATGTTTTTAAAACAAAAATGAAACAGATAGCGAGTAAATCCATCCTATTTCTGAGTTCATTACACAGTTCGATTTACTGAATCTTCAATAAATGTCATTTGAAAATTGAAACTCGTCTCTAATATGGTCCACCAGAAACTGCGGTTAAAATTCATCTCGTCATCCCTCCGTTCTAAAGGAACGACGTAACGCGTTGAAACCTGAAGATTCCAATTAACGAATCTAAGAATAATTCGCTGGATACGATTATTATTGTATTTTATATATTCATGGGAACTTCTGTAAAATATCTTTTCTTCTATTTTTCTATAAAAATGACGGCGACACTAAAAATATGTAACTGAGCGGTAAAATATGAATGTATTTTTTGGTAGATCAAAACTTTTTTTACATACATATAAATTAATAGTCGATGAGTTTCATGCTTTTAAACTCGTAAACAAGTTTTATAGTACGGGACCGTAGCTGCGCGAGTGTTATTTTGACTGATTTTTCAAGTAGAACATTAAAAAGTGCTCAATCCAAGTCGAGGGGTTTGGAAGTAGCTGTTAATCATTTTCATCCTCATTGACATTCTGGATATTATTTTTATAACAGACAATTTTTAAGATTAATTGTACTTTATATTACTAGTACGCTGTATAGTATTAAAAAAAAGTAGAGTGGAAATTCTAAGAAATTCAATTATACAACTGAGAAAATATTAAAAAACATATTTGAATTTCTTCCAAAAGTATCTTCCATTAAATTTACTGAAATTAATTTAAATCCTGTTTCTTGGTACTGTCCGGCATAACGGTCCGTTTTGAAATGTCATCAGTTTATCTATCCCCGGTCGATTCGACTTGAGTCAGCGAGTGGAAATACGTCGCTGTCATCTACTTCGTATGACGTTTTCGGTTAGTGCTTTAGTGGGAATGATGTGGCTGGTGGAATGAACGCTGGACATCCATCCATACGTTTGAACGGATGATGACACTTAAGTGACTTCAGACTGATTCTAGCTTTGTGGGGATATAATTTGAAAGATTTTATTTTTCAAGTAAAAACTTCTATTTTCAGGTTTGGATGGGGAGTAAATTCATGTAAGTCGTCATCGACATGGTCACGTGACGTTATCGCTAACACTCACAATGTCGATAGATGCCAAAACCAGATAAATGAAAGCATTTTTAATTTACAAATTTTAATTTATGATCAAAAAATTAATTTAAATATCCAAAAATAACAACTGTTTGTTTATAGTTTTCACTTCTGTCGGCAGTCCTCATGACTGCTTTTTTAGATAATTTTACTTTTGAACATGTTATATAGTGATAGAAACTAAATCATATTTTATTGTTTAATGTTATTAAATTGAACTTGTTATTTAACTGCGTATTTTTAACATCATCACTATCATTATTATACAAATATCAGTGTTAAGGTCACACAACAAAGTTGTCAAATATTATGTTAAGTCATGAAGAAAAAGCACTTTTTTTTTCTAAATTTTTAAAGCCGTAGCGATTTCTATGTACAAACTAAAACGTTCCCAAATACACACAAATGCACTATTTATAATTTTAACATACTATTTATAATCAAAACGTGATTTAATCCATTTTAGAATTAAATTATAACTATAATCACTATATACAAACTACATTTATAGTATCTCAGCATGTCTGTTGTTTGAAACGTTGACTTCCGTGCTTCCGTCACACATCTCCGGTTGAGAGAAATTCTGATCTAAACTAGAATTCCAATCACCGACCATGTCAAGAGGCCGGACGCTATGCATGTTCCAAAAACGTTTTCGTTTGGTATGATTTGTTTGTTGATTTATTGAGTCTCGTTAGCAAAGCCTTGATGAATGTATTGGTTTTAGATTTCGATAAAAAATGTGATACCTGCTTTAAATTTTTGCTTCACAGTTACTTTTCTTAAGATTTATAACCGTTCTTCTTTATATTATAACTAGCGAATCACCCTCGCTTCGCTCGGGTTCGAACCTAGATACGTTTTAACGGTAAGTATAGAATAGACTATATATATACAAACTTTCATCCCCATTTTCACCCCCTTAAGGGATGATTTACGGGATAAAAAGTATCCTATGTCTATAAATTTCATATAAATCGGTTCAGTAGATCCAGAGATTACCCCCTATAACGCCAGAAACTCACAAACTCTACAAACTTTAACTTTTTATAATATTAGTATACATATTGTTTTTGTACCAAATATTTCGGCACGTTTTTATGCCAAAATCGTATTATATTATTAATTGAATTTGATTTTCAAAGATTGTTGGGTTCTCGCATCTCTATTCTATGCGAGGAAAGCTTTTGGGTACTATTATATAATTTCAATCTAAATGAAATTATTATTCCAAGAGTGTGTGACTTAAATCATGCCATAATTTAAAATAACGTAAGTAATTTGGCTAAAATGCGTGGAAGCATGGAATACTAGTAATGCTTCTCGGCTGTGAAAATCTAAAATTCAATTTTAATTTTTAAAATAATCTAAGTATACATAATATAATAAAATTGTAACTAAGCCGAATCTGTACATAAATGGTTTTTGAAAAATCTTATTGAAATAGATATATCAATACAGGAGCCGAATCTATAGTTTTTAGAATTTTTGTCTGTCTATGCGACAGATAGCGATGTCACAGATACATCGCTATCTGTCGCATCACGAAAAAACACTTAACAGATTTTCATGATTTCTATGATAGCAGGTTATTTGGGCCGACATATAGGACACTTTTTACTGCGGAAAAATGTTCTATCTCCGAGAAATTTATACTAAACGTTAAAACGTTATTCTAGGGACGAACCAAAAATTAAAATAAAATCACGAAAGGTCTAAAAATAGTTTTTATTAAAATATCAAATATTTGTCTAATAACTTATCAATTTTTTTTGTGGAATTTGATAAGTACAAATTATTATTTGTTCAACTTATACATGAATAATTTTTCGACCACATTTATATTATGAAATCAGCGACTATCATTTTTCGGTAAGAAAAACCTTTGCAATGACAACTTATTAACAACAATTTCTTTGATTATTGTAGTCAATTACAGCCAATTTTTCCTACTAGCAATAAACAGGTATTATTTTAAACAAGCGGCTCCTAGAAAAACAGAAACAAATCTATTCCACGGTAACTGTACATTTTTCCGGCATAAAATTAGCCTATATGCTATTCCAGACCATATTTCCATAATCTATCTTTTGAAGTCAAAGTGTGTCAAATTTCATTCAGATCCCTTCATGATTATGGCGTGATTGAGTAACAAACATCCAAACATACATCTAAACTTTCACATTTATAATATTAGTAGGATTACTTTAATAATAGCTATCGATAGGGATTAATAATTACGATATTATATTATAACAACAGTATAAAATGTTTCATTTGAAAGCTTTATTGAGAATGTTATTCAGCTCATATACAAACCGGAAGCAGATGCGTTCCGGTGGACTGACAATTTACAAAATTGATTTAAATGGAACCGTCCAATTCGTGAAATTGAAATGTAGAGAATTTAGTTGGTATCTTATTATAGAGTAACGTTTGATGATTTTAAATTAAACATTTCTGTAAAACTAGTGAATTACCCTTGCTTTCCTCAGGCGTTACTACCATATAAAATCGGATTATTTTTAAAATGCGTAACTAATATATGAATTTATGATAGTATTTTAAATAAAACTATCTTTCCGGTTTTTTTCGGGGATTTATTTTAATTTTTAAACACACAAAACCGTAAAACCGTAGTCTATTCCGTGACAAATATTCCAGAGATTGTCAGATATTCGCGTTAATCTAAGAAAGTAAGTATGCCACATTGGTCTTTTACTTTACCAACTAAGCAATTTAATATCCAAACTACCCACACATGGAACTTATTATTCTAAAATTATTTGTATGAATATAAAAAAACCTAAAAATTGTATGAGAATGGTTTGTAATATGTATGTATTACTCCTCATGATCTATACATATAATAAAATTGTAACTAAGGCGAATCTGTACATTAGATATTTTTTGAAAAATCTTATTGAAATAAACATTATTATCGATACAGAGGTCGAATATATAGTTTTTAGAATTTTTGTCTGTCTGTCTATTACCGTATCAAAGAAAAACTACTGGAGAGATTTTGGTCAAATTTAGTATGGTGACTGCTGGTTATCCGGGTCAACATATAGAATACTTTGTATGCGGAAAAATATCTCATTTCTAAGAAAAAATACAAAAACTGCATTGTAAGAGTATACTAATATGTAAAATCTAAGAATTTTCTTTTTGGTCATCTGAACGCGGGCGGAGCCGCGGGCAATGCTAGTATAAAATAAAAGTAAATATACTTCGAAGACGTTATCTCTTAACCTCCTAATATTATCATTTCCATATTATACTTTTAAAAATCATAATCGATTTAAAAATATTACGTTTTCTATACCTACAGTTAATACTCGAGCTTATTGTACATCACTATCTATGCACATACGATTATTGCCAATATTTTTTTCAAATAAATCTATAGCATTTAAGTTAATTTACCTTAGTACTCATGTAATTTATTTATTGTCGCTGACTCTAAGTGTTAACCTTTTTGACTTTGTGGCAAATGACAGGTCGTCTTACCCACTTCGATTGTTGAGCTGTATGAACACAATAGATCTATTGTAAGAATAAATTATAAAAGTTTATTAATATTTAAAGTTTCCAGACGTTTATGTATCGAAAGTTGATTTCAATGAAATTAAGTTACTGTTACAATTTAATTTTCTTTATTCGAAGAATAAATATATATTTAAATTGTTTTTGTTCTAAAATGAGGTCCTGATGGCAAACTTTTCAAGTTTCATGAACATATTTTGAAACGATTTGAAAAATTGATTTATTAAAGTATCTTTGAAATATCATTCAACTATTTTTATACTTTGCTTAAGGTGATGGTAATATAATAATTTACGTCATGGAATAACATAAAGAATATGATTCTAAATTTTCTCTAATATACTTTACTGGATCTACTTTTTTAATATGAATCGCTTTTGAAATCATATTCTGCAGACTAAATTAGATATTATTAATCACAATAATATTGATAAAATTTCTATGAAAATATTGAATTCTCATTTACTGAGTGGGTGTAATCTACAAAGATATGTCAAAGACTTCCCATAAAGTAAGGAAGTTTGAAAGATAAGTTTCTAAGCCGCTTTATTACAAATTTTCCTGAATATTACAGACTTGATTATTTTGTATGCTACCACCAATTTATAAGTTTTGGTTAAAATAGAATGCTATCTTAAGAGATTTTTTAGTCATCCATCGTGATGTAGGGACTCGCTAAAAGTACATAATTTGAGAAATTCGACTTCATATTTTTTTAGAGGTCTTTCTATGGTTTTTTATCTAACGGAATCTGGGGGTGCAATTGAGTACAAATATAGCTTATTAAAAATAATGAGGTACAATTTCGTATATTGTAAAATTCCATTCGCAATATGATAGGGATTTGTGATGTGGGTTGGTTTACACAAATTATGACCCAATAATAAAAAATATTCAATAGGAAAAAAATATTACTTTTAAAATAAATTAAAGTTGCTTCTTGATTTACAAATATTACCTATGGATTTATTTTCGGAATAAGAGTTACAATTAAAAATTAACTAAAAAAATATGCTAGGTAAAAATAAAACTGACAAGTAGAAATAAAAATTGCGATCTTGATTACGTACATACATATGTAAATATTTAAACAAAACCGAAAAGTTTACTCACGGTCTATATAATAAAGACATTTCTACGTGACCGGTAAAACGATCAAATTTCATGTCGTTGCTTAAATCTGGGGCTGCTCGGAGAATTTTGCTACGTGCATTAAATGTTTTGATCATTTTAGAGTTCCTTATGTTCAATGGAAAAACTGAATATGAATATTTTTGTTTGATTTTATATATCATAGCTAATTTTCTCTGCTCTACTACTTGGTTAGGTTCTAGTTCAAATTTGATCATTCTATATTTGTACATAAAATTAGAAGATCCACTTATGGAATTATAGGACATTTATATGCATTTTTACTTTAAAGAGCAATTTAAAAAAGTGTTAGCGTTTTTTTTATTACTTACTATAAGATTATACTTACTGTACTGTACTTTCACTTTACGGGAACAATATATTGAAAATTTTATGTCTCTAAATTTCAATGGAACCCTTTTTTAGGTGAGTCAGATAAGTACACTATTGAATTTTATTCAAATAATCGTCTTTATAAAACTTACCTTCGTTATAGATTTATATTAAAACTAGCTATTTCTCACTCTAGCTTATTCTTAGGTAAAGAAAGAAAACTTACTTCTTCTAAAACTAACACAGTACGTAGTTACCTATTCCTGTTGCACAATGGAGAGTGTGTAACGTCATTACATCAAAAATAATAATTAAAAATGGCACATCTGAAGCATGCTTTATACTAACTAACTACTAACTTTATCCTAAGACAGTTCACACACAGCCAACAGATGACAATTAACGACAAGAATAGTGATTGTAAATTGCTGTGTGTAAGGGAAGAACAAAAACATTTTCCAGAAAAGAATTAAAATGACTAGAAAATATTGAAAATTGCGAATACTAGAATATACTTCGTTTATGCCTATATAGTATAAACAAATTTTAATTAAAATTAAAAAAAAAACCGACACAAAAACGGCTGAATCCATTTTGATAAAACCCACCATCCATTTTGATTTAAATACATACTAATTATAAATATAAACACCCATAACTGGAGTGCAAACATTCGTGCTCATCACAAAAATGAATGCCCCCAGCGGGACTCGAAGCCGCGATCGCTGGCACAGCAAGTACGGTCACTACAAACTGAGCCAAGCTTGTCGTCGTTACTCCAGGAATAAATAGTCTATCTGTCTATTAAATTTCATCTAAATCCGTCAAGTCGTTTCAGCGCTAAAAATTAACATACACATACTAAAATTCGCATTTATAATAGTAGCTAAATGAAATGGACAAAAAAGTATAATATTGGGTTACTGTCAATCTGAAACCTAAGCTGATTATACTGTTATGTTATTACGTGCTAGATTTCCATACGCAAATGGCATTCAAATTGACCACAGTTTGGTTAGTATTCAGTCATTAACATAAAGTAGTATTTTGTTCCAAACATTATTAGTGTCTTATAGTAAAATTTGTAAAATATTTTTCTATGTCATACCTATAACTTTTTGTTGAAAAAAAAATTATATTTCAATATTTCTGCATATATTAATCCCTCCACTACCGCGGGCACGCCGGCGTTACAGTTAACAATAGATTCTTTTAAAAAAATTAATTAATTTCTTAGAAATTTACCTGGAGGTGTTAATTCAAGCTTTGAACGGCATGTCTAATATTTCGATGGTCCCTATATCACTATCTATTAAACACCTAAAGCTATTGCTAAACAAGAGTTTGTGTTTATTCGGGCTAATCTAAATAACTACTGCACGGATATTCATACGGTTTTTACTAATAGAAAGAAGATTTCTCTAGGTATCTACGATTTCTATAGTGTTAATGAAAAGAAAAAGGAATATAAATATAAGTGATAGCTTATAAAACAAGCTATCATTTATACTCATACTAGCGACTCACCCTTGCTCCGCTGGGGTTCGTCCCAACGTACCTTTTAACGTTTAGTATAGATTTCACGGAGATGAGATATTTTCTCTCAGTAAAAGTATCCTATATGTTGAATCGAATAATTAGCTATCAGCATACCAAATTTCATCAAAATATGTTTAGTGGTTTTCCCGTGATGCATTCTCAGACAGGCAGACAGACAGAAAAAATCTAAAAACTATAGATTCGGCCTTTATATCAATAATATACTATATCAATAAAAATTTTCCAAAAAAAATATTTGGTGTGCAGAGTCGACTCAAAATTTTATTATATGTATACTAGCGGCTCATCCTCGCTTCGCTCAGGTTCGCCTCTAGAAAAACACTTGTCTACTAAGTTGTATAAGATACTATAGTTTTTTATCTATCCCACGGGAAAGCTTTAATTTTCCGGGATGAAAAGTAGCCGATTTGTTATTGTCATGTATGAACTATATTTGTAAAGTTTTATTGAAATCCAATTAGTAGTTTTTACGTACTAAGCTGTATAAACTATTATAGTTTTTTAACTATCCCACTCTCTTATTTTCCGAACTCTTTAATTTTCCTAGATAAAAAGTATCTAAGATGTTGCCCGGGTATGTAGGGTACCACCATGCAAAATTTCATTTAAATCGGTCCAATAGATTCGGAGATTAGCCCGTACAACCAAATAAACAGACAAACAGACAGAGAAACAAAAAAATTGAAAAAATCTGAATTTGTTCTATTTGTCTTCTTACATTCCCCTGACTCGGTTTTTAGCATTTTTTTATGTACAGACATTCGACCTCTACAGTTTTATAATACTAGTATAGATTGCAAAAACGGTAATGAGATGAAACCAAGCCAAGCGAACGAAGCTTATATATACTTTACAAGTAACATGAAATTGTAAATAGAGTTTAACTTCTGTAACGTTAAATAATGCTACGTAACACTGTGTGTAAGGTTTTTTCTGTATAATACCTTTGCTTAAGCTTGTTGTACCTGATTAAAGTCGTTACGTCTTGGAGCACTTCAGCTTTGCGGTGACCCGAGGTCTGAGCCCGACATCGTTATGGTGTGGCACGACCCTGTCTAAGTTAATAGGACTTCTTGAAGCTAGCCATGCTATTATTTAAGGTAAACAGTGTTTTCTACTATTTTACCTGTTATTTGAGACTTTATAAAATTACTAGCATAGCCCGCGGCTTCACTCGCGCTAAAACTGTAAAAAAATATCTAAAATGTTAGTTTCATACAAATTTTCATCCCCAATTTTACCCCCTTATTGGATAAATTTCAAAAAAATGCTATAACAAGTATTTATTTAATTTTATTAAAAAGCATTAATATCAAGTTTCAAGTAATTCTGATCATAAATATTTTTTGGATTATATTTTAACGTGTTTTCCTGTGGGAAAAAATAACCTATGTCACTCTCCAGCCCTCCAAGTGTTTCCACACAAAAATCACGCTAATCCGTCACCCCGTTTCGACGTGAAAGAAGGACAAACAAACAAACTTTTACATTTATAATATTAGTGTGGACTAATGACTTACCCTAATTTTGGTCGGATGTGTCCTTAGATGCCAATTTGGCATAACCTAACCTAACCTATATGTTACTTAAAGTTAAAATTATGTGTTCTAAACATTTAAATTCGTTGTCAATGTTTTAGCTTGAAGGACTTACAAACATAATATACTTTACATTTGAAGGCTACAAGAAAAGAATAGGTAAATTTCCTAATGAATAGATTATGAGAAAAAAGCAATTTAAAGTTTAGAAGTATAATATTTTTATTGGGATAAAAGTATGTAGTAACTTTTTCTATGTAGATTTTTGACAGTAACAAATCTTTCTTCTTTACCGGTATGTCATAGACATTCCCAGTTCTTTTCTCTTTGGACATAGATAAAAACGTATTTTTAGCGACATTCTTTTTCATTTAGTATTCGTAAAAACCAGTTGTTGGGAACGTAAGTACCATAGACATAAAACAAAAAAAAACCAACAAAATTTGAGATATTCCCTGTTCTTTGCCTGTACCCATTCTTTGTAAAAAAACTAAGTTAAAATATGACCACAATAGATCAATTTGTAAAAGTAAAAAAAAAGTTAAAATATGACCACAATAGGTCAAGTCGTTTAGAAGATACACGATCACTAATAGACGCAAAAACGCTTACATAGAGTGTTACAACGTACTCGTTCTTACAAGTTCATTGTGAAAAAGACAAACATTAACATAAATTATAGACCACAAATACTTATAATACTTATTCCTTCATGTTAATGGTCCGTGAGAGGGCAGTATACTTATTTATGTAGTTAACTATCCATATATTTAATGCTCTACATAAAATGTGTTTTTTTTTAAATGTGACACATATTCCTACATCTAAACATATAATAAAATTGTAACTTAGTGTAATCTGTACATAAAATATTTTTATAATGTAGAGATTTCACTAACTTACTATTTTATTATGTACAAAATATTGACTTCAAAAAAACAGTTATTAAAAAATTTATCTGTTTGTCTGCTTGTGTGTTCACATTTCACGAAAAAAGTAATGAATCAATGTTAATAAAATTTTGTGCAGTGATTACTTATTACTCGGATCAACATTTAGAGTATCAGCTTACAGGAAAATCTCTCATTTTCTTATGAAAATATCATAACTGATTCTGTTGAGCCGTCCTTAGAAATTTACATGGCTAACGCTGGCCTAAACCTTAAATCAAAACAATGAACTAGATAATTGAATTGCAGGTCTTAAAAGGCCTCCAAAAAATCTGTAATAGCATAAATCTTTCGCAATAACTATTTTTATCTAATTAAAACATACTTAGGGACGCACCCGACTGAAGCGAGAGTAAGTCGGTAGTATAAAATACATATATAAAACTAATATGTTAAAAGTTATCACCAAGACAATACCAACATCAATAAAACATCAGCTCATTTTCATAAACAAATTAATAGTGCAGAAAGCCATGAATTATATGAAAAATATTTATAATAACTATTATATGTAGAGTCAACAAATTTAACGGACAATAAAATGGAATCCAACCTCGTTGTAACGTAATCGTTAACAACCGTCCAATACCATATATCCCGCACTACCCCTTTATTGGGGACAAGGGTAGTGAATTATGAGAGTCGCTACATAGAGATGGACAATAAAATTTATAGGCCCGATAGCAGTGAGAATGTTATTTAGTTCATATATAGGCCTGGCAGATGTGTATTCCGCGTGATCGACAATTTATAAAGTTGATGTACGCGAGCTTTTACACTTCAAATTGAAATGATTGTCTAAATCTCTTTCAATCCCCAGTCAATTTCTTTAACTTTTATGCTTTTTTGTGGGATTAAATTAACATTACTTGGTACGGTCATGTTTTTAAGCCAATTTTGATTGTTTTTGGTTGGTTTTGTTAGTTTAGGAACAATATTTTATAGGTTTTTACAATTTTACGATTTTTGACTGCACCTCTGCTTCAATGGTAGTCGATATTGAATCACCTGTTACTCGTACAGTGTAGCTTTATACTGTAGTTGTAGAGATGACATGCGAACAAAATATGATAAAGCAAAATAAATCAAGTTCAGATTATTCTTGAGTAGAAAATAAATACTAAGAAGAACACATTACACACGTATATGTATTAGACAAATATAGTATTATCCTAACACACACACACACACACACACACACACACACACACACACACACACACACACAACATATATATATATATATATATATATATATATATATATATATATATATATATATATATATATATATATATATATAGTTTGTTTTCTTAATGGTCTAAAATTCGAGCGAAGAATTTAATTGTTTCGTCTAATGTTGAACATAGATTTGTCGACACTGATTTCCCACGAGTGCTCTGCGTTTAGTAGTACAGTGTGCGTTTATTTCAATCAATGATTGTTTTGCTGCCTTGAGGAAAATACTACGTTCTTATTTATTAAAATTATTTGTATTAGGTAAGATCTTAGCATTTAAAATTATTATAGTGTATTTTAGACACCATGACTTTCTTAGTAATATTGTTTTGAGTTAGAGTTTTGTAATCATAATTTATAGTTAGAGACTTGTAATATTCCGTTACTGATTGATATATTTTCACCAAAAACACTCATAGTTCTAAGATTTTTTATGAGAAAGTGTCCTCAAAAATTTATAATATAGACGTTTTATTACTTCAACGTACACGAAATTCACTCAAAGCAACTCAAGTATGAAAAACACTCGCGGTACCCAGTAAAGTCATAATTCAGTTAATGAATGACATATTCCATCATTATTCTATCACCATATACTCACTTTTCTTAACCTTTCATTTCTTCGTAGATCTTCGTAGTCTTCGCTTAACTTATAAAATATTTGCTCTTTTCAACAAACTTTCAACCATTTAATATATAAACAAAGAACGTTCTAGAAATAGAAAAGAAAAAGTTAGATTATATTTATTAGATTAGATTTCATTCTAAACAATGTTCCATTTCTTTACTTCTAACTTGTTAAGGCCGCTTTTTGGGATAAAAGTAAGCTTTATAATTATTTTCTGCCAATCTTGCTACTTGTGTGTATGTCTCCGACTGCATAGTACTATGTTTTCCTTGTCAACTTGTTCCCATATTTTTAGTTTGCTTTCGACACAGTCGGGTTTTTTGTTTTTATATTTTTTTTATTAACAGTCTTTTAGATTTGGCCAGTTAGATATTTGGAATTTAATTTAGCTATTTTTTAATATATTTTTTTTTAATATACAAGTATTTTTGTGATGACTTCTTAAACACCTTTATTTTGATACCTTTTTTTGGTTTGGCAGTTTTTTTTAAAACACTAAAATCCGCCATTTCAATTTTTAATTATTCTCGCGTTATTAAGTTGAATCTAATATCATGAATAATATAAGGTGAATATAAATCATGAAAATCTATTAAGCCGTTAAGTAGTTCGGGGAACATAAGATCATAAATACACACATAGACATATGCACATACAAATGTACATTATAAATACAACCAACCTTTGGGATTCGCCGCAGTCGGATAAAAATGAAAGAAAATTATACATATAACCTATTTTTAGTAGAATACGAAACTTGAAAATTTTATTTATTCTACAGGTGACACAGTGCTTTAAGTTATTTTATTTAGCTTCTTAGCACGATTGCCTAGCAAGGGCTATTTGCAAAATCAACCCGAGAATTTTATTATTATTATTTGTTGGGTGTGGTGCCGAGGTCGGCCCTAGCTACGTCGACCAGTTTTGGTCCATTGTAGCTCCCTTTATAGTAAGTTCAAAGTTCTCCGCTTAGTCCTGTTGACTCCAGGAACTTCCAGATTTTCTGCGCGGGGAGCATCTGTATCTCTTCCGGTTGCATAATATGCTGCCCTAGATAGATACTTCTGCGGTGCATGAGTGGGCCGCACGAGCAGAGGATGTGCATAGCAGTTTCCTCTGTCTCATGGCATAGTCTGCACATTGCGGTCCGACTGAGGCCGAGGGTAAACATATGTTTATTGAGTTTGCAGTGACCAGTAAGTCAACCCGAGAAACAAAACTCATGTAAATTTTAACACTATTTCTCGACAAACGATATCTGACAAGGATGTGTTGGAACTATCAACTTGAGTTTTAAACTCTTTACATTTTTAACTTCATTCAATATTTATAGTGCCATTTCATTGTATGTGATGTTTGCGAAGTAAATTGCGTTAAGCTAGCGGCTTGCTTAGAAATACTCGTACTATGAGAACGTGGTTACACTGCAATCTATTTTTTGCTTTCTATTTGTAGCAAATAACCATAATATGTATGTGGGAAATTAATAGAAAAGGATTTGACAACCACAAATACAAATGCTTTTACAAAAATAACAGTTTATTCAATAATAATAATTTTAACAAATAATAAGCATTTTTATAATACTTTAATAGAGCGTATCAAAATATATGTACAATAATCCAAATAATGATAATTCAGAATGAAGCTACAAATAAATAATAAATAAAATATATTTTATATCCCACATGTAGTGTATGTGCTGTTTAATTATACAGGGGAAAATATGTATAATAATATGATCAATAATTTTTAATATTTTAAATAAAACTACCTTTTCGGAATTATTTGCGAGTTTATTTTGATTTTTGGTTACCGACGTTTTGAATGTTTTACAGCAATCATGGTCACGGGAGAGACATTCCCCCAATAATCAAAATAAATTCGCGGATAAATCCGAAAAGCTAGTTTTATTTAAAATGTCAAATATTCGGGTAAATCTGAGAAAGTATTATTATTAATCTTACTCAGTATGATGATGAGAAGTGAAAAAATTTTGATTTTTTTTATTTATGTCATTTTATTACACAATAAGATGGTACATTACAAAAGCACATTAGTACATAGATGTCTAGTGTAATTACTTTTTTACCATATTCCAATATATTGTTAATTTTTTAAACGAAATTTCTATAATAAAATCAAGTCGTAAGTTATCGTGGTCACACCAATTCACGTGCTTCAATCTCACGTGTATCGCAAATCTATAGGCCCCAAATCCGCATCAAAATAACCCTTGATCAGCACTCGACCGACCCAAATTTATTATACTGCTTTGTCCATTTACAAACATAGTCTGAGATACGTCTCGATTACTTTCTAAGATATTTGGTGTTGTTTGAAGGATCATTCAGAGGGATATTTTGTATATGGCTTTATTTGAAGATTTTTGTAAAAAACGCTCAAAATCTCAAAAAATTACATGAGAAGCTATAACTTAGAATAATTAATAACTCAAAAGTTTCACAGATCATTATTTTAATTTTTCATTCGCATATATGAAATTTAATAATATAATGTTTAAAGTGGTCTTAAAATATCCTTCTCAAAGTTCATCGAGACACTACCATAATTTTTGCTACAATAACTTATATTACTAAAATAAGGTTTTTGGTTGGAATGAAAAACATATTTAATAAGAAAACGTTTAAAATCTTCTTATTGTAAACTAGCCACTTTCCTTCACTTCGCTACGATTCCTTCCTAGGAGCCTGACGTGCGTTAGGCTACATATTATGTGTTATTCAAATTCTTTGACAACACATTTGGCTCAGTTTGTAGTGATCCTACTTACTATGCCAGTGGTCGCAGGTTCGATTCCCGTTGGGGGTATTCATTTGATGAGCACACATGTTTGTACTCCAGTCATGGGTGTTTATATTTATAATACGCATGTACTTACATATGTGTAGTGTATCTACTGTCTGGTATCCATAACACAAGCCTCGTAGCTTACCATGGAACTAGATGGTGCTGTGTGTTAATGTCCTAGCATAATAAATAATCTATCTAAATCTCATCTAAATCCATCCAGCCATTTCAGCTTGAAAGAGATACAGACGTACACACGTACTTTCGCATTTATGATAAGTAATTTTAATTTATATACGTATGTATTTATGTAATTTAATAAAAGTACTGGTGGTAGCCCAGTGGTAATGCGCTCGCTTGGGAAACCGTGTGAAGCGGGTTCAAATCCCGGGTCTCGCACCTCTGATATTTTTATATGCGAATCATTTCTAACATGATTACCACTTGCTTACGGTGAAGGAAAATATCGTGAACAAACCTGCATGTCTGAAAAAACCTAGCAAGTTTTCAAAAGACACGTGAAGTCCGCCAACCCGCACTTGACCAGCGTGGTGGACTATGGCCTGATGGTCCTCGTATTGAAGGGAGACCCGTGCCCAGCAGTGGGACGTTAAAAAAGGGCTGAATATATGTAATTTATTAGCCTGCTTTTTTAAATAAATGTACGTTATATGCTTAAATACCACTATCTAGACCCAAGACTTATACTTTACAGGCCGAAGTTAGAAAGTCATTGAAGCAAGCTAGTAACTAAAGCGCACTTAAGATGTTAGGTTAACATTTTGTTTTGTTCTTAAGTTTCACATGAGGAAAGCCTTGTGTAAAAGTTACTTAACTAATAAACTGATAACGGGCTAGTTTCTTGCTTCGATGAAGCCTTTACAGCTAGCCTTAAAAGACTTTTTTTTCTTTAGCTTAATATGTTTTCTGTTGAGATATAATTTATTCATTAAAAAAATAATCATAAAATTGATCCACAATTGGCGAAAATATCGTGCAATGTACACCCAAAATACATACAACCTAAGTGATCTCAATGTCAATTCATTTTTCGTAATAGAATATATTTTTTTATTATTAAGATAATTATAATTATAAATATAATATGAGTTTATAATTTTTAATATCATTTTTCTTTTTCTGACAACACAAATGATGACAATAAAAAATATATCTATTCAATGAAATATTAAAATCGGCAAGTAGTGGAAATCAAACCCAGGAGTCTCAGCATATCACGCAATGTCAGTCATATTTATACCACTATGTCATATTGATCTTCCTATTGATAAAGTCCCACTGCTGGGCAAGGGACTTCTTCTCAGTGCGAGCGAGATCAAACCATAGTCCACAGATGCGAGCGGTTGGCAGACTTCACTTGTCTTTTGAAAACTAATTACATCCTCCCAGACATACAGCTTTCTTTAAAATTCCTTCACTGTAAGTGAAGTGGTTAAAATTGAAAAATTATTTATACATTAAAACTCATAGGTGTATGACTGGGGGTATGAACCTGATTCACTTGGTTTCTCAAGCGATCACGTTACCACTGGACTATCACTGTGTTTTATTTAAAAAGTAAATAAAAATTAAAACGAAACCAGTTCTAATTATATAATTATATTTTCAGGGCAACAAAACTAATTAAAAACGCTGAGTACGAATTCGAACAACCAAGATAAATTACAAAGTTTAATTGTGAAAAACAGGCAATTTTTCCGTTCTCCCGTTCGCTTTTAAAACTTGGATGGTTTTTCTATTTCACAGTTCTTAATAAACGATGCTAAGCGTGAATTTGTTTTTGCTCAATTTGAATTAAGCACTGCATCTGTACTGTATTTTAATTAACTAGCGATTTTATGACCAGTATCGTTGACACTTAAAAATTCTGTTCGAAGTCAGATAAAGAAGTGTAAAGATAAAGACTACTAGATAATAATAAAATTTTACGATCAGAAAGAGACTTAAAATAGATTATTTTGACTATCAAATTTCAAAAATATAGTATGTGTATTATACATACATTCATATAAATAAATATACATTGTTAGGAACCGTGATATTTAAACTTATATTGAAACTAGGAACTCAAACTCGCTTCGCTCGGGTTCCTCCCTGGCTTGCTTCCCAATACAAACTTTCATCTCCATTTTTACAACCTAAGGGATGATTTCCTGGATAAAAATAATAATACGTCCTTCCCAGGGTCTCAAACTATCTTCTTACCAAATTTTATCTAAATTGGTTCAGTAGGTTCAGAGATTACCCCCTACAACGTCACAAACTCACAAGATCACAAACTTTACCTCTTTATAATATTAAATTTATATATATATATATATATATATATATATATATATATATATATATATATATATATATATATATATATATATATATATATATATATATATATATATTAGAGAATTACTGAATTACCAAATGAGTGTAATTATTTAGTATTTAGATACTGTTATTTAATACTTATGTATATTATAGTAAATCTTTGAAATCCACATTTTTTAACTAAAATAATATTGTCATTCTGACCGATTTCACCAGCTGCCATTGTTACTGAAAATAGAATAGTGATCTGTGATAATGATATTATATCTGCGTGAAACACAAGTGCACTCTATGTGATTTTCATTACCAAATTTCGATGGATTAATGTACTCACCAGGTTCAGTACCAATGATTTAGCTAACTCCCCTGACTCCCGATTTAGATAAGAGGTGAAGGTGAAGAGAGCTGGCTCGTTTTTTGCCCACAGAATGGGTATTGCCATTCAACGGGGAAACACGGCTGGTATTCTTGTGTTAATTGCACTTGTACAATGATATATTATAGTATAATATTTGTTTTGTATGTATAACTAAGTGTATTTGTAATTTTAATGTTTTTCCTATATTTAAAAATAACTCCCGAATTATACTTTGCATCACATAGGAAATAGATAATTGAGGTAGTTACTAAAGTATTATAATTTACCCGATATTTTTTTCTACTTATAAAAATAACTTTATTTTCATCCCATCTTTTCACAAAACTCTAAATTTTAAGCTTATAAAGCACGAGTAAGCAACTTACATAGGAGTTCAATACATTTAAAACTATTTCAAATATGAATTATTCTGTAATAAAAGTTTTTATTGCTTATAAATAAAGCTATGTTTTTTAAATAAATAAAAATGAATGTTCGTATGTTTGTCCTCTATGCATTCCTAAAACGGATTGGTTATTATGTATACATCGGCAAAGGACTTCTTAGGAAGTTTGCTATTATGCATTCTTAGACCATTCTATCCTAGAGAAGCACTAAAGCGAAGCGTGGCTGAGTCGCTAAGTAATAAATCTATACATATAATAAAATTATAACTAAGCCGAATCTGTACATTAAATATTTTTTTTGAAAATGTTTTCAAAATAGACATTATTATCGATACAGAAGTCGAATCATTATTTTTAGAATTTTTGTCTGTCTGTCTGTCCGTCTGTCTGTCCGTCTGTCTCTCCGTCTCTCTGTCCGTCTGTCTGTCTGTTACCGCATCACTGAAAAACCACTGAAGGGATTTTGATGAAATTTGGTATGGTGATAGCTGGTTATCCGGGTCAACATATAGGATACTTTTTACCGCGGGAAAATATCTCATTTCTGAGAAAAAATACAAAAACTACAATGTATTGTATACTAATATGTAAAACCTAAGAATTTGGTTTTTGGTCATCTCAACGCGGGCGGAGCCGCGGGCAATGCTAGTTACCTATATAAAAATATTCTGCACTTATTCTAAGGTTCAGTTCAACTCAGAAGCAGTTATTTTCATCACTATGCTGCGTTGTCACTTACAGTAATAACTTCAAATTAAATAGTTAATGAACGTTCTAATGTTCTAAGCGGCGAAATTCTAAAACGTTGGAAATTGTAACATTTACGAAGTGGAACTTGCAATAGAAAATATATTACAAACACTAATTACTTGTATTAACCAACAAATATCTTGTTACGTCGCGTCGAAATAAATGCAACGACATAAAAATGGAACTAAAAAAATATCTTAATTAATGTATAATGAAGCATTACGATTCCTCTGCAAAGTTCTTTGCGGCTTCGTTTAATGAGGACGCTGAGTGTACACTAAACAAACAGGGAGGCCACGAAAAGTGTGAAGGTTTTTTTGTAAATCGATTTGCTTTTTTAAATTTAAACTAATTTTATATGAGTAAATATCAAAACTTATATACTAACTAGTGACTCCTTGCTCTGCGCGGGTTCGTCGTCATTCGGTATAGATTTTTCAGAAATGAGATATTTTCCCGCAGTAAAAAGTATCCTATATGTTGACCCGGATAATCAGCTATCAGCATACCAAATTTCATCAAAATCCCTGCAGTGGTTATTCCGTGATGTAGTCACAGACTGACAGACAGACAGAGAGACATAAATTCTAAAAATTATATATCTGTATCGTTATTAAAGTCTATTTCAATAAGATTTTCCAAAAAAAGAAATTTAATGTACACATTCGGCTTAGTTACAATTTTATTATATGTATAGATATGGTGTTTTTCATATAGAAGTCTATGAAAAACACCATTTGTTAGTATTGCTCGGAACACCCTGGGATAGAAATAATAACACACTCAAACAAATAAGCAGGGATGAAGCAAAATGGGCAATCAAGGTACCTAAGAACGAAGAAATCCGTGAAAGAAGAAGAAAAAAAGAATAATATATTTATAGGTCTTGGTTAACTTGAAATGCTTTATGGGATGACTTACCTGACTTTCAGACGTCCGTAGATTTAAATCTGTAACCCATGTATTTATAATTATTAATTATCTTATGGGAAAAAATTAATTTACTGGAATAAAATACAATCTATACCACTTACCAGGTCATGAACTTTCTTATTTTATATTACTAAATCGTATTCAGCCCTTTTTAACGTCCCACTGCTGGCCACGGGCCTACCTTTAGTACGAGGGAAATCAGGCCATAATCCACCACGCTGGCCAAGTGCGGGTTGGCGGACTTGACATGTCTTTTGAAAACTTGCTAGGTTCTCTCAGACATGCAGATTTCCTCACGATGTTTTTCTTCACCGCTAAGACAAGTGGTAATCATGTTGGAAATGATTCGCACATGAAAATATCAGAGGTGCGAGACCCGGGATTTGAACTCGCTTCACTCGGTTTCAAAAGCGCGTTATCACTTTGCTACCACTGCCTCTATTATCTATTATTAAATATTTGTAACTTTTTATTTATTACTTATTTTATTATTATTAAATTGGCGCATTGAAATTCTTCAAGCAATATTTGAAAAATTGTTATGCTGGATATTATCATATCAAAATAAACACATTGTTCATTATTTCTACAAATTATGATTGTCTATGAATTAAAGCAAATCCCTATTGCTTGTCTATCTGTGGCCCTCCTTAGGACATAACACACACGTATCTATTCTAAATGAAAACCTCCGTTTAGTTATTTTTTACATTTAAGTGCCCGGAAGTCGGTTTTTATATTTTTTAAAAAGTTTTCATTACAATAATTACTTACCTAGTACAATGATCGAACCCGTAACCTCTAACATTATAAACTATACCAGCCAACCAGCCCCATTTAACACTTAAATTCAAACTAAATACTGTCATAACATTCTTAGTTTTAGAAGTCACCCATCATTTTTGTCCAGGTTTAACTTGGTCGCACTTAATGCTCTCAATACGTAAAAAGTTAATTAAAAAGAATTTTTATAAAATTAGATTGAAGAGACTAACGAAATATGTGTGCGAAATATAGCGAATATTATTTTAAATAAACCTTCAATAAAACTTTTCACGCTACTATTTCATGTTAACTGCTTGAAAGCTTGGTTGCTTAAAAATGCAATACAAGTATTTAAATTCGATTCCGTGCTGAGTCAAAAAATATGAGGTTTTTCTATATAAAAAAATAGTAACAGCTGAAAGACGAGAGAATATACGCGTCGAATCTCTTTAGCATTTGTACCGATTTGCCTTCTTATCGAGAACAATAATATTTATCACACATAATATGTAAAACGCACTCAATCTCTCAATAGATCGATTGTGGTGTGAAAGTCGATTATGAAGTCTATATTAAAGTTTTAAGTCTAAAATTATTTTGTCCAAAAAGATACTTCAGTCAAATTTTAAATCAATGTGTATGCATAAGTTAAGAAAGAATAAACATATCTCTTTCATTGTGTGATCAATTCAAACTTTACCATACAAAATAAATTTTTCTTACGCACTTATTCAACGTGGATGCTTGAATGTTTTCATATTTAAATAGGAATATTACCCTTGTTATAACGTAATATTTCGGTTTTTCACTCAAACACGAAACTCGCGGGAAATCAATTCGTCCCGACGACAGATGTACCCAGTTGTATAGGAAATAACATGTTCGTAATATACTGATTATTTTGTGAGATAAAAATGCTGTGTTTAGTTTAGTTTTTGTTTACTTTAAAATGTAATAACGGCTTTTCAAAATACACTCGTATCTGTACCTACGATTTGATTTTTAAAATTAAATATTTTTGCCCAACTTTTGCGTTATTGGATCAAAAATACTAAATATATACATACATACACCAAAAGTAAGACGTTGCGAGAAGATTATCGTGTGTTGAAGAGCGATGGTCAACCACCGTACTTAACTGTACTATCTATACATTAGTACTTAGACAAGATGTCACCAATGGTAATGACATATTATGATTCTACGGCATTACTATTTTTGTTTGTGTTTTAATACTATGTATACGATTTATAATATGACACAGTATAAATCCTAATTGTAGATAAAATTTATTTTAAGTTTTTTTTTCGTCATACTAATTTATATTTACTATCTCAATAATCATTTTAAAATTGACTTATTTACCTAAGCCGTTTATAATTGCTAGTGTTGGCCCAGTGGTCGAAATTTGATCGATCGATCGATTATTAGATTTTTTTATTAATAATATTAACGTTCGGTCATTATCTATAGGTAAATTATAGGTAATAATATTATAGAGAGATAAAGCTTGTGAGTTTGTGACGTTGTATGGGGTAATCTCTGGATCTGCTGAACCGATTTAGATGAAATTTGGTAAGAAGATAGTTTGAGACCCTGGAAAGGACATAGGTTACTTTTTATCCCGAAAATCATCCCTTACGGGGGTGACAACGGGGATGAAAGTTTATATTGGGAAGCAACTACTAAATAAAAAAAACAATCGATTGATAAACAAAGAGAAAAAGGTTATAAAATGTTTTACCTTTGTCTATTTATCTATGTGAGAAATAACATTTTACTTACGCGTAAAAGAAACTGCTAATGCTGGAAAATCTATAGAGTAAATTAAGTGGCGTAATCCCTTTCCAAAGCAATCAGTACTAAGGAGGTGATTCTAAGAAGGATTTTTGGGTATCAATTAGTATGGATTTACTCTCACATCTCCATTATGATTCGATCACTTTTTATAAAAAGCTAATTTCGTTAGAGCATAGGAGGATGTTTTAGTTAGAATTATATGCTTATTATGTTTTACTAAATTATATCATATCACATGTAAAAGATATTGAAAGTTGAAAAATATTTCTAACTTTCTTTTTCTTTATACGTAAATAGATATATAATATGACGATAAAAATATTCATGAAATTTTCAGTTTTCTTTACTCATAACACTTTCTTAGATTTGCGCGAATAATTAACACTTTAAATAAAATTATTATATCTTTTCGGATTATTTCGGGGGGTTATTTTGATTTTTGGTTCCCGACGTTTTGAATGCTTTACAGCAATCATGGTCACGGGAGAGACTAAGGTTATAGACGTCTCAAACACATACTCGTTACAGACAGTGCCTACCCACTATTTTACAAAAATTCAAAAATGGCACCAAAGTATCTTACAATATTTGTTGATTTTTATATCTAAATATTTTAATTTTTTTTAATTATTATAATTAAATATAACAATATTATTTTTCTTTATTCTTTTCAATTGGGGACGAAATTTTTTACGAAAATTCGTCATTTCTGAACTTAGACATATAAATATTGATGTTTAAATTTATGTTTGTATTTCAGTTAGAAAATACCATCGGTCTCGGTATCTTGATTTTTTTGCAAAGTAAACAGATAAGCTAAGTACTGGTAAATAAGAAGATTATACTCGTAATACTTTCTGTAAGTATGTATGTCACTGAACTCCACCTAAGCGGTTGGGCCGATATTAATGAACTTTTGGTGTGTTTGTCTGATTGAATTTTTTTTTGTTGTGAAAATCAATTGTTCTATCTAAACGAAAAGCCAATATTTGGACAGAACCACGTCTGTCGGGTCCACTAGTGTAATATAAAGTAATAGGTTGCTCCCCCATACAAGATTTCATCCCCATTTTCACCCCCTTAAGGGATGATTTCCGGGATAAAAACTGTCTTTCCTAGTGTCTCAAAATATCTTCTTACCAAATTTCATCTAAATTGGTACAGTAGTTTCGGAGCCTATTCGATACAAACAAACAAACAAAAAGTCAAATCTTTTCCTCTTTATAATATTAGTATAGATAATAATAAAAATCAGACTACAGTAATGTTATGTAAGAAGTTGTTAAATTTGCAATAACATGTGAAAGCCAAACATAACAAGGTAATTTCATAAGTAACATCAGAAAACGACAGAATAATTTAATGAATTTAAATAACTGTTTCATAAAGCTAACAAACGCTGCCAACTTGTTAAGCCGGCTGCTGTTTATGCCTTCATAATAGTGTTATGGTTTTCAATGATGTCAGAAGAAATATGATAGTGAAGGAGGCATGTTTACTTTTATATTTGTTGTAGGCATATTGTATAATTAGTCAATTTAACAAATGGCGATGTCTGTTAGCAAAATGCCGAATGAAATTGTTTAATGCAAATGTTGAGTAAAAGTGAAATATCTCAATCTGTATAGTAAACGTAAATATTGGCTCGAACTTATATAGTCTTTCCATGTTCTCTCAATTCCTGCAATCTCGATAGTATAAAATTAATAAATCATCGCTATCATTCGTCTTTTAACACCTCCAGGTAAATTTCTAAGAAATTCATTAAAATTCTAAGAAATCTATTGTTAACTGACACGCCGTTTATGTGTCTGTTTGTTCCCGATAAAATTAATGGTGAAATTGAGTTAAAATTTAGAATCTTTTCAGATTATTTCGCGGATTTCCTTTATTTTTCGTTTCCGATGTTTCGAATTTTAGCCTTTGTTAGGCAACTAGGGATGTACGAGCGAATCAAAACTAACTTGTTTCTTGATAATACGAGTATAAATACTAGAACCAAAATACCACATCCACATTTAAAATCTATTTAACATAAGTTTAATGATTTTAAGTAGCTATTTAACTGCGGCATTACATTTGACCCGGTAGACCGGTTCCAGACAGCTCAATAATGGAGTCGATGGAATTCGCAGCTTATTTTAGTATTGCGATTGCAATTACATCGCTTTAATGCCTAGCCAAAGGTACTATGGCTTAACGATACTAAAAATTGATAATATTTTGATATATAAATTAGAGCCTTTTCAATTTATAATAGAAATCATTTAATAGCTTGACTGATAAAGCAGTTGCTGAGCTACAGCTTCCTTAGACAAGTTGACTTCTTACGACTTTAAAATCGCTTTAAGAGTAATTAATTATTATATTATTATGTTTATAATTTTTTGTATGTACAAATTATTTTTTTTGTAATAATGCATGTGGAGGGTGTTACTAATTATGACACTGTTTATTAATTTTTTCTCCTTTTTTAAATTAATTAATGATATATTATTACAGCTTTTTTTCCACTTTTACTATTTATGTACTGAAATTTCATCCTTAGCAGTAAAATTTATTCCTTGGTATTTACATGAAACTACATTTTAGAGTGTAACTTATTCATTAAAGAAAAATATCAAAAATCTGATATTTCAAAAGCTATTTTAAGTCCCAAATATCGGCTAATGGTTGGCGATAAGCTATATCAATATATATATATATATATATATATATATATATATATATATATATATATATATATATATATATATATATATTTAGCTGTGTGTGAAATTGGAATGAAATGGTAATAAATTCTAGATTTATTACCATAATAGCGATTAACCTTGCTTCGCTCGGGTGCGATCCTAGGTGCCTGATAAGTAGCCTATGTGATACTCCAAGTCATAAACTCTCAATGTTCTGAATTTCATCCGAAACTGTCCAGCCATTTAGCCTCACAGAGGAACAAACATATGCACATCTTTCATATTTATAATAGTAATCTGATAACCAATAGTAAGATTATAGATTAACAACAATTTATAAAATAAAAATCTATTTACATGTTTAATATATCTATATTATAATTAAAAATGAATGTTCCTAAGCGCAAAACTCGAGAACGGCTCGACCAGTTCAGCTATTTTTTTCGTATGTTCCTTAAGGTACACGGAAAGTTTTAATAAAGAGAAAAAATATAAAATAAGGTAAATATATATGTATACTAGCGGCTCACCCTCGCTTCGCTCGAGTTCGTCGCTAGGTACGTTTTAAATAGATATAAATAGTTATTAGCCAGCGTTAGCCGTATGCATTTTAATTTTTTTTTGTTTATAATATTGACAAATATTGACATTAATATTTATACGATACTAACGTCACTCAATTGTTTTGCCTCCCCGGAACCTCTCCACTAACACTTAAACTTTATGGTATAGTATTAAAGTTCAAATTGACTTTTAAGTATTATTACGAATCTTTTGTATGGGAGTATAGAAAAGTGTTCTTTTTAGACTTTTTGAGGCAATTTTTTAAATTTTTCTCTCCGTAAGAACCATCCTCGTACTTCAAGGAATATTCTAAAAAAAGAATTAGTGAAATCGGTTCAGCTGCTCTCGAGATTTGCGCTTACCAACACATTCAGCGATCCATTTTTATATTATAGAGATAAAACAAAATCGTGTTAGTTACACCATTTATAACTCAAGAACGACTGAACCAATTTTTATGATATTAGATTTTTTGCATTTCTCTTAGTCCAGAATAGGATAGTAAGTATTAAAACATCAGAAAAATCAACGATAAAAAAAATTACAATGTATATGGCTAGCGGTAGCTAATAACTATTTATATTTATTTAAAACATACCACATAAAATATGTTCACATAAAAATGTAAACTTAGATTCTACAGAAGATAATAATTTAATAATAGCCATTATATAAGAGGATATCGACATATAATATACAATAGAAAATTATAACATCTCATATAATTAATGCATTCTCAGTAAACGAAAGTAGGGGTCGCAGTAAACCTGCCGGGCATGTTATTTAGGCTTTGGTAAGCTATGACAGTAAGCAAAGGAATACAGAGTGATCTTATATTGTAGATTTTGGGTCTGACATTATTGTAATACCTTTATATATTTTTTAATAAATTTTAATATTTTCAAATAGATTGGGAATAATTACGTAGGTAGAAGATATTGCTATAAACATATATTTTGACTAGCGACTCACCCCCGCTTCGTTCGGGTTCGTCCCTTAATACATTTTAACGGTTAGTATAGATTTCCCCGAAATGAGATATTTTTCCGCAGTAAAAAGTATCCTAAATGTTGACCTGGATAACCAGCTATCATCATACCAAATTTTATCGAAATCTGTCAAGTGGTTTTTTGGATGCGTTCCCAGATAGACAGACATACAGACAAAAATTGTAAAAACTATAAGTTTGGCCTCCGTATCGATAATAATAGTTATTTCAATAAGATTTTCCAAAAAATATTTAATGTACAGATTCGACTAAGTTAGAATTTTATTATATGTGTAGATTAGCTAGTAAAAAGCTGTTACTTTGATATTACAAAGAGAGATTTTTATTTTATATATCTGCATAGACTAGAGACTAAACGGTTCGTTCGAGTGCCACTTGTGGGTTACCTAGTTTAGTAAAGTTTTTATGATATCTAAAGCTAAATGTTTTCATTGCAATATAAATGACCTATAGATTTCTATTAATCAAACAGATTTTAAGAATCGCCTCAGTAGTCTTAGAGATTGCTCCATACATACAAACTTACAAAATTTTCCTCTTTATAATATTAGTAGACATATTATAACTTTATCAAAATTATGTGTAGATATTTTTTTTCAAATCTTTTGGACTCAAAGTATGTTTATTTCTCTTGCTTTTTGAAGTAGAATATATAGGAACCATACAAAAATGTCATAAAGAAAGAAAATATGATCGTAAAAACCAACCATAGTGCGATATAAGAGTTGATTTGTGACTGAGTGATGGTTACGCATATATCTGCACGGGGCTTATGTTTGTATTTACTTCGTTCGTATTTTATAAAGATAGATACGTTTTAACGGTTGGTAAGGAAACAATGGTTAGTAAAAAAAGCATAATAGATAAACTACATACTATATGATATATAGCTTTCCTCAATAAATGGGCTATCTAATGCAAAAAGAATTTTTCAAATCGGATTAGTAGTTCCTGAGATTAACGCGTTCAAACAAACATAGCCTGCCTCTTTATAATATTAGTACAGATTTTTATAGTTATAAGAAATAGTTATTTAGAATATATTACGAATATTATATAATATGTTGTTGGGACATTAACACACAGCACCATCTAGTTCCATGGTAAGCTACGAGGCTTGTGTTATGGATACCAGATAGTAAATACACTACACATATATAACGTTTTTTTTTAAATACATACATATTATAAATATAAACACCCATGACTGGAGTACAAACATTCATATTCATCACACAAATGAATGCCTCCAGCGGGACTCGAACCCGCGACCGCTGGCACAGCAAGTAGGGTCACTACAAACTGAGCCAAACGTGTCGTCAAATAATATAAATATTGAAAGATGAAAAAAAAGTGCATTATAATGGAAAAAGTACTAAAATAATCTGAATTAACACCTGAAGATGGTTTAAAACAGCTGATTTGATATAATTCAAGAAAAAAAAAACAGAAAATACAAACTCTTCATAGAAATTTATTGAAACAACCACGTTTAGATTTTTGTGAACATTTTCTTGATATTATTATTTCGTAGGCTTTAGTACTGGAGAATGTTTTACGGTACCTTCCTACTATCACGTAGGCGCCTAATTTTATTACTGTACGTTGCCATATTGGTACTGTATTGTAATAATAAAGAAAACTGAATTTGAGATAATATTCACGTACAATTGAATTTTCAAATACTAATAGTTATCTATACATTCAATTAATTAGATTAGAGATTCGTACATGATATTATGAGAGGTGTAAGACCCGGGATTTGAACCCACTTCACTTGGTTTTCCAAGAAAGTGCGTTACCACTGGGCTACCCATACATTTAGAATATGAATCTAAAATATCTAAGGTTATCTTGCAACGAACAATGTTGTAACTCATATTGGATTATTTTACAAATGGAAATTAATTTCCTCATATTATTTTAATTATCAATTCGAAATTACTACAATACAATACAATACAATTAGTTACGATGTTGTTTTTAGTAAGTGTTGATATAAATAATCTGAAATGATGATTTGATAAATATTATCTGCTTCTACACCTGCCAAGCTTCTTCCAAGGTTTGAATAAATCAAGATCGGCCTATGAAAATAAGTTTCATAAGTGACCGCCCTGGATCATAATACCATACAAGCCCCGAAGCCCTTTATACTTTTGTATAAATGTTGGCTGCCCGTTTTAAAATAATATCCATTTAAAATTAGTATTTCTTAGTACGGCAACTGCACTATTTTTAGGAATAAATGAATGTTATACCTAAGCGATCTACGAACTTAGTAATGAACTGAAAGTATTCTGATTGTGTTAAGTACTTGGGCGACTGAGCTTCGCTCGGTATTTTTTCGGAAGAAATATAAAATAATTAATTAGTTGATATATTTTACTAGCGTGTCACCCTTTCTTTGCTCGGGTTCACCTCTAGGACAACAAAAATAAACCTATCCCATGGGAACCGTACATTTTCCCGGGATAAAAAGTGTGCAAAAAAAGTGCAAACTTTCATATTTATAATATTTATACAGATTTATGTATGATAAACTATATGTTATACAAAATAAAGTAACAGAATGTCGACAAAGGATATCTTATCTCTTTAAAAGATTTCTCCCAGAAACCCTTCAGAAGTGAGAAAATAAGTTAATTTAGTGCGGTGTAGGTACAGTATAGTATTAAATGGTATAAACTTAATCCATATTTATATAATAATATAATTATTAATAATATAATTAATTAATGTTTTGTTTATATTATAAATGTGAAAGTTTGTGAGCATGTATGGATGTTTGTTACCCTTTCACGCCAGAATGGCTGAACATATCTGGATGACATTTAGCACAGAGAGAGATTATAGTCTGGAATAACACATAGGCTACTTTTTATCCCGGGAAAAAACAGTTCCCGAGGGATAGATTTGTTTTTGTTTTATTATCTAGTAAGTTTTTTCAGAAAAGACACCCATTATATATGTAGGTAAACTTAAAAAGTAATACCTTATAAGAAATGATTCAAATCGTTAGAGGCGTTTACGAGATACACGAAATATTTTTTTTATGTATATACAAGAATTGTTCACTTAATATTATAACTTACATTTAACAATATACAATATCCTTACGCAATCCTTTTATACCTTTATATTTTATAAAGATAATTGTAGAAATATATTAAAGTAATATATTTTCATGCGCATAATAAAAACATTGAAAGTAAATCTTTCTACAAAACTTAATGTATGATAAATATTAAACATAAAAACGATACTAATAATAATGTTTTATTCAAACAAATGTTCACAAAAACATAATAATGTGGAAATGAAAATATAAAGCAATAAGCTTCTTATAATTTTTATATTAAAATAATGTAATATACAAAACGGTATTGTTTATTCAATTTTGTTAAGAAAATAAATTTCTATATTTACTTTGTTTTTACACATTTTTGTATTTAAATATTTTTCAACTACCCATGTGTCAATTCAACTGGATGTTTATTAAAGGTTACTTATTCTAATTATAGTTAACTATTAGAACCCGTGGCTTTGCTCGTGCTGAAACTACACAAAAACCTCAAAAAAGGTAGATTTCATACAAACTTTCGTTCTCTGTACCCTTTTTTTGGGACGAATTTCGAAAAATGCTATATAACCACTCAAAACCATATGTACAAAAATTCTAAGAGGCTTTTAAACTCATTAAACATAGATTAGGATCAGCACAATTGCATTAATCCGAATTTAAGTTAACAGAGATACTTAAAAATAGTTACTGCAATAAGATACAAAAACTCGCGGCTCACTCTCTACGACGCCTCTAGACAAACAAAAACAAATCTATCCCACGGGAATCGTATATTTTTCCGGTATAAAAAGTAGTCTATTTGTTATTCTGATATTTCAACTATATTATTATAAAGTTTCATTAAAATCCAATTAATAATTTTTGTGTATTAAGCTGTATAATTTACTATAGCTTTTTAACTATCCCACGGAAACTGTTTAATTTTCCGGGATGAAAAGTTTATTTAAATCGGTCCAACAGCTTTGGAGATTAGCCCGTACAAACAGAGAAACAGACAAACAAACAAATAAATTGATAAAAAGCTGAATTTGTTTTATTTCTCTTCTTACATCTCACTAAGTCGGTTTTTAGCATTTTTGTTCTATGTACAGACATTCGACCTCTACAGTTTTATTATATGTAGGTATAGATTATGAGTTACAGTAGCGATAAATGTAATCAAATATATGTAGATTATTTATATATTAGAACATATTAGATCAGTTTAACATAATTGATAACAATAAATAACTCAATCAATACATTATGTAGGCCTATTAGGTAAGGCCATTTCCCATAACCCGTTTATCTCCATAATAACATAGTTGATGGAAGTTCAAGTATGAGGATTCATCACATAAAGCAGTAACGACGTGATCGATTATCTCTTGTCGTTCCCAGATATCAACTATCAATCATCCTTTTTGCCCTTATTGTCTTTAAGCCTTGCCAATACGATTATATAATATGTAATTATGGTTAAGTCCAATATTTTACTATAAGAAATGTGCCACGTAATAGCTTCTAAGACGGTAATTATGTTAATAGTAGCGACTCGCCCTCGCTTCGCACGGTTTCGTCCCTAGCTTGATTCCCCATAAAAATTTTTATCCCCATTTTCAGCCTTTACGGGATTATTTTCCGGGATTAAAAGTATCCAATGTCCTTCCCGGGGTGTCACACTATCTTCTAACTAAATCTCATATAAATCGGTTCAGTAGATCCAGAGATTACCTCCTACAACGTCACAAACTCACTATCTCACAAACTCACAAACTTTACCTCTTTATAATCTTATATATAAAATTTCCATGTCACAATGTTAGTTACCGTACTCCTCCGAAACGGCTTTACCGATTTTTACCAAATTTAATATGCGTCTTCAGTAGGTCTGAGAATCGGCTACTATCTATTTTCCATACCCCTAAGTGATAAGGATAAGGGTGGTCCTCTCAGACCCCACCCCAGGGACGAACCCGAGCGGAGCGAGGGTGAGTCGCTAGTATTAGTATAGATGACAATTATGTTGTAGGTTAGTATAGATGACTTTCAGTGATGGGAGTTACGAGGTGAGATGGATATGTAGGGACTTAGGAGTCCCACGATTATAGGATAGAAGTACTCGTAGAATGGCCTAACTGATTTTAAGGTGACTTCACATCTTTTATCATCGCACTGTATTTTATGTTACAAAATTAGTGGTGATTATTTAATTAATTAATTTTATGCGTGTATTTTCAAAATCCATGCATTACTTTACGAAACTAAAATCGCGTTACTTACTTATTTGTTCAAACTACCTAATACTAACAGTAGCGGGTTTTTCATCGATTTAAAAACAAAGCTTTTTTTCTAAGATTTATATAGATTATAGATAAACTACTTCGTTTGACTTTTTTGAATAAAATGTGATACTTCGTTTGACTTTTTTGAATAAAATGTGTATTTTATAGCAATAGAACTGACATTTAAAAGGCACTAATTCTATTAATTAACTTATACAGCTTACAACTTATGCAGCTACTATATTTATTCTAGCTTATTAACTTATACAGCTTAATACATAAAAACTACTTAATGTATTTTAATGAAACTTTGCAATAATATAGTTATACATCAGAATAACAAATAGGCTACTTTTTATCGCGGAAAAATGTAAGCAAAGGTGAGCCACTAGCTGATTAATAAACATTTTTTAACTGAGCTTTTATTATAATATACAAACTTTAAACCACTTAAAATATTTCCACAACCAAACTTTATGATATAAAATTTAATTAATGAAAGCATTTCAAGACTGCAATTTAAAATCTCTTCGCTTATTACTGTCGATATTTTTATGCAACGCTTTTAAGGAAGGGACCACAGCTATAATTAAACCGCATGCGAAACAGAAAGATTTTTTTTTTAATTTTAAACAACAAAATCAAGATAAATCTGTAAACATAATTTAAAATTGTGGTTGTATACTGTTTGGTAATTCGTAAATCTGACTGTTATTTATGATCTGTATGGAGTTTTTTGCGTAATGTGAAATATACTCGTATTTATATTTAACTTTCTCATATGTGTTTGCTTCACAATATATGTATAAAAAAAATGTTATGTTCTATATTGCATGTGTATTTAGCTGGTATTACATAGTAAGACGGATATCGCAGGTTTGATTTAAGGACAGGTTCAATTTTTTTATTGGCTCTTCCCCAATTATCTCTCTCACACTCTTCTTTTGTTAGTTGTTTTGTGTAGTAGTATTTCCATGAAACTATTTATATATAAAGGTAGATAGTATCATGTTACTCTACGTGCTATGATGAGCAACACGCCATTTAAAATAAATTAATTGCTCTAATGATTTTAATAAATCATCAAATAAATTCTCCTAATTATAATATGAAAAAGTCATAATTAAGGATACTCTTTTCTTTCCCAGCAAGTGTACAGTATAGTTATGTGTAGTATTGACTGAAAAGGGACAATAAATCAAGGAGTCACTCAAGATCAAGGGATGAAAGTTATCAAATATTAGAAAGAGACTTTTTATCCCGGAAATCATCCCGGAAATCAAATCAACCTTTAAAGGGATGAAAATAGGGATGATAGTTTGTATGGGAAATGAAGCTAAGGTCAAAGCCGAGCGAAGCCAGGGTGAGTCTGAGACGATGAGGGACGGCTTGACGCGACGCACGCCCCGACGGACGGCTCCATGAGTGGCTCGACGGACGCGTCGACGAGCTATACTTACCGTTAAAACGTACCTAGTGTAGTGGACGAATCCGTGCGTAGCGGAAGCCGCTAGTTGTATTATAAGTATACAATACGTTTAACTCAAAGTTTACAACACATATTTATTATAGACCACTACAAACGAAGATTCTGAACAGGTAAAGTTAAACAAGAAGGATGCACCGTCTGAGAGTATTGTCCAAGCGTACTAAGTAAATAAGGGCTGTTTGATACTAAGATCCACAAAATAGTGGCGAGCGGTTTCTCGATATACCAATACCTGTAGAATTAAATTGTCCATTTGTTTTACTGCGTTGTATTGTAAAGCCTCTACAATTTATTTTAAGTCATATTATTATAAGCTAAGTTCATGCTACGTGTATAATATTACCCCTTGCTTGCTTGCTTGAGTAGTCAGAGAGAACAGAGTGCTAAGTGCGAAGATACCATTTCTACATCCTTCTACTTACTTTTCATACGCCTTCCTGATAACTATCAGGAAACCCATCGACTTTTAAATGCTCTATGTCTATAATAAATATCTTAATATTCAAAAATAAAAAATAGTCTTGGTGTTTATTGCATACACTAAGCAAAAAAAAATATGTTGTTACATTAACACAAAGCACCATCTAGTTCCATGGTAAGTTACGAGGCTTGTGTTATGGATACCAGATAGTTAATATACTACACATATGTATATAACATTAAATACATACATATTATATATATAAACACCCATGGCTAGGGTACAAACATTCGTGCTCATCACAGGAATGAATGCCCCCGGCGGGACTTGAATCCGCGACCGCAGGCACAGCAAGTACGTTCACAACAAACTGAGCCAAATGTGTCACCATGTATTAAATTTGGATGTCCATCATCCAAATTGGATGATGCAATGAAATCTAAATTTTATATGCGTCGTACTTAGGTGTACTTTATTTTAAGTATTTACCTATTCCTGGGCTATTAAATAATATATAGTCACTATATCATACAACAAAAGTAGAAGTTATAGTATAAAATATCTACATATTATTTGAGAAAATATGAAATAACAATATATACTAATATTATAAAGAGGTAAAGTTTGTGAATTTGTGAGGTTGTAGGGGGTAACCTCTAGATCTACTGAACCGTTTTAGATGAAATTAGGTATGAAGATAGTTTAAGACCTTGGAAAGCAAATAGGATAGAAAGAAATAGGATAAAAAGTATTTTATCCCGGAAGTCATCCCCTGAAGGGGTGAAAATGGGAATTAAAGTTTGTACGGGGAATCAACAAATCAAATCAGTACTTGATAATAAGTTTGAATATAAAAACTTTTTAACAAAAAAATAAAAACCGACTTCAAACAAAAGCACTAAAAATTAAAAATTAACTGATTGGTAGTTTTCATTTACTATACATACCTAATAAAATATTTTCGAAGTCGGTGTGCTTTGCTTTGTATGGGCTGGCACCGATTTCGAAAATATTTGATTAGGTATGTATTTAATAGGTAGGCTTTAATTACTTAGCCAAAGCACACCGACTTCGAAAATAATTGATTAGGTATGTATAGTAAATGAAAACTACCAGTTATTTTTTACTTTTTAGTGCTTTTGTTTGAAGTCGGTTTTTATTTTTTTGTTAAAAAGTTTTTATTTTTCCCTTTTTAGTGTAGACAGTAGTAGCAAAGTAAGGATTCTAACGTGTTAGGCTTGTCAAATCAAACCAAATAAGCCCAAACTCAAAGTATCTACTATTAGCTGTTGAAGACTTCCACCTATCCACCTTCTGGCCTTGCCATCAGATCAGGTCAACAACATCGAACCACTGTACTATCAACGGAAATAGAAATACTTGCAAAGTTTCAAGTCAATATGACAATTAGAAGTAGGTTAATTTCATCATTAGTTGTTTTTCCACCCTTAGGGGTGGTTTTTTTTTTGAAATTTAAATGAGACCAATCTGGAAGTATACCCTTTCAAACAAAACAAAAATTGTCCAAATCGGTTAATAAATGACGGAGTTCTGAGGTAACAAACATAAAAAAAAAAAATACAGTCGAATTGAGAACCTCCTCCTTTTTGAAGTCGGTTGAAAACAAAAGTAGTATTAAAACATTATAACTGTATATAAACGACACATATACAAATATTTCTTACACAACGTTTATAAATGAAAGCTCATGTCAGTTCACCCTAGCTTTATTCAGGAAAAAGTACGCGTAAAGATTTACTTACGGTCTGCTTAACAAAGACATGGCCGGTAATATGATAAAATTTAATATCACGCCTGTTAACATTGCTTTGTAACCTTCGCTTGAGAAAATATTATAAAAAAATGTCTTGTAATTTTCCAAAAATTACATTAAATTTAACTAATGTGACGATTATATTAGAAATAAGTTTATCCTTCCCGTGGCTTTCTAGTAAGTATATGTGTATGTAAGTATATCGCTTAATTCCTTGGAAAGGTTATCACGTCGCAAAACATAATAATGGTATTTTTAATAATTTAGTATATGCCTAAACACCCAAAAAGAAGAGGACATATAAGTACTCTTAGTTAAGAATTTTACAAGCAAGTTTTACTTACTCACTGAAACTCTAAGCGACACCCTATCACAAAAGTGCAATAGGGTATTGCAGTATCAGTTGCGCACAAACTACACCACCCTTTAATTTTACATTAAGAAATGAACTTACGCATCTACTAAAACTATCCACTAAAACCCAACACACCTTCGCCGTCTTAACGGGGTATTATAGGACTACTTACACATTCAAAAGGTCGCAACGATGGCTGCCTGCTGAGGCAGCCCACGACAACCACGGGATTATCCACGGTCCACCGGTATCAGAGAAGTACTAGAAGCAACATCCATGGTACACCACCCACTGAGTTGGGCTGCCTCTGATTGCGTTTATTGGCTTCACGCCCGGCTGTATTGCTGGAGACTAATGAGAACCTGCGACCAGGTAAACAAAAGACATCTCCCTAGATGCCTCGCTTCACTAGGGTGCCTCCCTATGCATCCTAGTAAAGCGAGGGTAAGTCGTTATTTGGTCACGGGAGAGACTGAGACCATGATTACTGTAAAGCATTAGAAACGATTGATTTTTGGTTCGGGTACCAAAAATCAAAATAAATCCGCGAAATAATCCGAAAAGATAGTTTTATTTAAAATACATATCGTTGACATAAAAAATCATAATAGTTTTTAAAATAACAATATCCACAGCGCTTTCCGTAGACGTGAAAACGTATGATCTACGAAGAAATAGCAATTGTAACTAATATAAGTACATACGGCCTTAACTTAACAATATCGCTCAGTAGCGCCACGCCATATTTTAATATATAAAATTCTCGTGTTGGTCCAGGATGAACTCCGAAACTACTTACACGATCTTAACGTAACTTTTTACAAAATGTGTGATTTGTTCTAACTCAAAAGATAGATCCCGCTAGTATAGTATTATATGATCTGTGATCCCGATTATTTTCTTTTTTTATTGCAAAATTAACGATTTTCGTATGCATATGTGCCACAGCAACATGTGGCCCATTGTTACGTTATTATATATGGCTAACAGACTCAGCTATACCTAGCTATACTTAGCTATCAAAATTTTAATCTCCCAGCTCTAATAGTTTAAAATTATGTTTGGACATTTATTATATCCACCCCTTGCTAACTACAATAGCTAACTACCGAAGTCTAATTAACTGTGCAAAGTTGACTCCTATTACTTAACAAGGATTTATCACTTAAGTAATTACAACATTGATTAAGAACATAGTTTCCGTCTACTATTAAAAAGCTTTTTTGTATGGCCTCGATAACAAGTGTGTTATGTTTTGCATATTCGATAATAACTTATGTTTACGGAAAATAAAAGTATAGGAAGTAAGCTCTTCGCTTAAGAAGTATTCGATTTTTTGGGGTATTTTTTGAAATGTTCACTATTATTCCGAATAAGTTTTCTAAAAGGAATTTTAGGAAAATTAAACCCGATTATTTTTATAGGATTTTTAATCTATCTTAAATACCACAAACAAATTAATTGCAATTTAAAACAGGGGAAGTCTGTCGGGATAGCTTGTTCTGTAATAAATATGCAAATAAGTAATGCTTAGTTACTCTTTCTACAATATTACTTTCCAATGGAAACCGTTTGTAGTACGGGAATAAACGTAGATTAATTAATCTTTGGCAAATAAAATATCTCTTTGTAAAAATCATATAAAACTATGGTTCCATGAAGGCAGCTTGAGAAAAGAAAAAAAAATAACAATTATTTTTAATTTCAACATCAGTAAGTATTATATTTCTCAAACGGGAACCAAATCTAGGACTTTTGTCATTACGCCTATGATTATAGAACCTAGGTACTTATAAATGTGATTATAGCTATTTTGTTAAGGTCATTTCATTACGTCTGGCGTCTTTAAAGATATAATTTAAAAATTTAACGCTAGGACACGTCTCAGTTTTTCTCAGTGGATTTAATTCGGTTTTCTTGGCATCTTGTTCCAACGAGAAAAAGTCAAGCTGAAAAATTGTGTAAGAAGCTTTAGCAAGCGGAAAGCAGCACGGAATTAGATTATAGTGAAATAAAATGAACTTGAAGAAAATATTTATGCCCTCCTTTTATGTAAGTTCGCTTTTATTATATTATAATGTCTAGTTACATCATTATTATGTACTTATCATACTGCGAGACGTATTGCATTATGAAATGTATACGAGTTTATGTGTATGATCAATACAATGAATCATTTAGTTTATTTTTTAACCCCCGACGCAAAAAGAGGGGTGTTATAAGTTCGACTCGATGTATGTCTCTGTGTGTATGTGTGTATCTGTCTGTCTGTGGCATCGTAGCTCTCAAACGGCTGGACCGATTTCGATGCGGTTTTTTTTCATTTGAAAGCCAGTTTCCTTGCGGTAGTTCTTAGCTATGTTTGGTTAATATCGGTCCAGCAGTGTAAGAGTATCAGCTCTTTTCCAAAATGATGTAAGGCATTTTGGCGTATGATTACTCGATTAAGTGCTTCACGCGTGCCAGTGCAATCGTTAAATGACAATTAATTTGCGTAGGGGGTTTTTAAAATTTTTAATTTATAATTATTAATAGATAAAAAATAAGTACCTTATCTTAATTAACCATCTACTTCATTAACAATGATTTAAAAGTGCAAAAGCTGAGATGACTATGTACAACAGTACTAACAAGTAGTACCGAGTTTTAATAATATAAATGAATTTCAATTATGATTAAAAACATACAATACTAGCAAAAGAACTTACATACAAGCAATAAAGAGAGAACAAATGTTCAGTGTTAATATATAAAGTCCATCTCTTAAATAAATAATCAATCTTCGAAATATTATAATGTACCTTACATTTTAAATAATAGAGGTGAATATTACTTAGCAATAAAATATTTATAAAGACACTTGTTCACGATGTTTTTATTACACTTTAATGGCAGCTAATTGCTCTACCCATTTCCTAGGACCGCAGTGGGAAACCTAGATTTTCTAGATATTAATGGCCCTATAAAAGCTATAAAAAGCTTTCTACAACTTGTTTTTTTTTTGAATCTGATAAGTAGGTAACTGAATCTATAAATCTATACATAATAAAAGTTTAACTGATCGCTGTCTGTACATCTATACTAATATTATAAAGAGGAAAAAATTGTTTTTTTTTGTTTCTTTATTTGTATCTAATAGGCTCCGAAACTGCTGAACCGATTTAGATAAATTTAGTAAGCAGATAGTTTGAGATCCTGGAAAGAATATAGGATAGTTTTTATTCCGGAAATTATCCCTTAAGAGGGTGAAAATGGGGGTAAATGTTTGTATGGGCAAGCAATCTAGGGACGAACCCGAGCGAAGCGTTTTTTGTCTGTTTGTCTGTGCCTTTGTACGCGAAAATCACAGAAACGGCTTAACCGATTTGTTAATTAATAAAAATAAATATTTTTAAATAGTTACCCTCTTATCATTTAATATAGTATTAATAAAAGTAAAAATGAAATTTTTCATTATTTTACTGAAAATTTTCTAATTATAACCAAACAATTAATCAAAGAACGAAAACGTAACGAGTATAACAAAATATTATTATCTTTTACTTATTATTCTGACAAATAAATATAATTTGTTTATTGTAGGTAGATACAAAATTAATAATATTCCTTTATAAAGCATATAAAGGACCTTAAAATTTAATAGTTTTATTTAAAGCTAAAGAGCAACTATATCATGATATTATAATTTTCATAAGGTTACTTCTCGAACTTGGTTAACTTTGAAATAAGTAGTAAGTCTTCTTAAGATGTTAATCCGACCTTCAAAAGCCATTAGATGGTGTTAAGGATTTGTAAATGGACTGTCCAATGAAAGTTAGAATGGAAATGCATTAAATACCATCTAAAATTAAAGACTTAACCGGATTAAAACCGCTTTAATTTTATTTAAATTATATAAGGGTTTGATTTTTGTATAAGGATTTTTTCTTTTAGAATAGTCAAAAAACATTGCTTCTTAAACACTTATGTAAACTAAGACCAATATTTATTCTTCCAATATAAAATATTTGCTCAACGCAGGAATCAAACCCACACCTTAAAGGACATGAAAATCAAGTATATAATTATTATATGCATGATGATATTGCAATATTTATAATTCAAATTATATATATATATATATATATATATATATATATATATATATATATATATATATATATATATATATATATATAGAAACATCATATTTTTTTATGTTATACAATTTTATGTCTGCATTTGATTTAGTAAGGTCACTTAATATACAAAGAACCCATAAAGGTAGTCAAAATTTTCACGCTGTAAAGGCTGGAAAAGGCAGTGGTAGCCCAGTGGTAACGCGCTTGCTTGGGAAAATGAATGAAACGGTTTCAAATCCCAGGTCTCGCACCTCTGATATTTTCATGTGCGAATCATTTCTAACATGATTACCACTTTCCTTACAGTGAACGAAAATGTCGTGAGGAAACCTGCATTTCTGAGAGAACCTAACAATTTTTCGCATGACGTGAAGTCTGCCAACCCACACATGGCCAGCACGGTGCACTAAGGCCTGATCCCCCTCGTATTGAAGGGCTGAATAGATAGATAGAATAGATAACGACTGGATAGGTTTCGATGAAACCTAGTACACAGATAGACCTTTTTTTTTAACGTTGGGAAATTCATTTACGCACGAGGTGTGGGACTCACCGGCAAAGCCAGTACTACCCACTTAAACCCAACAAAACCTTCCCCCGTCTAAATGGGGAGTCGCAGGATAGCTTACGAATTCAACTACGACGCCACGATGGCAGGTCTGCCGAAGCAGACCACAAAAACCACGGGGTTGCTCCAAGATCCACTCTGCTATCAGAGAAGTACCAGGAGCAACCCTCATGGTACACCGCCCTCCGAAGAGGGCCACCTCCCACCACCCACCGAAGTGGGCCACCTCCCTGTGTGTTTCTTGGCTTCACGCCCGGCTGAATTGCCGGGCACTAGTGAGAACCCCAACACGACAAGGTGAACGCACGTTGGGGGGGAGTACAAAGATAGACCTGGAGTAACATATAGACTACTGTTAGGCATCTATAGCAAACCGATGGTGAGATATTTATAGAACTCATTAAATTGAAATATAACTTCATGAAGTTTGCGATTGCATAAATTTGAAAATGTACCCACTTTATTTTCTAACTCAATAAGCCAACGGGACTTTGCTTCACTTGGAGCAGTTGTATGTCTTCTAAAGACGTTAATCTAACCTTTGAAAGCAATTAGTCGAGGTTTTATAAATGGACCGTATCGTAACTGAAATGGATATACTTTACACATAACTGTAGTTTTTCTTTGAAACTTTAATTTCTTTTGAATTAATTTCGTTTTAATAAAGTTAGTTTTATTTATACTGCTTACTATAAATGAGAGCGCAGATTCGATTTCCAATTCTTTTTTTTTGTCAAAATTTCCAGTTCGACAAACGTAATAACTCGCTCATTGTCATATAAAGTCTATAATTTAATTATTTTCATGTTTTTAGTAGCTCTGGCTGTCAATAATTAAGTAATAACATCTTAAAAAATATCAATCTCGACTATCTTCAAAAGATAGTATCGATGTGCTAAAGATTCATTTCTCAGGACCTTTTCGTCCCGAACTACGGTAAACTAAGTTCGTAAAGAATAATTTGACGATATTAAATAAATAGTATAAATTAAAGTTATTAAATTGAATTTATGTGAAATGACTGTGGCATACATTTTTTGTGTGGAGATTGTTGGTAGGCTAGGGAATGACATAGGTTAGTTTTTACTGCGGGAGATTATCTCATTCCCACGGGAAAACACGTTATAATACAAACCAAAAAAAATATTTATGATCAGAATCACTTGAAACTTGGTATTATTTTATTATCGTATTTATGCTCTTCAATACAATTAAATAAATACGTGTTATACTGATTTTATTAAATTTTCCTTTACTTTAAATAAAATACTGTAATATAAAATATTAAAGTATAGCAACATTTTATTTCTCTTGTTTGAAAATAAAAATCTATAGCTACAATACCTTGTTACAAAGGAACTAAACATTTATACTTTAGTTGAATCCAACTTACGCTCTTCAGCATAAAGCTTTAAACCTAGTTTTTGCTAAGAAGAAATATATTTTAAATTAAATTTGTATATAGTAACAATAATAAAATTAGTCTTAAATATATTAAGTTTTTTTTAATTACGATATAAAGCGCATTTCTCCAGCCGTGATATTAAATTTTATCATTCCACCACCGGCCACGTCGAAATGTCTTTGTTAAACAGACCGTGAGTAAGCCGTACCGAGTATTTTTTCCGCCAAAATTTATTAGCGTAGAAATGGGAACAAATATAAACGAAGCCCCTATTTAATATTTTAATACTTTTTACTTCTGTGCCATAAACTTTGCTATGGTTTTTTTTTAATATTTTCGTGGTGATCCTTAATACAGCATCTTGTGGAGTGAAAAATCAGGAGATTGGTGTTCAATGAAATATAAATGATTCAATTTAAGAAATTCTATAAGAAATACAGAAAATAATATTACTTTTACATTAAAAATATTATTGACGTATGAAATGAAGCTGAGATGAGATGATGAGATGGAGATGAAAGCTGGACTTACTTAAATTAAATTTTAAACGGTTCTGACTTAACAGAATAAAATTTCATTAGTATAGATTCAACAATAAAGTTCATTTTTTCAAACTAAGTTCTTAAAAAGGGCGTTGGGTTTAGTTTGTATGATAAGAGAATAAATGGAACTACTCACGGTTGGCGGCTCCCCTCGGTACGTTTTAATTAAATAAAAATAGTTATTGTGAGTGTACCTTAGTAGATAGACACGACTATCGCAGACTTTTCTCTGTTGGCCAATATAACACCTATCATTTTCTAGGGTATTGTTTTGATCATATCTATTAAGATTTAGCTAGCATTAGACGGGTAAATGTATCGAAAGAGATTTAAAAAAAAAAAACATCTTCATAGTTTAATTATTTTGTACTAGCGACTCGCCCTCGCTTATCTCGGGTTCGTCCCTAGGCATGTTTTAACGGTTAATATGGAATAGACAAATTATAATATAAAATAATATATTATATTATATAATAATTATATATAGCTTATTGTCTTGCTCAATAAACGGGCTATCTAATGTTAAAAGATTTTTCAAATTGGATTGTAGTTTATGAGATTAGCGCGTTCAAACAAACAAACTGGCTTTTTCTAATACTAGGAGTAGGTACGCGCGGTTTCGCCCGCGTTCAAACTTCCCATAATAAACACTGTAACACAGGTTTACAATAATGTATGGAAGTTTGCCCGATTTATTGTTACTCATGATTACTGCTCTGTTCTCTTGAGTAATAGGATGATGATATATAGCCTATAACCTTCCTCAATAAACGGCCTATCTAATGCAAAAAGTTTTTTTAAATTGGATTAGCAGTTCCTAAGATTAGTGCGTTCAAACAAACAAATAAACAAAAAAAGAAACAAACAAACTCTGTCTCTATAAAAGTAGTATATAAATATAGATAAATTATTTACAAATGATATACAAAAAGCTCTCTCGTTTATAGTTCTTTCTATTAGTGAAAACCGTATTAAAATCCATTGGTTGGTTCTAAACCACAAGTTGTGTAAGCGGACAAACAAACAGACGCAAACAGGGAATTTGTTTTATACTATGAATAGATGTACTACTGTGAGCGACTTTCGTTTAAATTTAATGCATTTTTATTCAAAATTTTGTATGAAGACAAACGCGGCAAACCCTTTAATTGTATTTTTTTGTAAGAATCAGAGATATTCTGTAGAAAAAGAGATCCTATTTGTTGACCTATACAACAAATTATCGCTACATAACATGTAGGTAATTGAAATCTGTTCAGTACTTTTTTAACGTAACAAGTAAACCGGTATAACAGACTAAAAAAAAACTATAATTTTCAACCGACTTCAAAAAGGAGGAGGTTCTCAATTCGACTGTATTTTTTTTTGGTGTCTATATTCTGTTTTTAAAAATATGATTTTATGACTTAAGTAATGCGCATTATAAAATAAATCATTAGTAAATATTTGTTTGTTTTCCCATTTCAAAATCATTTGAAAAATTCTGACCTAACAAATGGATTTTGGGTCTTGAGGTTTAAGCTATTTGTTAAAAAAGTTTTATCAGAATCAATCAACAATTGGCGTTTTTCAAAAAATATGGTTTTTATTTGAGTACCTTTTCTTATTACTAGTCGATCAAATATACTAAAGTAAATATTTTGTGTAATGCTTATAATACAAAACCTATACACTATACACTATAGATACATAATATGTACATATGCGTCGGTAAAAGCCGCTTAATCGAAGACCAAAATGTAGCTGTCCCTCTAATTAGCGAATTAAGATTAATTAGACACTGGAAATGAATTATCTCTATGCATGTATTGTCGAAATTGGTACTGTTTAAAACTGACAATATTGGAGATGTATAATTAGGCCGGACATTAATATAAAATTGTGTGATAGTTAAAGAAAGAATGGCTTTTTCTATTTTTTATTGCCGCAAACTAAGACAAATCGAGATTCTACTTTCGATATTGTCAATAGATAAATAAAAATATGAGAATTACGGGTAATAACTACTTGACTCAACGCTTAGATTTCTCAATATCATATTTTTTTATATTCTAAGTAGATAAGGATAGCGTTCGTAGAATAAAGATTGTAGGTTGTAAAATATTAATCAGTTATTAGAGAAAAAGCTGTATAGAATAAACGAAAAAGGACGTTTAATACCTTATTATTAGTAAAAAAAAATTATAAAAAGCAAGCATGTCGATGACGACTTGTGTCTTTTCATTTCAAACAAAAATACGTTGCTGATAATTTTTAATAACTTATAGGTATATGAAATAAAGTGTAGGTATTACATATTATCTATTACAAAAATATACGGGAATCAAACCAACGATGTCTAACATAATTAATTGTACTAATCGAATATACACTGAGCCATCCAGATGATAACATTAACACCTCCAGGTAAATTTCTAACAAATTAATTAAATTTCTAAGAAATCTATTGTTAACTGTAACGCCGGCGTGTCCGCGGTCGTTGAGGGATTATTTATATGTTATTTTGTTACATTATTAATCAGAAGCAATCTACATTTTCATATCTCTAAGATATAAAGATAAGAAAACAGATATTAAAATATGAATATCATGTTCCACCGCGTTTGAAACTTATATAAATGGGATTAAAATTCAAACGATGCTCATCCCAGATACGATCTTGTAATGCGACGTAATTTTGATTTTATTAAAATTTACGAACAGCTTCCCCTTCAACCGGACTTTTTATGGTAATGTTAATTCATTAAAAGGCTTCTCGCGTACAAATTCTATAATATACGGATTTAATATACTTTGATGCGCATTTTGTACTACAGTTATCTGTAGAAAATATAGATAATCTTCGTTGCACGCCATTATTTTATCTATACAGATAAATAAAATTGAAGTGTCTGTTTGTAATATTAAAATAACAACGTTTTACTTAAAGCATATGAAATTTTATATGGTGCTTGTAAGAAAAACAGTTTTTAATTTTTTGTCTGCCTGTTTGTCTCCGGCTAATTTCCAAAGCAGCAGGACTGATTTTGATGGAACTTTCACTGGCAGATAGCTGATGTTATATGCAGTAACATAGGCTACTTTTATTTTGGAAAAATAATTAGGACTCCGCTCAAAAAATTAAAACGTACCTAGGGACGTACCCGAGCGAAGAAAGGGTAAGTCGCTAGTATTATGAACACTTCACGGATCTTAAAGAAGTTAATAGCATGTGAAGAAATGACAATTTTTATGGCTTTATGAAGTTGCGCCTTATTTACTAGTATAGAAAAAAAAACTATGTATGAAAATAATGTTAGAAAAGCGTTACTGATGTTTCTATTAATAGAAAAATACAATTTCCTCGAGCAACATTGTGTTTTGAATCAAAAAATTATATCGGAGTTGCAGGTGAAAACTAGTATCCAATATTGAGAAAAAACAACTTTAATCATCATTTAGATGATGTCTTTCTGAGTGATTTCGGCCACAGCGGCCAATCTCACTGAGACTGGCCATATGCGCAAGAAGTATTATAGTGCGCAAGTGTACGCGCAGACACCTAGATATATTACCAATTCTTTTCACTCTAAAATTCCTATGGAACAATAATTTTACACGAGCGGTGTAAAGGCGCTAGTCCGACGGCTTCACCTGCTCTTCGAAGCACCCGTGCTTCGTGAAATGTTGCCAAATTCTTAACTCCAGACTGTTACTTTGGCTGGACTTTTTTAACAGAAAGATTCAATAACTAAACTTGTCCCATCCCGGGAATCAAACGCAGAACCTTCTGCTCAACCGTACATTCTAGCTACTACACCACCGAGTCAGTTATAATTAAATAAAAGTATAATTACCGTTACGACGATATTTCTAATAATAAAAAAAAGTATCATTTAAGTAATTTAAAACTATTCTTTAACATTCTATTCAGGCCATGAGAGCCATGAAGTTTTGACAAATGTCGCGCCGTGGTTACTTTGACGTGAAAAATGGACCTCTTAGATAAGGGAGACCAATTGCTATATACCCCTTTCCTTTACTTGGCACTCAGCGAAACGAACAATGTGTTACGTAAACGTTATATAAGAAAAGAATTCTCTTATGAATCTTAGTATTAATATATTGAACTTTATGTAATCTTGTGGGTTTTAATGTTTGTACGTATGTATATGGCTATAAATATGATATAATGTGTCTAATTAGCTTAGTTGTCATAGTTTGTCAATAGATGGCGTTACGGGTAAGTTAAATCGCGCTATTGAAGACGCAAAACGATTTTATGACCCGAGTCAATAGAATATTGTGTTTAAGTTTTATTTTTAAAGGAGATTAATACAGTGGTTAGTGTTACAGTACTAGTGAGTGTTTTATTTGTGTTTGATCCCGATAGTAACCGCTTTTTACAATATGTAAATATATTATATATATTTGTATTTATACAATATGTATATATATTTGTATTTCAATACCAACTTGCGGTTACGAACACTATGTTTAGACTTCCAGCTAAGCACAAGACTACGTGGATGCACCCGCGGTCTAAACACTGGCATCTTATCGACTATGCTGTCGTAAGACAAAGAGACATTAGTCAGGTCCAAATCACCCGCGTTATGCGTGGTGCCCATTGTTGGACTGACCACAGGCTAGTTGTCACTAAGCTGCGACTCCACCTGCATCGTCCTCGTCGATCCATAACAAAAAAGCCTTCTTTCATAAACGTGGATAGGCTGAAAGATCTTGAGGTAAGGCAGAAACTTGTCAACGCCTTGACTGGAAAGCTGTTGCCAGTTTCCAAAGAGGCCGGAAATGTCAATGCTGACTGGGGGACCTTATGTTCTCATCTGTTAGATGCCGCTATTCCCACCCTGGGCCTAAAAGACCGACACAGGGAAGACTGGTATGATGATAATAATGAGGTCCTCACGACAGCTATCAGCAAACACCGAGAGCTCTTGCGACAGCATGGACGGCGAGGTTTGAACATTGCTGTGATCAAAACAAGTGACCAGGAACTGCGTAAGCTGTCTCGTCAAGTCAAAGACAAGTGGTGGCAGGACAAAGCTTGTCGCATACAGTGGCTTGTAGACTCAAACCAGCTTGGGGAGTTTTATTGCGAGATTCGTAAGCTGATTGGTACTTCCTACAGAGTCAGAGTGCCTCTTAAGTCCTCGGACGGTGAGCGTCTCTTGACAAGTAAGGAGGACGTACTTAATCGTTGGGCAGAACACTTCAATACATTGCTCAATGTAGATCGATCAGCCGATCTACGTCATATCAGCTTATTGACTCAACTTCCTCTTGCTACCGAGCTAGGCGAGCCGTTGTCACGCGATGAAGTTGTTACTGCCATCAGACAGCAACAGAACAATCGGGCGGTTGGTATTGACTGTATACCGGGAGAGTTGCTGAAATATGGCGGTAAGGAATTGCATACGTTGGTGTGGGAGCACTTTGTTCGTATGTGGGAAGAGGAGAAAGTCCCGGATACTTTCAAAGTATCTAGCATAATTGCCCTCTATAAAAACAAAGGTGACCGTTCCCTTTGTGATTCCCATCGAGGTATTTCTCTTTTGTCGGCCCCCGGTAAGGTCTTTGCCAGAGTTCTTTTAAACCGCCTCAGGGGTCTGTCTGAAAGGATTCTACCGGAGACCCAGTTTGGCTTCCGTCCTGACCGAGGCACATGCGAGGCAATCTTTTCCGTTCGGCAACTGCAAGAAAAAAGCAGAGAGCAAGGTCGTCATCTATACCTCTGCTTTGTCGACTTGGAAAAAGCTTTCGATAGTGTGCCTCGGGAAGCCCTCTGGCTAGTGCTGCGAAAGCTGGGGTGCTTGGACAAGTTTGTGAGACTTTTAAGACTGCTGCACGACGATATGCAGTGCTGCGTCGCTCTAGACGGTGAACAGTCGGAATTTTTCCCCGTTACCTGTGGGGTAAAACAAGGGTGTGTTTTAGCACCCACGCTGTTCGCGTTGTACTTTGCAGTAGTAGTCCGGGAAGTTCTGCAAACTTCGGTTGAAGGTGTCCGCATCCGTTTTCGCACAAACGGTAGACTTTTCAATTTGGCTAGATTGAAAGCGTGTACCAAAGTGTCTTACGCCATGATCACAGAGATCATGTATGCCGATGACCTTTGCTTTTTAGCGGAAACCCCAGATGGACTTCAGCAGCTGATGTCGCGTTTTCATCAGGCTTGCTGCAAATTTGGCCTAAAGATTAGTGTCAAAAAGACGGAGGTGATGGCCACAGACATGCATGGTCATGAGACATTGTCTATAAAGCTTGGTGAGGATGTGCTTCAGCAAGTTGATAAGTTCTGTTATCTGGGGAGCACTATAACATCTAAGTGTGACCTTGATGCTGAGATCAATAGTAGGATCGGTACTGCTGCAGCAGTATTCGGAAAACTATGTTCCAAGGTCTTCCGCTCACACGACTTAAAACTTGCCACTAAGGTATCTGTGTACATGGCGATAGTGCTGCCAAACCTTCTATATTCCTCTGAGACGTGGTGCGTGTACCGTCACCACATTCGCACACTAGACAGGTTCCATCTTAAATGCCTGCGCAGTATCATGAAGATCAGCTGGTCTGATCGAGTGCGAAATACCGAAGTTCTGCGTCGAGCCAATGTCGGTGGCATTGAGACATACTTAATGCGTCGCCAGCTTCGGTGGTGCGGGCACGTCTCGCGAATGTCGGAGGATCGAGTGGCGAAGCGCATCTTTTATTCAGAACTGCAGGAGGGTAAGCGAAAACCAGGCGGCCAACTTCTCAGATACAAAGATGTTCTGAAGCGGCATATGAAAAGATGCAACATTGAACCCTCGAAGTGGGAAGGTTTGGCGGCACAGCGCCCTGAATGGCGTAGCCTTGTTCTGAGGCAGGTTCGCGTCTTCGAGGATCAGCGCAAAACTGATCTCGATGCTAAGCGCGATGACTTAAAGGCTCGACCACCTGCAGCCATTCAGTATAATTATGTTGATGGTAAACTCACGTGCACCTGGTGCGCACGTGAGTTTAATAAGAAGATCGGCTACATTAGCCACCTTCGCGCGCATCAGCGCCGGGCCAACTAGGAGTTGAAGTGGTCGCCAAGACCGAAAACGGTCGGAACAAACACACACACACACAAATATATTATTAAGAAAACCAATATTAAATATATTAAATATTTAATATAAATATTATTATGAAAATAGAAAATTCTCACTTATTATTACTTACTACTTATTATATTATACTGATTGACCCTTGTCGTTCAGTGGGATATGTAATTATCGTTGAATACTATGTTATGTTTCAAATTATTCAATAAACCAGCGGGCTAATTACCTACCGAGGTAAAAGATTCAAATTCCTCATATTTGGATTTGGTGTAGGCAAATGTTAGTAAATGTCATAGATATGTTGAAAATATTACCATAAAGATGATAGCATAATGAACCACCCAGTATCTACATCTATACATATAATAAAATTGTAACTAAGCCGAATCTGTACGTTAAATATTTTTTTGGAAAATCTTATTGAAATAAACATTATTATCGATACAGAGGCCAAATCTATGTTTTTAGAATTTTCGTCTGTCTATCTGTCTGTCTGTCTGTGACTGCATCACAGAAAAACCACTGAAGGGATTTTGATAAAATTTGTAGTGGTGACAGCTGGTTATTCGGCTCAACATATAGGATACTTTTTACTGCGGGAAATATCTCACTTCTGAGAAACAATACAAAAACTGCACTCTAAGAGTACCTATACTAAAATGTAAAACCTAAGAATTTATTTTTGGTCATCTGAACGCGGGCGGAGTCGCGGGCAATGCTAATTATACTACTAAAAATCAATAAAAAGGGACGAACGGGGTGTTAGAACGTTCATAGTTCTGCTACAATTGTTTCCGCTATGTAATACAGAATTGTGTAATAAAGAACTTTTATAAAACTATTCAATTGAGCTAAATCTCTCATCCTGGAGGTAATTAAGCGTTTGATCTAACAAGCGCGGTCTGCCTCAATAACGGTTAAGCCAAGTGATAGGCGTCAGTTTGGCTTAAGCTTTAAACGCTTTGTTAAGCTCTATAGAATTTCCAGCGAAGCTTTTAAAAAGCTATCGAACTCCAACATGTATACTCGTAACTGCCAGCTAGTCGCCCTTTTAGAAAGATATATGAAAATTTTATGACTTAAATTTCCTTTTCGGCTACTGTTTGCTCTTATGGGTGGAGTAGTAAAATATTTCTTTTTAAATATTTTCTTACGTTGATAAATATCTATGCTATCTAATCTATACATATAATAAAATTATAACTAAGTCGAATCTGTACATTAAATATTTTTTGGAAAATCTTATTGAAATAGTCATTGTTATCGATACAGAGGCCGAATCTATAGTTTTTAGAACTTTTGTCTGTTTGTATGGGAACACATCACAAGAAAATCACTGGATAGATTTTGATGAAATTTAGTATGATGATATGTGTTTATCCGGGTCAACATATACGATACTTTTTCTTTTTTCTGAGAAATATATACTTAACGTTAAAATGAAATGGAGCGAGGATGAGTCGCTATAGTTATAAATAAATTAATTAATACATATACTATTCCCTCTTTATTTTAGATTACATTATAAATAAAAAAGTGTATATTTTGTTGGTTTTTCCTTTTTTTAGGGTTCCATGGTGAAATGCAATATGTTTTTAACGTCCATAACATCCGGCCGGATCAGGCCTTAGTCCACCACGTTGGCCAAGTGCGAGTTAGCGGACTTCTCATGTCTTTTGAGAACTTGCAGGTTCTCTCAGACATGCAGATTTCGTCACGATGTTTTTCTTCACCGCAAGACGAGTGGAAATCATGTTAGAAATGATTCGCACATGAAAATATCAGAGGTGTGAGACTCGGGATTTGAATCCGTATCATTCGGTTTCTCAAACGAGTGTGTTACCATTGGGCTGCCACTGGGCTGAAATATGATAATAGAACCTTTATATTTTCGTCATATGAGGCAAAGACAAGTCAGTACAGTACCTTTTTTGCCTTTTTTTAACTGTTACCAATAAAAAAAATATTATTTTAGAATTTCGACCACTAGGCGAAAACTAGTATAGATAAATAACTAAAATCTATTTGTATCTCCTAACACTTCACCAACGCTTAATTAAGAGAAGTTAATTATGCATCCGATGTTACAAGCAGCCTTCATTAATAAGGTTTAGAACTGATCAATAAGTCTCGGTAAGTCTTGTAAGACTTCATACTTAACTAGCGACTCAACGTCGCTCCGTTCGGGTTCGTCCCTAGTTACTTTTTAACGGTTAGTATTGATTTCTCAGATGATGAGATATTTTCACCATACTCATCAAAATCCCTCCAGTGGTTTTTCCGTGATACAGTCACAGACAGACAGGTAGAAAGACAGACAAACAGACAGATAGAAAAAAATAAATTCTAAAAACTATAAATTCGGTCTCTTTATCGATAATAATGTTCTATTTCAATAAGATTTTCCATAAACTACGAGTATTTAATGTACAGATTCGGCTTAATTACAATTTTATTATATGTACCAGCGACTCACACTCGCTTCGCTCGTGTTCGTCCCTAGATTGCTTCCATATACAAACTTTCATCCCCATTTTCACCCCTTTAAGGGATGATTTCTGGGATAAAGAGTATCCTATGGCCTTCGTAGCGTCTCAAAATATCTTCTTACCAAAACTTTATCTAAATCGGTCCAGTAGATCCAGAGATTACCCCCTACAACGTCACAAACTCACAAACTTTGTCTTTATAATATGTATTAGTTTTTATATTAGTAGCTAAAGCAGTCGAAAGCAGTAAGTAAACATTACTATCACATTATGCAATATTTGCATCTATGAAAACACTACTTATGGACAAGAGATAAGAAATTTAGATAAGATATTGCAAACTTTCTCACTTAAAACATTATCTAAAGCTGTTTGCAAAATTTTTAAGAACCAAAATTATGTTGAGTTTGTAGTTAATGTAGGTACATATGAATATGTATGTAGGGCGCCAAAAACGTTTTCGTAGACTAGATTACGGTGTCACGTAATCTATCTATCTATATAAATAAAAATGAATGTTGGTAAGCGCATAACTCAAGAATGACTGGACCAATTCGACAAAATTTTTTTTTCGTATGTTTCTCAAGGTCCACGGAAGGTTTTAATAAAGAGAAAAAATAAATAATTAAAAAAAAAATAATTTTATATGGCTAACGCTGGCTAATAGCGACGAACCCGAGCGAAGTGAGGGTGAGCCGCCAGTGTTACAAATAACATTACTGTGATTATGATTTTTGATAATAATTATATATAATATATCCATAATCATGGAATATTTTAGGTGCCATATGGTATATTTCTCTACGCGTTTTAAATAAAACTATCTGTTCGGATATTTTCGCGGATTTATTTGGTAAATAATGTTTTAGACGTCTAAAACCTTTCATTCCGTCTCATTCCATGCTTACTGTAAAGCAATCGAAACGTCGGGAACCAAAAATTAAAATAAGCTACAATACAGCCAAAATACCAAAGAGATAGTTTTATTTAAAATGTCAAACATTTGCGTAAATCTAAGAAAGTATGTTTCTACGCAGTCATTTAATAAGGTATATGGATGGTGGAAGATATTTACAAATATATAATATCTTCTATATACGTATATTTGAACCAATTTAAAATCCTATTGATCTATAATCGGATAAAATCTATCCATTAGATTGTGCTTAAGCTAAGTGATAAGCGTCAGTTGACTTAAGTGGACGCTTTGGTAAATCCTATGACAGAAGAGCTTTTGAAAAGCAAGTATTTTGTCTTTTTGTTTAGGGATTTACTTTAAAATATAAACAAAAGGTTTAATTCTTCATATTTAGTTAATGTTTTATCGGCATTTTTTACCAATACCATGTAGATTGTAGAATAGCTTACTTACTTGAGAGTTGAAATTGTAAATTAATCACTACATATTATAGGGTTTGGTTAAAACAAGGTACGCCCGCCTCGTCTGTCTATCTATCTGTCTGAGCACGATAAACTCAAAAACTGCGAACGGATTTTTATACGGTCTTCACAAGTGATTCATGAGAAAGATTTATATGTATAATTCATTGAGGTTTTGTGTAATTTGGCTAAAATGACGATTGTTGAAGATGTCGGAAATAATCATGTCGACTGTGAGCAAGTGTCGTGTGTACCAATAGCATTATATGAAAATAAATGTACTCCGTAGAATTTTTCCTCTTAAAAATATCTATTAAACTGTGGTAACGGTATATGTACGTAACATTACCACAGCGTAAGAAAGCACCCGAGCGAGTAGCTAGTACCTAATAATATATAACTTAGTTAAAAAAAAAAAACATATACCGTATTTATATAGATATAATAATATATAGTTACAGATTTCTTAAGAAAGTTCAAATTAAAGTTCCAAGAAATATCTTTAATACTACAGAGTTACTTTACCCTTTTTAACCTTTTATCCTAGATGCTAAAGATTTAAAAAAATAATTATAAGTATATTTTTTAGACAGTGGACTGTTATTTTTGTACTATTCTCACTATGAATTAATTCAGTAACTACTGATCGGCCAGGAGTGGAAATTAAGCATATATTTGAATAGAATATACTTATCTATATAAAACTAACTAAAAAACTAAGGGTTTCCATTTTTTTATTGAAAACACCAAACTTGTCAATACCTACTAAAAAAAAAAAAAAACAGTTGACAAGCATGAACGGTTTTGTCTTTGCCTAATTATATATAGATTTACTTATCAATCATCATGATCATAGATACTATTTAGACAGTTTTATGAGTCAGAACATTTAAACTTCTCTAAAAGTCAAAAACGAAAAATTACGTTAATTTTGTAAAGTGTCCGATATCTCCAAAATTTCGTAACTTCTATGTTCTCCGAGAGCTTAGAAGAAGCTAATAATTTACGCAATTATTTATTCAAGATAAGAATATTTCGTACAATTCAGACTTTCTTAAAGGAGAACATTTATAAAACGTCGTTAGGTTTATTTGAGGTTATTTTAATAAAAACTTCGAAAAACGACGAAGTGAAAATTCAAAAAAAATATTTTAATTTACATTGTATTATACAATTGCATTAATAAATGCAATATTCATTACTTTGTAAGTAATGAATTATTGTATCAATATTTGTGTATAAATGTTAGCAAATAAAAATAGCTTACGGGTTTTTGTTATATAAAGGAAAATATACTATAAGTGAATATTATGCAATGTTTATTTCAAGGGCAAGAGAAATAATGCATAAAAATAGAAAAGAATATTATTATATATATAATAGTATTTATTATATATAATTATATAATTATTATAATAAATATTATATATATAATAGTATTAATGATATATAATAATAAATACTATTATATATATAATAATATTCTTTTCTATTTTTATGCATAATATATATAATAGTATTTATTTTATTATTTATATAAATTTTCTCTTATTCTTTAAAGAAAGCAAACAAGCTGTTTGACAATATCGAAAATAGTAAAAAAAACAACAAATCACGTTACTATTTTTGACGTTGAAATTTTTTTTTGGTGGGGTCTATCCATATAAAATTTAGTCTAAGGTTTATACAGACTAGGTTGCAGTAGATAAGTCATTTATACTTTACTAGCATTGCCCGCGGCTCCGCCCGCATTCAGATGGCCAAAAACCAAATTCTTAGGTTTTACATATTAATGTAATCTTACATTGCAGTTCTTGTATTTTTTCTCAACTGCCTCGGTGGTGTAGGGGCTAGCATGTACGGCTGCACACCCGGAGGTCCTGGGTTGGAATCCCGGGTCGGGCCAAGTTTAGTTATCGAGTCTTTCTGTATATTAAGCCTCAGTAACAGCCTGGAGTTGGGAAGTTGACGGTGTTTCACCCTCGTGCCTCGGAGAGCACGTAAAGCCGTCGGTCCTGCGCCTTAACTCTCACTGGTCGTGTTGAATGGTCGTCCCACCGGAGTATGAGAGTGACAGGAATAGAGAGTGCACTTGTGTCTGCGCTTACACTTGTGTACTATAATATCTCCTGCGCAGTTGGCTAGTCTCAATGAAATTGGCCGCAACGGCCGGAATCAGTCAGGAGAACATCATTCATTCGAACATCATTTTTTCTCAGAAATGAGATATTGTCAAGCAGGAAAAAGTATTCTATATGTTGACCCGGATAACCAGCTATCACCATACCAAATTCATTAAAATCCCTTCAGTGGTTTTTCTGTGATGCGATAACAGACAGACAAACAAAAATTCTAAAAACTATAGATTCGGCCTCTGTATCGATAATAACGTTTATTTCAATAAGATTTTCCAAAAAAATATTTAACGTACAGATTTGGCTTAGTTACTATTTTATTATATGTATAGATTAAATACAGTATAATATGTGATTTTTCGAAATCAGTTTGAGAAACATAACATAATAAGTGGCAACTAATTAGCAACAAATTCACGTATATACAATTATTTTGTTTTGATATGTGCCAATTTCTCTCCCGCAGCTCGTTATTGAGCTCAAGTTTTAACTCCTCGTATTTAATTGCTATCAGTAGCCTTTAGTTTTAGGTTAATTATATTATAGTAGTAGCTTTATTATAGTAGTTCTATATATCTAAAGGGCATCCTACAATACCTATATTTAGTGGTGGAAACTTTTGAACTCGCATTTTTATGTGATTGGCACTAGTATAAATCCGATTGATCCACTGGCACTTTAGCTTACTTTTTTTTAAGTTTTAAATCGAACTTAATTTCTCTATCAGGTCACAAATCTTCAATGAAATGGATCGGGCTAAATGTGACTTATATTCTCAATTAAAAAAAAAATGAAGTAAAAAAGAGAGTAGAGTCTTTGTAAATATTCAAAAGGCTCTCATAATCTATACTAATATTATAAGAGGTAAAGAGGTAAAGTTTGTGATCTTGTGAGTTTGTGAGTTTGTGATGTTGTAGGGGGTAATCTCTGGATCTACTGAACCGATTTTCAAAATTCTTTTATCAATAGAAAGCAACGTTCTTTCTGAGTGTCATAAGCTATATATTAATCCGAAAAATGAAAAGGCTTTTTCGTGGTAGCCGGATTTGCAAAGTAAGTCGGAGAAAAAACGTTCGAACGAAAACGTTTCTTACGAACGCTGCCTTAACGATGAGAGATATATGATTATGTTCTAGAGAAAAGTTGTAGAGCTTAATAATGCCTACAAAAAAGTCAGCGACAGCATATGTCTAACTTTTATATTTAAGTCACAAAAAGTAGTTTTTTATATTAAAAAAATAATTTAAATCGGTAGGTCATGTTTATTGGTCATATTCTTCTTTTTCTGCCTGGCATTATTAATCCCGGCTATTGCCAGGGTCTGCCTTCCTGCTAAGTCTCCTTCACTTTGCACGGTCTTTGATGTCATCCTGTGTAAGTCCATTGGCTCTCATGTCCTTCTTCACGACATCCAGCCATCGCTTTATTGGTCATATTATCAACAGTTATGAATTCTTATCAAAATAAGTAAATTTATCGTCTAAAATGTTTAAAACAAAAGACTTTACCCTTTTACTTCATATAATTTGGACAAATGGTTAAAGAGATAATACAACATATTAGTAGGTATGGACGAACCCGAGCGAGCTTTTTGTCTGTTTTTCTGTATGTACGGGCTAATCTCCGAATCTATTGGACCGATTTAAATGAAATTTTGCATGGTGGTACCTTATATCCCCAAGCAATATCTTAAATACTTTTTATCCCGGAAAATTAAAGAGTTCCTGTGGGATAGTTAAAAAACTATAACAACTTATACAGCTTAGTACACAAAAACTACTGATTGGATTTTGATAAAACTTTACAATAATATATATATATATATATATATATATATATATATATATATATATATATATATATATATATATATATATATATATAGTTCATATATTAGAATAACAAAAAGGTTACTTTTTCTCCCGGAAAAATGTACTGTTCCCGTGGGATAAATGTTTTTGTCTATTTGTAACGTATTATGTTCACAACATAAACCCCAAAACAATAGTTATTAAAATATTGTCTGTCTGTTTGCCTGTATGTCTGTTTGTCTGTTTTTGCGTGAGTGTTTCACGCGAAAAGTAAAGTACCGATTTCAACCAAATTTGGTGAAGTGATAACTTATTACTCGAGTCAACATTTAGGATACCTTTTGTATGTATTTATGTTTGTACATATGTTTTCAGCCCTTTTTATCGTCCCACTGCTGGGCACGGGCCTCCCTTCAGTACGAGGGGGATCAGACCATAGTCCACCACGCTGGCCAAATGCAGGTTGGCGGACTTTACATGTCTTTTGAAAACTTGCTAGGTTCTCTCAGACATGCAGGTTTCCTCACGATGTTCACCGTTAAGACAAGTGGTAATTGTGTTAGAAATGATTCGCACATGAAAATATCAGAGGTGCGAGACCCGGATTTGGATTTGCTGCACTAGGTTTCCCAAGCGAGCGCATTACTACTGGGATACCACTGCCTAGATACCTTTTACTTCAAGAAAATCTTTCTTTTCCACGAGAAAATATAATAAATGGTTTTATCGAGTCCTCCCTAGAAACCTTCCGCTGGCTAAGCCTTAAGACATACATACATTAAAACAATATACTAAAAAATTTTAGGTCTTGAAAAGTCCTACAGAAAAGTTCTGAATTGTATATGTCTATCTCCTAAGTTACACTTGCAATATTTATTCTTATCTATACGTATAATAAAACTAACTTAGTCAAAACGATGTGCGCGTTTCACGCAAAAAGTACTCAAACGATTTTAACTAAATTTTGTATAGTGATAAAACTTAGTACTCGGGTCAACATTTAGGATACCTTTTACGACAGGTAAATTATTCATTTCCACGGGAAAACACAATAACTGGTTCTATCGAATCGTCCTTAGAAATTTATATGGGTAACGTTGGCTCAACCTTAAGAGATAGATCAAAACATTGTGCAAGAAAATTGTAAGTCTTAAAAAGGTCTATAGAAAAGTTCTACATAGTATATGTCTATCTCCTAAGGTACACTCGCTATAACTATTCATTATTATATATTACTGTTTTATTGTACGTTATCTATTCTATCTATACATATAATAAAACTGTAGAGGTTAGAAAACAAAAATGCTAAAAACCGAGTCAGTTCCCTTCTTACATCCCGGAAGAAGAGAAATAGAACAAATCCAGTTTTTTTTTTCAATTTTTTTGTTTCTCTGTCTGTTTGTTTATTTGTACGGGCTAATCTCCGAAACTATTGAACCGATTTAAATAAAATTTTGCATGGTAGTACTTTATATCCCCGGTCAACATCTAAGATACTTTTCATTCCAGAAAATTAAAGAGTTTCCGTGGGATAGTTAAAAAACTATAGTAACTTATACAGCTTAGTACACGACAACTTATCCACCTAATTTAGTAAAATTTGGCATGGCGATTCCTTATATTGCCGGTTAAACATCAGGTTACTTTTTATCCGGAAAATTCATTATTCCGGAAAAATGAATGGTTCCCGTGGGATAGATCTGTCTGTGCTTTTCTAGAGGTGAACCCGAGCGAAACGAGGGTGAGCCGCTAGTATGACATAAGATTCTATAACAGAGGATATAAAATTCGTTCATCTTTGTAATATTTTCTAATTTTTTTTCCTTGAAGAATTATTTATTTGAATAAAGTTTTTCAATAAAGTATTTTTTTTAAGTAGAATGTACATAAATATTTAAAATGTTATTATTACTATATAGTGTGTTATAATAATACAAGATTCACTCCTTGTGAAATTTAGATGGTACTTAATTCTCTTGAATGGAGAACTTCGACGACTGAATCAACAGTTACAACAGCTGTATTGAGATATGCATAGAAAGCGTTTATTTATATTTTAAATAATTGAATATGCTTATTCATTGATTATTATGCCTTGTCATATAGTGATGTCAAAATTATTCTTATTATTACTACTAGGTCCGCTCGGACTCGTCCGTACTTACGTTATAATGTTTAGTATACATTTCTCAGTGATGAGATATTTTCCCACAGTAAAAAGTATCCTATATGTTGACCCGGATAACCAGCTATCATCATACCAAATTACATCAAAATCCCTCCAGTGGTTTTTCCGTGATGCGGTCACAGACAAGCAGACGGACAGACGTAAATTCTTAAACCTTCGGCCTCTGTATCGATAATAATGTCCATTTCAATAAGATTTTCCAAAAAAAAACATTTAATTTACAGATTCGGCTTAGTTAAAATTTTATTATATGTATAGATTAAAACGTGTATACTCTTTTTGATCATTTTTTGGGGTACTTTTAAAGTACCGAAAATTATGCGTTATTTAAAAAAAATTACAATAAAAGACAGCCAAGGAAAATGGAAATAAAAATTTGCAACCATATATATATATATATATATATATATATATATATATATATATATATATATATATATATATATATATATATATATATATATATATATATATTGTTTTTTTAACTTAGAGTTCTTTAGCATATCATGAGAGGGAACTTGCGGTAAAATTTTAATTCCATAAAATATGTCGTATTAGTAAATGTATTAGTAATTCATCATAATTTATACTGCATTACAAATGTTGTTCATACATTTATATACTGTAAAAATAGAAATTTGTATAAGATAAGATTAATCTATATCTATATTTAAGTATATACAATTGAAATCATTTATTTACACAGTACCAAAGTCCAAACAAACATAACTTCTAATCTATTGTAAACGCGATAGCATTTGTGTATGCATGTTACTCTTGATATCAAACTGCTGGATGGATTTTGATGAAATTTAGTACAGAGCTACACTTGGTACCTGGAATTTTACTATTAGTTTACTATTAGGACATAGCCGAGCGAATCGAGGATAAGTCGCTTGTATTATAATATGTAGACGTCATTTACATTAATTTTATTTGTTTTTATACTAGCTATTAATTTTTTTTTATATTTTTAATCTTAAATAACATAAATTAATTATGGTATTGGGGGTTCTGGGTTTGAAATGAAAAAATGACCTAACGAGAACGCTTTAGCCTTCACAACCTACGTCATCCAGTCGAGCCTGTCACATAATGGAAAATTAAGACTTACAAATAAATAATATTTTATCCAGATGCTCTAAATTTAAAATACTAAAAAAAAACAAAATAAAGTAGCTGGACAAATAATTATATAGGTAGTTATTAGTCGTACAGTAACTGGATTATTAGTAACTTTTTTATATATGTATTATATCCCATGGCTTATTTGGCTAACAGTTGAATGTCATATAATTCAATATCCCGGCAGAGAGGTAGCAAGCCTTAGGTTATCAATAAATAACATTTTCAAACGACACTGCAATAAGCTGTGACGGGTTTCGAATGATTTCCCTAGGGAGCATGATAGAATTTGATTTCATTTTTATTCTTTGTTTATTTGACATTTTAAACACCTGGCCGATCTAATCTCGTTAAAATATGTGTTTATCTAATATTTATACGACAATTGTGAGATAATTAAATTCTAGCTTAATGAAGGCGAATCGTTCATTCACCTTTCGACAGGAGATTTCAAAATTTTAGTATAAAAATGATAGTGTACAGGTTTTTGTAGGCAGTCATTTTAAAAAATATATTTGAATTCAACCTAGAACCTGAGAAGTAGAAATAGTTTTTTACATATTTTATTTATATATGTTGGGACATTAATACACAGCACCATCTAGTTCCATGGAAAGCTACAAGGCTTGTGTTATGGATACCAGATAGGTGATACACTACATATATATAACTTTAAATACATACATTCTATAAACTAGCAGAACCCGCGGCTTCGCTTGCGCTAAAACTACAAAAATATCTCTAAAAAGGTAGTTTTATACAAACTTTTATCCCCTATTTTACCCTATTATAGGATGAATTTCGAATAATGCAAATACACGTATTTATTTATTTTTATTGAAAAGCATTAATACCAAGTTTCAAGTAATTCTGATCGTAAATATTTTTTTGGATTGTATTATAACGTGTTATACAGTGGGAATTAGATAATCTCCCGCAGTAGAAAGTAGCTCATGTCACTCTCCCACCCTCCAACCATCTCCACACAAAAAATCACACCAATCCGTCACTTCGTTTTGACGTTAAAGAAGGACAAACAAACAAACAAACACACTTTCACATTTATAATATTAGTATGGATATAAGCACCCATGACTGGAGTACAAACATTCGTGCTCATCATACAAATGAATGCACCCAGCGGGACTCGAACCCGCGACCACTGGCACAGCAACTACAAACTCAGCCAAACGTATTGTCGAGTAGTTACTAGCGATGTGTGTATTGTAAATGATCATACGACTTTATTTTTAGTTACTCTTTCATTTCCTTTACTATTATTATACTCATGAAAGTGTATTTATTTTGATTTTGTTGTTTATTTCAATATTTTAAAGAAATTATTCTTACGAGGTATAAAAACAGATTTGATTAAGACACACGAGGGTCAGGGTCTAAGTAAACCCACGGCAAGTTTTTATAGCAAACAATATATTTAATAAACAATATATTTTCGAGTAAGTATGGTGCAATAATATCGTTATCAATTGTGATAAATTATTTATCAACTAAACAAAAATGAATCTTTTGTCATACCTGTAAGGTATATAAATATATATATTTTTTGGTAAAGATAAAGCCAAATGATAACTCCGTATCATAATCAGATAAACCGACATGATAAAAGGAAAATCCATGGGGAATTGATATTTATAATTTTTTGTGTTAAATTTTGGTCGTGTTTTCTGGAATATAATAAAAATGAATTGTAGATATTGTTGTAATGATATACTGGTGTGGATATTAAATAATAAAATTATAGTATTTCTTAGTCTACTCTCGTTCTGTTTGATGATATCAACGTGGGTGCTTTCGAATCAAAAGCATAGTTTAAGCCAAGAGCTTAATGAACTGAAAGAAAGTATGACTTCAACGACTACTTCAACAACTAGTGCTCCTGTTTCAGAAGAAACTACTCCAAGTTCTGTGAGCGAAGAACCAGGTACATCACCAAGCTCACCTTCAAGTTTGGATACAGATCAAAATCTACCAGAAGATCTGGAAACCATCAGTAAAAATATACAAGAAAGTAAATTAATCAGTTCAATTTTAGCAGCCGCATAAACATCAGTGTATCTAAATAAGTGATGTTAGTGTTGTTAAATGTGTACTAAAGTTATAAGAGAGTTATTAATATTTTAAATATTACAGACTTTCTTCATATTCATATGTTATTGTTGTTTTTCTTTTACATTACATAATATTTAGTTATATTTACAATAAATAACTTAATTTTATAAGCATTTTTTTCTTTTACATTGAACATTCGTGAAATTGTTATGAAAGAAATGCTAATTTTGTATATATTTGGGCCTATACAATGGTAAGTAAATATATTTGATTAGATAGAGACAGCTTCACTCTAATAATGGCTCTATCCCGTAGATACATGCTGGAATACACTTTTTCAAACACTTCGCATTTAAATTCAGATTCGAAGTCCACGAGGAATCCACTACTAACAAAATAATTTTACTCAAAAGAGCGGGTGACAAACTCAACAATTGCTATTTTAATTAATTTTTTTGCAATATTAGAATATGTTTACAATATTAAAAAACGATAAATTAATAAACTTTAAAGTTAAAGTGACTAAATAATGTGTTTGTATTATTTTTTTATTTATATTTGTTTTTTTAGTTATGTATGTTTATTTTTATTATTTTTTTAGTTATGTTTTATTTGTTCAAGTTTTCAGAGAATCTAATATGATCGGAGCGAAAACAATTACGAAACTAGATCTTCTAAAATCATTTAAGTACATAACATGCATGGAGTCTTTATTGTATATTTAACTTTCCACCCTATTTATCGGAAGTGCCTTCGACGACACTGCCCTAGCGGGAAGCCATCGCATTAGAATATAAATTGAACTCTTTATATAAACATTTATAATTTGCATTTAAGGCGTCTCCACCGACTTCATATCTTAATCTACTGTAATCAGAACGCCGATACACCAATACAAGAGGAAAGTCAGAAAATATGAATATTTTATAAATAATAGTTTACGAAAAAAATTTCGCTCATATCACGATGTTTATCACAAAACGTAACGGAATAAAAAGTAACTCATTTCAATCTACGAAATATAAAATATTATATGTACATGAAAAAGAAAAATCCTGACAAATTCATTGATCTGTAGCTTCAAGAGAGAACTAAAAATCAATAAACACTCCATTTATTACTTATACGAGTACTCATAAATTAAGGAAATACGTAAAGTAAGTGAAGTAAACAGTGGTACTTAAGTAAGTGCTATGTAAACAAGGAAATTGAATAAGTAAACTAAGTGTAATCATTGTTTGACAAACATTATAAGGAATTGCGAACAACGTACAATTAATAATATTGAATTGAATCGTAGATAAAGCCTTTGAATTAATTAAACCATCACTAGCTGTATTTTCTCTCGCCATACATAAGTGCATAATTTAAATTAACAAGTAAATATTGTGAGACATTTTACTTTCAAATCCTTTATCTTTGTTATTTATTATCTCAACGCTTATCAATAAAATAACGCAATTTTTCGTTAAGCACAAACTTAACCAGCGTTCTACTAATACGTTATAAATATTCATAGTCATAAGTAGCGTTATCGAACGTTTAACTAACCAGTATAGCCTGACCTCCCTATCCATACCAGCCATCCCCCATTACATCAATGCCGTTTTGTATACAAGGGTTGGAAAGTTTCAAGTGAAACTGGTCCCGTATACGATACGAGAACGGGATTCTGATACATTATATACGATATATCAATTCTATATTTATATTTCAATACTGTATTTATATTTCCTTTGGGAATCACACGACACTAAATCTGGGGCGTATGTGACATTGTCTTTAGGTCGAGACTCGTTTGTTTCGCGTGCTTTCACGATTCCTTCATACAAATATTCTTGTGCATAATTGCTTCAGGGACTTTATAAGACGTTTTGTGTATACATTGTTAGGAGGCGCTACTTGTAATGTACAGTAGCACCATTAGTTATTCAGATAGCTTCCTTATAAAAGCATGTTATACTGTTGTTTTTTTTTTTCAAATTAATTTTTAAATGAGATATATTTATAATTTTCTCACAGATTGTTATTTAAACTCTAATTATAAATAATGAAACTAGTCCTTGATTCCGGATCCACTCGTATGGAAAGTGGAGCGGAAATAAAAGAAATCTATGTCCGTTATCATAATGCCATTAATAATCTCTTACCAAATTTCACCAAAATCTGTTCAGCGGTATGGACGTGAAATGCTAAGAGATAAGTAGAAAGTTACTATCACATTACATGAATATAAAATTTTAAAATAAATCCGCGAAATAATCCGAAAAGATAAAATTAAAATATCTTCCTGAGCAGTTTTAGCCATCGCGGCCTATCTTATGGAGATTTTATATTTACGAGATATATACAGGGTTATTATTTTTTATTTTCTCTTCATTCTCACATTCCGGAGGGATGGCAATGCGACACGACTGATGAAAGATCATACGTAGGATGATAGTTTTACGACTCCCAACTCTGCTGCAAACAAATTCTTGACAGAATAATATCAATAAGTACAATTCTTACCCCAGCCTGAGACTGAAATTAGAACCTGCAACTGGACATGTTAGTATTGGTGCAGGATCTGCCACTGGATATGTTGGTACAATACTAATAATCTATAAACTCTTTATTGCACATAAAAGCAAAAATACAAATATTAAAAGAAAATTGACGGCAAAGGTGGAATTTAATAAGATGTGTCAATAAAATTTTTATAAAATTAAATTGAAATTATATATAACTCTTTGTCCTGACAGACTAATGAATCAACGCACAGCCTAAACCGCTGGTTTTACAAACGTGAAATTTGTAGGATATATTTTTTAAATATTATAGGCATTAAAAAGAATATTTCGAAATTTATCCCCTAAAGGGTAAAATAGAGGACGAAAGATTGTATGAAACTGCCATTTCTAATGTGAAATGTATAGAAAGTGGTACTTTACTTTAAAATAAAAAATTAAACATACGTATGTATGTGTATGAAATACTTGAAACTTGATATTAATGCTCTTCAATACAAATAAATAAACACGTATTGTAGAATTTTTCAAAATTTAGCTATAATAAGTTTAATTTTTTTGTAGTTTAAACGCGGACGAATCCGCAGGAACTGCTAGTAACTTATAAAATATTTTAATTTCTTAGAAATTATACTGCCCTTTCGCTTAGTGGCGTTTCTATAATATACTTAGATAAAACGTAGCTTGTGTAATTATCACTATGCAAGAAAATCATGTTGATCTACTGCTCTGTGGTATTTGGTGACAGTTAAGTTTTTATATGGGGAAGTAAATTCTATTCATATGAGTTTTCTTCAAATCTTTATAACAATTTTTTTAAACAAATAAATTAATAACAATCGAATCCGCGCCATAACAATGATATAGGTACCTACTGTAACCGCTACTTTAAGCCTTCGCCAATTATGTTTACGAAATGTAAACCCACCCTTAATCCAAACGCTTGTCATCGCCACCCCACTTAAGGGTTCAAAGATAAAATATTCTAATAACTCCTACCGAAACGTAGGTATGGAAGGGCGTATAAATGAGACGGTATTTCTCAATTTTTCATCGTCAATATTCGAAGCACAATTGAAGCAAAATAATACACATTTTCATAATATTTGTGGATGAAATAGAATTGTCCTTTAAAACTTTTTGCTTTTTAACTTCTTTACCAAAAAGGTAGTAATATTAATATATCTAGTGATTTAGTATAGTTTTTTTAAATACACCAATATTTTCTATTTTGCAAATAAAATTCAGATTCAAGTGTACGAGACAAGTTTATTTGAATACCCGTTTTTATTTCAATTATGAAATAATTCACAAAATACAATTTTACTAACATCTATTATATTAGAAGTGGATTCATTAAAACTTATAAATATTTTACGAAATTTACATTCAAATCAACGTGGAGCGAAAGCAAAAATATTATTTTATTACATAACTAGCATTGCCCGCGGCTCCGCCCGCGTTCAAATGACCGAAAACCAAATTCTTAGGTTTTACTATTAGTATACTCTTACAATGCAGTTTTTGTATTTTTTCTCGGAAATGCTATATTTTCCCGCAGTAAAAAGTATCCTATATGTTGGCCTGGATAACCAGCTATCACCGTACTAAATTTCATCAAAATCCCTCCAGTGGTTTTTCTGTAATGCGGTAACAGACAGACAGACAAAAATTCTAAAAACTATAAATTCTGCCTCTGTATCAATAAGATTTTCCAAAAAATATTCAATGTACAGATTCGGCTTAGTTACAAATTTATTATATGTATAGATAATTCCTTAGTTTATGTTTCATGAGAAAAGTGACATAACCAATAAGTAGATGAATAATTGCTAATATGCTTACACTACTTCAGAAGTGAACGGGCCTAATGCGAAGCTTATGCTAAAGTCTCCCGAAAGCGAATACATGTAACGAAAAGCTCCAATGAAACTTGTTTTGACATAATAGCTGGAACTTCGGCAGTTTGCGCACCTTTGCTGTATGGAGCGATTTATAAGTGACTACTTTTATTCGATTAGTATAGTTATATATATATATATATATATATATATATATATATATATATATATATATATATTATATATATATATATATATATATATATATATATAGCCGGTTCCGGCTACGGCGGCCAATCTCTGGCCAATCTCAGACTAGCCAACCGCGCAGGAGATATTATAGTGCACAAGTGTACGCGCAGACACAACGTGCACTCTCTATTCCTATCACTCTCATACTCCGGTGGGACGACTGCTCGACACGATCAGTGAGAGTTAAGGCGTATATATGGTACCTATATAAAAAATACGGCCGGTCGTAAAACTTTTGCCAAATCCTATCAGCAGTACAGAAGATGTACTGCGACGTGCCCAAGTAATTGGGAAACAGGCAGGGAGAACAAGATATGTATATACATATATTTGGTACAGCGGTAGCTTAATGGTAACATGCTTGAGAATCCGAGTGAGGCTGGTTCAAATCTCTGGTCTTGTACCACTGATATTTACATGAGCGAATCATTTCCAATACGATAACTTATTTTACGGTGAAGGAAAATATGGTAAGGGAACATGCGTTTCGAACGACATATTATAAAGTGCGCCTACTTACACTTGGTCAGCGTGGTAGACAATGACCTGATCCTCTTCGTATTCAAGTGAAGCCCGTTCTTAGCAATATGGCACTGAAAAGATATTTGAATGGTAATGTGGGTTGTGTTTATTAATTATTGATTTAAAGGAAGTCTTCCATGTAGAAATGTATCTACTATAGCTATTTCATCAGCCATTTCATCATCATATATATGGCTGATTTCCAAATTACAGCTGTCACATAGAGAACTTAAAATGCGATAAGTATCTGCATAGTTAATATCAACGTTTTAGATGATTCAAACACATTAACTCGTTTGAAGGCTATCACTAAAACAAATATTAACTAAGTTAAAAAAATAAAGCACACATAGTATCTATACGTACAGTGAAAAGGTATACTTATCTATCTATTTTATATAAATAAAAATGAATGTTGGTAAGCGCATAACTCAAGAATGGCTGGACCAAGTCAGCAATTTTTTTTTTGTATGTTCCTTAAGGTCCACGGAAGGTTTTATTAAAGAGAAAAAATGAAAAATTAACGAAAAAAAAGCTAAAGCTAAATGGAACAAATTTATTATATAGTTATAATTTATGTACATAAAAATTGCAATTCTATGTACGTACCTGAAGCTTCAGGATTAAAATTTGCATACTTAAAAAACTACTTCAAACTTACAAAGTAAATTATGCAGAAAACTTTAGCTAATTAAAAAGATCTATATATTTATTATAAACGATAGTTCTGTTTTTTAACGGGAAACGTATAAAACGTTGAGTTTATTTCTCGTGACATTATCTAGAGATATTATTTGAATTTTCATATTGAGTTTATCTTATATTTTATAATAATAAATGAGCAGTACTTGTATACATGTAAGTACATATATTAATTTTTTTCAAATATCTCAGAAACGGCTCTAATGATTTGGATCAAATTTTGTATTTAGATAAGGGTTTGCTTTGTCAGTTTGCCTATATAGGTGTCTTTTCTGGAACAAAAATCGAAATAAAAACAATCATTTTCTTATTGCTAATTATTTGACCCTTTTTCTATCTGCTATCATGCTGACATGTCATAAAACGCCATCTCGTGTTTTTTGTGGTACTTGCATTGTTGCCAATGGATGATAACCTACTGAACGAGCATCTACGTCAAGCGAAGTTCTGTCGCCCAGGTATATAGGCCCAAAAAAAGGAATGATAGAGGACTCTCTCAAAGATCTCGACTTCTCTAGACAATGAAATCCGCTTATCGCTTATAACTTATCTCTTTCTACTGTACTTGCCCCGTTTGGTAGATATAACGGGCTTGCACACTTATAGCCCAGTCTAATGACCAAAGTTTTGGTAACTTTATACATGCGTAATTACCTTAACAGTTATGATACAATATTGTTGTTCGATATACGTGATTCTATTATGGCCACTCGATTAATTTACGTTAGTTGCGAAAGAAATTGAGTTTCACATATAAAATATCTTTAAGTCATTATGTTACTTGTTAGTTCTTCTGTAACACAAAGATCTAGGTTCGATTATAATATGAGGCTAGCATTAAATAAAATACTTTATATTATATAAGCGTAAAAGAATACCAATTGGCAAATCTTGCCTATCTGTCCCGTATACAATTAATTCATTTTTATTAAGCTGACAGAATTGCACTTTTATATTATCTCGTATTAAATCTATGAAGTACGTTTTTATATTTTCTGTTGAAATGTTAAAAGCGACTAACGTAAACTTTTTGTCTTTGTTTATGATTTAATTATTAATTAAGTTACATTTTTTTTAGTTTTTGACTATATTATATAATATAATTATATTTCAACCCAATTATGTTAAAGAAGTAGTATCTCTTTTTGGAGACTTTATTTGATTGGTCCCCTTTTGTATGTTAACAAAATCTCTAATATCAAAATTGTGATATCCATAATATTTTGGTTTGGTCCATTCATATTCGAAATTTCCAGATTTTGAGCATCAAAATTATAATACAATCAAAAATAACAAAAATGTTCTTTACTAAAGGTTGTTTAAATTCATAGTAAAAAATGATTAGCACATTTTTTTATTTCTTCATTAAACGTTATTAAACCATTTTAAAAACGTAACCTTAGTTAGACCTGTGAAAAATTCGCGATATAATTTCGTCGGGTCCATAAAATATAACTTTACTTTCAAATGTTGAAATTTATGTTATAAGTAACTTAATTCTTGATAATATAAAGACATTTAAAATTTTACTTAAATGTGAAAACTCAAGCTCCAACCTTAAAACAAAATCCCAACATTAACCTTTTAAGGACCATTTAACACAGCTGCTTTGCTAAGCCCTATTATACATCATGTTTTTTAATTTTTTTTGAAGTTTTTACTCATATGCGAATCGAACAAAGGCTGTGTCTTTTTATTTGTTTATGCTCATTTAATTCTCTTATTTTTAATTTTTAATATTACGTGAAAAGAGCTTTTGGTTTACTGAAAAGTTTTTAATATTTTTACTATATTCCATTAAAGCTAGAATATATGAAATGGAAAAAAAAGTAAATAATAGTATTTTCCTATCCAAACACTTTTTCTATATGAATAATTACGTTTTAACTAAAAATTTATATCATCATCAAAAATCACCTACAAATCATCATCCTGAAACTATCCTTAAAAGTTTACATACAAACATTACCTTACACTAAAAGAAAAATTCGAATCTAAACATATAATAAAGTCTAATTAAGCCGAATCTGTACATTAAATATTTTCTGGAAAATCTTATTGAAATAGACATTATCATCGATGCAAAGGCCGAATCTATAGTTTTTAGAATTTTTCTCTGTCTGTTTGTTACCGCATCACAGAAAAACCACTGGAGGAATTTTGATGAAATTTGGTATGGTGATAGCTGGTTGTCCGGGTCAACATATAGGATACTTTTTACCGCAGGAAAATGTCTCATTTTTGAAAAAAAATACGTAAACTGCAATGTATACTAATATGTAAAACCTAAGAATTTGGTTTTCAGTCATTTGAACGCGGGCGGAACCTCTGATATTTTCATGTGCGAATCATTTCTAAAATGATCACCACTTGCCTTACGGTGAAGGAAAACATCGTGAGGAAACCTGTATGTCTGAGAAAATCTAGTAAGTTTTCGAAAGACATGTGAAGTCCGTCAACCCGCACTTGGCCAGCGTGGTGGACTATGGACTGATACCCCTCGTATTGAAAAGAGGCCCATGGCTAGCAGTGGGATGTTAAAAAGGGCTAAATATTTATTATACATATTATTTAATTTCAAAGATGTATTTTGATAAAATCATCTTAAACTTAATACTACAAATGATGTATGTACCTACTTAAGTGGGATCTACAGAGTTTCTTGCGTTGGCTATTAATCAGGGGCACCACAGGACAAATCTCGACTAACGCAATGTCAACTTGGCTGAGTGTGCAGAAATTAAGATATTTGTAAAAGAAAAATGTATTGAATAAAGTGTGTTTCGATAAAATAACGTTTTTTTAATAAATCGTTTGAGCTTTTTCTAATGAGATTTTACTTTTATAAAAAAAGTATCATTTAATCTGATGTTTATTAAGTTTCAATCAGACTTAAGAATTAAATTTCAGAAGATTTTATCTTGTTTTAATTTTAAATTATTAGCGGTTTAAATAATTTAAAGATGATTCAGTGACATAAAATTATTTTAGCAATCTAGTATCTTATATTATAATCTTAGGACTTTTTTAGGTATTGAAAGTTTTTTCTAACAAATAGCAAGTACTATATAGTACATACTGAAGGAGAAACTGGTGCGTATCCTGCCGACCATTAATCAAAAGCCACGAAATCTAAACAATTCATCTAACGTACTAGTGTGGGACTCTGGATGTCAGAGATTAGCTCCAAGATTTTAAATGTGTATAAACTATTTATAGCGAGTAACATTTTTCTTACATATTATTTTAAAGTAGCGACTCATCTCGTTCCGCTCGGGATCGTAGCTAGGTGATTCTTTAAATTGACATAACTTTTTTATTTGTAAGACGATTGATATAAAACAAAATTAAGACGTTTCTGAGATTAGCGCACGCACGTACAGTTGAACAAGATATAGACAAAATATCTAAAAATAATTCTTTTGGGTTCTATTGCGTTAATAAAGACCAATAATAGTATTTCTCAAATATCTTCCATGTACAGACAGCGATCAGTTACAATTTTATACTAATTATTACATAGGTTATGTCTTTTGATTTCGATTATTTTGATTCGGTTTGATAAATTCTATTTTATATTCAAGTTTCTGTACATCTTAATATATATAATTCTACCGTACGTGTGGTTGTCACTTTATTCCTCCTAAAGGGCTGAACAGATTTGGATGAATTTTAGTGTGTATATTTCAATGGGCTCATGGATGGTTTGAAATCGCAATTGGACTCGGTAGGTGGCGCTGCTATCAGTGTGTCAAAATTTTTTTAGTAGTTTGAAAACTTGCGAAGCCGCGGATACCGCTAGTATATTACAATATTTTATTTCAGATCAAACAAAATTGCTCATAGATGGTAGTTGTGTTTTATACGCGTTAATTTTCTCGTAATATTGCAACAAACAAAATGGTTTTGCCTAACACATTACATTTTAAATTACCTTCTTATTACTTAGTGTTGCATTTACTTAATAAATTAAATATTTAAAAAAAGTCTTATGTGCAATTTTTTACTTTTCATCTATACTAGTATTATAAATGTGAAAGTTTGTGAGGATGTATGGATGTATAGATGTATAGATGTGTGGATGTTTGTTCTTCACGCAAAAACTATTGAATGGATACAAATGAAACTTTACAATAATATAGCTCATACGTCAGAATAACACATAGGCTACTTTTTATCCCGCAAAAATAAATATTTTTCATCAAATTTATGATTTTGTAACGATACGTGTTCTGGCCTGTGGTTTTGCTCGCGTGGAACATTGAGAATAAATCTATATTACTTGTCGTTTTTTAGTAAAAGAACTTTCCGAGCCAGTTCAAACCCTCCAAAGATTCAAATACCAACAAACGAAATAGAAAATTTTCTTTATATAATAGTGTAAGATGAAAATTAACTTCTGCCGGCAACTTACCACAGCTGTGACTTTCATTTAGTTACAAGATGCGGCTCAAGACGTGTGTACGGTTCTACATACTAAATATAAATTAGATATAGTTAGTTATTTATACTAATATTATAAAGAGGTAAAGTTAGTGAATTGTGAGTTTGGGAGTTTGTGACCTTGTGGGGGGGTAATCTCTGGATCTACTGAACCGATTTAGATGAAATTTGGTAAGAAGATAGTTTAAAACCCTGGAAAGAACAAAGAATACTTTTTATTCCGGAAATCATCCCTTAAGGGTACGAAAATAGGGATGAAAGTATGTATCCCCATACACATATATTTTAAATATAACAATCTTTACGAATTTTTCGCGGATTTATTTTGATTTTTGATTCAGGACGTTTCGAATACAGCAATCGTAGTCACGGGGGAGACTCGAGAGAGGTAGTTTTACTTAAAGTATCAAATATTCGCGTCAATCTAAGAAAGTATTAGATAAAGTCATGTTTTAAGTCTATACATATAATAAAATTCTAACTGAGTCGAATCTGTACATTAAATATTTTTTGAAAAATCATATTGAAATAGTCATTATTATCGATACAGAGGCCGAATCTATAGTTTTTATAACATATGTTTGTCTGTCTGGGAACGCATCGCGAGAAAACCACTGGACAAATTTTTATGAAATTAGGTATGATGATAGCTGGTTATCCGGGTCAACATATAGGATACTTCTTACTACGGGAAAATATCTCATCTCTGAGAAATCCATATTCAATATAAACTTCAAAGTAAATAACACTTCTGTCAATAATTACGAGTATTTCCGAGCCTTATTTACATGATTTACGATAAATTGCAACTTTTATGTCGTTCAAAGCATAAAAATGTCCTAAAACATTACTTTTGGCTTTCAATGCTCTAAATGTTCTCCAATTCTAAATATGACTTCATAGCTGTGCTGAAGAACGTTCATGTATTATTTTTATATATTTTATACACTAACAGCTTTTTACGTGATGCTCATATAACAATGATAATACACTATCAACAATGGAATCGACGATTCAGGTCAACGAGTTACAATGATGGATAGTGTTTTTATTGACGGAAAAATTAAATATTTGACGTCGATAAATGATCGTATCTATTACAACGAATTGCCTATCATCGAGTACAATAAATAGAAACTTTATGTTTAGTTCCTAGAAATTGTGATAAAAGGAATTGATTTTTTTATCGATTTTTTATTATTTATTGGTAAATTGTTGCATATTTTTTATATAGAAGGTACGGAAAAGAAATATGCTTAATTTGTATTTTCAAACTTGCCTAAGATATGTGTTTCATTGAACAAATACAACGAGAACGCATATTTGCTGAGTGGATGTATATTGGTTTCTGATTTGTCTTGATTTGTTTGAGGATTTCTCGACACTTAACACATTATTGAAGAAGCTAATATAAATCCAAGTCTACTGAGTGATTGTGTAAAAGGAGGTTGAATTCAAATTGGATATAACTTTGTCTAGAATGGATTAACATTATCGAACCTGTTATCTCAGGCATAGTACTCGACGTCAGTTAGACACTTCTGTGTCTATGTGTACACTTAAAAATGTGTGATCATAAAAACAATTGCTAAATTATTTAATGGATATTGCATACATCAATATAAATGATTATAATAATAATGTTTATACACCAAACTATATTTTTAAGTTTGTAATATTTTTTTTTCGAAGTAAAAGAAGAGAACATTAAGAGAATCTGAAAGTCTTTTTTAAGTTTAATGTAGACAGTGTACTGAATAATAGAAAATAATTAAATCTGTGAGCATTGCAGAGGTATTTAAAGGAAAAACAAAAGTGATGAAATGGTTGTTATAAAATAATTAATTATGACGAATGTTTTAAAGCAGCGCCGGATCAAACATTCATGGCCTTTGTCGAAAAGATTTTTATTGAAAACAATACGGTTACGTTCTGAATTATATATGTTACTAGCGATTGACCTTTGCTCCACTTGGGTTTATCCATAGTTATGTTTTAACATTTAGTATATAGATTTCTCAGAGATGAGATGTTTTCCCACCATAAAAAGAATCCTATATGCTAACACAGATAACCAGCTATCATCATACCAAATTTCATCAAAATCCCTCCAGTGATTTTTTCGTATGCGTTCAAAGACAGACTGACAGACAAAAAATCTAAAAACTATAAATTTGGTCTTTGTATCGATAATAATGACTACGTATTTCATGAAGACTTTCCAAAAAATATTTAATTTACAGATTCAACTCAGTAAGAATTTTATTATATTATGTATAGATAGATATATTATATAATGAAAATGTGTGTATTGTTAAAATAAATATTTCATTTATTAGAACATAATAATATGAATTTTTAAAAATATCTTCCGTAATAAATTGCTTTAAATTGTTTGTAAAATTATTTTTCCATTTCAAAACATCGAATGATCTTCGCAAAGATGTAAATCGATTCGAATTCTGTAACGATAAATATTTAAGTAACATTCAGTTTTGTAATAAAACAAATGTGATGCTTCGAGATTTTGTAAGAATTTTTAAGCTCAATAGGAAAACAAATAAGCTAAGATTTGAATTAAAAGCTTTATGTATAGCGAGTTAAACAAGCTTTAATATTAATAATTTAATTAATTTAAGCTTTGTAATAAGCTTTGTATATACAAATATATAGGTATCGTATTTTGATGCATTCGAATGATTTATATATATTTTAAATTATCTTCCACTTTTAGATATTTAAAAAATATTCTCTTAGTATTGAGAATTCATTTGTTTGTTTATATGTTCGTATAATTATTGTTCTTATTTAGGGGATATATTATACTCGTTATCTCTACGATTAATAGATCAGAACTATTTTTTAGAAAATTACAGTATTCTTTAATGACTCATACTCCATAACATTTTTATCATAATATCACACGATAAGTGCAAATTAGCTACTTATAAAAAAAGATCCAATCATTTACTTAAAAGAAAGAAACATAATTAAAACAATATTCTATTAAAATCTGTAAAATAATAATGTAAAAATTTAATTATTTATTACCTAGCAGAATCCGCGACTTCGCTCGTGCTAAAACTATAAAAAAGGTCTTGGCATTATGCTATTAGTAATAATATATGGAAGTCTGCCTGACTTGTTGACATTTATGATTACTGCTCCGCTCCCTTGGGTAGTAGCATGATGATATATAGCCTTTCTCAATAAGTGGGCTATCTAATGCAAAAAGAATTTCTCTAATCGGATTAGTAGTTCTTGAGATTAGCGTGATCAAACAAATAAACAAACTTTGCCTCTTTATAATATTAATTATAGATTCTTACATCTGCTCTTGGATTTCTATAATAATATTTGTTACAAATTCAATCCATATTTTGTAAAACATAACCTAATTAAATGATAAATATCGTTGCTTATAAAGTATACAGATTAATTTCTTCAAAGAAACCTTTCATCGTACTAAACAGTGTATTAAGTAGGCAATACTTAAGACCCTCGCGGGCTTCTTTGGCATTAATCTTCAAATAATCGATAAAGTGCTTTATGTTATTTTAATGATGACGTTAAAGTTTTACATGATACAATATTTGACACATATTATAGGATAACTTGTTTTATATGGATTTATAAAAGCTCCTTTACATATATTTTTTTTTCTAATAATTACAATAACCTTTTGTTTTAAGCCTAATTTTAATTATTTGTCGTAGAAATGCTTAAATAAAACAGTAACGCCACAAATAAAAAAAATAACAGTAAAAAGGTTCCCAAACAACATTTCTACATTTTTCTTTTTAACTCAAAACATTTTTCTTAATAACAAACGTCACAAACAATATCCAGTATAACAACAAATTTAATTAGGCAAATTAATTATTTCGCATCGTCCTATCAGCATTTAAGTTAACATTTCTGTAATTTGCCAAGTTCCTTAGAATGTTTACAAAACTGCCTGCGGCTTAAAAAAATAAATAAAATAGCCTTCTATCCAAACACTCTTTGTTTTCGAAAATAGAACACCGGGGAAAGGAAACAAAACACATTCGTATTCGTATTCATGCAAAAGGCGCAAGGTTTAAACGTTTGAGCGGTAACCTTTTCATGCGGCGCTACGTCGTTCGTAGCACTCAGTAGAGCTTCGTAGGTGTGTGCTACGCGGTGTTCAGTGTGCTACGAGACGCGGTCGCGGTCAGACGCGTCTGTGATATCACTTCGTTCGTGACTTGTTGCGATGTTGGAAATGAAAGTGGATTGATCGCGTGTCTCTAATTGTTGTCCTATTCAATATTATTGTAAGACGTCTTCGATTTTTATGTGCTTTATTCGCTTTGTGTTTTGTTTCTTACGTAAATATTAAAGGGCTATATGGATAAATGTTTGTCTAAGAAATTGAAATTTATACCAAAATTAGACAGCTGTGTTTCTAATTTATGTATAGTAGAAATCTTTGTGATATTCAGTAATACTGTTTACTTAAATATTTGTATATCTAAAAAATACATTAGCCAAAATATTTTTTTTATTTACTCTTATATATATATATATATATATATATATATATATATATATATATATATATATATATATATCTGATAAGAAATATAAAATGTTCCCACCTGAATATTTTACATTGTATTCAAAACAATATAGCTTCAATTGAGGAGATTATAAATATTGATAGATTTTGGATTTCAACAATGGATTGGTTTAAAAAAGGAAAATGGTACAACTAATTGGCTACAATCAATTCAATCGAAACGAAACAATGATTGAAACGAAACGCTTCAATGATATTCACTTCGCTTTATATACCATTAAATTTTCAATATATTGTCTGCATACTCTTAAATCTATTTCAATAGTGGATCATTCGATTGGCGGTTAAAATTATGATATTACAATATCGCATTCAGATACGAGTTCTGTGAAATACATATTTTATAAATATTTGATCTATTTTTTATTTATTTAAATAGGTTATAGAACAAGTAAAGTAATAACAATTAAATGAGACTATCAAAAAAATAAATTAACTCTGTAGTGAAATAAATGTACGCGAGAGTGCTGGCGGACATAAAATGTATTGTATCGGATAATGCTGTGAATAGTTGATGTGGGCGGAATGAGGAGCGAGCGATCGTGTTTTTGGTCCATGCTTCAGGCTCTGGTCTTATTGCCCACCATGGCTTTGAAAGGTAAGTCTTAGATGTCATCAAACACTGAATTATTAGTAAAAGCTCATTTTAAAAGATGCGCTTTTACTAATAATTCAGTATTTCATTTCATTGATCTTACCTTTAGGTAAGATCTTCGATTGATATGAAAAGAAATACATAGCTCCCAAAACTATTTATGTATAAACTTAAGCTAAAGATATAAACTACGAGTTTGTTTTCATAATATTAACTTAAAGTTTTAAATTAAGTATTGCAAATTAAGTAAATAAAATTATATGTTCGGATTTTTTCGCGGATTTATTTTGATTTTTGTTTCCTCAATAATTTCGGCTAGCTAGTTGGATTGATGTTTGGTTTAGCTAGGAATCAAAAATTAAAAATTTGAAAAACCCCCGACCATCTTACATCGATTTTCATCAAATATAGCTAAGAACACTCCCGACTAATTCACCTTTCAAACAAAAAAAAAAACAAAATCAAAAGGTTCATCCGTTCGGGAGTTAGTAGGCCCCGGACAGATACGCACACACAGACAGTCAAACTTATAACACCCAGTGGTTTTTGGGTGGGGGTTAAAAATCAAAATAAATATAGGAAAAAATCCAATAAGATAGTTTTATATAGAAAGCCAATTCGAGTAAATCTAAGAATATATTAACTTAAGCAATAATAATATTATACAAATTCAAATACATGTATACTCTAGTAATTTTCATTAGTGCAGATTCAACACTTATGAGTAAGTCAAAGTTTTAGGTTTACACATCAAATTTACATAAAATGCACAGCGAGTAATCCGAGCATTACAAAATTATAATGTTCATAAGAGCTAAACTAGGTCACTACATCTACTTATATTTTTAATATTTTTTTGTTTTTCGAGTATATTTTGATTGCAATTTTCAATTTAATAATCTTTATACTTATACTATTCTCTGATTATTATAATAACCTTTACCCATAAAAAAATAAAGGCTGTAATTATTTTTCACCTTAAATCCTATACAGTATATATAAAGTAGAAAAATAATTTGTTAAATTATTTTATACTAGCGACTCAACTCCCTAGGTTGCCTCCCTACACAAACTTTGTGTGTGTGAAAAAATGATTTCCGGGATAAAAACTATCTTATGTCCAAAGGTGTCTGTTCCCAAGGTCTCAAACTATCTTTTTACCAAATTTCATCTAAATCGATTCAGTAGTCTCGGAGCTTATTCGATACAAGCAAACAAACAAAAAAACGATTTTATCTATTTATAATATTAAAATAGATAATTTATTTAACAAACCGTATTTATATGTAGTTTGATAGATAATATAATATTTTTGAGTAAAATACACGTGTACAATACGCATGAAATACCTGACAGGATAATTTATTCGTTGTTTTTTTACTCAAAAAACACAGCCGTGATAAGAGTATATTTTAGTTAGCAATTTTTAACGTAGACCTAAACTTCGCCAGTAAATTATTATGTAATTACAAAATAAATAACGCTTTTTGTATAACTTTAAAATGTTCAAAATCTTCAACTATTTTCAATTTTGTGTACTTTAAAGTTGACTGCCGTCATAAGCAACTTTAATACTTACAATAACTTTATAAGAACGAGACTTGACCTACATTTATTCTACAGTATATGTAATATTCGAATATTTTATAATTTATAAAGTAATACTAGCGGCTCACACTCGCCTCGCTCGGGTTTGCTTCGAAAAAAAAAACAAATCAGTCCCACAGGAATCGTATACTTTTCCGGGATAAAAAGTGTGTGCTATCCCAGAGAATAAACTATAATATTATTATAGACTAATATACTAAAATAATCTATCTCTGTGCGAAATTTCATCCATATTCCTTCAGCCGTTCTGGCGTGATTGAGTAACAAACATCCAAACAACTAATCTTTCATATTTATAATATTAGTAAGATTAGTAATATTTAAACACTAAAGTCTTTTGATTTCTGCTGTTTTTGTCCAAATTTGGTATTTGGTTGAATAATAAAAACTAGCGACACACGCTCGCTTCGCTCGGGTTCGTCCCTAGGTTGATTCCAGATACAAACTTTCATTTCCATTTTCACCCCCTTAAGGGATGATTTCCTAAATAAAATAATATCCTATGTCCTTCCTAGGGTCTTAAATAATCTTTTTATTAAATTTCATCTAAATCGGGCCAGCAGTTTTTGAGTTTATTCGTTACAAACATACAAAAATACAAATCTTTCCTGTTTATTAGTATATATAAAAATTATTAACTATTCGTAAAATACATTATTCAAAGCAATGTAAGCTCTATTTTCTACATTCATTTGTTACAGTACTTTAATATAATACTACTAGCATTGCCCGCAGCTCCGCCCGCGTTCAGATGACCAAAAACCAAATTCTTAGGTTTTTCATATTAGTATACTCTTACATTGCAGTTGTTGTATTTTTTCTCAGAAATGAGATATTTTCACGCGATCAAAAGTATCCTACATGTTGATCCGGATAACCAGCTATCACCATACCAAATTTCATTAAAATCCCTCCAGTGGTTTTTCTGTGATGTGGTAACAGACAGACAGACAAAAATTCTAAAAACCATAGATTCGACCTCTGTATCGATAATAATGTTTATTTCAATAAGATTTTCCAAAAAATATTGAATGTACAGATTCGGCTTAATTACAATTTTATTATATGTATAGAAGTATACTATAATATAAGAAAATTATAATTTTTCGACTATCATAATTTTAGTTAAATTAATTTTGAAATCGTTCAATAAATTAACGCAATATGGAATATAAACATTGACTATAGGTATACTCTACAAAACACGAGCCACGTTATAATATTTTAGGTTCAGGTGGTCTCGGCCAAGTTCATAAAATATCTTCTTAAAAAATGTTTCGCAATTTCGTAATTCTACCTTTAGAGACTAACTTATCCATTATCAAAACATCTTAGGTGAATTACAAATTGAAACTTGACGCTACCTATTTTTAACATAGCTAGTATTTGGTCTGTGGATGTTCTCATATATATATATATATATATATATATATATATATATATATATATATATATATATATATATATATATATATATATACATATAAAGTGAAATACCACTCACTGATTAATTAGGAAATTCAGAAAACTTCTAATCTCAGGAAACTCAAAATTCAGTAAATTTGGGAAATTTTTAAACTACATGAATAGAGCCGCGGGCTCCTTATAGGAGACCACAGCTTGCTCATTTATGTATTATAATTAATAACTAAGTAAAATGTATCGATTAATTATCGATATGTGAATATGTCTCTTCGTCTTTGTTAAAGAAAAAATAAAATAAACAAATAAACAAACAAGCTCACATGAATAGAATTTGCCATTGAAAATTAGAATACAAATCACTAATATACTTAAGAAAGTTGCAAAACTGTACAATAGCTTATTGGTAGCTTTAGGTGAATTATCAAAATACCTCAATAAGTCTGTTAAAACAAGCGCTAGTTAAACCTTTCGTAGTGTCTTAATCTGATGCTTTTAAAGCACATTTCAATGTTGGTGTAAGCCAATGTTTTCATCGTCCATACTAATATTATAAATATGAATTAAATCCATCTGTTGCCTTGTCAGGCTTAAACCGTTGAACAAATTTCGATAAAACTTGACAAAAACATAGATTGCATCCTAGAAAAGGAAATAGGCTAACTTTGATCCGCGCCCCAGTTACCACGCGAGCGAAGCTCCGAGCAAAAACTAGGATACTATAAGAGCTACTTACTATAAACTTTAGAAAGCTTCAATTTTTATTTATTATTTTCTGTATGAATATATATAATAATATAAGTGCCTAACCGGAAATTATTATCAAATTGATTTAATATATGTTCGGTTTTTTAAAACTTTCTCCATCTGGTTTTACGGCGAGTACCTATTTTACCCTCTTACTATAAATGAGTCGTTAGAAGTTTAGTGCCTAATTAAAGTTGTACATCTGAGCTTTTGCCTTTGATAAGGTATAGATAATAATTAAAGGCAAAAATAAATATTTCTTAAAACTTTGTCCTTTAAAGCGCGTGTCACGTGAAACCATTTCTATTGCTTTAGTAAATATAAATTTAGGCTTCGTTTTTTATTGTACATAAAATCTGCTGAAATAAGTTATTTATACGCTATCAATGCCAAAGGGAAAATGTAGCGATACTACCTACAAGTACTACCACATAATGTGTAGACAGGAGCAACATTTTAGACTTATTAAATAATATAAAGCACTTGATGGACGTTTAAACGGTGTTTAGATCTATGAGAAAATTAAACTTTTTTTATGACTAAAACTTGCTTATTTCATATATTAAACTTTTTCCAAGAGCGATAAATTATAAGAAAAATAACCATGTATATAATCTATACATATAATAAAATTGTAATTTAGCTGAATCTGTACATTAAATAATTTTTGGAAAATCTTATTGAAATAGACATTATTATCGACACAGAGGCCTAATCTATAGTTTTTAGATTTTTTGTCTGTCTGTCTGTTACCGCATCACAGAAAAACCACTGGAGCGATTTTGATAAAATTTGATGTCATGGTAGCTGGTTGTCCGGGTCAATATATAAGATACTTTTTACTGCGGGAAAATATCTCATCTCTGAGAAATCTACACTAAACCTTAAACGTAACGTAGGAACTAACCCGAGCGGAGCGAGGATGAGTTGCTTGTAAAATATATTTATAGCATTTTTTTCTAATAGTTGATTAAGTATAATAAAATACTGGTGGTTATCCTTTTTATAATATGTATATTTGTAATTAAAGTAAAATTTAGAACTAGAATTTTTACGATAGATTCAGTATTTTGTCACAAGAACTGAATTACTTATTTTTTTTCATTGCATAAGCCATATTTCTGACTTAAGAATATTTCTCATCTTATTCCTTTAGTTCCCATATAAATCGATTTAATTAAAAAAGTCTGTAAACTAAGCAGTTCAGATGTTATTACTGAACGAGCTCACTTTGCACGGAAACTAAATTAAAATAAAGGTATTTTTAAAGTGCACATCCGTGAAATCTTTCAAATTTCCATAATCTACCAAACCCGTAGTACTTCTCTACGAGTCCAGCTCACACTCGACCAATCTTTTATCAATTTCATCTATATTTTAGTATCCAATCATATTTTTCTCAAGCTTAATAATATTTTATATTAAATAACATTAAAAGAAAGTTCAACAAGAGCTTAAATGAACTTAAAATGGTTTTTTAAAGATTATATGTGATCAGTTATGCAGAAACATATATTCAGACGAGAATTATATTATTTACAGTTAGTAGTTCCGTACTATTTGTATCCCATGAGAGAAAAGTAAAGCGAAATAATGCGGCATACAGTAGAAAATTTACTATCGAGCTTATATCAATATATTAAAGCATTAGAATAAAATATAGGCTAATCAGTATACAAGGAAAATGAGATATATTATTAAAATTATTTGTAAAAGTTTATCTAAAAATGTAACTAATTAATAAATAAATAAAATAAATATATCATGCAATTCATACTTCCATACTAATATTATAAATGTGAAAGTGTGTTTGTTTGTTTTGTTTTGTTTCTTTGTCCTTCTCTTACGTCGAAACAGAGTGACGAATTGGGATGAGTTTTTGTGTGGAGATAGTTTGAGGGCTGGAGAGCGACATAAGCTACTTTTTACCGCGGGAGATTATCTCATTCCTAAGGGAAAACAAGTTAAAATACAACCCACAATATCTCATCATATATATATATATATATATATATATATATATATATATATATATATATATATATATATATATATATATATATATATATATATATATAATAGTCTATCTATTTCATACTAACCGTTAGGACGTACCTGGGACAAACCCAAGCAAAGCGTGGGTAAGCCGCTTGTCAAAATATATAAGTAATAAGTAACTGCTTCCTGATAAAGTCTATAGGCAACTATGAAAAAGACACGCAATCACCATCAAAGGATAGTTATACTGGTATTTGACTGATAAAATTAAAATTTTACTCAGTCAATTCTATATAAAATATTCTTTATCTACACTTCTTATGAAGCTAGTGACCTAGATCAAATTGAACACTCGAATGCCAGATGTTGCCCTAATATACTCCGGAATATTATAAGGTACTGTTAATGTAGCCTCCTCATTTCCTTGAGAGGGGAAATCAATGTAACGAAGGTTCTTATTACTCGGCTAGGGGCCGACAAATGAGGTGTTACATTCTTACATTTTAGCCTTATCTATACATATAATAAAATTGTAACTAAGCCGAATCTGTACATTAAATATTTTTTGGAAAATCTTATTGCAATAGACATTATTATCGATACAGAGCCTGAACCTATAGTGTTTAGAATATTTGTCTGTCTGTCTGTTACTGCATCACAGAAAAACTACTGGAGGGATTTTGATGAAATTTGGTATGGTGATAGCTGGTTATCCGGGTCAACATATAGGATACTTTTTACCGCGGGATAAAATCTCATTTCTGAGAAATATTAAAAAACTGCAATGTATACAAATATGTAAAACCTAAGAATTTGGATTTTGGTCATCTCAACTCGGGCGGAGCCTCGGGCAATGCTAGTTGGAAATAAAAATTAAGAGATTTTTCAGTTTATGTAATATATTTTATTAAAAAGAATTTATCGCCCTAATAAGTACAAGAAACTATTGTTTATATTGCTTTAACTGATACTATAAAAGTAAATGAAATATGTGTATGTTTGTCTGATGCATTAATTATTACTTACATAATTATTACAGAAATTTGCTAAATCGATTTTGTTGAAAATTGTCTAAAATATCTTATATCTTGTAAAAAATCTTGTAAGGACAGGTGGACTTTTCATGTGTATAGTTTACTTTAATCCTAAAATCATGATCATTATAGAACCATTATAATTATTAAAAGAGAGCGTGGAACCTAAAATGTCACATATCAAAAATTATTCAATATGTTATTTTCACCGAATCAATAGCTACCACTACTAAAACATACGGAACCCTAAAAATATGGATGAAATTTTATAGGAATTTCAATCTTAGGAATCCTTATGAACATTTTTAGATACCACGAATTTTTAAATAACATGAATATCTCTATACTCGGTTTAGCGTTCAGGGCATCATATTTCGGAAAAATAAAATGCTTGGAAACCGATAAAATTTTAGTTGAATTTTCTATAGTAGTTTTTATATATACAAATTTCGATGTTATATGTATAAGTTCATTAAATTAAAATGTTATATATTTTTTAATCAACATTAAATACTTAATATTAATACTTTCTTAAATTTACGCGAATATTTGACATTTTAATTATAAAACTATCTTTTCGGATTTTTTCGCGGATTTATTTGGATTTTTGGTTCCCGACGTTTCGAATGCTTTACAGCAATCATGGTCACGGGTGAGACTGAGGTGTTACATGTCTCGAAGGTATAGTTGTTACAGACGGTATTGTTGTTTGTGGGTAGGCTGTCTGAAAGATAGTTTTATTTAAAATACTTAACATTAAATTAGGTTCTAGTTTTTTTTTTAATTTTTCCACTTAATTCTACACCCAGTACTTCAGTAGTTTTTAACATGCCTATGTAAAATCGAGTAAATAAATATACAAGCAATACACACATTTAATATAAGCATGGCTGTAAAATATAATTATGAAATTCATGTATAATTGCTTTCCATATTACAAAGGACATATTACATATATAATGGCTATTATTTGCAATCATTTTCTAATAGTCGGTTCGGTGGAGCGTCGCTAATACGGCCACCACAGCAGGTAAGACCCTGTTAACTCAAATAAATGACTGGTTCCGACAAATGAGACGACCCATATAAATGATCTGTAATGTTATGAAAATACTTGTCACACTCGTTTTTCAGTTTGTTCTCTTTATTTACAAGTGAAATTGCATAAATCTATACTAATATTAGAAAGAGAGGCAATGGTAGCTAGTGATAACGTGCTCGCTTTGGAAACCGATTGAAGCGGGTTCAAATCCCGGGTCTCGCACCTCTGATATTTTCATGTGCGAATCATTTCTAACATGATTACAACTTGCCTTATCCCGTGACCATGAATGCTGTAAAGCATTCGAAACGTCGGGAAACAAAAATGCAAATAAATCCGCGACAAAATCCGAAAAGATAGTTTTATTTAAAACTAAAAATTTGCTTAACCGATTTAGATGAAATTTGGAACGAAGATAGTTTGAAATCCTGGGAAGAAAATAGAATAGTTTTTATCCTGGAAATCATCTCTTGTAGCGGTGAAAAGGAGGATGAAAGTTTGTATCAGGAATCACTCATTTCTCAGATAATTATGACATATATGATAACTATGACAATGTATATATGTACATATATGAATATATATAAATCTATCTATTCCTAACTAATCGTTAAAATGTATCTAGTGATGAACCTGAACAAAGCGTGTGTGAGTCGCTAGTAGCCTATACGTTAAAAAGTTGTCATGGCATTTTAATTTGAAAATTCATGTTCAGTTTGCTTGAACATTGACTTATTTCCTTAAATTACGTTCTTTTCTTTGTATTTCCGATTCCATATAACAGAGGCAAAAAAACATAACTAAGGCTATCTACTGCCTTCTTCACAGTTACAGGGTAGAATTCCACAGGGAGTTTTGAATACGTATATATATATATATATATATATATATATATATATATATATATATATATATATATATATATGTGTATATATATATATATATATATATATATATATATATATATATATATATATATATATATATATATATATATATATAATTTAAAAAGTAATATACTAATGTTTGTTTTATAGGTTTGTCAGTATTTTATACAGAAACGGATCGATGTCATTTTTTCCCAAGATATCCTTTTTATGTCGAAGAGTATAATAGGCTACCCTCTTTTCATCTTATATAATGTACATTTCTAAAAATCCCTTTTTAACGAGTTCCCCGATACTACAGAAACTATCCTGGCTTTAGTAGATTTTGAGATATTGTGATTAATCAGTCAGTGAGAGAGTGGTATCGATTTTGTATACAAATTTATACGATTTTCGCCTGGAGACGAAAATTTTAGCTAAGTCATTTCGTTTCTAGAATCGATTTTAAACGGTACTTTAAAGCCGGAATAGTTAAATTGGACTATTGATCCATTCACTGTCCAAGTTGTCTTCAACACGATCGGAACTCCTATTAGCATGTTGCAGGTGCAATCTAAAACAAACTTCATGGAGCATGTTAGTAAATACATATAAATCTATACTTATAAATAAAATTCCAATTGCAGTCTATGATTTCAAAATAAGTCTTTATAATATTCAGACTTTCGTCATCTCTTAGAACAAAAAGCCCATCAATAATTTTTTTTCTTTATCCTTCTACATGTAATAAAAGATTAAGTGATAAATTTTAAATAAAATATTATTAAGATTGAGAACAATAAGACTGGATAATTATAATTAATAAAAGATGAAATTGATAAAAGATTGGTCAAGTGTGAGCTGGACTCGCAGTGAGGTACTTGGGTTTTGGTAGACTATGGAAATATCCGTGGACGGCCATTTAGTGTGGCAATTTTTTTATTATTAAAGTAGCTACTTAAAAAAATTATTAACATTAAACAATGGTAGCAGTTTTGTATGTTTTTTGTGCAGAACTGTTTGTGAAACTTTTATCTAATAGTATTAGTGTGAAAAAATACACCCAAACATAATTTAATAGTCATTATAAACTACTAAAAATTATGAGACCTTTCTGAAATATATGGGATATATGCAACAAAGTCCATCTCAAAATTGCTTAAATATCTAAAAAGCACGAACTATAGTATCAAGTTATAACAAGGTGTTTCTTCGCGAAGATAAATGCAAGGATATGTGCAATTATTTATAAGTGTATTTTTATAAATAATGTATATACATGATATTATTTAAAAAGTCGTGGAGCTATTATATCTTAAAGTTTGATAAGCTTTCTTATTTTATAATTTATATTTATAGATTTATAGAATTATTCCCAAAACAAACTTTCATCCCTATTTTCACTCCTTTAAGGGATGGTTTCTAGGATAAAAAGTATCCTTTGTCCTTTCCAGGGTCTCAAACTATCTTCTTACCAAATTTCGTCTAAATCGGTTCAGTAGATCCAGAGATTACCCCCTACAACGTCACAAACTCACAATTCACAAACTTTAACTCTTTATTATATTAGTATAGATTACAACCTTCAAGCTTTATGGATAATGGATATATAAATACGTACATATTCTGAAAATCTTGCAGTAAGTAGTACAGTGTCTAGTTAGCGATTATAATAAATTTTAATCTCTAGATAAACATTTGTCTGTAAAAAGATTAACAAAACCAAATTTGTTTTACTCAATATTTTCTAAAACGTAACAAAAATTTCCACACTAAAACCTAACTTCTAAAAGTTATTTTCTAAAACCTTATTTCAAATATATTCATATGAAAAGCGAGAACCGAAATCCTATTCAATTTTACATCTGTGACATAATTCAAAGTCTTTGTGATTTTAAACAATAAAATTGTCCCCATTGAAAAATTCTTTTCTAAAAATTTCACCTTAAACTGAATACTATCGATCAGTAGTGAGGGGCCAAGGCGCTTGGCTACATTAGCATTTGGTGACAGGTGCGAGTCGCACCGGTCCCGGCACATATTCCTGCCAATATATATAGGAATTTGCGTCGATGAGACCTTTTTACATGGAAATAAAGGGGTTGCCTTATATTTAAATGTTCTGACAAACGTTGTGGTTTAGTGGTTGTACTTGGCACTGAATATGTATAAGTGAATACGCGGGTTTGATCAATTCTAGAGGTGTTTGTATTGATTGTACGAATGTATATTGTATATATCATATTATGAATCAATGACCACGTTAAAGAACTTAGGAAACACGTAGAGAATATCTCGTTTCTATTTATCCTGCAAGAAAAACCTAAAGTTAAACGATATAGCTGTAAAGCTATAAATCATATGAAACGTCGGAAATAATAAAAGCAAAACATCACGAAAAAAATTGAAAATATAGTATTATTTACAATGTGAAGTATTCATATGAAACTAAGAAAGTATTAGGTATTTAAAAACTTTAATAAAATAATTAAACCGACTTCCAGGCACTAAAATATAAAAAAACAACTAAACGGGGGTTTTCATTTAGAATAGATACCTAATTAGATATTTTCGAAGTCGGTGCCAGCCGATGCAAAACAAATCTAATATATTTCGATACATAAAATACATCACAAATTGATGTATAATATTTTAACTATATTTAGAGTTCATACCTAATCATATTTACTATTAAAATATTGTCAGCTGAAAGCGTTTTTTTAGTTTTTTAAAATTATAGTAATTTTAATTATTTTTTTAACTATATAAAACAAAACGGTTAGAAATATTGTAAGCAACTTTATAATTGCATAATATATTTAAATATTATGATTATTCTTATGAAAATTGATACTGCTGTAAGAAATAAAAAAAATAAAGTGGCATATTGGTATTGGCGTTGTATTTTAGAATATGACACAATTGCAATGACACAAAGTAGATCTAGTCTTTAATAAGAAATAAGAATGATCCTCAAAAAATAGGTGTTTAATCTTTGTTATGAGAATGTAATTGTCGATCAGGGATCTTTCTCACTGTAATATTCCCAGTGAAGCCGTATACGTCGTAAAATAGTTTTGTTACACTATCCCTTACAACCGATAGTACAAAAAGTACATAATATTTACGTTTTCTAAAAGATGCGAGGAAGATGTTAAAAATATACAAAAATCTTCACGTTTTACTTAAATATGCTTGAAATATTTCGTCCAGTGGTTGAAATTCAACCATAACCATGTTTGAAATTATACTTTTTTCGCACGTTTGGAAAATTATAATAGTAAAATTTTTACGATGTGCGCGTACACGACAGCCAATAAGCGACATGATGAATAAACAGAGAGTGTGACATACGGGATGAAATCTTTAGCTATTTTTGTTCTGTAACGCCACAAAATTATAACTTCTTACGTGCGTACATAAGTACAAACACACGTTTTTTTTTAATTAACAACACTAAAACTCGTCAATACTACTAAATAAAAAAAAAAAAAGAAACTCGGTTCACAAACAGAGGAGGAAAAGGTACTGAACTGTTTTCTCTTTGCCTATTAATTATATAGATGCTAGTGTTCGACCTCATGGTACTCTTAGATTACAAATAAACACATTTAATTTCTAATGGAAACTCTAAATCGCATCGTGGATTACTACAGAAGTTACTGGTTCGATTCTACAAGCGACAAATATTATTATTGAATATTTTATAAATGTTTTTAGTCTTTCACCCCAAGATCAGCTGCTGAACCGATCTCTCTTTATCGTGTAGAGAAAAACCGCCAGCTTTCCTATGGGCTGTTAATGAGAATTCTTTGACATAAAAACTCAATAACTACACTTGGCCTGACCCAGAACTCAAACTCGGGACCTCCGGATTTCCGGCCGTATATGTAGGCCATAAAACCATGACCAATGTAGTATAAACATGTAATAAATCAGTAAAATTTGCTAAGGAAAATTTTGCTATATGCAATGAATAATCTATACTAATATTATAAAGAGGTAAATTGTGTGAGTTTGTGACGTTGTAGGGGGTAATCTCTGGATCTATTAAAACGATTAGATGAAATTTCGTAAGAAGATAGTTTGTTACCCTGGGAAGAACCCTTTTTATGCCGAAAATCATCCCTTAAGGGGGTGAAAATGGGTATGTAAGTTTGTATTGGGAAGCAAGGAACGAAGCGAGGGTGAGTCGCTAGTATTATATAAAATAATATAATAGAAATAAATACTGAATGTATGATAAAAATACTTTCAAGATATAGTAAAGTACGCATAAAATAGTTATATATATATATATATATATATATATATATATATATATATATATATATATATATATATATATATATATATATATATATATATATATATATATATTACAAAATATGATCCGTATTTGTACTAATATTTGTTACGTTTTTGCCTGAAGCAAAAATATTACAAGGCATAGTGTATTTAACTAGAGAAATTCATTCTATTGATGGTAAATACCCTCTGTTACATCTAATTTTGAAAGCTAAATAAGTCACGATCGAGAGCACAACTTCAAGCTTATTGTAGTTTACTCCGCTCGTTCCCTCTATTATATCCTGACACGTAATTTGTGTAAAAATGATTAATGTTTCAAAATAACAAAAGTAGTTCTAACGGCAAGTTTCAAGTGACATGGCTTTTCCATTTTCTCAGTAAGGCTATATCTGTATTAATTTGTGTTTTAAACAAATACGAGCAGGACTAGGGTTCTAATGCAATCCCAAGTAAAAACAAATTTCGGTTTTCTGTAACCAAAATATTTGTTTTCGTTGATAGTTTTTAGAACTATGCATTTAGCATGCCTAACTTACTTGACACCCTCCTGAAAGTCTCGTTTTTTACTCTCACAATCCTACGATAATTTGACATGACCGGTGAAGTGTTAGCACTTTAATGCTCTTCAAGATATAATGCTGATGTAATATCGCCAATCCCTACCCATTAAAATCATAAGTAGTGTATTAGCAAGTGGAAAAATCGGCCAAATGCGAGTTGCACTCGCACACGAAGGGTTCCGTATCATAATGGTTTTTTTTAATTTGCATGGCAGCCTTTTTGAAATTCGCCATCTTCATCAATATATTGGTATTTGTGAGTAAAATATACGTAATAATAAACATTATCATCAAATTTCAAGTTCATATGTCAATAGGAAGTAAAAAAAATCTTCGGAACAAAATTTTGTAAAAAGGTTGACTTTGGTGGCTTCTCATTCCTTTGTTTTCCAATATTTTTTAAAACTAAAAATACATTATTTATCTACTCAATAAGCTCTAAAGAACAATACTACACTCAATGGTCAAATTTTTTTTTGCGCTCCCCTTACTATAGCAACAAGGAAGGAAGGCTCCTTAAAACATTTAAAAATATTTTTTTGACAATTTATATGGCTTTGGGTCAACAATATATGCTTTTATGTACTGTGAAAATTTGAAGACTGTAGCTCGAACCGTTTGACTGAAAAACCTGTGTGACAGACGATGGACATACGGACAGACGTGAGTGACAGCAATAGAGCTCCGTTTGAACTCTTTGGTTACGCAACCCTAAAAACATCCAACGTCTAAATACTAAATAAAATCATAAAAATAAAAAGCAAAATATACTTTATTTAAATAGACTTTTATAAGACTTTTGAATCTCCCATTTTACATTATTATATTATTATATTTAAATTAAATGTCAGTATGGAAGTCCGTGAGAAAGTTACCACCGGTTATTAAGGCTATTAAGGTAGGTTAATGAAGAAAAATTGTCACTAAGTTTTATGTCTATTGTTCTCTAGTAATATAGAGAATAGGGCTTTTCAAAAAAGTTTTAAGTTATAACAAGTTTTTATTAATTAAATTAACTTTATTCATATTGTAGGCAAAAACTTTTATAATCAACATATTAATTTAATGTAACTTATATAAATCGCGTTCAGCCACTTTGACTTTCAACTTAGTGGTACTAATAACAAAGTATGGATGAAACTTAGTATAGGGGCTTGGTATTGCAGTCGATATTCATCTTTATTCCCTAGAAATAAGGTTCATATCGTTTTGTATTACTTAAAGTTTGAAATCCCTAATGATATTATGTAAATGTAAGTATGAATGTCGCAACATGTTATAGTTCCTTTGACTGAAAGTTCTTCGACGGTTGAAATTTATAATCTCTATATCAGACAGTTCTGGTTACTTCAGTTGAAAGGATTATGATAGAAATCTTAGATTTTCGGCTCACTAAATATTTTGCTTACAATATATCTAACGATATGGCATCGTGAATAAATCATTCAATTTAAAATACACAAAATATGGTTTTTATTTATTTCTAAATATAAATTCAAGGCAGTATTAGCCCAGTGGTAGCACGCTCGCTTGGGAAACTGACGCGGATTCAAATCCCGGGACTCGCACCTCTGATATTTTCATGTATGAATCATTTCCAACATTATTAGATTACCACTTGTCCTACGGTGAAGGAAAACGTCGTGAGAAAACCTACATGTCTGAGAGAACCTAACAAGTTTTTGAAAGAAGTGTGTTGCCCGTCAACACACATTTGGCCAGCGTGTTGGATTATGGCGTGATCCCCCTCGTATTGAAGAGAGGCCCGTGCCCAGCAGTGGGACGTTAAAAAGGCCTGAATAATATAAATACAAATGTCACACAAGGACAATTTACATGTTTTCTCTAATTTCTCTTTTATATATATATATATGATTTCAATGAACAGGTTATTGCGTTGTTTTTTTTTAATTTTTAATTTAATTTCTTGTACCCGTAGTGTATGAAATGATTCTCATATGATATTGGGATGTTACAACATTATTATAAGTAGACAATTAAATAATTTATTAATTAAAAAAATAATGTTGAAACTCGATCTAGATAATTAAGAAAGATTAAAATTAAATATTTCAACCATTTTGAAATCGGTCAATAAAATACCAAATTAAAAATTTAAGCTAATAATACTTTCTTAGATTTGCGCGAATAGGTACGTTTTAACGAGAGTATGGAATGGATAGACTATATATTATACATACATATAGGTATGAGTTGTTATAGGTTGTATTGTTACATGTTTTCCCTTGGAAATAAGATTATCTCTCACTCTTCAGCCCTTCAACTATCTTTATACAAAATCAACACAAAAATCATGCCAATTCGTCACTCTGTTTCGACGTGAAAGAAGAACAAACAAATAAACACACTTTCACATTTATAATATTAGTATGGATATATTAGTATAATATATTTGTCATGTAATGTACTCTTATATGTAATATTCACACCCTCGCTTCGCTCGGGTACGTCCCTAGGTACATTTTAACGAGTAGTATGGAATGTATAGTCTATATATAATATACATATACATAGATATGAGTTGTTATAGGTTGTTTTGTTATATGTTTTCTCGTGAAAATAAGATTATCACCCTCGGTAAAAAGTACCCTATGTCACTCTCCAGCTCTTCGACTATCTTCACACAAAATCAACACAAAAATCATGCCAATCCGTCACTCTATTTCGATGCGAAAGAAGACCAAACAAACACACTTTCACATTTACAATATTAGTATGGATATATCAGTATAATATACTTATAGTAAACCTACAAGTAAGTGAATTTACGTCTAGAATACTCCATACTGTTATGTTTGCTGATATAAAAAACTACCTACTGCAAGTCACACTCGTATTACGTGAAATATTTACGACATATTGTAACATAGATAGTTGAAGTAAAATAAAATGATATTTTTAATTAAAATTGTTAATATTATATTTATTATGAAATAAACAGAAAAAAGTAACCATAAGACAATTCTCATTTCAGATTCACAAACTACAAAGAAGTTTCCGGAAGAACCTTCCTTCGAGAAACCCATCGGCAATCATACTTTTTTTCTTGGGAGGGAGGCTGTACTTGGCTGCTCTGTTACAAATCTGGGGAAGCATAAAGTAAGTACAAGCCAGAAGCTTATAAGTTTCATTTATGTGTGTTTACGTGGATTTTTAGATATACCTATGTTATATTTTGTTTGTTTGTGTGTTGTTGTAAAAATGTTCAAAATAAATATTATAATTTCAATAGTATTCTTGAGAGAATTTTGAAATAGTCCATGCTAACTCGCAGTTGTTATTGTAATTACGTATACATTACGTTATTTTTAATTTTTTATCATATCTTCAGTACCACTGCATATAAATATGACCAAACAGAAAGTACTCAATTCGCCTATATTTTAGGTTTTTAATAAATTTGCTTTTAATTAGTGTTCGCCCAGCATCAAAATTGATATAAATAAACCATATTGAGCTGTCTTATTACCTATATATAATATATATATATATATATACCTATCTATTTAAAAAACTAACAGATTCCAATTTTTTTTGTTGATAACACTAAAGCTCGTCAATAGTTGCTAAGCAAAAAAAAAAGAAAAAAAAAATCGATTGAAACCGGTGATTTTGAAGTCGATATAACTTTTTTGTTAAAAAATTATGCTGTTAAACTATATTAACTTTTTTAAATGAGGACCTCGATTTTAATTTTTATACCTATATGCATCTATAGATAATATGTATAGATATTATGTACCTATAAAATATTGTTTCTGTACAGGAATCGAACACGCGACCTCTAGTGTTGGTATTAATAAGAACTAACATTATCATACTGTACTTCGATCATGTTTGAAATCAATATTTTAATGTTATGTAACAAATCTGATATGTTATCAATTATCGTATTACAGTTCCGAATCGAAAAGCAAATGGAATTCCCATCATCTGATAGTATTATTTGGACGTATAAATTGTATTTAATTTCAATAATCTTTTGTACTATCGTGGCTCTATTCATATTTTATACCCATTAGACTAATAGACACGTTTCGTTATCTTTATAAAAATTGATTTCCAGTAAACTTATATAAGCTATACTAATGACTGCCTCAGTGGTGTAGTGGCTAGCATGTACGGCTGCACATCCGGAGGTCCTGGGTTCGAGTCCCGGGTTGGGCCATGTTTAGTTATTAAGTCTTTCTGTATAGTAAGCCTCAGTAACAGCCCGGAGTTGGGAAGTTAGCGGTGTTTCACTCCTGTGCCTCGGAGAGCATGCAAAGCTGTCGGTACTGCTCCATAACTTACCGGTCGTGTAGAGTAGTCGTCCAACCGGAGTATGAGAATCACAGGAATAGAGAGTGCACTTGTGTCTGCGTATACACTTGTGCACTATAATATCTCATGCGCAGTTGGCTAGTCTCAATGAAATTGACCGCCGTGGCCGGAATCGGTCAGGAGAACATTATTATTTATTATCAATATTAAAAAAAGTTTTTTTTTAGTAAAGCAATTCAAAAACGAGGTTTTATATGTTATATATGCATTGTTTAATAATCAGTTTGATTCAATTTAAAGTTTATTTCTTGTTTTTTAAGCCGCTGAACAGATTTTGATAAAATATGGCAAGGATAGATTGCATCAATAGGATGCATCCTGTATCGGACTAACTTTGAACGTTGTCCCGCTTATCATCCCAGCGGACGGGCAAAATTTAGTTATTAATAAAAATATCTATATAATTGTACTAAAAGGGGCTTTGAGATGCTTCGTTTTATTATTATTTTTAACACTTCACTTAACATGATAGAATAATTTTTAATATGTGACTACTACTAACACACGTGTTTAAATTTAAATAAACCTCAATCTAATTATACCATACAGGTAAATTTCACTTTACACTAATTGTTATAATGAAGACGTAAACAGATTGAATTTACTTGTGGAAACGATGTGACACGTCGCATTTAATATGTATCTGTAGATCAAAAATAAAAATGTTTGTATAAAAGTAAAGGTATCATATAAATTGTGATTGTATTTTGGAAGGTGAATGAAATATATTTTAAATGAGATTGCTTTCTCGGTGTTTTAATTGTTACTAGCGATTGACTCTCGCTCCGCTCGGGTTTGCTCCTACGTTTTAACCTAGTATAGATTTCTCATACATGAGATGTTTTTCTGCAGTAAAAAGCATCTTAAATGTTAACCCGGCTAACCAGCTATCATCATACCAAATTTCATCAAAATATTTATAGTGGTTTTCTCGTGATACGTTCCCAGACCGACAGACAGATAGTGTGTTTGTTAACCTACACCTTCTAAAGGACTGGACCGATTAGGATGAACTTTTGTATGTATATTTCAATGGGTTCCTGGATGGTTTAAAAATGCAAATGAACCCAGTAGGTGGCGCTGCAATCGGTGTACCACTGATTATCTCCTAAACGACAGGGACGATTTCAATGATATTTTTTGTGTATATTCGAGTGGGTCCCTGCAAGGTTTGAATTCACAAATGGATCCGGTAGGTAGCACTGCAGTCGGTGTATCACTAAATTTTCAAAAAAGACTCCATTTTCCGAGCAATAATCCCTCCACGACCGCGGACACGCCGGCGTTATAGTTAACAATAGATTTCTTAGAAATTTACCTGGAGATGTTAAATAAGTTTAAATTGTTGATTAAATTAAATAAAAATAGGTGTGTGTATGTATGTTTCGTATGGACTTCAAAACAGCTGGAGTGATTTTGATGACATTTTCACGTGATCTTCAGATCAGCCCAGCGGGTGATCCCGGAATTTTGTTAGCGATCGGAAGTTTGGACGCGGGCGAAGCTGCGGGTAATGCTAGTAAATTATGTAAATGATAATAATGAGAAATGTAAATAAATTTACCCTTAAGGATAGGCTCCTCGAGTATTAGAGTGCAGAATCTAGAAATATTATACCAACATTTTGTTACAAATTGTAAATGTAAAAAATACTCATTTTTCAAGTGAGCTGAATCCAAGGAAAAGATTAAAAGTCAAATTGGTGATAATATAAGATATCACTAATTTCTTGTTTACATAGTTGTTTTACATAATTTCTTATATCTAAAATGTAATAAATGTAAGTGCAAAAAATTTTAAGTTACCACAACGTCTTGCTTTGTAATGCTTTCAAAACATGTATCTTTATATATATAATTCTTCTGTGAGTGTGTATGTCACTGAACTTCTCTCAAACGACTGGACCGTTTTTGTGTGTTAATATAAAACTCTATGTACGAGTATAAAGTAATTTAAATTACATAATAATAACAATGAAAATTAAAAAGGAATAAACTCAAACAAAGAGCACTAACATTCTTAACTTCCTAATATTTCTAAATTAACTTTTAAATTAATGATAGATTATTATATCACCAAAACCTTCCAACTCCCTGTAAATAATGTGTTTAACTTTCATCAATCGTAATATGGCCGTAAACTGATTTAAGATGGATTTAAGGAGTTAAGAACAATCGATTTAATTTCTTACGCTTACCTATTCATTAAACAAAAAACATGAAAATCTGTAATCAAATCTAAACCATACTCCTTTTGACTCCTTAAAAGTTTGTTGAAAACTCTGAACGTTACGCCCTCTTTCTGTATACATATAATAAAACTGTAACTAAGCCGAATCAGTACATTAAATATTTTTAGTAAAATCTTATTGAAATAGTCATTATTATCGATACAGAGCCCGAAGTATAAGTTTTTAGAATTTTGGTCTGTTTGTCTGTCTGGAAACACATCACGAGAAAACCACGAGACAGATTTTGATGAAATTTAGTATGATGATGGCTGGTTATCCGGGTCAACATATAGGATACTTTTTACTGTGGGAAAGTATCTCATCTCTGAGAAATATATACTAAATATTAAAAAGTAATTAGTATATTTTTCATCTATGTCATCTTATTTTTGATTCTCATGTAAATATTTATTTGTAATTTTCTCATGTAAAAGGCAGAATGTCATGTAAATTTAACGACATTGTAAAATTTTAAAGTGAAACTAGTAAAAAAAACGCTTAAAGCGTCAAATATTCTCGTTATTTTTTTTAATCTTAAGATGCATCTATGCAATGAATCTTTAGCCAATTTTCCTACATAGTATCCCTGAAAATATTTACCTGGTTATTAAAAATTAAGTTAATTAAAAGTCTTTTTACGTAGTTGTGTGGTTAAAAATAGTTATACGAAAATAAATTTAGCTAGAGTAAACTCTTTATTTACCAGCCAACTGCCTCGGGCTAGGTTCTTTAAAGAGTATTCGTTGCAAATTGACACTTTCCGTCTTTTTGGGTGGCGCTAATGAGAGCTCTATTTCGTTAAACTATGATTTTATTCATTACACTAGCAAGTCGCCCTGACTTCGTATCTGCTTATATCCTATAAACGCTTAAAAATACTGTCACTTATCCCATGAAATTCTTTTTTCTCCATGCACCAGTCTTCTTTCTAATATCCTATGGCAGGGCCGAATTGAGGTTATGGTAATATGCGTATTATAAAAGGGGTTTTATCGATATGGAAATAGTTCAGAAGTAGCTCGGAGTTGGAAAATCGGCGGTGTTTATATATTCGCACCTCAGAGAGCACGCTAAACAAACTATTATTTCTATGACTGATCTCTTACCGATCGTGTCACGTTTTGATCTCACCAGAATATTAAAGTAAAAGGTATAGAGATTTTTCGATAATAAACGCTGCAACGGACATCGGTTAGGAGGACCTTCATGTCATTTGTTTTATTTAATACTAGCAACTGACCCTCGATTTTGCCAAAGTTCGTCCCTAGTGAAAAACAATAAAAACTCTTTCCCACGGGAACCGTACCTTTTTCCGGAATAAAAAGTAGTCTATATGCTATTCTAGACTATAATCTATCTCTGTGCCAAATTTTATCTAGATCCGTTCAGCTGTTCTGTCATCACAGAGTAACAAATACTCATCTATCCATCTTTACAATCTTTCACATTTATAATATTAGTATGGATTAATGGTATGAGTTTAATACTAGAAAACCCATATATTACTTTCACAATTTTCATAAGTATAAATAGTAAACTTAACCTAAATCTTTACATATAATAAAATTGTAACTAAGCCAAATCTGTACATTAAAATTTTTTTTTGGAAAATCTTATTGAAATAAACATTATTATCGATACAGAGGCCGAATCTATAGTTTTTAGATTTTTTGTCTGTCTGTTACCGCATCCCGGAAAAACCACTGGAGGGATTGTGATGAAATTTGGTATGATGATAGCTGGTTATCCGGGTCAACATATAGGATACTTTTTACAGAGGTAAAATGTCTCATTTCTGAGAAAAAATACAAAAACTGCAATGTAATAGTATACTAATATGTAAAACCCAAGAATTTGGTTTTTAGCCATCTGAACGCGGGCGGAGCCGCGGGCATGCTAGTGATATAATTGTATCGATTTTTGAGAAGTATCGCATTCGTTTATAGGTATTAATAGAACACACAGTACAGACGGTATGCTAAAACGTCCCGTTCTGTTTTGAGCTTCGTACACTCTTGACAAGGACTAACGACAACACTAAATTGTTAAGTAAAATGGTTATTTTAAAAGTTCATTTGGCTATTGCGAGTCATTGTCAAATAATACTAATTGACAGACTATCTCACTTTATCCCGTTTACTTTTCAGTTATGAGTCTAAAGTTTCGATACAAAAATAGTGAACATTTCAAATTCATACGTTACATTCATTTTAATGTTATATATAGCGTTTTCAACGAATAAAACTAACTCCCGAAATATATTACTATTTTTGACTGCCCTATTGATGGAAGAGTATAGTTTCTGAATTTGTTATCTCTTATTAGTTCCGTATTTCGGAGAGTACGTGGTATCGATTCTTTGCCTGATTTCTTACGGAGATGACGTACACGAATTAAAAGAGCAGTTGCTGTACTCACACGTTTTATCTCCATGATGGAAATTTACAACATATTTTGAGAAAAAAGCTTGTACTTTGTATAAAAAGCTTTTACAAATATAATTGTATCTTCTTCTTTACATAGTATAAAGTGAAGTCGCTTCCGCTGTCTGTTCGCTCAGATCTTATAAATTACTCAACGAATTTTAATGCAGTTTTCAGCAATAGATAGAGTGATTCAAGAGAAAGGTTTATATGTATAAAAAATGCATATTATAGAACTGAAAAGCCGAGAGATCCAAAGATTTGTATTTCATACTAACCGTTAAAACGTACCTAGGGACGAACTCGAGCGAAACGAGGTTGAGTTGGTAGTTTATATATAAATAGGCAAATACAAAACAGTTTAGTACATTTTTTTTCTTAACCGATTTTTTTTCTTTTGTTTAGTAGTATTGACGAGTTTTAGTGTAATCAATGAAAAAAAACGAAAATATTTTTTTTTATAGATAGGTAAATTATTATTATGGTCGAATTTCAACTACTCAAATTAGTAGGGATATTGCGGTATATCGATAAAAGTACATATCTCATGTTACTCAGGCATAGTTTGACTTTTTGTAAATAAAGTATTTTAACAATCGATGTATTTGTAGAGAGTAATTCCTACAAACAAACAAACAAACAAACAAACAAACAAACAAACGAACAAATTAAATTTACCGCATTAGTGCAAGGGATCGTGATCAGCACAACAAAATATAATATAACTATATCAAAAATTAAAAAAATAAACACAAATCTCATATACTTGTTTATATCAAAGGTTTTAAATGAAATAAAAGAAAAGCGTTTGTAAGTTTTCAATGAAAACCACATAATAATTTCATCGTAGAAACTACTTGCGGTCGCCGCAAAGCCAATACACGCTCAACTTAGTCCTCAAACTTAGTCATTCTCGTATATTACGAGTTATTAAACGCAAATATGAATTAAAACATTGCCTCATTTCATAAGCAAGATGCTTTATGTCATTTTATATAATACTTACAAGCAACTTACCCTTGCTGCGCTCGGGTGCGTCCCTAGGAACGTTCCAGAAAAACAGACAGACAAACGGACAGACCGACAGGTTTTTTTTTTAAATTGAGTTTTTTTAATAAGAACCGTATATAATTTCATAGGTATGCATTTATTAAAAAGCTGTTATTTTGACATTACAAACAGACACTTCAATTTTATTTAGTTGTCTGTCTGTTTGTTACGGCTAATCTCCGAAACGACTGAACTGGGACTTTCATTGGCAGATAGCTGCTGTAATAATTAACAATATAAGTTACTTTTATTTTAGAAGAATAATTAATGTTCCGCACAAAAAAAATTAAAACCCATGAAATGGTGAACAAAATCCTATCCTATCGCTAGTTAATAATATTTTTTAATATTAAAAATTTAACTGAGTAAGTGATAATTATATAAAATACTTCTTTAATTACTTAATTCCATACAAACTTTCATCCCCATTTTCACCTCTTTAAGGGCCTATTGGGATAGGAATCCCATGTCCTTCCAAGGGTCTCATACTATCTTCTAACCAAATTTCATCTAAATCAGTTTAGTAGATCCAGAGATTAACCTTACAACCTCACAAACCTTTATAATATTAGTATAGAAAAGTAAATAAAATAGCACAAACAGCTTTACCCATATTATTAATGACCTATTAGGTAAGATCAAACAAACGAAGTTCTAATCTAACTTTAGAATCGAACTATTTTACACCAAAACAGTACTTACACAAAGTTTGACCACTGCTAAACTACCACTGTCCCAACGTGAACAAATATTTGCGTCCCACATCGACACCGAGTTACAACATGCTTATTTGTGTACAGTATAGCTTGTTAGGCCGGTAGTTTGGTGGATTTGTGTTAAATTACCGTAATGTTATACCTGTCGTATGTCCTCGTAAAGCCTTTGATTGCTTTATAAATAGAATTAATCGTAGTTGAATTTTGCTATTGGTGGTAGGTAGTTTCTTGTGTTATTGTATATATATTTATAAGATTGAGCATATTGTTTGAACGTGCTTATCTCTGGATCTACTGGTCTGGTCCGTTTTTAAAAGTTTTTTTTTGTGTATTGTAACCACGAGTAAATAATAGGTCAAGAATACTAATTCAGAACTTTCATAAATAATAAGTCTTCCTGACTACTTCTAATTCAAAACAAATATCACACAAAAAGTGGCCGTACTTCAAACCAAAACGACGTATGATTCAAAATATGAATCACTACTGAGGTTACAAACAGGCATGCTTGGTGATTGGTTAAAAACTTTGCAGATTAGTATTGCGGGATACCTAATCTATGATAAGCAACTGGTTTCATTCTGGTACACGTGATTAAAAAAGGTACCAAGCCCCATAAAAATTCTATCGATCTCCTTTCCTGGTTTTTTTTTTAAAATACCTACATAAGTTGTAGGTAGTTAGTTGAAACTATTGTGGTTGGGAGTTTATAACCTTTGCACGTCTTAACAAGCTTTTGTTAGCTTTAATTTTAACTAACAATGTAGGAGCTATGTAACTAACAAACTCTTAAGTCCTTCTTCGAATTGTCATATTAAGCAGCTTTGTAAATGTTTATAATTTATGTGACAATAATAGTTTACTAATAACCCTTAGATATAGCGCTTTCCTTCTATGTAGAGCTAATAAAGTGCACTAGTAAGTACCAAAACACAAGTACATTAACTCTATTCCTTTCACTCTCAAAGTCCTGTGGTCATGTTCCAAAGACCATATACATGCTCTCCGAGGCCCATTTACCGCCACTAATCTGCCCAAGGCTGTGTTGCTAATGATTTTTTTTGCCTGACTCAGGACTCGAATTCAGGACCTCCAATACTAATCAGGTCAAAAGGCACTTTATTCCAAATGTATTCATATTTATTCATAATATTTTCATAGCTTTTTTGACATAAATCAGAGACAAGAGATCAATCTCTTTATTCGTCAAGCTACGCCTGTCTCATAAGATTATCAATTACTTAAAGTTATGTATATTTTCTACGAGTATAGCATTTTTAAAATTATCGTTTATTTTATTAATAAAAATAATCTATTGTTATATTTTAATTTATGAATTTTACATACTTCAAGCAGGCATCTAACTTGTGATAAATAGTGTCACTACTAAAATCTCCTACATACCTATAACATGCATAATATACGCAACCAATCCAAATACTACCCTTAAAGCAATCAGAAAATTAATTAGATAAAAACAATAAGCAAGACATTGTCAGTCATCGCGACCCGGACCTCAATCACAGCCTCGAATTAGGTTTCATAATAAACAATAAGGAGCTCTAGACAAAAGCGACTAATCGGAGAAAAAAACAAAGAAAATCAACGAGCGAAATAGGAAACAAAGGCGGCCTGGCAACCATAGTACACGAGTTTACCTTGGCCACAGACAACGGATAAGCAGTAGGATAACTGTTTTTTTTTTTAATTTTATTGAATAGAAATAAAATAAATATTCGTTAAAATATTTATCTTTCGATGTATTTGTGTAAAAATTGTTGTAAAGGAGTTTCGTATTAAGAAGGAGTAATAACTTTTAGATTTCTATGTTATAGTGATGGAAGATATTGTATTAATCTGTATCATATATTTTTTATTTTCTATGTACGTTTTTCTTAGAGAATACATGGAAATTGTTCTTTTTTTCTTTTTTTTTCATATATTCATCCCGTTAAGTGTTAATACAATACTTTCTTGGATTTACACGAATATTTGACATTTTAATCAAACTATCTTTTTGCGGATTTATTTGATTTTTTATTTCTTACTTCTTTTTTCTTACGTCACTCGAAACGTCGGGAATATAAAATCTAAATAAATATGCGGAAAAATCCGAAAAGATAGTTTTATTTATAACGTTTTAAATTATGAACAAATTAAATATTATTATATATGTATTCAAACATAACATATAAACCTTAGGCACAATATTTTTAAGTAATATTTTTCATATATATACGTCACAATTTCTATTCTGTGTCACCATTAAAGGTCTGTGTGTGGTATTAAAATTCACGAGGCGTTTCGTAAACCAGAGAAGGTGCACACTGATTTTTGTGCATTGTTATGCTGTAGGCATTTCGCCAAGCCGCTGTTTTGGAACGACTTGTAATGGATGATAATCGTCCCATTTTCTAAGGCCATAACAAATTACTAATGTGAATTTTAATGATTGTACTCAATAAGCAAAATTCGTATTCTACTGCAAATATAATTCGAACTTCTCTTCGTAAAGTTTATTGAAGAGGTATAACAATGAAATATTGCTTTTTAAAAGTGAATGAAATAAGTTTTTCAATATTCACGTACGTTTTTGTTTTTTGATATATGAGAACAATAAAATTGTATCATTTAATTGAATAAATAACTGAAAGCTTCTTATTCAATTATTACTTGGTAGCGACTTGACCCTGCTCCGCTTGGATACGTGTATTACTCTAGATCATAGCCTATCTGTATACTAAATTTCATCCAAATCAAAGAAGTAACAAACGTACACACATACATTTCTCTCCTTTATTCCATTTTTTTTAGTTACATATATATTAATAGGTTATATTTATTGTTCAGGTAGGCTGGCTTCGAGCGGAAGATCAGACAGTTCTGACCATGCATGAGCGAGCTGTCCTAGGGTCTAGATACGCAGTCAGTCTGGATTCCCCTAGAACATGGCAACTGCGAATTAGACCTCTACGCGCAGAAGATAGGGGATGTTATATGTGTCAGATCAACACTCAGCCGACCATGACATGGCAAATCGGCTGTATAGATGTTTTTGGTAAGTACATTCATTAAAAAAACAAAATGGTTTGATTTTATAAATGAAGACTTATTTAACAGAAAATTTCAGGGACAGTCATCTTTTTATGGTTTGTCATTCCCATTATTTTTAAAGTAACATATTTACTTCGAAAACCGAGTGAAGAGGGTTCAAATCCCGGATCTTGCACCTCTGATATTTTATGTGCGAATTATATCCAACATAATTACCACTTGTCTTAAGGCGAAGGAAAAAATCGTGAAGAAACCTGCATATCTGACATGCGAAGTCCGCCAACGCGCATTTGGTCAGCGTGGTGGATGGAGATCCGTACTAGACCAGTTCTCTCTCGCACTGAAGGCTCGTATCCAGCAGTGGGACAAATGTTCTCGTTATAAATGGCTGAACACTTGCATACACATACAATTTAAAAGGTACATTGATTGCTTGATTAATTATAGTAAACAAATTACTTAAAGTAATACGCCTTAAAGTTGGTTTATTCTTAAAATTAATATGAAATGTCTCTTGAAATATAACATATCATTCACAAACAAAATCATCACGAAAATCAATTCACAATTATTGAAGGTATCGTAAAACATCGGTATTTCAAAGGCAAGAACTGACTGAGTACATCCTCATTTTTGCATGTCAGTCAAAAAGGAAAAATTTAAATAAAATACATACCTTTACCTTTGATAATATAACTTTTATCGCTGCTTCATAGCAGTTTTTCCATACTAGCGGAAAACGGGAAAAAGGAAAAGGAAGGATCACTAAAAGAACATCTTTATGTACATTGTACATAAAAGAACTCGAACAGCGCTTAATCTTAGATTTTTTTTTATATTTGAATACGAGTAGGTACCCATATTAAGAGTTGATGTAATTTTAATATCTATTAAATACAAGTGTCTTACCCTCTCTTCGCTCGGGTGCTTTTGTTTTTTTTTTTCATATTATATAGAGAGATAGCGCGACCTTTTCGTAAATCTTATAACTAATAATAGCCGAAGTGCTATATACCAGGTTATAATTATCTGTGTACAGAGTTTTATCCCAATCTGTCCAGCCGTGTCAGCGAGAAGGTGTAACAAATATCACACATACAAACTTTCGCGATTATAATATTACTAGCAGAACCCGCGGCTTCGTTCGCGCTAAAACTACAACAAAAAAGACTCTAAAAAGATAGGTTTCATACAAATGTTTATCCCCTATTTTACCCCCTTATGGAATGAATTTCGAAAAACGCTAAAACACGTATAGACTGATCGGAATCCGTTTATTTTTAAGAGAAAAAAAAACCAAGGTTCAAGTAATTCTGATCATAAATAATTTTTTGGATTGTATTTTAACGTGTTTTTTCTGCGTGAATGAGATGATTTTCCGCGGTAAAAAGTAGCCTATGTTATTCTTCAGCTCTCCAACTATCTCTACACAAAAAATCACGCCAATCCTTCACTCCGTTTCGACGTGAAAGAAGGACAAACAAACAAACAGACAGACACAATTTCAAATTTATAATATTACTTTGGTTAATAGTCCGATTTTACACGACGAGATTTTATTTAACAATTTCAAAATAAAAAATACGAATATCTTACAATAAAAATACAATATCGTGTTTCAATAACTCAAAAGTGCCTTACATTGTCCAGACACAGGTAAATTATTGTACTATTAAGGTGCGGCGGATTGAGCGTATCTTTGAGTCTCCATAAATTCTGCCCCACCCCTAGAACATTAGGGTAAAATAAGGGTATACGCTTCATAAGATTACTTTCACGTTATAACTCGGACTTTATTGAAAGGAATAGAACACACTAGCGTTTTCTCACGGCTTCGTCCGCGCCATTTAAATAAATATCATATACGTTTCTAACGCCACCAGTAGATCCAGAGATAAGCACGTACTAACAAACAAACTCTTTAACATTATATATATCAGTATAATGTAATTGCTTTGCATTATTAATTAACGAATCAAAAGTTAAGATTCTCATTAATTATTTAGGGTTACTTGGAGTTTTCAATTCATTTCACAGCGAATTTTATTTTCTCTTCTTAATTTAACATTTCTTATTTGCTCTGACTTTTTTGTTCGTTATTAGCATGTTTTTTTTTTTAATTTTTGATTCATAAAGATGATCTGAAGAAAGACTTTATACCTATATAATTATTCGGTATCAATTGGCACTAAAAGTAAGAAAATACCAACTTCTCAGATCACACGGTTATTTAGTTGTATGGGAAATATAAAACGAAAATTAGTTATTAGTCATACAGAATATGGGTCTAATATACAGGATACGAGTATGTAGTTCAGAAAATAATGCGAAAATCGTTCTTGCAATAGGGAATAAATACGAAATGTATGTATTTAGGTACTATTAAGGAGGCTATTGGATATCTCCGCCTTATAAGATTCGATTTCAATGGTTCTTTTTTTATTTGAAATATCTTAAGTTGGTCTCATAAAATTTTGGTGTAAATCTAATGAAAATCTTCTGCGTGATGAGCAGAGTAGCTCCTCAAAATGAAGCTTGCAATCGCGAGGATTACTGTTCTTAGAACTACTTATGATATATTTAAAAAAAAAAAACAACCAAACACTAACATTTCTAGATAAAATCGAGATTTTATAATAAAATATTCAGTGTTCAATTATATTTTTTATTCTGTTTTATAGAAAAACATATAATAAATTCATTTAGAGCAATTAATTAGCGCGTTTGTACACTAATTGGTCTCATTCAGATATTACAGCCATTAATGTGAAACGTTTGAAATTAAGCCTTAAGAATAAAAAATAAAGCTCGTTAAAGGTTGAAAAATTGCTATGAATTATTAAAGCTGTTTCTCAAGAGCAAGTGAATAAATGAAAAGAATATTTCGCAATTACCTACATTTATCCCAATGTTTCGAGTTGAACTTGATGGCTTGTAACTGTATTTAATTAGAATTCCAGAACAGATGAAACCCCTCTCCAAACCATTCTGACCAAGTTACACTCATTCTCTCTCATAATCTATATACTTAATAATATGTATTTATTTATACACTCTATTGCACTGTACAGTAATGAAGTAAATACAGTAAACAAAATATCAAAAACATAAGTGTGCACAAAAGGCAGTCTTATCGATAATTAGCGATTTCTTCCAGACAACCTTTGGGTTAGGAAATATGGTAGCCTAAAGTATACAGGGTGGATGGTGTAAATATTATATATGTATATACCACAATACAACCTAATACTTAGAAATTCTACACATATAGGTATCTATATAATATAACACATATCTATAAACTATACTAATACATATTTAAATTTAAATAATTAATATAAATGTTGCACAATGTTGACTTCCTATTTAGAGAAATGATCTAAAAAATGACTTTTAATAGTTTTTTTAAATATTTTTATCGATTTGGAACGTTTTATATGAAAAGGCAAACTATTCCAGAGTTTGGTTGATTGTACAGAGTAGGAGTACTCGAAGAATTTACTTAAATCTTTAGGTAATTTTAGCATCAAATTCTCTGAAAATCGTAACCTACTTGTATGTTAGATTAAACAACAAACAGTACAGAAGAGAAAGAATTCCAACGCCAGCAAATTGGGAGCCACTTGAGTTTTGATCAATACTCAGATATGTGGTCATATTTACGCAAATTAAATATGAATCGAATTGCAAGGTTTTGGAGTCGTTCAAGTTTATTTGGATGATCCTCGATCAGATTAAGATAGCTTGTATTTACATAATCGAGAATCAGAAGGAGAAGAGAATTTGCTAACATAATTTTGGTAGAAATGGGAAGTATAGAACGAAGACGCCGCAAAGAACCCAATTTAAAGAATAATTTCTTACTTACTTCTTAATTTGTCCTAATCAAGATAGAGTTTGGTCTAAGTGAACACCAAGATCTTTAACTGTAGAACAATAAGGTATTACAGCTCCATCATCTCTTGAATGGTGGTAAATCTGAATATAATCTGTATACATGTGATAGGAAGATGAAATGTGTTGAGTAATTGAGAAAGCGAAGAGAAAAAGAGATAATACGCCACCTTCTGTATACAGGGTCATTTTTAATTTACTGAAAACCTGTTGGGAATATACTATTTACATCATAACAACAACATCTGTAACAAGAAAAAATAATATTTCTTAAATTTTTATTTTCATACAAAAATAAAAATATTTTTTTTTTGCACCTTCTAAACTTTAAAGTTCTAGCATCTGGCCAAGTTTAAATGAGTAAGCGTGGCTTCCTATACCCCTCTACCCCTCCCCCTCCACACCTCCCCCTCCACCGGACACGCACTTTCTTTTGCTAATGCTGTACTATTACCATTGAGAAGGTGCAATAAAAATATTTTTTATTTTTGTTAAATTTAAGATATATTATTTTTTCTTACAGATGTTGTTGTTATGTTGTAAATAGTGTATTCCCAAAAGGTTTCATATTTAGTTAGTAAATGCATATAATAAAATTCTAACTAAGTCGAATCTGTACATTAAATATTTTTTGGAAAATTTTATTGAAATTATCATTATTATCGATACAGAGGCCAAATCTATAGTTTTTAGATTTTTTGTCTGTCTATCTGTTACCGCACTACGAAAAAACCACTGGAGGGATTTTGATGAAATCTGCTATGGTGATAGCTGGTTATCCGGGTCAACATATAGGACACTTTTTACCGCGAAAAAATATCTAATTTCTGAGAAAAAATACAAAAACTGTAATGTAAGAGTTATACTAATATATAAAACCTAAGTATTTGGTTTTTGGTCATCTGAATGCGGGCGGAGCCGCGGGCAATGCTAGTATCTATATACGAGTTTTATTTACATTCGTAATAGAAATTGTCAAATATGTAAAGCTATTTCTACGGCGAAATAATACTGAGTACTGAATATTGACTGAAGTATTTGGCTATTAAATCGCTTGATAGTGTTTCCAGCTATGTAAGATAATACTCACAAGCGCTCTGAGGTTACTTCTCGACTTACTAATTGCCAATTAGAGAAGCTAGAAACATGTAGGCCTTTAAGTTGAAAATATGACCAAATTAAACAATTAGTATGATAAAGTATCTTCAGAGGTATAAAACCCAAAATCACTTTAAACGTAACTTTCAATCCTTAGTGTTAGATTTCACGAAATGTTAGGCTTTAAAAATATATGTAGATTGATCATTAATAACATAATTTATGAAATCAACTTACAAATGACAAAGGTTTAAGACATACAAACCAAATGAGTACCCTTCTTTTTTGATGTCGGACAAAAATATATTTTAATATAAAAGAAAGATTCTATTAGATTTTAATAACAATAGAATAAGACTAATTATTATCAATGAAACAGTGTTAGTACCAACTTTACTATACGCCAGCGAAACGTGAAAAAGTATGAATGAAAGATGAATACAGGACATCCATAAAGCTATTTGGGTTATATTTATATTATCAAGTTTTTAGATCTCTAATAGGCATTTATGAAGAAATCGACAAAATGTTAGATTCGAAATTGGTATGTAGAGATCAACGGGGCTACCGTTTTCTCTGATTCTCTGTTCTCGTTAACTACATATATAGCATAGTTATCTATGTATGTACGTAATTTATGTATTGAAATCAGTCTTTTCCGCTGAGCTAAAACACTAATTTTCGAACTGTGTAACTTTTGCTAATTAAGTTTAACTTGAGAATAAGCTAAATTAACCAAATTGATTTTGATATTGATGCCGATTTAGCCAACGAAAAACCATTCGTGATCAACTAATATGAATTTTATTTGCATCTCCTACTATTTGTTTATTGGTTTCTGTTTAATCATTACTACTTTTTTTAAGATCTTGAAAATATCACCACGTTTAGATAATGAGAACAATTTGCTTAGAGGCTATGTGAAATAAGGGTAAATGATAATTTTACTCATTTAGTTTCATATTTATATATTAACAAAAAGGCACTTTTATAACAATAGTATTTTAAACGGCGGAAATACCATAATTCTAGTCCAAACGGTAATGTCGGTTGAAGGAAAATATAAATATATCTATCCAAGTTTATCGCAAGATATTTCGTCATTACTCGTTGTCAACCCTGGTGACACCGGCCTCGATAAAGTGGCGAACAAGTTGAAATTGAAAAAGAAATCCGGACCGCATGCAAATACTACAATATTGCTGAACTATTCCCCACCGTCTGAGGGACGGCCTCTTATTATATTTTAAGCGGGGACAAAATGTTATTACTTGTAAAAATCTTTTACCTACCAAGAAACTTTGGAAGTATGGAGTGTTAGTTTGTTTTTATTTATTATAATCCAATTTTGCTTATGATTATGTGTCATTATGACTCACACTCGCTCTGCTAGGGTTCGTCTCTAGTTACGCTTAACATTTAGCTCAGAGATGAGATATTTTCCCGCAGTAAAAAAATATCCTATATGTTGACCCGGAAAGCTATCATCATATCAAATTTCATCAAAATCTGCCCCGTGGTTTTCTCGTGACGCGGTCATAGACAGACAGACAAACAAAAATTATGAACATTATAGATTCGGCTTCTGTATCGATAATAATGTCTATTTCAATAAGATTTTCCAAAAAATATTTAATGTACAGATTCGGCTTGGTTAGGAATTTTATTATATGTATAGACTAGATACCTACCTTCGCTTCGCTCAGGTGCATTCCTTGCCTTTTGTCTTTACATACTAATATACTGGTAGCGCCACCTTTTGAAAAATTTTACTACTAAGTATGTATTACTCCTGTTCGTCCATCTATCTGTGTGCAAAAATTTAATCCAAATCTATCCAGCAGTTTCATCGTGAAAGAGTAATAAGCAAAGACGTACAAAAATGTATATTTATTTATAACAGTAGCGTGGTTATTTACTAAAATTATTTTAATAAAAAAGATCCAGCACAGAATCGAACCTGTGACTTATATAGAATATTTTTTCTATATAAGTTAATATTTTTCCATATTTTATAAAATCACTTTCAATTTTTAGTCGTTGGTTATTATCGAGATGTCACCCCAGCTGACAACGAGTAATGGCCAGGTATTGCAATACTGAAAGAGCTTTTTCTTATCTTTATTTATACGAGTATAAACACAATTCTTAGATAGATTTTACTAAGCAAAGTAGGTTATTTTATTATATCAGGTTTATAAATAAAATTGAAATGTATGTGACTGATTTTAAAATAAAAAAATCGTGTTTATTCAAGCTTTACTTATACTCATTTAATAAGAGAGTGATAGAGAGAGAAAATGATAGTTAAGTTATTATTAACTAGCGACTCACCCTCGCTTCGTTTGGATGCGTCCCTAGGTTGCTTCTCCGTACTAAATTTCATCCCCATTTTCACCCCCTTAATAGATGGTTTCCGGGATAAAAACTATCCTATGTCCTTCCCAGGGTCTCAAACTATCTTCGTACCAAATTTCATTTAAAACGGTTTAGTGGTTTCGGAGCCTATCCGGTTCAAGCAAACAAACAAAAAAATCTTTTCTCTTTATAATATTGTCATAGATTGATTCCGATATATATATATATATTATATATATATATATATATATATATATATATTTATATGGAATTTATTTTACTAGCAGTATAATGTTTTTTTTTTTCAGATATTCAATAAATAAGAGATATACGCTCGTATCTCTGCTGGATATTTCCATATCTAATCTGACATGAAATACATATAAAGTTATAAAAACACCGTAAGATCTAAGAAACAAATTTCCGCAGAAAAAAATTAAAGACAAGACAATATAAAGCAATCTCAACTTTCATAAAACACCTAAATCCCAGATCTCGGGGCTTTTTATAAACGCATCAAATGCGAGACAGCAATTCTCGACAAAAGCAACACATATTGCGCTGAAATGAAAATTTTAAGATAGCCGTGTTTTAACACGGCTATCTTAGATTAAAAAGAAGTAATAAATTTAATTATAGATATAATATTTTAAATAAAAGTGATGATATTATTATTTATGTATGTTATTTAATTATATTTTTTTTAAATTACCTTTAAATATCTATCTTCTAAATAAATCAAAATGAATGTTCGTATGTTTGTCCTCCCTGCGTTCATAAGCTATTGATCTAACTGTGATGAAACTCTGCTTGGTTATTCTGTATAGACCTGTGACGGTTTCTAGTGCAAAAAAAATCTTTGAAAATATTTATAATATGTATCTAAGAAAATATTATCTAAGAAAATATTAATATGTATGTATTTAAAGTTATATATGTGTAGTGTAGCAACCATTTAATATCCATAACACAAGCCTCGTAGCTTACCATGGAACTAGAGGTGCTGTGTGTTAATGTCCCAACATTATTATTTATTTATATTTAATATATTTTTTGTGTAAATTATTTTACTATTTAGACAATTTAATAATAATTATAATATACTACAACTTAATAAATCTAAATAGCGCTTCTAATTCATACGGCGTCAGATGAAATATCTTTTTGAAAATAAATGTACATAACTTTAATATAAAAAGGCGCCATATTAATTATTTAATTTACAAAGCCTTAAAATAATTTTCAAATGAAAACTTTTGTGAAACTTTTTGAAATTAAAATATCTTTAACAAATTCTTTAACATATTCTTGATGCCATTTCTAATTTTGTATCTGCTTCTGGTCTGCGTCGCTGTCTTTACTTCTCAAAGGAAATAAAAATAAAAGTCCAACATTAAACATTTCTTGGAAAGTTGGGAAAAAGTTGCGGAACTATCTCTTATATCGCGGACATGTTTGTACACTTTGTATTTTCTATTAAATTTTTCCGAGAAAAGACGTAAAAATATATTGAAAGTGGAATGAGTTGACTATTATTCTATGGCTTAGCATTAATATGTGGACGTAGAAAATAATTATATTATGGAGTAAATTATGATAATATAATATATGGAGTAAAATATGATAATGAAATATTATGGAGTGTTTTTAGATATATTGTATACTACATATTATGTATTTATTTAAATAACTAACGACTCACCCTCGCTTTTCTCGGGTTCGTCCGTAGATACGTTTTAACGGTTAGTGTGGGATAGATAGACTATAAATAGTATATTATATGATATATAGTCTTCCTCATTAAACGGGCTAGCTAATACAACAATATTTTTTTAAATCGCAGTAGTAGTTCCTGAGATTGACGGGTTCAAACAAACAAACTGCTTCTTTATAATATTAGTATAGGTATGATACAAATATATGCATATGGTACTATAAGTAGAGCATTTACGTAAGTTACTCTATTTAAAAATACATTTTTATTACAATAGGAGTTTGTAGGCCTATGTAAAAGCAAAAAAAAGTGAAAATAATAAATTAAACTTTATCTATGAAAGTCACAGCTATCAACAATAAAAACAAACAAATTAAAAAAGTAAAAACAAAAGTATCTTGTTAATTGTTTGTAAGAACACATAACACATTGCACGCAATATTTTTTAAAGTAGTGTAGGTGCTATCATTAAATGGGAGGTTACACATAAGGAATCATATAATTACACCAAAACCTCAATCGTTAGTTTTCATTCTTTGACCGTTTTGATCTTTCAAACCTAGCTTACGAATTACAGTAGATTCAAAGCCGATCGATACAAAGACAAACTCTGACTGATTTACATAAGAATTCATTTAAAAACTTAATTTTTCTCCCTTACATATTATATTATTATTATAATTACGTACCTCGCAACAAAACCAACATTACTAACATGAAAATTTAATAGACGCAGAAGGAAAATTCATGCCGTAAATTACGTTTTCTCATTAGACCGACGGCCGAGGGTAGTTCCGAACTGATGTATTTCTAGGCTAAAATACTGAAAGTTTGGCAATTTACTTTTATTTTCGCGATTTGCATCGTAGAACTCGCGATTCCTTTTCCAATTTCAAACTTGCTATACTCGAACGAGACCTGACTTTGTGACTCCATTAGTTTTTTACAGCAATTTTTCTTCGGCCAGTTGGTGCCGAATGGAAATTTCTTTCGGATCTGGTTTGAGTTGGAAGTTTCGCGTGATCGCTTATTAGTTTTGTTCCAATGTTCTTCAGCTCTCTAGAATTATATTATTCTATAACTCGCTTGTTCTAAAAATTACGTTGTGAACTTATTGAAATATTTTCAATTTTTTTCTAATATTAAATTATTTAATCATTAAAAACGAAGCTTAATTGTACATAATACTTTCTTAGATTTAGGCAAATATTTGACATTTTAAATAAAACTATCTTTTCGGCTCATTTCGCGGATTTATTTTGATTTTTGTAGAGTCTCTCCCGTGACCATGATTGTTGTAAAGCATTCGAAACGCCGGGAACCAAAAATCAAAATAAATCCGCGAAATAATTCGAAAAGGTAGTTTTATTTAAAATCTTAAATGTATATTTATAACTAGCAATACCCGCAGCTTCACCCGTGTTCATACTTCAGATGTAAACATCAGTTTTACAATAATGTGTGGAAAACTACCCTATATGTTGACATTTATAATTACTGCTTCCCTCTCTTGGGTAGTAGCATGATCATATAATATAGCCTATAGCTTTCCTCAATAAATGGGCTATCTAATTCAAAAAGTATTTTTCAAATCGGATTAGTAGTTTCTGAGGTTAGCACGTTGAAACAAACGAACAAACAAACTCTGTCTCTTATTAATATTAGTATAGATATTAGTAAGTATAATTCGAAAACCCTTGTAGGATTAGAAACGCTGTAAAAACCCTTGGCTCATGGAGTCAAAGTGCTTAATACTTCTTAAATTCTTTATGTCTATGACATTTCGACTTATTGCCTCTATTGGTAACAGGAGAGTTGGCTCGTCTTTTCGCTCAAAGAACGTCATTGCCATTAAGCGGTGGAATGTTGCTAGCATTCTTGCCATTATTCCACGCGAAAATGACTTGAACAGTATTGAACAGTATAAATGTATATTTGTAATTTACTTTATTGTAAACTAGCGACTTCCGTCCCTAGGTACGTTTTAATTTTTTGGAGTGGTAACCAAATTCTTTTTCTAAAATAAATGTAGCTTAAGTTACTCCTTATAACATCAGCTATCTGCCAGAGAAAGTCCCGTTAAAATCAGTTCAGCCATTTCAAAGATTAGTCGGAACAAACAGACAGACAGATAAAAAAATAAAAATTGTATTATTCTATAAGTACCGTATAAAATTTCATCTGTATTTAGTGAAAAACTGTCAATTGACATTACAAATAGACACTTCAATTTTATTTATCTGTATAGATAAAATATACGTATGATTTTGACATGCAAATATAATACTTAGGTATAGATATATTAAAATGCAAAGCTTCTAACTAGGATATAACTAAAAATTAACATGCTCCCTCTATACATATTATATTATGAAAAGAACGTCATATAAAACTATTAAGTGATAGGTCAAATACCAACAACCTTTCACTATTTTCTGTAACATCTGGTTGAAATTACATGGCAAAATGTCAAATGGAATACATCAAAAATAAATCCAACACAATACCGTAAGATATTCAAATAAACGTTGAATATTTAAATGTGAATCGAAATAAACTGGCCCAAATGTAGCACAACAAATTACGTCAATATACTGTCGTACCGCGTACACTGTCAATAAAGGCTTAATTTCTTCTCCATGTATCCGCTATGATTGATGGATACATGTTATATCGAATAATAAAGCCTCCTCGGATTATCGGTTGAAAAGATTATTTTTTTATGCCAACTTATATTTGCTTTTATATTTTACTAGCGATTCACCCTCGCTTCGCTCGGGTTCGTCCCTAGCTTGATTCCCCATACAAACTTTCATCCCCATTTTCACCCCCTTAAGGGATGATTTCCGGGATAAAAAGTATCCTATGTCCTTTCCAGGATCTCAAACTATTTGCTTACCAAATTTCATCTAAATCGGTTCAGTAGATCCAAAGATTACCCCCTACAACGTCGCAAACTTACAATTCACAAAATTTACCTCTTTATAATATTAGTAGGTATATGTAGATAATAAAGATGTATGTTTCTTTGTATGTTTGTATGCAATTATTCTTAAGCCATTCAATCTATTGTGATGAAACTTTAGTTGTTCGTTTAAACATAAGATATGTGAAGTTATAACAAAAAATATTAAATGGTTTAAAAACTTAGTCACAATTATATTTAAATACTTTAATTTAATACATTCATCTATAATACTTTCTCATATTTACGCGAATATTTCACATATTACATAAAAATATCTTTTCGGATTTTTTCGCGAATTTATGTTGATTTTTGGTTCCCCACGCGAAGTTTCGAATACTTCATAGCAATCATGGTTACGGGAGAGACTAAGGTTTTAGACGTCTTAAAGATCACTATATTATAGTTGTTACAGACGACACCTACTCACAAATAATTGTCCTATTACTCTTATGAATTAGTAAAGCCTCTGTCGTTTTACATATTTATATAAATACTAGCAGAGACCGCGGCTACGCTCGTGATAAAACTACAAAAAATATCTAAAAAGTAGGTTTCATACAAACTTTCATCCCCTATTTTATCCCCTTATAGGATAAATTTTAAAAAAATGCTAAAACACGTATTTATTTAATTTTATTAAAGAGCATAAATACCAAGTTTCAAGTTATTCTGATCATAAATATTTTTTTGGATTGTATTATAACGTATTTTGCCGTGAGAATGAGATAATCTCCCGCAGTAAAAAGTAGCCTACGTCACTCTCCAGCCCTCCAACTGTATTCACACAAATAATCAGGCCAATCCATCACTCTGTTTCGACGTGAAAGAAAGACAAACAAACAAACTCATTTTCACATTTATATTATAGTATGGATTAAGAAATAGGCCTAAATATTATCATCAAATTTATCATCATATTATATTTATTTGCTTCATAACCAAAAGTGTTAATTACACTTTAAGTGTACAAGGCTATACTTTCATCTATAACCATAAGTCATGAGTCACATATATTTTATTTATATATTTTTTTTAAATTCTTTCAAATATGAATACTTATCACTTGTGACAAAACAGTCAGAAATATTCATATTGAGATAGACTTGTCTCATTTCTTTATTATATACTACATAGAAATACCCGCGGCTTTACCCGCGTTCAAAGTTCCTATTTAAACATCAGTTTTACAATAATGTATGAAGTCTGCCCGATTTGCTGACATTTATGATTACTGCTCCGCTCTCTTGGGTACAGCCTTCCTCAATAAACGGGCTATCTAATGCAAAAAGAATTTTTCAAATCGTATTAATAGTCCCTGATATTAGCGCGTTCAAACAAAGAAACAAACGAACAAACGCTGCCTTTTTGTAATATAAGTATAGATTGCAACGAATCATAATCAAAAACGTATGTTGATAATGTTTTAACTGTAGAAAAAATAATCAGTAAATACATAAATATGCACAGAGGCTAACACAAAGTTGCCAGTTTTTACGAAAAAAAATTTGCGAAACCGCCCTTTACGGGACAAGTAAATTTTGGGTCACGTTTCAAATTTTTGAATTGTTTTTCGTACCAAAACACGTAGTACATATAACTGCACGTAGTAGTACGTATAACTATTGTAGTTTTAACGACATGTTTGGCTCAGTTTGTAGTAACTCTACTTGCTGTGCCAGCGGTCGCGGGCTCGAGTTCCGCGGGGGTCACTCATTTGTACTCCAGACATGGGTGTTTATATTTATAATATGTATGTATTTAAAGTTATTTATGTGTAGTGTATCAACTATCTGGTATCCATAACACAAGCTTCGTAGCTAAATACGGAACTAGATGGTGTTGTTTGTTAATAGTCGTAGGTCGAGGTGTCTTTCGATCAGAAAGGGCCGATTGAAATTAAATGAATGATTAATTATATTTTTCATTCATATTATAATATTGTGTTTACAAATAAATTATATTTATGTTTGCACATTATTGAAAAATACACAATATTTTATTAAAGGCTGAACAATCTTTTGCTTGAAACAGATGTATTGCGATTCTTAAAAGAAACCCCGTGTCAGTTATTTTTATTGAAGTAAAATTTATTTAGATGTGTCTGAGGGGTAATTGAATAGATTGGAAAAATGAGTGTCGCGAAAGAGGGAGTCAAATTTTTCATTAATAATTAAAAAAAAATTATAAAAATGTATATTTATTATTAATAATTTTATAATAATATTATTAGTTATAAAAATGAATATTTATTACCATCATCCCGTATGTGCATAAATTGAATAAAAGCTATTATGACTAATGTATGAAGTGTGAATGCAAGAAAGAATGAGTGAAAGGGACAGAGTGTGTTCGGCCATGTTGAATGAGAAAGAAGGATGCAAAATGCAAAGAATTAATAAACAATCGCAAAATTAAAAAACGTTTTGAGGTGATTAAATAGAGTTTTAAGGTGAGACATTACTATAATTTTATAAACATTATTATGATATTTATATTTTGTTTTTTTTTTTAATTGCAACATCTGCCACAGCGCCAAAGAAGTTTTTCTTCAACCGCGCGTAAAGGTTACACGCACTAATTTTTTTATCCAAAAAAATATTTTTATCATACTTTAAATGACAAATCGATGTGAAAATGTTCCAAGCTAGCTAAGTTAAAAACGATTTGAATGATATGTCAAATTTTTCTGCTTCAAACTATACATAGATACGTAAGGTTTCTCGTGCATATAGAACGTCGAAAATGTTATGAAAGCTTTTAGAATTTACTTTCACATTTTATATCTACAGTACTAAAATCGAGATTTTAGGAAAAGGAAAATTTTATTTAAAATTGAATGCATAACTAAGCGTGAAGAATTGGATTGCAGAATTCGATTCGAATGTAGAGAGAAAATGCAATATTATTAACTTTATTTAGTCTTAATTCGTTAAAGCTGTTATATAACTTAAAATTAATGGTAGGTATCTTTTTCAAATGTTGAAAGATGACATTTTTGTGAAGAAAGTTCTATTGATACACCATCCTAAGATCTCACTCACTTTGTTGCTGTGGCGAGCCAGTTCTCGGTAACAGTTTCCAACGCCGTTTTTTATCTCAAACCTCGCCAGTTCCCCGTACTATATATGTACATTGTACTATATAGACATTTATTTAATGATAACTACAATTTATTCCATTTGAATTTAACACCTACGAGTACTTTGGGAGCATTTTAATGCAGTACTTTTGATACTAGTTTAGTGCCCTCACCTTGCTTAGATCTTCATTACGTCCTGAGTTTTAAAATTTTATGGGAATGACATATTTATGGGAATAACATTTTTATACATAGGCACAATATCCTTGTAAGTATAAGCTACATATTAGTTCTTTGTTGTAATTTATTTTGATCAAAATATTACAAATAATATGTAATATTTTGAACAAAACAATATACAATGAAACAAGGTTTATCTGCAGAACATATTCATTAAACAAGTATTCAGCCCCTTTTTAACGTCCCACTGCTGGGCACAAACACGTTGAACACTGGGCTTGAAGGGAGGCACCCTTCAATACGGGGTGGATCAGGCCATAGTTCACCCCACTAGCCAATTGCGGGTTGGCAGACTTAACATCATGTCTTTTGAAAACTTACTAAGTTCTCTTAGACATGTTCCTTGAACCCGCTTCACTCGGTTTCCCAAGCGAGTGTATTATCTCTGGGCTACTACTACCTGCACCTACCCTCTACATTAAAGATAATAGGTATTTAATTTAACAAAGATAAAATAACTTTTTATAATAAGTTAAAATTTGTAAGCCAGTAGTCCCAGGTTAAACCCTCTATTGTCAAACTCATAAGTTTACTTCTGTGTGATATAAGTATAGCTTATTTAATTTTTTTTCCACAGTGCCACCAGATATCGTTAGTGATGATACATCAGGAGACGTTTCAGTACAAGAACTAGAAAATGCAACACTCACGTGTAAAGCTACCGGCCATCCTCCACCTAAAATTACATGGAGAAGGGAAGACCATGAGCCAATATTGCTGAAGAAACCTTCTTCTAGAGATTTTGACAAAGGTAAAATTGGTCTAATATTCGATTTTGGTTTTAGCTAAACAGTTTTTTTTTAAGTATTTGTCCTTCTAGATCTTGGTTCATCTACTTGCACTAAATTCTTCAAAATGATATGTATGTCATTTAAATTTAATTTTATTTCCTTGCAATTATGCAATATTATCAAGAAAATAAGAAGAAGAAGAATACTCATCTTCAGAATCCCTCTCTAAAACATTATAATTATACACTATCATGATAACACTTTAATAAAATTTTAGTGTCATATAGTTCAAAATACTCGTATTTCTCGTAGGCAACAAAATATCTCTTAAACTTTAGTAGGCGATCGCGACCATGAGTTACGACCATAATCACAGCGACCATATATAATATTAACATGACCACGACCATCATATACTATGTATATTGTATTATGGTTGTAGTACGTGGTTGATACAACTATGATCTCAGTCACAGCGTAAACATCAAAGACGTAAGGAATTTTTACAAACAATCCACATAATAACATGATATGTATGAACTAAAGTCATTCCAAGACGACGTTTGCCAAAATACTTGTTCCTTTGATCTTAGCGAAAAATAAAAGGAGAAATAAGACGACATTTACATTGAGAGTATTTTAACGATCTTATTTGATCTATTTGTATATTTTTCTCGAAATAAAATTCCGAGAACTCATTTGAATAATAATTCTTATACCGAACTACTATTATAATATATACAAAAGATTTTTTGAGTGTGTGTCTGCTTGTTACGCTGAAACGGCTAGACGGTTCGGGATGAGATTGAATAATATATTGACTAACAAAGACCTAAAATAGCACATAAGCTTCTGTAAGGCACTCAAGGACGCACACAAACGAAACGAGTGTAAGTCTCTAGTATCCTACAATACTATACCTGAAGATAGAGTACTAAACATGGCATAGTTATTAAATAAATAAATATGTTGGGACATTAACACACAGCACCATCTAACTGCATGGTAAGCTACGAGGCTCCATGGTAAACCAGATATTTGATACACCACACATACTCATATATAACTTTAAATATATACATTTTATAAAGTACATATATCGAAAAGGAGGGCTTAAAGCTAAAATTTATAGACTTACTTTTGCTTGCGGCCCCGTTCGAGTAATGTGTTTATATTTTACTGGAGATTTACCCTTGCTTCTTCCGGTTGCGTCCCTGGGTACGAATAATTTCGTAATACATTGTTTTCATATAACTCTATTGGTTTACGCAGCGTACGCCAGTATAACTCCCAGTCGGCATGATTTTTTCCGATATCTTGAACAATACTCAAATCATATTTCAGCCAATTTCCACAAAACCTTAAGCACCTAAACCTTCCTCCATTAAGTCCGTCAGTACATTGGTGAAAACCGTATAAAAATGTGTAGGTTTGGAGTTTATAGCGTTCAGACAAACAGACAGACATGGTGGTTACTTAATATGTTGTAATTACTCAGCTTCTAAAAGTTGCATCATGATTTAAATTAGCCTATACGCTATATCTTCATCAATTTTAAACTAATATATATATTACGTCTAAAGAGTTTGTTTGTCTGCGCATTTTTAATTCTGGATCTATTCAGTTATAAAATCAAAATCTAAACTTGTGAAAATACAGACGAGATAGAGTTTCGTGTTTACTTTCGTACTATAATAATATAGGAAAACGTACCTATGTATTTATTGAGCCCTTTATTTCATCCCATTGCTGGGCATGAGCCTCTTTTCAATATGAGAGGGTTCAAGCCAAAATCCACAACGCTGGCCAAGGTTTTCCAAGCAAGAACGTTACTACTGGGCTACCACTGCCTTAAAGTATTTATAGTATAGTATTTTCAGAAAGTATTCCAGATCAAAAAATACTTTGAAACAAAAATAAGACAAGGAAAACCATTACGATAATTATCTTAATACATAATATTTGATGACTCTATATTTTTGTCATAAATTATCCTTAAAGCGCTTTAATAAATAATTAAAAACGAATCGGAGAAGCCAAAACGTTACATTTTGATATTTTTGACAATCATTATACTCGTATTAATTTTGTTAAGTCAAAATATACGATTACTAATTACTAAGTAATTGGATTCAATATATTATCTTGGCGATTCTTGATCCATAAGATTTTTTGTTTTAACAATGACGATACGCTTGGCTCAGTTTGTAGTGATCCTACTTTCTATGCCAGCGGTCGCGGGTTCGAGTCCCGCTGGGGGCATTCATTTGTTTGATGACGAATGTTTGTACTCCAGTCATGGGTGTTTATATTTATAATATGTATGTATTTAAAGTTATATATGTGTAGTGTATCAGCTATCTGGTATCCATAACACAAGCCTCGTAGCTTACCATGGAACTAGATGGCGCTGTGTGTTAATGACCCAACGTATTATTAACGACCCAACAATAATATTTGGTAAAATTCAAAATTTTCGTGAATTGTGCTTAGGTAGAAAGTCATGTAATAAATGCTATTCAAGTGTGTAAACTTGTTATTTTGCTTTGTAATATTTAAATCTATACATATAATGAAATTGTAACTGATCGCTGTCTCTACATGGAAAATATTTGAGAAAAGCTATTATTGGGGGTCTTTATTAACGCAATGGAATTAAACCGAAAACTATTAAACCGATTTGGGTACGGTTTCCACTAATGTATTGTGATAAGCTTCACTTAATATTTAGTATTTGTTTTATTTCAATCGGTTTATAAGTAAAAAAACACCGCACCGTATTATTATATTTTTATATTTTCTCACGCTTGAGGGTTTCTGGTGGAGACTTCTTAAAGAGATAAGTCATCCTTTGTACACATGGTATCTGTTTTCATTTGTATGTTTTTTTTTCTGGTATATAAATAAATAAAAAAAGAATTAAAAAAGTTATGTTAATTTAACCAACGAACGAACCCGAGTGAAGCAAGAGTGAGCCGCTAGTTTAAAAAAAAAACAGGATATACGCATAGAAACATCACTCACTTGTTAAAGTTTAATCACACCATATTCAGTGCGAAAAAAGGCCTTAGTCCCAAGAACTGGTAAAAATCTATTATTCAAAATGAAATACCTAATATTTGTAGATTATACTGTACTAAAATTTATTGCCTGTAACAATTTTACTATCGAATAATATGTTATTTTTGTACTTTTACATTGACATCATTTCAACGTAATGTCAAAGGTCGGCGTTGTTTCTAGTTGGCTATTCGGGTGCTTTATAATTATATTATACAATATATGTACATAGACCGATATCAAAGCACTTGTTCTTTTTAAATATTGATGAAGCTAATTTGAACTGTTATTTCTACTGGTAGTACATAAGTATAATTTACATACATATCTGAATATGTGATTATTTCTACCCGACAGCAATGAAATGGAGAAGTATATATGTATTTCCGCCCTTTATTCCTTCGTAACTCCCAAACGGCTTAGCCAATTTTGATGTATTATATATAGATAGATTTGCCTTGATATGAGTATTTTATGCTTGTTACATGTTCCCGAGTGCATAATACTATGTTCCTTCGTCATTTTGTTGCTATCTTTCTAATTCACATTTTACTCTGGCGGGTTTTTTTTGTTTAGTAATTTATTTTTTTAGTCTATATGAAATGAAATTTATAATACTCGCGACTTATTTGAGTGTGGCAAGTGTGAGAGAATGCTAAAGTATTTAAAAGTCACTGTTTTATTTAAGAATGCAACTATGTACCGATTAAGCATGTGAAATATTGAAAATTATCGACTCACTCTCTCTCCACTCAGGTTCGTCCCAACTTACGTTTTATCGTTTAGTATAATAAAGTAAAATCTTAGAGATGAGATATTTTCCCGCAGTAAAACATATCCTATATGTTGACCCAGATAACCAGCTATTATTATACCTCATCAAAATCCCTCCAGTGATTTTTTCCGTGATGCGGTCACAGACAGACAGGCACACAGACAAAAATTCTATTAACTATGGATTTGATCTCTACATCGATAATCATATCTATTTCAATAATATTTTCCAAAATATTTTTAAAGTACATTTGGCTTAATTACAATCTATACTAATATTATAAGGAGGTAAAGTTTGTGAGTTTGTGATATTTGCGACGTTGTAGGGGGTAATCTCTGGATTTACTGAACCGATTTATGTTAAATTTGGTAAGAAGATAGTTTGAGACCCTGGAAAGGACATTTTTTATCTCGGAAATCATCCCTTAAGGGGGTGAAAATGGGGACGAAAATTTGTATGGGGAATCAACTTAGGGACGAACCCGAGCTAAGCGAGGGTGAGTCGCTAGTTTTTTTATACGTATAGTTATATAGAAGATAATATAGAGTACATATAGTGATATATGCCACTTCTTAGTTACATAGTTTATTTTCCTGATAAACTCAATTTGAGAACTATGATGAGATTTATGAATTCTAATAACATCAAGCCCTACTTATGATACTTAGTGTAATTTTCGTTGTCACGAGGTTTATACAACAAGTAGGTAGTTTGAAAATCTTATTACCTTTCATCATTATTCCAAAACAGTGCGAGCTTTCATTACCAATTTGCATTTTAGGAATATATTAATATGGAAGCTTTTCATTTGCTTTCTCTTTTACTTATTAGTTTTATTTAATTTTTAAGCTTTTATCTGTGAAAGTCGTATATTGATGGTTTTAATACTTTTCTTTTAATATTAATAACTAGCTTTATCTCCACGCTTTACCTTGATGTAATAATATGGTCACGTTAATATTGTTTGTTTATTATGGGTTTTTGTTACAGAAAATGAATTATGATATACCTAACTTAAAGAAGTTGGTATTAATATCTCTTAAAGATTTTTTATGTCAAACCGACAGTTTTTATTAAAAATAAAAACCTTGTTTACTTTATTGATTTTCATTCCTGAAGCTGTATAAACAGTTTCAAAACATAAAAGCCAAAATAAATATTTTTTTAAGTTTTTTTTTGTGCAATTTACATGAAAATTGCTAGGTACCTATACAATGAAATTAAAAAAAGTTAACTTTTGATTTAATAAAAAACTACTAACTTACATGAGCTTAGCAATAAGTTACAGGTCAGTGTTTCTAGTCGTTATATACTTAATAGAAATACGTGAACAAAAATGAATTTTTCAATTCTCATTATTCTATACTATAGTAAAAATCTATTATTTTATCCTAATTTTTATCAAAAAGTCCTAATAGTGTAGTACAAATAAGGTTTTCACTAAAGAAATAAAATTCTAAAAGTCATACACCATGAAAGCATGCGTCATGAGGAAGTACTCAAATCAGAATGGTGCTATGGCGTGAGGCGCTCGATAAGTTACGAAATTTCCTTTCGTGTTATAGTTAAACGTCCTTTCACATCATAGCCATTGTTCTTGGTAATGATAGCAATTATTATGATCTTTTTGAAACATTGAATTATTTTTTTTATTACATATTTTTTACAAAAACAAACCTATTCCACGGGAACCGTGCATTTTTCCGGGATAAAAGTAGCCTATGTGCTATTATAAGCTATCTCTGTGACAAATTTCATCCAGATCCGTTCAGCTGTTCTGGCGTGAAAGAGTAACAAACATACATCCATACATACATTCTTACAAACTTTCGCGTTTATAATATTAGTAGGATAGAAGGATTCAAAGAAAAATTCTAAAACTAAAGGGAAAAAATTATCTGTAAAGTATTTTTCAAACGTATCTTCAGTTCTTATCACAGGCTGTGAACTCGAGCTACATAATAAATGGATGTCCAGTAGTGGACAAAAACAGGCTGATTATGGTGTACCTTTTTAGCTCGTTATATTATTTTAACCTATTATATACTAAAGTGCTCTAATGTTTTACATATACTCGTATTTTTGAAAAAACGAAATAAAATTGAGAGAAATAATTTTTAACTATACTTGATAAAGTTCTACGTACATATGTATATCAATATTCAACAACAATCTTCAGATCATACACTATCCATATATATATCTTAGATTGAAATGCATCGCAGAATATATACTTACGTATATATTCTGTATTATGTGCTTTGTTCGCAACGTGCTGGGAATGTTGCAGTTAAACCTAGATTACACTATTGTAATATTTAAAAGTATAAAGGTCACATTATTTAAAACAAATACATATTTCTAATAATAACTTTGCTAATGATTTTTTTCTACTTTAAGTGTTTTCATCTACTTTATATTTTGTAGGTAGTTGTAGAAAGAATCGCACAAATATAAAATTAGTAATTTTTAATCTACGGTTTTTTAAATCTTTCAATTTATGGTTTTGCCAACAAAAAGTTCGATGAAAATTAAATCGGGTAAAATATAATTGTAAATTAAAAATGAAATTGTACAAGGGTTAGGTTTTATACAAATAACTACAACATGGGTGTCTGGTTTTTGACCCTGGTTTTATTAAATGTAAAAGAAATCTGTTTTTCTGTTTGTTTTTTTCATGTTTAACCCGCTGAAGAGATTTCGATGCGAACTTATTTTGCATAAGCTACCTTTTATTTTTAGCCATCATAATTACCATTCGAGCGAAGCCGTATGCCTAACATAGTATTTTAATTTTTGACGACACGTTTGGCTCAGTTTGTAGTGATCCTACTTGCTGTGCCAGCGGTCGCGGGTTCACGAATATTTGTACTCCAGTCATGGGTGTTTATATTTATAATATTTATGTATTTAAAGATATATATGTGTAGTATATCAACTATCTGGCATCCATAACATCCTCGTAGCTTACCATGAACTATTACCACAATAATAAACATAAACCAAATATCTGCTTCATATTAATTCTAATCTTAATTCACTCACGGCGGTTTCCAATAACATATTTATCTTTGGTTTCCCTTAGCATCGATAAAAATTGACGTAATATAATGTATGGAACTTGTGTCAAATTTCTATCTCTATAGATTATTGAGAACGGTATTTTACTTTGCGGTAGTTGAGAAGTTGTTAGATTTCGAATGAAACACTTTGCATATCTACCTAATATAACACGATAAATGATAATATTATGATTTTTTTATAATTTACACAATACATTTACAAGTTTAAATCTATTTGCAAAGGTCTCGTTAATGTGCTCTAAGCTTAGGTAGACGCGAGAAAGTCGCAGGTGCGTTCGTAAATTGCAAGGAAGATTGGAGCGTGCTTCTTGCTCTTGTTTCTATTTCTCTTGCTTATCCCATTCTTGGGTTTTGTTTGTTTTCGGCTAAACACTTTTGATAGATTGAAGTTATTTTGTTTCTTATAACTTATAATATAATGTATGTATTTCCTTGCAAGTTAGTCTGTTTTATCAAGAACCAAGGAAGTTTAATGTTCATAGGTTAATACAACAAAAATGTACTAAATACTTTTTCCTTACATATATTTCGATAAGATAATAAAGAAGTATCTATTTATAATAATTTTTATTTTAAAAAATAATTCTAATTAACAGAGAATGGGAAATCAAACAGCTGTTGTGTGAGAACTCAAAATTTTAAAAAGTTCGGTAAAAGCAGTATTTTAATGAGAACAAAAACTAAACCAATTATTACTTGACCGCAAGAGCTGAAGCAGTCGTCATCCATACTAATATTATAAATGTGAAAGTGTGTTTGTTTGTCTTTCTTTCAAGTCGAAACGTCGAGAGTAACAGGGCTACTTTTTACCACGGAAGATTATCTCTTTCCCACGAAAAAACACGTTATAATACAATCCAAAAAATATTTATGATCGGAATTACTTGAAACTTGGTATTTTTCAAAATTCGTCTCACAAGGGGGTAAAATAGCGGATGAAAATTTGTATGAAAGCTACCTTTTTAGAGTTTTCTTTATAGTTTTAGCGTAAACGAAGCCGCGGGTTCTGCTAGTTGAGTTATAATTTTGTTTGATTTAGCGTACCTAATGGTTTTCAACAACTATATTGTAGACTTGAACAGAAGCTAAGACAAATATTAGCCTTTCCATTCATAAGAAACTATTGGAGCCAACTTTACTAACTGTGTCGAGTCTATTTACGCAGGCCTCGAATTCACTAATGCATTCTTGACTTTAGATGGAAAATCACAGGTGAATTTGAAAATTGCCAACGAAATTAAGGTTAAGAGTGCTTTTGAAGCTTTTTCTATATACTTTAAAGCGCTTACACTAGATTTATCTTCTTTATTCGCTTTCACTATAAAAATATGAACTTTAATTTGATCTCGTATAATATACATTTATTTACTAAGATTTTAAATTTGAGCATTTTTAGCTCTATCAAGGTTGATATACAGTTGTATCCCAAAAAAAAGGGGATGATATTTTTTTAATGAAAATTCTTTAGTAGTAGTATTCAGCCCTTTTTTTAACGTCCCACTGCTGGGCACGGGCCTCCGTTCAGTATCCCGGATCTGGCCATAGTCCACCACGCTGGCCAAGTGCGGGTTGACGGACTTCACATGTCTTTCGAAAACATGCCAGGTTCTTTGACACATGCAGGTTTCCTCACGATGTTTTCCTTCACCGTAAGGCAAGTGGTAATCATGTTAGAAATGATTTGCACGTGAAAATATCAGAGGTGCGAGATCCGGGATTTGAAACCGCTTCACTCGGTTTCTCAAGCGAGCGTGTTACCACTGTGCTACCACTGCCTAAAATTCTTTGTTCTACGATAATTCTTCGCCGTTACATTGAAAATTGAATGATTTTTATATTATGTTACTAGTGACATACCCTCGCTTCGCTCGTCCCTAGGTACGTGCACAAAGAGTTACTACAGTTTAGTAGGAAGATCTTTTTAAGAGGAATAATTCTGTAATACACAGATATTTTGTGATAATAATCACAAAATATCTCATTACTCTGTACATATAACAGAGGTAATAGGTACTAAAAAAATCTCTGATTTGCCTGTAGCTTGAAAATAAAGGAAATCTCGACTTAATCATTCGCTTCGACTGCCACTGAAATTGAACTTTCATGTCTAGGAAATTGATGAGACTCGATGTGAAAATGTTGCTTGATTTGTTCATACGATTCGCGAGAGCAATCTATCTGATTGTATTTTTAGAAAGTGTTAGGTTATTATAGCGATCTGAAAGAATTTTTTTTACGTCTAGTGTTCGTTTTAAATATTTGCGTTCGAACTATATTTTAATATGTTTTTGTGATGTTACCGTTGTTGCGATTTTTCATTATTCTGATAGCATTTGATTTTATAAAATATAAAGTAAATATAATATGTTAAAAAAATAATCAATAATAATTTAAATTAATTTTATGTAAGTTTAATGATAGATATATAAGAACTGAAATCCGATTATTACTACGATGATTACTGATTTATATCATAATAAGCGTTATTTTATTACTAGCTCGACTAGCACGGAATTCGTAACCCGCTAAACACACTCGATCCAAAATTTAACGTGGAGTGCCAAACTACTATCTAATACGCAGAGAGTAATAAACGAGATATTTCCTTAGTAAATTTCTTTTTAAAAGAACAGACAAACAAACACTAAACAACACTTCCTAGAAATATAACTGATAAACTTCCTATATGCCCTCACTATAATTATCCAAATCACAAAGCTCACTGTCTTAAAATTATATCACTACCATTTAAGCAAAGTAAGAGTAAATTACTAATCTATATATATATATATATATATATATATATATATATATATATATATATATATATATATATATATATATATATATATATATATATATATATATATATAAAAGTCGAAAGTGATTGACTGATGTGTAAAGCACAGGACGAACCCTTAAGGCTAGAAAATTGAAATTTCGCAACACGTATTCCTCATATGAGAAAGGCACCACTAAGGAAGGATTTTTCAAAATTCAACCCCCAATGGGGTGAAATAAAATGTATATTGCGAAAAAGTGTCTTATTCGTAGTTTGTTACTAAATAATTTGCTTATAATAAAATTTATCTTCCATTTATTCATATTACACATAGCGTCATGTTAATAATACCTCAATTGAAAGGTCACAGTAATTATGATGTGAATATCGTCAATATTCACAGGTGTAGGAAAATTACATATCTTACAATAGGTTTTATTAATAAGCAATTTTCTATTTTTAATAATAGGTTAAGGAATAATATGAATGTGTTTAATTGTGTATTTAGCCCATTTTTACTATCCCACTGCTGGACATTATAAACGATCAGCCCATAGTCCGCGACGATGACCAATTACGGGTTGGTAGACTTCACATGTCTTTCGAAAACTTGCTAGGTTTTCTCAGACATGCAGGTTTCCTCACGATCTTTTCCTTCACCGTAAGACAATTGGTAATCATGTTAGAAATGATTCGCACATGAAAATATCAGAGGTGCGAGACGCGGGATTTGAACCCGCTTTACTCGGTTTCTTAAGCGAGTGCCTTACCACTGGGCTTCCACTGCCTTACTGGGATATTATTAATGGAATATTAGTGTTATTTATGTCCAGAATTGGATGTGATAGGATAAAACCAGGATAAGCTTAAACTAAATATAAAAGAGTGTTCAATTGTTAGAACCAGGGTAAAAGTTAATAAAATACTGTGCCTGTGTCTTATATAGATAAATATATAATCTGCAGACAATTTAATATATAAAACTATTTCAGTTGAGAGCTACGTTGGCAGTTCAATGCCGCTTTGGAGAGTGGATCGGCGTCAAATGGGCGCGTTCCTCTGCATCGCCTCGAACGACGTGCCGCCAGCAGTCAGCAAACGGATCACGCTAAACGTTAATTGTAAGAAATAAACTTACGTATTTATTTATTTTATTTTATATCATTATCTTCATGTTCAGTATTTTAATGGGAAAATCTTTTCTTTATATCGCTTTACCTTTACCTCCTTGGCTCGAATGCGTCTTTAGATGCCTGACAGTAGTCTAAGTCTATCTGCTACTAAATTTCGTCAAAATCTGTCCACTTTTTTTAGTGTGAAGGAGTAACAAACATAGGACACGTTTGGTTTAGTTTGTAGTTACCCTACTTGCTGTGCCAACGGTCGCGGGTTTAAGTCCCGCTGGAGGCATTCATTTGTGTGTTGAGCACGAATGTTTATACTTCAGCCATAGGTGTTTATATTTATAATATTTAAAGTTCTATATGTGTAGTGTATAAATTATCTGGTATCCATAAAACAAGCCTCGTAGCATTATCTTGGAACTAGACGGTGGTGTGTTAATGTGCCAACATATTTATTTATTTATTTATACACACACACAATTTTTTTCTTACATTTATAATAGTAATTCTATAGAATCCACCATAATTTCATTTTCAATACGTAATGAAAATTATCTTTTTATTTACCAAAGAATAATTCCTATTAAAGAGATATGAAGTCTAGTTTGGTTTGAGCTTTAATAAAGATTGCACTAATAAAAATGCGAGTTAGCGCGTATATTTTTAACTTCATTACGCTATAAGAACTAAATGGTAAGCATATTCAAAATTTGACTTTTTACTTTGTTTTTCTGGTGTCATGTTAAAAATCGGCTAAAGTCGGCTGCAACTATGTTATTATAAAGCCACAATTGTAACAATGTAACATTATTAATTAATTTTCTATGCCCAATTGAAATTGGGTATTACATGAATTTAGTTTATACAGAGTGTGTTCGGGACATCCAATTCTACTTGAAATTAATGAGACTAAAGCCGCAAATTCTAAGAGAGAGTCCTTTTAATACATAGTATAATAATAGCATTATAGTACTTATTCGATATCGATTAGACTGGAGTATATTAAAATTATTTACTTTTACTAATGAATACAATTATAATAAAATTCTGAGTCGAATCCTGTACATTAAATATTTTTGGTAAATCTTATTGAAATAGTCATTATTATCGATACAGAGGCTGAATCTATAGTTTTTAGATTTTTGTTTGTCTGTCTGTCTGTCTGTGAGCGCATTACGAGAAAATCACTGGACAGAATTTAATGAAATTTGGTATAATGTATGGTAATGAAATAGGTTATCCGGGTCAAAAATATCTCACCTTTGAGAAATCTACACTAAACGTTAAAACATAACTAGAGACGAACACGAGCGGAGCGAGGATGAATCGATAGTTTTATTTATATGAAAACAAATCAATTTTTTTATAAGATTTCTTTTTTGTAAGAGTGACTTACTACAAGGACTCGAGTCTAAAAACTGTACCCTGTCACGAATTGCCTTTTATTTTCCGGAACAAAAAGTAACTCCCTAGAGTGAATCCCATTTATAAGGTTTATTTGATATTTATATATCTTCTATGATATTTGTAGCTAAGCATCAGATAGCTGTTATTTTTAAAAATACTCGGTTCATGTTATCTACTTTACATACATATGATGTCAATACATGTATATAGATAGACAACTTCAGTCAAAACTTACATCGGTGACGAAATTTGATTGAAAATTTGGTTTTTTGGTTTCAAAATGCCATGTAAAGAAGTAAAGCCAAAGTCACAATTTGCCATATAGAATGTAACTATTTCACTTACATACATAAAGTTCTAAATCTACTAAAAGTTCAGAAAGAAAATACTTTAAACTTAGGAATTGGCGAAGAAAACTCAAAAGTTATTGAAATGTTAGATTTTGATACTTCTTGACCACCTGTCAATAATCTTGCTATTATAGATGCGAAATTTTGTATGTATGTTTGTGTATGTTTGGTACTCCTTTAAATTGAATCGCCTAAAACACAGACTAAAATCTGGTAAAAAAATACATCCGAGCAAAGTAAGTATAATTCACTAGTATATAAGCGAAGAAAATATCAAAATACTTCAAATTGCTTTTCATAATACTTCTGTTTGTGGTAAATAACAATGTATGAAGGTATATAGGAAAATGGAAATGGATTGTTTTATCCTGGATGATTTCCAAGTGTGACAGACGGCTCTACTAAGTGGATTATTTTGTTATTCAAAATAAAATTCACCTTTATATCAACAGTAATCGAAGACACCTGTTACAGGGTATAGTATAATTTTTTTTGTTTATACAACGTTGTCTTAATGCTTATATATTATTATTATATATTATGTATACACATAGTTATAAGATATTAAAAATGTATATTTAAAGTATCATGGGAAACGATGAAATAGTTTGTTTTCAACTAAAATTTAGTAAAGCTTGAAAATATAAGTTCTTAAATATCTGCTTTACTTATTAAGTATTTAAGTAAAATAAACATTTGGAATCATATTTTTTAAAGCTCATCACTGCGAGCTTTTTTTTCTAGCCCCGATTCTTTCTTAATAGGCGTTGTGATACTTTCTTCAAGTGATCGCTTTTTTTTTAATTATATATCTAGCATTTAAGCTTTCAAAATCTTCTTTATAAGAAATCTTCTTTGTACAGTACAAGTACAAAACCTCCCAGATTAATCTTATTTTATTACAGCGTATTCTGTTATACACAATTTATTATTTATAAGAAAAGATTGATCTATTTTTTGTTCCATTAGACAATGCTCTTAGGTTCATTTTTATCAACGTATCCAGGTAGCGTTGGATGTTTGCCAGAACTGGATTCAACTGTCACTACGTAATAGAGCTCTCGATGCACTTTAAAATGGTGAATTGCATTTGCTGGCATAAAGACAGGATAAGATTAATTCAACGAAATTATTCAAGACCTTTCTAAAGCAGTGTAAATAATTATTTTGCTTTCAAAATTCCTGCCTACATTTATTATCAAGAGGCACCAAGGATTTTTTGAAAGTAATAAATAAATATGTTGGGACATTAACACACAGCACCATCTAGTTCCATGGTAAGCTACGAGGCTGTGTTATGGATACCAGATAGTTGATACACTACACATTTATAACTTTGAATACATACATATTATAAATATAAACGCCCAAGTCTGGAGTTAAAATATTCGTGCTCGTCACACAAACGAACGCCCCCAGCAGGACTCGAACCCGCGACCGCTGGCAAAGTATTAGGGTAACTAGAAACTGAGCTAAACGTGTGGTCATAGATTGTAATGCCTAGGTTATGAAATATTCTTTTACATTAAGCAGCCTGTGTACTACAGGCTACTTTTACGTGGTGGTATGTTAGTAAGTTAAGTGGGTTGAACGGGATGCAGTATCTGGACCATATATTTTTCTCACTTTAGTTATTGAAACATTAAGTACATTAGGCCCGCTATGTAATATGCATCCTATTACATAATACCAACCAGTTATGTTACTAAGTTCTCTCCCATAATAACACATAAAAATTGTTCACTAACAAAACAGTGAACTAATAATTAAATAAACCTACTAAAAATGCATGCAGTGTTCGAACATTTGCAATTTAAAATACTAGTATGGAAATAACTCATTTTATTATTGTTACTATATTATACATAGCTATAGTGCACCACGATATAGTTTAGTTCCAGGCTAATCAATAATACGAGGTGTAAGTAGGTTCAAAGCAAAAAAGTTATTGAGTTGCACATACATTAGTGCTGTGACTGTTCTGTCAGACACATTTAAGACCGATCCACACTATAGTGCCGATCACAGAAAGTTTTCGGTTCGATATCGATCTGGTAAAGTATTTTTATACAAGAACCGTAGCTGTAGTATGATTAGTGATAACTTGATAACTTTTTGATAACTTCAATATATAAGGTGCTTTTCTTCCATGTCCCATCGATTTGTTCCATCCTGTATAATAATAAAGCTACTTATAATACTGTTAAATAATTCTATTTCTTTTCAATAATTTATTAACTTTAATTTATTCAATTATGTATTTCAGCTTTTAATTTCTTTCGTTTTCTTTTGTTTCAAAAAGAAAGAAGAAGAAAGTTTTAAAAAGAAATACAATTATAATGTGTTTAATTTATTATGTAAATTATATTTGTATTATTATCATCATTTCTGTTGGTAATCTTAATAAATAAATAAATAAATTAGAACGAAACTTGAATCTTACTGATAGTGTGAATGCACACATTGTTTACTTTACTAGACCTATATCAGGCCGAAAATGAATCGTGATTGGTAGTATAGTGTGAATCGATCCTTATTGAACTTAATGACATAAGACTTCAGCTTTTTATTAGTTTCACTTTATAGATCTTTTTAAACATACGCATATTAGAATGTAGAAACTTTAATATTCAAAAGCTCTCATTTCAAAATTTCTCTCAAATTAATTTCAAATATCATCAAATTCAACAACATCTCAAAAAAATCATCATTTAAATTAAAAAAAAAACATTTTTAACATTTGTTGAGTGCTTTGTTTTCAATAATACATTTATTGGGACTAAATATTATCTTAAAAGTTAAAATTCACCCCTTCTTCTTTTATGAGTTCATTTCAGCTCTTTAGCTATACTTAATCTCAGTAGGTGGTATTATTATCAAGATTTTTTTTCAATTTTTTCGATAAAACAAGCTTATAAACAATTTTACGGGGTCCACTAGTAAATATACATATTTTGTTTACACAGTTGCACCCACTGTAAAAGTGCCAAATCAGCTGCTCGGAGCACCTCTCGGTACTGACGTGAAGCTCAAGTGCTACGTCGAGGCCTACCCTAACACAATCAACTATTGGATTAAAAATCGAGGGGAAATGCTTTTGGATGGGTGAGTACCTATATATATAATATTTGCTGTATTTTAATTTTGTTATAGTTATTTATTTTATATTAAAATTATATTAATTGGTTTCTATGTACATTTATGGCATATTTTAAACCGACATTGTTATTGTATAGTTATTTTTCATTAATTTCATAGATTGTATTGGTATTCGAAACAGTAGAATGTAAGCAACGGTTTTTACTTTAAATATCTCATAGTTCAGAATGAGTACTAAAATAAAAATTAAATGAATATTTTTTTTAAAATTGCAAATTTTTATACAGTTAAAATAAAAAGTAGTGTTAAATAAATAAAAAATAATGTTGATAAATTTATATCAGGCAGCAAATAGAATTTTCTCGCACGTTGAACAAAATAAGTCACGAGTCACTACTCCAATCAAAGAGACAGTGAAAATTCTTTGAAGCTGGAAATGCTCTTTCAGATAAGCTGTTGTATAAAAATTAACACTGATTGGTACTTATTTATTTATTTAAAGTGAAAAAGCGTACCAATTTGCGAATTGCTTACTACTTGCTTGCCACAAGCTGCTTTTTTTTGGTAGCCTACACTTAGATTTCTCGTGTATTCTAATGTATTATAAAGCATAGTTAAATAAAAGGGTAAGAAAAATCTCTCCCATGACCATGATTGCTGTAAAACATTCGAAACGTCGGGAATCAAAAAATCACAATAATTTCGCTAAAATCTCCAAAAACATAGTTTAATTTAAAATGTCAAATATTTGATCGTAAATTTAAGGAAGTATTTTGCATAGTTAAGTACAGGCAAATCAAATTTTTACCTGGTTATTACTGTGTAAAAACATAAATATGAACACAGCATATATTAGAAAAACGTATGTTCCACTTAAATAAATAAAATACTCAAAATATCCTAGAAAAAAGCAGTAAACGACATAAACAACGCAAACGTAATGGTAGCAATAAATAAGCAAATAGAATTTTCTAGAACGTTGGACAGAACGAAGTTAAAGCGGTCACCACTCGAATCGAAGCAAGGCAGGGTAATACGAAGAAAATTTTACCGTGAAGTCGACTGAATAGATTGTACAAATTGCTTGGAATCTTTAAATGAAATAAAATAGATAATTTTTTTAAAATTATCTGAATGGTTTGTTTTTCAATGAATGTGAAATTGAATAATGAACGATTTGTGCATGCAAAATACTTTCTAGTATACTCCGTACAACAAACTTTATAGTACATACTCGTATTTCGCTTCGTTCGGGTTCATCCCTTGTTTTAACGTTAGTACAGATTCTCCCACAGTAAAAGTATCCTAAATTTTGACCTGGATAACTAGCTATCATCATACTAAATTTCATCAAAATCTGTCCATTGGTTTCCTCACCGTTAACGAATACCAGTCTCATCACAATATCACAAGAACTCTACAGCTAAATATTTGATTTTTTTCCAACTTGTTCGATTCATTCATTTTGTATTGAATTAAAATGAAAGTATCTATAAAATTGTGATGAAGCGTATTTCGCAATACGGATTACACTTACAACTTTAAATTTCCTTTTACGCATTCAATATCAACGTTTATTTATTCAACTCTTTGTTTCATTTCGAGTGGAAGCTCGAAACGATTTACATTCTATTTCGACGTAATAATTAAAGTTACCAGAAACAACAGTTCTTGAAAGTTATTTGAATACAAATTAAATTGTCTCTCAATTGATGAGTACATTTTTTGTTGAGTTAAGAGTAAGTCTGTTTCATCTTTGTGATTTAAAGTGTTTTTATGTTTAAATTAATTATGAACTACAGATTTTCCAAAGCTTTTCTTTTTATGGAGAATGATTTTGATTCTTGAAATAGGTTTTTAAAGCTCGTGTTGGAATTTTATAATTGCCAAGGTTCAAATTAGGTCTGGGCTGATTCGATGATAATTTTTTTATAGGAATAATATTCGAACAAAACTTTTCTTAAAATAAAAACTTAAAAAAATACTACTTCAAAAAATCACACTAAAAAGTAAAAAATAACTGATTGGTAGTTTTCATTTACTATACATACCTAATCAGATATTTTCAAAGTCAGTGTGCTTTGATTTGTAACGGCTGAGTAACAAACGTAAAACAAAATACAACCGAATTGAGAACTTCCTCCTTTTTAAAGTCGGTTAATAACTTCTAAAATGGTTTAATTACATACACTTATAAAAAAACTTGCCCGCTTAGTATCCTAAATATATCTCCAAATTAAATTTACAGCCTTGAATAAATAAAGAAACAGTATAAAATATGTGTTACGACTAGAAACGGGACTGCGCTTAAAGAAAGGTTTATAGCTGCCATTACACGCGAACGAATGCATAAAAGCCTGTTATATTTATTAAAAAAGTTAGCTCAAAATTCATTTTGCGTTTTCTAATATTCTTAAGTCTCTCCAAGATGTTATACTTGACAAAATTTACTTGAGTTATCGTAAATGTATTGAGTTTTTTAGTAATAGTAAACCGGTGTAATCTATACTAATATTTAAAGAGGGTGAGTTTGTGAGATTGTGAGTTTGTGATGTTGTAAGGGGTAATCTCTAGATATACTGAACCGATTTAGATGAAATTTGATAAGAAGATAGATTGAGACCCTGGAAAGGACATAGGATACTTTTTATTCCGGAAATCATCCCTTAAGAGAGTGAAAATGGGGATGAAAGTTTGTATGGCGAAACAAGCTAGGGACGAACCCGAGCGAAGCGAGGGCGAGTCGCTAGTTTTTAATATACTGTAATAAAGATAGGATTTTCACTGTCGTATAGAGGAATTTTGTACAAATGTGTAAACGAGCTAACTTTTTTTCAAGGGATTAGAATTTTCAATTAGAGAGGATGAACTGCTTAACCAATTGTAAGTAGCTAAGCGTTTCGAATGCGAACAATACCTTTGCAATAAACTAATGCACGTTAAGTAGATAGATTGAGAAGACTTAATAAAATCTGTTCTCTGTTATTCCTCAATAACGAGATAAAACATTGTACAAAAACTTGCTTAGAATCGGTTTTGAAACTATCTTGGATGGATACTATAGTTTTATTCTATTGGACTTGAACGCGTGTATTCGTAAGTGGCTAAATACCTTATTCCTGACGTTTCAACTGGGTTATACCAGCCGTGGTCACGGGCAGACTCATCTAAATGATATAATCTATACATTTAATATAATTTTAAGTAAGCCAAATCTGTACATTAAATATTTTTTAGAAAATCTTATCGAAATAAACATTATTATCAATACAGAGGCCGAATCTATAGTTTTTAGATTTTTTGTCTGTCTGTCTGTCTGTGACCGTATCACAGAAAAATCACTGAAGGGATTTTGATAAAATTTGTTGTTGTGATAGCTGGTTATCCGGGTCAACATATAGGATATATTTTACCGCGGGAAAATATCTCATTTCAGAGAAAAAATATAAAAACTGCAATATAAGATTATACTTATATGTAAAACCTAAGAATTTGGTTTTTGGTCAACTGAACGTGGGCGGAGCCGCGGGCAATGCTAGTTAGTAATAAAAACGTATAGGTATCAAATTAATTCTACTTTTAACTGCCTGCAATAACTATGCCTTTAGATACGTCAAAACCTTAGTACTTCCATGATTATGGTAAAAATAATACAAATAAAGTAAAACCACATAAAATCGTTTTATTAAAAATGTCAAATATTTGCGTAAATCTAAGAAAGTAAAAGCTATGATATCTTTTGGCGTATAGGTATATGAGTGGATTCACATACTAACAATTTAAATATTAATTAACCGATACTAGTGGAGCGCCGTAAGATTTATACCTCGGAATGCAGGGAATGTCAATGAATCCTTATAAAAAACTTTTGATATGTGTTTTTAACAGTAAGTAGAAAAATGTTAAAAAAAATATTTTGTGCGATCTCAATTTTTTAATTATTAAAATATAATTATCAATTTTTGGGAGTTTTCTTATATTTTTATTAGTTTAAAATTATTTATTGAAAAGAGAACCATTACAAACTCGTCCTTGGGCCCTAGCTAGGTTGAATACGTAGCTGTTTTTGTTTTTATTTTTAGGGAATGCCAAAAATACAACACCCGAGAAATTTATATTTGAAAGCCATCCAAAAGCAAAATATTGCAAAAAGTGTACTCTTCTAAGAACTTATAAAGAGTATTACCAGAGTGTAAACAGCATATTCTGTTCTTACATGACATACTGGCAGTGACACGACGTCAGCTTTATTCCAACGTGGCTTTTTTCCAAAAAATACCTGCGTTAAACTGCCGTCTTTACCACCTACTGCAGATGCCGCTTTTGGACACTTCAAAAGAGTATATCTGCAAATTCAAACATGGCTCGGAAAAGAAATATTACCAGAAGAATGTGGTTGGAAATATGAATGCAGAATGCTGATACCACAAATAATGACGCAGCTACCAGCTCCGGAACCCTTACTGAAAATGATTATTAGCACATGTAAATCAGGATGCGGTGCATCTTTTGGGTGCAGAAAAAGTAGATTAAATTGCACTGTAGCTTGCTTAGAATGCAATGGTAATAATTCTTCACCTACAATCCACATCAATGAGATCGACGACGACGACAATAATGATCGATAATGTATTAATATACATATATCCATACTTCCTTACTTATGTAATATTATAAATTTGAAAGTTTGTTCTTCTTTCACGTCGAAACGGAGTGACGGATTGGCGTGATTATTTGTGTGGAGATAATTAGAGGGCTGGGAAGTGACATAGGCTACTTTTTACCGCGGAAGATTATCTAATTCCCACGGGAAAACACATTATAATACCATCCAAAAAAATATTTATGATCAGAATTACTTGAAACTTGGTATTAATGCTCTCCAATAAAATGAAATAAATACGTGTTTTAGCATTTTTCGAAATTCATTCTATTAGGGGGTAAAATTTTGGATGAAAGTTTCTATGAAACTACCTTATTAAAGATTTTTTGTAGTTATAGCGCGAGCGAAGCCGCGGGTTCTGCTAGTAGTATATAAGTATAAGTAGTATACATTTTTAAACTTGATTATTTTTTGCGAAATATTAATAAAGTTTCATTGAAGTAATCATAATAAAATTGAAACCTTTACACATTTTTTGCCCTTGTCCCTCTCATTTTTCAGTAAATTGTAGTTATAAATTGTTGTAATCAAGATCGCACATTTTATTTTAACTTTTTTATTTGAGCTTTTAACAACACAATAGAACAGTTTTTATGAAGCTTATTGACTTTCCCTGCATACCGAGATTTTACAATTTTTATGCCTTACGGCCCTCCACTATACATAAACTATTCGTTCTATAAAACAATATCACGTTACTCCAGAAACCGAAACCTCAAAAATATTTCCGCTTAAACCAAACCAAACCACCAAATATTTTCACCAAATATTTTCCAATGTTGTGTATCTACAGAGATTTGACTTAATATCCGGTATATAACTTAATACAAGCTATATCGTGATTCGTGACTAAAATTAGACCAAAGTCATTAGAAATTCAAACCCTATAGACCTAACTTATCGTCTCATGATGCCAAAGTTGTGAGAACCTTTGATCGGGTCGGAATCAAGTACTGGTGAGTTTAATGAAAAATAAATAAGGTTTAGTAAATTTACTGACTGAAAAAGGGCATAATCTTTGTCGAAATATTGTTTTTTTATATTGAATTAAAAAAATATGATACTTTATTAGATTTACGCGAATTTGGACGTTTATATCAACTTTTTCTGTTTTTGCAAAATCATTGTACAATTTTGTGGGTAGGTACCGTCTATAATATCTATATAATAACTTTTGAGACGTGTAAAATCTAAGTCCCTCCCGTGACCATGTTAGCTGTAAAGCATGCCGCAACTAAATCCAAAAAGATAGTTTAATTTACAATTAAATAAAAAACTATTATAAAAAATATATTTCTCATTAATTCATTTTCATATTTTTCGTTTGTGGAAAAATAGCTGTTCAATTAATATTTTAAGCAATGAAAAATATATATACTAAATTCTATACTAAATTCTTGTTATGGAAAAAATCCAATATATTAAAACTTTATCAAGGCAGCAAAGTGAAAAATGCTGTTGTGAAAAATGTTTTTCTGAGTTGCCCTTTTTTAAACAGTATCTTACCATGTATTAGTAGAAAAGGAAAGAATTCTCATTAAAATGATAAGTATATTTAAAATAATATAATCGCTAGTATTAATTTATACCCAAAACACTTTAAAAGAAACGAAAAATTACGCGATATTCTAAAATTACTATATTTTAATGTTTCTTATTTTTATAGCTGTCAATAAATATTAAAATGTATGTTAAGCTTAATACTCTAAACGTCGTAACCCTTGAAGAACGAGTCACACTCGCACTTGCCCAATTGTTTTTAACCCCCGATGCAAAAAGAAGGGTGTTATAAGTTTGACGTCGATGTCTGTCTGTCTGTCTGTGGCATCTTACCTCTCAAAAAAATGGACCGATTTCGATGCGGTTTTTTTTATTTGAAAGCCAGTTTCCTTGCGGTGGTTCTTAGCTATATTTGGTTGATATCGGTCCAGCAGTGTAAGAGTATCAGCTCTTTTCCAAAATGATGTAAAGCATTTTGGCGTATGATTACTCGATTAAGTGCTTCACGCGTGCCAGTGTAATCGTTAAATGACAATTAATTTGCGTAGGGGTGTTTTAAAATTTTTAATTTTTAAATATAATTATTAATACATTCGTGATTATTCCGAATAATATGTCTTGAAATATTAATAAATTATTATTTTTTCAGTCCAAAATACATCATTCGAGAAGAAAAATCATCATACAAAGTGTCAATGTGGCTGACTATTAAGCAATTTTCGAAAAATGACATCGGCACCTACAACTGTGTGAGCACTAACTCACTAGGCAAGAGTGAAGGGACGTTAAGACTCTATGGTAATGACTTAATACTTATTCTAATGCTATAAAGCTGAAAATATTGTTTCATTGTTTATTTTAATTAATCTTTCATGGTACCAGTTACATTTTTTTTACATTTTATAGCCTATTTGTTATATAAGCTTACATATAATCTATACATATAATAAAATTGTAACTAAGCCGAATCTGAATATTAAATATTTTTTGGAAAATCTTATTGAAATAGACATTATTATCGATACAGAGGCTGAATCTATGGTTTTTTGAATTTTTGTCTGTCTGTCTGTCTGTTAACGCATCACGGAAATACCACGGATTTTCATGAAATTTGGTATAGTGATAGCTATAGATAGGTTATCCGGGTCAACATATAGGATAGTTTTTTTCTGAGAAAAAATACAAAAACTGCATTGTAATATTGTATACTAATATGTAAACACTAAGTTTTTGGTTTTTGGTAATCAGAACGCGGGCGGAGCCATGGACAATGCTAGTATATTATATAATTATACAATATTCATTATCTATGTGAGGGAAATCGCAGGCAGATGCTACTTTAATGCCATAGTGTCTATAACTACACTTATTATTAGTATTGAAGAATAATATTACTTTTTTGTCTGTCTGCCTGTTTGTACCTACTTTTAATTTTTGCTTATGGAGACTTGAGATGACAAAAAAATTAAAATTGTAGAGCGAATCCGTTGATGACTCTAGGAAATGGACAATAAAACTTTCCAAAACCTTCGAGTTTGCGCTAATTTGATGAGTTTTGATAAGTTCCATACATTTACAATAGATCAGAAGAAGCATGTTCTGGTTTTGTTTTTAGAAATATAATTATTTTAGCATCTTATCATGCAAGTTGACTCGTGAATAAAAGTTAATTTGTTAATTAAAATTCAATATTAGGATTTATTTCGCCTGCTTATTTGCCTTATCACGATAAAGGACTTCTTTAGAAAGATTTAGTGATAAGTTACGCAATATAGGGAAGTTTTTTATTTTTTTCACTTTATTGCTTAAATGTTCCTAAAAACTCTTTCAGAATTGTTTTAAAATGTTTTTAAATTCCATACATATCCAGTAAAAAGACCTATATGTTACGGATGCCGATGGATTCGATATTACGTTATCGCGATTCTCGTCCGCCATGGTCAGTGTGCTCGTGCGGCACAGTCGAGTGTTCACAATAAAGTGAGTTCACTCGCACTACTGACTCGTAATAAATTATTAGCTGTCAAACGCTATTGTCATGTACCGTCATTCAACTACCCTCAGAATCGTGTATAAAATACCAAACATGGCAACACAAGTATTTTCTTATTAATTATTCTCTAACATATAGTTTAATAATATTATACATATTATAGTTCTAATCAAAAATACATATTATCCAAAAAACTATGAGTGCAATAACCTTTATATTGATACAACGAAATTGCTATAAAATGTATAGAAAAAGCACATTACAGCTTACATGAACTACTGATATCTGAAAGCAAAAGTAGGCTGCAGATATTCGATACCTTCTCATGAATAGCTTACTGTTGGCACGCAACTTCGCTTAGTACTCTTGGCAGTATGCCCAATACACGAACTTGACGATATTATGGCTATATCATATTCAAACATCATCTAATACTGCTTTGAGAAATGTTTATATATGTACCTTATTTTAAAATGGGTTTTGCTTTTAAAATGTGGCGGAGAGAGTTCTTATGTAATATACTAGCAGAACCCGCGTCTTCGCTCGCGTTAAAACTATAAAAAAAACAAATTATTTGGTTTTATATTACAAGTTATTAATATAGAAACACCCCCACTCCCGTACGCCCTGCGCCACCAACGCGTCATGCGTTCGTCTACCATGCCGTATAGGATTTTCGAAGCACTATTTGACTCTGAATAAAATAAGAAATAAAAATAATTAGTATAAATAATCTTATTTTAAGCAAAGTAAGTGAACAAAAAGTATATAGTATATAAAGGGAATAATTTAATTATACATACATATTTCAATTTATAATGTCCTCACGATCGATTCGGCCACGGCGGCCAATCTCATTGATACTAGCCAACTGCGTAGGTGATATTATAGTGCATAAGTGTACGCGCAGACACAAATGCACTCTCTATTCCTGTCACTCTCATACTCCAGTGGGACAACTACTCGACACGACCAGTGAGAGTTAAGGCGCAGGACCGTCGGCTTTATGTGCTCTCCGAGGCACGGGGGTGTAACACCGCCAACTTCCTAACTCCGGGTCATTACTTACTAAACAGAAAGACTCAATAACTAAACCTGGCCCAACCCGGGACTCGAACCCAGGACCTCCGTATGTGAAGCCATACGTGTTAGCCACTACACCAGTCAGGAAGTCAATTATAATGCTACGTAGACATAGTAGACATAGTAGTATAGATAGTTCGATAACTTAATTGTTAATTAAATCCAAGTTATATGTACGAGTATGTTTCATAACTTTCATGATAATTTGTCACATTCATGACAGACATTTATTTTCACTTCATTAAGTATATTAACGTTCTTAATATATTTTTTCATAATAATTAATCTAAAGTTTAACTTGAATTCCTCTTTCTGAAATTATGTTTTTTTTACAGAAATAAAGCTAAATTCATACTCTGAGGACTTCAGCAATCAAATAAGCGTCGCAGGAGGTACGAAATCAACTTTTTTCTCAACTTTATGTCAGGATTTGTATAATTCGCGAAACTTCTCAGGTAACTTGGACGAATTAAGTTTGAAACGTCGAGCTGCCAGTCACAACCGTTACGTTTTATTAAATTTTTGGTACAACTCGACTATTAAGGAAATTTATTTTAATTTTTAAACGACTTCGAAAGTCAGGATTACGAATACGAATTTGTGATTTGAAATTGTTTTTTTAACCATTCAAAAATATTATTTTTAGACTTCTGTTCAAAAATGAATAATTTAATGTGCCAGGATTTATTAAAAGGGGAAAAAAATATTTCATATTTGTTGACATAATATATTCCTTTAATTTCTTCTTTGCTATAAAAATACTGTCTAGTATCACTGCATAGTTGTCTTTGACAGAATTTTTTTTGTTTATATTTTGGAAAATACCTAATTTTTAATATTTATAAAATATTTGACAATTTTTTCGAAAATCTTTATAAAAAATTAGCGTAATAAAGAATCTCCTGGAAAATTTATATGAAAGAATATAACTTTTGAACTGTCATTTATATTAGAACGCTATGAATATGAAATGCGATGCAGTTGGGCCAGCGCATATAGAACTGAGCATTAGGAGATAGATAGCTTATTCTTATTTCTCTTGTTTTAAACCTTGTAATGGTGTAAGTATTAGATGAAACCTAGTGTATAGGATATTTTAAAAAATAGGCCATTTTGAATTAGAAATATTGCTTACTAGCGACTTACCTTCGCTTCACTTGAGTCCGTTTTTTTTGAGTAAAATCTTATTTCTTTTTCTAAAATAATAGTAAGCCTAAGTTACTCGTCATAACATTAGCTATCTGCCAGTTAAAGTTTCGTCAAAATCAGTTTCGTCATTTTGAAGATTAGCCGGATCAAACAGACAGACAGACAGACAAAATTTTAAAAAAATATGTTTTTCTTATAAGTACCGTATATAATTTCAATTATGCATTTAATAAGAAGCCGTTATTTTGACTTGACAAACAGACACTTCAATTTTATTTATCTGTATGTATATTAAGGTTGAGAACTAAATACCATGTAAAACATATATATATATATATATATATATATATATATATATATATATATATATATATATATATATATATATATATATATAATATGCTTAGTAAGCATAGAGTAATTTGAAAGCATTGTTTATATATTTACAAAACAGAAGACTTTTTGTTTCTTTGCATGCACTAATCTGTGAAACTGCTGAAAAATTTCTAATAAAATATCTAACCGTATATCCAACTATTTTATTACTTTTATATTTGCTTAATATAAAATACGTATTTCTTGGTATAAGATCATAATCCCAAGAGCTATCGACTTTTGTACCAACAAACTATTTTTCCTTTGAGGATTTAAAACTCTCAACTGATTAATTTTAGTTAGTGAAACTGGTTATTGAAATAATTGATAAAAAACCTTTTTATTTGAGCTTATTTTATTTGAATTCTTTTGATATATGTATTTATTAAATATAGCTTTAGGTATATTTTATGTATTTTTATTAACTCATATTAAATAATAATTACCATTGATTACTCCCTTTGTTAGTGCATTAAATTATATTATTATTTCACTTTAAAAGTACATACTGACGTTGTTTTTATCTCATAAACAGGTCTCACTGAGCCAGCGAAAGCAAACTGCCAGAGTAGACCCCATCTACAGACACTCTTGTTCTTACTTATATGTATAGTTTATCCTTACATGTTAACGTAGTTACTATTGTAAATAAAGCGTTGAATCATTTTATGCTTAATTAAAGTAAATGTTTAAAAATCTCTGTAAATATTATATAATAAGATGTAAAATGTAAAGACAACGATATCGTTATAATATCATGAAAATGCTCTTGTAACCGTTCGCTTAGACGCCAAATTGAAATGTTTACGTCAATGTAAACTCATCGCTCGATTATAAGACTGTTTACAACAAATAAACTGAAATAATGAAACAATTTGTTTTATTTTACCTCTTAGAAATAGTTAGAAATGATATCCATAACCTATTCGAAATGGTGGAAAAACTTATTGGTCATCACCGTTTTTGTAAATTGTATTTTCTTCACATACCTTGCTTTCATTTATTCATAAATTCCCATAATATATAACCAGCTTATTTATTATCTATATATTATGTAAATAAAAATATTATTAAAATATGTATATTAATGACTAGAGGCTTACGCTTACTTCGCTTGGGTTCGTCCCTAGGTAACGTTTTGACGGTTAGTATGGAATAGATAGACTATAAATAATATACTAGCTACTCACCCTCGCTTCGCTCGGGTTCGTCCCTAGCTTGATTCCCCACACAAACTTTCATCCCCATTTTCACCCCCTTAAGGGATGATTTTCTATGTCCTTCCCAAGGTCTGAAACTAACTTCTTACCAAATTTTATCTAAATCGGTTCAGTAGATCCAGAGATTACCCCCTACAACTTCACAAACTCACAAAATTTACCTCTTTATAATATTAGTATAGGTACCAAAGTTTCATTAGCTGTCTAAAAAAGTATAATTACCTTCGTAATAAAATATCTTAACTGTAATATCTCAATATAATATCATTAAAATATTACTACTTTTTAGCGAATTAATTACCTATATAATAGTATGAAGCTTAGTCCTGATATTACATGCGATGATTTACCATTTCTATTTTTTTAATCTGGCTTAATTTCTCAAATGTTACTACGAAATAATATTTAATTATTATTTTTCTATTTATTTAATATCGTAAATATTATGCTCGTAATATTTTAAAATATCTTTTACTTAGAAAAATAATACCACATTTAGTTAAAGCATTGATTGATCTAGGGTCTTAGGATTTTGCAGTGGGAATGTATTTCATTCTGTTTCTCTCTCCAATAACAGTGTATCTGAGTCTTATTGGATGTTATGAAACACCTCCCCAAAACATAGCAGTATCCTTACTATGACGGCTATTTCTAAGTAATTAAACAAATCCTTAATAATAGCAATGATATGACAAAAGCATATTAATTTACTAATGACAGTTGTATCCACTTGTGACGTGCAAATAAAAATTGATTTGATTTAATTTTATTGCCCCACAACCGCGGACACGCCGGCTTTACAGTTAACAATAGATTTCTTAGAAATTTAATTAATTTCTTAGAAATTTACCTGGAGGTGTTAATCTCAATAGTGCTGGTTGGCCGTGATCTATGGTGTTAAGATGTAATCTATTACTATGCAATGAAAGTAGGTTCAAATCCCGGGTCTCGCACCTCTGATATTTTCATTATTTTTAACATGATTACCACTTGCCTTACGGTGAAAGAAAACATTGGAAGAAACCTATATGTCTCAGACCCTAACAAGGTTTAGACATACATGTGATGTTCGCGAACCCGCACTTGACCAGGGTGGTGGACTATGGCCTGATTCCACTCTGATTGAGTTCTGGACATTGATTAAAGGCGGTGCCCAGCAGTGGTGCTTACAAAAGGCGGAACACAATATATTTTACCAATTACGACTTATAAAGAACAAAACGGTATATGAAAATATTATATTTTTACATTATACCCTTTTGTTACTTATAAATTTTCGTAATTGGTTAATCGAACTACTATAATAAATATGATAGTTTGTGTTTTACAGTGTTTGTAACTCTTTCTTGCCGAAACGGCTGGACAGATTTAGATGAACTTTATTATATAGATAGACTAAGATCTATATACAATTATACATATAAGTAATACATAAGCTACTGTTAGGCGTCTAGGAATGCAAGAGTAAGTAGTTGCAATATCATGACCCATATTGGCCAATTACAAAAATCTTATGAAATACACCAATTATGGAATTGGGTAAAATACAAGAATTATATGAGTATTACTATTAGTACTGTTTGTATTATTATTAGTACTGTTTGTAGTTTGTTCATACATGTTTCAATAAAAAATATATGAAACATAACAATATTTCAATATACAGAACCCAAAATCACACGTCCGTACGTAAAAAGATTTTTTTTATTAATTATTAACACCGTTATCATTAAAAAGGATATATATTCACATTTTCCGGCCATACTTTTATTTAATTTTAATTTCATGCAATAAAATGAAATTATTTTGCGAAATGTATTGCGCAAAGTACATCGAGAGGAAGACATAAAGGAATAATACCGGTGCATGCTCGCAAATAAATGATATTGAGGCTTTCAATTCAAACCGTACGTGATACATTTATAGCTGGTACCAGACTGGAAAAACTTTGGAATTTTTTATATTTTATTTATTTCATAGATTGATACTACCTATTTTAAATTTTTCTATACAGAAACTTTTATTTGAATCATTAATCGTTTCAATGATATCGTATCGACTATATAAAAGTTATGAAATTCAATACATTCTGTTTAAAATGGTGCCTATTCATATGAAAATTAGAATCGAGGTTCAATTTACTTTTTATTCAAGCTTTAGAGTTTACTAATTAGTTTCTCCTGTTATATTTATGTGAGATGAATCTTTATGAAACAACATCACTTTAAATAAAATTTAATAAATTCTAATAAAAATTTAAGTCAATAAATTCGGAAAAAAATCCGAAAAGATAGTTTCATTTAAGGCTATCGACTTACCCTCGATTCGCTCGGGCTCATCCCTTGGTGATTCTTTAAATAGACCTTACTTCTTTGATTGAAATAAAACAAATACTAAATGTTAAGTAAAGCTTAAACAATATAACAGTGAAAACCGCATCCGAATTGGTTAAGACGTTTCTGAGATTAGCGCGCACACACGCGCAGACAAACCAAAAAAAAATCTAAAAATCATTGTCTTGGGTTGGTTCTATTGTGTTAGTTAAGACCCTCAATAATAGTTTTTCTCAACTATCTTATATATAGATGTCAAATATTCGCGTAAATCTAAGAAAGTATTAAATAAGGTACTATTTCGTTACTATTATCCGATTTTGTTGCCAACGTGTTAATCGTACGAGATTTTACTATATTACATAATATATAGTCTATATCTCATACCAATAAACTTATAAAAAATTTATCTCCATCTCGCCGATGTCCTTTTTACCCTCTATTTAATATTTAAATTTTATTAAAATTAGTCCAGCGGTTCCAGAGATCAAAGAAAAACAGGCAATCATGTATTTTTTTTCTGAAATTATAGTTCAATATTTAATGCGTATATTATTCACACAATATGCGTAGCATATTTTATATCCGTCATAAAATTATTTGCGTAGACACTATAAAATCGATGTCTTAAAAATCTTTTCAAAGTAATGGATGCATAATTTTAATTTTATTCAAAACTTTAAAATATTAAGAACCTAGCGGCTCAACCTCGCTTCGCTCGGGTTTGTCGCTAGGTACGTTTTAAATAGATATAAATAAATTAACCAGCGTTACCCATATAAATTAAAAAAAAAAATTGTTAATTTTTCTGATGTTTTTTTCCGGACTAAGAGAAATCCAAAAATTTTAATATCATAAAAATTAGTCCAGCCATTCTTGAGTTTTATGTCACGTCACACGGGAACGCGATCAAACGGGATAAAAATCTGTATCCTATGTCCGTCTCCTGGTTCTAAGCTACCTCTCCAGCAATTTTCAACAAAACCAGTTCAGCTGTTCTAGAGTTATAAATAGTGTAACTAACACGACTTTCTTTTACATATTTAGATAATAAAAAATGTTATAAAGTGCGTAGTTTATAGTGCATGTACGTTGAGAGACGCATTTATCATAAATATCAACATACTAGTGACTCACCCTCGTTTTGCTCAGGTTTATACTTAGATACTTTTTAATGGTTAGTATGGAATAGATAGACTATATTATATTATTATTATATATATACAAAGGTATGAAGAGTTGTTGTGGGTTGTATTATAACGTGTTTTTTCGTGGGTATGAGATAATCTCTCGAAGCATAAAGTACCTTCAACTTCAACCTTCAAACTATCTTCACACAATAAATCCTACACGTTTATAATATTAAAAATATCAATACTATAATATTATAAATGTGAAAGTGTGTTTGTTTGTTGAAAGAAACCCTTACATATTATACTTTTAACTGTCATTTCGATGTTTTCCATTTTTTGTCTTTGGTTCCATCGAGCTGATCTTATGATGGAACTTATAAATTGTGATTTATGTATTTCAATAGCTACAAGTAAAATCTATCTGATCTAAATGATATCTGATATTTTGGGACAACTCTCATACATGACTATTGGTTAAAATCATGTTTTATAAGTTTTTAAAGGTTCTTGTGTTACAGATATAAATAATAATAGCTTAATCATAAGAACACGTCTACATTTAAATCGATCAATTGGATATTTCAAATATATTAACAGAGAAAACTTGAGCGTCCTGTTTTTTTATGTAGAGCAAGGGTTCAAAGATGATTTTGAAGTTAGTGCAATTTTTTATGTTCGAAAATCTATATAAATAATTATTAGCTAAGTTTCTTCCTTATAAAATCATTTAATATTGTCATAAAATGGGATACTATTTTAGGAATACTCATTTGTTTGTACAAAATTATAAAATACCGTCCATATTTATTAGAATTTTAAAATTAATACTAAGTATCAAATATTCCATCTGTACCGCGATTTCCTATGCTTAAGCATTCACCGTCGATGCGATCCCGAGGGCGTTGAATGATATATTATATAGCTTCCATTATTGCCACATGTTTCAATACTTACCAACTTTAACTCACGTCTTTATCTGTATTTATTTGAACGGATTACAATTTTATTATAAAAAAAACTTCCTTGCCAATATAATATAGATTTAGATACTATGAATACATTTTTTTATAGAATTTTCATAATCTTATAAAACAATTATTTCATATGAAGAAAGGAAAAATACGTAAAGATTATGAGTTTGGTACTTTCACGCAGCGATGAAGATATGATCGACTATATATTAGGAAATATATATGTTATCGGACAAAGAGATAATCGTCTCTACTCGGACATACATATATTGTAGTACGTGGTACAAAGGCATCCTCATAGGAGTCCCATTCATAGGATAGCGACATGTGTTCAGCCCTTTTGAACGTCTCACAGATGGGCACAGGCCTCCCTTCAATCTGAGGAGGATCAGGTCATAGACCACCATGCTGACCAAGTTCGGGTTGGTTGACAATGTACCTAAATAAAAATTATATGCTTGTCCCTGGGCAAAAAGCATTTATTAGTAGTTAACCTTATGCCTATTTAATATTTCGTTGATGAGTGAAATAAAAAAAACTAAAAACACACTTTAACATCACGCTTTGCATCAAACAATTATCGAATTTGCGACCATGCATACCTAAAAGGTGTCATTAGCACTTTAAATAATTGTCGAGATCGCATTTACACCTACATTCTAGCAGAACATGTTTCATAACGTCTCACGTTACAGGAATTAAACACTTAATTAATCAAATAAAACGGTACATCCATCTTCAAGTAAGATGTATGTACGTTTATATCCACAATTAACGCCTACAGAATCCCGTGAAACAAATGACCAAATGTATTGAATGATGAAGCAAGATATTCTGATTTATGACCAAAATGTGGATAGAACAATATACTTCTTTATATACAATACAATGGAATATTTATTTTTATTTATTTTTTATTATCTTCGCAAAAATTCTAAATTACCTATTCTTTAAAGATAATAAACGATCTGTATCGCAAAATCGTGAAGTAGCATAAATAGCACTACTATTTTCAACTTTGACAATTCTTTTTGTGGGCTCCGTCCTACGAATAAATAATTATTTATTCGTTGGCTTCTGTAATCTGAGCTATCTAGTGTGTGCGTATTTACCTAGGAACTAGGTAAATTTTATAAGATATGTTTTTTTTTAAATCATATTTCATTTGTTTTTTACCATGATATTATTTTCTTAAATATATTTTTATACATTATGTACACATTTTTTTCATTTTTTTTTTGGGTTTTTCAAAAAAAATATCTAAATAGAAAATTTTAGATACATTTATTTTATAAATAACAAATATATGCATGAACTATAAAAAATATTTCTTTATAGAAATGGAGTATTAATCAAATATAAAACACATAAAGTATATGGTCTCTTTTAACAATTTATAAAAAAATAACTATACGAGAGAAAGATTGCATTAAAATCCGTCCAGCCATTTTGAATAATTCGCGTGTAAATGGACTGTCATTATATACATTTTTTTAGTTAAACGTATCTACTATTTAGTATTCCACTTTAGAAAGCTGCGAGAAAAGGTTTATACGATGGCATGCAAACGTATTGATTTAGAAGCAGCGCTCATAGAAACAAATGGACGAGCGGATTGAGTGATGAAGCAACATTACTGATTAATGATCACAGGTCGACCTGCTATTTAGTTTCATTATAAGCACGCATATTACACTAAAACTTGAAAACTTTACAATAAAGGTATATATTACTAAATATTGTTAATATCTACATTTTTTCTCTCTCAGTTCTCTCTCAGTTCTTAATATATGCATTTTAAGTACCTTCTTAGGTTTTTGTGGTAATACGTTCGTTAAAATATCGGAATTCTCAAAAGATTTTTGGTTTCTCAAAAGATTTTGTTTTGACTTATTTTGGGAGCCAAATTAAAAAACAATAATAATATACAGTTAATCATATTATGATGTTATAGGAAAATTTCCCTATCAACGATAATAATAGTTTCTTGTTATAATTTTAAAATTTATTTCAAAAATATACATTTATGTTTTCATTTTTGTCTTAGCCTTATTGAACATAAAAGATAAAGTAGAAATTGATATATTATGTTATTTAATTTAAACGAAATGTTGAGTCAATTTTTTGTGCCTACACTACAAGGAACAAGCCATAAATGTTGTGTAATGGATACCAGATAGCTGATAAACTACGAGTACATATAATATATAACTTTAAATACATACATATTAAAAATATGAATTCCCAAGACAAGCGTACAAATATTCATGCTCATCACACAAATGACCAGCGGGACTCGAACCCGTGACCGCTAGTTCAATAAGTATCAATACAAACTATACAAACTAAGCCTAACGTGTCGTCTGAATATCAGACTGGACTCAATAAGTTTCTATATTGTACGGAAAATAGTTTATCTTCCATAGATTCCTTGAATTTGTCTTTCAATTCAGATATAATATCAGTATATGAGCTGTCTAATGCTATTCTGATGTAAGGAATGGTCAAGTCTGAAAATGTCACTTCTTTAAAGGCTTTTTAGATTTTATGGGATCTTTCGTATTTAGCACATGTCTTTTCATTATTGGAGGTTCCCACTTTACTCTTGTTCTTCTCCACTAAATGCTATTATACTGAACTGCATCTTTGTCGTTATTTTCCACAGTAAATCTATTATCTTTTGTTTGTTTTTATCAGGTGAAATACCTAATAATGTATCTTTTTTCTATTAACCAGTTGATATCCTCTAATTTTGTTAGAACTCTATCATGTTTGTGTTTGTCTCTTTTTATTCTCTTTTTCTTTCTATTTTTACTAAATTTTCATTGGACATTTTTCTTATCAAATTTTTAGTCATAGTCAATCTTTTATTTCATATTTTACAGTTTTTTTTGTTATATAGGATATGTTGATACTCTCGAATTGAAAATACTAATTTGAATATAGGATGACTTAGTTCAGTAATAGATTTGTTGTGGGAACGAGATAGATGTATGTGAGTGAGTGAGTAAGGGTGTGAGTGAACAAGTAAAGCATGGTGATTGGGGTAAGATGGATGTAGAGTTTCTATGGGATGAAGTTTAAATGAAATTTCTCATAGAACAGAAAAAAATAATTCATTAAAGTTGTATGTTTGTAAATGTGACTTAAATTCAGAATGGACATATACTTTGTATCGACAAACCAACAACAAACCAACAAAGCAACAACAAAAATGAGTGAAATAGCGGACAAAAATAGCGCTTATATTTAAAACATTACCTTTTACAATGTTCAACGTGCGATATTTATAAAAAAAATTAAGAGCACGTTGCTCAAACAAAATATGTAATTTACGTGCAAGTGTTTCCTCATTTTATTAAATAACAATATCGCCGCACAATGACTAATGCCGTTATGACACGAAACTTAATTAAAGTGGCATAGTTAGGAAACATAATAGAAAATGTTCTAAAATAATTATTAATTGTTGCAGTACTTACAACAAAATGTAGTACAAGTTCGATTTCGATAACATGTCACGTTTGTTAAGCAAAAATTGCTAAATATATATTTTAATTATTAAACCTTTTACTAGCAGAGCCCACGGCTTTGCTCGCACTAAAACTACATAAAGAAACTCTAATAAAAAGGTAGGTTTCATACAAACTTTCATCCACTATTTCACCCCCTTATGGGATGAATTTCGAAAAATACTAAAACACATATTTATTTAATTGTACTGAAGAGCATTAATACTAAGTTTCAAGTAATTTCGATAATATATTTTTTTGAGTTGTATTATAACGTGTTTTCCCGTGGAAATGAGATAATCTCCCGCGGTAAAAAGTAGCCTAGGTATATCACTCTCCAGCCCTCCAACTTATCTACCTTAAACATACGGTTACACTTATAAATTGAAGGTTAATAAGGATTTTGAATTTTTAGAAGGTTAATAAGTTTAATGGGACGAGAAAACTTCTTTGGAAGCTTTTTATTTTTAAAATCATAAATGTGTTAGTAATATATGTATTATTATGTATTTTTGAAGTTCTGGAAATTGACGATTAAGCTTCTGTTAATATTTTCAACGGGAAATCCCATTGGTTGCTTGTAAATGTAAAAGTTTGTGAATATGTTTAGATGTTTGTGAGTCAATTACACGTATATTATGTTAAACGGATGTCTTATTAGCTATTTTCATATAATAATTAATGGTTTAACTTAATGACATTTACTTTTTAAACCAATGAATTCTAAAAATGTTCAAAGAATAGGAAAAAGAGAGGTCAAAATCTAGTATTATATATAGTTAATATTTAACATGAGCATCAAACTCCTTTTGGGATAGTCGAACAAAAAACGTAATACGGGTTTCCTTCTCAAATATGGAAATCTTATGGTGTGAGTTTTCTGATTGATCCATCCTCTGAATATATCCGAATAGTTACGATTGGTGCTTCGTCATACCTACTCTAGGCATATACTGGAATCCCCTCCGTATGTGAGTTTACTTGTCGCGTAACGGAGGTTTTAAAGCGTCCGGCAATCCAGCTGGGAGTGAAGCCAAGTGACGAGTGTATTTGGGTTGCAGGTGATATGTATAAATGCATTTGCCATTGTTAACGAAAAAATGATAATTAATAATTATGTAATTGAAGACTTGTTTGTATACGTGCATAAGAAAAATGATAGGATTGCTTAATCCAATCCCATTGCGTTCTGGAGAGATGGAACATGTTATGGGACATCACCTTTAATCTTCGTCACTCTCACGACCATGAAAGCGAAGTAGCAATTTGAAATATATAGGTAAAACTTTCATTTCAACACAAACTATAGTTATTGATGTTATATTTTAATAAAGGAAAAGAGTTCTATTTTCCTTCTAATACATAAATTCAGGCAAGACCAAGTAAGATTCGCATTATTCGTACAGTGTCACTATTTCCTCTAAGAGTAAACTAGAGAGGAGTTATTATTTAAGTCAGCGCTTGCCTCTGACGGCTTTATATGAGGTCTAAGTTACAAAAACGAGTCTTTTTACCAAACGTAATGATACGAATCTGTAAGTATGAAGGTTTGATTAATTCTCAATAAAAAGCTACTTTGGGTTTAATGAAACTATGATCATATAAATAAACTAGTGACTTACCCTCGCTTCTCTCGGGTCCATCCCTATGTTGAATCCCCATACAAACTTTCAGCCCCATTTTCACTTCTTTAAGGGACGATTTTCAGGATAAAAAGTATCCTTTGTCCTTTCAGGGTTTCAAAATATCTTCTTACCAAATTTAATCTAAATTGGTTTAGGAGATCCTGAGATTACCCCCTACAACCTCACAAACTCACAAACTTTACCTCTTTATAATCTATACTAATATTATAAAGAGGTAAAGCTTGTAAGTTTCTGAATTTGTGAGTTTATGACGTTGTAATCATCCCTTAAAATGGTGAAAATGGGGATGAAAGTTTGTGTTGCGAAGCAAGCTAGGATTGAACCCAAGCGAAGCGAGGGTGAGTGGCTAGTATTAGTATATATGTAGATGGTTTTAACTTGTCATTGTAATATATATTTTTTACTGAAATAAATGCTGAATAATGTCCACGGTGGCCAAGCTCAAAGAGACTACCTATTTGGGAATAGGGTGGGAGATATCACTCTCAAACTCCAATAGGACGATACTTCGACATGACCGATTAGATCAGACCCAGGACCGACGACTTTGCGTACTTTCTGAGGCACGGGGGTGAAATACTGCCAAAAACTAAACTCCGGGCTTGACTCAGCCCGGGACTTCTGGCCAAGACAGTAAAGACAGAAACAAAGTAAATGAGTTCGAGTAAAAACTGTATATTGACTATAAACATATATGTAGTAATAATCGCTCGATTTTACATCTATACATATAATAAAATTGTAACTAAGTCGAATTTGCACATCAAATGTTTTTTTGGAAAATCTAATTGGAATAGACATTATTATCGATACAGAGTCCAATTCTATAGTTTTTAGAATTTTTGTCTGTCTGTCTGTCTGTCTGTTACCGCATCATGAGAAAACCACTGGACAGATTTTGATGAAATTTGGTATGATAATAGCTGGTTATCCGGGTCAACATATAGGATACTTTTTACCGCGGGAAAATATCTCATTTCAGAGAAAAAATACAAAAACTGCATTGTAAGAGTATACTAATATGTAAAACCTAAGAATTTGGTTTTTGGTCATCTGGAACGGACGGAGCCGCTGGCAATGCTAGTTTTATATAATAACCTTTTTATATAAGTCCTATACAGTAATGTAGTGGAAACTGCTACGTTAATATATCCACATCTTATATATTGAAAAACTCAGTTAAGAGGAGCAAAAACTATAATCTTTTACAACTTAAGCCGTCAGTAATAAGAACAGCGACAAATTCCCTCAGAGAGCTACAGTATGATAAAAATATTCTAGAGCTACGTTTATTGAATTAGAAATATTATATTATTTTTATGAGAACACTTCCAAAAACCAGTTTAGAAATATTCTTTTGTATTTAGAATCTCAATACGTATATTATTTTTAATACATAATTAATCGACAGTGAACACTTTTTAGGTAATTAAAATCATTATGTAATTCATGTTTGCTCTAAGTAACAATATCAAGATAAAAAAAACACAGTTTTTACACGTATATTTGATGTTATTTGACTGATAGCTATTAAGTACATGGTTAATAACCATGTAAACTATAATTACATGGGTAATCAAATGTAGAATTATCTATAAAAGGTAATCGTTGGACCGAGGAATTTGTTCCTTGCATTAAGTACTTAGGTAGGATTTCTTTTAAAAAAACTGCATATACCTAATTGTTTCAAAAAACTTTTATTCCTCATAAAAAAAATTAAAGAATTGATTTTATTTATATATTATATAAAAAAAAACATGGCATATGCTTCAAGGTCATTATGACCCACCTTCCTGCCCAAGTAACATTTATCCACCATGGCGACGCCGGGTTAAAAGTCAGAAATGCTGCGGATAACTTCTAGTAACTCCTGTCTAATTATATTAGAATAGAAAAACACTACCACAATCTGCTAAGCTATATCTAAGTAAATATTACATTAATCTGTTACTTTATTACTGATTAAAGGACAAATAAAGAAACACACTCTTTTATTTATATTTTAACAAGAAATGTGATCGCTCCCTTACAACGTGGGATGTGTCTTTCCGAGAAGAGATTGATTTTAGTCGTCGTTATTCCTTACCTTCGTTAAGGGTAGCCTAGTTTTTGATCGTATTGAGTGACAGTTTCTAATTTATACTTAAGTCTAGGTAATGCTACTGAGTCTGCCTGATATTATAATTCTATGTCGATAAACTACTTTTGGTCTAGTGACCAAAACAGTAGACAATGGGTTTGATTCCCGGGTGGAGCAAAATATAATTATTGGGGTTTTCCGTCAAAAAAATCTCAGTATCGGCCTGGGGTTGATGCTGAAAAATTAAGTAGGTAATTGAGCGAAATTCAATTGGTATATTGAATAATTCACTTTTATTTAGAAAGCCGTTAACAATGTTTAGTATGAAATTTGAAATTCAAAATGCTGTAAAGAAATCATATACTAATAAAAATTGATTTAAACATCCAATTTTACACACTGACTAATTATTATCAAATTCAATGAATTTCATTATGTTGTAGTACACAAAATATTCTATCTAGTAGATATGAAGATAAATACTTAGTATTAATAGAAATTAAAAATTAAAACCATTTTGAATTTAAAAAGTCTTAAAATTACGGTATGATTTTATCTCGTTAAATTCAAAGAAAAAGTACAAGCGGCGACGACACAACGTGTATAATTAGCGCTACCGTTCCTTATTATAAAGACTAGTATAGAATGAAAAAGCTCACCTCAACCTGTGGTCCACTATACGAAATGCAGACACTTAACAAGAGATCTAAAATTCAGTGAGTGGAAAGCAAAAAGCTTCTCACTACAATGAAAATGAAGTTTTCGAAACAAAAAGCAGCAAATACGAACTCGCTCAGAGTCACCTAATGCAGTTATCTCGTGCAATGTTCGTTTTTTGTTAAAGGTTTACGACATAATTCGGTTTGTGTTTTACCCAAACAGATATGTGGAAAGTTTTTGTACTGAAAATATTATTCTTATAAATAAAGCCATTAGGTGATGAAAGTTAAGTTAAACATTCTTATGTGTTCGTATAAAGTGGTATCTATACATATAATAAAATTGTAACTAAGCCGAATGTGTACATTAAATATTTTTTGGAAAGTCTTATTGAAATAAATATTATTATCGATACAGAGGCCGAATCTATAGTTTTTAGAATTTGTGTCTGTCTGTCTGTCTGTCTTTCTGTCTGTCTGTCTGTTACCGCATCACAGAAAAACCACTGGAGGGATTTTGATGAAATTTGGTATGGTGATAGCTGGTTATCCGGATCAACATAATATAGGATACTTTTTACTGCGGAAAAATATTTAATTTTTGACAAAAATACAAAAACTGCAATGTAAGAGTATACTAATAAGTAAAAGCTAAGAATTTGGTTTTTGGTCACCTGGACGCGGGCAATGCTAGTTATCTTATAATATTAAATTACCAATTCTTGTATATTTTATTTCATGTAACTCAGAAGCGGCTTAAAGATTTGGATCAAATTTTTGTAAGGTTTAGCTTTTTAAGTTCTCTATTATTATTTCAGAAAAAATGCAATTTTTCAAAAGAATTATAACTAAGTAGTATTAGAACCTTTTTCTATCTGCTCTAATCTAACAACGTCGTAATATAGCGCCATCTCGTAAATTTTTGTTATACTTGCATGATGACAACCTACTAAACGACGGCCTACGTTGAAGAAAACTTGGTCACTCAGATACTAATATGATGTAACGAAATGTTTATACTAATCGTTTGGTTGGAATATAATCTACTAGAATATTTCTATGTCTGTCTGTACGGGTATCATGAAACGGCACGTTTGGCTCAGTTTGTAGTGACCCTACTCGTGCCAGCGGTCGCGGGTTCACGTCTCGCTGGGGGCATTATGCTCCAGTAATGGGTGTTTATATTTATAATATGTATGTATATAAAAGTTATATATAAACGTATCAACTATCTGATATCTATAACACAAGCCTCGTAGCTTACCATGGAACTAGATGATGTTGTTTGTGTGTTAATGTCATAACATGTTTCTAAACAAGATAAATATCTTATTTAAACCTTACAATATTTATTTATTATCATAATGAATGAATCTTGCGTCCACTGGAACTTAATATTATATAGTATATAGTAGTCGTAGTAGTCAAGCAATAACGACGGTTACCATGGCAACAACTGTCGTCGGCTTAATGATATATATTTATGTGTTTGTATCGTCGTATTTTTAGTGTCACATTTTCGTTTCATCGAGTTTCAAATCATAGAAAAAAAAAATCACTTCAAGAAAAAATTACATATAAACAACGCTTTGCTCAGTAAACATAATGGTTTCAAAATTCAACAGAGGTAAATCAACAACTGACGTGAACGCTGCAATTCTTCAGTACATTTACGATGCATGGGAGAAATCACGGAACACTAGAGGGGTGCTTTGAGATTTATCTCCAGCCTTTGATTGTGCAGAATATATCATTAAATACTTCTACATTAATAATATCACTACAGATACAATATTAGCCATATTGTAAGTGGAAATTAGTTCCTTATTCAAGCCAATGTATTATTTTAAAAGCAATTTTCATAAGCCGCAACAATAGCAACAAATGGTATAAACAAACTCAAACTAAACTTTATGCAACAGAATAATTATGAAAGAGATTGTTTAAATACAAAACCGTAGTAGTGACAATATCAAAGGATCATTTAGCGCTTTCAGCTGCTTGCGCACTACATAAGTCTATTTGATACTAAAAAAGATTAAGCGCTGAAAGTGCTGACTACTATTATTGTTTTTTTTTATTTATCAAAATAAATATGGTGCCCGTCATTAAATTAATCTTAATAATATTTATCAAACTAACGACTTACTCTGACTTTGCTCAAGTGCGTCCCTAGGTACGCGGATTTTCTTAATAATTTTATGTTTTTTTTGTGTGGAAACCTAATTTTGCAGCAATTTTGAAGATTCGCCGAAACAAACAGACATAGAGAGACAAACAGACAGACAAAAATTAATAATCGTGTTCTTATAAGTACCGTATAAACGTATGTGCTTTTATGCATACTTTTATGCATTTAGCAAAAAGTTGTTATTTTGATATTACAAACAGACACTTCAATTATATTTATTTGTATAGACTAGAAAATGTCTGTCCAATTTAATAGGTTCTATTTGAATCTAACAGCTAGTAATTATAATACAAGTTGCTTGTAGAGTCCTTTGACACACACACACACACACACACACACACACATATATATATATATATATATATATATATATATATATATATATATATATATATATATATATATATATATATATATATATATATATATATATAGTTGATTTAATAGTAATTTGGTTTTAAAACAAGGCTAACTTATAGTTTATCATGTGGGGCGCTGTAAAGGAAATTTTTAGACAGGTAGGTTTAGGTAGGTTTAGGTACTTACTTAAACCTTCAAGCAAAAGATAATCCTAAAACCCTAAGAACATACTAATTAATTGTACGTAAAACGCGTATAACAAGAAACTTCCTGAAATATAACTTTGAAACAGAAAATTATTTAAACTTAAACCGCAAAAGCGCTCTTTAATACTTAAAATATTTTAATTAAAACTTTTTTACATACAAATTAAAATGAAAGTACTATAAAATATAATTTATCTTTCTTATCTTCTCGCACTTTTACTTGCTGAGTTAATAGAAATAACTGAGTGGTTGCTCAAACTTGTATTGAGAGACTGCAATTAAGCAAACTGGATTAACATAGCATACATGTGACCATCTACGAAAATCGAACCGGTAATACTCATAGTATATAAAATACAATTCAGACAATTACATATTATTACAACATTCTATTTTGTTTATAAATAAAGTTTTTCAAATTATGTTATAAAGTAAACACAAGGTTATGAGTTAATAATCACGATTTTATATTAATAATATTAGGTAAGACTATCGAATGACGGAGTGCATACATATTTTTTTTTTATATTTATATGTGTACTAGCAGAACTCGCGGCTTCGCTCGCGCTAAAACGACAAAAAAATCTCTAAGATAGTTTCATACAAACTTTCGTCTCCTATTTTACCCCCTTATAGGGTAAATTTCGAAAAATGCTAAAACACGTATATATTTAATTTTATTAAAGAGCAGTAATACCAAGTTTCAAGTAATTCTGATCATAAATATTTTTTGGATTGTATTATAAAGTGTATTCCCGTGGCAATTAGATAATCGGTAAAAAGTAGCCTATGTCACTCTCCAGCCCCCTATCTCCACGCAATAAAATCACGCCAATCCGTCACTCCGTTTCGACGTGAAAGAATGACAAACAAACAAACAAACAAACAAACAAACAAACAAACAAACAAACAAACAAACAAACAAACAAACAACAAACAAACAAACAAACAAACAAACAAACAAACAAAACAAACAAACAACAAACAAACAACAAACAAACAACAAACAAACAAACAAACAAACAAACAAACAAACAAACAAACAAACAAACAAACAAACAAACAAACAAATAAACAAACAAACAAACAAACAAACACTCTTTCACATTTATAATATTAGTATGGATAAGATACTTCATTTTTAGGATTGAAATGTATGATTTACTTCTAACTGAAAGCTTTTACTTTTACTACCGAAGTAAAATTAATGTTTGAAGCTTATTAGTAAGCTATTAAGCTAAGTTTTTAGTTGATATATTTTTAAATCAATTTGTTCATTTGGCATCTTACATCAAAGTGTATTCACCTAGTGACTTATCCTCGCTTCTCTCGGGTGCGACCCCTAGGTACGTATATATATATATATATATATATATATATATATATATATATATATATATATATATATATATATATATATATATAGCGTTGCTGCAGTTTAGTAGTATTTTTTAAGAGGAATAATTCGGTAATACATTATTTTCATATAACGTTATCATTTTACGTGGCGTACGCCAATAAAGCATGATTTATTCCGACATCTTAAACAATCATGGTCACAATTCAGCCAATTTAAACAAAACATTAATAATTATACACTTAATTAAACCTTCCTCATGAATCACTCCGTCCATTAGTCTTCACTGTAGTTTTTGAGTTCATAGCATTCAGACAGATATACAAACAGACAGACGCGACGGGGAAACTTTGTTTTATAATACATAATATGTAGATATACATTGGGATATAACATAATGAGAAATTATATGAACTCCAGCAACTTAAGTACGCTTCATACACCGGTTTAACTATTGTTACATAGTTAGAAACTTCCAATAATATCTTATTACACTCTAATGAAGAGCTGAACAGTGAACAATGAACATCCTTTTTACTGGCATTTTAGATAACATTGGTTTACTTATATGCATTACTATTATATATTTACAAAAAAAAAACTTGAGCGCTTAGACTTACCCCCGCTTCGCTCGAGTTTTTTTAATTCTATCTCTATGGTTAACAATTTTATACTCTATTACTCTATGAATTGCTCAATGATTATGTATAAATAATATTTTTTATTAAATATATTTTAAAACTAATACATTGATAGATGAACCTGTATAAAAAAAACTTTTTAACAAAATGATAAAAACCGACTTCAAACAAAAGCACTAAAAAGTGAAAAATAACTGATTGGTAGTTTTCATTTACTATACATACCTAATCAAATATTTTCGAAGTCGGTGTGCTTTGCTTTGTATGGGCTGGGACCGATTTGGAAAATATTTGATTAGGTATGTATTTAATAGGTAGGCTTTAATTACTTAGCCAAAGCACACCGACTTCGAAAATATTTGATTAGATATGTATAGTAAATGAAAACTACCAATCAGTTATTTTTTACTTTTTAGTGCTTTTGTTTGAAGTCGGTTTTTATTTTTTTGTTAAAAAGTTTTTATTTTTCCCTTTTTAGTGTAGACAGTAGCAGCAAAGTAAGAATTCTAAAGTGTTAGGCTTGTCAAACCAAACAAAATAAGCCCAAACTCAAAATATCTACTATTAGTCGTTGAAGAGTTCCACCTATCCACCTTCTGGCCTTACCGAACCACTGTACTATCAACGGAAATAGAAACACTTGCAAACTTTCAAGTCAATATGACAATTAGAAGTAGGTTAAATTCATTATTAGTTATTTTTCCACCCTTAGGGGTGGTATTTTTTTTTTGAAATTTAAATGGGACAAATTTGGAAGTATACCCTTTCAAACAAAACAAAAATTGTCCAAATCGGTTAGTAAATGACGAAGTTCTGAGGTAACAGACATAAAAAAAAATACAGTCGAATTGAGAACCTCCTCCTTTTTGAAGTCGGTTGAAAAAACTATTTTTTTCGTGTCTCTTATGCCTTCTTAAAAATCGCTACAAAAAAAGTTTTTTAGAGGTCACTTACAATTTTTTTTAATTTCCAAAATGGTCAAAATTATTTTTTTTTAATTATTCTTTTCACTCTTTATTTTCTTATATTCTATATTGAAAAATATTATGATCCTGAAAATTTCAAATCGATATTTTAATTTCTAAACGTCGCTCATAATTTTTCTAACTTAAAAATTTGTGTACCTAAAATGTTTTTGAGAGATCTCTATATCTAAATCAACTTTAAAGATACGTCTTATGATGAAAAGTAGACTATAATTTGGAGGATTACACCGGTGGTAAACCTACTTGGGAGCAAAACATAGATTAGCTACTAGTTTGAAAAATAAAACGGCAGAAATCGTCTTGTTTTAAGGCCATTAAAACTTGACTAAACGAAGCGGGCTGCGAAATGTTGATGTTTGTTTAAATTTAAGATAGACGCGAATGCTCAGTCGAGTGCAGGTGCGATGCTACACACGAAATACTCTAAAATATTATACATAATATATAGTGTTCAGTACACTTTAAGTTTTACTAAAAGAGTTATTATAAATATGAGAAGACGAAGAAGAGAAGAAAACACCTCGCTCTCAGTTTCCAGTATTCGGCAAAGAAATTACACAGAATTAATTTTTTATTAAAATAGAATTAAATAAACTTTGTAAACAACTACAACAAAATTAATTAATCATTTTTTTTTGGTTCAAATGTCTCAATGGTCTAAATATGCGTTTGAATTTTGCTAAGCATATTAAATATATTAAAATCATATATTATATTATTTATAATATCTATCTCATCTTACTTATTTTGTAGTATTATTATTGTTATAAAATAGTTGGAACATTGCACGAAGGCTTTAGCGCGAATGGTTTGTATGTTTTTTTTTTGTCGCTCGACAAGATAACTCCAAGACGCCTGATGGTAAGCGACAGTGGAATGCAGAATGAGATCCATCGGTTCCGGGACTTGATCTCGATTCCGATCAACCTCACCTCGTCGGCCTGCAAATGTGCTTTTTCACGCTCCGTTTAAACGACCCAGGGTTATAGGAAGAAGGAAACACGTGAGACGGTAATGAATTCCATTTCCTAATAGTGCGGCACAGGTAGGAGCTGCCAAACCTTTTGGTACGAGAAGGTATGGGTAGGTATATGTGCAACACAGCTCATACTTTTGCAGTATCATCGTAGCCATTCACCTGTAAGAATTGTTTTTTTAATAAATAAAAGCAATTTTAATTTCATTTCAATTGTCTATTAATAATAATTTTAAACGCTTACTTTGAAGTTCAGACATTTCAGTTACATTTGTCTATTTTGTTCTTCAATTTAAATCGCCATTTTGTAACGAATTGAACAACTTTATGTTATGAATATAAGTTACATTAAAAAAATAAGAATACTTAATAAGAATAAAAATAGTATAGACTTAGAGTAACAACAACTAAGGTCTACGTGTAATTTGCAATCACATTAATTTAGAAATTCATTATATTGATGACACACCATAGATTCAAAACACTATGTGTGAGAAACTAATGTTTATATTACACACTAGCGACTCACCCTCGCTTCGTTTGGGTTCGTCCCTAGCGTGATTCCCCATACAAACTTTCATCCCCATTTTTACGGGATAAAAAGTATCGTATGTCCTTCCCAGGGCCTCAAACTATCTTTGTACCAAATTCCATCTAAATTGGTTCAGTAGAACCAGAGATTACCCCCTACAACTTCAAAAACTCACAAACTTTACTTGTTTATAATATTATTATAAACTAGATTTTCTTATTTTTTTGCTTAATCACATAGAGAATACAGATTGATCTAAATAAATATAATTTATTTATTAATTTGGTACAGAATTCGAGAATATAATATGTTTTTATTCTAAATACATTATAAATTATAAAATGTACAAGTTTGAAACGTCACGATTAACAGTAAAACGTGAAATAGCACTCTGGGGAGCTATTGTAGCAGATCATTAATGATGTGCCTCTGAACGCTTCCAGCCGCCTAATTTATGTTATAACAAAATATAGGTTTTGTAAGTTTTTACCCTTTCACTGTATTTTAAATATGAAAATTTACTTTATCAACTAACACCTTTTTCGTAATCTAGACTTGATCATTAAGGAAGAAACGGTTGGAGGATTATAACAAACTAATTTTGCCCGCGGCTTCACTCGTAGCTTATCTGCGATTCCAACATGTTATCTATGTCCTTGCTAAATTTTATCGAAATCTGTTTAGTTTAAGCGTGGAAAGGTAACAGACAGAGTTATTTACATATTGTTTTTTAATTAGTATGGATTAAAACCAATTTAACCGATCTGCTGATCTTTTACATATTATTAAACCACGAAATTAAATATATTTCTTACTACTTACTTCATGTATATTATAATATATGTAATATGTATTCTAGCATTATAGCGGAACCCTACCAAAAGCAGGTCACTTTGAATATACAGTAAATGAGCGTAAGCAACGTTTTTTGAATGCAAAAACCCCGAACTAACAGTGCAGTGAATCGCGATGCAGATATAAAGAGCTTTCAAATTTAGTAATTTTGTATCTAAAATTTTAAATTCTAACGTTACTATTACAATGGCGAATTTATTTTGTTTGTTCAGCGTTTGTAATGAAGGGTGATGTTTGAATCCTTAGGGAACGCAAGTAATAAAAGTGTATCGTACTGTTTACATTTATAATTAGAAGGCTTGCCTTACTAGCTTATTGTGTTAGTTGTTAATAGTATATATATATATATATATATATATATATATATATATATATATATATATATATATATATATATATATATATATATATATATATAAAATTGATGTGTGTATATATGTTCCCTATGTACTCAAGTGAATCTTTTTTTATTTTTAGAGATCAATCTATACAAAAATAAAATTAAAGTGTCTGTTTTTAATTTCAAAATAAAAGCTTTTTACTAAATGCATATGAAATTATTTACCGTTCTTATAAGAAAACCATTTCTTTTTCAATTTTTCTCTGTTTGTCTATGAGTCTGTTTGTTTGGGCTAATCTCCGAAACGGCTGGACTGATTTTGACGGAATTTTTACTGGCAGATAGCTGATGGTGTAGAGGAGTAACTGAGGCTACTTTTGTTGCAGAAAAAAAATTAGGGTTCCGCTTAAAAAATACACACTTTTCTAGCGAGGAGTGGGTAAATCGCTAGGAAATCACATGAAAGATAAATTAGTTTCCATAATAAATAAAAAAGATTTTTGTCTTATAATTTCACCAATTTTCTCAAATAAATATTTATTTTGCGTGAAACAAAGTTTATACAAAAAGTTAGCACATTATAAAGATAATTAATTATTATATGTTTTAATAAAAACGTTGGGACATTAATACACAGCACCATCTAGTTCCATCGTAAGCTACGAGGCTTGTGTTATGGATACCAGATAGTTGATACACTACACATATATAACTTTAAAAACATACATATTCTAAATATAAATACCCATGACTGGAGTAAAAACATTCGTGCTCATCACACAAATGAATGCCCCCAGTGGGACTCGAACCCGCGACCGCTAGCACAGCAAGTAGTGCACTAGAAACTGAGCCAAACGTGTCGTCAGAAAGAAAGATATATTAAATAATTAATATTAATATAAACTTTAACAGCATGGCAATGTTTTGAGGCCAAAGTTAAGAAGAACTTAAAATGAAGATTTGTTTTCCAATAACTTAGATAGAGGAACTCGCTCTGGGTCATATTTACTGACCGCCCTCGTACGAGACATTATTACTTTAGTATTTGTGTGACCGGCTGCTTACTGTTAAAACCTAGTAAATGTGAAAAGAAATTTGAAATAATATTATACTAAAGTTTCCTAAAGACATGTGAATTCTGCCAACCTTACCTGGCCAAGGTGGTGGACTATAGCCTAATCCCCCTTGTAGTAAATAGGCCCGTGCCCAGCAGTGGGCTATAAAAAGGGCTAAATACATTATATTAAAGAAGTTGGTAAATAAAATGTATAAATGTTATATATAATAGTGTATGAATGTATATAAAAATAATTATCAGAGATGGATTGTTTTTTGTACTTCTTACTTTAACAAATATAATAACTAGTTATAAAATTTATTTATTTATTTTATATTTATTTATTTATTTTATTATATTTTTATTTATATATAAAATTTATTGAATATAGGCATATTCAAAACTATTTCTTCTTAAAAAAATATATAAGCCAATTCTCATTTGTATGGAGAGCTTTTTACATTTACTCGGTTATACTAATATGTAGGATAATGTCGACCGCAGTGTCCCACCGGATATTGCAAGTCTGTTTACTAGAAGTAGCTCAATTTGTGTTCGAACAAAAATTCACATTACGTATTCTATACCTTCTTTTTGAAACATAATTACATATGTAGTAAAGTGTCTACATCTTTAATACTAGATCTAGACTTTATGTTTTGTTTATGTTAGAATCCATATAATTATGCAAAACCTAAGAGTCATTTAGTCATTGACAAAAAATAATATTTCGAAAACTATATAATATAATAAATACTTAAAAAAATATAAATATTTAAGCTAAATTTTATAATACATTTAATTTAATATTTGTAAAGATTGTTATTAAAATTGCAAATTAGTTGTATTTTCTTAGAAATCACTGCAACTGAAAAATAAATGCATCCAGCTTTTTCACGTAGGTACGTCTATTATGGATAACCAAATGATTTTTTTCTTTTAAAATAAAATTATACAAATTGACTAGTGCTAGGTGCCTTGAGTGGAGCAGTGTAGACGTCAGTGTCCCTCCGGATGTTCAAGCGTACTGGTAGAGTCTCAATTTGTTCTCACGAATTTACTATTTCGTATTTTAAACTATCCTTTCCAAAAATAGGAACTTAAATATAAAATTGTATAAAATACTAACAGAACCAGCGACTTTGCCCTAGTTCAATCTACAAAAAACTCTTTTGCTTTATGTTATATAGCGACGCACCTTCGCTTCGCTCACGTTCGTCCCTATATATAGTAAATATATATAGGCATAATAATTTAATTATATATATATATATATATATATATATATATATATATATATATATATATATATATATATATATATATATTATTTGGATATTGTTCATACAAAAATACTAAAATCGCGATTAAAAAAGGGGGGTGGGGTAGGAGAGTGAAAAATACTTTAAGACCTATTCTCATACCTACCAAACATATAAAAAAAATCGTTTGAGCAGTTTTGGAGGGATGCGACCACAAACACCGTGACACGAAATAGGTATTAATATATTAGATATATATGTCTATGCCTGAGTAAATTGCTTGTCTAGGAATAGAATGTAGCAGTCGTTAAAAAGAATTCATGATTTGAGGATGTGTGAAATAGAAATATTTAAGTATAATTGTTTTTACAAAAGAACAATTAAATATTAACTTTTGCCACACTTCACTTTATTGTATTTTCAACGAATATTTCAGATCATGTTTTTTTTTAGTAGGATTTCAATGCAATTTTCTTTATAGAAGCCCTTTTACAGAATACACTATACTAAGTCATATTATCTTTTATTTTTTAGATAATAATAAAAAACTTAGTTTAATAAAACACATAAACGATTTCTTCTGTTTATACATGAACTAGTGGTATTTATTCACAAAAGACCATAATACGATTCTCAACAACAGTTTAAGTAGACCAAAGTACTATTAACATATATTTTTCCTTCCTAACTCCGCTGAGAACAAGTTTTCAGAACAATTTGTCACGCTACTGTAGTTTTCGTTTCGGAAACCACTACATGCGATGCTATGAAATATAAAATAGACAATATAAAGACAACTAGTAAATGCTTAATAAATATTTTCTACGTTAAAATCACTTGGATATTTGTTTCTGTTTAAATTTTTTTTTCACACAGATTAAAAAGGTTTTTGTCATTATTAAAAAACCAACTTCTAGCATTTTAAATGATGTTTTTAGTGTAGTGTAGAATATACTTATTTGTTTAAAAGTAAAAATAGCATTTAAATAACAAAATAATTTTGACACGTAATGACTTTGACTACAGTACTTCAAAGTATTTTGTATAAAGCGTGAATCAAATTATTTCTCTTCAGAACACGTTCACTTGGATTTTAATAACTATTAGCACAGACACAATAATATTATCATTAATAACAATATTTTCTTTATCATATTTAAAACTACTTTATGCAATATTACTTAACGATAGTTTGTGCTACTTTAAGTATCTTTCTACAATATAATCTACTATAAGTAGCCTTTCAGGTCTATAAGCTATAGAATAATTCAATAAACACGCAACATAAATAATGTCAGTGATATCGGCATCAAATAAACACACTTTTGATTAATTATACTTTTAATAAGATTTTTACATAAAACTTGTTTTAAGTTATATTAAATAAAATCGTTTTATTTTAGTGAAGTCAGATCTTTGCATAAGTCGGACATTTCCCCTTCCGGACCATGCCCGCTACAATGGTCGCCGACGTTTTACATGGGCACGTAAATCTCATACTTAGTAACTACTTTGAAAATGCACCACAATTCAAATTATTGAATACCTAACGCTAAATATGTGTACTATTAAATACTGAGAAAATTCTTAGACTCTCTTTGTGACTATCATTCCTAAGTAAAATTTCTATAATAAAATATCAACCAAATAACAATTGTTAGTTATAGTTTTACAATTGATAGTTTGATAAACGTATGTATATTTTGGACAATACGTTTGGCTAAGTTTGTAGTGACCCTACTTGCTGCGCCAGCGGTCGCGGGTTCGAGTTCCGCTGGTGGCATTCATTTGTGTGATGAGCACGAATGCTTTTACTCCAGTTTAGTTTATATTTATAATATGTTTAAAGAATGCACTATCAGTATCCATAACACGCTTTGTAGCTTACCATGAAACTAGATGGTGCTGTGTGTTAATGTCTGAACATATTATGTATTTATTTATAAACAATGTTCGTATATTCAATACTCTTTAGACCAAATGGATTCTTCATATTTTGTTATTTTTAATCTACTTATCGCTAAGTTAAACCCAGTAGTGGAAAAGTTATGTTTAAATGGATGCAATGACAATTTTGTAAGGCCTTCTGTGAACAAATCGAAGCAATGAGGAATTACTGAAGCCCAGTAGTTACCTATATTTAGAAATATCATTTTCAACACTTTTTAACCCGGTCCGGTACTAGGAGAAACCTAAGACCTCAAGGTTTAAGCAGGAATATGCTAATTACTTTAGAATAATAGAAGAATGCAACTGTGTATACTTACCATATCTAAAGTCTCACATTCGAATCTCAATACTCAACATCCGCATCTTCTTCCCGCTATCAACACAATGAAGAGGCGTATCAAGATATTAAATAAGATTGTAAGTAAAGTCTCCCAAAGCTACACGTTTAATGCTCATTTTCCTTATAATGCTTCGTTTTTTTTCATATGTTTTATTTTAAATATGCTTCACGTGGAAAACGATGGTGCCATTATGGGGGAATAAAATGCGTCATATATTACGGTTACCAAATTACCCGCCACGATATCTTTTAAGACAGTGGCCCTTGACGTATGACGTCATATCTCACAAATATACTTTGAGGGGGATTAAGAGACGTTCAAACGGCTGATGTATGAAAGCGTGTTATCGTTGATTCATGCTCTTCTCTTTGGTTCAAGCTGGAGCCCTCACTATAGAACATATATTTATTCGATTGTATTTCGAATTAATTTGAAGGTTTTTTAATATATAACAGAGGTAATATATTTTCAATATTTAAAATGACTAAAAGTTTTTGAATTTTTTTTATAAGTTGTTATCAATCTTCAGTCCAGTCTGCGTATTTTGTAATAAAAAGAAATAAAACTAATTTTATCATTGCAATTATTATATTATCTATACTAATATTATAAATAGGTAAAGTTTGTGAGTTTGTGACGCTTTAGGGGGTAATCTCTACATCTAGTAGACCGATTTAGATGAAATTTAGTAAGAAGATAGTTTGAGACCCTGGGAAGGACATAGGATACTTTTTATCCCTATTTTTATTGTATATTGGTGAAAATGGGGATGAAATTTTGTATTTGAAAGCAAGCTCGGGACGAACCCGAGCGAAGCGAGGGTGAGTCGCTAGTATAGTAGATAAAACGAGATCACTATACAACAAGCCTACTTCACCTTCTTAATTAACAGACTCACATGAAACATAACATAAACCAATTAATTCAATTCAATTTTCTTGTTAATAGCTTCAAAGACCCATTAATTCAATTTTCTACATTTACGTCAAATTATATACCTGAATGAAAACTCTTAGTAGCGGTTATGCAATTTTATGAGGTAACTTGTCATCTTCGAGAGCGTTATTTTTCGAATGTTTCACATCGTTTAGATGATATCTCTTCCTTTGATAGTATCTACACAAAGCAAGGCAATGAATAAATATTTTGTGTTTGGAAATATTTTCCTTCACTTCCTACGATACAAATTGAGCACATACAGCGCTTACTGATATTGTAGTAATTTTATATATTATGTAAGTTCTTATAACTTTTTGTATGTCTAGCGGCTGAGGTGTTGTGCCTATATTTTATAAATTTTATGGGTATTCTACATAATTATAGTGTTGAACTTCATATTGAAATCTACACGTAATCGTACGCAAAAATTTGATTTTTTGATTTTCTTAAAACGTCTTTGGCTCTGAAGCTTTATAAAAAATAGTTTAATCAGAAGTAACTTAGGGGACTTAGTTAACCGATAAAAAAATATCTCTCAAAAATTGAACTGGTGACGTATTGCATAAGGACCGATCCACACTATTGTCTCGATCACAGTTCGTTCTCGGTCCGATATCGGTCTGGTAAAGTATTTTCATAAAAGAAACAATGAGTGTATTACTAGCTATCAGATAAGAGTTAAATTCCCGTCGAATCATACTCCAGTAGCGTTTCTTGTATAAAAATACATTACCAGACCCATATCAGACCGAGAACGGACCGAAAACAATGCGGAGCGGTCCTAATGGGCATTGGACAATCTTCTCAATATTAAATAGCTATATAGTCTAAAGATTAAATAGATCTAAAACTGAATTTTCTGAAAACTAAATAATCTGAAGTTTATGTTATTTTAGTGTTGTTTTACTCTATAGGAGCAATAAAATATATATTGGATATGTATTGGAAAATAATAAATCTTACTTAAAATAAGGAAATTGATGTTTACCAAATATATTTTATTTGATGTAGATCTTTGCTTAAACGTAAAATAAATAATAATATAAGCTTTTTGGAATGGAACGGATAATAAGAAATGAGGACGAAATCAATATAAAGAAGAGAATTTTGATATTTAAACAATTATACTTACAATATTTTTTTATTTTATTCCTTTGAATTTTTCCAGCTGTTAGCGATAAAAGCTTAGGGAAGGTTATCTATTTAAAATATCGCCAATTGAACGTAAGATTTTTTTTAAATTAAATATTATATACGTATAAAATAAATTATAAAAATACTTAGAATTTATTTATTGCACTTTTTACTTACAACATCAGTTTTTTCTATCAATTAGTATTGTATGAGGTCATCAAATTAAATAAAAAAAAAAACTTCAAATTGACCTTAATAATGCAAAATTTAATTCAAATAGAATTTAATGAGCAGCTATTTTAGACAGTTTGTACATTTTATTTACAGTACTGAGGCGATCGAGTTTCGGTCGGCGTTTTATAGAGTCGTGTTTTTTCGGAAACTTGCTTTATTCAGATGAACACCTATAAACTTAAAAAGCAAAACCTTATCTAAATACAAAATTTGATCCAAAAGTTTAGAACTGTTTCTAAGATACACGAAACAAATACAAGAAATGCTCATTTAATATCATAAGATTTCAATAAAATATCGGTACTTTAAGACTGTAAAGAAGCTACTAACGGCTCGTACGACAGTTCTACTGTGAAATTTCGACGAAAAATTAAAGATTTGCTCCTTTAAAAATAATATTTGCTAAAACTTACAGGGTACAATAATTTTGTACCTATATACCTATCCTACGTGAGTAACTGGAATTAGTCTCACATTTATATCGACAGAGTATTCTGTGGCGGAATAATAAGCTTTGCACAAAAGCATTCATATGCAAAAACTAAGATACACAATTAGTGTCTTGAAAGTGTCTCCAAAAAAAGTGCACTATTTGAAATTATGTGCCTTTTCAAATATCTTTTTACCGACTTCCAAAAAGGAGGAGATCTCAGTTCGTTGGAATCTTTTTTTTATGTATGTACACCGAATACTCGAAGACGCCTAAACTGATTTGGGTTTTTTTTTGTTTCAAAGGGTATTCTCAGGTAGTCTCATTTAAATTTTATCGAAATCGGTCAAGTGTATTTAAAAGAATTAACAATATATGTATTATTTTTTTAAATAAATTGCTTAGTCGAATATGTTATTAAAACTTTCTTCTTGCAAATTACCTGCATATTACGTCCACACTAAAAATGGAAAAATAAAAACTTCAAAAAGAACCAACTTCCAGGCACTAAATCGTAAAAAAATAACTAAACGGAGGTTTTCATATATATACCTAATCAGATAATTTGGAAGTCGGTGCCATTTTTAATTAGGAAATGTGTGTTTATATTTTTATATATCATCGCACAAAAGTAAATTTATTATTCAAAAGTTTTTAGTGGAAAGCTCAATATAATCTGTGGAATATTATTATAATTGCACACCTAGATAAATTAAAGATCTATTTACCTTTTGAAGACGAAAGCTTGACTTTATTAGTTTGCCTTGATTATTATCGCCATTTCTTACTTATATAATTCAATTCCAATAGAAAAGGTCGTGTTGATTATATTGAAATAAAACATGAAGGTCTATCATTTGATAAATTATAAAAAGGAGAATTTTGGTATAAATATTTATCACGTCACAGGAATTTTCTACTGGAAATCGAAATACGAAGTTACGGCTAACTCCCGCAAGGAAAGATAATTGCATTTGATAAATTATTTTTTTTTTGTTTGAAAATTAAGAATATCCAAACTCAAGTGGCAGTGGGCGGGGCACATCGCTCGCAGAACGGACGGTCGTTGGGGACGCAAGTTCTCGAGTGGCGGCCACGTACCGGAAGGCGAAGCGTGGGTAAGACCTCATACAAGGTGGACCGACGACTTGGTTAAAGTCGCTGGAGCCCACTAGGTGTGGATGGTACAAGACTGGTTGTAATAAAAATCTTTGGGGGAGGTCTATGTCCAACAGTGGACGTGTATGGGCTGAGGCAAGGAAAGGAAGGTTTGAAAATTCAACATTTTAACTTTTTTTATGTTTTTAACATTCTGATCATAAAACAAATTTTATTTCATACCAGTAACTAACTATCCAAATAAGTACTTACAACAGTTATGTAAAGAGGATATACGAACACATTACTATATTATGTGCTAGTAATAATTTATGTATTTTGCCAGTACAAAGATAATGCTTCGAGCGTATAATGGAAACGTAACAGTAAATTATTTGGTATTTTAATGTACTTTTGCATTAATGACCTTTAGCATAGTACATTAGGAAAATATTTTATATCCTACTATCTTTGCCAGCGGCTCCGCCCATGTTCAGATGACCAAAAAGCAAATTCTTAGATTTTACATATTAGTATACCCTTACAAGGCAGTTTTTGTATTTTTTCTCAGAAATGAGATATTTTCCCGCGGTGAAAAGTATCCTATATGTTAACCCGAATAACCAGCTATCACCATACCAAATTTCATCAAAATCCCTTTAGTGGTTTTTCTGTGATGCGGTAACAGACAGACAAATATTCTAAAAACTATAGATTCGGCCTCTGTATCGATAATAATGTTTATTTCAATAAGATCTTCCAAAAAATATTTAATGTACAGATTCGGCTTACTTACATTTTTATTATATGTATAGATTTTACTGCTCGGAAATAATGGAAGTCTATTATAAACGATATTTATTAGACACATATTAAAGTTTCATATCAATCCATAGATAAGATATAAAGATGCAGCAAAAAGCTCTCAGTTTTACGCGCACCCATAGTTTGACCCTTGGCTGATTTTAGCCATGGGGTCAGGACCCCTTAGCCTTTTATTTATTCATTTAATGGTTACGTACTGGCTATGGTTATTTCTTCTATCTGCAAACATAAATCAGTAAATTTATAAAATGCACAACTTTTGAAAGTGCCACAACAAAAGAAATATTAATATAAAAGTGTCTATACAATTTAAAATAATTATTATAATTTAAATAATTTTAAATAAAACTATCTTTTCGGATTTTTTCTCGGATTTATTTGGATTTTTGGTTCCCAACGTTTCGAATGCTTTACAGCAATCGTGGTCACGGTATAGTTGCTACAGACAGCCTACCTACAACTAACAAAAAAATAATTGCACCAATTACCTTACAATATTTTTTAAACTCTAAACATTTTTATATTTTTTTATAAATAATTAAATTTTTTATAATAATTAAATATTTATAATTAAAACTAAAGAAAAAAGACATAAAATAACAGCCTCCATCTTCACAATCATCATAAAATATTTATTTTAATAATGATAGATTATCATCAAAGACATTCAAATATCTGCAAATAATGGTACATGATTTGAGCTGATTGTTTTTTTGAATATTGAAACTAAGTACACTGTAACAAGTACACTCTGTATCGCTTTCATTTGTAAATTTCGATGGGATTTAACACCGCTGGCAAGAGATCATGCGCAGGTTTCGACAACTTTATGCTCCCCAAGGCACGGGGGAGTAGCACCGCTAACTTTCCAACTTCGGACTGCAACTAATTATTTATTTGCTATAAAAGCTCTTTAATAACTATACTTGGTCTGACTGAAGATTTGAACTTTCATTTGCCGTTAACTTTTAGCTACTAAACCAACGAGATACAAATAAAGTAAGTCTAATTTGTGAACTTTTGAAGGAGATGTAATTACGTAGTAGAACCCCCATAAATTATAAGAATATAAGAATTCCATATTTAAATAATAAAAAATCGATATTTTAAGTGTTATTTTATTTTGATAGGTCAAGTATATATATAGGCAGTGGTAGCCCAGTGGTAACGTGCTCGCTTGGGAAACCGAGTGAAACCGGTTCAAATCCCGGTCTCGCAGCTCTGATATTTTCATGTGCGAATCATTTCTAACATGATTACCACTTGCCTTACGATGGTGGAAAACATCGTGATGAAATCTGCATGTCTGAGACAACCTAGCAAATTTTCGAAAGATATGTGAAGTCTGCCAACCCACACTTGGCCAGCGTGGTGGACTATGCCCTGCTCGTAATGAAGGGAGGCCCGTGCCCAGCTTAGGACGTAAGAAGGATTGAATAAGCTCACAATATAATAAAAATATTTCAATACATAAAATAAACACTTTCAATACTTTTACACTCACCTAGGGTAATTGTAAATGAAATATTTTATACTTGTATAATATTACCGCAATAGAAGCTAAATCTATAGCTTTTGGAATTTATTTTCATCTGTTAATATTGCACATAGTTCGACGACTGAATGGATTTTAATGAAACTTTTTATTGTACAGATCATAAATATCTGAAATAAAAACGTAGCATAGTTTCATTTCAACCAGTCGACGGAATTCAAAGATAAAGCTCAAACGCTCATTTCTGAGCCTGTACAAAATGTTAAACGAAGGCTGTATTTATGTAGATGCAGTCGAAATAGAAAAACACACGTGGCTAGTTTTTACGTAATAGTTAGTATTAAACCTCGATTACTCTCAGTTTCCATACTTATTACTATTCTTATTTATGTTTGCTATTTCTTTGTTATTTTTGCTATTTGGAGCAAAATCAAAAAAGTTATCTTTAAGGATAGTGATAGTGTGATTGAATTGAATGTTGAATTGAATTGAACTGAACTGAACTGAGTTGACCTGAATTGAATGGAATTGAATTGAACAAAGCTAAATAAATTAAGTAGTCGATACACTACACATATATAATAAGTAAATGCATATTATAAACATACCCATGACTGGAGTACAAACTTTCGTGTTCATCACACAAATGAATCATCCTAGCGGGATTCAAACCCGCGACCACTGGCACAGCAAGTACACTAAAAAAGAGCCAAACGTGTTGACAATTGAATGAATTTAAATTAAATTACTAAAAAAAGAAAGGAAAATTGAAGAAAACATATTATGAATAGTATATAAAAACTGTTTCAAATATTTTCTTATTTATAATAAAAAAGTTCGTAATTAGCTACAAAATCAAAAAAATAAGTAATTTTGTCCATTTACTTCTAAAAATAAATCTTGCTTACTGTTAAAATTACCTCCTATCAGACAGATCTAATGATGGGCATATAATGATTTCTCTAGAGTAATTTAATGTATTTGACGACACGTTTAGCTTAGTGTGTAGTGATCCTACTTGTTGTGCCAGCGGTCACGGGTTCGAGTCCCGCTGGGGGCATTCATTTGTGTGATGACGAATCTTTGTACTCCAATCATGGATGTTTATATTTATAATATTATGTATGTATTTAAAGTTATATATGTGTAGTGTATCAACTATCTGGTATCCATAACGCAAGCCTCGTAGCTTACCATGAATTAGATGGTGCTGTATGTTAATGTCCCAACATATTTATTTCGATCAAACGTTATAAAAGAAAATAATTAATGTTCCAGCAATTCCTCTAACGGCCATTTATCAGGACGCCATTTGTTCAAATAGCTCAATTCGGATGTTGATATAAATGTTAAAATATTTCATTCAACGTGGAAATAAAAAATGCTGCTAATTAAATTTGTCAGGACTGATTTTCATATAAAATTCGACTTCATAAATATTGTAAGATTTTGAAGATATGTGAATATTGGTTATTCTTACGCACAAACAGAAGAACTTGTAAAATTTGCATTGTTTTTTATTTTATTTACTATGGGTATAGTAGCGGAAATCTATACATATAATAAAATTGTAACTAAGTCGAATCTGTACATTAAATATTTTTTGGAAAATCTAATTGAAATAGACATTATTATCGATACAGAGCCCGAATCTATAGTTTTTAGAATTTTTGTCTGTGTCTGTCTGTTACCGCATCACGAGAAAACCACTGGACATATTTTGATGAAATTTGGTATGATGATAGCTGGTCATCCGGGTCAACATATAGGATACTTTTTACCGCGGGAAAAGATCTCATTTCTGGGAAAAAATACAAAATTGCATTGTAAGAGTATACTAATATGTAAAACCTAAGAGTTTGGTTTTTGGTCATCTGAACGCGGGCGGAGCCGCGGGAAATGCTAGTGGTATTATAAAACTCCTAATTATAATACCATTAAATGAAAAAATGCGTGTGTTTATTTGTCCTTTTTTCAAAAACCAGGGGGAAACGAAACGGTATCATTTTATGCACAAAATGAAAATCCATTTTAGGGTACCTACTATTTTCCCCTAACCAAACATATATCAAAATCTTAATTTTCTATAATATTTTTCTATAAGTAAGAAATTGTAAGTGTTTAAACAGTTTTTTAACTCCGTTAAATGAAAATAGTTACGATAATGGCATTTGAGTGAGAGCTGGAAAGAAACAAATAAAGAATATTATTATAAAAATGAGGGAAAAAATAAAAATTGAGCTTACGTATTTCATTTTCATTTTCCATTTTAGATTTTTGAAGCAAAATAAATTAAATGAGCGCGATTAATGTCCCATCACTACATGGTGGAGCCTTCTTCAAACAAGCCTCCTCTAAACTTATTTAGGTCCACCCTCCATCACGTTTGAGAAAATATAGCAAGTAATAGTATCATAAATTATTGAATTCAGCAACAAATTTATATAGACAATAATGTCTAGTTTTAAAATGTATAGAAATATTGTGTTATACTTTAATTAATTACAACTCGCAATGATAGGGCTTCAATTTAATGGCTAGACACATTTTTTTATGCATCTGCGATGAGCGTACATTAATATATACTATACATATTCTATTCTATTCCAGAATATTTATAAGTTTCTTTAGAATAGAAAATACATGGTTTTTATTAACAAAAATGTAAGATAATCGAAATTATTTCGAGATTCCTTGTATATAAGAAATGCTTTATTTTCAGAGGACATCAACCCTTAAGACTTATTCTATGTTATACATAATGCAGATATATATATTCAAGAACATTTACGAGCTAGGTTTCTAGTACATTAATTAATTGTGGAAACGACAAGTTATGACAGAAATAAAACGGGAACCGTATTATAGCCAAATAAGTAGCTGTTATTGCGTAGTAACTGTCTTAGATGAGATGGGAATACAAAAGGGATGTTCGTGTTGAGTCAAAATTATAAGCTTTTAATTGGCGTCATCATTATTAGGTACATCCATTTGAATACTTTAATATTTTGGTGGATATTTTAATGGATTTTATGGATTATTAAAACTAGCGATTCACCCTCGCTTCACTCGGGTCTGTCCCTAGATTGCTTCCCTATACAATCTTTCATCCCAATTTTCATCCCTTTAAGGGATGGTTTCCGAGATAAAAAATCATATGTGCTTCCCAGAGTCTCAAACTATCTTCTTAACAAATTTCATCTAAATCGGTTCAGTAGATCCAGATATTAACCCCTACAACCTCACAAACTGACAAACTTTACCTCTTTATAATGTTAGTATACATTAAAGAGGGGTTCTTATAAAAGAAATATGTTTGAAGTAAAAACGATAGAGTTTAATTATAGTGCAATAATGAAAAGCTCTTGGATTGTATGGATTGCATAGATATTTATAAGGTATTTATGCTTACGCTTATACTACGTACTTATATATTGTACTAACATCTCACGTAGTTAGCCAGCCTTAGTGCAATCGGAAATTAGTAGTACCAGTTTTAACTTTGCGAGAAAATACATAAGCGGGTTTATCCGTTATTACACAATTTACGAATTTACGCTTTCGAGCACTTAACCTAAGTTCATCTCCCATAGAAAATAAAGTTAAACCAATTATTAAAATAAAGTTGAATCTTCTGATAGAAATTAGGTCCATGGTGCTTCTCTTCGCATCAACTCACAACTTTGCCGTTAGCTTTCATTACAACTAGGTAAGTGGAGGTGGCTTAGTTGGTATATTTTGTGTAATTTTAGAAATATCATATAATTTCAAATCATTCTTAGGTCTTTAAGGTCCTTCAGAAATAGTTTTTATCAGTGACCCTTTCGCGTTTCTGTTAAGTGGCAAAATTCGCGAATTTGCGAAAATAAATTTGTAGTATACCTACTAAATAATATGTCACAGAACCCACTTGATATACAGGGATAAAAACTTTTCCACCTTTCGCCCATACACTGTACTGGGCCTATACATATTATGTGTAAAAAATAAAATAAAATTATAAACCATCGTGTGGTGATGTAAGAAAGACATGGCAATAAATCTAACTTTAACATAACATTAACATTTTTATTGCTTTTAGGTTTTTCTATCTATTATCGTTAGCATACTTGAAGCTATAAAACTGATTGTCATTTTCTTTGAAAGAACTTAAAAAAGATCTTTTAAATTACATAAAAACATCCCTTAAAAGTGGATCTTGCGAAATCTTTTTCCGTCGTCGTCAACTTAAAACAGCTTAACGAGGTTCAACTTTCTTTAATTACATCTAGAGCAGTAAAAATTTTGCTGCCACTAACGTTCCGAATCAGCTGAAAGTTCGTACGAATTGTTGAGATCCGGCAACTTAGGGCAATAAGTCTTGAACTTGGAACCGTGACGAAGCGTTCTTTAAATCAAGAAGGGTTCATGCCTTCGGCTCTTTTAACGTATGGATTGTTTTCACACGTGCCTCCTTTATATTTCCTCTTACATTTCTATTATGTACTGAAATTATAAAAAAAAACATTACAGTGAAGGAAAACGTTGTGAGAAAACGTGCAAGTGTGAGAGAAACTAAATAGCAAGTTTTTGAAAGGCATGTGAAGTACGTCAATCTCTTGCGAGTGGATTGTGATCTGATCCCCTTCGGATAGTAAGGAAGACCAGCTGTGGGATGTTAAAAAGAGTTAAATACATTTTCTTAATAAGATAAAATTATTTAGATATAGATAATTACTCGTAATTGGCTTCATTCGCTTTGAGACAAATTTATTTCTTCTATACAGTCAAGTTTTTGAAAATATCAAATTCTAATATTTAATCGTATATATTTTTAAATTCAATTTAACTCTTATTGTTCAGTGGCTTTTAAGATTGCTGTATTGGTTTTGTGAAATATAGTTATAATTGAAGATATTAATTTCACATATTATGTACCTGCTTCATTCGAAATCGATTTCACAATACTCTCTATGAATATCTTAGTGTACAATTCAATTGGATATATCCTCTTATTCCTAATTCATAATCTTAACATGAAAACTTTTACATTTACAATATAAATGTCACAGTAAAAATGTTGGGAAATCCAACAACTTGGAGCAATAAGTCTGAAACTCGGCACCGTGACGAAGCGTTCTGTAAGTCACGGAGGAGTCACGCTACTTGACTGTGAGAATATATGGATGGTTTTAACATAGTGCATTTTACAATTTTCTTGTTTTAGATCTATTGAAAGGTCTTTAATTTATTATGGGTATGCCATGATAAAACCATCTCATCAACATTAATGATGCCCATGTCTCATTATATTACATATAATGTAATATTGAAATATATAATTTAAATAGTCTAGCCATTCAAAGGGGGAACGCTGCCAGTATCTTCGGAACCTTGCCTAAAGGGACTCCTTTTAATAATATTTTTAGTTATTATTTTATGTATATATACTTAAGGTTTTTTTTTTTAGTTTAATGTAATTTATCTTATTTATTATATTGGAGACATTTTTTTTACCGGATATGTCAACTGCAGAATGACATTTACATCAGTTTTTGACGTTTGACTTCTAGCCCAGAAATAGTTACTTTATTAATTCAGGTTAATTTATAAATAATTGATTTTTAATGTGAGTTAAAATATGATGATATAAGTGATTTATTTTCAAAGTGAGATAAATTTAAGAAAACATTTGTCAAATGTTAATACATCGTTTATTTATTTACAACATTTAAATATACAAATGACAATACAATTGAAACCTTCAAAAGAAAAACGCTTCTCACTCAGATGACACTACTTGTGTATGACGCCAAGACGACACCAAATTTTATATTTAGCCTTGGACTAAACAAAATATGACTGAGTTGAAATAAAAATGAATTATACATTCGTATAATACTCTAATATCGTAAATAATCTAACAAGAATTCAAACAAAAAATGAGTACAACTCGAAAAACGACATGTAGGTGGAAGACAACCCGCAGTAAAAAGTATCCTATATATAACTCGGAACTCCCTCAATATGGGTATCAAATGAAAGGGCTTGACCTGTAGAATACTATACACTATGATAATTTTCAAATTCAAGATGGCCGCCACCACAAAATGACAAATTACATGTGGGGGGTGCTTTTTTAATTTTTAATTTAATTTTATTCAAATGTCAAAGGTCCTCATAACGTAAAGTTAATAAGTTTTCAGGGACTGGGAAAATTAAACAAAGGCCAGTAATTATGAATGCCAATCTATCTTATAATTAGTCAAAAGGGAATGGTACGGCTCTTAGCTTAAATCAACCTGCAATTTAATTAAATTCAATATGCCCAATTTTAGGAAAATTTCCTTTTATATGTCTACGCATGACGTGTTCTACATTATTATATTGCATAACAAGGTTATTGTGTTGTAGAGGTCAAGCTATTATTTTATATATTTCTAAGTAAAATTACTAATTTTTAACTATGGATTTTAATTTTTTATTTCCGTAGCTATACTTTTAGATTTTAATTGATTATTGACCGTTGATATGAATAGATCGTGTATGAAAAATGTAATAGATTTATGAGAAAAATAAATAAACCTCAGTTATTTGTACTAGTTATTGAAAATTAAAGCAAAAACGAAATAAACTTCTGCAGATTCATTACACCTGAAAATATTTCAACTCGTGAATTTCAGTAAACGGCCTTAAACTCCCCGAAGTCATTACCTCCATCTAAACGAAACAAAAATTTATTCTCCCAATTTTGAGATAAACAGTAGCAAAGAAATTATATTCCCGTAACGGTAGTTAGGGCAACACTGGCAACATTATTTTACCTTTGTCCTCTGCCCTACGAGGTGTTTCCTAACCTTTTTTTACAAACTCCAATAACCCGAAGTAATGGCCCATAAATCAACTAAATTACCCGAACATTGCAATATTTTTTTTGCCCGTATGGAGACGAAGTATAGATTTAAATTGCTATGTTTATAAATTATGTAACACATTTTATTTAATATAAATAAGCACCGTAATACCTATTGTATGTACAGTTATATTGCTTTTGCATAACTAATATCTTTATTTATAAAACACTAGCTGTGCTCCGCGGTTTCACCCGCGTTAAATTTGTTTGATTACAAAATTCAGTTTTATAATAATGTATAAAAGTCTGTCCGATTTGTTGACATTTATGATTACTGTTCTGCTCCCTTGGGTTAGCATGATGATATATAGCCTATAACTGCCTCGGTGGTGTAGTGGCTAGCATGTACGGCTGCACACCCGGAGGTCCTGGGTCGGGCCAAGTTTAATTATTGAGTCTTTCTGTATAATAAGCCTCAGTAACAGCCCGGAGTTGGGAAGTTGGCGGTGTTTCACCCCCGTGCCTCGGAGAGCACGTGAAGCCGTCGGTCCTGCGCATTAACTCTTACCGGTCGTGTTGAGCTGTCGTCCCACCGGAGTATGAGAGTGATAGGAATAGAGAGTGCACCTGTGTCTGCGCGTACACTTGAGCACTATAATATCTCCTGCGCAGTTGGCTAGTCTCAATGAGATTGGCCGCCGTGGCTGGAATCGGTCAGGAGAACATCAATCAATCAATCAATATAGTCTATATAGCCTTCCTCAATAAATGGTCTATCTAATGCAAAAAGATTTTTTCAAATCGGATCGTAGTTCCTGAGAATAGCGCGTTCAAACAAACAAACAAACAAACAAACGAACAAACAAACAAACAAACAAACAAACAAACAAACAAACAAACAAACAAACAAACAAACAAACAAACAAACAAACAAACAAACAAACAAACAAACAAAGAAACAAACAAATAAACAAACAAACAAACGAACGAACAAATGAACAAACTCTGCCTCTTTATAATATTAGCATAGATAAAATGGTGTAGTTTTTTACTATCCGATGATATAGTTGATTTCAATTTTAACTGTACTTAAGAAGAGCGCACATGTTCTTAAAGTAAAGTTACTTCTTAATAATTTTATACGTCCATTTTAAGAGGATGGCTTAATTTTATAGGAAAGCACATTTAATATACACACAAAAGTATATTCTCAACTTATTCGAGTTATAATCTTTGGAATCAAATGGAAATTAGGTTGTCAATTAGAACATTAAATGCAGCTTACAATTTATTGTAACTGTTTTATAGTACTTTCATATATAAAATAATTTCATTCCTTAATAAAAATCAATTGATCTATTATAATGCACATTTTTAATCCTTTATCATTTTTATTACAGTAGTTTAAAATACATATTTGTTATAGGTGTTGTTAGTGTACAATAAAGGACAATAATAATAATATAATATATATTATTATTTTATTGAAGATAACAACTCGCGTCTATCTTTTTCTTTGAACTCAAACCTTTTGCGATCCGTATAGATAACTATATATTTTTCAACTTGGTGACAGATTCAACGTGGACATCGGGGACAGGCTGCATGTTAGGTTTTCTTAAACGATTTAACTTACGAGGGGGACCACACTATAACCCACCACGCTACAAAAGTATATCGAATTTGAAGACACGTTTGGCTCAGCTTGTAGTGACCCTACTTGCTGTGCTAACGGCCGCGGTTTCGAGTCCCGCTGGTGCCATTCATTTGTGTGATGAGCATGTTTGTACGCCAGTCACCCATGACTGGAGTATATTAATATGTATGTATTTAAAGTTATATATGTGTAGTGTATCAACTATCTGGTATCCATAACACAAGCCTCGTAGCTTACCATGAAACTAAATAGTGCTGTGTGTTAATGACCCAACATATTTATTTATTATTTATTTATTTAAAGACTGTATTTTTTTTATTTTTATACTAAGTATTTCTCATATATGATGGTTCTGTAGCTCAAAAAATAACCTAATCTACCGTATACCATAACCTTTCATTAATTTCCTATTTTATTTAAAAGAACATCGAATATTTAGTTTCAAATACAAACCTATTTCACCACTGTTCAGTTTGCCGCCTCTCAAGGGGCAGATATCAACTGCATTTCTACCAAGATTAACATAACCAAAATCTATGCAGAAATTAACATTCAAATCTTCAATAAGGATAAGCGTGTTGGGCTATTTTGAACTATGAAAACAAAAAATTATATTGAAAAAAAAAATTATATAGAAATAAGATCTCTAAAAAGGTAGTTTCATACAAACTTTCACCCCCATTTTACTCCCTTATATGGTGAATTCAGAAAAATTATAAGACATGAATTTATTTAATTTTATTGAAAATCATATGTACAAAGTTTCAAGTAATTCTGATAATAAATATTTTTTTTGGATTATATTATAACATGTTTTCCCGTGGGAATTAAGTAATCTTCCGCGATAAAAAATAGCCTATGTCACTCTCCAGTCCTCCGCCCTAAATTTCGACGTGAAAGAAGGACAAACAAACAGACTTTCACATTTATAATATTAGTATATGGATGTCAAACTCAAAAAAAGTTGCGTGATTTGCTGTTTATGCTATTATTCTCCATTTTGCCGTATGTTTTCTTCAAAGAATAAGTAAAATTTTATATAGGACTACTTTTATACTAGCGACTCACCCTTGATTCGCTCAGGTTCGTCCCTAGGTAGCTAGGTAGGTTTTAACGGTCAGTATGGAACAGATGATCGATGGATTGCTCTGTGAAAATTAAAAACAAATCTATTAATTAATTATTAAAATTACTTAACAATATCTATAAAAAGTAAACATATAAAATATCACAGACTCTAAAGTTTTCCCATACAAGTACTTAATACATAATAAAAGAGTACATATTTGATGAATAAAACCTATTATATATATATAAGCTCCTTACAATAATGCCTCGGAAACGTTAGAACAAAAACGGTAGATCGCATACATAGTCGGTGTAGTGTTTGCTTAGCGATTGTGTTGTGAAGCAAATGTTAGCATTTACCATACAGGTACTTTAACTTGGAATAGCTATATATGTCTATACTAGCGACTTACCCTGGCTTCGTTCGCTAGGTACAATTTTAATAGATAAAAATTGTTTTTGTGTACCTACCTAAGGAAATATACACATGGTACCGCGAACTTTTCTGTGAAATTGTAAACCCTAATTTTGCTTAATTTTGAAGTTTTTGATTTTCGCGCTGGAACACTTAATATTTCTACATTAAAACATGCCCTAAAAACTCCTGTATCTTTCAATTAAAGTCCCATTAAAATAAGTTAAGTTGTTCCAAAGATTTCCCCGGACAAACAAAAGACAGACAGACAGACAAAATTTTTATATAGAGTTAGGGCTACAGGCACTGGTATCATATAAATAGTTCTACGTACTTAAATATAGTTATTTTGAAATCACAGACAGATAAGACAATTTTATTTATATGTATAAATGTACAGTTGAACGTTACCAAAAAGTGTTTATTTAATATTTTTTAATTTTTTCGCCAATTCATTTTGTATTTTTTTTTTGTTAATATTCACCAATAGTGAACCGATTTTAATTATCCCTTTTAAAAAAATAGATTATAATATATAATTCTTTCATTAAAGAGATCAGATATTGCAAGACATACACACAAAAAAAAATCATACAACTGAAATGCGTTCCGTCATTTTGAAGTGACATATAAAATAGGGTATTTCAATGCTCTTGAGATATTGCCGGTGATATTTAACGAAGGTTACGATGTTTAATGCTTGCTTTAACTAACATACACTTAGAGACGTTTCATATAGCATAGTAGACGACATGATCAAAGACTCACCTCGGGACACCAATGAGACTTGTCTTCATTTAGAATAACATGTAGTTTACAGTAAATAAGTAATACATTTAATGTAAATGTATAGGGAATAGCAAGAGCTAGTGTTTAGGAAACAAGTATTTATTATGTGAATGGTAAATGGTAGTGTTTAGTGCTTCAGATTTTACAGGTTCGATTCCCGGACGAATGTTTATAGGTTAGCTTTGTTAATGTTATATAATATTTTTTATCTATACTAATATTATAAAGAGATAAAGTTTGTGACGTTGTAAGGGGTAATCTCTGGATCTACTGAACCGATTTAGAAGAGGTACGAAGATAGTTTGAGACCCTGGGAAGGATATAGGATACTTTTTATCCCGGAAATCATCCCTTAAGGGGGTGAAAATGGGGATGAAATTATGTATGGGGAAACAACCTAGGGACAAACCCGAGCGAAGCGAGGGTGAGTCGCTAGTAATTAATGTGTTTGTTTAGCTTTAGCTACTAAACTAGGTGATATTAAAATAAACTAGGATTGTATTCTACTTTTTTTACGATTTACTTATCAAATGTCTCCTTATTAATAAAATACAAGAAAGAAAAAACATAAATGTGAAACTTTAGACTTGAAACTCCAGTGGAGTGTGGACCTTCTCTCAATACTTGCGGATAAACTCACATCTATCGTATTTGCAGTCAGAAAAGTACGACTGTTAACCAACATCAATACTGTAGAACTTGTATAATTTATTTAGAGTACTACAATGGCACCCAGTGGCAATGCACTCGCTTGGAAACCCGAGTGAAGCGGATTTAAATCCCGGGTCTCGCACCGCTGATAATTTTATGTGCATTTCCAATATGATTACCACTTGTCTCACGGTGAAGTAAAACATCGTGAAGAAACCTGTATGTCTGACCAAGCAAATTTTCGAAAGACACGTTAAGTCCGCCAACACGCATTTGGCCAGCGTGGTGGACTATGGCCTGAACCCCCTCGTATTGAAGGGAGGCCCGTGCCCAGCAGTGGGCCGTTAAAAAGGGCTGAATACAATATTACTATGAGATAGTACTGCAGATAAAAAAATCGGTGTATTGGCAATGTTATAAATTAGAGCTCGTAATTCGTCTAGGTCATGTCAAACATATGATACTTTTAGTTTCATCGTATTGTATTTTTTTTAATATTATTTATTCGTCATAATTTACATGATTTTATATAAGGTAAAAGAAAACATTTTATAACTGGACTTGCTCTACAAAATGTGAGTATTTTTTCGGGTCTAAACATAATATACATATTGTATGTATTCAGCCCTTTTTAACGTCCCACTGCTGGGCACGGGCCTCCCTTCAATACGAGGGGGATCAGGCCATAGTCCACCGCGCTGGCCAAGTGCGGGTTGAATATACACATTACCTTATACATATTATAATTAAAAATCTTCAAGCTATCTTAAATCAATTAATCAATTTAATAAAGAATTGTTAATAAGTGTGGGATTTGGGTAAATTGACACGTCATATGCGGGAGAGTTAATGTTGTATTTATTATAGCAAAAATACTGTACCTCGACCTTTAAAGAGCAACGGTAATTTCTACCTTGGTGTCACAGATTTTTTTAAATATATTTATATTTATTGTCTTATTTTAGGCAGACAAAGTTACGATAAAAGCTAGTCGTTATAAACCTTCCATTTTGGCACAATGTCTTCAATCATTCATAGCAGACATGACATCTTATTTCCGTAGATTCTTGAATTATATTCGTAACGTTTGATAATATAAAATACATACATATTATATATTTTTTTTTTTGACGACGCCTATGGCTCAGTTTGTAGTGACCCTACTTGCTGTGCCAGCAGTCCCGAGTTCGAGTCCCGCTGGGGGCATTCATTTGTGTGATAAGCACGAATGTTTGTACTCCAGTCATGGGTACATTTATAATATGTATGTATTTAAAGTTATTTATGCGTAGTGTATCAACGATCTGGTATCTATAACACAAGCCTTGTAGCTCACCATGGACCTAGATCGTGCTGTGTGTTAATGTCCCAACATATTTATTCATATTTAAATATACATATATAAGTAATATAAAGGCAGTATTATAACAGTAAAAGTAATTTCATTTGTTCATTTAATTAAATTCATGATTTTATTTAACAACTATAATTGTGAAGTTCGATGATAAGAATTGATTTTGATTTAGTATAACTTTGTTTGCTTGTGAGAAATAACAAAGAATACATGTAAACAAATAGACGGAGACTCCAAGAAACATTTCATGTAAATTATTATAAATTATTATAAATGACTATTGAAGCTTAAAAAGCTCTCACTTTCGATACATTAAATTACTAACCGATCGATCGATAGAACTTTTTCAAACGAGAGAAAACATTAAATGTAATAAATAAAAAAATGTATTAGTAATAGATTAAATAACTATTCTAAAGAAAAAAAAACTTTGAATAAACGTCTATATGGCAAACACAAATGTGAACAGCCTTGCTGTATGAAATCCTTTAAAAGTCGAGTGTAAAAGTTTCTGAAAGGTTTTTAACGCATGAGCAATTTTACATAAAGATACGTATTTCATGGACAGACAGCTTTCTCATTTGTGTAGACTATAATTTTAAATGATTAACAGATATTCAATGAAATGTCACAAGTGTTTTTTTAACTTAGTAGGTACGTTTTTTTTATTATTATTATGTTGGGTGTGGTGCCGTGGTCGGCCCTAGCTAGTCGACCAGTTTTGGTCCATTGTAGCTTTAGTAGTAGGTGTGTTACGGGAAAGAAGCTCTCAGCAGCATCACTAATTCACCAACGTACAAATCCTCTTCTAAGGTTCTATTTAAAGCTCTAGCTACATTTTTCCCGTCTGACATTGATATAGATATATTTTTTATTTTTTTCAAGTTTACGGCTTTGGATTGAAACCGGAGTTTTTCGAGAATTTGTTTAGATTTTTGGTTCCCGATGATTAGATAGCTTTACAACAATCTTGGTCACAGGCGAGACGAAGGTTTTCAAAATAAATCCGTCAAAATAAATCCGCGAAATAATCCGAAAAGATAGTTTTATTTAAAACTAGCATTGCCCGCGGCTCCGCTCGCGTTCGGATGACCAAAAACCAAATTCTTAGGTTTTACATATTAGTCTCTTACAATGCAGTTTTGTACTTTTTTCTCAAAAATGAGATGTTTTCCCTCAGTAAAAAGTATCCTATATTTTTACGAGCTCTCCGAAGCACGGGGGCTTGCACCGTCATCTTCCCAACTCCGGGCTGTTCTTAACAGAAAGACTCAATAACTAAACTTGGTCCGACCCGGGATTCAAACCTAGGACCTCCAGATCTGCAACTGTTCACGTTAGCCACTACACCATAAAGGATTTATAATAGTAGTGTGATAAATAGAAACTACATAATAGGTACACTATTTGAAAGTTAAGAGGCTTATACATCGCCAGACTTAAATAATTCATTCTAAGTAAAAGTTAAACATTACAATTTAAATAAACTCAATATATATTTAACTTAAAAAAAAACATTAAAATAAGAGGATAACAAGATATTAAAAATTTCTTCAACGTTACTAAAGTACGAGAAACTTATTTCATTACGTGGGACTTATTCTGTAGAGCTTAGTGTGTGAATACCCGTTCCAGAACTTTCGCTATTAAGTATCCATAGATAGAGTTTGTATGTTTAAGCTATAATATAAAACTTCTGTTAAACTTTTCTTGAATCTAAGTCATTAATATTAATTGAAAAAAAAAAAGCTTTTGCTTGCAACTCCCCTCGCGTTGCAAGTCTATATTATAATAAAACTGTAGAGATCGAATGTCTGTACATAGAAAAAAAAATGCTAAAAACCGAGTCGGGGGGATGTAAGAATACAAATAGAACAAATACAGATTTTTTCAAATTTTTGTTTCTCTGTCTGTTTGTCTGTTCGGCTAATCTCCGAATCTATTGGACCGATTTAAATAAAATTTTGCATGGTGGTACCTTATATCTCCGGGCAACATCGAAGATACTTTTTACCCCGGAAAATTAAAGAGTTCCCGTGGGATAGTTAAAAAACTATAGTAACTTATACAGCTTAGTAGACAACAACTTATACACCTAATTTAGTAAAATTTAACATTCTGATACCTTATATTGCCGGTCAAATAACAGGTTACTTTTCATCCAGGAAAAATAACGATTCCCGTGGGAACTAATAGATCCCTATTAGTGCTCTTCTAGTAATAAAACTTATACTCAGGATGTACAGACCATGAAATTATAAGTATTTCGCTTTTGCCAATAGCTACAGCCTAATACAGTATATTATATGTGAATAATATGACATATATGAATTATAAATGAATTCAATTCAGTTCAGTTTTCTTGTTAGTGACTTCAAAGCGTGCCAGTTGAGCACAGGTTACTTCGCCAATGTCACGTAGAATGGAGAAGACATGAACGAGATTCGCCGGTAAAATAAGATCATTAAAATTATATTAAATTACAGTGTGTAAAAAGGAAGTAAATCTCTAATAAACCTTGGACTTACAATAAAAGACAGCACAATTAATATACATAAAATTCTTAACTAGGTATAAGTGGTCAGTAACTTAATGAATCATTGCTAAAACAAAGTATTGGAATTGGTGACACTATTACTAAAGTCAAAATTAATTCTGTTGTTGTAGGTTGCTCCTGTAGAACGATCATTCATTTGTAATTTTAATTCCATGTTAAAGCTGTTAAATTTCAAAATTATCGCTCAAACCCATTCTTGACTTCCACAAAATACGTGAGAGTGTATTGTGTCTGTTAAAGCAACTCTAAGCCACTAAAAAAAAACAAATATTTAATGACATATTTGTATTTGATATCAAAATCATCTTCGTAACTGCTTTGACATTATAAGTTGTTAAACATGGTCACTGACAAGATTTACGAGATATTTACCATATTTAAGCACTCGATTTTGTGACTACGAGTATACCCGTGACCATAGCACTAGCAAAGTGCCGAAATTTCGGGTACTCTGAAAAGTTTGTGCTAAACAAGGTAAATATACCGTTTTACACCATAATAATATTGCTGTGACATTTTTGACGAGTTTCTAAAATTATTTACTCTAAATAAAAATTGTTACCTTAAAAAGTTCTAAATTTACAAAAACGTCACTTGCTTAAAAAGATGTCTAAGCAGTCTTAACATTATAAATCTCAATTCACCATTACAGGTGTAACATGGCCACCTATTAATTTGGCGAGTGATAAATTTAAAACCAGTACTAAAATACCTTTTACACCTTTCGATATTGAAAACGCATAAAGTTTTATACCTCGTAAAATCCTAGTGTTAAGATCTCACAAGAATAATTTTATTGGTAACATCTCTTAAATTTCTTGTTAACAGCTTTTAAAATGATAAAATTTTTAAAGCACTGTGTTCTAGGGACTTTTGGCGACCGTTTTTATGCATTATTGGTTATCCATCCGTCTGTCTGTCCATGATTCACGACCTATTTGAGACTTTAATATGTTAAATTGTAATAATCAAAATCAACGTATTCAAAGGCTACGATTATTTATTATGAAATATTGCTTTGGTATTTGCAAACTCGTTAAGTAACTTCAAGAGGTAAAAATATATTTTTTAAAGAATTCTATTTTTAGTAGTAATTATGAAATAACGTGTAAACATTAACTAGTATCTTATCTATACATAAAATAAAATTGTAACTGAGCCGAATCTGTACATTAAATATTTTTTGGAAAATCTTATTGAAATAGACATTATTATCGATATAGAGGCCGAATCTATAGTTTTTAGAATTTTTGTCTGTCTGTCTGTCTGTTACCGCATCACGGAAAAACCACTGGAGGGATTTTGATGAAATTTGGTAAGATGATAGCTGGCTATCCGGGTCAACATACAGGATACTTTTTACTGCGGGAAAATATCTCTTAAGACTCAGAATTTTATTATATGTATAGATATAAAGAATCTAGGTAATTATTAATTAATAAGCAGTCGTTAAATTATTTTGTCCCAAGATAGGGGTTCCCTTTGAATATAAATTGAATCTAAGGAAAAGATCTCACTTAATGGGTTTCAAACGTGGAGCTAAATATAAGTATACGAAATAATTAATTAAGATGTAATATATTTGTAAACATTGTACATATATTTTAAAGTAGCAATTTATGACTTTATGTGGATAAAACAATAATAGGTATATTTCTACAATAATTTGTGTATAGGAATAATTTTTAGTACACCATTTTGAATTTGTTAAAATTAAATCTATCTAAAAAATAATTTAGATATTGGTTGTACACTTACATACTTAATATCGTTCAAATGAAACTTTATGAGGCCTTGCGCTTTTTCATTTAAAAGAGAGTCCGAGAGTAAGCTACCACAGTGGCACTAGCTCAAAATGCAGTATCGCCGAAAAGAGCGAACGAACGAACACAACGGTTGCTGTACTCTTAATACAACATTGCCAACTTATCTTAACTCTAAATATCTTCATCTATAAGAAACTATTGAATAGAATAAAATACTTCACTTAATACTACATTTAATACACGAACCTTCGGTCATCGAATAAAATACTATCGATATATTTCAACATTAATATAACCGAATATTGGTTGTCAAATGTAATATACAATATAATGTTCACATTTCTCATAATCGGATTACCGAAACGGACCGTTTTAATATTTTATCGCTAAGTAGATTGAAAACGAATTGTCTCCGTGTTTATCCGATTACTAAAACTCGTTTTTGTACATCGAATGTAATGAGGTCGATAAGATTATAAATAAATATGTTATACTTTTTGCGTAAATCGAAATCGATTTTATGTAAGACAACCTATTCGTATTAGAATTTTTTTGATGTTTTTTTTTTTTATAAAAAGAACTTGTTATATGAGTGGTTTGCTATAGAAATACTTGTTATAAAAATCTAGCTAAAGATTGAAATTGTTGTTTCGATAAAAAAAGCATTGAAATGACTCTTGAGCATTTAAAAAGTAATACAGATTGTAATTTCTGTTATGTTTTATATTAGGTGAAACATAAAGTTATTAAACACGGAAAAAGGACGACCTATAGATAAGATGTATTGAGGATTAATACTTTATTACACTTACGCGAATATTTGACATCTATACTAATATTATAAAGAGGTAAAGTTTGTGAGTTTGTGACGTTGTAAGGGGTAATCTCTGGATCTACTGAATCGATTTAGATAAAATTTGGTAAGAAGATAGTTTGAGACCCTGGAAAGGACATAGTATACTTTTTATCCCGGAAATCATCCCCTAAGAGGGTGAAAATGGGGATGAAGCTTGTATTGGGAATCAAGCTACTGACGAACCCGAGCGAAACGAGGGTGAGTCGCTAGTTTTAAATAAAACTATATTTTTGGATTTTTTTTCCGGATTTATTTTGATATTTTTCCCGACGTTTCCAATACTTTACAGTTGTACCATGTTCACGGGAGAGACTAAAGTTTAGACGTCTCAAGTCTTAGTTGTGGTAGAAAGCCTGCCCAGAAAAATACAAAATGAATTTTAAAATACAAAACATTTTTTTTTTATAAATCAAAATAAGTCTGCCAAAATTTCGTTAATATAGTTTTATTAAAAAAAAAAACGTCGAGGAGTAAAATATTACGCCAAATAATCACTAGAATCAAAAATAATCTATGAAAAGTATACAAGATAAGTTTTTGTTATAAATTTTATCACGATGATGTTAAGTTATTTTTCAATACCCCAGATCTCAGCGAAAGGATCCAAGCACGTTGTTTAAATGGTGATTACGAACGCCGAACTATATTATTGCTGGAGAATAACTCGATTAACTTTGTTTTGTAAAATACAAACGTACTCGTATAATTACACTATAGTACTATTATTATAATAACTATCTATATAAATACTAACAGAACCCGCAGTTTCGCTCGCGCTAAAACTACAAAAAATCTCTAAAAAGGTAGGGTTCATACAAACTTTTATCCTCTACTTTACCCCCTTATATTATTAAAATGCTATAACACATGTATATTTAATCGTATTGAAAAGCTTTAATACCAAATTTTAAGTACTTCTGATCATGAATATTTTTTGGATTATATTGTAACGTGTTTTCCCGTGGGAATTCGGTGATCTCCCGCGATAGAAAATAGCCTATGTCACTCATTGCCACAAACATACAAACACAATTTCACATTTATATCAGTATGGTTGTACCTACCTACTTTCAAAGTAACAGTAATATAAATATTAAAATAGCTATATAAAGATGTACATTTTAAGATTCAGCAAATATTTTTTAATAAAATTTTGTATAAAAGAGCTAGCTAGTGAGTTTTAATGGACGTTCTAACCCTCTGTAGTACTAAAAAGGTAGTATAAGATTTTCTTGCACTAGAACGATAGTTAAATAATAAAATACTAAGTTTCAGTTTCATTACTATAATCCATTTCATTTCCTTTACTTAGATAAAATTGATTCAGTCTATTTAAAAAATAATGAAACATGACATTTGCTAATACAGCTAAGAAAATGTCATGAAAAATATGTATGACTGAAAGAGCTTAAAAAGTTTACAAAAGAGACTTCACAAGTCTGCCAACATACAATTACCGATCATATAATAGCACAATATTAAGGTGTTCTTATGATTTTTACATTGAGAGTATGTTTTTCAAGCAGTGGAATCCATTTTTTATAAATAAAATATATAAGCGAATATTCGATAAAGACTCTCCCGTGATCATGATTGCTGTAAAGTGTAAAGCATTCAAAAAGTCAGGAAGCAAAAATCCAAAATAAATCCTTGAAAAAGTCCAAGTAGATTATTTTATTTAAAACAAAATATTTTAATATAAATAATAAGATAAACTGTACAAATATAGAGAACAATCGTTCTAACATACAATTCATCTTGAGACCCTAAATTTTATAAGATATTTTACATCGTGCACAAGCCGGGATTTACACCGCAATAACTCACCTGCAGCTGCCCGGTCTGTGAGCGATGATGGAACAATTTCCTTAACAAATAATTGCTTATATGTTGTTAACCTTCCTTTCAAGATTTCGTTGTTTTTGTATTAAAGTGTCCCTTTTTGAATACAAATGTATAATTATATATATAAATAAAATTAAATAGTATCGTCTTGTTAAAATTCGACCAATTATGTAATGTATTTTAAGTCTAGGAACTTATCCTCATTTTATCTCAAATACATTTTTCGGTGCCTTTTACATTTACAGTTTTATATACAGACAGCACTACAATTATTATCACTAATAGTAGCCTATATGTTATTCCTAGATTATAGTCTGTCTGTGTAGTAAATTTCATCAAAATTAGTTCAGCCTTTCATTGTGAAGCAGTACATACACTTATATTATAGAATACAAATTTTTGCTATATGTATATGTGTAACAATGTAATGGGATAATTATCATATTTTCACATTTTAAATAAAAACACATACAAATATTCATTATAGATAGATATATACCTAATACTCTTTATTATACACCTTATAAAACAAACAAACAACAGAAATAATATACAAAAAATAAATGTACAGCAGACGGCTTTATCGCTAAAAGCGATTTCTTCCAGGCAACCTTGAGGTGATGGGGAAGTGTGTGGCAGAGACAGTAGGCAGAGTAGGTTATACAGAATTGTTATTATATCAAAAGTTATTAATAATATCATCATCAATACATAATAACTAGCGTCTTACCATGGCTTTCCTCAGGGGCTTCTCCAAGTTTCAATGGTTTACGAACGCATAAAAGATAAACGTCCAAACATCTTTTTTGCACCAGAAACCTTCGCAGGCGTATACAGATTAAACCACCAGAGTTTCATCACAATCGAATCAATGGTTTAGAAACACATAGATAAAAAACATTCAAACATTTTTTTTATTTATATATATTGATAGATAGAAGAAGATAAATAAAGATAATAATATAATATAGTAATTTATTATTAAACATTGTATATATGTAGAAAAGATATATTGTTGCAATATAAAGCAAAACACTACCCCATTTACAATAATTAGAAGGCTGCCGTATAAATAAATGTACATATTATGCGGACGTTAAGACAGTTGGGCGCAGGAACTTCTCAGTTTGGCAATTCGTATTCCGGGAAATGGAAATAATAAGAGAATAACTATTCCGTTTATTTAAGTTCCAAGCACGTCCCTTGCAAGTTGATTTTATTAGGGAACATTTACTCGCAGTCTCCAAAGTGTAAAGTATCTGAAAATTGTTGTAAACCTATCTGGCTTTAATTATAACTACAGAAATGTTAGACATTATTCTTTTAAGATTATTGTAATGGTTTTTTTTTTAAATTGTTATTAAACATATATCAGCATGATATAATAGCTTTGATCAAATGTAATAAATATGTTCTTATGTATGAATTCAGCCCTTTTTAACGTCCCACTGCTGGGCACGGGCCTCCCTTCAATACGACGGGAATCAGGCCATAGTCCATCATGCTGGCACAGTGCGGGTTGGCGGACTTCACATGTCTTTTGAAAATTTCGAAAATTCTCTTAGACATGCAGGTTTTCTCATGATGTTTTCCTTCAACGTAAGACAAGTAGTAATCTTGTTGGAAATGATTCGCACATGAAAAATCAAAGGTGCAAGATCCGAGATTTGAACCCATTTCACTCGGTGTCCCAAGCGATTTTTTATTTAACATTTGGACTCCCTATCACGTCCCCTATCCAGAAATACCACCCACTCCACCAGGGGCCATGTCCCCAATTCTAAACTTGTGCTTGTTAATCTGTAATATCTCTCATAATCTGAAATAAATGATCTCTAATCTAAAGATAGGAAGTAGTCCCACACACACATACACAGTTTCATGTTTTAATCCATACATATAATAAAATTATAACTAAGCCGAATCTGTACATTAATTTTTTTGGGAAATCTTATTGAAAAAGACTTTATTATCGATACAGAGGCCGAATCTATAATTTTTAGAAATTTTGTCTGTCTGTCTGTTACCTCATCACGGAAAAACCACTGGAGGGATTTTGATGAAATTTGGTATGATGATAGCTGATTATCCGGGTCAACATATAGGATACTTTTTATTAACTGCCTCGGTGGTGTAGTGGCTAGCATGTACGGTTGTACACTCGGAGGTCCTGGGTTAGAGTCCCGGGTCGGGCCAAGTTTAGTTATTGAATCTTTCTGTAAAGTAAGTCTCAGTAACAGCCAGGAGTTGGGAAGTTAGCGGTGTTTCACCCCTATGCCTCGAAGAGCACGTAAAGCCGTTGGTCCTGCGCCTTAACTCTCACTCGTCGTGTCGAGCAGTCATCCCACCGGAGTATGAGAGTGACAGGAATAGAGAGTGCACTTGTGTTTGATTAATCTGGCCAAAAAATATTTTCATTTTTGGCTCTATTCAACATACTCTTATGATTAAAGACATGCCAAATAATATTTGGCATTAAAGTATTAATCAACAAGGTATTCAAGGGCTTACGTATTTACTAACCTTTTGCCAAGATTCATTTAAATCAGTTTAACCATTACGCGCGTACCATACGCGTAATTGAGTAACTAATATTCGAACATGTTATATACTTTTACATTTATAATATAAGACGAAATAATGTGAGTAATAGAATAATCTATACATATAATAAAATTCAGATTCGAATCTGTACATTAAACATTTTTTGGAAAATCTTATTGAAATAGTCATTATTATCGATACAGAGGTCAAATTTATAGATTTTAGAATTTTGTCTGTATGTCTGTCTGGAAACGCATCACGAGAAAACCTCTGGACAGATTTAGATGAAATTTGGTATAATGATAGAATTTTACTGCGGGAAAATATATTATCATCTCTGAGAAATTTTACAGGGACACTACATTGAACACCGCAATTTAAATTTTGGTGGCCAAATAATTGTAGTAATTATACAGATAAGGAATTAAGAGATTAAAAAGTGAAAAAATATAGGCATCCTTGAGCAGGGTCGGATTTAAGCAAAAGCGAGACCGAAGCCCTCAGGCATTGTTAAGAAGCGGCCTTTACAATACGAAACTTGAATCCTTTTTAGGTAAAAAATACAACTCTATATTTAACAATAAATTCACCTTTTTTTTAAAAGCAAGCAAGCAAAGCTATAATTTTTTTTTTATTATTTACATAAAGTTTTGATCTGATTAGAAAAAAAAATCGCCCTTCAATTATTTTTTCTAGTACTTACTATAATCTCTACATACATTTTGCTAGTTCAAATGTAATCATTTCATTCGTTACATTTATAATCTGACTGATTGTTTAGATTGGTGAAACTTAGGCCTTCAAAAGTTATTACAGATCTTCCTCTAATTTACCTTTTTGTCACTCATCCACATTGCATAATCTTAGCACGTTGTTTTCAATCTTAGTATCACGCTTTCATCTAATCTCTTCTTCGCAGATTCTATTAGATAAGCTAATTGGTAGATGTTCAAAATCAATGAAGAAAAAAGTAATAATTTTATTTGACGGTACTTAAGATTCGAATAAAACTCCCAAGAATTCTATGATAAAAGCAAGTACGCTCTAAGAAAGTACTTATACGTAATTACAGATCTTTAAAAGGCTCTCGATTCGAGATCCTCTGAAAGCAAATGGCTACTTTCCCCTTTAAGTAGTTAAGAGTTACTCTATAGTCTATAGTCTTAGGACTATTGGCGGTTAGAAACTGAAAGAGATAATGGATACTGTAAAGATATTTTATAATATTAAATGTTAATTCTCGTATATATATGTATGTATTTATATAAATTTATTTCGTGTATCTCGTAAACGACTCTAACGATTTGGATCAAATTCTGTGTTTGTATAAGGTTTAGCTTTTTAAGTTTATTTATTATAGGTGTTTTTTCCGAAGGAATGCAATTTTTATATTTATTCCGAAAAACACGGAGCAATGTTCAAGCGCCCAGGTATATTTTAAATATTTATAAGCCAATATATTATAGTTGTTATAAAAATATAAAATATTGTATGTATATATTAATTTGAATATGTTCTATTAGTCTAAGTTCTCGACCTATGTGGTGGACCCCTCACACTTTTTCCAGCTGAAATATATTTTTATACGATAAAACATATTAACCGTCCGTATGTCTTTGTGTGTTTCATGTAAAAAATTCTAACCGATCTTTACTAAATTTTATGTAGTGATAATTTATTGCTCGGGTCAATATTTAAAATATCTTTCACTACTACAAAAATTTTGTTTTTTTTTACAGGAAAACACAATAACTGCCGAGTTCTGCCTAGTCGTTCATAGAATTTTATATGGCTATCACTAGCTAAACTTTAAGAAATACATTAAAACAATGAACTAGAAAATGAATAGGTCTTAAAAACCTTAAACAAAAGTCCGAAATAGCATATGTCTATGTCCTATGTCAGACGCATCCAAGCATAGGTAAGTCGCAAGTAAAGAATAATTAAAAAACCGACGTGAACTTAAAACTTAAAATCTAAAACCATTGCGGTAGAGTAAGTTAAAAAACAGGCGTATCTTGTAATCACTACATGCAATCAAAGTTCGCTATGGTTTGTTGCCAGCTCTTCACGCTGGCCCACCGCCAATATAAAGCAACTTAAAATAATTCGAGTTGCTCAAACGTATATAGAACATATTTTAAGAATACAGAGCTAACTAAATACAGTAATATAAATTTGTAAAATAATACTTTCTAAGATTGACGCGAATATTTTCCATTTTTCGTGGATTTATTTTGATTTTTGGCTTCTGAAGTTTTGAATGGTTTACTACAATCATGATCACGGGAGAGACTAAAGTTTTACATATCTCAACATTTATTATATAAAAAGAACTTTGGAGAACAAAAAATCATAATAAATCCGCGAAAAAAACCGAAATGATGATTTTATTTGTCTTTATAATGTTATAGGTATATACGAGTATACTAAGATTTGGCAATTGTCATATTCTTTAAAATATAAATATATAAAATATGTTGGTTGGTTGGTTAACACACAGCACCATCTAGTTCCATGGTAAGTTACGATGCTTGTGTTATGGATACCAGATAGTTGATACACTACACATATATAACTTTAAATTACATACATATTATATATATAAACACCTATGGCTGGAGTACAAACATTCGGGCACATCATACAAATGAATGCCCCCAGCGGAACTCGAAACCGCGACCACTGGCACAGCAAGTAGGGTCACTACAAACTGAGCCAAAAGTTTCGTCAAAATAACGTTTTCTTTAAAATAATTGTAAAATAACTTAATAATAATTTATTATCGTCCTTCTTACGATTTTTATCATCGTGTCAAATACAAAAGTGTGTATGAAAGCACGCCCGTTCATTTTATTCAATGTTAGGGTTCAATATAAAAAAAAAAACAAACAAAACTGCCGAAAATTTAATTACTAAGCTTAAATTACCGTTAAAACATTTCATTAAATAATTCTTTCAATTAACGCTAATATTTGACATTTTAAATATTTTTTTTTGTTTTTTATTTTTTAATTCGCACTCGACCATTTATAATTTTTGTTTCACTCGACCGAAGTTATAGTAGGAGATCCCGATCTATGTGGTGGACCCCTTAATTTTTTTCCACGCGAAATATATTTTTTAAGCAATTAAACACGACCCTTGAGCCGGTCCTCTTAGGGATGGTCACCAAAAATTTGCTCCAGGCTATTATTGACTAAAAAAAATTGAATCGGTTTTTTTTAAAGTGCAAGAGCTGTTTTCCTGTGACAATTTAGTATCAATCGAAAATGAAAGACTTGTAGAAAATGCCAACATACGGTTAGCGGCCTTTCTCGAGTCCACGTTACCTGACATCCAAGTACCTACATGTCGGGTAATGCTCGGATCGAATTGTATTTTACGAAATCAACCAAATATCAAAATGTAGATAATTTTATTACAAATTCAATGATATAGGATTGTTATACTTAAACACCTCCAGATTACAGGTTTTTTATTAAAAATCGCCTGGAGCAAATTTTTGGTAACAAATCCCCTGGGTCGTGTTTGCTAATAAGTTTTATGGTTTAAAAATATATTTCGCCTTCGAAAAAAGAGTGAGAGTTCCAGCACGTAGATCAAGATCTTAGACTATTAGGAGTTCGTAGCTAGATCCTAACAACGTCTAATAACCTGTACGTGATCAGACAGAACTAAGTGCTTTAGATAATCTATTTAAAATCCATTTTATTCTTTTCAGCACTACTTTATATTTTATAACTTCTCAACCCACTAGAGATTGCTTTTTCATGAATATCATTTTAATATATCATTAGGTTTTGTGTTCATCCCAAAGGAGTACTAACAACGTGCTTCATTGTAAAGTTAGAATACTAAGCATTCTCATTATTTTTTATGTAAAATACAACAATTCTATGTAATCTTTGAGACAAAAATTATAGTTTATTTTGAAAAACAAAATATATTTCACATAATATTGTATACTTATTACACTCTCTTCCTCTTGACCCCATTATTAGACTCGTTCGATGGTCTCAAATTATGGTAATTTCCACGGGATTTCAAGTACTATCATATAAATGCAAGTACATTGCGATCGAATTCTATGATTTATTTATAAGTTACTTATGACTCGTCCTCGCTCCGCTCGTGTTCGTCCCTAGTGAAAATTGAGGTTTGTATGTATTTTTTATGCCGAATCATAAAAATATTAATATAAAACATGTTGTCCAAAAATTAAACTATGTGTGGACCCTTATCACTTAGGGGTATAAAAAATATTTTACGTCCTATCTCAGACCTGCTGAACATATACACAAAATTTCATAAGAATCGGTTAGACCGTTTCGGAGGTGTTTTGTTACAAACTTTAATTTTGAGTAGTTTAATTCATTTCTTTGTCTTTTTCGTGTAATCAAAAAAGTAACTGGTATGTGTGGTTTTTGTCAACAGATAGTTTAAGCGGAGGCTAAGAAGGCAAAGCGTGGTCCTTCCACAAGGTGGACCAACGACTGAATCCTTGAATATGGATGATACAAGACCGGCAGTCATGAAAATCTTTCAGGGAGGCCTACAGACGCTTCAGCCTTCGTGTTTCTGCTGAGACGACGATAGTTTATGGGTCGCATAGTGATATAACAATATGTGGACCACTGAGCGTGAAAGATGACTAGAAAAATTAGTATATAATGTATTAGATAGCTATCTATAATTTATATATCTGCCTTATTAGTAATTTAAATAGCGAATATAATAAAGGAAGTGGCAAATTATTCAAATATGAACAATAGAATGCAGGCTGCAACGCCCACAAGGAATTTCGCTTGTAAATGGCTTATTAATACGTGAATCGAGGTTCATTTGCTTGATTACAGTGTTCCTAAGTGCCTTCTTGTTCCGTAACGGTTATTAATTATAAGTTTAAGTAAGTTATGATCATCTGTTCATGAAAAGCTTATAAGATATATGTAAGTACGTTTTACATTTATTTATTTATTTATGTTTACTGGTTCACAAAACAAATGACAATCAAATACATATAAAATAAGAATAGCTTGCAAAATTAATGCACAAGATTGCATTTTTCTAGATGCAGACACAGCATGCATATACAACAAAACTTAATATTACAAAAAACAAGATTTAACCTACGGTAACAATGAGGCTTTTATCTATTAACAATAACGAAAAATCTTAAAAAAAAATGAATTACTAACAACAGCTATTAAACTAAACAATTTGCTTTTATTTTTTACGTAAATAGGCTATAGAGGTATCATTAAAAATATCTAATTTAAAACGAATAGTATCGTACGCTGAACATATGCGGAATAAGGGCGAGTGGTTTATTACATTAGTTCTCGCGTTGGGAAGACAAAATGTCTTACAATTTTGTAGACGACTACTAGGACGTGGTATACAAAAGTTCAGTCATTGTAAGAGATCAGGTGAGTCAATACACATGAATTAGCTTGTACAAAAAATATATATCAAGTATTTTCCTACGTGTAGATAGAGAAATAACTCTGTAATGACTTAGTCTTTGTATATAAGAATTTAATTCATGACATTTGTTGTCGGTGTAGGATACGTGATATAAAAATCTTTATTGGACACATTCTAATCTATTTACGTGAATTTGATAGGATGGGCTTCATGCCGTACTACAGTATTCCAATAAATCGAACTAATGTATTAAATATAAGAATAGTGATATTTGGTTGCTTAAATAACTTTAGTTGTCTATTAATAAAACCTGATAATTTTGAAGTTTTTTTTATTATGTTATCAAAATGTTGCCTGAAACTAGGAGAACTATCGAAAATAACACCCAGGTCTCGGATACTTTTAACTTTTTGGATAGGTAAATTATTAATATGATATGTAACTAGTTCAGAATTAATTTTACGCGAAAATTTTAAAAAGAAACACTTCGTAGAATTGAGATACATTTGATTAAAATTACACCAATTGACAATAAAGTTTACATCTGTTTGTAAAATTTCCTTATCAGATTCATCATTCATAACACGATAAACTTTTAAGTCATCGGCAAAAAATTTAAAATTTGATTTAATATTATTGCATAAATCATTAATAAATATTAAAAATAGCAATGGGCCAAGATGTGACCCTTGGGGAACTCCAGAAGTTACTTCGCACTCTTCTGATTTAAAACCACGAATATATACTAACTGCGAGCGGTTCTTTAAGTAAGACTCAATCCATCTTAATAAACTACCGTGGATACCCATATTCTCAATTTTCTTTAACAATAATTTATGATTCACTAGATCAAATTAAATAAAAAATACTTCATATCTTCATATCACTTTTTTATGTTAATATATTTTTATGCAAATTAAACTTATTTGAAGAAAACTAAAAATGGTCAAATGCATAGTTTTTTTGTGTGTGTTCTTATTATAGTGTTTTTTTTATATATTTTTTTTTAAATCAATACCTACCTATCAACAGAAATAGTCACAAGTAACAAATTAAAGTAGTATCTATCAATTTACAACTATTTTAAAAAACAAAGGGCTATCACTACGTGTTTTGTATTTCATAAATCTAAAAATAATAACTCATAGGCTCTGACATAAACCAGCCAACACAACTTTGTCATACTAAAGTGATTGCGATACACAAATAAGGCAACATATCCAAACTCAATTTCGTAACTAACAATACTTTGAGCCGGTAATGAATTTCGAGTTCCTTTGTGTAACGAAGGCACATTTTATCGGACATGACGGCACTGACAAAGAGGAAACCTCATCTGTTATCGTCAATAGCAAATGGAGGGCGTTGACCTGATGAATATAAGATTAATTGATGTCTACACTCAAAGAGAATGTAACAGAAGGGTTAATAATAAGCAAGAAGCTTAATTAAATTCAAAAGATATCTATTATGGCCTCTGAGATGGCCTAATATATATTTGTAACGTTGGATCTTATAGGTAATTGAAAGATGTACGTTCTTGTCTAAGATTTCTTGAATACTATTTATAGCTGCACTATTTTCTGATATATATCGTGTCATTAGTGACATTACGTATATACATATACTAGAGTTCACGTAGTGGTCTAAATTCGGCCATAATGATTATTAAAAATTTCAAAAAAATATAAATGAATAAAGTTTATCCGTATTTAATATATATATATATATATATATATATATATATATATATATAATATATATATATATATATATATATATATATATATATATATATATATATATATATATATATATATATATATATATATATATATATATATATATATATATATATATATATATATATATATATATATATAGTGTATCAGCTATCTGGGTATCCCTAGTGCAAGCCTCGTAGCTTACCATGGAACTAGATGGTGCTGTATTACTTAATGTTCCAAAATATTTATTTATTTATATTTAATGTCAATTTAATCAAATCAATATTAATTACGGTGTAAAATTCTCATAGAAATGATGACCCCATTTGAAAGCCACAACTAAACCATGGTTAATACATTATAATTGTACATTCAGTAAGGCTTTTGAATCGAACTCAATAAGTTTCTGGTCTGAATCACCATTGTTAGCGACACATTGAAATCCAAGCGCTATTCATGCATTTTAAGTGTAACATAGTATTGCGGAACCGATATATCTATGTCCTTTTGTTATTTAGAATTTGCTGATGTGAAATAATTAAGTCTAGAATTGTGAATTGTTTTAAAATAGAATATATTTTCTCATAATACGTGAGTTTTACCCTCGCTTTGTTTAAGTGCATTCATACCTAATAGTAACCTATGTGTTCTTCCAGGCTACACACACATACACACGTACGCACACGCGCACGCAGCCGCATACACACGCGTGCACGTACTCACATACACACGCGTGCACGCTCACTCTCATGCACACGTACGCACACACTTTAATTTAATTGGATGCTATAAAAGTTTTTTAGATTTAATTACTTATCCCAACTTGTCTTGTGCTGTGACACAAGTCTTTAGTAATAGGTGCATTCAATATTAAAAAGGACTTAAAACAAATAAGAATTAAAACATATAATAAAAAATCTTACATTAAGAATCATAATATTGTTCTCAAATCAACATTTTGATGAGTATATCTATATCTATAAATGTAATAAAATTCTAATTGAATGGAATCTGTACATTAATTTTTTTTTGGAAAATCTTATTGAAATAGTCATTATTATTGCTATGGAGTCCGAATCTATAGTTTTTAGAATTTTGACCTATCTGTCTGTAAACGCATCACGAGAAAACACTGAACAGATTTTGATGAAATTTGGTATGCTGATAGCTGATTATACGGGTCGACATATAGAATAAATTATACTTTAGGAAAATATCTCATCTCTGAGAATCTATACTAAACGTTAAAACGTAACTAGGGACGAAACCGAGCGGAGCAAGAGTGAGTCGCTAGTATTATATAATTTAGGCAACATTAGCTCTGCCAATCGTTTGTTATATTATAATATTAAATGAATAATTCTTGTATAATTAATGTATGAAATGAAAAGAAATTACTCATGAAATCGATATGAGTTTTCATTTTAAATTTATTTCGTGTACCTACATACATTTATTTTGTAATTAGATAAGGTTTTGCTTTTTAATTTAAATGATTTTTCTAAGAAAACGCTATTTACATCTGTTCCGAAAAACGCCGAGCGAAGCTCCGTAGTCCAGGTGCTAATTTATTCGAGACTGGAAATGACTAGCAAGAAAACTTAATAGCACATTTAAAACATTAAAAGAAACATTAGAAAAATAAAAACTTACATTTTTCAATTTGAATTTCAGAGAAGAAAAATTAACAGAAAGTGAAAAAATAACCAGTATAAGCCACAAACACTTCAATAAACGTAAATTAAGGTCGAAAGTTCAAAGCTAAGTGTTCACTTATTTTTATAATTCGGCAACTTGTGCCAGTCACACCGCACCGCGGGACAGGAAGATTAATGTTAGGCTTCTAATTAGAAAAGTTTTCCAACAGCTACTTAACGAGCTTTCCTCACCTACGACGGAAGGCCACGACATGGTACCACTGTTGGATAAAGCTCTTTTAATTAACATTCGGCTAACAAACCTTGTGTTACAAATGTCAACTTTGTCATTTAAGATTTTTCTTTGATTCAACAGTATTTGCTTGTTTTATGAGATTTTCTAATATTAATAGATCCTTATTAAATTTTTCGATTGATATTATAATTATTTGAAAGTTAATATTGTTCTAAGGTTTTAGGATTGGATATTAAATCAAGTCACTTTTAATATAGATGTTTTATTATTTCTATATATTTTGAATCGCACGGGCAGTAACAGCTTTATCCAGTTTCTAAGCATAATTTTCATCAATGTTTCCACTAACCCTATCAACATAAAGCATCGCATCAAGAAATAATTTAAATAAAAAATAAATACATTATAGGGGGCGGGTCTGAGCCTATGCTTTCACGGTTCCCATTACGACATGTTCTGCTTTTGCTTTTGCTTGCTTTGCATGGTAGTATAGGCGCAGGCCTACCTCACTACCTCCTTCAGAGGTGGTGAGGGGGCGTGGTCTTGGGAGTAGCGCAGGTCGCTGAGATCCCCAAGGCAAGTCTGGTGGACTATCCTTCAAGAGGTTGCCAGCCCTGTTATAGGTCTAGTGCCCTAAGCATTAGACACAACTGAAACCTCCAGGCGCCTAATTGCAGGGATGCTGAGGTCATGTCCTTGCGAGTCCACCATCTAAAATGACAAGAGGGTGGATAGCTAATGACCTCCCGCGTGTTTGTGCCGTGCGCGGGGACCCGTACCGGAGGATGAAGGAGTCCTGGGAGTTGAGTGGAGCAGTGGGCCGGCAACAGTTGCACGCTGCACACAACACACTTCTTTGGTCTGGATTTCTCTTCACACGGGAGGCCATGGAGTAGCTAACCATGGTCAATCGGCTGTGATATCCCATAAGCGGGCTATCAAGCGAGAGTCGGTGTCTGGGGGAGGGCAGTCGGCGCGGCACGGGGCTCGGGGCGAGCGCGCATCATCGTCTCATGACGTGTGCAACCCTGGGTTCCTTTGTTGCGTGCGGACTCGTCATTTTCTCAACACACTGGCTCTATACCGGAGGAGTAGCTCTGACGATCATCTGCTGAGCAGATGACGTCCCCGACTTGAGGGCTCCGTGGCGGGTGGAGAGCTCTAACGGTGAAATCATCTCAACACCTCTATGGACAAAGAGGCAAAAATACAACAACCTAAAAAATCAACACAGGCTGCGTCAGCTGATGCGCCAAACCTTACCACGGCGAGGGTTGCGTCCCGAGATGCACTAAGGCGTACATCGCCGGAAGTGACATCCCAAGATGCCCCTAGGCCTACAAACCTAAAGGATGCGCCGATCCAGGCAGCGTCCAAGGACCAGGCAATGGGGAAAACGGACAGAGATGCGCCAAACCGGGCTGCGTCTCAGTCTATTTCTTCTGCGTCGACGTCCACCCCAATAACGACCAAAGGTGTGCACACTGCTACACCTGGGACGGTTCCTAGCACGGGTAAGCCAAAGAAGGTTGCGCCGGAAGCTGCGACGGCAACGTCCGCGTCTGAAAGTGCGACATCCGCGGCGAACCCGTCGGGGCTGACCCAGGCTGCACCAGTAAACATACCTTCAACTTCAAAAAACATACGAACAACAATGGACATGTCAGCTCTGAGGGACGCCATTCAGTTGGAACCTGTCTTCACAGAGCACATGACAGCCTCAAAGAAACGACGCCTGAAGAAAGCTAGAGCGGTGGCGCAGCGTGCTGCGGCAGCTGATGCCGCGAGGCACATCGAGGACCCTAACCTTGGTCGCGCAGAGGCTACGGCTTCAGCGCCTAAGGGAGGGGCACCCACTCAGGCGAAACCTAATGCCGCGCCAGCGCAAGGTGTGCGCAAGCGCAGTATGAAACCTAGAGGCCGTAAAAAGCCTACAGAGAACACGCAAACAAACGAACAAACAACAAAGGGACAGAAGCGTATACGGCCCGAAGATACCATCACACCGACCGGGGAAAGCAAAAGGGTAAAACCTAGCAGACCCCGACCGGTGGGTGGAGTCTTGGTAAGTTACGCGGAAGCAGCTGCGTCCTACAGAGCGAATGAATTCTGTGTTGCTGTCATGACCGAACCCTTTTCGGAAATGACACAGGAACAGGCAGAGGACATCCGCGCTACCATTGAAGGGAAGTTACGAGACGACCTTATGGCCGATCCTGACGCTACTCTTCAAACTGAACCTAACGACATCCGGTTTCGGGGGAGAGCTCACTTCGCTGACGGCGTCCTCAAGACATGGTGCGAGGATGCCTTCACGCTAGGCTGGCTCACCAGTACGGTAAACAACATAGAGTCACCTATAATGAACTCCAGACTGGTGGTGCTGCCTCAATCAGCAATACCCAAGAAGATCCCTTGCATGCTCCAAGTTCCTGGACACACTGGGAACACAGAGATGCTCAGGAAGCTACTTGCGAGGCAAAACCGCCACCTTAACATGAAGTCTTGGTCTCTGACACACGAAAGGAGCAAGCAGGACCCTCCAGGGACCCAACTCTTCTACCGGGTGCCGGAGACCGACGTCAAAATCTTAAAGGAACAGGACAGGCGCATTTATTACCTTATGGGGAACATCTACGTCCGATTCCTGGACAAAGACGACCCCATACAGGACAACACCACTGCCGCAACCACTTCCACGGCACCGGAACCAAACCCCTCGGTACCTGCGCACTCCGTTCCCCTGATGGAGGTCGACGTGCCAACCACCGAGGAAACTGAGACCCCGGCTGCTATGGAAGTGATGCACTCTCCATCACCAGTTCCAAACACCACGGATGAAGATTGCTTTCAAGAAATGGGAGGGAGTGAACTCAGCGACAGCTGTCTCCGCTCCTCTCCCATCTCAGACTGCTAACTTCATCCAAACGAATCTCCAGCACAGTCAAACTGCGACGGCTTCTCTTCGCAGGGTGCTGGAACTTAACCCTAAAACCATAGCCTTAATCCAAGAGCCGTGGATAAGGAACGGCCGCATATGTGGTCTTGGAAACATCGGAGGGAAAATAATACTTGACACCTCCGTAAGTAATCCAAGAACCTGTATCTTCATGCCGAAACATGTACCAACCCTACTAATAAACGATTTATGTTCAAGGAACCTAACAGCAATAAAACTCTCAAGAACTGACCAGCAGCTCCCCGACCTTGTCCTTGCCTCCGCCTACCTGCCGGGTGACGAGGACACACCGACTCCAGAGCTCAACTCATTGGTTGAGTACTGTGAGAGGGAGAGGCTGGATCTGATTATCGCGGCAGACTCCAACGCACACCATACGCTGTGGGGTAATGCCACCACAAACACCCGAGGTGAGGATACACTCAACTTTATTTTCAGCAATAATCTTATTTTACTGAATAAAGGCTCGGAACCAACCTTTATAAACGCACGATCACAAACCATAATAGATCTGACGATGGCAACGACAGAAGTGTCACACTATATCCATAACTGGCATGTGTCCAATGAACTTTCCTGCTCGGACCACAGATGGATTCGTTTCACCATCGATATGAACTTACCCAAACCAACACCGAGAAGAATACCTCAAAGAACAGATCAATCTAAGTTTATTAAGTTGATTAGTTCGGAGATAGGAAAACGGCTTACAACAACAAAAACCCTTAATGTAACCGACATAGACAATTACGTGGAAAGTCTTACGTCGCTACTCCTGGAGAGCTACGAGCAATCCTGTCCCCTCACCATACCACGATGGGGAGGGAAACAACACTGGTGGTGTCCCGAACTGGAAAGACACCGCCGGAAAGTCAGGAAGCTGTTCAACAGGGCTAAGAACAGCCGTACGCAAGTCGACTGGGACGCCTATACAGTAGCCAGGAAACATTATAAAAAACTCATACGCCTCAGGAGGCAAGAATGCTGGAGACTTTTCTGCTCCAGCATAGAAAACAATAACCAGGCAATCAGAGTGAAAGCCTGCCTCTCCAAAGAGGCAAACCACTCAATTGGCTGTCTTAAAAAACCAGACAACTCATACACCAAAACCGACGCGGAAACCAGCGAACTGCTGTTAACAACCCACTTTCCTGGCTGCCAAATAGCGAATACGCAAGTATGGGAGCCTTATGAAGAAAGGGTTACTGGCAGTTTAGATTGGAACGTAGCTAAAAACATTGTTAACAAAGAGAAAATAATATGGGCTATAAACACCTTCCTCCCTTTCAAAGCTGCAGGCCTCGATGGAATATTCCCGGGGCTGCTAAAATGGGGTTTGAATATCGTAGCAGATTACCTGGTGACGCTATTCCAAGCCTGTATAGCACACCGCTATATACCGCTGAAGTGGAGAGAAGTAAAAATAATTTTCATTCCCAAACCGGGTAGGGAGGATTACACCCTGGCTAAGTCCTTTAGACCTATCAGTCTCACCTCGTTTTTTCTAAAGACGCTGGAGAGACTAGGGGATAGAGAGATCAGAAGTCAGTTATCCAATTCCCACCCACTACATCCAAACCAACATGCATATAGCACAGGAAAATCAACTGAATCTGCACTCCATAGTGTAGTCTCTCGCATAGGTGGTTCGCTGAATCTAAAGCAACCGACCCTAGGTGCCTTCATAGACATAGAGGGAGCTTTCGATAAAACGAACTTCTCTAGCATTAACAGAGCTCTGCACTCAAATGGTGTAGCTACAACACTCATAGAATGGATAAATGACATGTTAAAACAACGGGCTATACAGTTTACTGTTAATACCACGACGCGTGGCATCGTACACAGGGGCTGTCCACAGGGCGGAGTTTTGTCCCCACTACTGTGGAACCTTGTTGTTAACGAGCTCATAACAGAGCTAAACAACAACAGCCTTTATACGGTGGGGTACGCTGATGATATAGCCATCCTAATATCAGGGAACTTTGAAAGCACCTTATGCGACCTAATGAGGAAAGCCTTCAAAATAACAGAGAACTGGTGTCGTAAACACGAACTCTCTGTCAATCCCTTAAAGACCGAACTGATCATGTTTACCAACCGAAGAGTACCCGGACCTTACAGACTCCCGAAACTCTTCAACACAGAACTAAAACTTAAGGATGCAGTCAAATACTTGGGTGTAATTCTAGACAGCAAACTGCTCTGGAATAAGCACCTTGACTACAAACTCAACAAATCCACTATTGCCTTTTATCAATGCAAAAAGATGCTAGGCAATAAATGGGGCCTTTCGCCGAAAATAACGATGTGGTTATACACTGCTGTAATAAGACCAATGCTAACCTATGGGGCTCTGGTTTGGTGGACTAGAACGGAACTCCGGACTACAATCACCAAATTAGCACGCTTTCAAAGGCTGGCACTGTCTGCTACCAGTGGATCCATGAAAACAACCCCCACAGCAGCAATAGAGGTTGCGCTACAGACAACACCCCTGGACCTATTCATACAGCAAGAAGCGACTATGGCTGCTATAAGACTGATGCATTTAGGTCTATGGGGTAAAAACCACCATAGTCCACACACATCCATACTGGATAGAGCAATAGGTTACGAACCACTTATTGCTGCCCCGTGTGACAGAACGCACAATAAATACATATTTAACAAAAGATATAAAATAACTATGAGAGAAGAGGAACAAGACCACTCACCTGCCAATGAGCTACGGATTTATACTGATGGCTCAAAGACACGTGAAGGCTCAGGAGCCGGTATATTTTCCCTTGATCTCAACATTAAAATACAAATACCATTAGGCATACACAGCTCGATTTTCCAATGCGAATGTGTAGCCATAACGGAAGCCGCAAGAGCCGTGCACAGTCGTGGAGTAAACAACTACAATATAAAAATACTCTCCGACAGTGCAGCAGTTCTGCAGGCGCTAAATAACAAACAAACCAACAACAACAAACTAATAAGTGAATGTCACAACGCCCTGGACTTGATATCAACAACAAATCAAGTCAACCTTCAATGGATCAGGGCACACAGTGGTTCACTTGGCAACGATGCAGCTGACGAACTCGCAAAGAGGGGGTCAAAACTAGAAGTGAATGGCCCACACCCGCTTCTCCCCATACCCTTTGCACAGATTCGTACCTGGATCCGCCAAAGATCCACGACATTACAAAACAACAGATGGTCACAAACTGCAGACTGCAGACAATCTAGATCAGCTCTGCCTGCAGTAAACCCACGACTTACAAAACGCTTACTAAACCTCAGTAGAACAAATCTCAAAATAATGATAGGGACGATAACGGGCCACTGTCCCCTGAACAAACACCTATATAACATCGGCGCAACAGACACCCCTCTGTGCAGAGGGTGCCTCGGCGCTGAAGAATCAGTTGCCCACGTAATCCTGGAATGCGTAGCGGTAAGTTCTCAACGTGAAGAAATCCTCGGACCAGTGAGGTCGCTCCGCGAAGCCTGTGAAGTTCCCAGGAAACTTCTGCGCTTCTGGGCGGAGCTTGGCTGGCTAATATAGCCAGGATTCGCACGCACAACGGACCAAAAGAGAGTCTAAGTGCGGAAAACGAGTCCATTTTACATACATACATACATACAAATACATTATAGTAAATTTAAAAATGTTGATTGTGACGTTTTCAACCTGGAAAGTGTTCTATCTTTTTCCCACTCATAGCAATCTCATATTACAATCTTTGTCATGAACAACTATCTTGTCAATAATTATAGATTTTTAAGATTATATTCAGACATTCACACCGTATACGCAACAAAATTAACTTGTTTTATCGATATATCGCCTTATAATAAAGGCTCCCTTATATATACAATAAATAGCCAGCCTAACATTGTAATCAGTTCTGCAGCATTGACATAGTAATTTATTTATTTTGTTTATTTATTGAATAAGGCTTACCAACTAGAGTACATATACAAACTTAATTACTAAAACAACATTAGCCAATTTATTTGTAAGTTATATTTCTTTTGGCAAGTTTTAATTTCTCAAGCAAGTAAATGAAAAAATTATGAGAGTAAAATTTTTACTTTGCGCGCGTACACCGACAGCCAAAAAACGACATGATGCATTTAGCTGCATTCCTTTTACAAATAGAGATTGGTGACATACGAGATGAAATTTTTAGCTACTTTAGTTGTATTACGCCAAAGAAGTATAACTTCTTAAATGCGTACATAAGTACACACACACGTTTTTTTGTATATTACTCTAAGTTAAAGACATGAAAAACATTTTACAAGATATATATATTTATATATTAAATATTAAAAGGTATTTGGTACATAAACTTTACTTAAATGATGATTGTAAAAAAATAAATGCAATGTAAACTAAATGTTTATTAAGGATTCCTTTCAAAATTGTACACTGTATTTGACAATATATTAGAACTAGCGACTCACTTCGCTCGGGTTCATCCCTAGGTACGTTTTAACAGTTAGTATGGAATGATAGACTATATATTATAAATACATAGGTACAAAATAAATAGTTCTGAAATTTTAGATTTTCCAGCTGTTTTCTTGGATTTTTCCTATAATTTTTTTACTCAAACCACCCCTGACACACCCCCAATAAAACAAAAACAGAACTATTTAAATTGGTCCAGCGGTTTTTGAGTTTTAGCGAGACTAACGAAATTTGAAATGAACATGTTGCATGTAAAACTATCAGTAACTAGAAATATAAGTAAAACCAATGCACGGTAGAGGCTTTCATCATCGCGGCTTGTAATCCTCAGATAATCCTGGCTTAATTTTAAACTGTTGTAAAGCCCACTAGTTTATGATTGATTGTACATCGGATTTTCTTCTTACATGTCCATTTTATGCGAAATTCGACATTAAATTAATAGGCTCGCCCACAACATTTTAAACACAGGTATATTCACTAGATACAAAATATTTATTCTAAGTATCAAGTAACTCATAATATTTAATATTTTCTTAGATTAACAACAACTATACATTCAAGACATGTAACACCTCAGTCTCTCCCGTGATCATGAATGCTGTAAAGCATTCGAAACGTCGGGAACCAAAAATCAAAATAAATCCGCGAAATAATCCGAAAAGATAGTTTTATTTAATAATATCAAGTAACTCCTACGAGTTGCTTAATATCATATAAATAGAAACCTTCCTAAAGAAATGTGCAAGATTATTAATATTTCATTTATTTCATCATTGCGTGTAGCAACAAAATTATAAAGTCGAATTTGCTATATGTGGGCTCGAATTCAAGATCCAGCCAAGTTTAGTTATTGGGGATTTTTCCGTAAAGAACTTGTTGCCGTGCCACGGAGATCGAAGGGCATGTAAAACCGTCAGTTTTAACTGGTCGTGAGATCGAGTTATCGTCCCACTGAAAATTAAGAAGAAAAAGAGTAGAGAGTGCACTTGTGTTTACGTGCTAATTTATGTACTATAATAACTCGTGCGCAGATGGCTAATAGGTTAGGACGACATTATTTTTTGCACATGAAAATATCAGAAGTGCGAGCCCCGGGATTGGAACCCGCTTCACTCGGTTTCCCAAGCGAGCGCGCTGCCACTGGGCTACCACTACCTTTACTTTATATACAGTAGTAACTTGACAATGTACATCCGTTACGCTCTTATACAGTATAAAATGAAATTTCATATTACACCATCATCTTAACTTCTGTGTCTCGCACCGGAATCAAACACGCAATTAACTGCTACATCGAGCAGTCAAAATTAACTTTATATTAAAATATTTAAACTGTAACAGAATAAAACTTATTTTATTCTGTATTTATATTTCAACTTACAATACATTCTCTTTGCATTTTAAAGTGAACGCAGTATGTAATTACGTTGCAAATTAATAGGTGTCAAACATAGAGGTTCCTATTACGTACGGTTTATCGGATTTCGCGCTCGCATTATGATGTTGTGGGCATTTTCGGTGAATAATCCGACGTACAATGAACAGATTGAAATTTTTTCAGCCCAAAATCGTCTATATTTCCTTGGAGATAAAGTTTAAAATGAGACGAATTTTCAATAATAATGAAAGTAGGTCTTAAATTATATCACGCTTCAAGACTATATAATGTGATAGTAACATAGTAAATATGTACATAGATTTAGTCTATTTTATATAATTACTAGCGACTCACCCTCGCTTCGCTCTGGTTAGTCCCTAGGTACGTTTTGTCGCTTAGTATGGAATAGATATTTTTTTCATTTTTTTAGTGAATTTTTCCAATCTTTCATTAGTTATTCTGATATTCGGGGCGAAGACAAAGCCAACAAAACAAAGATCATAAGAATCGGTCCAGCAGTTTTCGAGTCTGTCTTATTACGCTTGATATTAATATTAAATACTAGCGACTTACGCTCGTTTCACTTGGATGCGTCTCTAGGTACGTTTTAACATTTTTGAGCGGGTCCCCTAATACTTTTTCTAAAATAAAAGTACAATCACAATTTTCGATTTTAAAATTTTATTCTTTGGTTCGATTTAACGTCACTTGCAGGCGCCACATTTTGAAGAGATATTTGTTAGAAAATATGTCTATCTACTAGTATGTTTTATATATCAATGTAATCGTATGTTATATATTGTTTACGGTTAACTGCCTCGGTGGTGTAGTGGCTAGCATGTACGGCTGTACACTCGGAGATCCTGGGTTCGAGTCCCGGGTCGGGCCAAGTTTAGTTATTGTGTCGTTCTGTATAGTAAATCTCAGTAACAGCCCGGAGTTGGGAAGTTGGCGGTGTTTCACCCCCGTGCCTCGTGCCAGCCGGAAACGGCTTGGGGAACATCCTCATCATTGTTTACGGTTTTTAATAATCTGCCTTATAAATAATAATAAGTCTCTAATATTTATATTAGTAAGCTCTACATTATTATGATTTAAGCTTACTCTATAAACAGTATACTGAAACAAATCACTAATCCGTACGCCGCAGACCGCGACCGCAGAGCGCAGCAAACGTCTAACCATTTAATTGGTGGTCCAATGATTGGTAATTACTGACAATTACTAGTTGTTGCGTGTTCATGAATTCAAGTTTACTCAACAAATTGGCGGGATAAAGGTCTAATGTGAAAATGTGGATGACTGTTCAAATAATACAATATTTGCTCATTTCTCTACAATTAAGTTTTATTTGGGAATTGAATAACATTATTTATATATATTATTTGTATATCTTTTTGTTATTTTGTCATTAATGCTCATTTTAATTCAATTTACCTACTATCAACAGTACAAATAGGCAAACACAGCTGGCTCTGTTTCACTAAATTGAAAAATAGTGGTCTACTTTGCATAGACCTTGATATAGACCTAGATATAGTGATTTCTAACACCTATTTAACATACTATTTTTTATGTTGTAATTGCTGTTGTTAATTTCGATTAATTCATTATAAAAATTGACATTTTACATTGTCTCATTGCATTTCCGTGAACGAGAAATGTCGTGAGATTTATAGAAAAATATTTTTTATCCTCCGAAGACTGTTAAAATGCAAACTGAAAGATATCAATAGTAAATAAAAGAGTATAATTTATTAACTACAGTAAAAACCAGAAACGTTTATATCACTTAATTAATTAAAATATACATTTTAATTCATACAAAAAATACAATTTTTTCATTCAATTATAATATAAAATTCATATAAAGTCAGTCAACAGGGAAGAGCTGGATAAAACACTTTCTCTAAGAATTTGTGCGATTTCTTTCTTTGAAGCAACATTCTTTTGAAACTTCATCGACTGTTGAAACAATAAGTTATAGCTATCACAAATATTTGCTATATCAATACTTTATTTATGTCAATAGAAACTTCCGATTGAATTATAACTTTAGCGTTTGAAGTAAGGAGTCTAGGAATATAGAACGTATTAGAAATTTTATCAGCTATAGGTTTCTATCCACGCAGTATGATATTTGTATTGGTCATACAGATTTGACTGAGTCATGTTAAGATGAAGCTTGGCTTCAAATAGAGTTTTCTACTCTACAGAGTAGTACTTTGAGAAGGCTAACCTAGAGAGCGGGAAAAGTTGAGTTAATAACAATATATAAAATGTACACAAAAATTAAAATAAAACTCATAATATTTCCTTTTTGTACACTTGTGCACTATAATATCTCCAGCGCAGTTGGCCAGTCTCAATGAGATTGGCCGCCGTGGCCGGAATCGGTCAGAAGAATTAATTACAATAATAATAAAATTTTATTTTTATGTTATATTTAACATATTAACATAATGATCTACTGATTATTATTCTATAAAGTATAATAATTTCACTGAGGTTAACCACACCACGAGGCCTTATCTTGCGCACATATTGTCAAATTTTTTCCTCTTTTAAAAAACCTATTTTTTTAATTACCTAAGAAAAAAAATGGTTTTATTATTAACTATTTACTGTGCGCAATGAAAAAAAAACTGTGTTTTTTCTCATACAGAATATAAATAATGTGAAAATATACGAACTTTTTGAAGTTGTAGACTAAACCTAATATATTGTAGCCAAAGTGCATGCCATTTCTGACATATTTCATACTCTCTAAAAGGATTCAATATTTCGGTTGCCATGCAACGATTTCAAGTAGAAATGAAAATAAACGTCTGAAAAACTAAGCAACATTAAGTTTCAAGCGTTTCGTAAAACGATCCAACGGTTTTCCATTACACTATAACTTTTCATATAAAAACATTCATTTTTGTAAAGCATCTTTTGACTGCGATTATGAGTTTAACGCTTTGTTGGAAGTACATTTATTACTGGATTTGTAGTGGTGTTAAATTTCTTTGCAAATATTTAATAGAGTTAGCTGCTGCTTTCTGTATAATATCAACTTGTCATTGTTAATGATGAAATAAAAACTTACAAACAGGTAAAATGCGATTTCTAGACATTTTTTTATGTATCATTATTTAGGAATTTTTAAGCACAATACGAAATATCACTCCCATCGTTGGCTAGTTACATAAATTAGAATATCTTAGACACTAAAAAAGAAAAAATAACTAAAACAAGGGTTTTAATTAACTATTAATAATACCTAATCAGATATTTTTGAAAATGGTATCAGCCAATGCAAAGTTATGTTAATCTATTTCGCTATATACATACGAGTATAAATGCATCACAGTATAGAAAACGATTATTTTTGCAGTTACTTGTAAGACTAAAATGTAATTATTTGTCTACTTACTTTGTTTTGTTTTAGTTTAAATTTAATGCATCTAGGTAAAAAATTATTTATTTGTAAGTTTTAATTTTCGATTATGTGACTGACCCGACTTTTTGCCTCCCGAAGCCTTTTCGTTGAGAAGGCTTAGGGAGGGGCGAAGCGTAGCGTAGCTCGTTAGGTCTTTTATTATTTCAAACCCAGAACTCCTACTATCATAATTGCTTTATGTCATTTAAAACTAAAAATATATTTTTTTTAATAATCAATAATATAATATTACTAATAAAAATACTATATATAAAAGTAATATACTAATGACAATAATAGTCATACAATTAATAGTAATAAACAGTTATTGTAACAATAGGGTCAGCCCACAAAATATGTATCTATAATGTTTTAACTATAATAAAAGTTCATACATTAACATATTTACCTATTAGATAATAATAACTTGAAGGATTTCGGTCTGTTATAGTTTGAGAAAGATACGAGAAAAAGTTATTTTAAATGAGCTATTTTATCTTTGCCTATTAAAATATAAGTATACATCTCCTTTATATACTTTTAATTTAATTAATACTATAGTAGTAAAAGCAGAAGATTTAACATTAAATTCCATGATTCTAACTCATTCATAGTTATTGTTATTACATTATTTCTTAAATTTAAAAATTAAATGAGTATCAATTCACAATATCTTAAGATTTCGATATACGGTATACGATATGCTGATAGTGACTAAAACCTCTGCCTTCATGGTCCAGTGCCTAGTGTAGGCTGCAGATACGGAAGTCCTGTATTCGAATCCCTGGTCAGGTCAAGTTATTGAGATTATCTATTAAGAAATTTGTATGTTCAACCCGAAGTTGAGAAGTTTGCGTTGTTTTAACCCCATGCCTCGGTGATGTAAACGTATAAAATAACAAAATTATAATCGTTTATTATTTACTGAACCATTAATAGTTTTACCTGAAGTTAAATTCAATTTAATGAAATTTCAAATACTTCTTAAGAGTTACAAGCAGACAGTTGTTTTCTGTTATTGATGATTTTCTTGAATTCAGTGGAAAAGTTATTTAGTTCTGTATACTCGCAAGATTTATAATGTAACCTCCGTTACTTGATTTTCTTTGTGTCACAATGTACTTCTTAGTTTAAAATTTAAGGACATAAGTTAAAGGAGAATGCGATAAATATATTTATCACTAGAAAATTACTTTCACTTCACTCGGGCGTATCTTAAGATGCTTTTTGCGTTTATATTATTACTAGCGACCTTCTTAGGTGCCTAACCATAACCTATGTGCTACTCCAGGTTATGGACTACCTGAGTAGATTACATCCAAACCTATTAAGCTATTTTAAACTGAAAATAATAACAAACATGGACACACAATAAACACCCATGTATTTTTAACATTCATAATAGTATTTCGACATACAGACAGCATCAACTTTTTTCAATTTACACGAGTACATATGTTATTAATGACGATTGTATCAGAGTGTGCTTTATATTATGTACAATGTACATAATAAATGTATATATCCATACTAATATTATAAATGTTTGTTTGTCCTTCTTTCGCATCGAAACAGAGTGACGGATTGGCATGATATTTTGTGTGGAGATGATATACCTATATGAAGTGCTTACCGTGGGAGATTATATCATTCCCACAGGAAAACACGTTATAATATAACAAAACAATATTTATGATCAAAATTACTTGAAACTTGATATTAATGCTCTTCAATACAATAATTTAAACAAATATGTGTTTTAGCATTTCTCGAAATTTATCCCATAAATGGTATTTTTTTGTAATTTGTAGTATGTAGCGCGAGCAAAACCGCAGCTTCTGCTAGTAAATAATAGAATCATATTATTTTTAGATATGTATTAATTAAGATGTGACGAAAGGTTTTTTCTCTCGTGACTTATACTACAAACCATTCTGGAAACAGTTTAAATTGCTTTTTCAGACACAGAGCGTCTATTCCAAGTACTAACAACAGTTTCTTCTCGATATTAGTCTAGGATCAAGTTTAAGCGATTTTTGTAAGCAAATAAAAAAATTTTCTTTTTATGCGCAAAGATTCAAAGACATCCTTTTGAATAGTAAAAATTAAATCGAATTTGAACACTGCTTGTACAAAAATTCACCTATCGGTACAAAATAAATGAAATTTAAATATTTTATTTAAAGCATATAATTCTTATATTATTAATTACTTATCCTACTAATATTATAAACGAAAGTTTTTGAGGATGACTGAATTTTTATCTCGCACGCAAAAACTACTGAATGGATTTTGGAAAAACTTTACAATAATATAGCTTGTAGATAATATATAGTAATAAATATGGGAATCAAGCGCGCAGAACTGCAGGAAAACGCCTGTTTAATATAATTTTGTGTAAAATATGATAATTATTTGGACAGTGTTATAAAACATTTTTTTTTGTAATTGTTTTTCAATATCTTAAAGCTGCAAGTTATAACGTAGTTCTGACACAGTTTAAAGCTTTAACCGAGAAAATTGAAAGCTATAACATTTTAATTCAAAGTCAATATGCCAATTAGAAAAAGGTTATATACACTTTCAAACAACACAAAAATTGTCCAAATCGGTTAATAAATGACGGAGTTCTGATATAACAAACATAAAAAAAATACAGTCGAATTGAGAACCTCCTCCTTTTTGAAGTCGGTTGAAAAACAGCTTAATCGTTTTAACGCAGCTTACACAAAAACTATAAGGTTGGGACATAGGGTATCTGTTACCATAGTAACACGAACAAAACCACGGGAAGAAACGAGTTTAAAATAAAATCAGCATAGTTAAAAGAGTTTAACGTATAATTAAATGAAAGGACCAAAATAAAAGCTCATTAGTATTCCGAAGTGTACTTAGTATCAGTAGTTTCAAACTTACCGTTCACTTATTGTCCCTAGCGGCGAAGGTAATGCGGAGTTAGAGGTCGTTGACCCGAGCTTTTTAGGACATGTATTACTTAATTTTAAATGTTAGTTTGAAACAAAAACAATTCTATTTCCACTTCCAGTATATGAATTGTGAATAGTATATTTTAAATGTACTATGGTTTGTATAACTGTACTCGAATGATTATTTATTTTATTTATTTATAACTATTTTAGGTAAAAACTAAGAATTATAGTGTATTTTTTTTTATATTGGTTAAAAAATTACATGTGCAATTATTTCATAATATATAGTTCTAAGAAAATGTTAAATTTCTACATTTATCAAGAATTTATTATTTTTTAAATTTTTTTTTTTGGAAAATAACAGTATTTTCATATTTAAATTGTTAAAAACAATGTCAAATAAAGCAAAGATATTGTGAAAATATTTATTGAATCATTATAATAAATAATAATTATCCAACCCTTTTTTAGTCCCACGGCCAACCGTGTAAAATGCTTAAAAAAATTCAGACTCGTAAAGAGATGTCGGATTTGAACCCACTTCACTTGGTTTTTAAAGCGAGAGCGTTACCACTGGGCTACCACTGCCGTATAAACCATTATATGAATAACTTATTATAAATTCAAAAAGCCTAAAGGTTAATTACATTATTGCAAACAATTAGCCGAGCGTGATATTACATGCACAGAAATATATTATGATTTTCACAAAATACTGTCAGATGCAAATTTGTTTGTAGATATTATTATTTCTACAGCAATTTATCATTATTGAAATAATGTTACTGGTGTTTATAAAATTAGAGGATTTACATTTTCAACCGACTTCAAAAAGGAGGAGGTTCTCAATTCGCCTGTATGTTTTTTTTTTTTTTTTTATGTTTGTTACCTCAGAACTCCATCATTTATTAACCGATTTGGACAATTTTTGTTTTGTTTGAAAGGGTATACTTCCAGATTGGTCCCATTTAAATTTCAAAAAAAAATACCACCCCTAAGGGTGGAAAAACAACTAATGATGAATTTTACCTACTTCTAATTGTCATATTGACTTGAAACGTTGCAAGTATTTCTATTTCCGTTGATAGTACAGTGGTTCGGTGTTGTTGACCTGATCTGATGGCAAGGCCAGAAGGTGGATAGGTGGAACTCTTTAACGGCTAATAGTAGATACTTTGAGTTTGGGCTTATTTTGTTTGATTTGACAAGCCTAACACGTTAGAATCCTTACTTTGCTACTATTGTCTACACTAAAAAGGGAAAAATAAAAACTTTTTAACAAAAAAATAAAAACCGACTTCAAACAAAAGCACTAAAAAGTGAAAAATAACTGATTGGTAGTTTTCATTTACTATACATACCTAATCAAATATTTTCGAAGTCGGTGTGCTTTGCTTTGTATGGGCTGGCACCGATTTCGAAAATATTTGATTAGGTATGTATTTAATAGGTAGGCTTTAATTACTTAGCCAAAGCACACCGACTTCGAAAATATTTGATTAGGTATGTATAGTAAATGAAAACTACCAATCAGTTATTTTTCACTTTTTAGTGCTTTTGTTTGAAGTCGGTTTTTATTTTTTTGTTAAAAAGTTTTTATATTAAATACTGATCTGATTAGTTGTGTAATACTCATATATAAAGCTTTAGAGCTTTATATTGTTCTTTTGTATGTTTGTTTGTTTGAAAACATTAATAGGGAATATGCGTGTGATTTAAATAAAGGTGAAGTATTTTTATAATCTTTATTGCTTTTGAATTAAGCTTATATTCATATTTTTTTAGTGTAATTTGTTTTTTATTAAGAACATAATTATCAAAAACTGTAAAAACAGGTGGTAAATTCAAAGTAGTCGAAACACAATGCCATTGGTCAGACCAAATATGACGTCAGAGTATATCATAACAGAGCGATTAGCGATTTTGTCGCGTACAAATTGAGTCGTCATTTTTCTGTGTATATCATATTGTGACGTCACTCCAAGCGCGCGCGTCAATGTAAGTATCCGTAACGGTATGATATTAAAAAAAAAATATACTTAATTTTATTTTTTTTGGAGCAGGATATTTTTTTACAATCATATAACGATGTAAGCTATTGTGTCAAAAAAATCATGCATATCCTCTATTTCTGGATCAGTAGATCCAATTTGAATATTTATATTTGCTTCTAATCGTCCATTTATTGAGGTAAGTTACAATATAAGCTACATTTACGTGCTGTCCGGGGGCGCACGGGGGTGCAGTACCGCCAACTTCTTAACTCCGGACTTCTACTGAGATTTTTTTAAGAGAAATACTCAATAATTAAACTTGGTCCGACCGGGATTCGAACCTAAGACCACCGGAGGACATATTAACTTCTAATGAGAAGCGAGACCATGTCTTAGTAATATTTAACATTCTTTTCAAGTTTTCTGTAACAACGAATCGATGTTTTTTTGCATGATGATAATTTTATGGCCTGGAAACGGCATAGGTTAACCCAAAACAGTTTCTGAGAAACTTTCGCAACTTGGGAAAAATAAATAAATGATCATTCATATTTGCTAAAGTACCTGAGCCACTGAGCTTTTTATAAGCTTTTTTGTGGAAAAAAAAACATAAATTGCGTTTTCTTAGAAAAGACAAAAATAACAAAATTTGATCCAAAACATTAGAGACCTTTCCGTGATACAAGATACATACATATATACCTACATACATTTATATATGTACAAAAATTGCTACTTTAATATTACAAGATTTTATTAATATAAATATTCAAAGAAAATTGCGTAGCAGGCAGTCTTATTGCTAAAAGCGATCTCTATCAATGTTTTGCCGGTAGAGTAAGTGTGACAAATAGGTGGTGTGCTTCCTTCAATAATATTTTACATACCGACCGACATACATACATCCAAAAACATACATAATACGTAAATAAAATAAATAATTTACTCATTTTTTCAAAATTGGGTATTAAGCTATAAAACATTCCATTATTACGAGTATTATACGTAAGTATGTTATACAAAAGTTATATGGTCAATACATTTAATAACATAGATTATAAACAACATAGTACTAAACATAATTTATATATTTTTTTAAATTTATATCAGCCCTTAAGCGTATTTAAATAATTTAATTGAAAATTTCATAGGTTGGACACATTAATTATATATTTAGAAGCCTGTCCACCCCAATCACGAAACTTTGGAGGCCTTGCAAACTTTCAGAGATCGACTGATTGCATACAATCTTTTAATTTGACATGGTTTGATGTTAACGTTAATTAAAAGTTAGTTATTTTTATAAATTTATTTTCGCCCTAAAACTTAATGGATGGTAAATAATACGCGTACGTTTCAAGAGAAACGAACATATCTGTTATCTATAAAAAGGAAAGATTTGTTTGTTTGTTTGTACCGAATAAGCTCCAAAAATATTAAAGCGATTTAGATAAAATTTAGTAAGAAGATAGTGTAAGACCCTGGAAAGGATATAGGATAGTTTTTATCCCGTAAATCATCCCTTAAGAGGGTGAAAATGGGGGTGAAAATTTTTATGGGAAGCAACCTAGGAACGAACCTGAGCGATGCGAGGGTGAGTCTTTAGTTATTATATACAATGAGTCAAGAACATTGAGCTGAACACAAACATTTGTACGGACGAATAATCAATATTTTCAGGTGCCTCCATACAAAATGAATTTAATTGAACCGTTTTAAAAATTTAAAGTATTAAAATTGTAACTTACAAATTAGAAAATAGCCGTCAGTTAATGTTTTACAATAAATGATGTACCATACAATATGCCTTAGACTTACGTGCTTTGTTACACTGCACTAGAAACACAAAGCTCTAATTTCAACCGTTGAGTTGCATTTGTGTTATATAATCAGTGCACGAGTCTGTTTACTGATTTAAATTCGTTCAGCGAACTATGAAAGAGCTGTGTTCGGAATACATTAGGAGATTATGGGAATTGTGCAGAATGGTATACACACAATTTAGTTCTTGGACGTTCGTTCTAGGTTTCATTTAGTGCTATGTACGTCTAGAAAATAAAAAAATCAAAACATTAATGTACTTTATCTCCCACACTAATTATCAAAATACATAAAAAGGATTTTATTGATTACTAGCAGAACCCGCGGCTTCAGTTGCGCTAAAACCACAAAAAATCCCTAAAAAGGTAGTTCATACAAACATTCACCCCCTATTTTACCCCCTTATAGGATGAATTTGAAAAAATGCTAAAAAACGTACTTTTTTTGAAGAGTATTAATACCAAGGTTTTAAGTAATTGTGATCATAAATATTTTTTGTATTGTATTATAACGTGTTTTCCCGTGGCAAAATAGATAATCTCCTGCAGTAAAAAGCCTATGTCACTCTCCAGCCCTTCAAATATCTCCACACAAAAAATCACGCCAATCCGTCACTCCGTTTCGACGTAAAAGAAGGACGAACAAAGAAACAAAAAAAACAAACAAACACATTTTCACATTTATAATATTAGTATGGATGAAAGTATGATTTATTGAAGCGAAAGCGTATTTTTAGTTTTAATATAATCTAGTAGAAAACATTAATTCTGTTCTTTAATTCTGTATCTTAAAGTGATTTATGTCTAACAATAGAAAATAAACTGAAAGTAACGAAAATTCTTTACACGATCAAAATATATTACAAATAAAATATATCTATACATATAATAAAATTGTAACCAAGCCGAATCTGTACATTAAATATTTTTTTGGAAAATCTTATTGAAATAAACATTATTATCGATACATAGACGGAATCTATAGTTTTTAGAATTTTTGTCTGTCTGTCTGTTACCGCATCACAAAAAACCACTGGAGGGATTATGATGAAATTTGGCATGATGATAGCTGGTTATCCGGATCAACATATAGGATACTTTTTACCGCGGGAAAATATCTCATTTCTGAGAAAAAATAAAAAAACCGCATTGTAGGAGTATACTAATATGTAAAACCTAAGAATTTGGTTTTTGGTCATCTGAAAGCGGGCGGAGCCGCGGGCAATGCAAGTTACAAATATAATATGAGTTCTCATTAACTTGATGTTTTATACGTAGAATATGAACAAATGTTATCCAATAAAACATTATTACAATAGAAAGCTAGATTACATAAAATGTTGTTCAAAGGCACAAAAACTTAAGTGAAAGAATTCTTTTCTATACGAAAACTTGAAAAATAGGGTACATTGACCCAAGCTTATTGCACAACAGTTTCTAATTTAATACGGCCTGCCCGATTTGTTTACAAAGGAAAAAATTTATTCATGAAATTTGTTCACCGAGGTCCGATAAAATACACTCTTTTTACTTTAACTAGAACCTTTCAATAAATTTATCATATTGTCGATATATTTTCGACCAATATTGGAGTTATAAGAAATGTTTTAACGAGTTAAATCAAATTAGATTTCTTCACTTTCTGTAATCTGTACTAATATTTTAGTTCGTTTTTAAATAAAATGGTACACCCACTTTGAAAGTTTTCCACACATCGAGGTAGTTTTTCTTGACATTTATATAACATCTTTAGGTATCTATACATATAATAAAATTGTAACTAAGCCAAATCTATACATTAAATATTTTTTGGAAAATTTTATTGAAATAGACATTATTATCGATACAGAGGCCGAATCTATAGTTTTTAGAATATTTGTCTGTCTGTCTGTCTGTTACCGCATCACAGAAAAACCACTGGAGGGATTTTGATAAAATTTGGTATGATGATAGCTGGTTATCCGGGTCACATAATAATAACATCAACATATAGGATACTTTTTACCGCGGAAAAATATCTCATTTCTGCAACTGCAATATAAGAGTATACTAATATGTAAAACCTAAGAATTTGGTATTTGGTCATCTGAACGCGGGCGGAGACGCGGGTAATGCTAGTATCTTTATATAAATAGGTAAAGATAAAATAATTCAGCACCTTTATCTCCTATGTTTGTCAAATGATTTTCTTTTTTTTTTGTTTAGTACATATTGCCGAACTTTAGTACTATTGAAATAAAATAATCTATTGTAATTATGGTCAAACTGTGACCACTGTGAAGTTCCCGGGAAATTTACTAGTTAGCCATGATTTAGGACACACAACGTTACTAAGTTAGACGCACAACGAGCCAAATAAGAGTTTAAGTACGGAAAATTGAGTCCACCTTACATTTTACATGTTGTGACCACTGGACGAACACTAATACGAATACGAATAATAATAATATAATGACGAATGTTTGACGAATGTGTAATATATATGTAAACAAAAAAACTTAACAAGTCAAATTGAGTACCTATACTTATAAAAAAAAAAACAATCATTTTAAAAGCTTTTCTTTTCGCACTTCCATTGAATATTATAAGTCAATTATCTTGCTATTTTATTATTTGTGTTTATAATATAGGGTAAGAGCCGGATAGTTGCCCTACTTTTTTAAAAACACCAATTACATAAAAAATAAGTATCTACTTACAATATGCTCCGTGTATAATAAAACATTGGTCCTTAATCTTTCATAGTGACCTATTTTTTTAAACACAATGAATATTGTTTTCCAGTAAATCCTGTTTTATTTGACCTCTAAAAAAGGGGATAGTTGCCTTCTGTGGTGGATAGTTGCCTTATGTTAAAAATGCTTTGGGGGATACTTGCCTTATGCGGGAATAGAAGACTCATTATGAAATTGTTGCATTTTTTTTTGGATTAAAACAAATTTATGTAAATTTAATGAACCACTATTAATTATTAACATCAATTAATTAAGTAGTAGGTATTTACTAACCGACTCAATACAACTTTTAAAATACAAAAAAAAACTCCAAAATTTAAGTTATAAATAATAATTAACTTTAAAGATAACAATATGGTAATCAACTTTGACACTAATATTAAAATTAGTGGGTAGGTTATCATTATACGAGTAATTTATAGGTATATCACCAAAAATAGTTTAAAAATCATCATCAATTACGAAGTCATAACTTTTAATTTTCCACATCTCACACAATATTCTTTGAATGATAAACGAGTTTCCTGGAAATACAATCAAGTATGATTTGGATTTAGTATTATTGTAATTTTTTAAACATTTACAATAATCATAAACTGAAACTTTATCATTCGCTTTTTTTATTTTTGTATTAATGTTTATAACTTTTACTGTCTTTTCAGTCTCTCTTATCATCTTTAATTTCTTCTTTTTTTGTACTCCTTTAGTAGCGTTTTCTTTGGCTATTTTTGTATTTAATATGTTTTTTTTCATTTTCACTCTCGGAACTATAAGTTTGTTATTTGTCATCATTAGCTCTTTTTCCGTTCAGTTTAATTAAATCTATGTTTTCAAATTCAGTTTCACTGCCAAAGAAATCGTCATAACTTTTGAGCTTTTACTTTCGTTTCGACCTCTTTTCTTCATAATTATCATCTCGTTATCAACTGATTTATTTTCTACTGTCTTAAAAAAATTTATTTCGTTGTCTCCATTCTATTTCTTTTTGTAATGTTTGTTTCTTCTTCTTTATCCTGTTTTTCGCCTACCTACAACACTAATTGTCCTTAGGGCAACTATCCACAAAATTATATGGGGCAACTATCCTTTTCGGTACGGATACATGCCCTTATATTTGGAAAAATAAATAAATGTTATTCGACAGTTTAAAGTATTAGGTAGTATAACTTAAACTTCAGTACACGCGTAGAAGCAAATAGTGGACTGAATCGACAACTGTAAAAAAAAAATTCAATAGAAAATACACACGAATATAATTTCAACGCTCGTCAACGTCCTGCCGCGGAAGAATTTTGCTCACACGGACAAAACACGTTTACCTAGTCCCACTTCTGGCATCGTCCTAAGGTCTGTGGAAGAGGTGCTTCAAATTACAGAAGAGCACTAACATCAGTGACATCTCTAATATAGCGTATTGAAAACCAGGGCATGTATCCCACTGGGGCGACTATCCGGGTTTTACCCTATTGTATTAAACCATCCAGTCGCGACAAAGAACAACTCCCTATAAAATAAACATCAAATATCTTATAGGGAAATTTATGTATTTTATATACACTGTTTTGGAGGGGTTCAACACGATGCCAACTGACTGTAAGATCTTTATTAATAAGGGATAGGGATTCGGAGATAAAATAAAGTTGTCTTAAATTACTTTTCCCTAAAAGGTCTTCAGAGAATGGGAAGGTGGAGTCATTCTATTTGAACGTTGCTTTCCCCTAGCACAGCTCGCTAGATTGATGGATATATATATATATATATATATATATATATATATATATATATAATGAACTTATATTTACACCTATGAAATAATTTTTCATGTTTTGTTATTAAATGCACGTTCAGATCTCAAAAATAAAATATGACTAAGTTTGATTTGGGTAATCTCTTCTTCTATTTACTTTTATGTTAGTGACATTCGCCTGTAATTTCCGCTCAGCTTGCTATGAGGATAAAATTGCCCATTTTACCATTCAAACCCTTTTAATTTCTTTAACTTTTCATAATAATAAGATCAAAATTATATAAAAATAATAAAATATAATTCTTTGTCTGTTTTAAATTAATAAACTAATTTCACTTAAAAAAAATGTTAATAAGATAGCAAATTGAAAGTAAACTAAATCTAAAAAATGGAGAACAAAGCCACAAGAAAGACCTAGTGCTATTCAAACAGTATAATTGTATTTAAAAGATGATTCTCAGATAACAAAATTTCAATATTTCTATAGCATTAAATAATAACGATGCTATATATTCAGACTGGGATTTTGGTGTGGCTTCATTACATTTCATTTCGGGAAAAATTTATGAAGGCAGTTGTATTACTTTTATTCCTTAAACAGAAATTCGCGGTGAAAAACGGTCTCACTTTTGTAAATCTTCTTTGTTTTGTTGGCTTCCTAAGCGACTTGGCTCAGCTGGTATAATCGTTTCGTCTCTAAAGAAAATACTTGAAATCAAACGCTAAGAACAATAATATATTTTTTATATTTGTTCATAAATGCTTTTGTAAAAAGTACAATACATGAATATTATTTTTTTATTACTGGGCATTCTTTTTTTAACCTTATTGACGTACCTATACAGTAACATATATTGTGATGTATGTACGACGTTGTCTGCAACTTGAGTTCCATACTAATATTATAAATGTGAAAGTTTGTTTGTTTGTCCTTCTTTCACGTCGAAACGAATTGACAGATTGGCGTGATTTTTTGTGTGGAGATAGTTGGAGGACTGGAGAGTGATATAGGCTACTTTTCACCGCGAGAGATTATCTCATTCCCACGGGAAAACACGTTATAATACAACCCAAAAAAATAATTATGTTCAGAATTACTTGAAACTTGGTATTAATGCTCTTCAATATAATTAAATAAATACTTATTTTAGAATTTTTCAGAATTCATCTCATAAAGGGGTAAAATAGGGGATGAAAGTTTGTATGAAAACTACCTTCTTAGAGTTTTTTGTAGTTTTAGCGAGAGCAAAGCCACGCTGCTAGTAAATTTATAATACGTAGACGATACCAGACCCAAACAAGCAATAAATATTTTTTTACTCAACTTCCGCATCTCCAAAGTGGGTGAATTGACTTTAAAGGTGGATAACAATTTACATGGCTTTAAAATACGCTACTTTTTATAATATATATATATATATATATATATATATATATATATATATATATATATATATATATGTATATATATATTCTCACAGAAAAAACGATATATAAGGGAGAGTCAGAATAGAAGATACTGAAATAGAGCTATGACGAAATTTTATTATTTATTTAATATTTAGCGAAAATATCGTAATTTTACATTACACAAAAAATATAATAAGATAAGTTTTATTTATTGCGGTCTTTTCTTTCAGTAGAGTCATCAATAATGTAGCGATAGCAGCACTGGCACTAAATCTCCGTGGGTCAGTGAAAATAACTACATCCTTGTTTAGACAAGGTTTAGGCGACCTAGATAAGATACTGCTGGTCGGATATTGCGTCTTTGTGCAGTCTTGAAAATTGTTCACTGCTATAAAGTTGTTATTTATATTTAATTTTTATAATGGCCTTCAGTTTATTAAATTTTTGTAGAGCAAAGATAAAAGAAAATGTAAGATTGCATTTATGTCATTTTTTGAAGTGAAACTTCTTTAAAATCGTTGTGATTTGAAACTCGATGAAATGAAAATGCGACACTAAAAAGAGACAACCACATAAATATATCGAATTAAACCGGCGAGAGAATGAGATAGAATACATTGCCATGTTGCCATGGTAACCATTGTTGTGATTTGATAAATATATAATATTATATTCTTTCCGTATGATATTCTATAAATAAATGATTGTAATTTTGTAAAATTAGTTTTAATTTAATTGCGATATTTGCTAAAGAAATTTTGCTTCAACTGCGGGTAAAGGTTAGACGCACCCATTTTTGTTCTTGAATTTTTACTAATAGAGTGAAAGATGCAAGAAAAGTATTGACATAAGAGCATATCCTTGCGTAGTACGTCATATGTAAATGAGATCGCGTGAAAAAATTAGTAATAGATAAATGTTACAGATATTTTATATATTTTTATTAAATTTCTCATATATTGTAAATCTGGAATATGTAACATTTTTACATATAAATTGATTCACGTATTTTACTGTACTCATCTACATATTACATACCATGGACGTCAATAAAATCACAGAGTTATGCAAAGTATCTTTTTAATAGGAACGCCAATACATATGTATGTATGTATAATACTACCACCACTTGTACAATTTTGCATACCATAATGTACCCATATCTGCCCCATACTTTTGAGTAAGTTGAAAATTTAAGATGAAAAATTTATATAATATTATAAATGCACCAATAATGTGTATGTATAATTTCAGTCGTTTTTAACGTTTTCGGCTAACGTATAACGGGACTTCCTTTAATACGATGGGGATCAAGTGCGAGTTGGCGGTCTTCACATATCTTTCTTATCCTAGGTTCTCTCAGACATACAGGTTTCCTCACGAGGTTTTCCTTTACTGCTTACAGTAGTTGTCCTTACAAGTGGTAATCATGTTGAAAATGATTCTCACATGAAAATATTAGAGGTGCGAAACCCGGGATTTGGACCCACTTCACTTGGCTCCCCATGTTACTAATAGGCACTATCTTCAATCTATACAGATAAATAAAATTGAAATATCTGTTTGTAATTTCAAAATAACAGCGTTTTAATAAATGCATATGAAATTATATACGGTGCTTATAAGAAAAACACATTTTTTTCTGCCTGTCTGTATGTTTGTTCCGGATAAACTCTTAAACGACTGGACTGATTTTTTTGGAACTTTTACTAGAAGATAGCTTATGTTATATGGAGTAACATAAGCTACTTTTATTTTAGAAAAAGAATAAGGGTTCCGCTCAAAAAAATTAAAACGTACCTAGGGATGAACCTGAGCGAAGCAAGGGTGAGTCGCTAATGAAATATATAGCGTGTAATGAAATATATATATTTGGTATTGGAGAAAAATACTTGGGGCGACTTTTTGCCTCTGTCGCCTAGTATGTGCTTACTGCAATTGGCGCTTAATCGATAGTGATACCAAAAAATATACCGCACACATACGTATATTCAGTACACGTCCGCTGGCTGAGTAACAAATGGTTGCCTAGTGAGTAATACAATTTCGTAGGGCGAGCAACAGTTACGTCGTCCACCGCGTATTCTCATAGATCTTCATAACATTCGACTTGATAACTAAGAGTTGCTGTAACCAAACTATGTAGTGAATGTTTGACCTTATAGATTTTAATTATATAAAAAAATATATAATCCAAGTACTAAGCCTTAGAACGATAGGCAAAAAGTAAGCTACTCAATTATTCATCTCCCCATACAAAATTATTTTTTATTCTATTTAAAATTTCTATATGTCAAAATTAGTCATCTATACATATTATATTAAAATTATTATGACTAATTATTATTGAAATAGACAATATTATCAATACAGAGTCCGAATCTATAGTTTTTAGAATTTTTGTTTGTCTGTCTGTCTGTTACCGCATCACGAGAAAACCACTGGACAGATTTTGATAAAATTTGGTATGATGATAGCTGGTTATCCGGGTCACATAATAATAACATCAACATATAGGATACTTTTTACCGCGGTAAAATATCTCATTTCTGTAAAAAAATACAAAAACTGCAATCTAAGATTATACTAATATATGTAAAACCTAAGAATTTGGTTTTTAGTCATCTGAACGCGGGCGGAGCCGCGGGTAATGCTAATCATGCATATTATTTTAATGACCATACATAAAATTGCATATCAATTATTTGAATAAAACATCTTAAAAATAGAAGTAGCCTTCGAAATGTCCTCACAAAAGGTCATATATTATCTTTTATAATAATTTTGACCCATTTCAACTTAAGTACGAACCCAAAACCGACCTACGAATGTTATCGTAGATTTTCACAACAATAGCTTAGAGTGGAAATCAATCGAGGTAAATGGACGCTTTCGTCACAACGCGAGGGTAATCTAGCTTATCCTAACAATAGATATGGAGGACTTTCATTATTGTATTATGATTATACGTACATATATTGTATAAAGCTGCACTGCAAATATTTAGCACTTTTTAATGGCCCACTTCTGGGCTCGGGCCTGCCATCAATACGAGGGGGAGTATAGGCCAAAGTGGTTACGCTGGCCAAGTGCAGGTTGGCGGACTCCACAAGTCTTTCGAAAATTTGATAAGTTCTCCCAGACAGCTTGGTTTCCTCACGATGTTTTCCTTCACTATAAGATAAGTTGTAATCATGTTAGAAATTATTCGTACATAAAAATATCAAAGGTGCGAGACCCGAGATTTGAAAGCTGTTTATATTGACTGATATATATCATTGCAAACCAAAATGCTGGTGAAATGCCGTAGATGCTTAGAAGCTTCGTCGAGAATAAAATTAAGAATTCACTTTAAATAAGAAGATTTTTCAAATAACTCGAACTAAGATTATTTTCGCAAACTAGCTATGAGCTGCGGTTTTGCCGCTAGGTATATATGTATGTATATAAATTTCTTTCACGTATCTCGAGAACTACTCTAATAACTTTGATCGAATTTTGTATTAAAATAAGCTTTTACTTTTTAAGATATCTATATAGGTGTATTTCTGAAAAAAAAAACGGTTTAAAAATCGCTGAGTGTAAATATAACTTATAAATTTGTATGCCATGTTACATTCACAAATGTTACAGAGTAACCAAAGTATTTTATTATGTCCAATACATTAATCGCGTATTTTAATTATTATTTATAATTTTTCAACCATGCTATTAAGAGAAATAATAATGAGATCAATTTTAATTTCAAAATGAGCTCAGTGGAAAAGCTTTTTAAGGGACATTATGCTTTACAATTTAATTAGTTGCCATTTATTAACATTTAATTTTATTTTACATGTAGCCCAAAAGAGTATGTGCTAGTTAACGATTATTTTACTACAAGCTACAGGTTCGATTTCAGTTCGAAGTATAGAAAATTATTAACTTTAAATAAATTAGAAAAAGCTGTCATGAGGTAGTATTTTCTTTCGAAACACTGTCGTGGTCGCTATGAAATAATATAATTATAAGATTTTGTAATTTTAATATTGGACTTTCACCTAAAAATTCCTGTGACCCTTTTCAAATTCATTAACATTTTAACACAACCATTAGACCTTTATTGAAACGTTAAATTCCCAATACATTATGCAGATGTTAACAAAATTATAGATGTAATGATTCATTTGACACCTTTAGTCTATACATTAATTTTTAATTTCACGTCATATACGAAAATAAAAGAGGCAAAATGAATTTTATTATAATAAAATAGAGTTCAAAACGGTATACCATAGGGTATTTTCCTAACTAGTGTAAAGAGCAGTCACGACCTAAAGCTAATATTATTAACACCTGCAACAGCTTTACTAGAATTAAATAAGGGCCACCGACAGACGCTTTTAGCGACATGTAAGTAACTTAGCGTTAAAAGAACTCAGTATACGACTTTATTGACCAAATAAGAACCAAATAAAGACCAAAGACTTTACAGATAAAAACTTTTTAACAAAAAAATAAAAACCGACTTCAAACAAAAGCACTAAAAAGTGAAAAATAACTGATTGGTAGTTTTCATTTACTATACATACCTAATCAAATATTTTTGAAGTCGGTGTGCTTTGGCTAAGTAATTAAAGCCTACCTATTAAATACATACCTAATCAAATATTTTCAAAATCGGTGCCAGCCCATACAAAGCAAAGCACACCGACTTCGAAAATATTTGATTAGGTATGTATAGTAAATGAAAACTACCAATCAGTTATTTTTCACTTTTTAGTGCTTTTGTTTGAAGTCGGTTTTTATTTTTTTGTTAAAAAGTTTTTATTTTTCCCTTTTTAGTGTAGACAGTAGTAGCAAAGTAAGAATTCCAACGTGTTAGGCTTGTCAAATCAAACAAAATAAGCCCAAACTCAAAGTATCTACTATTAGCCGTTGAAGAGTTCCACCTAATCACCTTCTGGTCTTACCATCAGATCAGGTCAACAATACCGAACCACTGTACTATCAACGGAAATAAAAACACTTGCAAATTTAAAGTTAATATGACAATTAGAAGTAGGTTAAATTCATCATTAGCTATTTTTCCACCCTTAGGGGTGGTATTTTTTTTTTGAAATTTAAATGGGACCAATCTGGAAGTATACACTTTCAAACAACACAAAAATTGTCCAAATCGGTTAATAAATGACGGAGTTCTGAGGTAACAAACATAAAAAAAAACATACAGTCGAATTGAGAACCTCCTCCTTTTTGAAGTCGGTTGAAAAGAAAGAAATATTAATCAAAAACAAGAATTTTCATTTAATCTAATAAGAATCATTATTTCCACAATCATTTTTGTTCTGTCAACCCGAACTTGACTGGCGTGGTGGACTATGGCCTAATCTCTCTAAAGGAGACCCGTGCTCAGCTTATGACGTTAAAAAAGATACAAGGAAGAATGCATATATTTTGTTTAACACATGGCATATATAAAAAAAAAACACTTCATAAAAATGTTTTTAATAAAAAATAAAAATTGACTTCCAGGCACTAAAATGTAAAAAATAACTAAAAGGAGGTTTTCATTTAGAATAGATACCTAATCAGATATTTTCGAAGTCGGTGCCAGCCGATGCAAAGCAAATCTAATATTTCGATACGTAAAATACATATTTACTTATTTAGATATTCATATCTTAAAATATTGTTGGTTGTAGCAGGTAATTTGTAAGAAGAATGTTTTTAATAACATATTCGATTAAACAATTTATTTAAAAAAAATATATTGTTGATTTTTATAAAAACTGCTCGACCGATTTCGATAAAATTTATATGGACCACCTGAGAAGTATATATAACCTTTGAAACAAAAAAAATCCAAATCGGTCCAGGCGTTTTCGAGTAATCGGTGAACATACATAAAAAAATATTCCGACGAATTGAGAACCTCCTCCTTTTTGGAATGGGAAGTCGGTTAAAAATTAATGTTATCTTTCACTTAAAACGTTGAAACATAGCGTGGTATATGATAATTATCTGCGAAACTTGGCATGCCGTTGATATTCTCTTTCCTTATAATCATAATAAAAGCTGTCTAGACGAGGAACAATTGTAAAACAAAACAACCGTACAAGATCAAAGGGAATAAGCAAAGCAATTACGTATGCACAATAAATTTTATCCTTGTAATTATATATTAACCACTACGCTTTGAATGGTGCTTTTGGTGGAGCTTAAATGCTTTCAAATAAACGTTGGTTTTGGAGATATTTTAATATTTATTAGTAATTATAACTATACTGTCCCTACTCTTAATAATTTGAAATATTTTTTTTTTGATTGAAATATTTTTATTTCGCAATTTTTAGCTTTTGTTGTTGGGGAAAGTTACTCTAATACAAACTAAATAGTAAAAAATTGACACCATAGGCAGCTTTTTTATCACTTAGCCTCCAACGATTTAGCAATACCAAGCATTGAGTACTACGCTTCGCCCAGTCTATAGCAACAACGCATTTGTATTACTTCTTTACTTTTATTCATAATTAAACAACACGCCGTAGGGTGCTGAATGCTTTACAGCAACCATGGTCACGGAAGAGACCATAGAAAATTCGAAACGTCGGGGATCAAAATTCAAAATAAATCCGTGTAAAAAATCCTATTTTTTATTTATAAGTAATATAACTTATACATACATCATAAGTTTTATTATTCAAAAACATAGTGGTACATAATAAAACTACGCGAGCAAAGCCGCGTAAAAACGCTAGTCATTCTTAGGGTAGAAATCGAACCCGGAACCGCCATTCAATTACAAATTAATTAATTATCATAAACATAGTTTTCTTAAGCAATAAAACAGACAATATTTAAAAATATATTTTAATCTAACATTTTCCTACATAAATATCAACAACAATCTATGTAAGTAATAAAAATAATACGTGTGCAAGTAAAATAGTTAATCTACTGCTTTTAATATAAGGTGCATTTGTAATATACTAGCCAATGAGAGCTTTATTACAACATAGCGCTAACCCGAGGCACGCTTGGACAGGATATTGCACTACGTATAGTCCGACATAAAGCAGACTAGTATCTAAGTGGTACACTTGTTATTTAGATGTTCTATTAACCGCCTGCAGTGAGAAAACGAAGGGTAATGAGTTTTACATATATAATTTTGTTTTATAATGTTTTTTATACAAATAAATTATTTGAATTATGTTAATAATAAGGTAATATGATATATTATGTTTTTTTTGATTCACTGAATCTTTAAGTCGAGTTTTTTTTTAATTATGAATTAAAGTCTACAAACCAAAAAGTAAAATCAGTATTTTTTGTATTACAAGAATCGAGCTAGTATTATATATACAAAAGTTTATATCTGTATGTTTGTTACTTCTCCACTATAAAATGGCTGGACCGATTTGGAGTACACTGAAAGTCAACTGACGAGTGAAGCTAGGGTAAGTCACTAGTTGTACATAAATAATAAATTTCTACGTCGATTATACCTAAAACTATTCTCCACATAAGAGTCTTTACAATACAAAAGACAAATAAACTCCAAGGTATCCATAATATGAAACATTTTGCTTAAATTCTCAAGTACAAAATAGCTGATTTCGTATTGTCAGCGAAGTCAAGAGGCTCATAAAGTATAAAAAACAAATGCGATTTACAAAAGCGAGACCATTTTTCACTGCAAAATTCTATTCAAGATATAATATTAACGGCCTTTTCTCCTAAAACATAGCTATTTTCTGCTTACAATTTAAAGAAAAGTTCTCCTGTTTGTGTAAGAATATAAATTTCTGCCAGTTTTTGTTAGTAACTTATATTTGCACAAAATACTGACGCTTGATGAGCAAAACAAACAAAATGGCCTACGATTTGTACAGAACAATATGTAGAGTATACTTTGGACTCGTGAAATGATAAATTATCTTTTCAATTTTAGAATATTTTATTAATTTATTGAAACTTTTAGATTTTTTTATTTGTTTTAGTAAACTATTATTGGAGCTATTAAGAGTGCGCCATCAGACCGCTGCGATTTGGATTTCTAGGAGCGGGATGATAAAATAATGTTAATGTATTTTATAACGACGTTAGCCCCAAAACAGTTTTGAAATCACTATAAATAAATCAAACAACCAATCGAAAAATGAAATTCGGTAACTGAAGAAATACTTCTAGGCACCAATACCTGACAAAATAAAAACCTTACAAAAATAGTGCGCTGTTTCTTAGATAAATAGCAAAATGTGTGCAAAACGTGTATTTAAAAAAAAATATTATGGAGAAAATTTTTACCAATCGTGTTTTCTTTGGCAATTAAAGATAGAAGTCCGAGGTATCATTTTTATAAATATGAAACTGGTAATTTTTACAGATTTGAGATAAAGAACGATGTCTAGGTACAAAATTGCCATATGAACATTCTTAAAGCTTGCCTGGAAGAAATCGCTGATAGCGATAAGGCTACTTCTTGTGCATTTTCCTACCACTGTATTATTTTTGTCTATTTCTATGTGTATACCTTTACCCTTATCAAGAGTATTATTATTATAAAAAAAAGATTCTGATGAATTAGAACCTCCTCCTCTTTGAAGAAGTCGGTTGATAAATAAGTTGTAACATCTTGAAAGATAGACTTAGAAGGAAATGTATGATAATCTCATAAGTATAATCTTACCACACTGCCCTAACTTCCATCATGCAATTATACGAACTTCTAACACATTGCGTGACAAATTCGACTTCAGTAGTTGTAATGGATTAGAGCAAACTTTGATACTATTACAGATGCAATTAATGAAAATGACCAAATATAATTAATAATGCAAGTTTATATTAGATATATATCTAGAAAATCTTATTTATTGAAAGCACTTTGGTAATGAAACGCCAATTTAATTTGCTACAAGATATTTAAGAAACAAATCATAGATGTAATTTTGAGGTATAAGAAAATGTTATTAATCTATCGAATTTTATTTGATGCATGAATAACTCTGACTATCTATAACGTCGGAGGCTACGGGTTTGATTACCCATGAAGGTATTATTAGCAATTATCTAATAGATGTTTTGCAAAGAAACTTTAAATCAGAAGATATTATATAGCATGAGTGTATGTTCTAACACACGCAATCTCTTTTTGTTTACCCTGACAGCCAGGTGAAGCGATTTGTCACAACCAGCGAGATATCAGGCATAGTACCTATAAAAGTAGTTAAAGTGAAAGTGAAAAGCCGCTAACTTCCCAACTCCGGTCCACTACTGAGAATTTCTTGACAGAAACCCAAATCAACGTACTTGGACTAATTCGCATGGACTCAGGATCTGCATCTTTAACCTACTCTTATACTAGAAAAACGAGGATATTCATAATATAGGTTAAACAAATGTTTTATTAACACTATGTGGAATAAAGAATAAAATATACTGTAGGGTAAAGTTATTTATATACATAAGTAACATAAGCGGCCTGTCCACGCTTTGATCCATCCTACACTCTCTAATCTTTAGAAAACTTCTAACGTCTTATCTTATGTAACCATTAGTAACCATTTCCGTTTTCTTGGAAAAAATATCCTGCTTCGACTAAATTCTTTTTAACAAAAATCCCATCAAAATCTATCAAAGGTTTTATTTCAACTCTATGTCTCGTGAGGATGCTGGTGCTAGCATGAGTACGGTTATTACGTATTATTTAATAAGTAAAATACCTTAATAAGTAACTTAAGTCTAATAACTTTACTTTTATTTATTTATTATAAATTAAATACTTAACCAAAAATACCAATAAACTGGTATTTTTGGTTTAATATTTAATTTTTTACATATTGCTTTCGATTGTTTGTGATTTAAATTTACATTTTCTCGGTTCCCACTAGTATTAGTATGATTATTCACACCGTGGTTATATTTTTCTCAGTATTTGAGGAAAATATGTCTATATTCATTCCAAATATGACAATTAAAATACTAATTGTACAGTTTTATTGAATAATTCAATAAAATATAAGACCATGTTATAGGTTAAAATAATAATGTCTTCCTGAACAATTTTGACTATGACGGTGTATATGTTATAGTCAGAACTCTTTCGTGGTCAAAACTACTTTTGACTGACAAAAATAGTCAAAAGTAATTTTGACTGAAATCCTCGTTCCATAGCAGCTTAACTCTTAAAAAGCTTAGGAGGCAATAGATTTAATAAAACGGCATAGAATTATGCTAATACTTATTTATTTATTTTTATTAGGCTATTTTTTATTTATTAAAAGTAATTTTGACTAACCCTCTTTGTGTTGATCAATCAAAAGTGATGTTTACCAATATTTTCTAGTCAAAACTACTTTTGACCTAAAAGAGTTTTGACTGTAACATATATAACTGAGTTTAGTCAGCAATGTACGAAATACTGTCACGATACGATAAAAAACTCGAACCCAGGACTCCATATTAAAAAATATTAAATTATATTTAAATAATACATACAATGTCCGGCAAACAAATTATAAAAGCATTCAATTGTGTGCATCACAACGGAATCATATTCTGCTTCCATGAAATATTGTTTCATTGATCTTATAACTTGATTACAATTGATTGAAAATTTAATGGAAACTGTTTTGTTTTATGGCGAAATTCTTTATTTTCCATTTCATTGAAATTATTAACATACTATGTAACAATCTCAATTCAATATTTATTAAATATTTAATAATATATTAGTACCATATTGAAGTTATACTTCTTTTGGCACGTTTGGAAAAAATATGAGAGAAACATAAGTATACACACACACGATTTTTTTTGTACAAAACTAAGTCATTATATACATAGAGACAGTTCACTTCGTTGGAACCCAAGATAGTACAAGACAGTCATGGAAATCTTTGGGAGAGGCCTTGTCCAGCAGCGTGTTTGTTTGTTAGTTTGTTTATACTTCTTTTATGTCAAAACAGAGTGACGGATTAGTGTGATTTTTTGTGTGGAGATGGTTGGAGGGTTGGAGAATAACTTTTTAACGCGGGAGATTATACCATTCCCACGGGAAAACACGTCATAAAAAATATTTAAGATCAGTATTACTTGAACTTAGTATTAACGCTCTTCAATACAATTTAATAAATACGTGTTTTAGCATTTTTTAAAATTCACCCCATAAGAGAGTAAAATATGGGAAGAAAGTTTGTATGAAACCTACTTTTTTTAGAGTATTTTTTGTATTTTTAGCTGCGAGCGAAGACGCGGATTCTCCCAGTTGTATAATAAACTTTATAATATGTATCAAGGACTACCAGAAAGGCGTGCGGGTATTTGGACTCTCCAGGAATCTTCCAGTTAAGCAAAGTTAACGGTTTATATTCAGCCCTGAACATTGAACTTACTCGCAGGCCTAACACTTACAACGCGGAAGGAACTCTATAACTATAGCAACAAATAACGAGATAAATACTCCTTAAAAACCTATGTAAAAAATATAGTTATTCCAGCAAAAGTCTATTTAGACAACATTTCGAATTATCTTGGCACACAAAAACGAGTAATATGATAAAGTAAATAAAACCAAGCCTTGATGCAAGCCAGGCCTAATTTAATAAAGCCCTAGATTTGTTTACAAAGAAAAAATTTATTCATGAAATTTTCCCTCCGCGGGTCTGTCCGCTCGATAAAATAGTTTTTCCACGCATTACTTACTTTTTCGAGGGTTCCACTTTGACAAACATTCATCATAATAAAATTGTTTTTTTTACTACTAAATTATTATTTCTCGAAATATTCAATTTCTCAAAGTACAGTTATTATAATATAATGTAAAATATGTCAGATTAATAGAATATATGTAAACAAAAATATAAAAATATATGTTGCTTATTCATCTATATGTACTCGTATAGTAAAATTCTGAATCGAACCTGTATATTAAATATTTTTTGAAAAAACTTATTGAAATAGTCATTATTACCGATATAAAGGCTGAATCTATAGTTTTTAGAATTTTTGTCTGTCTGTGACCCCATCACAAAAAAACTCGCTAGTATATTAAATACAAATTTCGTTTTACAAACATGTCATAAAGGTTAAAGCTACATAAAGAAATTTAAAAGCTCGGTACACACTTTAAAACCACGCTATGAAACGCAAAGAGGTCAAAGAGAACCGATCACACGATTGGTAAATTTGCTCAAAATTTAGCAAATTAATGGAGCAAACCAAAATCTAATTTGCAAATTGGGTAAAGCTTGTTAGCTGACATACGACACACGACACACTGTGGCGATTACTTAACACGACGCGGCTACGTGGTGGTCATAAAAATATTAGCTTTTGGGAAAATACATCCGTTACAATATGTAAATTAAACATATAAAGGTTTTCATTAATTTATTTCTTAAATTTTTTTATTTAAAAGTTTCAATCAAGAGTAAGCCGATGAAAGAATTTGAATGATGGATTTTTACATAAATATTAATTATTATTATTTTTTATTTAGTTCTTAATACTTAATTAACAGATTATGCTACTGACTTAGATACCCTATAGATTTAAATTAAATAACTAAAACAAGAAAATAAAAATCAAACGACCTACGTTAAGAATATTTATACATATTGTTAGTTTAAATACCTACTAATATTATAAAACTTAAAATTAAGTAAAATTCTGTACAACTTCAAAGATTAATATTTTATGTGTATATTAATTTCAAAGTTTATATAGATTAAAAGAGAGATGAAAAGTCACAAAACCTTTTGGCAACAAATGAAAATTGATATCAATTGCAAGAAAAACGGCAGACAACAAAAATCAAACGTGTCGCCCCAGGGTTTGAGACGCTACGCTTATTCATCACAAAGCGAATTCCTTCTTATCTAAGAACACCGACCTTTTGTTCCATTACTGTAACGACAAGATAATATACTACTAGGACAGTCATTTCCTTAGTTCTACGCTCAGATTTGTATATTTAAATATAATAAAACATAAAGTGCTTTAAAAATAGCGAAAACCTCTAGACAAAGACATAGTTTTTGTTTACTCGATTATACGAGTAAAGATACAACTTAGCTGTCAATTAACAATCTATACATATAATAAAATTATAACTGAGTCAAATCTGTATATTAAATATTTTTTGGAAATCATATTAAAATTGTCATTATTATCGATACAGACCCTGAATCTATAGTTTTTAGAATTTTTGTCTGTCTGTCTGGGAGCGCATCACGAGAAATCTACTGGACAGATTTTGATGTAATTTGGTATGATGATCGCTAGTTATCCGGGTCAACATAAAGGATACTTTTCACTGAGGGAAACTATCTCATCTCTAAGAAATATAATATACGAAACGTTAAAACGTAACTAGGGACGAACACGAGCGGAGCGAGGGTGAGTCGCTGGTTTTTAATAAGATATTATTGAAATATGTATTACAAAATCGCTATTTCAATTTATTTATTTTTGTTCTCACTTTGTTTTGATTTAAAAGCATCTTTATACATACATATTATTAAAATACAAATTTAATGAAAATTTTCAATCTGATCTGTAGTTTTTAACTTTCATTGTAATTATGGGTATACCAGGGGGTCAGATGTATCATTTACTAGCGACTTACCGTTGCTTCGGAAAGTCCCTAGATTCCTATGTATCCTGCAGATTACAATTTATCCGTGTACTAAAATCCATCTAAATTGGTCAAGCCGATTCAGTATAAAGAAGTAACGTACAACTACTCCAATTTTGATTCTAGAAATAACTACAAAATGTTTTGAAAATATTTTAAAAAATAAATAATGATTAAAATTAAATAAAAATAAATATATTGGGACATTAACACACAGCACCATCTAGTTCCATGGTAAGCTACGAGGTTTGCGTTATGGATACCAGATAGTTGATACACTACACATTTATAACTTTAAATACGTACATATTATAAATATAAACACCCATGACTGGAGTACAAATATTCGTTCTCATCACACAAATGAATGCCCCCAGCGAGACTCGAACCCACGACCGCTGGCACAGCAAGTAGGGTCAATGATTTCTGAAGATTTTTCTTCTAAATTGACACAATATATTTTACCTTTATACCCACGATATATTCTCTAACGATATATGCTTACGTACAATTTTCCACCAACGCCAGACGATATTGAAATAAAGTTACAAATCGAAAACAATTACCAAGAAGCAAATTTTGGGATGACCCCGATCTCTTTCAAAAGAATAAAGGGAAATTCCCACGTTTCTTTTGAAATGGAATGTGATAATGACATCGATTTAAATATCTACAAAAATGAATGAAGATTTGGAGAATGTCACAACATGGAATATGTCCATATTTTATTTTAAAAATTCACTTGATATTTTAGCTTTGAAAAAGAAGTTTTTTTGGTTCACGTATTATAACATTTTTAATGTTAATATTTAAGATAGTTATAAGTATATATTAAGTTTGCATACTTTCTAAAGTTAGGATTATTGATATCGCCGTCGTAGATCAAAGTTGTCATCCCTAGTGTTGTGACTGTAATTATATTGAATTAATTGCCTTTAATAAGGCGCTTATTGCATCTGTGGTCTAGTGGCTAGCATGTAGGCCTGCCAATCCAGAAGTTCTGGGTTCGAGTCTCGGGTCGGGCAAAGTATAGTATAAGCTTTCCATTAAGAAAGTATTAGTAAAAGCTCGGAATTGGGAAGTTAGCGGTGCACACCCGTACCTAAGAGAATACGAAAAGCCGTAAGTAATGTGCCTGATCTGCACTGGTTGCTGAATTGTCATCCCACCGAAGTATAAGACTGACAGGAATAGCGAGTACACTTGTGCTTGCGTGTGTACTTGCTTACTATAATATCTCCTGTGCAGGTGTATAGTCTCAGCGGAATTGGCCGCCGTGACCGAATTCGTCTGGACAACACCCTTCCTTCCTTCATAGTTGGCTTCATTCATACGTTGATCATTGTTACTGAAATTACTTACGATATAATGAGATAAAATGTATAAATATAACCTAACAACATAAGTATAAAATGACTTCAACCAATTGTGTTAAAGAAAGAAAATTTCTTAACTAAAAAATATTATTACTATCTTTATTGCCATGCATAACTAATTTTTGGACTCATTTAATATTTTAGTCTTCGATTATTGCTATTTACTTTCATAAGCTACTCGTCTAGACAAATTTTATTACGTTTATTAGGAAAATTGATTGGTAATAAAAAATCTATGATTCCATATTTTTAAACCAAAAATCAAAATATATTTTTAACCGACTTTCAAAAAGGAGGAGGTTCTCAATTCGTCGGAATCTTTTTTTTATGTATGTTCACCGATCACTCGAAGACGCCTGAACCGATTTGGAAATATATTTTTTTTGTTTCAAAGGGTTATATATCCAGTTCAGTCGACAATATTTTAAGATATGAATATCTAAGATTAGATAGAAATTTATTAGATTTGCTTTGCATCAGCTGGCACTGACTTCGAAAAGATCTGATTAAGTATCTAATCTAAATGAAAACCCCCGTTTAGTTATTTTTTACATTTTAGTGCCTGGAAGTCGGTTTTTTTTAAAAGTTTGTATACTATATAAGAAAATCAACAAATTTAAATTTAAAATTATGCTATTAGTAAGCTTAAAAAAATTGGACCCAGTTATGCAAAAAACAGCCATGTGCGTAAAAGTACCAACAGAGTTATAAGCATTTTATTATAAAAAATAAAATAATTATCAAAAAATAAAGAATATTTATATAAATATTGTTCAATTTTAAAATAACCAGAAAAACAAAACATAGCCCAAGTGCAACTATCGACAGAAAAATGCTTATAACTTTGTTGGTACTTTTACGCACATGGCTGTTTTTTTGCATAACTGGGTCCAATTTTTATTAGCTTAATGGAGAACATAATTTACTTTAAGCCAGTGTTTTATTTTATATTCACTTATAAAGATCGCGTTTCTATCCCACATAAATACGAGTAGCAAGTTATCAATGAGGCGTGCAGATAACTACTTCTAAGCGTTTTCACGAAAGCTCACCACGCCATGAAAAATTGTAGCGATTTTTATCTTACTTTTGCAGTCAGCTAAATTCTAGGATTGTTATATTTTTCACAATGAAAATTATAATATAATTGCTTATTGTTTTAATTATATGAATATTCCAATGTTCTTATTATTATCAAATCTTGTTCTTTTAAAATTATTGAATGTTATGATAACGCTCTTGACGCTACTTGCTCGCTCACGCTTGACGCTCTTGACTATTTATCAAACTCAAACTTATTAGGTAGACAGAGTCCGCCAAAAAAAAAATTAAAATAGTAGCTTGAGTTGCTGTTTTGACGAAACGTTTGGCTCAGTTTTTAGTGACCCTACTTGCTGTGCCAACGGTCGTGGGTTCGAGTCCCGCTGGGGGCATTCATTTGTGAGATGAGCACGAATGTTTGTACTCCTGTCATGGGTGTTTATATTTATAATATGTACGTATTTAAATTTATATATGTGCAGTGTGTCAACCATCTTGTATCCATAACTGTGCTGTGTGTTAATGTCCCAATATATGTATTTATGTATATGTATTTTATGTTTATCCTACTATTCTAGATTTAATCATAAAGATTGCTTACTTTCTTTAAAGAAAAAGTAAATTTTATATGTACATATGTATATGTATTGGTTAAAATAATATACAACTTTTAAGAATAAAATAGGAATAATAAAATTTTAAGTATTATTTCTCTTTAAAGAGAGATATTATAATATTAGCTCATTTATATTTTATAAAATTCGTTATCTACTTTTATTTATTAACATTTATTTAGCATTTAGTATGCAAATATTCGATATTATAATATTTTTAAACATTATGTGTTATTTTAAATTGTTATACTTTGCCTATATTATTTCTTAGTCTGAGCTTGCATATACAAAAAATAAAAAAAATAACAGTATAAAATCCCTCATGTATCTATCATTTTTAGTAATATAAATTTAATCTGAAAGAAACAAATAAAGAAATACCTTTAAATAGGATCTTAAATAATATACCCACTGAATAACTCATTTTATTCGGCTTTAGTTAGCTCTTTGAGAGCGCAGTACTGATAAAGTGGGATTGATCCCACACACGGGATCCGGGATTCAGTATCCTAAGTGTCCGATGGATCGTGAAATTCACTTCATTCGTCGGTTGGTTTTGCCGGGATTGAGGTTTCTGTTTGCACGTCTGCACGTAAGCTATAGGTTACGTAAGTTCGAAATTACGATGTGAGGTTCACTGCTTAGTTATATATGTACCTATAATAAAGCTATTTTCTTCTTCGCGATCGTTATTCATGAATTTAAAGTATATGAAAGCGATGTATTTCGTAGATTTAAAATTTATGTCTTACGTAAAGAGAAAATCTAGTGATTTGTTTTACGTTCTGCTATATTTAGAGTGCTAGAACAAGATTTCTAAATGGTATTATTAGGTCTTACGCTGGGGTCTAACAAAAACCTATTTTCAAAATCATATTAGTGGCTACTGGCTATGTATTTTACTAGTGAAAGTCTATAGTGCTGCTACGGGTTTCATTTAATTATTTTTTTTTTGCATGTCAATTACTTATAAAAACTTTATTTTATCAATTCATTACATAAGCTTTTTGTTTATTCTATCCTTTTGGATACCTTCTTCTAAGCAAATATGCAACGCGTTAAAATAAACACGGAAGACCAATCTTACTTATTTTCCTTTATTTTATTTTAACTTATATACTTATATATAAATAAATTTTTATTCATTAAGATATAGGAATATGAAGAATAAAGAGGACTACCTAGTACCTATCTAAGATTTAAAAATAACTTTGTATTTTACCTGTAAGACTTTCCATTGAATGAAATTCTTAAACTTCTAAGAAAAATATACGAATATGAGGTGGATACTTATAACTAATCAAGGTTAGCATGTGGATAAAAAATATTATTCATATTATAAAAAAGTCGAAATGTTGTCTTCCATTTAAAACCGGTTAAAATTTTATACTTTCTTGGATTTATGCGAATATTTGACATTTTATACACAACTAGCGGCTCACCCTCTCTTCGCTCGGATTTGTCCCTAGGTTGATTCCCTATACAAACTTTCATCTCTATTTTCACTCCCTTAACGGATGATTTACGAGATAAAATATTCTATGCCCTTTCCCGGGTCTCAAACTATATTCTTACCAAATTTCATCTAAATCAGTTTAGTAGCTCCAGAGATTATCCCCTACAACGTCACAACACACACAATTCACAAACTTTACCTCTTTATAATATTAGCATAGATTACCTTTTTAGAGTCTTATTGTATCTTTACAAAGTTTCTCCCGTGGCCATGGTTGCTGTAAAGTATCCAAAACGTCGGAAAGCAAAAATCTAAATAAATCCGCAAAAGATAGTTTTATTTAAAATGGGTACTACACTATTTGACCAAACCAAAAACTTTCAAAGGTCGAAAGGCAAAAGTCACTATCGTTGAGTAATATGGAATAATTCAGAATACTACTTTTAGTTTTAGTGAATGTGTGTAGTAAGTAATCATTTAGTCCATATTATACTCCTGAGACTCAAACGAGATCTTAATCTACAGCTAATTTTTAGATAGAGACTTTAAATATTGTATTGACTCTATCGCTATATCGTAGAGTCATAATATGTCATCTTCAAATATTTTTAGATTTCTATTCTACATCGATTGTAGAATACCATCTTATCTAAGAATCTTGTCTATTAGTTAAACTATTTTTATTATATATATATATATATATATATATATATATATATATATATATATATATATATATATATATATATATATATATATATATATATATATATATATATATATATATATATATATATATTTATGAATTAAGTCGATCTGTAGAAAAACTAGTCGTGTTTATAATTTAGTTTATTAACTAAAAGTAAATCATACAACATATTGAGGCAATGTCTTTCCTTTATAGCAATTTTTATGAAATATAATCCCAAAGTTATCCCTAAAACTCCCGATACAGTAACAGGGATGGTCTAATTTAGCTAGCATCAAAGCTAATGGTCCAGAGGCACCGTTGCAATTTTTAAGGGTTATTTCATGCTGCATGATATTTTATTACAGCCGACAGCATAAACATATTACCTATTAGCGAAATAAACCAGTCGCCAAACAAGTCTAGTGGTATTTATACACTTATATGAAAATATAAAAATAAATCGATATCATCTGAATTATAAACAAAGTTAACTTTTATTTTTATCAATTTTTACAACATGCGGTACCAACCAAATTTTAGCCCGAACTCATACCTTATTGGAAAACCTTTAAAAAAGGTATGATTGGATATAGTTTATATTATTAAATATAAAAAAAAAAATACATTCATTTTAACACGCACTAGCGTTTTCTCATTATGAGGAGGATCACTTTGCCTAAACTATCACTTCATATGTATTTTGAAAACCAGGCTTACTTATTGTTAGTTAAACAGATTTCTTTAAGATATTTTGTATAACTAAAATATATACCTATATTTGAAATTGTATGTATGGTTAATTTACTAGATATATATTCAATCTATACATATAATAAAATTGTATCCAAGCCGAATCTGTGAATGAAATATTTTTTGGAAAACCTTATTGAAATAAATATTATTAACGATACAGAGGCCAAATCTATAATTTTTAGAATTTTATTTCCGTTCGTCTGTCTGTCTGTCAGATATGACATGAAATTTGGTATGATGATAGCTGGTTATTCGGGTCAACATATAGGATACTTTTTACTGCGGGAAAATATCTCATTTCTAAGAAATCTATACTAAACGTTAAAACGCAACTAGGGTAGTAGTTTATACATAAGCAAGATATTATATAAATTCAATATGACATTACATAGTTTAAGATTAACAAAACTTGTTTTTTACTGTTTTAATTATACATAAGCGAATATATAGCGCGGTACTACAGAATAAATACAAAGAAAAAGTATGAGGGTTAGACTTAAAGCTCACGAATAGAGTAAATAATACAAAATGAAACGAGCGGTTAGCACGGGACTTGCGAAGTTTTTATTGTTGTTGATGTACCTTCACTGCTTCGCTTTTGTTTAGTAATCCCTGAAGCTATGCTTAAAAAATATGAAAATGTAATATACTTGTATGGATGTAAAGAAAGTTTTCGATTTTGTGACTTTATTATATCCACATTAACAGCTGTAGATGTAAAGTATAATCGTTTATTAGTTTTGAAAAAATAATATGTACATCAATCACATTTATAATAAACTTAATATTCATATTAGATTTAAGAAAATTTATTTATTTATACATACTAGTAGTCAGTGGTCGCAATTTGACCACAATTATTATTGAAAATTTGAGGAAACATATATAAAAACAGGTTACCTATCCATATAAAGAAAGTATTTTCAAAATGTTGTATTAACAACACTAAAGCTAAACACTAAAAAGAAAATCGATTGACAACCAGAGAAGAAAAATGTACTGAACTGTTTTGCCTTTGCTTATTTATAGATAATATTAAAATAGTTTTTAAATTTATAACCATAGAAAGGCAGGAACCATAGAAGAATTTTAGTTTAACGTTGTTTATATATCTCATATTAAAGAGATTAGCCAATATATAAAAACTTTTTAACAAAAAAATAAAAACCGACTTCAAACAAAAGCACTAAAAAGTGAAAAATAACTGATTGGTAGTTTTCATTTACTATACATACCTAATCAAATATTTTCGAAGTCGGTGTGCTTTGGCTAAGTAATTAAAGCCTACCTATTAAATACATACCTAATCAAATATTTTTGAAATCGGTCCCAGCCCATACAAAGCAAAGCACACCGACTTCGAAAATATTTGATTAGGTATGTATAGTAAATGAAAACTACCAATCAGTTATTTTTCACTTTTTAGTGCTTTTGTTTGAAGTCGGTTTTTATTTTTTTGTTAAAAAGTTTTTATTTTTCCCTTTTTAGTGTAGACAGTAGTAGCAAAGTAAGGATTCTAACGTGTTAGGCTTGTCAAATCAAACAAAATAAGCCCAAACTCAAAGTATCTACTATTAGCCGTTGAAGAGTTCCACCTATCCACCTTCTGGCCTTGCCATCAGATCAGGTTAACAACACCGAACCACTGTACTATCAACGGAAATAGAAATACTTGCAAAGTTTCAAGTCAATATGACAATTAGAAGTAGGTTAAATTTATCATTAGTTGTTTTTCCACCCTTAGTGGTGGTATTTTTTTTTGAAATTTAAATGGGACCAATCTGGAAGTATACCCTTTCAAACAAAACAAAAATTGTCCAAACGGGTTAATAAATGACGGAGTTCTGAGGTAACAAACATAAAAAAAAAACATACAGTCGAATTGAGAACTTCCTCCTTTTTGAAGTCGGTTGAAAATAAATAAATATGTTGGGACATTAACACAATGCACGATCTAGTTCGATGGTAAGCTACGAGGCTTGTGTTATGGATACCAGATAGTTGATACACTACACATATATCACTTTAAACACATACATATTATAAATATAAACACCCACGAATGGAGAACAAACATTCGTGCTCATCACACAAATGAATGCCCCCAGCAGGACTCGAACCCGCAACCGCTGGTACAACAAGTAGGGTCACTACAAACTGAGCCAAACAAGTCGTCATCAAATATTGTTTAAAATGAATGTTACAATATAAAAATAATAAAGACAAATAAAATACATCACTTCCCAACTATACAGCCGTTAAGTGCTAGGAAATTGTTTATTGCTAATTGTAATATCAGATTTTACAATAATAATGCTTTACGAGCGAAACTTTGTGTGAAGACTAGTCTAAGTCAAAGTGGAAAGGTCCGAATAAATTATGATAATAATATGATCGGCAAATATTTTCGTAGCTCTGATTCGGCACTCGGATTTGGAGGAAATGACAGGAAAGAGTCAATTATACGCAAGGATGGCACAGTAGAGCAAGATCAATTCGGCTTTATAGGAAATTGGTGTGGTACGAGCTGTAAGATGGTAAGTTTTATAAAGTACGTAAAGTCATTAGTCTTTATATGATAACTAACGACTCACCCTCGCTTCGCTCGGGTTCGTCCCTAGCTTGCTTCCTGATACAAGCTTTCATCCCCATTTTCATCCCCTTAAGGGATAATTTCCGAAATAAAATATCCTATATCATTTTCAGGGTCTCAAACTATCTTTTTACCAAATTTCATCTAAATCGGTTCAGTAGATCGAGAGATTACCCCCTACAACGTCACAAACTCACAAACTTTACCTCTTTATAATATTAGTATGGATAAAAATAAAAAGATAATATTTTTTTTAAAGTATTGATATTGATTATATAATGAAATTTGAAAATAGATTTTCGTTTTGTTTTAACTATGGATGTATAGAAGCATTGAAGAGTATTTATAATGAATATATTTATGTAATAAGTATGTAAGAATGTATTTATAGATAAATAAACAAACTAACTCTTTCCAAATTGTTCTTATTCATAACACTAAAGTCTATCAATAGCTTATAAGCAAAGAAAATTAGTTGACAAACAGAGCAAAAATTATACTCATATATACATGTTCAATGTTCATCGAAAACACATAGACAATGCTGCACTGAGACCGGGGGACGGTATCTTAATATCCAAGAAAAAATTGATTCAATAAAGTATAAAAAAATAATACAGTTAAAAAGTTATATAAGGTTTAAATGTCTTCTACTTATAACACATCTCGTTTTTTAGTTTAGATCCGTATTCCATAGGATATTACATATTTTATTACCATAACTATATACTATACACTATAATATATATATATATATATATATATATATATATATATATATATATATATATATATATATATATATATATATATACTATAATATAAATATAAAATTTACTTCTCGACAAGGAGCACGAGCATTTATTAATCTATAGAGTATAACAAATTAATCAACATAGATTTACGACGTAAAGTTTAGTTTTATAGACCGCTATAAAGTGTAGATTTATTCCTTAACGCCAGTACTCGCGTATAGTCACGTGCTAGTGTTTGGCGAGTCGTAACCAGATTGCATTTTACACGACGTACAATATGACGGCAGTAAATAACATTGTGTTCAAACTTTCAGTTAAATTATGATTTTTATTATAACGTGATTTATTGTTATTTATTTATTGTATATATAGTATTGGATTACTAATATAAATGCGAAAGTTTGTATGTATGTCTATGTATGTTACTCGTTAAGTTGGAAACGGCTAGGCAGATTTGTATGTAATTTTGTACAAAGATAGGAGCAAGGTGAGAGTAAGTTGCTAGTCTCACATATATCATACACCAGTATTAAGTAAAATTTCTTATTTAAGTAAAACATTAAGATCAAATAACTTCATAAAGAAATTTAATTAATAAAATATTAGCTAAATAGACAGCTTAACACAAAGCTTGTAACTTAATCTTTGTAATACGAAGCCTACTCTGAAGTAGATTGGAGAAATAATCGTTTAATTGTACACCACTTCGGGGTGAAGGCAGAATCTCCGATAACCTTATTACACTTGCATAATATTTTAAACTAGCGACTCACCCTCGCTTCGCTCGGGTTCGTCCCTAGCTTGCTTCCCCATACAAACTTACACCCCCCATTTCCACACCCTTAAGGGATGATTTCCGGGATAAAAACATATCCTACATAAAAACATACTAAAATCTCTTTCAAATATTTGTGTAGATTAAAAAAATGTTCACAGTAATATAATAAAAGCGTTAGGTTATTTACCAATAAATACGATATTTTATTGAAAAAAAGTAATTGAAACCCTTAGCGAGAATTCAACTCACTCTTAATTTGATATGTGTGTATGAAAGTTATAACTATTAATTTGATGTTTTCCTTAAAACTATATAAAAATATATTCCAAAAGAATATATTGGCTTCTTTTCTGTAATTATTATTAATCATATTTTAATAATATTATATAATTTAATAAAATATAAATTATATAAAATTATTAAAAATATTATTATTATATTATATTTTTTATAATTCATTAAACAGCTAATGTGGGAGGGATAGAAATAGACTTAGGAATATACTCTCAAATTTTAAACCCTAAACATAAGGTTACTAAAATATTTACATTCACTTTAAGCTTTTAATAAAATGCCTTAAAATGAAGCCTAGACTAAAATCAACAAAGTCCCAAAACAGGAAGTGGATCCAAAAACTAATTTCTTAGAGAAAAAGCTGCGTCCAAGCGGAAATGGCATTGTGAATTTGATTAAAAATAACTTGGGGCTTTCGTTGTTTTTATTTTTGCCTCGCGTTTTAACGCTGACGCTGTATACAGGGAAGTTCACACTGATCGCACTACGTCATCACACTATCAAGTTTTTTAATAACCGATTTAAATTTTTTTTATATATTAATATATGTAGTTTGTGTCATTTTATTCTCATTTTCCGCTAGTAACTAGCGAATACTAATTAATTATTTATTATTAATTTAAATATGCAGAAAATATATTATATTTTAAGTATACTATAATTTAACGATTACAAAAATATATCTCCTACATGCAATGTTATCGTATGTGCCATAAGAAAAATAAAAAAAACCTTATTACATAATTAAAGCTACTGCATAAGTTTATTTTATAAAATATTTTTTTTTATTTACTAAAAACCTTAAAAATTTTTACAGTCATAGCAAAAACTCCTTTAGTATTCTTTTTCAGTTCACAGTAGGTACTCGTTAGTGCGCGATTGTACTACCCTTACTCAGACAAGCAATTTTCTGAAGGATTCTAGTATCTCTATCATTATTAGAGAATTCGTAGATGCAGCATTTTCAAAATTTCTTTCAAACGAAGCACTTCACTATGAATAAAACGAGTTTTTTTTTATTTTTTTTTTTAAAACTAAAACATAATTTCGTTACTTTCTAAATACTTACGATATGTTACATTAATTTCGATTTCTTTTATTAACACACTGGGGACTCACCCTCGCACCACTCGGATTCGGCTCTGGGTACATTTTAATGTTTAGTATACATTTTTCAGAGACGAGATATTTTCTCGCAGTAAAAAGTATCATATATGTTAATTGGGATAACCAACTATCATCATACCAAATTTCATCAAAATCTGTCCAGTAATTTTCTCGTAATGCTTTCCCAGACAGGCAGATGGACAAAAATCCTAAAAACCATTGATTCGGCCTCTGTATCGATGATAATGGCTATTTCAATAAGATTTTCTAAAAAATATTTAATGTACAGATTCGACACAGAATTTTATTACATGTATACATCAAACTACGTCTTGAAAATAATTTAAATCCCATTAAAATACAGAATCATCGTTCATGGGAACTGTTTATTTTAATACCAATATTTTGTTTAATTATTGTGAAGTTTAATATTTACGATTATTGATAACCCCCATGATGTGAAATATCTACCAATTGCAGTCCAATACAATGGAAGATAAGTATTCGATTTTTGGGTAGCTTAAATGTTTGACTGATATAATATTATGGTACTGTACTAATATTACATATAAAAAATTTGTGAGTTCGTGAGTTTGTGACGTTGTAAGGGGTAATCTTTAGATCTACTAAATCGATTTAGATGAAATTTGGTAAGAAGATAGTTTGAGACCCTGGGAAGGACATAGAATATTTCTTATCCCGGAAATCGTCTCTTAAGGGGGTGAAAATGGGGATGAAAGTTTGTATGGGGAAGCAAGCTAGGGATGAACAAGAGCAAAGCGAGGGTGAGTCGCTAGTTTTGTATAAAGGTGGCATATAAATGCTAAAAATAAATTTATTATTAGGGATAGTGAAGATATTTTGTTACGTTAATTAATTTTTATTTTTATTATGGTCTCCCAGCGGTTTTATAATTATAATATACACATTTATTAGTTACATATACAAATTAATTATAGGTTAGAAATTGTGAATGTATTTTAAAGTAAACACCACATGCTCAAAATCCATGAATTTAAGGCTGCAAAATAAATGTAAAAAATTACAAACTTTAAATTTATAAATATTATTCATATTATAAAAAAGTCGAAATGTTGTCTTCCATTTAAAACCGGTTAAAATTTTATACTTTCTTGGATTTATGCGAATATTTGACATTTTATACACAACTAGCGGCTCACCCTCTCTTCGCTCGGATTTGTCCCTAGGTTGATTCCCTATACAAACTTTCATCCCCATTTTCCTCCCTTAAGGGATGATTTATGAGATAAAATATTCTATGTCCTTTCCCGGGTCTCAAACTATCTTCTTACCCAATTTCATCTAAATCGGTTCAGTAGCTCCAGAGATTATCCCCTACAACGTCACAACACACACAATTCACAAACTTTACCTCTTTATAATATTATCATAGATTACCTTTTTAGAGTCTTATTGTATCTTTACAAAGTTTCTCCCGTGACCATGGTTGCTGTAAAGTATCCAAAACGTCGGAAACCAAAAATCTAAATAAATCCGCAAAAGATAGTTTTATTTAAAATGGGTACTAGACACTATTTGAATCAAACCAAAAACTTTCAAAGGTCGAAAGGCAAAAGTCACTATCGTTGAGTAATATGGAATAATTCATAATACTACTTTTAGTTTTAGTGAATGTGTGTAGTAAGTAATCATTTAGTCCATATTATACTCCTGAGACTCAAACGAGATCTTAATCTACAGCTAATTTTTAGATAGAAACTTTAAATATTGTATTGACTCTATCGCTATATCGTAGAGTCATAATATGTCATCTTCAAATATTTTTAGATTTCTATTCTACATCGATTGTAGAATACCATCTTATCTAAGAATCTTGTCTATTAGTTAAACTATTTTTATTATATATATATATATATATATATATATATATATATATATATATATATATATATATATATATATATATATAGTTTATGAATTAAGTCGATCTGTAGAAAAACTAGTCGTGTTTATACTTTAGTTTATTAACTAAAAGTAAATCATACAACATATTGAGGCAATTTCTTTCCTTTATAGCAATTTTTATGAAATATAATCCCAAAGTTATCCTTAAAACTCCCGATACAGTAACAGGGATGGTCTAATTTAGCTAGCATCAAAGCTAATGGTCCAGAGGCACCGTTGCAATTTTTAAGGGTTATTTCATGCTGCATGATATTTTATTACAGCCGACAGCATAAACATATTAGCTATTAGCGAAATAAACCAGTCGCCAAACAAGTCTAGTGGTATTTATACACTTATATGAAAATATAAAAATAAATCGATATCATCTGAATTATAAACAAAGTTAACTTTTATTTTTATCAATTTTTACAACATGCGGTATCAACCAAATTTTAGCCCGAACTCATACCTTATTGGAAAATCTTTAAAAAAGGTATGATTGGATATAGTTTATATTATTAAATATAAAAAAATACATTCATTTTAACACGCACTAGCGTTTTCTCATTATGAGGAGGATCACTTTGCCTAAACTATCACTTCATATGTATTTTAAAACCAGGCTTACTTATTGTTAGTTAAATAGATTTCTTTAAGATATTTTGTAGAACTAAAATATATACCTATATTTGAAATTGTATGTATGGTTAATTTACTAGATATATATTCAATCTATACATATAATAAAATTGTATCCAAGCCGAATCTGTGAATGAAATATTTTTTGGAAAATCTTATTGAAATAGGTATTATTAACGATACAGAGGCCAAATCTATCATTTTTAGATTTTTTTTTCCGTTCGTCTGCCTGTCTGTCAGACATGACATGAAATTTGGTATGATAATAGCTGGTTATTCGGGTCAACATATAGGATACTTTTTACTGCGGGAAAATATCTCATTTCTAAGAAATCTATACTAAACGTTAAAACGCAACTAGGGTAGTAGTTTATACATAAGCAAGATATTATATAAATTCAATATGACATTACATAGTTTAAGATTAACAAAACTTGTTTTTTACTGTTTTAATTATACATAAGCGAATATATAGCGCGGTACTACAGAATAAATACAAAGAAAAAGTATGAGGGTTAGACTTAAAGCTCACGAATAGAGTAAATAATACAAATGAAACGAGCGGTTAGCACGGGACTTGCGAAGTTTTTATTGTTGTTGATGTACCTTCACTGCTTCGCTTTTGTTTAGTAATCCCTGAAGCTATGCTTAAAAAATATGAAAATGTAATATACTTGTATGGATGTAAAGAAAGTTTTCGATTTTGTGACTTTATTATATCCACATTAACAGCTGTAGATGTAAAGTATAATCGTTTATTTGTTTTGAAAAAATAATATGTACATCAATCACATTAATTTATACTAAACTTAATATTTATATTAGATTTAAGGAAATTTATTTATTTATACATACTAGTAGTCAGTGGTCGCAATTTGACCACAATTATTATTGAAAATTTGAGGAAACATATATAAAAACAGGTTACCTATACATATAAAGAAAGTATTTTCAAAATGTTGTATTAACAACACTAAAGCTAAACACTAAAAAGAAAATCGATTGACAACCAGAGAAGAAAAATGTACTGAACTGTTATGCCTTTGCTTATTTATAGATAATATTAAAATAGTTTTTTAATTTATAACCATAGAAAGGCAGGAACCATAGAAGAATTTTAGTTTAACGTTGTTTATATATCTCATATTAAAGAGATTAGCCAATATATAAAAACTTTTTAACAAAAAAATAAAAACCGACTTCAAACAAAAGCACTAAAAAGTAAAAAATAACTGATTGGTAGTTTTCATTTACTATACATACCTAATCAAATATTTTCGAAGTCGGTGTGCTTTGGCTAAGTAATTAAAGCCTACCTATTAAATACATGCCTAATTAAATATTTTTGAAATCGGTCCCAGCCCATACAAAGCAAAGCACACCGACTTCGATAGTACAGTGGTTCGGTGTTGTTGACCTGACCTTCTGCCCTTGCCATCAGATCAGGTCAACAACACCGAACCACTGTACTATCAACGGAAATAGAAATACTTGCAAAGTTTCAAGTCAATATGACAATTAGAAGTAGGTTAAATTTATCATTAGTTGTTTTTCCACCCTTAGGGGTGGTATTTTTTTTTGAAATTTAAATGGGACCAATCTAGAAGTATTCCCTTTCAAACAAAACAAAAATTGTCCAAATCGGTTAATAAATGACGGAGTTCTGAGGTAACAAACATAAAAAAAAACATACAGTCGAATTGAGAACTTCCTCCTTTTTGAAGTCGGTTGAAAATAAATAAATATGTTGGGACATTAATACAATGCACGATCTAGTTCGATGGTAAGCTACGAGGCTTGTGTTATGGATACCAGATAGTTGATACACTACACATATATAACTTTAAATACATACATATTATAAATATAAACACCCACGAATGGAGAACAAACATTCGTGCTCATCACACAAATGAATGCCCCCAGCAGGACTCGAACCCGCAACCGCTGGTACAACAAGTAGGGTCACTACAAACTGAGCCAAACAAGTCGTCATCAAATATTGTTTGAAATGAATGTTACAATATAAAAATAATAAAGACAAATAAAATACATCACTTCCCAACTATACAGCCGTTAAGTTCTAGAAAATTGTTTATTGCTAATTGTAATATCAGATTTTACAATAATAATGCTTTACGAGCGAAACTTTGTGTGAAGACTAGTCTAAGTCAAAGTGGAAAGGTCCGAATAAATTATGATAATAATATGATCGGCAAATATTTTCGTAGCTCTGATTCGGCACTCGGATTTGGAGGAAATGACAGGAAAGAGTCAATTATACGCAAGGATGGCACAGTAGAGCAAGATCAATTCGGCTTTATAGGAAATTGGTGTGGTACGAGCTATAAGATGGTAAGTTTTATAAAGTACGTAAAGTCATTAGTCTTTATATGATAACTAACGACTCACCCTCGCTTCGCTCGGGTTCGTCCCTAGCTTGCTTCCTGATACAAGCTTTCATCCCCATTTTCATCCCCTTAAGGGATAATTTCCGAAATAAAATATCCTGTATCATTTTCAGGGTCTCAAACTATCTTTTTACCAAATTTCATCTAAATCGGTTCAGTAGATCCAGAGATTACCCCCTACAACGTCACAAACTCACAAACTTTACCTCTTTATAATATTAGTATAGATAAAAATAAAAAGATAATATTTTTTTTAAAGTATTGATATTGATTATATAATGAAATTTGAAAATAGATTTTCGTTTTGTTTTAACTATGGATGTATAGAAGCATTGAAGAGTATTTATAATGAATATATTTATGTAATAAGTATGTAAGAATGTATTTATAGATAAATAAACAAACTAACTCTTTCCAAATTGTTCTTATTCATAACACTAAAGCCTATCAATAGCTTATAAGCAAAGAAAATTAGTTGACAAACAGAGCAAAAATTATACTATGTCCTATGTATATATATATGTTCAATGTTCATCGAAAACACATAGACAATGCTGCACTGAGACCGGGGGACCCTATCTTAATATCCAAGAATCAAAATGATCAAATAAAGTATAAAAAAATAATACAGGTAAAAAGTCATATAAGGTTTAAATGTCTTCTACTTATAACACATCTCGTTTTTTAGTTTAGATCCGTATTCCATAGGTATTACATATTTTATTACCATAACTATATACTATACACTATTATATATATATGTATATATATATATATATATATATAATATATATATATATATATATATATATATATATATATACTATAATATAAATATAAAATTACTTCTCGACAAGGAGCACGAGCATTTATTAATCTATAGAGTATAACAAATTAATCAACATAGATTTACGACGTAAAGTTTAGTTTTATAGACCGCTATAAAGTGTAGATTTATTCCTTAACGCCAGTACTCGCGTATAGTCACGTGCTAGTGTTTGGCGAGTCGTAACCAGATTGCATTTTACACGACGTACAATATGACGGCAGTAAATAACATTGTGTTCAAACTTTCAGTTAAATTATGATTTTTATTATAACGTGATTTATTGTTATTTATTTATTGTATATATAGTATTGGATTACTAATATAAATGCGAAAGTTTGTATGTATGTCTATGTATGTTACTCGTTAAGTTGGAAACGGCTAGGCAGATTTGTATGTAATTTTATACAAAGATAGGAGCAAGAGTAAGTTGCTAGTCTCACATATATCATACACCAGTATTAAGTAAAATTTCTTATTTAAGTAAAACATTAAGATCAAATGACTTCATAAAGAAATTTAATTAATAAAATATTAGCTAAATATACAGCTTAACACAAAGCTTGTAACATAATCTTTGTAATACGAAGCCTACTCTGAAGTAGATTGGAGAAATAATCGTTTAATTGTACACCACTTCGGGGTGAAGGCAGAATCTCCGATAACCTTATTACACTTGCATAATATTTTAAGCTAGCGACTCACCCACCATACAAACTTACACCCCCATTTCCACACCCTTAAGGGATGATTTCCGGGATAAAAACATATCCTACATAAAAACATACTAAAATCTCTTTCAAATATTTGTGTAGATTAAAAAAATGTTCACAGTAATATAATAAAAGCGTTAGGTTATTTACCAATAAATACGATATTTTATTGAAAAAAAGTAATTGAAACCCTTAGCGAGAATTCAACTCACTCTTAATTTGATATGTGTGTATGAAAGTTATAACTATTAATTTGATGTTTTCCTTAAAACTATATAAAAATATATTCCAAAAGAATATATTGTCTTCTTTTCTGTAATTATTATTAATCATATTTTAATAATATTATATAATTTAATAAAATATAAATTATATAAAATTATTAAAAATATTATTATTATATTATATTTTTTATAATTTATTAAACAGCTAATGTGGGAGGGATAGAAATAGACTTAGGAATATACTCTCAAATTTTAAACCCTAAACATAAGGTTACTAAAATATTTACATTCACTTTAAGCTTTTAATAAAATGCCTTAAAATGAAGCCTAGACTAAAATCAACAAAGTCCCAAAACAGGAAGTGGATCCAAAAACTAATTTCTTAGAGAAAAAGCTGCGTCCAAGCGGAAATGGCATTGTGAATTTGATTAAAAATAACTTGGGGCTTTCGTTGTTTTTATTTTTGCCTCGCGTTTTAACGCTGACGCTGTATACAGGGAAGTTCACACTGATCGCACTACGTCATCACACTATCAAGTTTTTTAATAACCGATTTAAATTTTTTTTATATATTAATATATGTAGTTTGTGTCATTTTATTCTCATTTTCCGCTAGTAACTAGCGAATACTAATTAATTATTTATTATTAATTTAAATATGCAGAAAATATATTATATTTTAAGTATACTATAATTTAAAGATTACAAAAATATATCTCCTACATGCAATGTTATCGTATTTGCCATAAGAAAAATAAAAAAAAACTTATTACATAATTAAAGCTACTGCATAAGTTAATTTTATAAAATATTTTTTTTTATTTACTAAAAACCTTAAAAATTTTTACAGTCATAGCAAAAACTCCTTTAGTATTCTTTTTCAGTTCACAGTAGGTACTCGTTAGTGCGCGATTGTACTACCCTTACTCAGACAAGCAATTTTCTGAAGGATTCTAGTATCTCTATCATTATTAGAGAATTCGTAGATGCAGTATTTTCAAAATTTCTTTCAAACGAAGCACTTCACTATGAATAAAACGATTTATTTTTTTAGTTTTTTTTTTTTAAACTAAAACATAATTTCGTTACTTTCTAAATACTTACGATATGTTACATTAATTTCGATTTCTTTTATTAAGACACTGGGGACTCACCCTCGCACCACTCGGATTCGTCCCTGGGTACATTTTAATGTTTAGTATACATTTTTCAGAGACGAGATATTTTCCCGCAGTAAAAAGTATCATATATGTTAATTGGGATAACCAGCTATCATCATACCAAATTTCATCAAAATCTGTCCAGTAATTTTCTCGTAATACTTTCCCAGACAGACAGATGGACAAAAATCCTAAAAACCATTGATTCGGCCTCTGTATCGATGATAATGGCTATTTCAATAAGATTTTCTAAAAAATATTTAATGTACAGATTCGACACAGAATTTTATTACATGTATACATCAAACTACGTCTTGAAAATAATTTAAATCCCATTAAAATACAGAATCATCGTTCATGGGAACTGTTTATTTTAATACCAATATTTTGTTTAATTATTGTGAAGTTTAATATTTACGATAATTGATAACCCCCATGATGTGAAATATCTACCAATTGCAGTTCAATACAAGTTGGAAGATAAGTATTCGATTTTTGGGTAGCTTAAATGTTTGACTGATATAATATTATGGTACTGTACTAATATTACATATAAAAAATTTGTGAGTTCGTGAGTTTGTGACGTTGTAAGGGGTAATCTTTAGATCTACTAAATCGATTTAGATGAAATTTGGTAAGAAGATAGTTTGAGACCCTGGGAAGGACATAGAATATTTCTTATCCCGGAAATCGTCTCTTAAGGGGGTGAAAATGGGGATGAAAGTTTGTATAGGGAAGCAAGCTAGGGATGAACAAGAGCAAAGCGAGGGTGAGTCGCTAGTTTTGTATAAAGGTGGCATATAAATGCTAAAAATAAATTTATTATTAGGGATAGTGAAGATATTTTGTTACGTTAATTAATTTTTATTTTTATTATCGTCTCCCAGCGGTTTTATAATTATAATATACACATTTATTAGTTACATATACAAATTAATTATAGGTTAGAAATTGTGAATGTATTTTAAAGTAAACACCACATGCTCAAAATCCATGAATTTAAGGCTGCAAAATAAATGTAAAAATTACAAACTTTAAATTTACTTAAATACATATTTTGGAAAATTACTACATTGTGTTTAACAAAATACATAGTTTATATATTTTTTTAATGTAAGGAAGGTTAGATAAACTAACACACTTCACATGAGATTTAAATTGGTTGTCGACTTTCTGCTAAACTTTCAAACCAATTCGAAACTTGAGCGCTGCAGTGCTTGTGATTTATTCTACAAAATCCTATTGTTCTACAATTTACAGCAGGTAAAATGTGTGATTTACTTGAATTTTCTTTCTAATATATTATTTGTAACTAGCGATCGACTGCTTCGCTCGGATGCGCCACTAGGTACGTTTACTGTTTTGAGCCGAACTCTAATTCTTTTTCTAAAATAAAAGTAACCTATGTTACTCCCTGTAATATCAGCTATCTGGCAGTGAAAGCCCCGTCAAAATCAGTCCAGCCATTTCGGAGATTAGCCGGAACAAACAGACAGGCAGACAAAATCTGTATATGTAGATAATGAATATAAAAAATGTTATATATTAAAATGTTCTAAATAATTATTTTATTACAATGCAATTAATTCTTTATTTTCAATAAATTTAGTTAAAATAAGTTCACTTTTTTAAATAATTTTGTATTTATCAAATTGAGTAAGTCTAATAAAATAAAGCAAACATACTTAAATAAGTTTAGTTTTCTACCAATTTATTTTTTATTGTACAGTATGAAATATGAATACATATAATATGCATTATGCATGCAAAATTCTCCGCATAATTAGCTTGAATAATATTTTTGTTAAATTATTTTATTAATAATTTACTATTATTATTTATTACCTTATTTAGTACTTATTATCCTTGTAGTCTGAACATACCTTTAGACCTAAATTTCAAATTGCTTTACCCGCTTCAAGGCATCCAGTTAAGATCTAAATTCACAATGTTAGTCTACCAACATCTTAACGAACCGTAATATTTACAATTTCTTTATTAATAATAATCACATTATTTTGTTAAATATTTTATTGTTAACATATATTTTTATACTAGCGACTTGCGATATGCGGATTTTGTACGCAATTTCAAAGGTTTTAATTTTTATTGCGCGGAACCGTAATTCTTTTTCAAAATAAGAGTAGCCTAGTTAATCTTTATAATATCAGCTATCTACTATTGAATGTTTTTTTAAAATTGGTCTAGCCATTTCGGAGATTAACAGGAAGAAGCAGAGAGACAGACAAAAAAAATAAGTGTGTTATGTTATGTAACACTTTATCTCACCGATTGTAAATCGATATTATTAAGTTTATTTAAAAAAAAAAGTAGGTATTGATTATTGAGCTAATATAATATATTTATATATCATTTATATATCAAAAATTGATCGCTACAATTTTAATTTTTTTACGGTATCGCTATCATAACTTTATTATAAAAGTCATTGAAACGATTCATTTATTTACATAAATTTGTTAAGAGGAATTCATTATAATCTTCCTAAATTAAATTGTAAAGAAAAAAAACGGTCATCATCTAAAACAACGACGTTTTGTTTTTATTATTATAACACCCATATTAATTTCATAAATAGATTCTTTCTTACGGGTGATCCCACATACATACATATATATCAAAGTTTACTCATAACATAGAGCTAATTAATTTTATCGAACTTTTTATTTACTTTAACTTATTCGATTGAGCTTTTACAAATAAATGTAATAATATAACGAGAACGAAAACTTGATAAAACTAAGTTCGTCTAAAACATAAACTTTGAATTGTGTTTGAAAAAATATAAAAAAAAACTTCTAAGTTTCTATAAGTAAGTAAAAGTGGTTTCGCAATAGTTTGTAGTTATTGTTTAGTGTAAGAAGTCATATAAACATTTATTTATTAGTTGTTATATTTAAAATCATCTTGTTCTCGAAGTTTTTCTTTCATATAATTAAATTTTAAACTTTAATCGCAACTACGATTGGTAAATTATATTATTTCAAAATTCACGATTCACGCTGAAATAGGTAGTCGGATTTGGATAAAATTAAACTCAGAAATACACCATGAAATAGATACATAGGCTACTGTTAATATTCAGCCATTTTTTTAACGTCCCACTGCTTGTACGGGCCTCCCTTTACTGCAAGGGCTATTTGGTTATAGTCCACTACGCTAGCCAAGTGCGGGTTAACGGACTTCACGTGTCTTTCGAATACTTGCTAAGTTTTCTCAGACATGCAGGTGTCCTCACGATGTTTTCCTTCACCGTAAAACATGAACACTTTAGAAGTGATTCGCACATGAAAATATCAGAGGGCGAGACCCGGGATTTGAACTCGCTATTATAAATAGTATAATAACCAATACGTAAATAGTAAAGCGAGATCAAGTCATTTATTACTAAAATCCATCTCCTCTCTTTATAACCATCTTTATAACAAAATTTGAAATAAACTTTTATCATTTTCCTTGGAATTTCCAAAAGGAGTACAAACATTGAATCCTTAGACGTCAAACATGTTATACAAATTGTCGTCCCTTAGATGCCCTACATTTCCGATAAGAGAATTTCTTTGTTTTGCCATTGTCAAATCAAGATTATTTAAAGATTTGTTCTATTTCACTGGAGTCCCAACAATTTTATTTGTTTTGGCTATTTTGCCTATTTTCTTTCTATTTATCGGTTTTATTTAACATATAAATGGGCATTACTTCGTACTTCTTTCTACACTATGCTTTTAAAAGCAACTCGAAGGTTCAAACAGTCGATAAATTGTCAAGTATTTTAATTTAATTTTAATATAAATAAATATGTTGGGACATCAACAGACTGCATCATCTAGTTCCATGGTAAGCTACGAGGCTTGTGTTATGGATACCAGATAGTTGATACACTACACATATATAACTTTAAATACGTACATATTATAAATATAAACACCCAGCAGGGCACGAACCCACGTCTGCTGGCACAGCAGGTAGGATCACTACAAACTGACCCAAACATATCGTTAAATGATATAGAATTATTTTATATTGACATGGTTACTTGTATTACCTACTAAATAAAAAAAAACCACTACGGTAAATCTCTTTAGTCTAATATGTTTAAGGCATTATAAGAATTAAAAAAAACCATATCTGTAATTTGCCCTAAAAAGTGTTTTATTTTAGCCAGCCGTTTATTATATTATCAAACATATTCTGCTAACATTTTAACGTATTGGTACAGTTTATAAAAGTAAAAACGTATTTTTGACCGACTTTAAAAAAAGGAGGAACTCTATAATTAGGGTGTTTATTTAATTGTTTTTGGTATGTGATATCTTCGCTAATTCCGAATTGATTATAAATCATAAATAATAATAAATATATTGGGATATTAACACACAACACCGTCTAGATCCATGGTAAGCTACGAGGCTTATGTTATGGATACCACTTTAAATACATACATAATATTATAAAGATAAACACCCATGACTGGAGTACAAACATTCGTGCTCATCACACAATGAATGCCTTCAGCGGGACTTGAACCCACGACAGCTGGCACAGCAGCTAGGGTCCCTACACACAGAGCCAAACGTGTCGTCATTTAATGAATTTATACCTTAAGGGTGTTTTTATTAAAATTTCAAGAGATTAATTCATCAGCCCTAACATTTACTATTTAATCAAGTAAAAGTTTTAGAGCCAATGCCCAATACAAACTGAATGTCAAATTTTATTCCAACTCAGATTTCAAACAAAGCAAGCACTAAAGAAACAAATTACTGGATACTATTGAGAAAATTAATAATACTTGTGATTAATTATTTCTGAGGGTTCACGCCTATTAATATTGTTTCATCGATACATTTTCGCTATAACAATATTGATCAAAGATGAATTATATTTTACTAAGGTTTTGTGGTTTTTACGCACTACTGGTTAGTTTTTTTTTATTTATTTTTTTTTTATTCAAATTCTATTTACTGATGGGCATAAATTGTTTATATGATTTACATTTAATATATAAAATTCTCATGTTACAGTGTTTGTAACAAAACTCCTCAGAAACGGCTTGACCGATTCTTATGAAACTTTGTGCGTAGATCTGAGAATAGGATATCAACTATTTTTCATACCAGAGGGTGGTCCACCCCAAAAAAATATTTGTATTACTTGGACATTTTTTTAAATTATTTTTTTTATGATTCGGCATTAAAATTCATACAAACCTAAATTTTCTCTAGTGACGAACCCGAGCGGAGTGAATGTGGGCCGCTAATGTAATATGATAACATAAAGACTTTTGAAATACGAGATTGTATTACCGTCTACTTACCATTTATGTATTAAGACATCTACAAATAAAATGAAAAATAAAAATCTAGATAGACCAACGCAATAACTTTTTCACCTTAATCCAGGACTATAACCAAAAACCCTGTGATTAATCATAAAGGGTAGCTTCTAGATCAAAAAAATCATTTTTCGAAATAGGGTTAACAGTCAGTAATTTCTTGTATTGCTATGAATCGAGAGATTTTAAGTATAATACAATTTTTCCATCATCCGCCCAATAGTGTGTGAAGACCATAACTTTTCATCCCTCATCACTTTATATTAGATTTAAATTAAATGTCTGCTACAACAAACAAATAGATATTACAACTATAGTCTGCAATACAAGTTTCCAATTAATTAAAAAGTATTAGGACCTTATAACTCAGACTGGAAGTTCTAATTAACATTCATGTTTAAATAAGAAAAATACATCTATACATATAATAAAATTCTAAATAAGCCGAAGCCATTAAATATATTTTGGAAAATCTTATTGCAATAGACATTATTATCGATACAGAGGTCGAATCTATAGTTTTTAGAATTTTTGTTTCTCTGTCTGTTTGGCTGGTAACGTATCACGAAAAAACCACAGGACAGATCTTGATGAAATTTGGTGTGATGATAGAATGTTATCCGCGTCAACATATTATATGATAATTTTTACTACGGTAAAATATCTCATCTCTGAGAAATCTATACTAAACCTTAAAACGTAACTAGGGACGAACCCCAGCGGAGCGAGGGTGAGTCGCTAGCTTAATATCAAATCCGAACAATAAGTTACGAACAGAAATCTAAAAAAATATGCATGGGAATGATTCTCTGACGTTGTTATTAAATATGTCATTTTATTACAAATGTAGGGATCTTTTGCCAAATGGCAGTACCTTCATAAATGTAATCGGATGTCTATTAGTATGTCACAGCCATTTTACTGCTGCTGAAATTTAGCAGTTAGGTGTTTAATAGGAAGCGCTAATCAATTCTGTAGACAATATACAAAAAATACAAAATAGGAGTGGCACGTCATACATGTAACTGAGATATGAAAAAAATATTCAAGTGTACATAAAAATGTATGGAATCCATGAAATAGGTCTTAATCTCAAATAGATTTTTCTAAGTAACTTTTTTGTTCAAGCCAATTAAACATATAAAGCCCCCAATTTTGAATTTCATAAAAAGCATCTTACAGGGCAATATACAGGCTTTATAGAACGTGTGATGCCCATTAATTTGCCCCCAAATGAGATGATGCTCCACCGTAATAAAGTACCCTCGAGAGTTACACGGTAATTTCTTGCAAGGGTTGTATGCTCATTATAGGTTTTATATTGCGATATTATCTTTTGTTTTGTTGAAATTATATTACTCAGACAAAAGGTTCCATCTATATAATATAGATGGAACCGCCAAACAAAATGTCAAAATCAAAAATAGTAACGTGTTTTATGCTTCTCGATTTTGCCATACACCTCGTTAACATATTTTCGAATATTTTATATAGTATATATATGCTCGATATTTTCTTCTCTAAAATTGTTAATTAACGACTTATATATATACTAGTGACTCACCCTCGCTTTGCTCGGGTTAATCCCTAGCTTGATTCTAAAGACAAATTTTCATCCACATTTTCAACCCCTTAAGGAATAATTTCCTGGATGAAAAGTATCCTACGTCTTTCCCAGGGTCTCTTTTATCTTCTTACCAAATTTCATCTAAATCGGTTCAGTAGATCCAGAGATTACCCCCTACAACGTCACAAACTCACAATCTCTCAAACTCACAAACTCCCCTTTATAATATTAGTATAGATATTTGTAAAAAAAATTGGCATCTGTCTACTTTAGTATTATAAATAATTAATATAAATTTGTATTCGTACTACTTGTAGTTTTTTATTGATTTTTTTTTTAAATCCATCTAACTTAATGGTAATAAATCTATATAAACTTTTGATCACGTTCATAGATATCTGTAGAATGTATCAAAACACAGTTTTAAAATTACTTTGAATTAATCATACATAAAAAATATAAAATAAATATAGTAAACACAAAATAAATACTAATTTTCAACCGACTTCAAAAAGGAGGAGGATCTCAATTCGACTGTATGTTTTTTTTTTATGTTTGTTACCTCAGAACTCCGTCATTTATTAACCAATTTGGACAATTTTTGTTTTGTTTGAAAGGGTATACTTCCAGATTGGTCCCATTTAAATTTCAAAAAAAAATACCACCCCTAAGGGTGGAAAAACAACTAATGATGAATTTAACCTACTTCTAATTGTCATATTGACTTGAAACTTTGCAAGTATTTCTATTTACGTTGATAGTACAGTGGTTCGGTGTTGTTGACCTGATCTGATGGCAAGGCCAGAAGGTGGATAGGTGGAACTCTTCAACGGCTAATAGTAGATACTTTGAGTTTGGGCTTATTTTGTTTGATTTGACAAGCCTAACACGTTAGAATCCTTACTTTGCTACTACTATCTACACTAAAAAGTGAAAAATAAAAACTTTTTAACAAAAAAAATAAAACCGACTTCAAACAAAAGCACAAAAAAGTGAAAAATAAACTGATTGGTAGTTTCATTTACTATACATACCTAATCAAATATTTTCGAAGTCGGTGTGCTTTGCTTTGTATGGGCTGGGACCGATTTCAAAAATATTTGATTAGGTATGTATTTAATAGGTAGGCTTTAATTACTTAGCCAAAGCACACCGACTTCGAAAATATTTGATTAGGTATGTATAGTAAATGAAAACTACCAATCAGTTATTTTTCACTTTTTAGTGCTTTTGTTTGAAGTCGGTTTTTATTTTTTTGTTAAAAAGTTTTTATGTGAAATAGAAATAACTTATATGAGGTCAAAGAAGTTTCTTTTCTGATATTCGTAGCAGTTGTTGACGTATTGTTTTCAATTTCAAAGTTTCAGGAAGACAGTGAAAGATTTCAATATTGAAATTCGTACTGCTAAATTTTATGGAAAATGTCCAAATTATTCAAGTTAAGTCAAAACGCTTGCTCGGTTTGTTTCATTTTTATTATAGGTTTTACAAACGTGACGAACTTAACCCTTTCATGCTTCTTTATAGCACTGAAGGGTGTTAGCACTACCTAGTTTGGGATATCTTATATTTTATTAATAATAATAATAAATTCTTTATTGACACATTTTTATACATACACAGGTGATCAAGATTTCCTTAGTCCCTGAGCTCGTTAAAAACTCTGTTGCAGGAGCCAGTGTCATCCCCATATAATTATTGCTTATAATGATAGGAAGATATCCTGCCATTGCAAAATCCGTTAATCTACCGGCATAAAGAGGGCTGAAGATCTGTTAAGTTAACTCAGAACAAAGAAGAATTTACCAAGATGACTGCCGGTCTTTTAATAATGGAGAGGCACTTGAAGAAGAAGACGTTTTTATTCCATATAGCTGATAAACAAATACAAATAACACCTGTCTGATGGTAAGTAGTATCTATAGCATAAGCTTTTACGCTTGTTATAACAGAGACATGATTTGTCTTTAGTTTTACTAGCAATTCTTATTGGCGCAGATTATTATTTTTACTCATATAGAATTTAAATTAACTTTAAAGAGGCTTCGAGTCGAAAGTAAAGACTTATAGATACCCAAGCAATAAGGAATTTCAGCAACCACTTCATTCCCCAAGAAATGCTCATGTATTTTTTTTTCAATACTACCTATATATACGGCAATATCTTATTTGCATTTATTAAGAAAAAAAACTCATATTTTCCATACAGTTGTGATTTTTGAATTACTTGGATTGGTTATACCCCACTTTGTACACGGAGGGTTAACCCTGCTCCATAAATATGTATAAAAAAATCAATTACTGTTTAAAAAGGTACACATTTGTACCGTATATTAAATATTTACATAAAATTAAATTTTAAATTTAAATTTTGCATATAAGGTCAAAATTGTTGAATACTTTATTAAAATAAATCAAGCATGATCACTTATAATAATATTACTAGCCACATCATTTTTATTTATAAAATACTTAAATTAATGCCTAAAAAAGACTTATGGCGACGTGTAAAATGATTCTATTTAATATATAAAAACCATTTCAAATTCTCGTCTTGTTGAATCGTAATTTTAGCAGAAATTACATAAATTCAAAATTCATAACGTAATTTGATTCAGCCATAACAAATGATGAATGTCAAAAGCGCTCGTTATCTCACTACAACATTGGACTCTATCAAGAATTATATGCTTTGCTGAATTATGTTTTATATGTGTTTCGATTTATTACTTGATACGTTTGCTCTACGCTCTACATGAATAGAGTAATTATTGAAATTTACTGTTTAATGTCCATATCTTTTAAAGCATACGATATGAGAGCAATGAAATATGTACATATAAATAAAATTTGATGCCTATCTGCGTGTAACATAATATATTGTTAGTTCAACCCCTTTATTATAATAGTATTTCAGTTTGTGATAGATTACATTTGTATTATGTGAGCTTTATTCAAGAACAAATATGATTTAAGTACTAAGCCAATGTATTTTATTTCTGAATAAGTTATTAAAAGAGAAAAAGTTTAGCTAAAGCTTTCTATATGAAAAGATTGTTTGTTTTAGTCTTTTTCATAATGCCTTATTAATTTGCTTTCTTCTTTAGTTGTTTTTTTTATTTAATACCTTTAAGAAACTTAACTTTATTATATAAAATTGATTGAATGCAAGTTAGTTAAGTTTATTAATTACTGTTTTAATTTACAATTCTAATTAATATTACTATGCATGTAATGTATTCAAACCTTTTTTTAAGTCCCACTGCTAGGCACGGGCCTCCTCTTAAAGCGAGAGGAAACAGGTCATTGTCTACCATATACTAGCCAAGCTGCGGGTTGGCGGACTTCACAGGTCTTTCGAACTCGCTAGGTTCTCTGCAGACATGCAGGTATCATCACAATGTTATCTTTCATAGTAAGACAAGTGGTAATCATGTTGGAAATGACACATGAAATCGCACAAGAAAATATCAGAGATGTGAGATTCGGAATATGAATCCACTTCACTCGGTTTCCCAGCGAGCGCGTCACCACTGGGCTGCCACTACTTATCTATTTACATATGTATCATACATATTATTATGAAATTAATAAGCGATAACAAATTTTAATTTTCATTCAAGAGTGATAAACACACAGCCTTACTATATAGTATCTATAACTAAAATAGTATTTATGGCAAAATTATTTCAATTTAAACATAACTACCATTTTCTTGCAGATCTGTCCGTGTGATTCATTTATATATGACTATATCTCTATAAATAATAGCGTAAGCGTTATTCTGATGTATAAGATGTAATTAATTCTGTAAATTTTCAATTAAATATTCTGTACTAAAAATGGTTGTAGATTAATAGCTTCTAGTCAAAATTTACTTAATAGGTGGCCACAAATTATCAATTGAAATTAATCTATTTATATGATATGGTTGTTCATGTATGAGTACCTACTATTTTCTAAATTACTTTAGTCTATGCACATTTTGCAGTATAATAAATGTCAAAATGTAATATGAGGCGTCTCAAAGTAGCGTTTGAAAGGGCTCATTAATTTGCCCTATAAAATAAAATGACATGATAGTATGAATATGTTATAAGGGACGTTTAAACTCGAAGGTGCTTATAATATTATATATTAAAATTACTTCGAACTTTATGTTAATGCAATGCAATTCACGTATTGCTATAAATCGATTATAAAGCAGACCAACAATTTTTAATCGAGAAAAACAATAAAATTACCCATTTTATTTTCTTTACAACAAACCAATAATTCTATCGTAGTTGTAAAATACTAGCTGATTCGTCCGACATTGCCTTGTCAATGTTACAAACTTTTGGTGATATTCGAGTTCATTCTACAATTCTTCATAAGAATATATTATGTCTTTCCTGAATTTACTAGTTTGTGCCCACGACTTCGCTCGCGCGATAAGCTGGGCAGGCATTAAGTGTAGCTAATGTCTAATCCCAGGATGCAATTAATGTCCTTGCCGAATTTCATCGAAATCTGTGATTTTTGCTTGAAAAGGTAACAGACACAGCCATTATCACGTTTATAATATTAAAAAATATGAATAGTTTTATATTGTTTCTGTATTTTGTTGAGTTGATGTCATTTTAAATGAAAGATGCCTCTCGTGCCTCTTTAACGAGCTTTGACAGTCATGATTAATTTATGACGCAGTGGATCCGGAAATTCTCCAGAATCCATTTTAAGATAAATAAATTATCAAGTTTGTGGTAATGTCTTTAAAAGTCAAAAATCAATGATTAAAACGGGTAAAGATAATTTTCAAGATCATCCCATTTGAAAATAATTTAACTTTTTAGTTTTAAGTACATACTTATAACGTGACGAATTTCGAAGTTATAACTATATATATATATATATATATATATATATATATATATATATATATATATATATATATATATATATATATATAGCAATGCTTTCTAGCTTGATGATGATAGATTTATAACTTATCATTTAGATTTAATATTAAAAGGATTTTACAAAATATTTTCATTTAATTATTTTCTTACATTTTGACACAAAGCCTTTATATGTACATATATTATATTATTGGCTCACCCTTGTTTCGCTCAGGTTTGTCTCTATGTACGTTTTAAATATTATGTATAAATAGTTATAAGCTAGCGTATATATATATTATTATATTTTTTCAGCGTATTATAATATTTTTATATGGATTACACTGATTCTTTAATTTCTATATTATTGTTATTTTATCTTATAATTAAATAAGCAATTTTTGTATATATACCTTTATTTCGAGGTTTTCGGAGACGGCTCTAACGATTTGGATAAAATTTTGAATTTAGATAAGGTCTTGCTTTTGAAGTTTATCTATATATAGATATCTTTTCTGAAACATACAGTTTATATGTATATCTTTTACAAAACCCACGACTTTACAATTAAAGGTCGAGCGAAGCTCAGTCGCCCAGTACAGTCTAAGATGAAGGCAACATAATGTAATGATTAACGAACAACAACCCTCTATAACAGAAATTATACAACTAACACAAGTATAATTCTATTATATATTTAACAAATAAATACAAATTGAATAGACGAAAGTAATTTTCTTTTATTATAATATTCATAGAGAGCCCGTGTATTATTTTCGATACCCAACTTTTAGGTAGCAGAATAAAAATTCAAAATTGAAATCCATACTTCAAAATTCGAAGGAAAATGTTCAATTTGGTGCCAAGCGATAAAAGTTGCCTACCTTTAATGGCGCGAAGAAATAGCATCAACTTCTCCAATGTGATTTATTTTTCTAAAGAAAATACTTTTTATAATATTTTTACTTAAGTCAATTTATTGATATCGACTTATGTTATAAGTTATTTAGAACTTCGGGATCTATTGGCGCAGAGCTTAATAAGCTTTAAGCTTCCTTCGTGTACCTTCTTATTTTACTGAATTTCAATGTTTTGGGAATTTAAATTAATAATGTTGTAAAATATGTACATATTTCTCAATAAGTATAATAAAAATACCGGCCAAGTGCGAGTCGGACTCGCGTACGAAGGGTTCCGTACCATTATCTATGAAAACGGTAAAAAAATCACGTTTGTTGTATGGGGGCCTCCTTAAATATTTATTTTATTCTGTTTTTTTAATATTTGTCGTTATATCGGCGACAGAAATACATCATCTGTGAAAATTTCAACTATCTAACTATCACGGTTCATGAGATACAGCCTTATGACAGACAGACAGACAGACAGCGGAGTCTTAGTAATAGGGTCCCATTTTACCCTTTGGGTACGAAACTCTAAAAATGATCAAATTGTAATCGAATATTTCTAATAGTTATAATATCACCATATGATGTTCAGTTCGTATGCTGGGTTCATTTAAATATGTAGTTTAAGTAAATATTCATTTGAATCTTGTCTAACCTACCCCAAAGATTACCAACCTAACCATCCAAGGTATGTCATCCGCATCCAGTTGTTTCCGGCAACTTTTAAAAGCCGTCGGTTCAACGTGGGAGGCCTACCAGCTCTTTATATTAAAGTTGCGATCGGTCTTGTGAACTTATCAACCCCATCGGCAGTTAAAGGTAGTTCAGATCAATACACGGACGACTAAGTAATAAGTTTATTTCCATAGTTTTTAAGCACGCATTTTTAAAAAACGATGTCGTTTTATCTCAAATATGTGAGTTTCTTGACAGAAAAATTTAAAATCAGTAGCATTTACTTTAACAACATAGGAATTTGGTTCATGTAGATTGATTAAATATATTATTTTTTACTTTAAATAATTCCTGTCCAAAAAAAAATACTCTTAAAAGGGTAGCATGTCATCAATAGGAGCAAGTCTTTCATTCAATCCCTGTACCTTTACCGTCCTCACTTTTATTAGGATTCGTTTTAAACATACTCAATAGACCATACAAGCCACATTCTAATTTAATTATTTATTTATATCTATATAAAATATAAAAGTAAATGTATGTTTGTTGGTTTTTTAATTAAATGTTGGTATCATCATACATATCTTTTCTTCTCTCGTGTTCCTAGGTAAAAAAATGTAAAATGGACTCGTTTTCCGCACTTAGACTCTCTTCTGGTCCGTTGTGCGTGTGTTCCTAGGTGCCTAACAATACTATATATATATTTCATCCAAATCAGTCCAGGCATTACATACATACATCGAGGTAAAGTTTGTGAGTTTGTGACATTGTAGGAGGTAATCTCTGGATCTACTGAACTGATTTAGATGAAATTTAGTAAGAAGATAGTTTGAGACCCTAGAAAGGACATAGAATACTTTTTATCTCGAAAATCATCCCTTTTAAGGGGGTGAAAATGGAGATGAAAATTTATATCGGGAAGCGAGTATTTTATAAAGCAACACACAGATAAGTATATCACTTTGTATCTGACCAAAGTCAGGGCAAGACCTTAGTAATATCAACCGTTAAATTGTTATTTTCTAACTACGTAAGAATTTATAGGGTTAAAAACTTTTTCACGCAAAATACATATAATTATAAAACTTTAAAGGCCGCGCCCGAAAGGCTTCACGGAAGTTTTATGAATAAAACATGCAAATTTCAACATTATTCTTAATTGTTTAACTGAATTCAATTATAATTTAATTTCGTCCTTGTGTACGAAACTCCTTTATATTTATCTATACGTATACTAATATTGTGAAGTTAAACAGAGAGAAAGCTCTTATGTTTTCTTTTTGTTTGAAAGTTAAAACAAAGAGAAAACATAAGAGCTTTCTGATGGAAATTCCAGTAAGACTTAAAATATCTTTAGCTTTTATCAAATAGCCTATAAGCCTATTTATGAAGAAACAGAAGCTTATACTTATACCTAAATCAATTATGCGAGTAGAGCCATGAGTAAATGTTAGTGTATAATAATAATTAACCCTATAATAGCAATGTTGCTCCTTGTCTTGTTATTTATTGTATTAAACGCGAGCCTAACCCCTATAAAATATTCCAGATTAATCTTTTGACGCTTAACACGTTTCGACGTCAGCTTTTTATTCTCTTCCGAATGATAAGCTAATCCATACTAATATTATAAATGTGAGAGTGTGTTTCTTTGTTTGTTTGTTTGTCCTTCTTTCACGTGGAAAAGCAATAACGGATTGGTTTGATTTTTTGTGTGGAGACAGTTTGAGGGCTGGAGAGTGACATAGGCTACTTTTTACCGCGGGAGATTATCTCATTTCCACGGAAAACACGTTATAATACAAACTAAAAAAATATTTATGATCAGAATTACTTGAAGTTTGGCATTAATGTTCTTCAATACAATTAAATAAATACATGTTTTAGCATTTTTCGAAATTCATCCTATAAGTGGGTAAAATAGGAGATGAAATTTTGTATGAAACCTAGGTTCCCTTCCTTTTGAAAGGTATCTCTAAAAAGGTAGGTAACCTAGGTTACCTACTTTTAGAGATTTTTTTGTAGTTTTAGCGCGAGCAAAGCCGCGGGTTCGGCTAGTTTTATATATTAATGTTATTACATAGATACTCATATTTTTATAAAGTTATGTTTAATCATATGAAAATAATAATTTGCAGAACCCATAAAATACGTATTACTTTGTCTGACCTTCTGTTTTAAATATTAAATGATCTTTCTTTTCAAGAAAACTTTGATATTCTGCAATAACTACCGATATAAGGAACAATATTTCATATTGTTTCTACTAGTATAGATAATTGCTCATATATTTATTTGGAAAAAATTATTTAGGGAAGAGGATAGGACACAAAGGAAAGCGATCGTATAATTCGTTTCTTTCCACAAAATATTATAAATAGAGAAAAAAGTTTCAAAAAACTACCTAGTATCAAGAATATCTACTCTTACTTCCTTAACTCATATAATAGTAACATTATAAGCATTTAGTAACAATAAAACGCATCCCAACGAATATTTGGTATACACCATTAATTTTCCCATTATGGCTATGTTGCGTACTTTTCCTTTATATCAATCATATTTAATGGTTTTCCTCAATTAAAATCTTATAGCTTAGTTACTTTGATAACATATCTGTTAACAAAACCAGTTTTTAAATAACTTAAATTTAAATGTTTGTAGCGATTTTGATTGAAGTTTAATTCATTTTGAGATTGATCCTAAGATACAACCATTCATATATATATATATATATATATATATATATATATATATATATATATATATATATATATATATATATATATATATATATATATATATATATACATATATTATTGAAAAATTCTTTAAGAGTATCTGTTTATCATTAAGCAAAGAGAAAAAAGTGCAGTATCTTTTTCTTTTCTGTTTGTTAATCGATTTTTTATTAGCTATTGTTGAGCTTTAGTGTTATCTGATACATATAATAAAATTGTAACTAAGTCGAATCTGTACATTAAATATTTTTTGGAAAATCTTATTGAAATATACATTATTATCGATACACAGGCCGAATCAATTTTGTCAGTCTGTCTGTCTGTCTGTTACCGCATCACGAGAAAACCACAGGACAGATTTTGATGAAATTTGGTATGATGATAGCTGGTTATCCTGTTCAACATATAGGATACTTTTTATCGCGGGAAAATATCTCATTTCTGAGAAATAATACAAAAACTGCATTGTAAGAATATACTAATAAAAAGTAGTACTCGTAGTAGTAAAACCTAAGAATTTGGTTTTCGGTCATCTGAACGCGGGCGGAGCCGCGGGTGACGCTAGTTAATATATATTTTTGGAAATAGGTAGTTTTTATACAAATAGGTAAATTTGATTCAACAATTATTATTTTCAAATGTTGATCACCAGGCGAACACTAGTTATTTTAAATAGATACCGCGTGGGATACAAAAAAATTACAATGACTGTACATTGTTCTTGTTTTTTTATTTACTTTATTTTAATTAATATTTAGCTTTTTTTTAACATATCGCTGCTGGCTTTGCCTTCTTTCCTTATGAAAGGAATCAGGCCATAGTTCAACTCACCAAGCGCAGGCTGGTACACTTTACGTTTTTTCAAAACTAGCTAGGTCTTCTAAGACATGCACGGTTTCCTCACAATTTTTTCCTTAACTTTCAAATGTTTTTATTATTATTATTTATTATCTTGGGACATTAACACATAGCGCCATCTAGTTTCATGGTAAGCTACGAGGCTTATGTTATGGATTCCAGATAGTTGATATTACATACATATATAACTTTAAATACATACATATTATAAATATAAACACCCATGACTGGAGTACAAATCTTCGTGCTCATAACACAAATGAATGCCCCCAGCGGGACTCGAACCCGCGACCGCTGGTACAGAAAGAGCACCAACTGAGCCAAACGTGTCGTCTACAATAATAATGACGTTGAAAATGATTTGCATGCGTAAATATAATAGTTGCTAGACCCGGGTGTAAACTTGGTTTTTCAAGCGAGCGCGTTACCACTGGGCTACCATCTATTACACCAACTCCACTGTGCAGGAAAATTTCATTTTCCTATGAATACCAAAATAATATTGACGGATTAAAATAAACCTAAATCAAAATCTGAAACAAAATATACCACTTCAATTTTATTAGCTTCAATAACCTATTTTATTACAAACTTAATGCATAAATTCGGGACCAACAACAATCCATATAAATTGAGTGCCATAACCGGTGACTGATGTATGGACAAACTCGAATCGTTATCAAGTTGTTCGATTATATTCAGGGTCATCAAATCTGCAAATTGTCTAATATCTTAGCTATAATAATTATAGTTTTTAAAAAAGTACACTGGCTTCAAATTAGTTTAAAAATATTTATTACTAGTGACTCACGTTCGCTTCGCTCGGGTTCGTCCCGGTTTATTCCCCATACAAACTTTCATCCCCATTTTCACCCTCTTGAGAGACGATTTCCGGGATAAAAACTATTCTTTGTCCTTTCTAAGGTCTCAAACTATCTTTTTACCAAATTAAATCTAAATCGGTTCAGTAGTTCCCGAGATTTCTTCCTACAAACAAACTCACAAACATACACACTTTACCTCTTTATAATATTAGTATTAGATTATTTCATCCCTTACGGAAAGAGTTTCTTCTTAAAATTTATATAGGAACACTTGAGATTAAAATCCGTTGAGAAATATCCGATCCCAGGATACAATCTAAGTCCTTGCTTGGTTTTATCTAGATCTGTTTTGCGGTTTCAGCAAGAAAATATAAAAAATACAGAGAACTAATATTATAATACTAATCCATGTTAAATGCCGTTCCAAGTATTAGTAGGTACAAACAGACAGAAAAAATGGCACAAACACAAGACTAATTGAATGTTTTTTTGGGGCTAAATATATTTAAAAAAAATCCAATATCAAACAAATAGATAAACTCGATTATTATTTTGACGATTACGCATATAACTTGTATAAGCCAAATTGAGTATTTTCAACAGTCTATTCAAGTGGAGTGCCATAACGAATGACGGATGTATCGTTCGACCCCTTATCTGGCTTTACAATAACATTACGATGACCAGGGTTATGTTGGTTTATATTTTACTTATTTTTTTTATGTAGTATTAAATTGTAGATTACGTCGTATTCAGGGTATGGCGATTGGTGAATCAATGGTGACATAGGGGTATGGGATCTAAATATCTATCGATTTAACTATACAAGGTCATTTTGAATTTACTGAAAACCTTTTGGGAATACACTATTTACAACATAACAACAACATCTGTAAGAAAAAAAAATAATATATCTTAAATTCAACAAAAATAAAAATATTTTTATTGCACCCTCTCAACGGTAATAGTCCAGCATTAGCAAAAGAAAGTGCATGTCCGGTGGAGGGGGAGGAGTGGAGGGGTGTAGGAAGCCACGCTTACTCATTTAAACTTGGCCAGATGCTAGAACTTTAAAGTTTTGAAGGTGCAAAAAATTTTTTTTTATTTTTGTATAAAAATAAAAATTTTAGAAATATAATTTTTTCTTGTTACAGATGTTGTTCTTATGATATAAATAGTATATTCCCAAAAGGTTTTCAGTAAATTAAAAATGACCCTGTATATGCTCAGCGATATCTAGTAATTGGAATTTCTATTTTTTCCAAAAGAGTCATATAAAGGGATCTTTAGTACCTTTATCAATATGTAAGTCATGGTGAAAGTTATTCATATTGACTTTTTATTGGGTTTCCAGAATATTCTATATACTAAATATTGGTAAACACACGTGGGAGTTACGTCAATAAATATTGAGATCCTGTACTATCCTACCCACCCACTGCTATTGTTAATTCACCACGGCCTTATACCTGTTTAATATATAATAAATAGGTTATATTTCGTTTATAAATAATATTACATTTAGGTACACAAAAATAAAAAGCTGCGTGCAACTTTTAAAAAATATCTCAACTCATGGTAAATTATACTCTATTATTAGAGGAAGGAAAAACTTAAAAAGCTCATTTATACACCTTTTCACAGTTATTTGTTATCTTAGATGAGCATCCCTGTACATTTTATTGCTCCATTGTTGCTCGAAGTGAATGATGGTCTCACTCCCCAGCGTTACCGGCGTGGCGCGTTCCGACGAATTCTGACAGCCGTCATTAATTTAATTCGAGGTAGAGCTAAGCATTGAACAAATCTTAAGTCTTTGGGAACACGCTAAGTTGATGTATGAAAAGGTGTTTTGTAGAACGCTTATATTTGAAATTAAATCAGTATTTCGATTGTTGAGAAAAACAGTTTATTTTTAACATAAAATAATCTAGTCTAACCCATTATCTGTCTTTGTGTTCTATTTACGAGTATATTGTATTATTGCTTTATCAACAATCTCTCAACGAAAGAGGTTTACTTTATATTATATAATAGATTTATCATTTATATAAGATTTGGTCATATACTCTCCCAGCATAAGAGCTGGTGTTAGGATGACATAGGATTACCATCAACTTTTTTTTTTATTTTGTTTATTTTTTCTACGTGAGCTTTTTAACGTTTATAATACCTACAAATTATATATTATATCTGAAAATTTGGCGTAATTAAGTAATATGTTTTCATATATATCCTGAAACTTAAATGTAGTATCACTACATAATAAAAAACAAAGTCCCTCCGCCCCGTTTGTCTGTCCGTCTGTCTAAACGCAATAAATACAAAAACTACTAAATAGATTTTCATATAGTTTTCACGAAAGGATGGAGTGATTTACGAGTAAGGTTCTTAATTGGCTGAAATATAACGAAGATTGCTAAAAATGTCGAAAAATGATGCTGCGTAAACCAATAGATGCACCCGAGGGTGCAAAGCGAGGGTAAGTCGCTAGTATAAAGATAAACGGTAAACTAGGTCAGGAGTTCGATTTTATTCTAAAAGACATAAAATTTCTGAAATGAAGCCTAATGTACGTAATTGCAGTTCATTTTCTTTGCATACTTTACCTGTTCCAATAATTAGGGCCACACGAAACTCTGGCACTGGAGAATTTATTTCACCCTTAATTTAAAATGTTAAAACTGACCTTTTTATAATTTAATCGTATCTTTTGTTTCCTCTCGGAATAATTGGTGCCATATTTTATTTCTTCGTTTGTGTTTTAATTAAAAAGACTGTTACAAAGAATAAAAAGGATAATTAGAATGGGTGTTGGCGCATGCAAAGAGTATGTGCAAGTTAAAATTGTGATCCATTTCTCTTATTTTTCCGACTATTTTTTTCTATAAATATGTTGGGACATTAACACAGAGCACCATCTAGTTCCCTGGTAAGCTACGAGGCTTGTGTTATGGACACCAGATAGTTGATACACTACACATATATAACTTTAAATACATACATATTATTAATATAAGAACTCATGACTAGAGTCAAGCATTCGTGTTCATCACACAAATGAATGCCCCCAGGGGGACTCGAACCCGCTACCGCCGGTGCAGCAAGTAGGGTTACTACAAACTGAACCAAACATATCGACGAATAATAATTAATCGTAGGCAACCTACGATAGAAATTTTCAGGATTTTTTTGATTTTAAGGATGAAAAAGTACGTAAGACAAGCAGACAAACTTATTTTTGCATTATAATACAATAATATGGAAAGGAATTTAGAATTTTTAATGTTAAATTAAGAATGACTAAAGCTTTTTAAGACCATTAGTAGCTTTGGAAGCAAATAATCAAGATAAACAAAAAAAGTCTATTTCAATTCATAGATCATTGTCAAATGTTCGTCATCATACAAAAATCTTATTAAGGTAAAGTAATATTTATGGCTTGTAAATTAATAATTTTAGCGTATATTTATTTTGTATATCAATATATTTGTTACTAGCGATTCACCGTATGTTTTAGCGCTTAGTTATAGATTTCTCAGAAATGATACATTTCAAGACAGTAAAAAGTATCCTACATGTATGTTGACCCAGACAGCCAGCTATCCCCCCCAACGTGCGTTCACCTTGTCGTAGTGGGGGGGCTCAGTAGTGCCCGGCAACCCAACCGGGCGCGAAGCTAAGAAACGCACAGGGAGGTTGCCCACTTCGGTGGGCGATGGGAGGTGGCCCTCTTCAGGGGGTGGTGTACCATGCGGGTTGCTCCTGGTACTTCTCTGATAGCAGAGTGGACCTTGGAGCAACCCCATGGTTTTGGTGGTCTGCTTCGGTAGACCTGCCGTCGGGGCGTCGTAGTTGAATGTGTAAGCGATCCTGCGACGCCCCATTAGGACGGGGGAAGGTTTTGTTGGGTTTTAGTGGGTAGTACTGGCTGTATTACGCTGGTGAGTCCCACACGTCGTGCGTAAATGCATTTCCCAACGTTAAAAAAAAAAAAAAGACAGCCAGCTAAAAAAAAAAAAAGACAGCCAGCTATCCATCAAAATTGTTCCAGTGATTTTCTCGTGATGCGTTACCAGACAGACAGACAGTCAAAAATTCTAAAAACTATAGATTCGGCCTCTGTATTGATAATAATGACTATTTCAATAAGATCTTCCAAATAATATTCAATGTACAGATTCAACTCAGTTAGAATTTTATACCTATGTATAGATGTATTTTTTATCACTTCTTGTAAATAAGTTTATTTTGCTCGAATTGAAATATCTTATTTAATATTATATAATATTTTAGCGTTGTTCTAAGGCAACGACATGCCGGAGCTGCTACGATGACTGGTACATTTACGTACACAAAGATCGCTAGGTGCAAACATAAATCAATTTATCATTTCCACGACAGAAATAGGATCTGTTGAAAGCCGAGTTGGAATAATTATTCTGTTTTTCACGTTCTGTAAATATTCGTATATAGGTATATCATGCCAAGGATTTTTTTATTGAAATTTTTATTTTAAATAGTTATACTAAGCCATTCTAAAATATGAAGTTGAAAAATTGGTTTTTATTTGTTTTAAACGTTAATCCCTAGACTTACTGATTTGATTTTAGATTTTTTTTGCCTTTTATAGTTTATTTATATCACTACGACCTACGAGAACGGAGTAATTGTACAAAATTATACGACACGGGCCGAGCCGCGATAAAACGCTAGTAATGTTTACATAGTTCCTGGAGAATAATAACAAGACGAATGTTGTATGTGATTCTACTTAAGTTCTAATTATATATGTTTAAAGAGACTGCACAGTAGTTAATAGTACCCAAACTAATTCTATTGATAGATGAGTAATGAGGACGTTTGATTCAGGACGAATTTTGATTATGTAGATTCTCCGCAAAAAAAGTATAATACGATGACTATAATATAATAATTTATTTTAAAGTAAAAATGCAAAAAAAATATTTAAAATGTTATAAGCTTCTGACGTTTCGAATGCTTTACAGTCATCATGGTCACTGTAGAGTCTAAGGTTTTAGACGTCTATGACAAATGTCATTATAATATAGCTGTAACAGACAGTGTCTACCCACAAACTTATAAAACTATTTCAAAAATACATAAATCTCACAAAAATTCCTTACAATATTAGTTAATTATAATTTTAAATATAAATCCGCAAAAAGTCCGAAAAGATAGTTTTATTTAAAATTTTAAATATCTAAGAAATAATTAAGTAAAGAAAATATTAGAATAGTATAGAATTCATTACTTATAATAAGATATATTCGAGAAAATATTTTATTCATTACGTTAGCGAAAAAGAAAATTAGGAAGATAATTTTGAATTTGCATTGAACGAGGACTTCATTAATTCTTACTTCAATCCACGTAAATCTTTCTAGGGGAGAATCTACACTTAACAGTCACAAATCGACTAAAGTTATACTGTAACTAAGTAATTAATATAAATAATAGTTTGGCTAAATTTTGAAATGAAAATTATATTGTATTGAAAGTTAATAATTGTTTATAAAATTTTTCTTACTAAGTTAAATTACTAGTGCAAGTAGAATTGTATATACAAAATGGTAAAATATCTATGACATTTTCAATTCTTATTATATAAAATCTTATGTATCTGTTATAATCTATTCCCTCTTTTATCATATACCAGCAGATCCCGTGACTTTGCTCGCGCTAAAACTACAAAAAAATATCTTTGGCTTTATACCATTAGTGTTGTATGGAAGTCTGCCCGATTTGTTGACATTTCTGATTATTGCTCCGCTCCCTCGAGTAGTAGCATGATGGTATATAGCCTATATCCTTTCTCAATAAACAGGCTACTTAATGCAAAAAGAATTTTACAAATCAGATTAATAGTTCTTGAGATTAGCGCGTTCAAACAAAGGAACAAACTCTGCCTCTATAATATTCTGAAGGGTGTCTGGAAGAAATCTCTTAAGGAGATAAGTTATCCTTTGTCAACATTTTGTTACTTAATTTTGTATAACATATATTTTATGGTGCATAAACAAATAAATAAATAAATAAATTAGTATATACATATTTAGTTTAGGAAAAAGATTGTCGACAAGTGTAGCAAGTATCTTAGTAACTTTTGTAAAACAAATTATCTAGAGTTTCGAGATAACCCGAAAATGACTACCCCTTAATAAATTGTCCCGCTTCGTTCTGCTTTAGATAGTATATATTTTTGCAAGTTAAGCTTCGGATAGAAATATTTTAATTGCTATTTTAAAATCTTATGAACGTTTTATTCAGAAAGAAACTGTCTTACTTATGAATTAAATTATGCAATATTTTTTTCATATTGATGAATATTGTATATTGTACAATATACATACAATTTATGTTTACTAACAAATAATTATTATTACGTACTGATTTTCTTTTGAATATAAGATTATCAATGTCTTACCATAATTTTCATATTATATAAAATAATTTTTAGTTAGTTTAACGTTTTCTAGAAAATCTTAGCTCACTGCTTACTTTAATATTTAAAAAAAAAACATATTTACTCTGTATGAGAATCGAACCAGGAACCATTGGCTTTATAGAGAATCCTTATTCCCTAACACTGCATGATTGAAATTAATTCTAAAATAATTAATTTATAACTTCCCTAATCTAAAGATTTTACGTGGTTTTAGAGAACCCTAAACGCCAAACTTAATCTCCGACTGTTTGCGGGATGATAATGATTTTCCCTATACAGAGGGTGATATGAGCCATAAAAAATATTATGTACTTATACTTTATGAGACAATATTCACGTTTCATTACAGGCTTCGTTATTAGAAAGGATAAATTACTTGGCAACTAATAGCATACTTCTCATGTGATTTAATTAAGTATTTATGGCTAAGTGCGTCCGTTTTTAGGGTTCCATAGCTAAATGCCTAAACTAAACTAGTAGATAATATTGTCTTTTTTTATTACTGAGTATACATAGATAAACTTAAAAAGCAAAATCTTATCTAAGTACAAAATTTTATCCAAATCGTTAGACTCGTTTCCGAGGTATATGATATATACAATAAATGCTCATTTAATATTATTATTTATTATATCTATAGTAATATTATAAAGAGGTAAAGTTTGTGAGCTTGTGAGGTTGTAGGGGGTAATCTATGGATCTACAAAACCAATTTAAATGAAATTTGCTACGAAGATAGTTTGACATCCTGGGAAGGACATAGAATAGTTTTTATCCCGAAAAACATCTCTTAAGGGGGTGAAAATTGAGATGAAATTTGTATGGGGAATCAACCTTGGGAAGAACCCAAGCAAAGCGAGGGTGAGTCGGTAGTTAGATAATACAATAAAAGAACAAATATGACATAACCATTTCCATTTTGAAAAGCATTTGGATCAAACCAAAACGAAATATCAATAAAATGCAAAGATAATCCTTTATATTGCAAACATCATGGGATACACCATTACGCACGACTGACTATTCAAGTTTTATGGGTTCTGGATATAAGCTTTATACGTGTTATCTATATGAAAAATATTCTTTCATATAATAAACTAGTTACTTAGCGAAATCTGTACATGAAATATTTTTCAAAAACAATGACTGTAAGGTATTTTGTACAGAATAGACCCCAAAGCAATAGTTATTTTTTTTTGTCAGTTTGTCTGTTTGTGTGTGCGTGTTTCGCAAAAAGAACTTAACCGATTTTAAATACATTTTTATTAGAAAATTGTAGGTCTTTAAAAGGCATATAGAAATTCATGATAAACGTTATTTAAAGAAAATTAAAACTTACATAGCTAACGCTTGCTGATAACTACTTATTTAAAACGTACCTAGAGACAAAACCGAGTGAAGCGAGGGTGAACCGCTAGTGTATAGATAAAATAAATCCTGTTATAAAATTAAATAAGTAAAAGTCACGAACGCTTATTGTGCACCTTTAAAATGTAAAGGTATAAATCGACAACGGCGGTAATAGAATTCGTACGGTTAGTTCAAATAATAGGCTTGATATTTAGAAATTTTATATATTGTACCTGTAATTTAAGTTTTTTGGTCTTTACTTTCTAACTAAAAAAATCATTAGCATTTTATTATCTACTAATTTTTACCTGCGGCTTCGCTCGCATGGTAAGTATGGCTGGGATCCACGTAGCCTATTTTCATCCCCAGGATGAAATTTTTGTCCTTGCAACATTTTATCGAAACGTGTTTAACTATTTAAGCGTAAAAAGCTAAATGACATATTTATAATATTAGTATGGGTTTCTGAGGTAGATTATTAGCTACTTAAAATAGTTCTAAAACCTTCAGTAACGAACCAATTATACATAAATTAATTAATAGCAAAGCTGTGGTCAATATTTCGTATTATTATTATTATAAAGGAAATAGTGCGTTTGTAGGATTGGCGTTTTGTTGTTTTTCCACGTACCAAGAGCGTAACGGATAGATTTTTTTTATATCATATAGGTTGAAATATGAAAAATAACATACGGCAAGTATTTTTTCCGGTGCACTAAGTGATTCCTATGGGATATTGTAAAATGTTACTAAAAATTTACAGTTTGGAATTAGTACAGCAAAGTGAGGGTACTTCACGTCGCTATTTCCTTATTTTCTACGAATGATAGCGCTATTTATAACATTGTTCGTTTCAAAAGCAGCGCTAGATTTACACTAGGGGCACTCGGGGCCCAGTGGCAAATCAGGGGCGAAAAAATGCGGAGAGTGGGAAAAAAAATTAAAATGTTATCAAATAATGCTTTTTGTATTTTCCAAAAATGAATAATTAACAAAAAAATTACTAGCACGTTGTTCAAATAATTGAAAATACAGTATGAATATTTTTTTTGCATTTTTCAAAAAAAAAAAATTAAAAGAAATTAAACTTTATCGAAACTTAATCAATTTTATGCAAAATTTTGCTAATGGGATGGCATTTTTAATAATTTCCAGGGGCAGTGCTAAGGTTGAATCCGGCACTGCTCAAAAGTGCAGTGTTATCAAAAAAATAACAAAGTAAGTGCCCTAAAAAAAATCTCTACATTACAAAAACTACAATACACTTATAAAAAGAGTATGAAAAAAAATATATAAAAACGAATGTCGCAGAAGTTTAAAATGTAGAGATACCACACCAGCAATAGCATTCGCACGGCTTCTTCCAGTAATACAGTCGATATTTGGGACTTACGTAACATTTATACGCGCCACCATTCTAACTTTACCCTACAATAAAACAGTACGTGACCGTGGATTTTAATGCAGTTGTTACATTGAATCAATTTGGAGGCGGTGTGATTCCATACTCTCATTTCTTTTGTTATGAAGTATCTGCTTTTATCGTTACAGCGTTTAGGGGACGATTGCGCATTGTACGCGAAATTTTGTTTATTTATAACCTATTTTGTTAATATAATATTTAAATTTACATACAATTTATAAATATTTAGCTTTATGGCATATGTAAAGTTAAAAGAATAATAATAGAATAACAATAAAACGCTTTCTAAATTTACATAAAGTAGAATTTATTTATTTCTTAATTCAATATATATTTAAATACACTAGCAGTACCCGCGGCTTCGATCGCATTCAAATTTCCAATCGCTATGAAACTTTACAGGATCTCTTGCTGGACTATTGTGAAGATTGCCTGAAAATTTCATTGCTTGGGAGCCAATGGAAGCGGGTTCAAATCCTAGATTTCGCACCTCTGATATTCTGATTTTCAACATGATTGCCTTAGTATGAAGGAAAAAATTGTGAGGATAATTTTATTTTTTATAGAACCTCCAACCCGCATATGACCAACGTGGTGGACTATGGCCTGATCTGCTTCATATTGAAGACAGGCCCACACCCATCAGTGGGACGTTAAAAAAGACTGAACAAATAACTGCAACTAATATTAATTTCTACTAATTAATGAAATAAGCTTTATTTTTCTTCATAATAATTGAAACTACTGCTACCTACAAACAACTTTTTACTTGTGTAAGATAAGAATAAGATTTTTGAATGAGAAAAATTACTAAAAGGGTTCACCCTCATTAAAACTCTAGAAAAACCATGAAAAAATATTGTAAATAATATTTACAAAGTTAATATTCCCCAAATTACAGCCATCAGTAATAATAAGGGTATTTCACATAATTGCTCTTTCAATCTAATTTTCTGCTAATTAAGACAAGACTGAGTACTCATACGCACATAATTAAATTAATACGTAAACGTGTTCAAAGTCAGAACGAGTCAACTTTTCATACGAATTTCGTATAAAGGCCGACGTGAATAGAACACATTATAAAGGTCCATTCACATTGCTACTAAAAAGTCTCATTATACTATAGCTTTTCCGGTTTCTAAAAACGGACGGATTTATTTGTTCAGCCTTACAGCCTTAAATAGCCAAAAGAAACAATATTGTACAGTACTTTGCTTCGCTTAGAATTTTCGCGTTGTGAGTGGATAGACATTGCTTGTTTAAATTGTTTTTGCTTTAAAAATGCTTTATCGTCTATGAGCTTAAGATGGTTTTCCATTTTTTGCATCTAAATTGAAATGCTGTCAATGTAAAAATGTGTTAGATTTTTTTTTTGTTTGAGTATTAAAGTCTTTTGATTTGTATAGGGTTAGCTTCAAATTTGGCTTTCAAGGATATTATGAATGGTATTTTTTTAAGTGATGGATTTTATGATCTAAAATTGTCTTTTTAGGGTTCCATACACGAAAGTTGTCAACGGAACCCTATAACTATCCCTTCGCTGTCCGTCCGTCCGTCTGTCAGAGGGCTGTATCTCATGAACCGTAATAGGTAGAGAGTTGAAAATTTCACAGATATTGCCGTTATAAGAACAAATAATAAAAATTAATAAATAAAAAATACAAGAAACATTTTTTTACCATTCGTAATCGATCATCAAAGGTATATACCATATACACACACACACATACATATATATATATATACTACATACATAGAGTAAAATGCATGTTAATAAAAAGTACATGTACGACGTTACGAAACCCTTTGTGTTAAACTCGCACTTGGCCAATTTTTATTACTTTATTTTTTATTATAGGTACATTTAAATATCGTAATTGTAAACACATTTTTTTAACTTTTTTGTCATTTGCTTAATCTTACTTATATCATAAACGTGAATGCTTATGAGGATGCATGGATGTATATTTACTACTCTCACGCAAAAACTACGGAAGACATTCGTAGCGCATAGGTTTAATTTATAAAGACAGAGAAATACTTAAAGAAATAATTAAATAACGTAGGTTTGTTTTTTTATAGTTCCAAAAAATCGTAAGGAAAACGCATGCTTTATTATATAAGTGAAGTAGAGTTTCAATAGAAATATTATTTAGTTTTCGATAACAAGTGCCAAAAAAAACACCAAATGATTCCGTAGAATAAATATAAAAATATCGGTTAAGCCGTTTAGTAATTAGGACAAAACATAAAATCAGACATACATACATACAGATCAAACACATAACCCTCTTTTGAACTTCGCCACAGTCGGATAAAAAGTAATATAAAATTTGAATCAATATAGATGTATATTGTAAAAAATTTAATGTTCTATAAGTAATTTATTATGTGTACGTCTTTATAATCGCCATTAATTGAACAGGTTACCACGCAAAGTGCTCTGTCAAAGTGTAACGGGCTTCCACTAAATTAAGGCTTAACATTTCATTTGAATTGGTACCTGCAGTAAAGGGATTTTACTATGGAAAATTTGTTGGTACATTAACATATGTAAATGGCTTTTAAGTAATTCAATATGTAATTATAGAATATTTTATAATCGTTAATTATTGTGTATGAAATTATATGGGAATTGGTTTTTTCTATAAACAACATCTCATGATGTTAGATGTAAGACACTACGACAGTATACTTGTAAAGATTTTTTTTATTTTAGTTGTTACAGACAGATAATATAAAAATGTTCAAAATTAATAAATATTTTAAGGTACTTTGGTGTCATTTTTAAATTTGTTGAATTCATTTTGTTATTTGACATTTAAAACCTTAGTCTCTCCTGTGACCATGGTTGACCGCGAAAAAATCGGTAAAGATAATTTTATTTAAAATATTTAACTTTTTAAATTATGATATCTTTTCGGAAAAATTAAAAATTCTTACGTATTCATTTTGAAATTTGTTTCCCGACGTTTCTAATGCTTTACAGCAAACACGGTCACGGGGAGAGTGATAGTGCTCCAAAATCAATACCTTTAGCTTCAGTAATCATATTTTACTAATAACCAGAAACTTATCTTAATAATGATAAAATATTTGCTACACTATCTATACTAATATTATAAAGAGTCAGTTTGGTTATTTGTTTGTTTGATCGCGCTAATCTCACTAACTACTAATCCCATTTCAAAAATTCATCAATCGAATTTTTGCATTAGATAGCCCGTTTATTGAGGAAGGCTACAGGCTATATATCATCATGCTACTACACAAGGAAGCGGAGCAATATAATCATAAATGTCAATAAATCGGGCAGACTTCTGTACACTATGTAAAACTGATGTTTATAATCAAATTTAACGCTGGTGAAACTGCGGGGCACAACTAGTTATAATAATAAAATTAAAATAATATAATATTTTAAATAATAATCGATATATAACTTATTTTTCATTATAGCCAAATTTAATAATGATTTTTATTATAATTATTCAGCCTTTTTACAGCATAAACCTCCCTTTAGTACGAGGGAGATCAGTCCATAGCCCACCAAGCTGCTCAAGTGGGGGTTGGCGGACTTCACATGTCTTTTGAAACCCCTCATTTATTCCTGAAACATTTTCAATACAAATGAGTAATATATTTTTACTAAAAACACGTCGAGTCGGGGCGTGAGCAAAGCGTACACGTGTGCTAGAATTTCTTATTTATTCGCTAAAGTCTCAACAACAAATAACTTTAACTAAACAAATCTAATATTCCATCTCATTTGCGAAAGTTAAAAGAATCTTATATTTTATTCAAAAGCATGATTTATCGCTAACATTGTCACACATTATGTAGCAGCGAATAAAGCACCGAAGGACTGCGCAATTGAGATTAACGCTTGGCCTCTAATTAGATTGTTACATGTAAGCTACTAAAAAGGGATGTGGCATTATTATTGAAATAGAGAACATGAAATAGCTAAATAAAACGGTTTTGTAGTATAGACTGCATTACATGTATTCTAAAAGTCAGTGAATTCAATATAGCAGCCCCAAATATTAGTATCGGTGAAACCTAAATTATAATATCAAGTGAAGCGGATTCAAGCCCCGGGTCACGCTCTGAAAATTAAATGAAAAATCGAAAAAATAACAACAGCTATAAAAAAACGTGTATGTGTATTTATGTGTGCACGTAAGTTATATTTCTTTGGCATATGTAACAAAAATAACTAAAGTTCAATTTCATCCCGTATGTCACATCTCTCTGTTTGCAAAAGGAATGCAGCTAACTTCATCATGTTACTTTTTGGCTGTTAGTATGCGCGCACATCGTAAAAATTTTACTCTCATAATTATTTCCAAAGGTGCCAAAAGATGTATAACTTCAAAAACATTAACAAAAAAATTATATAATAGAAGTAGGTATTTGTGAGGATAATTCTTATATAAAAGTACATTTTTTTTAATTATTAGCTTTAATTACTCTTTATTCAGCACGTTAGTAATATAGCCCTTTGCAACACCACGGAGTATGTATGAGATACTTATTATCCTTCCTCTATTCGTCGTAAACAAATACCGCATCAATTTAGTCTTCATTCATTCATTGTGTTCATTTATAAAACAAAAACTAATTGTAGTTGAAAAAACTATCTTTTGTAGTTTCATTTAAGCGTAAATAGTAACATAAATATAAAATACTAGCAGAACCCGCGGCTATCTCCACACAAAAAATCACGTCAATCCGTCCCTCCGTTTCGACGTGAAAGAAAGACAAACAAACAAACAAACAAACACAAACAAACACACTTTCACGTTTACAATATTAGTATGGATGTATTTCTTCCAATATGTTTTTATTTTATTGTTTTTAATGTATTTTTATTTCATTTAATAATATTTTAATTAATAAGTGTAAATATTTGAATTAATAATTAACATTTTATTTCCTTTTTTAGTTATATCGAAAATTGATTTTAAAATCGAACTCTTTTAGGGGACTGATAAAAGGGCTTCACATGCGTATCTACTATATCTAACTAACTAGTCAACGCTTATCGCGGGGGAACCAATAAGAGATTTATTGGAAGCCGCATACCAAAGAGAATTCAAGTCGCATTTTTCGACCTAATTAATATTATATACAACTAGAAATTTACCCTTGATTCGTTCGGGTGCATCTTGTACCTTTTGTTTTTACAGTATTGTCTTCAGGTAGCACCACGGGCTGTCAGCTCTAGATCACAGTCGATCTCTTCCCTCCCGATGTATGCTTACCTTGTCGTGGTGGGGCGTTCAATAGCGTCTAGAAATCCAAATGAACGTGAAGCCACGAAACCGTCCGGCGATATAAATTCACTCCTATCTTGGTACTTTTCTAATAGCAGAGTGGACCATGGGACCTCATGGTTGTTGGAGTCTACTTCGGCAGGCCAGTAGTCATGGTTGAGTGCGTAAGCGATTCTGCAACGCAACATTAAGGGTAAGATGGTTCCGATGGGTTTTAGTGGCCAATACTGATTTTTTAAGGTAGAAAGTAAGATCTTGATAATGTATATGTCGATGAGCTATCAGAGTTTGATTGTAGCATATAATTTTCCTATTTACATGTTTTAACGCAGTAAATTATAATTGCATGCAATGCAATTTTTCATACGGAAAGGTGTTGATAGTAAAAAAAAAATATCGTTTTTTTTTTGTAAAACTCTTTCAATATTAATTTAAAACAATTAAAATAAAAAAACAACGTTAACATAAAAATCTTTTAATTAAGTAAAAACGGGTAAAATACACAACTCAAGGAGTTAAGCAGATTTAATTATGTGCCCTACCTTTTTAAAAAGTACATAATAATAATCTGTCTAATAAATAAATAATTAATGAATATAGATTTTCCTTATTTGAACACGACTAATTAAGTTTCCTGTTTAATTTTTTATTTTAAAATTTTAAGTTAAAGAAAGGCCCTACGAGTAAAATGATCCTTTCAAGAAAATATTTATATCTTCTAACTTTGTAATCTACTAATTTTAGTAAATTTGGTAAATGTTAACTATTGGTCTTTATATTGTACTAGCGACTCACCCTCGCTTCGCTCGGGTTCGTCCCTAGGTACGTTTTAAATTAAAATGGATATAGTATGTTATCCTTAAGAGATAAACATATGCCATCGTGGACTTTTCTGTAGACCTATATAAGATACACAATTCCACCATACATTATTTTGTTATATCTCAAAGGGTTTAGGCAGCGTTTTCGTTGAAAGCTCCCAGACGTCTTATTTTTTCCGACACCTCCAACAAATATCGTTATATTTTAGCCAATGTTTACAAAAACTTAACAAATTATATACTAAAACCTTCCTCTTGAATCACTCTATCTATTAAAAAAAACGCATAAAAATCCGATGCGTAGTTTTAAAGATTTGAGCATACATAGGGATATAGGGACAGAGAAAGCGACTTTGTTTTATACTATGTAGTGATAGTGAAGTCCAGAGAAAGGTAATGGTGCTCGTAATATAGATTTTCCTAGTACGAGTTTCTAAGCACTCTTTCTGAATATTTTATAAGTTTTAAGCGAAACAGTTGTGTAAAGAGTATATTTTTGTAACCTGATTTTTTTGCTATAAATAAACGATTATTATTATTATTATATTCATCATACAAAATACTTGCCGCCGTTTGTCTAAAAATATCCATCCACCCACTTCGTTAAAACGACGAAAAGTAAAAATGTGTTGTAAGTTTCCATGGAAGTGACTTACGTAGGTATGTGTCTATTTTATTTAATCATACGGCTATTATTGGAAATGTACATATATAAAAATGAGAGTTGTGTATTAGTAGCTGTATCATTAATAAAAAATTGTTTACGGGAAAACTTTAAATGAATTTGAAAAAAATTGAAAGATTCGAGAACAATTGAAAATGCTTTTTTAAATCAAAATTATTTCCATTTGGACAGAAAAATGCCTGTCGCGTCACCTAGTCGAGTCACAATTATAAATGTGAAAATTTATATGTACAATGTACATAATATGTACTCAAAGACAATGCACCACAACTGGCCTACAGAGGTAGACCTTCTCCTGTACTCTACAAAAACCACGGAGTTACTCTCATTGCACACCAAAATAAGGTAAAACCACAATCGTGGAAAGGAAGACTATGACTAAGGATCAGCGGTTACTTTTAGCCAAAAAATACCAAAAATCTACTTGTATGACGACACGTTTGGCTCAGTTTGTAGTGACCCTACTTGCTATGGCAGCGGTCGCGGGTTCGAGTCCGGCAGGGGGCAATCATTTGTGTGAAGAACACGAATGTTTGTACTCCAGTCATGGATATTTATATTTATAATATGTATGTATTTAAAGTTATATATGTATAATGTATCAACTATCTGGTATCCATAACACAAGCCTCGTAGCTTACCATGGAACTAGATGGTGTTGTGTGTTAATGCCCTGACATATTTATTTATTTATGAATCGCTATTTATTAAATTAAATGTCAGTATGAAACTCACCCCATTATTAGATACTTACATAATATTTATACACGTTGTCTTATTACTGGAGAATATTACAGTCCCTTCCTCTCGACGACAAAGTTTTAACAATCACGCGCTCGTACCAACTGTACAACTTTGTCGCTCTCTGCGTCATTTTAACTGAATATGTGTTTAAGGCTTGCGGATCGCTTTAATCTGCATATTTACTCAAAAGTTTCGTGTTGGATGAATCTATTAATGTTCAAAAGTTACGGTAGAGAATCTTTTTTTTTTTAATAACACACGATGTTTTAGATAATAATATTTAATTATTTTATCTTAAAAAAACAATGTAAAGAATCATTAACGTCAATTAAAATGTGTCGCATAGACGTCTAAAACTGTGTGTAGTAGTAGTAGTGTCTGCCGTGATTGATTGCTGTAAAGAATTCGAAACGTCGGGAACCAAAAATCAAAATAAATCCGCGAAAAGATTCGAAAAGATAATTTTATTTAAAACGTGAAACTATGTAGTGCATCATACTGGAATCGAAGTAGCAATCTCCGGCATAGAATACAATGCCATAATATATACATATATTCATGTATAGGTAACATAGAAAAATAAACAATGAGATAAATAAAGTATGAAATAAAAATCTATAACTAAGAACTTAAATAGCGATACTTGCATTGCTCGCGGCTCCGCCCGCGCTAAGATGACCAAAAACCAAATTCTTAGGTTTTATATATTAGTATACTCTTACATTGCAGTTTTTTTTCTCAGAAATGAGACATTTTCCAGCGGTAAAAAGTATCCTATATGTTGACTCGGATAACCAGCTATCACCATACCAAATTTCATCAAAATCCCTCCAGTGGTTTTTCTGTGATGCGGTAACAGACAGACAGACAGACAGACAGACAGACGGACAAAAATTCTAAAAACTATAGATTCGGCATCTGTATCGTTAATAACGTATATTTCAATAAGATTTTCCAAAAAATATTGAATGTACAGATTCGGCTTGGTTGCAATTTTATTATATGTATAGATAATGTCACAATATATTGTATCGCCATATACTCGTAGTTAGGTAAGCATTGAATGTTTAAAGAATGCAACGCTTAAGTTTTTATCTACACATATCGATCGGTCGAGCCGAGGCACGATGCACGCCCTATTTATTATTCCAGAGTACGTAGCTTTTTTATTATAGATACATTTTACTTTTAAATAATTGAATAAATTATTTTATACTTATATTCAAAGTGCTTGCTAATACTGTGCAGGAAACATCAATCTGCAAATCTAAAAAACTTAACCAGTTTTGCTAGTGTGGTGGCGAATGACCTAGCGTATCTAAAAGCTTCTTTGACAATGATAATAAAGTAAAATTTTAATTTAGCAAATAAAATAATATATATTATAAATTTTTTTCAGTACTAGCGACTTACACTCGCTTCGCTCGGGTGCGTCCATACGACAGGTACGTTTTAAGTTTTTTGAGCAGAACCCTAATTAGTTTTTTTTTTTAATATTAAAGTAGCCTTAGTTACTCATAAATATAAATAATAAAATCATAGCAGCCGTTTTGGAGATTAGCCAGAACAAAGAGACGTATGGACAAAAACTTTTTAAATTGTGTTTTTCTTTTAAGTAACTTATATAATTTCATAATATGAATTTAGTAAAAGGCTGTAAATTAGACATTACAAACAGATATATCAATTATATTTATCTTTATAGATAGTTTTTAAATAACAACTGTTTAAACTTTATTGAGTCTACCACTAGTTATGAAATAAAGTGCCTTAGACCTAAAACGAAATGTCGAAGAAGTCCCAATATTTTTGTCTAACATAAAAATATGAACATATTTACATCAATACTAACATTTTTATCTTGTATTAAATTATCTGTTTTATTATATAACTTCGCTTAGCTTCGCTTAGAGCTTCGCTCGGGTTCGCCCCTAAAAAAACAAGAACTAATCTATCCCACGGACTATACATTTTTTGGAGGATAAAAAATTGCCTAAGTATATGTTATTTTGGTGCATGGGTTATAATTATTATTGTAGTCACTTCTTACTTAAAATCCATTCAGTAGTTTTTGTGTGAAAGAGTAACAAACATCCATACATCTATACATCCAGACATACATACATCCTCACAAACTTTCGTATTTATAATATTAGTAGGATATACCTATAATCTAAGACTGAGGAATAATATAGACAGTGTCATACAACGAAACATGAACCCAAACAACAATATTTGAACACAGTATACAAATATTAATAGAATGCTCATTACTGCGATAAGTAAATAAATGTTAATAAATAAAAATAACCTAAGGACTTTATTTAAAAAAAAAAAAACTATCTTTGTATCAACGGGAAGAGATTTAATGGTAAAAAAATACAAAAGAATGTAATTTTTATTATTCATATAATATTTTCTTCTCAAAAATTGTAAATTAATGAGTAAGTATCTACTTAACATTTTATATATTTTTTTAAAGTAAACGATCTGTATGGCAAAATTGAGCCACTATTTTTGACTTTGACATTTTTTTTACTGTAAAATTATAACCAGTAACCAGCAATGCATTTAAGTTTCTATTATTTGTGCCTCTATTTATAAACTTTACTTAACATTGTTAATTCATTAAAATTAGTTACAAATACAGTCAATCAAAATGTAAATGCTATATTAAATTTCACATACAGTATAAAGTTTATTTCAAAATGATAGAGTTCAGTAAAAGTAATAAATAAATTAAATATTAATCACATTAAGCGTAGCTCGTACATCGTTTCACGAGATTAAGTTTGCCGACCAATTTGTTTTGGACTCCCCCTCGAATGAATATATATAAGTGAAATGGTAGAATATGTTTGTTTATTGCTTCTCTTTTCTCATTTGTGTTGTACTAGCTTTTGCCGAGGCTCCGCTCATTCAATCTATTTTATAACTAGCAGCTCACCCTCGCTTCGCTCGGGTTCGTCGCTAGGTACGTTTTAAATAGATATAAATATTTTAAATAAAACTATCTTTTCGGATTTTTTCGCGTATTTATTTGGATTTTTGGATCCCGACGTTTCGAATGCTTACAGCAATCATGGTCACGGGAGAGACTGAGATGTTAGATGTCTCGAAGGTATAGTTGTTACAGACAGCCTACCCACAAATAACAAAATGAAAATTGCTCCAAGTACCTTACAATATTTTTTAACTTTAAACATTTTTATAATTTTAATTAGTTTTATAATTGAATATGGAATATTATTTATTTAATTTTTGCTGTTATTATTATTATTATTACAATTTTAAAATATTAATTAGTAATCTATATTTAGTGTTGCCATTATTATATTTATAACCATAAAGAAAAATATAAAATATAATATTAATTGTTTAAGCCTTATATGGCTTTGTTCTATGTGTAATTTAAAGAAGTTAAATTAAGGATAATAATTTTAATTTTGTTTGCTATTATTTAAAAAGACAAATTACTAAGCAACATTATTACTATATACTTTTACAAATGAAAAATGTTTGTAAAAGCAGCTTACAATATTTTAAGATACGAGTATCTTATAGCTAAATAGGTATTTTACGTATCGAAATATATTAGACTAGCATTGCCCGCGGCTCCGCCCGCGTTCAGATGACTAAAAACCAAATTCTAAGGCTTTACATATTAGTATACTCTTACAATGAAGTTTTTGTATTTTTTCTCAGAAATGAGATATTTTCCCGCGGTAAAAAGTATCCTATATGTTGACCCGGATAACCAGCTATCATCATACCAAATTTCAACAAAATCTATCCAGTGGTTTTCTCGTGATGCGGTAACAGACAGACAGACAGAAAGACAGACAGACAGACAGACAGACAGACAGACAGAAAGACAGACAGACAGACAGATAAAAATTCTAAAAACTATAGATTCGGACTCTGTATCGATAATAATATCCTTTTCAATTAGATTTTTCAAAAAATATTTAATGTACAGATTCGACTTTGTTACAATTTTATTATACGAGTATGTATAGATTTGCTTTGCATCGTCTGGCACCGACTTCGAAAATATCTGATTAGGTATCTATTCTAAATGATAACCCTTTAGTTATTTTTTTTCACTTTAGTGCCTGGATGTCGGTTTTTTTTAAGTTTTTTTTAATTTCAAAGTTTCATGAAAACAGTGAAAGATTTCAGTATTGAAAATCTGTTTGGTAGTTCAGACAGACAGACAGACGCGGCGGGAGGACTTCATTTTATAATATGTAGTGATTTCTTTGTTAATTAATCAAAATATTTAATATATAATTTTGTTTAAAAATACGTTAAAGTAACTCGAATGAGCTATTTTGTGCATATTTCACCGTCATGTGTGACACGTCACTTATACGTGAAAGTTTTGATTTTAATTTATTTTTCCGATAAATTATTAGTCTCTGCTATTGAAAGTGACAGCAAAGTGTTTTAACGTTTAAACGATTTACTGTGGTTTCGATATCGGTAAATAAAATTTTTCAATTCCACTTTATAAATATTTTAGTTTAGTATCGCTTTAACTAATAATAATAGTTCAGTCGTTAAAAGCCAAAAAATATTTTATCTGGTTGTATGCGAAAGTCGTGGACGTGAAACCCACTGGTGGACTGTGGTCTGGACTTCCAGGCTTATTCACAATGTTTTCCTTTACTATCAGATGAGTAGTAATGATGTTAAAAATGTTACGCACATGAAAATATGAATGACTAGCAACTCACCCACACTTCGCTCAAGTTTGTCCCTAGGTTGATTCCCCATACAAACTTTCATCCCCATTTTCACCTCCTTAAGGGATGATGTTCGGAATAAAAAATATCCTATGTCCTTTCTAAGGTCTCAAACTTTCTTCTTACCTTTCATCTAAATCGGTCCGGTACTTTTTACCGGTGGTAGGACTCTGTCAAGCCTGAAGAGTCTGAATGGATCGGTACAACCCCCTTATCTATGTATTTCTCCCACCAAGTAACAATGATTGCATTGTTGTGTTCCGGTTTAAAGGATAAGAAAGCCAATTACAGGCAAGAGGCATATTACCTTAATCCTCAGTGATAACGTACCGGCGGTTCTGCAATTTTGTTACGTAAAACCAAAGTGCATGAACCGTAGGTGTTATGGGCGACAGGTACCGTTTTCCATTAGGTGGGCTCTCTGCTTGTTTATCGTTCAGTACCATAAAAAATTGATACAAAAATACAAACCTATCCTCTTTATAATTGTAGTGTAGAAGTGTAGCCATCTACAGATTCGAACCCGCTTTCCTTAGTTTTCCAAGCAAGTGCGAGCAAGTTACCACTACCTGTGTATTGATTAGTAAAAATATCCTTCTATTACGTACCGATAATAAAATCTTTGAACTAAATATATTCAGTTTATAACTAAACCATTTTAGTTAAAATAGATTTTTATGATTATCCTATTCTCAAACGACACGATTTCTGTAAACAAACAATCTCATCTAATTTAAAGGACAGACGTTCTCATCAACTTTCCCAAGTGCTAAAATACGATGGTTATAAAACACCGTATATTTCAGGCCGTCCACATTCATTAATAGCTGCTTTTAATATAAAATTAGCGCCTTTAACATGATTACGTTATGACGTAGTTATGTACGTCGGCGCCGTTTGCAAATCACGCAATGTCACTGTACAAATGTATCCAACCTACCACGGCAGTTTTTTTTATTATTTTTAATATATTTTTATTTTAGAAGAATGGTAAACAAATATACAGCCTTCCTAATATTAAGAAATAATTTTAAATATGTTAGGAACGCTGGCAATACCAGGATATTCACATGATATGACAACACGGGTACTATTACTTGATTAAGGGTGGTACTTCTCCAGTCAAGCCACTATTCATGCTAATATTACCAAGACTCTATTATCGCAGAATCGGACTGTCACGTTGGTTTAGTGAATAGAATTTACGGTTACAGATCGTGAGTTCGAGTCCCGAGTCGGGTGAAGATATTCATTCATAACATAATAGCAGGACGGAGTTGGAAAGTCGGCAGTGTGTACACCACTGCTGGTCCTGCGCCTCGTCTATCACCGATTATACTGAAAGAGATTAAGCTACCTATTTCCTAATAAAATATTACAAAGTATCTTGTTTCGTACTAACTCAATCATAAGCATCTCTATGAATAATAATATTTTTTTCCATCTCTAAAGTTTGGACTATGTAGCTCCACTTCTATCTCCAGGGCCATATCACTACCACACTTCTTTATCGACTAAAAAGCTTTTAAATAAATTAAAACAATTAATATCTAACAAGATTTTACATAGTATATATTTTTGTACATAACACAACCAGAAACATCGTTATTTATACTAATATTATAAAAGGAGATATTTTTTATTTGTTTGTATGTTTCTACCGAATAAGCTCCGAAACTACAAAACTGATTTAGATGAAATTTGGTAAGAAGATAGTTTGAGACTCTGAGAAAGACATAGGATAGTTTTTATCTCGGAAATTATCCTTTAAGGAGGTTCAAATGAGGTTGAAAGTTTGTATGGGGAATCAACCTAGGGACGAACCCGAGTGAGGCGAGAGTGAGACGCTAGAGATCAATTATACTAGGATAATATTGTATCATCGAAAATTGAAGTTAACCATGTCTAAGAAATGAACCCATTACTTCAGTACTATTATACATTCAATGCCATTCAACCACAATACCATATCAGTAACAAAGCATTAGATACATTAAAATTTTTAAATGATATATATTATTGCTGTTACTATTAATACAATGTATAGTATACATAGTAATAGCAACACTAAATAAGATAAATTAATCTTATTATAATATTTTTTAATATTTTAAGAATTTAACCATGAAAAAAATAATTAAAATATAATATTCAATATTCAATTAAAATATATATATTTTTTTATTAAAGGTTAAAGATATTGTAAGGTATTCCGATGCCACTTGTCTACTTATTTCAAATTATTGTATAAAGTTGTGGGTAGGTATTATCTGTAGCAACTATATGTCACTCTACGTGACATTGGCGAAATAATCTGTGCTCAACTGGCACACTTTGAAGCCCAAAGAGTATAGTTATAAACTGTTGAAGCCATAAATAAGAAAATTGAATTGAGTTGACTTTAAAACGTCTAAAACCTTAGTCTTTCCCGTGACCATGTTGAATAAAAATATAAAATAAAATCGCGACAAAATCCGAGAAAATAGTTTCAATGTTAAAACATCAAATATTCGCGTAAATCTAAGAAAATATTAGATTCAAAGTTTAATTCATATTTGATTTAACAACGGGCACGCGCTATAAAACAAGTGGTGACAGCCACAAGCTGTCACCGCGGCCGCGTCCGCACCTCGTATTTAACCTTCCGTAAAAATAATTGCTACACCGAATCATTTTGAATTAAAATTTTCAGGATGAAAATGGATATACTTTACAGTAATTAATAACTGACTGATTTTGTATTACATTTCTTATGTAATCTCACTCGCATTGCGAAGTTTCTGAGATGCTGCAGGTAGATACTTGCTTTTTTTAATTTATTGCCATATACAGGAACATCTGCCTGTTAACATCTCCATAATAACTTATATTCTTAACACTTCCAGGTAAATTTCTAAGAAATTAATTAAATTTCTAAGAAATCTATTGTTAACTGTAACGCCGGCGTGTCCGCGGTCGTGGAGGGAATAAACACTTACCGGATACCATTGGAGCTATCTTCTTCTTATTCTTCTGCCTGGCATTCATCAATCCCGGTTTTTGCCGGGGTCTGCCTTCGGACCTAGCCTCCTCCACTTTGCAGCTATGGACATCATCCTGGGCAAGTCCATTGTTTCTATGTAGCATTGTAAGTACGTTTGATAAGGAGCTCTCGATAATTCTTTAGTCAAATTATCAAAAATTAAAAATGTATGTAACTGGCAATGTATGTACTCGTACAAGCAACACTTATTCTCCAACACTGTTACCTTATTAACGTTCTAGGTTGGAATTATAATTAAAACTATATTTGTTGTAAATAATTAAATACTTTGTAGTGTAAGATGCTTTGATAGTACCCTTTATAGAAAATATAAAAACCAGTACCATAAGGCAGATTACGCTGTGAGTTATACAGAAGACAAAACTTAAAGTCCATATATTTTATTCATATATTTTGTGAATATAAAGATAGCCATCCACGTACACTATATTTATTATTTCTGAAAACTACAACATTAACACACAGCACCATCCAGTTCCATGGTAAGCTACGAGGCTTGTGTTATGGATACCAGATAGTTGATACACTACACATATATAACTTTAAATAGATACATATTATAAATATTAACACCCATGTGTTCATCACACAAATGAATGTGCTCAGCGAGACTCAAATCCGCGATCGCTGGCCAAATGTGTCATGAAAACTAAACTATAAACATTTATCTTTATACTCTAAACTTTTAACTTAACATAGTTCAGGTACATAGTTTAAAATATTACATACTAAATTACCAATAATATATTCAAAATGAAATAAAAATAAATGAATACGCATCTATATGATTTCGTCCGCTCCAAGAATCTTTAAAATATCTACGGTCCTTATAATTCCATGAAGAAGGATTCATCGTCATAAACATAAGAGACGTTGAGAGCCAATCAAGAACTTCGCAAAAACTTTTTTTAAAGATTTAACTGGAATTCTTTTTTAATGGTATATAGTAAAAGCTAAAATTTATTTCTATATCTAGAGATATAATATTAAACATACGCGAATATAAATAAAACTAGCATTGCCCGCGGCTCCGCCCGCGTTCAGGTGACCAAAAACCAAATTCTTAGGTTTTACATATTAGTATACTCTTACAATGCAGTTTTTGTATTTTTTCTCAGAAATGAGATATTTTCCCGTGGTAAAAAGTTTCCTATATGTTGACCCGGATAACAAGCTGTCATCCTACGCAATTTCATCAAAATCTGTCCCGTGGTTTTCTTGTGATGCGGTAACAGACAGACGGACGGACGGACGGACAGACAGACAAAAATTTTAAAAACTATATATTCGGACTCTGTATCGATAATAATGTCTATTTCAATTAGATTTTCCAAAAAATATTTAATGTACAGATTCGACTTAGTTAGAATTTTATTATTTGTATAGATTATCTTTTCAGATTTTGAATCGCACTCACGGGGTACATGAAAGATCAGTCTCCTCCGTGAAAATAAGCGAAAATTACATAGATTTAGATACTTTAGGTGACACAAAATACTCTTTACTCTGATGTATCACTTCATTCCCGTGAGATATAAATAAATTGTATGAAAAAATAAACGAACCGCGCAAACTAAGCAAAAGTGTCACTAACAATATAATTTCAGGTTTCATATAACTTTTGCTTAATTTGCTGTTCTATGAAGTTTTTGTTCAATAAATCTCTTGGGTAACAAGTTTTATGATTCGAAAGGGTTCTTTGGAAAGTAACATATGGGACTGATGCTAACGTTGATTGGTATTTCAGGTGAGATTTATTGAACGTATTACTTTTGCAAAATTATAATGAAAATTGGTTCTAGCACTAGCTTCTGTCTTAAAAAACACAAAGCACCGACTTCGAAAATATCTGATAATATATCTATTATAAATGAAAACCGCCGTTTAGTTATTTTTTACATTTTAGTGCCTGGAAGTCGGAAGTATTTTTCCATTTTTGGTGTAGATGTAATAAGCAGGTAATTTGTAAGAAGAAGGTTTTTTAATAACGTATCCGATTAAACAATTTATTTAAAAAATAATTTATTGTTGATTTTTTTTAAAAAACCGCTCAACCGATTTCGATAGAATTAATTCTATGTGACCACCGGAGCAGTATATATTTTGAAACAATTTTTAGCTGCTGGCAAGTTGAGAACCTCCTCCCTTTCAGAAGTCGGTTAAAAATATTAAGTATAAAGTAGATTACTTAGCAGACCCTAGATAGTCGCTTGATTATAATATCCTATAATTGCCTATAATTGATCACTGTAACGTACCTCGTAGGAATTCTCTATTATGTATAGTACCTTTATTATAACTAATTTATCGATAAACTTAAATAAATTGCATACATTTATTTCAAGCTTACAGCTTCAAATTATATATATATATATATATATATATATATATATATATATATATATATATATATATAGTTCATGCATACATGAAAAACAACTTTGATAAAACATATCCAGCTTTTTTACTATTAGTTTTTATTAAAACAATTTTTTAATAACATTAATTAAAATTGTGAGCTTCTTCATGTAATGAAATCATAACATTCGTAACGCCGCATAAAGTAGAAGAATACAAAAGTATATGTCAAATCCAGGTCGGTTTCAAAACTAAGCCCCCAAGCAGGTTGGGAACAGGTAGTATGAATAAAAAGAATTTTCAAAATCGCGAACGTTCTCATTCACAAAATGTGAATTTCGTAAAAAGTGAGCTTGGTCTCGATAGATACGTCCGATTTTAACTGCGCTCACATTTTGTGCTGGTAATTCTAATTCTATATTCGGAGGATTTTTTAAGAAATACTTTTATCGTTTGGCTCAGTTTGTACTGACCTTACTCGCTGTGCCAGCAGTCGCAGTTCGAGTCTCGCTGGGGGCATTTATTTGTGTGATGAGCACGTATGTTTGTACTCTAGTCATGGGTGTTTATATTTATAATATGTATATATTTAAAATTATATATGTGTAGTGTATTAACTATCTGGTACCCATAACACAAGCCTCGTAGCTTACTATGGAACTAGATGGCGCAGAGTGTAAATGTCAAAAAAAAAATACCTATATAAATATATTACGTGAATAAGGTACCGTACCGTACTATTATGATATTTTTGTACTTAGTTGGAAAAAATCGTCTTATTTAGGAACTCAACATGATGAGTCACATGCATCTAGTTTTTATAAAACGTTTTAAAAAGTAGTAATAGTGCTTCAAAATAAACAATAAAGCATTTTCTCAGTAATATTAACTACTCCAGGTAAATTTCTAAGAAATTAATTAAATTTCTAAGAAATAAAATTTTAACTGTAACACCGGTGTGCCCGCGGTCGTTGAGGGATTAAGTGTGAAAGCTACATATAAAGCACCGCTTCTTTGAGTTCTATTGTTTAAGTTTCTAAAGCCGTATCAAACAGATAAAAATATTTATTTTATATTTATTATCTATATGAATTGTATTTCAAATTTATACGTTTACTAGCAACTTACCTTGCTTTGCTCGGGTGTGTCCCTAGGTACGTTCTAATTTATTTTGAGCAGAACGCTAATTTTTTTTTCTAAAATAAAAGATAGCTGATGTTATAAGGTGTAACTTAGGCTTAGTTATTCGTTATATAACATCATCTATTTACCAGTGAAGGTTCCGTCAAAATCGATGCAGTCGTTTGGGAGATTATCCGGGACAAACAGACGCACAGACATATAAATTTAAAGATTATGTTTTTTTTATAACTACTGTATATATTTTCATTTTCATTAGTAAAAAGCTGTTATTTTAACATAACAAACAAACATTTCAATTTTTTTTTATATGTATAGATTAAATAGCGTATATTTTTAAAACACTATTTCAGTTAAAATTAGAGTTCAAATGCATAAGAATTCGAAAAGAAGTAGTAAAAAAATTTAAAGCTAGATAGAGAAAGAACAATTAAGCACCAACCTATAAAACGTAACGCTTAGACCAAATTTACACAGCCAAGGATTTCAATAATCGTTTGTTCAATCAACGATTAATTGGTCCGTCGAGTTCCGCTCGCTTCGTGTAGGAATTTCTACATCAGCCAACGTTTGCTTTTAGTAATGAGGTACGAAAAGTTTAAGTCTGGCTAAATATTTTGAACTTTATACAAATATATTATAATTTTTATTTTTTATCTATTTAATATTTGCTTAGATTTACGCGAATGCTTAATATTTTAAACAACATTATCTTTTCGGATTTTTTCGCGGATTTATTTAATTTTTTTTGGTTCTTCACGATACTGACGGGAGAGTCTCTTCTATGATTATGATTTCTGTAAAACATTCGAAACGTCGAGAGCCAAGAATTAAAATAAATCCACAAAAATGTCCCAAAATATAGTTTTATTTAAAATTATTATGAATTTATCTCGTACTAAGAAATGATATAGACAGAGTATCATAAAACTAAACACGAAGTCAAATAATTTCATAAAATAGTATTTAAATTACAATTTTTATACTAAGTAGTAAGAAAATAAATGTTAATAAATAACAATAGCAAACTTTGAATAAATCCGAAGTTTCATTTTAAAATATAGTGTTACATTTTTTGTGAAAAAAGAAATACTCAGTGCTTGCAATAAATACCTACTAGCCTTTAAAAAACAAATCTTTTGGGATTAAAAAAATCTAAAAAGATTCATAATCCGAAAAGATAGTTTTGTTTAAAATGTCAAATATTCGCGTATATCTAAGAAAGTATTTAGTTTTGATTTAATTAAGAAAACCTTTATTTTTGGATAAAGCACATTTAACAAGATAATCCAATTGACGACACGTTTGGCTCAGTGTGTAGTGTGCACTTGCTGTGCCAGCGGTCGCGGGTTCGAGTCCCGCTGGGGGCATTCATTGTGTGATGAGCACGAATGTTTGTACTCCAGTCATGGGTGTTTATATTTATACTATGTATGTACTTAAAGTTTATATATGTGTAGTATATCAACTAACTGGTAATCTGGTATCCATAACACAAGCCTCGTAGTTTACCATGGAACTAGTTGGTGCTGTGTGTACTGTCCAAATATATTTATTATTATTATTTATTATTTAATTAATCATAAAAAGGAAATCAGTCAATAATACTTATCATATAAGTAAATCAATTAAAACAATGTCAAGTTTTACGCGGAAATTGGGAAAATACAAACCTAACATAAGTTATTTTGTGCCCTAACGCCTGTTCCATTTCCACCGTCGGCAAATAGGTACTTGATTGCTACACAAATACTTGCTTAATGGAAGAACTACGTGTACTATTTGGAGTTTGTATAATTTTTATTAATTTAAATAATAAATTATAATTCAATCTTATAATATTAAATGAGCAACTTTTGTATATACTATATACAAAAACGGCTCTTAAGATTTGGGTCAAATTTTGTTTAGATATTGTTTTGCTTATTAAGGTTATATATATTTATAAGGAAAAAGCATTTTTTTACAAAAAAAAAAAACATTTTTTTTATAACTAACTAGCGACCCACCCACGCTTCGCTCGGATTCGTCCCTAGGTTGGTTCCCTATACAAACATTCATTCCCATTTTCACCCTCTTAAGGGATGATTTCAGGGATAAAAAGTATCCAATGTCCTTCCCAGGGTCTCAAACTATCTTCTTACCAACTTTCATTTAAATCGGTTCAATAGATCCAGAGATTACCACCTACAACGTCACAAACTTTACCTCTTTATAATATTAGTATAGATTATTATTAGACCCTTTATCTATTTGCCCTCATGGTGGCTACATCATATAGCGCCATCTCGTACATTTTTGTGGTACTTGCATTGTCGCTAATGGATAATAACCTACTAGAGTAATATTCCAGGGCCCCCAGACGCTACTTATTATTGAAGTAACAAAATTTAAACAATAGATACTCCAGACTCCTATAGATGTCCTATGAGAGAGTCTCTTCCGTGACCATGATTGGCTGTAAAGCATTTGAAACATCTAGAATCAAAAATCAAAAAAATCTGCGGAAAAATCCAAAAAAATAGTATTATTTAAAATATTAAATATTCGCGTAAATCTAAAAAAGTATTTATAATTATAATTTGATAACCTAACTGAATAAGTAAATCTAACATAACTATTCTAGCGAACTAACTCTATGTGTTATTTGCTTAAGCTAGCTTAATAGATACGTATATAACGGCTTTTCTTTACTACTGAGTTAGGATTGGTATTATGTTCAGTTAGATTTATTACTCTTTACCTTTAACAGCCTTTTAACTTTTATGTTCGCGATGTCTCGTAAAGTGGTAGTACTGTACTGAACATAATCGATTTCGATAAAATAAAACAAAACAAATAAATAAAAATATTTATTCCTAATAATTTCCAATAAAAAGGTAATAATTATCTATACATATAATAAAATTCTGAGTCGAATCTGTACATTAAATATTTTTTTGGAAAATCTTGAAATAATCATCATTATGGATACGATGGAGGTCGAATGTAATGTGATGTAGTGTAATGTTGTCTGTCTGTTTGGGAACGCATAACGAGAAAACCACTGGATAGATTTTGATGAAATAAAGTAAAACGATAGTTGGTTATTCGGGTTAACATATAGGATACTTTTTATAGCGGGAATATATCTCATCTCCGAGAAACGTATAGTAAACGTTAAAACGTACCTAGGGGCGAATTAGAGCAGAGCGAGAGTGAGACGCTAGTTAAGATTTAAGGAAGAAGTGGTAAGCTAGTGCGCTCGTTTAGAAAACCAAATTTAGTTTTAATATTAAAATATCGTCAGAACTTCTGCATGCAATCGGAATCGCAAATAACTAAATTTATGTTGTGTTTTAATATACTTAATTGATTACGTTAAAAACAAATTAAAAGTAATAGAAATAACAAGGGATCTGTTATTAAATTTTGCTTTTGCTCCGTAAAGGAAAAGGATTATCGGCACAATTTCATAGTTTTAATATTCATATTATTACACAAAAATATAACAATTCTATTCTATTCTATTCTTACCAAAATATGGCAGTGGTAGTCCAGTGGTAACGTACTTGCTTGGGAAACCAAGCGGACTCAAGTCCCGGGAGTCTCATCGCTGATATTTTCATGTGCAAATCATTTCCAACATGATTACAGCTTGTTTTACGGTGAAGGAAAACATCGTGAGGAAACCTGCAAGTCTGAGAGAACCTAGCAAGTTTTCAAAAGTTCGCCAACCCGCACTTGGCTAGCGTAGTGGACTATGGCCTGATCCCCCTCAAATTTAAGGGAGGCCCACCCCCCAGTAGTGGTATGAATTAAAGAGGGCTGAATACATGAATACATGATTAAATGTAAACCAAATATCAATCTAAGGAAAGAACAATGGTGTGAAAACAAACTGGAAAAAGCTTTTGTGTAATGAAGTATATTAAGTTCATAAATTAAAACAGAAATTGAACTCGAAATGAACAAATATAGATTTCCAAAGCATAAAAGTGTACGAGCAATTAAACTATCCCAAAAGTTTTTGTTTGTTTAAACACTGCTCTAAATTGAAATTGAAAAGTTAGCTTTTAAGTTGAGTAGTTATTAACTATCTATGAATTATATCTGGTGAAGTTATTAGTTATATTATAAATTTTTGATGCTTGATATTATAATAAATGAATACGACATGTAAGTGTATCTGTTTGTGTATCTGTTTGTACGGGCTAATCTCCGAAACTATTGGACCGATTTAAATAAAATTTTGCATAGTGGTACCTTATACCCCAGTGAATATGTAAAATACTTTTCATGTCGGATAATTAAAGAGTTCCCGTGGGATAGTTAAATAACTATAGTATCTTATACAGCTTAGTACACAACAACTTACTCGTATGTACCTAATTTAGTAAAATTTAACATCCTGATACCTTATATTGCCGGTCAAACAAAAGGTTACTTTTCATTTCGGAAAAATGAATGGTTCCCGTGGGAACTAATAGATCTCTATTAGTGTTTTTCGCTTTTTTTTAGCTGGTAAATATATATATATATATATATATATATATATATATATAGATAGATAGATAGATAGATGCTTTATTGTACACCACAAATAAATATACAAAAAGAAGATATAAACAATAGATGATGCACAGTAGGCGGCCTTATCGCTATAAGCGATCTCTTCCAGGCAACCTTAGGGCGTAGGAGAAATTATATGAATTGGTAGGCGGTGTACTTACTACACACAATTGCATATCCTAAATAAAGATATACATAAATACATACATACATACATACATATATACATACATAAATGCACAAATACAATGCATATATATATATATATATATATATATATATATATATATATATATATATATATATATATATATATATATATATATATATATATATATATATATATATATAATTAAACTGCCTTGGTGGTGTAGTGGCTAGCATGTACGGCTGCACACTCGGAGGTCCTGGGTTCGAGTCCCGGATCGGGCCAAGCTTAGTTATTGAGTCTTCCTGTATAGTAAGTCTCAGTAACAGCCCGGAGTTGGGAAGTTGGCGGTGTTTCACCCCCGTGCCTCGGAGAGCACGAAAAGCCGTCGGTCCTGCGCCTTAACTCTCACCGGTCGTGTCGAGTGGTCGTCCCACCGGAGTATGAGAGTGATAGGAATAGAGAGTGCACTTGTGTCTGCGCGTACACTTGAGCATTATAATATCTCCTGCGCAGTTGGCTAATCTCATTGAGATTGGCCGCTGTGGCCGGAATCGGCTGGGAGAACATCATCATATATATATATATATATATATATATATATATATATATATATATATATATATATATATATATATATATATAATATTATTGAATTATTGTAATCATAAAATATGCGCTTGAGTAAGTAGAACTATTTAACAGAGTGTTAAATAACAAATTAAATTTAAAAAAAAATTGATTTCGATCAGATCAACTAATTTCACTAAGTTTGGGTTTAGTGGAAGACACGGCATACGTAAGATTATACAGACACACATACTCTGTATATGTATTCATTCTCATTATTTAATTCACATGATATTCCTGTACACTAAATTATAAAAATCAGGTGCAGAACCAACGCTTTTACTTAGAAACGGAATTAATTAATCAGTCATCGATCAAAAATGTACTAGATACAACACAATCAGCGACGACAAGCATTGCATTTAAGGTTAAATTTACATTGTCGTATATTTATTTCAACTAGAATAATTACGTAAACGAAATTGGTGATAGTTTTAAGAGAACTTTTACAGGGGTTTGTGTATTTAGTACATGTTGATCGATGGAAACAGTATCGAAAACAAAAACCGACTGAACATAGTGCAAATAATTGCTCTAAATAAAAGTGTTGTAGCTTTACGTTCATCTATTGTTAGATCTCGTTACATATATCTATTTCTACCTGGAAACAGAATCTTTATTTTAGTAAATTCAGGTTAAACCAACTGAGTCTTCGCGTACCAACATCTTTACAAGCTGTTTTTCTACACCCGTTATGGATTAAATACATCAACTCCCATCAAATGGTTTACCCGCAATTTGCCATCTTTATAAAAATCTAAAAATGTGAGATATTTATATAAATATGGTCTTCTTAGCAGATTTAAGATCCAATATCCATAACATTAATTTTCAATAGCCAGGAGATATTATAGTAAACAAAAAATGCGCGTACGCAAGCATTCTCTTTACCTATCATTCTCACACTCCAATGGAATGACAATTCTATACGGCCGGTGAAAGATCGCAGCAGAACCAACGACTTTAAGTGCTAGCCGACACACGCTAACCCTAACAGCCAAAAGCCAAAAACCGCCAACTTCCCAACTCCGGGCTGTTAAGTATTAACTGCTCAATAGAATAACCCAATTACTATACTTGGCCCAACTCAGGAATCGAACCAAGTCTCTACAGAGCTGCATCCATGTACACTTGCCACTAGACCAACAAGGCAAAGTGCAAAATGACATTACCGTAGGTGGAAGGCCAAAACGTAGCTATAGAAAGTTTTATCTACCATTATCAATTCGTGTTTGAATTTCGTTCATTAAAAACTTATTTCGACAATTATTAAAGTTACTGCACGCTTACTATAAATACAAAACCTAATACTATAATTACACTTTTATTATAAACTAGCGGCTCACACTCTCTTCGTTCGGGTTCGCCGCTAGGAAAACAAAACCTATCCCACGAAAACTGTACATTTTACCAGGATAAAAAGTATCCTATGTGCTATTCCAGGCTATAATCTATCTTTGCGCCAAATTTTATCCAGATCCGTTCAGCCGTTCTGGCGTGAAAGAGTAACAAACATCCATACTCACAAACTTTCACATTTATAATATTAGTATAGATGTGTTTCGCAACTCCGGGTTGTTACTTAGAATTTGTCGACAGAAAAACTCAATAACTAAACTCAGCCGGACCCAGAACTCAAACCCAGGACCTCCGAAGATGCGACCGTACCACACATGCTACCCATTAAACTACCGGGGCAATTAAACAAATAAAACATCATAGTAATATTGTGAATACAGATGCTAGTGTAAGTGTAAATGTGTTACTTTCTTTGAAACGTTCAAAATTAATTTCTTTTCATTTGAAATACAGCTAAAATATTAATTCGGTTCAAATTAAGTGCAAATAGAGAAAAGTGTTTCGAGACCCTTTGTTGTAAATCTTTTACAAAAACTGAACCTAAACCAACATACTAAGTTTACATAGATAATATAATTTATGCAGCCTGAAGGTCTAAATCTATACGCATTATACTACAATACAATTTTAGTGGGCGATAGACTAATATTTAATATTTTAAAAATATATTTCAACAACGAATATTTTAATGTTAATACAAAATTTTAATGAATCTTCTAATTTAAGACATTTTATGATCTCAGTTTTCTGAATCATGAACAAAACTAATATTAATGTTTTGGAGAAATAATAAAAAAAATATTAAATACTTTATTTATTTAATCAAAATTCTATTCAACATGTCTCTAACGATATTGAAGTATTGATACGTTATATTTGTATAATGATTATAATATAATACACACTTTTCTAACAAATGTTACAATGAACTAACTTAAGCTGATACTTTTTTTACGTTACAAAGACGTAAAACTTCTTCGAGCTCTATAATGTATATTCAATATTCATTGTAAGCACTGTTGTTATACTTCCTAAAATCACCATCAAAAATTGTTTTAGCCGACTTGAAAAAAGTAGGAAGTTATATTTTTCGGTATGTAGTTTGTGAGTTTGTGACGTTATAGAGGGTACTCTCTGGATCAACTGAACCGATTTAAATTAAATTTGGTAAGAAGATAGGTTGAGCCCCTGGAAAGGCTACTTTTTATCCCGGAAATCATCCCTTAAGGGGGTAAAAATGGGGATGAATTTAACCTACTTCTAATTGTCATATTGACTTGAATTTTTGCAAGGGTTTCTATTTCCGTTGATAGTACAGTGGTTCGGTATTGTTAACCTGATCTGATGGTAAGGCCAGAAGGTTTGGCTTTGCTTTGTATGGGCTGGTACCGATTTCGAAAATATTTGATTAGGTATGTATTTAATAGGTAGGCTTTAATTACTTAGCTAAAGCACACCGACTTCGAAAATATTTCATTAGGTATGTGTCAGAAAAAAAAAAGAAAAATAAGGAGTTCCCACTGGAGAGACGTTGATAATTTTTTGACTAGAGCTGTAGTAGTGAAAGCTAAAGCAAAGTTTGAGAAAGGGACTAACGTTAAGAATAATAAAAATATTTTATTCTACGTATAAAGCAAATTGGAATAGTTTTCAGGCTTACATTTCTCAACTTCTTTGTTTTAAACTCGTACTATCAGAACAATTTACTTCATAATATGCTTTTAGTTTTGACACTGCACTCGCGGCTATAAACAGGTAAAGTTCATATTAACAAAACCTAGTATTACTAATTAAACGTTATTATTTATTACTAACTCTTGTTCGCGGCTCTGGTTTTGTTAAAAGAAATTCTATATAATTAGTTTTATTAATATAAAGACTAACCGGCTATGTATCCCGGCTTAATAGCCGGGATACATAGCCGGGGTAAGTGCCCCAGACTATTGGGGCACTTACCAATTAATTAATATTTCAGACCAAATGTCAGCATAAAGCGTTTTGAGACTAACCATCTGCACAGAAAAAAATACAGTGCGCAATCACAAGTTCTCATACCATACAATCTGATAAGACAAAATATTCGAGGCTCCACATATAACAATAAGTCTGTACGAAGAATTTCATTTCTGTGCTAGACATTTTTTACCCTACCCGAGACTCGAATACAGGACCGATTCGAAGCAGCATTATTAATTAGCCATATATCCACTATACCAATGAGGCAATTTTCAAATACAGTTAATAAGTGAAAGCTAAACAAACATTTTTCATATGAAAGTAGCGATACACGTTTTGAGGTTAAAAGAGGATCTACGAGGATCGAGGGGGGTTCATAAGAGGATTAAACACGGTAATAAGGTTTGCACGACGGCACACTTAGAGAGGTCAAGTGGGGCTTACATGAATTTTGTTCTTTAATAGAAAGCAAGGGCTATTTTGTACACTTTTCCTGAGTTTTTTTTAGTTTCGTCTTTAAAATAGTATATATGTTTAATACTTTCATCTGCACAATATTTTTTACTTCCCAATTTCACTAATATATTTTAACGTCCAAATTTCATTTCAGTATAAAAATATTTTAAATATAATCAAGCTTAATACTTAGATTTACGCGAATATTTGACATCTATACATATAATAAAATTGTAACTAAGTCGAATCTGTACATTAAATATGTTTTGGAAAATCTAGTTATAAATAAAAATGTTTAATGGCAGCTTTATTCTTATTTTCATATTTTGTCTCCGACGTTTCAAATGCTTTATAGCAAACTAGCATTGCCCGCGGCTCCACCCGCGTTCAGATGACCAAAAACCACATTCTTAGGTTTAACATATTAGTATACTCTTACATTGCAGTTTTTGTATTTTTTCTCAAAAATGAGATATTTTCCCGCGGTATAAAGTATCCTATATTTTGACCCGGATAACCAGCTATCATCATACGAAATTTCATCAAAATCCCTCCAGTGGTTTTTCTGTGATGCGGTAACAAACAGACAGACAGATAGACAAAAATTCTAAAAACTATAGATTTGACCTCTGTATCGATAATAATGTGTATTTCAATAAGATTTTCCAAAAAATATTTAATGTATAGATTCGGCTTGATTACAATTTTATTATATGTATAGATATTGTCACGAGAGATACTTCTCTTCCGTGACCACGTTGTGTATGCAAAGATATACAAATATCTGGTGTCTTAATCTTGCTTCATTCGGGTGCGTCACTGAGTAAACCTAACAGCAGCTATGTGTTATTCCAGATCATCATCTATCTATGTACTAAATCCAAAATAGTCCAACAATTTCAGCCTGAATAAAAACTTAAAAAAAACCGACATTCAGGCACTAAAATATAAAAAATAACTAAACGGAGGTTATCATTTAGAATAGATACCTAATCAGATATTTTCGAAGTCGGTGTCAGCCGATGCAAATCAAATCTAATATTATTCGATACGTAAAATATATATTTACCTATTAGATGTTCATACCTTAAAATATTGTCGGCTTTTAAAAAAATAAAAAAAAAAATTAAATCGGTTCTTCGAGTAATCAGTGAACATACTTAAAAAAAAAGAAAAAAGAAGATTCCGACGAATTGATAACCTCCTCCTTTTTGGAAGTCGGTTAATAAAAGAAACACATACATAGAAACAAACAAATAAGCGTAGTCCAATTAAGCAATTATAGAGCGCAGTCAAAATTTATAATAGTGCCATTTACTGGGGCTCCAATTCAAATCCTACGTAAGTCGCATACATAAATATTCTACTAGTGTTCGCTCAGTGGACAAAAATCAACGATATTCACTATTGAAATGTTTAGATAAACCTATGAACGATTGACGATACGTTTGGCTCAGTTTGTAGTAACCCTACTTGCTGTGCCAGCGGTCGCGGGTTCAAGTCCCGCTGGGGGCATTCATTTGTGTGATGAGCACGAATGTTTGTACTCTAGTCATGGGTGTTTATATTTATAATATGTATGTATTTAAAGTTATATATGTGTAGTGTATCAACTATCTGGTATCCATAACACAAGCCTCGTAGCTTACCATGGAACTAGATGGCACTGTGTGTTAATGTCCCAACATATATTCATTTATTTATTTAATTAATGAATAGACTGTACCGATCTATATTTTAAAAAACTAGTTGTTTCTTATTTAAAGACTAAATGAAGAGAAAAAAAAATCGGTTGTCAAACAGAGGAGAAAAGGTACTGAACTGATTTGTCTTCACCTATACACATATAAATGCTTAATTTGGTCTAAATACATAAATAGAGTGGCCCCAGGAAACCCAATTAACGCTCAGTTGGCGCAATCTACGTTTTTAGGGTTCTTAATATATGGTGATTTTATTTTTATATATAACCTGTAATTATATTTTATTTGTAAGGAGAATAGAGCATTGCGTGTCTTGAAGGCGATTTATGGTACAATGTTAAAGATGCACCGCGTCTAGTGGCTCAATAGACCAAAGCGAGAGCGTCATGTCCTTTTTTTTTTGTTTTCTTTTTTTTATGTTGGGAAATGTAAGTATTTACGCATACCACCTGCATGTAATCAGGTGTATGCAGCAAAAACAACAACGAAACCCAACAGAACATCCCCCATCTTAATGGGGCGTCGCAGGATCGCGTCATCTCCTACCGCAGACCTGATAGAAGAAGTTTGAGACAGATGCTACTGAGTAGCCTTGACGTCGTCATGTATTGCCAGCAAGTACCGCGAACACGTTCTCATCGCAAAACCTGCAAGTACCTATTATACTGTAAAGTATTAAACACAAAAAGTTTAAATCACAGAATTTATAATACCTATATAACTATCTCGATTGAAGTGTGAAAGTAAAATTTCAAAGTAGCCTCGTAGGACCTATAGAACAAGAAGAAGAAAAATTTATAAAAACATGAGAATTTCTTGGAAAAAGCGAAATTAGTATACTTCGAAAGTCACCAAGAAATTGAACCTGAAAAGTAATTTTAAGTATAATATTTCTTAGAACCAAACAAGAAGTCTAAGAAATATTCAACTACTGTGAAAATTACCTAATTATAACACTATTATTACTAATGTGAATGTTTGTATGTGTATATTTGTTATTTTTTCACATTGAAATAGCTGAGCAGATTTTAATTAAATTTAGTACACACTTTATAATATGGAGTCTTGTTGTCTACAGATAGACATAAAGTTTCCCAATAGATAGTTCTGCCTGGATATGATATTACTAAAATAAAACTTAAAAAAACCGACTTTAAGGCACTAAAATGTAAAAAATAACTATATAGGCACCGTACTTCGAAAATATCTAATTCTAAATGAAAACCCCCGTTTAGTTATTTTTTAAACTTTAGTGCCTTTAAGTGGATTTTTACTTTTTTTTTAAGTTTTTATTTATCCATTTTTAGTGTAAACGTAATAAGCAGGTAATTTATAAGAAGAAAGTTTTTAATTAACATATTCGATTACACAATTGATTTAAAAAAATAATTTATTATTGATTTTTTAAAAAACCGCACGACTGATTTTGATAAAATGTATTTGGGACCACCTGGGAAGTATACACTTTAAAACAAAAATAATTCCAAATTGGTTCAGGCGTCTTCGAGTAATCGATGAACATACATCAAAAAAGCTTCCGACGAATTGAGAACCTCCTCCTTTTTGGAAGTCGGAAAAAAATAGAAAAGGCATCTGGAAACCGGGCAAATCGAGGAGTTGTCACTAGTTTAAAATAATATGAAATCTACTGTCGCCCGTTTCAATTTAATGCATTCAGATCTACTCCATTTAAGTAAAATCCTATAATATTCTAAGTTCTATTTTCATATATCGAGAAACACTCTGTGTAAACCTGATCATGTCATATTGAAGATCTACACAAATATGCTTTGCATACAAAGAGAAAATTAATCATAAGCTACTTAAAATCGTATTCATCACTGTTATCTTGCATCATCGCATTTAAAGGAGATCGGGGAGCAGATCAATCTTGTGAGCATTAGACGACGCATCAGACTGACATCAATCACGCGAATTGATCCCGAAATGTTTGGGAACAGAAGGTGAGAAAAATATTTGTCTGTATACAAATAAATGTTACTCTTTCAAGCTGAGTGAGTTATATAAGCGTTTATTTAGATGTTTAGCTTAGAAATTAAATAAAATGTTATAAATTAAATAAATTAAGCATTAAATATTTCCACTGAATTTAAAGCCAGATAAATAATACACGAGATTTTTTTACTTGTATCAAACTAGTTAACTGGTCACACAGTTCGTTCTATTTTTAGGAAGATTTGGCACTTAAATTCCATTCTAAAGAAATTGTATAAAATAATTATTTTATTAATACAACTTCCATGAACAATAAAATTTTTACTGACATTAAATAGAAGGAGGTACTCGGTATCTTTGGAATTTGCAAACCATTTTTGATATTTCTACCAATGAATAGACTAGTTGTAATGACTGGGGTGGAACCATATATATTATAGATGAATAAAAAATACTTTTGAATTTGGTGTACCTTATTTAGTTTAAAGTAATTACATAACCGAACTTAGTTCTTCCAGGTTTTGCTATAACGAAGCACTATCCGAACATTTCTTTTATAGATGGCCATGCATTATAGAAAATCATACTTTACACGATACCCGGAGATATGATCGCGGTCCGTGACAGATGACGTAATTTGTCGCCGGCAGATGGGAAACGCGGGTTATTCCCGATGTCCTTTTTGCAGGACACACCAAAACACGTATGATCATTTGAAATTGAATTTTTACAAAAAGATGCTTTCAATTTAGCTGTATTTATTTTGGTTAAATTTTTAATATTTTAAAGTAAAATCTAATATATGACATTCGATGTAAAGATAGAAAAGTTTTTTGTTAATTCCATCAGAAGCTTACATTGAATATCAAGCAAATAATTAAATTTTTCAATTGTTTTGATAAATTATATTAATAGTATTTTAAAAACTTGGATATTACAATAATTGTTATTTATTTATTAACATATTAGTACACTAAAGTGACTAGCATTTTAGATATACTTTGACGTTGTGATTAAATTAGGTAAACTATATTAAAGTAACAAGCATGTTCTAAAAATTGAACTATCATATAATACAGTGACTGACGATAATATAATAATCTCAAAAGGAGTTTTAACGACGATCATGTAACAGTGTTTAATTTTGAGTATAATAAACTACTATTTTAACAGCTATTTATTACAGTTCAAACAGTATGAACTTAATTTATATAAATTTATTGGTTCAAAGCTTACTTAAATAAATACAAATAAATCATTATACATTTGTACTACGATAAAGTCTTACGTACATATACATAACAAAAAAATAAAAACCGACTTCAAACAAAAGCACTAAAAAGTGAAAAATAACTGATTGGTAGTTTTCATTTACTATACATACCTAATCAAATATTTTCGAAGTCGGTGTGCTTTGGCTAAGTAATTAAAGCGTACCTATTAAATACATACATAATCAAATATTTTTGAAATCGGTCCCAGCCCATACAAAGCAAAGCACACCGACTTCGAAAATATTTGATTAGGTATGTATAGTAAATGAAAACTACCAATCAGTTATTTTTCACTTTTTAGTGCTTTTGTTTGAAGTCGGTTTTTATTTTTTTGTTAAAAAGTTTTTATTTTTCCCTTTTTAGTGTAGACAGTAGTAGCAAAGAAAGGATTCTAACGTGTTAGGCTTGTCAAATCAAACAAAATAAGCCCAAACTCAAAGTATCTACTATTAGCCGTTGAAGAGTTCCACCTATCCACCTTCTGGCCTTGCCATCATATCAGGTCAACAACACCGAACCACTGTACTATCGACGGAAATAGAAATACTTGCAAAGTTTCAAGTCAATATGACAATTAGAAGTGGGTTAAATTCATCATTAGTTGTTTTTCCACCCTTAGGGGTGGTATTTTTTTTTGAAATTTAAATGGGACCAATCTGGAAGTATACTCTTTCAAACAAAACAAAAATTGTCCAAATCGGTTAATAAATGACGGAGTTCTGAGGTAACAAACTTAAAAAAAAAAAAAAGAACATACAGTCGAATTGAGAACCTCCTCCTTTTTGAAGTCGGTTGAAAATTAGTGTTCACTGCTCATATAGTATACTAATGAGAATACATTGTATAGTAAATTTAATTCGAAATCTGCGTCTCTTATTGGTTTTCTATTGATATTCCTACCAATTGGAGTGATGGAATTTCAATACCTTAATCTGACGATGCGTCTCAAATCTTATTGTTAGAAGCTAATAAATGTAAGTGCTTTAACCCTTGATTAAATTACTTTATATGAGTAAAAAACAACCAGATGGTCTTATTTTTTTATATTATATATTATACATGGACATACAAACAAAATATTTAGAATAGTTATTTATGTAAATGGATTGTTGAGCTATATGACTAAAATTATTTTTAGACATACTTGTCAGTAAGTGACTGTGTGTAATACACATTACACACACACACGCACACACACACGCACACACACACGTACACACACACGCACACGCACACGCACACACGTTTAGTTAGTTTAAATAAACAATCTTCAGTAAATAGTATCAGTGCATAAGTAGCTAATTAAGAGCAGTACAATACAGAGCAAAATCACGTTTTAGCCTTCAAATCAAACAAACACTATAATCAGATCCTTTCATCGGTTTTAATCAAACACCACTTAATCCGATCCGGGACCAATATTAATCAGAGTTGAGTATTTGCGGGTAGTGGCACAAGATAAAAGCTCAAGCGAAGAAATCTCAAAATAGACCCGTCTAGTAAAATAATAATAATTATTTGTAACTAATGATCTTACAAAACTAAATTAAATAGATATGATATTACATATATGGAGTTTTGTTCAATGTTGCAGTATTACAGACTTTGACCTATCTCTGAACAAATTAAATCCTCGTAAGTACTGTGTAAGAAACAGAACGCACCTTTAACACATTATCAATAAAAATTTAAAAAAACCGGCTTCAGGCACTAAAATGTAAAAAATAACTGAACGGGGGTTTTCATTTAGAATAGATACCTAATCAGATATTTTCGAAGTCGGTGCCAGCCGATATAAAGCAAATCTAATATATTTCGATACGTAAAATACATAATTATTATTTACCTATTAGTTATTCATTTCCTAAACTATTGTCCGCTGGCACCGAATTCGAAAATATCTGATTAGGTATCTATTCTAAATGAAAACCTCCGTTTAGTTATTATTTACATGTTAGTGCCTGGAAGTCGGTTTTTTTAAGTTTTTATTTTTCCATTTTTTACGTCTACACGTAATAAGCATCTAATTTGTAAGAAGAAATTTTCTTAATAACATATTCGATTAAACAATTTATTTAAAAAAATAATTTATTGTAGATTTTTTTAAAACCGCTTGACCGATTTCGATAAAATTTATATGGGACCACCTGGGAAGGTGTGTGTGTATAGTCTGTTATCATGATAATGATAATATCATTATCACAGATAATAATTTAACAATAACATTTCGTTTCCTATAACATCATGATTAATCAACACTTGAATATTTCATAATCCTTTGTTTTCTTGTTTCTATAGCTTAGACCATCTGCTATTTACCTCACCCGACTATTTAATCTTAAAGTGACACTATTTCTACTAACTTGATAGTACTTTGCTGAATATTATATATGTATGTAGATATTTAAATTGGCTATATCATTGATTTAGAATTAGTTTAATATATACTTCAGAAAAATTTGTGATAAATAGAAATTTTAAAGATTTTTTTATATAATAGAAAAATGTTTTTTATTAAGTAATAGAGAAAAGAGCGTCATTTCAATAACTAATATTTCTTTGTCAAAACAAATGCGAGCCAGTCGTCGGGAAATTTGTAAAAATCATTGGGGCTTATCATCTGAAGTGAATGCACATTTCATAATAATATATTTTATATTATAGCTAACTACCTAGATTATCACTGGTTTCTATTGATCGATTTCTCAGAAGAATAAAGAAGTACCTTCCATGTGTTAGATTTGTCTTTCAAGTACGTAAACCAATTTTTGGAAGACCGCTTGATCGATCTGTTTTCTAATAAGGTAGATATCGTGATCTACTTCGGTACTTCAGCTACCGGTGGTAATGTAGGTACACAATGTATCAACAAAATGGAAAGCTTTAAATGAAGCTACATATACTTACCTAATCAGATATTTTTGGTGTCAGTATTAACCGACGCAAAGTAATTAAAAGTGAATAATCCATTGAAATTTTAATAAAATCACAAAGTTTTACTTAAGTTATAGTTACAATTTAAAAAATTGGCGTCTGGAAGCACTTCGACGATTTTAAACTATCAATCATAATTTAGAAGCTAAAAGACCCTATATGATTATAAGGGTGGAGCGAAAAAAAATGTTTTTTTTTTTAGTTTGAGGGTAGAATTTGTAGCTTATAAAAAACAATTTTTTTGAAATAAAAAAAGTTCAAAAGAACCTCATAATGTTGTGTAAAAACTCAACATTATGAGGTGGTCCACTGATTTTGAAAATAATTAATTCAAATTTTTGGTTTGAATGAAAAAAAATGTTTCTGACTGATCATCTTTGAAAACATTCAAGAATTGACGAATATAGTCATTTTCTATTCAACTTTCACTGTTGAGTAATTTTTTTTTTAATTTTTTCGCTTTACCCAATGATTATGTCATATCGCGCTATAATTTTGAATCTACTAACATACCTAATTATAACGCAAGCTAACTACTGAACAAATATTATAGTGTCGGTGTACGCTCATAAACAGAGATAAACTCCATCTCACAGGACCGACGGCGACGGCTTGATTTGCTCCCCGAGGAATAGGCGTATAACAGTACCTATATCATACCTATAAAATCAATGATTGCAAACGAAAACTATTATCTATTGCAATTCTACTGTTGCCAAATAAACTTGATATCATTTGTAAAATTATCAAAACACATGAATGCGTTATTTATATTTATATGTAACTAGCACAGCCCGCGGCTCCGCCCGCGTTCAGATGAACAAAAACCAAATTCTTAGGTTTTACATATTAGTATACTCTTACAATGCAGCTTTTGTATTTTTTCTCAGAAATGAGATATTTTCCCGCTGTAAAAAGTATCCTATATGTTGACCCGGATAACCAGCTATCATCTTACCAAATTTTATCATAATCTGTCCAGTGGCTTTCTCGTGATGCGGTAACAGACAGACAGACAGACAAAAATTCTAAAAACTATGATCGGCGGCCTCTGTATCGATAATAATGTCTATTTTGATAAGATTTTCCAAAAAGTATTTAATGCACAGATTCGGCTTAGAATTTTATTATATGTGTAGATTAGACTAAGGAAGTTTTATATAAAATAAATTGATCGAGCGAGCCAGACATACCCGAGGGAGGATGCTAACTTCGTGTGCCCTTGCAAGGCAGACGTTTAATTTTTGTTTGTATTTTGTCTCATTATGCTAATTTCCAATCGAATTTATTAAGTATATCGCCGTAAAAAGTAGCTTATATCACTCTGTGTAAAAAAAATAACTGATAGCAAACACACACGTGCAAACTTCCACAATTATAATAATACTGGGAACGATAAAGGAAAAACATCCATAGTATAAATAAAACAGTTTCTTGTCAATTTACTCACGTGCTTATTCAACAGTAAAATGCAGAGATTTTTTTGTAAAAAAATATTTACGAAACGCATCACATTTTACTGAAATATTTATTACAATCACGATTTACCTCCTGAAACTGCAAATATAGTTTAGTTCGTTTTACAAAAATTGTACTATCGGAATTAATATTTATATAATTGCTGTAGTGGAAATCAGTAACTGAATATGCTAACAAATAAAAAAGCTTTCTCTCTGATTTACATTTTAGAATATTGGCTTCTAAAAATAATCTCCAATTACCATGTAACGTACTGGCTTTTGCGCGTGACTTCGTCTTCATCTGTATAAATATTATAAATATGTATGTATGAAAGTTTGTGAGTATAAATGGATGTTTGTTACTCTTTCACGCCAGAACGGCTGAACGGATCTGGATGAAAAAGGTGTTGGTACCTCGAAACTCCTTCTAACTCGACTTAGACTTCCTCAAGGATGGTCTCAGGGATCCTCGAAATTGGTATTCATAAAATCTTCTTGAGGAAATCTCAGAATGAAAGAGTCGAGGAAAACATCATGAATTACGCCTGTTACGTGGTGGCATAATCGCGTCACGACATCTATGGTAAAGCGAAATATATTTTTAAATTCACATTAATCATAAAACTGCATAGGATTATTAGCTTCCCGCAAAAAGCACTGTGATAAATAATCGCAGGGATTGTCATAGATATGCTCAAACAAACTCCTCAAAAGATATATAAACTCCAAAATAACTTTTAAATACAACAAAATGTTAAATAACTCACGTTGTTTTTGTCAAGAATTGTCTCGAGATTTCCTTAAAGTATATCGCGAGGTACCTTACATTTGACAGTTCGCTCCTCGAATTTTCCTCACATTACTCGAGGAGAATAGTTGAGTTAATGGACAAAATGACAGCTATGAATACCGCAACCACCTCAGTGAGGTTGAGTCGAATCGAGGAAATCTCGAGCTTACGACTAAGAATATGGGTGTTTACTCTTGAGTTTCCATTTTAAAAATAAAAGATAATGTTTCACTTGATAAACCTATAATTGTGTAAATGTGTGTGGCATAATTCTAAGAAATAGCATAATGAGTCTAATAGTCTGTTTCTTCAACTTGTGGCGAAACACTCAAAGATTATTTATGTATGGTCTTGTTTCGCCCGATTCGTTAAAAAAGAGATTAAGTTTAGTAGAATATATCATGTCATGTAATTGTATTATGTCGTTATATTAAACTAGTATAAACAATATTTTATTGGAGTTGGAATATATTTAACCTATAGATACTGCAAAAACTAATTTATTATATACCATGAGCCCATATTTCATCCATTTCGTCGTAAAGAAATTAATATTGCTTATAGAAAATCTATCACATTAATTTTAATGCCTTTTTTATTGAGTTACTAGCGACTCGTCCTCTCTTCGTTAGTATGAAATAGGTAGACTATATAATATATAATAAGCAGCTTAGCCTTCCTCCTTCAAGCTGGCGAGCAAACAAACAAACAAAAATAAATAAATAAAATTTTCCTTTTAAAAGTATGTTTATAATATTTTTCATACTCGTAAAATCCCTGAATTAAACATAGCCATAATTAAGAAGACAATTTGAGTCAAATTAATGGCAGCTACTTAGGATAATCACACGGGGAACTCTAAAGAACGCTGTTTCCCACTCCACTGCGGCAATATAGAAGCTGAGAGTTTTTACTAAAATTATAATGCTACAAATTACTTATCCTCACTTTGCTCAAGTCCGTTCCTAGGGGTCTTTTGTATTTTTTTTTTCATTTATTATCTGTGAAAACTTTTACTTTTTTAAACCTTAAAGCACAGAAAAAAATGTAATTCATATATATGTAAATAAAATCTTCTTTTTCTTTTATCCAAATATGATGTATATTTATAATATAAGTTGTTGATATTGTTGAAGCCCTCGCATGACATATAAATAGTTATAAAAACGTCTGTCACCCAAAATACAGGCTCTGGCTTAGTTTAGGAGATAGTAGTTCAACTTATTTTTTGACCCTTTTTGTACAACTTGCTTTACTGAGTTTAACCCCTTATATTGTCACTTTATATAGTACCATAAATAAATTATTATTATTAATTTTAACGTAATGTTGTCATTAGTAATTTTGTTAATTAAATCAGAGGGTAAACAATATTTTATAAGTTACGAAATAATGTATATAGACATCCTTAATTATAACATAAAATACAGACATTGCCACAATATGCCGAATTTTATTATTAACAGTAGCCTATCTGTTAATCATTGCTTAGTCTATACGAGTATATATCTACTTAATTTCTAAATCTATATCATCAATAAATTTCCGAATTTAGTTATGAAATAAAGTAAAGAAAATGTTGTCTATTGGGTAGTATTCAAATATTATAATGTATAGAATATTAAAACAGAAACTTGGTACCTAATACTCGATTTTCTTATAAAAAGTATCGTAAAAAAATATCGACGCAAAAATTTCCTCGGAGATACCCAAGAGTAATACAAATAATATTAGCAAGTTTTTCGATTCAATCTGATAGAAATTCCAATAAAATATAACTACGCTTAAAGAGCCATATATCAGCATATTTGGTACACGTGTAACAAGTGTTTAGATTATGTTATTAGTCAAAATTCATGTAAAAATATTGAAATAAACTTACCATCTCCTTTTTCTAAGTCCAGCGTATCAAGGCAGTGGTAGTGCAATATTAATATGCTTGTTTGGTAAACCAAGTTAGCGGATTCAAATCCCGGGTCTTGCATCTGTGATTTTACATGTGCGAATCATTTTCAATATGATTATTATTGTCTAGCCATGAAGGAAAATAACGTGATTAAACCTGCATGTCTAAGAAAACCTATATTTTTGAAAAACGTGAATTCCGCCAATTCACAGTTGGCCAACATGATTGACTATGAACTAATCCAAGGGGGATTTGATCATAGTTTTTAAGAGAGGCCCATGCCCAGCCGTGATACATTAAAAAGACCAGTGTACTTACTAATTATTCTAATAAGAAAAAAATAAAAACATCTATATTAAATTATGTTTAATAATATCATTTAATTAACTCCTTTATGAGAGCTTCATACCCGAAACAAATCTAGAAGCCCATTTCTAAGATAATTACCATAACAAAACACGTCTTCCAATGAGATAATAAAAATTGATTTTCATTAAATATACAAATACAAATATTATTAAAAGACCATACAGAGTGTATACAACTCTGGTTGAAATAATAAGCAAGTGGATAACCTTTATTTGGAGTTATAGTTCTATTAAATACATACAATTTCTCATCGGTTTTTCTCACCAGATCTTGAAACAATACTTCCCCGATGGACTGACAGCATTCTTGTCATTAACATCTAATTTACTATTCAAAAGTGGCCATAAACAAGTAAATGAGTAAAGTTATTACGACTTTAAGCGTGAGTTGGTTTTGAATAAATACTTCGTATCACAATATAATACAGAATTTAACTGGTAATTTTAACTTACGAATATCGCCCTTTAAATGAAACACCCATTTGGGAATATTTTAGCAATTTTATAAGAAACATCCCAAATAATTTTCATTTTCCACATACGGTCTTTAACAATATTCCGTTAGAATAGCGACAGCAGCCTCGGGGTTTTGGTTGAATTTAATAAATCTTTCCGATGTTTCCTTCTCCGCTAAATGGGCTCCGGAAATTCGATGAAAGACCTGTTTTCATAACAACGCACCCTCAAAGGATAAAATGAAATATTTCCGTACGCCAAAAAGGCTTTGGCTGTTGCTAAACGGTGTTAAAATGTGCACGTGATTTTGCGCGGCACGATGTAGGTAGCTGAAGGCGGTGGCCGGCTGCGTTTACATGCTGCTATTTTAGATGTTTTTAAGTTTTTATAAGAAAGGAACAGGTTACATATATGTAGATAATAATTCAAAATCTTCATTATATATATATATATATATATATATATATATATATATATATATATATATATATATATATATATATATATATATATATATATATATATATATATATATATATATATATATATTACCCTCGCTTTGCTTGGGTGCGTAATTTAACTTGAATGGCTTAGGAAGGCAAAACAAAACAAACTTCCAAAGAATAATTATTTTTTCTGGGTCAGAAACTAGCACCACCAGAGTTTCATCACAATCGAATCAATGGTTTAGGAACGCATAGAGGACAAACATACGAACGTTCATTTTTATTTATACAAAAGATTAGCAATATATGATATTTTTCATGTTAGTTACAATTATCATATCTTATTTCCGTTTGAGTTACTGAGTTTGAGTGAGTCAGAACACTATTACACCCCAAATCGACGAAGTTACCACAATATTTTTGATAAGGTAGACGTTTTTATTATTGTATTATACCACAATAAAACTTCAGACAACCGTAGTGACAGTGGAGTGCACATCCTAGCGCAAAATTATTATAAGTATGATATTGCCCTTACTTTTTTTTAGTAGGTAACCAAAAAATAAGTCTATGTGATTTTTAGCTATATACAGGGTCATTTTTAATTTACTGAAAACCTTTTAGGAATACACTATGTACAACATAACACCAACATCTGTAAGAAAAAAAATTATATATCTTAAATTTAACTAAAATAAAAGTATTTTTATTGCACCTTCTAAACGGTAATAGTCCAGCATTTGCAAAAGAAAGTGCGTGTCCGGTGGAGGGGGAGGGGTGGAGGGATGTAGGATGCCACGCTTACTCATTTGAACTTGGCCAGATGCTAGAACTTTAAAGTTTAGAAGGTGAAAAAAAAATATTTTTATTTTTGTACGAAAATAAAAATTTAAGAAATATTACTTTTTCTTGTTTTAGATGTTGTTGTTATGATGTAAATAGTATATTCCCTAAAGGTTTTCAGTAAATTAAAAATGACCCTGTATAGAGGTTTTTTTTCTTATTATGATATCTAGCGGTTTTAGTGGGATGTGAGGTACATTACAATAAAATATTCAAAGGGCGAGTATAGCTAAGATCACATTAAGAACCACAGGCTATTTATATATTTGACTATCCACATACCTTCTCTTACAAAATCGGGATGATTGGCGTTCTAATGGGGGGAAGCTTTCGTCCAGCAGTGGACGGCGATAAGCTGGAGAAAAAAGTATCCATGCTTCACTCGGATACGTCCCTGGGTGTTTTTGTAATTATATTTTATAAAGGTAGCAGCACACTAACAGTAGCCTATGTATTACTATAAGTAAAAAGGTAGAAAATAAATCGAAACTTCATCCAAATCCGTCCAATCGTTCTAGCGTGAAGGAGCAATAAGCATGGACAAACATACGAACTTTCGCATTTAACGAATAATTACTATTAGAGACATAATTTCACGATTTCATAACAAAAGTTGCTATATAAATATGCAAGGGTGATTATTTATATCATTCATCATACATACATACTCGTTATGGTAAAGTAAAATATTGGTAGAGTACAAGTAGTACCACAATGATTGCGAAAAGTGCAACCAAAGAAAGTGCATTAAGATGAAAAAAGCTTGCGTCATGTAAACTTATACGTTCACTCTCATCTACGTATGCTACAGTTGCCTAGAATTTTAGGTATTATACAAGACTCTAATATCCTTTATATATAATTTTCATATAACATTTTATGTTGAGTTTATATTATTCTTAGAAAGACGTTTTCATTTTGTAATCGTGGCCTAGAAACTTATTAATTTTATTCATTTCGATTTGTAAGCAATTTATAAAGCTTTTCAAAGTTATGCGAAATTCTAGCTTTCATCATAAATGTATGTGAAGTTAAATAATGAAATGATTTTATACATACATATTTTACTATTTTGAGAAAATTATTAGATATTTCCAAATATGAAAGAACCTTACAAAATTTATTCTTCGTCTATATACATAAAGGCGTAATTTACGTTGACACAAAATATGACGTTAAAGATATTGATATACATACGTATTATGTAACGCCATTGGCTAAGCCCCAGTTAACAAAATAGAGATGGCTAGCATTGCCCGCGGCTCCGCCCGCGTTCAGATGACCAAAAACCAAATTCTTAGGTTTTACATAGTAGTATACAGTACATTGTAGTTTTTGTATTTTTTCTCAGAAATGAGACATTTTCCAGCGGTAAAAAGTATCCTATATGTTGACACAGATAACCAGCTATCACCTTACCAAATTTCATAAAAATCCCTCAAGTGGTTTTTTAGTGATGCGGTAACAGACAGACATACATACAAAAATTATAAAAACTATAGATTCGATCTCTGTATCGATAATAATATTTATTTTGATAAGATTTTCCAAAAACATTTAATGTACAAATTCGGCTTAGAATTTTATTATATGTATAGATTTCGAAAGTTTGAAGCTATTAATAAGAAAATTGAATTGAATTGATTTAGAAAATACTTTTTAACTTATTAAAAATTCAATTGAATTGATTTACACTTTTTAACTTATTACATCAAGTTATTTCTGTGGTATACATAATATGTATTAATTTCTCAATTTTACTCGCAGGAAACAATTACTATAATAATAACATAATATCACATTAAAAATCTCGATATCCATTTGCGTGAAGTCAATTAAAATGGCAACATCATTGAAACTTCGTAATGTGAGAAACTTTCCGTTCTGCGAACGAATGCAAGCATTTAATGACTACGAAAGGCAATTTATGACAGTAGCGGCACTTAATGACTAAGGTTTTGTGCATTAATATGAAATTAACGATTATTTAATGGATTTAATGTGATTGTCGAGTGTTAAAATGTAGAGCATAAAATATAGAGATTTGGAAATTCGTTTAAAAAACGTGTTTAAATAAATAGAATTGTACGGTTCTTCAGTCTGTACATTTCCATTAAGTCCATAATAAACCAAAGTTTATATAGGATCACATATAGCTTTATACAACTAATTTAGAAAAATATATATTGTGTTACATAATTACATACCTTTGCCTGTAAATATATGTTTAATATGTTAGGACATTAACACACAACACCATCTAGTTCCATGGTAAGCTACGAGGCCTGTGTTATGGATATCAGATAGTTGATACGCTACATATATAAGTTTAAAATTCCTACATATTATAAATATAAACACCCATGACTGGAGTACAAACATACGTGCTCATCACACAAATGAATGCCCCCTGCGGTACTCGAACACGTGACCATTGGCACAGCAAGTAGGGTCACTACAAACTGAGCCAAACGTGTCGTCAAATTTTATTTTTATTTAACCTAAACATGCTACTTAACATAACCACGCTTTGGCTGTGATTAGATTTCCCAAGTGGCTGTATTTGGAACTAATGCCTATAATTAATAGTACTACTTAATTAAACTGTAACATCTCTACTTTGTGGATACTTTTGATCTTTACTTTTCTTATAGACTAATCGAAGCCTGTTTCTTGTCGATAAGGTATCTCCTCATAACCTTATAAAGTTGAATAGAAACATAAAGCTGATGTAATTAGTAACAAGATATCAAAAAAAGTTTTATTGAAATCTGGCCAGCCATGTGTGTGTGTACTCCATGTTATAATCAGATAGATTATTATTATTTATTAGATATAATATAAATTTTCATCAAATAAAACCAGCCGTTTCAGCATGAAGGAGTAACAAACATACAAGCGTATAACTTTTATAGTTTTATACCAATTTCCTTTAAAAACGTAAACGTGCTTGAGTGTCACTTTAAAACTAATTTGCAATTTATTTACATATCGCTAGAAAAGTACAAACGTACACACAGCCACTCCTACACTAACCACCTCCTTTTAAAGTTGGTCAAATATTCGTAGTGCACTTTGAACATTATTGCCTTTAATAAACGATATAACTATCTATAATAAACGATAGTAAATTAACACGAGCTTAACGTTTCTTCCGGTAAATGCATAATCTGTGTAAAATTGTGTTTTACTGCTAATCAAAATTCAACTATGCTAATTTCGGAACTGAAATATTGTGAAGCCCACTCGCTCGCTTCTCATGTATGGAATATTTAATTACCACCATACTGCTATATGTTGTGGGAATCTAGCGGAACACATTTGTTATTTAAATAAAGCTTTGCACTGTACTCTGCCTTTTTAAGTTTTGTGAAATGGGATTTCAATTATTAATTAACTAGCTTATACCCCCCACTTTTAATGTGATGTTTCTACTTTAGTAAACTAATAATATCTGTAAACTAGCGACTCACCCTCGCTTCGCTCGGGTTCGTCCCTAGCTTGCTTCCCAATACAGACTTTGATCCCCATTTTTACCCTCTTAAGGGATGATTTCCGGAATAAAAATATCTTATATCCTTTCCAGGGTCTCAAACTATCTTTTTACCAAATTTCATCTATATAGGTTCAGTAAATCCTTAAATTACCCCCTACAACGTCACAAACTCACAAACCCACAAACTTTACCTCTTTATAATATTAGTATAGATATACTCTTAGTTTCACGATGTTATTTCAGTTTATATTAGACACAAGCGATCTTTATCGATTAATTTGCATTTTTAGTTGGTTCGATTTCCGGCTCAAGTGTTTTAAAAATATAGCCAATTGAATTGTTTTTTTTTTTTGAGAAATACTTGATATTTGTAATATATAAGGTACTTTTCTTCTACGTCCCGTTCGTTTGTTCCAACCTATATAATTATTATATGACAAATTTAATCGTTGCCATATATAAATACAACTTTTGAAATTGTTATTCGCAAGAGAAAATATCTTTTTATTTAATTGTAAGTCTTTAGATTAGAAAAGTTTTTTTTATACTTAACACTTACATAAAATATTAAAATACATGACGTAAATAAGAATAAAAATATTATTGTTGACTAAATTAATGAAATAAAAATTTGTAAAACTTATATAATGATTATGTTTTTTAAATAAGTACAATCCGCTTATAGACAGGGGTAAAGTCTTGAGGGCTGGCTTTCAGGAAGTCTCAATAAAAAAGTCAGCTAGTTAACTTCGACCCGACTTTTCTTTATATAACACTTATTTCTAAGCTCATTACTCGAAAAGCATAAAATAATATAAAAATAAGCTACAACAACATAAATGGTATAACAAAAGTTAATAATGCAATCACAGTAATTCCTGTATTTCGTAATGCGATATTATTTTAGTATGGTATTAAAAATGCAAATCGACATTTTGTTATGCACAAGTAATAAACGATTGGATTGGATACATGAATATAATATGCGTAGCGGTTACTGTTAATAATAAATGTAGGTACAGCTGTGAACAACCTTTGGCGCTATGCCACTGACTTGTTACTTGAGGTCTATGTTTTGTCGGAGCTTTGACGGAGACGCTTAATTAATATATAGGGTCTTACGAGAAAACATTCTAGCTTACTGTATAACAAATATCTAAAGTTTGTTGAAACAAATATATGAAAAAGGGATATTCGAGCAATTTATAACATCGGAGTTTGGGACTACGTGAATTTTTTTAATAAAATTGGTGTACTTAAGGTTGCATCTCAATATATAATATATATATGTATATTGTAATATCATTTTCGTTCAATAAAACGTCCAGTGTTACTTAAGAAACATTAATAGGCACAAAATAAATACTGGAAATAAGGATAAACTAATAAAGCCATGTTTTCGTCTTCAAAAAGTGGATAAGTCTTGTGGGACAAGGTGTACAATAAAATTTAGGTCAAAAATTAAAAATATATGACTGATCCAAGCATATTATTCCATCACGGAATACTTTTCTGATGCAAATATGTGAAAATTAGAACATAATTTTTATATCGATATATTCTAAATTATTATTATATTTAAAAAGAGCAACTGTTAAGTTTCTCGTCGGCTCTTCTCAGCAAAACTGCCTTTCGATCCGGTAGTAGATTCCTCACGCACTTACATACATTATTAAATTAAATTTAAAATGTATAGATAAAGATTATAGAGTTCTTGTAAAAGTCTATTTTAATAAAATATATTTTGGTTTGGTTTGATTTGTGTGTGAATTTTAGCGAGACGTAATGCGTTCCTGTGGGTAGTAATCATGGATTCATTATTAGATATGAAAAATATTTGTGTCATCAATTAATTATTATCGAGCCTTTATTTCAATTGTGTCAACACCAAGAGTGTCAGAGGTTACGAGATCAATGACGCTTTTTTTTACTGACAATATCAATAGAAATATAATAGAAATTAGAATATACGCCAATAATTCTTAAATCTATATTATTTATGTAAGTTTTTAAAAATGTCTATTAAAAAAAGCTTAATCGATTTGTTTGTGGTTGATTTCCTTGAATATGAAATTTATTTTATAATAAAATATAATAATCGTTCTAATGATTAACTGGATAGAAAAACTAGAAAGCAGTAAGGACTTACGGCGTAATAAGTTATCTGAGCTGAAAAATGAACGAACAAACAAAAACAATTTCATATTTATAATATTTGTCTGGATGCTACCTATAGACAATAATAGATAAAAGTGACGACACGTTTGGCTTAGTTTGTAGTGACTCTACTTGCTGTGCCAGCGGTCGCGGGTTCGAGTCCCGCTGGGCGCATTAATTTGTGTGATGAGCACGAACGTTTGTACTCCAGTTATGGGTGTTTATATTTATAATATGTATGTATTTAAAGTTATAATATATATGTGTAGTGTATCAACTTTCTGGTATCCATAACACAAGCCTCGTAGCTTACCGTGGAACTAGATGGCGCTGTGTGTTGATGTCTAAAAAATAATAATAAGAGTAATAAATATATAAAGCAAACGTTATTTATTTATAAGTGCGAACTATACTTTAGTTGTTATTCTAAATGCTTTCAACAGTAATTGAAACGCTGATACTCTGTAATATTAAGCCTACAAAAGAAAAGTATATGTCGGATATGAGTCGTGCTTTAGATGAGGGTCTTTATAATGCTATAATATTGTTTTAATATATTATTTAGACGGGTTCGTTCCTAGTTACGTTTTAACGTAAAGTATAGATTTCTCAGAGATGAGACATTTTCCCGCAGTAAAAAGTATCCTATATGTTGACCCGGATAACCAACTAACATCATACCAAATTTCATCAAAATCTGACCAGTGGTTTTAACGTGGTGCGTTCTCAGACAGACAAAAAAAGAACAAAAAGACAGACAGAAAAATAATAAGATTAATAAGATTTTCCAAAATAATATTTAATGTACAGATTCGACTCAGTTAGAATTTTATTATATTATATTAAATTCATGTCGTAAATAGAAATGTCTTACTTCCGATATGATAGTGATACTGATGGCTAACATTACATACTCTTCTACCTATAATATATATATATATATATATATATATATATATATATATATATATATATATATATATATATATATATATTGAAATTTTTAAGCACAATATTATTATTGAGGTTTTAAAAATGTTTAATGTCTTTTTGTAGGTCAACCCTGTAGCTTAAGATTTGTGAAGACTATACGAGCGCTTCTAGAAAGACGACTTAACAGAAGTAAGGCATGGTTCTATTAACCCATGGTATATTTAATATTTTCAGATAGGTATATGTATTAATATTCAATTATTTGAATTATTATGAGGAAGTTAATAATTTTATTATTATGGAGATGCTATATGAATAGTAATGTATAGGCATTTGTATTAAAAGCACATAAAACCAGTACAACGCTCGTCAAAGATTTGTATAAAAAAACAAAATTTAGGTATTTCTTTTATTTTAAAATATTTTATTTATAGTATTTTATATATGGATATATTTCTATAAATAAAATATTTTAAAATAAAACTATGTTTTTAGATATTTTCGTGAATTTATTCTCTAGTCTCTCAAGTGACATTGAACATGATTGCTGTAAAGCATTCGAAACGGAAACGGAAACCAAAAAAAATCACCGAAAAAATCCGAAAAGTTTTAATTTAAAATTCAAAATGTCAAAATATATTCGCGTAATTCTAATAAAGTATTATTATACTAGTATAGTATTAAATGATCTGTGCTATATATAGGAAATTAAAATTTAAAATGTTTGTTGTGTGAACGCAGCTTAGTTAAGCTCGCACTCGCACTACAATTTCCCTAAGTGTCACGAACAGTTTTTTTCAACATACTTTCTACGATCAGACTCTCAACTCCCATGGTGAAGTAGGTGTCTCAAATACTATGTTTTTCTAACTTGTAAACATCTTGAGCTAAAGTTTTCTAATAACAACACTACTTTATATAACACGGTAAGTTTATTGATTCAAATATTAGAGCAAGTTAAACTTTCTTTGCCATTTATTCCATTTCCTTATAAAACAAAAGTTTCGTCACAGGTAAAGATAAAATTGTACATAACATTGTTGCATAGCATATTTTTTGTCGTTATAGTAGTGAGTGGGTTCAAATCCCGGGTCTCATATCTGTGAGATGTTCATTTCAACATCATTTTCAACGTGATTTCAACATGATTGCAACATTATCAAGTTCCCGAAAGACGAGTAGTGTTTACAGACTAGTTTAGGCACGCTAGTACTTAGAGGTGGTACCTATGCATAATTTATATTTTATTATTTTGTAATTACCAACGTAGTAGGTCTTTAATTTAATTTTTATATAAATAATAACAAACCAGACTGAGTTACTAAAATATTTCTATTTCTCTACAAATAAAACATTATTCATTCCACATGCTATAGCATTCAACATTAATATTTTATAAGAGACGTGTGTAAACTTTATTAATATTTGTCCGAAGCTTTCAACGTCACAATGGACTATAAGGAATTTTATGCGATACCATTTATGGTTCTTAACTCGTCATGACGTAACACGTTGGAGCCCGGCTTGGATACCGTCCAAAATTCTGCACTTAATTGTTAATGAAATTAAACACTTACGGAGATTACTCGTTTTATATGGACAATAATTTTTATGTACAACTAAATTAATCCCGCGTCTCCGCTTGCATTGATGAATTATGTAGGTATATATACTTAATTCCCTACTAAAATTCGGAATATGATGATTGAAGCCTGTAATAATTATTATCTTGTGTTCAAATTCGATTATAATCTTTTTTTTTTATATAAGACTAAAGCTCGTGGATAGTGAATTAACCAAAAACTTAAAAAAAAATTAAACCGACTACCAGGCACTAAAATGTAAAAAATAACTAAACGGGGGTTTTCATTTAGAATAGATACCTAATCAGATATTTTCGAAGTCGGTGCCAGCCGACGCATAGGAAATCTAATATATTTTGATACGTAAAATACATATATACCTATTAGATATTCATATCTCAAAATATTGTCCGCTTCTCGTATTCTAAATGAAAACTTCCGTATAGTTATTTTTTTTTACATTTTAGTGCCTGGAAGTCGGTTTTTTTTAAGTTTTAATTTTATATTTTTAGTGTAGACGTAATAAGCAGGTAATTTGTAGGAAGAAAGTTTTTAATAACATATTCGATTAAACAATTTGTTTAAAAAACATATATATTGTTGATTTTTTTAAAAACCGCTCGACCGATTTCGATAAAATTTATATGGGACCACCTGGGAAGTACACCCTTTTAAACAAAACAAAAAAAATTTAAATCGGTTCAGGCATCTTCGAGTAATCGGTGAACATACATAAAAAAAAAGATTCCGACGAATTGAGAACCTCCTCGTTTTTGGAAGTCACTTAAAAAAATAGAGAAACAGAGAGAGAGAGAGAAACAAACAGAGAACAAAAAATAATGAACTGTTATGTTTTTGTCTATTTATATATTTTATACTAGCGACTCACTCTCGCTTCGCTCGGGTTCGTCCCTAGGTACGTTTTAACGGTATATATTCGTACATAATAATTAATATGATGAGTTGTTATGGATTGTATTATAATATATCTTCCCGTGGGAATTAGATAATCTCCCACCATAAAAAGTAGCCTATGTCACTCTCCAGCCCTCCAACTACCTCCATACAAAGAAAACCACTAATCCGTCACACTGTTTCGACGTGATAGAAGAACAAACAAATAGACAAAATTTCAAATTTATAATATATATAGATATTATGTAGATTCTAAATAAACTATATATAATAACATGCAAAAAGATTTCTCTTTAATCTGACTTTCACAAATTATCGCGTACAAAGAAACAAAAATTATACTCAAAAAAATCCTTATATAGTATTAGTGTAGATTTAATTTCGATAATATATAATTATAACTTGTAAAGGCTGCTTTGCTAAGCAATTAAGAACACAATTAAAAATATATTATAAAAAGTTACATCGTTAGGTTTCCGCTTTTTCATAAAAAAGCTAGTTCATAATTTCTGTTTTAGATCAAAAATTATACAATACGCCGACGTCGCAAATATTTTCCTCCAGCCAGAATCAAATAAGGACACCGTCTCGATATTATTATATCGCTCAAATATGAGGGTGCTATTATGTAAGTTTGTATAACATATACATATGTGTATGTACTTCTATCTATACATATAATAAAATTCTGAGTCGAATCTGTACATTAAATATTTTTTTGGAAAATCACATTGAAATAGTCATTATTATCGTTACAGAGGGCGAATCTATAGTTTTTAGAATTTTTGTCTGTCTGTCTATCTGTCTGTTACCGCATCACAGAAAAACTACTGGAGGGATTTTAATGAAATTTGGGTCTGTCTGTCTGTCTGTTACCGCATCACAGAAAAACTACTGGAGGGATTTTAATTAAATTTGGTGTGGTGATAGCTGGTTATCCGGGTCAACATATAGAATACTTTTTACTGCGGTAAAATATCTCATTTCTGAGAAAAAAATACAAAAACTAATAAGTAAAACCTAAGAATTTGGTTTTTGGTCATCTGAACGCGGGCGGAGCCACGGACAATGCCAGTTTACATATATAATATGTCGAGTCAAGTAGCATTCATAAATATTTTAACATATATAAATTGAAGTTCTGGTATCGATTCTCAGGTTGGACTGAAAAAATTATTAGTTTTTTCTGCCAAATAAATTTTCAATAACATCCCAGCGTTTAGAATTTCCTGGTTTTACATCCCGATGCGTTGGATACGTTAAGCCATCCGTTCTATCAGTTATGTCGATCTGCGCTATGTGAATATAGAGTGCACATTTGTTTGAGCACACACTCGTATATAATATGTCTCGTGAATATACCTAATCTCAGTATAAATGGCTTCCGGTGTGATGACTTTCCAAGAGACAAACAAATTAACCCCTACCTACCCCTATATATCTCTCTACATTCACGACGTTCGTAAAAAAAATATTAATAGGATTATATATATACTACCTATGTTTTACAATAAAACAAATAAACAAATCATGTTTTATGTATGCATATAATAAAAGTGTAACTAATCGCTGTCTGTACATGGAAGATATATGAGAAAAACTATTATTTGGGTTCCAACCCAAATCAATGATCTTTAGATTTTTGTCTGTTTGGCTGTACGTTTGTGCGCGCTAATCTCAGAAACGGCTAAACCGATTTGGGTGCGGTTTTCACTAATGTATTTTAGTAAGCTTCACTTAACATTTAGTATTTGTTTTATTTCAATCGATTTTTAAATAAAAAAGTTATGTAAATTTAAAGAAACACCTAAAAAACATAAAAATATATAAAAAAAAAATATTTATTTACTTATATTTTTATTATTTTATACTATTAGTACATACTTATAGAATTTTGTAACTTAAATGTAATAAACTAATCAAATATGAATATCAAATTAAATTCTTCACCCTTTATTGCTTAAAACCTTGTGAATCATTTATATTAGTTTCCGTATACAGTCGTTTTAAGCTTTAATGAGTAGTTTTCAACTGGTATTTACTCGTAGCGATACAACATTTTCGTAATTAAAATATGTGTATTTTATTTTTTAATGGATTTTACTTCATTTCCTTATTTTTTCTGTCTTTGAAGGTAAGTTACATAATAATAAAATAATAAGTTTATTTTAGAATGAAGATTCCATAGGAATAGTTTATAAGATTTTGACGATACGTTTAGCTCAGTTTGTAGTGACACTACTTGCTGTGCCAGTGGTCGCGGGTTCGAGTCCCACTGGGGGTATTTATTTTTACGATGAGCGCATCCTAAAACTACATAATATATAAACTCAGGACCTCTAGATCTTCAATGTACATGCAATCCACTAGACTAAAGAGTACCCTTAGTACTTAACAGTATAAGCACAGATTTAAAAACAAAAAGAGAAAAAAAGATAAATAAAAAAGCAATGGAGTAACAAGCAAATTTTTGTATTTAATATCAGATAAAGAAAAGCGGAACCAAAAAAACCTCTAGCTAATGAGAGCGTAAATTAAAAACCATAGCAATTAAATACATAATTTCGCTTCTTTTAAGTTGGTTTATCGATCGTATCGTGTGATATAAACAAAACGTTCCTGCCTCACCGCAACGCATGAATGTAACGTGGCTAGCCGCGTGCGTGTTCCCAGTTTCGAGCTCCTGATAATCTTTTAATCCGGGATACTTTATGCTTACCGCGATTGTTATAAATTCATGTAAATTTATTCCACTATTACGTGTTTTTTTTTTTATTTAAACTTAACTGTAGAACTATTTAAAAACTAAATAAAAAAATAAATAACGTAAAACCCGACTGCGTAAAATTGGCTTTGATTGAATATTATATTCTGTTCATATATCTTGTTTAGTAATAAATCGATAAAATCATAATTATCATTAAAAAATCCCAGGTCTTGCATTTCTAATATTTTCATATTTAAATAATTTCTGACATGATTACCACTTGTCTTACGGTGAAGGAAAACATCGTGAGGAAACCTGCAAGTCTAAGAGAACCTAACAAGTTTTCAAAAGACATGTGAAGTCCGCCAACCAGCACTCGGCCAGCGTGGTGGACTACGGCCTGATCCCTCATCCCCTCATCCCCCTGTATCGAAGGGAGGCCCATGCCCAGCAGTGGGATGTTAAAAAAAAGCTGAATACAAGTCGTACAACGTCATACAAGAGGTAGTCGAAGTCGAGTTATCTTTCTTTTAGATACCGACCGATATTTTCTTTAAATGTATATACATATTAATATTCTGTAAGCTTTTCTTTTAATATTCTGTAAGCTTTTCTTTAAAAAAAAAATCTTAATTTAGTGGAAGTCGAAAATTAAACTTCACTTCATTTAATTAACTGTAATACTTGTTATTTTACAAAGTTGTTTTAAAAAATTACTAATTAGTGTAATTATTCCTAATTTTCAATTATACCGAAAGCGTTTTTTTTTTATAGAACCTAAAGTTAAGAATCAGTTATTTTAATTTAAAAGTGTTGATTTACGAATAATAGTCATGAAATGCAGTTATATACATAAGCCTGATCAACTAAGCACTTGCTGCGGTTTCAAAAATAATTTACTCTTAGGATTTTCATGACGATAACCATTTGATAATGATCCACTCTTACATTCCTTCAACACTTATCTGTATCAAAAACCTTTTTTACATTTTGTTTACCCAACTGCAGGAACTCTTTCGTTTCCTCGAAATAAAACGTATGTTGCCAGTTAAAATTCAGTTAAGAAAACTAGTATTTGACGAGTGGTCGTCATAATCATTATTGGAAATTTCTATGAATAGAATTTACCTAGCCATATAAAAAAACTTACCATATTAAAAAAATATTGATAGCACTAAAGCTATTGAACAAATAAAGAGGAAATCAGTAAACAAACAGAGGAAAAAAGGGTACTGAACTATTTTGTCCTTGCCTATTTAAGAAGATAATCAAGTCGTTCTTTCTGTAATCTTTATCCCACTGGAACTCATTCCCTAGACTTAAAGAGAGATTTTCCTCTTCACCTGAACCTCCTTTTTGCTTTAGTAGTATAAATGTTAATTCAACTATTTGACGATTACAAATAGGTAAACAGGCAAACAATATTTGTAGATATTTTTAACGAATGCTTAACCTTTGTTTGGCTTCCTGTGAAGAACTGTAGGTACAGCTGAGTATGGGGCTGTTTATTGAAAACACAGACGTACTTTTTTACACTAAGTCATTTATATACGTAAGGAACGTCTAAAGAAATTACTAAATCTTATATTATATAAATTATATTATATTCTATTGTCAATAAATATATGAAAATTAAACTAATATGGTATGTGTTCTTTGATATCATTCAATAAAAATGATAAATTATTTATACATAAAACCAGATAAACGCACCTACATTTGTACCATTATCAAAGTAAAAATATATATTTGCTTACATTCTGCTAAATTGAAAATGAAAGCAAATATTTATAGCAAAAAACCTCGTATAGTGTATTTGAAGTTTATTTTTATTACAGTCAAAGCTTACCTAATAAATAGGTTTTTCGCGTGCTCTTTTTATTTATTCAACTACAAACTACAAGTATAAAAATCAAATTATGAAAATACTTGTATTACATTGTGTAGTTATTAAAAGATTTATTACAAGCTAGCATTGCCCGCGGCTCCGCCCGCGTTCAGATGACCAAAAACCAAATTCTTAGGCTTTACATATTAGTATACTCTTACATTGCAGTTTTTGTATTTTTTCTCAAAAATGACATAATATATTCCCACGGTAAAAATTATCATATATGTTAACCCGGATAACCAGCTATCACCATACCAAATTTCATTAAAATCCCTCCAGTGGTTTTTTTGTGATGCGGTAACAGACAGAAAGACAGACAAACGAAAATTCTAAAAACTATAGATTCGGCCTCTGTATCGATAATAATATTTATTTCAATAAGATTTTCCAAAAAAATATTTAATGTACAGATTCGGCTTAGTTACAATTTTCTTATATGTATAGACAAACCACCCTCAAAATAATGTTTTTAGCCATACAACGAAACAAAACCCATACAACCGTCATGTCCGCTTATCTGTCCATATATTAACACAGCTTTGTTTTTCATAGAAGCACTTCGAACTATAACAGTCACCAGCGTTTATCCTTCTAAGATCATAACTTTTTCTCTGATATCATTTGGCTTTTCAGCTATACCTTTACTATTTTATGTATACTAGCTACTTACCCACGCTTCGCGTAGGTGCAGTTATAAATACCTTACTTAGTCTAGTCTATCTTGGCACTTTTCATCACACACATTAAAAAATCACACATACATACAAACAACCCCTAAATATAATAGCAGTATGATTACTAAATAAATAAATATGTTCAGCCCCAGCTAGTTCCATGGTGAGCACGAGGCTGGTGTTATAGATACCAGATAGTGATACACTACACATATATAACGTTAAATACATACATATTATAAATATAAGCACCCATGACTGGAGTACAAACATTCGTGCTCATCACACAAATGAATGCCCCCAGCGGGAATCGAACCCACGACCGCTGGCGCAGCAAGTAGAGTCACTAAAACCTAAGCCAAACGTGTCGTTGCTTCATCGTCGATTACTTCGCTCCTAACAGCTCTAGAAACAGATAAACTTTTTAACTTTATATATTGCTATATACATATACATTACAGACTTATTCTGCTGATTTCTTATAAATGATTAATTTGAATAATATTGCGAATCATTAATACCATTACATTGAAATATATTAATTTCTCGAACGAATCGTTTGATAGAGCACGTTTAAGACTTTAATTACGACGAGGCTTTAACAGGTAACAAACAAAATCACCCTCCCATTTATAATTACTATCACCATTTATAACTAGCAGTCTCCCTCAGTTTCGTACACTAAAACTGTATTTCATTTATTCTATTAAAAAAAACGAACTATTGATGCGTAAAACTGTCCATTTGGACAGTTTTATTTATTTACTATACTATACAGTTTCATTCAAAAGTGCTTGCAATAAGTCTATTTGAAAAAAGTTTTATTTCATTCATTCATTCATATAAACAAAATATATTTAATATCGATAGGGCTGGTACAAGTAAGGTGTAAAATTTAAGTGCACTGTATATAAGTTTAAAGGACGTGGTTTGCGGGTGCGGATAGCGGGAAAAGAAAACGCGTCTTCCTTGCTGGAGCTCTGCGTCTGGTTCTCAGCTTCAGCACCAATGATAATGACAGCAGCAGTTAGCATCAGAGTATATAGAAATTGTAAGCGTGAATAAAAAAGTGGAAAGCGGGTAGGAAATAAAACTATAAAGGTATACAGAAACAACTATACCTATTTTTTTTATTGACGCTTGACAACATGACTATGCCGCGTAAGTTAAGCGACAATGGAATCCGGGAATGAGATCCATCGGTTCCGAGACAAGATCTCGGTGCCGATTTACCTCACCTCGTCGGCCTACACAACTGCTTTCTCACGCTTCGTTTGAAAGATTAAATACCGACAATATATTAAGATATGAATATCTAATAGGTAAATATGATTTGGTATGAACTCTAATAATAGTTAAAATATTATACATCAATTTGTAATGTATTTTAGGTATCAAAATAATATAGATTTGCATCGGCTGGCACCGACTTCGAAAATATCTGCTTGGGTATCTACTCTAAATGAAAACTCCCGTTTAGTTGTTTTTTAACATTATAGTGCCTGAAAGTCGGTTTTTCAACCGACTTCAAAAAGGAGGAGGTTCTCAATTCGACTGTATGTTTTTTTTTTATGTTTGTTACCTCAGAACTCCGTCATTTATTAACCGATTTGGACAATTTTTGTTTTGTTTGAAAGGGTATACTTCCAGATTGGTCCCATTTAAATTTCAAAAAAAATACCACCCCTAAGGGTGGAAAAACAACTAATGATGAATTTAACCTACTTCTAATTGTCATATTGACTTGAAACTTTGCAAGTATTTCTATTTCCGTTGATAGTACAATGGTTCGGTGTTGTTGACCTGAACTGATGGTAAGGCCAGAAGGTGGATAGGTGGAACTCTTCAACGGCTAATAGTAGATACTTTGATTTTGGGCTTATTTTGTTTGATTTGACAAGCCTAACACGTTAGAATCCTTACTTTGCTACTACTGTCTACACTAAAAAGGGAAAAATAAAAACTTTTTAACAAAAAAATAAAAACCGACTTCAAACAAAAGCACTAAAAAGTGAAAAATAACTGATTGGTAGTTTTCATTTACTATACATACCTAATCAAATATTTTCGAAGTCGGTGTGCTTTGGCTAAGTAATTAAAGCCTACCTATTAAATACATACCTAATCAAATATTTTCGAAATCGGTGCCAGCCCATACAAAGCAAAGCACACCGACTTCGAAAATATTTGATTAGGTATGTATAGTAAATGAAAACTACCAATCAGTTATTTTTTACTTTTTAGTGCTTTTGTTTGAAGTCGGTTTTTATTTTTTGTTTAAAAGTTTTTATTTTAAGTTTTTATTTTTCCATTTTTAGACTTAATTAACAGGTAAATTGTACGAAGAAAGATTTTTAGTAACACATTCAACTAATTTTAAAAAACCGATTTCGATAAAATTTAAATGGGACCACCTGGGAAGTATACCTTCGAAACAAAAAAAAAACCAAATCGGTTCAGGTGTCTTCAAGTAATCGGTGAACATACATAAAAAAACGAAGATTCTGATAAATTAAGAACCTCCTCCTTTTTGGAAATCGGTTAATAAATAGATTCATTTTCGTTAAAAACTAACTACAATTTGTCTTAGTTTCTTCTGTAGTGTCACATCAAATGCTAATTCAAGAAAATGATTTCAAATATATCAACACAGTGTTTTAAATTATGGATAAAATTAAAACTATACTAACATTATAAAGTGGCAATGTTTGTTTGTTTGTTTTAACACGCTAATCTCAGGAACAACTAATCCGGTTTAAAAAAATATTTTTGCATTAGATAGCCCGTTTATTGAGAAAGGCTTAAGGCTATCATCATGCTAGTACCCAAAGAAGCGAGGAGGAGGAACAGTATTGATAAATGTCAACAAATCGGGAAGGCTTCCATACATTATTGTAAAGGAAAGGGAAAGAAGAGTTTGTTTCTTTGTACTTTGAACGCGGGCGAAGTTGCGGGTTCTACTAGTAATATATAAAACTAAATAAGCATTTCAAGTATACTGCTTTGTTCCCAATATTTGAGTAACTTTCACAATTTTGTTTTCCCTAAAAACCTTATTTGGTCTATTGCAAGTATTATAAAAACCAACTATTCAAATCAGTCCAACCAAGTTTTCAACCGACTTCAAAAAGGAGGAGGTTCTCAATTCGACTGTGTTTTTTTTTTTTTTTTTTTATGTTTGTTACCTCAGAACTCCGTCATTTATTAACCGATTTGGACAATTTTTGTTTTGTTTGAAAGGGTATACTTCCAGATTGGTCCCATTTAAATTTCAAAAAAAAAATACCACCCCTAAGGGTGGAAAAACAACTAATGATGAATTTAACCTACTTCTAATTGTCATATTGACTTGAAACTTTGCAAGTATTTCTATTTCCGTTGATAGTACAGTGGTTCGGTGTTGTTGACCTGATCTGATGACAAGGCCAGAAGGTGGATAGGTGGAACTCTTCAACGGCTAATAGTAGATACTTTGAGTTTGGGCTTATTTTGTTTGATTTGACAAGCCTAACACGTTAGAATCCTTACTTTGCTACTACTGTCTACACTAAAAAGGGAAAAATAAAAACTTTTTAACAAAAAAATAAAAACCGACTTCAAACAAAAGCACTAAAAAGTGAAAAATAACTGATTGGTAGTTTTCATTTACTATACATACCTAATCAAATATTTTCGAAGTCGGTGTGCTTTGCTTTGTATGGGCTGGGACCGATTTCAAAAATATTTGATTAGGTATGTATTTAATAGGTAGGCTTTAATTACTTAGCCAAAGCACACCGACTTCGAAAATATTTGATTAGGTATGTATAGTAAATGAAAACTACCAATCAGTTATTTTTCACGTTTTAGTGCTTTTGTTTGAAGTCGGTTTTTATTTTTTTGTTAAAAAGTTTTTAATTAAAAAGCTTACTAACGAATATCATGTTATATAAGAATATCTTACGGATTTTTTCGCGGATTTATTTTGATTTGACGTTCACGGGAGAGACATGATTGCTTTAAAACATACGAAACGTCGGGAACTAAAAATCTTCAAATTGTTAAAGGATTAGGAAGAACAAGTTATACAGGACCTGTATATTATGGAAACTCAGTAAACTGAACCCAACTAGCTAATGTAAGCTTATTTATTCCTCCCACTTAGTAAGGGAACATCGGTATCGCACTCAAGCTTCACTGGTTGATGAATCACTTAATTTGTTCCAGGTATTCGACCTCGGAACTAAATTGTGCATGTTTATATGTACCTATTGGTAGTGTTTTCATACAATAGAGCAATAGCAAAGAGAAAATTAATAATACGTTTAAAATAATCCCTTCTTAGATTAGATATTATTTACCTATTTAGTATTAGTTCGGAAATCTGCCATAATAACTATCTATTGCGATTGAAGCTCATTAAATACATAACAGACAGGCTATGGATAGCATAACTTAGTCTATATCTAAGTCTAGGTTTCTTACAAGACCTCTTAAGCACTAAGAGAATATATTTTTAAAAATAAATTTAGATAAACTAAAGTAACAGTTTTTCCTCCGGAATCTATAAAACTTGTAGCAATAAAATATAAATAGGAAGAGTGACAACTATTTATTATGCATGTCTAAAAAAAGAACTGCCTCGGTGGTATAGTGCCTAGCATATACGGCTGCACACCCGGAGGTCCTGGGTTCGAGTCCCGGGTCGGGCCAAGTTTAGTTATTGAGTTTTTCTGAATAGTAAGCCTCAGTAACAGCCCGGAGTTGGGAAGTTGGCAGTGTTTCACCCCCGTGCCTCGGAGAGCACGTAAAGCCGTCGGTCCTGCGCCTTAACTCTCACTGGTCGTGTCGAGGGTCGTCCCACCAGAGTATGAGAGTGACAGGAATAGAGAGTGCACGTTGTGTCTGCGCGCACACTTGTGCACTATAATATCTCCTGCGCAGTTGGCTAGTCTCAATGAGATTGGCCGCCGCCGTGGCCGGAATCGGTCAGGAGAACATCATCATGCATGTCTATAAATATTCCAATTATTATGAACCGGTGTTAGAATATAGAAACTCTCGATATCCTTTCAAATAATTTGGTTTGACGACATAAGTTTTCTGGATGTGCCATAATGGATTTGAGTACGTACGAGTGTTATTTAAATAAACAAAGACTACGTGTTGTAAGGTATTGTTTTGTTTGTTTATTCTAAACGATCAAATCAGAATTCATCACGACCTTTTTGAAGTTATACTTCTTTTGGGACGTTTGGAAAAAATTATGAGAGTAAAATTTTACGATGCGCGCGCACACCGACAGCCAAAAGGCGACGCGATGCAGGTAGCTGATAACTGTTTGTTGCCATTGTAACCGTTGTTATTGTCTGAAAAACGATATTATATAATATAAAAAAAATGAAAACCTATTTCCAGGCACTAAAATGTAAAAGAAATAACTAAAAGGGGGTTTTCATTTAGAATACATACCTAATCAAATATTTTCGAATCGGTAAAAAGACGAATAAAGAAAACTATCAGGAGGTTTCGGAGTCTTTGGTTTGTGGTGGAAAAGTACAGTAAAACTAAATCCACAAATGAATGGTACCAATGCGCTGCTCGTCTTAAATGGGCTCACGAAAATTGCATCGGTTGTTCTGAGCAGGAATTATTATTTTTTGTCTGCAAAAACTGCGAATGATTTGAATATTTAGTTTTATTGTTAGTGTCTGTATTCATCCCTAGAATATAAAATACCTATCCGATTTGACCCATAGGTATGAGGTGAATTCGGATTTATAATTTTTAATTAAAATTGTATTATTTTGTAGTAATTTATTTACAAAAGAGAAAATTACAAATATACTTAATTATATATACAAACATATGTACACTTAGTTATTACTGTACAAGTCATGTCCGCGTGGAATAGTGGCAATTTTGTAGTTATTAAGATTGATCAGAAACATTTTCATACCAAAGTCATGCCTAAGGTATACTTAAACATTTATAATATTGATTATCTCAATAAATTACATAGTGATTTATTTATTGTGTCTTCTTCTTAACTATCCGGTGTCCCACCACCTTCCCCTACCTATTGTAATCGCCGCATGTTAAATTAAAGTTAACTGTAATATACAGGAATACTGCAGGATTTGCTTCGGGATTCAGTCCATGATTTCATCTGGCCCTAACAAGTGTTTCTCTGGATGAATACAACGTTTATGGATAACAGATCTACACTCCCTAAGGAGATAAAGTGACGTTTCATCCATACATCTTCTAATATATAAATAATAATCTATACATATAACAATGTACATTAAATATTTTTTGGAAAATCTTATTGAAATAGACATTATTATTACTGAGGCCCAAACTATAGTTTTTAGAATTTTTGTCTGTCTGTCTGTGAGGTCTCTTACCGCATCACAGAAAAAGTACTGGAGGGATTTAGATGAAATTTGGTATAGCCATAGCTAGTTATCCGGGTCAACATATAGGATACCTTTTACCGCGGGAAAATATCCCATTTCTAAGAAAAAATACAAAAACTGCAATGTAAGAGTATACTAATACTCGTATGTAAAACCTAAGAATTTGGTTTTTGGTCATCTGAACGCGTGCGGACACTTAGTTATTACTGTGTGATGTACACTTAGTTATTACTGTACAAGTCATGTCCGCGTGGAATAGTGGCAATTTTGTAGTTATTAAGATTGATCAGAAACATTTTCATACCAAAGTCATGCCTAAGGTATACTTAAACATTTATAATATTGATTATCTCAATAAATTACATAGTGATTTATTTATTGTGTCTTCTTCTTAACTATCCGGTGTCCCACCACCTTCCCCTACCTATTGTAATCGCCGCATGTTGAATTAAAGTTAACTGTAATATACAGGAATACTGCAGGATTTGCTTCGGGATTCAGTCCATGATTTCATCTGGCCCTAACAAGTGTTTCTCTGGATGAATACAACGTTTATGGATAACAGATCTACACTCCCTAAGGAGATAAAGTGACGTTTCATCCATACATCTTCTAATATATAAATAATAATCTATACATATAACAATGTACATTAAATATTTTTTGGAAAATCTTATTGAAATAGACATTATTATTATTGAGGCCCAAACTATAGTTTTTAGAATTTTTGTCTGTCTGTCTGTGAGGGCTCTTACCGCATCACAGAAAAAGTACTGGAGGGATTTAGATGAAATTTGGTATAGCCATAGCTAGTTATCCGGGTCAACATATAGGATACCTTTTACCGCGGGAAAATATCTCATTTCTAAGAAAAAATACAAAAACTGCAATGTAAGAGTATACTAATACTCGTATGTAAAACCTAAGAATTTGGTTTTTGATCATCTGAACGCGTGCTGAGCCGCGGACAATGCTAGTCTTATTATAATCATATTGTGCTACAACTATTTAAAATTAATAAAACTATGATTTAATTAATATCAAATAAAATAGGTTACGAATTAAATATTCTGTATTTGCACAAAACATATTTGTGCTGCATATATATATAAACATGTATTTTTACAGTGAATTCATACAAATATATAATAATAACAGTATTAATATATAATATTGGTAGCAATTATAATCACATTACGCTTATATTATGTACTAGCGGCTTACCCTTGCTCCGCTCGTTTTAACGTTTAGTACCTATAGATTTCTCAGAGATCAGATATTTTCCCGCAGTAAAAAGTGTTCTTTATATTGATCCGCATAACCAGCTATCATCATAACCATTAAAATTTAGGTTATTATGTATTTTTTAGTACCAAATCATCAAAAAATTTAAATAAATTTTTTTGTCCAAACAATAAAAAAATAAAAATTGGGGTGGGCCACCCTTATCATTTAGGGTTATGAAGATAGTTTACATCCTATTCTTAGACCTACTGAATATACAAACAAAATTTCATAAGAATCGGTCAAGCCGTTCCGGAAGAGTTTTGTTACAAACACTGTGACACGAGACTTTTATATATTAGATCATAGTTTATACGACGAAACAAAAACTAAATAATATAGACACTCCTTACAATCGAACAAATTATGATTTTTAACCATATATTAATTATTATTAATTATTGAACATAAGCAATAAGCACATTTTATTTCATTTGATTTCACAAAAACAAATCTTTTAACTATAACCTACATCACTACGGTATCGTATAACTGTACCTATATTTTAATTTGACTTCAGAAAAGGAAATCTTCAATTACACATATATGTTTGATTTTAAGGAGTTTAGTTTTAAGTAACAATGATAATACTTTCTTAGATTTACGCGAGTATTTTACATTTTAAACACAACTATCTTTTTGGATTTTTTCGCGGATTTATTTTGATATTTGGCTCACGACGTTTCGAATGCTTTACAGCAATCATGGTCACGGAAAAGACTAAGGTGTTAGATGATGATTTATAATAATAGCAGCTAAAATTAAATAAATAATTTTAAATAAAACTATCTTTTCGGATTTTTTCGCGGATTTCTTTGGATTTTTGGTTCCCGACGTTTCGAATGCTTTACAGCAATCATGGTCACGGGAGAGACTTTCCAGTTTTTTTTAATTAAAATAACAATGATATTAAACCTTATCACTTCAAATAAATGTCTATAGCACATCCAGGTATAAATAATCTGAGATTGTATTTTAAGAGGAAACCTAACGATGGAAAATATATGCGCATACATTTAGAACGCGAGTATACCAATTTTTAAAGAAACTCGCTTCATTTGGATTTTATTACAGGCAGCTATATATGTAAGCTTTGATAACTTTGTTTATGGAACATAATTAATTTATTGTGACTTAGAGTAATTTTAATTAAAGTTTTGAAGATACGTTTGACTCATTTTGTAGTGACCGTTGTACTTGCTGTGTCAACGTTCTCGGGTTCGAGCCCCGCTGCGGGCTTCATTAGTGTGATGAGAACGAATGTCTGTCTTCCAGTCATGGGTGTTTATATCTGTAATATGTATGTATTTAAAGTTATATATTTGTAGTGTATCAACTATCTGATACCCACAACACAAGCCTCGTAGCTTATCATGGAGCTAAATGGTGCTGTGTGTTAATGTCCCAACATATTATAATTAGGTTAGTGAGACTGATGTATTACCAGAGATAGTGGGTTCTTTCACAATATTAGACGATTTGTAACTTGTGTTTATTTCCTATTAAAACCTTGGTACCAAAAACCTTCGTGGGAAAATAATATTTGCCCTTACCTTGCGAGAGAATAGCGTGAAAATAAAAAGAAAATGAAGTAGAACTGTAATTACCCCATAAGCGTATTAACATAAATTATTCTTTAAGTAGAGAAGAGGAGTATGAGGAGTATATTTATGTATTACAAACATGGTATTAATCAAAAGTTGCCTCAGAATGTACTAGTTAGAATATGTCAGCACAACACAGGTCACAAGTTTGAGTGCCGTTTGAATGAAAAATTGTATTGGCCACACAAGTGTTTCATTTATATCACTTTAAGTACTTTTAGTGCTTAATCCATTCCACTTATATATCACTCTCATAACATTCCGTAAACGATGACAGTTACATATTTGTATAGAAATAACAATATCACACAGTAGACGAGTTTCCAACACAAATAATTGTTGTTCGGACAGGAAGACGTATTGAATCAATTTGTTTGCCCGATTCTAACTCGGGACAGTTGGGAATAAATCACAAATCACTATGAAATATTACTGAGGACGGACCAGCATAACTTGACACCTCTCTCCATTCCGTCCCTACGGTGGATAGGAGCTCAGCTAAATAGTTGACACAAGTTGAATAAAATTCAACAGAAAAGCACCCATAAACTCTGGCCCATTCGTTTCGGAATATAGTTTAAGTCTTTGCGGAAATAAAACTAGGAAATTCAATGAAAATATCGTGGTTAGTTTGAATTGACGTGTTTTATAATAACTGTGTTTCGAAAGTACTTATTAGTATTTGATGATATCACAAATTACGAATTGCGAAATTTTGTGTGTATGTGCGTTTGTCCTTTACGGTGAAACGGCTTGACAGATTTGGATGAAATTTAATACTCAGATAGATTCTAATCTGGAGTAACATATAGGTTAAACAACTAAAGACACACCAGAATAAAGCGAGAATTCAATTCACTTTTTTTATTTGGCTTTTAAGCGTACCAGTTGGACACACATTACTTCACCAATGTCGTGTAGAATGGAGAAGATATGCTGTGGATAAGGTATATAACAGATTAAAAAGAGATATTCACACTGATATCTGTTTACATATAAAATATGAGCAATTAATTGTGCGATCCACCTACACACACACAATATAGTATATACAAGATAAATACACATAAAACAGATGTTATATATGTTGGTAATGCTTAGCCTTAAAAAATTTTGATGAATTCCAATAAATACCCTATTCTTTATCTATATGGGAATTTGCAATAACAAAGCGTATATTATCTGTTGCTTAATGATATAAATCACTTGGATAAAATTATCACCTACGAGTGCTCCCGTAACATTTCATTAGAATTGACTTAAGTGATGGACAAGATATGTATATGTATGTACTTTTAAGTAATTTGTGGACTATTTAAGAAATGCAAGGCTTTAAATAATGTCACTTTATAACTATTATTTAATAGGAAATTGCTTTAAAGCATATAAGGAAAGCACCACTGTGTTTTTTACATTATATGGAAAAATCATAAAAAAAATATCAATAAGTAATGTCAATTTTTTTTATTTACATTAAAAACACACTCGTTTTTTTTAGTTTTCGCTTAATTTTTAGATATACTCGTAACTACCGCTTATACTAAGGTTTAATTTATATGTAAGAATTGTTCACTAAAAATGGTATTTCCATTTTAACGGCAAAACTGTCAAAACTACTCAGAATATTTCTTAAGAATACTTTAAGACACGCTAGTTGGCATACTGTCAATTGTTCCTTATAATAAAAATAGCAAATAAAACTGGGAATAATGGAGAAATACTCATACATTTTAAATAAAACTACCTTTTCGGATTATTTCGCGAATTTATTTTGATTTTTGGTTCCCGACATTTCGAATGCTTTATAGCAAGCAATGGTCACGAGAGTGAGTAAGGATAAAGACGTCTCAAAGGCGTTATATAGGTACTTGTTGCAGACAGTGCCTACCAACTATTTTACAAAAATGATTTCAAAAATTCAAAAATGGTACCAAAGTAACTTACAATATTTGCTGATTTTAATTCTAAGCATTTTAATTTTTTTAATAAGTATGTATTATGATGATGATGATGATGTTCTCCTAGCCGATTCCGGCTACGGCGGCCAATCTCATTGAGACTAGCCAACTGCGCAGGAGATATTATAGTGCACAAGTGTACGCACAGACACAAATGCACTCTCTATTCCTGTCACTCTCATACTCCGGTGGGACGACTGCTCGACACGACCAGTGAGAATTAAGGCGCAGGACCAACGGCTTTACGTGCTCTCCGAGGCACGGGGGTGAAACACCGCCAACTTCCCAACTCCGGGCTGTTACTGAGACTTACTATACAGAAAGACTCAATAACTAAACTTGGCCCGACCCGGGACTCGAACCCAGGACCTCCGAGTGTGCAGTCGTACATGCTAGCCACTACACCACCGAGGCAGTATGTATTATAATTATTAAATATAGCAATATTATTTGTTGAATTTTAGCTGTTATTATTATAAGTATTACAATTTTTTTTAAACTTTATTTATTACTAATATTATTTAGTGCTGCTATTATTATATTATGTAGAATATTAAAAATTAAAAATATTAATTATTTATTTAAGCAATATTATTGTTTTATATGTAATTTAAAAGAAGTTAAAATATTAAGTAACACTATTGCTACCTTTATAGACAAAAAATATTAATCAGAATTACTGTTATTATTGCGATCCACACAGTATGAACTACATCTATAGGTGTATTATATATTAGTTTTGTTGTTTGTCATATATCATTAAATTTAGTATAAATTTACTTTTTCTCACTAACTTCTATTACTGACATAGCAAGCCCTTAATATATTAATTTGCTTATATTTACTAGCAAAATTAATGTATATTTATAATAAGTGGAACTTTAGATATACATTTTCAACTTTCAGTCTTCCTTTATTTTACCATCTGATTGTGAAACAATGAAGGTATTTAATAGCCAGTTTAAATGTTAATTTTTGTATAATTTTCTGAACCATCCAGATCATTATCTTCAGGAATGACACAGTCAGAAATGGGGGAATTCAACGCTTAGAAGCATTCAGATATAGTAGAAAATGTGAAAAAATAACAGCCCACTCCACGCAGCAAAAGGTTTTCCCTCTCATTAGAAAAAAAAACCATTGGAGTGAATGACTCGTAAACCTAAGCTTGGGGTGTTATTTTGTACTTGATTTCACCCACGGCTTTGTTTATGTAAGTGTTCCGCAAAGGTCTGTTGTTCTAGAGTTAACTATTTCACATTATGATCCCTTGTACTGTAGTAATCTAAATATAGAAATATTTAGTTAGAGGGTTAAATTATAGTCCTTTATATTCGTCCCTAGACAAAAACAAATCTATCCCACGGGAACCGTACATTTTTCCGGGATAAAAAACTATTCTAAATGAATAACTAAATGCTATTCCAAACTATAATCTATTTTACTTATTGTAACTTTTGTTAGTAATTCAAATAAATAAACATAAATAAATAAATCTCTGTGCCAAATTTCATCTAGATCCGTTCAGCTGTTTTGGCGTGTAAGAGTAACAAACATCCATCCAATCTCACAAACTTTTATAATATTTATAATGTTAGTATGGATTAGTAGGATTGTTTCAAACATTTCTATTTATTAAAATCAGACGATCTTCAGACGTATATGAAAATACTAGCATTGCCCGCGGCACCGCCCGCGTTCAGATGACCAAAAACCAAATCTGTCTGTTTGTCTGTCTGTTACCGCATCACAGAAAAAAATCACTGGAGGGATTTTGATGAAATTTGGTATGATGATAGCTGGTTATCCGGGTGAACATATAGGATACATTTTACCGCGGGATAAAATCTCATTTCTGAGAAATATTAAAAAAACTGCAATGTAAAATATACTTATATGTAAAACCTAAGAATTTGGATTGTGGTCATCTCAACGCGGGCGGAGCCGCGGCCAATGCTAGTATATGTATAAAATTTCGAAAACATTAAAACACAAATATCTCCAAACAATAAACACAACAAACTTACAAACTCAACAAATATGTAATAAACAATGAAATATAAAAAGGAAAGAAAGGAAACCCAAGACAATAAAGATAATTAAAATATGTATAATTTATACAATTTTATGCTAATAGCAATCATGTCTGTAGAAAATTGTAATTTAAAATATGACATAGAACCGTCTAATTGATTTTCGGGGTGGCTCGAGAAAACCAGGACAGAGGTAGCTTGACGGCAAACAAATGGAATTTGATTGATTATGAAAATTCCAATATATAATCCTTAGAATATCCCAACTTAAAGTTCCTTGATCGACTCTGGGGAAATGAATTCCACTTCAGCCTAATGAAAATTCTTTGATACTTTGTTCCTTAATCTTGAAATTTCTAACTTCGAAACGTATTTTACTATTCGAATAAAAACAAAAGGAAATGCTTAACTTAAAAAACGTTATGATTTTCTATATTGTCGCTTTAAATTATTACTGAACTTTGTGATGCTGACATTCTAAATGGCTATTGCATATGGAAGACTAAAAAATGTGTGGGAACTGGTCACGTGGTCGGAATATGTCTTTTTCATATATGATATCGATTGTAGTAATAAAAGTTGTCTTATGGTGGATCCCAATAACCATCATTCACCACTAATCATCAATCCATTTTTGGTATTCAATTCAATTCAATTCTTTTATTTCGTGGCTTCTAGATCTTTGGTATTCTTACAAGCGATGTTAATTTAACATAAATTACATAGAGCTTATGTTAAATTTCTATCTCTGATAATGCAAACTTCAAATAGATAACCACCGTGTGAGGGCTGGAATCAATAAAAATGCTTTACGCGATAAAATTGGTTTACACGATATTATAATCCTTAATACTATAAATGCGTCATTATTTGTTTTCTTCCTTCTTTATGCAGCAATGGATTATGGAACAATGGGTTGCCATTTTTATATATAGTTTATAATATGTATAATGATCATGAAACTGATGATTAACTGATTAATCACTAGCAACCAGACAGCAACTCTGCCCAAATTCAATCGCAATATATTTTAAAAATGTACAAATAAAAGCAATTCACCTAAAGCATAAGATAAATACGTTCAAAGTCATGTCTCGTATTTAATTTAACAACCATTTGCATTTGACTAGGTTTTCCCAACATCGAGACCAAAAATAAAATAGGGCGGCGAATTGAATGAATTCGACGACAGAGGAATCGGATGATAAGAGCGACGTTGTATTTTTTTCGTATCTCATTTCGCTCCATTAGCTCCATTTGTTTTGTAGAATGTCTTCAAAAGTCGGTTTTTTCATGATGAGATCTTGAAATGCGTTAACTGAAGGAAATTCGTCTTGTACAACATTTCAATGGAAATTATGTAAAAGGGCACTTTCTGTGCTGTGTTTTTTTTTTGCATTAATTAGTGTTTGAATGCGAGAGAGTATTGAGAAATAATGATAAAAGGATTTAGTTAGCTTTTGCTACTAGAATGTAAAACCTTATTATTGTTTAAAGGCACTATGATATCTAGTTTTTTATTTGATTTTTTTTTCAAATAAAGAAAGAGGCTACGTCTCGAGCGGGGTCGAGACGTCATCATGATCTTCGTTTTCTGTGGTTTAGTAAAGTTGGTTGATTATGACAGATCATTTGGAGAGTTATGTTTTGATATTGTACTTGCAAGTCGATCGTCACTGTCGAGAAAGAGAGATGCCATAATATTAGTTTATTTTTTCTTTATTTATTATAATAAAATCAGTTTTTATCTTACTATAGCAATTTATTTTTTCTTCTTTATTATAGTAAAATATTATTATTTCGCTTCATGTTTAGTTCTATGACACTCTATTATTCTTTAGTCTGAGGCAGTAAAATAGATAACGTGAAAATAAACTTAATCAAATACCAATAAGTACGTTGATATGAAAGTTGTTTTATAGCAATCGTTCGAACGGAGTTCAAGTTGATGGCGAGTTTACAGCGGAAAAATATTGTCCATGTAAAAGACTTGTCAGAATTTCAAAGCTGATAGGTTGCTTTGGATTTATGTTTTCACACAAACGAACACCTATATTTTTATTCTTTTATATAGAAAGCGCATTACGTTTTATTTATATAATAATGCAATAAAAAATATTAAAAATCCTGTATCCATGATTGTTGCTCAGTATTATGTTTCATTAAATTAATTATTAAATTTATTACAATACTATATATACATTGTACAATTTATTAGTAAGTAATTATTTTACATACTTCATATGTATGAATTCAGCCCTTTTTAACGTCCCACTGCTTGGCACGGGCGTCCCTTCAATACGAGGGAGATCAGGTCATAGTCCACCATGCTGGCCAAGTGCGGGTTGGTTGACTTCACATGTCTTTCAAAAATTTGTTAGGTTTTCTCAGTCATGCAGGTTGCCTCGCGATGTTTTCCTTCAGCGTAAGGCAAGTGGTAATCAAGCTAGAAATAATTCACGCATGAAAATTTCAGAGATGCAAGACCCCTGATTTGAACCCGCTTCACTCGGTTTTCCAAGCGAGCGCGTTACCACTGGGCTATCCTAGAACATACTTCATATAGACTGCAGAAATACAAAGTAGCAATACAATAATTACTATGATACAATGTTAGTAAAAAAATATTTATATAAATATTTAAGTATTTTCACAAAAATAACACAGATTTGTTTTTTCCTGAACTACAATGACATAGCTTAAAGGCTTTCTTTGCCTTTGTGACATTGGAACCGTTAGAACGCGAAATTCTTAAAATATTTTTAAACTTAACGACTAAGACTCGTAAAAAATTTACCATCGGAATTGTTTGTCAGAAGACAAATAGGGGTTCTTTACACTAAACGTTCACAAAAGACAGTCTAAAATATTCATATACTCCCCCAAGATATTCTTATATAACAAGGATACAGGAATTTATTGTCTTGGAAAAAGATTTTAAAATGACCTACATTTTCAAGAGAAACACTTGTTCTGCCTTGTTTTTTTTTTTTTTTTTAAAATTTAATATATTACAATTAAAGAAAGTATACTTAATGAGTGAGTTATGTACGTTTGTTTATGCAATAATATTTTTTATCTCGCTTTTATTAGCTTCATCTCTATTTACGTAGTCAATTCTTAGAAGGCTATTTTGTTGAAATCCGGATGATAGTAAATTGTTATCATCGAACTGATTAATTATCAAATGCGTTCAGGAGGTAGATTGTAAGTTTTCTCAATGACTCAAATTTTAAATGCATTTTTTTAAAAACCTAAATCTATTGATAATTACAAAATAACCATTATAAAAAAAGTGTAGTCTATAAAATAAAGGTATCCTATTAAGCTTAGGATATATCTTTCTTATAATAAAATTCTGAGTCGTAACTGTACATTAAATATTTTTTGGAAAATCTTATTGGAATAATCAGTATTATCGATACAGACGCCGAATCTATAGTTTTTAGAAGTTTTGTCTGTCTATCTGTCTGTGACTGCGTCACGGATAAAACCATTGGAGTGATTTTTATAAAATTTGGTATGATGATAGCTGGTTATCCGGGTCAACATATAGGATACTTTTTACTGCGGCAAAATATAGTATTTCTAAGAAATCGATAATAGACATTAAAATGTAACTAAGGACGAACCCTAGCGGAGCGAGGGTGAGTTGCTAGTATAAACAAAATACTAATAATGTTAGACTAAAACTTTGTGCTATTATAATGTTAAAATATAAATTAAATAAAAAGTCTTACTAGATTCTTGGCTCGTATGTTAATTCTTTGCTCTACTTAACCTTTATTCAACAAAAATATTTATCATTCAAACTTAAAGTATGTAACATTCAAAGTTGAATATCAAGTTAAATATCTGATGTTAATGCTTATTCTGCGAGAAGTTATTTCATTCTAGGTCGTACTTTTTCATACTCTTATTAACTGAGTTCATTGAATGAAAATGAGATTTACTTTTACTTTTTTCTTGTATTTCTTTTCCAGATTCTATCCTCGAATTCTGCTCTACAGAACTAAAATACATTTTAAATGTAGGTATGTAATATAGAGTAAATTAAATGTAAATAATATATTAAATTTTAATATTTGTTTAAATTATACTACATAATTATGAGTTTAATTATTTTTACTTTATATATACAGTTTACACTTAAAATAGTCTAAATGTATATTATTTTTAAAATAATTCAGAACATATTTTTTACAATGTCTGATAAAAAGAGATTCAACAGAAAAGTAAAACGAAATCTCTTTTTTGTTGTTGTTAAAATTTTGATATTCTCTATGACAGCACCTAAACTAGACTATTTGAGTGTTTTACACATTTTCTTCGGTAAGTATAAAATTCAGAGTATCAAAAAATATTCTTCGATTTGCAAGACGACTTTTTAAGTCAATATATATATATATATATATATATATATATATATATATATATATATATATATATATATATATATATATATATATATAATGGATTTTCAGCGAATTTACAGCAAATCTTATCTTTCTTAATCTTTAATAACTATATCTACATAGTACCGAAATGGTATGACTTCCATTTTTACCTATTATCTACATAATCCTAAAAAAGGTCGTGGGAGATCCTTACAAAAGGCTTCTGTTTTTGTCAATACAAACAAGCGTCATTTCCTACATAATAGAACCAACTCCAATTTAAAAAAAAAGTAAAAAACACTGACCAAATATGACTCGAATTCACGAATTTAACTTCTTCCATCAATATAAGGTCCTATTTCAAAAGTACATAACGCAAATATATTGTGTTGTCGTACGAATCATCAATGAGCGAGTCTATCTCACACTAGTAGATATTTGCCAATACGATAATCCAATACCGATATTCGCAGTTAAAATTAACTGCTAATCAACGCGGTTAAAGTTAAACTACGAATGTTTGTTAACGAGTTACTTATTCTGTTTGTGTACATATACATCCATATATACGTACATACTACTTATTACAACGACACGTTTGGCTCAGTTTGTAGTAACCCTACTTGCTGTGCCCGCACCCGCTGGGGGCCTTCATTTGTGTGATTGACGACCACGAATGTTTGTACTCCAGTCATATTTATTTAACTTTATATTTATAATATGTATGTATTTAAATTTATATATGTGTAGTGTATCAACTATCTGGTATCCATAACACGAGCCTCGTAGCTTACCATGGAATTAAATGGTGCTGTCTATTAATGTCCCAACATATTTATTTATTTACTAGCAGAACCCGCGGCTTCGCTCGCGCTAAAACTGCAAAAAATCTCTAAAAAGGTAGATTCGTACAAACTTCTATCCCCTATTTAACCGCTTTATAGGATGAATCTCGAAAAATGATTTAACACGTGTTTATTTAATTTTATTGAAGAGCACGAATACCAACTTTCAAGTAATTCTGATTATAAATATTTTTTGAATTATATTATAACGTGTTTTCCAGTGGGAATTACGCGGTAATTGCCTATGTCACTCTCCAGCCCTCCAACTATCTCCAGACAAAAAATCACACCAATCCGTCTCTCCGTTTCGACGTGAAGAAAGGACAAACAAACAAACAAACAAACAAACACACGAACAAACAAACAAACAAACAAACAAACAAACAAACAAACAAACAAACAAACAAACAAACAAACAAACAAACAAACAAACAAACAAACAAACAAACAAACAAACAAACAAACAAACAAACAAACAAACAAACAAACACACTATCACATTTATAATATTAAAGTATGGATTATCCGTGGGTCAGCTGACGTTTATTTATATGACAATGCATGATATTAGATAGCCTATAATTTTCCTCTATACATAGCCTAAAAATTCTCAAGTCTTATAGAGATTAACATGTTTAAACAAACAAATAAAACAATCCTTCAACTTCACATAACTATTGTAAATGAGAAAGTTTAGCATGACTTAGCTACGTGTGTGCATAAGTTTGTTACTGCTTTCCGCTGGAGTGGCTGAACGGATTTCGATGAAAATAGATAAACTATTACTGAAAGTAACACAAAAGCTACTGTTAGTATTTAAATTGCTAATACGTGATGTTGTCAAGGGTTCATATATATAATAATATAAATCCAAAAGGAACCTATGGAAAGACAGGATGATTCTGTAGTATTAAATGAAGCTCAAGTCTGCTGCTGTTTACTATAGTCCGCCAACCCAGACTTAGCCAGCGTGGTGGACTATGGCCAAAATCCCTTATATTGAAAGAAGGCCCGTGCGTTAAAAAGGGGCTGAATACATTACAAATAAAGCTTTAAATATTACTTTACACACCTAAATGCTTACAAAGCAAGTATTTAATGCAAGACGTCAGCTTACAGGTCGGAGGTAAGACAATACCACCGCTGACAGTCCAATTATCCAGTCGCAGCCCGCAATAGCTCTGTTCCCGATGCGACTCGTTTATTTACAGAGAAATGAGAGGCAAGAAATAATTGCTTCGCTACAGAAAGTATCGGTTTTTTAGTCTCCAATGTTGAAACTTCTTTTAATACTTTTTATTGGTATCGCATAATGAGACAATAATCATATTTTTTTTTTGTATTTATTTTATAGCAAATGTATAAGAGTGTATAGTAATAAAAATATCTGAAAATTTATTGTAAATAAAGTCTTTAATAAAATATATTTATTATTGATAGTAAAGCATTTATTTAAGTAAATATCAATATAAATACTAAAAAAAATTGTATTTTGATAATATTCGTCATTTTAAGAGCACAAAAATATATTTTATTAAATGTTCTAGAAAAGCTTCTTGAATTTCTCTTTTTGTATCTATTGGCAGTATAAAAAGCATTAAATACAGACTATCTATCAAGTTGTAAACAAATATGTCATAGCAAAATCTATGGAACTACGACCGCGACCACCAACTATTATTTATATTTTATTTTACTATACTATACCTACCACCGTTAAAGATTTGCAGTGGTAAATCAAAAAAGTAACTTTGCATGACACCAATGCAAGTATAAATTAAAGTAACTAAATTAATTCAATACTAAATTTAGAGACAATAGCATTCCCAAGGAGGGTTGACGTCAGGCAGGCGGCCGGTCGTAATACTTTTGCCAAATCTTTTCAGCAGAACAGAAAATGTACTGCGCCGACCCCAAGTGATTGGGAAATGGGCAAGAAGGAGAAGAAGAAGACTAAATATATTATGATTTTGACACCGCTTGAAAATAATGATTTTCTCTTCTTTATTTTGGCGTTTTAATTTAATATTCGGGACCGTCAAATCTTTTTCCGTTTTATCATACCATATAAAATTTCCTTTTAAAAATTGATCGCAGTCTAATGCTAAACGGGAGCTGGTCTCGATTCTTCTATAATTAAGTTTTCCTATTGGAGAGTCATATCAGTTTTAACAATTCCAGAATGCAAGGAATAAATTGATATATTTCAACCAATTCCAAGGACTATAGTTAAAGCGCAAAGAGCGATTTTCGATATTCGATAAGAAAACAATGGAGTCGAAACAACGTTTGCTTCTTGCAATGTTTCATTTTTCACCGAGTCTAAAAACCATTCAACAAAAGCATCTATGTCCTTTATTTGTAAATCTTGTTTTTTTAGCGTTTTAATCCAACGTGTGTTTTGAATGTTTGTGATATGGCCGCAGTTACTCGATATATTGACAATTCGTGCACTATCATTCAGTATAGGAAATAAATAATCTTGACCATTGTAGTAGCTTCTGTAATTTATATCGATAATGCGTTTGGCTTCATAATATGTTCTTTTGTTGATGTCCTCTGGTATTGTGTAGCAGCACTATTGATTAAAATGTCTATATCTTTAAATTTTACATTTAAATGCTCAGCAAATGCTTTCACACTCAATCTGTTTGTAATATCAATTGATGGAACATTGGATTAAAACCTTGTTTCTTTAAATTTTCTACGTCTTGTTGCCTTCGTTGGACATTTCTTGCAGTTAGGTATACCCTTATTGGAGCCGGTTACTACAACGACTTTATCTGTCATTGTCACTCGACAACCGATGCCAGATTAAAGGTTATTTTTAAACCGTTACATAAAATGAGTCATTGCCGATATGATCAAGTGCTTGATACGATGATGATTAGACATGTTCTTTTTCAACAATGTGCAATAATTTAAACAGGTTTTTGTCCTAATTTAATGGATGGACCTTTTAACTTTTTTATAAAAAGTACACACTAACTTGGATGCGGAGGAATAATTTTGCTTTATTTTCATATGATGGAGATATAGAGATCAAATCACAAATGACAGCGAACATCGATATGTCATACATATACTTATTACATACGATTATGACGTGCAAATAACTACACAAGAATTTAATTGTTATTTTCAAGTCGATCAAAAATAAAATAATTTCCCATTTTTTTCTAATTAAATAACCATGACCTATAACATACATCCAAATGCATCAATAGTTTCTTAAAATTTAATCTGCACAAACTTTTTTATCATACAAAATCCTTACAACATTTACGTTATTTGTGAATTGTATGTACATATTATGCAGTATGCCCCTATTTCCTATACTATTTCAATGGAAAAGATTTTTTTACAATTAATGATTTAATAGAAAATGACATACCTTGTGGTGGAAGACTTATGACGTTCAGTAAAAAAAAAAAAGAATAATTTGATTCTAAATAAAATTATTAATTACATATAAAATTACAACTATGCCGAAATTGTACATTAGATATTTTTTGGAAAATCTTATTGAAATAAACATTATTATCGATACAGAGGTCGGATCTATAGTTTTTAGAATTTTTGTCTGTCTGTCTCTCTGTCTATTACCGCATCACAGAAAAACCACTGGAGGGATTCTTATGAAATTTGGTATGATGATAGCTGGTTATCCGGTTGAACATAAAGGATACTTTTTACCGCGGGAAAATATCTCATTTTTGAGAAAAAATACAAAAACTGCAATGTAAGAGTATATTAATATGTAAAACCTAAGAATTTGGTTTTTGGATATCTGAACGCGAGCGGAGCCGCGGGCAATGCTAGTATAATATAAATATAAAATTAAATTATATTTGAGCATAATTCATGCATTGACTTTCCACACTATATTTGCGATATCCATCTCATTAACATTGTTTGTTTTACACTTCGCACAAACTATCGACTATACTCGTAGTTTAAGTACCAGATAACAATATGACATGATTTTCAATGTATGTTTCAAAATATTAACGTTAACTATTTATAAATGTTCGTGTTTAGTCCTGTGTTTAAATTTTTGTGTAAATATATCAAGTGTAATGGAATTGGGTTATAGACTAACATTTTTTGGAAAATAATTAAAACTAACAAACCACTTGTCTCTAATTTTTATGTACATACATATATAGTTATTATTAAATTTTGCAGTCCTTTGTTGTAGGTTCAAGGTGTATTACGGATTTACTCCCTTTTACATATTATAATTTAGTATAGTTTTAATAATTTCATTTTACTGATCGATCTCCTTCGTGTCTTCTATATTCTAGTGACATTAACGAACAAAGACATGTGAAGTCCCCCAACCCGCACTTGGCCAGCGTGGTGGACTATGCCCTGATCACTCTCGTAATCTCCAATGCGAGGGAGGCCCATGCCCAATAGTGGAAAGTTAAAAAGAGATAGATGAGATAGAGAAATAGGACACATAAGTTACTTTTAGGCATTTAAGTACCGAGTGCACCCGAGCGAAGTAATAATAAAGCATTTTACGACTGCAGTCCCATCCGTTTGGCGATGGCTTTGCTCAAAGCGCAGGATAGACGGTTTTATTTGTACTCTGATGTAAGGAGATCTAAACAAAAAATCTAATATATTTTTTCGTCCCGGGAGTCGAACACAGGACTTCATGATCTGCAGATATTTAAATAATGATAAAAATATACATAGAATAAAATAATATATAAAAATAAATGAGGGTTGGGGGTAGGAGGGTTAAAAATAATTTACGACCTATTCCCATACCTACCAAATATACAAAAAAAGTCATTAAAATCGGTCGAGCCGTTTCGGAGGAGTGCGACCACAAACACCATGAAATGAGATGTTTATATGTATACTAGCATTGCCCGCGGCTCCGCCCGCGTTCAGATGACCAAAAACTAAATTCTTAGGTGTTACATATTAGTATACTCTTACATTGCAGTTTTTGTATTTTTCCTCAGAAATAAGATATTTTCCCGCGGTAAAAAGTATCCTAGGATCGCGCGCTACATCGCCCGGTTTATATAGCTTGAGCAGGCGGTCGAGCGATGCGGGGCAGAGGGGATGGACTCGCCGTAGGCATCTCAATGCTCGCCAAGCATTAAAAATGTTTCGCTACTAATTACTTCTAACAACGATATCTCAAAAACTATTCATCTGATTGATTTAGTGTAAAGAGCAATTTTAATCTGCATTAAATGACTAAGCTAACTAAAATATTCATTTGGATAAGGATTAATACCGAACTAAAGAAAATAACTTTGAAAATAACGTAATGTTTTTAATTAAAAATGTTAACATAAAAGTGGTTATTGTAAGTCAACCGTAAGAGATAGAGATATGCTATCGCGGACTTTTTTGTAGCATTTTTATAGATTTTGAATTCTCTAGTACATTACTTAACTGTATCTTTGCTAGTTTACGCGGCGTTCGCGTGGAAAGTTCCCATTTGGCGAGATTTTTTGCGACCTCTTCAACATTTGTCGCCGTATTTCAGCTAATTTACATAAAAGCATAATAAATTATATACCTAAACCTTCCTCAAGAATTACTCTTTCTATTGTTGAAAACCGTATAAAAATCCGTTCAGTAGTTTTCGAGTTTATCGCGTTCAGACAGACAGGAGGACAGACAGGAGGACAGACAGGAGGACAGAAAGACGCGGCCGGGGGACTTATTTTTATAATAAGTATAGATTAGAGATTATATATGATAAATGTTACGTTATAAAAGAAGTTGTTAATTAAATAGCATCATTAAAAATTTTAGACGTTTCCTTGAAATAACGTTGCGCAATAATTTTCTTGATAATATATTTGGCAAGGAGGACTAAGGTTAAATACTATATTAAAATTATTACTATACTTTAATACTGTATTGCCAGTTAATAAATAATGTAACTTTTATGAATAAACAATTACAGTAATCGCCATATTTTTTTCTGTAAAAAGATTTTGCCAGCAGCTCCGCTCGCTTAGTTCTTTTATGTATAACTAGTTTTTGCTCACAGCCTCGTTCGCGTGATAACCGGAGAGATCAAGGTTAAACTATGTTCGATCCCAGAATGAAATCTATGTCCTTGTTAAATTTTATCGAAATCTGTTTAGCGCTGTAAGCGTGCAAAGGTAATAGACAAGTTAATTGCACGTGTAGATAGTTGGAGAGCTGGAGAGTGACATAGGCTACTTTTTACCGCGGGAGATTATCTATTTGCCACGGGAAAAAACGTTATAATACAATCCAAATAAATATTTATGATCAGAATTACTTGAAACTTGGTATTAATGCTCTTCAATAAAATTAAATAAATACGTGTTTCAGCATTTTTCAAAATTCATCCTATAAGCGGGTAAAATAGGGGATGAAAGTTTGTATGAAAACTAACTTTTTAGAGATTTTTTTTGTAGTTTTAGCGCGAGCGAAGCCGCGGGTTCTGCTAGTAATATTATAAATGTGAAACTCTTTCACGCCAGAACGGCTGAACGAATTTGCATGAAATTTAGCACAGAGACAGATTATGGTCTGGAATAGCACATAGGTTGCTTTTTATCCTGGAAAAATTAACGGTTCCCGTAGGATAGGTTTGTTTTTATCTAGGGACAAACCCGAAGCGAAACGAGGGTGAGTCACTAGTGAGCTATAAAATACAAATAGCTTACAAATTTGGTTCGTAGTTCTAGATATTTGACTTTTTAAACCAACAAAAAAAACAAAATTCGACATCATAATAATATATTCGTGTAGAATAAATTTTGGCTTCAATTACCTTTTACTAAATTGAATAAGTGATAATTTTTGAAATGTCTGTATGATCTCTAACTTAAATTATTAATTAAAAAATATTATATTTGACTTATTTTATTGCATACATAAAAATATAGATAAACGATAAGTAAGAAACTTTCTTTTTAAGAAGTCCGTTAAAACAATGAATTTTACAGCTCGTAGCAGTAGTTGGTACCGGAACTAACATCACACGTTATTCAGTATTTACTATCAATTGAAAACAAGACCTACTATGTACGTGCGTGCAATACAAATTGCGAGATTGAAGACGGATTAAAGTGAAGATCTCTGGCCTAATGGACCAAACCCTCTCGATTCAAAACCACTGTTCTACGATTGTGATTTATTTATCTGTATTAACTAGCATTCTGTTTAGACTTTAGGCAGTGGATGCCCAGTGGTAACGCGCTTGCTTGAGAAACCGAGTGGGTTCAAATTCCTGGTTTCACACCTCTGACATTTTCATGTGCGAAACATTTCAACATAATTACCACTTGTCTTACCGTGAATGAAAACATCGTGAGGAAATCTGCATGTGTCAGAGAACCTAGCAAGTTTTCGGAAGACATGTAAAGTCCGTCAAACCACACTTGGCGGTGGACTATGGCCTTATTCTCCTCGTATTGAAGGAAGGCCCGTGCCCAGCAGTGGGATGTTAAAAGGGCTGAATACTGCTTCGACGTTATTTAGCTACTCTCTGTATTCGATATGCGAAAATATAAAAATAAAAACTAACCTAAAAAACCTTAGTGGTTATTACATTCCAGAAATAGACACGCTGTCAAAATTTTAGCGCTAATGGTATGACTTCGATGATGATAAAAAAGTATTCACAAGAATTTGTATGAATACAATATATATTTAGATAATAATTATTATCTATCTAGTGATTGCAGTTTCACGTTTTCAAAAGCGCAAGTCGTATCTTTGAATAAAGCTAATTGACATAAATGGAACTTAGCTATATTTTTTAATCAGGCGCGCAACATAAAAATTGAAATTACATAAATCAAGCGATAAAAATTATAGCATACAACAAACACATTACAATTAAGTACAATTAAGTATAACAATACATAATGCTATTATATATTATATGCAAAAGTTTGTATATGTGCGGATTGCGATGAAATTCAGTACACAAAATATAGTATGAACTGGAATTACAGGGTAGAGTAAATAGGGTACAGTGAGTTATAAAATTTATGAAAAGATGATGCTACCTGCAATAATATACATACAAACTGATTCTAAGGACGCTGTGTGTTAATGACCCAATATAAAAAAAACACATGTGACCTTATTACTTCACTAAATACACTAATATCATTTCTTATTAAATCTACAATATGTTAAGCCTTATAGTATCAGAATACATAATAGATGTAACAGGAAACATTTTCTTTCAAAAATAAGTAATCACCGTCGATAATTTGGTAATTTGGCGAACAAACAACAAACAAAAACAACTACCTAACAGCATATTAACGCCATTATATATTATTGTTAACCACTCATTGGGCAGAAAGAAAATATTTCGCCTTACGTCGCAAACACAGCGTTTTCTCCTAGAGATCTGACGCATTGTATAAGTTGCCACCGAGTGTTTTTTAGAAACGAATTATATGAAAATATACGGGTGAATATAATGGATAAGTCAAATAATCATTGTACTTTGTGTTAGTTTTCGGTTATGTAATTGTAATAAATTAATATATTTTTCTTAAAATATTAGTTTCACAATGATAATATAGTTATTATTTATACTAGAGACTTAATAATTCGTCCCTAGTGAAACACAAAAACAAATCTATCCCACGGGAACCGTACATTTTCCGGGATAAAAAGTAATCAATGTGCTATTTCAGACCATAACCTATCTCTATGCCAAATTTCATCTAAATCTGTTCAGGCGTTCTGGCGTGATTGAGTGACAAACATCCATCCATCCAAACATTCGCATTTATAATATTTATGGGATTAAAGTGACAATGTTTATGAGTAAATGAGATTTTCTGCATAGTAAACTTCACAATAATTAACATGCTTTTATTAGCTTCAGATGTAACATCAATTTTAACCCACTTCTAATTATCGAAATGATTCTTTGTAATCATATGTAGCACGGATGACATTGCTATAATTTGGTATCTTGGAGCTAATTTGATGATGCAGTCAAGAGATGAATAGTGGAACTCTTTAGTGGCTACTAGTAAGGCCCATGAGCTTGGGTTCATATGATTCGTTTTCACGAGTTCCAAACATTCCATTTCACCAAAAGTTTTTTAAGTTTTTAATACTATAAATATTGTGTAATACCTACCTAAGTATTGTGATTTAGCACATGGACATTTTTTATCGACGTACCTACCACGTGCATGAATCTACATCTTAAATTAGTAATTTATTAAAAACTAAGTATTTAGCATAACAAACAAAGTTTTAAGTCAAAAAAGAGTTAAAAATTTCCTAGGCTCAAGAACTCTAAAACGATAAAGAAATTCAAAACCTCTTAAATCCATACTTAATATTATAAATGCTAATGTAACTCTGTCTGTCTTTCTGTCTGTTACCTTTTCATGCTTAATCCGCTGAACCGATTTAGAGGAACGGTATGGAGAAAGTATGAGACCCTGGGAAGAACATAGGATATATATGTCAATTTTTTTTATATAGATACCTATATAAAAATGACACTTAAACCATAATCAACTTGAATGTAATGTTATAAAAAAATAATAGCTACGCGTAGAATTTTATTGAATTTTATTCCCGTGTATTTTAAAAATTCCATTATTATTTCAGAGAGGCGAAGACCACCGAAAGTCGATGCTGTGTATGAAACACATGAAAGTTTGATGCGATCACGCGGTTACCGGTTACCCTATCGACATATTGCATCGTTTTATTGACATTTACTAGTTGAATTTGTGAACGGAACGAAATTCGCATTGCGCCTTTTTTGTTATGAAATATAGGTAGCTACGACGATACAACGAATTGGGGATAATCGTTTATTACGTAAAGTACACTATTTTGGAAAATAAAGCATATATGTATATTTTTTAATAAATAATTTTTGCCTTTTTTCAGAGTTCACCGAACAATGGAAACGAAACACTTATTATATACGTATAAACCCTATATATTTATATGTCCGTTTGTCAATCACATTCGTTTATATTGTTTAGTAATTAATTTTTAATGTTAATTTTAGGTGTCATTTTAAGCAATATTTTTGAGCTTAAACCACAAATATTTAAATGTATGTATACTTCACATTTTATTATATGATCGTCATTGTTTTACAACTGGTGTTATATATAATTTAATTCGCAATAGATACTTTTAGCTACAATTTATACTTCACAATACCATTAATGATAATAATTTTTGCATTGCTCTGACAACTTTATAGCATAGCTAAGTTAGTTATATAACTTATATGGAACTCTGGAAATGCAGGCAAATTGCCTAGTACGAGTACCTCTTGAATACGTATCGTGAGTTGTTCAAACATCGGAAGCGATAAACAAGACACCGTGTATAGCTCGAATACGTTAGAGCTACATATGATCAGAAAGCAGTTCTGCTGAGAAGACATACATACAATATGCAAAATATAAAAAACTAGCGATTCACCCACGCTTCGCTCGGATTCGTTTCTAGGTACATTTGAACGGTTAGTATACTAGATTTCTCAGAGATGAGATATTTTCCCGCGATAAAAAGTATCCTTAATGTTGACACAGATAACCAGCTATCACCATACCAAATTTCATAAAAATTCTTCCAGTGATTTTCTCGTAATACGTTCCCAGCAGACAAATAGACAGACAAAAATTCAGAAAACTATATTATATATATATATATATATATATATATATATATATATATATATATATATATATATATATATATATATATATATATATATATATATATATATATATATATATATATATATATATATATATATATATATATATATATATATATATATATATATATAGTTTGTAGATAGTTTAGGCCTCTGTTTCGATAATAATGACTATTTCAAGAACAGATTCGACTCGGGTAGAATTTTATTATATGTATAGATAGATTTATTTACCATTTGAAGAAGAAACAGCGTTAAGAGCTTAATATTATTACTGATTTTATCATATCACTGTTTTTCAAGTAATTATTTAATTAGTTTTAATTATTATTCCCTCAACGATCGTGGACACGCCGGCGTTACAGTTAACAATAGATTTCTTAGAAATTTAATTAATTTCTTAGAAATTTACCTGGAGGTATTAAATTTATTGCTAAAAATTAAATTCGCGGGAAAATAGCTGATTTAAACGTGCTCTTATGTTCGCTGGAAACTAAGAGTAGATAGTATTCATATTATAAAGTTGATAGATGTTGCTACGTATGTATTTTTTATTTAAAAATGCATGTACATATTTTAATAGTTTTAGTAAAAAAAATCTTAAAGCAAAATTGTACACAAAATATGTTAATTTGGGTTATCTTCATAAACGCCAATGACTTATCCTCACTTTGTTCGGGTGCGTCCCTTGTTGCCTTTTTAAGCACCGACACAAAAAGAGGGTAGTTATAAGTTTTACGTGTATATATCTGTATGTCTGTCTGTGGCATCGAAGCGTCCAAACGGATGAACCTATTGTAATTTTGTTTTTTTTTTTTTTGTTTGAAAGGTAAGTTAATAGATATGACTTTTGCTTTAAATCAAGAAAATTCATTCAGGCGTTTGCAGGTTGCTCTCTTCTTGACAACCCTTTTCTAAACGGTAAAAAGATATAAAGAACATCGACAGATCTAATCGATTCTAAACTTGGTATCACGTTACTTTAATGATTCTATTCTAATTATAATATGGTACTTAACCTAGGCCTGATGTTAAAGCGTCACCTGGAATCTGCAAGACACTAAAATACTGTAGAGATATTGTTTGAGCTTATTGAAATAGCCTCAATAAATAAGGTCTTGTTTTGGGGGTTTAATTTAAAAGTTGTTTTTATATAATGTACCTACTAGTACCGCCATCTTTTGACAAATTTTATAACTTTCACTCACATATATTAAATTTCGTAGGTTCGTAGATCAGTTTAAATTTTATAAGTAACAAAGAACTAAATATTAGCATCACAAGGAAGAATATTCGATTTATAAAGAGCAATGTAAATCTATTTAAAGTTAAGACTACATCACTAATCTAATGTCAGGGTTTACACGAACAATGCACACTGTTCAGGCATAATTCCTCACGTACTAACAATCTATTTGCCATTTGTGTAAAATAACAAGATTATATTCAAAGATATTTGAATATAATCTTGTTATTTTACACAAATTTGATATTTGGGGTCCTATTTTGAGAAATTAAAAAAATATATAATAGCAACTCCATCATTTAGAGGAAGTACCTACACTGCTATCAAAAATGTTGAATAAGCGTGGTATCTAGTCGCCGGGAATGAAATCGAAAATTACGAAACTTCCTGTGTGTACATTGTGATGATGTTCTCCTAGCCGATTCCGGCTACGGCGGCCAACCTCATTGAGATTAGCCAATTGCGCACAAGTGCACTCTCCATTCCTATCACTCTCATACTCCGGTGGGATGACCACTCGACACGACCGGTGAGAGTTAAGGCGCAGGACCGACGGCTTTACGTGCTCTCCGAGGCACGGGGGTGATACACCGCCAACTTCCCAACTCTGGGCTGTTACTGAGACTTACTATACAGAAAGACTCAATAACTAAACTTGGCCCGACCCGGGACTCGAAACCAGGACCTCCGGGTGTGCAGCCGTACATGCTAGCCACTACACCACTGAGGCAGTGTACACTGTACAACTATTCCTTTGTAAAGATGAAATATTTTTTTTCGGTTCTATATACAAATTTGTATTACTCTATCTCCCTTCTGTTCATAAACAACAAATAATAGACACGTAGAATTTATACACTGTTATTTTATATATTGGAGGATGTTTGGAATGTGGCACAAGTCCACACAACACTGCACAACTACTCGTAAGCGGTAACATACATGGGAATCAAAACCTCTAGAAAGCATGAATCAAACTTTTGAATTGAAAGTACCGTATCTATCAACAATAAATTGAAATGTCTGATTGATGGTTATAACATTTTAAGGTAGAATTTATATACATAATTATAATATTATGAGCGTTTTAATGGAAGATAATATATTTGATTAATTTGAAACGATTTATGTATAAGGCATTTAATTATGTGACCTTGGCCGATAGGAATGTATTTAAAAAAAAGGGCGCGGATCACGGACGTTCATTTATTTTCCCGCGCTTTTGCACGAAGATGTCGGTAACACCTTGTAGTCACTAGTCATGAATTGTTTGAAATACTGTAAATTATTATTATAAATTAGGTAACTCGTTAATTAAAAGAGCAACTGTTGAGTTTTTCGCCGATTCTTCTCAGCAAAACTGTTTATCGAGCCGGTGGTAGCTTCTACACGGACAAACGTACTGATTAACATAAAATAATTAATCTGTTGTTGCAAAAGTACTAAATATATAAAGAGGTAAAGTTTGTGATATTGTGAGTTTGTGATGTTGTAGGGGGTAATCTCTGGATCTACAAAACCTATTTAGATGAAATTTGCTAAGAAGATAGTTTGAGATCTTGGAAAGGACATAGTATACTTTTTTATCCCGGAAATCAACCCTTAAGGGGGTAAAAATAAGGATGAAAGTTTGTATGGGTAAGCTAGCCAGGGACGAACCCGAGTGAAGCGAGGGTGAGTCGCTAGTAAGGATATATGCAAGGAAAATCTCAAAGTTTTATTAGTCTCATCCTACACATCCCTCAACGACCGCGGACACGCCGGCGTTACAGTTAACAATAGATCTTGTAGAAATTTAATTAATTTCTTAGAAATTTAACTGGAGGTGTTAAGTTTTAGCAATAATTGCATATTGAAAGTATCAAGGAAATAGTACACGTGATCGAAAGGAACGAATGTAGATATATAGCTTCCATCAGAGATATTGAATTTCCGCACGTACAATAAAAGGGTACTTAGTATGGAATATAGAACTCCCAGTGAATATTAAATGTGCGCTGAATTGTTGAGCTTATGAATCTTTTAGAGCTGATTTAATATTCTAATTTCTATAGTTTTATATTATTTCATGGATTTTTAGATTGTTACTCGATGTCGATATTAATGCACTGCTTTATATATCTATTATTGTGTATAGATATTGAACCATATAAGATAATTAGAAATATGATAAGATGCCTGATGGTTTGATGGTGTACTCGTATTTCTAGGACGGGCCAAATCATAAGACTACATGCGTTATCGTATTGGCCTGGCCTCATATCACGAAGACGGCGTGCAATGGAAAGTAAAAATGACTTTTAACTTGTATTGGATATGCATTATATTGCCCATATAACAAGTTATCAGCTTTAATTATAGTTTTTGAATGTTTTTTATTAGCACTATTTAAGTAGCTTATAAGAATGGGTATCGATCTTTTCAAACATTTTTTTTTTGGATTTGAATAGATATTAATAGTTACTAAGCCAGCGTTAGCCATATAATTCTTTTGTCTTTGTGAATTTTTCTAATTTTTTAATAGTTATTCTGCTATTTAGGTCGGAGACAAATCCAACAAATCAAAAACCATAAAAATCAGTCCAGCAGTTCTCGAGTTACAAGTGTTGTAACAATCCAGACTTCTTCTCCCTGCCCATTTCCCAATCACTTGGGGTCGGCGCAGTACATCTTCTGTACTGCTGATAGGATTTGGCAAAAGTTTTACGACCTGCCTCCTGCCTGACGTCAACCCTCCTTAGGAATGCTATTGTAACAATCCAGACTGTTTTATTATATATATTTGGTTCTCGACGTTAACATTACAGCAATCATGATCACAGAATAGATCCCCTTTCTCCTGTAATCATCCCCAAAATATAACGAAATATGTATTAAGTAAGCATTCGATTTGCTATCACTCAATATTTAACATAGTATAGTATCATGAAGTAATTAGACATGAAATTATTTAAAGTAATTATTACAACCAATTGGCATTGAACAATGACTATTAATTACACGAACTAGTCGAGGAGTAAATAACAATTAATATGCTAATAGCGATTCTAATCACGATAAGATGTCAAAGTTAGAAAACTGTTTTAGTTCTACGTCAACGTAAACAAACACCTGTAATTTATTTCGTGAGATTGATAGTAGTAGTATCTAAATGGTGACTCTCTGCTTTTCTCTTATCAAATTATTTTCTGTAGAGTGATGGAGAGAAATATTTTTTATTTCGAGTTAATATAATCTAGTATTCAACTCAACAGGTAACCTGAGACAGACAGACTCCTAAAGTCCACCAGATATATAAAATTATATGTTTTTTTTTTTAAATCCTCAGAAAGAAATGTATATGACGTATAAGTATCAAAAATATGGAAAATAAAAAAAGTAACAAAAAAGAAAGAAAAGCTCAAAAACGTATGTAGTGTTTTTATTTTACTTCTAATAAAAAAAAAACCTTAAACATGGAACCTGTAATCTTTTACATAATAAGCAATACCAATCATATTTTTCAGTAGATCTATTTTACACGTTAAATAATATTTTTCATATATAGATCCGTTCAGCCGTTCTGGCGTGAAAGACTAACAAACATCCATCCTCACAAACTTTCACTTTTATGTTATTTACAGGATTTATGGGATTTTAAACCTAGCTATAATTACTACACACTACATTTCTGTGCACGCAAATAATATTATCTAATTAAAATTTAACCTATCCCCCACCCAATAGCCCATCCATAATGTTTTGTATAAAAAACAAAATGAGCACATATCAAAACGCTGCAAATATATCAGACATAAAAGCCATACGAACCGTAGTATTCTAAATACGTAATAAAAGCTGAAATATACCACGTAAATATCGCTAATAAAATATCCCTATAAGAAAACGATTCCTTGTTTTTATTTAATCCATATAAAATCCTTGAACAGGTAAAGAAATTTTACGTCGGCACACAACCCTCTTTCAACAGAATACCTGAGTACCCAAAAGAAAATCCTTTTCATTTGGCCTCACAATAATTACGCCTAGTGAGGAGCCTTTTTAAAAAAAACCCTAATTTCAGAGGGGAAATAACTAAGGGTATTTTTTGGGTATTTGTTGATTCCAAATAAACGTATTATTTATTTTATAATTATTTTTAACCGACTTTAATGAAAGAAGGAGGAATTCTATTTAGCTTTTTTTGCGTGTTACGTGATATCTTCGACAACTGTGAATCGATCTTTATATTATGTATGTTTTTTTACTTAGAATATATATTTTTTATTTCACCTTACGTCCTATTAATTTCAATAGTCAAATATTTTCGAAATCGGTGCCAGCCCATACAAAGCAAAGCACACCGACTTCGAAAATATTTGATTAGGTATGTATAGTAAATGAAAACTACCAATCAGTTATTTTTTACTTTTTAGTGCTTTTGTTTGAAGTCGGCTTTTATTTTTTTGTTAAAAAGTTTTTATTCTATAGGTTACAGAACCCTAAAAGTAAAATAAGATGATTCTCATACATTATTTATCCTAAATCTAGATATTTTTTAATTTCTAGGTAATATAGATGTTCACGTCTATTAATTCATCTACATTTAGCAGGAAATTCAGGGAGTATAGAATTACAAATATTATGTGCCTACTGATAAGCTTCAATGGTCAAAGAGACACTTTATTGCTGTGGCTCCAATTCATGAATATCATTTCTAAAATTAGTATTCGACGATATTACTATTATCATAATATTATATACACTAAAATTATTTTAAAATAATATTGGCGGAATAAAAAGGCAAGGAATTTGAATACATTTTTTAACTAATAAGGTACATACTGACTTCAAAACCACATTTAGAATAAATGTTCCTGTCTTAGCAGTGGGAATTTATTTTCTATATACAATTACCCACTAAACCTCGCTTTACTCGATAAAAATAATTATTGTAAGCGGACATTAGGAGATAGACACATGCTATTGTATCGAAGTTTTTTGTAGGCCTTTTTAGAATTTTCAAGTACATTGTTTTCATGTATCTCTCAAGGTTTCGCCAGCGGTAGCCATTTAATCATTTGCAAATATACTACGTTTTAATGTTTAGTATAGATTTCTTAGAGATTGAAATATTTTACCGCAGTAAAAAGTATCCAATATGTTCACCCAGATAACCAGCTATCATCATACCAAATTTCATTAAAATCTGTCAAGTGGTTATCCCGTGATGCGGTCACAGACAAACAGACAGACAGACTGACAGACAGACAAATATTCTAAAAACTATAGATTCGGTTGCTGTATCGATAGTAATGTCTATTTTAATAAGATTTTCCAAAAAACTATTTAATGTACAGATTCGACTTAGTTACAAATTTATTATATGCATGTACATATACATATATATACTAAGAATTCGTTCATTAAAAATAAAATGTAATCATTTTCATTGAGTTCATCTTATAGTATCTTTTATTCTTTACACATGTGAAATACTGGAATGATAAACTGTAAATACTAGTTTATGGATAGATTGTGAAACACCAGAAGGCGATGCATACTATGCCAAATGTAAGCGCCACCAAATATTCAATAATACATATGATATATGCGGTCTAGACGCCTTCGATGTTTCAGTCATACAAGATTGTAGTAAAAATGTTTACAGGGGTGTAATAAAATTGTAAAATATTATGTAAGTTTGGTTTATGAAGGCTTATGTATAAAAATATTTTGTAAAAACCGTTAGAATTTTATTAATTTGGTTTATATTATAATTGTTATATTATATATGTTGGGACTTTAACACACAGCGCCATCTAGTTCCATGGTAAGCTACGAGGCTTGTGTTATGGATACCAGATAGTTGATACACTACACATACATATAATTTGAAATAATCATCACACAAATGAATGCCCCCAGCGGCATTCGAACCCGCGACCGGCAAGTAGAGTACAACTACTACTAACTGAGCCAAACGTGTTATGATTTTAGGTTTTTCTATAGGGAATAGTATTTAAAACAAATATTAAAGCTTATCACGCCATTATCTTATAATATTGTAACAAAGCAAAAAAAGTATACATTATATTCTTGTGCGTTGCGGAAAATCTTTCAAATTACTTTATCTTACAAGTACTTATTAAGGCTCGTGGATATCAAGGATTTGATTTCCCATTAAAGCTTTCATTATGTATGTATGTATATATATAAAGGAGTTTTTTTTTGTAGTTTTAGCGCGAGCGAAGCCGCGGGTTCTGCTAGTATCGTATAAATTACAAAATAACAAGTCTCGTCTATTACGAGATATTCTGTATACATAGTAAAATCTAAATTATACATAACCATCACGTACATTATCTACCCAAAGTTTAACCATTAATACGTAACTAGCAAATATTCGCGATTTTGTCTGAGTTTATTATATTATATCATTTATTTATAGGCAATTTTTTGATACCTTAGGTCATATTATTGCAATTTTCCTGGGGATCTCTATTTTTAATGAAAATAAAATATGGTCCAGTATATATATATATATATATATATATATATATATATATATATATATATATACATATATATATAATACATACATACATATAAGTTTATCCATTACAAACAAACATAAAAAAACTCTCCTTATAATATTAGTATAGATAAAAAAGACTTTGTTTTCAGTGAAACTAAATTAACTTTAATATTAGAACAATAAAGTTATTCAAGTACTTACTAAGTAATATTTCTGCTAAGACATATTATGAGACAGAGAAACGTTTTTAGTCTTCACGTACTCCATGCTTGATAAACTTCCTTATATTATACATTTTACTTTCGTCGGTTTCACTTTTCATTACTTCTCTTGATAATAACTATACAATTTTAAATTTGCTTCAATACGTTAACTTATATCTGTGACAAACAGACAAACTGTCAATTCCAAAGATATTATAGTTTAAAGGAAATTATGTGTTTATGGTTCTAAGAGCATGGAGATGAAAATTATTATCACTGTAGTTTGACCTTGACAACCATTGGAAAAGCACTTTAATTGGATACATAAAGCTGGCTTACTCGCCTCGTTGCCTCTCATGGGATTAATTTCTGACAAGTTTGGGGGAAAAGCTCTGCCTTGGGCTTCATCGATGAATAAATGGTGGATTTGCGAGGTCATTTTCTTCGGCTAGATACTTGTTGTTCTTGAGTTTTAGAGAAGCGGCGTTGGCTGGATGTGCTTAATTAATATTCTATTACTTTTTGTAAGGTTTATAACTAAGTTATTATTGTTTTAAATAATAGACATTTATTTATTTTTTTTTAATTGTTTTTTTTATTAGAGCTTAACTTGAGGAATAGTCCTTTTGGCTTGCTTCCGATTAACTGTCTAAAGAGCTACATAGGTGTTACTGAAAATTCTCAGCAGCATCATCTCTATTTCAGCCTTTTACCAAAATATTATATATTTGTTCAATCCAAAACAAAAAATTACAACCAAAATTTGTACTACTTTGTTTTATGTCAATAAATAATCTTTAAATGATGATGGAAATATGTAATAATTCAAAATCGATAAATTATGCATTATTGTTATTATTATATTTTATATACTACCACAAACTTTATTTCCGAACTGGAATTTCCGCATTTCCGCTTTCCACCAAAAGGTCGTGTATTCGGCAAAACCCGTATTAATTTTGTCTACGTTTTTAGTCGCATGACTCTTACGGTCCTCGCATGGTCGTTACGAAATTGGAGATGCATGCTTAGAATAATGTATACCAGCAGTATTCATTTCATCGTATTTTTATTTATAAAAGAAGTCCTTGTATGTTACTCAGCAAAGGGAAACACGAGCGTACTATTGAAATTCTTCAAAAAGAAGCTAAAATGCACGCTATTTAATCGGGAGATAAAACTAAACACATATTATAGAAAATAAGTGAAGGGTTTTTTTTTAGCACTAAAATTAAAAAATATTTATTTATAGATTGTTCTTACATGTGGAATAACGGATGTGGTATAACGGATTCTTTAGCTTGATTTTTGTTGCATTGCAATGTGATTTTAAATCGATGTATTTCTTCCCTAAAATGACTTTTTTTGTAATCGTTAAATAAGAGCAATTATTGGCTACATATGCTTTCTGACACATCATATTCAATTTTATTTATATAATAATTAGTATATCGCAAACTTTTAACGCAATTTGACTTATTAAAGAAGCAGAAGGGATTCCCCACACATCCAAAGATATGAAAAATCATCTAGAATAAACACATATTTAGTTAACTATATCATTGGGAAAAGTAACCAAAATATATTTATATATGGAGAATGTTTTTTTTAAATAACAAAAAAAATACAAAAAGCTCAGACTGCTATTATCAAAAAAAGATAAACAAGAACTTCTGTGAAAGCTGAATATAATGACTGCGAGAGTTACCGATGTTTACTGTCGTTAGATTTTTCTTACATCTACGTAAAGGTTTGGTTAAAGTTCTGAGCTTGTAGCGATGAATCCACCAAAATATATATTTACTAGCAGAACCCGCGGCTTCGCTCGCGCTGACACTATAAAAAATCTCTAAATAGGTAGTTTCACACAAACTTTCATCCCCTATTTTACCCCCTTATAGGATTAATTTCAAAAATTGTTAAAACACGTATTTATTTAATTTTATTGAAGAATATTAATACCAAGTTTCAAGTAATTCTGATAATAAACAGTTTTTGGATTGTATTATAACGTGTTTTCCCGTGGGATTGAGATACTCTAATGTAAAAAGTAGCCTATGTCACTCTCCAGCCCTCCAACTATCTCCATACAAAAAATTATGCCAATACGTCAACTCGTTTCGACGTGAAAGAAGGACAAACAAACAAACAAACACAATTTCACATTTATAATATTAGTATGGATTAAAGCTCAGTTTGCGTTGTTACGTTTTTACTTATCAAGTTAACTTAACTTACTTTGATTAAAGTTAGTCATGAATAGCTCCATGATTAAATGCCCCATTGAAGGGGTGGTGGCCCGACCTGGGAGGTGGCCCTCTTCGGTGGGCAGTGTACCATGCAAGTTGCTCCTTGTACTTCTCTGATAGCAGAGTGGACTGTGGAGCAACCCCATGGCTTTTGTGGTCTACTTCGGCAGACCTGCCGTCGGGGCGTCGTGGTAGAGTGCGTAAGCGATCTTGCGATGCCCCATTAAGACGGGGGAGGTTTTGTTGGGTTTTATTGGTTAGTACCTACTCACTTTAGTAGTATGCGTAAATGCATTTCTTAGCATTAAAAAAAAGTGAAGCTAGGTAATATTTCAGGTTGAAGACTAATTAATACTAAAATAAACATATTTGTAATATTATTATTGAATACAAAAAGGTGAAATAATGTAGCTTTGAAATGGTGGAAAAATTAAATTAAAATTTGATTAGTAGGTACTTTTGAAAGTTTATTGATTAGAAAAAAGCAAAATTGATTAGACACGAAAAAACCTTTAATCTTTGTAATATTAGAATAGTATTAACGTTTTCTATCCGATTTTGTCTTTAAAAATCTGAAATTGTTTGTTTTTATACGTACATTTTATCAACTTGAAAATCAGCAAATCTTTAAAGAAGAATAATAGATGATCTGAAACACGTAACTTGAGCCAAACAGAGGAAGCTAGTATAATGTCGCCTGTTGCTTCATAAAGCCTTTCCTGACACTTATTCAATGGCGACGGCTTTATTCCAAATTTATACAATTTACATAAATTTTCCTTATTTCTCCTCACCTCGTAATTTTGTTAATTAATATTTTATGATATTAATAATTTGACAGAATTACAATTTGTTGCTATATTTCTTCTTAAAATCAAAATGGCATTCCAATTTTATTGATATATTTATATGATATACTAGCGACTCACCCTCGCTCCGCTAGCGTTCTTCCCTAAATACCTACGTTTTAACGGTTAGTATAGATTTGTCAGAGATGAGATATTTTCCCGCAGTAAAAATATCAGGTACATTTTGACCCGTATAACCAGCTATCATCACACCAAATTTCATCAAAATCTATCCAGTGATTTTCTTGTGAAGCTTTCCCAGACAGACAGACAAAAAGAAAAAAATCTAAAAACTATAGATTCGGCCTCTGTATCGATAATAATGACTAAATTTCAATGAGATTTTCAAAAAAATATGTAACCTGCAGATTCGACTCAGAATTTTATTATATGTATAGATATAGGGCACAAGTTTAATATATGGAACGTGACCCCTGAAGGAGTAGGAGGTATTTTTGGATAGGGGAGGTGATTGAGGAAACGAAAGAGTCAAAAGTTATGGAGACAAAGTTCGAATATTTCCATACATTTCTATACTTAAATAAGTCATTACAAAAGATAAACATACCTTTAATGAATAGGAAACATCATTTTTCATGTAAATTTCATATTTTGATTACAATTAAGGCTTTGAATAATAAAATATTTCGATAATTTCACTAAAAACAATAAGCTAAACAAAATAATCTTAAATTTTGACAAAACTGTCAATTACTTTTTTATATACCGCTACATATTAACACATTGTCGCTTAATACTCGTAATTAGTTAAGAGTTATTATCACCTAGAGGTAAATTTCTAAGATATTAATTAAAATTCTAAGAAATCTATTGTTAACTGACACGCCGGCGTGTCCGAGGTCGTGGAGGGTTTAATATTAAAAGTAAAAATTGTCTACAGATTACCTACTAAGATTTTAAAATAGAAATAGGTTATTTACAATTCATGCATGCATTTACGAGTTTTTATTTGATTTATGGAAAATATTGAGTAATATAATTAATTTACATTTAGCAAATTTTTTAAACCATCATTTAATTTTATTATCTGTGAATACTTTTCAGTATTTTTGGAGGGTAGTCACAAAATACCACGAAGTACAATAGTTTAATTGAATACGGTGACCTGATATAAACGGTCTTTATATTTTTTGCTCTTTTTCATAGTTACTTTTCTAATATTATTTTCTAGTAGTTTTTAGTATTTGTTAATTTTCATATACGTTCCTTTCTAGTTTAGTTATATATATATATATATATATATATATATATATATATATATATATATATATATTATATATATATATATATATATAAACTAAACTAGAAACGAACATATATATATATATATATATATATATGTGTGTGTGTGTGTGTTACGTATATTTATAGTTTTAAGTGTTCTTAGTGTTTTAAGTGTACTCATGCAGTTTATAAACGTAAGTCGACTATTTTTTTTTATCTAAGTGTATTATTTATTTTCGATTAATTGGCAGTCCGACATTATTTTGTTGAGTTTCTCGCCGGTTCTTCTCAGCAGAAAACTGCATTCCGAGCCGGTGGTAGCTTCCTCACGGACTGACTACACTGACATTAAATTTTAAATTAAAATGTAAAATTGACGATTCAAAAGAGCTTGTAAAAGTATATTTTGATTTGATTTAATTTATGAAAGTCTCTTGTGTTTGTAAAAAAATTTTTTTTTTTTAGAAATATTTAGAATGAAAATTAACAAATATTGTATGTAAGGTACTTTGGTGCCACTTATGAGTTTTTGAAATCACTTTGTGAATTTGTGGGTAGACACTGTCTGTAACAACTTTATAATGACTTTTAAGACGTCTAAAACCTTAGTCTCTCCAGTGACCAAGATTGCTGTAAAGCATTCGAAATGTCGGAACTCGGAAACCAAAAATCCACATAAATCCTCGAAAAAAAAACCGAAAATATAGTATTATTTAAGATGGAAATATTCTTTCTGATTGACGAGTAGCGACTGTAGTAGTTTAAAGTTTTAGACAGTACATTCACTCGGCATAAAAAATAAGGGATGATGTATAACTTAGGAGCGGAGCAGTGATATTAATTATTCCTCCCGAAGAACGCTAGTTCTTACTATAAGTTTGTTTGTCAACACTATCCTGCTCATGATAAATTTAAGCGTAATCTCTTTCGTAAAATCTCATTGAGATTAGCCAACTGCACAGAAGATATGCGTGTACGCGCAGATACAAGTGTACTCTCTATTCCTGTCACTTTTATACCCCGGTAGGACAACAACTCTATACGATCAGTGAGTGATAAGGCGCTGGACCAAACTTTACGTGCTCTCCGAGGCACGAAGGCGAGACACCTCCAACGTCCGAACTCCGGACTCTTACCGAAAATTTCTTGCCAGAAATCCAAATAACTATAATTGGCCCGACCCGGGTCTCGAACCTGGAATCTCCGGATCTGCGCCGTACATGCTAGCCACTAGACCACCAAAGCAGTGTTAACATATATTTATCTTACAATTAGATGCCTCAGGCGATTTCATATATAGATACAATGTATATAAACTTATAGACTTATCTAATAAATCATCCATCAGTCATCGACCACTAGAAAGTATATGTAACTCTTGCTATACCTAATAATAATTAGTAGAAATTATTAATTAATTACTTGAGGTAATTGTGGATAGCCTAATGACAATTGCAATCAAATCCTAACGTTGACACAGATTGCTTTGCTAAGTTATCGACGATTAATCTATACTTATAAATATGTATAATACTATAATCTCTTTGGCTTAACATACCTGAATGATGAACCCATATTGATGTCGTTTATTTTTTATTATAGTATTTATAAAAATATTAAAGACTAGCAACTCACACTCGCTTCGCTCGAGTTTGTCCTTAGGTACGTTTTAACGCTTAGTACGAAATAAATAAACTACATATTAGTATATATGTATATTATATGTGTATACATAAGTATGTTGCGTTATATCCCTTATTTGAAAAATGTTTGATTCTCTATACAATCTTCCATCCCCATTTTCACCCTCTTAAGGTATGATTTCCTCAAAACTAAAAACTATGTCCGATGTCCTTTCCAGGGTCTCAAACTATTTTCATACCAAAATTTATCTAAATCGGTTAAGCGGACTTTTAGTTTAACCATTACAAACAAACATAACAAAAACTTTTTTTCGCTTTATAATATTAGTATAGATTAATTATATTATTTACTATACGAATGAATTACACAATATAAATACAAGGACTTAATAAAATACATGCATTTATCATATTGTCATAATATATTTATGCTATTAATTTTTTTTTTCATAATTTGAAATGTCAAAATATGTAAAGATTATGACGTACTATATTGTAATCTATACTAATATTATAAAGGGGTAAAGTTTGTGAGTTTGTGGGTTTGTGACGTTACAGGGGGTAATCTCTGGATCTACTGAACTGATTTAGATGAAATTTGGTATCTAGAAGTTTTACTAGTCCCGTCCTACAATACTAAATTCATATTTAAAACATTAAAACCCATCATCGTTTCCTAACTTTGTCCTATGTCTCTTAATCCACGTTTAGTATTTTTTAACGTAACAAAATGCCGGCCAAAGCCTAAAATAATGACATCCCGACTTATTCGACAGATGCAACAAAGAGGTTCGTTAGTCGCCACTCGTGAGTTACACGGCATTTTAGCGTCCCTTTTGAAGCAGCATACTTTAACAATGTATCAATGGAAGCATTGTTTCTATCAATTTAAAAAATCTTTCCAAAACCTTATATTCCGATTTTAACAAGCTTTCAGTGACTTTCAGTGGCTTTAACTGAACTATATATATATAAACTATGGTTTAGTGACTATTCTTAGCTTTGCTCGGGTGGTCGGCTATTTACATGTTGTATTTATTGTATGTTGTATTACTAACTGACCCGAGAGTTGTTGTCCAGTCTTTGATGATTATAGTAGGAATATCCATACTAATATTATAAATGTGAAAGTGTGTTTGTTTGTTTATTTGTCCTTCTTTCATGTCGAAACGGATTGACGGATTGCCGTGATTTTTTGTGTGAAGATAGTTGGAAGGCTGGAGAGTGAGTTAGGCTACATTTTACCGTGGTTGATTATTTTATTCCCACGGAAAAACACATCTTACAACTTAAAAAGTTTCTTATGATCAGAATTACTTAATACTTGGTATTAATGTTCTTCAATACAATTAAATAAATACAAGTTTTAGCATTTTTCGAAATTCATCTCATAAGGGGGTAAAGTTAGTTTTAGCGCGAGTGAAACCGCGGGTTCTTCTAGTTACAAATATTTACAAAACATTAAATAAAACGTTCATTGTGGGAACTAAACTTCATACTTTCCGCTTGCACAACACAGGTTCCTGTCGAGACCTCAAAGCATTGCAATGTTGACAAATAGTGATCATGGTTTTCAAGTCGATAGATACATTCAAGATTTAATCAACTAACTATTGGAATGTATCTGAGCGCCAATAGTTCATGTCAAATTATCACATTTGGCCGTATCGAGTTGAACTCGACTATATCAGTTGTTTAGGAGTCATAATTGATCGCGCTTAATAAATTCTTATTGGATTTGTCTGCAAACTCTGTCTACGCTCTCAATCAGTCTCATTGACTTGGAAATCCTTTATTTATCTTGCGTTGTGCATCCGCCATAAATGTCCACCGTATATGTAGATATATATATATATATATATATATATATATATATATATATATATATATATATATATATATATATATATATATATATATATATAATATATATATATATATAATTGCTCGTTTAAAGATATAAGATGTTCAGGAAACTCAACATACATTTATAAAATTACAATAAGTACTCTTTTTTAATTTCACGTAAACAACAATTGAAAAGAATTTGCAATATTTTAGAATAAACAAAATCATATGTGCATTATGTATTCAACCCTTTTTACCATCCCGCTGCTGGGCACGGGTCTCCCTTCTATGCGAGAGAATCAGGCCATAGTCCACCGCGCTGGCCAAGTGCGGGGGGTTGGTGGACTTCACATGTCTTTCGAAAACTTGATAGGTTCTCTCAGACATGCAAGTTTCTTTACGATATATTCCATCACCGTACGACAGGTGGTAACCAGGTTTTGATTCGCACATGAAAATATCATAGGTGCGAAACCCGGGATTTGAACCCGCTTCAGACGGCTTCTCAAGCGAGCTCGTTACCAATGGGCTAGCACTACCTTTACAAAATCATGTTAGTAAATATAAATAAAAACATAAGTAATCAGAAAGTATTCAACATAGAAAATTTCACAATAAATTGCAAATACTTAGAAAAAACCTTCGAGTTTTAATCGAAGCTCTGCAACATTTACTGGAAGTTAAAGCGAAAATTTAAAGAAGTGGCGAAATGCGATTACAAAGTATTTAAGCCTTGTATTATACAAGTTCCTTAGGTAAAGTGCTAAAGTAGTATTCTTATGATGATAAAAATTCATGTAAAAATAATTGATATTTGGTAAATATTTTCATTATTACAAACTTTTATTTAACTTGTAATGTATGGTAGTTATGTTTATATGGGTCAATCTTATCCTACAGAGTTAAAATTTTCTAATGACAACGTATTTTTATGATAATTTTGACCTAATTTTCCATCTAGGATTGGCTCCAAATAAAGCATTTGCTCAACGGTAAACAATACAGTCACGAAATTTTGACATGACGACATGTAAACACCATGACTTGTAAACTAAAAAAAATTGATAAATAATTAGAAAAAAAATCCTTTTAAAAAGAAGCTTTTATTTTAAGGCACTAAGAGGAAGAAAATAAACCCATGAAAGCTTGTTTTTGAAATGTTCTTTTACTATTAACTTGTTTTAAATTAATGTTAAATATTAAAAAATCCCTTTTTATTGTAAACTAGCGGCTCATTCTCGCTTCGCTCGGGTTCGTCGCTAAGTATGTTTTAAATAGATATAAATAGTTATATATATATTTAGTTAATTTATCTGATGTTTTAATAACAATTATCCAATTCCGGACTAAGAGAAATCCAAAAATTCAAATACCATAAAAATTGGTCCAGCCGTTCTTGAGTTATAAATGGTGTAACTAACACGACTTTGTTTTATATAAAGGTATATTTAAATTTTTTTTATATTTTTTCTTTCTATTAAAACTTTATGTGTACCTTCAGAAACATAAGAAAAAAAATTTGCTGAATTGGTCGAGCCGTTCTCGAGTTTTGCGCTTAGCAACATTCATTTTTATTTACCTATATAGATAGTAATTATAATATTATTTAAATAACATTAAATAACTTTGTACACGTAACAAATATAGATTTAAATAATCAAAATCTTACTCTATTTGTCCGATAGGAAGTGAATCCGATATAAAAGGAGCACTTTCTCTTTTAACCTAACCTATAATTGAAATTCATTGGGACTGATCTAATTATTTAGATCTAGATTCAGTCTAAATACCATAATATCTAATTTATCAAAAGTCATCTAGTTATGACGTGATGTAGTCTGTAGGCTAATAACAAATCCAGAAGCACTACCAGGTCTAGATTACCGCAATATTGATTTACAAAAATGTACCAATTAAGACGAATTAGTTTGCAAATAGACACTGGCAACATTGTGAAGTTACGGTCATGTTTTTTTTCTTACTTACATGCTTATTTATACAAAATAGAATTAAAAAAAGTAAAAATCTTTAGATACTAGGCCATTTCATTTCAACGATAATTTTAACATAATATGTACTAGAAAACCTAGCCTCAACTAAACAGCCCACATAAATTCTGATAAGTCTTCCAATAACCATTGGTGCGGAAAATTCGACTTCGCTGATGTAGTTAAAGCCACGCAGATTTGTTTGAAGTTTGTGTAATAGATCAGTTAAATGTTTTGGAACAAAAAATTTTTACTGACTGTTAGATTACTATTGGCCAATTTTTTTATTGTGATTTTAAATAATAGCATATTCAACTAAAATTATTGTTCTATATTAATTTATTAACTTTTTTTAAATACAAATAAAACAATAATATGGCTTGAATAATTTGTATTTTATTTTCTTTATGTTTATAAATATAATAATGGCAACACTATATAAGATTAACAATTAATAAAGTTTTCTTAAAAATTGTAATTATTATAATAATAGCAGTTAACATTAAATAAATAATATGCTATATTCAATTATAAAATATATTAAAATTATAAAAGTGTTTAAAATTAAAATTAACAAATATTGTAAGGTACTTTGGTGCCATTTTTGTTTTTTTTTTTTTTAATTCATTTTATTATTTTGTGGATAGGCACTGTCTATAACATCTGTATAAAGCCTTTAAGACGTTTAAAACATTAGTCTTTCATTTCTGTTCATTCATTTCATTTTCATTGTCATAGCATTCGAAACGTCGGGAACCAAAAATTTAAATATATCCGCGAAAGTATCCGAAAAGATAGGTTTTTTTTTTAAATGAATTTATGTAATTAATACAAATTTGTTCTAGTTCAGGAATCGGAAACACCTAACTAGCATAGTAGGCAGGAAAGGTTCAAAAAAAGCGTTACACAAAGCCCAAAGGATAAAATTAAACTTACTTTTAGTTTGAATCAGACAAAAAGGACTTTAAAAGCAATGATTATTTTCCTCATGTAATATAAATGACGAAGTTTAAAACTGAAAGCTAAAAAACCTACTTTTAAACAGTCGACATAAATTGCGAAAAGTCGTCCAATAACCGTTGAAGCGGAAAATTCAACTCCGCTGATATAGTTCGAAGGATTTACTTAAAGTTTGTTGAATAGATCGGTCAAATGTAGTGGAAAAATCTTCGCGGGTGGTGACAGACAGCACATTTAAACTCTGACAATGATTATTCAGATTTTACAGTAAATACTAGCATCGGTAGCCCAGCGATAGCAGATAACGCGCACGCTTGGGAAACCGAGTGAAGCAGGTTCAAATCCCGCGTCTCGCTTCTCGGATATTTTTATGTGCGAATCATTTCCAACACTCATCATTTCCATCACTTGTATTAGGGTGAATGAAAACATCTCGAGGAAAACTGCATGTCAGAGAGAAGATTTCAAAATACATGTGAAGTCCGCTAACCATATTTTATTCCCAAAAATTGTATATTTATTTAGCTAGTAAATATATAAAGTTTCCCTTATCCCGTAAATAAAGTAAGCGGTATGTATGGCAAAATCGAGAATCTATACTAAAAATATTTTATAGAGGTGAAGTATGTGACGTTGTAGGGGGTAATCTCTGGAGGTACTGAACCGATTTAGATGAAATTTGGTAAGAAGATAGTTTGAGACCCTGGAAAGGACATAGAATACTTTTTATCCCTTAAATCATCCCTTAGGGGGGTGAAAATTGGGATGAAAGTTTGTATTGGGAAACAAGCTAGGGACGAACTCGAGCGATGCGAGGGTGAGTCGCTAGTAGTAACATAAACAGCAACTCACGCTTTTATTTTTGACTTTGACATTTATTTAGGGGGACTCCGTCTCTTAATTCTTTACTCCAATATGAAAGATACATAAATGCGAAAGTTTGGATGGATGGATGTTTGTTATTCAAACACGCCAGAAGGGCTGAACGGAGCTAGATGAAATTTCGAACATAAATAGATTATAGTCTGGAATAGCGCCTAAGATACTTTTTATCCCGGAAAAATTTACGGTTTCTGTGGGATAGATTTGTTTTTGTTTTTGACCGAACCCAAGCGAAGCGAGGGTGAACCGCTAGTCATCGAATAAAATATATGACTTGTGCAAGTATATTCTTGAATGTCTCTATTAAAACTAAGAGGCTTACTACTTTATTACCCTATTTATTTTTTCATATAAGCTCATATTTTATCATCATTATAGCAATTTATTTTGTGAATGTCTTTTAAGAAATTAGATACGCAATATTTAATATTATTAGTTTATGATATAAGCTTTCTTAGAGAAAAATGAGAATTATTAGTAAAGATCACTTAAAAATCTTTCTCTTCTAAGTTTTCTAATGTTTCTTTCAAAGAGAAGAAGGTTCTATGTTCATCTGTATGTGTTTTTTACGTACTTTTATCGATTTCTTTTAGATAACGTGACTGATTTTGTTAGTTTAAATTGAATACAAATAAAGTAGATCCCGAGCTGGTTTCATATAACTTTACTATATGTATAATATATTATAGGTACTATATACGTCATAGGTACTTATACCATTTTCAAAAAAATAATTGAAAAAACATCGGAAAACACGTGGAAGTCGGTTCACATTTTTTTTTAAGTTTTTGTAACGGATAGTCTGACTAGCATTACCTGAGTAAATAATCTTAAGGGTGATGTTATATATTATACATCATGCTTTAGAAGTCTTTTTAGTTAGCAAATGCAGTGTCAGCAGTGATTTTAAACACGGATTAACAAAATAGCCTGTATTATTAATAATTAATCTTGGCTGTTTATAATAAAATTTCGAAAAATGCCTTTTTTTTGGAAAAATGCTTTTCATACATAACTTAATTATAAAGAAAGATTGTAAGCTCAATATCGCACTACAATACTTAGAAAGTTAGAAGCGAAGTATGTAATATTCATACTCGTAAAAATCACCTGACCAAAACCGTGTACAAAGGCTAGTAGTATATTGCTTCCCAATATAAACTTTCATCCTTATTTTCACTCCCTTAAGGGCTGATTTCCGGGATAAAAAGTATCCTATGTCCTTTCCAAGGTCTCAAACTATATTTTTACCAAATTTCATCTAAATCGGTTCAGTAGATCCAGAAATTACCTCCTACAACGTTACAAACTCACAAACTTTAACTCTTTATAATATTAGTATAGATATATAGATCGTATATACATATATTAGCGTCAAACAAGTTATGTCCAAGCAAATATACTATGGGAATCACAGTGCAAACCAATCAAAGACCTATAATCACCAATATCCAATAATAGCCCTACAGCGTCTTAAAGACGGCTAATCGGTTATATACCATATCAAACTATTACTACCACATAACACCCTTATTACGTACCACATTAGGTTGATAATACACTCGCATTTACAAATTGTCTAGATTGTAGAATATTTATATGGGTTTCCTATTTATATGGGGATAAGGTTGATTTTGCGATAATTTATTCTAACAGTATGAATGGGCCTATTTCAATTAATTTCGGTAACAATGCATTGAGACTACGAAATTACTCAGCTCTGCCTTAGGCGTTCTATGATGATATTAACACATAATATTCAATCAACAGTGAAACGCAGTAAGGTGTGTCAATTTCCAGGTAAATAATAAAAAAATGATTAAAATAGCTAAAACCTTTATAATTATCTTTAATTTTCAAAATATACTCCAAAAAATCATTAATAAAAATATAGCTTTAATACGTTTGATGATATTGTAAAAATGTTTAGGATTGGTTTTTATTTTCAATACTTTGATAAAACATTTATCGAACCTGCGATTTCTGATATTGAAGATAGGGATAATTAGTGTGATTATTAGACAAGTGTTCGCGCAATAACAGATGCACTTTATTTTCTGTCACTTTTATATTCCGTTTAGACAAAAATTCGACACGGCCACTGAGGTTTACAAAGGTTAACTTCCAATGCCAACTGCCACTGCCAACTTCCCAACACTGAGCTATTGCTTCATACAAAAAAACTCAAACTTGACCCGAACCGAGACTTGAAGATAGGACCTAATATATTAGCTACCTTATTACGAGTATACTTAATTAGGGTGTAGTTATATGGGTGAGATAGTTATATTTATATAAAGTTATGACGACACATTTGGCTCAGTTTGTAGTGACCCTACTTGCTGTACCAACGGTCGCGGGTTCGAGTCACGCTGGGAGCATTCATTTGTGTGATAAGCACGAATGTTTGTACTCCTGTCATGGGTGTTTATATTTATAAAATGTATGTATTTAAAGTAAAATGGGTGTAGTGTATCAACTATCAGGTATCCATAACACAAGCCTCGTAATTTACCATGGAACTAGATGGTGCTGTGTATTAATGTCCCAACATATTTATTTATTCAAAATGTTAAATATTCGCGTTAATCAAAGAAAGATTATAAAGTAGTGTACCTATATTCGTATATATATATATATATATATATATATATATATATATATATTTTAAATACATACAAAATAAACGTGTTACTCCGTTCCCCGCTGAATCGCAATATCGATTCTTTGGGCCAAAAACAAGGGCTATGAAAGAATTTACAAAAGGCAGCGTAATTACAAAATTAAAATAGGTTTATAAGATTCTACATACATATTATACATATGTGTGTAGAATTACCTTAAAGAATATTTAACTTATTTATCTCAAGATTTGATTGTTGAAATTGTAACAACAGTCGAATCTGTACATAAAATATTTTTTGGAAAATCATTTTGAAATAGTCATTATTATATATCGATACAGAGGCCGCATCTGTAGTTTTTAGAATTTTTGTCTGTCTGTCCGTCTGGGAACGCATCTCGAGAAAACCAGTGGACAGATGTTGATGAAATTTGGTATGGTGATAGCTGCTTATCCAGATTAACATATAGGATACTTTTTATTGCGTGAATATAGAGATGAGAAATCTATACTAACCCTTAAAACGTTTCTAGGGATGAACCCGAGCGGAGCGAGAGTGAGTCACTATATTTTATATAAATAACAAAATAAACTAATTATTTATACATATATATATATATATATATATATATATATATATATATATATATATATATATATATATATATATAAACAAAATGAAAGCTATGAATTGATAATGATACGATCAATAATGATAAAATGATCAAAAATGATAATGATAAATAAAAATATGAACCTACATAAACAGTAGTTGCAAGATAATTTAATCTATAAAGCAATGCGTGCTGAGCTGTAGATAAGGCGCGTAATTTACTACGTTATGCTGCGACTGGTCGCGTAACAAGATTACACAGTGTTAGCATTAACTGCTCCAACTGATAACTGCAATTAATTAAACTATCCTCTTACATATTGAAGTGGATATGATAAATAAATAAATATGTTGGGACCTTCATACACAGCACCATCTAGTTCCATGGTAAGGTACGAGGCTTGTGTTATAGATATCAGATAGTTGATATACTACATATAGTTTGAAATACATACATATTATAGAAATAAACACCCATGACTGGAGTACAATCATTCGTGCTCATAACATAAATGAATGCCCCAAGCGGGATTCGATCCCGCGACCGCTGGCACAGAAACTAGTCACTGCAAACTGAGCCAAACGTGTCGTCTAATTTTTTGATGATTGATTGATTATAGTAAAATCAATAATCATCATTTCAAAATAATATGAATTGCCTACTTTTTTCACTTCACTTAATAATTTTATTTATTTTCATGTAATTTAATACAGATAGACAAATAATATAATCTAATATCGATATGGTTTTTTGTATTTTTATAGTCTGTTTTAAGGATTTGTACCAAAATATAATGTAAATATTTACTCATGGGTAACATAAATAGTCATAATATTGGGTATATCGTTCTTTTCTACCTCGCACGTGCAAAATGTGGAATGATCTTCCTCCTGAGGTTTTCCCTGAGCGCTATAATATGGGGGTCTACAAGAGCCGTGTCTTCAGGTCCCTTAAAGGCCGGCAACGCATTCGCAACTCCTCGTGTGTTGCAGATGTCTATGAGCGGCGATAGCCACTTACCATCAGGTGGATCGTTTGCTCGTTTGCCCCTTTTTTGTATAAAAAAATATATGTAAATAGTTTTTAAACTTTTTAATTTAAAGAAAATCAACTGAAAAGTCATCATTCGATGGCTAGGGTTTTTTTTAATGCTACTATGGTATAAGCCCTAAAATATAGCATATTCGTTAAAATAAAATCATTAAAATTGATTCATGTGGCGAAGCCACTCGATAGCTTCGCCTACAAACAACCATAAAAATACTATCAGTCTATAGAGCTTATAGCTAACAGAGGTAACTTTATAATATTTAAAATATAGCAATAAGTCAGAATAAATATGTATACACTAGCGACTCACTCTCGCTTCGCTCTTGTTCTTCCCTAGGTACTATTTATTTTGTTTTGAGTGGACTTACTCCCTATAACATCAGCTATCTTCCAGTGAAAGTCACCTCAAAATCAGACCAGCCATTTTAGAGATTATCCGAAACTAACAGACAGACAGACAAAAATTAAAAAAAAGTCTTTTTCTTATAAGTACGGTATATAATTTCATATGCATTTAGTAAAAGCTATTATTTTCATATTACAAACAGATACTTCAATTTTATTTATCTGTATAGATTTGTATTTATTTTTCCTTATTACTCTACACTTGTAAGCACACACTATCTGACAATACACATATAATATTTACAACATGAAGGTGGCTCCCATTATTTTTTACGCCGTCTTCATTCTTTGAAGTACATCGTTTACAAATAAATAGGGACAAACTTTATGAGACCTTGTTACGCTCCTTGTGACTTGCTTCAACAGGATTTTATTATAAGACAACATGTTCGTTAAAAACTTGATATAATACGAGACAGGCAATGGAATTAAAGCCTTAGATATTCGATTGATTGAACTTATTACTAGGCATACTTTAAAAAGGTTTCTAAAATCTCAAATCTGATACTTTTTACCATCGATCAAAAAAGTACTAGATAACATGCAAAAGTTCTCATAAAACTGCCACCAATTAATGTTATAATTATTATGTTTAGGTAATTATTCTAGTTGAAATAGATATACAACAATGAAAATTGAACGTTAAATGAAATAATTAAAGTTGTTTACACAAAAAAATAAATTAAAAACGCGCTCAAATGTTCAAATGAGAGCTCATTCGGTGAGGACATTTTTTGTCGCTAACTGTTTATCTAGTACTTTTTTGATCGATGCCTTTTACATTAAATCATGTTATTAATAAAAAATATAGTTCAAAAAACTATAATAACTATAATAACTCGCTCTTGACTAAATGTAACTAATGGGTAATAGAATGCATTAAAATGAGTCAAATGCACCCAAACTTTTGTTGTAATAGCCATTGAAGAAATAGCCAGTTCCTGTTTCCTCCAGTTCCTGTTTACTCCAGTGCCTATCAACATTTTTAAACGATACTTATTTCACAAAACTAATAAAAGCGTATTAAAAAGCAAGATTAAATTCGGCCGGCAAAAGAAAAAAGCAAATATAGGTATGAAGTATTAAAAGTAACCAGAAAATGAAAATATAGAATAACTAGCATTGTCCGCTGCTCCGCCCGCGTTCAGATGACCAAAAACCAAATTCTTAGGTTTAACATATTAGCATCCTCTTACAATGCAGTTTTTGTATTTTTTCTTAGAAATGAGATATTTTCCCGTGGTAAAAAGTATCCTATATGCTGACCCGGATAACCAGCCATCATCATATTAAATTTCATCAAAATCCCTCCAGTGGTTTTTCTCTGATGCGGTAACAGACAGACAGACAGTAAAAATTCTAAAAACTATAGATTCGGACTCTGTATCGATAATAATGTCTATTTCAATAAGATTTTCCAAAAAATATTTCATGTACAGATTCGACTCAGTTAGAATTTTATTATATGTATAGATAAACATCCTATATATAAGTTAAGGCTTCGTTAGCAATTATATATATTCAAATGTCATACTGTCTATCATCATATTTGTCACCGCGATTAGTACCGCCCGCATGTCCGCACTGCGACTGTTTGCCGCAAGTACACAAACACATACTAACTTGATCTATAATTCGGCAATCATGAATGACTTAGCTTTTCGTTACCTATAGCTTGACAATTTACTATTACAAATATATATAGCCCTTAAATAATAATTTATTAGTCTAAACATATAATAAAATTGTAACTAAGTCGAATCTGTACATTAAATATTTTTTGGAAAATCTTATTGAAATAGACATTATTATCGATACAGAGTCCGAATCTATAGTTTTTAGAAATGCTAGTATATATTATAAAAATCCCATAATATTAAATGAGCAATTCTTGTTTGTATGTATGTATGTATATAAATTTATTTCGTGTATCTTGGTAACCATTTTAACGATTTGGGTCAAATTTTGAATTTATGATTTTTCTGAAAAAAACATTTTTTATATATTTTTTCCGGAAAACGCGATTTTACAGAAAATACCAGCGTGGTGGACTATAGCCTGTTCCTTCTCAAATTGAGAGAAGGCCCGTTTCCAGCAGTGGGACGTTAAAAAGGGCTGAATACATAATCGTAGATACGATACATTAATTAACTAATTTAACATGACAAAAATCAGCTCCTAAAATCTAAATTTATTTTTAGCTGTACCTATATCCAACATTTGATTATCATATATATATATATATATATATATATATATATATATATATATATATATTATACAAATATGCAGAATTAATATAAACAGACAGACTCTCTTTACATTAATTTTTTCCTTTTAATTTTTCATCGAATATACGAAATCTTATAAGACTTATTTTTTAATTTTACATTTTAAACAAATAAAACATTTTAATCAGTAAAATACAAACAAAACAAACTACACTTACCGTAGTTAACTGTAAAGTAATTTAAGTTCCAACCAAACGTTGCAACGAAGTGTAACATCGCAATCTGAGTTAAAATCAGCGGCACAATACCTCTAGAGAATCCCGAGATAATCCACTTGGCAGCTTCATACAATGGACCTATAGTACCTGCTTTTATTAAGGCTTTACGTCAGTCCAAAGCAACGTTTTAAGCTAAATATCGTCAGGACTCAATGCTAACTTTATAGTTTTACATTAATATTAAAAATGACGAAATTATTTTCAGCTATAGGTACTGCCATTAAGTTACTTTAACAAGGTAAAGATAAAAAGTATTTTGCAAAAAAGGAGTGTTTTAACACGACCAGTGAGAGTTAAGGCGCAGGACCGACGGCTTTACGTGCTCTCCAAGGCACGGGGGTGAAACACCGCCAACTTCCCAACTCCGGGCTGTTACTGAAGCTTACTATACAGAAAGACTCAATAACTAAACTTGGCCCGACCCGGAACTCGAACCCAGAACCTCAGGGTATGCAGCCGTACATGCTAGCCACTACACGAGCGAGGCAGTGTTTTATACTTTAGTTTGGTGTAGTGGAAAAGATAGTATACTCACTTTCCAGCTTGATTAACAGACCTAGGATCTTTGGTTAGTAAGTTGTATTAATGTTGGCCAAATAATGGCAGACTTGCATAGAAAAAAATTCCTTATACCTATTTACATACTGTTCGATATTTATATAGAAGACTAGAAATAATAAATCGAAACAGAGTGATGGATTATTATGAAGATATGTTATTGTGTGAAGACAGTTGGAGGGCTGGAGAGTGCGGAAAACACGTTATACCCACAATAACTCCTCATACCTACATACGAGTGTAACCGTTAAAAGTACCAATTTAATAAATTGTCATCCAAAAAAAAATCATTAAATTGGCTTTCCTGTAAAGTTAAGAAAATGTCGCTTAAACCACATAGCCTTTCCCCGTCGACATATATGTAATATACCTATACAAGAATAGCTCATTTTTCAATATTATAAGATTTTGTATAAGTTGGTTTTTATATAACCAAATCTGACAAAGTATTCCAATCGACGTAAATCTGACAAAGTATTCCAATCGACGTTAAAATAATACAAAATATGTTACATATCTATAAAGCTCAGTAACTTAAAATAACAAAAGCTACACACACATTATTGTTTTAGTATAAAAAGGAGTTGGCCTTTTTCCGTCAACTGCGAATTTTCGGTTATATCCGAATATTACATTTTTGAGGCGAATACCGTTCATACATTTCATATTCATCTATGTAGAACATGCTGTGAATTTAGTATTTTCTTCTTTAGAAAAACATATTTTATCGTATAAAATCGACGGAAAGGTGCTTTATTAGTTTATTTCTGAATGACTTACCCTCGCTTAGCTCGGGTTCGTCCCTATGTTAATTCCCCATACAAAATTTCATCCCCATTTTCACTCCCTTAAGGGATGATTTCCAGGATAAAAACTGTCCTATGTCCTTTCCAGGGTCTCAAACTACCTTCTTACCTCTAAATTGATTTGATAGTTTCGGAGCCTATTCGGTACGAAAAAACAAACAAACAAAAAATGAAATCTTTCCTCTTTATAATATTAAGTATCGCTTTAGTGCAGAGTTTTTAAATTTTTAATTAAGTTACATCCCGCGACTTTTTCTTAATTTAACAATTTCCTAAAGATTCCACATTGTAAGGATCAAATTTTGCAATCATTTAAATAGAATTAAAAAAAAAACAAGATAAAATATTATTTTCTATTCAAATACCAATAATAATTGCCCATCAAGCTTCCTTTTGCTTTTTGGTAAACCGTTGCTATACATGCAGTCCTTATAATTTATATTATAAAATATCAAGTTGATAGAGTTCAATTAAAAAATTACAATAAAATATATCTATTTATTATGTATAATATAAATAATGATAAATTAACCACTGAATTATCTTGGATTAAGAAATAAAAATTATTTATTTACTATAAAAATATAAATAAAAGTTAAAATAAATTTAATCATTATTTTCACTTACAGTAATAATTGGTTTGTGATAAGAAAAATATAAATATGAACATATGAATACGATGTGAATCAATCGACATGCCAACTGCCACTTTTACAGACAGTGCAATGGCGCGCTGTGCGGCGGGAGACTACCTAGTCGAGTAAAACTATACATACACTTACAGTCGCTCTAAATGTCGCAGACGGCCGCGGTGCAGGGAGAAGCTAAGGCTATCCGAGTATAACCGAAAAAAGCCGAAGAGCTGTCAAGTCTTGGCAAAGTGTCGGAAAAAAGTCTTACTACACTTTTTTCGGTCTATAAGGAACTTCGTTCCAAAAAATAACAGGCACGTCGTTCTGCACCACTTCTGTGGTGTGATCTTTTGCAGCAATTTATTTAATTTACATAGCTTGATTATTTTTCTTGTTCAATCTATATCTATACTAATATTATAAAGAGGTAAAGTTTGTGAGTTTGTGGGTTTGTGAGTTTGTGACGTTGTAGGGGGTAATCTCTGGTTCGTCTGAAACAATTTAGATAAAATTTGATATGAAGATAGTTTGAAACCCTGGAAAGGACATAGAATACTTCTTATCCCGGAAAATATCACTTAAGGGGATGAAAATGGGGATGAAAGTTTTTATTGGGAAGCAGGCAAGGGCTAGTATTATAATATATTTATTCTTGTTCAAATTATGTAAACTACTTTTCAAATTCGTAGAAATGTAATGTAATAATTATGTTATTTTAAGTGAAATTTAATTCTTTAAATACAGTAAAATGGGCGGTTCCCCTTGTTATACAATAATATAATATAATTAATTCTTCAGCAAATATAAGATACTCGTATGTATCTCATAACATAATGAATTTATCTGAGTATTGATATAAATGAAATCGTGTTATATCTGTAAATAGTAATTTGTTATTAATAGCAACGTAATACATTGTAAAATTTTAAAGGAGTTTGACAAAAATCTACAATATTTCTAAAGTAATTATGTCACTATGACTGCATTCTAGTACAATTGTTCTTCGGCCACGATGACCAATCTTACTGAGATTAGACGTCTGTGCAAGAGATAGTGCACAAGTGTGCGCAAATACAATGTGCATTCTCTATTCCTGCCATACTCCAGTGGGGTGACAATTCAACTCGACCTGTGAGAGATGAGTATTGACTGCTTTAAGTGCTCTCCGAGGCACGGGAGTATAACATTGACAGATTCCTAAATCCGTGCTTGTATTGAGATTTCTTGGTACGAAAACTTAATAATTAATTTTTACCAGGCCCGAGACTCGAAGCCAAGATCCTCGGCTTTGTACCTCTACAAGCCTAATGCATATATTTAGGTAGAAATCGAACCGACACCTCCTCACTTACTAATGCCCCATGTAGTCGCAAGTATAAATAAAGTAACAGACAAACAAATGCCAATGTAGACTACAAATTACAGATTTAATTTAACGTTTAAGTATAATCTGTCTTGTTAAATTGGAAGATTACCCGCTAACTACTAGTTCCGTATATAAATGCAATGTAGAGCTAAATTTTTGCATCGCCTTGACTCTACGTCTAAATATATATATACATATATATATACATAAATATAAAGGTGAATGAATATTTATACATAATGAACTTGAAATTATATTTATAGTTAAATATTAAAGATAAAATAAGATATTTTAAAAGATGCAAGTCTGCTCGCATGATACTATATTAATTTATATATTGTATACATACATATAATTTAGAAAAATTTCAACTAATTTTCCTCCAAAAATAACTTCTGTCAATCTTTCCCAAATCTTGTACTCGCTAGAGAATACCCTGTTAAAACTGTTTGTTGTCATGTTTATTCTACAAGAAACCTTCTTTCATAATATGAAAAAATATTTTTCGCAAGATACAAAATCTCAACCTCTGTCCGCAAGCAAAATTTCTTTCAAAATCGGTGTAATCTTTTCGTAGTTTAATATAATAAAAATAACTCAAAACAATGCGTTGTTACCATGAAAATAAAATAATAATATAAAATAAATCATATTAAACAAAGATACGCAGATTAAAAATATACGTTTAATTTTTATATACATAAAGTATTTATATTTAATATCTAATACTTTCTTCCTTCCTCAGTGACATGCTGACTCACTGATTGCACATATTGGTCGTCGTGAGTTCAATCCCCTCTTTCTGGTATTAATGTATTTATATTTAACCATAAGGATGACCCCAAAAAAGAAATGGGGTTCAGGAAAGGGGTCTTTTTAAGAAACGACTGTCATATAGGGCGGAAAGTAAGGAAGTTCGAAGACCCACATAATATAATCTATCATTAATTTGCCTACTTTAAGATGCATCGCCTTAATATAGTATTCATAGAAACTAGTGTTACTATTGGTATTTTAGTTTTCTTTTAATTTAACAATTGACGTATGCGAAAACATAAAATTTTGATGTTTTATGCTGCGGAACCCTCAATGTGCCAGTCAGACTCAAACTTGGCCAATTTTTCTTAAAACTTTATACTATTACGATACGATAAAAATAAACAGATTGGTACCATTAACCTTTGAATCAAACAACAAAATTGATAAACAATAGCAATAAACTACAAATACGGTTACCCCTTATAAAAATACTCTACAAACAGGAATTGATAAAATGTATTCATTTCGCTCACACATAAGACCCGACTAAATATAACATCGTCTATCTCTTTCTAGCAAATTTTTAGCGGGACTTTCTTGTCTATATTTGTGACGATGCCCGCATATGTATTTAAACTCTGGCTGAGACTGCAGGTTTTTAAAAAGTTAACAATATTACTTATCAAAATAAAATGAAAATAGAAAAAAATAAATAATAGTAGTGCGCATGCGTGAATTACGTCAACCAGAAACACGTCAGGGTTACACGTGTGGTGATATTTTTTTTAATTTTTATTAAATATGTTGTAATAAATTTATCTGTGTACATTAAAGGGTTGTGAAAATGAAACAGGATATAGGTCTGGACGCCATTTTGGCTGAATTGGGACCGTTTGGAAGATATAATATTGTGAACTATGCTTTCCTTTTATTCCCTATATATTTGGCGGGAATGTACGGCTCAGTGTATGTATTCGAAGCACCAGATATAAAATACAGGTAAGATTTATATATATTTTAATATAAAATTGTAGTTAAATAGCCATTTGTTATTTAACATGTCATAGTTATTTAAAATGTCATAAAGTATGCGAATTTTATTACATTCATGACTGTAATATTATTAAATACGATAAGAGTTATAATCGTAACGTAAAATAACGTTTTTTTTAAGGTTAAGGTTAGAATATAAGCTTCGTCGTGGGTTCCATTACGCACGCGTAAACTTTTACAAGAGCTTTTTCGTCATTCATATTGCTATGGAGTACGGGGAGTGGGGGAATTATAGTAATGAAAAATTTCGTTTAATTAATTTTTTACTATAATTTAGTTAATTCACCAACTTTAATTTAATTAAGTTTTGTGTAAAACCATATTTTATAAGTTACTAAATACTAAATAACAAGTTATTAAAGATGAATTGAAAGCTAACCTTGTTTACCGTAAACGAGTTCCAAAACGTACGAGTTTGGAAAATTGACATTTAAAATTAAAATAAAGAGCCTAACCTCATAATATTAACATAAAAATGTTCATTTATTTTCTTAGTATGTATGTATGTATGTACTTAGCTAGTTTAGACAAGAAACTAGAGTTAAAATTTCGCGATTTGTTGTATTCAAACCAAAATTAATTTTATTTAATCTATCTTTAGAACAACTGTATCAAATAGAAATTATATCAGTTATATGTGACGCTCTACGTAGAGTCACTCAAATATTTTGATAATAATAATCACATCTTAGAGGCGACTCACGAAGCATTGTCTTTGGAAAAAATTGCAATTTCTCTATTTCTATCTTCCTCATCCTTCTATTTTCAGATTCATATGTGTACTGTATGTCTGTTATATCAATGTTTAATTAATTAAGAACATACACTGGTTTTGCAACTAAATATTTCACCCGCAGTGGTAGAATCTATCTCGACATTGTGAACTTAAAATGAAACCGGTTTATAAAAATTCACGAATGCACATTACATAATTATTTTTTGAATTCGGTAAAAAGTGACATGATGATATAATGACTTTTTTTCCATCTCTTCATCTGTTTGTACACGGTTATATCCAAAAGGTTGAACTAAACCATTCAAACGAGACTCTTAATAACAGATTTATAAAACATTGATTCCCCATACAAACTTTCATCTCCATTTTCATCCTCTTAAGGGATGATTTCCGGGATAAAAAGTACCCTATATCCTTCCTAGGGTCTCAAACTATCTTCTTACCAAATTTCATCTAAATCGATTTAGTAAATCCAGAGATTACCCCCTACAACGTCACAAACTCACAATTCACAAACTCACAAACTTTACCTCTTTATAATATTAGTATAGAAGTATAGATTACGGCATTGAAGTTGTTTAGGATAAATAAATAAATAAATAAATATGTCAGGACATTAACACACAGCGCCATCTAGTTCCATGGTAAGCTACGAAGCTTGTGTTATGGATACCAGATAGTTGATACATTATACATATATAACTTTAAATACATACATATTATAAATATAAACACCCATGACTGGAGTACAAACATTCGTGCTCATCACACAAACGTATGCCCCCAGCGGGACTCGAACCCGCGACCTCTGGCGCAGCAAGTAGGGTCACTGCAAACTGAGCCAAACGTGTCGTCAATAATAATAAAAAAAAATCCACAGCTCGACAGACCCACAGTATTTTTGCCTATCTCTATTTAGTCGTTCAACGCTAAAGAATAATACTAATCCTGTTAGATCAGTATTATTCTTTAGCGTTGAACGACTAATTAGAGATCGGCAAAACTACTGTGGGTCCGTTGTCTGTGTCCCTAGTGATTGTTGATGGAACTAATTAAAGCTGTTTACAATATCATTAGTTAATAGGAATAGTGTTAATTACTTAATCGTCTGTGTATACTTTTATATAAAACTAGCGACTCACCCTCGTTTTGCTCGGGTTCGTCCCTACTTCCGTTTTAACGTTTATTATAGATTTCTCAAAGATGAGATATTTTCCCGCAGTAAAAAGAAGCCTATGTCACTCTCCAGACCTCTATTTCCACACATTTCACATCACATCAATCCGTCACTCCGTTTTGACGTGAAAGAAGGACAAACAAACAAAAAACAAACAAACAAACAAACAAACAAACTTTCACGTTTATAATATATTCATTCATTCAATATTAGTATGGATTATAAAATATATTCATTCATTTATTTTTATAATAATATTTCAATGCCTTATGTTATGTGATACGATAGGTATACGATACATGTGAGTTTAAAGAAATTTTCATATCCTTGAAGACGTAATAATATACGTTACAAGTGCGTTATAATTTTTAATATTTTGTAATATATATTATATTGTATTTCTAATATAATATTTTAAATATTTACAATAAATTGTATGTAAGAGTATTACTTTACCCTTTCAAAAGGGTGCCCTTCAAACGAATAGGATCGATAGGTTTTTTGCATAGAGATATGGGCCTGAGGGTCACTTTATATTCCGGTACCACATCAAATGATACCCGTGGAAAGAGAATAGGAGCTTATACAATTATTACCTTTAAATCTATTTAAATATTTTTATATAACTAAGTAATATTTTCTAAGATTTACGCGAATATTTGACATTTTAAATAAAAATTAAAAAAAAAGGATTTTTCGGGGATATTTATGTTGATTTTTGTTTTCCGACGTTTCGAATGCTTTACAGCAATCATGGTCATGCGAGAGACTAATGTTTTAGATCGCTCAAAGGCATTATATAGCTGTTACAGACAGCTTACCACAAAATAACAAAATCAATTCAAAAAAAAATGGCACCAAAGTACCATAAAATATTTAAATATTGTAATTTTATTGAAATATTTTTTATTATTTTACTCGATGCACGATATGGAACGTGACTAGTTAATTAAGCCAAAGAGATAAATTTGAAAGTATATTTTAACTTTATATAAGATATAAAAATATTGTGTAAAAAAGACCGAGGGTTCCGTTGCATGATTAGAGTTTTTCCCTTTACTTAAGCTATAAGATACTGATTCATGCCAAATTTCATGATTCTAGAATCTAGAATTATGAAATTTCTAGAATCTAGATTTATGATTTTTATGAAATATATGCACGAGCAGTGCCAGTGCTTATAGGTTTTGATTCCATTGAGAGTCTCAAAATATGCGGTTTGTGACAGCCGTATTTTTTGATGGAGTTGAATTTTAGAAGTTTGAATTTTTCACACCTTTGAAGAATTGTAGATATTAAATTCAACTTGCTACCTATACGCGTTCCTAAGAAAAATGGTCTTTACAGACAGACAGATCGACAACGAAGTAATTTTATAAGGTTTCCTTTTTGCCTTTTGAAGTACGGAACAGTAAAAAGTAATGATAGAAACAGTACCTAATCACGACATATAATGCCTAAATAAAAACGCTTCAAACTATAAAACAACTTAATAATAAACAATCCATACATACTCGTATAATAAAATTCTAACTGAGTCAAATCTGTACATTAAATATTTTTTTGGAAAATTTTATTGAAATAGACATTATTATCGATACAGAGGCCAAATCTATAGTTTTTAGAATTTTGTCTGTCTGTCTGTCTGTCTGTCTGTCTGTTACCGCATCACAGAAAAACAACTGGACGGATTATGATGTGGTCATAGCTGATTATCTGGGTCAACATATAGGATACTTTTTACCGCGGAAAAATATCCCATTTCTGAGAAAAAATACAAAAACTGTAATTAACAATATACTAATAACCTTTTATCGCGGGAAAATATCTCATTTTTGAGAAAAAATACAAAAACTGCAATGTAAGAGCACGGTAATGTATATGTAATATTACCGATACTAATATGTAAGACCTTAGAATTTGGTTTTTGGTCATCTGATCAGGGGCAATGCTAGTTCAATTATATAACTGAGCGTAATACATAACAAAACACGTATACATTATTCTTTTGGTTTCAAGTTCTATATAGATTATATTTCAATATATAATACCACGTGTACATCAACTCCTAAGCCCGATGTGCATTATGCATGCACCAAGAATTATATGACAGTGTAGCGCCGGATGACAACTGACGCTCAGTCGGATGCAAATATATGTAAATAACTGCATCGGGCGACACAAATGTGCCGCGTGTTTGATATTACTAGCCTTAAGATTCGTACATACTAATGTGTAATGCGAATACGTATATTTTTTTTTAGGTTTCCGTACCTTAAAAGCAAAAAAAAGAACCCTTATAGGATCACTTCGTTGTCCTTCCGCTTGTCTGTCCGTCTGTCTGTCTGTCCCTTTTTTTTCAGAAACGCGTGGAGGTAGTTATCAAATTCAATTTTTTTATTAAAGTAATTCAACCGAACTCGTGTTATATATGCGAAAGTTTGTACCAGTAGCATGTTTAAAATGCTGGATGGGTTTGGATGATGAAGTACACTGATATCTATACTAGACCTGGATTAGCACATGAGCTACTGTTAAGCATCTCTGGTTATACCCGAGTGAAGCTAGGGTACGCCGCTAGTAAGGAAATATTTTTTTGTGCATTATAACTTTTTTACACAGTAATAGCAGCTTACCTCGTGGTAAGCAGTAACCCATCTCTATGTATGTTCGTCTATATGCTAGTAACACTAGGAACATCAATTACTTGAGATAAAATGGGGATGGTGAGAGAGAAATAGAAAAGAGGATGTAGGAAGTGGTTAGGCCTCTAATGCACATAGAAAAAGCGAATTTTAGAAATTTTAATGTTCTCGTAATCGGTATGGATGTCTCTATACTAAAAGTTATATAGAGTCCAGCTAGCAACAAATATTTTCCTTGGTCATTAAAATATATAATGTCCATATTTATATACCATGTATATATTGAATTAAATATGTGGCACAGGTAATCGTATAAATATAGATTTAGATATTTTATGCAAAATTTTGTTTCACATAGCATTGTATCTCCAGTGTGTTTCAAGCTTTACAATCTACGTGACTTAATCCTTTGTGTGCAAGATCAGTTCGACATTTTGTTTGAGATATTCCACTTGATGTTACAAAGGGCTTTTGATTATTTTATTGTCAATGTATTTCTCTTCTTAAACGCAAATTGAGTAGGTATATTGTTAACTAGCGACTCACCCTCGCTTCGCTCGGGTTCGTCATTAGGTTTATTCCCCATACAAAGTTTCATCCCCATATTCACCCCCTTAAGGGATAATTTCCAGGATAAATAGTATCTTATATCCTTCCCAAGGTCTCAACCTATCTTTTTACCAAATTTCATCTAAATCGATTCAGTAAATCTATAGATTACCCCCTACAACGTCACAAACTCACAATTTACAAACTTTACCTCCTTATTATAATAGTATAGATATGTCACATTACTTCTAATTGAAGCTAGTCTCACTTCTTATCTTACTTCTTACTAATATTATAAATGTGAAAATTTAAATGTTTATATTAATAGATGTTTGTCAATCACGCCAGAACGGCTAAACGGGTCTGGATGTTTAGCACAAAGATAGATTATAGTCTGGAATAGCAGAGAGGCTACTTTTTATGCCGGAGAAACGGTTCCCGCGGGATAAATTTGTTTTTGTTTTTCTAAAAGCTAGTGAAGCGAGGGTGAGCCGCTAGTCTTTTATAATTATTTTCACTTAATATGAGAAATATTACAAAAAATATGAGAATATTATGTTCAATACATAGGTACATACTACATAGTGTACGAAACATAACAGCTCAATCTCAAAGTCTGTCTCCGTATATCCTTAAATGTTTATATACCGAGTGTCTCAACGTGTCTTAAGTGCTTGCTCTTAAACGACAATGTTTGACTTAGAAGAAAGAGAATTGTAGAAGAGGGACATGCGACTTATATTACTTAAAATATCCGTAATAATATTATAAATGTGAAAGTTTGTGAGTATGGATGTTTGTTACTCTTTTACGCCAGAACGGCTGAACGAATATGGATGAAATTTAGCACAGAGATAGATTATAGTCTGGAATAACACATAGGCTACGTTTTATCCCGGAAAATGTACGGTTGCCGGATAGATTTATTTTTGTAGTAGCCGCTAGTAGATAATATTTTTAATTACTTTCGAATTTTTTTATTTATAAATTTGAAAGGTGCGATTAGTTTACGAGTGGGTAGATAAATATGTGGTACATATGTATAATATATATATACGTATATGTAAAGTTTTTAATCCCGTAGAATTGAGACCACTTTAATTAATTCAAAACCGAAAAGACAATCACTACCTACATTTATTACAAATAATACTAAGCATCTAGCTACTAGCTTAATTATGATTATATTTTATTAACGGTTGAACTTTTTTATCATTTCTTTGATCCAATATCTAATACACACTGCTTGGCACAGGCCTCCCTTCAATACGTGGGGGATAAGGCCATAGTCCACCACGCTTGCCGAGTGCGGGTTGGCGGGCTTCACATGTCTTTGGAAAACTTGTAAGGTTCTCTCAGACATGCAGGTTTCCTGACGATGTTTTCTTGTTTAAGATAAGTGATAATCATCTAATACACATATGTCTATATAATACAAATATTTATAACTACACACTTCAAACTCCCTAACTTACATTAGTAAGGATTTTTTTCTGATGGACTTCTATATAAAAAATATAATATTCTTACACAGATCGTTGAATTTGATATCATTTCTAATATTCTCTAAGGTTAAAGTAATTTTGGCAGCAAATGATCCAAGCACTATGTTTAAAGGACATGTACAAATATGCGAAAGAGCGTGCTTTGTATGAACCGTGCCAAAGTAAATGAAACGCTTATGATAATATATATCGCTATACATACTGCACTTTACTTTCTCAAAACAGTTTAAAATAAAGTCGGTACTTTTATCTGTCTGTCGCATTTAGTTCTTTGAGTTACAAATTTTGATAAAGTTTTTATATTTTTATAGAAAATATTTTTTATTTATAATACTCTTTATATTTATAATACTTTGCTAAGAGATTCGATATTCATTGTGTGTTAAAAATAATGAAGAATTATTTTTGAACAAAGCAGTAACTTATAATTAAAAAAAAGTAGCAAACAACAAAATTTTTTAAAATTTATTTTAATTTTACCTTACACACTATTCCTATAATTGCATTCAAACTAATTATTCTCAAACGATGTTTGCGCATCACTTACCTATCGTTCGTTAGTGATTCCATACCAAAAATACTGTGCTAGAATCGATCTGGCTCTATCCGTAATACAATATGCGTTTTTAACCGATTTCCAAAAAAGAGGAGGTTTAAGAACTTCGTTCTAGAACGAATTGATATTCGTCGGAATCTTTTCTTTTTTTGGTTAGATTTTAAAAGTATAAAAAAGTCGAGATAAAAACAAACAGACTACACACATATGTACCAAATATTAGTAAAAAATCATATTAGGATTTAAAAAAAAACACAAATATGGAAGAATCTTGTTTTACCGAATGTAATATACATATCTAAGCGATTTTCACGCAACCTTTAGATCCCTGTAAAGCCTGGTTGAGCAGAACTTGTCTACGTGTCTAATACGATGCCCCTCTGTAACTGTAATCTGCCCTCTAATGATCCACCTTCGTCAATTTGATAAATTGCTCGAAGAAACGGGTTGTCTTCAGATAGGTAAAGTTTCTAGATATTTCTATTTCAGTTTGCCCTTTTATTTCCTTTTCTTATTCTATTTTGCTTAAGTATTCACAATTCTATTTGCCTAAGTCATATTGTTATACTCAAGAATATATTTATTCTGCTCATCATGGGAATTTGCTTTGGTAGTTTTTTTTTCTTGTATGTACATATCGTTTTTATAACACAAAATGAACCCTAAAACATTTTTTTAAACTATAACAAATCCATTTTCTAAACATAATAAATATCAAATGAAATCATATTAAAATATACTAACATTGAAAAAATCTTTTATAAAAACTTATTTATATTTTAATGGAATGGCAATACGATAGGTCTATAAGAAAGCTTCCATGAGTTCGGGCTACTAATGCAGTTACGCTAGAAAGAAACTGCTGTAACGCCTAAACGGCAATAAATGTGCTTAGTTAATTAATATTTGGTTACAATACTAGAATACAGTAATATGTAATTATCCTACGTAAGTATCAGTTAGGATAATTCCTGAAAAATATCTTCTGAGAATAGGGAAACTTTTGCGGTTATCTTTTGACGGTTAGATACAGGCCCTTTCACGACAAATTATAGACGATATCGGCTTAGTTTAAGGCACGGCACGTTACTACTATAGAGTACAGCTATTCTATAACATACTTCAAGTATTTTGTTAAAAAAAACAATGACGGATACAGCTTTTGAGTTACACAGAAGTTCTATTAGAAAAGCATTACTGATTGTTTTTCTCATATTTCCATAGATTTTACGAGTCCCAAAGCCATGCTTGTTTTAGAGATCGGTAATAATAAATACTTGGCCATTTTTGATGATTAATTATAAGAAATCCAGCACTATAAATAATTCTCGTCAAAAACTTAAGATATAGTCCGCAGTTGTATAAGTTTTATTATTTGGAAGCATAACTAATATATGAATATCAATTTTGCACAAAGTGTAACTATCGCTTCAAATGTCTTTAAAGTTATCGAAAACACTAAACCTACTATATAAAAAATTAGATTAAAAATTGATTTTTGTTTATAATGTAACTATAAAAACTTAAAAAAATCGGCTTCCAGGCACTAAAATGTAAAAAATAACTAAACGGAGGTTTTCATTTAGAATAGATAGCTAATCAGATATTTTCGAAGTCGGCGACAGCCGATGCAAAGCAAATCTATTTCGATTCGTAAAATACATCACAAATTGATGTATTAGAGTTCATACCTAATCATATTTACCTATTATATATAGGTATATAGATCCTATTAGATATATAGATCTTAAGATATTTTCGACTGTGAAAAGTGTGGAGCGTGTGGAAGTGTGTGTTTGAAGTGCATATAAGATATGACACATACATGTAAATAAACAAAAAATGCTTGTATGACTAATACACCGCCTTCGCTTCGTTCCCTTCAGGACCGTTCAGGTTCCTAAAATGACAGTATTTTCTATCTAATCTAATACATTTAAACCAGCAATTCTTGTATATTTATGCCGACGATCTCAGTATCGGCTCTAACAATTTCGCTGAAAGTTGGTATATGAGGGTTTTTGGAGGCGTAAAATCGATCTAGATTAGTCTTATGTCTGGGAAAACGCGTGTTTTCGAGTTTTAATGCGGTTAACGGTTTTCTTTCGAAATATTCCGCGCATTATATGGTCGCTAATTTCGCACGCTCGGTCATAAGCTTCGTGGTCTAGCAGCTAATGCGCAAGATTGACAATCACAAGTGCCGGGTTTGAATCCTGGTCGGATAGTAAGTTTTTACTTTTCTTTTTTTTTTGTATTCATTTAAGATTTTAGTCTTTCTTTTTTTTAAGCCAAATTAAAATGAAAATTTTATTTTTAACCAAAAACTAGATATCATCAAAAAATACAACACTTAATACATTTGTCCGATTAGCTCATAAATTATTTTAAATTTGTTGATTTATTATAATTTCTATGTATAAATAAGCAAAGACAAAAAAGTTCAGTACCTTTTGTCCACTGTTTTTCTACCGATTTTCTTTTCTTTTCTTTGTTAAGTAGATATTTTTCACGACGGGCTTTAATATTATTAATAAATAAATTTGGAAACAGTTATAGTTTATATATATATATATATATATATATATATATATATATATATATATATATATATATATATATATATATATGTTGATAGGTAAATTCAATTCATAAATGTTTTCCTGAAATTTTCATAATTTTTATATGTTTTTTATATGTAGTAGTACAATAATAACTTTAAATATTATAAATACTAGCAGAACCCACGGCTTCGCTCGCGCTTAAACTACAAAAAAAAAGATATGATGAATAATAATTATTCATAAATACTTTTTAAAAATATATAACATAGGCATATACCGTTAATTGTATTTCAAATCAAGTCACGCTTTCGTTAAAAAATGAAATGAATTGGCGACGTGATCTGTGTAACAATATGAGTTAAATCTACATGATGTAGATACATTGATGTACATAAAACATTGTTTATAAAGTTATGTTTTAAGATCCATACTAATATTATAAATATGAAAGTGTGTTTGTTTATTTGTTTATTTGCCTTTCTTTCACGTCGAAACAGCTTGGCGGATTGGCGTGATTTTTTGTGTGGAAATAGTTGGAGAGCTAGAGAGTGGCTTAGGCTAATTTTTACCGCAGGAGATTATGTCTTTCCCAAGGGAAAACACGTTTAGGATTGTATTATTACAATCCAAAAAAATATTAATGATCAGAATTACTTGAAATTTGGTATTAATGCACTTCAATACAATTAATTAAATACGTGTTTTAGCATTTTTCGAAATTCATCCCATTAGGGGGTAAAATAGCGGATGAAAGTTTGTATGAAACCTACCATTTTAGAAGTTTTCTTGTAGTTTTGGCGCGAGCGAAGCCGCCGGTTCTGCTAGTATTATATAAGTAATAGCAGCCTGTGACTATCAAATAAATTTTATCATTTTATGTTAGTGAGAGATATTGTATGTATACTTTTACTTACCTATTCAAAAAAAATCAACCTATAGGTAGCGCAAATGCTTATAAAACTGATGCGAGTTCACATCCCGGGTTATGCACCTCTGATATTTCAAAGTGCGAATTATTTTCACCATGACTACTAGACAAACATTACACTTGCCTTATGGTGAAGGAAAACACCGTGAAGAATCCGGCTTGTCTAGAGAGCCTAGAAAGTTTTCAAAAGACATGTAAAGTCGAGCAATCCGCATTTGGCCAGCGTGTTGGACTATGGCCTGATACCTCTCGTATTGAAGGAAGGCCCGTGCCCAGCAGTGGGGCATTAAAAAGACCTGAGTACAACTGAGTTAACTAAACGAATTTGTTTCCCCATTAAAGTTCAAACAATAACTCGGCTAACCTCTGTCCCATCAAACAGATTACTCCATCACTTACAACTGCTTTAATGTGCCCTATCAATCATGTCGATTGTTATTAATTGTATCAGCTCTGAATCTATTTACTTCAATGTATATAGAAAACAGGGATGTTTTGTATACCAATTTATTCTAACTGCTTATGTTATATGGAATCTTGTCACCATATAAGAATGCAGGGGTAGCGGATTCCATTCCCATATACGAAACCACCTAGTTACAATTAATATATAAATACGCAAGTTCAGTACATTTGTCTCCTATGTTTGTTAATCGATTGTTTTTTTTTTTTTGTTTAGGAACAATTGACAAGCTTTAGAGTTATCATTAAAAAAATACGTAGGTATGTTATTTCATATATAAATTTATTTCATATAGTAAAACGCTGTTATTTTGATATTACAAACAGACACTTCAACTTTATGTGTATAGGTGTATAGATAATCTTATGTGTTCTTGTATATAATTTTACGAAGATATTTATTTAACCAATATCTTTTCATCAAATAGCAGTATCACTTGTAACCAACTCAATATCAAACACTTGAACATATTTATTTTGAACACCAACTCACCAACTGTATATTAAACACCAACAATTCCAAAAATAGTTTTATACTTTCATGTTAAATTCGTAATCATGACAAAATCATCAGAGTTATTGTAGTTTTTTTGGAGTTTGCTCCAATAATAGTAAATTCAAGAAGAGAGCGTATTCCTTTCTTAAAGGCCGGCAACGCATCTGCAAGCCCTGCGGTGTTGCAGATGTCCATGGGCGGCGGTGATCACTTTCCATCAGGTGAGCCTCCTGCCCGTTTGCCCCCTTAGTCCCATAAAAAAAAAAATAATAGTAAATTTGGATTATTTGGAGTTTTGCTACTCTTTAATTAGATGTGCGAATTATATTGGTATAATGTCAAGCTTATTTCACTATAATTAAAGTAAATATTTACTTATCTACTCACCACTTACGTTAAGCAATAATAGCTTTTTAACCAATAAAGTACTTGGCTAAATTCAATTGTTCTCTAAATGTATATTTTTATGAGTACTTTTTTTAATTTGCATGAAACCTTTGAGATATTATGACGTATTCATTAATGCGTATATACACAAAAAACCATACACCCGAATTGAATTACACTTCTCTTTTATATACAAAAGCTCAAAGTTAAATCGTTTACGAGTATACGTACAAGTAATTCAAATTACAAATATCGTGCAAAGAAATCAAATCAGGAGATATTCTATTACAGTAAAGCTTAAAAAGGAATATTCTTAATCACTAGCCCTGGATGGTGCAATTAGTCGGAATCCTTTGTCCACTATAATTGCTACTCTCATCTGACCGGACCGACGGAAACTTTCAGACCTTTGCTTGGAACACACCTGAAATTAATTTGTAAGGGTTTTCAACGATGATTATAACCACCTATTATAAAATCAAAATTTAAATGTATAATACTTTCTTAGATTTATACTAATGTATACTTAATAAAACAATTTTGTTTTATTAAGTATACATTAATATAAATCTAAGAAAGTATTAAATGTATATTAAATTATTATATTAAATGTATACTTAATAAAACAATTTTTAATAACGTCGTTGTTTATAGTGGAAGAAATTAAAAAAAAAGCAAAGCTTATAGATTAGAGCGTTCATACAAATAAATACATATATTAAAGTCGTATGTGATGTGTAAAAATTAATTGAAGGATTTATTATATAATATATATCATGAAATACATTCTTTACGTTATTTACCGAAAATTGAACGCATTTCCGATTCATGAATCACAATATCACTTAAAACTGCTTATGATTTTGACTATTTCTCTTAATTGTAATAAAAGTAAAAAAAATAATACCATAAAAAAAATATCCAAAAACAGTAAAAATTTTTTTTCGGCACATTTCAATCGAATCTAAAAAGGGTATCGAGTGAAGTCTGAGACCATTCCATAATCCTAACCCAGGCTCGTCCGTATATCAAATTACGATCGGTCCGCTGATAGGTAACGATCAATTTGCATGCGTGTACCAATCGTCCTAGACCTGGATTTATGGCAAAGCTGATATACCCCTTCAACTATTTGGCAAGTTATACGAAAATTTTTCGTAGAAATTTTTCAAATTGAAAAACTATTTTTTCTATATTTATATTGGCTGCATTTACGGTATTTTGTCCGTGGGTGATAAAGTAAAATTTATTGGATCTTTAGATATGATAAAAAAAATAGTATTTATAGAAATTCTTATTTCAACGGGTTCGGATCCTGCTGAGGGCATTCATTTGTTTCATGGGCACAAAGTTATATATGTGTAGAATATCAACTATCTAGTATCCATAACACAAGCCTCGTAGCTTACCATGGAACTAAATGGTGTCGTGTGTTAATGTCCCAACATATTTATTTATTTATATATGTATCATATTAATGAACTTCGTTTCTAATAATATATAGGCTGTAAAATATATAATTTACAAGATGCTGTGTCTATTTGGAGTTATTATATCAACACAATATTTTCATATAGGTATACCTATGTCAATAATATATTGTAAATTAAATTATGAAATCTTTTTTTTTTAATTTTTCATAATATATTATTTCTGTGCAGATGCAATGTTTCACAATGTGAAGATCTGAATCACACATCGTGGTTAGAATATGCAATACCGAAAGAAAAGAACAGCTTATCAAGATGCGAGATGTTTGGAACAAAAGCTAACACCAGTGAAACGTGCAGCGTTGATGACTTCGATACGAATGTTGTAAAGAAATGTATGGAATACGTGTATAGTGACGAAGACTCTGCTGTGAAAGACGTAAGTAAAATAGCTTTGATTAAAAAGAAAATGAGGACAATAGTATCTAGTAGTCATCAAAAATCTCAAATAATATTCTTAAAATTTATAACAATACTAGCACTGCCCGCGGCTCCGCCCGCGTTCAGATGACCAAAAACCAAACTCTTATGTTTTACATATTAGTATACTCTTACAATGCAGCTTTTGTATTTTTTCTCAGAAATGAGATATATTCCCGCGGTAAAAAGTATCCTATATGTTGACCCTGATAGCCAGCTATTATCATACCAAATTTCATCAAAATCTGTCCAGTGGTTTTTTTGTGATGCGGTAACAGACAGACAGACAGACAGACAGACAGACAGACAAACAGACAGACAGACAAAAATTCTAAAAACTATAGATTCGGACTCTGTATCGATAATAATGTCTATTTCAATAAGATTTTCCAAATAATATTTAATGTACAGATTCGGCTTAGTTACAATTTTATTATATGTATAGATAAATTTATAGCGACTCACCCTCGACCTATGTATGTTGTAACGTTTAGTATAGATTTCTAAGAGTTGAGATATTTGATTTTATGTTAACCCGGATAACCTATCATCATAATAAATTTCATTAAAATCTGTCCCATGATTTCCGTGATGCCTTCCGAGACAGACAGACAGAAAAAAACTAAAAACTATAGAGTCAACCTCTGTATCCAATAATAATGTATATTTCAATAAGATTTCCCAAAAAATATTTAATGTACAGATTCGACTTAGTTAGATTTTTATTATATGTATAGATATATGTTAAGATTAACGTTAACATATTATGTGTTATTAGTAAAAATTCTCGTATTAATTTCATGGATATGGCAGACCAAACATCAAAATAACTTTAAGTAATATTTACCAGTTTATACTACATATTTATTAACATTTTGTAGTTGTAGACATTAAGGCTAGACTTAGACATATTTAAAAAACTAACCAGTGTGGCACAAGTAAAGCAAAGGTACATAGCTGTCTTATACGTAGATTCCGGGTTCATCTCCTGTATAGAGCAAATATTTGTTTAACATAATTCTTCTATGTCATGTAGAATACTCATTATGTATTATTAATAATGTGAAAATTATAATCAGTAATATTCCTTTTAATAAGAATCAAATCCACCATCTACTTAATAGTTGGAAATCCTACATGAGTACACATACTTATCTGAATATAATAACATACGATATATCATGGGCATGGTCGATGGACACGGCGTGTGCTGGAGGCGTAGTGACTGGTGATAACGTATCTAAACACAAAAAATAGATTAATTTGACGAGACAACTGTCGCAAAAATCATAAGGTCAACTAACTATCCTTGATATTTATTTGGTTATCTTTATTGACGACTCGTTTCGCTCAATTTGTAGTGACCCTACTTGCTGTGCCAGCGGTCGCGGGTTCGAGTCTCGCCGGGGGCATTCATTTGTGTGATTAGCACGAATGTTTGTACTCTAGTCATGGATGTTTATGTTTATTTATAATATGTATGTATTTAAAGTTATATATGTGTAGTGTATCATCTATCTGGTATCCATAACACGAGCCTCGTAATTTACCATGGAACTAGATGGTGCTGTGTGTTAATGTCCCAACATATTTATTTATTATAATAAGTCACGATAAAACAATGTTCTAATTTTATCGCGGCACATGATAATAATAGTAAAATAGGATAGGTATTTCGTAATATTTAATCAGTTAATTTTAATTTTAATTGAAATACCATTTAAATAAACGAAATTAAGTTACACGATTTTGATATTTATAAATATTTTCGATGAATGTATCTTTTGAAATTTTATTAATAAAATGTTAAATACTTTCACGCATTTGTATTGCGAAACAATTTTAAGAATTCACCTGTTTTAAGCGTAGAAAAGAATTGAATAAATCTCTCATATTTAATTGCAGTTCGATCTGGGATGTCAAAATTGGAAACGAACCCTTATAGGGTCAATCCACAACGCCGGACTGTTTGTCTCGTTGCCCCTTACTGGCTTCATATCGGACAAGTATGGCAGAAAAATTGCTTTGTCTGTAGCTTCCTTAATGAATGGCATATTTGGGCTTATAAGATCCTTCTCCATCAACTACCCCATGATGTTGGTGTTTGAATTTTTAGAAGCTGGCTTGGGAGCAGGTGCTTATAGTACAGCGTTTGTTATTGGTGAGTTATTTTTTTATTGTTATACAATTTAGGATACTAATAAAGAGTCGTTATGAGATAAAATCATTCTCCTCAATAAAACTATTTGTGTTAAATATATTTGTTACATCCAATTACATAATAAATAATAACAATTTGAAATATTATGCTTTTTGATTTTTATAAGGACGTTCAATGTTAAAACATTTTGTTTCAGCAATGGAATTAGTCGGACCTAAAGGCAGGGTATTTGGAAACACCCTTATAAATATTTTGTACGTTATGGGACTGATATCACTATCTGGATTTTCTTGGTGGCTGCAAAGCTGGAGACATGTCCTAAGACTTATATATACACCGGCCCTTTTAGTAGTATCTTATTATTGGATTCTCAATGAAAGTGTCCGATGGTTGATCAGTAAAGGTCGTCACCAAGAAGCTGCTAATATTCTAAAGAAAGCAGCGAAGATGAATAAAGTGAATTTATCGAACGAAGTGCTTTCCCCACTATATGAACTTGAAAAAACTGTGCCAGATAATGAAAAACATAAAGAAGACGCGGATAATGAACAACGCCAAGATAAACAAGAATCTAATTTTAAAAAAGTGATCAAATCAAGTATTATTAGAAAAAGACTGGCTATATGTTCATTTCTTTGGATTACATGTACTTTCGTCTATTACGGGCTGTCTATTAATTCAGTGTCGTTAGCCGGAAATAAATATGTTAACTTTATGTTGGTGGCTTTTGTAGAAATCCCAGCGAATATCGCGTGTTTGTTAGTGTTGGACAGGTTCGGGAGGAAAAGAGTGTTAATTACTACATATGTTTTGAGTGCATGTTTGTGCATAAGTCTATCGTTTCTTGCAAAAGGTAAGTCCTAATCACATTTGCATAGAATAATTTATTTTAATAGATATATAATACTTTCTTGGATTTACGTCTAAAACCTTAATCTCTCCCGTTACCATGATTGATGTAAAACATTCGAAACATCGGGACGCAAAAATCCGAAAAGATAGTTTTATTTAATACTCGTAGATATACTTTGTATTCTAATTAGACGAAAATTTAAACACTTTATTCATAATTAATCAAGAGTATCAAAAGTTATTAAGTTTCTTATACCACAACGAATCTCTAGAACCAAGCTTTCAATGATAATAAACTTTCCGCCCAACAGAGATAATATGAATATCTCTCCCAATCTCATCCGAGCACGATTTGACGCGAACAAAAGACGGCTTGATAATCCTAAAAACAGTTTACGCAAAATTGACAACGCCTCAAGTTGGCCGGTATTTTGCGGTGTAGCTGTTTATTTAGTGTTCGATGTTTGCTCAGAATTAATGGAATATTTAAGTTAAACCGATTTATGAAATATGACTTTTCCTTACATTCGAAGATATAATGTAATGATTTTTCCGTCGGCAGCACTTGAAACGGTGTTTAACAAACATTGCATGAATAAATGAATGAAGGAACGTTTTGATGTAGGTCTGATATTGCAATTTTAATGGTGATAAAATACAAGATTGGTGGCGACTCGCCCTCGAGTTTTACTGTTTTAAGTGAAATTATACGAAATGAGATTTTATACAGAATTTTATTTGCGGCTTACAAGATTTGAGGTTAAAATACGATTTGCAAGTGACAAGATTTTTATCATTGACCCGCTTGACCTGTATGAAAAATTTATTTTATTTATGGACACAATTTTGTATCCAGATTCAGGTATAAAGTAAAAAAATGCACAATAGAATAGTACTATCTATACTGATATTATAAATGTGAAAGTTTGTGAGTATAAATGGATGTTTGTTACTCTTTCTGAACGGTTGAGCGGATCTGGATAAAATTTGGCACAGAGATAGATTATAGTCTGGAATAACACATATGTTAGTGGTATAGGTAGGTGGGTAGGTATAGGTTTAGTGAAAAAAAAGAATTTGTTTAGTATGTAACTATACATACTATCAAATCAACAAAATTTTCCTTATTAAATATTTACTTATACATATTAGGGTGTCCGTTATTTACCAAGTAGATTTTTATTCTAATACCACCAGAATTATCATTTAAAAAAAAAATATTTTTTTTATCGAAATAATAACTTTGCCATAAAAGTAAAAAAAAATGAAAATATACACAGTTCAACTTTCACCTCGAATAACTTTTGAGGGAGTGAATTAATCTAAAATGAATTAATCGAAAAATCTCGATCTATGTAAAACCTAGAGCGTTCAATTTCTTGTTCGAGAAAAATTTTTGTAAAAAGTGGCAAAATTCCATGTAATTTAATTGGGTAATGTGTCGTACGTAGGGAAAGATTTATTATGAATATTAAGGGCTTATTTTGGTTTAACATTTTTTTAGACGATAAACTAAAAATTTAAGGGCGTCGCAGGAAAAAATATAATTGGTAAATAACTGATGCTCTATACATATAAAAAATTAACAATACGTTTTTATTCACAGAACAAAAATGGTTATCCCTCGTCATATACCTCTCGGGCAAGTTCTCCATAACAGTTGCCTACAGTTCTGTATACATTTATGTATCAGAAGTATTTCCAACGAATGTGAGACAGTCGCTGTTGGCTGTTTGTTCGTCATTGGGGAGAGTTGGCTCTACGTTAGCACCACTTACGCCTTTACTTGTAAGTATAAAAATTAAAATACATAATAACTTATTGCAATGTTTTTAATATCTATATTAAAAAGTCGAAATATACAAATGAAGCAAATTTGTGTATATAGCAAATTTAATTTCTAAATTAGAAATAGTATTACTAAATGTATAATAATTTACTTTGAATGACTCAAAAATATTTTTCTTTTATTATTAAATAACGTAAGCGTAAAACTTTAAAGCACTTGCAAGTATTTTTCATTTAAATGCTTACACACTACAAAATTATTATACACTCCTCATATTATATACACGTAATACTTTAATTTTTGACGTTGCTATTATTTCCCCACAGGCGCTATACTACGACAATTTACCAGCGATATTCTTCGGCACTCTCGCATTAATCGCTAGCATCCTCGTATTTTCATTACCAGAAACTATCAATGTGGCTCTTCCAGATACTATAGAAGAAGCTGAGCAGATCGCTCAAAGAGCTAAGAGAAAGGACGTCGCTTAAAGCTCGAATAAAAAAATATTCTATTTTGTTCACTTTTCGCCTTCAGTCGTGGTTGTAAATAGGCAAAGTTTTAGTACCTATAATAAATATTAATGGGATCATTTTTATATTTAGGTATCTATGGGAAATCAAAAAAAGTTATAAGTTTTAGGATTCCATATATCTCATATAAAAACGTAATTTACATAGGTTCACTCTATCCAATTTGACATACATATGTTCTGATGCTACTTTTAATCGGCATTATCTAAGTATTTTATTCATTACTGGAAACTATTAACGTGACTCTTACAGACACTTTGAAATCGCTCAAAGAACTAAGAGTAAAAATAAGATCAAAAGTCGCTTAGTGGTCAAAAATGATATACCACTATTTATTGTCTTTATTGCCAACATAGCTTTTCTATATAATATTTTTAAAAGAAGTTAAAATTAAAAAAATTATAAAAGACTTTTCGAAGTTCTTTGTATACCGAATAAGGAAATATAAAGCACCATTTATGTGTTTGACTGTTCTTCTATCAAAAAAGAAAAAGTTGCACAAGACTTACAAATTACGGAAAAATGTAACGAAAATACTAAAGTTCATAAAGTCTGTAAACTTTTTAATAACTTTAGATTCCCACAAACAACTCGCGCTTGACCAATTTTAAAGAGGAATTCAATTTTTGTCAGATTATTAAATATTTTGTGTGTTTAACTTTTATATCAATGTACGAAACATTAATAGTCAAATTGAGTAACTAATTAATTTAAAATATAAAAACAAAAACAAGTCTATCTCACGACATCTGTACATTTTTCCGGAATAAAAAGTAATTTATGTGTTATTCCAGACATATATATATATATATATATATATATATATTAGATTAGGATTGATATCCTAACTTACAAGCGAAAGCTTCATATATTTTTTGTAAACAGTGGTTCCATATAACACAATAGGACTAAATTTTTGATATGATGCCAAATTTTTATATTTTTGTTAATATTTTCTTATAATAATTTTATTTATGAATATTTTCGTACTAATTATACTATGTAGTTATACGTTTACTATTTGTATAATAATCGATTTTATTAATTATATGTAATTAAAGACCATACCTATATTACATCAATGGAGAATTTAGAATTTAAAGGACAATTTGAAAGTCACAGACAGTCTTTTCTTTTTTGCTAATAATATTATATAGTATTTCTAATAATAGTATAAATAAATGCACATATTTGAAAAAAAAATACATGCACAAATGACTTAATGTAATGTATTTTTCACTGATTTTATAAAAAGGAGCGGGTCTCAATTCTAAATGTATGTTTTTTGTATGTTACACGATATCGCCTATTGTGAACTTATTTAATAAGATGATATGAAACTGTAATTTTTTCTTAAAAAGCCATAATTAGCTGTAACTTTTTAAGAAGTTGTAATTTGTAAATAACAAATACTCTTTCTCGCCATTAAGTACAAATAAAAAATTTGCTCAAATTATACCAACTTTGTGTTTTAATTATAAAAGAACCACCTACAAAAAATAAGTATACATAAATAATGATGTTCTCCTGACCGATTCCGGCCACGGCGGCCAATCTCATTGAGACTAGCCAACTGCGCAGGAGATATTATAGTGCACAAGTGTACGCGCAGACACAACGTGCACTCTCTATTCCTGTCACTCTCATACTCCGGTGGGACGACTGCTCGACACGACCAGTGAGAGTTAAGGCGCAGGACCGACGGCTTTACGTGCTTTTCCAGGTACGGGGGTGAAACACCGCGAACTTCCCACCTCCGGGTTGTTACTTAGGCTTACTATACAGAAAGATTCAATAACTAAACTTGGCTCGACCTGGGACTCGAACCCAGGACCTCCGTGTGTGTAGCCGTACATGCTAGCCACTACACCACCGAGGCATTTAACCGAGGTTTTAGTATATAATCTCTAATACCCCACGCCTGATAAAATTTTAAAGCAATACACGTAGAAAAAGATTTTACTAAACACATCAACAGATGCGCTATAAAATGTGGAATAAATATTACTGTATTATGTCGGTACATAATGTCTAATAATATTGATGAAGACCCTTTAATATAAATTTTATTAGAAATAACTCAACAATGCCATTCAAGGGTCAACATTTATTAGTAGCGACTTACCCTCGCTTTGCTCGGGTTCGTCCCTAGCGCGGATTACAGTCACAATTTCATGGGTTTTAATTTTTTTGCGAGGGACCTTGATTATTTTTCTAAAATAAAAGTAGTACTCCTTATAATATCAGCTATCTGGCAGTGAAAGTCCCATCAAAATCGGTCCAACCAATCCGGAGATTAGCTCGAACATACAGACAGTACAGATTAAACGTTGACGAAGTAGTGTAAAATCCGAAGGAAAAAAAGGAAAATTTAATTCATACATTTTAAAATATAAGCGTTTTCACTATTCTATGTATCACTGTGGGAATTTATTGCCTTCAAATATTTCCCTGCACTTGATTGATTGGAGTGCACTCCATATTTGACTACCTTTCCCGTTGCCCACAACCTACTGCAATCCCTGCAATTTATTTATTTTGCACCATCCACGTTTCTAAAAAAAATGTTTCAAATTTGATTGGATAATATTAATATTCTTCATGTCAAAAACTCTCTAAAGGTGTTTGAAAAGTTTCCTATGCATGTAACAAAAACATGTACGCAGTAAAAGTTGTTTCTTGAGCTTTTTAAACCAATATTTTTAAAGGCGTATTTAAAAAATTCATAGACGTCCATTTTGTGTGTTACGCGACATCTTTACCAATTGTAAACACAATTTTAATGATAATTTTACGTAATATTTTAAATAACTCAAGGTTTTTCATTCATATCTATACTAATAATATTAGCAGTAATCATAATGTCAAATAACAAATCGCGCAGACTTCCATACATTATAGTAAAACTGATGTTTATAATATATTTTAATTGCTTTAATCTCAGACACTGTGGTCAAATACTCATCGTGTAGAGGGTAGATATATGAAACAGACATATATGTGTATTGTATAATCAAATTTAACGCGGTTGAAACCGCGGGGCACAGCTAGTCTTTTATTTTCAACTACTTATGTTTTAACGTTTAGTATAGATTTCTCAGAAATAATACATTTTTCCGCAATAAAAAGTATCCTAGACGTTGACCCGGATAACCAGCTATCATCATACCGAATTTCATTAAAATCGGTCCAGTGGTTTTTCCGTGATGCGGTAACAGACAGACAAACAGACAAAAATTCTAAAAACTATAGATTCGGCCTCTGTATCGATAATAATGTCTATTTCAATAAGATTTTTCAAAAAATATTTAATTCACAGATTCGGCTTCGTTACAATTTTTTTATATGAATTTTTTTATATGTATAGATTGAATATATATCTAGTACATGAACCATACATACAATTTCAAGTATATATTTTTAGCTATACAAAATATCTTAAGGAAACCTGTGTAACTAAGTAAGCCTGGTTTTCAATATATGTACATATGATGTGTATATTTTGGCGTAGTGATCCTTCCCATAATGAGGAAAGGGAATAAAAATAAAATAAATAAGAAAAAAAATACTTGCTAATATTTGTCCATCTGTCTGTCTGTTTTTTTAAGTACAACCTGAATTATTAATTTAAATTGTAAACATACCATTCAATATCAAATACATATTTTATTATAACATCAGAAAGCAACTTCACTTAAAAGGGGTCCTCTTTCAAAATCTTATACAGGTTCGAGACTGTAACAGTATAAAAAAAGAGAACTCCAAAAGTCACAGATAATATTATGTAGTAGGTATGTACATATGTGGTGTGTAACGTATTCAATAAAAAATAAAAAAAAAACATATTATACTGACGACACGTTTGGCTCAGTTTGTAGCGACCCTACTTACTGTGCCAGCGGTCGCGCGTTCGAGTCCCGCTGGGTGCATTCATTTGTGTGATGAGCACAAATGATTGTACTCTAGTTATGGGTGTTTATATTTATAATATGTACGTATTTAAAGTTATATGTGAGTAGTGTATCAACTATCTGGTATCCATAACCTCGTAGCTTACCATGGAACTAGATGGTGCTGTGTGTTAATGTCCCAACATATTTATTTATTCATTTATATTGGTAGCAATCTATCCCGGTTTCGCCTGCCTGTCTTTTAATTTAACAAGTAAAAATACAATCTATTCTAACTGCTACCGGATTAAATTTCATGAAGCACATTATACTAACTTAGCAGATAATAACTCTAAAATACGTTCATTTCACTTCTATTTACTTTAAAGTTCCTCTAAAAACTTCTATGTTATTTGAACTTACTTTGTTCTAGTATAGTCTAGTGTAGTATAAATGCGAAAGTAACTCTGTCTGTCTGTCTATTACATATTCAAACTTGATCCGCTGAACAGATTTAGATAAAAATTTAGCATGGAGATAGTTTGAGACCCTATAAAGGACATAGTTTATATCACGGAAATTATCCCTTACGGGTGAAAAAGGGGGTGGAAGTTTGTATGGAAAATGAATAATCTCAATAAGGGATGTGTATTCAGCCCTTTTTAACGTCCCACTGCTGGGCACGGGCCTCCCTTCAGTACGAGGGGGATCAGACCATAGTCCACCACGCTGGCCAAGTGCTGGTTGGACTTCACATGTCTTTCGAAAACTTGCTAGGTTCTCTCAGACATGCAGGTTTCCTCACGATGTTTTCCTTCACCGTAATAAATTATAATAAAGGATATATATTTTTTTATTTTTAAAGTACTTACCAAGTACCAAGTAGTTTATTCTATACTAACCGTTAAAACGTACCTAGGGACAAACCCGAGGGAAGCGAGGATGAGTCGCTATTCAATATATCAATATTCAATATCATGCAAAAATAAATAAAACTCTTTTTATTTTATTATAATTTATATTTTTATATAATCTGGGAAAATTATGTGTATCTGGCAACCCCAAGTTCATCGGATACTCATAAATAACATCTGATATCATATATGAAATATTAAACGAAATTCTTGAAATTCTGATAGCAATGAGAGCGTTTTTATTAAAATATATTCTAGCAATACGCATCCTTATACTGATTCAATAATCTGTTCAGTACTTAGCTAGTAACATGACATAGAGAGATGGACTAAGTATTTCTTTGCCAGCCGTCAACTAAAAATGGTAGAAAAGCGCGAGAGAAACAAAACGATCGTGCGGCCAGAAGTGTTCTGTATTTATTGAAATACGACTAATGAAGATACATATTTATTACCATTTTACGTTCCATTGTAATGTTATAATTTTCAATAATATTATATTTTTTTCAACATTGGAATTAACGACGGGTATTGGCCGTACGTTCATTTTATAACAGTATTGCTAAGTCTATACTATACGTCTATGGCTAATAATAATAAAGTATATATAATTAAAAAAAAACTAAAATCAGTTTCTAAAAGACACATTATATTTTTAATGTACCTCGTTTTTAATGAAAATCCAAGTCTTTCCTACCAGAAAATCTTCATTATTATGTTACAGCTTCAAAATAGCTTTATAAATTCTTATTTTTTTATTCATATTTCTCTTTGAACAATGTCAATGATTCACGACATGTTACCAATGTTTTGTCAATAGATTATCGTTTAAAAAAAACTTTAGGCAAACTTATATTTTCATTTTTGTATGTGGTGGCGGTGGTGGCTCTATAAATAATTCATTGGATAAATAATTAGGCAAATATTCATTTCATAAAATATCATTCGAATATTATAAAATATGCACAAAATAGCACTAGTGGCAAAATAAGTTCTAGTAATTATTAATTTTGTAAATATCTAATTAAAATTAACTAATATGTGTTCGCCGATTGGGCGAAATTCGAACATAGTAATTATTTTTATTAATAACACTAATGGCCGATTTCACCAACGTCACCTAAGCTTAAGGGATCCCCTAAGCATGGTTAGGGGGCTGTTAGGGGACAGTTTCTGTTTCACTGACAGTTAGGGGTCACCTAAATGTTAAAATGTCACCTAAATATAGGTACTAGAATACGGGCTCTGACGATGGTAAAACGAAATTTATTTATTTATTTATTTATTTTTTAGGGAAATTTTTATTGAAATTTTATTTAGGGGCTAATTTAGGGGAACTTTTAAGCTACGGATCCCATACGTAGATTATGGTAGCTTATGGGATGTTGATGAAATCGGGCATAAAGCTCGTTAAACTAGTAAGAAAAAAAATCGGTTGACAAACAGAGAAGAAAAGGGCACTGAACCGTTTTGTCTTTGCATATTTACATATAATATATAGATATACTACTAACACTGCAAAGTCTACATAATATTTGGCACACTCTGGTTAAGTCATAGGGTTAAAGAAAAATGCAAATAATGTATAAAACGAGTCTGTCTGACTCGAAGAGAAACTCGCTATTATGACAATAAAGTATACCTAGTATTTTTATTAAAAAAAAACACAATTTTATGGATATTTTCGCATTTTATTTTGATTTTTGATTCTCGACATTGATAACATCTTACATAAACCCTTAGAAGCGGAACATTTATTTATAAACTAGCAGAACCCGCGGCTTCGCTCGGGTTAAAACTACAAAAAATCTCTAAGAAAGGTAGTTTCATACAAACTTTCATCCCCTATTTTATCCGCTTATATGATAAATTTTGAAAAATGCTTAAACACGTATTTATTTAATTTTATTGAAGAGCATTAATACCAAGTTTCAAGTAATTATGGACATCATTTTTTTTGGATTGTATTATAACGTATTTTCCTGTGGGAAATAAATAATCTCCCGCAGTAAAAAGTAGCCTATGTCACCTTCCAGCCCCCCAACTATCTCGACACAAAAAATCACGCCAATCCGTCATTCCGTTTCGGCGTGAAAGACAAATGCTAGTTTAGCTTTATTTGAGTTACCGATATTTCTGTATTATAGAAAGGTCCTATTTGTTTTATGTTTAGGAGAAATACGCACCATTTGTTAATTCATTAATATGTTACTGTAAGAAAGATAATAACATCAACAAACACATTTTCCCATTTAAAACATGATTAAGGTTATATGGAACTCTGATGAATAGATACACAGGGCAGACTATGTTAGGCAATACGTTCACTCACTTTGTAGGTCACGGTCTCGGGCGATTTTATAGTAAGGTACATATTATGTTATTTTATTTATCTTCAAAAGTTTTTATAACATTACTTATAATAAAATTTCATATCTTTATATTTATTTTTATTTTATTACTAGCAGAACCCATGGCTTCGCTCGCGCTAAAACTACAAAAAAAATCTCTAAAAAGGTAGTCTTATACAAACTTTCATCCACTATTTTACCCCCTTATAGGATGAATTTCGAAAAATGGTATAACACGTATTTATTTAAATTTATTGAAGAGCATTAATACCAAGTTACAAGTAATTCAGATCATAGATATTCTTTTGGATTGTATTATAACGTGTTTTCCCGTGGGAAAGAGGTAATTTCCCGCGGTAAAAAGTAGCCTATGTCGCTATCCACACAAAAAATCATGCCAATCCGCCAAGCCGTTTTGACGTGAAAGAAAGATAAACAAACAAACAAACAAACAAACAAACAAACAAACAAACAAACAAACAAACAAACACACTTTCACATTAATTATAATATTAGTGTGAATAATCTAAAATTGTTTTACAAACCCCAACCGTACTTAACTAAATTCAAACATTTATATGTTTGAATCAAACTGAAATAAACTAAATTAATTTCCCCACTAGCCTTGTCTATAATTATTATTTTATTAAAAAAATATACTATAAAATTTAGTTTTAAAAGATTTTTACTATAAAATTTACTTTTAAAGAATTCCATTTGAAGATAGCGATCGAACATGTGATTTATTTTTTATGAATGAAGGGCTTATTGACACACTGATATGAGAAGCAATAAATTTTCAAGTAAATATTTTAAACTACAAATCTCATATTTTTAAAACGACTACTTTAGAGAGGCTTTAAATAGTATAAACTGTAGAGTGACTTTTCTTAACTGCTACAGTAGAAGTGTTGTTTTATTTGAGTACGTTCAAAGCAGTAGCAGCTGGATGGAGGTGTAAAATGTGCACAGACACAAGTGCACTCTCTTTTCCTGTCACTCTCATACTCCGGTGAGACGAAAACTCGATACGGCCAGTGAGAGTTAAGGCGCAGGACCGACGGCTTTACATGCTCTCCGAGGCACGGAGCTGAACTGCCACCAACTTTCCAACTCCGGGCTGTTACTGAGTATTTCTTTACAGAAAAATACAAGATTTCAGGAAGTTACTTTTTTATTATCTGTAAAGATTTAGATAAAGTACAAATAAGAAAAGAGGGATATAATATTTGCTTTTAATGTAAAAATATGAGCACATTAGACGACATAATTCAAAAGTACTTGTAATAAGTCTAATTAAATAAAGTTTATTTCATTTCATTTCATACAAAAGACCAACAACATATATATTTAATTTATCTAAAAGATCAATAAATAAATATGAAATAATGCGATTTCCGAGTTTTACTCTTCACATTACCCCTTTTAGTATTACTTACTACCCTTTTAAAGTTGTATTGCAATAAGTTGAAGCCATATAATATAGCTTCATATAACCACCCTCCTAACATTACACCCCTATTTAACTACTTTATTACAACGATCCAACGAAATGAAAGAAATTAATTCGAATTTTATGAGGAGACTTGCATTGCCCGCGTTCAGATGACCAAAACACAATTCTTAGGTTTTATATATTAGTATACTCTAACATTGCAGTTTTTGTATTTTTTCTCAAAATTGAGATATTTTCCCGCGGTAAAAAGTATCCTATATGTTGACCCGAATAACCAGCTATCACCATACCAAATTTCATCAAAATCCCTCCGGTGGTTTTTTGTGATGCGGTAACAGACAGACAGACAGACAAAAATTTTAAAAACTATAGATTCGGCCTCTGCCTCGATAATAATGTCTACTTCAATAAGATTTTTCAAAAAATATTTAATGTACAGATTTAGCTAAGTTGTAATATGAATTAGAAATGATTACTTTTATACTACTCGTATTAATAAATACTATAAATGTGAATTTATAAATTTGTTGAATCTTTGCGTGACAGCTTTTATATGAAATATTGCACATATTTAATATTTATATTTTGGATTATAACGTATTTTTGAGCTGTCTACAGAGTGTATGAAAATGTTAAAATTGAAAGTGCTTTTAAAATTTTAATTGAATAGTTAGTTATCATTTCATAAACTATTCCATGAGGATCACTAATATTAAAGAAAATTGTGTTGTTGGACGTTTGTATATTGAAATAGGAAATGAATAAGAAAGATTGTGCAAGTCATTCTAAAAACCTTAAAGAAACTATGTATTTTTATATAGAATGGCTAAATTTAGACATTTACATAATAAGTAGTTTCAGTAAAATATAATCTATAGAATATAGATAGCATAATCTATACATATAATAAAATTGTAACTACGAGTAAGCCGAATCTGTACATTAAATATTTTTTGGAAAATCTTATTGAAATAAACATTATTATCGATACAGAGGCCGAATCTATAGTTTTAGAATTTTTGTCTGTCTGTCTGTTACCGTATCACAAAAAACCACTGGAGGGATTTTGATGAAATTTGGTATGGTGATAGCTGGTTATCCGTATCAACATAAAGGATACTTTTACCGCGAGAAAATGTCTCATTTCTGAAAAAAAAAATACAAAAACTGCAATGTAAGAGTATACTAATATGTGAAACCAAAGAATTTGGTTTTTGGACATCTGAACGTGGGCGGAGCCACGGGCAATGCTAGTATAATCTATAGAATATATAAAATATAGAACCGTAATGTGAACGAAGCAAGGGCGTATCACTAGTGATGAAGAATTCAAAATCTATGCTGGTATATATTTGTATATTTAGTAGGACTAAGTAAAGGAATGTTGTAGGCATTCTTGTCACCATTCGACGCGAACGTGATTACAGTTATAATTTAAAGAAACATTATCTACACTCGTTACGTTTTATTATAATTTAAGTATTCAAATAACACATAAGATGTTTGGCATTGAACTAAAGCTTCAAACTAGAATTAGATAAAAAAAAATCCATTTGAATTAATGGATTTTTTTACAAAATATAAGCGAATAGAATATATCACCAAACAAATAGGCTATTGTTGAAAATATGCTTATAATATGAATGATTTGTCTCTATATCTCTATAGGTATGTATATATAAACATTGATGTGTGTATGTGTGTTCCCCATAGACTCCAAAACGGCTGGAGCGATTCTGATGAAATTTTCAGGCAATCTTCAGATTAGTCCAGAATGTGATCCTGTGAAGTTTGATAGCAATCGGAAATTTGAACGCGAGCGAAACCACGAGTCCTGCTAGTATCATATAATATTAAAATAAAGAATGAAGTCTGCATACGACACGCAATAGTTAGAAGGTACCTATATTTTTATCTTTACTTATTTAAATTACCTTAGTTCATTGTAGTGATTAACATATATCGATAAAACTTCAAACTAATATTATATTTGCAAAACCAGATACAAGCAAATATTTTTAACCCCATGCTATATACTCAGGTAGAAGATTGACTTAGCATGTGGAACTCTACACTAAATACAAAATTCTACCATACACTTGTCTAAAAAAACATAATAAAATCAACCATTCCTGTTTTTCTTTGAAAATAACTATTAATTCCTTATGCAAAAGAGTAATGGATTTTGTTATATCAATATTATCAGAGTGCGGTTTCACCGGCGTAAGCGCGTGGAACGATGACGTTTCATAGTAGCGTTAAATGTGAAGCGTCGTGCCATTGCAAGAGCCAATGAGTGAACCGAAATACTCGGTCGATGGCACACGTACCGGCCGGTGTAATACTTTCAAACATTATTAGTACGATTTTGATGTGATTTAAACCTTTTTATAAGAATTTTCTGTAACAAAACAGTGAGTGAACAGTATAAAATTACACGTGGTTCATTTGGCACGAGATTTTCAAAGTTTCTGTAAGTAGCTTAAACATTTTATACGTTAAATATTTTTGTTAAATTGAAATTAATAATGAGTAGCATTAAAATACTATAATTTTGCTACTTAATAAATAAAACAGAATATTCCATGCCGAGAACTAAATTGTAGAGCGTTGCTGATGTTAATTAGATTGCACACATGTCGACGAGACCATACTTGTTATTTTAAACGTTTTTAAATTCCATATAAAATACACTGTCTGGTTAAATTTTAATATTTAACTTTGCGTTAAACCACTTGTTTTTTTGTTAATATTTTATTAATTATATAAACCATCTAAGTAAAATGTTATATTACTTATATTAAATACAATCTCCTCCCAACAAAACTCAACTGGGTCACAACTCACAAGTAAGGACATCTATACAGCACATGTATGAAAAAATTATAAAGCGTATAATACGTATACCATGGTATTTGAATAAGTAGCATTGATATTTTTTTGTGCAATTTTATTATACAGACTAGCATTGCCCGCGGCTCCGCCCGCGTTCAGATGACCAAAAATTAAATTCTTAGGTTTTACATATTAGTATTCTCTTACATTGCAGTTTTTGTATTTTTTCTCAAAAATGAAAATTTTCCCGCGGTAAAAAGTATCCTATATATCGACCCGGATAACCAGCAATCACCATATCAAATTTTATCAAAATCCATCCAATGGTTTTTTCGTGATGCTGTAACGGACAGACAGATAGACAAAAATTCTAAAAACTATAGATTCAGCCTCCGTATCGATAATAATGTCTATATCAATAAGATTTTCCAAAAAATATTTAAAGTACAGATTCGCCTTAGTTACAATTTTATTATATGTATAGTCAAATAAAATTGAAGTGTCTGTTTGTAATGACAAAATAACAGCTTTTTACTAAATTCATATGAAATTATATACGGTACTTATAATAAAAACACAACTTCCGGCAAATCTCCGAAACTGCTGGATTGATTTTGACGGAACTTTCACTGGCAGATAGATGATGGTATAAGGATGTCACTTAGGTTACTTTCAATTTAGAAAAAGAATTAGGGTTCCGCTCAAAAAAAATTAAATGTACCTAGGGAAGCACCCGAGCGAACCGAGAGTAAGCCGCTAGTACGAAATACGATTAAAGCCGCAGAGTAAATTTAGTATAGAGGCTCATTTAATAGTCGTTGCGCAACTTGCTTAACTGAACTGTAAACATATACATTTGAATTTTTGTACTTATCTCAAACATCATAGTTGATATCTTTCATGTAACATTTATAAATACTAAGAAGTATAAATAATAAGTTTACGTTACAAACAAAATTTCTTTTTTAATATATATATATATATATATATATATATATATATATATATATATATATATATACATTATACAATATACCTACTGTATGACTAAAAAGTTTAAATAACAACGAGTCTTTATACGTATTGTTAACTTAAAATTATTTATTTAAATAATAAAGATCCGCTAACAATTAATTAACAAAAATTCATAACATTCACATACAAAAACACACAAATTGACTCTCTACTCCTTTTTAAAGTCGGTCAAAAAGATTACACGGCTTAACTTATCATTTCAAACACTATATATTTTTATCTTTTTGTCCGCGTCCATTCAATCATCCTCCCGGTTATCGAACCCCATACAAAAATAACCTGAATGCGACTTAGACAATGGTCATTTAACAATGCATAGTCCACAATGGGATTTTAAAAACTATTTCCTGTGCATCACAAAGCAAAGTATTTCTGTAACAGACCCTTCGTTCGCAAATTAAGTATTTTAAATCGAAATATATACTTTCGGTGGATTTCGTGTAACTTTATTTAGCGCTATAGGTATAATACAATTAGGTGTGATATAAAAAAAAATATTTAATAAGCGTAAATATATACGTTTTTTATATAGACAGGTTGATTTAAATTTGTTATTATAATAAATATGTTGGGACATTAACACACAGCACCGTCTAGTTCCATGATAAGCTACGAGGCTTGTGTTATGGATACCAGATGGTTGATACACTACACATGTGTATATAACATTAAATACATATATATTATAAATGACGACACATTTGGCTCAGTGTGTAGTAACCCTACTTGCTATGCCAGCGGTTGCGGGTTCGAATCCCGCTGGGGCATTCATTTGTGTGATGAGCATGAATGATACACTACATATATATATATATATATATATATATATATATATATATATATGTAGTGTATCAACTATCTGGTATCCATAACACAAGCTTCGTAGCTTACCATGGAACTAGTTGGCGCTGTGTGTTAATGTCCCAACATAAAAAATATATATATAAACAAAACACCCATGACTGGAGTACAAATATTAATAACACAAATGAATGCAAATGAAAACTAGCGGGACTTGAACCCGCAACCGTTGGCACAGCAAATACGGTCACTACAAACTGAGCCAAACGTTTCGTCAAAAAAGTGTTAGCTTTTAAAGAATATCTTTAACATGTCTCCCATACAGCAATATCATAATCGAAATATCAGCTGTTACAACAAAACGCGCCGAGTTTGTTATAAATACAAATTTTAAAAGATAATAATATCATCCTCAAAGCCAGTAGTAATATGCAATATTATACGAGTATTACTGGTTAAAAAGTGTCATAACTTAGAAAATTTAAGTGTGCCTGCTAATAGGCAAATTATCTATACATATAATAAAATTGTAACTAAGCCGAAACTGTACATTAAATATTTTTTTGGAAAATCTTATTGAAATAGACATTATTATCGATACAGAGGCTGAATTTATAGTTTTTAGAATTTTTGTCTGTCTGTCTGTCTGTCTGTCTGTCTGTCTGTCTGTGTGTCTGTTACCGCATCACGGGAAAACCACTGGAGGGATTTTTCTGAAATTTAGTATGATGATAGCTGGTGATCCGGGTCAACATATAGGATACTTTTTAACCGCCTTCCAAAAAGGAGAAGGTTATCAATTCGTCGGAATCTTTTTTTTATGTATGTTCACCGATTACTCGAAGACGCCTGAACCGATTTGGAATTTTTTTTTGTTTCAAAGGGTATACTTCCCAGGTGGTCCCATATAAATTTTATCGAAATCGGTAGAGCAGTTTTTAAAAAAAATAAACAATAAATATTTTTTTAAATAATTAGCTTAATCAAATATGTTATTAAAAAACTTTCTTCTTATAAATTACCTGCTTACTACGTCTATACTAAAAATGGAAAAATGAAAACTTTTTAACAAAAAATAAAAACCGACTTCCAGACACTAAAATGTAAAAATAACTAAACGGAGGTTTTCATTTAGAATAGATACCTAATCAGATATTTTCGAAGTCGGTGCCAGTCTACAAAATTTAAGATATGAATATCTAATAGGTAAATATGTATTTTCAGTATCGAAATATATTAGATTTGCTTTGCATCGGCTGGCACCGACTTCGAAAATATCTGATTAGGTATCTATTCTAAATGAAAACCTCCGTTTAGTTATTTTTTACATTTTAATGCCTGGATGTCGGTTTTAATTTTTTGTTAAAAAGTTTTTATTACCGCAGGAAAATGTCTAATTTCTGAGAAAAAATACAAAAACTGCAATGTAAGAGTATACTAATATGTAAAACCTAAGTATTTGGTTTTTGGTCATCTCAACGCGGGCGGAGCCGCAGGCAATGCTAGCACCCTATAAAAAATATCCACACGGCTCTCTTTTGTAAATACATGATTCGTGGTAACAGTTGAATAATTCGCAATATTTCCATTAAAAATTATTATAAAATAGATATCATATCTTATCTATTCTAAACTAAGCGAGTTTGGGTTACTAAGATTCTAATTCGCTTTGATGCTTGATTATAGAATTCCACTGATTAAATAGATACGACTTGAACGGCCATTATGTTATTTTATATGAATTAATGTTCGTCCACTGATCCAAATTCGGACATGATCATTTTTTTACTGATAACACTAATTATACGAAAGCTTATTACCCATACTAATATTATAAATGTGAAAATTTATGAGGATTGCTGGATGGATGGATGTTTGTTACTCTTTCACGCCAAAACAGCTGAACGGATCTGGATGAAATTTGGCACAGAAATAGATTATAGTCTGTAACAACACATAGGTTACTTTAAATCCCGGTAAAATATACGGTTCCCGTGGGATAAGTTTGTTTTGATCTATGAGACTGACGCGAAGCGAGTACGAGACGCTAGTAGCTAAACAAAAAAAAATTAAAAAATCGGATGATAAACAGGGGAGAAAAAGCACTGAACTGTTTTATCTTTGTTGTTGTTTTTGTATATATATATAGAAGACTAGCGACTCACCCTCGCTCCGCTCAGGTTCGTCTAGATTTCTCAGAGATGAGATATTTTCCCGCAGTAAAAAGTACCCTATATGTTGACCCGGATAACCAGCTATCATCATACTAAATTTCATCAAAATCTGTCCAGTGGTTTTCTCGTGATGCGGTAACAGACAGACAGACAGACAGAAAAAAAATCTAAAAACTATAGATTCGGCCTCTGTATCGATAATGTCTATTTCAATAAGATTTTCCAAAAAATATTGAATGTACAAATTTGGCTTAGTTACAATTTTATTATATGTATAGATAAGGAATTCCTATACCAGACTAAATGATATAAAATAACAAAACCACAGTCAAAAGAGAGCTTATATTGAATTGTTATGAGTTGCTTCATACGTTTTTATTCTCACGGTCAACGAAAACAAGATGTGATGCAGAAACGTGATATAAATAACTCGGTCTTATAAAGACACTTACTTATCCATGTTGCTTCACTTTCTTAAATCTCCCACATATTTTTGCTTTCAAAAAAAATATCGGAATATCTATTATCATTTTTTAAAAGATATATATGTTAATTGTAATTAATAAATAGAACCAAAAATTGTATCTTTTGCGCGAATAACCAAAAAAAACCTGTCAAGATTTATATTTTCTTATTGATAACTGTTAACATTTTTTAAATTAAATAACATACATTTTATTTCATTATATACGTATAATTTCCAGTTGAGTGGAAAATATATATTTGAAATTTTTTCTCTATACGAGGTCTTTCTTATTTTAATTTTTTCTTTTTTATGTTAACGTTTATATATCTTATTTTTCTTTTTTTTATACTGTTAAAAGCGACACCCTAAGTTTGCTCTGGTTCATCCCTAGGTACGTTTTAACTGTTAGTATGGAATAGGTAGACTATATGATGTGTAGCCCTCCTCAATAAACGGGCTATCAAATGCAAAAAGATTTTTTCAAATCGGATTAGTACTCGTAGTTCCTGAGATTAGCGCGTTCAAACAAACTCTGCTTCTTTATAATATAGATATTAGATTAGATATATTGATTAGTAGTATAGTGTAGTATTATATGATCTATGGTATAGATTTTTATTTCATAGCATTTATATATACATATTTTCACGCCAAATCAAAATATATTCTACTCTATTAAAAAAAATACAAACGGGCGGAGGCACTGTACCATTCATATATATTTTTAGTGCGGACAATAATACAAGCTTCTTATAAGTTTATGATACATTGTACAGTTTTTGCAACATCCTCTTCAAATGACCTTCCCATCCTTTGTACCTCATTATATTAAATCCGTATAAACAAAAAGTATGCTAAAGCCAGTAAAAACAAAGTACAAATTCTTAATTATGTAACATGATAATGTTCAATTCAGCACAGTGGCTTTTAGTGTCGTTTGGTCACAATTTATTTCGTCAATGTCGTGTACAAAAGATATTTTTTATAAGCATATCTTCAAAACCAGATTAATTTTAAAATAAATTTGATGTATTTCTTAGATATAATTTAAGTGACTTTATTGGAGATGCTTACAATACCTATTTCAATCTATAATTTTTTTGTCTGTCTGTCTGATTTTACTTATCCATTACATATAATCAAGTAAGATATAGTTTTAATCCTGACTTATATAAAGGTAGAAAAAAAAGTAAACAAGAAAATTAACTTGCTTATGGCTACCGAAAATTAATTGGTTGTTTAAAATATAATTTTTACTGAAAAAAACCGAGTATTTCCGATAAAAACGGCTAAAACGATGTCAGAACGTATTATACCTATATAGTTGTAATACTTAATCCTGTAGTATGTTTGACCTACATACTTTACTGCCATCACGTTATCGAAAAAGTTCAATGGACTTTTACAAATAAGATATTTAAAATACAACGTGATTTATATATTATTTAGTATAATATTACTACTATTAATACCATAGATTATCATTTAAATCATTTAAATAATAATAAATTAATAAATAAATATATTATTAAAATAAAAAACCCGACTGCAAGTATGAACATCTTGCGGCAAGGATGAAACGTGTATGTATGTCTCCGACTGCATAATACTATATCGTGAACTTGTTTTAATCTTTTTAGTTAGCTTTTATGCAGTCGGATTTTTTTTTATTTTTATAATATATTTATTTATTTATAGCTTTTTAAGTACTTTTACACGTAAAGTCGTCGGTCCTGCGCCTTAACTCTCACCGGTCGTAACGAATAGTCGTTCCATCGGAGTATGAGAGTGACAGGAATAGAGTGTTCTGGTGTCTAGTTCTAGTAAGATTGGCCGCTACGACCGAAATCGCCCAGGAAGACATGTTGAAGACTTATGTTAATACAGAGTTTTTTGCTCTACATTGACAATTTTGCATGTAGGTGCGCCCAAATAATTGTATCTAATAAATAAGCATTTGATTAAATATAACGACGTGGTGGTGTATGTCATCTTTTCATAGTAGGTCTTCTCAGAACTGCATTTCATGTTATCTGTTATATTTTCCTCAAATTTTCAATAGCGACTACGGTCGAAATTCTCGTTTACTTAAAAAGTAATTATAATTTAAAAAATATATAATATTCTTGGAATAGCTGATAAAGTAGATTAGTTATAAAGACTCCTTTGACTCCTCTAATGTAAATTGTTGTTATCAGCTGTACATGTTCCCTTGAATTTGAACTACGGTTTTTAATTGAGCCTAATAGCTGGAATAAGCAAATATGTACGAGTATAAGTGATAACAGAATAAGTAGTTTTTTTAAGATATGAAATATTTTCGGTATTACGCGTTTGGCCGCACAAAGAGTGTTGTTTCTCATAAAAATACAATGAAATACAAATTTATTTTTGCAGTTGATAAAATAAGTGTTGTAGATGAGTTATCTTTTATTTAATTTTTAACGTAAAAGACTAAAAACATCTCATGCTACAGAACCGACGGTGTGTAAATCAAACTTGCACTTGCTCGATTTTACTTTTTATTAAGGACTAGCGGCTCACCCTCGCTTCGCTCGGGTTCGCATCTAGACAGACAAGAACAAATTTATCCCACGGGAACCGTACATTTTTCAGGGATAAAAAGTAGCCTATTTGTTACTGTGATGTACGACCTATATTATTGTAAAGTTTCATTAAAATCCAATCAATAGTTGTTGTGTACTAAGCTGTATAAGTTACTATAGTTTTTGTAACTATCCCTCGGAAAACTTTTAATTTTCCGGGATGAAAGTGAAGATGAAAAATATCTAAGATATTGACCGGGGATATACGGTTCCACCATACAAAATTTCATTTAAAGCGTTCCAATAGTTTCGAAGATTAGCCCGTACAAACAGACAAACAGACAGAGAAACAAAAAATTGCAAAAAATCTGGATTTGTTCTATTTCTCTTCTTACATCCCCTGACACGGTTTTTAGTATTTTTTTCTATATACAGACATTCGATCTCTACAGTTTTATTATAGTATAGATTTGTTTTTGCATTGAGGTTAATTTGAATTCACAAAGAATTTTATAATCATAAACATCAAACAGATCGAACAGCTAAAGCATAACACTTTCATAAGTTATTTTGTTTTATTGCAAATCGTGATAACGGTAATGAATTCATTGGTTATTCTGAATAAAGATCTTATTAATTCAGTATATTTCAAAGAGGGAATATAGAACGGCTTGATTTAATGCTTTTAGAATGATTGGATTGTAAGATATTCAAGTATGATTAACTTTTTAAATAATTTTTAAGTTTTGGCTAAAAAATTATATGGACGGAGTCCGAAAAAAAATGTCAAAATCAAAAATAGTAGCGTGTTTTGCTGTTTATTCTACTATACTCCATTTTATCAAACACTTTCTTCGAAAAATAAGGATTTTTTTATAGGTACTGGTAGTAATCGCAGTTTTCAATTTTTGTTAAAAATAAAATTTTATTATTATGTATTTTTTTAAGCAGTACTTCTCTTTCTCTTGAAAGAGAGAAAGCATAATATTAGCTTCTTTATTTTTTTTTCTTTATTATAATAAAATCCGATGGCTATATATTTTTACTAATATTTATTTACTTATCACAGCAATGATTTTTTCATAAATATTTGTATTTTATCAATTTTTTTTTAAATCGTTATTGTTTGGCTTCAAGTTTAGTTCTATGACACTGTCTATATTAGTACTTTGACTGCCTCGGTGGTATAGTGGCTAGCATGTACGGCTGCAAAATCGGAGATGCTGGGTTCGAGTCCCGGGTTGGGCCAAATTTAGTTATTGAGTGTTTCTGTTTACTAAGCCTCAATAACAGAAGTTGGCGGTATTTGACCCTCGTGCCTTGGAAAGCACGTTAAGCCGTCGCGTCGGTCCTACGCCTTAACTCTGATCGGTTGTGTCGAGCAGTCGTCCCACCGGAGTATGAGAGTGACAGGAATAGAGAATGTACTTGTGCGTTACAGAAGTATCGGTTGACAAGCGTTTAAAGAAATACAGAGATAAAGTCTTGTATAGTACTTATAGCATATTTTCTGCAAATTTGTTAGCAAAAACCACCAATAATTTTTAAAATAATAATATCATTTCTGAAATAAAATTTTAATATAAACACGGAGATAAGAGGTTCAATTATCTGTTAATGTTGTTTCTGTAGCAGAATGAGAACAGTTTGACGTTGAATGACTCATTTAGTTTCATGAAACCAAATGGAATTACAAATCTAACTTTATAATAAAAGGCCTTATTTCGGATTTCAGGGCAACCTAAAACATTAGGAATTTGCGGAGAAATTTTATTATGAATACTAACAGCTATTTAGCTTTTTAATTTCTATGAATATTTTTATCTTTTTGAATACTCTTATACAAAAACGGGTCAAGTTTGTCATATTGAAAACGCTTTTTTAAATGTTAAATTATCCTTATAGTTCCAGAATTATAGTTTGTATTTCTATACATAGAATAAAATTTTATCTGAGTCGAATCTATGCATAAAATATTTTTTTTGGAAAATTCTTAATAAAATAGTCTTTGTTATTGATACAAAGGCCGAATCTATAGTTTTTAGAATCTCTGTCTGTCTGATTGGGAACGCATCACGAGAAAACCACTGAACAGATTTTAATGAAATTTGGTATGATGATAGCTGGTTATCCGGGTCAACATATGGAATACTTTTTACTACGGGAAGTATCTCATCTCTGAGAAATCTATACTAAACATTAAAATGTAACGTGACGAACCCGAGCGGAGCGAGGGTGAGTCGCTAGTTTACTATAAATAGTGTTTCTGTATTAGTGGAGAAAAAATAAAAAAGACACTAAAGACATCTTTCCTTTGTCTAGTTCAGCATGAAGAAAAATATCATATAGGACCCAGCACACACTAGACCTGCGATACCATCGTGTTTGGTCGCGTAGTAAGTAGCATTAGAATATATAGAAATTTACATAGTTCCTAGTGTGGGGACAGAGTAATCACTTTCCTACACCCATTTCAACAAGTTACAGCTCAAATCTTAAGTAGACATAAGCAGTTGAAAGATGCATCTGCGTGTACAACAAATTGAATGAATTGATCACGAATCACCAGTGTGCATCTAAAGCAGCGTTCACACTCAGTATAAATTAATTTATCTGAAATAATATTATATAAGCTGAAGGGTTTGTTTTTTTGTTTGTCTGTTTGATCTCGCTAATCTCCGAAAATCGTCAGATTTGTAAAATTTATTGCATTATATATTATGTTTTTATAGATATAAGTTATTATAGCCTATAGAACATCGAACTTCAGACTACGACCTCCAAGCTTAGAGCGAATAGGTATACATAAATGAAATACGAATATATACACGGAGAAGCGGGGAAAAGACGGTTCATTTTATGTAAAATTGTTAGAATTGTACAAAATTTGAGATATCAAGTAATATACCTATATACTTTCATCTTAATATACATAATTCTTCTGTACGTGTGTTTGTTAACCTACTCCTCCTAAAGGACTGGATTGATTTGGATGAACTTTTGTGTGTATATTTTTCAATGAGCTCCTGGATAGTTTAAAAATACAATTTGACCCAGTAGGTGGCACTGGAGTCGGTGTGCTACTGATCATCTCCTAAACGGCAGGGACGATTTTAATGACATTTTTTGTATATATTCGAGTGGGTCACTGCAAGGTTTGAATTTTGATCCTGTGAATTTTGTTAGCGATCGGAAGTTAGGACGCGGGCGAAGCCGCGGGTACTGCTAGATATAAAGCTGTTGTCTGTCTGTCTGTTACCGCATCACAGAAAAACCACTGGAGGGATTTTGATGAAATTTGGTAAGGTGATAGCTGGTTATCCGGGTCAACATATAGGATACTTTTTACCGCGGGAAAATGTCTCATTTCTGAGAAAAAACACAAAAACTGCAATATAAGAGTATACTAATATGTAAAACCTAAGAATTTGGTTTTGGTCATCTGAACGCGGGCGGAGCCGCGGGCAATACTAGTATTTTAATGAAATCATTACAATTTAATGATTCTATATCGTAGTGTGAAGCGACTTTAGATTCACACTTCGAGAAATCAAGGCGTGTCATATGTAAATGTATTGTTTTGCCACCATTGTTATATGCAATAAGGTATTGAATGACATTATTTAGCGACGCAACGTGTTCAAACACTCATAAAGCTTCTCCTTGGGTTTTTGTGAATAGCTCCTTACAATTCTTATATAATTAAATATTAAAATATAGTGATGTAAAGAATGCAATAAAATTTTATTAATAAGAGTGGTAAAAATAGTACCATAAGCTGTTTATCTAAGACGAAATTTAAATTACCACGTGCGAACTTAACCAGCTTTTTATTTAATCCTTCCACGACCGCGGACACGCCGGTGTTACAGTTAACAATAGATTTCTTAGAAATTTAGTTAATTTCTTAGAAATTTACCTGGAGGTGATAATAAAATGAGAATAACGTGGAGGTATACTCACACTATTTACTAAAAAAAAAATTTAAATCGATTTACAATAAGCCATAAAATATATTACAAAAATAAAAAAAACCCTGACGGTATAAAACCTAACTAAAAAGAAGAAAACAAGTTGACAAAGGAACATAGTATTATGTAGTCGGACACGTTTCATTCTTGCCGCGGATGTTCTGAATTGTACATAAATGCCATTTAGACATTTGAAGTAATATTTAGCTACTTTATATCCTAAATTACTTTTAAACATATAAGTTGTATATAATTTTGTCATCGCATGTTAAAAACCTTTATATCGATACCCTACTCGATTGATTTGGAAGATTTTTTTTGAAGACATACATATTGGCGTATGAAATCCGCCAAATTAATTTTTAACTATTTTTATATAGTCTATGACACTCGCTTTATCAAGACGAATCTAACGATGTATGAATCACCACAATCGGACCACGCGTTTGATCTCTAGAACGCTACATAGCATATACATAGCATATACATACATATGTACATACATACATACTTACATACATACATACATAGGACTGATAAACACATTACCCTCCTTTACGTCGCACAATCGGGTAAAAAGATAGCTTTTCAGTATAAAACTTTTCTTAAGTCAGTGATAACGAAATGCAACTACACAAAAATACAGTCTGCATTTTAATGAATAACAACTGTAATAGATATTGCGGCAAAATCGGTAAAGTAATTATTCTCTGAGTGTTATTCGGGCCTATGCATACGACGAGATCCAAACGCTCGTTTAGTGCGCAATAAACGCGCTGTCACGCGCGTTTCGCGATACAAACGCAAGCAAATTTTCATATTTTAAAATCAATGCAGAATATGCACAGACGACATGATACGAGCGATACATCGTAAACGCGTAAACGATGTGATGTGCACCCATTTTACATTTTACTTTATTAAGTACCTAATACCAGCAATATAATATGTAAGTAGAAAACGCGCGTTCATAATCCGCGTTATGTAGCATTTATAAAACATAATAAGTATAGGTTCCTTATACTGGTAGTAGTACTTACAAAGTATTGATGATTTTATACTTCTTGTAACAATTCGTAAGTAAACAATGAATTAATTAAACGTTAATCGATTCCAGACTTTACAATTTAAATTCTCATAAACACAGATTTTGCGTGACAATTAAACTAACTTACCGGTAGATCAGTGGTAACGCGCTCGCTTGGAAAACTGAGTGAAGCGGGTACAAATCCAACTTATGCGAATCATTTTTAACATGATTACTACTTGCTTGTCTGACGGTGAAGGAAAACATCATGAGAAAATCTGCATGTCTGAGAGAACCTAGCAAGGTTTCGAAGGACATGTGAAGTCCGCCAACCCACACTTGACCAGCATGGTGCTGTTTCCACTCGTATTAGAGGGAGGCCCGTGCTCAGCAGTGAGACGTAAAAAGGGCTGAATACGTACGAGTATGATGCTTTTATAGACAGACTAAATAGTGACTTTATCAGTCGAAGTTAGTTTGGAGACTTACCAATATGGAATTTGTTCACCGTGTATATACGTACATTGGATAGATTTATTCACTTTAACTGTAGTAGCAGTATAATTAACTATGCGACCCACATTAAAGTTAGTGCACGTTTAAGCCTTATTTGAAATGTTTAAATATAACCTAATGGTACTCCATTCTTGACTGTCGAAATACTCGATTAATAAAAAGCACTCAAGTACAAATCGCACTTTCAAATTGTGTTCCGTGTTGAATAAAATTAGATAAATATAAATAAAATTGAAGTATCTGTCCGTGGTTTGAAAATTGCATCCCTATATTTAGCTCATAATTGGCAATTTCCACACTATACTTGTATCCGAAAATCTCCAGAACGGCTAAACACATTTCAACGACACTATTACAGACACATAGAGGTTTCATATTAAAATATAGGTAATGTAACTGAATCTAAATTACACATATTTTATTAATCTAAGTAGAATTTCTAAATATTATAGAAACAAATACTCTGTACATAATATACATATATTGTGTTATTTATTATAATTAGCTGACTCACATTAAAGCAAACTTTTGTAACGCTCAGACATACAATCAATTTTAATTGATTAAACACAGCAGTACAATACCTAGGTTCTGTAAATAATCAAGACCCTAATGTTGTTATTGTCCTTAGAATATCGGAACTCTAAATAAAATCTCCATCAATCACGCCGTCTGTTCGTCATGGGAATTCTCGCATTTTAGAAAAATACTCTCAATTTAGGATGAAAATTTTACCTTTTAAGATGTATAATTTTACGAATATAATTAACTAGCATTGCCCGCGGCTCCGCCCGCGTTCAGGTGACCAAAAACCAAATTCTTAGGTTTTACATATTAGTCTACTCTTACATTGCACTTTTTGTATTTTTTCTCAGAAATGAGATATTTTCCCAGGGCAAAAATATCCTATATGATGACCCGGATAACCAGCTATCACCGTACCAAATTTCATCAAAATCTGTCTAGTCTTTTTTTTCTATGATGCGGTAACAGACAGACAGACAAAAATTCTAAAAACTATAGATTCGGTCTCTGTATCGATAATAATGTTTATTTCAATGAGATTTTCCAAAAAATATTTAAAGTACAGATTCGGCTTGGTTACAATTTTATTATATGTATAGATAACAAAAAATATTATCTTTACATAGTATAGAATAAAAAGTCTCTTCCGCTGTCTGTTCGCTTACATCTTTTAAACTATTCAACGGATTTTAATGCAGTTTTCAGCAATAGATAGAGTGATTCAAGAGAAACGTTTATATGTATAATACATGCATATTATAGTACAGAAACACCGAGAAATTCAAATATATACCAACTATAATTAAAATTATATCTATTTTTTAACTGTGACAAATATACAGATAAAAAAATTACTTCCGTATTCTTAATACATTAGCATGAACACATAACATAGTTCTAAATCGTAGGATGACGACGTCCCAACCAAAACAAGTACCATTGTGTGGGCTCGTAAATACATTATTTAGTGTATAATTGTAGATTATATTACTTAGAGCGACTACAAAACAATTACTGTGTTTTTATACACTTTAAATTACTTTAAATTGCTTTCAATTTATCTCTAGCTGGATACTGCTAATCAGATTGACGAAACACACTATTTTGTCCTAAATGTTTGTGGGAGCTTTGGTAGATTTTTTGGTAGGTTTGTCGATTGTACCTCCATATTATTGTTATACGAAAATATGTAAATATTCTTTAATTCTTTTGTTAAAAACATCATATTATGATAAAATAGAAAGCACAACTGGGCCAATTCTATAACACCTCCAGGTAAATTTCTAAGAAATTAATTAAATATCTAAGAAATATATTGTTAACTGACACGCCGGCGTGTCCGCGGTCGTGGAGGGATTGATATCCTTTACTATTACTTATTAGCTATATGTATGTACCTTATATCTGTATTTAAAGTGATATATATATATATATATATATATATATATATATATATATATATATATATATATATAAAGAACATTGAAGTGTCTGTTTGTAATGACAAAAGCTTTTTACTAAATGCGTATTAAATGATAGTATACGGTACCTATATAGAACAAAAACACATTTTTTCTTAATTTTTGACTGTTTTTTACTGGCATATAACTAATATTATAAAGAGTAACTTAGGGTACTTTTATTTTAGAATAGAACAGAATTAGGGTTCCTCAAAAAAAACGCATTAAGACCGAACCCGAGCAAAGCGAGGGTAAGTTGCTAGTTATCTACAAAAACCACCACAGATCCTCAACAGCAGTCATCCCTTAGACTATAAATATCGATTATAATCGTTTGTTTGATTTGTTAGCTAAGTATCAACTATGTTTGCTGATATAACAACGCAAATAGTCCATTTGTCCAAGTACTCTAATGTATTGGGTAAATAGTGAAAACTACTTTACACATAAATATCTATGCAAAACGTATACAAGATTTCGACGGTTACATTCAGTGATTTTATGTATGAACGATACAACTGAACTAGGGATTCTAGGTTTTATTTGATTATTCGGTATTCGGTTCGGACGTACTTACGTTTTAACGTTTAGTATAGATTTCTCAGAAATGAGATATTTTCTCTCAGTAAAAAGTATCCTGTATGTTGACACGTATCCTATAAGTAACGACGGTCACATACAGTCAGATAGGAATTCTAAAAACTATAGATTCGGCCTCTGTGTCGATAATAATGTCTATTTCAATAAGATTTTCCAAAACATATTTAATGTACAGATTCGGCTTAGTTACAATTTTATTAAATGAAGATGACTTAACGCGATCGCGCTAAATTCCAAAGGAGGGTTACGTGTTTGACCTGTATGTATACATATATGCTTTTATGTACGTACCTATGCGTATTTATGTATATCTTTATGTTCAATCCTATATTAATATAGTCTAAATAACGCGTGTGTCATATGATAAATGAATATTATTAAAACTTAAAATGGTGGATATCAGGTGCCAATTTTTGTTTATTTATTAAAAAATGTACTTCAGAGAAAATTTACTATAGTCGGAGAAATACATGAAGACTCGCAGCTAGTATAAATTATGTATATTTTCAACTACAATGATCTTTCGTCAACTTATTTTTATCTTTTTAGTTCATTTTTTTTAGGCGGGTGGGTATTTACCTATTAATATTATAAATGTAAAAGTTTAGATGGAAGTTTGGATGTATTTAAATCACGCCAGAACGGCTGAACGAATGTGAATGAAATTTAGCACAGAGATAGATAGAAGAAAAAGATATTCTGGAATAGCACATAGGCTACTTTTTATCCCGGAAAATGTACAGTTCCCGTGGGGTAGATATGATTCATAATTTAATTTCCTAATGTGTGTTTAGATGTAAGAAGCTAGCTCCAAAATTATTGATTGTATTGTAAAAATATGCTACTTTAGCTATTTAAGCTACGTTATCTATTATATCAATGATATAGCAAAGAGCTAAACTTATTTTGGATGTTTTAAAAAATGCTGACATAGTTACAGCCAGAGATACTCGTATAGCAACCCAAATCTAGGTACATGCAATGTCAAAAAAGACGTAATTGCTCGTTCAAACAGTGTATGAAAAAAAACAATGTCATGTCACATTTTATCTAAGCATTAATTGTACGGTTTAGTAGATATGATAGTAGATAAGCTATAAGTGTCTTCTGTCTTAATTATGTATAAGTATACTTTGTATTGTATGAAAAACTATTCGCCTGTCCCGACGTTTTTGACTATAATTTAGATACTTTACCAAACCAACGTTATTTGTCTCAAAGTGCGTATAAATTATCATCAGAGGACGTTTAAGATTTAGGTAAAGGTAGAAAGAAACACAGCGGGACTAATTTTAACTGGTTATCTTTTTTTTTAAACTAAAATTATATCTTACAATATTTCTATCAAGTTGAAGTAGCAGAAAGCAGAATCCTTATAAGTATGTATGTATATTGTATGTATGTATACTTATATGAATATGTAGATATGTATAAGCATGTTTTGTAGACGACATGACTCTCGATCCAAAACCTCAATCACTATCGGAAGTTCGCTACATTACTGATCTAACGAAGTGGAAATTCTTTACCTCTTTGATAATCATCATGTAACACAATACATTCATATTGTCCGTGCCTTTTATTGATCTCTGTAATATATATTTTGCTGTGATTATAAATAGTTAAATCCATTCTGTTTAAAATTATGCGAATATTTTAGATGTACAATGTTATTTTACAATTTTCCCTCTGAGTAAATCAAAATGGCAGCATATACGAGTACTTTCTATTTGTTTTCGATAGATGTAGAGTATCACTTCATTGAATATTAATTTAAGAGGACGTACAAGAGTCAAAAGCGTAATCTCTACCAACATGTTTGGATTACTTATTAATTTTCATCTAATTTATTAATTATTCATTTTTATTGCATTATTTATTTCATTATATACACCGGGGAGCTTGTAATATTATTTTTTTCCCAGTTTTACGCGAATATTTGGATATAACTAACTTTTCGTGTTTTTTTTTCGTGTTTGATTTATTTTCGTTTTGGTTCCTGACGCTTAGATTATTTTACAGCAATCATGGTCACGGGAGAGACAAGGGGACTTAAACAATATGTGATACGATCGTGATTAAAGAATATATAAAATTGTGTTGAAATCACTTCGATCGTTATGTCATCGAATTATAATAATACTAGGAGAACCCGCGGCTTCGCTCGCGCAATAGACAAAAACTACAAAAAAAAATCTCTAAAATGGTAGGTTTCATACAAACTTTCATCACTTATTTTACCCGCTTATGGAATGAATTTTGCAAAATGTTCAAACACGTATTTATTTAATTGTATTGAAGCATTAATACCAAGTTTCGAGTAAATTTGACCATAAATATTTTTTGGGGTTGTATTAAAAACGTGTTTTCACGTGGGAATGAGATAAAAACAAACAAACAAACAAAAGCAAACACGTTTTCACATTTATAATATTAGTATGGATATGGATATTAGTAAGGATTTTTCTAGATTTCAATACTTCAACGATTGTAGTATAGAGTAGAATAACATCTATAGATCTATCATTATTATATCGTTAACAATATTAACTTTATAATGTAGTTAACATGATATTACAGTTGGTATCTTAACGCGCTGATTCATCTAGGTCTTTCGCCCACCAGCCAATAGATTAAAGAGGTCAATTGACGAATTAACCAATTAATACAGAGCATTAGATAGGCCTTAGACTTAATGGCAATTAATCATTTAGATATTTACAGTTCAGCTAAGATGACAAAATCTTAGTCATGATAATTTAAATAAAAATGAGGGCATCTGTAGATTCAGTTTGTTTTAGGGTTCCGTAAGCCGAAGGGTGCCAACGGGACTCTATACTAAGCCTCCGCTGTCCATCCGTCTGTTCGTCCGTCTATACGTCAGCGGGCTGTATCTCATGAATCGTAATAGAGAGATGAAATTTTCACAAAGTGTGTATTTTCATTACCGCTATAACAACAAATAATAAAAAACCGGTAATTAAATATTATTATAGCGCCTCTCTTGTTTCTTTTACAAAAGTATTTAAAAAGTATATAGTGTTTTATCTTGTGCGAGGGTACGGAATCCTTCGTGGGCGAGTCCGACGCGCACTTGACCGGCTTATATTATTTTTTTGGGTGTTTTAAGATTTTAAACTGTTAAATATTAAATCATGACAGCAATCTATACCTACTTTAATTATATAAAATTGAAGATATTGTATTTTTGTTTGTTTGAATGTATAAATCTTTGAAACTACAGTGAAATTTTAAACATTCTTTGTATGTTTTATGGCTTATCTATAAAGTAATAGATACGTAATACACGAGCAAATCGGCAGACAAAAACTAGTCTACTTAACAAAACTCGAATATTTACTGACTGGTAGTGTACAGTTTAAGCAAATAGGTCTAAATAGTTTCCACAACCTTACTGTAAGATGAAAACTAAAAAAGAAACGGGAGCTAAAAAGTGAATGAGCTAAAAAATAAATGAATATATATATATATATATATATATATATATATATATATATATATATATATATATATATATATATATATATATATATATATATAGCTTTATAATGCGAATTTCAAACTTTATGTAGCAATGAAGCGATTGTTTTTCATTTTTTTTTATATTGCTTACTGTAAATATGCAGGCAGTTATGAATTTACATGATCAGACAATCCTTTGACCGTATTTTGCTTGAAATATATTTATTTAAGCCAGTTCCATATTTTTATGTAACCATCACCAAACAACAAAGTTACATATTACATACTTACCACTAAATTTAAAAAAAATAACTTATTAATTACTAATCTCTTAATCTATGTGTAGACTCTAACTCGACTCTGTACGAAAGCTCGGGAGTCTTTTATCGCAATTTTCTTAGTTACTTAAAAGTACACATTTACAACTCACATTGATATATATAAAAATTGATATTTACTAAAAGCTACAACTCGAAAAAAACGTATAAATATATATATACTATACATTCGTAAAAAAATTCTACATTATTATTTGCTTGCGGATGTCTAAATTGTTCCTCTAGGAATAACCACAAAGACCTCACTCCTAATTATATGTAGGTATTCGTTTTTCGCTGGTCTTAATATAATATTTAACATATTGACATTATTATTTTGATTATCTGCATGTAACAGTCAATTATTAAAATCTGTGTTCTCCGAACATTCTTAAGTAGAACCAATCACAAGTTACAATAATTGTCCATAACAGGACTCAAATCTGCAACCCACAACTTACGAATGCGTTATCCAACCACTATACAGTATTATGTTTTATTTATATGCAGTAATAAAACTTAATACAAATTTAAAATACCAGCCATATACTTATTTCATATACCTATACATGAAGTAAAACCGCAACCACAAATCATATTGCATTACCGCGATCAAATTCCGACAATACATCAAATTAATTCACTATCTATTTTCAGGGGTCAAAGAAAACGTCTCAAAGGCATGGAAACGAAGAAAGAAATTAATCTAGACTCAATACTAGAAAGTCTTGGCCCGTACGGACGATACAATCTATTGAACTTCGTACTTCTACTCTTCCCTGTGCTTTTAAGCAGCTTCTTTGAGTGCGGTTTCATTTTTGAAGCCCAAGAACAAACTTACAGGTAATTTTACTAAGAGTTTTTGGTATAACAAATTATCTTGAGATTATTTTTTAGTGTATAAAGTAACGAATCACCCTCGCTCCACTCAGATTCGCCCCTAGGTACGTTTTAACGTTTAGTATAGATTTCTAAGAGATGAGGTATTTTCCCGCAGTTAAAAATTATTATTATTATTAAATATATTATATATTAGTTACAATTTTATTATGTGTATAGATTAATAAGAACTTTTATTTTGTGACAATTATCCTATATGCAAAGTCCATAAAATAAACAACATAATTTTTACTTATTAGATTACTAGCGATGAATCCCTAGGTAGGCGATGTAAGCGCACAATACAAATCTTTGAATGTCTCGGCTTTTCTGTACTATAATATGCATGTATTATACATATAAACCTTCCACTTGAATCACTCTATCTATTGCTGAAAACTGCATTAAAGTCTGTTGCGTAGTTTAAAAGATCTAAGCGCACATATAGCGGGAGCGACTTTGTTTTATACTATGTACATATTAACCATTTCCCTGTCCCATGATTCATATATAAAAATTTCGAATTCTTAACTATTGTATCTATTTTGCGGACAGTTAAGTTGTTAATTATAATTTATGTCATAGAAATAAAAAATAATAATATCTAAATAAATTCTAGCATTTTCTACCAATAATTGCTACAAAAATATACGACTATACATATATGTGTGTACATATAATGTATATGCAACGATCTGTGTGAATACGCAACACTTTAACTTTACTTTTTCTCAGAAATGAGATATTTTCCCGCGGTAAAAAGTTTGCCTATATGTTGACCCGGATAACTAGCTATCATCATACCAAATTTCATCAAAATCTGTCCAGTGGTTTTCTCGTGATGCGGTAACAGACAGACACACAGACAGACAGACAGAAAGACAGACAGACAGACAAAAATTCTAATGACTATAGATTCGGACTCTATATCGATAATAATATCTATTTCAATTAGATTTCCCAAATAATATTTAATGTACAGATTTGACTTAGAATTTTATTATATGTATAGATATCCAATCAAAGGCGACAAAAGTTTGATATCATCTACATATATTCTAGTAAAATTATTTGAGCTATGGTTTAATGTTAAACAATAAGTCGTCACGTACTGACGGTATTGATTTTCATATATCTATCTGATAACTGATTGCTTCACGCTTATCAGCTACTATAATGATTAGACAATATATATCTGTCCAAACGTGACTGTACACGAAAGATAATCGTTGTTTTAATCATCTTCTCGATATTATCTTAACATATATTATAATATTTTATAAATACTTGTTATTTATTTATCCCTTCTATAAGTGCTTCAGCTATACTCAAAAGAAAAAAAATCCTATTTGTAAAAAAATTGTACAAAATGAAAACATGAAACTTAGACAAGAAGACATGTACAATGGCTAAAAACGTTTTTTTTTTTCTAAAAACTTGTAATAATTTGACATAAAATAATTCTTTTGATCTTTAAAATGGTTTAAAATTACGTAGTAATCCTAGCGACTTACATTTTAACGTTTAGTATAGATTTCTCAGAGATGAGATATTTTCCCGCAGTATAAAATATTCTATTTGTTGACCCGGATAACCAGCTATCGTCATACAAAATTTCACCAAAATCTGTCCAGTGGTTTTCTCGTGGGGATCCTAGACAAAGATTTTCCAAAAAATATAGGTATAACGTACAGATTCGACTCAGTTAGAATTTTATTATATGTATAGATATATTTATTAATCTAAAGTGATATTTTATCATTCATTCGGTCATTGGTCACTTTGTTTGTAATTTACTTGTATTATTTATTATAGCTTCTATTCATTGACTTTCGAAATATTTATTGTTCGTAAAATGCTAAATCATAAGTCACGCTTCGCCTTGAACTAAACAGAAAATATGTGAAAATTTGTATACACGGTCAATAGTTATATCTATACATATAACAAAACTTTACCGTCACACTTTTCAACTAGAACAGAGTAGCAACGAATTTTATTACATTAACCTTTGTATGAATTAATTTAACAATGTACTGTTGATGTAATTCATTAAAATTGTTAATTTTATTTAATTACTTGTGACTTACACCTATTTCTCTTGGTTGCGTTTCTACGTATAGGTATCAAACAATAGCCTGTAGATTATTCTAGGTCTTTATACTATGACCTAAACATATAGGTTATTGTGTCACGGATTTGGGTGTAATACCAAATGCGGTATAAACGGCTGGCTGTTTCAGCGTAAAGTGACAAAAACACACATACACACAAACATTCGTAATAAAAATTGTTATTTAGACAAGCTGACCTCGCAGAAAAAAAATTTGGACATCACCAAATTTTTTTTTATTTGTTACTAGCGACTCATACTCGCTTCGCTCGGGTTCGGCCCTAGGTACGTTTTAATTTTTTTGAGCGGAACGCTAATTCTTTTTCTAAAGTAAAAGTAGCCTATGTTACTCCCTATAACATCAGCTATCTTCCAGTGAAAGTCCCGTCAAAATCAGTTTAGCCGTTTCAGAGATTATCCGGAAATAACAGACGCACAGACAAAAATAAAAAAAAATGTTTTTCTTATAAGTGTTGTACATAATTTCATATGCATTTAGTAAAACGCTGTTATTTTGACATTACAAACCGACTTCAATTTTATTTATCTGTATAGATTATCAAATATCCTTGCTCACCGTGGCATTGAAGTATCACATCAACTACCTTCAGTACTGATACTAAGAATTTCGTTTCACTTCACTTGGTCTGACCTCGGACCTGAACCCAAGACCTTAGGATCTACAGCGGAACATGCTAGCCACTAGCTAGAAGAGTGAAGCAAATAAAATGAACAGTTGTTATCATACACACCAAGGGCGTGACCCAGTGGTAAAAACAAAAAAAAACAGACAGCGCGAGTCTGACTCGCACACCGAGGGTTCCGTAGGATGACACTTTTGTTTTATTTTAACATACTAGTTTGTTACGTCAAAATTAAAATAAAACATTTACCCATCTACCATGTCAATTTTATTGATGTCATAAGTTGATATTTCATAGTAATACTATGTCAAAGTTAATTTTGCGGCTTAACGCGTGAAACGGAAAATATCTCATATCTCCAAAATTACTCAACATATCTTCTTCAAAATAATTTTCATTAAAAATATTTTTGAAGCTCTATTATCTCAAATTATCCAGAATTTTCTGACCAATATTGTTAAATTTTACATTGAGAAATTAGAGGGGTGAGGACTCAATATTTACTTTAAAACTATCCAGTGAAGGTGAGGAGCGCCTTCCCTATTTTTTTTTAATTTGACTACAGAATTGTCTAGCATGAGACACTAATTAAATTTCAACAATATAGCTCCAATAATCCTATATTTAGATATTTATAGACATTTGGATAACCGTCTAGTAGGCAGACGGACAAACAGACAGACATGGTCAAATTATGAAAGTTCCGTTTCAGGCATTTGACTGCAGAGCCATAAAAACACGCTATGTTTTTAGGCCAGCATGAACTTACATATGTATGTACATAATAAAACAATAACATATTTTGTGAAGCAGCTTGAATATGAATTAAGTGATTTTAAGTTTTTTGCATTATACGAAGCAATAAATAAAGGACGAAAGGAAAGGAACGGTTGGATTTCGTTTTTATAGTTGTTTTATTACTTTGTCGCGTTACATTTTACTATTGTTTTAGAGGCTTTTAGATGTAATAAAATAAAGTTTGATGTATATGTGAGGTGTATAATGAAAAGAATTTAGTTAATAGTCCATAAATTGTAGAGCCTTACACAACGTTTATTTAATATGAATTCCACGTTTACATTTATATATAATACGTGTATATATTACGAAAATCTACTGGAATAATCATATGCGCCTATATTCGAAGGTTTTACTAGTAGCCATTGAGAAATTCTAATATACACCTTCTGACTGCACCAGATCATTTGATTCAATCAATTGATTGATTGATTGATCAATTAATCAATTTGTTGTATTTATATAAAAAAATATAATTGTGGTATGTATCTAATCTAATCTATACTAGTATTATAAAGAGGTAAAGTTTGTGATCTTGTGAGTTTGTGACGTTGTAGGGGGTAATCTCTGGATCTACTGAACTGATTTAGATGAAAGGTAAGAAAATAGTTTGAGACCCTGGGAAGGACATAGGATACTTTTTATTGCGGAAATCATCCTTTAAGGCGTGAAAATGGGGATGAAGTTTGTATGGCAAATCATACTAGGGACGAACCCGAGCGAAGCGAGGGTGAGTCGCTAGTCTATTATAAACTACTTCTAAATTCATAGTATCTCATACATTAAATACGTCTATATATAATACGTACACGAACAAATTACATACATTCAGTTCCTAAACCTGTGAAGCTAAGCACTTCATCATTTCGCCCTTTTTAGCATTCCACGAGCGCAAATGTTTACCTTTACATGGAGAGGATGTTTTCAAAAATGCACAATTTTATTTTCAGATGCAAAATCTATGGCTGCGAGGAACGATTCAACGACACATCATGGCTGCAATATGCTATACCGACAAACACTGAAAGGAATAGACCAGAATCGTGTAAAAGATATGCATATTACAACGTTTCCAGTTTTCAATGTCTGCCTGAACAGTTTTCCAATATCACAGTACCATGTGAGAGCTACGTCTATGAAGAAGGACAGTCGTTTGTAAAAGAGGTAATAATGACATTTATATATAGTTCTAGCGACTTACACTGGCTTTATTCAGGTGTAAAGTGACACATATACGTACATACATTCACTATTAGGTATCTAAATTACTTACTGTACTGTATCTGTGGTAATAAATCTCAACTTGTCTTACATCACATGCATATCAAAGTGTTAAAAAAACTACGTTGAACGTATGTAACGTTACAAACACACTGACAACCAAGTACCTTATATTTATATATGATTATAATCGTAGTCGAAAGTTTGAAGGTTGTTTCGAATATTTTACTAGAATTTTATCATACTCAACTTTTGTATTTGCATTTTTAAATACTTATAAGAGTAAATGAGATATGATTTATGAGCTAAAATAAGATGATAAGTAATTTCTCAAGCTTAAGAGGTTTTTGAGTTGCTTTAACAGGTGCATATTTTTCATTTTATAACCTTCGAAATAAAATAAAACGTAATTTATTTTCATCTGTTATGGGTTATGTGCCAAATATTAGAATTAAACTTATTTCTTTTTTGTAGTTTGACTTAGGCTGTCAGGAATGGAAAAGAGCACTTGTAGGAACAGTCCACAATTCTGGAATGTTTGCTGCGATGCTGGTCACTGGGGCTATATCAGATAAATTTGGCAGGCGAGTAGCTGTTGGTATGGCGGCCACAGCTAGCTTCATATTTGGCGTAGCGAGAGCATTTTCTCCAGGATATATAACTTACCTCACCTTGCATTTCTTAGAAGCTGGTTTTGGAGGTGGCTTATACCCATCTGCTTATGTTTTAGGTAAGCGCTGATTTTTAAATTATCATATTTAAATATAGATGATAAGGTTTGTTTTAGGTAGATATTTTTAATATCATTGTTTATTGCAATTACTTTTTGTAAATATTCGTCACTTATCTATATTGATAAAATTTATTTATATTGTTCTTAATTAACTTACGATTCACTCGCGTGTTACTCTACTGAACAAATAAATCTATATAGATTCTTATCTGAAGCTTAACTGAAAAATTTGGCAAAATATATGTTATACCCGATAACTATATACTCAGTAAACATAATAAAATAAAATATTATAGTTTTCTAATTATGTATTTTTATTTCAGCGGTAGAATTAGTTGGCGTAAAACAAAGAGTATTCGTCTCAGCAATGTGCAATATGACATTCGTGGTGGGTGTAGTTCTCATAGCACTCCTTGCTTGGTTCGTCAACAACTGGAGGACTTACATTCTCATCTTATACACTCCTGCGATAATTGTCGGAGTATACGTATGGTTTATGAATGAAAGTGCTCGATGGCTGCTCAGTAAGGGTAAAAAGGATGAAGCAGTTTCGACACTAAAGAAAGCCGCTAAAATCAACAAACTCGATCCCCGAAAATTGGAACTAGATTCCTTGAGTGACCCATTACTAAAACCAGAAAACCAAACAGAGGATAAGAAATCTCAATTTTCGAAAGCGATACGTTCTAGCATCATTTGGAAGAGATTGCTCATATGTTCATTTTTATGGTTAACTTGTTCATTAGTTTATTACGGTCTGTCAATAAACTCAGTGTCTCTCAGTGGAAACAAATATGTCAGCTTTATGTTGGTGGTGCTAGTGGAAATACCAGCGTATATAGTGGTTGTGATTGTATTAGACAAGTATGGAAGGAAAAAGACAATGATAGTGACTTATTTGACGTGTGCAGTGACCAGTCTACTCTTCGCTTTTCTACCCAGATGTGAGTATTATTTTGATCTAGCATATGGCTTATTCAATTTAATATCCTTATCCATATTTATAATATAATAATCCTTTTTCTAACGTTCCACTGCTGGACATGGACCTTCAATCAATGTGGGTAGGATCTGGCCATAATTCACCACGCTGACCAAATGCGGGTTGAAGGTCTTATATAAATTCGTCGTTCGAAAACTAGTTACGACACGTTCTTTACCACATTTATTTTATGTTAATTAGCAAATGCTTTTCTTGTTAATGATACACACATAAAAATTCCAGAGGTGAGAAGCCCAACTAATTTCTTCATGTATCTTATTAAAAGTATTTTTGTTCCCTTCCAAAACTATAGTGTGCAGCCAATACTTTTACTTTAATAACAATAAAGATAAAAACCAATTCCTACAAGACCAGTTAATAATGGGGGGAAAAATATTTGTACAGTTATTTGCCCCAAGTGGGAGTTGAACTCGCTATATCTAGCTATATCTCAAGCTAAATTTCATAAAGACATAAGTTATCCTTTGTCGACATTCTGTTAATTTATTTTGTATACCATATATTTTATGGTACATAAATAAATAAAACAGCTTAGACTAGTTGTATATATTTAAATAATATATTAGCAAATAAAGAAAATAAATAAGTGATTACCATATTAAGCCATGATTAAAAGTATGATGATAAAAACTAAAATACTCGTAATACAAATATTATGTACATATCAAAAAAATATTCCGCGACACGTTCACTATAAATGATACATAGATCATCTGAAAAGTATAAATAAACTTATTATACATATATATATATATATATATATATATATATATATATATATATATATATATATATAATATATATATATATATATATATAGTATACCATTCTTTAGTCCATATTTACTATATCTTATCTATAAATACTTTAATTAATGATTTCTTTCGAAAACAACACAATACGATAGTATACGAAATATTCAAAAGGTTCTGCAGTATTTTCCATTATTATATTATGTATATCTGTTTGAATACGTTAATGACCGGAATAGATGGACCGATTTTAAGGAGATTATCACTATTGTATAGATATCAGAATTGGCTTTGTGATTCCTTATCGACACTTTTTTTAATATTATAAATGTGAAAATGTGTTTGTTTGTTTGTCCTTCTTTCACAACGAAACTGAATGACGGATTGGTGTCATTTTTTCTGTGGAGATACTTGGATGCCTGAAAAGTGACAGGTTACTTTTTATCGCGGGAGATTATCTCTTTCCTACAGGAAAGCACGGTATAATACAACCCAAAAAAATATTTATGATCAGAATTACTTGAAACATGTTAAATACCATAAAATCAATATATGTTTTAGCATTTTTCGAAACTCATCCCATAAGGGGGTAAAATAGGGCATGAAAGTTTGTGTGAAACCTACCTTTTTGGAGATTTTTTTTGTAGTCTTCCCTTTTCACCCCTACACACATATGAATAATTATTAACTTCGTATATTCGGATAAATGCTTATATAACTCACACATATTAGTAACTAACTACTATAAATTTACATATGGACAAATTAGTTTTATTAAGTAAAAAAACTATAAGTACACGTGTAGACTTTTAATGTTATTAAGTACCTACAATGGTTCTCTTTAAGCTGAACTCTAAAGCATATTGAATAAATCTGACTGTTCATTGACCCAGATTTTTTTATTTCGTAAGTGTCACACGTGTATTATTCTACGGATATTCTTCTAAATACGAGTATTATTCGATGTAAAAAAACGCGTTTGATTTTATGAACAAAACGAATATTGTCTTTTTAGAATTTTTGTCTCCTACAGATTCTATATTTATCAAAGCTATTTTGGTCACCACCTGTCGCAATAGAATCGTGTCTAAATAATAAATTACAGGTTCGACTCCCGCTTTGAACAATTATTTTTAGCCTGTCAATCATTTCCAGTTGGTGATACGGAATTCAATAAAGACCACTCACATATTATTTGAATGCGGAACGCTATTTTGTTATTTTTTGATACTTTAATTAAGTAAAAAGGTTTTAGAAAATTCAACATGTAAAGGAACTTAATAGAGAATATAAGTTTATATCGAAGCTCATTATTTTTGAGGTCAAAATAAACGGTTTTGAGACTTGTCATAGTATTTATAATTATGGCTAACTTTTGCCTAAGTTAATTTAATTACAAAAATGTTTACCAGATCCTTATTTAAACTAAACGTTCTGCAAGAAGGCATAGCATTTTTAAAGAAATCTTATTTGTATGCAGCTGACTGGTGGTCCATCCCACTATATCTCATCGGCAAGTGGAGTGTCACGCTGACATACAGCTCGGTCTACATCTACGTGTCCGAAGTGTTCCCAACCAATATGCGACAGACGTTGATAAGCGTTTGCTCCACCGCTGGAAGGATTGGCTCTCTTATCGCACCTTTGACGCCTTTACTGGTAAAATTACTATTTTTTTTTGTGTATATAAACAAACAGAAAACGATGAGTCTGTTGTTTTCATATTACATAGGTATCTTATAAATAATAACTAAAAACTGAAGAAAAACTGACTTTGTTATTGTTTATCTGACTCAAAATGTTTCAAAATACTCTGTACTATTATATTAGGTGTAAAAGTCGAATGCCGACTCGCAGGACTAAAAGTAAACTAAAATTGTTGATAGCCATGAATGCGGCCATGTAAATGTAAATGTACTAACACATTTGCAAGCTATTTCCAAGAATATTACTGATGACTCACTCTCGTTTCGCTCGGGGTCGCCTCTAGGAAAACAAAAAACAAAACTAACCCACGGGAATCGTACATTTTTCCGGGATGAAAAGTATCCTATGCGTTATTCCAGACTATAACTAAGGATACTTTTTACCGCGGTAAAATATATCATTTCTGAGAAAAAATACACAAACTGCAATGTAAGAGTATATTAATATATAAACCTAATAATTTGGTTTTTGGTCATCTGAACGCGGGCGGAGCTGCGAGCAATGTTAGTTTACCTATAATATTAGTATAGATATCTAACAAATTTTAAATTTTATTTTTGTAGTCGGTGTATCACAGATCGATGCCTACAGTGATATTTGGAGGCATGTGCTTTTTCTCCAGTCTTCTAGTTCTCATGCTGCCTGAGACGAGAAATATGAGACTACCTGACACCATCGAAGAAGCGGAAGAACTTTCTCGAATGAAAGACAAGTCTGACGATATGTAAACCAACGGTAATGAGAAGATTGTACAATGTACATACCTTTGGATCCTGGTCCTTAAAAATTGTATTTTTTATAAAAATCGCGTTTTGATTGAAATACAATCATGTAATAAATATGTCACATAAGTTATGATGGAAATATTTGACGTAAATATTAAACTTCGCATTTGACTGAATTTAAATAAAAAAAATTGCACTTCTTAATATACTTTGTATGATGTTTCTTAGCTTGAAATCTAGATGTTATTTGAAAACTTGCTCTTTTATGTACTGGTGCTTATAAAATGAATCCTTTTTAATAAGTTTTTGAATGGCATTTTTATCTTTTTCTTTACGTCCGCATCATAAAAGTGACAATGCTCTTCATATTATTCTATTGTTACAACATTGTTTCGTGCCTTTAATAAGCGAACAATGTTTGAATGAATGAATGAATGAATTACTCTTTTTTGTACACCCAAAAGAGAAAAAGAAAATATACATAATATAGAAGTAGGTACAAGAGGCGGCCTTATCGCTAAAAAAACGATTTCTTCCAGGCAACCTTTAGGTGTGTAGGAAATAGTACTAAGATAAAAGAGGCGCGAATAACAAATAAAGAGACAGTAAAAAGATTATATATTTATACATATACGTATCATACAAATATATAATATATACAAAATAAATACAAGTAAAATATAATTAACCAATACCTAAATACTATACATATATAAATACTACCTATATTATACATATATAAATACTAGCGACTCACCCTCGCTCCGCTCGGGTTCGTCCCTAGTGAAAATTTAGGTTTGTGTGTATTTTTTAATGCCGAATCATAACATTTTTTTTTTTGGGGTGGACCACCCTTATCACTTAGGGGTAAATAGATAGTAGCCGATTCTCAGACCTACTGAATACGCATATAAAATTTGGTAAAAATCGGTAAAGCCGTTTCGGAGGAGTACGGTAACTAACATTGTGACATGGAAATTTTATATATTAGATAAAATATAAAAAGGCAAGTTTAGCAAGAATTATACTAAAGTTCATAAAGATAACAATAATACATACTAATAACAATACATTCTATAAAGAATCTTCTTTAAAGTGTATGAAAGTGGTTCTTTAGACGTTTTTTAAATATTTTTAGCGATTTCGCATGCCTGACAGACACCCTTCCAAATTAATAAGACTTAACTTTCTGCTTATAAACATTACTCTAACTTTATTTTCACTATGTACCTTTAAATATTTTTACGTATATTACGTATATTTTATAATAAGTTTTGTGAACTTTCATAGTGTGTACTTACAAATTTAATTTTTATGCTAACATATGACAATAATATGTGAGCAGTAAATTGGAATTTTTTTTTTCGGAAAATACTTAATATAAAAATGTTTTTTTTTTCTTAAATAACCAAATAATATATTTTATAACGATTAATGCATAATTATACAGTCAGGTGCTAAAAATGCTCTAAAATGTGAGCTTTTTGTTTCATTCCTATTAATTTTCGCTACATTGCATTACACGACTTAAAGTTTCTGAATATGACCTAACTCAAAACTTATAACGTACTTAGAAATAACACTAAGCCGTAATAATAAATTATATAATGCACATTTAGCTCGTATGTTTAATTTTGTTTTTTTTTTTAAGTTTTGTTTAAACATCGGCATAAAAAATATATTATAATTATTTTTTTTAAATATTCCATTTATGATTTTACAATAGTGCCTATATATACTACTGATATTTTAATTAATTTTAAACTATGACAGAAAAATGTATCAACTCAACAATTTTCAATTTACAATAATTAACAATAATAAACTACTATTATTAAGGTAACTTTTACTAACAAATATAATTTATTTTGTTACTAGCCGACCCAAGACGTTGTCCTGTCCAAATTTTATTTAATTTTTCCTTAAAAAACCCCTGAAAGTGACCCATAAGTTCACAATAAAATCATCAAAATTGGTCTAGCCGTTTAGGATAAGAAGAATTATGCACACACACATAATTTTTATATATTAAAATGATATAGATGCAGCGTGCAGTTGATGGGTGACCGCTTAGTAACAACTAAACGAATCCGGGCGTTATCAATACTAGTGTTTATGCCATGTCATAGGGCAAAGTGCTTAATTCGGCCATCAAAAAGTGACTCAGACAGATGACCTTCTATGAATAAAGTTATCTGTATAAAATAAAAGGAAATGTTGTTCATTTGATGACACGTTTGCATCAGTTTTTAGTAACCCTGCTTGCTGTGCCAGCGGTTGCGGGTTCGAATCCCGCTGAGGGCATTCATTTGTGTGATGAGCACGAATGTTTGTACTACAGTCATGGGTGTTTATATTTATAAAATATATGTATTTAAAGTTTTATATGTGTAGTGTATCAACTATCTGGTATCCATAACACAGGCCTCGTAGCTTACCATGGAACTAGATGGTGCTGTGTGTTAATGTCCCAACATATTTATATTTATTTATATCGGTAAGCGCTTCACTTGAGAACATTTTTTTTAAATTATCGTAATAATTGTTCTAAAAAGTATTTTATGGGAAAATATTATTAGTAAAAGCCCGAAATAGTAGTAGACTCATGACGTTCAGTAAAAAATTGTAATAATTTAATGCTGAATATTTTGAATTTGAAATTTGAATTTAAAAAAAAATTGATATGTAAGTACGTTTTTTATACTTGTATGGCTCAAATATCATAAACAAAATTGAAATTTGGACAAAACAATGTCTGTCGGTCAGCTAGATTGATATAAAAATTAAATTGACTTCCAAGTGGCTGAATTTTAAAATGATATAAATGAATGAAAATTAATAGTATAATACAGACAAAATTAAATGTATTATATAGTGGAAGGGTTTGTCCCTTCTACTTATACAGAGGATTCTAAATAATAACAATATGTAATAGTAATGTATGTCTAATAGAAAAGACAAATATAATTTTTTTTAAATAAAGAGACACGCCGACATTAAAACCACATAAAAGGATTTTTTTTTCATGCTTAGAATTTTTTACTTTTTATATTCTTTAAGATATAACATACTAACGGCTCACCCTCGGTTCGCTCCGGTTCGCCTCTTAAAACAAACACAAATTTATCCCACGGGAACCGTACATTTTTCCGAGATAAAAAGTAGCCTGTGTTATATTGATGATGTATGAGCTATATTATTGTAAAGTTTTATTAAAATCCATTCAGTAGTTTTTGCGTGAAAGAGTAACAAATATCCATATATCTATACAATTAAAGACATCCAGATATCTTCACAAACTTCCGCATTTATAATATTAGTAGGATTGAATAAAAATATGAAAATCGCAGTTAATACAAAAATCACTTAATATACTCGTACCAAATAAAAATCCACCGGAAAAATTTGGAATCAGTCAAAAATTTGACAACAAACGATTACCGCATTTGTTATTCTTATAGTATCCAAGACATTTATGAACAGTATTTTAGTGAAGTAAGAAAGTTGTATAAAAGAGTGGGACCAGTTAACAAAATATAATTATTTCGTAAATCTCACTTAAACTTAACTTATTTTTTCCAGGAAACTGTTAACAATTAATACTTAAGTTAACACTTGATTTAGTCAATATTTACAGAAATATCTTTTTTTTTGTTATGTTGCCAATTAAACTAAACAAAGTTATTTTTCTTCAAAATGTACTGTATCAGAAACCTTTTTGTATCACTGGGATAAAACTTACGCTTTTTGTTCGCCTTTAGCCTTAATATTTTATTTGTATATTTTATCACATTGTCAATCTACGTTTTTCACAATAAAGAATTTTTAATGAAAGCGTTTCAATCCATTCAAGTTAATTGTTCAATGATTTTTAGTTGTTAGTCATCGGCGAGATGCAGTGCGGGTTCGATGCCTGCAAGAAGCTGCTAGAGAATAATGCAGATCATTCTTCTAAATTCTCAATAGTTTGAAGTTACTTCTTTTATATACTTGTTTCACTTTATCTATTACTCAAAAGCGACTAAAATGGTTGTTATAAATTACTAGCATTGCCCACGGGTCCGCCTGCGTGTTTTTATTAGAATAACTCATCTTTATATTTCTAGTAGAAAAAACATGCCTATTTACCATCTACCTTGCTTTCGTCTGCCTTTTACTACTTTATAAGTTAAGTTTTTCAAGATATGATTTTAGGCAGTGAATATATGACCTATCGCTTTTTTATCGCCATAGAACCAACGTGGCTGTACGTGCTCTCCGAGGCACGGGAGCGTACTACTGACTACCGTCAACTCGCCAACTCTCTCTGCTACTGAGAATTTCATATCCACACAAACGTGCAGACATCTCCCCAAAGATTCGACAAATACTGTCAAGAAATAAAATACATAAAAAGAATAAACACACTCTTGTTCTAGATAAAATAAATATGTAAGTGTATCCCTAAGGGCTGCCATCTATCTATACATATAATAAAATTGTAACTAAGTCGAATCTGTACATTAAATATTATTTTGAAAATCTAATTGAAATAGACATTATTATTGATACAGAGTCTAAATCTGTAGTTTTTAGAATTTTTGTCTGTCTGTCTGTCTGTTACCGCATCACGAGAAAACCACTGGACAGATTTTGATGGAATTTGGTATGGTGATAGCTGGTTATCCGGGTCAACATATAGAATACTTTTTACCGCGGGAAAATATCTCATTTCTGAGAAAAAATACAAAAACTGCATTGTAAGAGTATACTAATATGTAAAACCTAAGAATTTGGTTTTTGGTCATCTGAACGCGAGCGGAGACGCGGACAATGCTAGTTCTTCTATAAACTCAAAGTGAACAGAGAAAATTAGTGGATGATAAATATTCAAAAGGTTTTTTTCATTTTAGTACGAAGTATGCATTTTAATATCGCTTCATATTAAACATCATCGCCTATCTTAAGAAGTCCGGTTTATATCGTACGATATATAAAATTTTCTTTTTAGAAAGATTTTTCTTCTAAGTTAGATTATTCTTTCTAGTACAATTTTTATTGAATAAAAATAATCTAAAAGAGGGAGTTTTAAATATTCTTGCCATACTATGGTTATGATAATGATTTATTGAAAAATCTTTATTGCTTACTTTGCTTACTCCATGTTCCATGTAGACTATCCACATTTTACTAAGTGATTTCTGTAAACTTTTAAAGTACTTAGATCTTTTATTCACTTACAATGAAATCGATGTTGTACGCGCGCCGCGTACGATAACGGAAAACATCGTGAGCAAACCTGCGTGTCCGAGAGAACCTTAATAGTTTTCGAAAGACATGTGAATCTACCAACCCGCACTTGGCCAGCGTGGTGGACTATGGTCTGATCCCCTTCATATTGAAGGGAGGCACATGCCAAGTGAAATATTAAAAAGGGCTGAATCACATATAAATTATACTCGCGTCGAGAAAGGTTTCTGACATGGTTATAGCACCGTATGTATGCCGTAATAGGTGGTACAAGTTGTATGGAATAATTTATTAAAAAGTAATAGTTTGAAAACAATATTTTTTAAGTGTGTGTGTCCATATTATATGAGTATCTAAGATAGGTTCCAATAGATGGCGCTGTCTTTTAATTAAACAAGTTTATATCGGATGAAAAGGGTAGGGTATACGACATGTAGAACTCTCATTGCACTAAGGTTTCAAGTCAATATTATGTAAAAATATAAACCTATTATAACTAAATAGCTGATAAGAATTTGTTTCCAGATTCGAAATTAATTATTTACTGGCTATTTTATAAAAAGAACATTTCCCCAGAACAGTCCACATAATATATGTGTAAATATTATTGTGTCTCATATTAAACTTCTATTTATACACAAGCTTTATTATTACTTTCAAACATTTTAAGATTACAGATTATATATAAAAATTCATTTATATATTAAGAATCTATTACCTTAAATTATTTTCAACTGGTCTTACAAATAATTCGCAATATTGCTTATTAACATAGGTAAGACAACTTAGAATTTACATACGACTCAGATATTAATCTCGGCATATAAACTGGCATATGTAGCTTACTAACTTGCACACTAAATATTTAAAGGAGCTTAAGTAATTACTTAAGTATGCACAAGTGGCGTCACGTTAACGATCCGAGGTATCTAAGAGGTAATCTTCACACCTTCAATGCATAATTTAAGCTAAAATTTCATGAAGGAATATTCAATATGATAAGCAATCAGTGCTAAGTTTAGCTTAGCTTGGAACTGTTTAAACGGACTGGAATGATTAAATAATAGAGTTTGCTAAACCTGTAGTCTAAACGGTGGCAACGCAGACGTAAGTCATGGGTTCGATAAAGAGTTGACAGAGTTATTATAGATACTAACTGCATAGGTAAAATACGCCAATATCTATAGATAGTATATATTTATAAATAAAATTGAGCTGTCCGTTTGTTATATCAAATTAAACACACCAAATGAAGCTCCAACAAATATTTTCAAGATAATTAAGCCTAAGTAAACAGTAAAATTCTTTGTCTGTCCGCGTGTATCCGCTAATTTTTGGAACCTTAATCTTAGTTGGTACTTGTTTTTACCAATACTTTCCTAGATTTACGCAAATATTTGACATTTTGAATAATGCTATCTCTTCGGAGTTTTTCGCGAATTTATTTTGTTTTTTAGTACCTGACGTTATAAGTGCTTTACAACAATCACGGTCACGGTACAGACTAAGGTCTTAGACGTTATTTGTTCTAATCAAATAATAAAAAATAGTTAATATTATATAGAAATACAATAAAAAAATATATATTTCTAATTCTAAATAATACTAAATGATCTAACATTTAATACTATTTAAGTGCAAAATACATGTTCTTATTTTACAGGAGTAGTTCTTTATTACCCGCACTCTGCCTCTCAACAACTCGCGCTAAAGTGCTGAAACATTTCGACCGAAAAAAAAGTGGAAAAACTCAATTTCTCAATAAAACTGTTGGATAAGTTTACGGGAGTGTTTTCTTCGCTATTCAGGCTATTTTTGCTTTTTCAACCTATCTGTTACGGTGTACCTATAATATGTACTCGTATGTGTATATGTACAATGTACGTACTTCACCCCAAAGCTTTTAAAATGTCAAATTATTATGCAATAAATAAATGCTTATAATAATTAAATTTTAACAAAAAGTAATTATTAGACGATGAATTATATATACATATCCTTAAAAATTAATCGAACCTTTAAAAAAATGATTGATTCTCTACCAACCACTGTATGAGAAAAAAACGATAAAAAAATATAAGTATAACAACTGGCAACTCGCCATATATATTTTTTAATTGACATATTTTTTTTATTTATGAACCGATTGAAATAAAATAAATATTAAATGTTAAGTGAAGCTCACTACAATACATTAGTGAAAACCGCACCCAAATTGGTTAAGCCGTTTCTGAGATAAGCGCGCACAAACGTACAGACAAAGAGACATATGTTCTAAAAATCATTGTTTTGGCTTCTAATAATAGTTTTTCTCAAATGTCTTCCATGTACAGACAGTATTATTATATGTCAGATAAGACACTTTCTCTCTCTCTCTCTATATATATATATATATATATATATATATATATATATATATATATATATATATATATATATATATAACAAAATCCGTAAATTCCCATAAAATTTTGATCACTGACATTTTGATTTTTTAAAGGACTAAACTCATGACCTTAGTCATAATAAGCACAACTCTTACACTTGCAACAATCCACTAAAACGGTAAAAGAAAATATTATCTGCTCAAAGCAACACTCATCTACATCACTACAGCCGAAAGCAGATAAATTAAAATCATTCGGTATAATACGGACTCAATTTAAATAATTACTTACTTTGCCTTTGAATCTTTTCATTTCCAATAAAATAAATTAAATGGACGGATAATGATGAAAAATATTAAACCGTTTCAGAAGTATACACTTGTGCATCTTAATCTTTTTGTACATCCTAAAAATATATGTATAAAATGCTACTTTATAATATTTTATTATGAAAAATATAATTTTAACAGTCAAACATAAAATATTTAAATTTTGCTATTTGTGCAGAGACAGCAATTATGTAGAATTTCGCTTAAGTATCATTCATATTTCACCAACTGAAAAGCTTATTTAAAAAAAAACAGGAAAATAATACTGAGGCTTGATTATTAAGGTCGCATACACACTACATACAAAGCATTAGAATGAAAATAGCTTACCTACTATCTTTTGTACTTTAAAAAATTATAAAACGACTAGCAGCTCACCCTCTCTTCGCTCGGGTTGGACTGTAGAAGAACAACAACAAATCTATCCCACGGGAACTGTACATTTTTCCGGGATAAGCCTATGTGCTATTCCACACTATACTCTATCTCGGTGCCAAATTTCATCCAGATCCGTTCAGCCGTTCTATCGTGATTAAGTAACAAACATCCAAACATCTAAACTTTCACATTTATTATAATCGTAAGATGACATTGAATGATTAAACTGCTTTTTTTTATTCTTATCCTATCCTGTTATGAAGTACCTACGTACTACCTACCCACTAGTTTGCTATAGTTTTATATTTTCGCACTATTTTAATAAGAATTTCTTCGCATTCGTTTTGCCTAGTTTAGGCCCTGTTAGGGCAGTATACGGGTATCATCTTGTATCAAATGCCCTAAAACACTTAACACCTCCAGGTAAATTTCTAAAAAAATAATTAAAATTCTAAGAAATCTATTGTTAACTGACACGCCGGCGTGTCCGCGGTCGTGGAGGGATTAATGAAAAAACACATTATAACAAATACATACAATATATATGTAAAGGACTTGGTAAGACCAATTTCGGTCAGTTTCGCCATCACATGGTTGTGCAATAAAGCTATAAAGCGCTATAAAACGATGGAAAACCATAAGCCAGCTTTGAAGTCTCATTTAAAATAACACAGGTATTTCCACGGTATTTCTCGAAGTGTGAAAGCGACTCCGTACACATAATAAACGGCACAATAGGCCACGCGAGTGAGTGAGTATGTGTGTGAATTAGGCAGTATGGAGTTATTATAGAAGTTTTTTTTAAGTAGTAAGTATATATGATAAAAAAGCACTAACAAGTAAAAAATATCTGATTGGCAGTTTGCATTTACTATAGACCCCTAATCAGGGATTTTCAAAGTCTGCGTGCTTTGATTTGTCTGGCACCGACTTCCAACATCGCCACCTTTTTTTTTGAAGTTGGTTTTTTTAATGTTTATTTTTCCATTTTTTGTGTAGACATAGTAGTAGTAAAGTAAGAAGAATTTTTTTTTTGAATTCAATAAGTGAAAAATAAATAAACCCCTATTTTTTACAGTTAGAGGTGGTTTTTTTTTTTCAAATTTAAATAGGACTAACTTTGAGGTAATATAGCTATGCCATTCAATAAAAAAAATCATCGAAATCGGACTACACTGTAACAAGTTATGCATGGTCAAACATTAAAAAAAATAACAAAATATACTTGTCGAATTGAGAACCTCCTCCTTTTTTTCGTTAGTTAAAAATAGAAAAATATATATATATATATATATATATATATATATATATATATATATATATATAAAAATTATAGCATAAGTAATTAAAGCATTGCTAAGTAGAATTGTATTTTTCATTTGTCTGTTGTGATAATTTTAGTGTGTTTGTTTACCAATTAAATGTGAGCTATACGTACATTATTATGTATAGCTTGAAGGAAGAATTCAAAATATTTCAGATGTATGGTTCAATTCAATTCTTTATTATGTGGCTTTTAGGCGTGCCAGTTAGGCACAAAATTCTTCGAATAAACGATTCTCTATATCAAGCAATATCAGTAGTGACATACATTAGCATGTATGATCTTTGAATAATCTATATACCTACGTAAATAGGCAAAGACAAAATAGTCTACCTTTTCCTTCTTTGTTTGTCGACCGTTTTTTTTATTTAGTAGTTATTGACATGTTGTAATGTTACCAATTCGATAAACGATCACCAAAAGCTATATTTACTACATACGTGTATGAATATTCATTCAAAGAAAAAATCAGTCCAATTGTAAGCTATTTTGTTAATTCGTTTAAAAGTCAATAGAAATACTGAATGAAATATTAGAGAATTAGGTAAAAAAGATATGTTTAAATTATTGTTGAAAATACATTATAATTACACATCTTTCAAGAAAACTAAGCTATCTACATATATCTAGCTGTATAGCTCCTCGAGGGTGGAATTTTAGTACAAGCCAGATACGCGACTTCTAACACAGCAATATTATAATTAATATCCCCTAAAATCCAACAGAACCTTCCACCTCTTAATTGGGCACAGCAGGAGTGCTTATGCACTCAACCAAGTTGCTTCCATAGTTTACATACATGTTAGGAAATAGTCCCCCCCAACGTGCGTTCACCTTGTCGTGGTGGGGGGGAGGGGGCTCAGTAGTAGCCGGCAATCCAGCCGGGCACGAAGCCAAGGAACGCACAGGGAGGTAGCCCACTTCGGTGGGCGGTGGGAGGTGGCCCTCTTCGGTGGGCGGTGTACCATGCGGGTTGCTCCTGGCACTTCTCTGATAGCAGAGTGGACCTTGGAGCAACCCCATGGTTGTTGTGGTCTGCTTCGGCAGACCTGCCGTCGGGGCGTCGTAGTTGAATGCGTAAGCGATCCTGCGACGCCCCATTAAGACGGGGAAGGTTTTGTTGGGTTTTAGTGAGTAGTACTGGCTTTGCCGGTGAGTCCTACGCCTCGTGCGTAAATGCATTTCCCAACGTTAAAAAAATGTAAAGAAATAGTAGTATGAGAAATAAAAATAATAGTATTTTGGTTTTAAAAATAGTTCAAAAAACAAACAACATCCTCTACTATTTTATTAGATATGTCTGGATTAAATTATATTGCATGTATCTATCCTTTTCATAACACTCGCATCCATACGAGTAGTTCCTGCAGGGAGTAAACGGAAGTCTTGGCCTTTGTTCAGGGAACTCCAGTCGCCGAAATATTGCACTTCTCTAAATCGTCCACTAGGAACGAGATGTTAGAACATCGATAAATTTAATATACTTATTTTTATTTTATATTACCTACTTGATACTTGATAATTGACACGTCGTATCTTATCTACCTTTTCTTTCCTTTTTGTATTGGAAGAAGGAGTAAAAGAATACACTTGCATATACACTAGTACACTATTATGTTCGTCTAATTTTTATTGGCTGTTCTCAGTAAATTGGGCTAAAATTTGGTCAGAAGAACGCTATAAGCTTGATTTTTACTTCAGGTATTTGTCTGGTGGCCATATTTATTTTAAAATAACGATGTCCTTTATTGCATTATTTTTACCTTTTTGTTTAAATTTTCCCCACTTTCAGTTATAAATAATATAATTTATATAATAATATTTAATAAGTGTGATTTAAAGTATCAGGACATATAGCATTATTTAATTTAATAATAATATATATGACTAAAGACATGATTAATCAATTATGGAAAATCTTTAGAATAAAGGTTGGGATTCACATTTTCTCTGTTCATTCATTCAATAAATACAAGTTTTCCGATTATAAAAAAATACTCACAATTTTTCTTATGGTTTCAACACTGTCGATAATTTCTACTTTTATGTTGTCTTCTCCCTTATAATGATGCAAGTGCAAAGGCTCTTTGTGTGATTGAAAGCAGCAATTTCAAGATATTCAACAGACCCAGTGTATCGCGTCTTTTGGGTTGATGATATTCCAAAAAACATTTTACATTTTCCTTACTTAATGTAAACTTTAGTTATAGTATAAATGTTAATGCAATTGTTTTTTTTATCACCTGCAACTAATGCGACTTAATAAAAATATGATTTTGGACAATACTTTCTTAGATTTACGCGAATATTTGACATTTTAAATAAAACTATCTTTGCGGATGTTTTCGCGGATTTATTTTGATTTTTTGTTTCCTGACGTTTCGAGTGCTTGTCAGCAATCATGGACATGTTTATTTAATATGATATTTAAGTTTGAATACCGTCTAAACCTACTGAAACGTTTCCGAAAATTATTTTACTTTGAAAATTATTTTGTTCCGTTGCCGCATGAAGGAAAGAAAGTAAAGTTTTGTAGTAAATACAAATATGCCTGCTATTTTAATATATAAATAACGATTGTATTTATCCATGTCTCTCAAATAAATCATTTGAAATTGAAAGACTACTACCCATACAAGTATGGTTGAAAAGACCATAAAAATACCCCATTTCTAAGAGAAAATTTACTAGAACATAACAAAACTGTAATGTTAGCTGAGTTTACCGCAAGAAATCCCTTATATTTATTTAACCGTGTAATAACGAACCCCCCATAAAATATTCCTACGTCCCGTACTAAGGGCAACTTATTAGCTGTTTGGGGTAACCACAAACTATATATGGAAAGAGATAACTTACTCTAACCTGAAAATGAATAGTTTGCCTAATTTCTTGTTACTGAGTGGTTGTTACACCTATTTAACATAAATGACAATCTTCGTTTTATCATTACTATACATTTAATTTGAGGTTTGAGGTATGTGTATCTCTTTGTATCATAACTTCTAATCAAGCTAAAAAAAAGCTAAAAAAAGCGTCTAAAAAAGCTAAGAGTAGTTTATTCGGAATATTTATTGGTTATATTTTTTTAATAATTCTTGGTTTAAAAGACCGTAAAGAATCTCAAAATAAAAATTAAGTCCACACATATTTATGAAAGTAATTATTAATATTTATTATTCATTTTTTTTAATTTTCAAGGATTTAATTTCTTTAGCTACTTTGCGTTCTTATTGGCGGTAAATTATAGTTTTTCGTTTAAATCTCGCATTTAGCAGTTAGCAGTAGTTCGTGGTAGAGGCTATTTGCTAACCAAATACAGATGTTTGTGTTGCGTGTATTCAAAATGAAGCACGGCATTGGATTTGTTACTTCATACTGAGAATAAAATAAGATAATTAAGAAAAACATGAAAAGAGTAATACAATTTTTTTAGTGTCTTAAAATTGATGAATTCAAAGCAATAATAATGAATTAGCGATTTTACTGTAAATATCCAAACAATGAAAAATTAGAATAAAAATAAAGAAATAATTTTACAAAGGAAATTCTGATTTTACTAGATTTTATGTTTATAATATTTAAGGTTTTGAATATTCAACTTCAAAAAGAACATTTAAAAAAAATATAATAATTATAACAATAACAGCTAAAATTAAATAATTAATATTCCATGCTCAATTATAAAACTGATTAAAATTATAAAAATGTTTAAAGTTAAAAAATTTGTAAGGTAATTGGTGCAATTTTCATTTTGTTATTTGTGGGTAGGCTGTCTGTAACAACTATATAATACCTTTGAGCCATCTAACACCTCAGTCTATCCCGTGACCATGATTGCTGTAAAGCATTCGAAACTTCGGGAACCAAAAATCATAATAAATTCGCGGAAAAAAACCGAAAAGATAGTTTTATTTAAAATGTCAAATATTCGCGTAAATCTAAGAAAGTATGATTACAAAAAGAATATTATTAATAGAATATTATAAAGCACTAGATAAACTTCTCTTTTACAGTCTAGTCTGGGAACACCGCTCGTAGACCGGAGTTTCATAAAGCGCTGAAAGATGATATTAGAAAAAGATTTCCTTGATAGCAAATTTATCGAGATGGCGTATTGATACCACTTACATGCTCTGTTTCTCAAACTTGTGATAATGTCTTGGAAATAAATAAATATCACGTGTTTTTATAAAATATTTTTTTTTATTTACAAAGGAAATTATATATATTATAGCTCAAATAATCTATAATTATAGGTTTGCAATACGAATAAAATTCAATTAAAAAATAAATAAATAACCAATAATACCTATTCTAAGAATTTAGAATTCTGGTTTCTAATGCCGATTCTTTGAATAATAATTAGTTACTAAAAAAAACACCGCGTTGAAAGTTCTATCCTTGTGGGTAGATTTTTATTTTACTTTATGCGGAATCATCTGTGAGGTATGCATATTTATTTATTTAATCATGTGACAATATAATAAATTTTCATTAGGTATTTGGCGTTATATAAAATCTGATGTTCCCTTGCTAACTAACTATAATAGTTAACAAACTAATAAACCAATGTGTATCAAAAATGTATTGTAACGTCAATTATTTCTAAGTTTAACAGTTTAAATTTTATAAATACCATTACCAGAGAGAAGTTAACAAAATAGATCCATCAAATTGTACAGAAGAATAAAGTTAGAGAGCGAAAAAGTTGAGAAACGCTGACTTAGTAAACGAGCTAACTTGTGCTTAGTAAAGAAATTGCACCATTAAAGTGTGTTTAGTTTTTCTTTTAAGTATATAACAGGTTCACTGTTATAAAACTTTAGTTAAGATTAACTCTACTACCAACGTTGTAACTTGTAATGATTATATTTCAAACGTTTACAAGCTTATTTTATTGTACATAAATATAAATATATAAATATATATATATATATGTATATATATATATATATATATATATATATATATATATATATATATATATATATTTAATTTAAGTACGATAGCAAAACAGCATATGATCTAATTATAGCGTTATCAATATAAATTTCTCTTTCTATAATATATGTTAAAAATTTACGTTTGAGTCCAAATACAATTTATTCTAATAAAAGTTTTCTACCATTGTTTGGTATTCTTTTAACATAAATTTTCTAACAAAGTGCAGTACTATTTAAATGTATAACTATATTTCTGTAGAAAAGGTCGCCTTTATTGCATCATTTAATCATTATTATAAATATCTTTATGTATTTTAATGGCTAAAATTAACCTAAAAATGAAAGCTATTATATCCTTCGCCGAATTTAAAAAAAAAATAGAAAAATCTCAGCACGTCCAAGCTTAAAACAAAACTGGCTTGCTTATTACAAAAAAGATTCGAGTGAATTTAGCGTTCATCCGAGAGCAGTTAGCGCGAGCGCACTGTGAAATTAGATACGTGTTTAATGTTTAACACGATGCCGCACTTTCGCTGTTTCTAACATTTGTATAGAGTAACCTAATATGAATGCAAATTATTTTTTAATTTTTCTATAGCCTTAAAATCTAGGCCATATTCACTTATTTAGTTTTAATATTATAATAATCTATAAGTCACAAACGCACACAGTGTTTGTAACAAAACTCCTCCGAAACGGCTTGAGCGATTCTTATGAAATTTTGTGTTTATATTCAGTAGGTCTGAGAATAGGCCGTAAACTATTTTTCATAGCCATAAGTGATAAGGGTCGTCCACTCTAGGGACGAACCCGAGCGAAGCGAGGATGAGTCGCTAGTATAATATATTATTATCAAATCAAATCAGAATATACTTTAGTCCAATAAATAGACTTTTAAATCGTCAATTTTACATTTTTAAATTAGGAATAGACTCTTGAGAACAACTTATGTATCGAAATAAAACTTTCCACGCCATAAATTTTATCTATGTAAAACACAACGTCGATTGGTTCTTTCGTTAAAGAAAGGCAAAGAAAGAAACTGATACGTAAACTTTGTTGTATAATGTATATAATATTGGAGGAGTTTTCTGTCGTAGTTTGAAGAAATGAGTGATATTGTACATAAATATGGCGTTGTAAATAAATTTTGATAGCTTCTATTTAGTATATGACATTTAAATAGCGGCTCGAATAAATCCCTTTCCACATAAAAGTTTTGGGCAAATGGGATATTAAGCCGTAACTTCAACTTTACAGCTTCTTTTACTTTTATATATAAGATCCTATGCATACACCATCTTGTTAAAAATAAAAGTGAAAGTTTGTGAGGCTGCATGGATGTGTGTTTATTATTCTTTAATGCAAAAACTACTGAAGGGATTTTGATCAAATTTTACAGTAATATAGTTTGTACAATAATTTGTAAAGATATAGTAATACATTAAAAAACTACGTGGGCACTGTCACGGAAAAACTAGTGTAGGTATCATAAGTTCGCCGACAGCGTATGTACATATCATGAACACGTATCGTCTGCGCCTGTTCTAAAGAAATTAAAAGTGAACAAACACATGAACAAGCAAAGCTCGCATCAACAGCTTTCACTGCGCGTCGACAGCTTATTAATTAAAATCGTCCTACGCATATGCGTAACTTTGCTAACTAGAAAAATAAATATTTTTGAATTGAATATTAATGCTTCTTAATAATTATACTAAAGTATATTTAAATAAGAAATTTCTAAACATCGACTACTCTGTAACACGTACAGATTTATTCACCGCCCGAGGGATGAGCATTAAGCGAAATACGCGTTTTCTTATTAATGTATCACCAACTTCATTAATATTTCATTAGTTTTATGCTAGTATGAAACAGAATGCTAAACGTGTCTAAAATAAGGCGATTCCCAAGTCAAATAGCATAAATATAATTAATATATCCTATGGATCCCACTACCTTTAGTCTACAGGTCCCCAAAGGATTTTTTAATGATTAATAGCAAGCTAAAACTTCGTGAGTATCTTCATTTTGGTGAGACGCCAACGTCATAAAATTTATTAATTTAATATACTGATATGCATAGTATTTATTACTAAAAATATGCATAATTGAATGATGAATCGTCCTACAAATAAAATACTTGGATTTCTAAGTCCTACGCTCGGATATTGTCTCCCTGGGGTTGTTATTTTAACAAATTCGAAGAGTGGGACGATTTGATCCAAACCATCTGTTTTGTAGGACAACATTTTTTTCTTGTTTAATGAATATAAATTATCACAAGATTAAATCGTAAAACAATCTGATAGTTGTATATTTTAGACAATATCTCCACATATCAAGTAACAATTATCAAATTTTCAAAGAAAAGTTTGATGTCTCGCCAAAATGAAGCTACTCACGAAGTTTTAGCTTGTTAATCATTAAAAAATCCGTTAGGAACTGACTGTAGACCATGGCCATGGTGCATAGAAAAAAAAACGATATAATATAAAGTTTGGGTGCAAATTCCATATGAAAGTAGTGATTTCCATACTGTTTGACTAAGTAAATACGTCGACTTTAGTACTTAATGTTACAACAAAATCTGAGTATATAGGAGATATTCTATTACGGTTACGATTTTGTTGTTTCTCAATGGTTTTCAAAAGGGCATGCAGATTATAAAAAAAAATACATTAAATAATTTTATACAAACAAATAACAATAACAAAACTTCGGGCTTTAAAATTAATCGATAAAATATGAATGAAATGAAATATTCTTTATTGCACACCATTATTTTACATTATATAGTTGAAACAGATTAAAGGAATATAGTACAATAGGCGGCCTTATCGCTAGAGAGAAAGAAGAGAGAAGGAAGGGGTGCAAACAATCTTAAAGAAAGATACAATAAATACATACATATACAAACAGATATATACATACATACATACCACATATATACATACATACACACATACATACATATATACATACATACACATATATAAACAATATACATATAAAATAAAATATGACACCATTTGCTAACTTGTAATGTTAATGTCCATAAAAAAAAAAAAAAAAATATGGACTTGGATTTGGTCTTAAACTCCAATGTACGTTCACCTTGTCGTGGTGATAGGCTTATTAGTGTCCAGAAATCCCCTCGGGCGTGAAGCTAAAAAACATTCTGGAAAATGGCCCACCTGAGTGGACGGTGTACTATACGGGTTGCTCCAGGTACTTCTCTAATAGCAGAGTAGACCGTGGGAGCAACTCCTTGGTTGTATGGTCTGCCGTCGGGGCATCGTATTTGAGTACGTTAGCGACCCTGCGACGCCCTATTAAAAATGATCTTAGAACTGTACATTTGTACATTTAATATCCTCCGATTTCGGCCACGACAGCCAATCTTACTGAGGCTAGCCGACTGCGCAGGACAAATTATAGTACCGCCCCAACGTGCGTTCACCTTGTCGTGGTGGGGGGCTCAGTAGTGCCCGGCAATACAGCCGGGCGCGAAGCCAAGAAATGCACGCGGAGGTGGCCCACTTCGGTGGGCGGTGGGAGGTGGCCCTCTTCGGAGGGCGGTGTACCATGCGGGTTGCTCCTGGTACTTCTCTGATAGCAGAGTGGACCTTGGAGCAACCCCGTGGTTGTTGTGGTTTGCTTCGGCAGACCTGCCGTTAGGGCGTCGTAGTTGAGTGGGTAAGCGATCCTGCGACGCCGCATTAAGACGGGGGAAGGTTTTGTTGGGTTTTAGAGGGTATTACTGGCTTTGCCGGTGAGTCCCACACCACACGTGCGTAAATGCATTTCCCAACGTTAAAAAAAAGGACAATTTATAGTGCACAAGGGTTGGCGCAGACAAAAGTACTCTCTCCATACCCATCACTTTGTAAGACTCTGTTTGAGAAACTCCCGTGGGACTAAAATTCGACACGACCGGTGAGGAATCAGACACAGGATTGACGGCTTTACATGCCCTCCGGGGCATGAAGGTGCGGCAGGTGCGGAGTTAAAACACCGCAAACTTCCCAATAATTGGTCCGACACCTCCGGATCAACATTCATAATCTATCCAATAGTAATTAGACCAACAAGGGTGTATATATTTATATACAGCCTCTTATACTCTATAATATACCATTTATTTAATCATTTATTTCAGGCAATATTTACAAAAAGATATTAAATATGTAAACAGGGGCCCATAGCATAATATACATATACCATAAAACTAACATCTTATATATAAAATTTCCATGTCACAATGTTTGTTACCGTACTCCTCCGAAACGGCTTTACCGATATTTACCAAATTTTATATGCGTATTCAGCAGGTCTTAGAATCGGCTACTATCTATTTTTCATACCCCTAAGTGATAAGAATAAGGGTGGTCCTCTCAGACCCCAACCCAGGGACGAACCCGAGCGGAGCGAGGGTGAGTCGCTAGTATTATTATATATTTATTATAGACATGAAGGTGATTTTCGTAGCACTTATTTGCTTAAAGCTGGACAGGATGCAAATGCTTTTTTAATTTTGTTAAATATTTACGTTTGCCGATTAAGGATTACGTATGTACGAATATGTAGGCGTCATCTAATAAAAACTGCTTTAATAAGACGAAAACAGATTTGTTAGTTGTAAAATAAAATAAACATTTATTTAATGAAATATCTCACGAACCTGTTAATTGAAATATTACATAAATCGTCACATAAATCATGTGAATGTTAAGTTGATTATTAACATTACTTATAACATGAGTACGTTTTCACATATTATGTACGTGTAATAAATAGTTATGTTTAGTTATTTATTTATTTACTAAGAATATTATTTAAGCATATAATAACATAACAGTTTCAATGTTAATAACTGCAATAATTATACAACTGACTCGCAGTTATTAATGCCCATCTCTCTAGCAATAGGCTACTATTGTATATGTTAAATAATGTACCAATTCAAATAAAAAAAATCTAAAAACTATAGATTCGGCCTCTGTATCGATAATAATGTCTATTTCAATAAGATTTACCAAAAAATATTTAATGTACAGATTTGGCTTAGTTACAATTTTATTATATGTATAGATTACATATTATTCATTCATTAATAAATGATAATATTTTTGAAGCTCTTAAGTAAGTTTAAGATTAGAGATTGCAATATAATCACATTTAATTATTTGTTTCTAGGAACAATTGTTGTTACAATAGAAAAAAGAACTCTAGGAACCAGATTTTTTTTAAGAATATGGCTCTCCCTCGCTTTGGTCGGCTTCATTCCTAGGACGTTTTATAACGGTTAGTATGGAATAGATAGGCTATGTATTAATATATTACTTATATATATGTACATAGGTATGATGAGTTTTTATCCCTTACTTTAGAAATGATTGATTCCCCATACAAATTTTCTTCACCCTTATTACTCGTTTAATGGATGATTTCCGGGACAAAAACTATCCTATGTCCTTCCCAAGGTCTCAAACTATCTTCATACTAAATTTCATCTAAATCGGTTCATCGGATTTTTAGTTTATCCATTACAAGAATACATAGAAACATACACAAAATAGAGCAGAATTGAGAACCTCCTTTTTAATTTACGAGCAGACTGGGCCCACTTAGTAGCGAATTCTAAAAATTCATTTTTTCAATTTGTCATATTCAATATCAAGTATTAAATATGACAAACTGAAAAAATGAATTTTCCATATATAATTTGCAGTCAATATAAACGTAATTCAATTACATAATATTATTACTTGATGACATTTATTTATTTTTGGTTTTATTTACAATAAAGAAAATTATGTACATATACTATACATACTATAAAACACTATGTCGAATGATGGAATAAAGTATTGGAACAGTTTTGTCAAGTTCCACTTTACCTATTTGAAGCATACGTTAGACGTTAGAAGCTTGCAGATAACAATCCCTCAAGTCAAAAAGTTTCAATCCCACAAAGAGCTTTCCTTGGGCACACAAACTAGGGATGGAATATTATGATTTCTAATATTAAAAGTATTTAAGATTCCAGTTTAACATATAACCTATTTTTTAAAGTCGGTAAAATAAAAATAAAAAAAAAAATTATGCAGACAAATAAAATGGAAGTCTGTTTGTTATGTCAAAAAACTGATTTTTACTAAACGCATATGAAATTATATGTGGTACTTATATGAAAAACACTTTTTTTAATTTTTGTCTGTCTGTCTGTTTGTTCCGGATAATCTCCGAAACTGCTAGAAAAATTTAAAACGCAAGAAACGCACCCGAGCGAAGCGAGGGTAATCCGCTAGTTGTTAATAATACTAGACGCAACAGGACGTCCGTTTTTGCAATTTCTGTAAAGTGTAATTGTCTCGCAAGCCACCAAATATAAACATACATATAATGTCAATTGTATTGTAAATTGTTGTTTAAAAGATATTTAAAAAAATAACTTCGCCAATAATTTAAGGTTCACAATATTAAATCCATTTTAATTAAAGTTTATATACATAATTTAAATATACATACATTTTATTAGCGTCAAGATATTTTACAGGGTTGATAAAAGCATTCATATGTAATTTAATAAGATGAAAACTATTTCCTTTAGCAAAACGTGTAAATACCAGAAAAAATACACAACAAACTACCTCGCAGTTTAAAGCATTGTGTGGCTGTAATAGATCACTCCAGTTTTATTGCCTATTATCTTGTAGTAAACCAAGCCTGTACAATACGTATTATGGAAAATTAAATCCGCTAATCTATACAAATAAATAAAATTAAAGTGTCTGTTTGTAAAAAAAAACCGACTTCCAGGCAAATATCTGATTAGGTATCTATTCTAACTGAATATCTGATTAGGTATCTATTCTAAATGAATATCTGATTAGGTATCTATTCTAAATGAATAGTTATTTTTTACATTTTAGTGCCTGGAAGTCGTTTTTTTTTTAAGTTTTTATTTTTATATTTTTAGTGTAGACGTAATAAGCACGTAATTTGTAAGAAAAAAGTTTTTAATAACTTAATAACATATTCGACTAAACAATTTGCTTTAAAAAATATTTATTGTTGATTTTTTTAAAAACCATTCGACCGATTTCGATAAAATTTATATGGGACCACCTGGGAAGTATACCCTTTCAAACAAAACAAAAAAATTCCAAATCGGTTAAGGCGCCTTCGAGTAATCGGTGAACATACATAAAAAAAAATACGACGAATTGAGAACCTCCTCGTTTTTGGAAGTCGGTTAATAACAGCTTTTAATAAATGCATATAAAAATATATACGGTACTTACAAGGAAAAATCAATTTTTAACCTTTTATCTGTCTGTATGTTCCGGCTAATCTCGGAAACGACTGGACCTATTTTGACAGGACTTACACTGGCAGATAGCTGATGTTATTAGGAGTAAATTAGGCTACTCTGTATTTAGAAAAAAAGAATTAGGGTTCAGCGCAAAAGAATTAAAACCCATGAAATTGTGAATGAAATCCGCTTACCAGATCCGGATAAGTTGCTAGTATGTAATATCAAGTATGTAATATAAATAACCATTAAAATTAAATTAGTTTTTCGATGTTGTAATCGTTTTGATTACACCGTTCACTACTGCGATGGAGGTCAGGGATTTGATTCTGACACGGGGGCAATGACTCCTAGAGCAACGAACGCAGAGCATACGCTTACTAGGTAACCTAGTACTAACTTACTTCAATGTTCTCTCTATGCACTGCAAGAGAAACAGAGACATAATCCTCGTATACACTGTTAAGTATACAATTATAAAATTCGATTTTTTTTTTGTTATTGTGTAGAAAAATATCTCTAAACCACTTAAACGAATTCTAAAAAATTTACTAATAAGAATATACTATCTCTGAGTAACATAGACAATAGAAATCAGTGGCGAAGGGTCAAATTTTAGCAGAGGAAAGCCGTTCCAAAAATATTCTATTTTTTTATTATTCTATTAATTAAATATTCTATTCTAAAAATATTATATTTTTATATAAGTATTAATGCAGAAAGAAATAAAGATATATATATATATATATATATATATATATATATATATATATATATATATATATATATATATAAAAGAACATTTATACATTTAAAAAAATAATTGTATGTAAAATTATAGCAAAAAAAATTTAAGGCATCTTGTATGGACCCTCCGCCTCATAGATATACTCTTTTTACTAGTCTATCTAGTATCGACATCTTTTTATTAATTTATCGATATGCATTTAACGACATATTGAAATCACTAAAATGTTGGACGGAAGTGCAATATCGGATACAGGGTTCACGACAACGAAATAAATACGAAGCCTCAACACAAGAGTCCGCTATGAAAACTCTACGACGCACATAGCTGTATATCTTATTTCATGGATGATTTATTTGTAAATGTTGGCATTTCGATAATATATTCCAAAACGTTTAATATAAAATTTTCCATTTAATATTTACTCTTCTTCCTATTCACTACAATTCACACTTAATATTATAAATGTGAAAATGTGTTTGTTTGTTTGTTTGTTTGTTTGTTTGTCTTTTTTTCACGTCGAAACGGAGAGACAGATTAATGTATTTTTTTGTGTGGAGATAGTTGGAGGGCTGAAGAGTGACATAGGCTACTTTTTATCGTGGGAGATAATCTCATTCTCACGGAAAACACGTTATAATAACCCAAAAGTTATTTATGATCAGAATTATTTGAAACTTGGTATTGATGCTCTTCAATAAAATTAAATAAATACGTGTTTTAGCATTTTTAGAAATTCATCCCATAAGAGGGTAAAATAGGGTATGAAAGTTTGTACGAAACCTACTTTTTTAGTTTTTCTGTAATTTTAGCGCGAGCGAAGCCACGGGTTCTGCTAGTCTCATATAAAAATAAATTAACGGATCGCGGAATGGATTGGAATTAATTTATATAACTCCCAAAGACCACTTTAAAGACGAATTTTGAGTTGAGTACCTCTTTCTGTTTGAAGTCGGTAAATTTTGTAGTTATGCCTTAATGTGAAATAATAATATTAGCATTCGGTACACAAAATAAACTTCTCAAACTAGCTTTTATCTTAGAAATTTTCTAGTATTGCACAGTGTCTATATTTACCTCCATTTATCCCTAACGGAAAGAGCATCTATTTTTAAAAGCTGTTACCTAGTTATTCCCTACAATAAAAGCCTTCTTAGCCGTTTAGATGAATAATGATCATGACGGCGCCAATATGATGCTGTAACAACTTGAAAACTGTAAAATAAACTAGTCTTTGCTCGCTATACCACTGATGGAATCCGGACAGTCCGTAAATAAACTGTGATTGCATCTATTTATGTAAACTTAGAAGTTACCTGTAAACTTTAAAGTAACTTTGAATTAATATTTTCTTAGATTTACGCGAATATTTGACATTTTAAATAAAACAACCTTTTCGGTTTATTTCGCTGATTTATTTTAATTTTTGGTTCCCGGCGTTTCGAAGCAATCATGGTCACGGGAGACACTAAAGTTTTAGACGTCTCAAAGGCATTCGAAATCATTTTCTAAAATTGTGGGTAGGCACTGTCTGTAACAAGTATATAATGCCATATGGAATAGATAGTCGATCCCTCGCTCTATGAAAAACAAATACAAATCTATCCCACGGAAACTGTACATTTCTCATAGATAAAAAGTAACCTATGTGCTATTCCAGACTATAATCTATCTCTGTGCCAAATTTCATCGAGATCTGTTCAGCCGTTGACGTGATTGAGTTACAAACATCCATACATCCAAACTTTCGCATTTATAAAGTAGTAAGATTACAAAGGCCAGCTTCCCAGACAAACAACGCTAGATGCTCTTAGAACATAATTAAGTTGTTCATATAAGAATCATTTTATTACTAGCTACATAGATTTGAAGACCAATAAGCTTATTAAATATTGCGGTGAGGGCACAATAAACGATAATAAATTATTGTGGTAAGGGCAAATAGTTCATTTGATTAGATATTTGTGGTATATAAAATACTAGCAGAACCCACGGCTTCGCTCGCCCTAAAACTACAAAAATCTCTAAAAAGGTAGGTTTCATACAAATTTTTGTCTGTCTGTCTGTCATTCTGTTTTTCCGGTGTAATGTTTTGAACTATCAGTGAAAGATATGTATTTTATTCCGTAAACATTAATGGTTCTAGCGTGAAAATTGAAAACCCTTAAAATTTCGCAAAATTCCAATTTACGTCTCTAAACGCATATAAGCGAAGAAACAATAAGTCTCCAGTACAAAATAAACGTAATGTGTGAAACAAACAAACACACTTAATACAATATTAATATTACTAGAATTATTCATTATTCATAATATTTTGATATTTAAGCACAGCATAATCAATAGTAATATAAAAACTAATTAGCGACTACATATATTTGCCATGCTGGAGTCAGTATAAATTACAGTGCATTAGTTTCACATTGCATGGTACTGTGAATATAGCAGATTCGATTCTTTCAGACATAATACTTTCTTAGATTTACGCGAATATTTGACATTTTAAATAAAACTATCTTTTCGGATTATTTCGCGGATTTATTTTGATTTTTGGTTCCCGACGTTTCGAATGCTTTACAGCAATCATGGTCGCGGGAGAGACTAAAGTGTTATGATGATTTATAATAATAGCAGCTAAAATTAAATAATTAATTTTGAACAAACTATCTCTTCGGGTTTTTTCGCGGATTTCTTTGGTTTTTTAGTTCCCGACGTTTCGAATGCTTTACAGCATCCATGGTCACGGGAGAGACTGAGGTGTTACGTGTCTCGAAGGTATAGTTGTTATAGACAGCCTACCCACAATTAACAAAATGAATTCAAAAATTGAAAAATTGCACCAAAGTACCTTACAATATTTTTTAACTTTAAACATTTTTTTAATTTTAATTAGTTTTATAATTGAATATGGAATTTTATTTAATTTTTGCTGTTATTATTATAATTATTACAATTTTAAAAATATTCATTAGAAATCTATATTTAGTGTTGCCATTATTATATTTATAAACATAAAGAAAAAATATTAAATATAATATTAATTATTTAAGCCATATAATTGTTCTATGTGTAATTTAAAAAGTTAAAATTAATTAGGAATAATTATTTTAATTTATTTTGCTATTATTTAAAATCTTATTATTTAAAATAAAATTTATTACGCCTTGTAAGAACATTATGACTTCTGGTAAGGTAGTAACTGTTTGTATGTGGAGGATAAACTCTAAAACTAATGCACTGATTTAAAAAAATATATAAGAATGCTAAAAAAAGCGTTATTGGTTTCAAAGCGTGCTAGTTGAGCACAGATTACTTTGCCAATAGTAACACAATATGCATTCAATCACTTAGTCATACAACCTCTAATTTTATGTAGACGTACCAAGTGAGCGAAACTGCAGGCTAAAACTAAACAAAATTAACAATTAAATCTTTCGAATCATTTAAAGACTTTTAACTGAACAATGCATAACAAGTTATTAAAGAAAATAAAATAAAAACATTTTGGTTATGACATTACATAAGACTTTTACATATTGTACAATTTTAAACTTAGACAAAATTTTATTTTTCCAAAGATATTTAAAAATATCTTGAATTTTATGCAATAAAACATTTTGTTATCGAATTAATGAATATTCTCAACATAATTTAGGGATTCTATTGGGTTTACTTCAAACGTTCAGTAAGTTGTTTCAGTTTCAGTAGTAAGTTCCTTCGCTAAAGTTAACCAGTAAGTTACTGTATGGTAAAATGGAATCTGCAATCTTCATATATCTTAGTTAGCCTCTTTGTATTCGCTGTTTTTCGGAAGACCTATATACTGTACAGGTTTTAATAGAAATGCCACTGGTGCATAGAAATATTATTCGTAAAAGGCAAAGGTTTCTATAATTCCGGTAAAAAAGTATGCTTACACGATAGAAAAAAAAAACAAAACAAAAACATTTTAATCTATACATATAGGTAATAAAATTCTAACTGGAATTTGTGCATCAAATATTTTTTGGAAAATCTTATTGAAATAGTCATTATTATCGATACAGAGAGCCAAATCTATAGTTATTAGATGTTTTGTCTGTCTGTCTTTCTTTCTGGGAACGCATCACGAGTAAATCACGGGACAAATTTTGATGAAATTTAGTATGATGATAGCTGGTTACCGGGTCAACATATAGAATACTTTTCACTGCGGGAAAATATCTCATCTCTGAGAAATCCATAATACACTTTCAAACACAAAGGACAAACCTGAGCGGAGCGAGGGTGAGTCGCTAGTCGATTAGACACAGAGATAGATCGATCGCTATTTTCCCGATTAAGGGACTACGGGGAACCTCCTTTTTTCAGTTAGAAAACTTTTATTGGTAGATCATTCATTCAAAAATGATATAGGATAGAAGTACACAGCAAATAAAGTAAGCACTAAGTCTTATTGAAATAAATGCAAGTGTGCACTTAGCATAATTTGTAAATCGTTCTCGCGATTCCTCCATTCAAAGAAACATCGATTAGTTATCTTTTTACAGACTACAGTGATATGTAAAAAGTTTACGACATGTTTTTGATTGAAGATTGTTTCTAAGAAATACTCGTACAATGAAGAGATGACAAAGATAAATCTAAATTGCCACTTTTCTAAATTGTCCCGAGATAATGAGTTCATATATTTTTCTATTAAGTTTGTGTACAAATTACTTATAAGCCTCTATTTAAAATAAACGTGTGATTTTTTTTTATTAAAAGGTCATATTATTCCTTAGTCTTATATTTACAAATTTTTATTTAACTTCTATCATCTGGGGTACATTCAACCTTACCAAAAGACGGTTGCTACGCTCAACATATACGCAAGGTTTAGAGCGTCGCTAGAACATAATCTATATAAATAAAAGTGAACGTTCATATGTTTGTTCTCTATGCGTTCCTAAACCATGAATCAGATTGTGATGAAACTCTGGTGGGTTATTCCGTAAAAGCCTACAAAAACCCTGATCAAAAAAAAAACTTTCCTAAACCATTTAAGCTTAGTAACGCACCCGATTGAAGCGAGGGTAATACGCTAGTGATTTATATTTAATACATAATTAATTAGCGACTCACACTCGCTTTGCTCGGGTTCGTCCTAGTTTTTAACGTTTAGTATATATATCAGAGATGAGATATTTTCCTGCAGTAAAAAGTGTCCTATACCTATGTTAATACGGATAACCAACTATAATAAGACCAAATTTCATCAAAATCTATCCAGTGATTTTCTCGTGATGCGTTCCCGGACAGACAAATATACAGATAGACTAAAATTCTAAAAATTATAGATTCGGCTCCTGAATCGATAATAGTGACTATTTCAATATGATTTGCCAAAAAATATTTAATGTTCAGATTCAGTTCAGTTAGAATTTTATTATATGTACCTATAGATTATATTGTTTTAAGCATGTAGTTTCACTTATATCAGTATATAAAGTGAAATTGGTTATGCAAACAAAGATGGCTTTGTGTTAATAACGGAAAATTAAAAGGCCTATTTAATTATATAAATATCGATAATTTTTTTTATATTAAAGAAAAATATACAGCATTTATTTCGGAATAAGGCCTACATAGAATCTTATATTGCTAAAATTATTTTCGCAGGCGCAATATTCAACAATTCAGGTCAATTTGCATGTTTATATTGTCATTTAAAGACGGTGGTAGCCCAGTATCACGCTCGCTTGTGAAACCGAGTGAAGCGGGTTCAAATCCCGGATCTCGCGCTTTGATATTTTCATGTGCGAATCTTTTCTGACACAATTATCACTTGTCTTACGGTGAAGGAAAACATTGTGAGGAAACCTGCATATCTAAGAAAACCTAGAAAATTTTCTTAAGACACGCGCTGTTATTATATAAGAAAAATATTTACAAAAATTAAAAACCCGACTGCATAAAAAGCGAACTGCATAAAAAGAAGAATAGGTACAAGTTGACGAAAGAACAAAGTAATATGCAGTCGGAGACATAGACACACGCAGCTATTGTAAACCTTGTACATATGTCTCCGACTGCATAATACTATATTCCTTCCAGGGCCGTCTTTAACCTTTTGGAGGCCCTGAGTACATAAGGATCACGGGGCCCCTTTATAGCCACAGTGAAAGCTAGGTAGAAAATTAATTCATTTATTTCGTAATAATATTTTCAAGTTTTTCGTAATAACACAAATAATTTATATCGTAATAACGAAAATGACTATACTCGTCAATTCTTGATTTTTTTTACAGATGATCAGTCAAAAAAATAATTTCCATTCAAACAAAAAATTTAAATTAATTATTTATTTTAAAAATCAGTGGGCTAGCTCAAAATGTTGAGTAATTTTTATTTATTTTCAAAAATTTTGTTTTTTTTTTTATGAACTAAAAATTCTAGCCCCAAAGCTAAAATAATTTTTTTTCGCTCTACCCTACTGTGCGCCATAATTTCAGTACAATTTGAAAAAGCGAGAGATTGTCAGAGTGTATAAACATCGAAAAACTTATCCAGAGTAAACTAAATGCTATAGTTTACTCTGGATAAGTTTTTCGACTTCTTGTTTATTGATTAGTATGCTAATTATTGATAAGTATGTTAATTTAATAATAATTCTATAACATTGCCGCAGTGGGACGAGTATTTTACGTATTTTGATAGTTGGCAAATTGAATTTCTTTTAATGTTCAATTGACGCTAATTAAATTATATAAAATCCATAAAAGAAACATAATACTAATCCGTATTATTATATCTGTATTAATATTATAAATGTGAAAGTTTGTGAGTATGGATGTTTGTTGCTCTTTCACGCCAGTACGGCTGAACGGATCTGGGTGAAATTTCGCACAGAGACAGATTATAAGTCTGGAATAATACATAGTCTACTTTTATCCCTGAAAAATGTATGGTTCCCATGGGATATATTTGTTTTTATTTCCTTAGAGGCGAACCCGAGGAATGCGAGGGTGAGCCGCTAGTTTTTATAAATTAGTGGCTATAATCTTATTGTAAATCGCACTGTAAATCAATTATTTTATCATTGAAACTTACAGTGCTTAGAAAGTAACGGCAGCTGCAAAGGTCGATTTTTTTGATGGCAGGCCGAGTCCCCAGTTGATCGCGGGGCCCTAGGCTTTTCCATTGGGCACTCTACCCAGAGTGCCCAATGGAAAAGGGGGACCTGATTCCTTCGTCAATTTGTCTTCTTCTTAATTCAAGTCAATTTGTCATATTTTTAGTTAGCTTTTATGCAGTCGAGTTTTTTATTTTTGTAATATATTTTTTTATTTACAGCTTTTTAGTTTTTGACAATAGAAAACATGTGTATTTTTTTTTATTTATTACATAACTGTAAAAAATATATCCAGCTCCAAAAAACTATAATTTAATATAAAAAAATATCATACCGATACGCATACTTTAAGCGCCCGCCATTTGTGACGTCAAAGTATTATATGCATTGAAAAATGACGACTTTCGCTTGTATCGACAAAATCGCTAATCACTCTGTTATGATAATACTTTGACGTCATATTCTATCTGACCAATGGCGTGCATTTCAACTACTTTGAATTGAAACCCACCTATCTTTGCACATTTTAATAATTATTTTCTTAATCAATAAGAAATTACATTAAATATATTCATATAGGCTTAATTTAAAAGCAATTAAGATTAAAAAAAAATATTTCACGTTTATTTAAACCACACGCATGTCAATAGTTCAATTTTTTTATGGCCAAAATAAATGTTTGTTCAAACCCTACAATGAAATAAAATATCTACGACGTAAGTAGACGATACATAAAAAAGGAAAAATTATTTAAATTCAATTACGTACTGAACTCGTAAACTTTTTAGTTACGGATAAAAAATTATGAATTTTCATATAAATAACTAGCGACTCATCGTCACTTCGCTCAGGTTCGTGCCTAGGTTTGTTTTGACGTATGGAACAGATATTTTTTTGAATTTCTTTTTTTTCCTGATTTTTTAATTGTTATATTGCTATTCGACGTGAAGAGAAATCCAACAAAAACAAAGAAAGATCCAGACAAATCAAACAAAGATCATAAAATCGGTCCAGTAATTCCCGAGTTATAAGTGTTGTTAGAAAGCAGACTTTGTTTTATATAAATATATAGATGAAAATACAGCATAATTGTTATACACTTTACAATGTTTTTAATGAAGCAACACAAATGATGTAAACATTGAAAACTACAAAAATCGTCCCTGACTTTAGGAAACGATTGCAATGAAAAATCTAACTAGTAAAAGTAATAAAAGTCATGAAATCACCGACTCACGCGCACTATACCCTCGACAACCAACCTATCGCGTCGTGTATTTGCCGCACCAGTCCATCAAATAATGCGATAAACTCTACTCAATAAATAACCAATTCAATTCAATTACAATGGATCCCGAGAAAAATAAGGAGAACGAAGTGACTGTGGACGATATATTGCAAATATTAGGACCCTTTGGAAAGTTTAATATATACAATTACATGTTAATATTGTTCCCTGTGCTGTTAGCGGGAATGTACTCATCGGTTTACAATTTTGAAGCCATGGATTTGAAATACAGGTACGTTTCATAATAATTTATTATATTTAAGAATATTTTAAATTTAATATTACTATTTTAAGTGTCTCAGTTTAACATTTCAATAACTACACAAATAGATCGCATTTATAATACAATATTGACAATCAAAGTTTTTTTTCTATATCCTGCTCAACGCAACAATCTGTCTTTAGACATTTAGCTGCTCGTTTGTTCAAAGTTATTCTGTATAACATTTCTTCTTTGTTGTAGTATTTCTGAAGCATGTTGTGTTTACCTTAATATAGATTTACAATTTACCAATATTATCTATGATATTAATTGTAGTGCTAGTATTAAATAATTGTAAAACTGCTGGTAGATCTTAAATAAATAAAATAAAAAAAAAATAAAAAAAAATTGGTCTTTGTAGCAGTAAGAAATTGTCTATTGACCGCTATCGCTTATTCTATTGACAATCAAACTAACACAATTTTTTTTTGCCCGCTGTCCGTATATTTAAAATGAAATGAAACTAAACTATATATAAGACATAAAAACACTGAATCGTCAATTTAATTTGAAGAACCTCAGTATAATCAGTCCGCAAGGAAGCTACCACCGGCTCAGAAAGCAGTACTGCTGAGAAGAGCCGGAGAGACACTCAACAGTTGCTCTTTTAAATATGGAGTTACATTTTATTAATTTTATTAACATATTAACATTATAGCTAGCCAAAACAGGAGTCAATACGAGTATTACCCTGTTTATCGTAACTCATAGAAGAAATGGTTCACATAACATTTTGTAATTGATTTTATTTTTCTCACAAATCACCATTAATTACACTGTAAATAGACTGCCTTTGTTATTGATGATGTGTATTAAATACATAATTTGTAGGGATGCCTGATTTAAAAAACTGAATGGAGTCATGGTGGTCCAGTCCATGGTTGACAGGGTAATTTTTACGTAAAATTATCCCAAAAGAGAATTAATTTACATTTCTGTTTAAGGGTTCGAATTTTAAGCATTATAATTCCTCACATTATATTTTTTTATATTGTTAATATACAATATTTTTTAAATAAAAAAAATGCTTGAAAATCAAACATTACCTCTCTCCTAATGATACTACTAAGACTAAAATCTTTATATTGAAAGTAGATAGTTTACAGGATTCTTACAACAAAAACTAATCGTATTCCCATAATTTACAAAATTAATTTCGCAAATTCGATTCGCGCTTCACTAGTTCAATTAATTATTATAATACAAAGACAAAATATATTTTAGTAATTTATAATCTAATGCTAATATTATAAAGACGCAGAGTTCGTTTGTTTGTTTAAACGCGCTAATCTCATGAATTACAGATCCGGTTTGAAAAATTCTTTTTGCATTAGATTGCTCGTTTATTGAAGAAGGCTATATATAGACTATAATATCATATAATATATAGTCTATCTATTATATACTAACCGTTAAAACAAAAAAATGGACGAACCCAAGCGAAGCGAGGGTGAGTCGCTAGTTTATTCTATTACTCAAGTAATTTTTACGTGACTTTTATTTTAGTTTTAAGGAGTGATTTCTACATATTATTCCATGTAACCTATTATTACCTCATTTCGAGAAAATTTATTTAGTTTTTTCTTTAAATACATGATAAAAATTGTACAATAAATTGATAAAGTTTACGAAAAAGATAGTTTCTGTTGCATTTCACATAGGAACGTGAAGAAATGTTACTTTTTATTAGATGTTGATGAAACGATAATAGATCAATATGTTATGATTACATAAAACTAAGAAATCACGAAATATTGGCTTACGAAATATTTTTTTAAAGGATTTCCTATATTTTTTTAGGGTTCCGTACCCGAAGGGTGCCAACGGAACCTTATTACTAAGCTTCTGCTGTTCGTCCGTCCGTCTGTCAGAGGGCTGTATCTCACGAATGGAACCCCCGCGAAGTGTTTAAGATATGCGCCTTTTAGAAATTATAGCGCCTCCAGTTTATCACGTAACGATAAATACTCCCCACATTATTTTGATAAGTAGAGAAATGAAATTTTCAAAGAGTGTAAACGAAATGTAATAATAAAATACCAAGACAGCGAATTTCAAAAAGGCCGCCATGCAAATTAAAAAAAATCTATTATGGTACGGAAACTTCCATGTGCGAGTCCGACACGCACTTGACCGATTTATCATTTTTTATTTTTTTTTATTTGTTTGTTAAAATACCTTAATCGTGTTATTTTTAGATAAAATATTCAATTTGGTAAAATACTCAAATTTTTATTAACAAGTACTCGTATAAAAGGTGTATGAATATGAAAATCACTAGAAAATCGCTCTCGATTCAAAGCGCAAGTCGCCATATGTTGTCATTTGTTATTATCTCCTAAACTATTTAATAAAATGACATCCTTTAAAATAACAAAAAGAAGTATTAAAACAAAATCTCTTTTCATATCAAAGTTACTCGTACTCTGTTCTCCTGATGAAAACTATTATTACATAATTTGTTAATATATTTATTTGCATGAGTCATAAAAATATTACACATAAATATTTAAAACCTTTGCCTTGTACGGGAATTGAACCAAGAACTTATTAGATAGGCCGTAGCAGCAATTGAAGAAAGAAACTACAGTAATAAACGTCAAAAACGTTCTAAAATTTAGATTATTTATGTATTTTAGACTAATTAATTTTCATTTATATTAACCTAGTATAAAAATAAAACTCACAAAATGTTTTATCTATATATACTTACGAAAGGAAATATCGATATTTTCTTTTCTATATACTCTCACTAGCCGATGGTAGCATAATCAAACACGACTAATAGATTTAGCGCGAGCCAAGGTCTCCTCAATTTTCAAGGTTTCATCACCGAGCACTAGAATGCCACTGAGCATCATTTGAGAAAAAAGTCGAATAACTCTTTTGACCTCACACGGGACTCGAACCCAAAACCTATAACCATATAAATTAGTGACTAGATCAATATATTAGTTTAATGAGATTTACGATAGAGTGGGTAAAAACTAAGATAATAAGTTACTTAATAGATTTCTTCTTCATTTTACGCGAATATTTGACATTTTAAATAAAACTATCTTTTTGGATTTTTTCGTGGATTTATTTTAATTTTTAGCTCCCGATGTTTCGATTGCTTTACAGCAATCATTTATCCAAAAATTTACAAAATTATTTTAAAAATACAAAAAATGGCACCAATACACCTTTACAATATTTGTTATATATTGATTCTAAAAAATTTTTAAATATTATAAGTCTTATAATTGGATATGGCAATATCATTTATTTAATTTTAGCTGTTATTATTATAATTTTTTTAAAATTTGTCAAAAAAATAAAACAAAATAAATTTACGAAAAAATCCGAAAAGATAGTTTTATTTAATATATAAGTTATTTATTCAATTCTTCAGATGCTCAGTACCAGAATGCGAAGATCCCGAAGTAAACTTCACAATCCCACACTTAGAAGATGGAACCCCCGCGAAGTGTTTAAGATACGCGCCTTTTAGAAATTATAGCGCCTCCAGTTTATCACGTAACGATACATGCTCCCCACATTATTTTGATACGTCGACTGAGATTGAGTGCGATTCGTATATTTACTTTGAAGAACACTCTATAGTCAAGGAGGTAAGTTTATTAATTTGAATTTTTAAAACAACATTCATAAACACTCTTTTTTCTAAGCAAAGGTTTGTCTATTGCTGGGCATATAATCACATAGCACTTGTCATAATCGTTTATTTCGATGGTCTAAGCAAGTCATATTGAGCATTGTATTGGAAAAAATGATTTCTCCGAGTAAAAATAAAAAAAAAATACTTTAAGTTTTGTTAAGTTTAATTCTAATTCAATATTCTTAAGCGTAAAGTACACAAGATTTCGTTTTGATAATTAAAGTGTGCTTAAAAAAACTTAATTTGTTCTTAAGAGCTATTGACGGTAAATATAGAGTATAAATAATCGAATGCACCTGCAATAATGATAACCTACATAAAATTTTAAATTACCAATCATAATTTAAAATTATAAATTATATTCAGTTGTATATTTGTTTGTAGCGAAGTAACTTCATCTATTGGTCATCGTATTTCTAAATTATCTCTACCTATGTATATAAAGGTAGAGTCACGTAGTAAATGTCGACCAACAAACCTTACATTCATACATAAATCTCTCCACAAAACATCCCAAAGCCCACTTATATACTAGTTATACCTACATCTTTATTTCCACGTCATAATGAAGTTATAATTTTGTCAAAAGAAAATAATTTAATTTTGATATAGATAATTCAAAAACTATCCAAATGTACTTTAAAGAATGACTTCATGTTTCATTGTTAATAACAAAAATAAATATCTATCAATTTTCTGACCATAATTTTTATAACGTATTTGAACAAACATCGAATATTATAATGATTACTTTTATTTAATTAAACTAGTGACTCACCCTCGCTTCGCTCGGCTTCGTCCCATGGTCCGTCTTAACGGTTAGTATAGATTTCTCAGAGATGAGATATTTTCCTGCAGTAAAAAATATCCTAAATTTTGACCCGGATAACAATCATCATCGTAACAAATTTCATCAAAATCTGTCCAGTGACGCTTCCTCTGTATCGATAATAATGACTATTTCAATAAGCTTTCCCAAAAAAATATTTAACATACAGATTCAACTCATTGTCAAGTGCTGAACTTACATTTGATAAGCATACAAGTAATATAACTACAAAAGCGTACAAAATGCTTGGTTTATATTTAGATGAGTGATATTAATACATGTATAGGATTACTTATCTGCTATATATATATATATATATATATATATATATATATATATATATATTTGTGTGTGTGTGTGTGTGTGTGTATCATAAAAGTTGTAAGTTTCCCAACTGATAATAAATAAATAAAATTTAATAAAATTTTTCCTCTCGAAATTCAATAAATATGAACATTACAAATAACATTGGCCTTCATAATAAACTTATTTCAAACGTTTACTTTACAATATAAATAAACAGTTAATCTATTGTGAAAGATGTATATTGTCAAATGTCAATTACTAATATTTACTTGAAATATTTTCATTTTGTTACATGGTTTCTTGGCTTTCGTAACTTTACAAACTTAATATTCATTTGAATTTTTATGTAAATTATTTGAATAGATAATATATACTATTATTTTAACTCATCTAACTTAATATAAATAACAGAGTGAGCAAGATTTGCTCGGCATTTTTTGAACATGGTATAAGAATTGCGTTTTTTTTCAGAAAAGATCCTTATACAGATAAACTTAAAAAGCGAAACCTTATCTAAATACAAAATTTAATTCAAATCGTTAGAGGCATTTTCGAGATAAAACATACATATATACAAGAAATTCTCATTTAATGCTATAAGATAAAAACATAAAGAAGGTCAAATTTGCAATTAAATATTTTTCATAAAATACCACGTGTTAGTTTCTGATCGTCATTAAATCTAAATGAACAGTTTTTAAATGAATTTACCATGATTGTTTATCTACTTAGTTGCAAAGCTTTTGGCGACACGTTTGGCTCAGTTTGTAGTGACCCTACTTGGTGTGCCAGCGGTCGCGGGTTCGAGTCTCGCTGTGGGCATTCGTTTGTGTGATGCCTAATGCTTGTACTTTAGTCATGGGTGTTTATAATTATAATATGTATGTTTTTAAAGTTATATATGTGTAGTGTATCAACTATCTGGTATCCATAACACAGGCCTCGTAGCTTACCATAGAACTAGATGGTGCTGTGTGTTAATGTCCCAACATATTTATTTATTTATTTATTAAAGTAGATACTATATCTTAATATGAAAAAATACACTGAAACTTTTTACTGTACAGCTTTAAATTAAAAACATCACTAGCCTTGATATTATTTTAATAGATTTGGATATAATAAACAATAATAAGACCAAAAACAAAAATAAACGGAGCCCGTGAAAAGCAATGTTATAGCCACATATATATACCATTTTCTTTATATATATATATATATATATATATATATATATATATATATATATATATATATATATAAAGAAAATGGTATGATTTTGCTATTTGTATACCATTCACGATCACCATCGGCGTATCTATACTCGCATATATAATAAAAGAGTAAAAAAGCGAAATCTGTATATGAAATATATCTAAAAAACAATTAGGTTACATATATTTTATAAATTTTTGTCTGTTTTTCTGTATGTCCGGTTATCAGTATATCTATTTTCTTTTCATACAAAAAGTACTAAACAGGTTTTAAATGAACTATGTATATTACTAAGATCATTATTTAGTATAATTTTTACTTTAATAAGATCTCTCATTTTCATGGGAAAACAATAACTGGTTCGACCAAGTTGTTCTTCACACAAAAATTTCATTGATTTTAAAATTTACAAGCTATTAGTAGTTAGTGTGGTGAAAATTTCTTGTTTTCATGGGAAATGAAAATTAAGTTCAACTACTTTCAAATATATCTACTCTATACATATTGCAGTAGGCTGTGAAAACAAAGTCGCTGACTGAAAGTCGCGTCTGTCTGTTTCTTCACTTGCTTCATCTAAACCACGCAACGGAATTTGATAGGGTTTTCAATAATAGAAATGGCGATAAATGAGAAATAAGTCTATATATAATTTGTGAATATTTTGTACAAAATGGCTGAATTATGACCGTATATTGTCAGAAAATTTACGTACGCTTACAATTTAGAGCAAGAAATAAAAAAACTTATTGTAAAGTTTTAATAATATAATATATTTACTATAATCCGTCATTATAATTATTTAGAGATTAGAATGAAAAGGTTGACTAATCGATTTGCAAATAATTTGAGATTTTATAATTAACTCCTTATCAAAGTTATTTTATGTGGAGAAGAATGTGTCTGACTTCGTTTGTAAAAGACCATTTTTTATTTGAAGCCATAAAACTCATAACAAACAATATAAATGTCAATCAAAAAACTATTTATAGAAGCAGCTTTAGAGGTCAATTTCCAGAATAATTGCTCATAAACGACACTACAGGCTGAAAACAAATCGTTCATTGCTAGTTAAGCACCTTTTAAAAATCTTATATAATTTAACTTTTTAACATAAAGATAATAGTGCTCTGCGTATTACTAAAAGTTAAAATTTAAAAAAAAATGCACGTCTTTTCCAAAACCAGTCAATCGCGTTATTTACAGTTAAACTGTCTGTGCAACTGGATCATATTATATCTCTAACGGATTGCACGAATTGTAGAGTTAATAAGTCAACAACAGTACAACCAAGCCTTTGTCTATCAACTTCACTGTGAGGTATTTCATGTACCGTAACTACTTCATCTTCAATCTAAGCGAATCACAAGTTTTTTGTACAGTTTTCTTATTAAATTTATTAATTTTACCAAAAAAATACCTAATTTGTGTAGAATTACAAGTCTAATCTTAGCTAGCAAGCAGTTATTCTCATTATGTTGACCTTATCTTATTAACGGTAAGTTACGCATAATAAGTACGAGTATGTTTTCTTCATTCATATCTATCATTCGTCGTACCTACTAGAGCTCAATTTCATACAATTTATATATTAATAATTATACCTTATTTTAATTATAGTAAAATGTTATATATCTATGTTCAAATAAATAATATTAAAAATATAACTTTTAACAAATTTAATTATCCGATTTAGACTCAAAAAATGCTCATGAATATTGAAAATCATGCAAAATTTATGCTAAAACCGGAAAAAAGTGCACATTTTATCTTTGTGAGTTAAATATTTATTTCATTTACAAATATAAAATAGATTCAGCGTAGAAAATGATTAGTTTTTGCTTGATAAAAATCACTTAATTGAATTTCGCTGAAATTTAGAATTGTGATAGCCGGATCAATTTTTAGGATACTTTTCCTTATGAAAAAAATACAAAACCTGTTTTAGTAAAATCACGCCAAAACTAAAAGTTCATTCTATTTACTTAGTAACTTAGAAAATAAGCCAGAAAATGACTATACATACTTTCGAGCAAAAAATAACAGTATTTTATACACAAAAATAGCTTGAAAATTGATAAATATATATTGTGTTGTTAAATTCAAATTATCAATTCTTTATTCAATATTAGCATTTCAAAATAAACATATTTTTTTGTTAGTTAAAAACTCAGTAACAGAGAAGAAAACAGCCAGAGTCCTGAAAAAACTGCCGAAAGAAACTCAGTGCGACTATAAGATAATTAGATATTATGCTAATATACGCTTATTTCTAATAAGACCCATTGGTCTTATTAGAAATTATTCATAAGTTTCTGTGCAAAAGTATTTTTTCATTTAAAAATTTAGTGTAATGTAGTGAAAGTAATAATATTATAGTGCTACCAATATAGAACACAAGAACAAAGTGTCTTCGCTTTAACTAGAGACTTTAAGAAAAGTGCCATTGGACACATTCTTAGATATATTATTTTATAAAACTAAGTTAAAGTTAAATTACTCATTAGCCTTGTTGGCTAGATCGTAATAATATTAGGTTACAATATTTTAGTACTGTTACCTAGAAAAAAAAATTGAAAATTTATTATAAAACTATTTTCATCTATCCGCGTAGAATTTTCATAGTTCCGGGGGAACCTCGATACTTTAATAAAAATCCTTAGTGATAGATGGTAAAATTATCAAAGGAATACGAACGATAGATATCACTTCTCGTTGACAGGTGGGCAAAGTCATAAAAATTAACTCAACGTATATGCAACATATAAGTCTGAAAATTCTTTCTGGATTGACCTTTACTATTCTAAAAAACTTCATTTATGAAAATAATTTAACGTTTGTGTGTTTGTACGCCAGTGTTAATTTGTACGAGTACGTGGTTTACGTAAAATTCACAGAATTTGGGTTTTTATTAATGTAAAGTACCATTAAGCTATGTTTATATTATGTATTGTGTATATACTTTTTTGGTCAGTGCTGGAAAATTAAAGTATAAAAAAGAATAATAAATAATATTTCAAAACTGATACCAGACTCATAAAGTTCAGTAAAAAAATTCAAAAATTGAATGCTGAATAAAATATTTTGGATTCGAATAATTTTATCAATATTCTTGAGTGCTATGGGAACTACCATATACATTAACCTGCTACCTGATAATTATTTAATATTTTAATAGTAGTTAGGATATAAGTAGTGGTAACCCAGTGGTAACGCGCTCGGCTGCAATTTAGTATATGGGACGCGGCCCCTGGAGGAGTAGGTGGTATTTTTGGATAGGGGAGGTGACAGAGAGTCCAAATATATAAAAAATATTTTTAGGAAACGTTAGAGTAAAAAGTTATTGAGAGTTAAAATTACAACATATCTAATACATTTCCATACATTTCTTTACCTAACTATGTGATTACGAAAGATAAACCAGGGGCCGCGTCCCATATATTAAACTTGTGCCACGCGCTCGTTCAGGAAACCGAGTGAAACGGGTTTAAATCCCAGGTCTCGCCCTCTGATATTTTCATGTACGAATCATTTCCAACATGATTACCACTTACCTTACAGTGAAGGAAAATATCCTGAAGAAACCTGCATGTCTGAGAGATCCTAGCAAGTTTCGAACAACATGTGCAACCCGCACTTGGCCAGCGTGGTGAGCTATGTCCCAATCCCCCTCGTATTGAAGGGAGGCCTGTGCCTAGCAGTAGGACGTTAAAAACTCGTATTTTCGCTCGATTTTTTTTTTGGCGGCCGAAAAACAAAGCGTTGGCGGTACACTAGCTTATTCATGTAATCTATTAATAAAGTTCAAAATGTAAACTTTTTCGCGTTTTTAATTCATTTTATTCACTCACCATTACATATTTTATCATTGTCACAATAATGCAATATTAAATTGCAAATAACTATACTTAGTGCGATTATATATTGACCTTAACCGCTGGTGTTAACATATGCTCGAACTAATTTGTTTTGTTATATCCTGGAATTAATAAAATGACTTAAACATCTACTTAAAGTGCCTATAAAATAGAAAATAAAAAATGCTATTTAATTTTACAGGTGTCTTGTATTTATAATACTCCCTCGCACTCGCTTCCCTTGAGTTTTATTTAAAAAATATCAGCCTTTATTTTGTATAAATATATACCAGAATATATAACTTATCTTTGTTTATAGCAACAAAAACATAGGACGTTAGTAATTTCAATTCACTCCCTTTAAGTGTAATTTTCGCAACATAAAGTAACCTATGTCCTTCTCCAAGGTCCCATTTATTTTTATCTAAATTGATCAAAATTGATCCAGCGACTTAGACATAAAAACGTAACAGATAGACAGACTAAAATTACTCTATTTTCGCATTTATAATATTTTGTTTATAATTATAAAAGATGATTTTTTTAAATGAGCTCAAATTGAAAGCAATATTGGCGATGCTTTTTCATAAAAACTAAAACTAGGCACAGACTCTACTCGATTCTCTCCATCCAGTCTCTCCCGTGACCATGATTGTTGTAAAGCATTCAAAACGTCGGGAACAAAAATCAAAATAAATCCGCAAAAAAATCCGAAAAGATAGCTTTATTTAAAATATTAATTCCTATATCCTTTTTATATACGTCATTCATTTTTACATCGTTTTTTGAACGAAATATTTGAAATAAGTTTTTCAATAATTTATTTTGCCTTTATGCCAATGACCAATTCAATAGAACCAATGTAGAATTATACACGCATATTTTTACAGTCATTTAATATTGATTATGGCAGCGATAGTATAAAGCGTATGTGTAAACCATTGATTGTGGGTTGTGTGTCTTCTAGTTATTACCCATATAAATAAGAAAAATTTTCTATACATTTTAATAATTTAATAATGATGACGACACGTTTGGCTCAGTTTGTAGTGACCATACTTGCTGTGCCAGAGGTCGAGGTTCGAGTCCCGCTGGGGGCATTCATTTGTGTGTCATCATTTGTGTGTCATTGTTTGTACTCCAGTCATGGGTGTTTATATTTATAATATGTATGTATTTAAAGTTATATATGTGTAGTGTATCAATTATCTAGTATCCGTAATACAAGCCTCGTAGCTTACCATGGAACTAGATGGTGCTGTTTGTTAATGTCCCAACATATCTATGGCAGTGAAAATATAAGGCGTTCTGTACATCATTGATTGTAAAATAAGAAAAATTTTCTAATGCGAGAATAGCAGCAACTATACATTTTAATAATATCGAGATATAAAACAGATTTCAATAACGTAATTCAAGGTGGTGGTAATCGCAATTTCACAGCTCCCATTGTTAAATTTTACGGATGACTCACACCACGAAAAGTTTCAGCCACCGGCACTAAAACATTTTGACACGACTTACTAACTCGTGTGAATTAGATGTCCTCTTCGTCATATAAATATGTAATTTTTCACATCAATTGTATCTATTGTAAGCAGAGGATCGATTTTTCAAGGATGGTACATGATTCGAATTCAAAACATATATTTCATTATAGAAGTTTGTGCAGAATATTCTAGATTCTGAAAATAAGTTAATACGTCAAGAATAACCACGAGTCATGACCTGTGAGAGTTCAGGCACAGAACCGACGGCTCTCTGTGCCTAACTCCGGGCAGTTACTAAGAAAATGACAAAAAAAAACCGCTAACTACCTGCCCGCCTGACCCGGAACTCGAACCCAGGACCTCCAGATCTCATAGTAAACATATCCATCGTATACCAAAAAAATTTATCTGAAAGCTATTTGTATAATCATTACACTACCGGACGTAACATACTCGAAAGTCGAAACGTCGGCAATAAGGTACTTTGCTATTTACAAATTTACGCGTTTAAGTCCCGTAGTATTATATTTATAGAATTACTAGCGACAGACCCTTGCTTCGCTTGGGTTCGTCCCTATGTACGTTTTAACGGTTAGTATGAAATAAAAATCTTTGAATCTCTCGGCTTTTCTGCACTATAATATGCATGTATTATAGATATAAACTTTCCTTTTAAATCATTCTGTCTATTACTGAAAACTGCATTAAAATCCGTTAAGTAGTTTAAAAGATCTAAGATAACAGATAGCGGAAGCGATTTCATTTTATACTATGTAAAGATGGAATGCGGTAATTTCTAAAGTTATATTGAAAGCTATTTTGTTACATTTATTAATTGTAATTATACTTTACAGATACAATGCCATCTATTGATATTGATTTGAACTATTTTTACTTCCTGATAAAACTACATGTTATATTTATTATTTGTCATTGTGGTATACATATATTATGTATATGCACTGCGCATTTTTCCAATGAACGGTTTACAGACCCCCGAAACAAATCAGTCTTGTTCATATAAAATTGTTTGTCAAGTTGTATGTAAAATGCTATTTAAGTATTTAATTTTTAATAAAAAAAATCTATTATTCCATTATCCAAAATCCTCTTTACGAAGTCCAGAGAAGACGTCACTTTTACATGCAATCATACGAGTCTATTATGTCCATACAAAAACCTAATAAGTCCGTACATTTAAAGCATGTATTAAAATGTTTATAATCAACAATATTACCCAAAATTGCTTTGATTGTTGTTAAGTGCCGCTTTGTAGAAGCGCGATTATTACTGAGATAAGTGTAATTATTCGCTTTGTACGTTTGTTTCATTCGGAATTATCGTTCAACTGTTGAAAATTTAAAAATTATTTCAACGAGGTAAAATAGTTTGGTTTTTTATGTTGGTTCACTGTAGCATATAGCTTTGAAAGTCAGTCCATTTTAATATTTACATCCATTTTAATTCTTTTTAACCGTAAATTCAATACTATAATACTACTTCTACCCTGAGGGATGGACAGATATTGAGAAAGTGAGAGACGAGTGGTGTTAAGCGAAAACAAAGTTCTATACATATCAATTTAGTCAATCTAAACTTCGACTTTAATCAGGATTCGAACCCGAGATATTGGGCGCAGGCAGTACCTAATATTCATACACATACTCTATTGTGCTTAACGATAATTTAGATATTATGCTTGCTAGTGGCTTAAAAAAGCTTTTAGGACCTTATCATTCTTGAAATCGGTCAAAGACCAAACAGTCTCTTCCCCATTTCTCATATTACTTTTATAATAAAAATGTAACTGATCGCAATGTATATATACATGGATATTTGAGATTTTTTTTTATATATTATTTATTTTATTTAAAGAGGATTATGAACACAATAGAACCCAAAACAATGATTTTTAGAATTTTTGTCTGTTTATCTGTGCGTTTGTGTACGCTAATCTCAGAAACAGCTTTACCGATTTGTGTGCGGTTTTCACTAACGTATTGTGGTAATTTTCACTTAACACTTGTTTCATTTCAATAGGTTCATAAATAAAAAGTTATGTCAATTTAAAGAATCACCTAGTTTAAAATATATTTGTTTCAGTTTAACCTCGGATGCCAAGACTGGAAGAGATCGCTCGTAGGAACAGTTCACAACGCAGGCTTCTTCATCTCCATACCACTAACTGGTCTGATATCAGACAAGTTCGGTCGAAAACTAGCTTTGGTATTTGCAAGTGTCGCAAATGGTGTGTTTGGAGTGATACGAGCATTCTCACTCAATTATGAAATGTTCATAGTTTTGGAATTTCTGGAACCAGCGTTAGGTGGCGGAGTGTACACTGCCTGCTTTGTTCTTGGTAAGTTATTTAGGTTATATATTGTATTCATATCAAATATTTGTATTATATATAACATAACATGAAATTCATTGTAGTTTAGCTTCCGTAGTTGTGATATTAATACGGAACATGTATAGGATTACTTATCTGCCTGTCAATCCGTTTGCAATAAGAATCTACTGCACGGGAATAGTTGTTATTTGTTTGATATTATATATATATATATATATATATATATATATATATATATATATATATATATATATATATATATATATAATATTCAGTTAAAATGATGTTTTTATAAGTACATAATATAATGATTTTGATAAGATTACCTTAAAATATTTTTGCATTTTTAATTATAAGATAAAAACCACTAAATATAAAAATAATAATATATTTTATATTTAGTAATATTGGACCTTTTAATGATTATAAGCCACTATTATTATATTAATACCAGCGACTCACCCTCGCTCCATCGGGTTTCTCCCTAGTTAGATTTTAACGTTTAGTATAGATTTCTCAGAGATGAGATATTTTCCCGCAGTAAAAAGTATCCTATATGTTGACCCGGATAGCCAGCTATCATCACACCAAATTTCATCAAAACTTGTCCAGTGGTTTTCTCGCGATGAAACACTGCAATTCGCACAATCGATTTTCAGCTCGGATATGAATATCGTAAATATGAAAATCGCGGGTTTGAAAATATCTTCATTTCTTTATTATGTAATTTATTTTTATAAATAAATGATTTTAAATTTCAAAGGAATAGAATATTTTAAATTGAATCCCATATTTACTTATAATCTAACAACTACAACGTGTTAAGGTTTCATATTAATATGTATATATATTAATGTGCTCAACTCGACAATGAAACAATACATTTTAATTAGTTTTTATTTTTAGAATATTTCGTAAAGTAGCTTTTAAGTAAATCATTATCATATATTATCATTATTATGATACATCTATCCCACAGGAACCGTACATTTTTCCGGGATAAAACGTAACCCATGTGCTATTCCAGACTATAATCTATCCCTGTGCCAAATTACATCCAGATCCGTTCAGCCGTTCTGGCGTGATTGAGTAACAAATCCATCCAAACTTTCGCATTTATAATATTTATGGGATTGAATTACTATGTAACTTTGACAGAAGAACCGCAATAACATTCAAACTTAATGAATAATATACTATGGGACGTTTAGTAGAATTTATTAATAAAATTGTATTTATTGTTTTTTCATCAATACTTTATATAGGAAATAATAATATTCTGTATAGAAAGAACTTATAAGCCGAAAATTTACCGTACGCCTACATTAATTATCCTTACACAAAAAACGATTATACAACAGTGTGTTTTAGGATAAGCATAGTTAAACGTTATTTTAGTGATCTTAAAAGCGTAATTATAAATAACTAGCATTGCCCGCGGCTCCGCCCGCATTCAGACGACCAAAAACCAAATTCTTAGGTTTTACATATTAGTATACTCTAACATTGCAGTTTTTGTATTTTTTCTGTAAAATAAGATATTTTCCAGCGGTAAAAAATATCCTATATGTTGACGCGGATAACCAGCTATCACCATACTAAATTTGATCAAAATCCCTCCAGTGGTTTTTCTGTGATGCGATAACAGACAGACAGACAGACAAAAATTGTAAAAACTATAGATTTGGCCTCTGTATCGATAGTAATGTCTACTTTAAATAAGATTTTCCAAAAAAATATCTAATGTACAGATTTGGCTTAGTTACAATTTTATTATATGTATAGATTATAAATATCTAAACGAACCAAATTAGTTTTAAAAGATATGTGAAGTCCTCCAACCTGCACTTGGCCAGCGTGGTGGACTATAACCTGTTCCCTATCGCATTAAATAAAGGCCCTTCCGGTTTCCCTAGCAGTGTGACGTTAAATTTTAATTAAAACTTAAATTGAATAGCAAACATATTTTCTTCAAGCAAATATTTATCATTTGTTATTTGTTTATGCTGCTGTTATAACGCGGAACAATCAAACCCATTCTTGTATTTCCTAGATATAAGAATGCGTAAGTGAATTACAATAATACAGAAATGTAGGCTTCCTAATAAACCAGATTTATTATAAGGAGATAAACCACTTCTGTTATTGGTAAATTATATCATTTAAAGTCACCCCAGTCGGGTAGTTCGTATCATTATACTACTTTAAATGTGAGAATTTGTATGTGTTATTCATTCACGCTAAAGTGTCTGAACAGATTTGGATGAAATTTAATACCCAGATAGTTTATTATTTGGAGTAAAACACATAAGCTATTAGTAATTAAATTGTGTCAAAAGATAGCGCTACCTACACAGGTAGCTTACTATAGACATGTATAGATACACGTCTATACATATCTATAGTAACTAGAGTTCGCCGAGTGGTCGAACTCCGACCATGATTATATATATATATATATATATATATATATATATATATATATATATATATATATATATATATATATATATATATATATATATATATATATATATATATTTAAAAAAGGGATACAAAGTTCTTTCTTCACGTATTAATACATAATTCTCAATTTGACCACAGCGTTTAACAATAAACCTTCGATCAACAGTAGTATTGTTCATCGAATCAATAAACAAAAGAGTATATATGCGAGTGTGTGTCAAATACATGGTAGTGGTTATAATGTTTTTTTCATTGATTTAATGTATTTTTTATGTATAATTTAAAAAAAGGTGCGTATAATATATACCTATTTTATTGGTCTAATAAATAACTATCACTACTGCTGCATGGGCTGCAAAGATCTTGAGATCGAGTCCCATTTTATTTGTAGGGTAAAGGATAATGAAGGAAAATCCTATAGTACAGTAGCAAACTCTGATAAAGCTGGTATCATTAAATACTTATAAAAAAAGTACGCCTCAAAATCCCTTGGAAGTAATTATTTTTGCACCCTTAAAAATGGATGGATTTCTTTTTAATTGGAACCAACCCTGAAGTTTTATCTATACATATAATAAAATTCTCAGTCGAATCTGTACATTAAATATTTTTTGAAAAATCTTATTGAAATAGTCATTATTATCAATACAGCGGCCTACTCTATAGTTTTTAGAATTTTTGTCTGTCTGTCTGTCTATCTGGCGCCTCATCACGAAAAAACCACTAGACAGATTTTGATGAAATTTGGTATGATGATGATAAGCTGGTTATCCGAGTCAACATATACTTTAGATACTTTTTACTACAGAAAAATATCTCATCTCTGAGAAATCTATACTAAATCGTTAAAAAGTAACTACGTGAGTCGCTAGTCTACGGGTAGGATATATAAATAGGCAAAGACAAAACAGTTCAGTACCTTTTTCTTCTTTTTTTTTAATATACATTTTTTTATAATACTTCTTAGATTTACGCGAATACTTGACATTTTAAATAAAACTATCTCCTCGGATTTTTTTTAATATACATAGATAAATTCTTTTCATACCTATATGTATATATATATATATATATATATATATATATATATATATATATATATATATATATATATATATATATATATATGTTTTCCTACAATTACTTAATATTTCTCATTACATATAAACCTACCCAAAAATACAGATGAATTGAGTACTTCCACGTTTTCGAAGTCAATAAAAATGGAATAATCATTTATAATTGTACCTGAACCTTCATAAAATGCAATTACAGTAATAAAACCTCAATAGTTTAAGCCTCATTACAAAAAAACTATAATTATTACAAAAATCTATGTACATATTTATTAAATCATGTGCAGTTGTAAAATACAAATGTTCTTGTGATTCTTATAAGTAAATAAGGTAATTATTTTATTGTAGTAATTTAGTTGAAAAATCAATCCATCTAAATCATAAACTTACACAATGTCTGTCGTTGACAAATATTTGTATCAGCCTCTCAAACTCACAATATTCTAAGTAAAATATATGTATTGTTTATTAAGCCTTATTGACGTCCAATTTTTAGTTCTCGTTCACTGCGATGGGATTCAGACCCACCACGCTGGCCAAGTGCAAGTTGGTGCGCGTTTCACATGTCTTTCGAAAACTTGTTAGGTTCTCTCAGACATGCAGGTTCCCTCACGATGTTTTCCTTCACCTATTAGCAAATAGAAATCATGTTGAAAATGTTGAACATGAAAATATCGGGATTTGAACCCGCTTCAAGTATCCGAAACTATCGCATCATCACCTTTTTCCTTATATAAAAAATTTATGTCATCATATAGATAATATGTATATAACAATAAAGTTTCTTATAAAAATATAAAAATCATAATAAAAGAATTAAATAAGTAGTATACTACTAGTATTACTTCTAGTAAATTCTTAAAATTACAATACATAAGTAAGTACATGAAGTACTTGAACTAAACCTGTTCCGGGACCTATAATTCATATTGCTAAGGTCGTTAAATAAATCATGTTTCACACTGCACTCCTGGGATGTAAGGTTATTACTATGATTATTATATAAAACTTACAATTTGTTATACTATAATTACTGCGGTAATCATTTACTTAATAAAAATAGGGTAAAAACCCCTTAATTGATTTTTTATATTCGTACAATGTATAATAAATCAAATCGAAATATAATCTATTCGAACAGAATTTTACAAGACTCACATATTATTGACAGGTAATAATTAATGATACTGTATCTGTAACAATCTCTTTCCTATTTACAATCCATATATTCATACAATTCATATTTGGTCTGAAGACTTAGTTTTGCTCAGTTAAAAAGTTTATATATTTATACTAAATATAAAAATTTTTAAACTGAACATGGGTCTGAAAATTTGCGTCTTTCTTTTCCAGAAAAGACCTACATAGATAAACTTAAAAGCAATACCTTATATGAATACAAAATTTGATACGAATTGTTAGTTTTCCAAGATACACGAAATAAATTTATATACTAGTATGCACATAATAATATATACAAAAATGGCTCATTTAATATTATAAGATAAGATTAGACGTTTTACACTAACACTATTTTCGCATATGTGATAGGCAAATGAGAAGAATTAAAGGAATAAAAATTAAATTAATATTATCAAATATAGTGCTAAAATTATTATTATAAACCAACTTATATATGATATTTTATATATAATAAAAATGATGTTCTTAACAAAAAGTATAGCAAACAAACCGACAAGATCACATAATATATAGGTATACCATATATGTGTCATCAACCTAAGCCTGCTTCCTCAAAGCATTTCCTGAGATCTTATTCACTTTGGCGGAAGTGACAGAGGTCAGTGGAATATGAAAGGCACAATACTATATGAAGACACAATAGCGTCTAACTTGAATTTAATATAATATTATGTACAATAAACTACATCTATACTAATATTATAAAGAGGTAAAGTTTGTGAAATTGTGAGTTTATGACGATGTAGGGGGTAATCTCTGGTTCTACTGAACCGATTTAGATGAAATTTGGTTAGAAGATAGTTTAAAGCCCTTGGAAGGACATAGAATACTTTTTTCCCGGAAATCATCCTTTAAGGGGATTAAAATGGGGAAGAAAATTTGTATGGGGAATCAAGCTAGGGACGAATATAGAGTCGCTAGTTTTATATAGTTTTTTTTAAAAATTAAAAAATATTTTCGGATTTTTCGCGGATTTATTTTGGTTTTTGGTTCCCGAAGCTTCGAACGCTTAACAGCAATCATCTCTCAACAGTCTCGGTCTCTCCCATAACCATGATTACACTGCGTATGCTTATTTAAAATGTCCAATATTCGTGTAAATCTAATAAAGTATTATGTATACTATATACATACATAGCAAGACAGACGTACATATTCGTACCATATTTTAATGTTTTTTCTTTATTTTCAATGGTATTGTAATCATCAATTACGTCCATAAGGACGTAATTCTGAAAATGTATGAACGAAATGAATATCTAATAGGTAAATATGTATTTTACGTATCGAAATATATTAGATTTGCTTTGCATCGGCTGGCACCGACTTCGAAAATATCTGATTAGGTATCTATTTTAAATGAAAACCTCCGTTTAGTTATTTTTTACATTTTAGTGCCTGGAAGTCGGTTTTTATTTTTTGTTAAAAATTTTTTTAATTACGGCGACCAATGTCATTAGGACTAGATATGCGCGAGATGGCATGAGGAGCAATTTGACATGACCGAGAAAGATCAGGCGCAGAACTGACGTCTTCATATACCTTCTGAACGTCTCCTCTATTTTTGTTTCAAAAAGCTACTGAAAATTTCTACACTGAAAACCCCTGTATTTCTTGACACGACCAGAGATACGTACCTGTGATCTCATGATACCCAAGCTAAGCACTTATGTAGATCATCGAAGCATTATAATAAAATTAACATTTCTATCTTATTCCTTAACAAATGATACTATATTATGATGTTCTAATTTTAGAAAATCAGCCTAAATATATTTGACAGAAAACCCTTTAAATACGCTTTTGATATTACTTATTAGGTAAAAATAAATTAAATTAATATTAATAGCAAATCAAATTAATAGTCTTCACCTATAAATATGGGAATAATTTTGCTTAATATTTTTAATATTATATCATACTAGCGACTCACCCTCGCTCCGCTCGGGTTCGTCCCTAGTTACGTTTTACGTTTAGTATAGATTTCCCAGAGATGAGATATTTTCCCGCAGTAAAAAAGTATACTATATGTTGACCCTGATAACCAGCTATCATACCAAATCTCATCAAAATCTGTCTAGTGGTTTTCTCGTGATGCGTTCCCAGATAGACAGACAGACAAAAATTCTAAAAGTATAAGTTCGGCTTCTCTATCGATGGTAATGACTATTTCAATAAGATTTTGGAAACAATATTTAATGTACAGATTCGACTTAGAATTTTATTATATGTATAGATTAGCAAGCTAATATAAATTAAATTATTAGAAGTTGTTAATTGCTATATGGTACATAATGATATTTTTTTCCATCGGAGACATAAAATCTGAAATAATAGAATTAAAATCAAACATACATCATATTGAAAATAATTAATTTAAGGAATCACAGAGCCGACTTTTACAAAAACTAAATGAGAAAGCAGTGATTTTTCATTTCTTTTTCATATTTTCTTTATTACTAATACAAACTTATGTATATTATTTGCAATCGCGTATTTGCAATTATTTCTGTTCTATTAATCTATTTTGTTTAAATCTGTAGTAATATTATAAAGAGGAAGAGTATGTTTGTTTGTTTCAACGCGCTAATCTTAGAAAATACTAATCCGATTAGAAAATGTTTTGTTTGCCTTAGATAGCCCGTTTATTGAGGAAGGCTATATGCTAATATATATATATATATATATATATATATATATATATATATATATATATATATATATATATATATATATATATATATATATATCATCATGTTAGGTACTACCTAAAGAGCAGTAATCATATACGTCAACATATCGGGCAGACTTCCGTACATTATAGTAAAACTGATGTTTATATTAAGTGCTCAAAACTCAGAAAAATACTGTGCCCATTTCAGAAATTTCTTTTGCATAAAGCCAAAGAGCTTTTTTCTAGTTTTAGCTCAAGTGAAGCCGCGGGTTCTGCTAGTATTAAATACATAACACAAGTTTGACTGCCTCGGTGGTGTAGTGGCTAGCATGTACGGCTGCACACTCGGAGGTCCTGGGTTTGAGTCCCGGGTCGGGCCAAGTTTAGTTATTAAGTCTTTCTGTATAGTAAGTCTCAGTAACAGCCCGGAGTTGGGAAGTTGGCGGTGTTTCACCCCCGAGCCTCGGAGAGCACGTAAAGCCGTCGGTCCTGCGCCTTAACTCTCACTGGTCGTGTCGAGCAGTCGTCCCACCGGAGTATGAGAGTGACAGTAATAGAGAGTGCACGTTGTGTCTGCGCGTACACTTGTGCACTATAATATCTCCTGCGCAGTTGGCTAGTCTCAATGAGATTGGCCGCCGTGGCTGGAATCGGTCAGGAAAACATCAAAAAAACATCAAATACATAAATACGAGTGCTGACAACGACAATGAGTAAAAGTTTTTATAGCAATTGTTTTATTTAGTGTCAAGACACAATGCGAATAACTTTCTACAGAGTATTATGATTCCATAAAAACACATCAGCAAAAAGTTATAAGTTTAGACGAGCGATTTTTTTCGATCGTAACTTTTACGCTTCAGTTGAGTCGGTTAAAAATAATTGAACTATCTGTTCATTTCCTTAAACATCTATATTAAAAGTATCTTATTGTTAGTCTATAAAATTATTATTTTTAAGGTTTTTTTTTTATTTGCGTAGTAATAAATTAACAAGTAGGCAAAGCATATTCTGTTCAAGAGTTTCTTGAACAAGTACGGTTAGTTTTTCTGAAAAGTAATATGCTTGGAAACTAATATCGAGCGATCTATTATGTTATGTTAATAAAAGAAATAAAATGTAACTCGATATTAAAAAGAGCGATTGTTGAGTTTTCACCTACTCTTATCAGCAGAACTGGTTTCCAAGCCGTCGGTAGCTTCCTCACGGACTGACTACACTGACGCTCTTCAAATTAAATTGACATTCCCAAAGTGCTTGTATAAGTCTAATTGAATAAAGTTTAATATCATTTCAAAATTGGCAGTTTTAATTTTTAACTGTTTTTATATAACATTCGCGTTATCAGGACGAATCTAACGACGTAAATCATGAAAATCGGTCCATCAACAAACATACATACATAGGCTAATGATATAAACACACTACCCTCCTTTGCGTCGCGTAGCCAGGTAAAAATATATTGCACTCAATTATAACGTCACACAAGAAATCACACACGAAATAAGTTAATTGATACTGGATACATCCTTTATGAAGTCAGTTAAAAAGTTCAAAAGTATCTTAAATGTTTCTTACTAGAGATAGAAAGTTTACATAAGCTCTATATAAATTATGTCAAATTCTATCGCTTGTCAGGATAATCACAGATAGATTGATTGTTGGGAACTACCGTTAGAGTATCTCTATATCAAAAGAACTGATGAGATAAATAGCGCCACAGCTTCCGCATCAGGCATATCTTCTTCCTTATCTATGAATAATAATTCGCCATGATTTTTAATCATCATAATTTAACGTGATTATAACTTTAGTAGCACTCAACCGTCTCCGTAACAGTTCATCGGATAGTTGTGACTAATTACACTTTTTGTACCGACTTTACCTTATGTGTCCCTGACTAAACTTATTATGCATGGCTTGCTAACAATCTAAAGAAGGGGTGTCTGAAACATATATTTTATTATCTAAATATTTCTTAAAACACTTTCTTAGATTTAATCGAATATTTGACATTTTAAATAAAACTACCTTTTCGGAGTTTTTCGCGGATTTAGTTTGATTTTAGAATACCGAATGCTTTAAAGCGAATATGATCGCTAATTGCATTCGAAATAAATAGAATCGAATAAAAAAACAAAAATCAAAATAAATCTTAATCCGAATAAAAAAACAAAAATAGTCCGAATAAAAAAACTAAAATCAACATAAATCAAAATAATCCTATTAGGTGTCAAAATATTTCTTTCATGCGATTTGGTTACTGGGTATTAAAATTATGCTAGAACAACAAATTTAGACTTAGAGATTTACACTTTTTCACAAATTATACATAAATGGACAGACCGCTTACGAATATTTTATTCATATTTTCTACGTACATATACATTTCTATAAATGTTATATTTTTTTAATTCACACATTAGAAAACCAAAATAGTAAATCCTGGCTCCACTTCGAAAATATCTGATTTAGTCTATAGTAAATGAAAACTCGCGTTCAGTTATTTTTTTACTTTTTAGTGAATTCGGTTTTTCGATAAAAAGTAATAATAAAGAGCAATAGTAATATACTGTACTTGTAAAGCTTTTAGTACTAACAAATTGTGGTCGAGGCTCACAATGCATTAGGGGAATTACGACGATACAGAATAAAAATCATAATATAGACAATAATAATTAGTTAAAATTACTGTTAACATTATTATTGTAATTACTATAGACATAACTTAACTTGACGTCATGCATTCATTCCAGTATGTAGATAAAACCTAAGAAACACTTATATGCAAGAAATAAAAAATATGTCACATTATAATAAAAAACATTATTGCAAAATGTCTGTAATGCAAACATTTATATAATATCTTCAATTCATTATTTTATAAAGAAATACACAATAATAGTTTGGTATTTTACAATAGAAAAATCAAAAAAAAATTTTTTTTAGAAAACTTGTCAAGTGGTAGTTAGACTGGTTCTCGTGGACGGATTCTGTACAGTTTGGAATTTTTAAATGTTTTGAATTTTTACTTATTTAATCTTATACCTTCTCGTAGTTTGTCATAAATAAATTCGTATATTGTTGTATATGTGTAGAATAGCGCTTTAAAATTATAAAAATATGGGCATAGGTATGACGAACCCTTGACTTAATAGACTGGTTTTTCTTTATGAAACAAAAAACTTAGTTTTTATCTCATCTTATTCAAATTTTAGTAAATAAAAAAAAAATTACAATATTTAAATTATTAAAGTAAAATTAAATGCCTGCCAAGCAAACAATTGTCAATATGCAACCAATTGCCATTATAAATATTATATATAAGCACAAATAAAATAAATTATTTTTTCTTTTCTCAGCACTGGAACTAGTTGGACCTAAAGGTAGAGTTTTTGTCAGCCTACTGTTCAATACAATGTTTATCCTTGGAGGAGTTACGGTCACGATATTATCCTGGTGGTTACAAAGTTGGCGATACCTTCTCTTGGTCATCTATATACCGGCTATACTTGTATTCTTCTATTTATGGTCACTGACAGAGAGCTTCCGTTGGTTTTTTAGCAAAGGACGCTACGAAGAAGGTCTAAATGTTCTTGCCAAATGTGAGAAGGTTAACAACGTCACCGTACCCAAAGACCATTACGATCAAGTAGAAAAACAAGCAATGAAACAGCGAGATGCGAGAAAATGTGAGGTTTTGGAAACTAATCAGTCAACATTCAAGCAATTGCTTCTATCACCAATGATTTGGAAAAGACTTTTCACATGTTCTTTCCTCTGGACTTCGTCTACTTTGGTCTATTATGGTCTTTCGATAAACGCAATAGAGTTATCTGGGAACAGTTACTTGAATTATATAGTTGTTATAGTAATTGAAGCGCCTGCAAATGTTTGCAAGCTAATTTGCTTGGACAGATTTGGGAGGAAACGAGTCATAGCAACCGCTTTCATGTTGACTGGCGTTATACTAATTAATTATGGATTTTTACCAGGTAATTACATATTTTTATTAGATTTATACCCGAATTTTTAAATAATTATTTTGATTTATGCATTTTTTTAAATCATATACTAATCTGTTCAAAATCTCTACAATATTTAGTAATTATATGCGTGTATACTCGTAGTTATAATAGACAAAATGAAACAATATAAAATACATGTGTTTAAATTTTAACGTTGATGTATGGATTTAACCTTTCAGGGGGTAATTGGTCGACAGCATTCTATCTCGGCGGTAAATTCTTTATCACACTCGCATACAACTCGCTATACATTTTCGCGGCAGAAGTTTTCCCAACCAATTATAGAACCACTTTGTTAGCTATTTGCTCAACAATCGGACGAATCGGGTCTGCGGTTGCTCCTCAAACACCTTTATTGGTATGTAAAATGTTTATTCTTCTACCTATCTACAAATAACTTAAATAACATTTATTATAAATGCTTCATAGTGATGTATTATTTACTAAATTAAATTATTTAAGTTAGTAGTGTTAGTTTTTTTAAAGATATATAACATAAATAGCTTTATTTACAATAAAGTAAATTACGAATATACTTCATCTATCTATACTATAATAAAACAGTAAAGGTCGAATGTCTGTACATAGCAAAAAATGCTAAAAACCGAGTCAGGGAGATGTAAGAAGACAAATAGAACAAATCCAGATTTCTTTCAATTTTTTTGTGTCTCTGTCTGTCTGTTTGTACGGGCTAATGTCCGAAACTATTTGACCGATTTAAATGAAATTTTGAAACTTAAAGAGTTCCCGTGGAATAGTTAAAAACTATAGTAACATATATAGCTTAGTAGACAACAATTTATGCACCTAATTTAGTGAAATTTAGCATTCTGATACCTTATATTGCCGGTCAAACAACAGATTATTTTTCATCCCGGAATAATGAACGGATCCCGTGGGAACTAATAGATCTCTATTAGTGTTTTTCTAGAGGCGAACCCGAGCGAAGCGAGGGTGAGCCGCTAGTTATATATAAAAAAGAACTGTACGCTTAATTGTAGTGTTAGTTATTATTTATAAAGAAATACGGATATATAGTTTTTGAATTATCGTCACTTTTTTTTACTATACGTTATTGACAATTGGCTGCACAGTTTATACTTTAGAATATATTGTATCAAAAAACATAAGTTGCTAGATCTAAATATAGATATTTTTTTATTTTTACCAGCTAAAACACACTCCATACATATTAATTCAAAGCAAAATGATAATAATAAGTTTGGTTATGTTAATTCAGTCATCATAAATCGTTCTTGTACAAATGATGGCATCGTACTAATTGAACGTCAGTTATAAGGAATTATTTTATACTTATTGTCTTTTTTATTTATTTCCACTGTTTGCTTATTTCTTTGTTATTAAAATTTCCCACAATTACTTGTCTTATCAGAATAAATTATTTTTTTATTACAGTCTAAATTTTATGAGTTCCTGCCTACATTAGTATTCGGGATTATGTCGGCCATGTCAGGAGTGCTTGTTCTCACTCTACCAGAGACAAATAATCAAAAACTACCAGACTCTCTAAAAGAAGCCCAAGAACAAGATCATAAAAAGTCCGAAAACAATGGAGAACGAGAAACAAATAGAGATGGCGAAACAGAAAGGAGAGAAACTAAAACTACGTTATGAGAAATACCTGTTAAGACTGAACGATTAGTGGTAATTGTTTATCTGTGATTAGTGTTATTCTAGGTTTGTTTTAAATAAAATGCAATATTTTAACAAACTAGTATACCTGCTTTTGTGTAACCAAGTACAGTTAGATAATTATAAATAAAATTAAAATATCTATCAATAATTTTATAATAAGCTACTTCATATTTAGCTCATATGATAGTTATTGATAAAAAACCTGTGTCTGTTTGTTTGGCAGATTTTAATAAGATTTTACTAGCGAATAGAAGAGTGTATTGAAAATGACAAAGGCTCACGTGGAGAACTCTAAATCTACTCAAGGGAGCTACAAAGGATCATAACTGGTCGACGTAGCAAGGGCCGATCACACCCACTTCCTAAATAATAATAAATAAGTACCTGGGCCACCGAGCTTCACTCAGAGCTTTTGGTCAGAAGTACTATTTTCTTTTAATAAAAAACAAAAAACTTGGATAATTATATATATATATATATATATATATATATATATATATATATATATATATATATATATATATATATACAAGAATTGCTCGTTTAAATATATTAGATTTATACACACAAATAAAATTGAAGTGTCTGTTTGTAATATCAGAATAACAGCTTTTTACTAAATGCGTGTGAAATTGTATACGGTACCTTTAAGGAAAACATATTATATTATTTTTTTAATTTTTATCTGTCTGTCTGTTTGTTCCGGCTAATCTCCGAAACTACTGGACTGATTTTGACGTTATTTTACTAGCAGATAGCTAGTTTTATAAGGAGTAACCTAGGCTACTTTTGTTTTCGAAAAAGAATTAGGATCCCGCTCAAAAAATTAAAACGTGTCGTCTGTCGTGCGTCCCTAACGCATTCGAGCGAAGCCAGGTTAAATCGCTAGTAAATAAAAAATGACAAAGGCTATTCCTTTTAGTCGTAGACCGCAAGCGCAATCACGGAAATGCTAGCGAATATTAAAATTCTCGAAATTGGTACATAGAATATTGTTTGTGATTTTTAAATGAACAATAGTATCTTAGCAGTCGATAATCATGATAGTGTAAATGAGAGCAAACCACTTTAAATTCCAAGTTCAAATTTATTTTAAAATGTCAATTTAGCATAGACAATATAAAAATAAATTAAAATTTGCAATGAAAATTGCCACCACGAACCTCATCCTCCTTTCCGTGACAAAAGTCAGCTATTAGCCAAGTTTGCGGTAAACTTTTCTTATTATAAACAAAATCTTCTAATCTGTTCGTGATGGATTAAAAAAACAATAGCACACAATTCGAATAGCAGGAAAGTTTTTAGATTAAATGTAAATTTGTAATTTAGTTATGCATATTATAGCATAATGTTAATGCTGCATTGTTTTTACCCGACTGCGGCGAAGCCCAAAAGAGGGTTATGTGTTTGACCTGTATGTTTGTATGTACTCGTATATATGTATGTCCGATCATATGTTCTCTCGTAATTACTAAACGGCTTAACCGATTTTGATTCTTATTAATTAATATTTTTATTATTATAGTTTTGTTTTTATATAACGATAAATATATATGAAATTTTATGAGATTCTTTTATAATATTAGAATATGATAATATGAAAGGAATTTCGGCTATTCTTATATGACAAATAGTAATATAAAGAATAGAATATTTCTGCGATTGCCAAGACAAAGATCGACTTGTCTCCACTCTACAAACGCGACTGTCATAAAGATCACAAAAATTCTTTAACTGGCATCGAACCCGCTATAAATGCCAAAGAGTTTTTGTTAGTTTACCTTCTTTCATGTATAAATAGACATTTAGATGCATACTCCTCCATAAACTATAGGCGAAGAAGTAAACAGACTTTTTATCCCAACACATCAGTTTCTGAACCATGAGCAAAATGAGGGTGAATTATTAGTACTATAAAAAATCAATAGAAAATATCTTTAATCAACATACAAATAAATATGTAAATTATAAAACGATTTACAAAGTAAAATTATAAATTGTTATGATTATGACAACAACAGAGGATTGCGTGACAACATTTTCATACTAAGTCTGTGCCCAATACATAACAGATAACAAATTACAATTATATGCATTGAAAATGATTTACAATTCATATTATTTTAATATATTATCTATAAACTTTCTATTTATTATCGCACGGTGATAAATATTCATTTGAATTTTTAACTTATCTAAGTGGGTAAATTAAAAATTCATTCATTTTTCATTCTAACAATATTATTACGTAAATATGTTATCGTGATTTTTTAATAAATTTCTTTACTTAATTCTTTCTTAGATTTACGCGAATATTTGACATTTTTAACAAAACTTTCTTTTCGGATTATTTCGCGGATTTATTTTGATTATGGTTCCCGACTTTACGTATACTTTACAGCAATCATGGTGACGGGAGAGACTGATTCTCCCGAAAGGATAGTTTCCTTACTTATTTTTTTTAGGTACTTATCTAAAGTTCTTACTTTGGGCTATTATCCGTCATATGATCCGGAATTTTTTAACTTCTAAATCAGGCAAAAATAATTATTTGGCTGACAAAAAGTTCACAGTAACAGACCGCATTTAGAAAACTCGTGTCCCTTCGACCGGGTCTAAATGATTTTATCAAAATAATAGAATGAGTGAACATGTGCATTATAATGTTTCTCCTCTTATGTGGCCGCCATAGCCCAAATTAGGTCAGGGCCCAGGGCACATCATCATTATGCCGACTTTTTCTTGCTTCTACGGTTCGCAGTTGTCACCAATACTTTAACAAAAATAAAGCAAAAATTTCATGATATAATATATTAGGCTAGCATTGCCCGCGGCTCCGCCAGCTTTCAGATGACCAAAAACCAAATTCTTAGGTTTTACATATTAGTATACTCTCACATTACAGTTTTTGTATTTTTTCTCAAAAATGAGATATTTTCCCGCGGTAAAAATAACCATCAATCACCATACCAAATTTCATAAAAATCCCTCCGGTGGTTTTCTGTGATGCGGTAACAGTCGGTTACCGCCGACACACAGACACAGACACCGACAGACAGACAGACAAAAATTCTAAAAACTATAGATTCGGCCTCTGTATCGATAATAATGTTTATTTCAATAAGATTTTCCAAAAAATATCCAATGTCCAGATTCGGCTTAGTTACAATTTTATTATATGTATTGATAATAATAAACGAGAGTATTGACACATTGCTACCTGAGTAAGTACCTATTTATTTTAGAGGGAACGAGGGAACTTGGTATTATACCTATTGGTAAATTAAAAACAATTTTATTTGAAGAGCATCATGACTCTTACTAACTTTTAAATTAAAAAAAAAAACTTTTACATAGGATCTGCATTTCACCAACCTTAAACACTGAGCCTTCTGAGTAAAAAATCTCCGGAAAAAAAAATCAATTCTAAATAACCACACGAAATCTTTAATTAATTACCGGGAACCATTATTCATGCGATTTCAACACTCCTTTTACTAATTTATAGCGTAGAATAAGATACTGGTCCGCAGAGTAACATATTCATAAGATGCTACAAACACTACTGTGTACATGAAATAGTGCCTCTAACATCACTTGTGTACTAAATTGTATAATTATACCACATAGTCACTCGAAAAATTCTTTAAATATATAAAAAAGTTAACAAACACGTTCACTTTGTTTTATACGACGATTAAAGAGAAGTCACGAGCGACATTTAATTTTAAAACAAAATTACAGTTGATGTATTTAAAGCGTTTTTCTTTAACGTTTTCGCGATCATAATTATTCGTTTAGAACGTGATCCCATTTCCAGGTACGTGACTGAGTGGACTGAATTAAAAATAGTCGAATACAAACGCATAAGGGTGAATGTACACTGTACACACTGTACACTGTACATATTGTACACTGTACACACTGTACACTGTACACATTGTACACTGTACACACTGTACATACTGTACAGTGTACATACTGTCATACATACTTAGTACTTACATACGTAAGCAATTGCAGAATGTCTAATTTTAACCAATTACTTTTAATTTTAACTAATTAGTTTTGACCTTGTTAAAAAAAGCAGTATCTTTAGCAAACTATATCTAAACGGCTTAATGGAATTTTACATACATATGTATGAAAAATCCTCAGATATCTCTCTTTTAGGACTAAGATAGTAAAAATATATACCATAATTATTATTAAAAATCATTTTGCTAAAAACTCTATGCTTATTATTTTAGCATTGGTGTAAAAACTCGATAAAAATGCTCCACGACGCTCTAGATCCTTTAGTAGATGAAAACTTTACCTTCTAAAGTATTTATATTCCCTTATTGCTCATAAACAACAGGTGACAGCAATGCCACACTTGGATATACGTAAGCTATCTACATAACATTTAAACACAGTATAAAAATCTACTATGCATTATAACTATCCTATGTCCTTTTCACTCAACTACTGTTTTACAATAAAATTTTCCCAATAAAATCTGTCTAGCTGTTAAAAAGTTAATAAGTAACCATTTTTACCCGACTGCGCGACGCAAAAGAGGGTAATGTGTTTATCGGTCTATGGCATATTCCTATTATTATAGCATTCTAGAGATCAAACACGTCTCCGACTGCATAATACCTACTCTATTCCTTCGTCAACTTGTTTTCATCTTTTTAGTTAGCTTGTATGCAATCGAGTTTTTTATTTTTATAATATACATTCTTTGTGTATGTGTTTATACATAGTATATAGACAAAAAAATTTATATGCGCTTTGTTATACGTATATGCAAATACCAATATATCTAATTATAGGGTTTATTCGAAATCAATTCAATTTTCTTGATAATGGCTTAGAAGTGTGCCAGTTAAGTACACAGATTACTTCGCCAATGACACCTAGATTAAAGAAGATTCGAAGGAGATTGGTCGGTAAAATATTGAGGCTCAGACAAGATGTAATTCTACAATGACAAAAATCGTTATGTAAAATCAAATTAAATTGTATGTAGGTACATACTTTATTCAAATACACTTTTACAAGAACTTATTACTTACTTTTTGAATCGACTTTTCGCATTTTAAAATTTAAATGTCAATATGTAAGTCTATGAGGATTCTACCACCGGCTCGTGATCCAGATTCACAGAATTCATTGTCAGATTCGTAATAGTTCATTCATTTTCTTAGATTTCTATTGTTAGATAATTATTGTAGTGTAACATCTTGTCTAACAATAAGCCCAATTATTAGAAATTACAAGTAAATCTATACATATAATAAAATTGTTACTGATCGTTGTCTGTCCATGGAAGATTTTTGAGAAAAACTCACTTTCTTTTATTTAAATCGGTTCATAAATAAAATTGTTATGTCAATTCAAAGAATCACCTAGGAACGCACCCGAGCGAAGACAGGGTGAGTCGGTTATTTTAAATATAATTATAAATTTGTGGGTTTTATTGTAAGTCTGCTTTTACCCTTATCCATCGGATAACCAAACGAAATGAGAATTGAAAACTTTACTCCCAAAAATGGATTCATAACACGTTTTTGATAGCCGGTGGATATTTGACTAATTTGTTACCAATCTTATTTACTTTCTTTCAAATAAATACATCTAAAAAAAATGCTTTTTATTCATTGTTTTAACATCATTCTCATTTTAAATTAAAAAATATCTACACACTTTGGTTACAGTGTACTTTAAAATATATTTTCTTTACTAGTAAAATATAAAATTAACACTTACTAATAAATACATATTACTCAATGGCTGGGGCTCGTCTTTTTTTTTAACGTTGGGAAATGCATTTACGCACGAGGCGTGGGACTCACCGGCAAAGCCAGTACTACCCACTAAAACCCAACAAAACCTTCCCCCGTCTTAATGGGGCGTCGCAGGATCGCTTACGCATTCAACTACGACGCACCGACGGCAGGTCTGCCGAGACAGACCACAACGACCATGGGGTTGCTCCAAAGTCCACTCTGCTATCAGAGATGTACCAGGAGCGACCCGCATGGTACACCTTCCACCGCCCACCGAAGTGGGCCACCTCCCTGTGCGTTTCTTGGCTTCGCGCCCGACTGTATTGCCGGGCACTACTGAGCCCCCCACCACGACAAGGTGAACGCACGTTGGGGGGGGGGTTCGTCTAGCTTATCCAAAAGTAACATGATATTTTCTTAATTTGTTATTTTAACCTTTAAAATATTTTTTCAGATCTGCTCAAACTAATTCTAATATCAAATAAATATTTTTTCTATTATATAAAATATATAGCTTTAAATACAGTGTAGAATAATATATTCGAAAATTGGACTTTTACTGTACATAAACAAGTATTTAACGCGAGGTAGAGCAACATATTTAACTATGATTTATTCGATTTTGAATATTTTTTTCAATTAGATTTTGAAGCGTTTTTTTTTTATAAAATTGGGTTTTTTCGTAAGTCGATATAAAAACCGCATATTTTTCAGAAAACACACCAATATATATATATATATATATATATATATATATATATATATATATATATATATATATATATATATATATATATATATACACCAATATATATATATATATATATATATATATATATATATACTTATATATAAACTTAAAAAGTAACGTATCTTAATAATATAATTGACCCAAATCTATAGAGCTGTTTCCGAGATACCCGAAATAAATTTATATATATATATAAAATGTACATTATGTACAAAAATAGCTCATTTAAAATTATAAGAGAACTTTTGCTACCGAGTTTCGTTCGGCATTTTTCGGTGAGGGTATAAAAATTACCTACGTGTTTTCAGAAAAGACAAAGATAAACTTAACAAAGAAAACCTTATCTAACTACAAAACTTGATCGAAGTCGTTAGAATTTATACACAAAATAAATTAATATTGTTACACGCCGCTAGTTTAGTCGAAGACATCGAGCGCCTTCATACAACCTCTGTGGTGTTCGTCTACACAGGTGCCAGGAAAGCAGGAAAAGTATGACGACGAATATATTTTGACGTTTGGCGCGGGACGTATAATTTTCTGTTGTGTGTATAAATTTCATTAATTACTGGCAATAAAATTATTTTAAAATATATGTATATATACAAGAATTGGTCATTTAATATTATAAGATATCAAACATCTAACGTAATATCCATTTCATCTATGAGACAGCTATAAAACAGACTCCCAAAGGGTAAACGATACGCGTAAAAACGATTTATAAGTTTTTGTAGGTTCGCCTTTTGACGGAATACATGAATATTAAACTAATACCTTGCAAAGTTTTTGCTCGGAAATATCATTTCCAAGAACAATTCAAGTCTTCAGTTGTAATATATAACGAAACTTAACATTATTAACTATCTATTTACACTAACAGATTTCTGTTCATTTGTTATTTAGTAACTTTAAAAGGAGGTGCTGAATTCGAATATAATTCTTTTTTATTATCATTACCTGTAAATACTTCATGAATCTTATGCTGTAAAATTGATCTATCTACTAACATGTTCTATACATATAAATAAAAATGAAGGTTCGTATGTTTGTCCTTTATGCGTTTCTAAACGGTTGATTCGATTTCGATGAAACTCTGATGAGTTATTCTGTATACGCCTGCGATTTTCGAAGGATCCTGGCGCACAAAAAGAATTTTTGCGTTTTATGCATTCCTAAGCTATCCAAGCCTAAGAACAAGGTAAGTTACTCCCTCTTACTCCCTCTTACTCCCTACTTACGTTTTAAAGCTTAGTAGGTAGGTATAGATTTTTCAGAATTGATAATATATTTACCCGCAGTTAAAATTATTCTATATGTTAACCCGGGTAACCAGCTATTATCATACCAAATTTCATAAAAAACCCTCAAGTGGTTGTTTTTCCGTGATGGGGTAACAGATAGACAGACAAAAATTCTAAAAACTTATTACAATAAGATTTTCCAAAAAAATATTTAATGTACAGATTCGACTCAGAATTTTTTTTATATGTTATAGTCTGATGATGAAATTTTTCATGTAAAACTTTTTCCTCCATCTGTAAAGCATTTACGTAACTTTCCCTCACTAATGATGAAGTCCGAATAAGAAGCCAATAATAAATGACATGAAGCTAAGTACACACAGTGTAATATGCGTAGGTGGAATTTGTAATTTCTCATACGGCGTGCGGTGACCCGCTATTAATTTTCAGGCTTGAATACATGGCGTTAATCTTTGCTTACCTAAATTACTTCTGTTGACGTGACATATTATTCAGTACCTTATTATTAGTGAGGCAATGGCAGCCCAGTGGTGACGCGCTCGTTTGGGTAACCTAGTGAAGCTGGTTCAAATCCCGGGTCTCGTACCTCTGATATTTTCTTGTGCGAATCATTTTCAACATGATTATCTTGTCTTAAGGTGAAGGAAAACATCGTGAGGATACCTACATGTCTGAGATAACCTAACAAGTTGTCGAAAGACATGTTAAGTCCGCCAACTCGCACTTGGTCAGCGTGGTGGACTGCCAGCGTTGGCCAGCGTGGTGGATGTAGCCTGATCCCCGTCGTATTGAAGGGGGTCGTGCCCAGCTGTGGGACGTCAAAAAGGGTTGAATACTAATACTGCTACTATTATTACTCAATTGTTTCTAGTAGATTCTTTTGGAATCGTCATGACGTTCTATAATTTTTTCCAAAAATCTGTAGAACTAAGATCGAGACCACATAATAAGTATTGTTCAATGAGACCAAAAAGGAAGTGTTCTACGCTTTATTAGTAGAAAAAACTATAACTTGACGGTATAAGGAACTATTTAAGTACTACTAAATAAAAAATCATAAAAACTAGTAAGGATTTGCAAATATGTTGCATATCATACATACAAATCTACCAAAATTCAGAAAATCACCATTTTTAGCAAGACGAGGCAACATTAAAATTTGAACATTTAATTGAATAAAAACTCTGGCTTACATATTAATTATTTCGCGAATGCTTGGAAACGTAAGTAAATTGTTCTTATTTTTAAATGCAAATTTGATTATGGCTTACGAAACTTCACAATACTGCGTTATATTCCAAAAAATAATTTTCATTTTCATATAATGAAAATAATGTATATACTGTTATATACACAAACTCACTACCATAATGACATTTAAACTTTATATATAGTGAGATTAACAATTGTTCCCCAACCTATTGAATTCTTACTACGTGTACTTACGAAGTTCTTTAAAATCAAGTATAGGTACTAGAGTTCGCCCAGTGATCGAAATTCTACCATAATCAAGAAAATTTATGAATAATGATACTGGAATGTTTTATCTTTTTGTATCTATATAAAAAAATAACTGTTTCTATATTTTTTTAAAAGTAAATCGTTTGACAAAGAGAGGACTAAAAGGTAATGTTTTATCTTTGACTATTTAAATTATATATGTATGTATGTATGTATATATATATATATATATATATATATGTATAACAAGCGACTTACCCTCGCTTCGCTCGGGTTCGTCCCTGCGAACGTTATAATTGTTTTGAGCGGAACCCTAATTCTTTTTCTAAAATAAAAGTAGCCTAAGTTACTCCTTATAACGTCAGCTATTTGCCAGTGAAACTCCCGTCAAAATCAGTCCAGCTGTTTCGGAGATTAGCCGGAACAAACAGACAAACAGATAGACATAAAATAAATAAAACAGATAGAGATAAAATTTTTAATAATTGTGTTTTTTAAGTTGTAACATCTAACTTCCACTAACTTCAAATGGCTTCAGGATTTTTATATTAAATTGTCTTCATAATAAATATTAACTGAATGATTTACGAAATTAACAAACTTAAGCATTTAAAGCAATATTTCACTTTGCATCGCTGACATGACGCATGACGTTGTAATTGCGGTGATAGCGCAAATTATACGCCTCGTAAACACACCGCGATTTATAATGTGTACTAGCTATAGCTTTTGCCTACTGTTCTGCCTACATATTAAGGAGGCTCTGAATTTAAAATATTTAACACATACCTAATCATTGATATATTTATTACATTTAATAGATAATTTCACAATTTACTGCACTTCACTTAACACCTTAATTTTACTTGCCCAACAATTAATGTTCTTGCGAAAAAATCATACTAAAAATAACTTTTGGAACTCTTCTGGAAATAGAGGGCGCCCTTAACCATGAATTTTTATTGTTGCCAACAATAAAGTAACCAACATTGTTGTGGTTGCCAACTGTAGGTTAAAAATCGACGTGATTTTTTAACCAGAAAGAAAAGGTAAGGTAAAAGGGCCGGTAACATATTTTTTATTTAGATATATTATATGGTTCACATTCGATAATTAATCTATTTCTTATTTATCTTCTTAACTGCCTCGGTGGTGTAGTGGCTAGCATGTACGGCTGCACACCCGGAGGTCCTGGGTTCGAGTCCCGGGCCAGGCCAAGTTTAGTTATTGAGTCTTTCTGAATAGTAAGCCTCAGTAACAGCCCGGAGTTGGGAAGTTGGCGGTGTTTCACCCCCGTGCCTCGGAGAGCACGTAAAGCCGTCGGTCCTGCGCCTTAACTCTCACTGGTCGTGTCGAGCAGTCGTCCCACCGGAGTATGAGAGTGACAGGAATAGAGAGTGCACGCTGTGTCTGCGCGTACACTTGTGCACTATAATATCTCCTGCGCAGTTGGCTAGTCTCAATGAGATTGGCCGCCTCGGCCGGAATCGGTCTGGAGAACATCATCACATCATCATCAATCTATTTCTTGTGCACGATTGTAATAATAGGTAGATATCTATACATACACTAAAATTCTAACCGAGTCGAATCTGTACATTAAATATTTTTTGGAAAATCTTATTGAATTAGTCATTATTATCGATACACGTGAGTCGCTAGTGTTTACATAAAATCGGTGATATAAAATTTTTGTAAAGATACAATTATAAAAGTACTTATCTTTGCTAAATTAAATAGTAGTAATAAAAGCTAATTTTGACATCTCTCGAGGGTAGTTAAACTTTAGTCGGACGACATTGTAATATGCATTATTTTACACAACACCATATAATATGTCAGCAACGAATATATTATAGTGTAAATTGTACAATTTCTAGCGACTATATTACGTTTTAATCTTAGAAATTTATAACCTCACATAACAATTGCATACAACAATTAAGGTATTACCGGCCGTTTGTTCCGAATGGTAGTGTAAAGCAGGTGTAACACGAATTCTAACGTCGAGTATGCGAGTGGCATTTGCAATTTGCTTACTCGTGACGATAAATCGTGGACGTGAGGAATGCTGCTTTAGATCTAGGCGTTTTATTGATTCACCGATGCGAAAATATAACTATAATCAAATATGTAGATTAGGTACTAAGTCTAGTTTTACATTTATCCTCTAGTACGCTAGCGAAAGAAATAGTGACAACTCTTTCAATTCTAAGTTCTTCGCATTTAGGTCAATCTTCATAGGATCTTTGGCTCTATCTCTTCTCCATTCTACGTGACTAGCAAAGTGAATTGTACTACATCTATATCCATACAAATATTATAAATGTGAATGTGTGTGCTTGTTTGTTTGTCCTTCTTTCACGTCGAAACAGAGTGACGAATTGACGTGATTTTTTATGTGGAGATAGTTGTAGTGTTGGGAGTGACATAACCCATAGGCTACTTTTTACCGCGGGAGATTATCTCATTCCAACGGAAAAACACGTTATAATACAAACCAAAAAAAATATTTGTGATCAGAATTACTTGAAACTTGGTATTAATACTCTTCAATACAATTAAATATATATGTGTTTTAGCATTTTTCGAAATTCATCCCATAAGGGGGTAAAATAGCGGATAAAAGTTTGTATGAAACCTACCATTTTAGAGTATTTTTTGTAGTTTTAGCGCGAGCGAAGCCACGGGTTCTGCTAGTATTTAATATTTATTAAATATTTAATATCTCAAAAACTGTTATATACCTAGTTAATGGAATCAGGTTTTTTCAATAACAAAATTTAACTCTCATAAACTACAACTACTCTCAAGTGAAGTTTAATAAAAATTATAACACCAATCAATTAATTTTAAGGTATACATACATTTCTGACCATTTATTATTGCATATATATTTTCTGAATGCTTTAACTAAAATAGGTCTAAGTATTGTTCATAGGTTGTGTTGGTGGCATTCGCAATTTTGGCTGACGATATATTGCGGCTCACGTGAGGAATGTTGCATTATGTATGGTATTGTGTAGAATCGGGACAGCGATAACTATACCCTGTAATATATTTCAAAGATATGACGGTCACGATCCATATATTGTTAGTATTAGTACGATCAGTCGCCTAGAGAAGATGGTCCGCCCAGGGTGTCTAAGGGGTTCATGTGGGTCTAATTAGAACGTATGTTGTGAAATCTACCTCAAAATGTACATATGCTTTTAATTACGACACAACTATTGACATATGTATTAATATACATTATATTTCAGTATTTTCTTCATATAACCCCTTAGTAGAAAAATGAAGGGTTCTAAGTTTGCACGGGAAATAATATTTTCTGGTCAATTGTTTTTCTTTATGAAAGTCAGATTATATTAGTATGATCAAAAAATAATGTTTTAAAAAATTAATAAAAAAAGTAGGTCAGATTTATAAAAAGCTAGGAATAACTGGAATGTAACAAAATTATTATTTTTTTATATGTTGGGACATTATATTTTTAGATGTAGCTCCTGCCTTAGCCTTTTCTTTTTAGCCTTCTCAACCTACGTTATCCAAGTCGGAATTGTCACGTTATCAAAATAAAATTTACCTAACCATTGTCTATCCGTGTTTTCGCAATGTCCCTAGGTATTTCACGAAAATTCTAATTATCAAATCATCCTACGACATATATAACTTTAAATACATACACAAATATAAACGCCCATGACTGGAGTACAAACATTCGTGCTCATCACACAAATGAATGCCCCAAGCGGGACTCCAACCCGCGACCGCTGGCACAGCAAGTAGGACTCACTTCTAACTGAGCCAAATGTGTCGTCATAAATATAATCGTATGCAAATATTTTAAACACCTACTTTATAATAATATTAAATGGATTTGAATCCTGATGTTCATCTCGCTCAGCAAGGGGAAGGTGGGGAAACCAGTCTGCATATTCATCAGCCGTACACAATTTTCCGTAATGTATCATCATAGGTATAAAGATTTAAAAAAAATATTGAACATAATAACATATATATTAAAAATATATATCTTAATTTAATTAATAACTTGTATGTAGGTATATACGTTCAACAGCCGGCATAGGTAGAGACCTATGCCGGCTGTTGAACGCTTATCTCTAAGACCGGGAGATCCTATGTTTGGGACATATAAATTATAAAGCCACATGTCATAACGTGAGTGAGCGCACAAAGAATTTTTGTAGAGTAAAAATTTAAATATTACTATAAGTTGTTGCTAATATGATTGCTTCCATTCTGAGAATTTTAATCTGTCCAAAGCACTTCGTGGCTGACGAGACGAAACGACATCAATGTTAATAAAAATGGAAAGATAAAAAGCTAGGCACTTGGATGATAAACTTATTGGTGGACAACAAGAGGATCCTCACTACTCGTAACTTGTTTTTACTTTTTATCAGGTATATAAAAAAATGCAATAAAATTAGGTAATTTATACATATTGACAATAAGAAAAAAATATTCATATCATTTAATATTTAATTTTAAAATGGATTAAAAATGTATGTATATGTATTCAATGCATTATTGCTTTCATAATTATAGTCAAAATGCATCCAGTTATAATTGCCATGACAAAACTATTACTAAATGAAACTTTGCAATTAAAATAAAACAGAAAATTAAAATATAAAATAATTTAATCTGCATCAACTTTCATCGAAAACAATTTTTTTACCCTTAAAAGGTACAATTCCCGACTGTTTTTTCTTTGCCTCCCATGATGGATGCAATTTTTCTGGCACAGACTCCTTCACTTTAACCTCCTTTTTGAAACTATTTTGACTATTAAATTTAATTTTATTATTATTTGTAAATTTATTTTGTTCATTGAAGTCATTGTTATTGTTTGTATAATTATTCTGCTTATTAAAGTTATTTTTAGGTTCGAAATGTCTTTTAGGTTTTATTTTTGGTTCATGACCAAACATGACGGCTCTTCTATGCCTTCGGTTACCTTCTTTATGTACTTCCTTCACTTCATCAGGCTGTCTTGGTTCCACAAGTGACATATAATTTTCCCCGGAAGATGTTATGAAAAATGGATCAACAATTTTGCTAAATTTTTCTGGAACATCATCACTTTCCTTATTAAATTTACGTTTTTGTAATTTCTCATTTAAGTTCTTATTTTTGTTCTCCTTGTGTTTCTTTTCAGTCTTCTTAAGTTCAGCTTTTAATGATTTTTCTTCCTGTACACTTATGTCTTTCTGTTTAGGAATATTTAGTTTAATTTTACTAGATTTGACTGATTGTTTTGTCGTACCTGTACTTGCTTTGGTAGGTTTCATTAAACAATGTGGTTCATCATCACTTTCACTACCCTCACATTTATCATTATCTATAGAAACATTTTTACTATTTTCAACAGTCATTTCATCATCAATTGATTCATTACTTTCATTATCATCATTGACGTCATCATCACTAATAATATCATTATTAATGTTATCATCACCACCATCATCAGATAAATCATTATCAGACACGTCATTAGGTTCTTCAAGCAAGGTATCATCTGGTGCAACCTTTTCCTTACTAGTATCGGTCATTTCAACATCCCATTCACCTTCAACATTAATAGCTTCCGATTTTTTGCCTTTCTTTTTATTTTTCTGCTTTTCTTTTGCCTCTTTTTTCAGCTTAAGTCTTTCTTGTCTTGACATAAACAAATCCTTGATAGATATATTTGAAAATTTACCTCTAATAAGTTTGTACTTTTCTTGCATTGCTTTATGAAGAAGTAATCTAGCACAAGCTTTGTCATTGTCTACTGTTGGTTTATTTAAGTAGTCATTTAATTTTCCAGTGTGTGTCACTATAAATCTTGCTATGTCTCGAGGCTTAATTTTCTGTAAATTAAAGAAAAGTAATATTATGTTTATATTAGAGTTACAATGCAAATTAGAGAATTTTATAATAAGAATATTAAATTTGGTCATCTGAACAACAAAGTACATTAAATAGCACTATTTCTTCCAATGGTGTATATATTATTTATATGTATGCATATAAATCTTGGTAATAGTAGGTGCAAAAATTGAAATATTACTATATGTTGTTGTTATTTAAGTATATAAATATAAAATAAAATTACAAATTACCAAGTAGATGATAAGTAAATGAGATATATGTCGTACCTTAATAATTAGAACTTCTTTTACAGCCGATTCTGCTTTTCTTTTCAGCTTCTCCATAAGGGTGTCTGGAGCTTTCTTTTCTGTTAAAGTTTTAGCTTTTCTTGTCAGCTTATGGATAGTCTGTATTTTCGCTTGATTTAAATTCTTTTTAAGTAATATTATCTGCAAAATATTTAAAATTTAAATATGTCGTATATAAATGTAGAACAAATAGTCGATATATTATAACACATATTTAAGCCAATAAATAAAAATCATTTTCTCTAGATAAATTAATACTCACTTCATTATTAAATGCTTGTTTTACTGCTCCAACTTCCATTTTTGATGAATTATTTCTATAAATACTAGCGCAAAATATAACCCTAAAATTATGTCAAGTGTCAACATCGATATAACATGGTAACGTCAAAGACCAAAGTCATAATAATTCGGACTTGATTTCTGGTGCGTTCAACTTAATATAATTAACGCACATAATATTCCAGTAACAAGCTAATTAAACCAATATAGTAATTGTGCAAGCTAATATAGATTTTTTTTATACTGGTCATCAATTTATAAAAAAGAATTAGGTTATCGTTTTTTTGGAGGTGTATAGTAAAAAATTATTAAAACTTAATTCAGAATAATATAACGAATAAGTTACGATATACATTTTATAAATAAATTAATTTTATAATAACAAAAACACAATATGTTTATTATATTATATAAATATAAAATACTAAAAAAATAAGTTTATCGGCATAACGTGTCGTTGAATTAGAAAAAATTGTCAATGGTTAATAAAAAAAATGTCATTTTAAAATCTGTTTATCTGTCAAATCTATAGTTCTTTTTGGATAGAATTGACAATCCGGAACGTACGTGAAATTATATTTTACTTGTTTTTATCAAATTAATCGTTAGTTGAAATTTCTAAATTGTGTGGAATTTTGTGCTGAGATATAATAAGTGACTCGTGTATGGACGTATTTACTTGCTAGCAGTTCACCTCTTTGTTTATTTCAGCATGGCACCCCGGTTTGAGATCGCAGTTGGTCTGCGAAAAGGCCACAAGACCACTAAAATATCCGCTGGAAGAAAGGGTATTACAGACAAAGCAATCAAAATCAGACCAGCTAGGCTAAAGGGTGTAAGTATTACATTTGTATGTTCTTTCAATTTTGATTTCTTCCTTCGTCATAAACTAGTGTTGATATAATAAACTAAAGTAGTTCTATTTAGTATTTATCGTTTTATAAACAATACAGCACATTTGAAATAAACCTTTTTATCCTAGACTTTTAGACTAATTGTAGTAGGTACGTAAAATAAACATAACCTACCATAATGATAGGACTACAAAGTACAAGCAGCATTCGGCGTCAGTGAAAATTAACAATAAACGAACATTACGATTAGAAATATCGATTGATTACAGAAAAAATACGTCCTTAGGTTCATGATAATATTTCTTATTATTTTTTTGGAAACGTTAGATCTTTTGATGAATTTTTACACATAATAATTGTTATTGAGTTATGTCACCTTTCATTATACACCCTTTAAAAAAATAATTATAGAATATTTAGCTGTGAAAACAATAACATCTTGATGTTTTTTTTTACAGTTGCAAACAAAGCACTCAAAGTTTGTCCGAGACTTAGTCCGTGAAGTTGTTGGACATGCCCCTTATGAAAAGAGGGCTATGGAATTGCTTAAGGTTGTCAAATTTTTATATTAAAATATATTTATTTTCAAAGTAACAGAACTATGTGGGTATCAAATTTGTTAATACCGTGCTTTAACTTTTGTTTAAAATTGTAAGTTCTGTTACTTACTACTAAATAAGTATAATATTTACCATTTATATAGTAGTAATAAACAGTATAATAGTTATATATTGTGGCTAAAATATTGATCCTGTATTCTAATATTAAATGGAAGACTAAAGTTAATTTACATTAATTCTAAAAATGAAACTAAGGAAGTTTTATACATTTTCTTGTAGAAAAGAAGAAATTGCGTTTTCTAGATGGGCATAATTTAAAATCTATTTTTATGTTCTGATATTTTTTTTAATACATACTAGCATCATTCTACAATTTGCCCAATACTAATGAATTTGTGAACCTGTGAAGCCTTGTCAGGTTCAGCTTCTAAAAAACATGAACACTTAATATACATCTATTAAGGTTTCTTCTTTGTGAGAAAACCTTCCCAGGTGTATGAATGAAACAAACAAAACTTTATTGTATTAGGATTTTGTACTGAGGTAATATAATTGCTAATGTTTTAAATAATTTTTCTTCAAGCTACATTATACCAAACTTGTGTTTTAATATGTATACTATGTATATTCATATTTGTTTTTTAATGATTTAGAAAGGTAATTTTCTTTCAAGTTTTTAAACTATCTCTTCTAAGCTTTGCCCATCTTACATTTTCTATTAATAATCACATTTTACCTTGAAAGAAATTGTTTCTTTTCCAATACAAGTACAATTCAAGTATTAAGTAAAGCAAAAATATAGTGTTTTTATTGCTATAGGAATTGGACTAGAAAAATTGAAAACCTTTTTACTGGTTATGTGTGTGGCATTTTTGGAATAGGCTCCAAACCACATCGGGTTCAATAGTTTAGTCTGGGTGATGTTTGATTGTATCTCAATCTATAAATTATTATGTGATTTACTTATCTTATTTAGAGGTTATTAGAGATACTATACTCAAACAGCTGTAAATGCAGAGTGCCTGCACTTCAGTGCGAGGCCTCTCAACCCGTAGTCCACCATGCCGACCCAGTGTAGTCAAGCAAAGTACAGTTTAATTGAAACTATATGTTTATTTAACTTTTCAGGTATCAAAGGACAAGCGTGCACTGAAATTCTTAAAACGTCGTCTGGGCACACACATCCGTGCCAAGAGGAAGCGTGAAGAGATGAGCAATGTTCTGGTACAGATGAGGAAGGCGGCTGCGCAAGCGCACCACGCCACCACTCACGCGCACTAGTGTTTAATAAACTTTAAATAAGAATTGTTTGTTTTATTTCTGATTTTAGCTATTCGTTTAGTTTTTTTGTTTTTTTTTTTTATTGTAGCGTAATAGGCCACAACTTCAACAATTCATGTGATATTTGTGGGTTAGTGTTGTAAATGTGAAAGTTTGTAAGTGTGTGTTCACGCTAAAATGCTGTACAGATTTGGATGAAATTTAGTTGGCTACTGTTAGGCACTACACAGATCACAATACTATACTAGTATAGATGCTTCATCCCATACAATGAAATTGGACAGCGCCAATTCGGGCTATTTTTGTTTGCTTGAATAGATAATAGAGGTCATTGATCTGCAAATAGTTAAAACGTTTTATTTTATAAATATGTCAAATTAACGTATGGTAAATAGTAAAATTCATCATGCATTCGAATTAAATTACCTGATTTTAATAATTTTTACCGTGATAATTCTTAAAAAGCAAAAGCGCCATCTGTGAAATACACTACAAAAGTACAAACCCATCAGTGATATTTCAGTAATGAGTAAAATTACGAAAATTTGATTTACGGGTGCATTATTTCGTTTCACTTCACTTAAAAATTTTTAAAGCAATAATACACCTTTTGGGATCTATTTTTTATCTTTTGTTAATTTAACGCAACTAATAACTAATCGATATAAGTGTTACCTACTGACATTTATTTGAACAAATTTTTCTTTGTTTTTGATAAAACTCCATGGTTTCCTCAACCGTGGTACATACATACATTTATGTATACTTTTATAGACATACTAGCAGAACTCGCGGCTTCGCCCGCTCTAAAACTAAAAATGTACGTTTCGTACAAACTTTCATGCCTTATTTTACCCCTTAAGGGATGAATTTCGAAAAATGCTAAAACACGTATTTATTTAATTTTACTGAAGAGCATTAATACCAAGTTTCAAGTAACTCTGATCATAAATATTTTATTGGGTTGTATTATAACGTGTTTTCCCGTGGGAATGATATAATCTCCCATGGTAAAAAGTAGCTTATATCACTCTCCAGCCCTCTATCTCTACACAAAAAATCACGCAAATCCGTCGTTCCGTTTCCACGTGAAAGAAGGACAAACAAACACACTTTCCCATTTGTAATATTAGTATGAAAACAAAATAAATTTTTATTTTAGATCATTGGTATACATAAACTCAAGATATACAATTAGCGGCTCAAGTGTCCTCAAAAAGAATGCACGATTCGAAATTGTGCACTATTCAAATCTCTTGTTCATTACTTTTCGGATGACAAAATTAATAGTAGGTGAGCCCAAGAGGGGATTTTTGGGTTTACTCAAACGCGGCAGATTAACATAAGGGGGGGATACCTTGCACTGTTGAGTACCTCCACTATAATATAAGTCCTCTATAAAACACCGTGCGTATAGGGCAGCCAATCAAAATATAAAAAAAAATTTTGTTAAGTTAGAAATACTTGAAGTCGTCAGATTAAGGTATGGTGGGCTATATATTACATCCTGAATAGTATGGAATTTTACAATCTGCTGTTTTCCACAAGCCGAAGAGGCAAAAATCATACACACTCTTTATAGACTCAAAAATCTCATCTTGGGCTCTCCTACTATAAAACGCACGTTGTTTCGTTTAAAAAAGTATTGTATGTGGTGTGCTTAAGTTCGAATTTGTGTTAAGACAGTTAGAACTTTCGATTTTTGAATTTTATTCTTCCGACATGTGATTTTAAGTCAAAACCTAAAGGCACATGGAGGTGGTTCTATTTGACTCTTTCTCATCACTCATTTGTTTTACCTAACCATTAACTCAACTTTTTTTTTTAAGTTCACCTCTACTCACCGTTCTGTAATTTATCTTTTTGACTCAACTCACTCATATGCTCACGATTTTCTTTTTTTTCCTCTCTTATTAAGTAGTTTTTTTTTTAAAGTTTAACAACGATTAACAAAGTAGTGAAAAGAAATTTCATCTGAAACATTAAGTTAAAAACAAAATATTTAGGTATCTATTATTAGCTATAAATAGGGTATACGACCTCAGTCTTCATTTGATAAATATATTAAAATAAATCAAAAGGTCAATAATAACAGACAATAAAATCGCCAACTTTAACAAATTATTGTATTATTTTTAACCGACTTCCAAAAAGGAGAAAGTTTATACTCTTAGCCTTTATTTTGAATTGTTAAAAAACTGCAGAGGTCGAATGTCTGTACATAGAAAAAAAATGCTAAAAACCGAGTCATAGCGATGTAAGAAGAGAATTAGAACAAATCCAGTTGTTGTTCAAATTTTTTGTTTCTCTATTTGTACGGGCTAATCTCCGAAACTTTTGGACTGATTTAAAGAAAATTTTGTATGCTGGTACCTTAAAACCCCGGTCAACATTTTAGATACTTTTCATCCCGGAAAATTAAAGAGTTCCCGTGGGATAGTTAAAAAACTATAGTAACTTATACAGCTTTGTACACGAAAACTACTGATTGGATTTTAATGAAACTACAATTATGTATATAATTTTTTTTCGTTAATTTTTCTGATGTTTTAACACTTATTATCCTATTCCGGACTAAGAGAAATCCAAAAATTCAAATATCATAAAAATTGGTCCAGCCGTTCTTGAGTTTTATGTCACGTCACACGGGAACGCAATCGAACAGGATAAAAAGTATCCCATGTCCGTCTCCTGATTCTAAGCTACTTCCCCACCAATTTTCAGCCAAATCGGTTCAGCCGTTGTTGAGTTATAAATAGTGTAACTAACACGATTTTCTTTTATATATATAGATTACAGTATAGTACTATATGATCTGTGGTATGTATTACTTTAGTTCAAATCATGTTATGTACCTATTCATTAATTTCAGTTATGGTTATATTACAGTGAGAAATGTACATTTTTTAAATTTTTAATGGCTTATCTATTTGCTACAAATAATGAGTCTATATAATAAGTAAGAATAATAAAATTTTAGGGCAGGTATTTTAATATATTTTTTGAAACATTTTTGTGGAACAAACAATGGGGGAATTCGACAAAAAAGTAAACAAATGCCGACACCTAAAATATTTGCGTTATTATAAACTTAAACTATTTTTTGATCTGGAAAATTGTCCCATACTAAATTAGAAGCTATGACCTCCAACGTGGTAATTAGAGCGAATCTAAGATGTAAGACATATTTATATCTAGGTTTAATTAATAATTGTTCCCGATTAAAATTCTTAGATTTTATAAAATACTTGTTGCTTTTATTTGCTTGGTTTACAAGATCATTATGTTCACGACTATATTTTTTCACATTGCTTTTTACTAGATATTTATAATCTAACATTAATAGTTAGTAAATAGAAAACACATTGTTTGCGAATACCGCACACGATTTCTATCTAAAGAGCAAAGATATAATTAAAATGTCTTCCCGACAGATTCCGGCCATGGCGACCAATCTCATTGAGACTAGGCATCTGCGCAGGAGATATTATAGTGCACAAGTGTACGCGCAGACACAACGTGCACTCTCTATTCCTGTCACTCTCATACTCCGGTGGGACGACTATTCGACACGACCGCTGAGAATTAAGGCGCAGGACCGACGGCTTTACGTGCTCTCCGAGGCACGGGGGTGAAACACCGCCTCCAACTCCGGACTGTTACTGAGAATCTCTTGACAGAAATACTCAATAACTGAGCTTGGCCCGAACCCGACCCGGGACTCGAACTCAGGAACTTCGGATCTGCGACCGTACATGCTAGCCACTAGATCACCGAGGCAGATATACTTAAATAAAAATATACACAAGTTAATTATTTATCGATAATATTTATTAGAACCTACTTACAACGTCATGCTTAGTTTACATACTTTCAAACCTAGATATTTATTCTAGCTTTTGCCTGCGGCTGTAATGACTTAGGTACTTTATTGATGTATAAATTCTACAATTCATTTTCTTAATAAATTGTATAATCGTAGAAATATTATTCATTGCATTAGAATGCAAAAAGTATTTTTTCATATATGACTTTTCGTATCAGAGATTAGCGAGTTCAAACACTCTTCAGCTTTTTAATTAATATTAGTATTAGATAACGCGTATTTTTCGAATGCATGCGTAGAAAGTTTATTTCTACGCAAGCAGTAAATTCTATTTAATGTCAAAATATTATCTATTTTCATATTATGACGACTCGTAGGGGGTCCGGAGGGTCATAGCTATCTTAACGGTTTGCGTCACGAAACATCCAATTATTTTATTAATTTCATAATGCTACTTTGTGTTAGTATGGAAATTTGTTTATCATTTTATCGTACGCAATTAAAACTTTGATAGAGTTTACGGTTACGACTTTCGACTCCTCGTTTTTTAGGGTTCCGTAGTCAACAAGGTACTTTACCCTTAGCTCAGAGTCTTAGTACTACAAAACTGTAATTAGACATGGATATAGATATTAGTCATGCCGACAAAGTGGTAACATAAAATCTTGAAAAAAAATTTTTTTTGGTACCTCCTCTACACGTAAAGTGGGGATATTGGTATAATCAAATGCATGTCAGTTAAATGGTTATTTTTGGATACTTAAGGCGCTGAATTTACACTAGGGGCACTCGGGGCTAGTGCCCAGGGCGGCAAATTCGGAGGGCGGGAAAAAAATTCTTCGCATTATCGAAAAAGGTTTTTTTTATTTTCTAAAAAATGAAAAATAAAAAAAAGATTAACTATTAGGTACAAATTTTCAAAAAAAATATGTCATTTATAAATTCTTTTTTTAATTTTTCAAAATATAATTTTTTCAACATTTTATTCAAAATTTCGATAATAGGGCTCCGTTTTTACTATGCCCAGGAGCGGCGCTAAGGTTAAATCCGGCACTAGATACTTATTATAAAAAAAATATAGCTATCACAGCTATGTAAGCTTTATAAGTGTATGAGTAATAATCGTCCAATTTATAAAAGGTGCTTAGTATTATGAGTCGTCGAAACCGTTAAAGTTAAATGTTTAATGTTCATAGTATTAAACAATAAAAAGCTTCTTCTTAGTCGCATTATTGTGACCGACAACTACGGAACCCTACATTATAAGCGTCACCCTACACGCACATGGCCGGTTTTTTTACTTTTTTAAAAATTGTATATCCCAATTGTCGTTTAGTAGTTTAATTATAAATACAGATAAATAAAATTGAAGTGTCTGTTTGTAATGTAAAAATAACAACTTTTGATTTTAATAAATGTATAAGAAATTATATAAGTACCTACAGTTCTTATTAGAAACAAATTGTCAGTCTGTTTGTTCTGGCCTCCGGGTAATCACCGAAACCGCTGGACTGGACTAGAAAAAGAATTAGGGTTCCGTTCAAATCAAAACGCACCTAGGGAGTAAGAACGTAAATCGCTGGTCTTTAATATTAAGAAAATTTATTTAACGCTCCATAAAAAAAATATTTTAATTAATGGGATCGTATCAGGAAAAAAGATCTGTTTAAGTAAACTTCAATAGAATATGTATCGATATTTATGCAAAATTTCTGTCTTATACATATACCTACCATCTTATCTATACCTACTATAATAAAACAGTAGAGGTCGAATGTCTGTACATAGCAAAAAAGTGTTAAAAACCGAGTCAGGGGGATGTATTTAGTAAATTTAGTTTAAAAAAATAAACATAATGAGTTTTAAATGAGATGGTTTCCCTATATACTTAGATAAATATATGCATAATTTTACATATTTTAATAGATAATAAAAAAAATCAGCTTTGTATTTCCATTTTTAATGCACACTTTTGTAATTCACATAATTTATAAATCTTTAAATAAATTTATTATTGTCCTCTCAATTGCTTGAATGTTTCCCATGGGATAATATGATCTTTAACGTTTCGAATGCTAACCTACTTATATAACTTATACCTATACGTGAACTAAATACATATTATTTACAAATAAACAATTATTGATCAAAAGAGTCGACCTTCAATAAGCGGAAACTTTTTAAACCACTACTAGGTACAACCAAAAGGCAAGCGCGTAATATATTTCGGTTATGGTGAATAAAAATTGAAAACTGTAAGTAATAGTGTAATCTACACTAAAGAGGTATTATGTGTGTAAAAATTCTTTCACTCATTGATAGTTACATTCCCGCCGAGTGCTATAGGTTATTTTTTTTATTTCAGTAAAAATGTGTTTACTCTCAGAAATCATAATAAAGGCGAGTGAAGCGGGGGTGAGTCGCTATTGTGAAATGGAGTTATATAATTATGACGATATTTGGGTAATGGGTAGGTATAATTTTTTTATAATTTATGAACTCTACTTACATTTATTTTATTATTAGACCAGGGTCGATAATTTTTGAAACCAAAAGAAATAATAGTAGGATGCAACCCATTGGAAAAGGAAGTAATAACAATGGAAAATGTTTGCCCATCAAAAGGTATTTCATAGAGAAGTGGGGAAGAGGCTAGGAGGGTCTGGCTAGGTACATATACTTTTTGCATATTTTTGCAAAGCCCAGGTCAACTTTTTAGAAAAAGTAGAATTTTGACGCGACAATTTTGATTGAAAATTAGGCTGCTTTTTTGATATTAAGTCAAAATAAGGTAAAAATGTTTTATTTTTATTTAAAATATATATTAGGTATATTTTAAATAAAAAAAAATACAGTATGTTCGAGGAATAAAAAGGTGAGTTTTCACCACGTGAAAAGATTTTTTTTGTAAAAGATAAAAATGAAAAACCAAAAACTTGGTTAATTGAATTTTTTACATAAATTTTAAGGTTATGTGAAAAAAGTGTAAATACTAAATAGGTACTAAAGTTGTAGATCTTTTTATTACCTACAACTTTGCCATTTAACTTTTTTCCATAGGACATGTAGTTTTGCCGGAAAACGAGATAAACCCGTTTTTCACCCTTAAAAACTCACCCCCTCCCACTTCCCGACCTCAGATTGCCTGTAAATTATTTTTCCTTTCATTTTTGTTATATTCTCTTCCTTTTACAATGGGTTTCATCGTACTATTATTATTATTTTTCACTTTTTAACATTTTCAAAGGCCTCAGCCCTGGTCTACATTAGTCCGAGGTAACAAACCACTTGTAATCACAAAGAAAAGATAATCTTGACCACTTTTAAGTCTCTATTTTAGACAGATTATAATAAATTGCTATGTTGTATAAGTTTAATAACGGTATTTACCTACTAAAAAAGTAGTATCAAAATATTAATTTGTTATTACAACAAAATAAAACTGCTAACATTTAAATTCTTGTAATTGATACTTATTATGCAAGAGAGTTCTAAGCAATGGAACACAATACATACTTATTTTAATAATACCTAATGTTATTATATTTTTATCAATGTCTAGCGGCTATAAACTACATCACTTCACAAGCCATTAAATCGTTTTATGCATGAATTACGTACTCCAGGACTGGCCTAACTTGTTATTTATATACCTACTCAATTAATTTTTTAGGGTTTCGTACCCAAAGCGTAAAACGGGACTCTATTACTAAGACTCCGCTGTTCGTCCGTTTGTCTGTCACCAGGGTGTATCTCATGAACCGTGAAAGTTAGACAGTTGAAATTTTCACAGATAATGTATTTCTGTTCCCGCTATAACAAAAAATACTAAAAAACAGAATAAAATAAATATTTAAGGAGGCCCCCTTATAACAAACGTGATTTGTTTGCTCGTTTTTATAGATAACGGCACGGAACCCTTCGGGCGAGAGCCCGATTCGCACTTGGCCAAAAATTCGCTTCAAATTCGTCGTTCGACGACTCAAACTTTAGCTTCGGCCGTCACTTTATCCTGTAAGTAAAGATCCTTTATCCGCGGTAATCCTTTTATTTCCGGGATCAATATTTCCTTATCAATTCAATTCTTTTATTTCGTGGCTTCTAAATATTTGCTAACGACCTTTTTACTTAAAGCTATCCATCAATAAAGTCCCATTAATGCGCTCTAGAAATGAGCGGGTAAAATCAGACCAAACGATTTGTGAACTTTAGAATCGTACAAATAATCATGATATAGGCATATAGCTCAAACATAGTAAAAAGTAGGTATTTTGAAATCATAGACATTCACTTCTTTTTTTATAAATCAAGCCATGAGGTATCTTACTACTAATAGGTAATCCGTAATTTACGAATAAATATTTTTTTACCTGTGGCTTGTTAAATGAGAGGCAATTTAACAAACAAACGGTCTATAAAAATCAACTTTATGATTGTTTGAGAATCTACTAATGTTATATATTTACTAATGTTTATATAATAATGTTTATATAATTTACTAATGTTGTATATTTCCGACATAGAACTCTTGTCGACACTGAGGGACAGATGCCAAAAATCCAATTTGAGACATTTTAATTGTTTGTTTCTTGTAGGTACATACGTAATAACATCACACATTTAAATATAGTTCTTATGATATAACTAGCGGCTCACTCTCGCTTCGCTCGGTTTCGCCTCTAGAAAAGCACAAACAGATCTATCCCACGGGAACCGTTCATTTTTTTGCGATGAAAAGTAACCTGTTGATTGATCGGCAATATAAGGAGGCATCAGCATGCCAAATTTTACAAAATTAGGTGCATAAGTTGTGTACTAAGCTGTAAAAGTTACTTTAGTTTTTTAACTATCCCACGGGAACTCTATAATTTTCCAGGATGAAAAGTATCTAAGATGTTGCCCGGGGATATAAGGTTCCACCATGCAAAATTTCATTTAAATCGGTCTAATAGATTCGGAGATTAGCTCGTACAAACAGAGAAACAAAAAAGTTGAAAAAAATGTTCTATTTGTCTTCTTACATCCCCCTGACTTGGTTTTTAGCATTTTTTTTCTATGTACCTACAGACATTCGACATCTACAGTTTTATTATAGTATAGATAATTAATATTATAATTATAAGTGAAACTAGCAAAAACCTGTAGCTGTACACGCGTCGCTATTTCTATTTAAATAACCATAAAACATGATCTCTACTTTGTATAGGAAAGCTCATATGCGTAGCTCTACTTTACTGGTCGAAATAATTTGCAGTTTTTTCTTTAGACTATACAAAAAGTTGCATTTGTAATACAGCCATGGAACATAACTTTATGTGTTAACATCTCCAGGTAAATTTCTAAGAAATTATTTAAAATTCTAATAAATCTATTGTTAACTGATACGCCGCGCCGGCGCGTCCGTGGTCGTGGAGGGATTAAGCGTCAATGTAAAATTGACACCATTACAATTTTATTAGATGTACTTACCTACATCACAGATCAAATAATATTCTAGTATCTATATCATATTCAGATAACTTGTAAATCTGCACATAAACTTTCTATACACTGCAAAACGTTTATAAAGCGTGTCATTTCGAGACTTTATTTATAATCGAGACTAGATAGAAAGACGAGCATGAATGATTGAAATTAGTATCGTAAATATACCGCTATCTTGAGATAGCAACAGAGCTTACTTTTGTATATACGATAGATATATACCTACCTAGCTATAGTTTTAAAATTAAACCAGATATTATACAAGGTCCCACAGATTTATCTACATGTGTACCTATATAGTGTTTCGTATTTTACTGATATTGCTATCAGTATCTTAAAATCGATAAGGAATAATATGTTAGAAAGTACGCTACTACATATTAAGTTTTTTCTAAACAACTTTGAAAACCAAACAACGACAGTTATTCGAATTCTAATATCATCGTCTCTCTTCATCGAGGATAATTCTTATTGAGCTCTTAAAAAAATATCAAGCCAACAAAAATATCAAGTCAACACATTAGTTTAGTTTCATATTGAAGCAAAAATTAATAATAAGTATTTGGTCCTAGGTTTACTTACATGCTCAGTTTATTAATATATCTAGAATATTATAAGTTAATCTTACTAAATATTATAAATGTTAAAGTTTAGATGGATGTTTGTTACTCAATCACGCCAGAACGGCTGAACGGATCTGAATGAAATTTGGCACAGAGATAGATCATAGTCTGGAATAACACATAGGCTACTTTTTATCCCGGAAAAATGTACGGTTCCCGTGGGATAGATTTGTTTTTGATTAATAAATCATTTACCTACCTAAGTCTAAAAAAAGTGTCATTATCAATGATAAAATATTAACGCTTATATGTACTTATGTCTTTATTTATTTACTAGCGACTTGCCCTCGCTTCACTGGGCTGCGTCCCTATAGGTACGTTTTAATTTTTTTGAGCCGAACCCTATTTCTTTTTCTAAAATGAAAGTCCCATCAAAATGAGCCCAGCCGTTTCGCAGATTAGCTGAAACAAGCAGACAGACAGACAACATTTTTTTAAATTAATGTGTTCTTCTTATATTATTATTTTATATTTTGTATATAGATAATTCCATATGCATTTAGTAAAAATCTGTTTTTTATACATTAGAAACAGACACTTCAATTTTATTTACATGTAGATTGTAGATATAGATTTGTTACCAATTTTATCTCGAATCCTATTCTATTTTTAGCATTATATCCAATATTTACAAGTGTTTCGTTAGTGTATAAAAAATGGCAAATTAATTTTATTACGAAATGAGGTTGAATTATTTTTAATTAAGTTAAAACTATTCTTTAATTAACTAAGTGTTTTGCACTGTTAAGTGTATTTGTATGGAAACCTTATATATTTTGTTTTTAGATTGATATCGTACCGCGCCCACTAACAAACATTTACATCACTACCGACCTCGGGTCAAGATTTAATATCATATCTTCATGATGTAACATAACAAATTGTTTAATTTGAGACAATATGCAGAGCGAATAACAATTCGTTCAATTATTTCAAATTAATAAAATGTCATCATTTCTTAATTTGTACTTACAGATATATTCTGTAGGTTAGACCATTGCCTATGATAGCCCAGAAAGCAGTGGTAGCCCAGTGGTAACGCGCTCGCTTGGGAAAACAAGTGAAGCGGGTTCAAATCCCGTGTCTCGCACCTGATATTTTCATGTGCGAATCATTTCTAACATGATTACCTCTTGCCATACGCTTTACGCTAAAGAAAAACATCGTGAGAAAACCTAGCAAGTTTTGGAGACATGTGCAGTCCGTCAATCTGCACTTGGCCAGCGTGACTATGGCCTGATCCCTCACATATTGAAGGGAAGCCCGTGTCCAGTAGTGGGACGTTAAAAAGGGCTGAATACATATACTGAAAATTATTATTTGAAATATTAATCAATATTCTTAAAGTTGTCAAGAAACAGGATAGATTATTCTAACAATAAGAAAAATTTAGACTTACTACTGATGGTGCATAAGTAAGATTTAGTTTTCCTGTAATGTATACATAATACCACTATAATCTATCATCACTAATAAAACTAATTTAAAAGTTACCTGATTAATAAATAAATCAACAAATTTTGGCCATAAAAATATAATGAAAGTATTTATTCTTTTATGCAACCTAGTTTTTGTGTAACTATAAAATTAAAAATACCCATTAAAACTCTACATATAAAGTTAGATATAGTTGTTGTTAATTTGTGTTCCATATTAAAGTTTTTAACAAATGAAATGTAGCAGTAAAAAATTATAAAATAAATGAAAAAATATGTAGTATTTTTTATTTAATGTCTTAGCATATTGACCAAATATACATAGCTTACTTCATATTATATAATTTTAGAAAAAAATCTCTCATAATTTACAAATGAAACAGCAAAAAAGCATTTTGCCAATGAAAAATAGTAGAATTTTTGCATTTATACAAAAATATAAGATAGATTGTAACAAAATGTCAATATATCTAATTGTTGCTACAACACTATACCAAAAAGGCCACCTAAAGTTTCATTTATATAAAATTTTATTGCAAATATAATATTTTTTTAACTTTAACTTATGATATACAAATCATAAACCTATCAAAGGAAAAACTACATTAGTTGGTTTTGTTTTTATTAAACAAATGTTTGTAGTGTATAAAAAAATATTGCCTTGTAAAGGTTTTGTTTACATTTCTATCAATTTCATGTATCAAATTTGTTTTTAACAAAAAAATAACTTACATCTCATATTCACTAAATATTTATATAAATGCTGGATTGTATACATTTGCTATATATGGCATGGTGTATCTACACTACATAAAACACCTATTATGTCATGAAATTTTGTATTAAAATATTACTTTTTCAAATATTCCTCGACAGACCATTTTTATGCATTGACACAAGGATAATAAAACAATGCTAGTCTTATATTAACTTAATGAGATTATAACTAACACTAAATTAGTGGTTTCCAACAGTATTTCATTCTCCGCGCTTAATATAAAAAGCCAAATATATATTTGGAATAAATTTCAAGCTTGCAGAGTATCAATTGACAAGCAATTAACAGATGATGTTGGAGACCTTATCCTAGTTAATATGAAAAAATTAAACTAATATGGAACATTTGAGAATAAATACGAAACAGATTCCCCATTATGAGTACGCCTTACAGCTTCAGCTAACATCATTGATACATCAATACATTGTATTTTAGGACATTCCTGCATGTGCCTTTCCTGAGGAATAGTATTTGTGACAACAACCGCTTCTAAGCATGCATTGTTAATTCTTGAAATTGCGGGCCCGGAGAAAATGCCATGAGTTAGAATGGCATACACTTTAATTGCTCCAGCTTCAATCAACTTCTCAGCAGCATGGCAGATAGTTCCACAGGTATCTGCCATATCATCTACTAAAATGGCTATGCGATCTTTAACATCTCCGACCAATACCATTGATGCAACTTCATTTGCTTTTTTCCTTTCCTTGTGAATAAGGGCAAACTCAACATTTAAGCGATCAGCAATAGATGTTACTCTTTTGGCACCTCCAGCATCTGGTGAGACCACAATACTAGTTTTCCAGTCAGGAATATTTTCCTTAATCCATTTCAACACCGCTGGCTCCGCAAAGAGGTTATCGACGGGAATGTCAAAGAAACCTTGAATCTGTGATGCATGGAGATCCATAGTTATAATATGATCAGCACCAGATACTGATAAAATATTAGCTACAAGCTTGGCAGTAATAGGTGCTCTGCTTTTATCTTTTTTGTCCTGTCTAGCGTACGGGAAACACGGGATGACAGCAGTAACACGAGATGCGGATGCTATTTTGCAAGCATTGATCATAATTAATAATTCCATTAAATTATCATTAATTTCACCACTGCCACTTTGTACGATGTAAACATCTTCGCCGCGAACGGATTCTCCGATCTCAACACACGTTTCCATGTTGCTAAATTTCTTGGTTACCACTTTGCCGAGATCAATTCCGAGTCGATCCACAATCTTTTGCGCTAAGTCGGGATGGGAGCTACCACTAAAAACTTTAATGTTAGGCATTCTGGTAGGTAACGGTGAAGCGAGATGATCTAATTTATTCACTACTTCTTGGAGAGTTATAGTTGATTTCATCAGCGCCGGGCTAAATTGACCTCCGGCCGTCGCTTCTTAATGTTAACAACGGAATAAAAGCAATGAACTATTTGCGACCTCTTAACTAATGATAAGAAGTACCTATTGCAATGTGGGGACTCTTGCCGAGCCGCTTGTACGCCGCACTTTACGCGCTCGTTGCCTCACACGCACGTTTTTATATTTTATTGAATGAATTGTCAAGCAAAAGACAGCAAAGGCAAAGTTATTAATTGTGTGACCAGTTCATCTTAATGAAAAGAAAATTAATTATTATCTTTATTTGCTTTACTAAATTAAACTAAAACATAAAACACCCTTTCTTTATTTTTGTTCTGCAGTAAAAAGTAGAAACAAAAAATATTGACATTGTTTTTTTAATTTTTATAAGAGAAAATATTTTTTACATTGGGCTATTAGAAAATTTCTAAATTATGTATTCTAGGGTAAAAAATTTTAAAGTAAAAATAAAAGAAATACAATGTTAGACTAGGGGAAGCATTATAATAAAGAAATTTTGGATAAAAACTTTTACTTCATTGAAGCTTAAAGACCATAGATGAACATTAAGCTAGACAATTTACATATTACAACTGTATCAATCACAGACCAGGAACAAGACTGTCAAGTGTCAATGTCAATGTCAAAACCGTTTGCGCCAAAGGATTATTCATTATATTTATTATTTATAATGATGTAAACGTAAATAAAACAACTTGTTATCTGAAAATCACATCTTATCCAGTTATTTATTATAATTTAATGTCCGAAAATTTCATAAATAGTTAAAACTTGAGGGTTGCCTTTATCATTATTATGACTGAGCATACAGAGAAAAAGGAACCTAAGATAAAATTGTTAAGATGTATGGAATGGCTGCAAAACCAAAATGATCCAGAAAAGCTATCTTCGCCAAACAAAAATGATAAACAATTTATCATTGAATTTGAAACTAAGGCACAGCGCAAAAATGTTGTACCTACGGTGGCGGATGATATAGCGACAGTACCAGCTGGAATCGACGAACCTGCTATTGAACCAAAGGCTGTGGTAAGTAATATTTAGTAATTATAATACGTTTTGCTACTTTATAAAGAAGTGAAATAATTTTGTTAAGTAACTAGAATTCAGAAATTTATTCTTATTATATAGTATAAAAATGCAGTTTTCAAAAGTAAATTAATTTTTTGTTTACGGTTTAAGCCTTTACGTCTTTTGCGAAAAGAAAATTTACTTATAGAATGTGAGTGGCAGGCATGTAAGTGCTATTTCAATGATTACCAAGTGTTTCAAAAACATGTAGCAAAGCATGTGTCTGATCTACATGTCACTGAAGTTAATGGAAGTGGTAAGTGAATTAAAAATATAATAGTTCTTTTTGTGTCTTAAATATCATGATAATGACATAATGACAAAAGAGGTTTGCTTAAGCTTTTGAATACCTATACCCTTTAAATATCCTATTAATTTGTCTATCTGAAGATCAATATGGGTATTCTTGAAATTATTATTTTATTTATATAAACCCATTTGTCCATTCTATTTTTTTAATGAGGTAAATAAGATCACTCATACTTAGGACATAATATAAATATCATAAATTATATTTTCGCAGTCCAATATGTATGCTTATGGGATGTTTGTGGTCACAGTACAAATGACTTTCCTGAAATGGTTCGCCATATTAACTACCATGCATATCATGCAAAACTTTTGGCAATTGGTTTCAATGGAAGAGCAACATTGAAGTTAGAGAGATGTCAAAAAGACTCGAGCAAAAGAAATATGTTGCCTGCGCTAATCGCTGATCATTGCTGTATGTGGGTTGGGTGTACAGAAAGTTTTAACTCTATACAGGTATGATATAATTCTCATTTTAACAAAAAAAAGTTAGCTTACACGGAATGCCTGGCAGATGTGAAACATCTATGTTAATTATTAGAATTCATAATTAATAAAAACCTATAATGAAATATTGAGTAAAATAAAGAAAAATTAGACTTTCTTTAATAAAATCAATTTATTTTTCTTATTATTTTAATAATAATGATAATTACGGAATATATATTATATATACATATACATACATACACGGGGGTATAAGAGGTGACACCATCAAAATTTTTTAAAATATTTTAGTTTCCTCACATCTGGGTGTATCTGAAAATACCCCATGTGTGTTCTGTGTGTGTGTGTGTGTATATATATATATATATATAATAAATATAATATATATATATATACATGCTAGCATTTCCCGCGGCTCCGCCCGCGTTCAGATGACCAAAAACCAAATTCTTAGGTTTTACATATTAGTATACTCTTACATTGCAGTTTTTGTATTTTTTTTCAGAAATGACACATTTTCCCGCAGTAAAAAGTATCCTATATATGTTGACCCGGATAATCAGCTATCACCATACCAAATTTCATCAAAATCTGTCCAGTGATTTTCTCGTGATGTGGTAACAGACAGATAGACAAAAATTCTAAAAACTATAGATTCTTTTTAAATAAAACTATCTTTTCGGATTATTTCGCAGATTTATTTTGATTTTTGGTTCCCGACGTTTCGAATGCTTTACAGCTTCCATGGTCACGGAGAGAACTATAGATTCTGCTTCTGTATCAATAATAATGTTTATTTCAATAAGATTTTCCAAAAAATATTTAATGTACAGATTCGGCTTAGTTACAATTTTATTATATGTATAGATATTTTACATACTTGTATTATTTGTTATCTTTTTATTTCTAGATGTTCTTTGACCACGTGCAACACCATATAAATTACTCAGAAGATTTCCTTTGCTCCTGGGCTGGATGTGGGGCAGTGTTTCACCGACGGGTTTTACTCACAATGCATGTCAGATCTCATACGCGAGAGAGATTGATTGCTTGCTTCCATTGTGGACACCATTTTGCATGTAATAGAAAGCTGTCAGACCATTTGTTGCGACAGGTGATTTATATGAATTATATTATTAGCATGTTTTTTAGATTTATTAGTGATTAGCCACTTATATGCAACCCTAGTCACGATTTTATTCACAGTTTCATAGGTTTTTTGCTCCTTTATTTAAAAATAAAAGTAGCCTACGTTATTCTGTATAATATCAGCTATCAGCTAGTGAAAGTCTCGTCAAAATCGTTCCAGCCTTTTCGAAGCAGTTGTTATTTTGACATTACAAACAGACACTTCGATTTTCGCCTCTGAACTCTAAATATTTCCTGTATAAAATATAATCTATATGTAGCCATACGAACTACTCTATCTTTCATTGAAAGTCCCTATACAATTGATTAAGTTGTCCCAAAGATTTTCCTTGACAAACAGAAAGACAGACAGACAAAAAAATTAAAAATTGTTGTATAGGCACTGGCTTCATATAAATAACTATGTACTTGAGAAAACAGTTATTTGGAAATCACAGACAGACACTTAAATTTTATTTATCTTATAATATTGATTGAGCAATACTTGTATGTATGTATATGTATATATGTATAAAATTATACATAGTGTCTCGGAAACGGCTATAACGATTTGGATCAAAATTTGTATTCAGTTAAGTTAGCTTTTAGTCTATATATGGTGCATACCACGCCAAATCCGACGGTTTGAAAAATTTTTATTCTTGATTTTCTTAATATTTTGGTATTTTTTAGTACTTCTCAAAAGAGGCTTCCTGGTAAATTTTGAGATTCTTTTGATCACTGGTTCAAAACCTTTTCTTCTTTTCAGGTGTCTTCTAAAAAAACGTAATCTTTTCCGTAAAACGTCAAACGAAACTCGGTTGTCTAGGTATTTATATTTATACTAATATTATAAAGACTCAAGGAGGAAAGATTTTTGTTTGTTTGCTTGTACTGAATAAGTTCCGAAATTACTGAACCGATGTAGATGAAATTTGGTAAGAAGATACTTTGAGACCCTGGGAAGGACATAGGATAGTTTTTAATCCGGAAATCATCCCTTAAGGGGGTGAAATCAGAAAATTTGTTTGAGAAAGCACCATAAAACAAAGTAAGACAACAAATAAAGTGTTTTTAAAGTAATGGTAACGGGTGTAACTGAAAATCAGCGCTGCTTGAGATTCGGTCTTAGCAGCATTTGCTGAGTTATTACCCATTGCCTTAAGTTACTTTAAGCTTTACTGATTTTGTTAACTTTTTTACTCGTTTTTTTTTCAATAAATACTTTTTATTTCAATTTTTATTTTTTTAAAGTATCGAATATTCCAGACGGTGTCGGGGGTGGGCGGCATGCACGCGTGCTCGCTGTGCGGGTTGGCGAGCGCGTCGGCGGCGCTGCGGCGCGAGCACGAGCGCCAGCACGTGTCGGCGTACGCCTGCGCGCTGTGCGACATGTCGGCGCCGTCGCGCGCCGCGCTCGCGCACCACGTGCGCTACCGCCACCTCGCCGGCGACACCAGGACGCACAAGTGTCCGCACTGTGCGTACAAGTGAGTGACACATTGTATTTTTTTTTTCTTTTTTTTTTATGACCCTCCAGGCACTGGTCTCATATATGTGTATTACGTATACATAATAACGAACTAGGCTCGCTTCGCTCGGGTTCACCTCTGAGAAAAAAAACAAACCTATCGACAAAAAGTAGCCTATGTGTTATTCCAGACTATAATCTACGCATAGAGATGCCTCACCCAGATCGGTTCAGCTGTTCTGCCGTGAAAGGATATCAAATATCCATACATACTCACAAACATTCACATTTATAATATTAATAATAATTACGGATTTAATTTTAATATTTACAGAGCAGTTACAAAGTGGGACCTACGCAAGCACATACCGACGCACACACGCAAAAAGAAACCGAAGGTCAAGCAAGAGCGTAAAGAAAGCACAAGTGATATAGAAATATCCGACGAAGAAGAAGGAAAAGAAGAGAAAAAGAAGAAAGTTGGAAAGAAATACGCGTGTCACATGTGCCCTGAAAAAGAAGTGAAAGTTTTTTCACGTGGAACGAGATTGACTACGCATTTAGTTAAAGTGCACGGAGCTCAGTGGCCATTCGGGCATAGTAGGTTTAGGTGAGATTTGTAATTGTATTTAATTTTTGAATTAAAACTTCTTTAGGACTGAGGTGTAAGTCAATACGTTGGAAAAATGAGTGTCGCAGAAGTGAGAGTCCAATTTATTATTAATAATAAAAAAATATTATATCTATATTTTTTAATAATTATAATTATTATGTATAAAAATATATATTTATTGTTAATTATAATTTTATTAAAAAATGTTACGTTTGTATGTATTTTGATTTTAATTTAATCGCGGTATCTGCCACAGTGCCAAAGAAGTTTTACTTTGACCGCGCTTAAAGGTCGATAAAAGGCGTTGATAGTTCCCTTTTATTTTCTATTCCATTATCTTATTTATTCTATTATCTTCTCTCTCGTTTAGTCTTATTATCTTCTACTTTGTGGCCTTACTTATCATCATGTAGCTTGTAGTAACTACATAGTAGGAAGCTAGGTTATCTAGCTTGCTACTAGTTAAATGTTCTGCCCATCGCCATTTCAGTTTGATTCATAAAATTTATTAACTGTACATTAATGTGAGTGCTATTTGTAAATATATAAAAAAATATAATTTCAGATATCAAATAAGTGAAGATGGCATGTACAGACTGACGACCACACGATTTGAATTTGAAGATGTATCTAAGAAAATAGTAGATGGTTATAGCTGGCCTAAAGAATCTTTAACAAACAAATTTGAATTTGATCTGAAACAAATAGCTGAAGCCACGGAGACTTCACCAAAGAGATTTGAAATCACATTGAAGAAGAATGAAGTCAAAAAGGAAAATGATGTGAATAAAGCAGTGGAAATTATGATGTGTGATGTCGATGAACATGGGAATATAATTAGTACTGAGACTATTACAGATGTTATATACAGTTGAGAGGTTGGTGGTTTGAAAAGGGTAGTAGGTTCAAATTCTGGACCTTCTTTTTTTCAGGTGATTGTCGGCTAGATTTCTTTCTTAAAAGTTCAGAGTATAATACTATAGTTATAAATTGAGACATTGGTAGCCCAGTGGTAACGCGCTTGGTTAAGAAACCAACTGAAGTGGGTTAAAATCCCAGGTCTGGCATCTGATATTTTCATGTGCGAATCATTTCTAACATGATTACCACTTGTCTTACGGTGAAGGAAAACATCGTGAGGAAACCTGCATATCTATTTATTTATGTAAAATCTACCAGCAGTTTTACAATTAATGCAAGTACTATAATTAATATCATAGATTAAATTTGTACATTATAAATCTATATTAAGGTAAACACAACATGCTTCAGAAATAGTATAACAAAGAAGAAGAAAAATTATACATTAAATGTGCTTATTTTCTATTTGTAAAAGTTGATACAGAACATTATTTTTATACACCGAAATAGAAGAGTTGAAAATGTCATCTGTGCCACTGTATTGATTAAATAAATAAATAATAAATATAAATAGATATGTTGGGACATTAACGCACAGCCCCATCTAGTTCCATGGTAATCTACGAGGCTTGTGTTATGGATACCAGATAGCTGATACATTACACATATATAACTTTAAATACATACATATTATAAATATAAACACCCATGACTAGAGTACAAACATTCATGCTCATCACACCAATGAAAGCCCCCAGCCCAGGACTCGAACCCGCGATCGCTGGCAGCAAGTAGTCATGTCATATCACCACCGCTGAAAAAATAAAGATAGTGGCTTTAGAATGCTGAAATAAAAAAGGCCTTTTTATCTTCATAATATAATAATATTTTTTTTTTATTATTTTTTCAATTGGGTTTTTGAAGTGTAATTTCATGTATGATGAAAAGGAAATGCGACATGAGAAAGAGACAAACACATAAATATATAGGATTAAGAATGAGATAGAATACATTGCACAGAAGGTGAAAAATAATGCTGAATAATATGTTATGTAATATGTTAAATAAAATGTAAAATGACTTCTAAACTTGGTAAAAAAAACTAAACCTTACAATGATTTTAAATATTATATTTATGTTTTTATAATAATTATTACTTATAATAATGAATATTTATTACCGTGAGATGAATGTGCATAAATTAAATAAAAGCTATTATGACTAATGTTGCCATGGTAAACGTTTTTATTGTCTGACAAATGATATATAACATTATATTCTTTCCGTATAAGATATTTTATAAATATATGACTGTAATATGCCTAATATGTCTTATTTAATTATTAATTTTATTGTAATTTAATTGCGACTTTTGCCAAAGAAGTTTTACTTCAACCGCGCGTAAAGGTTACATGCACCCATTTTATTTTATCTGAAATGATTTTGCACAAGTATCAATGATTAGTATTTTTAATGAATTCCTCAATGAATTTTGTTCTATATTTTGTAATTTAAAATTTACAAATTGTGTATTTTTAAGTTAACATTTAAAAAAATAAAGTATTAATAAATTAAAAATATTAATTTAATTTTTTTTATTTAAAAGTTTATAATTTTCATAACATAAATATTAACTATTTAACAACACCATTATCAGTCTTTTTCAAAACTAAATGTTTTTGTGTAATTTTGTAGAATAAGTATACATGATTTGTTTTTATTACGTTTAATTAATTAATTATGAGCGATTTGTTATGTCACTTTTAAAGAATATATTTGTAATAAAAAAAACACCTAATTCTATACTTACAATAATTATTGCGTTGAAAGTGAATAACTTTAAAGATAAAAAAAAAAAATTAAATGAAAGAAGAAAAGTATAATAAATTAAAAATATTTATTTAAAAAAAATATGTAACCTTATAAAAAAATCAATATATGTAATACATTTCGGAACCCAATTATTATTTAAAGTGCCTAATATGGCTATCAGCTTCTCTTAAGCCGGACTACAGCGCCGTGTACCGCCGCGTGTCTATGCCGTGAGAAGATAGAAGACCTCTTTAGTTAAAAAACGAAAACTTGAAAGAAGTAAAGAATATTAAAATATAAATATTTATTTAAAAAAATACATAGTACAAAAATATCAACAATACTTTTATTTTCGGAACCAAATTATCATTTAAAGTGCCTAATAAGCCTATCAGCTTCTCTAAAGCCGGATTCAACGGCGCCATGTACCGCCGAGTGTCTGTGGTGCGACGTGGCCTCTCCCGCGAAGCACACAACGGGGAAGTCCCCGAACTGTAGCGGCTCTGACAGAGCGATAGCACTACCCCCATTCTGTTCTGTGGCAACACTGCGATATGAATACGAGCCTCGAGCTAACGGATTTGATGCCCATTGAGATCTGGAATTGTTTATTAAATTGAAATAAATTAATTAATTATCTTCTCACTAGTTATACTAATCACAGTAAAAAAATCATACTAAGCATTCGTACATTGGATATAACGGAAAAAAACCATGCGGTAGGTGATCGCCTATTGTTTAACAGAAATGCTATCAAATGCATTGGTTAATATGTAGTTCCATCTCATGTTACAATTATTAGACCAGTGTCGATAATTTTTGAAACAAAAAGAAATAATAGTAGGATGAAAGCCATTGGAAAAGGAAGAGGATATAATAAAAATGCAAGGAAAAACAATTTTGGTGGATCTGGGGTCGGGAAGTGGGAGAGGGTCAACTTTTAAGGGTAAAAAACGGTTCCGGTTTCTCGATTTCCGGCAAAACTACAAGTCCAATGGATAAAAAAATTAAACGGCAAAGTTGTAAGTAATAAAAATATCTACAACTTTTGTATTTAGACTTTTTTCACATAACCTCAAAATTTATGTAAAAATTTCAAATAACCAAGTTTTTCGTTTTCTATTTTTATATCTTACAAAAAAAAATGATTTTCTCTATCCTAAAGTCGTTTCTCAACTGTGACATTGAACTAAGCGTGACAGTCGGGAGTATCTCACCCACGTCTTCCCTGCACGCCCTACACGATTGCCCTGCCTAGAGACCTTTGTTAGATGGCTGTATAGTAGAATGTGGAAATATTATTAATGCTAGAGAATGGCTTATTAACTGTAGTTGTCTTACTTTCTTCTCTTAGCAATGGAGGAATTGATTGAGGTTATAATTTAAACGGTTTTGCGTAATATGAATTGAAACAGAAATCGAATAAAATGGTTACAAAATAAGATAAACACAAGCTCGTTCGAAGCTAAGAATATAAGTAAAATAAAGCCTCACCTTAAAACAGACTTAACAGGTGAAACATTAAACTTCTTTTTAAACACAACATCCAATAACTTGTTAATACCAGCTTTCACTTCTTCTACGCTCTTTTTCTCCATTTTCTCTGCGGCCTCTCCGTAAATCCAAGCGAGAAGAACATTTGGGTGATATTCAATCGTAAACATTCCATACAACTCTGTAACCCATTGTTCTTGGGCAGAAAACTTAAGTTTATCCTCCAATTTCCATAAAATAGCAAAATTGGCCGGTGTTTTCGGCCACCAGGGCTTCGTAAATTCTATGTATATCTTATCAAGGACGCAAAGTTGGAGAGTGTTTATGGAGTTGATTTTTTCAGCTGGCAATGGAGGGTTAAATAACTGCGTATGTCTGAAATATTAAATATATATATATGTATGTATATATATATATATACATAATATATATATATATATATATATATATATATATATATATATATATATATATATATATATATATATATATATATATATACATTTGTTTTTTTTAATTTGCGATTTGTGCAAGATATAATAATTAATAATTGGTATTTATTTTCGAGGGATAATCGTATTTAAGTATTAAATTATTCACATTTAAACTTAAGACAGTTATAATTAGTATTATAATTTTAGTCGAAGATCTTCGTCCATCCTGAAAGTTGATAGACGAAATATCAAAATGTGGATTATAAATTGAATTTAGCAGTATATTTTTAGATTTTACTTTTTAAGTACTTTTAGTCTACCTGAAAATAAAACCTATTTATTTTATAAGAACAATTTATTTTGAAAACGAATCTGTTGATATTCTCTAATGTACTCGTAAATGAAAAAAAAGTCTTGAGTCTCAGTGAAAGCTATTTTTATACCTTTCTTTCAAAACTCCAACAGAAACGGTAACGATGACACTCTTAGCAGCGTACAGGCTGCCGTCTTTGCACGTTATCTGCACCAGGGGGTTTCCAGCATTCCCACTTTGCTTGGTGGATCTCCATTTTATACTTTCTACTTCCTTATTTAAATGAATAGATATTGGTAATTGTTTGGATGGATCAGGGTATTTGTTCTGAAAAATATAGTAAATATCGACTGTGAATTATTTAATATCCACGTATAAATAAATTAGGCTTAGACCAATTTTATGTTGAAAGACTAGGTAATTAATTAGGCAATAGATTAATAAAAAATAGATATATAATTAATTTAGATACTTACCAATAAAACGTCAAATATTGTTTTAAAACCCTTTCCTTTCCAATTCAACATGAATTCGCCCTCACAGCCCCAACATTCTTCTAATCCTTTCAACGATTTACCCTTCAAGGGGTCACTTTGACCCCCAACGTGACTGTTTCTCTCAAACCATTCTATAAAGGATTGTACTAGTGTAGGATCTTTTTTTAAATCCGGATTTGTTTTTGGTCTGAAAAATATAAAATAAATAAAGGTTTACAGTAAATTTTATCTATACTGATATAATAAAAACGCAGAGTTTGTTTGTTTGTTTTTTATTTGTACGTTTGTTTGAACGCGCTAATCTCAAGAACTACTAAACCTATTTGAAAAATTCTTTTTCATTAGATAGCCCGTTTAGATAGCGTCTTTTTCATTAGATAGGAGGCTATAGGCTATATATCATCATGCTATTACCCAAGAAAGCGGAGCGGTAATCGTTAATGTCAACAAGTCATTCATTTATTCTACAGTCATTGTAAAACTGATGTTTATAATCAAACAAATTTAAAGCGGGTGAAACCGTGGGGCACATCTAGTGATTATAAAAAATCACCAATACGGTCTATTAGATTAATTATAACAATCGGTTAATTGAAAGAACTTACGCATCTCGAACACATTCTGAAATAGATTTTCCTGAATTTTTATCAGCTTTGCCAACTGCATCGTTTAAAGATTGAATTATATTTTCGCTTGTCTCATTTGATAACAATTCTCCATTAGATAGTACAAAGTACTTGTTATCAGGCGCCGGTCTTCCTAAAAGTTCTAGGGGATTTGCTAATTCAAAGACAATATTGTCCTTCTCACCATGACACCTGGAACGGACATTTCTTCTAATAAAAAAGTTAAAAAAAACATTTTGTAGAAGATTTTTATTATAATCATTATCTGATTCGATAAAAGGAACTAGTGCAGCGAAACTACTTTATTTCCTTTTTAATTTTTTTTGTGTTTTATGTAGAATGGACGTGGGAGACCCGATCACGGTAATGTTACGTATAACATTGTGACACGATTATCTTTAAACTGTGACAAACACTTAGTATTGAGTGGTGTTTAGTGTTTCTACCAATTACTTAATCGTACCTGCAATTAACGTTAAAGAATTAAGTATAAAAACTTTGGTATATACAAAATTGGACTACCTATGTATAGTTCTAACAAAACCCAAAGATGCTCTAAAGCGCAGGTTTTAAAATTAAGTACAGTAGTAATTACTGGTAGTTTTCAACCGACTTCAAAAAGGAGGAGGTTCTCAATTCGACTGTATGTTTTTTTTTTTTTTTTTATGTTTGTTACCTCAGAACTCCGTCATTTATTAACCGATTTGGACAATTTTTGTTTTATTTGAAAGGGTATACTTCCAGATTGGTCCCATTTAAATTTCAAAAAAAAAATACCACCCCTAAGGGTGGAAAAACAACTAATGATGAATTTAACCTACTTCTAATTGTCATATTGACTTGAAACTTTGCAAGTATTTCTATTTCCGTTGATAGTACAGTGGTTCGGTGTTGTTGACCTGATCTAATGGCAAGGCCAGAAGGTGGATAGGTGGAACTCTTCAACGGCTAATAGTAGATACTTTGAGTTTGGGCTTATTTTGTTTGATTTGACAAGCCTAACACGTTAGAATCCTTACTTTGCTACTACTGTCTACACTAAAAAGGGAAAAATAAAAACTTTTTAACAAAAAAATAAAAACCGACTTCAAACAAAAGCACTAAAAAGTGAAAAATAACTGATTGGTAGTTTTCATTTACTATACATACCTAATCAAATATTTTCGAAGTCGGTGTGCTTTGCTTTGTATGGGCTGGGACCGATTTCAAAAATATTTGATTAGGTATGTATTTAATAGGTAGGCTTTAATTACTTAGCCAAAGCACACCGACTTCGAAAATATTTGATTTGGTATGTATAGTAAATGAAAACTACCAATCAATTATTTTTCACTTTTTAGTGCTTTTGTTTGAAGTCGGTTTTTATTTTTTTGTTAAAAAGTTTTTATACATAAACCTATTTCATACGAATACATACCAAAATCAAAAGAACCGATCGTTTCAATTCTCGTCTTACCAGTAATATTTACTCACCAAGCTGCACCTAAATCGATGTAATAATCGCCATATTCTACAGTTCGTATCCTTCCGCCGATCTGATCAGCGGCTTCCAATCCCAACACATTAAGGCCTGCTTTATGCAAATTTCGTAAAGCAGCTACACCCGCGGCACCACAACCTATGACTATAACGTCCATTACGCTCCTAGAAGAAAACAATATGAAAATAATTATTATTCTAGATCCACAATTCCATGCAAAAGTTCTCTTAAAATTGTCACCAACTGTGTTTAGGTAATTATTCTAGTTGAAATAAATGTACAACAATGTAGATTGAGCCTTAAAGGCAATGATTAAAGATGTTTTCCCAAAATTAAATTAAAAGCGCGCTCAAATGTTCAAATGAGCGCTCATTTGGTAAAAACATTCTTTCGCAGTCGCTGTATCTAGTACTTTTTTGATCGATGTTATTATATTTCCAAATTATACTAAAAGAATAATTGGAAGAACGTAAAGAATATGAGCTGATGTCTAAAGTGGTATTGTATTTCATTAAGTTTTTTGCTAAATACTGAATACAGTTTTACACACCACATACATATTTTATATTATTTTTTTATCACAAATCGCATATTTTAATCCTAGAAAAGGTTTAGACGTTGTTCTGGAGAAAAAAATATGTTTTTGTAATTCTATGTCAACCTAACAATAAAAAAAAGAAGGGCCTTGCATTTTACCTTAAACCTTACGGGTTATACAGTACTAGCGGACCCGACAGACGTTGTCCTGTCTACACGTCTTTAATTTGAAAATTTCAAACTTTTTGGACAAAATTGTGAATCTAAATCATTCCCAGATCCCCTTGAACACACACAAAAAATTTCATCAAAATCGGTCCAGTCGTTTGAGAGAAGTTCATTGACATACACACTCACAGAAGAATTATATATATAAAGATAGATTTCTAACTTTTTTGTAGAAAGATTAAGTGATAAGATAATAATAGGAGAATCGTAAAAATTATTATATACTTAAGAATAACTTAATAAAATTTTGGTGCCCGCATAGAACAAACTTAATAAAAGCTCTACATATACGTATACGGCTTTAGATACACGAATTCATAATTTATATGTAATTGATATAACTTATTATCTTATACATATATAACTATTTTTGATATATTGTATAGTTATGACGACTCGTTTGGCTCATTTGTTGTAAGCCTACTTCCTGTGCCAGCGGTCGCGGTTCGAGACCAGCTGGAGGAATACATTTGTGTGATGAGCACGAATGTTTGCACTCCAATCATGGATGTTTATATTTATAATATGTATGCATCCAAAGTTATAATGTGTAGTGTATCAACTATCTGGTATCTATAACACAAGCCTCGCAGCTTACCATGGAACTAGATGGCGCTGTGTGATAATGTCCCAACATATTTAATTATGACCCTCTTAATTAATTACAAAGCTTCATAAAAAAAATGGCGGAAATCATTACCTAACTAACAACAAAAGCTATTGTGATAAACTTAAATCAATTTTACATTAAAAAATCATATTATTATAAAGATCAATCAAAATATATCCTAAAATTAATTAGTAACTGTAAAATCAGGTTTTATTATCCTATAGCATTGCCCGCGGCTCCACCCGCGTTCAGATGACCAAAAACCGAATTCTTAGGTTTTACATATTAATATACTCTTACAATGCAGTTTTTGTGTTTTTGTATTTTTTCTCAGAAATGAGATATTTTCCCGCGGTAAAAAGTAGCCTATATGTTGACCCGGATAACCAGCTATCATCATACAAAATTTCATCAAAATCTGTCCAGTGGTTTTCTCGTGATGCGGTAACAGACAGACAGACAAAAATTCTAAAAACCATAGATTCGGCCTCTGTATCGAAAATTATGTTTATTTCAATAAGATTTTAAAGAAGAAAAACTATAGATTTGGACTCTGCATCGATAATAATGTCTATTTCAATAAGATTTTCAAAAAATATTTAATGTACAGATTTGACTTAGTTAGAATTTTATTATATGTATAGATTTTACTCACGAATGTTAGTTACACTTAGATGTTGTTTTAAAATCACTAAATATTCATATAATTTGCTACCAATATTTTAAACTAGATGGCGGAATAATCGCGCCTTCATATATACTACCGACTCCCTCCCGACCTCGCTTCACGTGTTACTCCAAATCATACTCTATCAGTGCACTAACCTTATTGTTAATCTAAATCCAACCAGCCATTTCAACGTGAACGAGTGACAAACATACACACAAACGCATACACATATAAACTTTCATTTATAATAGAATTTATAGAAGTCCGATATAATACTATTTTCATTTTTAATATTTTTAATTTCATGATATGGCAATAGTTTTGAAACTTCATAAATAATTTTTAATTTTGACTTAAATTGGTAAATAAGATGTGATTGAAATGAATTTTACATTTATAATTCACTTAAGACTTATATAAATAAAACAGAAATAATAAGGTCATCGAAAAAAAAACCTTTGAAATAGCATTGTATGCGAATATAATAAAATTTTGAACGTTAAAAACTTGAAGCATAAAAAGATTTAGGTTACTTTCACACATGTAGTAGTATTTACAAACCGTTTTTATTTATTAAAACATTGCCACAATTGTCACAATTTAGAAAAAAATAATTAAAATCAAATTTTGAATAATACACTCACGTTGCCATTTTTTAATTATTCACAATTTATTACACCGAGGAAATCTGAAGCTTATCTACAACTGACCTCGTCTTAAAACGAGAAACTTTATTGCGTAATTGATAGTGTAATTATCACAATGGTTATTTTCAACTTGTTTTATATAAATTATAGACACACTACACTGGTTAGTTTTGATAATTTTAATGGGTTCGATTCCCTGTTTTTTTTTAAATTGTTTAGGTTGCCAGTTCTAAAAATTAGTCTTTTTGATTTATACAAAAAAATATACCTATGACTCTACATTAAAAACCGGTCAAGTACGTGTCGGGCCACAAGCAATGTAGTGTTCCGTACTTGTTCACAATAATACGGACTAAGAAGAGGTTTTTTTGGTTAATACTATGAACATCTAATGTTAACGGTTTCGGTGGGTCATAACTCATAACGTGTAAAAATGGGCCCATATAGGACAATGCGCGCCGCCCACTCTGATGCGTGTCTAGCGTAAACAATATTACTCATTTAGGAATTATTATTATTAAGGCTGTAATGATTTTATCTTAAATGGTTCATAAACTTGTATTTATTACCTGTTTTATAGAACAACGTTATATATAAGTAATTTTCAATGGATTTTGTACGAATTATTTACTACTCCAAGTACATTTTATAAGTTGGCCGACTATTACTCGTAAACTTGTAAAGCCTATTTAGTTGTGATAGTTTTCTTTTAACTTCGTTATATAGTTAATTTTTTCACATATCCAAAAACAATCATTTAGCTCGCAGGTGGGGGCGGCGGTACACTCGACTCTTAACAATATTTTTCTAACTTAAAGCACTTTAAAGCTTAACATTTTACAAATAGATCCCTTAATCGACAATTTTTTTTCACAAACTCGCATTATTTTTGAAGGATCTATCTAACGACACTCCATACCATGGGGTAGACGAGAAAAAAAAAACATCTCTACTTTACGTGTAGAGTTTAACAGTGTTAGTTTAGTAGAGTGTACGTTTACCCTAAATAAAATTTTTTTCAAGGTTTTATTTTTCCACTTTGTTAGCGTGACTATATGTGTGTTTATGCCAAATTATAGCTTTCTAGTACTAGCAGTCTCTGAGTTAAGCTGCAGACAGACGCACGGAAATGGCGAAAATATAAGTTCCCTTGTTGAACACGGAACCCTAAAAAGAAATAAAAATTAAAAGCTTAATCGGCGTTTTTAAATTTTCCAATCTGCTTAATTGTCCATCACTCAATAAGGACTTTTCATTTACACAAACGCATTTATTTTATATAATGTCAATTTCATTCACCTAGAGCTCCCTTTTTTCGCTCTCCCATACAAAATCACTTCATGTTACTTACAATAAAAAAATATACGAGAAAAGGCATGTAGATTAGAAGCATGATTATTGTAATGATTAAAAATATCAAATGTCATTTAAATATTCCAAATGAATTAAAATTCAAATTAGTTAAACTTAGTGATTTGATAGGAAGTCAAACTGGAATACAAGTATGAGTACAGTTATATGTATTTATGTATATATGTATATACTAGCGACTCACCCTCGTTTCGCTCGGGTTCGTCCCTGCTTATGTTTTAACGTTTTGTATAGATTTCTCAAAGATGAAATATTTTCCCGTAGTAAAAAGTATCCTTTATGTTGACCCGGATAACCAGCTATCATCATACCAAATTTCATCAAAATCTGTCCAGTAGTTTCCTCGTGATGCGGTAACAGACAGACAGACAGACAAAAATTTTAAAACTATAAATTCGGCCTCTGTATCGATAATTTAATGTACAGATTCAGCTTAGAATTTTATTATATGTACCTATGTATAGATAGATTACACATATACAAAAATCTATTTATTTAGAAAAAATATGATTTATTACGAAGAAAAGGTTTTGTAATTGTAATTTTAGAAGTAAAATTAATTAGCTATAGAAGTAAAAATCTATGTTGCTGTATGTATCGTCGGGCAAAACTAGACAAGCTGCATTCTTTGACGACCCGTCCCGTCGCACCAACAATATCACACAGCTACTGAGTAGGAACTCCATGAACTTTTTGTCAGTAAGCATTGTTATGCTTATATATAAAATCAACTTGTCGGTCTGTGATTTTAAATAATTTGTTTATTTACAAAAAAAAAAACGAAATATCGAAATGGAAAAGTATTTAAACATACACCTCGTATATATAACAAAATCACTTAACGAGGAATTTATGAAAGTTTTGATTAATGAGAATGCGATAGTAAAAGTTCGAAGAGGCTTATGCCAAGAGGTACGCTGAATTGCGGGACATTTTATAATGAAACCGAAGCAGAATTTCAAAATAAAAGGGCTTTATTATTATATTATTATATTTGACAAACGAGTAGAGCTACGAGCGAAAGCTAGTGCAATTTATAATAAAATTTTAAAGGCATTTTATTAAATGTATACGTGTATGTATGTAATCAGATTTCAAAATTTACCGAAAAGAAGCCGTTTAAACAGATTTTATTGTTCTTAATTGTTGATAATGTGTGCCATTCACGAAAGATATAATTTTTTTTTTTATATTGAAAATTTTAATCCAAATATCCAATGAAATTAAATACACAAAACGCTCTTTTGGAAAGCTGAATTGACATTATTGATTTCTCTTTTAAAGTATTCTAGAGTAAAAATATATCTATACTTGAACAAAACCAGAAGCGGTATTTAGTTAAAATATATAAATAATAATAATAATAATAATACAGCTATTTAAACGCAAGACAAACAGATCTTTACTCCCTCTACAAAAGTGTATCTTATAATATTTTTAATGCTTACGGTATACGCAATTTTGTATATCATAGAGTCATATCAATGAAGACAAGCTGAATTTTTGCCAAACCGTCTATCTGATCACCTGCGCTATGTCAAAACCGTGTAAATTAGGTTTTCTTAGAAAATTAAAAAAAAATGAGTGAATGTAGGCTTCGGTCTAACTGTATTAGGATCGCCGTGTAGAACATTCGTAGTTGTATCAAAACGAACAATATTCTTTTGATTTTATTTATATGTGATATATAATTAGTAACTCTTTTATATAGCTTATTATAATCGATATAATATTAGGTTTAACTGGCAGCGAGGGTGAGTCGCTACTCGCTATTTAATATTATAAATGTGAAAGTTTGGATGGATGGATGTTTGTTACTCAATCATGTCAGAGTGGCTGAACAGATCTGGATGAAAATTGGCATAGAGATAGTTTGTAGTCTGGAATAGCACATAGGTTACTTTTTTATCCCGATAAACGGTGTACAGTTTCCGTGGGATAGTTGTTTTTGTTTTCACTAGGGACGAACCCGAGCGAAGCAAGTGTGTTAGTTGCTACTATAATTATAATATGTTATTTCTATATATTTTTTACATTTCTATTACCAATATCCTTTGTGTTGTTACGCTTTATGAAGCCATCAACAAGAAAATTGCATTGAATAGATTTCTATTCATCGATTATAGAAGAACATCTTTTCTAAGCCCTGTTAGAAGTAAATCTGCCCTAAATACTATATGGTCACCCTAACAAAATTGCAACCCTACACTAACGACGCGGACATCGTCCTTTCAACGATGTGTAAGATTTATTGGCTAATGGCTACGTAAGGGTTGGAGATTTCGCAGATTTTTTTTTAACAAATCTTATCTTTTTTATATAAAAAAGGAAACCTTGACTGACTAATAGACTGATTGATTTATCAACTTAAAAGTTTGGCACACAGATATGTAATTATGAGATTTTTTTTTGAAAATTCAACCTCTAAAGATGTGAAACAGGGAAAGATGTGTAGTGGCGCGATCGATGCTAAAGTTTAATTAAAAGTTTAATTATTATATATTGAGACTGTTCTGTTCTAATTATTATATATAGAGCAATTGGCAAAATTAGTACCTATTAGGTTATACAAGCGTTCATCTGCTGTTTAAGGACAGAAAAACTGCTCACTGCTAATTGATTATATTTGATACATAACTTTTCATATTAAGATGGTTATATTTATACTCATTATGGTTTGAATTAAAACTTTTATTAGACTTCCCTAGATACAGTAAAAACCCTATTTATTTTCTATGTAGAGTGAGTTACAACGGAATCCCTATTAACAATACGTATTCTTTAAAAGGGTAGGTAAATATTTAAATTTTACTAGTTTGATCAATAATAATCCATCTTTACGTCCCATTATAAAAGTTCTAGGAATTTTTGATAGAATTTGAGAATTACCAAACATGCCTCCAACACGTAAACTTTAAAACGAATAATAATGTTGCTACAGCATAAACCCTGTTATAATGTTATATGAAGTCGTATCTTTAAAATTGGTGTTTCATTTTTCCCTATCAATTCATACGACAGATGTGAGGCGTACTTAACTATAAAGTCTAGATAAAAATACATTTGTCTAGTTAATTATTTAACTATAGTTTTAATTAACTAGTAAATTAAAAAAAAGAAAGCACATTATCGTAAATTAAAGTATTTAATATAAATAAAGATGCGTAGGTAATAACTCGTCTAAACTTAAAAAAGTATTAGTAACCCGTCCAGTCTCACGGTTTAGACTTACTGTCCAAAAAAATATTATTTTTTTTTTCCTAATTTCTAAATCGAACCCGCGAAAATCTTTACTTTTGCCAAGTTAAAAGTAGCTGAGTGTCACTTTATTCTATTTATTTATCGAAAAAATACTTCAAATAATGCTATTTGAAGGCGTTTCTCGTCTTTGTTTTCAATGTAGAGTCACTTACTTAACCCTAATCATGATAAAGTACTCTTTAAAAGGGTAAATATTTAAATTTTACTAGTTTGATCAATAATCGTATCCGACTACCTAGTAACGGAGTCTATAGAAAAGATTTTTCAATTTACTCTACATTTCACACACACAGGCATGCCATGATTAAGTTTTCTATTTTATAATTAGAATAAAAAAAATGGTTAGTGATGTACGTAATGTACTGACTACATTGACACTTTTTAAATTAAATTAACGATTCAAAACCTCTAATTGAATAAAGTTTAATTGAATATTTTCTTCATTCCATTTCAATTGTTTGACTTGGTAATAGCTTTTCTTACTCAAAGGTCACTGGTTCGAATCCAAGAACGGAATTGAAGCAAGTAATGGGTATACACGGTTCGTTTGCACATTACGATTGTATCATATTATTGCGATAGTAAACCAATAAGTATAACATCGATCAGAATTATATATGCTTTATTGAGTTAATCCGCGCAGCAAAGGTTAAAGTTAAATAAATCTTCAACAAAATTTTTAAATAAAAGAATGTCCTATTTCTTCTACTTAGCATGCAAGGTGAATATGATGAAATAAATAGAAAATTATACCTCAGTATTAATTATTTTTATTCATGGAATGGATTTATGGGAAGCTTTAATGGGAAATGCTCATATGCCATGAAAACATCTGCTAAGCAGGTGGCAAGTGTCCACGTGCCGGCGCGGATGTATGTATGATTGAACTGTATAATATTTCATATGGTCGTCTGCCTTAAATTAAATTCGCATCGAACTTTCGCGTAATTAAATTAGTTTTTGTTAAGTTTGGCTAGGCTTTACCACAGATCATATTAGAATAATATTATACTGTTTTCTTTTCATATTCGAAGATTTTATCAATGGCTAAGTTCTGCTGTGTTTTTTTTTGCATAAAATGTACATATTTTACAAATAAGTAGATACGTTCTTACGTAACTGCCTATTAAAAATCCTACACAGTTACTTAAAAAGGTTTTTACAACTAGAATCATGGCCTTTAAGATATTTCGGAATTCTCTAATGAAAAGCACACCTTGACCCTCTTTACAGAAAACAGGTTCCTACATATTCATCTCATGAGAATTTAGTTACTTTAAACAATGAAGTCATAATTACATAAAGCAGCGATCTACTAATTAAGACACTCAAATATGCTTTTCATTTAATTATTCTGTCTAGTGTATAGTAATTAGTTCTGAAATAACAAGTTTATGGTTTTATTGTATTACAAGTTTACAAACAATGCCATCACTAGAGCTATATAAACAAACAGTTATTGTTATATTCATACGAATATACAACAATAGACTTAAGTATTTAGTTTATATTAGGACAATTGTGTTTAGAGTATTATAAGGGTAGGTTTTTTAACGAAACCGGTGGTTGTTGAGCACCGGTTTGATTGACAATCGCGAAGCAGGTAGAGAGGGGGCTCAGTCAGAACGCGACCGCGGTTAGAAGTGTACGTACGCTCGGATGGGAAACTCGGCGAGATGGCGGCTAATGGCGTGAGAGTTAAAATATGTTGAAGCATGCACAGCGGCCGCCGGCGGCGAGCGATGATCACCGCTACCAAAACATGCCGCGGCGGCCGCACCACCACCTACCCTTAAATGTGTCTACCTTGGACTCCTCGAAACATTCAGTTGGTGGTACATCAGCCAGCGTCAGTCCTGGAGCTCAGCCTCCGACATCCAATCCTGTGATCACTCCAGTTCCTGTCGCATCACCTCCTAAACTTGCAAATGGAACTGCTGCAGGAGTTCCACCAAGCCGGCCGGCTACCTCGAGGGCTCGTAGCACGCGGGCAGCTACAGAGGAAGCCCTGACATCCTTAGCCTTATTGTGCCTTATCAGTTTACTGCTAGCGCTACTCGCGTTGCTGTTCCTGCTAAAGATATCAGCTCCGGCGACGAGCGCTCCCGAGGAATTCGCAGTGGTGTACGAAGTGACGTTAGCTTTGTGTGCGTTGACATTATCCTTGAACCTCTGTTGTCTGTTAGTTTGTGCGATCCAGTTCTTGTTTGCGGTGAAGCTAGTGCACTCCCCATCGGCACCTAACGGCCGGTGAGTATTTGCAATCAATCCGTGTTCGAGTCGGCAAGTATTATCCGTTAAAAATACCTTAAAACCGGTTTCGCTGATTACGTTCCAAGTATGTTAGGATATATAAAATGACACTGTTGGTAGTGGTATAAATCGTTTAAACATTTGAGTTTGCTGAGCTTTATCTTAATATGATGAAAGTTTAACTGGAATTAGGTTATCTGTTGCAGAGCGCGTAAGTTAACAGTTAAGGTTTGGTATCAGAAATTTTACTGGGGTCACGCATATTTTAATTTCTCACTGATATGAACATGCAACTTATTTTAATAGGCAGAATTGTAAGCAAACAAACTAATCGGACAATTTCTATCATTTATATATGAAATTCAAATTGGTTACCGGTTTCTTTAAATCTACATTTTTTTATCGAATATCTAGTATGTTTGTGGCAGGTGTTAACGGTCCCTAGTGGCAGTTATATGGGTTCGATAAAAAATGTTCCGCGTTCGGCCGTTGATAACTCGCACGCGTTTGATATCTCATATTTTTTATACTTAATCGATATTAGGGGACTATTTCAATACAAATAATTGCTAATACTAGTTGTTGTCCAGTGTCCGAAATTCGATCATAATCATTAGATACCTATATTAAAAAAAAAAAAAAAACATTTTTTTATTAACACTAAAACTCATCAATAGCTATTTAACAAAAAAGAAATGGTTTTAAAACAGAGAAGTAAAAGGTACTGAACTGTTATCTATCTTTGTTGTCGATGAGTCTTTGCCTTATTTATCCTACTAATATTATAAATGTGAAAGTTTGTGAGGATGGATGTATGGATGTTTGTTACTCTATAATCTATATCGTCAAAACGGCTGGACGGAACTGTATGAAATTTGGCGTAGAGATAGATTATAGTTTGGAATAGCACATAGGTTACTTTTTACCCGGAAAATATACGATTCCCGTGGGATAGATTTGTTTTGTCTAGGGCAAACCCCAAGCGAAGCGAGAGTCGCTAGTGTAGAATAAACAACACTTTCGATAAAGCGACTTTAAATAATCCCCATAATGTAAAAATGCAAATAATTAAATAATTCTTAAAGCATCATTTAGTTAAACCTAACTTGTATAACCAGATAGGTATGAACAATTAAAAATATTTATAGTATAGTGAAGAAACTACATGCTTATGTAATAATATATAAGCACTTAGTTTCAATGACGGAAGATCTATAAAGGCTCTATCTACCTATCTATTTATCTATCTTCATATTAGAGTACCGGTGCTCGCTTCCGCGCTATGTAGCGACCGCATAGTGCGGCAGCATTAGAATTCCAGAGCTCCATAACCATTGGTGTGAATATTTTTTTCAATAATATTATATTATTTGCTTACAATTTACGTAAATTGTAATGATTACATAAAAGTTATGTAATAACTTTCGCTTTTACATAAGTTTTTTTTTCGATTTTATCGATTTCTGAATAATACGTATTTATTTATACGGCTTAGTTATGTAATATTTTTAACCTAACAATTGTTTGCGACATCATCATACACATAATTTTGACAAGATTAGATTTGAAAAGAAAGACAATTTGGAAAAAAGTTATAAATTTTTAGTTATAAATATTAAATATTTCATTCAACATAGATAATATGATATATTAGTATTCTAATAAATAAACCTATTAGTATTCTATAGCTTTGACTTAAGTGAGTGACTCTTTGACCGACTTCAAACAGGTACTCAATACTTTTATAGGTATGTTTTTTATATATGTTACGCGATATCTTCGTCAATAATTGTGATTCGATTTTCATTCATTCTTTTCTTTAAGGATATACTTCAACCAGCCCTGAGAGCGAAAAGTAACTTATTATTATAAAAAAAACTCCATTTTTTCCGCGGGTTTGTTTTGACGTTTCGCATGCCTTACAGCAATCATGATCACGGGAGAGTTTTATTTAAAAAAATATTTGGTTGATTCCCCATACAAATTTTAATCCTCATTTTCACTCCCTTTAGGGACGATTTTCGGGATGAAAACTATGTCCTTCCCAAGATCTCAAACAATCTTCATAGCAAATTTCATCTAAATCGGTTTAGTAGATCCAGAGATTACCACCTACAACCTTACAAACTTTGCCTCTTTATAATATTAGTTTAGATGTGAAAATTACGCGTCAATCTAAAAAAGTATTAATAAATAACTTAGTAGTTATTTCTTCTTACACTACATATTTGCATTATAAAGTGTATTGAATATATACACGTACAATTACATATGTACGTTTATCTTATGTATAAAGTAAGCACATACGTCTCTTTTAAATAATGGAATAATCTATACCAAGTAACAACTCGTTTAAGAGTAATTTTGAAATTAAATTACAACAAATTATAATTATGTAATATTAATATACAGGCCGTTTCAAGTTTATTGTATTTAACTTCATATCGTGAAGTAATGTTTAGAATGTGGGTGGTCTTTAGATTATATAATTACTATGCAAACTTATGAAGTTTTAAATATAAGTAAAATATTGTGAATTAAATGAGTTTAATTTTTTCAAGATACAGTTACTAAAGTAAATATTTATTATATTATTTTTATAACAAATGGTCTGGAGGAGATTATTTGTTTTGACATTACTAAAAAAAATCTATAAATTGTTTTTTTTTTATTAGAACTCAATTTTTCTATCTCCATCATAGCTATGTAGAGTTTTTAACTTCTGACATTGTGGAATGAGCAGAGGAATCTTTGACCTAAACTTTACTGCGCTATAAAATATTTGCTGTTTGCACTATTTCATTCTGATAGATGAACTATGCATAAATGTTACTATGAGATTTATCGTTACTCTGGAATTCTTGTCGTATTACTCTGTGGAATTGATGTAATTTAAATAGATTTATATTTATTTATTTTATTTTAATCTTTATTGCATACAATATAAATATATTTATATGTTAAAATGACCTCGGCTACTATTCTAACATTGTATTTTTACTATTACCTAGTGATTTACTATCGCTTCGCCCGGTTGCGTCCCTGGGTTGGTGAAGTTACTCCTTATAACATAAGCTATCTGCCAATAAAATTCCCGTCAAAATCGATCCAGCCGTTTCGGAGGTTAGCCGAAACAAACAGACAGATATACAAAAATTTAAAAAAATGAGTGTTTCTTATAAGTACCATATATAATGTCACTAGCGTTTTCCTGCGGCTCCGCCCGCATAGTACATTAATCACCAACATATCATATACTAAAACCTTCTCCGAAACACCCTGCATCTTATGGTATGAGTTATATTCCGAACGGTTCAGTAGTTATCGCAGTATAACCGAACAAAAAAATCGGCTCTCCATTTATTACTCGTAGTATATAGAAGATGTGCGTTTAGTATAAAGCTATTATGAAAGCTGTTATTTTGACATTACAAACAGACACTTCAATTTATTTATCTGTATAGTTAATAGTATGGAAGCTTCTGAACTTTTAATAAGTTGAACCTTGCTTAGCTTAGTTTGTCTTAATTCAAATAAATCACTTAAAGTTCTGTGTATTGCTACAAAACACGCACAGTAAGGCATAGGTATATATTTCAATATATAAAATTATAATATCTTACGTTCTCTTTTCCATAACTACCTACATGGTATATAAGTGGATAAGTGAGTAAACTTTATAAAATTTTATTTCACTAATTTAAAAAAGAAACTTATACATATTTTTTCGTTCTTTTATTTTAATATAAAAACCGGAGTGTATAGCTTTTTATCAATACAACTAGGGTCCCGTGGAGTCTTATTTTTTACAAGAATTAGTGTGAACAATCTCTACTATTTTCCTAGCAATAACATTCCTTAACATTGCGGGCGAAAATATATGTTATAACAGTTATAGGTATTATCTACATAGCCAACATAAATATGCCTTGCGTGTAAGTAAAACCTTACAATCTAAGAATTAAGCAACAAAGCAAAGCTACTTGAAACACCCCTTAGACAGTTGAATGTATACCTAAATATTAAGTTTTGTTCAATATGTGCCATTTATGTTTTCTATCCGTCATATCGATATTTATATCATTATCGCAGAGAGAAAAAACAAAAATATATGGAAATCATCGTACTATAGACATAAAAATATATTATGATCATTTTCTATGTTTTGTGGAACGACTTTTTATACATTTTGTCGTAAATAATTATAGAAAGACTTCTTGGCCAGCCCCCATGGTTAGAGGTAATTCAAAGATGGCAGATATATTGATAAAACAAATTGATATGTTGTTCTCGTTACCTTGTAAATGGTGAAGTGATTGTTGGAATCCAGTTTGAACAATAATAGCAGGTTCGAAGCGGTCGTCTTCCGCGAGCCTTCGTGACCTTATAAACTTGTCATGATTATATGAACTTGGTAACACTATGTTATAAAATTGCATACCCACGTTGTGCTTTAGGCTGTTATTCAGTATGCTTTAGTCCATTTTCTTTTACAGGGTCGATAAAACCAAAGTAGATTATCTACGTATATGTCTTCCCCACTATACTATTTATTTAGCGGTTTTATAAGCTTTTTTTTACTTGTTTAAAAGAGTATACAAAGGTCATAGCGGTCGATTATCATACCTCTCTATGTTCTCCATTATCTTATATCTTTAAACGAGCAATTCTTGTATATATATATATATATATATATATATATATATATATATATATATATATATATATATATATATATATATATATATATATATATTCATGAAATTTTGTATACTAGGGGTTTTGGGGCCGATAAATCAATCTAGATTAGTCTTATGTCTGAGAAAACGCGAGTTTTCGAGTTTTCATGCAGTTTTCTTTTGCATTATTCCACGCAAAATATGGTCGGTAATTTGCACGCTCGGGCATAATAAGCATCGTGGTCAAGCGGCCAAGGTGTAAGATCAACAATCACAGGTGTCCAGGTTCGAATCTCGGTCGCATGTAAAAAAATTTGTTTTGTTTTTTTTTTTATATTTATTCAAGCTTCTCGTTTTTTTTGTAATAAGAAAATTATACTTTAGGCCAAAAACTCCGAGCGTAGCTCGGTAGCCCAGATATAGCTATTTATATGGCGTATTTTAAAAAAAATGTTTATCCATGCGGATATCGAAGCTACAGCCTTCGACTATTGAGAACTTTTTAACAAAAAAATAGTACACGTTAGACTGCTGTTATAAATAAATAACTCACTTTATTTGCTTATTTACCAAATAAAAAAATCTGCAGGTACAAGTACCTAAAGGCTCAGAGAGAAGAAAAGAGAGAGAGACATACATATACATATATACATAATGTCTTATTGTAAGAGTGAATACCTAACTTACATTCACCACAATAGAGCAGGTGTTGTATTTATAATGCTAACTTATATCATTATTCTATAAGTGACTATCTGTACGTAAATCTCAACCCTTTGAATCAAAAAGGTTATGAATTTGCATTTTTTTATGATTATATTTTGCTTATAAATTTTGGTTTTATAAATTATTTAGTTTTCTATTAAATACATCGATTGCAGAAAAGTAACTTTTTAAGAAAGAAGAATAACTCCTTGAAACAAAATATCGGCATCGATTCAAAAACAGCCCACAATGTCCGCTATACATCAAACGGCTGTGGTATGTGGAAGCGGTTCAAATCCTGGTCTCGCACCTCTGATATTTTCATGTGCGAATTATTTCCAACATGATTACCATTTACCACTTGTCTTACGGTGAAGAAAAATATCGTGAGGAAACCTACTGTCTGAGAAAACCTTGAAAGATTTTAAAAGACATATGAAGTCCACCAACCCAGACTTGGTCAGCGCGACGTAGTGGATTACAGTTTGACTGATCCCACTCGTACTGAAGGGAGGCCCACTCTCAGCAGAGGAACGTTAAAAATGGCTGAATAAATACGTCCGAAATACATTTTCGCAACTTTAATAAGCTAGAATTTTCTTTCTATAATAAATACATTACCGTGAGAAATCTAATCTTTTCTTAATATAGATACAAACTCGTTTTTAATTGTAGAATTCAAGTTGAATGTTGATGTTGTAAAACAAGTAATAAGCCAGGTGCAATTCTATATAAGAAAGTATGATGTAATACACTACTTCTTTTATAAAGCGCGGGCGAGGTGACTGTCCTTAGAACCATTCAGTGAATTTATCATTGAGATTAATACGAGTTTTTATGAGATTATTTTTGCAATGAATATAAAATTATTGATTCCACTAGTATCTACTAATTGCCTGAAGGTGAGGATACAGTGGTTAAAGTAGAAAAAATATATTGTTAAATTTCTCGCTGGCTCTTCTTAGAATTGCTTTCCGAATCGGTGGTAGATTTTTTACGGACTTACGCACTGGCTTTTAATTTTAGTTTTAAAAATATAAAAATAAAGGTTCAAAAGTGATTTTAAAAGTCTGTTTTGATAAAGTATATTTTAATTTGATTTGTACGTTTATTGGCAATTAGCGACTCGTAGTGGCTTCATTTTGTCTCTTACTATATTCCGAACCAAAAACTACAGAAAAATTCAATACTTCATCCCGTTCCTATATACCTCGTTAAAAAAATTAGGGGTTTATTAAATATTTAAGAAACACTCCTGTTTATTACATAAAGAAACTCTTTCGTTTGTTTTATAATAAAAAAAGTTCTAATCACTTTCGACCAATCACAACAGATACAAACAGATCGATTGACATAACTTTTTACAATTGTTAAGACTTCGTAAATAACTTTAGTACCTACATTATTTTAATATGGAAAAACTATTATTAAATTGATAAAAAATACCACTTAAATTTCATTTATAAATCATTTAGTACAGAGGGCATCTAAATGATAATGAAAATCACATTTTTCCCACATTCAGTTAACATTTTGTATTGGAAGTAATAGCAATATGTGTAAATTATAATAAGGCCTTATAAAGGGCAGGTAGTATTTACTAGAAAGCTTTAAGCTCTTTTTCATGTACAGGCTACTTTACATGAACACGCGGATGGAATTTTAACATTAATTTTGTATGGCATTGTCGTAGTCTGAAAGTCAGGCAATGCATACAAAATGCATTAGAATCATAAAATAAATTAAATATTCAAAATAAAGTAAAAACTACGTATTTATGTTAAAATATGTGTAAGTGAAAGGATTTATTGCAATTTAATGCATGACTCTACAGCTTTTTTTAACTTGAAATTCTCACATTAGCTATGTTTTTACAGGCTCGTATTAAGTAAAAAGATTGTTTCTGTATTTTTTGTTTATTCGTGTAGACACTTTCACGACTTCTTTAATAAAAAAAAAATATGAAAGAGATACGTAATTATTAACATTATAATGTATATTATGATGAAATTTTTTAATTTTTTATTTTTAAGAAATCGAAATCGAAAAAAAACCGACATTTTTTAATAAATATTAAATAACGTGGAAACAATAAGACTGCTAAAAATATATACTTTTGAAATTAATGAGCTATTTAAATAGTTTTTTACAGGTAAATCAATTGTGTACTACAGATTATATAAATATGAAACTTGAGTTTATTTATATAGAAAATAAAGTTGAGTTGCGGTTAATATCTGCTCATAGTATCTCCTTCAACGTTTTAGTAATCACGTTTTGTTCACACTTCCTTATTTCAGTCCAGTTCTCGTAAACATTTCATGCTTCAACGTAAACTTTCATACGAAATTAAAACTAGGTCGACCGGATTTGAATAGAAAAATGGTAATTAAAACAATTATAGTTTTAAAGGAAAAAAATGCATTATAATATTTTTACTACTCTAGCTCAGACTAAATTATTAGGTATCCATACTAATATTATAAATGAGAAAGTGTTCGTTTGTTTGTTTGTTTTTTGTTTGTTTGTTTGTCTGTCCTTCTTTCGCTTCGAAACGGAGTGACGGATTTGCCTGATTTTTTGTGTACAACAATTTTTATAATACAACCCAAAAATATTTATGATCAGAATTACATGAAATTTGGTATTTATTCTCTTCAAGAGGTACAATTAAATGAATACGTGTCTTAGCATTTTTCAAAATTGATCCCTTTAGGGGGTAAAGTAGGGAATGAAAGTTTGTATGAAACCTACCTATAATCTAACTTACCTTTAAACTAATAAATAACAGAATACGTATATCAGATTTTTAGCACGAACGAAGCCACGGTTTCTGCTAGTAATATATATAAACGTTCGTATATTATTTCAAAACATTATTATTTGGCTTCATGTTTAGTTCTATGACACTGTCTATATTATTATATCAGTCTGGGCATTCTATGTAGTTAATTTGATGGCTGTTATTTCTTTAACTGTATATTCATTTTATTTTAAACGTCAGTAATAGCTAGGTAAAATTTTTTTTTAAAACTTTGATTTGGTTTGTTACTGTCACTTTGATTCGTTTCCGCAAATCTATTAAAGTAAAAAAAGAAACATTAAATATATTGTGCTTCTTCAACTAACTGCCCTTATGAAGTTATTATAATTTGATTTTATTTTTAACACCTCCATGTAAATTTCTAAGAAATTAATTAAATTTCTATCTATAATATAATTAATCTATTGTTAGCTGACATGCCGGCGTGTCCGCGATCGTGGAGGGATTAAAACCATACAGAACATTAAATTGGAAGGTAGGATTATTAGGAAGCTCATGGTCAAATCTATTCGCCCATGCCAATAAATTTCAAAACTCTACACAGACCTCTAAGCTTACTAAACTTAAATAGATATATAATATGTATATAAGTATCTTAAAAAAAGTTCATTTAAAATGCAGTCTGTATTATTTTATATAAGTACATGGAATAAAATTAAATAATAAAATATATTAATTTACTACGTATAATAAGTATATTTTCTTATTATGGAAAATATTTTGATTTATGTTTGTTACTTGACAAATAGACGTTCAAACATAAAAATGATATCAAAATTACTAAAGAAGTTCTTTAAAAAGAAACATGAATGTAAAGATGAATGTCACTTATCTTTTCTTACTTAACACTTATCTTTTATAACACATCGATATATATCTTTGAATTAAATAAAGCGTATTTCAATACAAGTTTAACATTTCTCACGAGAAAGCAACCAATCTTTTGTAGCTCAATAAAATCATCCCTTTTATCGACGTGACACGATGTGAGAAACTGAGGGCCGTGAGTGTTGTATTTATAACGAGACGAATCTTTTATTATGTGCGATTGACATATTTCTATTTAACAAGCGTTTGCTTGTTGCTTATATATTAGTATCAACGATTTATCCTGGTTTCGCTCGCCTCTGTGTTACTCCATGTCATAGTATATCTGTGTACATCCAAATTCAGGCAGCGGTTACAGCGTGAAGGTGTAACAAACATACAGACTTATATATTTTTGCATTTATAATAATATTCTGGTAATTAAATGGATAATGCGATTTCCCAGTTCACCCGCGAGAAGTACCCACAAACTGGTGTTACTATATTCGTCAAACTATTTATATTGTAAACACGAAAAGGGAACTGAAACGAGAAAGTCACAACGTAAAAAATGCATGAAATGCTTGCAATCCTTCAATTCAAAAGCACTTTAGTCTTTAATAGAGACCATTCAAAATGTATTTATATTTTGTTAATACAAGGAATCAATGACATTAAAAGCAGGATTTTGAACAGACATGGACAAAAAAACTTGGCAACAAAATCTATCTTAATAGATAGATTTTGAGATTTTTAGAGTGTTAATACACTATCACGTACCTAATATGAGTTAAAAGAAAAATCTTTGGACAAGTCACAAAAATGAGTATAAATCATTTATTTTTTATAGATAAACCTCTAATTGTTCCGTGAAAAAGATTTACGATCTGCAAAATATCTAAATAAGTCTAATTCAAAAGGAGATTCTTCTTAGAAGCGATTACGATGGAGTGCCGGAAATGGCTGGAATTTTCGATGGCGGCCTTGTTGTGGGTTCCGTTGGTCTCTTTAACTATAACCTGTTTGAATACAGAGCGAGAATCAGGTAAAGAAAATTCCAACCTATAGATGACTATGACGAATATATCGACATTACGGTAAAAAATTGATCTGTGTGTATTTTTTAACTCTCAATACAAGGTACAATTCTAATATTAGGTATGTTTAGTTTTAACCTGACGGACGTTTAGTTTTGATGTAAAAAATAAACGATATTGAAACAATTGGCTACATATTTGCCTTAAAATCTAAAATATAATCTAGCTTTGTAGATTTACGTCTTTAGATTATGAAATCCTAGGTTTGAATCCCGGGTCAAGCCAAAATGTGTAATTGGGTCTTTTTTGTGAAGAAATTCTCAGTAGCATCGCGGAGAAATGGGGAAACTGGTACCTTCCCCATTTTACATAAAATTATGTTTTTTTGTTGGATTATTTCGCGGATTTCTTTTGATTTTTGGTTCCCGACATTGCGAATGATTTACAGCAATCATGGTCACGGGAGAGACTAAGGTTTTAGACGTCTCAAAGACGTACAGTTATTGGTTGTTCTCAGTAAAATAAAGCGCTGTGTTCGAATTTCGCTTAAAAGGTAGTATTGTGTCATTATTAAGCTATAATCATAAGTTTAAATTTAATTCTTTTAATACATAGTTATATACTGGCAAAGGGAACATATTCTGAAGCCTATAATAATTAAATAATATAAAAAGTTCATTTATTTTGATTTTTGGTTCTTGACGTTTCGTCGGTAAACAAAAATCAAAATGGATCTGCGAAAAAATTCGAAAAGATAGTTTAATTTAAAATGTCAAATATTTACGTAAATCTAAGAAAGTATTAATATTAAAAGCTTTTAATTTAACTAATTTAATATCACTACTTTATTAAGTGTTTACATATGATTAATTAGAGCTAGGAGTATGTCCTCACTAAAACACGTGCTTGAGTTCGTCGACTCACATTATTAATGCACCATTCACTTTAAAAAGTATGCTATTAACATTAACTCCAACTAAGAACAAAAACTATATTAGTAGTGATGTAAAATAAAATATAGCACATGAGAGTTCCTTTTCTTTTAACTACTTAACTGGAACTTTTTTTTTTAATGTTTTAATGTTTTTGTAATAACATAAGAGCAGGTAAAAAGGATTCTTAACACTTGATTTGTGTTTCTTTTCCTTAAAATTGCTAAATCTTGAACTCTATAAAAGTTTTTCTTCAATAGGCCCCTGCAATAAATTAAAAAAAAATATATTTAAGCGAATTTATACTTTTTCTGTCTCAAGTGGGATTCGAGGGCTTAAAACTATAGGCTGTAAAAGCTAATGCGGTATACCATTTCTATTAGTTAAAATTCTATTTGAAGTAATGATAAGCGAAATAGTTGACGTTCGTAATTAAAATTTAATGAATAATAGATAAATATTTATATATGTGTGTGACATCTGCTTTTAGCTTAAGTTAATAAATTATTTCTTATATGTTTGACCTAGATAACCAGCTATCATCATACCAAATTTCATCAAAATTGATCCAGTGGTTTTCTCATGATGCGGTACCAGACAGACAGACAGACAAAAATTCTAAAACTATAGATTCGGCCTCTGTATCAATAATAATGTTTATTTCAATAAGATTTTCCAAAAAATATTTAATGTACACATTCGGCTTAGTTACAATTTTATTATATGTATACTCGTAGATGTCAAATATTGGCGTAAATATGAGAAAGTATTAAATGGTTACACTTAAACTATAATTGCCTTTATAAAAGGTCAGTGAACTTTAAACTAATATCAAGACTTCTACCTGACGGAAAACAATTTAGTGCCATTGTATCATTTTAGTGTTTCTATTTAAGTAACTTAATCTATCTACATGAGATGTCTCGGGGCTAGCGCGACGAAGGTATTGTGTAAGATCGTTCCGCACTGATTGCATTAAACTGTGTGCTTTATCACTATTGTTTGTTAAACAATAAACTTAAATATATTGTCGTTTGGCGAATTCATTTAAACTAGATATACTTAATTTATCTTTACATATAATAAAATTCTAGCCGAGTCGAATCTGTGCATTAAATATTTTTTGGAAAATCTTATTGAAATAGTCATTATTATCGATACAGAGGCCGAATCTATAGTTTTTAGAATTTGCGTCTGTCTGCATGTCTGGGAACGCATCACGCAAGAACCACTGGACGGATTTTTATGAAATTTGGTATGATGACAACTGGTTATCCGGGTCACCATATAGAATATTTATTACTGCGGGATGATAACGCTCTAATAAGTAAAATATAAAATTAACATCATAATATTAATACGTTAATATTTTTCTTATAGTTACAGTTATAAAATATATTACTTTTGCTTTGTTAAGATATAAAATTGCGACATGTTCTCTTTTTCATTATGAATAAGTGAAATAGGAAAATTTTCAGGTATATCTCAAAAAAATCCTAAAAAGATAATAGATTTAGAAAACATAAAGGAATTATTCGCTAGTTGCCTCCCACACATCAACTATATGCTGTAAAGCGGCAAATTACCATTCTTTCCTATATAAGGGAAGTCGACCTTTACTTTGTGGGAAAAAAGCCTTTTGTTCTTTTTAATCAAACATAGACTATGTATTATGTAATATAGGCTAATAAATTATTGATAACCTCATAGCCTGTTATAAATTGTTTAACATTTTTTCCATACATTTGGCAGAAGCGAATAGAAAGAACTTAGTGATTACAGATAATTCATAATCAATATAAAAAAAAATTCGCATCCAATAATCTGACCTACTATACGACCAATGCACAGTCTGAATAATATTGCCATGAAAATATAGATTATTAAATATTGTATATATTTACTTATAGCACAAAGAAATCAGATACTCAAGAATTTCAAACGAAGCCTCAAAACGTCATTAGACACTCGCTGACCGCGCATTTCCGTGGCTTTGGAAGTCATTAATACCTTCCACTATACTTTTGAAAAGGCGGTATGTTTCCTTTTTAACCGAGTTCAATATAGAAAGAAGTACACAATTCTAGTATTTTTTTGGGTCACGCGATATTTTTGCCAATTTTGAACCGATTTTTGCAACATCCGACAATGTACCGGAATGAAGAGGGTTGAATATCTGTTCAGGCTAGCAGCGAACAAAGAAGAATTTAGGAGGATGACTGTCGACCTTAAGTAATGGAGAGGCACTTGAAGAAGAAGAAGAACCGCTTCTTATGATGTTCTAGCGACTTATTTACGTCCCTAGGTCATCAATGTACTTAATTTCATCCAAATTCGTTCAGTCATTTCAGCGTGAGGTAGTAAGAAACATACATATAGGTATACATACACATACCTATATTTGTAATAGTATAGTAGTCAAATGAACCTATATATATCTAACTGCAGCCCCATAAAAAAGTCACTCCTAATATTCCATAATATTTACTTTTAAACTGATTTTCATGTTAGCGTACCTTTTTTGGCTAAAATTTTTAATAGAACATTGCAGATGAACCTTTTACCATCCCTAGTTACTTATAGCCTTAGGCAACATTTTCGATTCGGCTCTTACAAATTTTGCTTTCATAATAAAAAAAATTTCTTTAATACAGAAAGAAGATATCACTACAAAATCTTCAAAATCTTCATACAAACATATTTATGTGTAACGGTATATTTTTTTTAATGAATTCCGAGTTCCCGATATTTCGGAGCTTCTAACATCATGTTCACGGCGAATTTGATTATTCTAGTGACTATAAAAGCTTAATAAATTCATAGGAATGCGGCCTTAAATATATCAAACTGTACCTTTCCTAGCTCTTCGACTTCTATATAATTTGTTTGTCGTGTGTTGTGTATTCAGCCCTTTTTAACGTCCCACTGTTAGGCACGGGCCTCCCTTCAATGCGAGGGGGATCAGGCCATAGTCCACCACCCTGGCCAAGTGCGGGTTAGCGGACATCACATGTCTTTCGAAAACTTGCTAGGTTTTCTCAGACATCAGGTTTCCTCACGATGTTTTCCTTCACCGTAAGGCAAGTGGTAATCAAGTTAGAAATGATTCGCACATGAAAATTTCAGAGGTGCGAGGCCCGGGCTTTGAACCCACTTCACTGGGTTTCCCAAGCGAGAGCGTTACTACTGAGCTACCACTGCCTATATACAATTTACACTGAATAAAATATGTTATTATAAATTTTAATATCATTATTTTTGGTTCATTGAAAAAAAAATCGCTTAAGAAAACCAAATAGGCAATCGCTTAGTACAACTATGTTGTATTCGAACTTTGATCCCCAAGCCGGTTGCCGTGGGCGGGTCAGAATGCCACAGGTCGCACGTACACGAATCTTGCAAATACCTACGTTTCATTCATAAGATATTTTCGATACCAATATCTTTATTAGATGCATAAACATACATATGTATAATTATTTATGCTGTTAAATTATAATGTATATATTTTTGATATTCTAAGATTTTCTTTGGTTTTAAATCACAAAAACAAAGGTAAGTATAAGAATTTGGCTCGCGTGCAAATGGTCAATCTATCAAATTGCACAGTAGTTTCTTACAGACCAATAATCGACTTACGCCGATAATTTATAAGGTGCTTAATTTAAACTTGAGATTTATAATCTGATCAACAACGACCTAAAACCTAAATTTCACGAATAGGGATATAACTAAAGCTAATTTAAAACTTTCTATAAAATATATATCTAAATAAAGTGGTGTGGCAAAAAACAAGGTCTAAAACGAATTCATAATAAATGAGAATTAATAAATAAACAATTTATCATCAACATTCTAATGGAGCATTATTTGAGAAATATGCACAGATAATATGACCGTTATCTTTATTACAATATCCTGGACAATTTCCATGACGGTTATGGACTATGTTTGTTGAAAATTAAAAAAGCAAAACGCCATTTTTATCCATATAGTCTAATTTTGGACCATGCCAGCATTCAAGGCTTCAGCCCTCCTGTCGAAGAACATAGTAGAGATCTCAGATTTAGCACGTACTGTAAATCTGTATGGTATATTGTGTATGATAAAGAAATCCTTTAGAAAAGTTTTTTGGTTAATTGGTATATTTTTCTATAGTTATTCATGTAGGATTGATATCATCGTCGTCCCGTCGTATTTGGACGAATAGAAAGTGCACTTATGTTAGTGCTTACCCTTGTGCACCATCTCAGTGAGATTGGGCGCATCGGTCGAACATTATTTTGATATATTTTTATGATCACAAGAGGTGAAATCAGAGCCTCAACAAAATAATACAAGTACTTTTCTAATCGATAACTAACGGCAAAAGGTACACACTTATTGTGCCGTCGCTTACCATTTTCGAAGTGGGTTAATCGCAGACAGTAAAGAAGACCTACAAACACGCATCTTGGGATTCGTTGACACATATTGAATGTAATACGATTAGTGTGGCAGCCTTCACTTAATATACAAATATTAAAAAAAGTTTACAATTTAAAATATTATTTGTAAAAAAAACTAACGGTTATATTTATAAAGTTGTTAACTAACTGTTGTATTTTATTTATTAAGATTTTATAATTATAAAATAAATGTCACTTACAATTGGTTCCCGCCAATGTTCTTCGGTCTTCTGCTCTTTTTTTTTTAATTCAACGACAAGATGATAATCTATTCTTTCTGTCATGTATGACTATGTTACCTCTGCATATTTACTATATTTTGTTTTATATATTTCAACTTTAAATCAAATCTTATTTAGCCTTTAGTAAAATTTTCATTCTTTATTATATTGTTAAACCAAACCACGCTTAGTACTCATTTGATTTTAGCTTTGCCTTGGAATGTCAAAAATGACTAATGTAATAAAAAAAACTTCCAAACAACCAAGATTAAGTTGGAATAGATTAATTTGTGTAGTTGAAATTAAAATCTCACTAAAAAAACGGCAAGCTCACATTTTTAACATAACAATAGCATACCTAACTTTTTGTAGTCTCCTCTACATCTATGTATGTAATTATGTTTCGTTACGACCTTCAGACGGTCGGGGACCGGAGCATTTATCTATTCGGGAACTAACTTTTTGAAAGAAATTTCCTTTTTAATTTTTATTTTTTAGCTTTGTTTCATTGGAAATTAATTACATCTTTTTATTAACACTATAAGGCTAATTAAATTATAATAATCTGCGGTAAAATCAAAGTTTTAGAAAAAAAGTTACATATTTTTTTTATGTATGTCGTATTTTTACTAATGGTAAATCGATTTTCATAATTCTTTTAATTGTATGTTTATTTTTTTTTGTTCTGCCAAATCAAATTTCAAAATCTTGTTCCTTCATATTAAGTATGTATGTAGAGTTATTTTTTTATTTATTTATTCATTTATCAAATACAAACAATTATTTATACAAATCTAAGACACTCGTACTAAATGAACTTGTGTTACGAGCGTCTTGCCTTCCATGTTGAACAAAATATTTAACACCAACATAGTACACAGTGTATGAGTAAAAATAGCATGCATTATTTAGTTATCTCCTAGTACCTAATAAAAGAGACTTAATGAAGTTTGTTTTGAGCAAATTAACAAAATAATTATTTATATTTATTTAAAATTAAATATTAAAAACATATTAAAAGAGTCATTATCAGCAGGCAGAAATATATTTTTAAAATCATTTTAATTTATACACATTAACTTGATTCAAATTATAGATGATAAGTTAGTATATAGGATCTAGGTACAAACACTACAATTATATTTACGGATTAATATATGCAATAATCCTGTCTATCTCTCATATACCTAATGCTTCTAATCTTTCTCTGTTAATTATTTATGCAATTAAATCTGCATAATCGCACTTAAAGCAATGTATTCCTACGTTAGTAATAAACCACGTAACTCGTAATAAATGATTACAACAATCTTGCATTTGCATGTTGTTATGAAGAAGTATTATTTATATTGTATTGTAGAAAGAAATAATAAAGTGCCAATCTAACATAAAACATGTGTTAAATTAAAAAAGTTCCAATAGGTAAAAGTTCACAGATATAATAAAAAATATATTACCACGAAGTTATAATTTATTTAAAAAAAATGGTTACTTAGTCTTTTAAATGGCATTTATGTATATTAATTCTAATTGTTACATATTAATTGTTTATTTTTTTTTTAAATGTTTATTAGATTAACTTTTATGAATATCAAATATTATGGCCTCGATTTGGAATTGACGTAATTATTTATACGATATTTACCATAAAAAATTATAGGAGAATTGGGTTGGCTATTGAGAAATGCTACACCTTTTCTTCCTAACCGAGAAGATAGTAGCTATAAAGAAATATTTTCTATAAATTGTATACTTAAATCCGTCCTTGATAAAACTTGTCCTGCATTGCTTGAGTAAACAACACACCTTTGTAGGGGTATCCCTTAAACTACTTTTTAAAATACAACATTTTAACATTTAAATACCACATTCAGCTCTACGTAAATAGTAATAAGAGTTACTCAGGAACATTAAAACGAGTAAAAGTTCGTACAATTACAACATCGGGCAGCCTTGTAGCGCAGGTAGAATTCTTTTGAAATTACTATGAGAATACGCTAAATTATGATAGTTGATTTTGTTATTTATTACTTTGTATTAAGGTTTAAATTAGATCGAATAAACCGAACCGTTTTGATTTATCTTTACGCTTCATACTTCCGTGCGAGACGGCCTGGGAATATCTTCAAATAATATGGATAGGTGTTATTTAATTAGCATGGAATGATTGTAATTTTTATTTCTGTATTTATTCAAATTAATACAAAAATTATAAATATTAATTGATTAAACTTTTTGTTTATTGCACGAAAGGTAGTAATTGTTGTTTGTCATTTTAATTCAATTCAAATCTTTGGTTTAGTGGCTTCTAGGAGTGCCTTTGGGCACAATTTACATCGCCAATGTCGCATAGAATGGAGAAGGCACGTTATAAAATAGAATGACTGGTAAAAAAGGAGAAAAATAACACTAATCTGATTACATGTAATCATTTTAATTTAACGCTCTTTGCTTCTTGTGTTACTTGTCAAAAATCATATATCATTAAGTTTTGGCGCGGGCATTATACTTTTTTTTTAATTTAATTATTAGAATCCACCCGTTATAGCCATCAACAATTTACTGCCAAGTTTCTTATAAAAAAATATATCATTTACAATAATATCCCATGACTAAAATATACAGTTAGTTATGTGAGAGAATTTCATTAAAGTATCTACTGAATGCCATAAAAACGTGTTCACAATTTCACAACTTTAAATAATGCTTATTTTGTGCCTTAGGTAACTTTGCTTCCTGTGTTGTGAATATTTAAGTTATGTCAATATTTAAATTAGATTATTTTACGGTGGAAGATCTATGATAATAAGGTTCGAATTCTTCGTTTAAGCAAGTAAGGCTCTACGTAAGAGCTCTATCTTTCAGCTTAAATTAATATTTCAAGTTAAATTTCTTATAGTAAATTATTAGGACAAACATAAACTAAAATAATCCATTTATTATAACCTAAAGCAAAGGTGGCATTTTTGAATAGGTATATTTAACACAAATTTTATATATAAAGTGTAAAATACTTAGTTTTTCGATAAAATCAGTCTTACAAAACTACCTAAAGCAAATTCGCATACCTGTCGAGTAATTAATTGTTCAATTAGTTTGTGATAAAGTTCTATAATTAAAAATAATTATTTATCTTTATACAAAGATTTTTAGCGTCCCACTACTAGGCTCGGGCCTCGGTAGACTTCCTAAGTTCTCTCAGACATGCTGGTTTCCTCACGGTGTTTTCCTTCGCCGTAAAACAATAATATGAAATAATATCAATTCGATCTTTTCCAATATTGGTCATAATCTTAACTTTTTAAATTATTATCCATTACGATACTTTGTTAAACTAAGATTTTGCAGTAAGAAGAAAAAGAATTTGTGTAATAAGAATCATTTTTTTTTAAATCACAAATAAAACCGTGAATTGTAAGTTATGATACAAAATTTCATGGTATTTTAGGTCACATTCACATAGTAAACTGCTTGGAAAATCGGAACAAATTCAATTACGAAATTCATTTACTTTCACAAAATCAAGCACAATAACCTTATCGTTTCATGTAAACATTAAATTAAACAATGAATAGAATAGCTATATAAATTTATGTAAGTAGGATTAATGATAGGAGTAATTCGTTCCAACAGAATGTAAAATAATTTAGTCGATAGATTTAAAAAATTAGAAGTTTTCACATGGCTCATTATTATTAGATTGTTTTAAAAAAATGTTTGTAATATTTTGCTCTTGAATGTAATAGATACCTATAATAAAGCCTGACGCCATAATACAATGAAAATAATAATATATAAATACTTATATTGAATAGTAATTATTTAGAGTAATTATTATATAAAAAAATATTATTAGAAAATATAATAACATTAATAGAAAAGTTTATATTCTCGCTAGAGTGTATCTATAAATATTATATATATGTAAGTGCAAGTTACTGAACGTTGCATTGGCGCCAAAACCCTTCCCGCCATTTTGCCCGCCATAACAAAACCGAAAATAAAACCCTACGAACGCAAACGAGGAATGCTTACGATTACTTGGTGTGATGTACGTACCTGTTGTTTGGAATTCGTGGATAGATACGTAGAAACCGGTCACGTCAGCTGACTCTACTGAATTATAAATATAACACCGCCATATTTATATTTCACTTATGTATATCTACAAGCACTGATAAGATATATCTTATCCATAGAGATTTAAATTGTTTATTGTAATATAATATTAATCTACATAAATTATAAATATATAGAGTATCGGAACAATAGTACTTAATACATTTTATTTGCGAGAAGTATAAGTTTTTCGCTATTTTGTATTTTGTTGATTTTTATGACTAAGGAATAATCTCAGACTAAAGATTTATACATACATATAAACGGAGTCTGCCAAAATAAATGTCAAAGTCAAAAATAGTAGCGTAATTTGCTGTTTAAGAATAAGGGAAATTTTATATAGATTTATAGTTAGAGTTATTTACTTTTAAGTTTTAATTATTTAGAAGAAATATGATTATTATAGATAACAATCAAGAAGCTATATTGTCCCTGAATGCCCGAATTATATTACAATGTGCCTAATTAGAAGTTCGATTTTACAGTCTCTACTTAGTATATAGTAGCAGCCCGGTATTGGGAGGTTGGCGATACCTGGTACTTTAACCCCCGTTTCCCGGGGAGCACGTGAAATTGTCGGTCCTGCTATATCCCTCACCGGTCGTGTCGAATGGCCATCTCACCGATCTATGAGAGTTAAAGGAACAGAAAATGCACTTGAGTCGTCATGACACACTTGTCTATTATAATAAATCCCGCGCGGTTGACTAGACTCAGTCAGATTGGCCGCTGTGACCGAAATTGGTCAGGGCATTATGATAATAAGTAACAGTTTTAGAAGAAAGTAGGTAATCTCTTTATAAAGAAAATGTTTTGGAAGACAAATAAACGTTTGTTTATATATATATATATATATATATATATATATATATATATATATATATATATATATATATATATATATATATATATATATATATATATACACACATACACATATATTTAACAAAGTTATAATTTTTTATTTATATTAGTGATAAATTTTGGTACTACGTAATAATATATACATATACTACTTAAATATTATAAAAAAGTATCAATATATTTTTGATTTATTTTCATTTGATTTATTTGTTAAAAGTTGCAGCCTGTAGGCAAGAGTTAACTAGAACACATAAAATGTAACGCTAATACTATTTGTTTAAATCTTGCGCGTTTATTGTTATAGTCTAACTCTAGTGCAATATAGTTTAGTACTAATCTACTATATATGTATATAAATAAAAATTGATGTTCGTATGTTTATCTCCTATGCATTCCTAAGCCATTGTGATGGAACTCCGATTGTGATGAAACTTATTTTGTATACTCTGAGAAGATTCCTAGCACAAAAAAAAGGTTTGTATTTGGACGTTTGCCTTTTATGCGTTCTTAAAACATTCAAGCTTAGGGACGCACACGAGCGAAACGTGGGTAAGTTACTAGTCGTAAATAAAATAACACTAACTTACTTTTATCTTTATTTTATTATCTTTTTACTACAATACAGACATTTAAGTAGGCAGAGAAATAGAAAACGCAGTGATAAGTGGTACATACTTTTATTCCATTTCTTCTATTCTACTTCTGTTTATGTCATGCCAATCCATTTTCGCCACACTGGATCATAAAGGTCAACCTCAAATTCCTATACTAATTCAAAGTCGTAGTTTCTAGTTCTGCCTACGTTAAGTGAACCTATTAAAACTAAGCCGACCTACAGATCTATTATATTATATGTACAAATAACCATAACTGAGTCAACAAGCTATAAACAGTAAAACCAGATTATAGTAGGTGCTAAAATGTAAAACAAACATCAAATAATTTATTATTATAATAATTTTCGCCCTTAATTTGACAAAAGTAACTTTTGTATTTTATTCCAGTTAAGCCTATTTCAATTTTTTTTAATGAAATTCATATGACACTCATGACATAACCAGTGGCTAGCATGTACAGCTGCAGATCCTGAGGTTCAAGTCCCGGGTCGGGCGAAATTTAATTATTGAGTTTTTCTGCTAAGATATTCTAAGGCTCGGAGTTGGGAAGTTGGCGGTGTTTGACTCCGTAGAGCACGTAAAGCTCCTGCGCCTTAACTCTCAACGATCGTGTCAAAGTATCGTCCCATGGGACTTTGAGAGTAAAAGGAATAGACATTAGACAGTGCACTTGTGTCTGCGCGTACACTTGTGTATTAAAATATATTCTGCTCATCTGGCTACTGGCTCAGTGAGATTCGGTGAGAAATCGGTCAGGAGGACATTTTTTTTTAAAAGAAGCATTGAAATCGGTTTACAATTCCGAAATACATTGCGTAACATATAGAAAAAATCACTCAAGAACTGAGTACCTCCCCTATTGGTAAAAATTTTAAACGACATCATTTAATCCGTGACGGTTTAATAGTATGTATAGATTTTAAATATGTAATGTATCCGTTACGAAACGGCAGTTATTCGCCATATGCATTTGTCAACGGTTCAAACATGCAGTTCACGCTTCGCTGATAACTGTTGCGAGTAGACTGTTATACTAATTATTTAATTGAAGTGTTTAAAATATTACGCAATTTATATAAAGTGCAAAATTAGAGTAATCTATGTTTTTCAAAGCTAACGTAATTCGTTCATACTAGCTTTTTATTACTTGAATCAAAACACACGAAAGACTCTCTATACGTGATTTCTGGGTTTATTTTTTGACACTTAAAGGTGCTTTTTTTACTTATATTAAATTTGGTTCAACGATATGGCCAGTTATTGTTAAGCTTAAAAAATATATTGTTTTCTAAACGGGTATACCTCAAGTATTAAGGCGATCTTATAATTATACATTTTAAGAAAAAAGCCAGCCTTTTGAATTATTACTTTTAAAGTTATTTAAAATCGAACTAACATTTTAGTTAATAATCATAAATATTATCTTCTAATTTCCTATAAAGCCTTGGCGCGATTGTAGTGAAGTCAAACAATAAATGCTAATTACGTCAAAACTGTTCAAAAGTGACTCATATTCGCAGGTCGCGTGTAAAGTGCGGAACCAATTAAAGCAAATCAAAGTATATTTTAAACAAATAAACTTTTACAAGCAATGGAAAAAAATATAAAGGCAAATTTTATGTTTTTAATATTTAAATTAATTAATAATATGTATGTAACTAAGTTCGTTAGGAAACTACTATAATTCTGGGTATTTAGTCAAATATTTTTAAAATTATGTCCATAGACTGTATATTAACTTTTAAATTTTTTTTTAGTTACCATTCTTGCATATTTAAAAATCAAATATAATAAGAGCGAATTATCAGCATGAGTATAATCAAACCAAATTAAGCTGTCTTTAACCATGTTTACTCTCATGCGAATCGTGTACATTTTCATTTATTGGTACTCTAATTAGGGTTGTGAGTATGTAATTTATCTCCAAGAAACTTCGACACAAAACGGCCTTTCGAAAAAGTAATTTACATGGATTTTTCCAGAAAACCACTATTATAAGTTCGGTAATAATCACGTTGAAATTAATATATGTGTTAAATGTATAGTTTCATTTCTTACTAGCGACTCACACTCGCTTTGCTCGACTTTGTCCCTAGGTTGCTTCTCCATACAAACTTTCATCCCCCTTCTTACCCTCTTAAGAAGTGATTTTCGGGATAAAAACTATCCTATGTCCTTCCCAGGGTATCAAACTATCTTCTTACCATCTTAATCAGTTCAGTAGTTTCGGAGCTTATTTGGCACAAACAAACCAACAAAAAATCTTTCCTCTTTATAATATTAATATAGAAGTATTCAAACTTAAAAAATATATAGTTATCTAATCTAATGCAAGAATAAGGTTTGTATAATTTTTATTACCTAAAAATCATTAAAAAAAGAAAAGTGGTTTCCATAAATAAGCTTATAAAATTAAGATATTTCGTTATTCTTGATAAAGTATTTAGGTCAACCCTGCGAATACTTGATGAACAGGTGCGGATCCGTTAAGAGCTCAAACGAGTTCGTATATGACCCGACTTATTATAATATAATCGATTATTTCTTGCAATCATTCATTTTATACCTTCCTCTTAAAACTAAAAAAGATCACCCATATGTAGAGGTGAAGGTATTGAATCGTGGGAAAGTTTCTGTAGGACTTAAATATTTTAATGCAAGTCAGATTTTTTTAATATAATAATAGTATAATGTTTTAATTTTTTATAGAAATATAATGACTTATATGTTATAATAACATTTTGTTTGACGCTTTATCTATAGATATTCCTCTTAATGAAATCCTTTGCCAAAAAAAAATATATCCCATAACCGTCTTTCTTGTTTTCGCGATAAAAAGCCTGTTAAGTGACATAATAGGTCTATTTAAAATATCAGTTCGATGTTAGTTATATGTAATCTAGCTTTTTTTGAAGCACAGCTTAATTAAGCTTTCTTTAAAGCTTTAATCGGCTTTACCTAATTTATAAACATAACAAAGTTCTAAAACAATTTTTAACGATTTACTTTTCATTTCAGGTCAAATAAATATTTGCAAAAGTCGGCCATTACAAGGGTTTGCGCCGTTGGAGGCTTTTTTATCTCAATTCCGGTATTTTTAACGGGTGAGTTCAGATTAATTTATTCGTTGTTAATTATCACTTTAAATTTAATATACATTGGTATATCTTATTCAATTTTCTCTTTTTCCACTTAGGGATTTTTTGGTCAAGCACGTTGGTAAAAATTGTCGTTCAAGCGTCAAACTTAGCGTGATTTTCTTTAGAATGAAAAAAAAAACAATAAAAATCGCCAAGTCTAGTCTCTTACGGGCTCTTGGAGATTCTAACACTTGGTATTCCATAACGTATTCTTATTGATACGTTACACACGTAGAAAAATATGATGCTGAACAGATTTCGATGCAATTTGACAAGGACATATTAGATCTACTTATATAGAGACTAGCATTGCCCGCGGCTCCGCCCGCGTTCAGATGACCAAAAATCAAATTCTTAGGTTTTACATATTATTATACTCTTACATTGCAGTTTTTGGTATTTTTTCTCAAAAATGAGACATTTTCCCGTGGTAAAATGTATCCTATATGTTGACCCGGATAACCAGATACCATAATACCAAATTTCATCAAAATCCCTCCAGTGGTTTTTCCGTGATGCGGTAACAGACAGACAGACAGACAAAAATTCTAAAAACTATAGATTCGGCCTCTGTATCGATAATAATGTCTATTTCAATAAGATTTTCCAAAAAATATTTAATGTACAGATTCGGCTTAGTTACAATTTTATTATATGTATAGATTGGCTCATATCATAGGGGCGGACATAGCCTTTTATCCAAGCGGCGGTAAGCCGCAGGCAAAATCTATTAAGTATAGTTTAATATAAACTAGATATAAGGAAACAATTTAAAAATACAATCATAATGATTTCCGCGTGACGCGCCAATATTATGCGTGTGCTAATAATTTAAATTTAATTTCAATTAATTTAAATAGATAACTAATGTACCTAATATGGTCTGTTTTGAATTGCTAATAACATGTCATTTAAATTATGTATTTATTGTTGAAACAGTAAACTTACCTGTAATGTATCTCGTTTTAAAGTCAAGGTTGCAATGTGTGAAAATATTATAAATTCACAATGACATTTTGTATGATAATAATGTCACGCATTAGAATATTAAGTAGACTAACGAACAAAATTGTTTAGGCTTTTGGATGGTATTGTAGATTTCAGAAATATTTTTGTTTTAGTTTAATTTAAATCAGACACGATTAGACTTAGAGTTAGACAGACGAGTTAGAGTCACTCGTATTCTTAGTCAGTCTAGACAGGCCAATGTAAGTCTCGCAAACCCAACTTAGGGCCTACGCACATCAGGTTTTATAAACGCGTCGACGACGCGCGTACTATGAATGTACATAATATATCATCTGCGCAAATTGCACTGATAAATATTAAAAAATAGAATGTTTGTATTTGTATAAATACGCACGTCCAAATACGTCTATAATGCGTTAAAAAGTCGTCGTGTGTATAGACCCTTAGACCTACGCGGATACTCAGAACGCGATTGATCATAGATCAAGTCACCGGACTGGTCTGTATGTGAATGGAGGTTATATACATGTATCGACTTCGACATGTATGAACTTGAGCGGGCAGCTGTTCTTTGAGAGATATGGAAGCGCATTCCACACGAGAATCCCATTTGCATTCAATTTAAAAATGATAAAATAATTTAATCGGTATTTTTAAATGTTATTTGAAAGGAATGCCTCTCATATGCTTTTTATTTCATTCCTTTCGAATTTGCGAAGACCTGATATTTTTTTTTTCAATTGAGATTCGTACCTACTAATATTTAAAGATAATTTTAAGTAAAGTATAAATTTTAAAACGAGAGACACCGAGATATTGTCATTTTATAAACATACTAGCGGCACATCCTCGTTTCGTCCGGTTCGTCCCTAGCTTGCTTCCCAATACAAACGTTCATCCCCCTTTGCAAGGGGTTAAGGGATGATTTCCGGGCCAAAAAGTATCCTATGTCCTTCCCAGGGTGTCAAACTATCTTCTTTCCAAATTTCATCTAAATCGGTTCAGTAGATCCAGAGATTACCCCCTATAATGTCCCAAACTCACAAACTTTACCTCTTTATAATATAAGTAGGTGTAGATGTAAGTACGTCAATTGAAGTCACATGTATGTAATTTCATAACTTTTTTTTTTGTTTCAGGTATTATCCTGTACACATTTATCCAGTTTCATTCAACCCCAGCGATCGTTACGTCAGTATTTATTGGCGTTGGCATCGTTTTTTGCGGCTGCGCTATGGTTCACAATGTCTTTGTGTGGCAAAAGGAGAAGACAAACTTAGTTAAAGCATTTCGTACTCAGGACTTAAACACAAGTAACATGAATACTTCGAATGGTGTGATAATGAATGGACATTTGAATAATACGGGAGGGAATTTAAGTTTTCATAGCATGACAGGTGCGCCCGCGCCGTTTACGCACCCAATAACGCTTTTGCAACAAGGTGGCCCATATATTATTAGGTGAGTGAATTAATTTTCGATAATATGTTACTTTAACAAATTTATCTATTTATATAAAGATTTTTCTTTAATTCTATTAAACTAGAAAAGTTTTCATCCTTAGGGATGTTCTATCTTGTAACTCATTGGTAAAGGGTATCATATGTCCGTTACTGGTTGAGAATATACAAATAGATATAATTAAAGAGTATATAACATGAAGTTTAAGTTATAACAAATTATATTTATATAAAAATGTTAAACTATACTTTTATTAATGCCAAATAAATTATCTCTATATATGTTAGACAAACACTTTGTGAACTACACCATATTGAGCTAATGTTATTTCCACGATGAATACCAAACCGTCAACAATTTATAAAAATGACTGTTTGTTTGTATCCACTTACCTTTCAAACGGATTAACGAATTATGTATTACTACTAACTAACTGACTGTGAATGAGAGTCACTAGTACGTAAAGGATTCAGATGAGCATTTAGAACTATTTTTAACATTTTACACACGCTTGCATCCATAACCAGTTATTTGACAGAAACTCAATTTTTTTTGTAATGTATCCCTTTTATTTAACATCATAAGAGTAAACGTGATTTACAAGAACACTTGTCGTAGATGCTTTATTCGAGTGTTTATCGATGTCGGTAGTTAATGATGTATATAATATAAATATAATATAACATAGTAGTTAGTGAGTGTAGAGATAAGTGTTTTAAATTAGTATATAATTCTGGTGTACAAAAAAGTGTATTATTAATATTATCAATAATATTATAGGAGTTATATATAATATTATTTTAGCTTTTGTTATTGACAAATCAAAGTGGTCTAGTAGTCGTAGCGACTTCGATTTTCTATCGATTTTTTGTATTCTTTAGCGTACACGCTTTTTCGGAACTAGAAGTAGCTAATATTCTCGAGTGTGTCCACTATCCCTCAGTGAAAATCAGTACTTAAGATTTTATTAATATGATATTAATATTTTTAAATATTAATATATTTTTAACAATAATTGACGCAAAGTACCTAATTTTTACCTATATTCTCATTATTATTAGACTACTATTATTAATTCAAAAGTTTGTTTGTGTGTTTGTTTGTTACTACTTGACTCTGAAGTAGCTATGATTTTACCTGGAGTAATACATAGATTATTGTTGGGATTACAGTAGAGTCACCCGAGCAAAGCGAGAATAAGTCGTTAGTATATAAATACTTATTATATTTTATATATTTCCAGGCCACCAACAAGTACGCCGCCCGGCGGTACTGCTGAGGCTGCGGCGGGAGTGCCGCCCGCCACCGTCGATCTCAGCCACGACGCGCACGAACTGAGCACGCTGGTGTGACTGCACCTTAACTACAATATAATAAGAATAACTTACCTAATATCTACCTTAGGGTTTATACACTTAAACACATTACGACTTTTTGAAGCACTGTCGATGCGCGTTCATTACGCGTTTGTATCGATACGAATCTTTTTTCAATCTATTTAATTTATTAGCGCAGTATATGCGCATATACTGTGCAAATAAATTGAATAGATTACGACGTTTTTTTGATGTGACGTGTGTTTTTTGAGATTGACTTGTTTTTTGATATATGTGTCGTCAGCGCGTTTATGAAACGTAGTGTGCATAGGTCCTTAGGCCATGGACACTAGGTTACCGGGACCGTGTCCGCCAGCAACCAACTATTTCCATTATCTATGTTATTAATTAACGGCCACGATATAATTGGTCGCTGCGACCATGGTCTCCTTACGCCCTTTTGGTCCTTTTGCGTGTGGACTCTTATGATTAGTACGAAACTTAAAAGCACTAACTTAATTGGCACTAAAAACCGATTGTATACTCCGTAAAGACCACAGATTATACATTTATAAAAAAGTAGGTACGATGAAGACAAATCTAAAGATATAAATCTTTGACATTTATAGGCATGGTCAAAACGATTATTATCAACAGAACTCGACAAGGAGCCATAAATCAATCTTAAAATTAGAATTATAAAAAAAAAAGAAAATTAAAATATGCTGTGTTTATGAATGGAATATTTAATATATATAATTAAATATTTGGCAATAATAGGCTAAAATAACGTTAAACCTCGTTTTTATGCATTATTTTGCAAGTAAAGCATAATGCAATTTGGTATTCGCAATATCCCGTCATTTAACATAAGGATGTGATACGATTTTTACCTCGTTTGCAATTTGTAAATCAAATCAAGGCAGTAAATATGACCCGTTTTTTATGCGTATTTGTCTATTTATACAATATCCTGGGTATATTTAACAGAATAAAATATAATTAATTTTGCAAATTCATACAAATTGACTTGTCACGCTTGTATGCCATGTAACTGCCTTTTACGAAAATATATGAACATTGTACATATTATTATGTAATTGAACGATACTTGAATTTTTAAAGAAGTAAATTGGCCGTTATAAGAAAAATAATAAAGTTATAATTTCGTTTTCTTATCACAACGTGATTGGCACAGATTAAACAAGTGTGATTGGTATTAGCTTTGTGCCTTAGGAAATCAATTATAAATATATAGATAAAAATTAAAATTGATATATATATATATATATATATATATATATATATATATATATATATATATATATATATATATATATATATATATATATTTTTATATATATGGAACGGTTAACTTTGAAATAAACAATTAGTGACAGTACATGTCAGTCATAGAGGTTAACAGAATATTAAATAAAAAAAATACAGGAGTCAGGACATATGGATATGCCATTTATTTTTTATTGTCCTTTATTTTATTTAAAATAATAAGAAAATTCTGACTCGTTTTTATTACAATTTAAAAATTAACAATTAAAATACTCATAAATATTAACTTTTAATACCTACGTTAACTGTCACTAATAGGTATCAACGAATTATATGTTTAGGATTTTTTCTATAAAAAAACTCGCAAGGTTAACCTGTTTTCTTGCTAAGAAATAAATCGTAACCGCAAATATAGTTTTATCGAATGCTTTTGCGTTTGTATTAATTTTTAATATATAAATTAATACTGAGTTATAAATAATTGCCAATTCAAATATGAATAAGTCGCGCCATAATAATTATAAATTTCAGTTAATTGATTATTCACTTAACTTCATAATTTATTTCTATTATGTTTTTGATTTTTGAGGCATTTTCAATAATATATAATAAAAAGGCCTATATCTGTAAACCATTGATGCAAAATGAAAAAGTCTTTTCATACATATAATGTTTAATTACGTATAATTTTACGTATTATTTTCATGCTATATCCCTAAACGGAGAATATAAATAATACATTTTAGAGTAGACGATTTTTTACATTTGTAAGACGTGTCCTTATTGTATCAATGGATTTTAAATCTCTTTTTTAAACTATCTTTTTTGTTATCTGTAAATTGTGGTATTTAATGTAAATATTGTTCTGATTTCGTTTAATTTATAAGATTCCTTTGCCATGTTTTATTAATTTAAGTTGAAATATTTTATTTTATTTACGAATATCTATCTGGTCTATTATCAAAATAAATTCAGTTAATAGTGATAAATTGCTAATTTGAAAAGAATTTATATCGATGTTTTTGTTATTTAAAAAAAAAAATAATACTTAATTTGAACCATACAATTATTATTATATAAAAAAACACTTAATAAAAAATTAAAATAGCTAAATAATTACTGGCCTTTTCATTTTTTTTTCAAATTAGCAATTTATTATTTAGTTTTGTACAAATTACAATTTATTTAAGATATTTTAATATTCTGAGACATGTAGCTTCATAAATTTTTGCTAAGGTCCTATTCATTAAATAAAATTTGTTTTTGCCTAAAGATATTAAGCGGTAACTACCCGTGAAATGAAATCCTCTGTATGTCTATGAATAAATTAAATAGATCAATAAAATTTTAGGTCCTAAAGAAAACATTAGCTTATCGATGGAGACAACAAGTCATTACAAATATTTTAACTGCGTCATATCTTTAGGCAAATTGTGGTCAAAACCCATCGAAAAAAAATCATTGAAATAGTATATTGTGGCAGAAATCAGTTGGAAACTTTGATATACAAAAACTAAAGCTATACAATTAGCATCTCAAGTGTCTTTAAAAAAGAAGTGCACAATTCTAAAATTGAAATGCGCCGTTTTCAATTTCTTTCGTTCATTGCTTTTCGGATGACAAAATTAGAAAATGTGTATCTTTGTTTTTATATATCAACGGTTGCAAACATTTTTTTTTAATAGAACTACTTCAAACATACTGCCTTTTTTGAGATAACATCCAAATTTTTCATTCCAATTAATTTAAAAAATATTTGATATCAATATGCATATTGTTTTGATGTTACTAATGCGTACCATTTCTTTAAAGTATACTATTTTTATGAAGATAATTAATAATTTATATAAATTTTATATGGACATGGTCTAACATGGATTTGGTTAGGTCAATATTATTCTGTACTAACGTCAACTAAGTCGTACGTGAAATAAAGTTTTTAAAAGCAAAATTATCTTTATCAATATGGAGGGTATAGCTAAGGCGAACCATCTTATATGCGAGACAAGATGATAAAGTGCCCACCTAAAAGTGGTAAATTACAGATAAAAAATCTTCCAAAATGGCGCTAGCGTAGATACAGGGTATGGTATGAATTTAGCAGTTGTAGACGAAGTGAAGTGTGCCGAAGTTTAAATGTGTAGTATTTTTGGTTGACGAGTTGTTAATGAAACTGCAACATGCGTAACCTCATCTATTTATTTAGTCCAAAATAAGTTACTAAATATATCCTAACAAACTGCTGTGAGATAATGTAATCCTACTCTAATGACCTGGCGCTTTTTTCAAAATTTACCCTGCTGCTATTGTGGCGCCATTCTAATTAAACGCATTTTGACAGACATTTTTCATATATAGAGATGGTTCTCCTTCCCATTAATCTCCATACTTTAGGGTAACTAGCATCGACACAATAAATTCTGACTATAAAACTATGTCTATAGTTGAAAAAAAAGAAAATTAATCAGGAGTTGCAATACAATCTATGTTTTTAAAGTTTTTATATAGCTTTAATTCATATATAATTTTGAAGCAAAATTTCAGTTGACCATGTCCATGTTGCAGTCTATAAATTATAACCCACCAATCCGATAAATAAAAAAAAAACAAATCAACGTATCAAAATGTATATTTTGTACATAGTTTAAACAGACATCTGGAGGCATAATTTAATTTATTTTTAATTGATAACAGCATTTTCTATTTTTATTTAGTTTATGTTATGTGACTTAAAAATAAAACTTATTTAAAAACAGATTGTATTTTTTTTCTAATTGTTCCTGCGTCCCTCTTTTGCCCTGCAAAGAATAAAGTAAATAAAAATAAAATACTGCTTTAATTTTTTTACAAGACAAGTTTTGTGTAGTAGATGTTACTGAAGAAAAAAAAATCGTTTAAATAAATGTCAATAGATGACGTTACATAGCTCGATTTGTTATTAAAGACTTAAAGTTGTGTTAAATTAACAAAAGGTGAATTATTGTTTTAAAAAATATTTTAAGTGAAGAGAAACCAAATAATGCGCCCGTAAATCAAATTGGAGTAATTTTACTAATTTCTGAAATATCAGCAATCAGATGATGCTTTTGTAGTGTACATTCACAGATGGCGCTTTTACTTTTTATAAATTGTTTATCACGATTGAAAATTGTTAAAATCGCTGTTTTTTTTATTCGAACGCAGAATGAATTTTACAAGATTTACCTCTCGATAGTTTGCACATATTTATAAAATAAAACAGTAAACTATTTGCGAATCAACGATATCTATTAACTATTCAAGCAAACAATAATAGCCAGAAGAATAGCCCGAATTAGCGCTGTCCAATTCCTTTGTATGAGATGAGGCATCTGTACTAGTATAGTATTATGTGATTTGTCGTAGTGATAACTTATTAGGAAAATCTTTTATTTCTACGCAATAAATAGTTCCGTGAAATCGTCCTTAGAAAATTATTAATTTACATGACTAAACCTTCTTAGAAACTTTTTTTTTTTAATTTAAAAAACTTTTTTTTTTGGTTTTAAACTTTATCGTTATATTAACCAATGGGGTATTTTTCATATATTTTTTTCAAAAAAAAAAACCTTTGATGTATCTCGAAATCATTTTTCAAATCATTTTTTTTTACTTTCTAATTCAAACCTAGGAACCTTCATAGGTAACGATCCACCTGCAGCCATACCAGTTGATTCTTTTCACTTTTTATTTGTAGTGTTATTTGTGTGTAAAATATAAATAATATTACCGTTTCATCCCTTGATACAACCCAGTGTAGTACCCGCTCATGTACCAGCTTATCAACATTGATGAGACGGCTTGTTCCTCATTATCTGCTCCACTGCGAAGACCCAATGGCGGTGGTGGGATCGGCATTTCTATTGCACCAAGCTGAAATATGGAGGAAATTAATCTATGAGCGGCTCACACTCGCTTCGTCTCTAGGAAAACAAAAACAAACCTATCCTACAGGAACCGTACATTTTTCCGGGATAAAAAGTAGCCTATGTGTTATTCCAGACTAAAATCTATCTCTGTGCCAAATTATGTCCAGATTCGTTCAACCATTCTGGCGTGAAAGAGTAGCAAACAACATCCATACATACTCACAAACTTACACATTTATAATATTAATACAGATTATAAAAATGGACTGTAAAATAAAGCAAAACCATCCAGACACACATACTAACTTCCCCATTTATAATAAATAGTTCGATATGTTTATACAATTTTACTTGAAGTTATCGATGGCATTTGGTTAAGGAATTGATTTACGAAATGTTTTATTTAAAACTAGCGACTCAATCTAGCGATTCTTTAAATTGACAAAAACTTGTTATTTATGAACGAATTGAAATAAAACAAATACTTAATATTAAATGAAGCTTACCAAAATACACGACATATACAAGACACTACAGACAGACAAAAATTCTAAAAATCATTGTTTTAGATTCTATTGCGTTAATAAAGACCGCCAATAATAGTTTTGCTCAAATATCTTCCATGAACAGATAGCGATCAGTTACACTTTTATTATACTCATATGTATAGATTAAAACAGTCACTTATTTCCATTTAACTTACACATTAGTTAGGACTATAGAAAAATACTCACATTCCTTAATTGAGCTAAATCAGGCATTGGCATCTCAGGGAAATCAAAGCCATTCATTGGTTTCTGCTTGCTTTTCTTCTTTCCCTTTTTCTTTTTTTTTTGAAATGACACTGAAAAGTTATAATACTTATATACATTACTAAAACGTTTTAATAAACACATTTTAAAATATTGAACGTAACATAATTATTATTTAATACTAGCAGAACCCGCGGCTTCGCCCGCGTTCAATCTATAAAAAAAAACGAGGGTGAGTCTCTAGTATGTATATTGTTTTACAATAATGTATGGAAGTCTGATTGTCTGATGTTAAATTTTTTGACATTTATGATTACTGCTCTACTCCCTTGGGTAGTAGCATGATGATTTTATGTTTATTAGAACTAAATTTTCTTTCTTCCTGATGAGACCCTATGGTTAAACCAAGAATACACATATTATGCATTATGCAAAGAAATAGAATTTTATTATAATAATTTACCTGTACTTCCAGGACTCAGTGGTCGATCGCTACATTCCATAGTTTCAACATTGGATAAGTTATTTGAATTCTTATCACTCATTCTATCGGCTAAAGCTTCTTCTATTTGCTTTGTCCTCTCACCTTTACCTAACGAAGGTTTGAGGGAAGAAATCGACACTATTTCTGAATTTTCATATCCTGGAAATGAAAATTGATCGAAAATTTAAATCCATTTATAACTACTGAGTAGTGATATGGAGATTAAAAAATATCTATACACTAGCATTGCCCGCGACTCCGCCCGCGTTCAGATGACCAAAAACCAAATCCTTAGGTTTTACATATTAGTATACTCTTACATTGCAGTCTTTGTATATTTCTCAGAAATGAGATATTTTAGCTATCACCATACCATATTTCATCAAAATCCCTCCAGTGGTTATTCTATGATGTGCTAACAGACAGACAGACAGGAGACGGACAAAAATTCTAAAAACTATAGATTCGTCCTCTGTATCTCTAATAATGTCTACTTCAATAAGATTTTGCAAAAAATATTTAATGTACAGATTCGGTTTAGTTACAATTTTATTATATGTGTAGATTATTGTAAGAAAGAAGGGCAAATCAATACACCAATATACGAAAAACACTATTTATAGACTATGCAACATGCATACATGTGTGTCTATAATGCACCATACTTCATTACCCTACCTTAATACAAACTCGGGAATCTTAGATAAAACTAGTACGGCTTACTTTTTGTTTTTTGAAAGAAAAAATCTAACACAAAAACACACAAGCTATAAAATTGAGAGCATGTAACCTTTGTGTGCTGTTGAAGTACAACTTCTTGGGTACTGTGTAAGTACTGTAATTAAATTAAAAATCAAAATATAAATTTAATAATTTTGATAAAATTATAATTATTATATAATTATAATTTTAAATAAAATTAAAATATAGTATTATTTTTACTATTAATTTGACTCTCACTTCCATGACATTAATTTTTCCAATGCATTGACTTACCTCTCAGTCACACGCAAAAAAGTTTTACTTCAACAAGAATGTGTTAGATTCTTTACAGTTTGGGTTGAAGATTAAGAATTATTATTTTAGTAAAGATATCTTACCTAAAAATCTAACAACACATTCTTTATCATTTATAACCCTTAGCAATAATGCCTCATATTCAATCCCATCCCCATCATATAGTGCCCGACAGTGCATACCAGCTTTCCATTGGGTTTTATCTTTCTTATGTGAAGATTTGGTATTTGATTGGGATTTTAACTTGATATCTGTAATTTTTTCTATAATATTACTCCTTTCAAGTAATAGACTAAATATAATGTGGTTTTCATGAGAGTATATTTTATATTAATATATTAATATTTTAGCCATAATAAAAATGTGACTCTTTAAATGCTTTTATTATTAATATAAGAAACAAGTCAATGAAACATATAAAATTTGTCATTTCATTAAATTTTTCTCAACTAATCTTTATTATATTCAGTCTATCAACTATTTTTAGGGTAATATGCACCACAATCTTTCTTTGATTTGAATATTACAAACATTTTTAGCAAACATCAGAGTGTACAATTATTTGTGAAATATATTTCTGACATTAAAATCAAATTAAGTATTTTAATGCATATTACCATTTCCATCTTTAAATGATGTGTTGGTTGACATAGCAACTCTCTTAGCTACTTCTGCATTAGCTATCCTTAAAGCTTTGTCATATGCGTCATTGAGCTTACTATCGTCCCAGATGTCTTCCTCTTCATCATCTTGCTCTGATTCAGACTGAAATATATATAAGAAAATTTTACACATAGGTACGTTTGTATTCTCTAAGCAAAAACATATTTTATATTAAAATAATACAATAAAAATATTTCAAACTTAAAGACCTTCAAAATTCAAGTATCTCATAATGTAAGCAATTTGAAAATAAACATTGATTTTAAAAATAACAACAGTAACCTTTAAATAAAATATTAATCGTGAAAATATACACAACAACAATGCTTACAAGATTCATTCCTTTTACGTACAAAATATCGTTCTTGGACATTTTTTTTAAATGTTTTTAATAATGTAACACTTTACAAAATTTTCTTTAAATTTGTTTAAGTGTTTAGTTGTACAGTAAAACTAACTAACGAAAGAAAAACGAATGCGTGACAAATAACAAAATTTAAATAACAGCTGCCCATCTGTCATTGTCTACATGACACATGATATTTAAAACTGGGGTTGCTACTTTCTAGTATGGATGACAAATAAAATAGATGAATTAGTTCCAGACAAGCTCTTGGTGGATCTATCTATCCCTTTCATTTGTTGGGTAATTAATGCTTTCTACGTAGAGAGTAGAGTCCTAGACTTAGGAGTTAAGTATATAAAATTACAGATAAGAAATATGTAATTTATATACATACATGTACATAGTCTTGCCCTAAATATTGTTACAAAGAAAAAAACATTTTTTCTATTGCACGTAACATTTATTACTATTACAGTGTACTAGTTTAATATATTAATATAAAACCATTAAAAATATATAAAGCTCCATTGGCTGCAATACAGTCCTTTAAACGTTGAGGCCAGTTATCAATAGAAGCACGTACTCTCTCCATGGGAAAATACTTCACTGCCAATTGTATGGATTGTTTTAAAGACTCCAAATTATCATGGCATTTAGAGCAAGCCATACTCTCTAAAACTGACCTTAAATTATAATCCAGCGGATTAATATCGGGACTAGGTGACGGGCAATCTTTAGCTCTGATGAAGTCCGGAACGTGGGTTTCTAACCAAGATTGCGTGGAGCGAGCTTTATGACCCAGCGCCGAATATTGCTAAAACGACATTCTTGGTTATTGAGCATGATGTTGTTAAGGGGCTTAACTGCCTTCTTAAGAATGATATCTTGATACACTCGTACCGATGTTTTGATACCTTTTTCACAAAAATATGGCTCAGTGTGTATGGCTCAGTGTATGAAGAAATCATAGCTAACAACGTACCAAACCATCACTGAAGTCGGATAATGCCCACGTTGTACTCTGTTGACTAATTAGCAAGGTTTCTTAGAGCTTTGAGCATAAACACGGTCATTTTGTTTGTTAAAATATTGCTCAATTGTAAAAATTTCCTCATCCGTACACAAAATTTTTCGGTGATCTCCCTTTGTGTATCGCATAAGTAGTTGTTTCTTTTACTACCCTATTCTTTTTTAAATTATCAGTTAAGAAATGACCAGTGTATCTCTTATAAGTCCTAAGTCCTAAGTCATCTTTTAAAATACGCGTCATGGTTCTACGTGTTATCTTCATCTCCCGAGATGCAGGATTTCTTTGAATTCTTTCCCTTACTGCTTTGATCGCGTTTTTCGTACGAACACTACGTGGAAGGCCAGATCTTTTTCTGTCACAAACAGAGGAGGTTTCATTGTACCTATTAATAGCCCGGTACACAAACATTAGACTAATACCAAGCGTATGGAGAGTTTAAAAATTGTATTTCGCTCCATACCTACTTTGTGTAATGCAATCACAGCGATTCGGTTCCCTTTATCACCCCCCTCCATTTTAATATCACAAAATATTTTATAATGTATTGGCGCGAAAATGAGAAAACTCAATGAACAATTATAAAAATGACAGATTCCAAATTCAAATGTAATATTTTGTTTATTTTTAATCGTAACAGTATTTTAGCCAGACTATATATAATATAAAAATCGACGTGTGTATGCATGTTTGGAGTCTAAATTAAAAATTTTGATGAAATTTTTAGATTAGCCCAGCGGGTGAAGTGTGAAGTTTGGTAGCGATCGCAAGTTTGAATTTATTATTAGCATAGTGTAAAAATATAAGCAGACGATAGGATTTCATTCGATGTAGAATAGAAAAGGACAAATCCCTTATCCTTAATCACTATATTCGACAGGACTTCCTATCAAGACTGCATTATTTAATAGAGGATATCATATTATGTTCTTTAACATCTATAGGTACATATAATAAAATTATAACTAAGCCGAATCTGTACATTAAATATTTTTCGGAAAATCTTATTGAAATAAACATTATTATCGATACAGAAGCCGAATCTATAGTTTTTAGAATTTTTGTCTGTCTGTCTGCCTGTCTGTCTGTTACCGCATCACAGAAAAACAACTGGAGGGATTTTTATGAAATTTGGTATAGTGATAGCTGGTTATCTGGGTCAACATATAGGATACTTTTTACCGTGTGAAAATATCTCATTTCTGAGAAAAAATACAAAAACTGCAATCTAAGAGAATACTAATATGTACAACCTAAGAATTTGGTTTTTGGTAATCTGGACACGGGCAGAGCCGCGGGCAATGCTAATAATACATATATGTATGTGCTGCCTGGCGGAATTACGGCAAAACTAAGACGGAAACATATTGGATACTTTAAGAAATCTATGGAGTAGCTTACCTTCGCTTCGCTCGGGTGCGTCAATATATGTACTCGCCAAGTGAAATAGGCTATTTTTTATTCCAATTAAAATGTGATTACTGATTACCAAAATCATAATAACTTTAATTGAATTCAGAAAAAAATATCAGTTTAGTTACTTCTAGCGGCTCACCCTCGCTTCACTCGGGTTCGCCTCTAGACAAACAAAAACAATTCTATCCCACGGAAACATTTTTCATTTTTCTGGGATAAAAAGTAGCCTATTTGTTATTCTGATGTATGAACTATATTATTATAATGTTTCATTAAAATCTAATCAGTAGTTTTTGTGTAATATGCTGTATAAGTTAGTATAGTTTTTTAATTATCCCACGGTAGGTACTCGTAACTCTTTAATTTTCCGGGATGAAAAGTATGTATCTAAAATATTGGCCGGGTATATGCATGCAAAATTTCCTTTTTTATCGGTCCAACGGTTTCGAAGATTAGCCCGTACAAACAGATAAACAGACAAACAGATAGAAACAAAAAAATTGAAAAAATCTGGATTTGTTCTATTTTTCTTCTTACATCCCCCTGACTTGGTTTTTAGCATTTTTTTTCTATGTACAGACATTCGACCTCTACAGTTTTATTATACGTATAGATGTATAGATAAACACGCTTTTGTAAATACAGGTGATTTAGTAAGGATAACGTAAAGTATTTTGCGTCCTCTCAAAAAATGATGCAAATATGATTCTCACAAAGAGCTGTTGTCCAAAAAAAGAATGATTGTTTCCCCTCAAACTTATTCGTTGAAATATTCAGATGGGGTCGCCTTATCATAACGACGGCGCGTTCCCTCATTACCTGAATTTTTTGCTGGAATCTGCTCTCGACAGGTACAAATAGCCAGCAGAACGGTTATTTTCATTAAAGCCCTGTTACATTTTACGTCAAAAAAGCTTTTTATGATAAAAATATTTTTTTATTCATGTGAGATATATACTTTGGCTTAACACTTATCTTTTAACTTTTTTAAAGTATTCATATTTATTTTCTTAAACTATTGATAGATATTGCTTTTTCATCCATGGATAAGTCAATGAATAATTTATTCCTGAAATATTTAATCGCATTTAAAAGTATTAATTTATTCTAAAAATAATAAGCAAAATACTATTTTATTTTAAATATTACCAATTGATTAATTTTATTACATGAACCCAAAAAGAGAAGACAATATTTCTAACACCAGGCGCTTTGCTGTTGTGAATTTGCTGTGTGAGAGGATATTAATTTCCTGCAGTAAAGAACCCGACAAATGGTATTTTAAACCTGTCTAAGAATTAAAATTAAAAAGCTTAGGTTTAGCCTTTTATTACAAACTAGCATTGCCCGCGGCTCCGCCCGCGTTCAGATGACCAAAAACCTAATTCTTAGGTTTTACATATTAGTATACTCTTACAATGCAATTTTTGTGTTTTTGTATTTTTTCTCAGAAATGAGATATTTTCCCGCGTTAAAAAGTAGCCTATATGTTGACCCGGATAACCAGCTATCATCATACCAAATTTCATCAAAATCTGTCCAATGGTTTTCTCGTGATGCGGTAACAGACAGACAGACAAACAAAAATTTTAAAAACTATAGATTTGGACTCTGTATCGATAATAATGTCTATTTCAATTAGATTTCCCAAAAAATATTTAATGTACAGATTTGACTCAGTTACAATTTTATTATATGTATAGATTGGAAATTAAAAATTGATGATCACTATAGACATCAGTGACTTTTAAGGATACACTATTATCGGTATACACTAAACGGATAAAATTACCTCTAAGGTACTACTCGGCATTCTATTACTGCATGAAAGGAGGTTATTAAAATTTTATTACTTGTCTTTTTCAATAATTTTCATGACTATTGAAAAAGACAAGTAATAAATAAAATATTTCGTCTAGTTTGACGGTTAGAATTTTTTTGTTATAAGCATCGATCGATTAGTGATGGAGGGACTATAGACACTGATGGATTTCTGTCGTTAGATACAGATTTTAATGACCCAGTTACATTACTAGCCAGGGATTCGTGGTAATATGCAAATTCGGTCCGGATTCTCTTAGTGGAATGTGGTTGCTTTGTGTAGAGCATGCTTCTGACTGTCTAAAGAAGTTTTATATTATCCAATTCCAAGCAGACTAATTGTTACGATATACTTACTTATGTTGTTTTACACCATGTTTTAAATAATTTAAATATTTGATTAAAAATATTTACATGTGTACTAAATCTTAGTTAAAATAAAAAAGATAAAAAAACAGCTTTGTTTCAAATATTAAATTAAATTACTTTTGGCTGACTTATTTGATATGCGGACAACAGAAGAATTTTTGATCGTATATTCCAAGGTGATCTAACAATGCATTCCAAACTTTTTAAATTTAATATTTAGGTGACTGAAATAACTATAAATGCAATCGTTGACATATATTTAACTGAAGAAATAAAACCTGCTAATTTATGCAAGTAGAAGTTTATTAGCCTATTAGTTTATTATTTACTAGCGGCTCACCTTCGCTTTGCTGGAGTCCCTAGGTACGTTTTAATGGTTAGTATGGAATAGATAGTCTATATATTATATGATATATTATGAACCTATAGCCTTCCTAAATAAACGGGCTATCTGGTGCAAAAATAATTTTTCAAATCGTATTAGTAGTTCCTGACATTAGCGCGTTCAAACAAACAAACAATCAATCGATCGATCGATCTATAATAAATATATAATAAAAAGAACATTGCAATTTATTTCTAAAAAAATATATTAAAAAATATTTTCAAATTCAAATCGTTTCATCCTTGCCTGCGTACTTTATTCCATCGTCAACTAGTTTTCATCTTTTTAGTTAGCTTTTATGCAGTCGGGTTTTTTATTTTTATAATAAGTAGATTTGTTTATTTACAGCTCCTTAGTTTTGCCAATAATTACATATTTGACGTTAGGTATATTTAGCAATTTTTATACTTAATTACTTTTAATTTTTAAACATATAAGTTGTATATATTTTTGTGACTCGACTCAATTGGTTTGAAAGATTTTTTTTAAAGACAAAAATTGGCGCCTTAAATTCGTCATTTTAATTTTTAATTACGTATTTTTATATAGCCTATGACACTCGCGTTATCAAGACGAATCTAACGACGTATGAATCATCAAAATTGGCCTAGCGTTTGGTCTCTAGAACGCAACATAGGAACAAATACTTACATACATATTTTGTTCATAGACTGATAAACACATTACCCTCCTTTGCGTCGCACAATTGGGTAAAAATAATAACATTTTTAAATAATGTGTATTACAACATTTATTTTAATTATTTATTAAAGTAATATAACAACCACAATCAGATCGATCAATCAGTTTTTGTTTTTCTCGACTACTGCGAAACTAGACTAATGAATAAGCAAACACTCATTTTTTTAATAAACTTTGGTCCATTAAATGCTCAGTTTTGATTCGACTCACCGCCACCCTCCCACGTCCGATCTATCGCGATCTCGCTCATTCATTCGTAACTGTTCCTTCAATTTCGACTTTTGCAACTTTACAAACATTAGGAACTTTGGCGATTCGGTTTCGCCCAAGATGGTTTTTCTGGCCGAAAGTGGCCGAGGCCGAAGCTTCGGTCGAACATTAGCTTTTTGTTTTATTTTTATTTATTTATTTAAATTTCAGTACATATGTAGCAAAAACAGATATAAACGATAATAATTGCAGAAGTTAAGAAACTGTCGCAATTTTTAACGCCGTCCACCAGCAAAATTTGAGAAAAAATATGTACATACATTCAAAAACTAATCAATTACATTTATAAATATAATATTTGCAAGTTAATATTTACATGCTAGAAATGTATGTTAATGGATTGTAGCTAGGTAATATAAAATATACTGCCCGACTTCAAAATATTTAAAAGCGTCCTTAATTGCATGAACAAAGCATTGTTTTACTTATTTTAAGGTAACATGTCGATTATATTGGAATCTATTATAATGAAACAAGGTGTCTCTATTTGTAACAATTCTATTTGATTAATAGCTTTCAAATCGAAGGGAAAATTTAAGTTTTTTCAGAAAAGACATCTATATAGATAAACTTAAAAAGCAAAATCTTATCTAAATACAAGATTTGATCCAAATTGTTAAAGCGGTGGAGTCAGACATCGTTGTCAGGTACAGGTCTTTGCCATGTAGGAAGACATAGAAAAAAGCTAAAGAAATGAAATTTTAGGCGAAAAAAAGAAAAAATAATCCCCCCCAAAACTAATATTACAAATTTTATGCACAAAAATTATAAAGTTAATCATTTAAAGGTTAGTTAGTAGTTAAAACTGTGAATCCCCTGTAAATAATTCTACCTCCGCTCAATCCGTTCCGTTAATTTTAAATATGATAAGCACTTCATTATGATTCATAGTTATGAATTTTATTTGTCATCCATGGTTTTGAACGTAAGTAATAAAAAAAAGTGACAAAGACGTTTGACGTTTGAAATTTTCAGGATTGACATTTCTCGATTTTTCATGTGTTTTAAAAGTGAATAAAAGTGAATAAAATAGCAATTGGCGGCTTTGTATTTTTAAAGAAATACACAAATTAATATATTTTTGTTGTTTCATTAGGTTATAAATTTATTAATTAATTAATTCAAAATCACTCTTGTTTATCTACGCATTAAAATGTAACAATAACGCTGTCGGATATTTTGATCCTTACATTGTTTTATTAAAGTTCAGAGAATCTAATTTTACTGTTATTAATATGGATCCGAACGAAAACAACAACCTTTTTGAACCGGTTCAGTTAGAGTTAATAACGATAAAAGCAGAACTGAAAGAGGAACCATTGGAAGTTGCGGACATCATAAATCAGGCAATACATTTAACACAAACAGATCTACACGGAATTGTTGACAATTCGAGTGATAGTTCAGTGAGTGGGCAAAAACGAAAACGTTCTGAAGAAAATTCTTTAAATGTACAGGAGGAGGATAGGATGAGTGACACATCCAATTCATCAAAAGCAAATGTGAAGAGAAGAAGGTATTCTAATTCTCAGGGTGAAGAATCTTCGGCTAACTCAAACCCTATATTGTCTACAAGTAACTCTCAGGATAGACAAGAAAGACGCATATTCACTTTGTATGTGACGAACACTCCTGGTGAATGGACTTCCAATGAAATAATTGATTTTATTAAAGAACAGGTACTTTTTTTATTTATACTTTGATGACATACATATAAATGAAAATAGTTAAATATTTCTAATATAACATGATATTTCACAGTACTGATATTTAAGACATATTTAAAAAAACAGTTATAATGTTATGCTTCATTTATACATTTGTTGTTTTCTTTTACTTGCCTATATTTAATTTTATTTTGTCAGGTAAATATGAAAGTATGTCCACGAAAAAATAAAACTTGCTTAGAAATACCCACTAGGGTTTTATTTTAATATATTTATTTATAACATAACTTGACATATCTTGCTGTAGTGTGGAATCCATATATCAAAAATAAATGATAGTCGAGAGGCAAATTCTGAAGCAGATTTTCAAATAAAGCTGAAGTTTACAAACAGGGAACAGTTGGATAGGGTTTTCTTAAAATTAAAAGAAAAGGAGGTAGAAGGAAAACTTACAGCTCAACTGGATGGTGAGATGAATTTATGTTTTTAAATACTATTTTTGTCACATGTAGTAGCTGTGTATTAATTATTTTAGAATATTTTAAAATGTATTCATTATTTCCATGTGAGTTTCTATAAAAAGTGAAATAATTAAATAAAATCTCATTTTGTAGCATCAGGATTGAATAATTTGTGTTCTATGTTGACAGTTGATTGTTTACATAAAAAAAATAGTTATTTTTCCACAATATCCAATCATTTAGTTTGTATGTAGTTGTTTTATTTGTAGTTAATGGTATTATTTTAATGAAATATCATAAATGTTTTTATTTTTTTATGGAGATTGTCATATTTCATATTTTTAAATCGACTGTTATAATTGAGTTTTCAATATGTGAATTTGTACACTATATTTTCTTATGGAAAAGAAGAGATGCTCTTTTTAATTTTTAGATGTCCATGATGATTCCCAAAGTGATGCAGAATCTGAAGCTATCATACAAATTGGTGAAAGGTATTTGTTCAACTATTTATTGTATGGTACAGTATTTTTTGATATATTATTAGTTAGTTTAACAGTTAGTATGAAATATATAGACTATCCATTAAATATATACATAGGTCTGATGAGTTGTTGTGGGTTGTATCATAATGTGTTTTCCTGTAGGAATGAGATAATCTGCTGTGGTAAAAAGTAGCCTATGTTACTCTCACTTTCACATTTATAATATTAAGCATGGCCTTTTTTAATTCGCATTAGTGTATAACTAAGAAGGGTTTTTGAAGGCTTTATGTCTAAATTTTATTAATTCAATATAGCTTACTTATTTTGTAGTAAACAGAGTTTGTGTTTTAATAGAGATTCGGGTGAAACAGAAGAGGCTACAGGGAATGCTCAAAATATAGAATGTGATGAAAATTCATTTCATATGAAGGAAGATTATTTGCAGTCACTTGGGATTAAACTGCCTCTAACAAATTGGGTGACAGTCACTAATGTAAGTTAAATTTATTTATAAACTAGCGATTTACCCTTACTTTGCTCTTTTTTGTCCCCGGGTACATTTTAACAGTTAATATGGAATAGATAGTTGATCCCTTGCTCTATGAAAAACAAAAAACAAATCTATCCCTCGGGAACTATATGCTGTAGGATATTTTCCGAGGTAAAAGCAACTTATGTGCTATTCTAGACTATAATCTATCTGTGTGCCAAATTTCTTCTAGATCCGTTCAACCATTCTGGTGTGATTGAGTAACAAACATTCATCCATGCATTGGAGTTATAATATTTTATTGATTAAAAAAAATGTGGGTTTTTTATCCTCTGTATAGGTGCCTGTGGCATAGGGAATTAAAGTTTAATGATTTATTTGGTTAGAGTTGAAAAGGAACCATCCTGGTTCCTTTTCAACAGTAGCAGTAACAGGTAGCCAACTATCAAGTGTGAATAATAATGTCAATGATCCAGATAATTTAATTGTGTTTTTGTTATGTAATCTGTTTCTGTTTTTAAATTTATATATTTTTCTTTAATAAACATCAGTTCCGTTGTGATAAGTCCGAGCTTAAGGAAGTTTTGGAATTATGCGGGAAAGTGTTGATTTGCTCCGTGGTCACAATAAGCACAAAATATGCCAATGTCATGTACAGTCATCCACTTGAAGCGGTACAGGTATGTCTTTTAGACTAATTTTAGTTTTTTTGATATTGTAATTAATATTTTTTTAAATATAAGGGTTCAAATGGCAGTGTAATACCCATAAAAATATATATTTTTCAAATTGTATGAGAATTGAATTAAGAAATTGCCTTTTTTCTTTTTTTTTAAGTCGATTGCGCCTTGTATTTAAAAGGCTCATTGTTTTGTAAAATATGGTTATATTTTTTTTAGAAAAGACTTGAAAGGTAATTTATCAATAATAATAAAATTGAAGTAGATAGAGGTTGATATTAAGTCGAACTGTATTTTCATTTCCTACTTAGCTTTTTCTATAGTTGATTCGTTTATTAAAAAATATGTGTATACAAATATAAAGTTGTTCTCTTGAACCAATATAAACTTTTCAGGCGATATCAATGCTTAACGGCCAAAAGTTTTACGGGAAGCCATTAAAATTGACTATGAATAATGAAGTTGATATGAAAACATTTTTGCCCAAAGGCTTAGCTGATGTGGGTCCAGGGTTGGGAAAATTTGGGAAACCTTTACCAGATTTGGCAGAACAATACAAAAATTTTGTAGAGGGCAAAAATTCATCCATAGACGCTTATTTATTTCACCCGGATTTGCTTAATAAACTAGGGGTTTCCGTAGACGAAGACAGTTCTTACGTCCGTCCAGTAAATAATAGTCCCAGTAATGAGGATAATACATCTGATCGAAGTAGAGAATCTTCACCCAATGCGCGAAATGTACAAGCGAGTCAATTTGGACCCATAGGCCAAAGACCACCTAGGCCACGAAGCACCCCAATTAACACTAGGCCCCAATTTCATAATAACCCCATCTCGAACTTCAATAATCAACCCGTAATACGAGCGAATGGACCAATCGTGCCCAGGGGTGTAAATAGCTCAAATATTCCTGGACCAATGCAAGGACCGAGGGGACCTAATCCTGGCGCTATAATTTTTCCACACTGCCCGCCTATTCCAGGCATAGATTCAAACCACCCGAGGAACTTCCATAATGGCCAGGCAATGGTCAGGCCTGGACCCATGTCTGGTCCGATCGGCCCTATGGGTCATAGCGGTCCCATGGGCCCAAGAGCAATTGGGCCCATGGTTGGCCCCAGCCCAAGAATACCTATACCAGCCCCTGCTAATCGCTTTCCTGGGCCAGTCAGTCCAATGTTGGGTCCTAGACCAGTTGGTCCTGGTGGACCTGTTGGCCCGATTAGTCTCGTTGGGCCTGTTGGCCAAGTCGGACCAATTGGCCAAGTCGGATCGGTTGTGCAAATGGGTCCAAGAGGCCCAGGTCCAAATGCACCGATGCCAAATCAAAATGTTCCAGTATCTAATATTAGACCAGTTATGCCCTCTGGTCCATATATGGCACAACCGATTGTCGCAGGATGCAACGTACAAATGTTCAAAGGCAATGATCCAGTCACGCTACAAATAAGCAATGTAAGTATTATAATGAAATTTAGTTAGACATTTTCATTCATTACACTTTTTCACTTAATTTTTCACTTCTGCCGATACGATACCGATATTTATAAAAAAGTATCGCCGATACCGATGCAGACATTGCTGGCTTCAAAAAGTATAAAAAGTATAGAACTGACTGACTAATGATCTGATTTATTTCATGATCTTATTTAAAGTGTTTTATGAATAATACGGGTATTGCATTATAGGAAGGTGATTTTATAATTTCTTAGAATTGAGAAACATTTTAAAGTGGCTTAGGGTTTTAGTATAATACTTAATTTTTTTATATAACTATAAAACTTTAAAAAGCAATTAAAACAGCACCTTCTCACCTAAGTTATTCCACAATTAATTTAACTACTATTATTATGTATATAGATATGTATTTGTCTATATAGTACTATGTACATATGTTATGATATATAGTATGTATAATGTTTTATTATATGTATACTAGCAGAACCCGCGGCTTCGCTCGCGCTAAAACTACAAAGAAATATCTAAAAAGTTATTTCCTAACAAACTTTCATCCCCTATTTTACCCCCTTATAGAATGATTTTCAAAAAATTTAAAACACAAATTTATTTAATTTTATTGAAGAGCATTAATGCCAAGTTTTAAGTAATTCTGATCATAAATATTTTTTTGGATTGTATTATAACGTGTTTTCCCGTAGAAATTAGATATAATCTTCCGCGGTAAATAGTAAGCCTATATCACTCTCCAGCCCTCCAACTATCTCCACACAAAAAATTACGCCAATCCGTCTCTTCGTTTCGACGTGAAAGAAAGACAAACAAACACACTTTCAGATTTATAATATTAAAAGTATGAATATAATATATATTTGTTTAAGTATTTATATTTGAGTTACTGCACTTTAGCCTGCTTTTTAATACTATGGAAGAGATCTCTTCTAGGGATAAGTCTACCTTTGCTAACTAATTTTATTGTTTGTTACTCTCTGTATTTTACATATAAGTGCAATAAAGAATAGTGTATTATAAAAAATATGTTTTCTTCAGCTACCGCCAACTACGAATTTCGTTAATCTCGGCCAAAAACTATCTGAACTGGGTCACGTGGTGTTCCTAGAGTTCACTACGCCGGGATGCGCCGTGGTCAGATTCGCGAGCCCTTCGGACGCCGAACGATGTTTTCGTATCCTTTTTAAATGAAATAAACTTTATTATTAGAAATCATAGAAATATGTTAAAAACATGGTGAATATTCATTTTTACTCGTACATCATAAACATTTAATATAATAATCGTTTGCTGAAACTATTTAGATAAATTATTTATAATGGACTAGCGATTAGTTACGTTTTAACGCTTAGTTATAAATTTCTCAGAGATGAGATATTTTCTCGCAGTAAAAAGTATCATATATGTTGACCCGCATAACTTGCTATCATTATACAAAATTTCATCAAAATTGTCCAGTGGTTTTCTCGTGATACGGTAACAGACAGACATACGAAAATTCTTAAAACTATAGATTCGGCCTCTGTATCGATAACAATGACTATTTCAATAAGATTTTCCAAAAAATATTTAATGTACAGATTCTGCTCAGTTAGAATTTTATTATAAGTATAGATTTTCCTGTACAGACTTGTAGTTAATTTTATTATTCATATTTGAGACATTTAAATTACTTGTATTTTATTGTTAGTATGAATTTCTTCGGGCTTTATAAAGATTGATGAATAAAAATATGACAATGGGTATGAAATATCATGTCTACAATATTATTTATGACCTAATGTGGCTTGCTACATGCGTTTAATATTCATAGGTTATCTGTCAGCGACGAAATAAAGTATCTTTAATCATATTATATGTTATCCAGACTGACGTTTTATTATTATTTATTTTATTTACAATTTCAAGTATTTTTGTTTCTCATTGCGATTTTTGTTTTGTTAGGCACAATACATTATATCGATAAAATGATTGATATAGATAGTGTGTGCTTCACTACTACTGCTACTCCCAAAAAATATTCTTATTTATTTTAATTTTATTATCTATAACGAACTATTCAAGAAAATTTTTGTTAGAATTTTTTTTTAATATTAATTATTATATGTTTTTTATCATTTCAGGCGTTGAATTTGTATATATGTAATAGAGGTTCTCTATATAAGTCTATACATGTACGTTAATAAAAATTTGCCTTCGTTATTCTTTTCGTTGTTAAATTAATCAGTTTGTACGAAGATTAAAAATGAGTGATGCACTTATGTAATAATAGTAGTTTCTATAATTACAAGTAATGTCCAAAACAGATACAAAAAAAGAAACGTCTGGATTTTTTACATCCAAGAACAGAATAAAAAGGTTTGAATAATTTTTGATAGCAAAATAAAGCCCTTCTATGCTGACTATATTATCCATGTCTATAGTTTGATCCATTTCACTTAGCAAGTACATAAAAATATTTTTATAAGCCCCTGTTGCATCCTTAATCTGGCTCTGTTTATATGAAATGTTATAATTAATGCCTTGTATATTAAAGTTTCGCCATTAAATTAAAAATATTTTCTGAACTTTACACACAGAGAATTATAGGAAAGTTCTAGGATGAAATTCGCTCACGTCTGAAGGATTAATAGTAAGTGAACTACTGCTTCTTGATTTTGAAGTTTCGATCAGTCCATTTTATTTCTAGCTTAAATGTTTTTTTTTTTTATTTTACGATAAAAATCATTTATAAGGAAAAAAAATCATTGTGAAATTATGGACATTTGCGTTCACACTGAGAAGCCAGCTTTATATTTCGTGCGTCCAACAGATAGATTACGTTAACTGATTTCCATCAAATATTAGTCGGTTTAGAGTTTATTTGTTACAATTAGAGACACTTGCATTCACACAGGGACACTGTCTATACACTTAGTGTACCGTGTACAGTGTTTTAGTCTAAACCGACCATTAGAGTTCAATTTTTGCTTGAAGACGACTTCCGGTGTGCAACTTAGTTTTATTAGGCATTAAAATTTATTTCTTAGCTTTCCAGATTAAGTATTGAAGTAATTGCTGTGTTCGAGTGTCCAATTATAAATTATTAACAATCAACAAAATTAATGAGAGAATCTTTCGTATTCATTTTTTTAGTGAATGGTATTAATGAAAACGAATCTATTTCAAGTTTCGTGACTTTTCACTTTGTCAGTTTCTGATACTTCCTAATGACGAGATACTCGTAATTATCTCGATAGTTCGTTATAATTGTATCGATATTATGAAATGCTTCACTTTATGCAAATAATATAAGTAGGAAAATAATTAGAAATAGTTATGTACTCATCGATACGATAATTTTTTTTTAATTTTTTTTCACAGCCGGCGACACTTGACTTCCTCTCCATACTGTGTAAGGTAACACGTTTTTTTATAATTATATATTTATTGTGCTCATTAGTTTTTATGATTTGGAATATATTTAGGTATTTCACATACTAATAATGTGGATCATGGCTAAATCATTCCCATTTAACAGTACTAATGATGTGTAATACACGGACATTGTAAATTTTTAATTTTTAATCTGCATTTATTTAAATGGATCTCTTACTTTAGTATATTTCATAATGGATAAGTTTCGCATTTGATTTTTGTTTTAATTATAAAAAAATTAGTTAAATATAACAAAGATATGCAAAAATTATTAAAATATCTCAACAAATGAAAAAGTTATGAAACTTTAAATTTACGCTTGTAACAATAATTTCGTGACGTCACGCGACCTGAACGACCGAAATTTTAATTAATTTCTCAGTCATTTATTGATAGATTAAAAAAAAAAACAATTATTTATTAGTTTTTACCTATATTATAATTGTATTGCATTAAATATGATGTTTACAAGGTCATGAAACTTCTCCATTTTGGCTAAAAATATTATACAATGTATGATTATGACATCTGCATCTTGTACTTATATTGATTGTCAAAGGATTGTTCGCACTTGCAATTTTTAAAATTTTATTAAATAATATTGACGAAATATTTTATACATTGCACCCTATTTGTATTTTTAATCTGGAAATGAAAATCTTCTATCAATACCTACATATATATATATATATATATATATATATATATATATATATATATATATATATATATATATATATATATATATATATATATATATATATATATATATTTCCATGCATAAGTTCAGACCAGTGTTTGAACTATCACTTGTCAATTATTTAATATTTTTTTTAATTTTTTAATTTAAAGTTTAATTATTATTATGAAAATAATAAAATATCGTTTTACATTAGCCATATTGTGTAAGTAGATGTTTAAGACAATGCACTATTTAGACGTAAACGCTTATTTATTTTAAGTTTATATTTTAGTTTTATTTTATTTGTAGGATATGTAGTTGTAACTCTCTTCGAATTTTGACTAATGACTGAATGTTGCTATTAGTATTTATTTCTAATGAATAGTGTTATTTCTAGATGTAACTTATTAGAGAAGTTATTTTTGTGTATTACTTTATTATAGGTATAATATTATGTTTATTTTATATATTTTCAATTATGATCTGTTTTATATGTAAATAGCGATTTAATCTCGCTTTTCTCGGGTGCGTTAGGTACGTTTTAATCTTTTTGAGAGAAATCCTAATTATTTTTCAAAAATAGAAGTAGCATAAGCTATCCCTTATAACATCAGCTAACTGCCAGTGAAAGTTCCGTCAAAATCAGTACAGGCGTTTCAGAGATTAGACGGAACAAACAGACAGACAGACAAAAATTTAAAAAATTGTGTTTAATCTTACCAGTACCGTATATAATTTTATATGCATTTAGTAAAAAGCTGTTATTTTGACATTACAAACAAACTCTACAGTTCTGTTTACCTGTATAGATAATAAAGCATAGATTTATTATTTGAATTCCAACGTAAATTACTTTTATTAACATCAGTTGTAAATTATTATTTTATTACGATAAATACAGACTGTTAAGCATAGTTTAGACGAACTATTCCCAAAAGACGGATATTGTTTGAAAAACAGTGTGATGAATTATAATATATTTTATGGACTCGCGTCCCTAAATTACTGACCCTTGTATCCGCCGGATGGGCTTATTTATTATGACACAGAAAATTTACAAATTATTTAACCTAGTACATATTTTCACTTGTGTTTCATTAAATTTATATTAAAATAAAGGTTTTAAGGCTGTAAACAAGCATGCTACATACATGTTTAATATATAAGAAATTATGTGCAAAAATAACTTTTCTAATAATAAAAATATCTTATCTTAGTGTTATTTGATTTTAGTGGTAAGATAAAAAAAAAAAACTAATCATAGTACTATTTTAAGTCATATTTATGTTTAGACCAAATATGAATACCTTATTTATTTAATACTATATCCCTAAGAACCTTTGACCACTTAACAGTACTTCATACTTAGTCATTTATGTATTCATAGAATAAAATAAGACGATATTATTGTTATTATTTATTCTAAAAATACATTTAAGTAACACAAATGGCTTTAGTTAATAATATTTGTTATTTCTCGTCCGAAATATTCATTTATCTTTTATCTAGATAAATGATTACAGAGTTTATCTGTCAAAGATTCGAATTTAGGTTTTTTCGTAAGACATTATTAGAATAAAAAAATAGACGTGATACGATCATTGTTAGGTAAGCTTTATTTAGTAGGGATATATGGTACTAGAGATCGAGTGGCGTATATTTATTATTTGGGTTTATTTCACTCTTTAATTTTTTTTTCAAAATTAAATAAATAATGATTATAAAATTACTTATTTAATTTTTATAACAAATGGGTTTGTACTTAAACAGAATTTACTCAATGTTAAATCGTTAGCATTCTTTGGCGATAGTAAAACACCCCTTTTCTTTATGTTACTTAAGTACATATCAGATTACTAATATATACTTAATTAAAGATATAAAATTTATGATAAGTTTATTTTCACTTATTTGAATTATACGCCATTGCAAGATCTTAATTATAACTTATTATAATATATTTTAATATGTGTGTTAATATTAAATATGTAGTATTAATTGAGAATATTATATTAAATGCATTTATTTAATGAGTATGGCAACATTTTAAAGTTGTCTTAGTTATCAGTTGTCTTTTTTTGAAAGTAACTGTCATTTTGATTGAATAACAATAATGATAAACAGTTGCCATTATAAAATATCATTATTTTATATTTATTTTTAATTTTACCTACTATGTAAGCCATGTGTAGTATATTCTATATAATGTTCCTTTAAACGTGTAAAAATATGATGTTAGAATACGTGTCAAACTATAAATGTATATAGCAAATATACGCTTCTCACTCTATTTCTATTAGATAGAAATAAGATTTTCGTCGAATTTTAATAAAAATAAATAAATATATAGGTACATATATATTCATATTAAAAAGTAAACGTAGAGACGCTTGACTGATATTTACGCTGTGTATGAAAGTTCCTTAATTTTCATTATTTATTTTAATTTAGTTTTACGATATTTTTAGATTTGTCTTTATTTTAGCTGTACTTAAGTACTTGTTATGATGTTTTATAATTAACTTTGATGATATTTGTCTATATAAAGCTATGGAGTAGGTTATAAAATTATATTTGTAATTGTAATCAAATTTGATGTGTCATTACTAAATGCATCGTGCATGTCATATTAATCAAATAAAATAAATCCGTGTTGATATTTGTTTTATTTCTATTTAATCGATTTTCGTTAGTTTATCGGCTACTGTCAAACATCTAGTCATATACACTAATGTTGCTAGTTTAGTACAAAAATATTACGGACAAGTGCGATTCGGACTCGCCCACCGAGGGTTCCGTACAAATTTGTAGGAAATCTGTTTAACATTAATTTTCAACTTTTTTGTTTTTTTGGAATTTTCCTCTATTTGTGCCTTAAGACCTTGCTTTTTGCCAAATTTAGTGATTCTAGGTCAACGGGAACTATCATATAGGTTTTCGACCCAAAACCGTTAGGGTGCTTCCGGTTGACCTAGAATTGTTAATTTTGGTTAAAAGCAAGGCACAGCACAAGTAAAGGGAAAATTCCGAAAAATAAAAATGTTGAAAATGAAAGTAAATTTTGGTACTTACAAATTTTCGCGCAAATCTAAATTTGCCCATATCTTTTTATCGTTTTTACTCCGAAATATTGCCATAAATTGTTAAAATATTGCCATCAATTCATTATATCCTGGTTTAGTAGACTGATTTAACTAAAGGACTTGGGAATATTACAGTAGATAAAGTTATTGTAACTGCAATTTTTTTAGCATTAGACGCAGATCAGTCTGCAAAGGGGAAATATTTTTGGTATGAGAAAACTTTGGTATAAAAGAAAGTGGATTGGACGAATCCCAAGATTTTCTTGATATAGTCAAAAATGTGGGATTATAAAAAAAAGTACATATATGTGGCGAGTGAATTATTTTTACGAAACACAACCAATTTTTCAACTCGTGGTCGTTATTGGGAATTGGGATTTACAAGAAGAAAACCCACTAACTATACTTTATCTTAACCGGGACTTGAATCTAGGATCTCCGAATATGCAGTCGTATATATGCTAGGCACTAGACTGAACGGATAGACAGAGACAATTTTATTACAGAACATAATATGTACCTATGTATTGATCTTGAGACTGTCTAGATTCTAGACTCAAATCGTATAGTAAAGGCTCGTTCAAAGTTAGGTCCCCATTAAGTGCTCTGATGTGAAATTTAATGAACCTGAAACAATTGATTCTGAGAGCATAATAATCAATGATATCATAATCAGTTAAGTAATATAATAAATAGTTCGAATAGAATTTTTGGTAGTTTAATAAATATTTATTATTTTTAAATACATAATAAATATTTATTAAACTACCTATAAAAATATTTATTACTAGCGACTCACCCTCGCTTCCCTTCGGGTTCGTTCCTAGACAAAAACAATAAATCCTACGGGAACCGTACATTTTCTGGGATGATACTTAGCTTATAGTCTTCTTCAATAAACGGGCTATCTAATGCAAAAATTTTTTTCAAATCGGATTAGTAGTTCTTGAGATTAGCGCATTCAAACAAACAAACTGTGCCTCTTAATAATATTAGTAAAGATGAAGTTAAATTCGTTAAAATGTTTTTGATTTTGTGTTCAAAGATATCATAATGTTTTTGTAACTCGAGAAAACCTGGCCGGTTGTTCGAACGGTGTTCAGTTAAAAATAATAATAAAAGTAGCTTTTTTTTCTATATATTTACTTTTTTCTATATATTAATTAAAAAAATAAAAACCGACTGACTTCCAGGCACTAAAATGTAAAAAAATAACTAAACGGAGGTTTTCATTTAGAATAGATACGTAATCAGATATTTTCGAAGTCGGTGCCAGCGGACAATATTTTAAGATATAAACATCTAATAGGTAAATATGTATTTTACGTATCGAAATATATTAGATTTGCTTTGCATCGGCTGGCACCGACTTCGAAAATATCTGAATGCTAGTTTGTATATATATATATATATATATATATATATATATATATATATATATATATATATATTCTAACATTCATTTGCAAATAATATAGAATAAAAAAAATAACTCAAGCGAGAATTGAATCTGCGATCAGTTTTTGTAGCAAAAATTGTCAATAATTGGACAAAGTAATCTACTGAAGGCGATTTATATCAAAATTTAGGGATACACTTTACATCTAACTTAAGTTGGCGAGTCATACAAAAGTTGTTTCAAACAAGTTAATACTTTAGCCAAGTCTGACGAACAGTGAAAGGCACCTAAATAGATGGCCGAAAAGTTTTCTAACTAAAATGAACCGCTGATACGATCTACTGTATAGGTTTTGACTTTATTAAAATCCGGAAAACTACTTATACTTACACTCAAACGTTGCTCCATTTTGTTTTAATATAACGTCTGATAATCTTATTTAAGAAAATGGCTGAGTGATCAAACTCAAAAAAACCTCTTCTTTTACTCAACTCAGTTGTATTTGTTTTTATTAAATGAAGAATTCTTGTATATACGAGTATGTATATGAATTTATATTTATGTATCTCGGAAACAGCTTTAAGATTTGATTTTTTTTAAGTTCATCTGTAAAAATAATAATTAATTATACTTAAGAGTCATTTTCTATTTATTGTTTTGCTGACAGTGTAATATATAGTACAATCTCGTAAATTTTTGTGGTACAGGGTACTTGCACTGTAGTCAATGGATGATAAAAATGTAAAATAATATCTATTCCCATTCATACCTAATACCTCTCACATAAGCGTCACATAAGCATGTGACTCCCTTATGATACCACGCTCACTAATTTATTGATAGGTACAGTAAAAAAAATCCATGCAGGCGAAGCAGTAGACAACAAGTCTAAATAAATAAATATGTCAGGACATTAACACACAACACCATCCATCCATAACACAAGCCTCGTAGCTTACCATGGAACTATCCATGGTAAGCTACGAGGCTTGTGTTATGGATACCAGATAGTTGATACATTATACATATATAACTTTAAATACATACATATTATAAATATAAACATCCATGACTGGAGTACAAACATTCGTGCTCAGCACACAAATGAATGCCCCCAGCGGGACTCGAACCCGCGACCGCTGGCGCAGCAAGTGGGATCACTACAAACTGAGCCAAACGTGTCGTCTGAAAGTCTAAAACGACCAAAAATCTAATCGACGATTCGTTATAAAAGTAAACATTTTGTGCACTGGAGATCGAGTACATACTGGTCTAAAACTTGGTCACTGGTTGTTAATTGAGACTGTCGAACTTAATGACCCGAAGCTTTGCCGCTTCGTATTATATAGAGCGGGACAAATAAAAGCTCAAACAACAGTTGTATGGATCTAAATACATAGAAACATGGTATTAAATTATCGTATCATTAGACTACGTGCTTACACAGTTCATGTAATGTAGTAGGGTTTGTAGAGGATTTTCTACTGTAATCGCAGGTTCGATGCTCATACGAAATGAATTTGGGTATACATTTTAACAATATGAATGGTTTTTTGGTCTATCCAGGACAAAGAATTGTTTAGTATTTAACAAGTTATTTTTACTGTTTACCCTTTTATACTCACAAGCATTAGATAACATCAAGTTTTAGTAAGAAAATCTAATCAATTTGTGCTTTAGGCTTTAAAATCTAATCAAACAAACCAGTAGATTCGGTTTCCTATTTTATGTGAGAACAAAACAGCTATTCACGTAAAGGAAATTAATTATTCGAATGAGCATACGGCTTAATTGCTGGGGCGACCTAAATTCCAATGCGCGAATTAGGAATTAGAACAGCTATTACACCTATTGGTTGAGAAAAAATCTATATATAGTGTTTTATACATAACTAGCAGTACCCGCGACTTTGCCCGCGTCCAAACTTCTGATCGCTAACAAAATTCACAGGATCACCCGCTTGGCTAATCTGAAGATTACCTGAAAATTTCATCAAAATCGCTCCAGCTGTTTTGGACTTCATAGGAAACATACGTACACACATAGATTTTTATTCTATTTAATCAAATTTATTTATTGCTCAGAAAATGTAGTCTTATGAAAATTTAGTAACACACCGACTGCAGCGCCACCTATCGGATTCATTTGTGAATTTCAAACCTTGCAGGGACCTACTCGAACATATACAAAAAATAAAATTAAAATCGTCCCTACCGTTTAGAAGATGATTAGTGGCACACCGACTGCAGCGTCATCTACCGGGTCCAATTGTGTTTTCAAACTATCTATTTGTCCATTGAAATATATACACACAAAATTTCATCCAAATCGGTCTAGTCTTTTAGGAGGAGTAGGTTAACAAACACACGTACAGAAAAATTATATATGTTAAGATATATAGATTTTAGTTTTAAAAGAGTACCTACTAGCAGAACTCGCGGTTTAGCTCGCGCTAAAACTACAAAAAAGTACTCTAAAAAGGTAGGTTTCATACAAACTTCATTCCCCATTTTACCCCCTTATGGGATGAATTCCGAAAAATGCTATAACACGTATTTATTTAATTGTATTTAAGAGCATCAATACCAAGTTTTATATAATACTGATCATAAATATTTTTTGGGTTACGTCATAACGTGTTTTCCCGTGGGAATGAGATAATTTCTCACGGTAAAAAGTAGCCTATCTTACTCCCCAGACTTCCAACTATTTCCACACAAAAAAACACGCCAATCCATCATCCCGTTTCGACATGAAAGAAGAACAAGCAAACAAACAAATTTAGTTAGTATGGAGTCATGCTACCTATCCTCCTACCATATCCTTATATCATATCCTACCCGCTAACTATCTCTACAGAATATCACGCCAATAATTACAGAATAAATGTTTGAATCCGATATATATTTTTAGTAGCATAAGCATTTTTCAATCGCGATCGATTTCGCTTATCCATTACCTACTAGTTAATATCTAGGAGCGTGCTACCGCATAAACTGAAGTTCGTGACTGACGTAGTGTCAGTCAGTATTAGACGATAAGCGTCGTAGATTAGCTTGGACATAATGCGAAATCTACATGTGATAGTGTAAAAAGTTTTAAGTACAATATAATCTATACATATAATAAAATTGTAACTTAGTCGAATCTGTACATTAAATATTTTTTGGGAAATCTAATTGAAATAGACATATTATCGATAGAGTCCGAATCAATAGTTTTTAGAATTTTTGTCTGTCGGTCTGTCTGTCTGTCTGTCTGTCTGTCTGTTACCGCATCACGAGAAAACCACTGGACAGATTTTGATGAAATTTGGTATGATGATAGCTGGTTATCCGGGTCAACATATAGGATACTTTTTATCGCGGGAAAATATCTCATTTCTGAGAAAAAATACAAAAATACAAAAACTACTTTGTAAGAGTATACTAATATGTAAAACCTAAGAATTTGGTTTTTGGTCATCTGAACGCGGGCGGAGCCGCGGGCAATGCTAGTTCATTATAAAATGATATATTTTTATTATTTTGGACCGTTAGGTTTAGTATTATTAGCGGCTTCATCGAATCTAAAGTCGATTGATTTTTTTTGTTTTCGTATCAAAAATGTTATTTTATATAACACTAGCATTGCCCGCGGCTCCGCCCGCGTTCAGATTACCAAAAACCAAATTCTTAGATTTTACATATTAGTATACTCTTACATTGCAGTTTTTGTATTTTTTCTCAGATATGAGATATTTTCCCGTGGTAAAAAGTATCTTATATGTTGACCCGGATAATCAGCTCTCATCATACCAAATTTTATCAAAATCCTTCCAGTGGTTTTTCTGTGATGCGGTAACAGACAGACAGATAGAAATTCTAAAAACCATAGATTCGGCCTCTGTATCGATAATTATGTTTATTTCAATAAGATTTTCCAAAAAATATGTAATCTACAGATTCGGCTTAGTTACAATTTTATTATATGTACCTATAGATGTAAAATATATTTTCAGACAACAAAAATGTTTTAACTAGTTTATTCTCGCGATTTCGATTTTAAACTAGATTTCTTTTGAAGCTTGGCTTAGTTCTATTTTAGTGGAAGAGGTTTTGTAATTCCAGACATCGCATCCTACAGACAAACTAATTATCTTTTTATAACAGTATAAAATTACTTTCCGAAATTCCACTTCAAAATTATTTTAAGGGTTCCCAACATTAAGCCGTACAAATTGAATTTACCCATAAAGACAGGTTGTAGGTAACGTGATGCTGACTGTTTTTATGCGTAGTTTTATTTACAGTTTCAATATGGCGCGGAATCGAAACGGTCTGTGGAGGCTGATATTGTCAAATAGAGAGAATTTTGGTTCTTAAGGTCTATATTTTAGATATTTCTCGACATTTTATTATAAAGAAGTAGGGTATATAAAATAAATATGCATCCATATCTATAACTATGGAACTCTAAATCAAACCATTACGCTGTAACAAACGGATGGATGGACAGACGGACAAACGGACTTCAAAAATTTCTTTGCCATATATCTACAAAAAGCATACGCTAAATTAACATTCATTTTTACATCGCAGATGTCCAATTATTTACTAACTTAAGAAATAAGGAGTACTCTATTCGGCTGTCATTTTGTGAGTATTTTATACTATAAGTCTTGTGCTACCAAAAAAAAACCTTTCATACGTTTTTCATTATTTTTTTTAATTAAGTGAGGGTTAGCGGTGGATCTAAATAAATTAAAAAAAAATAACCTCTATATATAATTGGTGTACCTTCTTTTAGTAAAAAATTATAGCTGTTTTTGAAACACGGCATAATAATTTTGACTTATTCTGTTGGTGAAAATACAATACATAAACTAAGTTTAATATATACAATTAACTAAAGAAACGTTTTTTAACTATTGTTGGATTTAACATTTAAATCATGAATTTTAAAATAATAAATCGTAACAATATGTAAAGTTATTCTAGCCGTTTCTCTTATGATATTTAATATTTTCCTTCGCTGTTCGCCGAGAACAATATGAATTTTAATAGTGGAACGGACGTGGAAAACGAAATAACCAGCTAGGTTTGGCAGCAAATTTTGTGACTCCTCGAAGCATTTGAAGTAGCGAGATTAAATTCTTTTTCTTTGTTAATATATTACATGTTTCAGCAATGAGATATTTAACTATATTTTTGTTCGTCCAGTGGTCGATATTCGAGTATAATCATTATTGAATATTTGAGAAAAACAACTATATGAATAGAATTAGACGACACGTTTGACTCAGTTTGTAGTAACCCAACTTGCTGTGCCGGGTTCGCGGGTATCGGGATGTCGCGGGTTCGAGTTTCGCTGGGGACATTCATTTGTGTGATGAGCACGAATATTTGTACTCCAGTCATGGGTGTTTATATTTATAATGTGTATAATGTATGTATTTAAAAAAGTTACATATATAAGTATAGTGTAGTTACATATATAACTATCTGGTATCCATAACACAAGCCTCGTAGCTTACCATGGAACTAGATGGCGCTGTATCTTAATGTCCCGACATAAATAAGAATTTACCTATCTATAAAAAAAATAATGCCATTTTTTTATTGATAACACTAAAGCATATTAATAGCTAGCAAGAAAAGAAAATCGGTTGACAAACATAGGAGAAAGAGGTACTGAACTGTTTTATCTTTGCCTATTTACGAGCATATTGACGACACGTTTGTCTCAGTTTGTAGTGACCCAACTTGCTGTGCCAGCGGTTGCGAGTTCGAGTCCCGCTGGGGGCATTCATTTGTGTGATGAGCACAAATGTTTGTACTCCAGTCATGGGTGCTTATATTAATAATATGTATTTAAAGTTACATATATGTAGTGTATCAACTATCTGGTATCCATAAGACAAGCCTCGTTGCTTACCATGAAACTAGATTGTGCTTGTGCTAATGTCCCAACATATTTATTTATATATAGATTTAGGAATTAAAAGTGTTTAGCCGACACTCATAATTTATGCAATGACCAAGCACTTTCTCTTGGTCAGGATACTAACTGACTCTCTGAAGTCTAAACTTATATTTTTTGTATATATAACACAACATTTTTGCCCATGAATACTTTGTCTCAAAACACTCATAACGCCCATAACTCGGTAATAAAAGTCGATGATCGATTTTTATAGATAATCAAATATGTAGAGGTATATTTTTATAGTGCAAAATAAGCGTTGCAGCATAGTAATGAAATACCAATATTTAAAAAAGAAATTTTATTAAAAAAAAAAAATGTTGATATTCTTCTAGCCATCTTTGATTAAAAGAAGACAGAACAAGATCGTAGCTAAGTTTTATTAAAGAGAAAAATATATTGAATTTAAATGAAAATTATAAAGCTAGGTAGGTTTTATGTAATTTGTGAGTCATGTCCCGCATGTGGGATTGCCGTCTCTCCGAAAGCAATCCATTCTCTCTTTTCCCCAGTCGCTGTATTGTTCATTCACAGTTGTTCCACGTCGACATGCGAAAATTTCAAAAAAGACAAGCTTTGAAAATTCCTTCGCTGCAACTCATAGTATTAAGTTATCTATACATATAATAAAATTGTAACTAAGTCGAATCTGTACATTAAATATTTTTTGGGAAATCTAATTGAAATAGACATTATTATCTATACAGAGTCCGAATCTATAGTTTTTAGACATTTTGTCTGTCTGTCTGTCTGTCTGTTACCGCATCACGAGAAAACCACTGGACAGATTTTGATGAAACTTGGTATTATGATAGCTGGTTGTCCGGGTCAACATATAGGATACTTTTTACCGCGGTAAAATATCTCGTTTCTGAGAAAAAATACAAAAACACAAAAACTACTTTGTAAGAGTATACTAATATGTAAAACCTAAGAATTTGGTTTTTGGTCATCTGAACGCGGGCGGAGCCGCGGGCAATGTTAGTACATACATAACAACTAGCATTTCACCGCAGCTCTGCCCACAATTTTGTGCATGGTTGTCCCCGAGGATCGCAATCGTAATAATTACGGTTATTATTATACGTAAGCTATAATTATTATAAATCTTAAAATACGTATATAATTCTTCTGGATGGTTTGAAAACATAATCGGACCCAGTAGGTGGCACTGCAGTTGGTGTGCCACTGATCATTTCCAAAACGGCAGGGACCATTTTAATGATATTTTTGGTGTATGTTCGAGTGGGTCTCTGCAACGTTTGAATTCACAAATAGATCCGGTAGGTGGCGCTGCAATCGGCGTGTCACTAAATTTTCATTAAAAGACTCCATTCTCCGAGCAATAAATAAATTTAAATTGGGCATTAAATAAAATAAAAATCGATGTGTGAGTATGTACATATGTTTCCTATGGACACCAAAACAGCTGGAGCGATTTTGATGAAATTTTCAGGTAATCTTCAGATTAGCCCAGCGGGTGAGTGATCCTGTGAATTTTGTTAGTGATCGGAAGTTTGGACGCGGGCGAAGCCGCGGGTACTGATAGTATGCTATAAATGCAAAAATGTATAAACATACGAATTTGTTTATTAAATTATTATATTAAATCTCAGATAACTATGTTAATATTTATGTATCAATTAAATTATCTCTTTAACGCTTGAACGGTAGCGGATACGGCGGCATGTCAGTTAACAATTGATTTCCCGGAAACTAACCACGGAGGCGAATCATATTTCTCAAAATGAAATAAATCTAATAACTTGTACTTATTTTCAAAGTGCTCACCATAAAAAAGCTGCAAACTTTCAAGCTGAAGTTATTTTCAATAATATTGCATAAATACTAGAAGTTACATGTTCGATGGATTCAATCAGAGAATCTATATTATTTGGAAACCAGTCAAGTGGTACGAAAATAAAATATAGTGACTATGGATAAGCGATTTTAAATATTTAAAAGAAAACATAAATAACTTGTTATTCATATCATTTAGCGATATTATAGTGTAAAAGTATAAGTATCATAGACGTAGTGCTGTACGGTCTTTTGGAAGAATTGGAGAATACCACTAAAAGAAAATCCAATAACTTATTACCCTATCCAGGATTCCAGGACTTCATTATCTCTAGGTGTAAAGACTCTAGCCTGTACACCTAGAGATAATGAAACCACTTGAAATGAAACCACTGGCTAGACCAAAGAGGCTATTAAGGGAGGGTAAATACTACCCGTATTTAAAAAAAAAACTGAAATTACCAATTAGCAAACATTTTATCATAATATCAGTCAATATGTACGCCTAAATTGTATTAGACGGGATAAGTTAAGTTTTAAAAACTTCAGAAATAATATATCTGTATTTACTATTTAGTCAATTTATATTTATGTTTTTTGTTTATTTTGTTACTTATGTTAAATTTACTGGGAGAGATGCTATGAGGTGTCTGACCTCTTCGCTAGCGAAGTGAACGTGGGTCGCTAGCTGGAAATATGAGCATGCCTGTATAAGGAACATATTTTATGTATAAATTATATTACATCCATCTTATACCCAGGCAAAACCCAGCGTATCTACCTGTTTTGTGACTTTAGTAATTTGTAAGAAAATATCCTTTAATTTTTTAAAATTTATTTATAAATACTTTGTTGCACACACAAGTATAATACAGAAAATGAAAAGGAAAAGAATGGCAAAATGAAGAATATGCAAAGGCGGTCTTATTACTATGAGCAATCTCTTACAGACAACCTTTGGTGAAAGGGTTTAACACAACTGTAAACAGAACGGTACAATTAATATTACATATATACTTACATCTAAGGAAATAAAACTATTGACCTCTAACTACTTGACATAACATTTGGACATGTAATCACCATAAATTTTTAGCCTTTTGTAAGCGATTATTGAATGTCATCTTTTCAAAGCCATCTAGTTATATATTGTATAGTTAGCTAATTAAATTTATTTCTGTACTTAATCGCTTTCCTTTCTTCTATATCCCCGACCATTTTGTTTATCTTCGCTTTGGTTAACTTTTCGGTAACTTGGCACCGAAGTTTATTGGTTGAATATTTGACTGTTCCTATATTGTGTCGATTCAAGTTACGAAAAACTTTGGTAAATAAATGTTTTTATCATCGTTTCTATTAGATTAATGCCAGTCTAGTTTTATCTATTGCTTAGGATATTTAATTTGACGATTATTAAACTTTTTCTCAGCCGAAGGCCGTAAACTGCTTAACATATACCTAGGTCTTCGCCAAAGATTTTCCGCAACACATAGGCTATCCGCTTCCAATGGGTTTCGATTACTTTAACTATATTGACCGTCTATCATGTGGGATGCCTGCCCACATTTCGTCTTCCGTTACGTAATATAGTAATAATTAGATTTGTTAGTTTGTAGCTTTGCCCTTCTTTTATACACAAAGGTATGAATTGTTGTTGTTACCAGTATACAGATTTCTTATGAGCTGGAAAGTATTAGGTGTGGTCTAATTTTGTCTCGTGCGATATTAGTGTAAAAAGTTATTTAAAAGACTATATCGGACTACAGTGACGGATTTGGATGAAATTGACATTAGACTTAGTTATTAGATGTAGATGGGAGTCTGGGAACAAATCTATCCCAAGGAAACCGTACTTTTTCCCGGATAAAAAGTGGCCTATGTGTTATTCTGATGTATGAACTATATTATTATAAAGTTTCATTAAAATCTATTCAGTAGTTTTTGCGTGAAAGAGTAACAAACATACATCTATATCCTCACAAACTTTTGCATTTATAATATTAGTATAGATTTCTGTCCTTACAATTGATATTTGCTTTGAACTTCTTCTTAAGATCGCCTTTAAGTTATTAGAACATTAAACGTACATATGTGAATAATAGTACCGTATAGTTAATTTATTATTGTATCTTTACATAGCATAAAATGAAGTCGCTTCCGTTGTCTGTTTGCGTAGATCTTTTAAACTACTCAACGGATTTTAATGCAGTTTTCAGCAATAGATAGAGTGATTCAAGAGAAAGGTTTATATGTATACATGCATATCATAGTACAAAAAAGCCGAGAAATTCAAAGATATGTATTTCATACTAACCGTTAAAACATACCTTAGACGCCCTCGGGACAAATCCGAGCGAAGCGAAGAAGAGTCGCTAGTTATTAATATAAGGAGTTGACATCATTAGCGGGAAACATTATCGGCGGCCGTTAATTGAGCGTTTCGGTCGTGATAAGAATCAGCGTAAACTCTCACGTAATTAAACTTGTGATTTATTACAAATGTTGTATTTAATTACTGGAGTTTCTGGTGTTTATAATTTTCAATAATGAAATATGTCCTACTATGTATATTTGAATATTTTTATGTTTGATTTTAATTAAGATGTCTTCATAATTATCAAAAAATTAAGTTTTTCACATAAAAAAATGGATTTTTTTGTGCTACCAGCGACGAGTATAAAATATAGACCATAAAAAATAATCTTTAAAACGTACTTTGGACGCCCTCGGGACAAACCCGAGCAAAGCAAAGAGAGTCGCTAGTTATTAATATATGGAGTCGACGTCATTAGCGGGAAACATTATCGGCGGCCGTTAATTGAGCGTTTCGGTCGTGATAAGAATCAGCGTAAACTCTCACGTAATTAAACTTGTGATTTATTACAAATGTTGTATTTAATTACTGGAGTTTCTGGTGTTTATAATTTTCAATAATGAAATATGTCCTACTATGTATATTTGAATATTTTTATGTTTGATTTTAATTAAGATGTCTTCATAATTATCAAAAAATTAAGTTTTTCACATAAAAAAATGGATTTTTTTGTGCTACCAGCGACGAGTATAAAATATAGACCATAAAAAATAATCTTTCATAAGAGTTCAAATCGGCAAAAATATCTTTTAATATGTAGAAATATACAGCCAAAACGTTCCTTCTTTCTTATATAATATTTAATATCTGAAGTTTATCGTGGAAGTTCTCTTAAGTAAGAGTGCCGGAGGCCTACGTGACCTCTAACGACTTCGTTTTCTTTTTCTTTTCCCTTCTTTTTCATCCCTCAAAGTGATTTTTTGGTGTTACAAGTATATATTGCATGCTCATCATCAGACAGCCCTACCTTCCTTATCGCTTGATTACCAGCTTTTTCTACGTATTATATCTCTACCTACCTACCTACTCGAATAAAAATCATAATTCATACTAATATTATTTTTTACCTTTTCACGCTTAAATCACTGAACATATTTTGATAAAATTTAACAAGGACTTAGATTGCATCTTGGGATCGAGCAAAGGCTACTCTTGAACTCCGCGTCGCTTATCACGCGAATGTAGCCGCGGGCAATAACTAGTATAGTACAAGTTAGTTCTTTCCTTTGCATGATAAAAAGAGAGTATTGTAACAATTCAATTCAATTTTCTTTTAATGGCTTCAAAGCGTGTCAGATTTGAACAATAAACTATTTTGGCTTACGAACGTGGTCGCGCATGGACGCCTAATGCCTTCGGGCCCTGAGTGTCTATCTAAGTCATAGTTATATATACTCATATAAAAATATTTTATAAGATCTTTTGAAAATGTTCGTACATTTCACATTCGAAAGTTACGAGAGCAGTTGATCTTGAAGATGTTCAGGGAGCCCACCTACTTGTGCCACTCTTACCCGGCACTTATAGAGAGCTTAACATATTTAATCTCAATGATAGTTTGAGTTTAATTTGAAAGTATAATAAAATATTTAAAACTTAGCGTAATATTGTGTTGTAGAAAAGTTAATTCATATTCGATGTTATTACGCATGGATCGAAGTTTGGATTAAATAGGTATTACGAGCTTTCAGTCGGTGCCAGCCGATACAAAGCAAAGCACACCGACTTCGAAAATATTTGATTAGGTATGTATAGTAAATGAAAACTACCAATCAGCTATTTTTTACTTTTTAGTGCTTTCGTTTGAAGTCGGTTTTTATTTTTTTGTTAAATAGTTTTTATATTATATGTATAGATTAAGGTATGCTGTTTAGCTTTTCAGTTTTAATCGACTGATCAATCAAATGTAATTAGAACAGTCCTTTCGTTCGCTTATAAATCTTTTGTTTTTGTGAAATGGAGTATTATTGGTGAATACGAACAAATATATCAAGTATTGTAAAGGAAAACAATACCTTTCAATGCTTTGTGTTACTTCTGTGTTATGAGTAATAGATCAAACGTTTCAGATGTACCTAATGGCGGCTGACATTCGTGACAACCTCTTGTTAGCACATTTAATTTTATTACATTATATGAGAGTCGAATAATTTTATTTTATTTTGTTATAAGAAAATATATTAACGATTTGAACCGTTAATTTAATTATATTTACTTGTATTACGAAATATGGAGCAGAAAATTATTATGAAATCACTTCGTTCGCGTGCGATCTAGACCACAGATCAAATAATACTATACTACTACTATCTAGACCTACCTACCTATATTTAAGACGTACCTAGTATGTCGTCCTATAGCTCAAAAAGTATGGACATTAGAAAAAAATGTTTTAACAAAAGTTGTAGAGAATAAACGGATCTTTAAAAAAAATTATAGATAACAAAAGATCCTAAATTTTATTCTTTACAAAAATGGTCTAAATGACTGTTGCCCTAAAGTGCATAGCTTCCGAGATATCGGCCAAAAATATTTTTTCAAGATGGCACCTGAAGCTGCACCGGAATCTGTCAGCATTTTGTGATTTTATACTCCATAAGATAATTATTGTAGGCCTTATGAAATATAAATAAATATTAATTTATAAATAATAATAATAAATATGTTAGAACATTAACACACAACCCTATCTAGTTCCATGGTAAGCTACGAGGCTTGTGTTATGGATACCAGATAGTTTATATACTACACATATATTATAACTTTAAATACATACATATTATAAATATAAACACCCATGACTGGAGTACAGACATTCGTGCTCATCCACAAATGAATGCCCCCAGCGGGACTCGAACCCGCGACCGCTGAGACAGCAAGTAGCGTCACTACAAACTGAGCCAAACGTATCGTCAAGTGCAAAGTTGACCAAAAAACAGTCTATCTATACTAGCCTAAATTAAATAAAGCATATCAGGCATATTACAGTCATATACATATTTATAAAATATTATATACGGAAAGAATATTATGTTGTTTAAAAATTGTCAGACAATAACAACGGTTACTATGGCAACAATTAGTCATAATAGCTTTTATTTAATTTATGCACATAAATCCCACAGTAATAAATATTCACTTTTTATAAGTAGTAATTATCATAAAATTATTAATAATAAATATATATTTTATACATAATAATTATTATAAAAATATAAAAATTATTAATAATTTTAACTCTCACTTCCGCGACTTCCGCGTATTGATTTACCCTTTAGTCACGCCTAAAGAAGTTTTACTTCAAAAACAATCTGTATAGTAAAATTACTAAAAACTAAGATACAATCGACAGCTTTTTTTGTAGAGAGCATATTTAAAAATGAAATACGTCAATACAGATAATAAATTCAAAGAGAAACGTCAATATTCCTTGTTCTTTTATATGATTTAAATATCGTTTGTCCGTGACCGGAGTAAGGACCGAAAGGAATCGATTATGAAAACTTATGCTGCGAATAAAAACATTTTTTCACGTCGGTTAAGCTGATGATAGCATTAGGATCAGTATAGGTTCAAAATCCTTAATATATAAGATAAATCGTTTGGCGTTAATAGTATGAATATATTATATATTCAAATATATGATATACTAGAAGGCAGTGGTAGCCCACTAGTAAGTCGCTCGCTTGGGAAAACGGCTGAAGCGGGCTCAAATCCCGGGATTCGCACCTCTGATATTTTCATGTGCGAATCATTTTTAACATTATTACCACTTGCATTACGGTGAAGGAAAATATGGTGAGGAAACCTGCATGTCTGAGAGAACCTAGCAAGTTTTCAAAAGACATGTGAAGTCCGCCAACCCGCACTTGGCCAGCGTGGTGGACTATGACCTGATCCCCCTCGTATTGAAGACCCGCGCTCAGCAGTGGGACTCATTAAATCGATATGACTTTTTATTTATGAATCGATTGTTAATGTTCATTACAACCGGTGAGAGATCGAAAGCGAAATAAAGGCTCTTCTATTTATACACCGCTAATAGTTTTGCTTCTCAGTAACTATATTTTCCCGACCTAGGAATCGAATTAGGACCTCGCAATCTAGGAACGAGAGCTTACACGTATAAAGATAATTCTCGTTTCGTGGAAAAAATAGATTAAAGTTCGTAAGCAATAAATTGAATTCGAATCTATAATCACTGTCTTATGTAAGAAGACTAACACTTTGCAGTATGTATGTAAACACACAGACATTCATTTTGTATAACAGTTTTATTTCATCATCCAATAAAATAGTGTACCGTATGCTATAAAATATAATAAAATTAATTGTTTATAAAATATAAATTTCAATTTCTCCATACAAATTGAACAATCGATATGAATTCATAAAACTCATAAATTGCTCGAAAGAGAATTTCAGATCCAATAAAGCACGTTCCATCGAGTTTTTTTCCTGTTATTAATATGGGATCATTTTCAAGTTTCGTTCTATTTTTCACTTTTAATTAGTTGTTTTTTACGTGGGTATTGCTCTTGGGTTTTTACATGGTGATATTTTATTATTTAAAATCCATACTAATATTATTAACTAGCGACTCACCCTCGCTTCGCTCGGGTTCGTCTCTAGGTTAATTCCCCTTTCAAACTTTCATCCCCATTTTCACCCCTTTAAGAGATGATTTCCGGGATAAAAGTATCCTATGTCCTTCACAGTGTCTCAAACTGTCTTCTTACTAAATTTCATCTAAATCGGTTCAAAGATTACCCCCTACAACGTCACAAACTCACAAACTCACAATATCACAAACTTTACCACTTTATAATATTAGTATAGACGTAAAAGTAACTTTGTCTGTCACATTTTTTGACCGCACACACATTCACATTTTTTGTCACATTGTTGTTACCGCTCAACAGATTTCGATAAAATTTGGCAAGGACATAGATTGCATTCTGGGATCGACCATAGAATCCATATTGAACCATGTCTCGCTTATCACGCGAGTAAAGCCGCGGTCATAACATAGTCAACTATGAAGAATAGTATTTCGAATTTACTTTAAACGTAATTATACCACCGTTAGGGGCACATTTTCTTATAAGAAAATATATTTCTCATCGGAAATTATATGGGATCATGCTAGAGGTAACTTATTAAAAAATAATCATAAAAATCGGTTTATAAGTAAATTGAGTAGGTAGCTCTTTTTTATGAAATCGGTTAATGATTATTAACTAAAAAGGTATGCTAACTTGAAACCTCTTTTAAATTAATTATTTTATCTTTAGAAATTTGTACGGGACGGACGGGCTTTTGATATATAAACCCATTCATTAAAATAAAAAATCGTGCATATATTGGTTTATGCATGAATTCTTTTTTTGCCGAATACAAAAGAATTAAGTACCTCTTTTATAAGTCGGTCGATAAAAGATACCAATGAAATTATACCGACATTAAAAAAAAGAACCAGGTAAATCATAACGTGCAAAGATACTTGTTGTTTGCTGACAAAAGGTAAGGTAAGTTTGCGATAGACCTGTAACGTCTGCTAAACCGCACTCGGCCAGCGAAGTTGACTATGGCCTGATCCCCCTCGATGAAAGAGAAGCTCGTGCTCAGCAGTAACACATTTAATAAGGGTTGAAGTATTTTATTATACTACTAGCGACTCACCCTCGCTTCGCCCGGGTTCGTCCCTAGCTTGCATCCCCTTAAGGGATGATTCCGGGATAAAAATATATAATATATAGATTTCCGGGATAAATATATCCAATGTCCTTCCCAGGGTCTCAAACTATCTTCTTACCAAATTTCATCTAAATCGGTTTAGTGGATCCAGAGATTACCCCCTACAACATCACAAACTCACGATATCACAAACTTTACCTCTTTATAATATTAGTATAGATAAGGAAATAACAGTGATATGAGTAGACTTCTTTGTAGGTAGCGAATGATTCTGAAACTTTTATTATCTTAATGTTATTAATTTATTCATTTTGTTTCTTACAAAATACAAGATATTCTCAACTAGAGAATGCTCTTACAATATATGCGCATATTTTTCGATACATTACATTCGAAGGCAACGAAGGCGAGCAGCGAGTATGGGAAACGGGCGATAACGGAAAAAACTTACCTATTTTATTAGAAATGAAATTTTCATTGTAAATAACCGTCAGCTGTGTATAATATATTATGAATAATTAATTTTGTGTTTTAAATATCCGTATATTACCTTAACAATGTTTATATCCATCGGGATTTTTCTTAGTGGCATGATAAGTTTGCAGTCACAAGATAGTATGGTAGGTACTCATTTCTTTAATCCCTCCACGACCGCGGACACGCCGGCGTTACAGTTAACAATAGATTTCTTAGAAATTTAATTAATTTCTTAGAAATTAAACTGGAGGTGTTTATAATTATTTAAAAAAAATTAACACATTTATTTATATGGGAACTTGTTATCGTTCTTTGCTTGAGTGAATTTGCAAAATTATCGTGTTTATAATTTGATGAAGGTATAACTTTAACAATAATATTTCTTTTAAAATATACGTATATGGGACCACGTTGAAAATTAAAAAAAAAATATTTTACAATTGGTAAAGGTATTCCATAACTTTTATTTATACATATAATAATATTCTGAGTCGAATCTGTACATTATTTTTTTTTATTGAAATAGTTATTATTATTGATGCACAGGTCGAATCTATAGTTATTAGAATTTTTGTCTGTCTGTATGTATGTATGAGAAAACCACTGGATAGAATTTTGATGAAATGTGATATGATGATAGCTGGGTTATCTGCGTCAACATATAGGATACTTTTTACTGCGGGGAAATATCTCATCTCTGAGAAATCTATACGTACTAAGGAAACCGAACCCACGCGAACCCGAGCGGAGCAAGGGTGAGCCGCTTGTATAAAATAAAACTTACACCCAAATTGAGTGCCATTTTGAAGTGTGGCGAAGAGCCCGTAATCTATATCTATGTAAATAATCATGGCGATTATCATTATTGCTTCAAAGAGATAGAAATAAACAAACACGTTTTAAATTTATAATTAATAGTTATTTATTAATTAATTTTATTGCGGTAAAAAATATTGTTTTTTTATTGTATAAAAACAGAAAGATATGACAATAAAGTAAAGATAAGAAAAGATATATAAGATAAGACAACCTTGGCCCACTTTGACCTACAAAATATTAAGGCTCGTAAATCTGAATTGACGATTTGTCCGCAATTTATCGGGTTCTGACTTAAAATGTGACATTTTTTCCGTGACCGTGTACCAAAGAAAATTGTAATGTTTTTATTTGTAATGTAGCCTTTGTATTAAACCTAAATTTATTCCGCAAAGTTACTTTTTTGTCCTGTTGGTCCAATTAAATATATTTCATATTTATTATAGTCTGTTACGGAGTGTATTTTAAAAAATATTCTAAAATACCGAGAATGATACGAGGGTATTCTATTATTATTTTTTGATTTTTTACCCTTTGAAAAGGTATCTGTCTATATTAATATTATAAATGTGTAAGTTTGTGAGGATGGATAGATGTTATTCTTTTACGCCAGAACGGCTGAACGGTGAACGAAAACGTCGTGAGAAAACCTGCATGTCTAAGAGAACTTAGCAAGTTTTCGAAGGACATGTGAAGTCGGCCAACCCGCACTTGGCCAGCGTGGTGGACTATGGCTTGATCCTCCTCGTATTGAAGGGAAGTCCATACCAGCAATGGGACGTTGAAAAAGGTTGCTTACATTAACTTAACCAAATATTTTCATTAAAAATCATGATAAACATTTTTCAATTGATAGATAATATATTGAGTACCAAATAGACAAAAAACACACATCCAGTCCTATATAAAGTCGGTTCAAAAGGGTAAGGCAAACTTAAAGATGAGCTTATCTAATACACATTAAGAACAAACATACATTGATTATTACGTGCTAAGACTAAAAACGACAGAACAAAGCGGATTGTTTTAACATATGTAGCTGTACAGTAATGTCGACCACGTACAATGTACATATGCATGTACGTAATATCTAGCAATTAGGCCTAATAGCTACAAGAATGTTAGACGATTAAGGCGTCATATGCGAGGCTCGCCTCTTTATGGTTTGACTAATATAATTAGAATCATTATTAGTCATATTATAAAAGAGCTATTCGCTTCAGCTCTGGTTACTCGTGAAGTGATACATATACAAACATACGTATAGAATTAAATCATTTATTTACATTGTCACGTTTAGACTAACTGATTACAAACAATCTAAAATGAGTTAAAATAAATAAATATGTTGGGACATTAATACACAACACCATCTACTTCCATGGTAAGCTACGAGGCTTGTGTTATGGATACCGAACAGTTGATACACTACACATATATACCTTTAAATACATACATATTAAAAATATAAACACCCATGACTGGAGTACAAATATGAGTGCTCATCACACAAATGAATGCTTTCAGCGGGACTCGAACCCGCGACCGCTGGCACAGTAAGTAGGGTCACTACAAAGTGGGAATGAGATAACCTCCCGTGGTAAAAACTAACAAGCTTACTCACACTCTCCAGCCCTCCAACTACCTCCACACAAAAAAATCACGCCAATCAGTCAATATGCTTCGACGTGAAGGAAGGAGAAGCACGAACAAACTTTCAGTTTTATAATATTAAAAGTATGGATTTAGGAAATGTTGGTTGTGAAGACGCACAGAAAGAGAAATGGTTATTTCGGGTTCGATAACGTGCAATAAACAAAATAATAAATACCAATTGAAAAGTAGCTTATTTGAAACCATAAACCCTCCAATTTATTCATAAAGTACCTTCGGTTACATAGATTTATTTAAATGTATTACTAAAGTATTAACTGAAAGCTTTCCAGTTTTATTAAAATATAAAAATATTCTACAATTTTAAATAACTTATTAATATTTAAAGTGCCTAGCCGTTTCATAATATAACGAAACAGTGTCATTACAATGATCAAGTAGGCAGAGCTTAATTATTACTAACGTACATATTTACTTTTTCATTGACTTCGCTGTAATTCCCTATACAGTATAAACTACTTGTTATACAGCGCTCGCAGTTCATATTTTGAATTTATATTAAACAAAAATATATGAAATTATTTGTGCTTATTTACTTTATGCATTTAATAGTCCACAATAGAGCACTCCTATTGCAGTTCTTCAAAATATATATGTATAGAGCTCAGGAAATACTTAATGTAAAGAGAAACGAAAAATACAAAACCCAAAAAACGTAACTGCATAAAAAGTAAACTAAAACTTTAGAAACAAGTTGAACTATGTGTTATACTGCGAGTCTTTCTACTTGTCTTTATATATATATATATATATATATATATATATATATATATAAGATAAAACACACAAAGCCTAAACTCTGGTCATGTCATCATCATACAGAATCATCACACAGTTACTTATAGCTATTCTCACTGAAATTGGTCACTGTATCCAAAGAAATAATGTAAAACAACTTTATTAAAACTTCTAGTTTAAATTTGGTTAGCTCCATAATATAATAGAATTTAGGAGCTGCTTGGAAAATACATTACAAATTTTGAACTGGAAAGATACGAGTGAAAGAATCAAAACTAAAAGCTTCTAATAATTTTCTTGAAATGAATTTAGTTTTAGTGCTTTCGAAGAACAATCTCTGGTGAATATACATATATTAGACCACCTGACAGTTTTTATCTTTAAGATGTTGTCATGAATTTTAATACGAAACCATAAACCGCAGGTGATAAAACTGATCTCATTTTTAAATTGAAACTTCATTAGAATCGTTGTGATTTGAAACTCGATGAAACGAAAATGCGACACTAAAAAGAAATAAACACGTAAATATGTATATAGGATTAAGCCGGCGATAGAATGAGATAGATAGAGTAATCTACTTTGCCAATTTGCCATGGTAACCGTTGTTATTGTCTGACAAAAATATAATATTATATTCTTTCCGTATATGATATTCTATAAATATATGATTGTAATATTCCTAATATGCCTTATTTAATTATTGATTTGTATTAATTTAATTGCGATATTTGCAAGAGAAGTTTTACTTCAACTTCGCGTAAAGGTTACACGCATCCATTTTTTAGTCTGCGAAACTGAAATACGAACGAAAATATTATGATAATTGAGATCGCGATAACTCGATTTACTGTCGACAGTTCCCGCAGAGACAATGGACTTCCGGCGTTAATTGACTGCTTCTTTAACATTCTAAATATAATTCCTACTTTATCTTGCTAAATTGGTGTAGGATAGAAATTATAAAGCCAATCCTGATGAGTATAAATAATAATGAATGAATTGTACTATCTACGAATGAAGCAATTCATAGCATACAAACCGGCTGGTTTCAATTCCGGTATAGTTTTATTATTTAGTCTAATATATGTATAATAAAAAATCTTTTCAAAGTCCTTATGTAAGTATTTTACATAATTAATTGAAATAAAAACTTTTAGCTATGTTTAAACATTACAAAATTCAAAATTTTCCTTCTAATTTAAATATTTTCAACGTAGATATAAGTGAATTATTTGCTTTAAATCGGTGTTGGGGTCATTAATATATCCTGTAATCCAATAAAACAGGAACTGGCGTCCTGACAGCGGAAGTAATAACAAAGGTTGTTTTATAAATGAGGTTTTATATTATCTTGTCACGCTTCTCGACTTTGGGTGTCGTGCATATTTTAAACTTTTGAACGTAAGATAGAATTAAAATGTTCAGTTTTCTTTTGCGAGTACAATTTTAAAATTATTTTTCTTAACTAAATCGTTTTTCCGTTTAAATATTTATATATTACATATAAATTAAATTTAAATACTGGAACTACAAATTTGGATTTTATTGCTATATTCTATACTTTTAAGTATTATAATTTTTTAATAAATATTGAATGTAGAATTGATCTCGTTACAATATTATGTAAAGATAAATATAGTAAACCACGTTGGACTTTATGCATATTGCTTAAAATAATTTTATTCATGGAATATTTTATTATTTCCAGTACCTAATAGTTCAAAGAAACAGTACCAGAAAGAAAGAACATATTTGATTTCAGGAAACATGACGGCAAAAGTTAAGCTGCATAAACATTTTTTGACACGCTTTTATTAACTTTATCAGTATTCTTTAGCTGTGTTAGCAAATCGTGGAAGTTGATTTTAACCCACTTCTAATTATCGTATCATAAAAACTTAAAAAAATAAAATAAAAACCGACTTCCAGGCACTAAAATGTAAAAAGTAACTAAACGGGGGTTTTCATTTAGAATAGATACCTAATCAGATTTTCGAAGTCGGTGCCAGCCGATACAAAGCAAATCTAATATATATTTCGATACGTATAATACATATTTACCTATTAGATATTCATATCTTAAATTATTGTCGACTGGCACCGACTTTGTATTCCCTTTGAAACAAAAAAAAAATCCAAATCGGTTCAGGCGTAATTGAGTGATCGGTGAACATACATAAAAGAAAAAAAAAAAGATTCCGACAAATTGAGAACCTCCTCCCTTTTGGAAGTTGGTTAAAAATTAAACTTTGTATATGTATAGTTCGGATGACAATAATTTGGCATCTTGGTGCTGCTTGATGATGGAGTTGGACGTGGATAGTAGAATACTTCAATGGTTTCTAGTAAACTTGTGTTTGTGCTCATCGGTTTGTTTCAATATTTCTAACAAATTACAGTTCGTCAAAAGCGTATTTTTTAGTTTTTTAAAAGTATATTTATTTAAGTTTGTAAGGTTGCATTTTTATATATGAGCGTTTTAATGGAAAGTAATATATTTGATTAATTCGTAATGATTAATGTATACGGCATTAAGTTACGTGACCTTGGCCGATAGGAATGTATTTAAAAAAATAAAAAGGACGCGGATATTCATTTCTTTTTCCGCGTTTTGGCACAGAGATGTCGGTACCACCTTGTAGTCACTAGTCATGAAATGTTTGTGATACTGTAAATTATTATTATAAATTATGTAACTCATTATTTAAAATAGCAACTGCTCAGTTTCTCGCCGGCTCTTCTCAGCAGAACTGATTTCCGAGCCGGTAATAGCTTCTACGCGGACAGACATACTGACGATTATAAAAGTACTGAATATAAGAACATATGCAAAGAATATCTTGAAGTTTTATTAGTGTAATCCTACAAGTTAAAGTTAGTTTTTATTGACAGCTTCTTTGTATCCAATTATATATATATATATATATATATATATATATATATATATATATATATATATATATATATATATAAGCCATCGAGGCTTATAAATATGTTTAATCTAGTCGCATTATAAGCTTGTTAAGCATTTTAAAATATAAAAATAATATAAATATCACCGTGGGGTTCTGTCATTTTAATTGTCTCTTACCTTTGAGAAATAACGTGTTTATATTGACAGAAGAATTTACAAGAAACTCAATGAATATTCATTGCTTTTTAATGAGCTCAAAGTCGTCGTTCATTAAATATATTTCATAAATTTTATGTTAGAATTAAAGCAATTTAGTTTGGTATGGTTTTTAATTTTCTCTTGATCTAAATAATAAAAAACATCAATCAAATATCAATTTATATTTTAGAACATTGCTAAGTTTTTTCTTTTAATGTGCCAAGTAGATCCAATGTTGAACTTCGCGCTTGGCATTCTCTTCGTGGGTTATGTGTTGTTATGATATTGGCCTTTTCTGCTTCTATACCTTATTTTTATCATGAATAATTAATAGATATTATACTTATTTCTAAGTTCTAATTGATATATTGTTTTTCGTATATTCCTGCCATAGAATGTGATATTATGAGTTGAACAGATTTTTGGGCAATATTATACAACAGTTACTAGCAAGTTTAAGTTTTCCCGAAACAACTCACATATGAACTCTACGGAAAAATTTTGCTTATTGAATTATTTTTTCAAAGAAATTCAACGTTCTATTTGTTTTATGGAAATCTGCAGGAAATTTCTTTGTAAAATTGAATCGCAATTAGTGTACACAATGTACTGTGGAACAATGCGCGACAATCTCATTCAAAACACGAAATAATTACTAAGGAACAATCATTCAACTTCGCCATAACGATGTGAGGGGTTTTTGAATTAACGAGTGCTTAATTGATAGATTAAGGTTTTTCCATAGAAATATGTCTGTTAAATTTCAATTTTTATTTATTTTAGGGTATTTCATTTGGGCTTGCCTTTGGTACAGATATTATAATTTTTTGTTAGGACGTGTAAAGGCGACGTAGAGAACAGCTGGTGGAGACTGTAAAAAACCCCCGAAACTATAGAAAGAATTATCTAATTAAGTGGTACAAATCAGATATACAAAATTTACCTAATATTTGCATGACACTATTTATTATACGAGTGTAATGCTTTGCTCATTTCCCCTAAGGTTTATGTTATTTTTTCGCAGTAGGTATACTTATCACGGACCCACTTAAAGTATAAAAAGTAGTCTATATTCTCTCCAGCTTCTACAATCTATTGCAGTGCAAATACGTAGTCGATTGATTTCTCTATTACTAAGCGAAAGAGTATATTGTGTCTCTTTAACTTAGAACACTATAGCATTATATGTATCTATACTATAATATTATAATTACTGCCTCGGTGGTGTAGTGGCTAGCATGTACGGCTGCACAACCGGAGGTCCTGGGTTCGAGTTCCGGTTCGGGCCAAGTTTAGTTATTGAGTCTTTCTGTATATTAAGCCTCAGTAACAGCCCGGAGTTGGGAAGTTTGCGGCGTTTCACCCCCGTGCCTCGAGAGCACGTAAAGCTGCCGGTCCTGCGCCTTAACTCTCACCGGTCGTGTCGAGTGGTCGTCCCATCGGAGTATAAGAGTGATAGGAATAGAGAGTGCACGTTGTGTCTGCGCGTACACTTGAGCACTATAATATTTCCTGCGCAGTTGGCTAGTCTCAATGAGATTGGCCGCCGTGGTCGGAATCGGTCAGGAGAACATCATCATCATCATAATATTATAGAGGTAAAGTTTGTGAATTGTGTGTTTGTGAAGTTGTAGAGGGTAATCTCTGGATCTACTAAACCGATTTAGATGAAATTTGGTAAGAAGATACTTTGAGACCCTGGAAAGGACATAAGCTACTTTATATCCCGGAAATCACCCCTTAAAGGGGTGAAAATGGGGATGAATGTTTGTATGGGGAATCAATCTAGGGACGAACCCGAGCGAAGCGAGGGTGAGTCGCTTGTCTATTATATATAGAATGCCTTTGAAAAATCTAAAGCCTAAGTCTCGACCATGATTGCTGTAAAGTATTTAAAATGTCCTATACCAAAAATCAAAATAAATCCGCGAAAAAATCCGAAGAGATAGTTTTATTTAAAATTATATCGATTAGTAATAATCAGTATTAGTAATTAGCATTAATTAGCCTGGGTTATTCGTTTCTAAACATCAATATTTGTTCGTATATGAATATTTTATTCTAAAACACTTTTTTTATGTCCAGGTATTTAGATTCAAAAATAAATAGTCGACATGTTTATAACAAAAAAACCTAAAAAATAATATTCAGATTGGCTTTAGCAATTTATCTTCACTGTTACTGAATTCAAGGGATTGTAGATTTGTCGTACTAAAATGAGAAAACGAGTACCTTTGTAAGAAAAAAATCTTCAGTAAATCAGTACTATATAGTGATAAGAAGGGTTGGCATAGTGATATGGCCCCTTGTTTTCGTTATGGAAGTTTTACGTAATATATTTTTTGTCTTATATTTATTAAATATATTGCCAAGTATTTTCTGGCTGCTTCTAAGAATCCCATGTAGAATCTCATGGCCATTTTTGAGCCAATTAAACGCGAAACAAATTAATTTTTTCCATTTAATTTACTTAAATGGAAAAAAAAATAATTTACTTGATTATATGTGAATGAAAATGAAATTAGCACAAATTTATATTTCAATAGTTTTTAGTATGTTGTAGCCGAAAGGCCAGGTTAAGCCATTACTAGGATTACGCTGCCTGTGTGCCCCTCTTTGTGTACTACCTTCAAAAAGCTTTTAAACATACAAAACTGTTTTAAGTACATTAAAAATAGATACTTAGGGTTAATGGAGAAATTTATATTTCTTTTCTTTTTTTCTTAAATATTTAATGTGATTTTGAATTATTAACATATTTTTTTACCGAACTTCTTTTTCTTTATATTTCCATATACTCGTAGTTCAAACCACGTTTGCGGTAACATAAGAATAAAATTGCAGACAAAGCCTGTAAAAATAATAAGTTAAACATAAAATATGAAGTGTCGCTTGAGGCACCCTAAAACTCTACACGACGACTTCGTTTCTAAGATTACAAATTTGCCTCAATGTCGCATTGTCTTGAAAACTTTTTTGCTACCTTTATAAAAAATTCGAAAATGGGGCCATATTCACTTGTAAGTGTCAAGTTGGAGTCATTTAAAATCGTTTACTGAAATGAAGGTGTAGCGTTGAGAGGGAGAAATATTTATCTAATGTAATAAATGTGTTTTGTAAATCCGTTCAGTAAAAATATAAAAGTACTGAAACTAAGATTGGCCAAATGGCCAACATGGTCCAATATGACCTGATTTACTTCACGTACGGCGGACGTCCTAGATCCCATTTGGATCTTAAAAGGGCTGATTACAGATAAAATTAAATCAAATCAAAATATACTTTATTCATATATACTTTTACAAGTAATTTTGAATTATCACTTTTACATTTTTTAAATTTAAATTAAATGTCAGTATGTACGTCCGTGAGGACTCTATCGACTCGAAAGACAACAAGAAAAGTAAAAGTTTACCTATAAATACACTTGCAAATAAATAAATGGTTAGACAGAAGAAAACAGAAACAATCTTTTAAGTAATTTGAATATTACAGCTACACGTAAATGCACTAATGTTTAGTTTTTTGTTTTCTAGCCTTACGAAGCCTAAATCAAATTATTATTAGATTTTAAATAAGATTAGTTATTCACCATACTTACGTTTTACGTTTTAATAAAAATTATCCTATATATTGACCCGCATAACCAGCTATCATCATAACAAATTTCATGAAAATCCCTCCAGTGGTTTTTCGTGATGTGGTCACAGACAGACAAACAAAAATTCTAAAAACTATAGATTCGGCTTTTATACCGATAATAATGTCTATTTCAATAAGATTTTCCAAAAATATTTAATATACAGATTCGGCGTAGTTATAATTTTATTATATGTATCGATATATACTCGCGTAGATTATTTATGTGATCCGCTTTAAAGGGTTACAGCGAGATTTTAGATAGCGAATAACCTTCCTAAATAAATAGGCTGTAATTGGCAATAATTTTTCAAATATAATTGGTAGCTCCAGAGATTATAGCATTCTAACAAACAACAATCCAAATTTTCAGCTTTACAATATTATTATGAATAAATAAATTTAATAATTGTATCGTAACCACAAACAGCTATTTTATATAAAATAATTTTATACTACGTGTCTACATGTTCTGTATTCCATATTGTTCTGTCGGAACAGTGTGTATCGAGGTAGGTTAAAAAACTGTGTATATTTTTTCTTAAATTTACCTTTATTTAGGTCCAGTCAACAAAATTATCATCCAATTGGAAAAAAAACTTTAAATTGCAATATTAGATTCACGTGGGAAGTGAATCTACGATCTCTGAGTGGGCATTTCTTTATACCTTTTCTTATCGTACTACTAACTTGTGTTTGGTGGTTCTGAAGTAAAAGTTGGGCGTTATTTTTTTGTATCGACATAGTTTGTGGTCCGAAGAGCTCTATAGGATACTAGACTACACAAATAGAGATTCAACCTGCGAATGAATGGTAGCAAGCACTGACTATGTATGACTTTTATGCTCTATAAATGTTGGATTCATTTCAAATTTTATTTTGAACAAAATAAAATATTAAAAATTTTTTAAATAACTTTGATTCTTTGAAGCTTGTGACGTAGTCATAAGATTTTACATATGTACGTATTTACAAGTTTACAGCTTTAATTCCGAGAATAGTCTCTTTCTAGTCTAATCAAGTCGATCTCGTGGTATATAACTACTAAGTACTTTTAAGAAGTTAGTGATAGGCACAGTGATAGAGCGGTTGTATAGGAAACACAAAAAAAGTGAAGTGGGTTCATATCTCAAGTCTCACATATTAGATATTTTCATGTGCGTATCATTTTCAGTTTGAACAGGAAAATCTAGTGAGTTAACGTGCAAATCTGAGAGAACCAAGTGCGCACTTGGCTAGTGTGTTGGAATATGGCCTGCTCCCCTCGTATTGAAGAAATGCCTATGCCCAGCTGTGGGATCTAAAAATTGGCTGAATACAGTACCTTTTAAAAAATATATAGCTTAGGGTAGTACAGGTTTCTAATCATACATATAACAAAACAAACTAATATTCAGTTCATTCTTTTGAGCTGTCCTACAAACAGCCACCGTTTCTTTGATTACGGGTTTCCATACATACGTAGCTATTGTTACCTGCTGGATATTTACGTTGTGGTGCATTTTCTTTGTGTCGTGCGAGAAAAATTGGGTCACGGTCAAAGTAGCTGCAAATATGAATAGACGAAAGCTCTCATTTTTTATCATTTTTTACACTTCGCTTATGTTTTTGGTTATTTGAAGTGATATCACGCCATTATTAAAATGCGAAAGTTTTATTTGCATTTATGTTTGTTAGTAGTTCATGCTGAAGTAACTGAACAGATTTGGATAAAAGTTAGTACGCAGATAGACGAAAACAAAGAGACTATGTGTTTAATACACATGGTATTTAATACACATATATTAATAATAAAATTAAGGTCAATTATAGAATAAGTACCTGGGCGACCGAGCTTCGCTCCTAGTTCTTTTCTGTTATATCGTATTTTTAGATAAAAAAAAGAAACTAAAAAGTTGAATAAATACGAAACAAACCTAATTTCAGCGAAATCGTTAGCCGTTTCCGAGATCGCCGGTTTAAATAAATAAAATATAAATGAATATACAAGAATTGCTTATTTAAATATATTAACAGGGAAGAACCCAAGAGAAGTGAGAGCAAGTCGCTAGTGCTATTTATAAATTCTAAGACATTAATAATAATACGCCCTGTCAAACAAAATAATTTAAATCTATTTAGCCGTTCTTACGTGAAATGCGAACGAATAAATCTAAATTACTTTTTGAATAAAAAGAACATTGAGAACAGGTGAACTTTTTACTTGCTATTTGGGACGGCATTTGGATTAGACTCATTAAAACCTATATATAAATAGGCAAAGACAAAACATTTTAGTACTTTTTTCTTCTTAGTTTTTTTAATCGATTTTTAAAGTAAAGATTCTTTAGGTGTGACTAAGGGGTAAGTCAATAGAAAATGAGTGTAGCGGAAGTGTGTTGCAAAAGTGAGAGTCAAATTTAATATTCAAAATTTTAATAAATATTATATTTTAAAACAATTATTATGTATAAAATGTTTATTATTAAGAATTTTATAATAATTACTACTAATAAAAATGAATATTTATTACTGTGGGATGAATGTGCATAAATTAAATAAAAGCTATTATGACTAATTGTTGCCATGGTAACCGTTGTTATTGCCTGATAAATTTGTACCCCTTTTTATGAAAATCGCGCGGACGGAGGAGTATGAAATTTCCCACACTTATAGTTCATATAGAGAAGGAGTGCAGAATGCTAATATTTTTTTGAAATTATGCATAAAAAATACATTAGATCAATAAAAAAAGCATTACACACATTACCATGTATTTGACACACACACACACGCATACTCTTTTGTTTATTGTTAAAGTATGTGGTCAAATTGAGAATTATGTATTAATACGTAAAGTAAAAACTTTGTATCCCTTTTTTGAAGTTCGACCACTCCGTGAACTAGTATTATATAAATATACTAGCCGTACCCGCGGCTTTGCTCGCGTACAAACTTCTGATCACTAACAAAATTCACAGGATTACCCGCTGGGCTAATCTGAATGATTACCTGAAAATTTCATCAAAATCGCTCCAGCTGTTTCGGAGTCCATAGGAAACATACATACACACACCGATTTTTATTTAATTTATCAACAATTTAAATAAATTTATTGCTCGAAAAATGGAGTCTTTTATAAAAATTTAGTAACACACCAACTGCAGCGCTACCTACATGGTCCATTTGTATTTTCAAACCATCCGGGAGCCCATTGAAATATACACACAAAATTTCATCCAAATCGGTCTAGCTCTTTAGGAGGACTAGGTTAACAAACACACGTACAGAAGTATTATATTTAATATTAAGATAATTGTAATATGCCTTATTTAATTATTGGTTTGTTTTAATTTGCGATATTTGCCAAAGAAGTTTTGCTTCATTCATTTTTTTTTGTTTAGTAACTATTGACGAGCTTTAGTGTTATCAAAAATTTTGGAAACAGTTTAACTTAAACTTTTTTAATATAGATGAATCAATTATATTCATACTAGCGACTCACCCTCGCTCCGCTCGGGTTTGTCCCTGGGGTGGGGTCTGGGAGGACCACCCTTATCCTTATCACTTAGGGGTATGAAAAATAGATAGTAGCCGATTCTCAGACTTACTGAATACGCATATAAAATTTGGTAAAAATCGGTAAAGCCGTTTCGGAGGAGTACGGTAACAAACATTGTGACATGGAAATTTTATATATAAGATAATGATTTCTTCAAATTTTCAATAATAAATATGGTCTAATTTCGACCACCGCGATCACTAGTACAATTAAAGAATCATGAAAATTGCTTCTCAATCATAAGCAATGATATTAGAGTAACAAAATGCACAGAAAAACCATTAAACAAAACTAAGTACATTCTCTTTTCCTAATGTCGGTTAAATCTATTTTATTGCCTATAAATCACGCTAAATATGTCAACGTGTTGGAGCTTTCTCTCTACTTGGCATAGGTACTAAGTGTAATGAAGCTTTTTTCTAGGCAATAAAGTTTAAAAAACTACTTTGCAAAAGTCGGTTATTCACACGATAAACTTTAAATTAGAGCTGTAAATGGAAGTAACATTTAACTTTTGTGCAACTAAATAAATGTGTTTTACAAACTTTTGCGTATAAATATTTTTTATCAAACTTATTAGGGTTAGAGACTATTTTGCCATCATATTATGGTCCTAGCATTGCCCACAGCTCCGCCCGCGTTTAGATGACTAATAAAAACTTTTTAACAAACAAATATTGTCGAAGTCGGTGTGCTTTAGCTAAGTAATTAGAGCCTACCTATTAAATACATACCTAATCAAATATTTTTGAAATCGGTCCCAGCCCATACAAAGCAAAGCACACCGACTTCGAAAATATTTGATTAGGTATGTATAGTAAATGAAAACTACCAATCAGTTATTTTTCACTTTTTAGTGCTTTTGTTTGAAGTCGGTTTTTATGTTTTTGTTAAAAAGTTTTTATTTTTCCCTTTTTAGTGTAGACAGTAGTAGCAAAGTAAGAATTCCAACGTGTTAGGCTTGTCAAATCAAACAAAATAAGCCCAAACTCAAAGTATCTACTATTAGCCGTTGAAGAGTTCCACCTATCCACCTTCTGGGCTTACCATCAGATCAAGTCAACAATACCGAATCACTGTACTATCAACAGAAATAAAAACACTTGCAAATTTAAAGTTAATATGACAATTAGAAGTAGGTTAAATTCATCATTAGCTATTTTTCCACCCTTAGGGGTGGTATTTTTTTTTGAAATTTAAATGGGACCAATCTGGAAGTATACACTTTCAAACAACACAAAAATTGTCCAAATCGGTTAATAAATGACGGAGTTTTGAGGTAACAAACATAAAAAAAAAAAAATACAGTCGAATTGAGAACCTCCTCCTTTTTGAAGTCGGTTGAAAACCAAATTCTTAGGTGGGCCGCCATCCAGTGCGTTTCTTGGCTTCGTACCCGGCTGGATTGCCGGACGATGATGAGACCCCGCCACAACAAGGTGAACACATATTGGGAAGTATTTACAGTAGCCTTGACCAACTGTATTAAACCAAAAGCCTTTATCTAATTTAAAAAAAAAAACAATATGAAAAAAGTACACTTTCATATTGCTTGTAAGCGGTTTTGTAATAATGCACTCAGTTGAATAAACACACAATTTAACTAGTATTTCGGTGAAAAAGTACAAAAAATATTTAGCCTTTTCTTGACATTCTCTTAAGGTTAAGTTTATTCGGTGGCAAATTAAATTGTGAGATGATTACGGCGGCTCACCTTAACGACACCTGAAATTTAAAAAGCTACAATATCTAGAACATTTCACATTATTAACGCTTTTCACTATTTCGTATAAAATATTAATAAAAATGCATATATTTATATTATTAATGCTATAAATTAGGGTGTGCCAAAAAACGATGATATTTTTTTTTCATTGCTCTCACCCCAAAATTTCTCAGAAAATGACCCAACAAAGCTTCTGTTAAAAGCGGAGCTCAAAATTCCAATTCCAAGAGGTTCTCCATCGAATTTTAACTTTTCCCATACATATATAACATGGAAAGTTAGGTTTTTAATACTTTTTTGTCCTGCAAACTGTGACGTAATTAAAAAAAATAATTAATGGACCTTTTTTAGTATTAAATTAATTACAAAAAGTTCCATTGAGTCGAATTTCAATCTTCAATATTAGATTTGTTATATGACTTTGAAGTTCAAATTTACGGTTTTTGCATTTTTTAGTCTCTAAATTTTCTTCAATTAATCTATACTAATATTATTACGAGGTAAATTTTGTGAGTTTGTAGGAACTAATAGGTATAGATAGATAGAGGTAGTTTTTATCCCAGATATCATCCCTTAAGGAGGTGAAAATGGGGGTAAAAGTTTGTATGGGGAATCAACCTAGGGACGAACCCGAGCGAAGCGAGGATGAGTCGCTAGTACTTTGTAAAATATGAAGAGAAATTTTTAAAGCGGTCTTTTACCTCCATACATTAGTAAGGTCGTTACAAAAAAACAAACTCTTCAGCTCTATATAAAGATAGATAAAAGTACCCTTGATTTATTTTATCAGTTAAGAAGTCTACATAAAATGACTATTGAAAATAAATCACTTATGAACGAACATTTCATATCGAGTAGTCATTTATAAATACGAGGGCTTCAGTCGAAGACGCAAGGACTCTCCACTTGCGAATGATAAAAAATGAAAGGTTTTTTCCCCTTTTGAAAACTATTCAGTGGAAATAATTTTTCAAACCGTACGCTCACTTCAGTAAGTATGATATTAATTTACTTCTAAAAAGAAATATAAGCCTGATGTATTCGAAGGTCTAGCTGGCATTATTACGAAGGTAGTGGGTTTGATTATCGTATACGGTCATTTTTTTATATACGTACAAATTATAATAAATTTATAGGGTAGTTTGATAATACGTAATATTTTTTATATATTTTGTGTTTGGGGAGTATCGTTTCAAGTGAGTATAAATAAATATTATTAATTATTATTTAATTTTAAAGATACAAGTAAACTTATAAATAATAAAAAATAATATTTTCCATAATATAAGCTCTTCTTCCATTTTCTTTCCTTTCTTCTTGAAGTTTAAATTAAAATCTGATATTAGTTGCTGTTCATATCCCTATGAGAATACACAGCGAAAATTTAATTTTTTGATTCTAGTGGTCTATGCGCCCGGGCGTTAATCAATGAGTCACGTAGGATATATTCATTTGCATGGCTATATATACAAATAACAGTTTTCTACTAAATGCATATAAAATTATATACGGTACTTTTGTAAGTACTTTTCTTATGAAAAACACAATTTTTAAAATTTTTGTTTGTTTGTCAAAGCTAATCTCCGAAACGGCTGGACTGATTTCAACGGGACTTTCATTGGCGGAAAGCTGATGTATATGAGGAGTAACTTAGGCTACTTTTATTTTAGAAAAATAATTAGGGTTCCGCTCAAAATAATTAAAACTAGGGATGCATCCAAGAGAAGCAAGGGTAAGTCGCTAGTTTCTTTATTTTCGTAAACAATTTTAACAAAATTAAGCATATGAATTTTATTCATTTGATCCACTCAGTGAAAATTTAGAAAAAAGACAATATATACACTCCACAATGTTGATCACGTACTTGTAAAAGTTATATAGCATAAGTACCAATAAAGCAATTTTAATGATAGTCATTGAAACGTTGATGTCAAATTGAGGTGGTCACAATAATAGCAGTCGTATAGTGCTCGTGATTATAATTGTTAGTTTTGAGTATAATGTATTGGCAAATTTAATGATCTACTCTGAAGATAGCTGGTTCGATTCCCACTTGATACATGATACTGTTGGTACACAAAGATGATCATGGCATTAGATTTAACATTAGCGATCCACTATAGATCTTCTTTATGTGTATACTTCATGGTAAAGTGCTTATAAAACTTTTGTTCCCTATCTCGCGGGAACACTTTCTTTTTCAGAGTCCACAAGAAGTCTCAAAGAAATCTGGTGAAAGACAGCTTTTTGTGTTTGAAAAACAGAAAGCGATTTTGACCAAATCTTCCAATAAATAGTGAAATTTTCTATCAAATCTTTAAATTAATTCTTCTTCGATCCTGTGGCTATTTTCTTTAGAATTTTTTGAGGTATAGTTAGTATAACCAGTTCATATTTTAGCCAGGATAGTGTTGGCTCTACTAAAAGAGGTTCGGTAGTTTGGGACATTGGCAGATATAAACAGAAGGATAGACAGATCGACATAACTTTTTAACGGTTGCTTCAGCTTTGTAATCAAACCTTGTTTAGTATTATTTATAGGGTCATCATTTTCTTTTACTGTCAGCTTGAATGCATCTGTTATGTTTCATTTTGACTTGAGCTCCCTATTCTGGTCAGTTATGTTGGCGATATAACAAGTGTGCTTTTTGTTGACCTAGTTTTTAGACTACTGTCATAAATGCGAGATTTTGTATGTGTGTATGTTTGTTACTCCTTCGCGTTAAAACGGCTGAAAAGATTAGAATGAAACATATCTGGAATGATATATAAGCTACTATTAGCTTACAATTATTTGTATTAATTTTATTAATTAAAATACGATTATCTCAGTTTGTTGTGACCCAAGTACTTGTTGTGCCAGCGGTTGCGAGTTCGAGTCTCTCTGGGGGCATTCATTTGTGTGATGAGCACGAATGTTTGTATTTAAGTCATGGATATTTATATTTTTAATATGTATGTATTTAAAGTTACATATGTGTAGTGTATCAACTATCTAGTGTCCATAGCACAAGCCGCGTAGCTTACTATGAAACGAGTTGGTGCCGTGTGTTAATGTCCCAACATATTTATTTATTAAAAAAAAGTGGTCAATAGTATTCTCTTGACTGATTTTGGCGAGGACAGTAAAAATAAGTGTTATTATTACTATTCCTTTCACTCCCAAAATTCAATGGGACGTCAATAAGACACGACCGGTGAGAGATCAAACGCAGTAGAGACAACCTTACGTGTTCTGTCTCGGAACGAGGGTACAAACTCTACCAACTTCCCAACTCCGAACTGTAACTAAGACTTTCTTGACAGAAAGACTAAACAACAAAACTTGGTCCGACCTGGGACTCGAACTCAGGATCTCGTATATAATGCTCCTAGTGAACAGTGATTTACTAAAGCCTGCTGAAAGATTGCTGATGATACATAAATTTGTTCACGTCTAGTTAATATAAACTGCAATGTTAATATAATATAATATAAAATAAATATAAAGTGAGAACCTCATTCCAATTTTTCCATAATAGTGAATCGCTGAGAGGTACTCCGAAGTCTTTTAGTTTTACTATGTATATTGTTTACATTTTTACTCTTGTTTACTATGATATGGTACTGAATATGCGTTAGAAAATTCATTTAATTAATTAAAACAAGGCATTTATACATAAAATCTAATCTATAATAAAGATCGAATAGCAAAAGAATTTACAACTTGAATAAAATACTATTTCAATATAATAATTTACTTGAATGCAAAAGAACCATTTCCCTTAGTCAAGACCCCATTTATACTTAAAACTTTTGAGTAGGAATGTAGAAACTTTTCAAGAATTGTCACTCCCCTTAATAAGGAATCCCACAAAAATAACCAACGATTTATTTGGAAAGACCTCAGAACGAGAGGAAATTAAACGAAAAACAAGCATTAAGAAGTTAAAAAATGTGCCGCAAAAATACCTTTAAATATATCTTTATGGATTTAGCTTACATTGTGGAAATTTGCGAACTTTAAGAAAATTCTTCGTTCAACTGAAACTTGGGCTCTACCTATCTCTACGTCAAAAAGTGTTTGTTGGATCTCTATCTAGTGTTACCGTTTAGGTTTAATTGTACAGTAATATTATTGTTTTGAGTGGTCGATCAAAATCTATAATATGTTATTTAACAATCGTTAAAAGATAGATATCCAAAAAATATATACGAAAGATACTCGTATTATGTGTTATGATTCTCTGACACAACGAGTTTTGTTATTTCAATACAATTTGTGGTAGTCCAGTGGTAACGCGCTTGCTTAGGAAACCAAGTGATGCGGGTTCAAATCCCGGGTCTAGCACCTCTGATATTTTCATGTACAAATCATTTCTAACATGATTACCACTTGCCTTACAAGGAAGGAAAATATTTTGAGGAAACTTGCATGTCTGAGAGAACCTAGCAAGTTTTCGAAAGACATGTGAAGTCTGCCAACCCGTACTTGGCCAGCGTAGTAGCCTATGTCACTCTCTAGCCTTCCAACTATCTCCACACAAAAAATCACGCCAATCTATCACTCTGTTTCGACGTGAAAGAATTACAAACAAAAAAAAAAACACACGTTCGGTTTTATAATATTATAATTGAATAATTAATATGCTTTATTACTTGCGCAAGATCACAACACCTGAAAACGTGAGAGGAAGCCTTTGCCCAGCAGTGGGATGATTTGGGCTAACTTTAACTGCAATTATTACTTATTCACTGAACTTATTTTTACAGTTCATTAAAACGCTAATGCCCGATTTTACCAACAATCCATAAGCTACCACCTACGTATGGGATCTATAGCTTAAAAGTCCCCTAAATTAGCCCCTAAATTAAATTTCGTTTTACGATCGTCTTTAAGCCCATATTTCGAGCACCTAAATTTAGGGGGCCTTTTAATATTTAGGTGATCCCTAACTGTCGGTGAAACAGAAAATATCCCCTAACAGCCCCCTAACCATGCTTAGGGGATCCCTTAAACTTAGGTGACGTTGGTGAAATAGGGCATAAGTGTCTTAAATTCAAAATCAAAACTTATCAAGTGTCACTTTGCTTCCTTTTCTTGATTATATACACTTCATCATAAAAATCCCTTAGGTCATTTTACTTAAGGTTTGTATACCGAGTCTGTGGCAGCAAACGACGCTATTTGTCCGCTACCGTAATGCCGTTAGAAGATTGCTCCATAATGAGTTTGCGTGTCCCTCCTTAGCTCGTTCTAATCTACGACTTTCATAGCAATTGAAAAGTAATCTTTTTATCTAACACTTAACATCTCAAAAATGATCTTTGCTTTCTTTTTGTACTTTATTAAATGTCTGTTTTGAATCGGAGCTTATACGTTTGAAATAAGACTTACATAAGTAAGATTTCACTTCATTTTTTTTATCGCTTTAGTGTTTATTTCTACCAATAGTTTTTGTACATTACCATAGAGAGTTCTTTTCCTCTATTTCAAAAACAAAGCTTTATTTATATGATATGGAAGACAGTGGTAGCCCAGTGGTAACGAGCACGCTTGGGAAAGCGAGTGAAGCAAGTTCAAATCCCGGTTCTCGCACCTCTGATATTTTCATATGCGAATCATTTCCAACATGATTACTACTTGTCTTAACGGTGAAGGAAAACATCGTGAGGAAATCTGCATGTCTGAGAGAACCTAGCAAGTTTCCAAAAGACGTGAAGTCCGCCAACCCGCACTTGGCCAGCGTGGTGGAGTATGGCCTGATTCCCCTCGTACTAAAGGGAGTTAGCAGCAGTGGGACGTTAAAAAGGGCTGAATACATATACATACATATAAGATATACATATATATGTAAAATACATAGTTTCGGAATTATATATTAAATTAATATTTAAAAGTCAATAATTCCGTTATAAAAACTCTTTAGGTAAATTGCGTCGTTTGAACAAATAAACTCTGAGACGATGTTTTATTTGTCGAAAGTTATATTGCTTTTTATAGTGTTCATCTTTTCAACCGACTTCAAAAAGGAGGAGGTTCTCAATTCGACTGTATGTTTTTTTTTTTTTTTTTTATGTTTGTTACCTCAGAACTCCGTCATTTATTAACCGATTTGGACAATTTTTGTTTTGTTTGAAAGGGTATACTTCCAGATTGGTCCCATTTAAATTTCAAAAAAAGAACCACCCCTAAGGGTGGAAAAACAACTAATGATGAATTTAACCTACTTCTAATTGTCATATTGACTTGAAACTTTGCAAGTATTTCTATTTCCGTTGATAGTACAGTGGGTCGGTGTTGTTGACCTGATCTGATGGCAAGGCCAGAAGGTGGATAGGTGGAACTCTTCAACGGCTAATAGTAGATACTTTGAGTTTGGGCTTATTTTGTTTAATTTGACAAGCCTAACACGTTAGAATCCTTACTTTGCTACTACTGTCTACACTAAAAAGGGAAAAATAAAAACTTTTTAACAAAAAAATAAAACCGACTTCAAACAAAAGCACTAAAAAGTGAAAAATAACTGATTAGTAGTTTTCATTTACTATACATACCTAATCAAATATTTTCGAAGTCGGTGTGCTTTGCTTTGTATGGGCTGGGACCGATTTCGAAAATATTTGATTAGGTATGTATTTAATAGGTAGGCTTTAATCACTTAGCCAAAGCACACCGACTTCGAAAATATTTGATTAGGTATGTATAGTAAATGAAAACTACCAATCAGTTATTTTTCACTTTTTAGTGCTTTTGTTTGAAGTCGGTTTTATTTTTTTGTTAAAAAGTTTTTTCTTTTAAATTCTTTCTTTGTTAACATTTGCCTGTCTTAGATATTCCAACGTGGACTTTAAAAAATCAACTAATGAAGAATATTACAATAGAAAATATGTATTTTTTAATAAAATCTGCTTTTAAGAAAATCTGTTTTTTAATTTTTAATTTTCTGAGTTTGTGCAATTTTTAACAAGTTTCCTTCATTTCGGTTTTAACAAGAAATACTTTTTATTAAACAAGAAATATAATCTAGAAATTTACGAAAGATCACTCTCACGATAGACGACGATAACGTGAAACATACAAACAAATACTTACCTCCCTTTTTGAAATCGGCTAAGAATAAATTTTTATGTCATTGCATATTTTTTTCTACACAGTTCAAAAAGAAAATACTTCTAAAAATAAATGATAAAGAAAAATATCACTTTTTATACGCCATTTGAGAGTTTCATAATAATAATTGAAAAGAAATCACTTTTTTATCTAACGCCTTAAGTCCTTGAGGTTTAGCTCGACCTAGTTGGCAATTTAAACGATTTTCTAAGTCCAGCGTGGGTTAATCATCTAGAAGGAAATACTAATCTTCATTGGTTTTTTATTGTAAATACATTTATGGCAAATTTTATATTATACTAGCGATTCACAGCGAGTCTCTCTAGGTACTTGTTAAATAAATATAAATAGCTATTGCGAGTGTACTTTAGGAGATAGACATGCGGCATTTTCTTTTAAAGACCTACAATTTTTTGTATATTGTTTTAATGTATCTTTTAAGGTTTAGCCAGTGTTATGCATGATTTCACCAACAACCCATAAGCTACCACCTACGTATGGGATCCCTAGCTTAAAAGTCCCCTAAACTAGCCTCTAAATTAAATTTCGTTTTACGATCGTCCTTAAGCCCATATTTCGAGCACCTAAATTTAGGGGGCCTTTTAAAATTTAGATGACCCCTAACTGTCGGTGAAACAGAAACTGTCCCCTAACAGCCCCCTAACCATGCTTAGGGGATCCCTTAAACTTAGGTGACATTGGTGAAATCGGGCATTAGTCATGTAAATTTCTAATGGACGACTCAACAGAATCAGTAACAATGTTTTCCTAAGCTTTTTCTTTAGTATAAGGCACTTTAGTATAAGCTATCACTACACAAAATTAATTTAAAATCGGCTTAGTACTTTTTCCGCGAAAAGCACACAGACATACAGACAGACAAAATTTTTAATAACTATTGTTTTGGGGACTACATTCGGCTCGTAATACGCCACAGTCATTGTTTAAAAAAAATATATAGTCCATCCGTGTATACTAAATTTCATAAAAATCTATTCAGCCATTCAGTGTTGTGAAGAAGTAAAAAACATATACGTAAGCGCCTATAAATTTTTACATTTTTTATAGTAAAGGTAATAATAAATAATAATAATGTGCTCCCGATAGATTTCGACCACAAGTATACGCGTAGGGATGAAACACCGCCAATTTGCCAATTCCAGGCTCTTACAAAGTATTTCTTGACAGAAATACGCAATAACTAAACTTGGCTAACCTGAGACTCGAACCTAGGACCTCTGGATTTGCAGCAGTACATGCTAGCCACTAGACCACCGAGGCTCTAGAGATAATATGTTGATATTATTTCAGCTCAATTTAACTTCCCGCTCCTGAGGAAGGGACACTCTTCAATGAAAAGGCAATTAGGCTATAGTCCACTACACTACTTAAATGCGTGTTGATGGACTTCGCACGTCTTTTGAAAAGGTTGTTAACAAATTCATATATTTCTTTTGCATTTTTTTTTAAAATGAAAATGTATTTTTCAATAGGTAAAGAACATGGAGGTATATTGTTCATGTATAAATTTTTTTTTTGTTGAATATTAAAATACCAATGACATACATTTATTTCTATGTCAATGGTATTTTGAAGAGTTTCGAGAGATTTTTAAATAACATGTTCAACGCTGGAAAGAGAGCAGACGCATGGAAATACGAGTAGGTGACATTCGACGACGTAGCAATGAGGCTATACTATATATATACACAAAGGGCTGTGTGACCTATCTATCTTATAATATAAAAATGAATCGCTGAATGTGTTGGTAAGCGCAAATCTCGAGAGCAGCTGAACCGATTTCGCTAATTCCTTTTTTAGAATATTCCTTGAAGTACGAGGATGGTTCTTACGGAGAGAAAAATTTTAAAAATTGCCTGGAAAAAGTCCTAAAAACAACATTTTTCTATACTCCCATACAAAAGTTTCGTAATAACACTTAAAAGTCAATTTGAACTTTACTACCATACCATAAAGTTTAATTGTTAGTGGAGAGGTTTCAGGGAGACAAAACAATTGAGTGACGTTAGTATTGCATAAATATTAATGTCAATATTTGTCAATATTATTAACAAAAAAAAAAATTATAAATGGCTAACGCTGGCTAATAACTTTTTATATCTATTTATATCTATTTAAAACGTACCTAGCGACAAACCCTTTTTTTTTATGGTTGGGAAATGCATTTACGCACGAGGTGTGGGACTCACCGGCAAAGCCAAATACTACCCATTAAAACCCAACAAAACCTTCCCCCATCTTAATGGGGCGTCGCAGGATCGCTTACGCATTCAACTACGACGCCCCGACGGCAGGTCTGCCGAAGCAGACCACAACAACCATGGGGTTGCTCCAAAGTCCACTCTGCTATCAGAGAAGTACCAGGAGCAACCCGCATGGTCTACCGCCCACCGAAGAGGGCCACCTTCCACCGCCCAACGAAGCGGGCCACCTCCCTGTGCGTTTCTTGGCTTCGCACCCGGCTGTATTGCCGGGCACTACTAAGCCCCCCCACCACGACAAGGTGAACGCACGTTGGGGGGGACCTAGCGACAAACCCGAGCGAAGACAGGGTGAGCCGCTAGTACAAATTAAATAATAAAGTGGTAAGTATATATGTTGCGAAATATTCTATAAATATTATTGTAATGTAAAACTGGATGTTTACTATGTTTAGCACTTACTTTTGAGAGTTCCCAATATTTTAAAATGTGTCAAGTTCACGAGTGGATACAGTTTGTATTGTATTTAGCCCCTTTTTAAAGTCCCACTACTGGACACGGGCCTCCCTTCAATGTGAGGGGGGCCTAGACATACAGTGACCATAAAAGTTTAAAGACTTATATTCTATAAACATCTTTATATAGTAGTTTAACATATTTATTTTTAATTTAGGTACATTCTTATACAAACTAATAACATGTCTAAACCTTAATATCCGTGAAAATGAATAGCTTGCTATATCGTGATAATATAATCATTAAAAATTGAACTTTATACAAACAAAATAGGGTGTAAAATTCCAAAACAATGTGTATCAATTTAGACTGGGCCACCCGGCAATCTAACATCGCCACAGACACAGGTCAGCTGACAATAAGAAATGGAGGTATACCATATTGTTGACCCTCGTCATTGAGAACACTATTCGTCATCAATTTCGCGACACCATTTGTCTTTTCTGCCCGCATGAATCAGCGAAAAAGGGATTTTTCGTTAGAACTATGACACTTTAGGATATCCCAAACATTAATATGAGGCAGGATGAGATTTGATGTCATATTTTTCGTAACACGTGTCTTTTCGCTATCTTTTATATTTATTATTAATTAAGTATGGGAGATACCTTTTAAAAGGCAGTGGTAGCCCAGAGGTAACACGCTCGCTTGGGAAACCGAGTGAAGTGGGTTCAAATCCCGGGTCTCGCATCTCTGAAATTTTCATGTGCGAATCATTTCCAACATAATTACTACTTGCCTTACGCTGAAGGAAAACATTGTGAGGAAACCTGCATGTCTGAGAGAACCTAGCAAGTTTTCATAAGACATGTGAAGTCCGCCAACCCGCACTTGGCCAGCGTGGTGGACTATGGCCTGATCCCCTTCGTATTAATGAGGCCCGTGCCCAGCACTGGGACGTTAAAAAGGGCTGAATACACATGGGAGATACCTTTTTAAAAAGCTCCAAATTCCGCACGAAAACATATTGAGTAAAAACTTGTATCAGTTATACATATATATTTTACGTAGCTAGTTCAAAATGGGATATGGCGTTAGCCACCTTTAATGCTAAAATTGGTAACAAAATGGAGAGTGGAGCTTATAAGTTCTTTTAATGTATAATATTTATTTTCAAACTTTATTGCTTTCATTTCTACTCAATAAGTTTGTAGCAGGTGATTGTACATATTTATTTGTTGAGCAGACCTGAGACCGATTTATGACAATAATATGGGTGTGGTGTATTCTATTCGCGAAATAGTATAATAAAATTAAGACCTAAAAACCACTTCAGAAGGACGACTTAAAAATCGTCTATCAGAACGCAGGTCCGGCTATAAAATAATACAATCGGAACTCAAATATAACATAAAACTGAATAGTTTATGATAATAATATAAAATTTAAAATAGACACAAAATAAATCCTTTAATTACTAGTTTTATTCATAAAACTAGCGGCTCACCCTCGTTTCGCTCGGGTTCGTCCTTAGGTAATTTTTTAAATTGATATAATTTTTTTATTTATGAACCGATTGAAATAAAATAAATTCTAAATATTAAGTGAGCTTCACTTACGAGTCTCACCATGCATTAGTTAAAACTGAATCCAAACCGGTTCAGCCGTTCCTGAGATTAGCGCGCACAAACGCTCAGACAAACAGAAAAAAAACTAAAAAAAACATTGTTTTGGGTTCTATTGCGTTTATAAAGACCCTCAATAATAGTTTTTATCAAATATCTTCTATGTACAGACAGCGATTTTATTATAATATGTAATAATAATCATAATAAACTCTTTATTGTACACCAAGAATAAAAGAAAATAAATAAACACAGAATAGAAATGTACAAGAGGCGGCCTTATCGCTAAAACAGCGTTCTCTTCCAGGCAACCTTTAGGTGTAGGAGATAGCAAACTGCAAGAGGGAAGGGGTGTAAATAATAATAATAATAATAAATAGACCAGATATCACATTAATTGAAATAATAATAATATATATATATATATATATATATATATATATATATATATATATATATATATATATATATTATAATAAAAATGTATCTATGTATAGATATTATGTCATTTTCAGAAGAGTTTTTAACAATTTCGTTAAGTATGGCTAGTTGTAAGGCACTAAAAGAAAGTGTAAGCCAGGATTTAGATTGTCAACGACTCTTGTACACCGAGTATAGTCTCGAAAACCTTGGCTTAGTGGTAGCCTAGTTTTACCCTCTGGCCTCGATATATATACTGACTTAATTAGTCCTTTCTTTACAAGATACAGGTCGTGTTAACTTTAGTTTGATTAAAACTATTTAATCAACATAAGCAAATACATTGCTTGTGTAACTAATATTATTAATTTAAAACGAATATTAGAGATAAAATAAACTATATCTTATAATACTAAATAAGCAATTCCCGTATGTACCTATAAATAAATAAAATAAATAAATATGTTGGGACATTAACACACAGCGCCATGTAGTTCCATGGTAAGCTACGAGGCTTGTGTTATGGATAACAGATAGTGGATATATATATATATATATATATATATATATATATATATATATATTTATATATATATATATATATATATAACTTTAAATATTTACATATTATAAATATAAATATCCATGACTGAAGTACAAACATTCGTGCTCATCACACAAATGAATGTCCCCAGCGGGAATTGAACCGCTGGCACAGCAAGTAGGATCACTACAAACTAAGCCAAACGTGTGGTCAAACCTATATAAATTTATTTCATTTATCTCAGAAATGGCTTTAACGATTAGGATCAAATATGTATTTAGATAAGCTTTTGCTTTTAAAGTGTATCTATTTCTCTATAAATGTTTGTGGTACTTGTATTGTCGCCAATGGATGATAACTTACTGTAAGAGCGCGTACGCCGAGTGAAGCTTGGACGCCAAGGTACTGATATAAAAGTGAACAAATATTATTAAAATATAATCTTCTTCTCCCTGCCCATTTCCCAATCACTTGGGGTGGGCGCAGTACATCTTCTGTACTGCTGATAGGATTTGGCAAAAGTTTTACTACCAGCCGCCTGCCTGACGTCAACCCTCCTTGGGAATGCTATTGTCTCTCTTTGTCTGAATGGTGTTGCGGAAGTCTTGTAATTATTATGCACTTTCAATTTTGTTGTCTTTTAAATAATTTTTTATACTATTACATTAATTTTGAATGTTATTTTCGGATATATTTTAAAATAAATTTTTATTACACCATAAATTTTGTTTTGACGTTGTCAAATTATTAAAATATAAATATTACATACTAATTAAAAAAAATTAACTTTAGAAAACAAAACTTCATCACAATCCCCTTGAAACAAATAGCTTTGGTAGTCGGAGTACCTATATCACAAAAACCTATTTGTTAAGCGTCCATTCGACCAAAAAGTCTTAGCCATTCGTACTGCGTATCGCCTCAATAAATTTCTGCATATTCCCACAGAGAAACGTTGTAAGTTGAATCCATAGAAAATATTCAAACGTATTTTAGTTACAAAAATGAACGATCATACTCGTATCTATTCACGACAAAAGCCGTAACGGAACCGTAACGATAATGAATATTTAAAAAAAATTAATAAAAAAAATAAAAAAAAAATATAATAACTATAGTATATTTATTTCATAATTGTATGTTTTTTTCAATTATCTACCTAAAATTACACGCTTAACTCTTGTTATTATACATATACACTCTAACAATTTTCATATTCATAATATTCTCTCAGACGATTGCCGATACCTTGCTTCTCTGCAATTCTCAGAGATGTTGGGAAATTATTTATTTATTTATTTATTTAATAATTTATTTCAGGCAATATTTACAAAAAGATCTTAAATATGTAAACAGAGGCCCATAGCATAATAAATTAGAAAAAACGAGTCTATCTAAGTGCAAATACATAATAATTATGTTATATTTATAATCATATTTTACGTAATAAGGAAATTTACATAAAGGTGATTTTTTTTAATAATCTTTATTGCTTTTGAATTAAGTCTATATCAATATTTTTAGTTTTAGTTGAAACGCACGCCATTGGTCAGTTTGTCGTTACACATTAAGTCATATGTTTTTCCTGTGTATATCATACTGTGACGTCACACCAAGCGCTCAAAATAGGGGGCGTTTGGAGTATCCGTATCGGTATAATATTTTTAATTTATTTTTTTACACTAAATTTTAGTTTTTTGGCTTTGGATATTTTTTTTACAATTATATAACAATATTGTTATTGTATAAAAAAATCACATATATTCCCTATTCCATACATAAGCGTCTAAATAAATAACTGTCTCACTACAAATTGCCAATAAGAACGAAATACTATATCTACCCAAAAGAAAAGTTCGTGTAAGTAACTTATATTGAGCAAAAAGCGATAGAACTTTTGTAATTAAACAATACAAGTAAGTTCGCAGTTTGTCGCATACAGTGTGTAAGCTCAGAGTAATCTTATACACAAAGTAAAAGGAAAATCGTGTAGACAAATAAATCTCTACGGCCAACTTCCTTAACTAGAGCAAATAAATTTTTGTACATATTAAATTCTATTTAATCTGTGCATAATATTATTTGTTAAGCCCGTGGGTAAAATTATGTTTGTTTTTAAATATTTATTATTTGTAATGGTTTTGATAAACGTATTATAATATACTTGTTAATAAAATTAATCTTTTTATATTTGTTTTAAATTAATAATTAAAAATGATTTTTATGATAATTAAAAACATTTTCATTTAGAATTTGATTTGGTACTTTTTTTTATAACTCTATAATATCTTGTCAACAGCTATTATAAATATAAACACCCATGACCGGAGTACAAACATTCGTGCTCATCACACAAATGAAAGCCAGCGGTACTCAAACCCGCGTCCGCTGGCATAGCAAGTAGGGTCACTACAAACTGAGCGAAACGTGTCGTTGTGTCGTGTATTATGGTATATATTCAACCCTTTTTAACGTCCCACCGCTGGACACGGGTCCCCTTCCTTCAATACGAGGGGCATTAGGCCATTGTCCACCACGCTGGCCAAGTGCGGGTTGGCGGACTCCAGTCTCCACATGTCTTTCGAAAACTTGCTAGGTTCTCTCAAACATGCAGGTTTCCTCAAGATGTTTTCCTTCATAGTAAGGCATGTGGTAATTATGTTAGAAATGATTCGCACATGAAAATATCAGAGGTGCAAGACCCGGGATTTGAACTCGCTTCACTCGGTTTCCCAAGCGAGCGCGTCACCACTGGGCAATCACTGCCTAGTATTTAGGTATATACAAATATTATTATTACTAACACTCAGAATTGAACTCCCGAATGACGCAGTACATTCACGCCACATGGCGTCTCGACAGAAAATCTAAATTCCATTATTATTTATGAAAATTTAGTTATCTATGGGCTGACTGTTTTGACAGAGATTAATGTACTGAATGTAATCACTGAAGGCTCGAAAAATACTCTTCTGCGTGAAATAAATATATTAAATTTTGATGTGTCACAATATTATGTATATAGCATATATGCTAAATTGTAATTTTTCTATCAATTAAGATTTTTTTTATTAATGAAACAATTTAAAAAAAAATATCCCACCGTAACCATATATTATAAAAAAAAGATAAAATAGAGAATAAAAGATAATATAGATTATACAAAAAAATAAAGAGTATATGTAAGAATGTGTACACGCGCAAGAAGTAAAACTTCTGTAGGTTATCGGTACTCTTTATGAAATTCAATTTATGTTTTAAATAATTAGGATATGTGAGATGCTAAAAATAACGCATATTTGGCATATTACGATTATATATTTATAGAATATAATTTAAGGAAAGAATATAATATTATATATTATATATCATTTGTCAGACAATAACAACGGTTACCATGGCAACAAACGTACGTACATCTTTTCGTATCGTATTCACCAGCTTACCCCCCAAGTCAAGCGTGAGTAAAGAAGTTTTACTTCAAAAGTAGCCTATGTGTTATTCCAGACTATAATCTATCTCTGTGGTAAATTTCATCCAGATCCGATTAGCCGTTCTGACGTGAAAGAGTAACAAACATGCGTACTTCCATACTCACAAACTTTCACAATTATAATATTAGTATAGACTAGCATTGCCCGCGGCTCCGCCCGCGTTCAGATGGCCAAAAACCAAATTCTTATGTTTTACATATTAGTATACTCTTAAATTGCAGTTTTTGTATTTTTTCTCAGAAAGGAGACATTTTCCCGCAGTAAAAAGTCCTATATGTTGACCCGGATAACCAACTATCACCATACCAAATGTCATCGAAATCTCTCCAGTAGTTTTTTTGTGAAGCGGTGACAGACAGACAAACAGACAGACAAAAATTCTAAAAACTATAGATTCGGCCTCTGTATCGATAATAATGTTTATTTCAATAAGATTTTCCAAAAAATATCTAATGTACAGATTCGGCTTAGTTACAATTTTATTATATGTATAGATATATCATCATGCTTCTACCCAAGGAATCAGAACAGTAATATAATATAGCCTTTCTCAATAAACGGGCTATCAAATGCGAAAATAATTTTTCAAATCAGATTAGTAGTACCTAGAAACGCGTTCAAACAAACAAACTGACTCTGTCTCTTTATAATATTAAGTATAGATAATGTATATGTATAAAGCTAGTGAATAGGGAGGTTTATTATATTTAAATATAAAAAGGGTTGAACCCCGGATCAGTAACGACGTAAGTAATGTTGGTCTTATTACCCGACTGCAAGGAAAGGGTTATGTTTTTCGCTCATATCTTTGTATGTTTGTTTGTAATATTTTTTATTCCCTCATACCTTCCAATCTCCTCTTTCTTTAATTAAGGTATCGTTAGATTCGTCTCATTAGTCCAAGTGTTCTTAGATAGGTGACACAAAAAAAATTAAGTATGTATGGGGGCTGCTAGATTTCATTGTTTAAGGTGATTATTTTAAATCTACTTTTTCTACAGTATGGGTATCAAATTAAAGGGCTCATAATAAGGATTCCAAGAAGGTATAACATTCTCGGTATTACTCAAAATAATGATAATTAAAACCACATTTATTTAATTTTAAGTAATGTAAACTGCAACCATGGATACTTTTTTAGAATCCTTATAGCAGTAAGGATTCCATAAAGTTATACACAAACTTGTGCAACACGTTATAATTAGAAAAAAATATATTACAAAAATAAAAAAAACGGGTTTTTTAATATGTTTTTGTTATTTTTTTATATTTGGAATATAGTAGTAGTAGGCAGTCGGAGACATACATACGAGTATGTACATCCTTTTAGTTAGCTTTTATGGAGTCGGGTTTTTTATACTTTTAAAATTTGTGCGAGTGTTCTTAGAATATTTTTAAATTATAGGTACATTAAGTTAAATGGAAAATTGGATAATTCAATTTCGAAACGATTCAAATTAATACTGTTAGTGTAAATTCCCAAATGCCCTGAGGAAGAGAACAGTGTGAAAGGACTCTAGAGGATTAAATTAATTTGTTAACAATGGAATTTAGGTAGTCTCCTTAAATTTCAAAGGTAGTTAAATCGAGCTATATTTAGTTTAAAGATATTATTTTACATAACAGAATTTTTTGATCATTTTATCATATTGGTAAATCGGCTGTAGAAATTTATATATGATTTTAGGTTAAAACCAGACAAATTACTAAGTCTGTCAGGAAACCTCAGTGCGCGTGTCAGACTCTCAATAGACCAGTTTTTCAAAGAAATTTTCAATTTGGACTTTTCATATATTTTTTTGTTTTTTATGTTATTGGTGCCAGAAACGTCCTCTTTGATTCGATGGTAGTACTAATATTGAAGTGAAACTTCTTTGCGCGCATGAGAGTAAAATTTCAAGGTCGCATCATGAGAAATCGTCACGAAAAACCATCATGGTTCCCATAGTAATCGCTCTCATTAGGTTGCCATAGTAATCATTGTTATTGTTTGAAAAATAATGATATTCTTTCCGTTGCTATCTACAAAGATTACTATTTTTACAAATTTATTTTCAAATATGCAAAATATTTATAACTAGCGGCTCACCCTCGCTTCGCTCGTGTTCGTCGAGTACCTATATACGATAGATGTACTCGTAAGATACAAAGATATAAAATATTATTTTCTCCTCTTTGAGTGTAATATTAAAAGTTTTTATTAATTTATTAGGCTTACAGATTTGAAATATAATAATAATAATTTTATTGAAATACTTTTATAAGGTTATATAATATTTACAAAATAAATGACCAAACACACAATACAATTTGGAACTTACCTGAACTAGTGTTTCAGGTTAAAATTTTGAATTATAAATAAACAATGAAGTTTTACTTCTAACATCGATTGAATCTTGCTATTTATTATTATTTATTAGTCAAGCTTGGTTACTGCATTTTATAAGGTCTTGGGTTCGAATTCCGGATTAGGTAAAAAATAGGTTATGACGAATATTTCTGTCAACTACTTATCTTTGAAGCAGACCTGTGTCCGTCAGGAACAGTATAGTTATAAAATGTGGACATATGTTAAATCCCACTAATATTATAAAAACGTAAGCTTGCTGATCAGCGAGTGAATTTATGAATGATTATTTTTTTTCGGTAAATTGGTATTTCGAACAAATAATCACTGAGACGGTGATATTATGGACTTTTATTAGACCGCGGGGCTTAAAAATAATTATACCAACTTCGAACTCTTTTTTTACTTCTTTAGGAATTAAATCCTTAGCGGATACCTACTCCCATGAGAAACCTGCCAAATTGAAAGGGTGTATGTAGCATTTATGAGATTTCGTCTTTAATCAGTGAGTGGTCTTTCGCTGTTATATAAATACAAAGAACGAAGCTGAGTCTAAGAAAGTTAAACTCTAGAATATTAAAAATTTGATCGTAGAAACAATGTATGAAAGGTAATGTTATTATAACAGCTTTTTAGCTAAAGTGTTCACCTGCGATACCGTCTATAGGTAGGTTATTTACAAATAAGAGCTTTAACATTTTACATGATGCTTATACAAAAATTATGGCTTTAAAGGTATTAAAGTTTTTAATATAAACAGTGTAAACGTGTAAAATGACTCACATATTGTGTGAAGACACAGTTTTTCACGAACGTCATTCAATTCAAAGCGAGAATGGTCGCACATTTCTTATCTGCACTAATATTATAAAGAGGAATAGTTTGTAGGTTTGCTTGTAATAGATAAAATTAATATCCGCTGAACCGATTTAAATGAATTGTGAAGGTAGGTTGAGACCCTGGGAAGGACATAGGATAGTTTTTATCTCGGAAATTATCCCTAAAGGGGGTAAAAGTTTATGTGAATCAATCATTACTCAAGTGAGGGACATAAAACTCATACCTATGTTGATACTAATGTATAATCTATTTATTCTATTTACTAACAGTTAAAACGTACCTTGTCGAGTCGCTAGTCGAGTCGCTAGTCGAGTCGCTAGTCGAGTCGCTAGTCTATCTATTCTATTATACTAACAGTTAAAACGTACCAAGTTAGTAATATATTCGTACATAGGTGTATCGTGTGTAACGCAGTAAGCATCATTCAGTATTACAAGTGTGCTATGTAGTTCATTGTCGTTTATCCTTATTTTATGAAGAAATTTGCAATAGCTGGTTGTAATTTTTTGGACCACGATTTTATGAAATGGTAAAGTTTCATCAAACAATAGGTATGTTTCTGCAATACAAATATTGAATAAATTTTAATTTTAATTTGGAGAGCCTTCGTCACAGGCTTATGTTAGTAATAAGGTCCTTTTAAATACAGCAATCTTTTCGAATTTTTCGAGGATTTATTTTGATTTTTGGTTCTCGACGTTTTGAATGCCTTACAGCAATTATGGACGTTTTATTTAAAATGTCAAATATTCGCGTAAATCTAAGAAAGTATTACTCTGTAGGGACATTAGTTATGAGACGTACATACACACATACCATTCTCGGCTTTTAACTTATATGATTTTTTTGACATATTATATTCGCCTATATTTGTACATGAGAAAGCCTTAAAATTAATTGGTGTTTGATTTCACAAAACGAACATTAAGAGTTATATATAATTAAAACTTTTAATTTAATTATATGTTCATACATTTTGAAGTTACTTGGCGTTGCTACTTGCGTAGATAATGAAGGAATCTAGAGTTAATGACTATAGAAGTTTGATGACACTTGACTCTGTTGACTGTTTCCAATTCGTGTCTTGAAAGAAATTGAACGCTGTTTGCTCTCAACTTTAATTAGATCTTTCATACGAAATCTTTTGCTCTATGGGCGCTAGTTTTTTGTCAGTCTATAAAAATAGTTTTCTATCAGTAAGAGGATTTTTTAAAATTTTAAATGTTTAATATAGCTTACCTATAAATATTTAATACTATATTTTCGTAGCAATTTAGTATATAAGATTAAAGTTAAGATTTTTTACTGGCGACTTACCCTCGATTCACCCGGGTGTTTAATTTTTTGAGCGGAACCCTAATTCTTTTTCTAATGTAAAAGTAGCCTAAGTTACTCCTTATAATATCAGCTATCTGCCAGTGAAAGACCCGTCAAAATCTGTCCAGCCGTTTCGGAGCCGATACAAGCAGATAAACGTCTAAAACTTTAATCTCTCATGTGACCATAATTGCAGTAAAGCAATCGAAACGTCGGGAACAAAAATCCAAATAAATGTGCGAAAAAAAATTGAAAATATTTGACATTTTAAATAATTTTATTTGAAACAGTCAAATATTTCCGTAAATCTAACAATAAGAAAATATTAAGACTGTTCCTATTCATTGCTGATACATTCATTCTATTGTTGTTTTCCCACTCAATCGATGTAGCGGCAGCATTATTATGATCATCAGTTATATGGAATTGTATATAGGGCTGGCATTTTAAGATTTCGGTTCTGAGTTGCGGATGGAGTTAAATATAGTAATAGAGCTTTTTACGTTATCTTCGTGTGCCTAGAAGCACATAATTCCTTATTCTTGGACCTTATCTCTCACAGTTCATGTTCGAATAGCATTACAATGATCGAAGAAAGAGAAAAGAATATATAGTGTGCTTTACGTACATACTTCTTCTTCTCCCTGCCCATTTCCCAATCACTTGGGGTCGGCGCAGTCCATCTTCTGTACTGATGAAAGGATTTGGCAAAAGTTTTACGACCGGCCGCCTGCCTGACGTCAACCCTCCTTGCTTTACGCACATACTTGTGCACTATAATATCATGCTCAGAGGGGTGAGAGGGGGTGCACGAAAGGAGCCTCCCCGAGCGACGTATACAACCTATACGTCCGGCGCACCCTGGGCAATTACAAATTTATTAACGCTGATTGGCTAATCCTTTCACCACGAGGGCATTCTTGCCCTCGACACGAGAAGAAGAAGAAGATGCTCAGATGACTCGACCCAGTGATTTTGACCGCTGTGATCTAAACCTGATATTGAGAATATCAAAAAAAAAAAACATCTAATTACTATAGAAACCTACATTCTATACGATTATAATCGTATGACGGGATAGTCAACGAAATTGCTTGATAATAAGATTTAGGTTAAGATTAACGCTGAAACAACTAGATGGATGAAATTCAGTAAACAGATACGTGATACTATACCATGACGTAGGTAGTACATAGATTACTGTTAGGCATCTAAGGACGTACCCGCACGAATCGAGTGTAACTTGTTAGTTTTACATAATAATCAGGATAAAATTTCTAAAGTAGCAAGAATTAAGGGGTTTGCACTGAGCAAATCAAGTCGGATTGTAAATTGGAATAATGCATAGAGCGGGAGCGAGGCCAGTGGTTGAAAACTTATGCTAAGCATTTTATCGTTTTTCTTTAAAGTACGGTTTTTCAATAACTTGTGAACTTTTTTAGAAAAAATAAGCGAATATTGAATTAATTAAAAAGAAAATGTTAGGTTTCGTTTATGTTACAATAGAATATATAAATTTTTAAGCAAGTTTGAAATATTGGTTACTAACAAATCACCCTCGCTTCGCTTGGGTTTATCACTACTGAAAAACCAAAACAAACCTATCCCACGGGAACCGTACATTTTTCCGTAATAAAAATTACTCTACGTGCTATTCTAGACTATAATCTATTTCTGTGCCAAACATCTAGATTCGTTCTGGCGTGATCGAGTAACAAAAATTCATCCATGGAAACTTTCGCCTTTATAATAAATATTAAAATGGGATTGTTAATAATATATAAAAAAAAACATATCGTCTTATAAAAAATATAATCTATTATTTTTGGTAAATATTTTTATAGACAGAATCCTTCTTATTCAATGACACTTCATGAGATATAGAAAGAAATACTCCTTACGCTGTTATAAAGAAAGTGATAGTTACAATGTTTGCTGTTTTTATCAACGCATTTACCACGATAATGATACATATAACATTACCGTGCATTTACGTTTTATAAGGAAATAAAAGAAAGTGAGTGCGTTATGCCGTCAATGTAGGTTTTCAACACTATCTTACCTTCCTTACTTGCCTTAATCACTAACTAAATTTACTAACTACGCTACTTAATATATACTATAAATACTATACATACCATATATTTATAATATGTATGTATTTAAAAGTTATATATGTGTAGTGTATCAACTATCTGGTATCCATAACACAAGCCTCGTAGCTTACCATGGAACTAGATGGCGTTGTGTGTTAATGTCCCCAACATATTTATTTATTTATAAAACGAAGTAGCTGTCTGCATCTGTCTATTCGCTTAATTCTTCTAAACCATGCAACAGATTTTGATATCATTTTCACTAATAGAAAGAGCGATAAACAAGGAAGGTTTATGTACATAATTTGTAAATATTTTATACAAAATGACTCAGCCTAGACGGTGTTTTTTTAAAAACTCTTTTCACTTACTCGTGATGTTTGATGACGGTTGATGACGGTGTTTTTTTAAAAACTCTTTTTACATGGCTAACGCTGCTTAACTTTTAGAGATACTCAAAACAATGTACTATAAAATTTTAGGTCTTAAAAAGAAAAGAAACACAAAAGACAACAGAAAGACCGCACAGAAACAGAAAGACCGTACAGAAAAGTCCGCACTAACATTTATGTCTATATTTTAAGGTGCGTTCAAAATAATTTTTTTATCTATATGAAACGTTAACTCGTCAATTTAGGCTTATTCAGATTAATCTCAAGAACTACTATTCAGATTTTCATGGTTTTCATCACTAGAAAGCGGAATTAATTAGGAATTTTATGAGCATACGATATTTGTTAAATAAGTCGAAAAATGTCATGTTGATAACTATAGTAGCGGTCTACTTTAATTTTCATAGGTCTATTTTTCCTACACTAAAGCAATGTTGTTAGAGAGGTAATAAAAGGCATTTCCTCAGGGTCGCTTAAACTTTGGTTTACATCAGTTATACAGTCAAGTTTATGGGAGACGGCTCTCAAACTTAAATGCTGAAAAAAAATTATAAGATATTGGCAGTAAGGATTTATAAATTATATTTTTTTCTTCTTTTTTTAAAGTTTGGAAATGCATCATGTCGTTTTAAATAACTAGCCGGTTAGAAAAACTAGTAGAATCTATTAAAAGCTAACGAAACCTTTCTCGTCTTAATTGGTCGTCATAGGATCACTTACGCACTCAACCACGACCTGACAATAATTAACGCATGCAAATTATTGTACTAACCCCTACTATAAAAATTTGTTAAGCTCTTTCTATTAGTGAAATTGACGCAGTGGTAAGCCCAGTGGTAATGCGCTCGCTTGGGAAACCGAGTGAAGCGGGTTCAAATCCCGGGTCTCGCACCTCTGATATTTTCATGTGCTATTAATTTCCAACATGATTACTACTTGACTTACGGTGAAGGAAAACATCGCGATGAAACCTGCATGTCTGAGAAAACCTAGCAAGTTTTCGAAAGACACGTGAAGTCCGCCAACCCGCACTTGGCCAGCGTGGTGCACTATGACCTGATCCCCCTTGTATTGAAGGGAGGCCTGTGCCCAGCAGTGGGACGTAAAAAAGAACTGAATACATACACACATAAATAAAAATTAGTGCTCAATCCTAGTTACGTCACGTGTGTTTTGATGTCATTTAATACCGTGTACAAAATTAAGTATCCATGGTTTGACGAAAAAAAATGATATGGACTTTTTTTATATAGAACATGTAACTGTTTCAATACACTTCTCAGTTTGCATACAACAAACAATTTTTATCGTCATAATTTTATTTAATTTTTTAAACAATTCTAAGTAAAATGCTGTATAATTACATATGTATAGAAGAATCGTACTTAATTCCATGTATATTGTACAATAATTATTGTGTCATTATGATAAGGCGATGGTGTATTTTCCAATAAAATACAAATGAATTAAATAAAGATATGAACACAATAAATGAGCAAAGGATAGCCCAAAGAAAATGATATATTTACTAAATAAGTCGTAAATGTCTAGACGGTCAGTGAATTATATCTTAAGTAGAAGTACATATGTAATAATTTCAAAAGATTCTCTGTATGGTGCCAAGATTCTGCGTTCATACCGAAACTCTCAACTCTTTTACTAAAACTCTTACACTCCTTATGAGCTGTGTTAAACATTTATGATAATTTACTGAAAAATGTAATACTAGTATATATAGTATAGATTTTTCATTTAGTATAGATATCTCAGAGATAACATATTTCCTGCAGTAAAAAGTATCCTATATGTTGACCCGGACAACCAGCTATCATCATACCAAATTTCATCAAAATCTGTCCAGTGGTTTTCTCGTGATGTGTTCCCAGGCAGACAGATAGAAAAAATTCTAAAAAATCTCTTAAATTTTTTTTTCTAAAAACTTCTAATAGATTCGGCATCTGTATCGATAATAACGACTATTTCAATAAGATTTACCATAAAATATTTAATGTACAGATTCAAATCAGTTAAAATTTTATTATATGTATAGCTTACAACTAATAAAAAGAATAAGTAAAGTAGTATTATGTGTATAATGTATATGCAAAGATGAGGTTTTCTTCAAACAAATGTATCTAATAAATCTATTAACGGACGGGATTAAAGAAGCCTATATTTCTTCATGCACAAGCTATGCACTTGCTAAATCTCATCTTAATAGGTTCAGTGAAGTTCTGGTCTTATTATAATAATATTCAACAAAATCTTGAGTTTTATTGGTTTTATGGTCTTTTAAAATAATCGTTTTATTTCTGTATAAAGTTATAATAAACAAACAAATGAATTGTCTATTCCTTGCTATGAAAGAGAAAACTACTTTATGAGCCGCTATAGGTTATTAAAGTATCAAGAGTCAGTAAGCAGTGTTCAAAAGAAAAAAAAAGCAGTCATGAGGACTGTCGATAGAAGTTAAAACTATAAACAAACAATTGTTATTTTTGGATATTCCAATTAGTTCTTTGATCTTAAATTAAAGATTGTAAATTAAAACTGTTTACATTTACGAGTATCTGGTTTTGACATCTATCGGCACTCTTGAGTGTACATGAATTTACTCCCCATCCAAACTTGCCTATAAAAGTTTTCACTTCAAAAAAAAACTTTGTATGACGTTTATTAATTTAGCTTAACATTCACAACACCGTTTTTAATGACGGGACATAATACCATACAAATTTAAAATTAATTTAAAGCACTTTACCATAACTTGACAGCTTTAAATCATTTGATGGGCATTCCAACAATATAGTAATTATGGTATCTTCACACGATCAGCTGAGAAAGCAATTTGGCTCGGTTATGGCGTGTAATGGGAAATTAAACATGGGGTGAATGGGGCTAACGATCGTTAAAATGTCGTAAGAGCTTGTTACATTGTATATATTTTATATGTATGACAAGCTCTATTCAGAACAGGTCCTTTGAGATTAAAAAATAATTCGTTATTTCGTATATGTAATATGGCTTCTGTTAATTACATCAAAGGTATTGTTATGGTAAAGAAAACCTTCTAAAAGTATTTCATTAATTTAGCGAAATTATTTTGTTTATTTTTTTTCCAAAATTACATTTTGACTTTGAAAACGATGAAATTTGTTTTGAACTAATAATATTAAATAGTTTTAATACAGATTTAATTAAAATTTAACAGATAAAACATTATTTTTCTTGAACACTGCTACCTCCTTTCACCCTTCGACGACCTAATTTCAATAGGTAATAATTTAGATAAAATGAATGTCAAACAATGTCGAATACAGATAAAATATAAAATTTGTTCATAATCCTGAGAGCATCTATTCATATAAAGTTTTAAAAAATCTTTGAAACTCCAGCAGGGAGCTTTAAAAATTAACATTGTAAGTGAAAAAGTACGTTGCCTCGTTAACAAAATCACTTTCTTTAACGTACTGCCGCACTAATCACCGTCAGCTTTCTTAACTTAATTAAACTTTTATCATAGTTTCAAGTCAGAAACTAGAAATAAGAAGTTTGATGTATTCAAATCATTAAATATTATCTAAATTTTAAATAATTTAATAATTTTAATTCATCCATATTCGTTAGTAATAAAACAATTTAACCGTAAATACTATATTAGTGTATAAAATTACTAATTAATGAATTAATTTATGTATTTTTATATTTTATATTAAGTTAATTATAATAAATATGCTAATTTAAATAAAAAACCAAATAACTTTTAAATTTTTTTAAAGCGAATATTCATATTTTTATTAGATATTTATGAGTGAAAAGTTTTAAAGCGATTTTAATGAAAAATATGTGTTTTGATAACTTTTTATTCCATATGCGTGCAAATAGCTTGGTTTAAATTAGTAAAGCCTGCATTCACCAGCATAACTAAATATAAGAATAAATACATATTTTAAGCATAACAACAAACTTATAAATATTTTGGAAAACATTTCGAACGTCAAATAATTTGACCCGAAAAAATAATATTTATATTTTTGTATTATATATTCCAAAAAATTAACCCTTCGAGTTGGATGGTTTTAAATTGTCTAAAAAATGTGACCCTTACATGACCAATATTTAATATTAATAGATAGAATTATATCCATATATAAGGACGACCATATTCTTGTACACATGCACGATAAAATTTACAGGTAAATCGGTACTGGCAGTTCCTCCAAACATCTTTTACTACATTATATGAACCTATGACCTCTTAAGTCAACACAAAATGCTACTGCACCACAGTACCCTCAAAACTGGGCTTACATAAATCTTAGCATAACTTCTATCCAAGGAAAGCCAGGTATAGTTATTACTCTTGAAAACTAAAAGCTGTAGGTTTCTCATAAAACTATGTTGAAACTTAACTTCTTAGGAGTTCAAGGTGGAGCTAAATTAATATCGCGGTACAGAACCTTGTTTGAACGTAATGATGTAAGTTTCCTACAAACCCTATCGTATATAAAGACCTAACTAAGTTGAACGCTGCTTTATTGTCGATCGTCTAGCGTACCTTTTACTCTTGTTATGAGTTCGATTTAGGCCTTTTGTTGGTTGAATTGTGATATACAAAAACAACGTAGTTACCATGTAGTTTATAAAAAAAATATTTTTTATGTTTAAATTATAAGATTTCTTATTTTAGAAATTGGACATTTAAATTCAAAACTGAACTACATTTTTTCCCTTAGGGTTGTTTGTTTTTTTTTTTGTAATTTCAATTGCCAACAAAATGTAAGAATTACAGCTAAATTTAAAAAGAAAAGTAAAAAAATACGAAGATTGAGTTATATTAAAATAAATGAAATGTCGAAATGATGACCTTTCTTGAATAATGTTGTTAAATATTAAAAACAAAAATATTTTAATTACTTAAGTTAATCTATACATATAATAAAATTGTAACTAAGCCGAATCTGTACATTAAATATTTTTTGGAAAATCTTATTGAAATAGACATTATTATCGATACAGAGGCCGAATCTATAGTTTATAGATTTTATTTTTTGTCTGCCTGTCTGTCTGTGACCGCATCACGGAAAAACCACTGAAGGGATTTTTATGAAATTTCGTATGATGATAGCTGGTTATCCGGGTCAACATATGGGATACTTTTTACTGCAGGAAAATATTTCATCTCTGAGAAATGTATACGAAACATTAAAACGTAAGTAGGGACGAATCTGAGCGGAGCGAGGGTGAATCGCTAGTTTAATCCAAAATAAAGGCATTACCTTAGATTTAAAGTACAATAAGTTGTTAGTAAGAATCACTAAGCTTAAAACTATGCTCAAACTTGTTGCATCTTACTATATAAATGTTACTAAGATAAAACATGAAAGTATTAAGGAAAATGAAATACATTAAAACTGAACTCTTTGTACATTTCTGCGAGAGCTTTAACGAAGTGTCAGCTTGAGTACGTTAGAGTGGTACATGTTCCGCACGTACTCGTAGAACTGGCTTTTCCTAAAAATGTCGCAATTAGGTGTTAAAAAACCCAACGTAATTTTTAAAGAAATGAGACTATTTCTCAAAAAGTTCTAAATGGAAACTATCTCAAGTCTAGATGGAAATTATGTCGTGCTATAAAATTAAATAAATTTGCTATACTTTTGAGCATATAAAGATTTTTAGAAAATCATAAGCAGTTACGTGTAAGTGATTTATAAATCTGCGTTTGGTTTTGATCTTTTTACTTTTGATATCTTTGAGCAATTATTATTATAGGGTTAGATAGATTAAAATATTTTATTAATAGAGATTTTTTTCAAATTTATATACGTATTTATATATATATATATATATATATATATATATATATATATATATATATATATATATATATATATATATAAATCGCTGTTCGTTAGTCTCGCCAAAACTCAAAAATGGCTGGACCGATTTCAATAATTCTTTTTTTTGTTTTGTTGAGGATGTGTCAGGTGTGGTTTAAGTAAAATAATAGGGAAAGCCAATCAAACAGCTGGAAAATCGAAAAGTTCTGAAATGCTTTTTATGGGAATGACTACTTCGGATTATTTTTCCTAGATGGCGTTAGTGGCGGACTGATCTATAACAACGCATCAAGTTTAAGTTGGGAAAAAAACAATATATATTTATTATAGTCTATATATTACATACTAAACGTTAAAACGTACCTAGTGACCAACCGACCAACCGTGAGTTGCTAGTCTGTATATCAACGGAGAAGTGTCAATAACTCCTAAGTGTCATAGTCAAGAATTTACACAAACTGAAAAAAAAAACTATTTAATTTCTTGATAAGTTGAAAATCAGTAAATATATTTATTCATTGAGGATAATAATGTCATATGCTTTAATAATAACGTTATGTTAATATTTGTATTTGAATAAAACATGTGTATAACGCCTTTAAATTCAAAACGATAACAAAGTGCATTTCTCGAAAAATTTTAGTTAAGGTATTGGCACTTTGCCGTCGATATCTGTATAATCTCTATATCTGTATAAATATTATAAATGTGAAAGTTTGTGAGTATGTATGGATGTTTGTTACTCTTTCACGCCAGAACGGCAGAACGGATCTAAATGAAATTTGGAACAGAGATAGATTATAGTCTGGAATAACACATAGGCTTTTTATCCCGGAAAAATATACGGTTTCCGAGGGATACATTGGTTTTTGTTTTTCGAACCCGAGCGAAGCGAGGGTGAGCCGCTTGTTATATATAAAAGTATATAGGCAGTCTGTCAGTGACCACGGCTGGTATCGAAACATCGGGAACAAGGTATTTTGCCACTTACGAGTATACGAGTTAAATCACATATTGTCATTTTATACGACCTAGATCTTGATAAGATTCTATGATTTACCGCCAGTGATCTTCCATAGTATCGTTTGGTCTCTTATTCATATTCGTGCCAACCTAGTTTCACTGAGTTTTATGTGCTCCAGGTTACTAACCTTAAGAGTACCGCGAGTTCATTTTATTTTGTCCATTTTGGAGACTCAGCCAGACGTAGATATGATGTGGCTGTATAATACGAAAAATAAATCTTCAAGATTTTGTGGCTGCATGGAAAATTCTCGAGTCGCTTCTACAAATTCAAGCGTTCTGAACTGTCGCAGGATGTTAGTGTGACAGCTTGCGGGTCAAAATCTGATGAACGGTTTTTGGTTTGGGTACACACATATATTAATAAATTTATTTACCTAGTGATATACCTTCACTTTGCTCATAAACTTCTTTTTTTAGCAAGTTTTATTATATCCAATGGGCCTAATAGTGCACCGAAATAAAAACAATTGACCCTTCCCCAGAAACTGTCAAATATTTTATAGTAAAAATTCAAATCTATTCATATGTGAAAAAAGATAAAGAAGAGTGGAATATCGAAAGACATATTACTTGTTTCTCATAATCGAAAGGAATGGATTTAAAGAAGTGTAAATTATTTTGCTATGTGGTTGTTTCTTTTGATTTTTCATCTTTTGGTCCTTTATTCTGTATTTCATCTTAATTTAGATTTAGAAATAATCTGTGTCTATTTTCAATATCAAGATACGACTAAAGTTGTTTAGAGTATTTCATTTGTAATAGCTTTGATGATACACTTATATTGCGTTTGATTCCCCCAGAGGGTAGTAGATATTTCTTATTCTTCTTGTTAAATGCTTTTTTCGAATTTTCAATCACTTAGGTTCTGTTTATTTCTACGCAAAGTAACTAAGCATAGTAAGATTTTATTTCTAAAAGTATTTTTATTATCTTAGCTTATTTCTTACTTATGTATGTGCAGGATAGATATTTTGTTTTTTTGTTTTTTTTTTCCACTAATATAATATTATACATTTAAATGTGCTGAATTTGATGTGTGCCGAATCTGTACCTACATTAAATATTTTTTGGTTAAGTTTATTGAAAAAATTATTATTATCTATACAGAGGCCGAATCTATAGTCTTTAGAATTTTTATTTGTCGCTCGGTCTGTCTGTCTGGGACCGTATTACGGGAAAACTACTGGATGTATTTTAATGAAATTTAGTATGATGATAGCTGATTTTACCGGTTAACATTTAGGATATTTTTACTGCGGGAAAACATCTTATTTGTGAGAGAAATGAATGAAATGAAAACAAAAACTAGTTTTGAATACAATTTCTTGTGTATGTATTCAGCTCTTTTTAGCGTCCCACTGCTGGCCACGAGCCTCCTTTCAATACGAGAACTAGAAGGATCAGGCCATAGTCCACCACGCTGGCGAAGTCCGGATTGGCGGACTTCACATGTCTTTCGAACACTTTCTAGGTTCTTTCAGACTTGCAGGTTTTTTCGCGATGTTTTCCTTCACCGTACAAAGTGTACAACTTCTTATATTATGTATTATTATTATATTATTACATTAATGTATATACTTAACTATGCGTCCCTTAGTGCCTAACAAGCACCCATGAGTCACTTCACTTCAAAGTCTATTTGTGTACCATATTTCTATATTTCATACAAATCTGTCCAACCTTGTTCAGTAAATTTTAACGTGACTAATTAACAAATCTACATACATATTACACACATATACAAACTTTTGCACTTACAATAGAAGACCGATTAACTTAATTAAGACCCTGATAACTAATCTAAACCACAATAGAAAACACATAACATTAGAACCCATACCATGACAAGTTTCCAATTCATGGATTCATTTTCAATATGTGAAGGAACGCTTGAACAAATCTGAATAGTCATCGCCAACGTATTTACCGCATGAGTATAGTTTTACAAAAGAACCAACTAACGCAAATGTAAAAAGCCTTTAGTAAGTTCGATTTACCGCTTTCCATGTTAACTTTATTAGTGCCAAAATCACTGTGGAAGAGGTTTCGACGCCATTACATGCGCAATACAATTTCTTTAAATAGCTTTTTGTCGCGATTTTATTTTATTGTTTAAAATTATTGTTTAATAATGTGGGTAGATACTGTCTGTAACAACTATTTTATAACTTTTGAGACGTTTACGACCTTAGTGTCCCGTGACTATGTTTGCTGTAAAGTATTTGAAACGTTTTGGAGTAACAATATAAAATAAAACACTTAAAAAAAATAATAAAAAATTGGGAAGTAAAATAAATACCCTTTGAAAAAAAATCCAAATCAAAACCGCGACAAAATCTGAAAAGATTATTTATGATATCAAATATTCGTTTCAATCTAAGAAAGTATTATACTTAGAACCAAATACACGCAAGTAAACAAAGTAATACGTAGTGGATATTTTATGATTAGCAGTATTCGCGGCTTCGTCCGCGTTTAACCTTTCCATTGTTAGCAAACTTCATAGGATCACCTGTTAGGCTAATCTGAAAATTGCCTGAAAATTTCATCAAAACCGCTCCAGCTGCTTTGGAATTCATATGGAATACGTGGAATTTATATATATATATATATATATATATATATATATATATATATATATATATATATATATATATATATATATATATATATATATATATGTAATTTACATAAGGTATTTAATTTCAATTGTTTAAGAAGCAAGCTCAATATCGACTATGGAATTTTATTACATATGCTCATAAAAGACATATTTTTCCTTTGAAGATGAAAGCTTGTGTTATTGTACATACAAACAGACCTAAATATTGTGTCTCTAACCTAACCAAAACTACCCCAAGAATCGTAACTAAGAAAGAATAATTAAACATGCTGGTAATGTAATGTTAATTTATGTAATTATCTCTTACAGTGAAGTCTTAAGGCTTGGTTAACCACAGGATCAACTCACCCACTAACACCTCGTTACCGGAAATAAGCTCTCACGTCCCTTCAAATATTCAAAAAGAACATACTACCCCCGCGGTCAGATGGTATTTAATCCATGTTTTTACATCTAAAACAAGCAATTATAGACTTTATACCTTCCTCATAGATACTATTGTGACTACATATAAATGTTACTGGGAAATGTATGCAAAATTATAATTAACATGTGTTTAAACGATTTTAAACTTTACGTATATAAATTTAAGGGTGTTTAGGAGTGATTACGGGAGGGAAGTGTGCACCGGATGAGATCCCTAGGGCATTTATTATTCACAGTATATCCAGTGTGTGAAGTTGATGCTATTATACTTGCATTCCATATTTTGTTAATTTTATTTTGTCGTTTCGCAAATGAAACTTTAATATTTATTTAAAGGATATTCGATTTGTCGTTTTTTTTGTTTGCATAATGATAATGGATGAAGCGAGATGAGATATGAGATATTTTTATGAAAAATCTTATTGAAATAAACATTATTATAGATACAGAGACTGAATCTATAGTTTTTAGAATTTTTGTCTGTCTGTTTGTCTATCTGTCACCGCATCACAGAAAAACCACTGGGGGGATTTTGATGAAATTTGGTATGAAGATAGCTGATTATCAGGGTCAACAAATAGGATACTTTTTACCGTCGGATAATATCTCATTTTTGAGAACAAATACAAAAACTGCAATGTAAGAGTGTACTAATGTTATTAATATGTAAAACCTAAGAATTTGGTTTTTGGTCATCTAACGCAGGCGGAGCCGCGGGCAATGCTATTTATTATAAATTTTTTGCTGATTATTGTCGCGTAGTATGACTTGATCGGAAGTGCTTTATATATAATGTTGTTATAATATTTGAGATTTTAGGTTTGAGTTTTAAATGGCAAAAGCTTCTCTTAATTCGGTTAAGATAAAGTCGAGATAATTAAATATATACATATTATATATATATATATATATATATATATATATATATATATATATATATATAATATATATATATATATATAATATATATATATATATATATATATAATATTTTTATTCATATAGATTGTAGAAAGTTACATAATATAAATGATTAACAGATAGAGTAGCTGCGATGTTTAATTTGGGACCTACCTGAACTAGGTTAAAAACCTGTGTCTCAGGTTACGGTTTTACAATGCATTTCTTACTGGGACAGAGGTGAAGCTTAGGTTACATATATATACAAGAGAACAAGTATGAAACTTATCTTAATAAGTAGACTTTATATATGTGTAGTGTATCAACTATCTGGTATCCATAACACAAGCCTCGTAGCTTACCATGGAACTAGATGGTGCTGTGTGTTAATATCCCAATATATTTATTTTATTTTATAATAGACTTAATTTCTTCATTTTGAATCTAAATTAACATGCAAAATTACTGAATTATAATATTATACTTTGCAGGTGTAGAAATGTAAATCTGTATATACACGTACGTAGAATTCATTAAGATTCCCATTCTAGTCCCATAATACTACTAAGCCTATGCCATCGCACCTCTAAAGGGATATATCTCTTGACTTTTCTTGATATAAATGTGAAGGAAAATCTCATTAGGTTACATAATACTTTCTTAGATTTACGCGAATATTTAACATTCTACTAATCCTACTAATATTATAAATGCGAAAGTTTGTGAGGATGTATGGATGTCTATATGTATAGATGTTTGTTACTATTTCACGCAAAAACTACTGAATGGATTTTAATGAAACTTTACAATAACATAGCTCATACATCAGAATAACACATAGGCTATTTTTTATCCCGGAAAAATGTACGGTTGCCGTGAGATAGATTTGTTTCGAATGCTTTGCAGCAATCATGGTCACGGAAGAGACTAAGCCCACAACCTTAGTCTCTCCCGTCTTAGACATCTTTCTTTAGACATCTCAGAAGTTATTAAATGTATAGTTGTTACATACATTATCTTCCCACAAATTACACTATGATTATAAAGAAATAAAAAAATGGCACCAAAGTACCTAATATTATTTGATAATTTTGAATTATTTAGATAAAAAAAATATAAAATTAAACATTTTTATAAATTTTCATCGGCTTAATCCTAATCCATGCCATTACAACATCGGATTTGGTATTTCATTCGATAATTTATGGAACGCTGTCAATAAAACGTTAAGTCGATGATAAGATGGTTAAGCCCAGTTGATCTTGCCACAGTACATTGGGATAACGATATTGCGGAATTCTATGGCTATTAGGATGTTAACTGCCTCAGTGGTGTAGTGGCTAGCATGTACGGCTGCATATCCGGAGGTCCTGGGTTCGATTCCCGGGTCGGGCCAAGCTTAGTTATTGAGTCTTTCTGTATAGTAAGTCTCAGTAACAGCCCGGAGTTGGGAAGTTGGCGGTGTATCACCCCCGTGCCTCGGAGAGCACGTAAAGCCGTCGGTCCTGCGCCTTAACTCTCACCGGTCGTATCGAGTGATCGTCCCACCGGAGTATGAGAGTGACAGGAATAGAGAGTGCACTTTTGTCTGCGCGTACACTTGTGCACTATAAATATCTCCTGCGCAGTTGGCTAGTCTCAATGAAATTGGCCGCCGTGGCCGGAATCAGTTAGGAGAACACCAGGATATAATTTAATTTGAGTTTTTGCATATAGAATAAAACTACATAACAGTAATATATGATAAAAATAGGTTTAATTTTAGTAGAGAAATAATTTTGCTTTATTATCTGTTGTCGGTAGCCAAAATACTGGGAATATTAGTGAACGACCTAGGTCACCCACCAGGTCTCAAAAAACATACACACACTCACATAAGTGCGCACACACACATACATACATACACACACACACACACGCACGCACAAGCAAGCAAGCAAGCAATAATAGTAGTGCAATCATTTTACTCGTAAACGAGTATCTAAAAGCAGTAATTTTTCACTAACCTTGACCTTGACATTTCGTTACGTGTTTCATTTTGAGGTTATATGGACCAAGTATAAGTAATATATGAAGTAAAAACGATAAAACTTGAAGCCACGCTTGTTAAAGTGTTCGCAAGGTTTATGTGACACTTAATGGAAGGAGAGATTGATAGTCTAGACCAGATTAAAACAGCTGTACGTACTTAAAGACATCTATATATTTAATTTATGATTATTTTAAGACTTCATATAATACTCTACTGACTTCTGCCTACCTAGAAATTACTAGTGGTTATTAAATTGATATTTATGTACAGCGGCTCACGCTCGCTTCGCTCGGGTTCGTCCCTAGGTACGTTTTAACGGTTAGTATGGAATAAATAGATTAGCTATATATTATATATACTTAGGCATTGTAAGTTGTTGTGGGTTGTATTATGACGTGTTTTCCCGTGACAATGAGATAATCATCCGCGGCAAAAAGCCTACGTCACTCTCCAATCCTTCCAACTATTTCCACACAAAAATCACATCAAACCGTTACTCTGTTTCGACGTGAATGAAAGACAAACAAACAAACACACTTTCACATTTGTAATATTAGTATGGATGTGTTGGTGGTAGTACAATAGATAGTGTATGTTAATATATCGATCGGTCACGTTAGTAAACTTTAAGCTGATTTTCTATGTATGTATCATTAATAGTGACTGTGAAAGCTATAAACTCGCAAAACTACCTTTGCTCCTTTGATTTCGTTATCAATTAAAAAAAAAACTTAAAAAAAGTGAATACAACAAAAAATTAGCAAAGGCACCTTCAAAAGGCTTACCAAAATACCTTTACATAAATAGATTAATATACATAATGGTCAGATCCATCCTAAAATACAGCCCTTTATTTCATTGTTTTTAAAGTGGCATCATTACGTTGAAATAGAACAATCCATCAAACTGATTGTTCTCGTGGTCATTTGTTTTATTTTGTAAAATGTTTAATCACAGCCTACCCACATTAAGACTTTGGCTTAATACAAATAAACGTGGTTTCTATATAACTTGGGGTGGCATTTGAATTTAATTTGTACAAGTACATATATTGTTTAACTGAAATCTAAAGTTTAAATTACTTTGCCCTAAATATTACAATTAATTGTGTTGTGTTTTTGTTTGTTGTAATATTGTTACGGACTACAAGATATTCTGCCTAACCTACTGGAAGTTAATGCGAGAACGGCTTCCTATAGGTCGCTCTGTTGGGCGACCTTGATATGTAAAATTAATGGAGATATAACCAAACTAACGGAACAATGTTTCCGTGGATTTGTGGGATAGTTTCTCCCGTGATTATGTTTTTTGTAAAACATTTCAATTGTCTATATATACTTATGGTAAAATTGTAACTAAGCCCTATCTGTACATTAAATATTTTTTGGAAAATCTTATTGAAATAAACATTATTATCAATACAGAGGCCGAATCTATAGTTTTTAGAATTTTTGTCCGTCTGTCTGTTACCGCATCACAGAAAAACCACTGGAGGGATTTTGATGAAATTTGGTATGGTGATAGCTGGTTATCCGGGTCAACATATAGAATACTTTTTACCGCAGGAAAATATCTCATTTCTGAGAAAAAATACAAAAACCGCAATGTAGGTGTATACTAATATGTAAAACCTAAGAATTTGGTTTTTGGTCATCTGAACGCGGGCGCAGCCGCGGGCAATGCTAGTGAATAAAAAAAGTGAAATTGTCAAATATTTGTATAAATCTAGATTATTTTTAGGCTCTATCGATCTTGAAAACAATAAAGTGGGTGTCATACAAATATTTAATACTTTAAAATACTGTAATGAATGTAATATTAGGACATGTACAGACATGTTATTACTCATTATAAATTTAACGAACGGACTGTAGGTAATTATTAAAGTCATGTGGAAGCCCTTTGTTATAGAAACTAAAAAAGTTTGCTTTTATTCTCTCTGTCGGGCGCCCTCAAATTCATTAGCCAGAGTCGCCACTCCACGTATTTTTGGTCTAACAAACTAAAAATTCTGAAAATTTTGCGAAATATCTCCGTGAAAAACAAACCTAAATATGGAAGCCTTTGTAAGAGACACAATTTCATTCCTTGATGAAAAAAGTAAACATATGTAGTGTTTTATATTTATTAAATTGACGTTTAAATACACAGAAAACCTACCAAATTGGTCAGTAGTTGATATCGTCTTAAGTTGGAGATGCTTATTGCTATCTGATTATTATGAAGGAGTTATATCGAAATAGGATCAGTCCAAAAAAATTTTTAGTCCAAAAAAAACTGCTTGTACAATAATATATTTTCAATTTTGTTTAAAGAGCTTTTAAATTATGAAGATGTATTCTCAATATATACTAGCTGCCGCCTGCGGCTCTGGTCTTGAGTGTCATTTTTTAACGTACCAAAGGTGGGCACGGGTTTATTTCGTATTGATAATCGTGAGGGGTATCAGGCCACCATGCTGGGCATGGAAGATTGGGTTGGCAGACTTCACACGTCATTTGATAATTAGTTATGTTGTTTTGGACATGCAGGTTGCATCACGATGTTTTTCCTTCACCGCTCGTGAGTGTATTTCTATTTAACCTTTAATCACTAAATTTTTACATAATAAAATAGTAACAAAGCAAAATCTGTATATGAATTTTTTTTTTTTAAACAATGGCTGCACGTGCCCTGTACAGAATATAATCTGTACATTTCACGCAAAAAGTACAGAACGGAATTAAACTTTTTGTGTAGTGATAATTTATTACTCGAGTCAACATTTAGAATACCTTTTATTACAGGAAAATCTCACATTTCCACGGGAAAACACAATATAAGCAATTTTTTTTCGATCTGTTTCTCTAACTCCTTTGCAATTAGAGAATCAGATCGAAAAAAAATGCTTATATAGCTACGCTTAGCTCTACAAACCCGTTCCGAATAACCTCAAAAGTACAAACATACGTACATTTCAAATTTTCTCTTATAACTAACAATAGGAAAATGCAATTTTTAAGTCGTTCTAGTTTCCTTTGAGCTTTTGAAGTTTTCTTTTTCGAAAGCAGTAAACGGTTTAGATTCGGTTGTGTTAGCTCGCCTTAGAAAATTATGAAATATTGCATAATTATGTTTACTACGAAGAATATGCTCTAAGCATAGACAATGGGAATTCCAAAGCGAATAGGAATGTCGCCGTACATTGTAAGCATAGCTATTCACTAGCGAGTTTATCAATAGATACCTGTTGGTATATAGTTTACATATCTATCTACATAGATTAAATTGAAATGTTGTTCAGTTTATTTTAAATTTTTGAAATAATGCCCATAAGATTTTCGGAGTAAAATTGGAAAAATTGCAGGGAAATTTTAGAAACTCGAAAAGAATTTAAAGTTCATTTTCACACATTCGCATTGAAATCACAGATAAACATTTCAGATTTATAATATAATCTATGATGAAGTTTATGTCCTTGCAAAATTTCATCCAAATTTATTCAGCAGCTTAAGTGTAATAAAGGAACAAGCAGACGGGCAGAGTTATATTTAAATTTCAAATATTAATACTAGCGACTTACTCTCGCTTCGCTCGTTTGCGACTTTGCGTACTTCCTTTTTTGAGCGGAACCCTAATCCTTTTTCTAAAATAAAAGTAGCCCAAGTAAATCTTTTAACATCAGCTATCATTAAGTAAAAGTTTCAGAGATTAGCCAGAACAAAGAGATAGACAAACATTTTTAAAATTGTGTTTTTCTTATAAGTGTGTACCTAATATATTTCATGTGTAGTATACCTAATAATTTCACATTACAAACAGACTCTTCCATTTTATTTATATGCTTGCATTATTAATATTAGTATAGAAGTATGTACGTACCTTAAATACAACATATAGTTAAACATTCTCACTTCACGATCATGAGTGGATTTTTTAGTTAGTAGGTATTATTTTTTAACTTCGCGAGTAGTTCTTAGTTATCTTATTTTCTGACGTGAATACTTTTAAAATGCATTTTGGTAACACACATAAGTGCGCGAGTTAAATTTGCTAAATAAAAGCCGGTCAAGAGCGGGTCGGACTGGTGCACCGGTTTCGTAGGTATTTGGTTTTTTTTTTACCATGTATACGAAGCAGTGTGAGTTTATTTTGAATGTACAAAAAGCTCTTGGTACAAAAACTTAAAGAAAGAAAAGAAGTTGAATGATACAGGACATCCCTTTAGAGATTTAAGTCTATATTTGTAAAGCTTCTATTCTGAAAAACATTTGAAAAAGCAATATATTTCCATCTTCTAGACACTTTTTTCAAAAAAAAAATTATAGACACTTTTTTCAAATTTTCTATGAATACTTAGACTTTTATACGATTTGCCTTAATTTTTAACCGATTACCGAGAAGGAGGAGGTTATCAATTCGTCGGAATCTTTTTTTTTATGTATGTTCACCGATTACTCAAAAACGCCTGAACCGATTTGGATTTTTTTGTTACAAAGGTGGTCCCATATAAATTATATTGAAATCGGTCGAGCGGTTTTAAAAAAATCAACAATACATATATTTTTTAAATAAATTTTTTAATCGAACATGTTATTAAAAAACTTTCTTCTTACAAATTACCTGCTTATTATGTCTACACTAAAAATGAAAAATTAAAAACTAAAAAAAAAGCGACTTCCAGGCACTACAATGTAAAAAATAACTAAACGGAGGTTTTCATTTAGAATAGATACTTAATCAGATATTTTCGAAGTCGGCGCCAACCGACAATATTTTAAGATATGAATATCCAATAGATAAATATGTATTTTACGTATCGAAATATCGTAGATTTGCTTTGCATCGAAATTTAGAATGCAGGTAGTTTATATTTTGAATTAATATAATATACCCGAACAAATTTATGTTTATCAACCGTGTGAACGGAATCGTGAGTAATTACTATTATTCTGTACATTTAAATAAATACAAAGATTAAAAGTACACAAGATCACTTCTACCATAAAGCATTTTCAATTTTTTTATAATATTTCGTTTGCTCAGATGTTGGGCGTTTGTGAAATCGTTCGAGCAGTTCAGTTCACGTGTCGCTGGACAAATAGCGTCATTCTGAGTTTCGTTCCACTCTAAGAAATAGGTTATTAGAGCATCGTTGTTAGGTATTAATTTTGCTTAAAGCTTTTGCCACAAACGCGTTATAGGTCTAATATAATTCAGTGATTCTCAAACAGAGGGAGCGTCTTCTGATATTAATTTTTTCATACGAACGACGAAATAATGATTATTATGAGTTTCCTGGTACCGTGAATGAAAAATATTAGCATTGTTAATTGTTTTAGGTTCGATTACTGAAAGGTGTATATTTTTTAATTGACCATACAAATATATACATGTACTACTTTTATTATATAACAGAGAAAACAAACAAATAATATAATTATAATAATTATGTTCCTAGTTGTAATTAATTTTTTGTTAATCTTCAATATGATACTTCTAAGATTTACGCGAATATTTGATATTTTAAATAAAACAATCTTTTTGGATTATTTCGCGGATTTATTTTGGTTCCCGGCGTTTCGAATGCTTTACAGCAATCATGGTCACGGGAGAGACTATGGTTATAGACGTCTCAAAGAAGTTGTACACTTGTTACAGACAGTGCCTACCCACTATTTTACAAAAATGATTTCAAAAATTCAAAAATGGCACCAAAGTACCTTACAGTATTTATTAATTTTTATTTTTAATCATTTAAAAAAAATATAAATATTATAATTAAATATAGCAATATTATTTATTTAATTTTAGCTGTTATTATTATAAATATTACAATTTTTAAAAAAACTTTAATAATGAAATATTATTTAGTATTGCTATTATTATATTATGTATAACCGTAAAGAATAATATTAAATTTTTTTATTAATTATTTATTTAAGCAATAATATTGTTTTATATGTAATTTAAATAAATAAATAAATTTATTTTATATTTTTTAATCTTTTAATTGTTTATACAAGAATATCTTGTCTGTCACTTTTTAAACTTACTCGTATTTTACTGGAAATGTATTATTTTAATAAAAATAAAATATAGGTAAAAATGCAAGGATACTGTTAGATATTAATATTTCTTACTTCTTAGCAAGCATAATATATTACATAAGTTGGTAGTGTTAGGTCACAAACGACTGTAATTACGTTGCTGTAATAGCTTTTTGTAAAAAGCTGGCTAAACCTGTTTCCTTTAGAGTTCCTTTGTTGCTGAAATTTTAATTATTTTTCGCATTTGTATGGAATACGAGGCTACTTATTTAGCTTTATTGTTTTGCTGACATTATTTATGTTTTAATGTGTACCTACTGTTAATGCTAGAAATATAAAAACAAAATTTTTAGTTTTTGTTTTATTTTTGTCCTTTACCGTTCTTCTGTGACATATTTAAAACCAACTATAATATTGTCAACAATATGTACAATGTACATGCAGTCATATGAATTTATAATTAAGCACATTAATATTATAAAATTCAAGTAAAGTGGTTGAATAAAAGACTAAATGTTAGTGGGTATTTTATTTGCCCCCAGAAATATGTATTTAATTTGTCGTAGTCGGGGGCTCAGTATGGGGATGGCGGTGGGTTTCTCTCGGTACTTCTCTGAAAGCAGAGTGGACAGCGAGAGCAAACTCTTGAGGAAACGGTTCTTGAGGAAGAAAACGGTTCTTCAGGAAGAAATAACAGGTTGGTTGTTGCGTCGTGATTGAGTGTGTAAGAGATTTTTTAGAAAGGATCCGTTGGGTTTTAGATGATAGTACCGGTTGGTTCCACCCAATGAGTCAACACCAAGTGGTTACACTTGTTGTACAGGTGGTGTATGTAAATGGTAACAGATATTTTATGTTTTTATATAAGTTTTTAGGCAATTATTTAAGTTTGTCTGTTAATTTTTATTTGAATATAAATAGACACTGTCTAACAATTACCGCCTTAAATTTACTTCAAAAATGACTTCAACGCATTCCCTTATTATAACATACTGAGAAACTTATTCGGCATCTGAAGACATTTTTTTGTCTTAATTTTAATAGTTTTTCTTTAAAAGATAATATTTGTTAGTGTAAAAATAAATAGTGTAAAAATAAAGAGTTAGTGTAAAAATAGAATCTTTGAGTTCAAAAAAATATTTAGTAAAAAAAAATCGTTATTAGTCTTTTTCCGAATTCCCGAATTCTCGGATAACTTTAACATTATTTTCTAAAATAAACATTAAAAAAAATCCAAATCAGTCCAGCCGTTCCCAAGTGATGAGCTTACCAACGAACAGCATTTCAATTTTATTTATATAGATATATTAAAAATAAATCATTTTCATTGGGAATTTTCTGTTTTGCATTTTTTTGTACGACACAAAGTTTATGATATTTACTCTGAAACTACAAAACAGTTTTAAGCACGTCTTTTCATACTTTAGATTATAGTTATTAACTGGGTCAACCTCTTTGTTCCACTGTTTGTAAATTGGTGTCGTTTTGCAGTAAGGAAACTCGATCTATTATCGCTTATTTTGTTAGGGAGCTCTGTTGGGGTATAAACAAGAAAATATATAATTTTCAATTTTAAAATAACAAATATACTTCTTTACTTTACTAAGATCCGAGATTTTCGCTGTCCGAAATGAATAAAATATATAAATTCATTGCATAAAGCTCAAGCGCGATCTTAGTGCGTTCTCCAGGAGTTTTGAATTAAGCAAACTGATACATACAAATTTTGATTTTAATCCATATAAATCTTATTTATTGCAAGTATTAATGTACTAATGTATTATTCACTTACTTATGATTTCATAATATCGAAAATTCGCTATAATAGAGCACAGGGAATGCGCAAATTACTCGTATGGTTTTGAAGACCAGTACTATTATGCAGTGTAGAATTATTGACTTTAAAGTTAATTTTGGCCTATTTTTACTACTTAACGAAAATCCTTTTTAAGATCGTTTTTCAGTAGTTTTTGTGAGATGTCAATAATGTCAGAAACCTTTAGATTTAGATAAGAAGTATTTCCTTTTGTTCCTTTCACTTGCAGATTTGCTTCAGCAAGTATATTCGCCTGATGAAGTTAAAACACAATAAGTTCAAGACTACAAAAGTTTACATTGTTAGTTGTAATTTAATCGATAATTTATTATTTATTTTTATTTTATAATATCTTTAATTAATCAATATAAATCATTAAATACAGTACATTTCCAGCAGTAACTTTAATCGTAGAGGTTCAAATTATATACTAGAAAAACCCGCGGCTCCGCCCGCGTTCAATCTACAAAATATTCTTTGGCTTTATGTTATACAGCGACTCGCTTTCGCTTCGCTCGGGTTCATCGCTATGTATATATATAATATTGTTCATACAAATATACTAAAATCAAATGATTAAAAAATGGAGGGTGGGGGTAGAAGGATGAAAAATACTTTACGACCTACACTCATACCTACCAAATATACAAAAAAAAAAAAAATCATTAAAATCGCTCGAGCAGTTTCTGAGGAGTGCGATCATTAAACACCGTGACACGAGATTTTTGTATATTAGATTATTGTTTAACTAGTACAAAAACTTATATAAAACATATAGCAAAAAGTAACGCTTACAAATAAATAATAATTATTAATGATTACAGTATATCATTTAAAGTATGTAAGGCTTTAGAAAAACAAATACATTTATAACATAATTTTAAACAAAGAAAAATAAACCGTGGTCAGTAGATGTAAATAAAAATACCAACACTAGCAAGCAACAAGACATGACGTAACATGTTATCTGTCGTTCACGCATTTCAGATTTTATATCACACGGTAATGCGAACGGGTATGGCGCTCGAGCCGTGGATGATTATTATAGATGTACCATTTCGTTTAAAATAATACAAACGGTTACTTTTCAGTAGAAAGTATTTTAGTTGTTTTGTAATACAGCACAATTTATATCCTTTTCCAGACTTTTCTTCAACAAAAATCATAATTGGCTATGTATTTTTTCCTAAATTCTTCGCACTTTGTTCTAACAGTCGTGAAAAGTTATTCTAAAGCGTTCTATTTCCCTTTGAGCTTTATGGCGTCAGTCATTTCCTTTGACAAAGCAATATGCCAACGCATAATGTTAGCACTAGTGCCTACATTAGCCGACTCGTCCATACTCTGTGTTTTTTTATTCGTCAAACTCATTTCGACCGACTTTATAAGGTAAATTCTGTTCGGATACAATTTTTTTTCATTGAATTGATTATTTACTTTCATTGAATTGATTTTAGCTCAAGTTCTATATATTCGTAAACAAAATAAACGCATTCAAAGAAGAAATTATTATTGTTAAAGGATTTTGAAGTCTTTTTAAAGAAAAAAAAAATATATTTTTAAACTTTACCTCACTATATTCAAATTCACTAATTTTATCTATACATACCTATAATAAAACTGTAACTAAGTCGAATCTGTACATTAATAATTTTTTGGAAAATCTAATTGAAATAGACATTATTATCGATACAGAGACCGAATCCATAGTTTTTAGAATTTTTGTCTGTCTGTCTGTCTGTCTGTTACCGCATCACGAGAAAACCACTAGATAGATTTTGATGAAATTTGGTATGATGAGAGCTGGTTATCCGGGTCAACATATAGGATACTTTTTACCGCGGGAAAATATCTCATTTCTGAGAAAAAATACAAAAACTGCATTGTAAGAGTATACTACCTAAGAATTTAGTTTTTAGTCATCTGAACGCGGGCGGAGCCGCGGGCAATGCTAGTTAAGCAATAAATTATTATTTTTTATTTACTGAAGATAGTTTTTAACTAGTTCGGTAACAAAACAACCTTAGTTCTGAGAACTAGAAAAGAATCTCAGCGGGACTAAATACGTATGTATATTTCTAATATGTATATATAGTATACATAAATTTCTCTCATTATACAAGTATAATAACATTTTGAAATTATTTTTCTTATAATTACCTTTTACTTTCGACTGACTTCGATATCTGTTAGAAAATTAAGTAAATAGTTTTATCATAATAATAGAGTGTGGTGATAAACGATGCCGCGTCATCTCATTGTAATGTGGCTCGTCCATCATTCTGAAGTACATTGACACGTCTTTCTAAGGATACCTTTTTTATAACGAAACTCGCTAAGTTTATTTATTACCGTAATTAAACAGAAAATTATTATAATAAATATCATGTCTATTGGGACTTCTGAGTGGATGGATTCGAGTGATTTAGCTTTTACAAAGAATGTACAGATTCGACTCAGAATTTTATTATATGTAGATATAGGTAGAAGTTCAGAAAAAAAATTGATAAGCATTTTAATATTTCGAAAACTAGTTCGGCCAATCAAAGTGTTAATATGTTTAGTCGAATATAAAGCTGAAGAGTCGTTTAGAGAATATTTTTTTTTGATAATTTAAACGTTAGGGATGCCACGGGCAATGCTGGTATTTTAGAAAAATCATTTTCACTTCTTTTCACATTTCATTTTAAAATATTTCTATATGTAATAGTCAGATTGTTTTGAGCGAATATTAACAAATATTTTATTGTTCACATAATACTTTACGTGGAACTATAATCTATACATATAATAAAATTGTAACTAAGCCGAATCTGTATATTAAATATTTTTTGGAAAATCTTATTGAAATAAACATTAATATCGATACAGAAGCAGAATCTATAGTTTTTAGAATTTTTGTCTGTCTGTCTGTCCTTCCGTCCCCGTCCGTCAGTCCGTCTGTTTGTCTGTCTGTCTGTCTATCTGTCTATCTGTCTGTTACCGCATCACTGAAAAACCACTGGAGCGATTTTGATGAAATTTGGTCTTATTATTGATTATCCGGGTCAACATATAGGATACTTTTTACCGCGGGAAAATATCTCATTTTCAAACCTAAGAATTTGATTTTTGGTCATCTGAACGCGGGCGGAACCGCGGGCAATGCTAGTTCTTTAAATAAAAGTTTTCCCTTTTAGTGAACAAAAACGTAAAATTAATTTCGCTGAAGCCCTAAGTCGTTGAAAGCATAAAACATCATGTGAAGTATACGCGTGTTACCGCCATCATGTAAGTGTTCGCTCGAACTGCAAGGTTTTTACTTTTTACTTACTTCCTCTGATGAGAAACGTCGCACTAACAAATGTTCGCTGAATGAGAGGTTTACGTCGCATGCGAGGAAATCTAAAATGGACATGAAAAAAGGCGATTCTTACGTCCAATATACTTTATGCTTCTTTGTACTTATTTTAGTTTCATCTTTAAGGATTTTTTCTCGTACGAAATACTTTTCTAGCGACTTTCATCTTAGATGCTATGTTAAAATGAGTTTTAAAATATTCAGATTGGTTCTAACTTAATATTTCATACAAATACTTACAATTGCTGCTCTTTGTTTTGTCATAGTCAAAACCAGAACGTCATACATTATTATTAATTAGTTTTAACCAACTTTAATGAAAAATGAGTTGCTTTTGGGTGCATGTTTGTCCATTAAAAAGGTATAATTTTCAAATCAATTTAAAAATAATGATTCCATTATATGAGTTGGATTGCTTTTTTGAAATTTGTATTGGCTACTAAAATACACAACATAATTTTACTAATATTGGTCAAAAATATATTCACCTCACCACTATCTCAAAGAGAAATCTAATATAAAAACTTATTTCTTATCGTGTCACTTTATCTAATCAGTCGTAGTAAATGTCTGTAATAATTGGGCTTTAGCAAGTTGTGATATAATAAATGGTCTGTAAGATGGGCACTTAATGAACTCTTGGAGTTTCGATAGACGTCTGTCGAAAACATCCGACTTTCGTCATGCGTCACGAACATGCTCTACTTCTTAGGCCTATAAATATATATCGTACGTGTAAGCTATAAATATAAATATGTTAGGACATTCTAGTTCCAGCACTATCTAGTTCCATGGTAAGCTACGAAGCTTGTGTTATGGATACCGGATGGTCGATACACTACACATATATAACCTTAAATACATACATATTATAAATATAAACACCCATGACTGGAGTACAGACATTCGTGCTCATCACACAAATGAAGCCACTAACGGGACTAGAACCCACGACCGCTGACACAGCAAGTAGTGTCAGTGCGTCACTACAAACTGAGCCAAACTCTCGTTGCTAGCATGTATAACGTATACTTAATAATAGAAGTAAAGAATAATTAAACTTTGGATGTAATATTTGATATTAAATAAATTTTATAAAATCTTCTTGAGCATTGCAAAAGTTATTTTACTGTTCTGTAGTCTAGACAGTTTATACAAAGACTAATTCTTGTTATTCAATATGAAATATTTCAATATTATATTTCAAAATTTAATAATTCTACCATTGAATAGAATAAAGGCGTGAATCAATTGTCTCTTGAAGTCTGTCTTAAATATTATCTACAAGCGACTCACCCTCGCTTGACTCGAGTTCGTGCGTAGATACGTTTTAACGTTTTGTATCGAAAGACAGACTATTTATGTATATACTAGTATATACAATATACATGATGATGTTCTCCTGACCGATTCCGGCCACGGCGGCCCATCTCATTGAGACTAGCCAACTGCGCAGGAGATATTATAGTGCACAAGTGTACGCGCAGACACAACGTGCATTCTCTATTCCTATCACTCTCATACTCCAGTGGGACGACTGCTCGACACGACCGGTGAGAGTTGCCGTCGGTCGGCTTTACGTGCTCTCCGAGGCACGGGGGTGAAACACCGCCAACTCCCCAACTCCGGGCTGTTACTGAGGCTTACTATACAGAAATACTCAATAACTAAACTTGGCCCGACCCGGGACTCGAACCCAGGACCTCCGAGTGTGCAGCCGTACATGCTATATATAATATAATATATAGGTAAGATGAGTTTTGTACATATACTTTACTTGAGAAATGATTGATTCTCCATACAATCCTATATCCCTACCTTCCTTATATTATATAGAAACTATCCTTATCCTTTCCAGGGTCTCAAACTATTTTCATTAAAAATACATCTAAATCGGTTCAGCAGATTTTTAGATTATTGTCAATTACAAACTTACGAAAAAATAATAGTTTCTATTTGTAATATTAAAATTAGTATAGATTAAATAATTTATAATAATTTTGGGGATAAAGCCATAGTCCAACATGCTGATCAAGTGTAAGTTGGCAGACCTCATATGTCTGTCAAAACAAGTAATAACTCTCGGTGCAGATTTCTCCAAGTGTTTATCTGCGCGGTAAATGATTTGCGGAAAAACGTCTCCGAGGTACGAGATTCGGGGCTTGAATTCGTTGTTTTTACAAGCGAGTGCATTATCTCTAGCTATAACTGTGAATCTGTAATTTGAAAGTTTGGAGTAAACGGCGGAAATCCCTAAAATGGATGGACAGATTTCAGTGAAGTTTAGTATATAAATCGATTCAGATACTGTCCGTCATCCTTGATGAGAATATTATTTCAAATCTCCGTTTGAAAGAATGGTTATAGGCGTAAAACAATAAGAATTGAGCGGCTAACCTAAGGGCAGCGGAAGGAAAATAAAATAATTTGTACTTGTGTTCGTGTATCGAGTGAAAAATTAATTAATTTACTCAGAGAAAAAATACTCTTGGATAAACAGATGGTATTTTTTAAAGAAACTTATCCTAAGGTTCTCTCCTTGTTATAGCATGGTGTTTATTTAGGTAATTATGCTTTATATTATTTTTAGAAATTTGGTTAGGATAGAAAAGATACGAGAAAACTATATGTAGTTAGTACTAAGATTTTCGTACAGAAAAACAGATTTCTGACCCGGAGTCAAGACCAAGTCGTTATATCCATCTTTTATGACATAAGAAGTTAAATTAAACGAAGAAGACGTTAAATATAAGGGAACTAGCATTGCCCGCGGCTCCGCCCGCGGAGTATACTCTTACATTGCAGTTTCTGTATTTTTTCTCAGAACTGAGACATTTTCCCAAGGTAAAAATTATCCTATATGTTGACCCTGATAATCAGCTGTCATCATACCAAATTTCATCAAAATCCCTCCAGTGGTTTTGCCGTGATGCGGTAACAGACAGACAGACAGACAGACAAAAACTATTGATTCGGCCTCTGTATCGAAAATAATGTCTATTTTAATAAGATTTTTCAAAAAAAATATTTAATGTACAGATTCGGCTCAGTTACAATTTTATTATATGTATAGAAGTTAGCTTATTATTTTTCAATTCATCTCAAGCATCTCTTCCTTAAAGGAAACGTAGCAACAATATTCATATACGCGATAAATTCAAACGATGTGCGTAATGTTGCGTGAAGATTTACACTAACATTACATTTACAATACGAAATATCTGTATGGGCGTTACTTTGATATGAAAATAAGCAGTTAGAAGTGATGTGCACGTTTTTATATGAGTATGGTATACCGGTTATTATAACAGTAAAATGAGAAAATATTGTACTAGCGACTGACTTTCTCTTCACTCGGGTTCGTCCCTAGGTTCATTCAAACTTTCATCCGCATTTTCACCCCTTTAAGGGATGATTTCCGAGATGTAAACTATTTTATATCTTTTCTAGGGTCTCAAACTATCTTCTTACCAAATTTCGCCTAAATCGGTCAAGTAGTTTTGGAGCTTATTCGGTACAAACAGACAAACAAAAAAATCTTTTCTCTTTATAAAATTAAGTATAGATATAAACAAGTGATATTCTCTAACTTTATTTAGGCATGGGTACTTGAAAACGTAACATTGTAGGACAATTGGAATATGCGGGTTCGATTTTCCAGTTTCCGATGAAGGATAAAATAATTAAAAAATTAATTCACTCTCAACTCATTTTAACATCTCAACTTGCACAGATCTAATCGATTCGAAACTTGGTATCCCGTTGCTTTGATGACATTGCAATGATACTGTAACCTAGGCCTGATGCTACAGCATCATTTGGAACCTGCAAGATACTTAACTCTTTACTTACTATATTGCAAACTAGCGACTCACCCTCGCTTCGCTCGGGTTTCCCTAGCTTGATTCCTCATACAAACTTTCATCCCCGTTTTCACCCCCTTAAGGGATCATTTTCGAGATAAAAAGTATCCTATGTCCTTTCCAGGGTCTCAAACTATATTCTTATTAAATTTCATCTAAATCGGTGCAGTAGATCCAGAGATTACCCCCTACAACGTCACAAACTCAGAAACCCACAAACTCACAAACTTTACCTCTTTATAATATTAGTATAGATATATATTGTGTTTAGGTTCATTGGAGTGGCCTCAATGAACAGGTTATTAGGGTTGGGGTTTTTAAAATGTTTAATTTAAGAGTTTTATGCACTTTTGATGCACTTTTGAATATAATTGTATTTTATATCTATACTTAATATTATAAAGAGGTAAAGTTTGTGAGCTTGTGACGTTGTAGGGGGTAATCTCTGGATCTACTGAACTGATTTAGATAAAATTTGGTAAGAAGATAGCTTGAGACCCTGGAAAGGACATAGGATACTTTTATCCCGGAAATCATCCCTTAAAGGGGTGAAAATGGGGATAAAAATTTGTATGGGGAATCAATTATATAATTCATTCTTTTTGTTTTCAAGTGACGCAGTTACAAAAGGAATTAGTACTTTAAATACATTTTTAAAATTAATTTTAGGTTTTTATTGCAGTCTCAGCAAACGTGTATGGTACATTTTTAATATCCAGTACAAAACTTATCTAATACTAGTGATTCATCCTCCCTCCGCTTGGGTTCGTCCCTAGTTACGTTTTAACGTATAGTATAGATTTCTCAGAGACGAGATATTTTCCCTCAGTAAAGAGTATCCTATATGTTGACCTGCATAACCAGCTCTTATCATACTCATCAAAATCTCTCCAGCAGTTTTCTCATTGTTTCCCAGGCAGACAGACAGACAGACAAAAAATCTAAAAACTATAGATTCGGTCCCTGTATCGATAATAATGACTATTTCAATTGGATTTTCCAAAAAATATTTAATGTACAGATTCGACTAAGTTAGAATTTTATTATATGTATAGTCTTATAAATAAGACCAGAAGTTATTTTTTTTAATACAAATTTATTACTACCCTCAAGAAAACAATTTACAAATCAAATTTACTTTGAAAACAATTAATTTTAACAAAACAAAATTAAATAAAACGAAAACTAAAAATGTAAGACCTCTAAAACAATTACAACAATTATGTAACAATCTAACGAAAAACCTGACGGACAGAATGACGTTGCCGAGATGTTGACCCGATGACAGCCGAACAGCAAAAGCGAGCGCCGGGTGCTGGCGCTGCCTTTTATACGTTTTCCTCACTCTTCTATCTCCCATCTTCTACACGGCCTTTCCTGACGGGAGACCGCCCTCGGACTCCTCCATCTTCTAACTCTGGAGATCAGTCTCCAGCATTGGCATCGAAGGCTCTGTGCTGTCATCGCTGGACGTGAAGGTGGGTGACGCAGCAGGCTCTTCGCCATGTATCTGCGTCCCTGACGTGCTAGGTTGCGGCTCACTCGCGTCACCAGGAACGTCAACATTGTAAGGCTGGGTAACGCTAGGAGTTGTCAACTCCTCGTCCTCTGCATCTGCACAAAACGAAATAACAACACAGAATAAATTCACAAAAGGAAATTATCCAAGTTAGAAAATTCTTAGTCAGCGCAAAAGGTTATCATCCAACTTTATGTACTTGTAAGCTAAACTGACAAAATAGAACAGTCTAAGCACAGCGGATATAAAACATACAAATATAAGTACCAATCACCCGGGGCAGTTCCCGTCGGGGGAGTGCACCCTCATGACTCGATAGAGGTCTATGCGGACTTACATGAGACATAACTTTGCATGTGTGAATCGGTACCCATAAAAACATGTTTCAACCCAAACTAACAACAATAAAACCACGGACAATGTCTGCCCCGCAGACATATTCCACACACACCACGACTCGTCAGAGGCCAACTCGTGGCATGACCCTGCGTGTACACAGCTCCAGGACCACATGTCTGAGCAACTCCAAGACAGTGTCCGAGCACACAAACAAAGCACAACAACCCTTAAAAAAAACTTTCACACAAAAAAAAGAAAAAGTTACAAATTAAACGTAACAGTAGACAGAGGTCCCGGCATAGACATGTCCGCAAAATCTCAAATAAAAATGAATTAACTAAATGCCAAAATGAATGAATTAACCCACCATTAAACATAGCAGAGCACACATCGGGAGTCCACTCTCCTTGCCACAGAATCATGTATTCCGCAGCCGCTTGCGTTGATTTCCCGTACGAGCCGGCCACGAGCTGAAGCTCATAACGACCGTGGGGAAGAACTTTCACCACGCGGTAGGGCCCTCGCATACAGGAATCCAGCTTCCCAGTCGATTGTGCCTGTTTTCTAACAAAAACCAATGAGTTGACTTCAAAAGTACGAGGCGGCTTACGACCTTGGTTAACGTATGCATCTTGACGCTCTTGATTCGAACGCAGTAGTTCAGATGCTCTCTGGCGACGCATTTCACGTAGGGCTTCCCTGTTCGGGCTGGAACCCTCAACAGCTACGTCACGGACCAGACTCCGGATGAGTGGTGTTGCAGCATCAATACCAATCAACAAGTTTAGGGCTGAATTCTGAGTTGTACTATGCTTAGTGATATTGAGGATCAACTGCAATTTCCACATCACATGCGGCCACTTCCGCTGTCGATAATTGCACTCTATGCGCACCATATTGAGCACCGTGCGACAGTAACGTTCCACCTGCCCGTTGGATTGATGCATTTCAGGCGTGATCAGGTGCGTGTCACCACCCATGTCTTTGACCCAATTGATAAAGTCGGTACATTGGAACATTCGGCCTCTGTCAGCTACGACTAGCTTAGGTGTTCCGAAAAGGGAAATGAAGTTGGTGAAATGACGTTTTAACTCGTCAGTATCTTGTCGATACATTGGGTACAATAGACAAAACTTTGAAAATGCATCGATAACGATGAGAACATAACGATAACCGTCAGCTTCAGGCAATGGACCTAGTACATCCATGTGAATCGTATCAAGGGGCACGTCTGGTTTCTCCCAGGAATGAATGGGCTGTAGGGGAGCGCGGGCAACTTTCTTGTATGAGAGGCATACCAAACAATGCGTTACGTACTTGGAGACAAAAGCTCTCAACCCCGGAAACCAAAAGTGTTTCATAATAAGATCCACTGTCTTCTCTACCCCAGGATGCTCATGTTCATCGTGGAATATACGTAAAAGGCTGAGTCTGTGGCCTTTAGGGATAAAGCACAACATTTTAGGATTTTCACCAGTAGGTGTATACTTGAAGTAAAGTACATCGTTCCTAACTTCGTAGCGAGAAGGATCCAATTGTCTATCTGATAATTTCTGAATAAGGGACCGGGTCTCTTCATCAGAAGCCTGAGCAATCTGAGCCCAATTCAGAGGTTTTCGAATGGTAACCATGTTGACTGGGTTTCGACTAAGATAGTCGGCATGGGACAAAAGGGTACCTTTGCGATATTGTAGGACAAAATCAAAGTCTTGGAGGTACACCCACCACCGGGCCACCCTAGGCAATAAGTCTCTCTTACGCTGGGTAAGCTTCAACGCATTGCAGTCGGTAACCACAGTAAAGCGTAAACCCACAAGATAATGCCTAAAATACTGGAGAGCCTTAACTACAGCCAGCGTCTCCAGTTCATACGAATGGTATTTACCTTCAGCTCCCTGTGTAAGTCTGCTAAAGTAAGATACCACTCGCTTACGATTACCTTCGTGTACTTGTAATAAAACAGCTCCATAACCAATAGAGCTCGCGTCCGTATGGACCTCTATTGGCAATGAAGGATCATATATAGCAAGCACTGGCTCACTCGTCAGACATTCAACAATGTACTTTCGAGCAGCTTGTTGTTCTAATCCCCAGTTAAAGTTCACACCCTGTTTAGTTAACGCGGCAATACAAGCGGTTTTCTGGGCAAAGTCAGCTATGTAACGTCTAAAATAGCTGGCTAAACCCATGAACTGACGAACCTGCTTAACATTCTGCGGTTCAGGTGTGTCAACCAAAGCCCTAACTTTTTCGTGACTCGGCCTAACCTGACCTTCGCAAATTGTACGCCCTAAGTATTCGATCTGAGTTGATAAGAAAGAACACTTCTTCAAATTTATCGAAAAACCGGCTTTAGTTAATGCACTCAAAACTTTGCGGAGCAGAACTAGACCCTGATCCACGGTTCTACTTAAAATAAGGACGTCGTCAATGTAAACAAGAATATCGCCAGATTCAATGAACTCGCGAAGTGTTTTAGCGATGATTCGCTGGTAAACTACCGGAGCGTTTGCCAAACCATAAGGCATTTTCAAATATTGATAATGTCCCTCTGGCGTGACAAATCCAGTTAGCGGTACCGAGTCTTGGTCCAGTGGAATCTGATGAAATCCAGTAGCCATGTCTAGACTACTAAAGTACCTATTGTGTCCTAAGCGGTCTATATGATCATCAATCCGCGGTAATGGAAACCGATCTTTAACCGTAATATCATTGAGCTTACGAAAGTCTACACACATCCTATCCGTCCCGTCTTTCTTTTTGACAAGAAGGATAGGGCTTGCGTACTCCGACTCAGATTCCTCAATTATGCCTTTGTCCAACAGTTCTTTAATTATTTCACGAACACGAAGCGTCTCGGCATGTGAAAGACGGTACGGACGGTAGTAAACTGGGGTACTGGAATTTAATTTAATCGACATACACCCTGTATTTACTGTAGAAGTAGCAGTACCGGAAATAAAAAATGTTGAAAAGTCATTAACTATTTGTAGCAGCCTTTGTAACTCAATACCAACGAGAGGTGTATTAATTGAAATAGCTTTAGACTGAATCGTCATTACTTGATCTAAACAATTATTAACCCTAGTTAGTGACTGACGACCCTTAGTGCGAACATACTTAACACCGTCTCTATTTAAGACGTCCGTACCTACTATAATCGGGACGTTCATGTATTCGGATGACACGACGAACAAATCTACTTCGAGAGTTAGACCATCGAATTCAATCGGCAAAGTAACATAAGAGGTACTCTCCACTTCCTGACTACCTAAACCCTTCAAAATTCGAAGACCTGGCTTTCGCGGACAGTTAAAATGTTTCAGCAAAGAGGAAGCAATCAGCGATACAGTTGAACCGCTATCAATAAGGACATCTACAGGGATGTCCTGAACAACGGCTACCACAACGTCGCTATTGTTAGCAGTCACCAACAAATTACAAAAATTAACTGTATCTTTGCTTGCTACATCGGACCGTTGTTTGGCGAAACAAGTGTCCTCTTTATGACCTGGTTTCTTACAAAACGAGCACGGTTCGTATCTAGTCGGCACAAAAGCGGGCTTCGGAGTCGCGGAATTAGAAGTGGCTGCAGAACTGCTCGAGCCTCTATCAACTCTAGGTAGTTTAGTACACGAAGCCTGCCTATGCCCCAACTGTCCGCACAAGTAACACTTTATATCACTACTACGTCGTCTAGCAACATCAAAGCTCTGTTTATCTTTGGTTCTATTATACGGAACCGAACGCGACATAGAACTTTTCGAATGGTTCACCGGCTTAACATAAATCGAGAAAAATTCAACTAAATCGTTTGGTAGCAATTTGGCATTTGTTGCCGCCGCACGAATATTAGGATCAGTAATACCGCGTATGATTATAGCCGAAATCAGTTCGTCACTCAACCCACGTACTATACGTAAACGGAGTAAGGAACGGCGTGCGTAGTCCGCATAAGTAGTGTACTTATCGGAGTTCGTGTTAATTACCTCCGCTAAAATACCCGCGATATCAGGTGTTTTCGGACACAATGGCCTAAATTCCTTTTTAAAATTACTCCATGTACGATCAGTTGTTACCCACTCGTTCAACCACAACCGTGCATCACCCTTTAAGCAATTACCGATTCGCGAAAGGCATTCAAAATCGTTTCAGTTATTGAGGGCCCTAGCTCGATCTACCTCCGCACACCAATCATCAATGTTGTGTAAGTCGGGATCGAAATTAGAAATGTAAAAGTGTTGGCTAAATCTACCCGCGTTATTAATAGAATTAATCACATCTACAATACGATCAGTAATGGTAGAATGCATCGACGCATCCACCTCGCTGCCACGACGTGGCGATCTGGATCGAGAACGTCGGCGTTGACTAACTTCTCGAGTAGGCAACACGTGGTCACGCGACCGCGATGGCGTATACTTATTAGGGGATCTTGACCTACACCGCGGCGACAACGGACGACGTACACTACGTGAAACCGTGCGATCAGGCGATCGCGAGATATTGCGCCCTAACAATCGTGTTTGCCGGCGCCGCGATGGCGATCTATCGTGCACATTTTCTGACACTAACACATCACGAACACCAGAACCCGCCATGTGCTCACTCGAACGCGCTGGAATAGATGTAGCCCTAGACCTATTTTCTAACGCACTAAGACGAGCTATCATTGTTCTCATTTCGAGCCTCAACCGAGTATTCTCGTCAGGAGATCGTTCACGACGTCTACTATCACTCCGATCACGGTCACTGCGACGCTCACGACTGGGGCTGCAACTACCGCGACGGCTCGCACTACGATCACGCTCACGATCTGACATTGTAACTAAATCGATATAAAAACAGAATCGCAAAACCTATTAGTAAACACAATCACTACACAAATACCTATGTATTCACTAACCACCACCAAATATTGCAACTAACTTGTACACTCGCGAAAATAGAACATAAACAAAGAAACAAAAAATCCGAACTGAGAAAATCAATCAACAACAGTAAAACAGCAAATGAAGTGGGCTAAATGAGACCTATCCCACTTCTGATCTTATAAATAAGACCAGAAGTTATTTTTTTTAATACAAATTTATTACTACCCTCAAGAAAACAATTTACAAATCAAATTTACTTTGAAAACAATTAATTTTAACAAAACAAAATTAAATAAAACGAAAACTAAAAATGTAAGACCTCTAAAACAATTACAACAATTATGTAACAATCTAACGAAAAACCTGACGGACAGAATGACGTTGCCGAGATGTTGACCCGATGACAGCCGAACAGCAAAAGCGAGCGCCGGGTGCTGGCGCTGCCTTTTATACGTTTTCCTCACTCTTCTATCTCCCAACTTCTACAATAGATTATTAACTTATTATAATATGTAAGCACAGCTAGTTTTTTATAAATTTATTATATCTTAAGAGAGAATTCTCAATGGTATTTATAGTTTTCTTGATGTTATTTTACAACGCGGGCGTCGCACTTTGCAGATTAAATGTCTCGTTCCATTCTTATTTTAAACTTCATGGATTTTAAACGCTTTCGTTTTAATTTTTTTGATGAAATATGTTTACTATATTTCTTTAGAAGTGCATTCTGTCGCATAATAAATAGGTATTTTAGAATCATTGACTAAATAATGGTAACTAAATTTGATCCATAATAAGCTATGTAGATAAATTAATTAGTACAAATAAGTTAGTAAAGGCTAACCAGCATATAAATAAATATGTTGGGATGTTAACACACAGCACCATCTAGTTCCATTGTAAGCTACGAGGCTTGTGATACCAGATAGTTGATAAACTACACATATATATATAACTTTAAATACATACGTATTATAAATATAAACACCTAAATAACAAATACCCCAGCGGGACTCGACCTCGGGATCGCTGGCACAGTAAGTAGGGTCACTACAAACCCCCCCCCCCCCCCCCCAACGTGCGTTCACCTTGTCGTGGTGGGGAGGGGGGCTCAGTAGTGTCCGGCAATACAGCCGGGCACGAAGCCAAGAAACGCACAGGGAGGCGGTCCTCTTCGGAGGGCGCTGTTCCATGCGGGTTGCTCCTGGTATCTCTCTGATAGCAGAGTGGACCTTGGAGCAACCCCATGGTTGTTGTGGTTTTGTTTTGTTGGTCATTGTAGATAAAAATAATTAATAAAATATTACAGTTTTTTTTACGTTAAAATATATCTTTATCTTATATCATCTTTATATTATAAATATATCTTTCTCCATATAACATATTTTTATCTTAGATTAACATTATAATACTAAGTACCTTAAATGCTACAACCAAGTGCAGGAAAACTATTTGTTTTACATGCGACCATATTGTCAATGTGTCATTTCAATTTACATAATACTTTAAACGTATTTAGTAAGCCTTAAGCTGTACAGTATAATTAATAATTATCGTTTATTTCTTTGACTTAAATGTAGCTAGGCACTAGCTGCATGCTAGTACCTAGCTACATTTGTGAAATAATATATATAAGTGCTACAATATGTATGTGTCGCAGATGGATCGCCGAATCAGCTGTTTTACAAAACCATTAGTCATTTTACAAAGCAGCTGCGATATGCAAAACAGCTGAAGAATTTTCAGCTGGATTGGTATTACGCTAGTTGTTTTTGATAGTAGGGGTTTGAAATAAAAAAAAACCTAACGAGAATGCTTCTCAGCCTATTGTAAGCCAAGTCGGAAACTAATTGGAAACCAAAAAATATTAATTTTTTTATAGATTTTTGATATTATATTAATACAATCTACAATAAGACGTTGCATTTCACGATGTTTTACATAATCTAATCCGCAGCATTGTAAATGTATAACGTTCATGCAATTTTGCGTAATGAAGTTCAGTAATTATAAAAAATGCTAAACGTCGATCAGCTGAATTAAATAACTGATCTATTTTGTAAAACAGCTAGCTGTTATGTAAAATAGCTAATTTACCAATCCATCTGCGACATATATATACCTGCTTTTTATGAATTATAATTAGATAAGTTACTGTAATAAATTATATTTCATTAAAATAAATCGTTTAGCTTCTTTAACATGTTAAAATGAAAAATGTTAAATCTTTCTGGATATTTACAGAAAAGCTCTGTACGCTTGTTATGTTTAAATATCATCAGTTCAAAATGGAACCAATGTACTGTATTGCAATCAGTGTTAAATACTTACATTTGTAAGATTTCATCTTGACATGACGTCGAAATGAAACAAAATTCGTTTATGTAATGTAGCTACGATATATGAAGAAATTATAAAAGCGTGTGTGTTATAAACTTCAAATGAACAAGTAATAAATTAGAAATTAAAAAAACCCCGACCATCTTGGACCGATTTTCATCAAGCATAGATAAGAACACTCCCAACTAATTCCTCAAACAAAAAATAAATAAAAATTAAATCAAAATCGGTTCATCCGTACGGGAGCTACGATGCTACCGACAGACATACACACACAGACATGTCAAACTTATAAGGAGGTTATAAATAAGTATAATCACTGTTATAATAAATACGAAAATTTTTGTTCCTTTACACTGAGACGGCTGAAGGAATTTGGATGGTACATAAATAGACTATAACATTTACTAACTGTAACCTATGTTAGGTCACTGTTAGTATAAAAGCTAGCTAAAAAAAATATAAAAATCAAAAACCCGACTGCGTAATAAGCGAATTTAAATATGCAGGAAGACACGTAACGAGTAAATTTAAACGAATTTAACGACGAATTAAAATCGGATAAGTAGTTTAGTAATTACTAGGGAGCATAGGATCGGACATACATACCTCTGTGTATTATATGTACTTACACACATACAGGTAAAACACATAACTCTCTTTTGGGCTTTCACGCAGTCAGGTAAAAATTTGGCGCAGCTTGTACGTATATAATACAGTACCTGAGTGAAGCCAGGGTAAGTTGCCAGCCAGCAAGCTTGTAGTAGAAAAAATAGAATGAGTATTACTTGTAATATGCTTATAGGGTAAATTTAATTAGCTATAGTAAAATATGTTAAATATAAAGCTTTAATACTTTTTTGGTCCAGTAAAAATTAATTAAAACAAATTCTTACAAATTGTGTAAACTCTGGGAACTTTAAAATAATTAAAATTCAGAAGCTTAACGGAGTCAAACCAATCCATCAAGCTTGCACTTATGTTGAGGGATTGTTGTGTTTAATTACACATGAGTTGGATTTTTAAAAGATTGTACTTTTTATTAGAGTTCCTTACCCGAAGGGTGTCAACGGAACCCTATTACTAAGCCTTCGCTGTCCGTCTGTCCGTCTATCTGTCAGAGGGCTGTATCTCATGAACCGTAATAGGTAGAGAGTTGAAATTTTCACAGAGTATGTATTTCTATTGTCGCTATAAAAGCAAATAATAAAAAATAAATAGTACGCGAAACATTTTTCAATGTTAGTAATTGATCATCGAAGTTTACACAGAATACATAGAGTAAAAGTCATGTTAATAAAAAGTACATGTACGATCGTACGGAACCCTTCGTGTGCGAATTTTTGAGTGATTTTTTTAACTCGACAAAGGTCCATTTTTGAATAAGCAAGTATATTTAAGAAAAAAAGGAGCTTTTAATATATTAATGCGATTTATTTGGTTTTTTTTTGATAATACCTTCTTAGATTTACGCGAATATTTGACATTTTAAATTAAACTATCTATTATACTATTGGATTTTTTGATCCTCAAATTGTATATCACGAGGGAGACTAAGATTTGGACATCTCAGAATTGAATATAGAAATACTAATTTAACAAAAAAATACAAATAGTTATAATAAGTGTTGCTATAGCTAATAACATTTTAAAAATCAACTTAAAGTCGCAATTAAGCCCGAAAATTTCCTTTAAAATATTAAATACGCGCATGAAATACGTTGTTAAAATAAAAATAAAATAAAAAAGGTTGTTATATTCATATGTATAATTTGGTAAAAAATCACTTATATAAGAAAAAAATTTGTTCTTTTCCATCATCGACACTTACCTATAATAGAAAAAAAATCTACTATAAATGTAATAGATTTAATAAAATTTATATAGGTTATATTTTGAAATTATAGAAGGGAGGCCCGTGCCCAGCAGTGGGACGTTAAAAAGGGATGGATACATACAAATAGGTTGTCTATGCCTATTTGGACATGGAAACATTGTACATCAGAACATTTCCCTTACATTGTAATTCAAACATCATTCAATAACATAACTAAAGTATCAACTTAGATATGAGTTTACTACTCAATTAATTGAACGTTACAGATCTCCTTAAAGCTGACCATCAATAACGCTATTCAGAAATTCTCTATACTAAAGATGAACTAATCTGGTGATTTGATAAATCGAACTTACCAAACATCTTTGTTTTGGGTAAATGTCTTAAATGGACTTCTTAATGACAGCTCTCCACTAATGATCTTGAAATAACAGAAAGCTCTTACAATGCTGAAATGGATATTAAAGCGTTTAAAGAAAACAAGGTTTTTTAAACTATTGTTTTCTAAACTCTACGAAAGTGTGGGGAAATGTCTGATTTTTGATATTTGATGTTGGATCGATTATTGCTAAGGCTATATTTTTCAACCATGATAAAATGGGTTTCAACGTCTAATATATGTATCTAATCAATAATAATTAATGAATTGTCTATGTAATTCGACACTGGCACATAGAATCTATACATATAATAATATTGTAACTAAGCCAAATCTGTACATTAAATATTTTTTAGAAAATCTTATTAAAATAGGCATTATTATCGATACAGAGACGAATCTATAGTTTTTAGAATTTTCGTCTGTCTGTCTGTCTGTCTGCTACCGCATCACAGAAAAACTAATGGAGGGATTTTGATGAAATTTAGTATGGTGATAGCTGGTTATCCGGGTCAAAGTACATTGTGGATAATTAATTTCTATTTTATATTAAATCAATATTGCAAGTCGATATTCAAGGCAAGTAGCTAACGAAGTATCTATAATCTTATAATTTGCTTAGTTATTCTAAGATATTTTATATTATGGTTAGGTAATGAACGGTTCTCTATACCTATTTTAACGTTGGGAAATGCATTTAGGCATACCTCCTGAATACATCCAAGTGATTATATGGGAATTACTGGCTAGAAAAGTCAGTACTGCCTGCTAAAACCCAACGGAACGTCCACCACGATGCTCCGATGACAGGTCTACCGAAGCAGACCACAACTACCATAGGGTTGCACCAACAGTCTACTCTGCTATCAGAGAAGTACCAGGAGCAACCCGCATCGCCCACCGCCATTCGCCATTTAATGCCCAATTTAATCTTAGTCAAATCAGAGTAAAAATAGTATTACCTATGGCTATTAAAAATCATTTCACTATAATTCATTTGCGCGTATCGATCTCACTTATATATAGAAAGTAGCGTCAGCTAAATTGTGCATTATTAATATCAAGACTATACGATTACATTTTGTTTTGATACACAAGCAATAAACTACAAAATGTGTGTACTTAAGGCACTTTAGGTTTATTTGACTTATATGTTAGAAACAGTAAGCCATATTGAGTTTAGTGAGATACATTATTTCTGGCTGGGAGAGTAATATCATAACATTTCTTTCCACTCACTTTCCGATATAATAAGAATATATTTTCTTGCTTGCCTTCAGTTTGACGATTTATCATATTTTTATCGACTATCGACATATATCAGTATATTTAACTAGCGTTGGTACGTTTTAACGGTTAGTATAGATTTCTCAGAGATGAGATATTTTTGTGCGGTAAAAAGTATCCTAAAAGTTGAACCGAGCTATCATCATACCAAACTTCGTTAATATCTGTATAGTGGTTTTCTCGTGATGCGTTCCCAGGCAAAAACTGACAGACAGACAAAAATTCTCAAAACTATAGATTTGGTCTATGCATCGATAATAATTACTGTTTCAATAAGATTATCGAAAAAATATTTAATGTACAGATTAGATTCAGTTAGATTTTTATTATATATATAGGTTAATAGAAAATACAATATAGATAAGTTAATCTTGTAAACCACATTAATATGAGTTTCAAATTTTAATTTAGATTTAAAACGTTCAACTCAATAAATAGATTAATTAAAACATAAAGGCAAAAGTTCAATTTTAGCTATAACATTGTTAAGTATGCTGAAAAACTTTTACAATTTTGAATTATCTAAGAATCTTTACAAAATAGCTAACATACTAAAATAATATAAAGGGCTTTCAAGCGAATTATATCAAAACAAACTTATGTGAACTTTTGAGTAAAGAAGCTGTAAAGGCTGAAAAGTCAGAAACTTTATTTGTTGTAGTAGACTTTTGCACAAAGAACGGAATACTAAAACTTTATATTTTAGATGGAATATTGAGTTGTAGGAATAAGATAATACTAAATATATTTTCTTTTTAACCAGCGATCCACTCTCGTCTCACTATGCCTTCCTAGGGAATACACTGTTATTATATTCTTTACAACTGCTCGAATTGCCTCGGTAGTATAGTAGCATATGTGGCCGCAGATTCGAAGTATTTATTTCGAGTCCCGGGTCGCGCCGAGCTCAGTTATTCAATATTTCTGATTATAGAATAAAGAAATTCTCAGTAACAGTTCGGAGTTGGGACGTTGGCGGTGTTTCACCCTCGTGCCTCGGAGAGCACGTGAAGCCGTCGGTCCTGCGCCTTAACTCTCACTGGTCGTGTCGAGTGGTCGTCCCACCAGAGTATGAGAGTGATAGGAATAGAGAGTGCATTTGTGCTTGCGCGTACACTTATGTATAATACTCATATCTCCTGCGCATCTGGCTAGTCTCAACGTAATAAGCTGCCGTGGCCGAAATTTACAATTTTTGTTTACATTTTTTTTGTTGTGCAGTAATGAGTGATTATCTTTTAATCCACATGTTATAATATCGGTTAAATTATTTAAATATTCTGTACATGTTATTATTTATATAATTTATTAATGAAAACAAATTTACATCTTATTTTTAACTGGAACAAAATTGAACTGCTCGAGCCACTAGTTGTATAATCCTACATTATATTTTAGTGATTGCATAAATTGAAGTGTTCGCAAGGAGTCGTAGCTGTTGCTTTTCTAGTAATAATATATCTTTTTATATGAATTGAATTTACGTAAATGTTTTTTTTTCTAACGTATTTTTTTATTGGGTTAGTATGTGTACATCACAGACATTCTGTCCGTGCCTTTTTATGAGCTTTAGTTTTGTTTTTATTGATTTTTTTTTGGTTTAACTAATTTTAAAAAAAAAGGTTATATACGTAATCTGTAAAACAATACACTCGTTTTAAAAAATATGTACTTTTATCTTTCTCAACAGTTTGTTCGTACCACTAGGATATTATTAGAAATCTACTGCGAGCGTCTGCATTCGCAGTTTTCCTACAATATCTGGTAAAGGAATTAAGAATCAGCTATTTAATATTAACCGGAATAAGATATAAAATATACAAATTAAACCATTATAATGAATTTAACAGGCTAAATTTGAGTTCGGTGCTTAATTAAAGCTTCCATCGCAGCTTCGTCGAAAGTGTTTTTTATACCTAAGTTCGTAGTTTTGTCATTGTGTATTTTTAGTACCGTCTTTTATAATAGACTAACAATTTGATAATAATTAACACCACCGCTAAATTATGAGTTTTTACAACGCAATTCTCTCATAGATTTTGTGCGACAATAGTAACCTATGACGTCACTTATTTGCCAGTTCATTGACTAATTATTTGTATTGATTTCAAAACAACTTATTTTTGTAGTTAATTGAAATACAATCGAGTTTTATTAACATTTAATATTAATAATAATTTGCTGAAAAATCAGACATTATCTCAATTAAAGGAATTTATCATATACTCATTTCAATTTACCCCGGCGTTTATAATTACCAATACATTCCAATAAAAATTTAAATAAATTTTCATTGAGTATTTTTTTCTGTTATAATACTTATCAAAGTAAATATATATACTTATATTATATTATTGCTTAGTAACGATAATTAAACTTAAATTTCAGTATCAGATTTGTTATATTTTTAACAAACAAGTTCGTGTAAGGCAATCGTTTCTCTTTGCACTGGCGCAAAACTCACATCAAACTAAACCAAAGATACACAAAAGGGAAATTGATAAAAAGGGTCAACATATTCTATTGCATAAGCAGTGAAAATAGGCTGGGTATACATTATCCGGACCATTTCTTCTATTTATAACTCTATATAGTTATAAATAAAAAATCGTCCGGATAATAACGTCATAGATAAAAATTAAATGTTTAGGCAAAGTAGTTTTTCAATAAATTGCTTTATTATAGCTCCGGCACCTACACATCTATACGTAGAGTAAAATTGTAACTAAGCCGAATCTGTACATTAGATATTTTTTGGAAAATCTTATTGAAATAAACATTATTATCGATACAGAGGCGGAATCTATAGTTTTTAGAATTTTTGTCTGTCTGTCTGTCATCACTCAATTAAGTACTGTCACAAACTCAATTAAGTAAAATAGTTCAAAATTTAGCGCACGTAATAATTTACTGCAAAGTAGTTCCTCTTAGTACACTTCCTGACACCATGTTGTATAGCGATATGTATTATGCGTTGAGGTTTCTCTTAGTCAGATCGATGCGTACTGATATATTAATTAGCACATTGTACCCACAGATTGGTTTACCAAATGGAGTCGATCTGTAAACATATAGAAGACGTCGGTGGTCTCGAGGGTATACCGTCATATCCCACTCAGAGTAGATATACTATTTGTACCGCAGCAGTACGCGAAATATCTGAGTGTAAACGTTGCTTGTTGACGTTGCAGCGTACGAAGGAAGAGATTTTCGAAACACACTCTGTGACTCCACTCAGTGCAGGAGAACATCGTTGGGAGTATGATTGCTTAAAAAACACTAACGTCCTTACAGAGCGAATGCACTTGAGAACCGGAGTCGTTACGCAGTATATATATATATATATATATATATATATATATATATATATATATATATATATATATATATATATATATATATATATATATATATATATATATATGGGGCTATGTCAGTAGTCAGACAGACAGACAGACAAAAATTCTAAAAACTATAGATTCGGCCTCTGTATCGATAATAATGTTTATTTCTATAAGATTTTCCAAAAAATATTTAATGTACAGATTCGGCTTAGTTACAATTTTATTATATGTACTTATAGATTATATTGGCCGAATTACGTAAAGCATACTACTCTAAAGTCTGTCGTGGTATATCATGGTTATATTATTTAGATCATTTATGTATATAAATATTTCTCTCTTATTCGATAGTAAGGATGTTTTATTATACTTCTAAAATATAGTTTGTTTTTTATGGAGACATTTTTGGATTGATTTGAACAAAACTTGAATGAACAATCACTGAAAATGAACTTTTCGTATGCATTCTACAGTTGCAGATGTTATATAAGAACTACATTTAGAAGGATAATAAAACGAGCTTCAATATAATACAATATACATGTTTAATTACAATATGGCGTCAGGTTAGTCGAGCGTGGCTTGCAGCGGAACGTGAGCGGCTAGTAACACCGCACAATCGTTTTAATTATTAATATTTGGTAATCCAATATCGGATCTAGTGAGTAAAATTAAATAATGAATATTTTTATCCAACTTCTAAAAAGGAGGAATTTGCGTTTATATAAGTAATATTTTAAATAACTTATAACTAGTTTGCTAAGAATATATTTTATAAGAACTGTAAAATGTCGCTCAACCGAGAGATTATAGTGCGCACTGTTAAATTCTTCGAAAAAAGAGTCTTATCTGACCCTATACAAAATAAATGGCATAAAACTATACACTATTTCATTATTATTTTAAACAGGAAACACACATGCCCTCTTCTTAAGCCGCAAACGGTATATGTGATGTGAGTTGTGACGGATAGCAAACACTTGCGATATCGTCGGCGAGATCTTGTTAAACTTCCATCCCTAGTGACAGGAGATAAATTTCTGAATAATAAGATATGTTAAAAGCTACATGGGAATGAATATTTATGTCATGCGTTATATTTTCCGCGATTTCACTAGAGTACCTATATAATTTCAAATAGTTTGTCGTCAATGAACATAGTAATACTTAAAGTTTTGGGTGTACATTGTAGACACATGATTTAAAAATTAGTAACTGGGCGACCGAGCTTCGCTCGGAGTTTTTGGCCAAAGGTATAATTTTCTTTAAAAAAAACAGCTGGAATATCTGGGTTTCGAACCCGGACATCTTTGATTGTCAATCTTGCGACTTAGCTGCTTGACCACGATGCTTATATCCGAGAGTGTCAAATTATCGACCATAATTTGCGTGGAATAATGCGAAAGAAAACCGCATGAAACTCAAAAAACCCGCATTTTCCCAGACATATTTTAAATTTATTTGTAGGTTTTCACAGAGATGGGTTGGACATTGACATACGCTATCATTTATTTCGGTTCATCGAGTGGCCCTCAAGGGACATACACACATCTTACAAATAATTGCATATAGACGAAATCGAGAAAATCGAGGTTTTAATACTAGTCTCTTATAAAGTACTATTTTTCAGATAAATACATAATATAATTGTTATTTTATGCAGCAGTACGGAACCCAGGGGTTTCTTGATAAGTTAATTCGATTTAAACTTGGGTGATTTTTACTGTTCTGTGTTCCGAAATTCCTTGAATATATTAACCAAAAAATGACAATATTCTTTTCCTAATTATTATTTTTTTCCGCAACATCTCGCGGCCTTTGGCTAGAACGAATCTTGAATTTTCAATTAATTTATAAGAAATTTTACTTTCAACTTTTTCCTTTGTACGAACGTTTTAATTAATTCTTATAATTAATGACTTTAATGAAAAGAAAACCTTGTAAAATAAAAAATAAAATTATAATTATTAAACGAATATATTGTTAAATACCTCAAAATATGTACCAGTAACAGAATTGTTTCAAGCAAATCCATACACAATGAACCCGTTGAATATGAAAGTGACTCTGATGCGTCCCTTTAAGACTTTGTTTTAGTGGGAAGTATTAACTTTGATCGTTAAGTACAAGATACTACCAATCGTTTCTGGTATTACTCTAAAAAGTTGCGATACTTGGTTTGGTTGCATAGAGTATACAAAAAATATATATTTATACATATGTATTTACACTTCAAGCTACGTTTGAAATTTTATTTAATTTTCACAATATTTGAATATCTTCTAGAGCTCATATGAAAACAGTAAATATTTATTCGCAAAGAGTCCCTTTGGTGGTTTTATATATATATATATATATATATATATATATATATATATATATATATATATATATATATATATATATATATGAAAATTAATGGTACTTTTAGGAAATGCTTAATCATGATTTTAATAATATTGAAAATGTATTTATATTTTATATTACTAGCGTAACTTATACATATTTATATATACATACTAGCATTGCCCGCGGCTCTGCCCGCGTTCAGATTACCAAAAACCAAATTCTTAGGTCTTACATATTAGTATACTCTTACATTATAGTTTTTTATTTTTTCTTAGAAATGAGATATTTTTCTGCGGTAAAAAGTATTCTATATATTGACCCGGATAACTACCTTATATGTTAACGCAATGCATATTGTTAATCTGTAGATAGCTTCAAATTATTCTATAGTACCATTTGGCTAACGAACTAGCGTTGAATAATTAGAATTCAATGCATGCTACAAACTTGCCTCCTAAGTTAACTAACTGGAGTGGCCAAGCTTATATAGTCAAGATCAGATATTGATCCGTAGTGTATCCAACAATTTTATTATGAAAAACCATCTATCTTAGATACATATTATAAAATTCTAACGGAGGCGAATCTGTACAATACATATATTATATTTTTTGGAAAATCTTATTGAAATAGTTATTATTATCGATATAGAGGACGAATCTATAGTTTTAAGAATTTTGGTCGGTCTGTCTGTCTGGGAACGCCCCACGACACCACTGGACAGATTTTGATAAAATTTGGTGTAATGATAGCTGGTTAATCGGATCGACATTTAGGATACTTTTTACCTCGGGAAAATATCTCATCTCTGAGAAATCTATACTAACCGTTAAAACGTACCTAGGAACGAAACCGAACGGAGCGAGGGTGAGTCGCTAGTATGTAATAAAATATCGAAATATGGTAATTTTGAGGACTAATACCCACATGCATAAATTCAAGTAAATGATAAGTAGTGTATAGTGATATCTTCTATACTATAATAAAACAGTAGAGGTCGAATGTCTGTACATAGCAAAAAATTGCTAAAAACCGAGTCAGGGGGATGTAAGAAGACAAATAGAACAAATCCAGATTTTTTTCAACTTGTTTCTCTGTCTGTTTGTACGGGCTAATCTCCGAATCTATTGGACCGATTTGAATGAAATTTTGCATGGTGGTACCTTATATCCCCGCGCAACATCTTAGATACTTTTTATCCCGGAAAATTAAATAATTCCCGTGGGATAGTTAAAAAACTATAATAACTTATACAACTTATGCACCTAATTTAGTAAAATTTAACATTCTGATATCTTATATTGCCGGTCAAACAACAGGTTACTTTTCATCCGGGAAAAAGGAACGGTTCCCGTGGGAACTAATAGATCTCTATTAGTGTTTTTCTAGAGGCGAACCCGAGCGAAGCGAGGGTGAGCCGCTAGTCTATCCATATTGATGAATATAACCAATTTATATTAAGTTTAATAAATAATTTACAATTTATTATTTAGTGTTTTCAATTCTCTCTTAGATATTTGATCTCGATATCCTTTAGAAGTAAAGTGGTTATCAACTTCGTGAAGCTTAACAGAAATTTGTACAAATTGCTTGAGTGGAATAAGTGGTGAACGATGCTGCTTCAGTTGAGTTCAAAAGTAAAGTTATTTTAATATATTTGTTCTATATAAATTTCATTGTCTGCGATGGTAAATTATTGGTTTTCCAGTAAAGAGCGTTATTATTCTTTTAGATATGTCTTGGCAGAGTAGGGTATGTGTTTGATTGACATTGCTTACTACATTAGATATTATTGGTAGGATATTTAGATTGTGTGTGTGGAATTGGTTTAATATACGATATATTCGACTAGCATTGCCCGCGGCTCTGCTCACGTTCAGATGACCAAAAATCAAATTCTTAGGTTTTACATATTAGTATACTCTTACATTGCAGTTTTTGTATTTTTTCTCAGAAATGAGACATTTGTCCGCAGTAAAAAGTCCTATATGTTGACCCGGATAACCAGCTATCACCATACCAAATTTCAGTAAAATTCCTCCAGTAGTTTTTCTGTGATGCGGTAACAGACAGACAGACAGACAAACATTCTAAAAACTATAGATTCGGACTCTGTATCGATAATAATGTCTATTTCAATAAGATTTTCCAAAAAATATTTAATGTACAGATTCGACTTAGTTACAATTTTATTATATGTATAGATGAAACTTTTAAAATTTTCTCTTAATATTCTACTTTGAACTAACATTTAACAGTATAACACCTATCTCATTAAATATCGCTCAAACCACTACCGTGCAACAAAGTTAATACTAGTTACAAACTTTGTTCTTATTTGTTTAAAACAACTGTTTTAGTCTCACTTCTAGTACCGAGCTTTTGTACTGGAAAATGGAGTTTTTACCCCAAAACTATTTATGTTATGAGTATAATTAAAGTACTGAAACGATTTTGTTGAAACTTTTAGTTGATAAATAATAAATATTATTGTAGATAGAGAGTGGTTACAACTATTAGGTAATTAGATATATTATAAAAGTTTACATTGTTCTCTTTTTCATGATGGAAATGTACACACATACCGATATTATGAATGTGCTTTTTATATAATTTTTACTGCGAGAGATTATGGTATTACCACGGGAAACACGTTATAATACAACCCACAATAACTCATCATACCTATAGAAGGAACTGGTGATCTGCAGCAATACCACTGGTAATAATAACGTAGAAATAATATATAGGCTGTACAAATGTACAGAAATCTGTATATGAGGCGTAAGAATACATATGAACACTCATATAAGAATGTCCTACTTCCTCGGTTTAAAGATATTTATTTCCATAAAAAGACACATTGCCACTTATATGGAAACATAAATTTTGTTAATGATAGATGTCGATCTTAAAGAATATATATATATATATATATATATATATATATATATATATATATATATATATATATATAGTCAGATTATAAATACTTGATGTTAATTGAAAATTACTTCACAAACAATGAAATGAAATTTCGAAAACCCAAGACGGTAGTGCCCTCAAATGATTTCTTAACGTAACATCCTGGAGAACATTTTGCGATATCGAAGCTTTATTTTCTCGATATTTTCCTCGCAGATGCAGGGATACAGTTTACGAGTTGTATCTAAAATTTCTTGATACGTGACATGTTTTATTGGAAATTTTATTCAGTGTATATACAATTATTGTTATATGCACACTGTGTTGTTTTCTTTATTTATTATTCCTTTAAGTAGGCCGAGAGAACTAAAATTATGTCAACTAAATTCTATAGTTTCTTATGTAGAATATAAACAATATTATATATTGTAATATATAAACTTATAATATATAGCTAATAATATAATATAATATATAGCTTGATTCCCCATTCAAACTTTCTTCCCCAATTTCACCTCCTTAATTAATAAACATTAAGATGATTTCCGGGATTAAAAAGTATTTTATGTCCCTCCCAGGGTCTCAAACTATCTTCTTACCAAATTTCATCTTAATCGGTTCAGTAGATCCAGAGATTACCCCCTACAACGTCACAAACTCACAAACTTTACCTCTTTATAATATTATATTAGTATAGACTAGCGACTAGATACGTTTTAACAGTTAGACTTTTTAGGTTTTAACTAAATATTATATGATATATAATATTTAGTGAAATTATATACATACTAACCTATCTAATCTAATGTAAAAAGAATTTTTCAAATCAGATTAGTAGTTCCTGAGATTAGCGCGTTTAAACAAACATACTGTGCCTCTTTATAATATTAGTATAGATTAAATTAATTGTGCGATAAAATTTATACTCAAACCCAGATAAAGGATCATTTAATAAGGACACTCATGCACAGAAACACAGAGAGACGTATCGATTCATATTATATAACAGGAAATTAAATTGCTTCAGAAATCCGTGATTTCCGGTTTAGCTTTTGCACCATATTGTGGACTTTTTAATAATCGTCGATTACTAAAATTTCCATTTAAAGCCATAAACACACAATTTAATTGAAAGTAATTACCTCATAGACAAATAAGGGTTAAATTAAAAACACACAATGGGAGAGCCACAATTGGCAGTTCGTAATAAAATTTCAGAAATATTTGATATTTGAATGACTGGAAAAAAGCGGATGTACGCAATTTGTTTGAATGTGTTTGTGTATTTTATGGGATATTTTTAGTTATTTTGTACTAGATATAATGATTTTTTTTTAAATAAACATTGTATACCTTACGGGATATAAAAATATATAAATGAGCAAGAAAATTTTCGTCTTCCCATAAAGATTTTCTTACAAAACGTTTTCATTTTTTTTTATTTTCTCAGCCAATTCTCTACTAAGTATTGGCAGTGGCTGTAGCAGGAAAATACTAAGTAGTTTTAAGCGTAACGTTTTGATAACATCTAGTAAATATATATTTTTTTATACGATTTGACAACGGCTATTGGCTGTTGATAACAATTTGTTTGAATCAGAATTTTAGACCACAGGTAGATTTTTATTACCTTAACTAACTTTTTCATATCATTATGATTTTTTGCATTTGAAATTATATGTATAGAAGAATTTTATAATATAATGTTGAAAATAACTAATTACTTAGCAATTTCACAAAAAACAAACTGTCTTCATGCACAGCACTAATAAAATGCATAAATCTGGTGCGGATAACGGGTCATCGGGTCCAGGTCCTAAACAGACCCGATGTAAAAAATTATAATAATGTATGTGTAATAATCCCAACCCGCACTCGGCCAGCGTGGTGGACTATGACCTGATCCCCCTCGTACTGAAGGGAGGCCCGAGCCCTGCAGTGGGACGTTAAAAAGGGCTGAATACATACAATACAATGTGTAATAATACGATGAGATTTACCAAGTTTATTAATTATTTTTGCTGTAACACGAACTTAGCTGCGGGTAAAAGCTAGTTTCACAATAATTTAATATAGTTAATAGTTATAATATATTTCTGTTTAATAATAAATATCCTGTCATCATAATTATCTGTACATGAGTGTTTATAATTAACTTAATTAGTATCGTATTAATTTACTTTGATATAACATTTCATTAAATTTAATTGAAATTATTAATTATTCAGTAACTATGAAATGTATTTTTTCTATAGTAATCTATACTAGTAATATAAGGAAACCGAGTTTGTATGTTGGAACGCGCTAATCTCAGGAACTACTAATCTGATATGAAAAATTCTTTTAGCATTATATAGCTCGTTTATTAGGGAAGGCGATAGATTATATATCATATAATATGTGATGATGTTCTCCTGACCGATTCCGGCCACGGCGGCCAATCTCATTGAGACTAGCCAACTGCGCAGGAGATATAGTGTACAAGTGTACGCGCAGACACAAGTGCACTCTCTATTCCTGTCACTCTCATACTCTGGTGGGACGACCACTCGACACGACCAGTGAGAGTTAAGGCGCAGGACCGACGGCTTTACGTGCTCTCCGAGGCACGGGGGTGAAACACCGCCAACATCCCAACTCCGGGCTGTTACTGAGGCTTAATATACAGAAAGACTCAATAACTAAACTTGGCCCGACCCGGGACTCGAACCCAGGACCTCCGGGTGTGCAGCCGTACATGCTAGCCACTACACCACCGAGGCAGTCATATAATATATAGTCTATCTATTCCATACTAACCGTTAAAACATACCTAGAGATGAACTCAAGCGAAGCAAGGACGAGCTGCTAGTACAATATAAAGCATAAAGTCCCTTTTTATCTTTTCATCTGTATGTAGGTAAGATAAAACGTCTATCTCCAATTATTTACGCTAACAGAAAATTATGTATAGGAATGGTTTATTTTACCGTTATTCAATTTCACTATCGATAATTCAATATTATGAGAACCATAAAAGTCCGCCATGCTACTTCCAGATTTAGCTTTCCTGAGACTCGAGATAGATAGAACACTTAGACGACAATACTGCTCAAGGCGAAAAATAATACCCTTGTGATAAGATACTGTACTTAAAACAAAGAAAGAAATAATATAAAAGTAAAAGATTATTATTTTTTTAAAGTTTTTTTTTTATACTTTCATAACCAATTTTCGATCCTTTTTAGATGTTATTACAAAACATTGAAATAAAGTAGAAATAATACTGTCTATTGAAAAATTGACAAATTCCATTTAAAGTATCAAATTATTTAAAAATGGATCAGAATTTGCGAATTTATGTAGAAAATTTTAGTCTAGACAAAAATTCGTTTAATCAATACGGTGTGAACTAAAATGAAAAATGATAAAAAACGGCACCCATCCATCAAACTGTTTGGATTGGAAAAATGAAAGTCCAACACAAATGGTACGAATGAAGACTAAATAAAATCACTAAAATCACTGCTATTTTTTAGAGTTTATATAGACTTAGTTGAGTTTTGTAGGCTAATGTTAAAACTAACGTCTGCCTGTAGCTATGCCCGTGTACATTTAACTTACAATTTTTAGATGGTGGGTTTTTTTTATAAATGTGCAATTTACAATTGTACTTACATAATATAAGGATTTTTAGGTAAATATTTACATTAAGTAATATTTAGTCTATTTTAACATCCCATTGCTGGGCACGAACATTCACCTAATTTAATAGACCATAATCAATTTATAGTGTAGACTTTAAACATACACTTTTCTTCTTTTCTTTCATTTTTCTTTTTATTGTCAGTATTGGTATGATTCGTTTTAGATTATCGCGGTTTATCTAAAATAGAATAATTTAATATATAAGGTGATTATGAAAATTATAGGAGTTGAACCCGCAACCTTTGGCATATTAGACAGTGCTGGGTTAATCTCAGGCAACTATTGTCCGGCAATGCAGCATGGGCATGACGCCGAAAAACGCACTGAGAGGCGGCCCACGTCGGTGGGCGGTGTTTCATGCGGGCGTTTCAACTAGCAGGCCTTGGAGCCATTAACAAGAAAATTGAATTAAATTAATACTTAACAATATATACTAATGTTATCAGGAGATATGCAAGTTATCGTATGTGAGTTATAGTATTTGAGGCCATTTTTGATAAAAATGTGTGACACCCCTAGGGACGCACACAAGCAAAGTGAGGGTAAGTCGCTAGTATATTTTAATAAACTCTTTCATTTCAATTTATATTGTAAATTTTTTTTTATTAATTCCATGTTTTTCTTCATATTTTTAAAAGGTACTTCAATTCACAAAGCATTTCTCTCAAGATTCTTTAATTTTGTAGTTTATAGCGCGACTATAAACTACAAAATTAAAGAATCTCTTTACACCAGGCAAATGTTCTAATGTAGAGCGTATTTTACGTTGAAGTTAAATCTGGCTTTTACAATATAGAGTACATTCTATGTAATGTGGCATATAAACGGTGTTAGATAGATAACATCTATAATTGGGTTTGGGATCTCGAGTTCGCTTTTCACATGAAGAATTTGTAAATCTAAAAATTTAATCTCAAAAAAAACCTATTTATATAAAGTATATTTTGATTTGCTAACTTGAAATAATGTATTAAATGTTCTCCTATACGATTTTTGACCTCAATGACTAATCTAACTAAAATATTACTGCCCGGTAAAATTCACATGTCTTTCGAAAACTTATTAGGTTCTCCCAGACATGCGGGTTTCCTCACGGTATTTTCCTTCAAGACAAGCGAATCTTTTCCAACATGGTGTTCATGTTGGAAATGATTCACACATGAAAATATCAGAGGTGCGAGACCGGGATTTGAACCCGTTTCATTCGGTTTCCCAAGCGAGCGCGTTACCACTAGGCTACCACTGGCTTGGGATGACGTATGAACTCAAGATCAAATGCTCTACTGCACCACAAGTCATGTTATAATATTATATACTAGCGTACGTTTTACCGATTAGTATAGAATAGATAGACTAATTGTACTGTTATATACATATATCATTTTTCCTTACTTAAACTTGACGTATTGTTGTAGATGGTAGGTCCACCACTATTGAAAGTAATCCGAAGTAATGATTCCCATACAAAATAACCAGTTCTGAACTTTTCGATTTTTATGGGGTTTCTCTAAAAATTTTTATATTTAAACTATCCCTGATACACCTCTAACAAAACAAAAAAAAAGAATTATTCAAATCGGCTCAGCCGTTTTTGAGTTTTAGCGAGACTAACGAACAGCAATTGATTTTTATATACGAGTATATATAGACTATAACAGTATCTATGTTCTACATTACATGCAATGTGCTGTGTAGTGTAATATCGGAATTTTATTTTCTCAATATCAGATGTAAGCCGAGGGTGTGCATTTTAGAACTTTTGCCTGGCATAAAGTCGAAATAGCCGCGCTATGAAATACTAAATTAAAAAATCTTGAGAGAAATACTCTGTGGATTGAAGTAGGCCAGCGATATAAAATTTGAACTAGATGTTGTCGTTTCTTCTGATAACGTTTAAAATACCATCTAACAAAACAAGTTGTTAATTTTTCATAGTAACTAGCGCGTTCCTCGCTTCACTCGGTTTCATTCCTAAATTAGCATAGGTATACATACAAAAGGACGTAAGTACTTAAAAAAAACTTGAAATCATCCCCTATTATCCCTTGATTGGTCATAAACGTCGAAATATTCTTTATTTCTTACCAAAATTATAAGTTATACCTACCTAAAGGCAGTGGTAGGCCGGTGGTAACGCGCTCGCTTGGGAAACCGAGTGAAGCGGGTTCAAATCCCAGGTCTCGCACCTCTGATATTTTCATGTGCGAATCATTTCTAACATGATTACCACTTGCCTTAACGGTGAAAGAAAACATCGTGAGGAAACCTGCATGTCTGAGAGAACTTAGCAAGTTTTCGAAAGACATGTGAAATCCGCCAACCCGCACTTAGCCAGCGTGGTGGATTATGGCCTGATCCCCCTCGTATTGAAGGGAGGCCCGTGCCCAGCAGTGGGACGTTAAAAAGGGCTGAATACATACCTACCTAATGATTTTTTGTCCTTAGCTTGGGAAATAATTTGTTCCCAATACAACCACATAAAATTTTAATGAAATACTTCTTTAAAAACTCTGCAAACTTTTAAATTAAATTTATATAAAAATTGCGAAATATTATTACGTTAAATTCATGTTTTATGTAAATTTAGTAAGTCTTTATAACAAACAAATAAATAAATAATAAATAAATACAAAACTTCATCCCTATTTCACCCTTATTAAGTTTCATTTTTGCGACAAAAAGTACTTTTTCAAGGTCCCATCCCTCTATATACTATTTTCATCAAAATTAGTTTAGCGGCTTGTAAACGTAACAGACAGACAGATTTACTTTCGCATTTATAATATTTTAAGTACGTATTATTTGAGCAGTAAACAAAATTTATAATTATTTTTCTATCAATTCGTTAACTAGATGACATTACGTGTATTGCCAGTTATGTTAGTAGAAAAGAACCGTACCTACTCATGGACGCCGGGAGAGGGTGTAATGGGTTAAACTTACACTGCCATGAATAGAAATATATTATAAAAAATTAAAGAAATAAAATTACATAAGTAAAATCACTGTTTAAATTAAGATATGTATTTTCAAAGTAAAACAATAAATAAGATATAAATAAAAATTATAAAGTCAATCATTTAAAGATTAGTAAGTAGTTTAAGGCAGTGGTAGCCCAATGGTAACGCGCTCGCTTGGGAAACCGAGTGAAGCGGGTTCAAATCCCAGGTCTCGCACCTCTGATATTTTCATGTGCGAATCATTTCTAACATGATTACCACTTGCCTTAACGGTGAAGGAAAACATCGTGAGGAAACCTGCATGTCTGAGAGAACCTAGCAAGTTGTCGAAAGACATATGAAGTCTGCCAATCCGCACTTGGCCAGCGTGGTGGACTATGGCTTGATGCCCCTCGTATGAAGGGAGGCTCGTGCCCAGCAGTGGGGCGTTAAAAAAGGGCTGAATACATACATACATACATACATACAAGTAGTTTAATGTGAAGAAGCAGATACCCCCCTCTCCTCCTGGAAATGATTCTGCCGCCTTCCAAGACAGTATTGCTATAATTTGCAGCTTCTCAACAAAAAATAGAATGGTTCTTTTATAAAAATACAAGAGCCCCAATGAAATGACGACGAAAATGTAAATTATTTGACACGGTACAGAATTTCTAATTAAAATTCCAGGGGGTCTCAATTAGAAGAGACATTACTATAATGAAATCTTTAGAAAGTATAATTTAAGTGATGAACAGTGTTCTGATAAGATTTTTTTTCTGATACTTTTTGGTATTCATAGATTTTTAGTTTGTTTTTAAATCATATATACATATTTCTAAAACATAATTATACAAAGTATAAATTATAGTACTAGTGATCTGTGAGTTAGATAACATAATTACTAATGCATAATGTTCGGGGTTCGATGCTTGATAAGTGTAAAATTGGGCTAATAATTTGGACATTTAATAATTATGGAGTTTTTTTACATATGGACTTACAAAGTTATAAAACAATTTAGTATCTCCAGGTAAATTTCTAAGAAATTCATTAAAATTCTAAGAAATCTATTGTTAACTGACACGCCGCGCCGCGCCGGCGTGTCCGTCCGCGTTTTTGATTTTTGTGCCTTGAAAAACAATAAATATCGTCAGTTTACATTTTTTTTATTTTTCACACAATACATTTCACGCACAAACAATTTATTTTAATGTAGTATTTTATTGACAAATATATGAATGGCGTATTCGTTAATGTAAAACAAAATTTAATTTAAAGCGTTAAAAAGCTTTTTCCCAGCTATAAATATTACAGTTTGATTATTTATGAATATTTATGATTATAAAATATTTGTAGGATGTAATTAAGTTTATTTGAACGCATGTTATTTATACTAGTAATAAATTGAGTTCATATTAATTGCTTCGACAAGTTATTAATTGTATTGAAAATATAATATTAATTAATGGTAATAGGGAGAAACAGGGCCATTAACAAGTAAGATTTGATATTACGTCTATTCTAAAATTTAAATTTTAAAGTAGTACTCTAATATAACTCTAAAAAAATAGTAAATTTTACTAATTCTAGTCTTTATATACTTATATTATTTCAAAATTTATTTTATTCTAAAATCTAAAGTAAGAAATTATTGTAATATAAAATCGAACTGCTATTGTTTGTGAAAATTTGTATATATACATGTGTGTGTGTGTGTGTGTGTGCGCGTGTGTGTGTGCGCGTGTGTGTGTGCGTGTGTGTGTGTGTGTGTGTGTGTCTGTCTAGATAGATATGGACTAGAAAAATCTAGCACATAGACTATGACCTAGAGTAATACATAGGACATACATATTGATTGGTACATTGATATTGATCTAGGGACGAAGGCGACCGAAGTAAAGGCAAGTCGCTAGCTGTAAAAATGTCAATAATTTTTTTCTTAGTAAGTTTCGAAGCCACTTACTCTCACTTAGCAAAAAGGCGACTCAGCAAGTAAACTACATAATAAATATCTTACAAGCAATTAGTTACTGCGACAAATTAACAGATGTTTTAGAAGTTCATGATTGATAGACCCGTTTGATTGATATCGTCTAACTAAGTAGGTTATAGCGTGTACCCGATGAGTGGGTTGATTTAATTTACTTAACACTTTTGCTTTGTAATATTGTAATAATATTATATCTTTGTTAAGGTAGTGGTAGGCCAGTGGTAATGTGCTAGTTTGGGAAACCGAGTGAAATGGGTTCAAATCCCGGGTTAGGCACTTCTGATATTTTCATGTGCGAATCATTTCCAACATGATTACCACTGTTTTATGGTGAAGGAAAATATTGTGAGGAAACCTGCATATCTGATAGAAATTAACAAGTTTTCGAAAGAATTGAAGTCCGCCAACCCGCACTTGGCCAGCGTGGTGGACTATGGCCTGATCCCTCTCGCATTGAAGGGAGGCCCGTACCCAGCAGTGGGACGTTGGAAGGAGCTTAATACGTACAATTCATATATATCTTTATAGTAATAAAAACTAAGGCTTAGAAAGAACTTCAATCGTTGAAGAGTAGAAAATTGTAAAGTTTGTATATTTTGGTACGATATCTATTCGTCCAAAAGTTGGAAGAATGAGTTATTTTTTATTCAGATCTTATATTATACTAGCACTGCCCGCGGCTCCGCCCGCGTTCAGATGACCAACAACCAAATTCTTAGGTTTTACATATTAGTATACTCTTACAATGCAGTTTTTGTATTTTTTCTCAGAAATGAGATATTTTCCCGAGGTAAAAAGTATCCTATATGTTAACCTGGATAACCAGCTATCATCATACCAAATTTCGTCAATATCTGTCCAGTGGTTTTCTCGTGATGTGGTAATAGATAGACAGACAGACAAAAATTCTAAAAACTATAGATTCGGACTCTGTATCGATAATAATGTCTATTTCAATTAGATTTTCCAAAAAATATTTAATGTACAGATTCGACTTAGTTACAATTTTATTATATGTATAGATAATAATTATTAGTCTGCAAATTTGAAAATTTGAAATGAGGATTTGAAAATTGAAATTAAATACAATATGAAAGTACATAAAAACTATTTTTATTTTCCTCACGTTACATGCTTTTACACCTTTTGACAATGTTTTATTCGTCTATTAAATATATCTGGTTATAAAATGTCTAGACTTTTAAGTGCATTTTTATGTTAGTTTATTTTACAGGTGGTTTGACGTTTACATATTTTTGCTTATTATTTTGCTGTAAGTGGAATATTTTTTCTAAGTAAATATATATTTTTAAAGCATTTCATCATACATTACCTCAACACTTCATTCTCGACTTATGGTTCAATATATGGATGAAAGTAATTAATCTATACATATAATAAAATTCTAAGTCGAATCTATATATAAAATATTTTTTTGAAAAATCTTATTAAAATAATAGGTAATTATTATTGATACACACGCCGAATCTATAGTTTTTTTTAGAAGTTTTGTCTTTCTGTCTGTCTGTCTGGGAAGGCATCACGAGAAAACTACTCGACAGATTTTAATGAAATTTAATATGATGATAGCTGGTTATCCGGGTCAACTTATAGAATACTTTTTAGCTGGGAAACTATCTCATCTCTGAGAAGCCTATATTAATTGTAAAACGTACCTAGGAACGAACCCAAGCAGGGCGAGGGTTAGTCGCTAGTTATTATGTAAAAAGGGTGATTCTTCAACCGTTTTCGAATTACGTGTTAACTTATAAAGCTTTATATTTTTACCTTCCAAACTAAAATATCTGTAAAGAATCTCTGGTCCAGTTAAACAGATATTTAACCTCCAAATGGAAAGTGATAAGCTATAGACTTGTATATTTTTTAAGTTGATTTTGAAATGGAAGGTATAATTTGTTGTGATATTTTATATTATGCTGGCACAAAAATTTCAGTATTATCTTGTGTCCGCGTCATATTTTATAAGAGATCAAAGGTCATGCACATTGTTTTTATATGAACCTCTTGTGTACTTCGCTCAAATGAGATTTGTAATCATTATAAAAGTTGTGAATGATAAAATTATCTACCTAGAACTTAAATTATCACAGTACTATTTTAAATACGAATATTTTTATATTCCTTACTCCTGCACGCTCCAAAGCCTGGACAGATTTGGATGACATTTAGTACACAGATTGAACCTCTTTTTATTGTTGGGAAATGCATTTACGCATACCATCTGCATACATACACGTGGTTATGTGAAACTAATCTTCTGGAAAAGCCAGCAATACCCACTAAAACCCAACAAAACCTTCCCCCGTCTTAATGGGGCGTCGCAGGATCGCTTACGCACTCAACCACGACGCCCCGACGGCAGGTCTGATAGTAACACATAGGCTACTGTTAAGTACCGACGGTATGTTGCTAATGAAAAATAAAAATATAATATGTACGCCAGACAAAGAAAATTTTTTATTGATGCCAGTTAAACTACATTTTTGTTGCATTTTAAATCTTTTCCTTGAAAAGCTTTTCAGTGGAAATAATAAAATCTCTTGTATCATGGCTATTGAATTGAAAATATTAAGGATGCTGTGAAGTTGATGATTGTGAATATAATGGTATTCGGAAAATTGTATTTTGAATTTCCATTGTGTAATAATTTTCAAGTAGCACTTCCTGAGTGTTACTGTTCGTGTGATGTGAACTTGGTTATTTGATAATAATCTTTTTATTATATTTATATTTTAATTTTACTTGTTTACTTTAATTTTAGTTTATTTTAGTTTAGTTTATTTTAATTTTTTAACCGACTTCCAAGAAGGAGGAGGTTCTCAATTTGTCGAAAACTCTTTTTTAATGTATGTTCACCGATTACTCGAAGACGCCTGAACCGATTTGGAATTTTTTTTCCAAGGGTATACTCCCAGGTGGTCCCATATAAATTTTTTTCGAAATCGATCGAGCGGTTTTTAAAAAAATCAACAATAAATATTTTTCTTTAAATAAATTGTTTAATCGAATATGTCATTAAAAAACTTTCTTCTTACAAATTACCTGCATATCTTATGTCTTATATATAGTATTTCCTTAAATTAGTCCAAATAAATAAAAAAGTTACGCAGCAGGGGAGTTTCATTTATAATATGTAACGATAGGCTACTTTTATCCTCAAATAAGTAAGAGTATCAGCAGGATTAAGAACAGAAATTTTATGAATTTGGCCCAGGATGAAGGTAAGATATATCTAATTTATTTTATACTAGCATTGTCCGCGGCTCCGCCTGAGTTCGGTAAAAAGTATCCTATATGTTGACCCGGATAACCAGCTATCACCATACCAAATTTTATCAAAATCCCTCCAGTGGTTTTTCTGTGATGCGGTAACAGACAGACAGACAAAAATTCTAAAAACTATAGATTCGGCCTCTGTATCGATAATAATGTGTGTTTCAATAAGATTTTCCGAAAAAATATTTAATATACAGATTCGGCTTAGTAACAATTTTATTATATGTATAGATTTTTAATCCGTTCTTAGTTTTAATTAGTCGTTTAATAATTAAATAGAGTTACGAAGATTCTTTAATAATAAATTCTTATTTAACTGTGTAAATTTTAATTTACATTTAAAACGTAAAAAAGTATTATTTCTATAAGAAAAAGATCAATGACATCTATAGTTGGAAATGAGTTGGTAATACTAAACCAATTGGACTATGTAGCTTGCAATTAATAATAATAGTATGTTGGGATATTAACACACAGCACCATCTATTTCATGGTAAGGCTTGTGTTATGGATACCAGATAGTTGATACACTACACATATATAACTTTAAATGTATACATATTATAAATATAAACACTCACGACTAGAGTACAAGCATTCGTGTTTATCACAGAAATGAATACCACCAATACAAGCGGGACTCGAACCCGCGACCGCTGGCACAGCCGTCAAATTAAATAATAAAATTAATTATTAAAGATAAATCATGTCGGTACAAAGTCGCGGGCAAAAGGATGTGTAAAATATTTAATTAAGCATAATAGATTTTATGATGTTAGCTCATTATATAGGAATTCAGGTCAGTAGGTACGTGAGACTATTTAGACCCTTTGATGGTTGCTGTAAATATGAATTATTAGGCTATCTTCGTTCATTCACTCTTCTATAGATCTATCTATACACATAATAAAATTCTGAGTTGAATCTGTACATTAAATATTTTTTGGAAAATCTCATTGAAATAATCATTATTATCGATACAGAGGGCGAATCGATTCGAATCATTCAATTCATTGTAATAACAAATGCATCGATTTTATTCCAAAGAGTCAACTATTTTTTAGTTAATTAAACATACTAGCGGGCACATTTAAATAGGCACCCCGAGCGTGAATAAATATTAACTTTTAAAATTAAACGATTTTCAAAATAAATAAACGACTAATAAAATGGTACCTGTAATTTATTGTGACGAATTGTAGTAAATATTAATTTATAACTGTGTATAATGTATATCATCTTAGATAATCTCATGTAGAGATATGGTAAGCGATCGATGGATTTACAGTATAGCAGCTATATTATATGTACATATATAAATAAGACATAAACTTACTAGCTGGAGACATAAACTTACGAGCTATACCTTTCTTTTAATGTTGGAAAATGCATTTATGCATGCCACCTATACACATACAAGTGGTTATGTGGGACTCACCGGCTAGAAAAGCCAGTACTACCCACTAAACCCAACAACATCTCCTCCGTTAAAATCGGGTGTCGCAGGATCGCTTACGCACTCAACCCCACAACGACCATGGGGTTGTTCCAACGGTCTACTTCGCCGACAGAGAAGTACCAGGAGCAACCCGCACAGGACGCTGATTCACTTCAGGCTACACCTAATTTTTTGTTGAATCTACTCATTTGTTTAAAACAAGATTTCAATTTATGACATCATGAATCACCGCTGTTAATATAAAACGAATGTCGAAAGTTAAATAATAAAATAACGAACAGAAATCTTATAAAGGAAATACTTAGTATTTCTACTCATAATACCAAAATGAATGGAGATTTGTGCTTCTGTATAGAAGATAGAGGCCTTAGGCAGAATTATGTAAATAAAAGTATAATTATTACAAAAAACAACGTTACAGAGTCTCGTGGAATTGAAGTCAAAAGTCCTTTCACTAAATTGGAAAAATACCTTTTGTTTTTCATGTCGATGAAAATATGAAATGAGGAAGCTAATTAAATTTTTATGTTTATACGGAAATAAATTTGAAGTTTATAAAAATTTTATTATGTTAGAAAATGAGATCTTATATTGTAATGTTAAATTTTTTTAGTCATATTCATATATTTATTTACTACAAAAGGTAGTGGTAGCCCAGTGGTTAAAGTACTCCTTTGAAATACAAAATTGAATGGGTTCAAATTCCGAGTCTTGCACCTATAATATTTTCTATTACAAATTATTTTCAACATGGCTATCACTTTCCTAACGATGAAACAAAACTTCATGAGAAAACCGGTCTGAGAGAACCTCATTAGTTATCTCATATATCTATCCACCTCCAAACACTCCAACGCTCAATCAACAAACCCGCTTTGGTATGTCTAAACAGAACAAAGTATTGAATTGAATTGAATAAATCCACTTGATGGTATATTTATCTGAATTTTATATACACACAAAGTAGCTAATCGACAAATAGAGCAAATTAAAATAATAATAGACTTTTAAAACATCTTTACACTTGAATGGGTACATTGCTAGCTGAAAATATGATTAAACTAGCAGAACCCGCGGCTTCGCTCGCGCTAAAACTACAAAAAAATCTCTAAAAAGGTAGTTTCATACAAACTTTCATCCCCTATTTTATCCCCTTATAAGATGAATTTTGAAAAATGCAAAAACACGTATTTATTTAATTTTATTGAAGAGCATTAATACCAAGTTTCAAGTAATTCTTTTCATAAATATTATTTTTTTATTGTATTATAACGTGTTTTATCATGGGAATTAGATAATTTTCCGAGGTAAAATGTAGACTATGTCATTCTCCAGCATTCCAACTATCTTCACACAAAAAATCACGCCAATGATAATCCGTCACTCCGTTTCGACGTGAAAGAAGGACCAACAAATAAACACACTTTCACATTTATAATATTAAAATATGGATTAATTCAGTTTCTATGGGATTATCTTAGAAGATAGTATGTTTATTACATTCTTTATATTTAGCAAATTTATATTCAATTAAGTGCAAATTATTTTAATAGTTTTAAATATTTGTAAACATTTGAGGTTATGTAAATATATTCCATACATCCCGAGCAAGTGTAAATTAGTAGGAAATTTTAAATATATAATGTTATAATGAGCTATGAATATTCAATTAATTTTTAACTATGAAGATACATGAACTTTAAAATCACTTTAAAATAAAATTATCCTACCTTTACAGCATGATTTTTTAATTTAGATGCTCTTGAGGTACACTCATCTATTCATTAAAAAATACCGAATTAGTTTATATTTGACGAACAAAATCCACACACTCGAATTAAACACCTTTATCTTTTCAAGTCGGTGAAAGTAATATATGAGGCAAGGAAAGCTTACATTTAAATATAAGACACAAATTGAGATATTTGTGTATAGTGTTTAAAGTCTTAAGCTCGCCTTTAGAACTAGTAAATTAAGCCTTCGGCTTAGGCTCGCTTTGTATCGCTACGATACATGCATCTACAAAGTTTACGAGAAAATTTAATATATGTATGTATGTAGGGCAGTGGTAGCCCAGTGGTGACGCGCTCGCTTGGGAAACCGAGTGAAGCGAGTTCAAATCCCAGGTCCCGCACCTCTGATATTTTCATGTGCGAATCATTTCCAACATGATTACCACTTGTCTTAACGGTGAAGGAAAACATCGTGAGCAAACCTGCATGTCTGAGAGAATCTAGTAAGTTTTCAAAAGACATGTGAAGTCCGCCAACCCGCACTTGGCCAGCGTGGTGGACTATGGCCTGATCCCTGTTGTATTGAAGGGAGGCCCGTGCCCTGCAGTGGGACGTTAAAAAGGGCTGAATACATGCATGTACGAATATATTACGAGGCAATATTAGACCAGTGTGTATGCTTGGAAAACCAAGTGGAGTAGGTTCAAACTCAGAAAACAAAAGTAGCTTTCGAAAAGCAATTTGGCGAACGTTGAACTTCTCTTGTTTTGAAGGGAGGCCCTTGTCCAGCAGTGGGACGTTCAACCAGATGGTTTATATATCAGGGGTGTTGTAAGTGTGTGCGCAAGCTATCCTGCAACGCCCTATTGGACTGCGGCGACGGATTCCGCTGTGGGTTTTAGTGAGTCTCACAGTACCCTGCCCGTTGACGGCCGGCAGGATCCCCATGATGGGTTTCTCCAGCGAAAAAAAAGGTAAATTTATGTACTTACGAGGACAGCCTTAAAAAAAACTTAATTAAACACATGATCTGACTTTTGAACAAGTATTTTATAAATAAATTATAAATATATATAAATAACTTAACTATATATTAAAATTTTGGCTTTTAAAGTTAGTTTAAAGTTTATGTCTAATGCCTTCAATTCAATTCAATTTTCTTGTTATTGGCTTCGTGACAAATGACAAACATTGAAAATATCAATTCGCGTTCATAATATGAATCGTTTCTATTTGCACATAGAATTATACAACTTTTTATCAAATAATCTCATAACTCAAAAGTGCTTTGACAAATTTTTAATACTTTTTGTGTCATTGGTCATCGCCTAAACTATATGTATTCAACTATCTTAAATTTTCGCAAATATTCGATATTTTATATAAAACTTTCCTCATTCATTTGTTTTTTGGTTCCCGACGTTTTGAATGTTTTACAGCAATCATGGCTACGGGAGATACTAAGGTTTAAGACGTCTCAAAGATATACAGTTGTTACAGACAGTACCAACTGTCCGAAATCCAAATAAATATGTATGTATTTATGTATGGATATATGTAAGTATCTAATATGTATGTATGTGTGTATCTATATTTGTATGTGTATATTTATATTATAATTGATGTTTATAGTTTGTACCTACACCGCATCTCCTTATTATTTTTATATTTTCTCACGCTTGAGGGTTTCTGGTAGAGCTCTCTTAAAGAGTTATGTCATCCTTTGTACACATGGTATCTGTTTTAACTTGTATGTTATTTTTTCTGGTACACAAATCTATGCATTTAATAAAATTGTAACTAAGCCGAATATGTTCATTAAATATTTTTTGGAAAGTCTTATTATTCACATCTATAAATCTAAGATAGTATTTATACGATACTTGATACGCCACAAACAATGCGTGTACAGTTTTATGTATAATGTACATTTTACGTATAGGAAGATTCAGCATCCATTATTTCATAAGGCAACCCATCTGCGATATTCTTTTATGTGTATATAAAGCTTAGTACATACTATTCGTCCTGAAAGCCGATGGTTTGAGGACTATATTGAATAACTTTAACGTAAATCAATACAGCCAGACGTTTGTATTGTATATACTATTATCATCACTAGGTATAGACGTCAATCTGAAATTAAAAAATGAAGGAGAAAGAAGATTGTACTATATATAATAACTAGCGAATCACCTTGCTTCGCTCGGGTTCGTCCCTAGGTTGATTCCCCATGCAAACTTTCATCCCAATTTTCACCCCCTTAAGGGATGATTTCCGGGATTAAAAGTATCCTATGTCCTTCCCAGAGTCTCAAGTTATCTCCTTACCAAATTTCATCTAAATCGGTTCAGTAAATCCAGAGATTATCCCCTACAACGTCACAAGCTCACAATCTTACAAACTTACAAACTTTACCCCTTTATAATATTATAGTGTAGATTAGCGACTTATTCTCCCTCCGCTTAGATGCGTCCTTAACTGCTAACAGTAGCCTACGAGTATAATAATGCTACTCCTGATCATAGTCTATTTGTATATTTACTGAATTCTAAATCATTCAAACCACACACAAACATACATACATACAATACACCCACACATTTAATTTCATATGCATACCCACTAATTTCTTCAACTGAACTTTTTAATTCAAAAAACTCTAATAATGCTATTGTTCTTTATACATTTAGACTTAATAATGGGATTTCTGATGAAGTTACAGAAAGAGTATACTGTGGTGTGATTGGTAAATGCTCTCAGCCACTACACGTGTAAAACTCTAACGTACAAAGGACGTGTCAGTCATGTCGTAAGTACTTTTACCATACGAGTGTACGCTACGTAATGAAACAAAGGAGTGAAACGTGTTTCTAATAAAAATAGCCTGGTGTTAGACTTTGCTTTTATGTTTTTAAAATTATTTAAATTATTTTGTGTTTGAAGCTACTAAATATAAATTACAATTTGTTTAATATATAAAAAATAAAAACAGTTGTAATAAACATTTAAAAAAAAGCTTTTATTTAAATTTTCTAAAAGGAAAAAAAAAACATTAAATAAATGAATCAAGCCCATCAATTTATTACATTACACAATTTATGTGGTATAAAAGCTTGACGCTAGATTGGTAAATCTAAATATTTAATAAAAAACGTAATATTTTTAATATTTTGTTTTTTATTTATCTAACAGTTAAATCTCGCAACAAGTTATATACCAAATTTCAGCTCAATCGGACACTGGGAAGTGAGTCAAATTTAACTTTCAAGATTCCATTACACACACTGGGACAAGTAAAACGAAACAAAAGCTACAAGTACAAATAAAAATAGAATATTGTAATGCATCTGAAATCAGATTTCATAATTAAATTGTAATACTATGTTTATATTTTATATAGAAAGTGATATTGACACTTATAATAATTTATTTTACTAATAATACAATACATTTATATGTATTACTAGCTGAACCCGCGACTTCGCTTGTGCTAAAACTACAAAAAAACTCGAAAAAGGTAAGTTACATACAAACTTTCATACTCTGTTTTACCTCCTTATGGTATGAATTTCGAAAAATGCTTCAACCCAAGTTTATTTAATTGTATTGAAAAGTATTAATACCAAGTTTCAAGTAATTCTGATCATAAATATTTTTTTGGGTTGTATTTTAACGTGTTTTCCCGTGGGAATGAGATAATCTCCCAAGGTAAAAAGTAGCCTATGTCACTCTCCAGCCCTTCAACTATCTCCACACAAAAATTTACGCACATCCACGACTCCGTTTCGTCGTGAAAGAAGGACAAACAAACAAACACACTTTCACATTTATAATATTGGTATGGGTGTATATCCCATTGGGCTAACTACATAGGTTTATAGCGTGGGCTCTTTCTTTCTATGACAAAACGTGCATTACTTGGTGTAGCAGATATCATGAATTCCGTTCTGCAATCTGAGTAGGTACTTGTAATAAATATAATATGAAATATATATATAATATTACTTTTATTCTTATAAAAATAATTTAATAGTAAAGTTAAAAAAGCAAAGGAGTGAGAAAAATGGATTAAATATATGGGATATAGGAGTTTTTCATGTGCATTTAAGATTTTCTCACATGCGACGTAAACCTCTCATTCAGCGAACATTTGTTAGTGCGACGTTTCTCATCAGAGGAAGTAAGTAAAAAGTAAAAACCTCGCAGTTCGAGCGAACACTTACATGATGGCGGTAACACGCGTATACTTCACATGATGTTTTATGCTTTCAACGACTTGGGGCTTCAGCGAAATTAATTTTACGTTTTTGTTCACTAAAAGGCAAGGTTTTTACTTAGATTTGGCTTAGAAAAAGGTTTCAAAACTTCAAAACTTTTATCTTTTTGTCTGTCTGTCAACTTTAAATGACTATCAAGTAAAAATGTGAATTTTCTTATTGACATATAAATTTATATCTCTTAACTATTCGGCTCCATATAGATTGAAAATAATATTAAAATATTAGTGGCTTTAAACTAAGTAAAAATAATATCGCAAACGAAGTCATATTATGCAGACGCTATTAACATAAATTATTCACATTCAATGAAACCCTAAATGTGCAACAGTTTTGTAAGTATTCGCCATCATTAACAAATTAATTACTTTTGCATTTAATCGACAAAGTACCACAAATAGACCTGCTATTTCACAGCGGTTCAAAATAACACCAGCGAAATGTTTCGAATTACAGGTGGAATAAATCAACGGTTTAGGCAAATTAGTTACCAACTCAAACATTTGCTATGGAGGCTGGACGAAATGAATAGCTGCTATTGTTTGAATTACGAGGTCAATGTATTGTAAATTTTGTATAATCGGAATAAATTTTGAAAATCTGAATTGTAGGGCAGTCGTGGGTTCGATTTAAAAAATAAAAATAAAAATCAAAAAAGGTTTCGCGTTGAGTTTAATATATTTGTCATTATCGATTACTGTATACTAAAATATCCCAGAGTTATCAAATCAGGAATTATTAGATACGCAGAAGTATCGACTGAGTACGTCGAAGCTCCAAGCGGAAGTGGGAGTAGATGGGGCACATTAGTCATAGAAGGGCTGGTATATAGATTCCAAAAATTTACAAGAAGCGTGGACAGGCCTCCTAAGAGTTGCACTGATGACCTGTTACAAGTTGAAACCAAAAGTTGTGACTTGAAACCCACTGGCTTATTATAGCAGAAGACAGGTTAGGTTAGGTTAGTGTTAGGTTAAACGCGTTTTTATAATGGATACGCTCGTCTTAGTGAGACTTACCAACTGCGTGGGACATCTTATAGTGCCAAAGTATGAGGGCACACACAAGTGCACTTTCTATTCCTAAAGGAATATGAGTGTTAAAACACTCATATTCCGGTAGAATGACAGCTCGTAACGACCGGTGAGATATAAGGAGCGGGACCGATAGCATAAGGTACTCTTTGAGGTACGGAGTGTAAGCATCGCCAACTTCCTAACCCCGGGCTGAATTTTTCTGACAGAAACTCCCTTTATCAATTCAACCCGACCCTAACCCAAACCCAGGACTACCTGATCTGTATTCTAGCCACTAGGCCTAACAGGATAAACTTTAATTGCAGGATAGATGAACGGTCAGATAACGGAAACTTAGAGTTAAAACGCAAAATGAGACTTAGGAGACAAAATTTAACTGCTTTCTATAAACTTTTGTGTTAAGTTTAGAGCTTTTAATAAATTCAATAAAGAGCTTTATTTATTCTATAGTTAAATAGTTACATTTCGTTATTTAAATTGACTCTGTTTAAAGTTTTCGTTGAAGCTTTGTTATGTTAATTCTCTATTCATGTTCATTAAAGTGATAGTAAACAATATTCAGGATTCAGGGGTTTTAATGTACTAATATATCTCTGTAGCCTATGCATTTCGGTTAGTTTCAGCTTTGGCACGCAGATAGTTTATGGACCGAGGAATAATCTATACTATAATAAAACTGTAGAGGTCGAATGTCTGTACATAGAACAAAAGATGCTAAAAACCGAACAGGGGGATGTAAGAAGACAAATAGAACAAATTCAGTTTTTTTCAATTTTTTTGTTTCTCTGTCTATTTGTACGGGCTAATCTCCGAATCGATAGTTAAAAAACTATAGTAACTTATACAGCTTAGTACACAACAACTTAAGCACCTAATTTAGTAAAATTTGGCATGCTGATACCTTATATTGCCGGTCAAACAACAGGTTACTTTTCATCCCGGAAAAATAAAAAGTTCCCGTGGGATAGATCTGTTTGTGCTTTTCTAATTATAGTTGCTAGTGTATTATATAAAATATACTTTATTCAAGTAAACCAAGTGTTTCATGGGATATTAGGGTAGAAAGAAGAAGTGCTTAGTTTAAAAAAATAAGTTATATTGAAAAGGCTTTGTATGTTTTTAAACAAATATATTTTAAAAATAATTGAAATATTCAAAACTTCATTATAACGTTAAAAAATGTGTAAACACTTTTATTGGTAATTGTTAATATTGGATATCAAAATATATTATAGTCTATGATTTGTTTAATCTATGATTTAGAATATAAATTTGTAATCTGTGGTATCTATATTCTATGGTAATATATAAAAATTAAAAGCACTTTTGTCTATGATCTCAACGTGTTTTATTAGTAATATTATAGATATTTCCAACAATCGCAGTAGAATTATCTTATTTCTAAAAAAAAATGACTTTTACAACGAGAAAAGACAAAAATGTCATCTAAAATATGCAATGAAATAATCGCTTTACCACAGCATCCGGAGCGATTGCACAATGAGGTGGAACGTTTTAGAATTCAAATGCACATTTTCCTACAATATGTAACTTCTCTGCAGTAAACGTGACAATTTTTTTAGATAAGAACAAATATTACATAAGTTTGGGTGAGAAAATATTTTATGTTTGGAAAATGCTATTAATAAAATTTAGTTATTGGTTTTAAGCTTATATAACTACATATATTTTTGTTTAACCCAAACTCACAAAATATAGTTATCTTTTTATGTCATTTTTATATAAGAATTCCACAGTTTTTCATGATTATTTTTTCATAAATGAGTGATACTTGAAGGGTGAATATCTCCATTCTCTATCCGTATAAATTTATTATATGGGTGGAACATGAGTTTATTATATGAGATCGTTCTCTAGTCATGCGATATGTTTATGTTGCATAAAGATATATGTACAAACAATCTAAAAACCTCATTATATTTTTATATTTTATAGCATTAAAAATCATTTAGTTTTTTTAATTGTATGAATATCGTATGTGCTAACCATAAAAATAAATCTTTTACATTTTTATCGAAACTAGTGTTCGCCCAGTGGTTGAAATATCATATAAGGTTGTCAATAGCTACTAAGCAAAAAAAAAAAAAGAAAATCGGTTGACCGACAGAAGAGAAAGACTGAACTATTTTGTCTTTGCCTATTTATATATAGACTAGCATTGCCCGCGGCTCCGCCCGCGTTCAGATGTCCAAAAACTAAATTCATAGGTTTTACATTTTAGTATACTCTTAAAATGAGTTATTGTATTTTTTCTCAGAAATCAGATATTTTCCCGCGGTAAAAAGTATCCTATATGTTGACCCGGATAACCAGCTATCATCATACCAAATTTCATCAAAATCTGTCCAGTGGTTTTCTCGTGATGCGGTAACAGACAGACAGACAAAAATTCTAAAAACTATAGATTCGGACTCTGTATCGATAATAATGTCTATTTCAATTAGATTTTCCAAAAAAAAAATTAATGTACAGATTCGACTTAGTTACAATTTTATTATATGTATAGATATTGTATGGACCTAGTATCCATGTCAGAAAACTAGTTTAAGTATATCATGAAGAAAAGGTTTTTAATATTTTATTTAAATCTATTCATTACTTTTCTTACTCGACCACTCGAGCTCGTTATAACTTAAACATGCTTCTTTTGGATTTAAAATTAATGATATTCATTAAAGAGCTGGAGCTGTTATCTATTATTTACTTTGTCGATGTTTTTTTTAAATAGCTTATATACTACATAACTTTGAATTTAGTGTTGACTTTTTTCTTCCTATTACTACAAATATGTATGTATATGTACATATAAATTTAATTTAAATATTGAGATATGCATGCACTCTTGTTTCTTTTTCTGATGTTATTTTGGTTTAAGTCATAAAAATGTTAGAACTGCCTTAAAATTATAATAAAGTACTACCCCAAAATAGAATAGAGCTTTATAGTGAAAAATTAAATATTGTCAGAATCATCTATCTACCTATACATATAACATTCTAACTGAAAATATGATGGAAATAGCCATTATTATCGATGCAGAGGCCGAATCTATAGGTTTTAGAATTTTTGTCGTTCTGTCTATGATCACATCACGAGAAAACCGCTGGACAGATTTTGGTGAAATTCGGTATGATGATAGCTGGTTATCCGAGTCAACATATAGGATACTTTTCATTGCGGGTAATATCTTATCTTTGAACTTACACTAAATATTAAAACGTAATGTAACGTAGGGACGAACCCGAGCCAAGCGAGGGTGAGTCGCTAGTTTTGGTATAAGGTTTTAGGCATAGTGTCCAATGTTTATGCCATTTCTGTGATTGAGGACCAAAAAGAAATAGAATAAAAATGTAGTTTTAAATATAATAACTAACCTTAATCTGGCTTTCATAAAAATATATTCTACAACGTTTGTTATATAAAAACGTAGAAAATATATAGAAATTTTTCTTATGATTACTCGAAATCCATTAAGGCAATATATATATGTATTATGAAACATACAATATGTATGTACATATGTATGTACTTAACGATCGTTAGCTTTTCCCATAGTCGTTAAGAACCGTTCACCATACAAGCCTAATAGATAACACCCCTATTCGTTAGACACCATAATTAATGTGCGAATGGATGAATGAGTAAACGGTAGACGTTAATCTTATGGGGTAATAGTATCCCGTAAGTTCAAGATTTTGCTTTCATTAGTAAGATGTTATTAATATTGAAACGAGCTATAGTTTTGGAGTAAGCAATTAACTTTGATAAGCTAGTTACTTGTAATATATGTAGGTATTTTATTGCTTTTAAGGACTCGAGTATCAACGTTGGGAAATGCATTTACACATACTTTCTACATACATACAGGTTGTGTGGGACTAGCCGGCTAGAAAAGTCAGTAGTACCCATTTAAACCCAACAGAACCTCCCCGTTTTAATGGGACGTCGCAGGATCGCTTACGCACTCAACAGTCAAGTGTCAACCACGACGCCCCGACAGCAGGTCTGCCGAAGCAGACCATAACCAAAGGATTGATCCCACAGTCCACTCTGCTATCAGAGTACCAAGTACGAGCAGCTCGTATAGTCCACCGCCCACCGAAGTGGGCCACCTCCCAATGTTGAGTGTACATTTGTGGCGTGCGTATGGATAGGTCTGTAAAAACGAGATTGATGTTAGTCAAATATTTTTCAACTTAAGTCAATTCTAACGAAGTTACATATTTCGTAAATCGTAATCTTTATATACTAATATTATTAGAGGAAAGATTTGTTTTTTTGTTTGTTTGTTTGTACTGAATAGGCTGGACCGATTTATATGAAATTTGTTAAAAAGATAGTTTGAGACGCTGGGAAGAACAAAGGATAGTTTATATCCCGGAAATTATCTCTTAAGGGGATGAAAATGGGGATGAAAGTTTGTACGAGGAAGCAACAAAATTTAAAAAATTTAAAAAGGAAGAAATAAATTTAAAAAGCAGTTAAATTCTCAAGGGATAAAAAACTAAATAGATCTATATATTATTTTTTATTTATAGCTAAATCGGAATAAATACACAAGTAAACCAATAGGCCGTAGTTAGTATAATGTAGTTTGAAATACAGGGCCAAGTAGAATTCGAATCACTTGAGTGAATCCTTGAGTTAATGCTTGAACTATTCGTACGGTAGTTTTGACCGTATCGTTGTTACCAATTAAACTGTAACATATGTAACTGGCGTTACACTTAAGCTTACGAGTATTAAGCTAAAAATAAAAAATCAAGGAAAAGAACAACAGAAAATTTTATTCTTTTCCTTAGTTAATTGCTTTATTTTTATCCTCTTACTTCTATCTTAGAATCCGGGGTTTCTGGTGTAAAGCTTGGCGTCGATATGTCTGTGTACAACAGGCTCTGAATTCGATTACTACTCGATGTAAATTATTGAATTATGGTGTATTATATATATATATATTGTTATGGATATTTCTATGAATATGTAAGTTTTACACAAATCTTTTGACTCGTTACAGCATGATGATGGAACAAATATACATACACACGTCACACAATAAACTATATCTTATAGTTACGATACAAGTTTCTATCCATCTAAATATACATATAAAATTCCCGTGTCACGATGTTTGTCCGGGTTTAACTCCGAAACTATTTTTATCCGATCTTAACGTATTTTGTTTTAAAATGTATGATTCGTTCCAACTTAAAAGATTGGATAGTTTTTATCCCGATTATTTCCTTTTTTTATTGCAAAATTATCGATTTTTGTATATGTGCAACAGCCACGTAGCCTGGTCTCCTACATACAATATTTAAATATAACTTCAAAAAGGCGCATTTAACCTTTAGAGCAACAGGTTGTGTAGGAAATTGTGTTATTTGTATAATCATATAAAGGTTATAACCCGGGCGTGAAATTTCTTTTAAAGAAACCGTATAATAATATAGCGTTAAGGTTTGAAACTTTGAAAGTGGTAAAATTTCTGAGTCTACACTAAAATATTTACGAAAAAATAAGTTAAGCCGAAAGTAGTATTATATGAGACTATATTCTCTCTGGTTGTTGTTCAAAAGAAAGTATGTAGTTTCTACTAATATTAAGCTGAAGAATTTGTTTTTTTTTGTTTGTTTAAATACTCTAACCTATAAATATCTTGGGACATTAACACACAACGCCATCTAGTTCCATGGTAAGCTACGAGGCTTGTGTTATGGATACCAGATAGTTGATACACTGTTCATATATAACTTTAAATACGTTCATATTATAAATATAAACACCTATGACTGGAGTAGAAGCATTCGTGCTCATCACACAAATGAATGCCCCCAGCGGGACTCGAACTTGCGACCGCTGGCATAGGAAGTAGGGTTACTACAAACTGAGCCAAACATGTCTTCATATACCCTTAGTCTTAATCTATCTAATCCTAGAAATAAAATAATGATCTCCCTACCGAGTTCCGCCATGACGGCCAATTTCATTGAAACTAGCCATCTGCACAGGAGATATTAAAGCGCAACAACAGGGGTGAAACACCGCCAACTTCCCAACTCTGGGCTGTTACTGATGATTTCTTGACATAAATACTCAATAACCAAACTTGACTCTACATGAGATTTGAACCCATGACCTCCGGGTCTGCAGCTGTACATGCTAGCCACTAGCCACATTTTACACATAATAACAAATTAAACTTGAATGTACTCAGGATAATTATTTTAAAAGTACTAACCTTATGTAGTATATGTGTCCTTTCATAGCAAATTTTCATGTTAAATAGCATTATGCAATGGTACAGTAGCCGCTATTCGTTACCGCCTCGTTCCATTGCAAATGTTTGAGTTAATAACTAATTTGCTTAAAGCGTTGATTTAAGGTTTTGTAGTTTGAAATGTATGGTTTGTCGAATGTAAAACTAGCTGGCAACTATTTTATCGTTATTACTAGAAAAGTAAGAAAAGTTGGATGCCTTCCTTAGTCAAAATTATACCTTTACTAGCAGAACCGCGCTTGCGCTCGCGCTAAAACTACAAAAACAATTTCTAAAAGGGTAGGTTTCATACAATATTTCATCCCCTATTTTACCCCCTCATGGGCTGAATTTTGAAAAATGCTAAAACAAGTATTTCTTTAATTGTATTGAATAGCATTAATACCTTTCAAGTCATTCTGATTATAAATATTTTTTGGGTTGTATTATAACCTGTTTTTCCATGGAAATGAGATGATCTATCGCGATAAAAAGTAGCTTACGTCACGCTAACAAAAATGAATGTTTATTTGTATGTTTGTACTCTGTACGTTCCTAAGCCGTTAATTCGATTGTAATAAAACTTTGATGTGTACTGCGTACGCTCGCAAAGGTTATGGGCGTAAAAAATAATATTTATTTTGTACGAGTATATTCGTCTTCTGAATTGGCAATGGGCAGGGCATGTTTGCAGGACGAACAATAGATGGACAAAACGTTTAACAGAGTGGATACCAAGGGACAGGAAATGGAGAATAGGGAGACCTAGTAAAAGACGGAGAGACATTTACAGACACAGGTGTGGTAATGGCTGGATGCAAAAGGCTCGGGAAAGAGATGTTTGGAAAGGTTTAGGAGAGGCCTACGCTGCAGAGGCGACTACTACTAATACATACTGATGCTACATACACATACAGATATAGAAATATAGATTTACAAAAGTTAGTACAAATAAAGTTATGTAGATATATAGATAGTCATATAGTTTTATAAGTTATTGTGTTCAAAAGAAAGAAAAATGTTAACGAAAGTAGTAAGTAAATAAAGGCTATTTTATTTTATTTTATTTATTTATTCGTCTTCTAAGCGTTCCTAAGCCATTAATACTTAAAGACGACCACGAGTAAAGCGAGGGCAAATCGCTAGTCTCAAATAAATGTCAGATATAATAAATGCCATAAAAGTCCGTGGAGAATGGTCGATTGAACAAACAGACTTTCTTATTCAGCAGCCGCGCTCTAAGAAGAGGCGTTTAGCAAAGATACATTCTATCATGAATATTTTACTTGCAAATAAATTGCCAAATTTAAACATATTAAACAATATATTGTTCGCTCCTCCACTCTTGTGGTAAGGTGTGATCTAAGTGTTCATCCAGGTTATATCGTATCTCCATTCTGAATGTCCCACCCAAACTTGTTGAGCATTTCAATAGAAAAAGTTATAATCATATGCAGGTACGAGGAACTTATAAGCTTTTACATTTACAATAATGCTTATTATTACTATACAATAATAAAAAAAAGGTATGTGATATTTTTATTTATACCATAAAAACAGAAAAAATGACTCTTCAAAATATACGACGAAACAATATGATTTTGGCAAAATTCCCTTAATCTTATCCCACTCTAAAAGAGCCATCAGCTATGTTATGCGTAATTCCTGAAGTAATGCGATGAGCAATCGTTTGGAAATCTCGAAAGATTTATATCTTAGAGAAGCTGTGCACTGACCGTGTAGACGATGTGAGATGTTTTTGATGACGTTTCTTGTAGAAAGTAGAGAAAGTAGTTGCTTTTTGCTCTAACTGGATTTGATTTATATAATAGCGAGATATAGGAAAAAATTCTAATTTTTTTATCATTCCATTCCTACTGACTCATTAGCTTAGTAGCTAGTATATATACTTGTACTGATTTCTTGAGATATTATTATAATACTAGCGACTTACGTTTGCTTCGCTTGGGTGTGTCCCTTAGGTACATAGATTTTATTCACGAATTGATGGTTTTTAATTTTTTTTGCGCAGAAGCCTGATTCTTTTTTCTGAATTAAAATCAAAGCCTAAGTTATTCCTTATAAAATCTATCTACCAGTGAAAGTCCCGTCAAAATCAGTCCATTCACTTCTGAAATTAGTCGGAATAAACAGACAGACAAAACTTTGAAAAATTGTTTTTCTTTACTGATTAGTACCGTATATACATACTTTCATATGCATTTAGTAAAAAGCTGTTATTTTAAATACAAACAGACACTACAATTTTATTTATCTGTATATATTGTATATCATAATGTTAATTAAGACCTGAGTGAAGAGAGATCGAGTCGATAGCTATAAATATTTACGGTTTACCATACGGTACCGTACGGTAATCAAATCTGTACCGTCGGGTACAAGGTCGGGTATAATCAATACATTGAAAATACAGACTTATTTGAACCATTTTTAACCCCCGACGCAAAAAGAGGTGTTATAAGTTTGAAGCCGATGTCTGTCTGTCTGTTTATATGTGTGTGTGTGTGTGTGTGTGTGTGTGTGTGTGTGTGTGTGTGTGTGTGTGTGTGTGTGTGTGTGTGTGTGTGTGTGTGTGTGTGTGTGTGTGTGTGTGTGTGTGTGTGTGTGTGTGTGTGTGTGTCTGTCTGTGGCATCGTAGCTCTCAAACGGATGGACCGATTTCGAAACGGTTTTTTTCCATTTGAAAGCCAGTTTCCTTGCGGTGGTTCTTAGCTATGTTTGGTTAATATCGGTCCAGCAGTGTAAGAGTATCAGCACTTTTCCAAAATGATGTAAGGCATTTTGGCGTATGATTACTCGATTAAGTGCTTCACACGTGCCATTGTAATCGTTAAATGACAATTAATTTGCGTAGGGGGTTATATAAATTTAAAATTTATAATTATTACACAATTGATAAATATATTAATCCATCCGTTTTATTGATATTACTCAAAAAATTTAAAGCAGATTTACGTACAGGTATTAATTTATCGCTTAATGAATTTGCGGTTATTTGGTGGCTTATATGAAATTACAAGGTTTCGGGGAAAATAGCAGATGCAATTCATACGTTTATTAATTTTCAATTCAATCCCTTCTTTAATTTAAAACTACAAATTATCCATTGAAACTTATAAATAGGTAATATTTTTAGTTATGATTTCAACTTTCTGTAAGATCTACTATTTTATGATTGAGTAGCGACTCGCACGTACGTTTTCATTTTTTTTAAGCGGAATCCTATTTTTTCTAAAATAAAAGTAGCCTAAGATACTCCTTATAACATCAGCTATCTGCCAGGTAAAGTCCCGTCAAAATCAGTCCAGCTTTTTTGGAGATTAGTCGAAGCAAACAGACCGACAAATTTTTTAAAAATTGTGTTTTTCTTATGAGGGCCGTATATAATTTCATATGCTAGTAAAAGTCTGTTATTTTGATGTTACAAACAGACACTTTAATTTTATTTATGTGTATTGATTAGTGGCTCATAGTATTGGGTCGTTTTTCCTATTATGTATGTAATTAGTAGATATTTTTCGCGTAAAATAGTGATGTCTTTCTTTTTTAACAAAACTGTATCTTGTTTATTTGTATTTATATTATTTTTACTAACTTAGTAAGTAATACAGTAAGCTGTTTATATCTCTACACAATATAATATCTATATGTATATATAATAAAATTCTAACTAAGTCGAATCTGTACATTAAATATTTTTTGAGAAATCTAATTAAAATAGACATTATTATCGATACAGAGTCCGAATCTATAGTTTTTAGAATTTTTGTCTGTCTGTTTGTTACTGCATCACGAGAAAACTACTAGACAGATTTTGGTGAAATTTGGTATGATAATAGCTGGCTATCTGGGTCAACATATAGAATACTTTTTACCGCGGGTAAAAATCTCATTTCTGAGAAAAAATACAAAAACACAAAAATTGCATTGTAAGAGTATACTAATATGTAAAACCTAGAATTTGATTTTTGGTCATCTGACGCGGGCGTAGCCGCGGGCAATGCTAGTGTTATTATAATATGGGAATACGAAGAATACACGTGGGTGTTCATTTATAAATACGTCCGATTGACACTGCTAAGTTATACAGAAATTTAAGCGAAAATTTGATAAATTAGTCTAAATCGTATTCTTAACTCAATATTGTAAGAGCGGACCCGAGCGGAGCGAGAGTGAGTCGCTTATAGAAATAAGCGACTCACTCTCGCTCCGCTCGGGTTCGTCTCTAGTTACGTTTTAACGTTTAGTATATATCTCAGAGGTGAAATATTTTCTCACAATAAAAAGAATCCTATATGTTAACCCGGATGATCATCTATCATCATACCTAAATTTCATCAAAACCCGTCCAGTGTTTTTTTCGTGATGCCTCCCCAAACAGAGAGACAAAAATTTAAAAAACAATAAATTCGGCCTCTGTATCGTTAATAATTACTTTTTTCATAATATATTACAAAAAATGGCTCGACTCAGTAAAAATTTTATTATATGTATAGATTATATTAATATAGAATAGAGTATTAAGGCTAATGTCAACGCCTAATTCTTGTTATTTCCAGTTTTGTTGTGAACAAATTAGTTCTACCCTCGTGAGTCTTCTCATACCATTCAGTTTGTGATGAATATAATCTTATAATAGTATTATATTTAAACAATAGTTTAGATATTATATAATTTAATTAAATCGAAAATATATAAATGGCAGCTTTATCATGGCCAATGGTGTTCAGTTCAAATTTAAGAACTTTAATCGTATTTTTAACTAACGATTTTCCCTAATTTTCTTAATGTAACTCAATAACTGAATCCACGATGATACTTAAAAAATACTTAAATTATTGGAAGTCAGCAGTCAAAACCAGTCCAGGTGTTTCGGAGATTAGCTGGACCAAACAGACATAGGTACATACAGATAAACAGACAAACATGTTAAAAATTTTGTTTTTCGTATAAATACCCTGTATAATTTCATTTTGCATTTATTAAAAATCTGTTATTTTGACGTTACAAACAGATATTTCAATTTTATTTATCTGTATAGATCAGTGTCAGTATGAAATATTTCCTTATATATTTTTTCGCATTGTAATGTTAGTAGTAAAATATTGTTACCAGATCGTAAATTTAAGTTTAAGCTACTACTGTATTATCGTAAGATCAAGTTAATGCGGTGCCGTAAATAAAGCAGTCTGGGAAGAAATTCTCAACATACATTACAGACTGATGAAGCTTTGAAGATTTATCTTACGAAAGCCAGTACATTTAGGTCGGGAACAAAAGTATCGTGATCTCTCCTAGCTTAAAATACCTAGGAAACTTATACCAGTCAATTACTATCTGTAGTAATAACAGCTGGCTTATATAATATACTTACCTAATGGATGTACTCCTATTACAAAACATAGCTGTCATAATAAGGTGTTATATAATATTCTACATACATGTAAGTATTGATTTTAAAGATCATGCCGGCGTGTCAATTAACAATAGATTTCTTAGAATAATAAATAATAAATAAATAAATACGTTCTGACATTAACACACATCACCATCTAGTTCCATGGTAAGCTACGAGGCTTGTGTTATGGATATCAGATAGTTGATACACTACACATATATAACTTTAAATACATACATATTATAAATATAAACACCCATGACTGGAGTAAAAACCTTCGTCATCACACAAATGAATGCCCCCAGCGGGACTTGAACCCGCGACCGCCGGCACAGAAAGTAGGGCCACTACAAACTGAGCCAAACGTGTCGTCAAATTAATTTCTTAGAAATTTACCTGGAGGTGTTAAAGGCAATCTCTTTCCTTTTATTTTGGTTCAGGAATAATATTAATTTCTTGATTATTTTTAAACTAATACATACACCTCACCGTTTTCATTAAATTAAGATTGCATTTTCTCCAGAAAAGAAATCTACTACATGTAATTTAAAGACCAAAACGTAATCTAAATACAATATTTGATCCAAATCGCAAGACGTTTCTCAGATACACAACATAAATTTATATATGCAAGAAATGCTTATTTAATGCTATAAGATAACATAAAAAGTTTCTCTTATTATTGCCTCATCTGTTTTGCCCATTACACTGCCATCTCAAATGCTATGATTTCTCTTAGAAATTGTAACTGAAAATTCTAAAACATTAAACCAAAAAGTTAAAACCTGCATTTGTCAGTTATAAAATATCAGTTAGTACACGTGAAACGAAACTCATTTTTCCTGCACCCTTCGAGCGACCGTTGTCACACTCCTGCTGTATTGGGTACCATTAGTCTACGTCAGGACAATGGCGTCGGTAATTTGCTAGCCACATAGGTTCAGGATAAAATGTTGAAAGCTGATATTTTACAGTATACTCCATCTATTCTTTTAATTTAACACCATGAAGTTCTACTGTACGAGTTATTTCTACTGTATACTACAAGGCTATTTTTTCAGCCCGTTTTTTACGACAACTATCAGTTGAATCACAGGCAAAATTAGTAAATAAAAATTATTCGGCGATATACTTATTTTTTGTTTTTCGATTAATCCTGGTATTTGTACAAGCTTTTATTTAACTTGCAATTTAGTATGTTTGTATGGGACAAATCTTTCAAGCAGATTTAAACCCACTTCTTATCCTACCGAGTTGAAATTTTACATGTAGGTTCAGTTCCAATGACAATAGCTATTTATGATAATTATGACCTGATTCTCCATTTAGGATTGGTTCAAGACGACCCAACTTCTCAACGGTCAAGAGTGCAGAAATGAAATTTTATATATGCTTTCAATTATTATAATTCGTTCGAAAATTAACCATAGCTTGGCTATTACGTCCCGGGCTAGCTCCAAAGCAGATATCATCTCAGCGGTTAGCAGCATTTTTCTTCTATTTAGCGCATTAAAAAAAAAACTTTTTTTTTGTAAAAAATGGTTTTATATTGTTAATTTTATTAATCTGTATGTAAACTAAATAAGTTCGGTAAATTTCATTCAGTAAAAGCTTATAAAATGTACACCACATCCTATCGAGGATAAATCCTCCAGCAAAAAAGGAAATACAACATAAATTTAAAACTTTCGCTATTAATATAAAACTGCATGTTTAATTATAAAGGACTGAGTTAATAATTTTAATATTGTTTGAAAGGCTTTAATTAATTGCCTTTTCGTGACTCGAAATTTGGGTTGTTCGAGTAAATAACGCGTTAATTTTTAATAGTCCCTCTAAATATATTTCTAGAGGTTGAAATTATAGGGAAGAGTGATTGAGTCTCATTTGGCAATTTAAAAATATTGTGTAAACGTTTGATCAATGAATATATATATATATATATATATATATATATATATATATATATATATAATCATCAAATTATTTTACCTAAACTTTTGCTGAAAGTTTCAATTGAAATTCTAGGTGACATTCTACGTAAAACCAGGTTTTTAGATATGTCATATACGATATATTAATATATATCGTAGCAGAAACAGTAAATTTGTTAGAATAGGGGTTCGTCCTTAATAACGTTTTACCGTTAAGTATAGATTTCGCAAAGATGAGATATTTTCCCACAATAAAAAGTATCCTTTAAGTTGACCCGGATAACCAGCTGTTATCATACCAATCAAAGTCTGTCCAGTGGTTTTCTCGTGATGCAATACCAAACAGACAGACAAACACCCTTAATGTCAATATTTGTTTATTTATTTTAAAACGTATGACGATAAGTGATTTAATATGTGCCTTTTTTACTTCTGTATTACGCTGTAATGTTTAAATGGATTTATGGATTTTTAACTGACTTTAAAAGTAGCAGGCGGTATATGTTCATCCGCGTGTAATTTTTTTGTCTATACATTTTTTATGTACGTTTACCGATTTCTCGGAGATGCCTTAGCCGATTTTTCGACATTAAGTTGTATACAGTTAAAGTAGGCCCTGAATGAGGTCCACCTCAACGTGCGTTCACCTTGTCGTGGTGGGGGGGCTTAGTAGTGCCCGGCAACCCAACCGGGCGCGAAGCCAAGAAATGCACAGGGAGGTGTCCCACTTCGGTGGGCGGTGGGAGGTGGCCCTCTTCGGTGGGCGGTGTACCATGTGGGTTGCTCCTGGTACTTCTTGATAGCAGAGTGGACCTTGGAGCAACCCCATAGTTGTTGTGGTCTGCTTCGGCAAACCTACCGTCGGGGCGTCGTAGTTGAATGCGTAAGCGATCCTGCGACGCCCCGTTAAGACGGGGGAATGTTTTGTTGGGTTTTAGTGGGTAGTACTGGCTGTATTACGCCGGCGAGTCCCACACCTCGTGCGTAAATGCATTTCCCAACGTTAAAAAAAGGCCCTGAATGAGGTGGTCCCATAGAATTTTCTTTGACATAGAGTATAACGTTTTCAAGTTAATCAGGAAAAAACATGAAATTCAAAGTATTTAAATGGTACCGAATTTGAAAATATCTGATTAGGTATCAGTTATTTTTTACTGTTTATTATCTGAAAGTTGATTTTATGAATAATTATCTTTTATGAACATAATTACCCCGTGAGCGGAATGGCGGGCAAAAACTAGTATTTAAATAAATACACTGTAACTTTACCTGTGTGTGTAATGTAGAATTCCTATTGGATTGAAATTCTCAACTTTGGTCTTTAAAATAATTAGAAAATTAGATTTATTCTAGAATTTCGTATAATAAATTGCCTTTATTAAATCAATATAAAAATCTATATACAATCTAAACACCATAAAAATAATGAGCAAAACTGCTAATTAAAACGATATAGCGTATAATAATTTAAATAATTATTTTATTTATTTTGTCATCACAAGAAGCTTATCAAAGTTCGTTATATCATAAGCTTAACAAATATAATAAGCTATATAGGTACATATACATACTAATATTATAAATGTGAAAGTGTGTTTGTTTGTCCTTCTTTCACGTCGAAACGGAGTGATGGATTGGTGTGATTTTTTGTGTGAAGATACATGGAGGGCTGGAGAAAACAAGTTATAATACAATCCAAAAAAATATTTATGATCAGAATTACTTGAAACTTGGTATTAATGTTCTTCAATAAAATTAAATAAATATCTACGTGTTTTAGTATTTTTCGAAATTCATCCATATATAAGGGGGGTAAAATTCGGGATGAAAGTTTGTATGAAACTACCTTTTTAGAGATTTTTTTGTAGTTTTAGCGCGAGCGAAGCCGCGGGTTCTGCTAGTTACATATAATTCATTCTCCTTTGTATTCCAAATAAAGTTAAGTGGATAAGCATCGTATAGTCTCATTCATAATAAATTTTTGAATAATAGTACTTACATACTACCCACTTTAATGGAAGGTCAAAATATGTCAAACAATAGACCTATCAGCAAACAAAGCGTGGACATTCGCCACTTCACATTGAATAGAGTCCTTACAAATATTCAATAAAATAGCTTGAATGGTATTTCAATACTGGCAAGTCACGGCAATATATAGTTTATTTAGATATTTCTCGTATCAAAGAGCTGCTTGCTTTATTGTTAAGCTCGCATTTGTCTCTATGTAGATTTCAGCTTTGACTAAATTTTATTGAAATTTTAGCAATTTATTCTTATATATTTTTTTTCATGGTACTAAGGGGGCAAACGGGCAGGAGGCTTACCTGATGGAAAGTGATCACCGCCGCCCATGGACATCTGCAACACCGCAGGGCTTGCAGATGCGTTGCCGGCCTTTAAGAAAGGAATACGCTCTCTTCTTGAAGATGGCCAAGTCGTAGCGGTTATATATATATATATATATATATATATATATATATATATATATATATATATATATATGATATAGTCATACAAAAATAACTTAAAGTAAAAATTATATGAAAAATGAAACATGAATGTGAACCAGTTTCGAAAATTGCGTAATATATGGCAAAAGTAATTGTTATTTATTTCAAACACATTTTGAACCTAACCACTACAGAAAAAGAGTTCAAAATCTATTGCAGATTAAACTCACCGTTTTTAAGCTCCAGAGTTGGCTTTAATAAAGCTAATTAGCGGCGGTATGTTCCACGTCTGTCATGTTGTAAACAGCAAGTAGTATTGAGATGTAGCGGAAGTTAAAACCTATGTAAGTAGGTCAATACTTTTGGTAATGAAAAAAATTTTTTACCCAAAATACTGTGTTATGATCTAAAGATTATGGGATATAGTAATCTATGTGGTGGACCCCTCATTCTTTTTCCAGACGAAATATATTTTTAGACCTAAAATATATTAACAAACACTACTCAGTTCTAGGATCGTTTTGTCAATATTTTTTATGGTTTAAAAAATCGTCTAGAAAAAGAGTGAGGGGTCCACTACATAGATCGAGATCTTTCACTAATATTATTTGTTCTCGTATTTGTGTATTATCTAGTATATTATATTCTTCTTTTCACTTCACTTCTGAAGGTGAAAGGTCTTCGTAGATTTTTTTCTGCCACTTCTGACATCAGTGACGGCGTGTCCGACCGCGTGGTGTTTTTTCCTTCCAAACTTCCCGGTAAATCTATAAAATTTTCTAGCCTATCCAGTGGGCAATGTGGCGAAGATATCCTAGAATGCGTAGGTAACAGGTTGCAGGATATCTAGTCCTTATGCGAAATCACTCCAGAATCGACTTAGATACGACAGGTTACTATATGTGGAGTATTCTTCGCCAACACCACATTTCATTTATAGTAGAAATTTATGGAAAAGAATATTTGTACTACTGATGTAAAATTTCTGATAATAAGTAGAAAATGTTAGAACCAGAATATAAAAATAAAAATAGATACCCGCAGCTTAAATATGAATGTCATCATCATTATACTCTATAGGAAACTATTTTATTTCTGAGTAACATAAGCCACATTTAATATATGTATGTATGCATAGGCAAAGAAAAAACGGTTCAGTAGCTTTTTAACCATCTTCCAAAAAGCAGGTTCTATATTTGTCTGTATATATCTATTATATGTATGTATGTTCATTTTCCTTTGTTTGTCAACCAATTTTCTGTATAGCTGTTTAGGAGTTTTAGTGTTCTCAATAGATAGAATCATCAAATATAATTTACACAACAAAATAACTTTTAAAGTGAGTACCTCCTTTTTTTTGAAATTGATGAAAACATATACTAACGATTCATATACATATAGATATCTAAATTAACGGAAATTCACAGCGCATACTCTCATTCCAGAAGTAAATGCGTGGGTCTAAATATTTATACGGTATACAAAATATTTTTATTGTACGCCAAATCCGATACGAATTATTAGAAGCACGTACATTTGAATGCTCGCTACTAATTTTCTGTTCATTATTTCGATGAATAATGTACTTAGTATTCATATAGGTATACATATTATTCATATTACTGACCGGACTGGTTTTCCTTATCCACACTAGAGAGCTAGCTATAAGAGCCTAATTTCTTTTTTATTTATAATATAATACTTTATAGAATAAACTACGACTGCACGAATTTATCCCGCTTTGTATCACCATTTCTCACTACCATAGGTTGGCTGGAATTGATCTCTTTTAGAGATAAGTCCACCTTTGTAAACCACAATTACTGTATAGATTTTTTAAGTGCAATAAAGAATAGTAATAATAATAAAAGTGTAACTGATCGCTGTCTGTACATGGAAGGCATTTGAGTGAGTGAAATAGTTTTTATCCCGGAAATCATCCCTTAAGGGGGTGAGAATGGATGGAGTTTTGTATGGGGAAGCAAGCTAGAGACGAACTCAAGCGAAGAACGGGTGATTAGCTAGTAGTATAATATAATTAAAACCTATTAACCGACTTCCAAAAAGGAGGAGGTTCTCAATTCGTCGGAATCTTTTTTTTTGTTTTTTTTTTATGTATGTTCACAGATTACTCGGAAACGCTTGATCCGATTTGGAAATATTTTTTTGTTTCAAAGGGTATACTTCCCAGGTGGTCCCATATAAATTTTATCAAAATCGGTTGAGCGGTTTTTAAAAAAAAACAACAATATATTTTAAATATATTTTTTAAATAAATTGTTTAATGTATTAAAAATATGTTATATTAAAGGGTGTTTCTCCGAGATTGCGTTCTTCGTCTGATTTATCTGGCCAAAAATTATTTTAATTTTTTGCTTTATTCAACATACTCTTATGATTAAAGACATGCCAAATAATATTTGGCATGTCATAAAGTAAATGAATGTTTGTTTAAAGTAAAACTTCATATCTTCAATATTTAAGGTACCTTTCCCCATCCCGTTCATTGATTCCACCTGTATAAATAATTATTAGTTAACCGACGTTTAAAAACATCTATCGATTTTTAATGTTTGATATCAATAAAGGAAGAGCATGCATTCACTGTTACAGCTACAATTGTAATAGCAATTATCGTTCTGAGACCTAAGTCTGAGTCGTAAAAATATATAGGGCATATAAAAATTCCCCAACTCCCTAAGATTAGATTGAGCCATGTTCCCATTTTCCGCTCTATTCATGAGTGAAACTTGCGTGAGAACGATTTTGTTAGCAGCTTTTTTTTCCACCTTTTACATCGACTTGCTATTACTGTATTCAGTATTACAGAACCACGAATGAAAGCTTACAAGCTTTTCACAGAATGTTTAACTTAATAACCCGCAACTTGGTGTATAGAGCTTTTTTGTATTTATCAAATTATCTTTTTAGCTACTGTTTTTATATGATGAAACAAAAATCTAATATTTGATTTAATAAAATTTCTAGTAAACTTACAATAATAAACAACCGGCCAAGTACGAGTCGGACTCGCTCACGAAGTGTTCCGTACCATTATCTATAAAAACGGCAAAAAATCATGCCTGTTGTATAATTATTTATTCTTAAAATAAATATATAACTAAATATTCTGTAAATATTTCAAGCATATACTTGTTGCCGTTATTAATATCGAGTAAAAAAATCACGTTTGTTGTATGGGAGATCCTTTAAATATTTAATTAAGTCTGTTTTTTTAGTATTTGTTGTTAAAGCGGCAACAGAAATACATCAACTGTGAAAATTTCAACTGTCTAACTATCACGGTTCATGAGATACAGCCTGGTGACAGACGAACAAACAGACGGACGGACAGCAGAGTCTTAGTAATAGGGTCACGTTTTACCCTTTGGGAACGGGACCTACAAAACGAAAACTAGTATGATTGCGCACAGAATTGAGACGCCTTCATGCTAAAACGGTTAGATGCATTTAGATGAAACTTATTGCACAGATAAATTTTCATCTAGAGTATAACATAGGCTATTGTTAATAATAAAATTTGCTAGTAGATGGCCTTGCCTGTATTATAAATACCGAAGTAAAGTAAAAATAAGTCAACTAGTCGATTTGCGATTAATATATTAAATATTTCTATACTAATAGAGATGTCATTTCTTTCCAGAACCAATTGTTCTGAGCCATCTTTAATATAATTTGGCAATGGATTTTAACTATAAAAGCGTGGAAAGACAATAGGACGAACAGTTCATGGACGGTTGCCAATACTCTCAAGTCACATAGAATTGGCAGACATACTTTGTTGTACATTTTATACCAATTTTTACTGAATTCAAACGAAATATATAATGCAAGTGCTGTATATGTAAAAGTGATAATGTATTTTTTAACAAGATTTATTAAACACAATATTTAATTTACAGTCATATTATCAAGACGTAAAATGAAATTTGTGTGTTTGTATGTAAGAGGAAAATTCCGGAACAAATGATTCAATTCTAAGCAAACTTTCATTAATAAATCTAGAATTATCTAATCTAATTAGTAACTTTATTAAAAATATTTCATATTAAGTACGAGTAGTTAGGCATGCAATAAAGCTGGAGCGACTCGCCATGGTGGTGCAATAGAAGTGTTGCCTAATCATTGAATATACCATAAAAATGCCATAAAAAGTGACTTCTAGAACCCAAAACGACAGTTTTATGAATTTTTGATAAAGGTTATAATTTTTAGTGCCTTACCTAATATAATATTATGTTAACGTCGTAGTAGTGAAGTTTTTATATAAAAATTAAATATTAATTTACAATTCATCTATTGCGATACTGTTTATTTGTTTATGCGAGTTTTTGATATTCTATATAAAACTATCTCTTCGAATTTTTGGGGATTAATTTGATTGACTAGCATTGCCTGCAGTTCTGCCCGCTTTCAGATGACCAAGAACCAAATTCTTAGGTTTTACATATTAATATACTCTTATAATACAGTTTTTGTATTTTTCTCACAATTGAGATATTTTCCCGCGATAAAAAGTATCCTATAGGTATGTTCACCAGGATAACCAGCTATCATCATACTAAATTTCATCAAAATCCCTCCAGTGGTTTTTCCGTGATGCGGTAACAGACAGATAGACAAAAATTCTAAAAACTATAGATTTGGCCTTTGTATCGATAATAATGACTATTTCAATAAGATTTTCCAAAAAATATTTAATGTACAGATTCGCCTTAGTTACAATTTTATTGTATGTATAGATTACCTATTTATATATTATGTTTAGTTCCTAAATCCATGCAAAGGAATATGGACTCTTTTTTAAATTATCGATACAGAGGCTGAATCTATAGTTTTTAGAATTTTTGTCTGTCTGTTTCTCTGTCTGTCTGTTACTGCATCACAGAAAAACCACTGGAGGGATTTTGATAAAATTTGGTATGATAATAACTGGTTATCCGGGTCAACATATAGGATACTTTTTACCGCGGGAAAATATCTCATTTATGAGAAAAAATATAAAAACTGCAATGTAAGAGTTCACTAATATGTAAAACGAAGAATTTGGTTTTTGGTCATCTGAACGCGAGCGGAGCCGCGGGCAGTGCTAGTATAAGAATATAATCCACGATGTTATATAGCCGAATTTCTAACTGGGATTTGATGGCAAAATCCCAAAATATGAAATAAAAAATTTTTTTTTCCATTATTTAATTTTAGAAAAAAATAAATGATATGAAATCTTACAAATAAATAAATACTACGGAGTCTTATTTCCAGTTTTCTTTACTGGAAATAAATATCCGCAATATTGATAGCATTTCCACTAACCTCACTGGATATATTACACTGTATACTTAACTATATGTACTGTATACTGAATTTCTATTAGGTATTCTTTATATTCTTGTTTCCAACTAAGCTATGAAAATTGTATAGAATTTTTGAAATCCATAACTAGCGTCTCACCCTCGCTTCGCTCGGGTTCGTCCCTAATTTGATTCTCCATACAAACGGTCATCCCCATTTTCACCCCGTTAAGGGATGATTTCCGGGTTAAAATTATCATAATAGTCCTTCCCAGAGTCTTAAACTACCTTCTTACCGAATTCCATCTAAATCGGTTTAGTAGATCCAGAGATTATCCCTACAACGTCACAAACTCATCTTTATAATATTTTATTCATAATAAATAATCGCTGAAATCAGTTAAGCCACTGTACATTTTGCAACTTACATTAACTAAATTGATGTCGTTGCGAAGTGCATATTTATTATTGAAAATATTTTAATACTCTAATGGTTTCGTATAAACAATATTACAATGAGATGTTATTTTACTGGGTTTTTAATAAAATGTTTACGTAAGTGATTAAAAATGTTAATTTTTAGATATATTTGAAGAAAAACATAGTAATAATAATAATTCGATATTTATTCTTCAAAAAAGAGCAGTACGGCTATTTATGCTCTAAGAGCTCTTGATTCCCTGCGAGATGTTTTAAAAAAAATTGGTATTCTTACGTACTGTCTAATATATTAATCGTTCGTAAGAATTTAAATAATTATGTAAAAAACAGTGATAGACACACAATAAACACTAGGAATAGAGATGAGCTTGTTACGCCTAGATTTCGTCTCAAATTTAGATTTTATTTTGAGGTAGCAAACCAAAACCTACACATATAATAAAATTATAACTGATCATTGTCTGTACATGGAGGTATTCGAGAAAAACTATTATTGGGGGTCTTTATTAACGCAATAGAACCAAAAAAAAAAACAATGATTTTTAGAATTTCTGTCTGTTTATCTGTGCGTTTGTGCGAACTAATCTAAGAAACGGCTTAGCCGATTTAGGTGCGGTTTTCAGTAATATATTATGGTAAGCTTCACTTAACATTCATTATTTGTTTTATTTTAATCGGTTTATAAATAAAAAAATTATGTCAATTTAAAGAATTAGAGCGAAGCGAGGGTGAGTCGCTAGTGTTACAATATTTTTTTTATATATGTTGGGACATTTACACACAGCACCATCTAGTTCCATAGTAAGCTACGAGGCTTGTGTTATGGATACCAGATAGTTGATACACTACACATATATAACTTTTAAATACATACATATTATAAACATAAACACCCATGACTGGAGTACAAACATTCGTGCTCGTCACACAAATGAATGCCCCCAGCGGGACTTGAACTCGCGACCGCTGGCACAAAGTAGGGTCACTACAAACTGAGCCAAACGAGTCGTCGTCTCTAATATGTTCCAAAACAAATTAGTGAAATATTATGCTTTAAGTATTAGGGCACAATGATCGAAGTTTATTGCATGAAAGCGTGATACAATCTCATTTGTGTGATCGCTTTGATATCTAACATCGTTTTATCATTATTTCTTATACCTTTAACATAAATTTTCCTTAGCTTTTGTACTTTAGATGGCTTTTTTTATAGAAAATCTTATTAGTGTCTTTAATAGAATGTAAAGCTCATTTCGAAGCTTTATTAGTTTACAACTTGTTGTACTAAAAATAAGATTTGGGAAAGTAAATAACAATTATTATAATTTAAGTCAAATTCAGTTCAAAGACAAAGTAAGAAAAAGAAATGGAATAAATAATATCTTAAGTAAACAAAAGGAACATAAATGTTTGGATTATTCTATATATATCCAAAATCCCCCGTGTACTAAATTTCATTAAAATCGTTGGAGCCGTTTCCGAGATTCAGATTATATATATATATATATATATATATATATATATATATATATATATATATATATATATATATATATATATATATATATATATGTATATGTATATTATATCTTGGCCTCGCTCATATCGAGACCTTAATATTATATAAAGATATTCCAGACTATAATCTATCTCTGTGCCAAATTTCATCTAGGTCCGTTCAATCCTTCTGGCGTAATTGAGTAGCAAACATCCATCCAAACTTTCGCATTTATAATATTAAAGGGATTGATATATAGTTTTTGAATATCAATGATATTAAAATAATAACTTTTTGACCAAAAACCATTACTAAAATTGCCGTATTCAGATTTTTAGTTTTTCACTTATACAAAGAATTGTTTTATGGAACATGTTTGGTAAGAAGAGTTTTAAACTAATTGAATTATCTAGGAATTGAACCTAACTCCCCCAAATAACAATATTATTGATAAACATATTGATATATCAGAAAATTCGATCATTTTTTTCTCTCAAAAAATAATATTTTCATACATTTCTAAACACATCATTTGAAATCTTACACAATAATTCATTAAACGTGTAAAGCCAAAAGAGTGACATATGATACCGTCAAGTTTTTATCTCGCGAGATAAAAAGGTGTTTTCCTAAATGGGAGGGAAGCGTGATTTATGCCTTTGAAAAGAATTTGTTTTATATTATGAAAGCTGATACGATTTGCGTAATTGCGGTATGTTTTGTTAAGAAACAAGTGGCGAACGATGGAAAAGGTGTACATTTTACACTATATAGGTATATATTGTTAACTAGAATATATCTTTATAAAAATGAGTTGAAACATAGACAAAAAAGTACTGAACTAATTTGTCTTTGCCTATTTATATATAGACTAGCATTGCCCGCGGCTCCGCCCGCGTTCAGATGTCCAAAAACTAAATTCTTAGGTTTTACATATTAGTATAATCTTACAATGCAGTTTTTGTATTTTTTCTCAGAAATGACATATTTTTCGGCAATAAAAAGTATCCTATATGTTGATTCGGATAATCAGCTATCATCATACCAAATTTCATCAAAATCCCTCCAGTGGTTTTTCCGTGATGCGGTAACAGACTGACAGACAGACAAAAATTCTAAAAACTATAGATTTGGCCTTTGTTTCGAAAATAGTGACTATTTCAATAAGATTTTCCAAAAAATATTTAATGTACAGATTCGACTTAGTTAGAATTTTATTATATGTATAGATACTCTATCTAGATGCACTCGCTTGGGAAACCGACTGAAGCGGCATAAAGGAAGGCATGAAGGTGCATGTCTGAGAGAACCTAGTAACGTGTAAAGTCCGCCAAACCGCACTCGGCCAGCGCGGTGGGCTATGGCCCTGTATCACCTCGTGTTATAAAGGAGACTCCCTCGAATCGTGCCCAGCGGTGGTACATTAAGAAGGGCTAAATACATAACTCTTACTAGATTAGTTTTTTTATCGGTGGTTATTTTTAGAACTATGCAATAGGAGACCAGTGGGTATTTGTAATAATAACTTGTTTTCATTAGCGATTTTTCAAAAATGGGATAATAAATTTTTTGTCTTACGGTATGTACTTTTCAGCGTAGAAACTATTTCTCTAATCTTTACAAAATATTTTTTTCGTCGTTTCACTGAAAAAAGTCTATTGAACCTTAAGTTATAGATTTGGATCTTTTTACTTTAGAACTAAGGTCAAATTCCTAAAGGTTTATTTTCCTTGCAGTCAAAATTTGTTATCTACACATACTCGTATATATAAAAGTCAATTGCTGTTCGTTAGTCTCGCTAAAATTCAAAAACGGCTGGACCTTTGGATTTGAGGTTTAAGTATTTATGTAGGGTTTAAGTATAAAAAAATAGGGAAAACCCAAAAAAAATTACAGCTGGAAAATCTAAAAGCTCAGAATTATTTATTTTATATGGGAATCACTAATCCTAAAAACGTAATGTACTATAAAATACATACTTTTAATCAAATATATTTCTTTTGAATTTTTAGTATATTTTTTATCCTATAAACAATATGTATCTTATGTAATCAGCAGATATGGACTGTAAATATGAGAAGCTAAAAAAATATGAGAAAGAAAATATTAAAACGATGATTTAGATTATATATGTTGGACAATTAACATACAACACCATCTAGTTCCATGGTAAGTTACGAGGCTTGTGTTATAGATACCAGATAGTTGATACACTACACATATATAACTTTAAATACATGAATATTATAAATATGACTGGAGTAAAAACATTCGTGCTCATCACACAAATGAAGGCCCCCAGCGAGACTCGAACCCGCGACCGTTGGCACAGCAAGTAGGGTTGCTACAAACTGAACCAAACGTGTCGTTATACAGAAGATTGTGTTATAATAGAAGATATTTCATAATATCTAATCTAATGTAGTAATAATTCACATATTACTTTAAAACTCACTGTTTAAAAATATAAAATAATATTTTAAATAGAAACTCTACCCATTGCTTCATAACCTTATTTAAAAGGGTCGTAAAAGGCAAAATTTCAATTAAATTTCTAATGTTACGCCTTCATTTAAATTAAAATTCAGTAGCGTTTCCATACCTGCACATACCTACCTTACATTACCTGCTTGAATGAAAAGAATTATAGAATAATATTACAACATATTTATGTTAGCCAATTATTGTGTTTTTAAATGTTTTAAATAAAGCTTTTTTTTTTACATTAACACACAGCGCCATCTAGTTCCATGGTAAGCTACGAAGCTTGTGTTATGGATACCAGATAGTTGATACACTACACAAATATGTATAACTTTAAATACATACATATTATAAATATAAACACCCATGACTGGGGTACAAACATTCGTGCTCATCACACTAATGAATGCCCCCAGCGGGACTCGCACCCGCGACCGCTGGCACATCAAGTAGGGTCAGTACCAACTGAGCCAAACGTGTTTTTATATATTAAATATTATATAATGGCTGTTTTATATATTTATTATATACTAAAGTGTTTTTTAATGTTTTAAATAAAAGATATTTTTACGGATATTGATGCGGTTATATTATGATTTTTTGTTTCCGATTTTTTTTGATGATTGAAATACATTTTTCTTTTTTTGTTCGATTAGTATAATTTAATTCAATTCTCTTGCTTAACACCTCCAAGTAAATTTCTAAGAAATTAATTAAAGTTCTAAGAAATCTATTGTTAACTGACACGCCGGCGTGTCCGCGGTCGTGGAGGGAGTAATGGCTTCAAAGCGTGCCAGTTGAGCACAGATTACTTCGCCAATGTCACGTAGAATGATGACAGGAAGGAGATTTGTCGGTAAAACGATTAGTATAAAGTAAATATGTTCATTGAGGAAAAGGACTTTAACGTCTTAAAAAAATCATAATTATTATACACGATGTATATACTCACAAAATGTGTAGTATTAACTTGTAACTTCAAAATTTTGACAGAAAATCTATTAACTTATTTGGCCAAACATGGGAATGGCTTATGGTTTAAAACCATATAAGGTAACCACTAAACCATTGAGGTCCAATATATGAAGTCATGATTCTAGATATGTAATATTTACTTTAATTAACGCTTCAAGGCTTCAATATGTTACATTCATTTCTAAATGTTCATATCCAATAAGTGTTCTACAGTAACTAAGTCGAATAATTATTTGTTAAGTTAATTTACAAACATTAATTCAACGAGATATCAAATTGTCAAATCTATACATAACATAATAAAATTATAACTTAGTTAAATCTGTACATTAAATCTTATTGAAATAGTCATTAATATCGACACATAGGCCGAATATATAGTTTTTAGAATTTTTGTATGTCTGTCTATCTGTCTGCCTGGAAACGCTTCACGAGAAAACCACTGGGCATATTTTGATGATATTTTATATGATGATAACTGGATATCCGGTTCAACATTTAGGATACTTTTTACTGCGGGAAAATATCTCATCTCTGAGAAATTTATACTAACCGTAAAACGTAGGAACGAATCTGAGCGGAGCAAGGGTGAGCCGCTAGTTTATTATAAAATGTTTAAGTGCTTGTAAACAACGTACTTTAAAAACTTGTATGAACAAACACAAACCTGTAATTTGACAAAATAAAACACCTATTTGAAAGCTTTCATTCAAATTTTTCATTAAACTAAAATTCTTACATTTTAAATTACTTTCAACTTTTACAATAGAACGCCTGCGGTGAAAAGCTCGGATTACGCCGTTACGACAAATACGTCAACTTATGGTGTAGCAAATAGTGGAACTTTAAAAATTATTTTTCAATATGAATAATTAAATTAACTAATTTTTTTTAATAAAAATTGCTACTAATACTGCATAATAAAATAAACAAATATAAAATTGAATCTTTTATTTTATATCCACTTCCAAAAGTTCAGCCGCTATTTTTCTCTCTATACATTTGTAATTATCTATACATATAATAAAATTCTAAGCCGAATCTATACATCAAATATTTTTCGGAAAATCTTATTGAAATAGACTTTATTATCGATACAGAGGCCGAATCTATAGTTTTTAGAATTTTTGTCTGTCTGTCTGTCTGTTACCGCATCACGGATAGATTTTGATGAAATTTTTGCTTTTATTTGTGTATTTTGGAATAAATATACCAATATATAAAAACTGACAAGAGACTGATAATGAGTACTTTACATAGTATTTAACAATATCGTATCGGCATATCGTCGCATTCATGAAACCGTATCTTAAAATCGTCATACAATTCTCGAAATCTTTATGGGTAAATATCGTCCACATTGTTTCATGGTGTATTGTTGAAACAACAGATCAACAGATGTTGTTAACGCGTCGATTGCTTTACACGATATGTTTATCTTACATGCTCTACACAACGTGCCTTTTACTATTATAAAACAGCAATTCTATTTACTTTACAAAATGGATAGAATGACTTATAATTGTTCAGCATTTTCTAAAAAAAACTTTTTAACAAAAATATAAAAACCGACTTCAAACAAAAGCACTAAAAAGTAAAAATAACTGATTGGTAGTTTTCATTTACTATACATACCTAATCAGATATTTTCGAAGTCAGTGTGCTTTGCTTTGTATCGGCTGGCGTTTCGTTGTGAGGTAACAAACATAAAACAAATGCAGCCGAATTGAGAAGCTCCTCCTTTTTGAGGAAGTCGGTTGAGAAACTAAATATATTAGGCAATATTATGTATCACGTATCAGAACCCACGCCTAAAAAATATTGGCCATATTTTATCAATATTATCATCCTAATTTAACGACCAATTAAAAAAACCGAAAATCTTCTTAATAATTTAATATCCTATATAATAAAGCTGTGTAAGTAAAATTATAATTTAATGAAAAAAAAAGATCTTTCCCTTCAAATTAACTTAAAATGTCGTTTTAATTGTAATTCTGAAAGATTACACGTAGCTAATGAGATAGGCATCAGGATTGGGAGGGATTATACGATGCCAGAAAAGTAATAATCTACAATTAGAGAGATTCTCTTGACTTAGTTAATGTAAAATATTTTTACTGCCAAATGTAACGAACTTTCGCTCAAATTAATTTTGTAAAGCTAAATAAGTTTTAGTAAAAAGTCATTTTATATTATGTGGAAATTGAATTCGTTGTAATAATATATAATCTATACATATAATATAATTTTAACTGAGTTGAATAATTGATTAAATATTTTTTGGAAAATTTTATTGAAATAGTCATTATTATCGGTTAAGAGACAGAATCTATAGTTTTTAAAAATTTTATCTGTCTGTCTATCTATATGTTTAGGAACGCATCACGAAAATACCACTGGACAAATTATGATGAAATTTGGTATGATTATAGCTAGATATCCGGGTATGAATATATACGATATATATGAATATATACGATATTTTTATTGCGGAAAAATATCTCATCTCTGAGAAATTTATACCAAACGTTAAAACGTAACTAGGGATGAACCCGAGCGGAGCGAGGGTGAATCGTTAGTTATAGTATATTACACAAAACACTTAAACGCATACAAACGAAGCGAGGGTAAGTCAATAGTTTACTATAATTTCCCAAGTTACAAACCAAATATTACAGATAGCTTTGTAGCGTCCTCCGAAACACCACATCACAAGTTTATGACCGTGAATTCGCATAAATTACTTAGATCCACAGTGTCACGTTGTACGGCCTTAGCGGATACGGCGCTTTCATCCCATCCTCTGCAAATTCCATTTTATGCAAATCCACATATTGGAAAGACTCTGCCACGTAAAAATAACGTAAGATTTTCGTATTTTGTAATAAAGTGCAATGTAACTTTAGATCAGATAGAAATATAGTACAGAATTATTATATTTTTCAAATAACTACTTGTTTTACTTAAAATTAAAATGCCACCTAAATATAGGTACTAGATATTTAATTTAGGGGCTAGTTTAGGGGAACTTTTAAGCTAGGGATCCCATACGTAGGTGGTAGCTTAAGTGATGTTGGTGAAATCGGGCATTTTTCTTCCATTTAAAGAGAATCAGCCAAATTAATATTAATATTAAATTATATGTGATAATATGTATGTTGGACAGTTAAGTACCCATGTCTACTAATCGCTTTGGATATCGTTTAAACGATACCAAGTGAAGTATACTATAGCAACTAAGTTAAGTAAGTTAAGTATAATAAAACTACAATATACTATAATAAAACTACAAACAGCTAAACAGACAAACAGATAAACAGACAAATAGACAGAGAAACAATATGGAAAATAGAACTGCTCTCCACGCCGGTGGTAGTTTCCTCAAGGACTTACATACTGTCGCTCTGTAAATTATTTTGACGATTCATAAAATCTTAAAATAAACGACTTCCAGGCACTAAAAAGTAAAAAATAATTAAACGGGGGTTTTCATTTAGAATAGATGCCCAATCAGATATTTTCGAAATTTATATACAGATAAAGATGGAGTACATAATAAAAATGTCAAAGTCAAAAATAGTAGGGTGATTTATTTTTCTTTATGCTACTATTCCCAACGTCCCGATATTACCACAGATATAGTTTGTTTTTCTCAAAGAATAATTTCTTTATTAGTCGTTATTTTATAATTTTGGAAAAGAAAATATGATACGCCTAATATTTTATTATTTTGTGTATTTTAAGCTTTAATTATATATCTGTCTCTTTTTCCCCTTGAGAGAGAGAGAGAGAAACATTAAAAGCAAATTCAATTATTATAAATTTTTACCGACTTAAAAAAAGGAGGAGGTTCTCAATTCATCGGAAAGTTCACCGATTACTCGATCGGATTTGGAGTTTTTTTTTTGTTTCGAAGGGTTATACTTCCCAGGTGGCTCCATTCAAATTTAATCGAAATCAGTCAAGCGGTTTTTAAATAAAACAACAATATTATTAATTTATATTCATATAATAAAAATTGTAACTAAGCCGAATCTGTATATTTAATATTTTTTGGAAAATCTTATTGAAATCGACATTATTATCGATACAGAGGCCAAATCTATAGTTTTTAGAATTTTTGTGTTTAAAATAGATACCTAATCAGATATTTTCAAGGCGTTGTCAGCCGACAATATTTTAATAGGTTAATATGAGTATGAACTCTACTTATAGTTAAAATATTGTACATCAATTTGTGATGTGTTTTAAGTATCGAAATATATTAGATTTGCTTTGCATCGACTGGCAGCGACTTCGAAAATATCTAATTAGGTATATATTCTAAATGAAAACCTCCGTTTAGTTAATAAGTATTTCTTACATTTTAGTCCTTGAAGTCGGTGTGTTTTTTTTTATTTTTAGATATTAGGTATATATAAAAGAAAAAATTAAAACGGCCAAAGAATACACCATTACACCATTTTGACCTTTTCTAATTTAAAAATATCGTTTATTTCGTGAAGGATCGTAAAATTTTATTAGCATATTACATAACAAACTATGTAAAGGGTCAACTTCATTTATCGTACGTAGTGAAATCGATAACTTGATTTCGTATAGGATTAATGCTGTGATATCCAAAATTCATCACTAAATTGAAATTGTAGCAATTTTCCGCATAGCAAAATAGATTTTGGCGTGTTAGTATCTATAGCTTGTATTAAAAACATGAAGTAAATATTCTTTGAATATATCACACTAGCATTGCCCGCGACTCCGCCCGCGTTTAGATGACCAAAAACTAAATACTTAGGTTTTACATATTAGTATACTCTTACATTACAGTTTTTGTATTTTTTCTTAGAAATGAGATATTTTCCTGCGGTAAAAAGTATTCTATATGTTGACCCAGATAACCAGCTATCGCCATACCAAATTTCATCAAAATCCCTCCAGTGGTTTTTCCGTGATGCGGTAACAGACAGACAGACAGACAGGCAGAAAGACAGACAGACAGACAGACAAAAATTCTAAAAATTATAGATTTGGCCTCTGTATCGATAATAATGACTATTTCAATAAGATTTTCCAAAAAATATTTAATGTACAGATTCGACTTAGTTAGAATTTTTTTTATATGTATAGATTTTCGATATCATTCATTTGTTTTATTCGTATCTGAACTTGTCATGTGTAAGAACGTAACGCTGTAACAATAGAACAATAGATGCTTATATTGCTTTGTATCGAAGGGGCTAATTACTCATTCTTTTATTTTTTTTGTTGTGGGCGTCATAGAAATAAGACATTATTCATGTTATTTCTATCGGAAAATCGGCCTTTGTTTTTCCTAATATATCCTTTTTGGATTAATGTGTTTTATTATAGTTTTTCACAGGCAGTGGTAGCCCAGTGGTAACGCGATCGCTTGGGAAACCGAGTGAAGCAGGTTCAAATCCCGGGTCTCGCACCTCTGATATTTTCATGTGCGAATCATTTCTAACATGATTACCACTTGCCTTACGGTGAAGGAAAACATCGTGAGGAAACCTGCATGTCTGAGAGAACTTAGCAAGTTTTCGAAAGACATGTGAAGTTCGCCAACTCGCACTTGGCCAGCGTGGTGGACTATGGCCTGATTCCCCTCGTACTGAAGGGAGGCCCGTGCCCAGCTGTAGGACGATAAAAAGGGCTGAATACACATTATAGTTTTATATCAAACTACAAATTGCGCATCTTTAGAAAGTCAAAAAATTATAACAAACTTTCTCACTTGTATAAGTTCAAGTTCATATATTCTTAAGTGTTTTTTATTAGAGCTAAGTGCACAATCAGACAGATAGAGCTATTTGTTTTAACAATAAACAATCAAATATAAATAACATTTTTTTTATATAATTATTCTTTCCTTTTTTAAGTTAAATTGTAGATCATGAAACTATTTACAATCGTAAATCATAGAATATTTACAATAGTTGAAAACTAAGCGCACATTATCTTCTATACAAATACTAGAAAACCTTATCTAGTATAGATCTAAAACAAATCGAATACGATCCACCAGACTGTAGTGAAGCTCGCTGGTAAGAATATTGGATATCGGATACGTTCGAACCATTCTTCATACATTTTCCAAATAAGAAATAAAATAGAGTTAAGCCGATAAAAGTTTATTGTTCGTTATGTATTACAAACTAACAAAACCCTCTTGTACGTCCGCTTTGAGTTAAGGAAAGAAAAAAGCTAATAAAGTATCGAAAGTTCATTCAAACCAAAAGCTCCGGTGAGTAAACTTTTCCTAAAAATAGCAACTTTTTTACTATTAAGATATATAAATTACAAAACGTTTATGAACAATGATGTCGGTGTGTATTAAAATTGTTTAAGTTTTTTTGGTTCGGACATTTCGATTTCTTTACAACAAAAAGCGAAAGAATTTTATTTAAAACTAGCGACTCACCCTCGCTCTGCTCGGGTTCGTCCCTAGTTATGTTTTAATGTTTAGTATAAATTTCTCAGAGATGAGATTTTTTTCCATAGTAAAAAGGATCCTATTTTATGTTGACCTGGATAACCAGCTAACATTCCCAGATAGACAGACAGACAGACAGACAATAATTCTAAAAACTATAGATTCGGCATGTGTATGATAATAATATATGAAAATAATGACTATTGTAATAAGATTTTCCAAAAAATGTTCAATGTACAGATTCCACTCAGAATTTTATTATAGGTATGTAATATGTATAGATATAGAAGAAAATAGGTGTCAAATATTCACGTAAACCTAAAAAAGTAATATGTTAGTTTAATTTATGATTTGAAACATTTGCTAGATTGCGCAGTAAACACAAACACAGTTAATTTTAACTTTTTCAGCATTTTTTTTAAATGATAATGGCTGCAATAAATAGAATTGCATCGTTTTCATTTACCCAGTGGGTTTAACAATACCCCAGGGTGTAACCCTTTACGTGTAATAACCAACAAAACAAACAAAGGTAATCCCATTGAAATAAATGTAGGTTGTTGAAAATTACAGAATAATTGCTTTTTTCCAATTGTTATTGCTTATATTCTTTACTAGCGACTCATCCTTGCATCGCTCGGGTTCGTCCCTGGGTATGTTTTAACGTTTAGTATGGAATAGATAGATTAATATATAGATAGGTATAGAAAAGAAGGTAAGTGCTATTATTACTTATTATTACTTGAGAAATGATTGATTCCCCATACAAACTTCCATCTGCCTTTTTACTCCCTTAAGGGATGATTTCCGGGATAAAAACTATCCTATATTCTTGCCAGGATACCAAACTATCTCAACACCCATCTAAATAGTTTCAGCGGATTAAGCGTGAAAAGGTAACAGAGTTACTTTCGCATTTATAATATTAGTATGGATTTGAGCTTACAGTTTTAACCTCCGACACAAAAACTACGGGGTATTACAAGTTTGACGTGTCTCTGTGTGTGTCTGTCTGTGGCATCGTAGCTCTTAAACGGATGAACAGATTTTGATTTTGTTTTTTTTTTATTTGAAAGGTGAATTAGTAGGGAGGGACTCACTTTGAGAAACCCTTGGCCTTATACATAGCAAGTATGCGAACAAAACCGCAAGCGCAACCTAGTATTGCTATGTTTGATGAAAATCGGTCCAAGATGGTCGGGTTTTTTTTAATTTTTAATTTTGATAATACTAGGTTGTGCTTGCGGTTTTGTTCGCTTACTTGCAATGTTTAAAGCCACGGGTTTCTCAAAGTGAGTTAAATCCGTATGGGTTCACTAGTTGATTAATTAATCACTAGTACAGTGTTCGTTCTAAATTTGTTCATTCTACATAAGTCAAGAAATCGATTCTGTAAGTTAAACGAAAATATCATAAAAATTGAAATGAGCTTAGTTCTAGGAATTTTGGATCCTATTAGGGAATGACTCCCTAGAACTCTAAGTTTGGTAAAACTAAAACTATTAAGTATAAATCGCTTTATAACCAATTATCAACGTTTGAAAAAAAAACTACAAAATACTCGTAGATTACTAATATTATAAATGTGAAAGTTTTCATGTTTGGATGTTTGTTACTCAATAACGCCAGAACGGCTGAACGGATTTGAATGAAATTTGGCACTGAGATACATTATAGTCTGGAATAACATATAGGCTTCTTTTCATGCCGAAAAATAGGGTGAGCCGCTAGTTTGATAATAAATTCATTATTTGGGGTATAATAATTTATCACAATATAACAAACAAGTTTATGCCAATAAGAAAAGAAAACTTAATATTTTCTTAGATTTACGCGAATGTTTGACATTATTAAATAAAACTATCTTTTCGGATTATTTCGCGGATTTATTTTGATTTTTTGGTTCCCGACGTTTCGAATGCTTTACAGCATCCATGGTCACGGGAGAGACTGAGGTGTTACATGTCTTGAATGTATAGTTGTTACATTAATTAGTTAATTGTGGGTAGGCTGTCTGTAACAACTATACATTCAAGACATGTAACACCTCAGTCTCTCCCGTGACCATGATTGCTGTAAAGCATTCGAAACGTCGGGAACCAAAAATCAAAATAAATCCGCGAAATAATCCGAAAAGATAGTTTTATTTAATAAAAGAAAACTTATAAAAATGCCTCAAGGCTATGTTAACTTTTGCATAAATATTGATTGAAACTTGACTTGAACAGTCTTAATACAGGAAATTAAAAGTACTCGTAAGTCCCTCAACACAGATAATTTTATTATTAGTAAATTGGGTAGAATTTTTGTTTATATTATCTATGGGTGTAAAGAAATCAGCTACCATAGTGTAAATTCAAATTTTATGTTTATAGAAACTTAGCGTTATAATAAATGAGCAATGCATACTTTTATAATGTCTATATATACATTTATTTCGTGTATCTCGGAAACGGCTCTAATAATTTGGATCAAATTTTGTATTTAGATAAGATCTTGCTTTTTATGGTTATCTAAATAGGTACATTATCTAAAAAAACGAATTTTTATATCTCTCGAATCGCGATGTTCGATATGATACTGATAGGTAAAAATGAGATCCCGAAAAACTATTATATTTACCGACGGACATGTCAAAATATATTTAATGAAATTTATGTTTTCTTAATAATACTATATAAATAGGCAGATAAACAGGGCTCAGTTACTTGGCATTTCATACTTTCTATTATTAGAACAACACCACTTTATGGCTTAAGTTCGAAACATACCCGTAAAGTGAGCTTTCGTATAGGTACGAGTAAGTAGTACACTGTGTCGAAAGACTTGTCACTTATGAAATTCTTGGCGCCCCATCCACCTGTAGATTTTTTAATAGTAAAAGTACGGTAAATTAACAAAATAATACCTTGCACTCTGCTGAGTACCTCCACCATATATAAGTCCATAAACTTTATTGTCGATTTTTTGTTTCTTCGGCTTGTGGAAATCGGCAGATTATTGGGCACACTTTTCACCGTGTAATTAGCCCACCACACCTTAATCTCACGCGCTCAAGTATTTCTAATTTATCGGCTGCCCTAGACTCTCAACCTTATACAGAGGGACTTAAAAAATTTAAAAAATATTAACAGATATTGAATAAATGTTTCGTTCACATTAAACAATAATTTCATATAAATTCGCAGAGCTGTTTAACATAATAATATTCGGGCCACGCTTACATTTATACATAACTGAATAAAATGTAAATTTTATCAATTTATCGCATTTAATTTACGATTTTTGAGAGAAAATAAAGCAATAATTTTAAATTTCTTCGATAATAATAGTTGAAAATGATAATTTTTATGTGAAAATCATTTTGATGAAATATAAGAACTGTTTATTGCTAAAGAATAAATTATTACGACCCACTTTTTAAAAATCATTATCAAAAAAGAACCTGCCTTTATATATAAGAACAGGTTCTATTTGATAAAAAAACAACTATTTGCATGGCCTGATTGTATTCAGCCTTCTTTTAACGTCCACCAGGTCATAGTCCGCCACGCTGGCCAAGTGCAAGTTGGCGGACTTCACATTTCTTTGAAAAATTTGCTGGGTTCTATCAGACATTGAATTCAATTAGGTTCTCTTAGATAATCAAAAATTCAATTCAACATGGCCTATTTGGCCGTGAATTTATGATCATGGTCGACAAAATACCATAAAAATTCTGTACCGGTGTTTTAAGCCATTAATGAATTTTGAATGAACCTTTGTTTCTTTCAATTCACACATTATTACGACTAATTGCATATGACTCATTTAAACCTTTTCATCGAAGTTTTAACAAAGGCATTACAGAACTCAATTCAACAGAAGCAACTATTATTACATTCAGTAATAAGCTCTACAGTTTGAAGTCACGCTAATTAATATTTATCTGTATTTATCATCATTAAAATAAATGATTGATCGTTGTTTAATAATGAATGCTTTACATTAGTATATTAAAACTATACTTTGACAAAATTGTTAATTATAGTTGTTGATATTTTATGTCCCTTTTTAGAAGGATAAAATGAAATATATAAAATAGAAAGTGTTAAAATTAAAAACAAATCAAAACATCTGAAATTTCAACCTCGTCCAAATATCTACCTATCTGACTAAGATATTACGAAAATAATCATTGTATGGAAAACCACGCACTATTCTTATGTTTGAACGTTTTTCGATCTATCCATAATATATTGCAAGCCATTTGTTCTGTATTTTCCTTTTTTTTCGTCGTTTGAGTCATTTTTACAGATTTTCAGTGCGTTTTGACCCTTAAAATCTTAATGGACCCTACTGGAATAGCTAATTTTAGACTGAAATAAAGTTAACTTGTAGATATATTAGTAAAAAGATGTGATTTCTCACCTTTGAGAGACTTATAGTACAATATATTTTACCGCGTAAATCTGTAATAGTATTTTGCATAATGACACTCATTTGTTAATTAAAATAAATATATCTAAAAATCACATTCTTAGAATACATGAACTGCATACGTATCAAAGAATCAAAATCAAAATCGTTCCACAGCTTGCACGTACTCGGGAAGGAAGATGGAAATGCACGTACAATCGCATTGCCCTACTTGTTATATCGCCCTCTTTATTGGATTAGATGAAAAATATTTCAATTTTCGTAAGATTGAATCATCTTTGTGGTTCTTTGTAATACGGAGTAGATAAAGGATAAAACTAGTTATCTACCAGAGCCAGCAGCTTTAACATAGTTAGCGATCGCTATTTTATTGATTCGTGCCGCTAAGTCGCAAGATAGCGATCGCAAACTATGTCTAGACTGCAGCTCAGGATATTTTCCATTTTTTTATAAATAATTAATAGTAAAGTTAACAATTTTAAATGCCTAATAAAACGCTAATATTAAAAATAATTAAAAGAAAAACTCATACTAATTATTATAAATGCGAATGTTTGTAAATACCTTTATTATTCCTTTTGGAAAGAATGTGAGCTCAATTTGAAATAGGAGATGTAGATTTTATTCTAGATTAACAGATGTCATTTTTTATCGATGTAGATAACCATCACTTGACTGGAACGGCGTGTAAACACTAGTTTATTATAAAACTAACAGACATAATTGACTTCGGCTATTGCTTTACAAACGCTTTATTTAACTGTATAAGAAAAAAAGCCTTCCCACCCGGAGTAGGGAAGTTGGCGGTGTTTCACCCCCGTGCACAGAGTGAGTAATACTACGTAAATAAATAAAACATAATACTACTACTTACTGGCCATCACAAAATCAACATTTTTTCCAAAAATCATTTTAATAGTACAAATAATATTATATAATAAATTAACATAATTATTTTTTCTGGTATCAAGATACAAAATTTTCTTCAGCAATAATGTTAACACAAATGTCAGTTTGCTAAAGTTAAAGTGAACATTCACCACGAACTAATAAAACTGTATGATTTCTCATACACTTTTATTAGAGCAATGAACATCGGAAGTAAAATAACGTTTTCTTGAGGAAATAGTCCTTTTGAGCATTGCCAATCGTGGCCTGTTTACGTGATAAAAAAAGTATTAAGGCCATAAAACTTACCAACTTACCGATCCTTGTCCGCATTATGAATTAAAGTGCCGTAAAAATATTGTTCAGTCAACCGAATACTATTAATTTTTGTGAGAAGTATTTAATTAGGATATATTTTTTGCTATAAATGCGTCACCACGGCTAATGTCTGGTTGGCACTGAAGTAAGCAAAGTAAAATATAAGTAATTTTAAATACAATTATTTTTTTGGGATTTTTTCGCGGTTTTATTTTGATTTTGGTTCCCGACGTTTCTTTGCCTTAAAAAAATCATGATCACGAGAGAGACTAAAGTTCTAAAAAAATAGTTTTATTTAAAATGTCAAATATTCGCAGAAATCTAAGTAAGTATTAGAAGACTGAGTAATGTTCTTATTTTAAGACAGAGGGATGGATGATGAGAGATGAGATAAGATGAGATAGAACTTGAATCTAATATTACTGATATCAAGACTGACAATTCAAAATGCATCACATTCATCAACTAAAAATATTTTAAATCTGTTTAAACATACGCCAGTCATATATGTTCAGACTACAAACAATTGTATCCCAATAAACACATAACTACTATTTGTGAGATATTTTTTATTCATAATATTATTATTATTTTTTCAATTAAGTGATTTTTATAGATGATTGTACCTTTAGATATTTGAAGTAAGTACTTCAACTACTACCTCTCAACTTGAACAGAGGACTTCGACAGAAAATAGCGTGAAGATCGAAGGACAATAGTCTTAACAGGGCATTTAAATTGTCTACAAGCTTTTCTTTTTCCAAAAATGTACGCAGATATCGTCAAGAACTATTAATTGAAACATTACAAAGACTTTAGGCAAATATTTACAAAGCCGAGCCCAATTTTCTGGAGGCCTTAAAAGGAAATCTACTTTTGTACTGCAAATTGTATTTGAAAAGCTCTTTGTAGATCTATACAATAGATAATAATGGAGAACGCGGTCTATCTCGTTATAACGATTTGAGTTAACCGAAAGTGATACCATTACTATTTGTCACGAGATGTGGGACAAATTTGATTAATAGAAGTGTTTTATTAAGTACTAGCGACACGAGGACCTAAGTAACTTTTTGAAATATTAGGTGAATATAATTTCTAAAATAGGGCGGGGGATAATTTTTGATAAATAATTAAAATGCCTCTAAAATTTCTTTTTGTCTAAAACAATTTAAATTATATTATACGAAAATAGTCAAAAGATAGGTCCCACCGAGATTTGAACTCGGATCGCTGGATTCAGAGTCCAGAGTGCTGACCATTACACCATGGAACCACTATGGTTCGCGTGTGAAACTAACAAATGATTATATTTCAAGAGTATTGCCCGTGGCGCAACTATGTAGTTGCGTAGTTGATGTGTAACCAGAATAACTCATATTTTCGTCTCTAGCAGCAAAAAATAAGGTTTTCATATAAACGATAGCCTTTAGACCCCCATAATTCACCAATCGCAAAAACTGTCCGAAGCTCACTTTCCTACAAATAAACTACTTACATATATACCTGTTAAATTTCATCTTTACAAGTCAAATAGTTTTCGAGATTTTTGTGCACTGACTGGTGTTCCCTTTTATAAATATTTATATAAACTAATGTTCGCATCGTGGTAAAAATTCGACCTCAATCATAATTGAAAATTTAAGGATATGATATAAATAGAATTTACATTTCTTTAGAGATAAAAATGGTTCTAATTTTTTTTTAATTGTTAACACACAAGCTCGACAATAGCTACAAACAAAAAAGTAAAGAGGATAAAAATGTACTAAACTGTTTTGTTTTTGCCTATTTATAAGAAGATCCTATCCTATCAATTTAGTTATATTTCACTAGAGCCGACATAAATCAGTTTGAGATGCGGCCTATGTCACTTTCCATTAATTATTGCTAATGAAGAAAGAAAGATAAGCCAATTATTATTGGCTAGTATTCTAGCATTTTGAAACGAAATGAAATAAAATTAAACTTTATTCAATTAGACTTATACAAGCACTTTTGAATCGTCAATTTAAAGAGAGTTATTGTAATTGTCTTTCGTCAACTTGTTCTCATCTTTTTATTTCGTTTTTACGCAGTCGTTTATTAATATAAATTAATAACTCTTATATTCCAATAAGTGGACATTCGACACGACCAGTGAGAGATAAAGCGCAGGATTGATAACTTAACAAGTAAGCACCGCCGACTTCCAAAATCCGGGCTGTAACTGAGCATATCGAAAACCATAGTAACTTATTGGCCCAATCTGAGACCAAACTCAAGAAGGATCTCACTATTTGCGGCTATAAATATGTATGTATAGCATTTCATTGCTCCATTGTGCGAAAAAAGATAATCCAACAAACACATCTTATTCATAATAATTTTACTATTTGTATGTGCAAAATTTCGCTGTGTCTTCTCCTAAACGGCTTTAACAATTCTGATGTTTTTTTGTGTATTTTCATGTGCGAATTATTTCCATTTTGGTGTACACATAAACCAATATTTTCGGGTCATTATAATCCAAAACTAATATTTTTAAAGATTGCTAGCAGGTAGCACTTTGTAGAAGATTTTAATTAAACAGAATAGCCAAACGAATACAAAAATCACTAGATTACGAATGCCCGAGCATTGTTCTCGCTTCAGAAAACACGATAAAACGATCCAAGCTAAATGAACAACACTCAAGTAAATGCGGTTCATTTCGAAACATGACTATTGAATCGAGGCCTTTTTTCTAGGAGAGCTTTTCAGAAGCATATATAATACTAGCGACTAACCCTCACTCTGCTCGGGTTCATCCGACGTCCCTACATAATATGTTTTAACGTTTAGTAAGATTTCTAAGAGATGAGATATTTTCTCGCGTTAAAACGTATCTTATAGACAGATAACCAGCTATCATCATACCAAATTTCATCAAAATCCGTCCAGTGGTTTTTCCGTGTTGCGGTCACAGACAGACTAAAATTCTAAAAAAAAAACTATAGATTCGGTCTCTGTATTGATAATAATGTCTATATTAACAAAATATCCAAAAAAAAATTAAATGTACAGATTCGGCTTAGTTACAATTTGATTAAATATACAGATGTCTCATATAATACTAGCTTTTGCTTTCGGCTCCGATTGCCTACTTAATTTAAGTATAATTGCTTCCCTTTTAATAGTTGTAGTGTGATAAGTTATAGGTACAGCAATAAGTTTCTTCCGTATATATAAGCTTTAAAATACATTATAAAACTTTTAGTCTGTTCATGAGGTTAGTGTGTTTAATTAAACAAACAAAACCTCATTTATTTATACATTGCAAGGGAGTGGTTCAAAAGCTTAGATTATGACTATGAAAATCTTAAAAAATTGAAATACGGTTTTCTAAGTATTTCTAAGCGAATACTTGCGAGTTATATATTTCCAAATTGGTAAACGTTTAATTAGCATAACTGTTGAAATAACGAGTTCGGACTGTTCAACTATTTATGTTATTGAGCCTATACATATTTTTCAGGATGTAAATTATAGATTGGTACATCTATATCCATCCACAATGCATAATATTGTTAAGATTTGTGTTGAGATATGTTTTTAGTTATTTCTTGAAATTATATTCAATAAATATTTAGGTAATTTAAAGCATATTTCACGGATATACCGGTTTAAAGGAAAAAATCTAGAGTAACGATATTACTCATCATAAAAATAATTGTCATAAAATAGAATTTTTTAAAGGCATACATCGAATAATGAAAACATTTGTGAAACTGGTTTTACTTTAAGCCATAAAATGCGCAGGTTCCATGGTGTAATGGTTAGCACTCTGGACTCTGAATCCAGCGATCCGAGTTCAAGTCTCGGTGGGACCTACATATGTATATTTTTAGATGATGTTGTTTTATATATTCAGAAATATTAAGTTAGACTAAAATCTAAATCTTAGACTTTTTGGGATAAGTATTTAGAAAGAATTAGACACAAAAAATATTTTTCTATACATACTTGTACGAAAGAATATATATATATATATATATATATATATATATATATATATATATATATATATATATATATACATGGCTCATCTTCACTTGCTTCGAGTCTTACATAAGGGATCTAAGGATGTACCTGAGCAAGAGGGTATGTCACTACTTTAGATATATATTTTAACTCAAAATATACTAATAATACATAGATCTATATTTTTGAAGTCAATTTAAAGTATTTAACAAAGAAGAAATATCTTTCCTAGAATCAAGATCTTTTATATGTTAAACAGTTTTCGATTTCTGAAGAACCTTTCAAGATTTTATCATCGATTCTATAATGTATTTACCGAAGTGAATGAATGGGTTGAAAAATTATTTCCATTCAACGGTCTTCTGATAAAGAGAAATACCTTTTATTTTTTATCATTGTACGTAAGACATCCTTTGCGCCTTTTTGAATAGAGGTTTTAGTATAGATTTATTACGACTTGTCGGGATAAAATGTCCATAGTTTTTGGAAGAATCCCAATCCCAATATTATAAATGCGAAAGTTTGGATACAGAGTCAAAACGGATCTGAATGAAATTTGCCACAGAAATAGACTATAGTCTGGAATAGCATATAGGCTACTTTTTATCCCGGAAAAATGTAAAGTTCCCGTGGGATGGATTTACATTTGTTTTTCTCTTGGGACGAACCCGAGCAAAGCGAGAGTGAGTTGCTATTTATTTATATTTAATGCTTTTACTTATTCTCACCTTCGCGCAGCTACATACATATTTTAATTTAGTTTACAATTACTTCACAGTATGAAAAACGAGCAGATATTTATGGTCATATATACTCCAGTAAATGAAATACGTTATGATATTTTTTTAGGTAAGACGATAGCTGCCTTATAAAAATTTATTGAATTTTGTGACCCGTCCCATCTTCCCTAGGGTGTTGAAATCATGAAATATAATCTCATAAAATCATATGTTATTAGGTAGCTTAAATGATTACTATACAAAAAAATATTTACAGCTCTTTAGAACAAAGAAATTCAATGTCTTTATAAAAACTTTTACTGTTTTTCTCTTAAAGTTGGAATTTATCTTCCCATCTCGCCTTTTTTTTCTATTTAATATTGTAAACGTGTTGCAATTGTGGCTTTTAAAAAATCCCAGATGTGATTTGAAATAAAAGTTCAATATAAAATTAAACCAAACTAATTTTTCACCGTATTCGTATTCAGTCCTTTTTAACGCCCCACTGCTGGGCACCGACTTGCTTTTACTACAAGCTGGATTAGCCCATAGTCCACCAAGCTAGCCAAGTGGGGTTTGGCAGACTTCATATATGTCTTTCGAAAATTTGCTAGGTTTCCTCACGATGTTTTCCTTAATCGTAAGACAAATGGTAATCACGTTGGAAATATCCTGGACATGAAAATACCAGAGTTGCAAAACTCGAGATATGAATCCGCTTCATTCGGTTTCCCAACTGAGCGCGTTACCACTGGGTTGCCACTGCCTTAACTTTTTCTATTACTAACTTAAACTAACTTTTTACATAAAACTTACTAATTACGTAATCAAATCTTATTTTTGCGATTAGAATCCACTTGAAAATATCGTATCGAATTTAAACTTTGAAAGAGGGTAAGACGTGACAAAGCAATAATTTAATTTGAAACCATCGAGTTGATCAAATGATACAGCCAGGTTTAATTAGGTTTGAGGAACCCTATATATTCCTTTACATTATAGTTGGTCAATGGCGTGTTTTTGAGCTGCTGCTTTTGATTGACGTAATAATTTATTAGTATTTAACGTTTTACGAGCTTTTTATTCTGTTTTCTTAATAAAATTTAGAATCTATTTCTGTCAATGCTGTTAAATTAATGACACCTATCTTTTCTACAGATCCTTTCAATTTGAACACAATTGTTCTTTTATATCATTGTATTCAGCCCTTTTTGACGTCCCACTACTGGGCGCGGACCTCCTTTCAATACGAGAGGGATAATTTCCCTTATGTCATTATTCAGAAACAAACCTAAAAAAAGTTTATAATTGGATATTTTTAATAAAATTGTTTGTCTTGTATTATTTTTCCTTAAGAATGGATGTTGGTATCTAATTTATATTAGTGGTAAACAATTCTCTTCTTTCATCTTTCAAGTTAAACTGGCTTTCGTCGGGCAATTCAATTAGTTACCATAAACACTGCCTTAGGTAGCGTCAACAAAAAATACAAAAAATTTAATTGAAAATAATTATTTTCAAATATCCGCGTTTGTGTTAGCTGTGATCGATTATTGAGAAAGGTCGTGGATTCTACCCCCACGGTAATGTAATATTAAATAATGTATTTTGAGACATTCAACACACAACACTATCTAGTTCTATGGTAGGTAAGCTACAAGGCTTGTCTTATGGGTACCATAGTTGATACACTACACTTATGTAACTTTTATATATATATATATATATATATATATATATATATATATATATATATATATATATATATATATAACACTCATGACTGGAGTACAAACATTCGTGCTCCTAAACACACAACTAAATGCCACTACAAACTGAGCCAAACGTGTCGTCAAAATCGTGTGTTGCAGTTAAGTTTTGCACAATTTTTTTCGCAATGAAATGTAAATGAAAAAGAAAACTATTTTTAAAGGAAATTTTACTTTTTATTATATAGCAAAGCTATGAAATCTTGACTGATTTAGTCAAGCAAATAAATTCAGGATGTTTGGTGACAAATAATTCAATGGCAGTCTGATATATAATTGTAATAGGCGAAAACAAAATATTCATACTTGAATTTCAATAAATGTATATTACTATAATCTTACTAATATTATAAATGTGAAAGTATAGATGTTTGGATGTTTGTTACTTAATCACACCAGAACAGCTGAACGGATTTGGATGAAATTTGGCACATACATAGATTTTAGTCTGGAATAGCATATAGGCTATTTTGATCCCGGAAAAGTGTAAAGTTCCCGTGGGATAGATTTATTTTTGTTATAATATATATTTTATATACAAAACACAAAAAAAATAGTATTAGTTAATAATTCCAGTATTATTTTATTAATGAGATAGGTACTTTGTACTTATAATTAACATGGTCTAACTAAAAGCTAAGATAGGAAAAAATATAGTGAGTCCTAAAAGGATCCACTCACGTATTTCCTTTGCTTCATCTTATTTTCTTTACACTCACTACTAAGTTGGTACATCACTACTAGACTTCCCTCAACCGTTAAAAGAGCACAGGGACTTTTATATTATACGATCTAGATTAATTTAAATGATGACAAAATTGTTCTGGCATATATTGGTCAATTTTACAAATTTTACAATGAACAAAATTTACAAATAGTGTATATATAGAGAACACAGAAAAATCTAGTTCCGTAGTTAATGTTAAATAAAATAACTAATAACAACTTTTATCTAACTCAGTTTAAACGTATTGCCGTACAAGTAATAAAAATATTGACTATACAATAAGTCAACTATTTTCCTATTATACTGTCAGACTATTCAAGGTACATTTTTACCATAAAATCGTATCGAACATTCTAAAAAGATTTTTACAGGAACCCTCACAAACAGCTCTATAAGCAAGCCGCTACAGTGCTTAAGTTATATACAAATGTAAGAAATACCCGTAATATTCATACGACAGTAAGTAAAAACAATTAAACGTATTAAAATACACTTTGTGACATAAAAAGTAAATTGCAAAGTAATTTACAAAAAGAGCCCACGTTTCGAATATCAATATAAGTAATAAATAAATAATTTTCGGCACTAGCGCCCTACAACCTCATCAGTGCTTTCCAGGGCTGAATGTAGTCAAGCGCAAGCTTATCGTACAATAAAAAAAATTAAAATAAAAAAATAAATAATAAATTCAATATTCGTCGTTTCCTTGATGAAAACGATAAAACAAATTGCAAAACCTTTTACATTATTAGTAAAGATAAAAATCCATAGCTTTAAGTCACGTGGTTAGAATATACATACTGTCACACACTTTTAACTTTCTATTAGCGATATCGATCTTTGTTATAGAAAGTTGACTTGACAAAGAAAGCTTAAAGGACGCTAAACAAATCTTAGACTGTGTGAAGATAAAGGTATTTATGTGTTTAACACACATACACATACTCGGCACTCGTATCTTCATATAGTCCATTCATACCTGCTTTGGTCTACCTAGACTTCTGTATCCATCCGCCTCTAGAAAAACAAAAACAAATCTATCCCACGGGAACCGTACATTTTTCCGGGATAAAAAGTAGTCTATGTGTAATTCTGATGTATGAACGTAAATATTATTGTAAAGTTTTATCAAAATCCTTTCAGTAGTTTTTGCGTGAAAGAGTAACAAACATACATCCATACATACATTCTTACAAACATTCGCGCTTATAATATTAGTATGGATCATACCTTGATAACTGCCTCGGTGACCTAGAGGCTAGAATGTAGTCTACAAATCTGGAAGTCCAGGGTTCGAGTCCTGTATCGAGCCAAGTTTAGTTGAGTCTTTCTATTAAAAAAATCAGAGCAAAAGCCCATACTTAACATTTAATATTACTGGTAAAAAGAAAATCTATCATATAATCCTCATATTTCTTCATATTGTTTATATTAAGGTATTCACAGACACTAAGATCCACATTCTATTTCCGTATCCTATAGGCTTAAACAAACAGTAATCTTATACAAGACATATGAAAGCTGAGTGGAAAGGAAAATAGAGCAGGCAAATAATTTTACCGAGACCGCTATACGCCCATATAGTATGCTATGACATTTCTTGTAATTATAGACAATATTTAAAATTATACCACAGTCCCTAAACAGAAACAAATCTATCCCACGGGAACCGTACATTTTCCAAGATTATATAATATAGTTTATATAATTCCTCAATAAACGAGGTATCTAATGCAAAAAGAATTTGTCAAATTGGATTAGTAGATTCTGTGATTAGCAAACAATTCAAACAAACAAACAAACAAATCCTGCCTCTTTATAATATTAGTATTGATATGTGAAAGTTTGCATAGGTATATTTGTGTATCTGTCTATTATATCTTCAAGCGGATAGAGCTGGATGGATTTGAATGAAATTTAGTATACAGATAATCAAGAGACGCACCTAAGCGAATTCCTAAGTCGCTAGTATTGAAATATATTTACTTAAATATTTATTATATAATGAATCTTTTCCTATCTTTAGTTTAAAAATAAAAAGGTTTTTCTAATAAATCCAACTTGATCCTATACGTTCCAACAGCTAACTTTCAGTAAAATTTAGATGACTTGATCATAAGATCTGATACTGGCGCTCTCTTTAACTATGCTTTTATCTACACATATTAGTAATATATATATATATATATATATATATATATATATATATATATATATATATGTATATACAAAAGTCTCTTTTTGTTTCTTTTTCAAGCTTAAACCGTTGAACAGATTTGGATAAAATTTAGTAAGAACACAGATTGCATCATGAGGTTGAACATAGGTTTTTGCCACCGCCTTGCTTATAACTATAATACGACTATAAACAGTAAAATATTACTAGAAAAGTAGTGATGCAACGAATACGAATATTCGTCGGTTAAAAATTAGTTTTAGTTAAAATAATTTATGCTTTTTAACAACACATAGCTGGAAAATGTAATAAAAACTTTAAAAAATAAAATAAAAACCGACTTCCAGGCACTAAAATGTAAAAAAATAACTAAACGGGGGTTTTCATTTAGAATAGATACCTAATCAGATATTTTCGAAGTCGGTGCCAGGCCATGCAAAGGAAATCTAATATATTTCGATACGTAAAATAGATATGTACCTATTAGATATTCATATCTTAAAATATTGTCGGCTGCATCGACTTCGAAAATATCTGATTAGGTATCTATTCTAAATGAAAACCCCCGTTTAGTTATTTTTTTTACATTTTAGTGCCTGGAACTCGATTTTTTTTAAGTTTTTATTTTTATATTTGTAGTGTATACGTAGTAAGCGGGTAATTTGTAAGAAGAAAGTTTTATAATAACATATTCGATTAAACAATCTAAAAATATTTTGATTTCGATAAAATTTATATGGGACCACCTGGGAAGTATACCTTTTGAAACAAAATAAAAATTTTCCAAATCAGTTCAGGCGTCTTTGAGTAATCGCTAAACATACATACAAAAAGATTCCGATGAATTGAGAACCTCCTCCATTTTGCTGCGCCAAAAACTTACAAAAAGTTTACGTACAATAATATGTTTAACTATTTACTTTTTAATTTTTTTGAGCGGAACCCTAATTCTCTTTCTAAAATAAAAGTCTATGTTACTCCCTATAACATCAACTATCTTCCTGTGAAAGTCCAATCAAAATCAGTCCAGCCGTTTCAGAGATTATCCGGAACAAACAGACAGACCGACAAAAATTTTAAAAATTGAGTTTTTCTTATAAGTACAGTATATATCATATGCATTTAGTAAAACGCTGTTATTTTGACATTACAAACAGATACTTCAATTTTATTTATCTGTTTATACAAGTAAAAACTTATCAGAAGTAAATTTTCATTATTCCATAACTTTTATCCCACCAAATAGCAAAATAATTAGTTATTAGTTTCATCACTACAAAAAATAATAAGGTATTATGAGAAGTCTTATATACGAGAATTTTTGATATCACTAATGTTAGTAAGTATACTAGCGACCAACCCTCGTTCCGAGCAGGCCTAACTTTAACTAACCTAATTACCGAGGAAGCGAGTTCATCAGGTTACTCTTTGTAATGTACTGATTTCACGGGGGTACTACTATGTGCCAAGACATAGTAGGCTAAGTCACTGTCTTAAACTACTTGCTGATGCTTAAACGTCAATTCCTATATATCTATACTAGTGATTCACCCACGCTCCGCTCTGGTTCGTCCCTACTTACGTTTTAAAGCTTAGTATAGATTTCTCAGAGATGAGATATTTTTCCGCAGTAAAAAGTATCCTATAAAATGATCCGGATAACCAACTATCATAATACCAAATTTCGTCCAAACCCCTACAGTGGTTTTTCCGTTATGCGGTCACAGACTTATGGAGGATGGTAAAAAAAAAAACAATAGAGGTCGTGAAAAATACGACATAAGATTTAAATTTTAAGTTAAACTTATTATAAAATGATATGTTATTTTAAATAAAACTACCTTTTCGGATTTTTTTGATTGATCGAATTTTGTCGGGAACCAAAAATCAAAATAAATCCGCGAAAAATCCGAATAGATAGTATTATTTAAAATGTCGAGTATTCGCGTAAATCTAAGAAAGTATGATATGTTATTATTCGAACGCAAATATTTTTTCTATTAATTATTTTGCCAAAATATCTATTTTCAATTGACCTCTATTAAGCATTTCTATGACAAATCGTTGAACTGAATATTATTTGAATGTTAGATGAGGATATTAGTGTATAGCTTATGAACAGAAATACAATTAATTTGTTTATATATAGAGATTGTATCGCGCACGGTAAATATTTGCTGTGGGGTAATACATATATGAGTCGTATGCAGTGTCAATACTATTCGTATTATTTACCCGAGCTATTCATTCCTTCATAACTATGTCCCGGCCTAGTGCCAAAATATTGAATTTCTCTTATTAGTTATGAGATATTTACTTAATATTTATATACTATATTATATAAATCCAAGTTTACGCTTCGTTTTCTTCCATAGATTACGTAAGTGTAATTATTAAATAAAAATTAATTTTAAGTGAAAATGGTAGTGGTAGTCCAGTTGGAAAATTAAGTGATGCGATTTCAATGGTCGGGCACACATATACGAATAATTTTCAATTTGATTACCATTCGCCATAATCGTTGGCTTACTATTACAAGGTTCTATGTTAAATTTAATGAAGTTTAGTAATTTTTACATAGAACTTTGTTATTTTGTTATCGTAAAAAAAAACAACATAGAACTATGTAAAATTAAATATTTTCAACCGACTTCAAAAAGGAGGTTCTCAATTCGACTGTGTTTTTTTTTTATGTTTGTTACCTCAGAACTCCGTCATTTATTAACCGATTTGGACAATTTTTATGTTGTTTGAAAGTGTATACTTCCAGATTGGTCCCATTTAAATTTCAAAAAAAAAATACCACCCCTAAGGGTGGAAAAATAGCTAATGATGAATTTAACCTACTTCTAATTGTTATATGACTTGAAACTTTGCAAGTATTTCTATTTCCGTTGATAGTACAGTGGCTCGGTATTGTTGACCTGATCTGATGGCAAGACCAGAAGGTGGATAGGTGGAACTCTTCAACGGCTAATAGTAGATACTTTGAGTTTGGGCTTATTTTGTTTGATTTGACAAGCCTAACACGTTAGAATCCTTACTTTGCTACTACTGTCTACACTAAAAAGGGAAAAATAAAAACTTTTTAACAAAAAAATAAAAACCGACTTCAAGCAAAAGCACTAAAAAGTAAATAATAACTGATTGGTACTTTTCATTTACTATACATACCTGATCAAATATTTTTGAAGTTGGTGTGCTTTGGCTAAGTAATTAAAGCCTACCTATTAAATACATACCTAATCAAATATTTTCGAAATCGGTGCCAGCCCATACAAAGCAAAGCACACCGACTTCGAAAATATTTGATTAGATATGTATAGTAAATGAAAACTACCAATCAGTTATTATTTACTTTTTAGTGCTTTTGTTTGAAGTCGGTTTTTATTTTTTTGTTAAAAAGTTTTTATTTTGTAGTTACAGTGCCGCTATCTAGTAGTTTGTTTTTGCAAAACTGTAGCTAATGACACATAGAACCTTGTAGCATTAATAACTAAATAAGTACTAAAATTGTAACATAGAACCTTGTAATAGTGAGCCAACGATTATGGTGAAGGAAAATATCGTGAGAAAACCCGCATGTCTGAAAGCTAACCTACCTAGTTTTCGAAAAACAGGTGAAGTTCGACAACCCGCACTTGACCGGGGTGGTGGACCATGGGTTGATTTTTCTAACAAAACTAATATAATGTACACGTCAAATGGAACTCGAATCGAATCGAAAAAAAATATATTTTGTGGTAAAATAAATACTAAGAAATATAAAATAAAGCTTTCAAGTAATTTTATATTTTATCATAAATTAGTGACTCACCCTCGCTCCGCTCGGGTTCTTCCCACCTTACGTTTTAACGTTGAGTAAATATTTCTCAGAAATAAGATATTTTCCCGCAGTAAATATTATCCTATATGTTGGCCTCGATAACCAACTATCATTATACAAAATTTAAACAAAATCTCTCCAGTGGTTTTTTCGTGATACGGTCACAGACAGACAGACAAAAATTCTAAAAACTATAGATTCGACTATAGTTTTTAGAATTTTAATTAGAATTTAAACTACAGATTCGATAATAATGTGTATTTCAATAAGAATTTCCAATATATTTTTAATGTACAGATTCAGCTTAGTTAATATTTTATATGTATAGATATATACGTGGTCGTTAGCGAGAAACGAATGGTAAAACGGTAGGGGTAGATTACATAAGTTATGGTTTGCGTTATATGATTTATGATATTTCTACAATTCATAGCATGCAATATGATATGATCAAAAGTTATATAATATTGTAATAAAAATGTATTTTACTTGAAAATTCTATAGTTTATAAGCCACACGCCTTTTGTAAAGCTGATCTAGTACACTACTACTACAGATTCAATTCTAATCTGGAATAAATATTTTGTTAGTAATGAATATTTTGAACTGAAATTTTAAAAGATAGCGAAAGACTAGATACTTTGTGTAAAATAAATAAAAATTTTGGGACATTAACACACAGCACCATCTAGTTCCATGATAAGCTACGAGGTCTGTATTATGGATACCAGATAGTTGATACATTACACATATATTATAACTTTAAATAAATACATATTTTAAATATATATATATATATATATATATATATATATATATATATAATATATATATATATAACCTTTACACATTGGTTTTGTATCATTAAAACTACATTATATCAGAAATGCAAAGTTGAGTGCCAACATTTTGGTTTCAGACCTTATTTGACTGGACTAGATGTTGTGAAATTAAACCTCTAAAAAGGTGGCATTTATGCCAAAAACCCGCGAAGTTAGTCTTCTGTTTGTGAAATTTAGAAGACAGACTATAATAACCTGGAGTGACACATAAAAACCCCAGTTTTAATATGTTTTTCATACCTACATTATATTATGTTTACATATATGAGATTATTTTTGTAACTCCTATACAATACTAATAAATTTTCTAATTGGTTTAATTATTGATATTAGCTTTAGCTACAACATAATATGATAGGTTATTTTTATTTAAGTACAATAATTCACAACTGTGGCCGCACGCGAATAGTGAAAAATAAAGAAATTATATTACGCCATTAACTTTTGGCTTCTCATTTTGCACTTGAAATAGTCTTCCCTCGACTTCAGGTCAAACTCAAACGTGACTTCGTAAGCAAAAGAAGCAAGTGGCTTAAATTTAATGATAGCGAATGAATGTTTTAAATAGAATACTAAATATAAATATGTAGGGGCATTAACACAGCACCATCTAGTTCTACTTAGTAAGCTACAGTATAGGCTTGTGTTATGGATACCAGATAGTTGATACATTACACATATATAACTTTAAATAAATACATATTATAAATATGAACACCCATGACAGGGATACAAATATTTGTGCTTATCACAAAAATGAATGCCCCCAGCGAGACTCGAACCCGCGACCCCTGGTGCAAAATATTATAAAGTACCTACCTATTTTTAAATCTTGATGAATTATACTTTGAATATTTGACATTTTAAGTAATTAGTAGTAATTTTTTCGGTTTTATTTTACTTTTTGATTCCCAAGGTTTATACTATGCTTTACAGTAAGCATGATCACGGAAGACTGAGGTATATGCCGTTTAACACCTCCAGATAAACTTCTAAGAAATTAATTAATTTCTAAGAAATTAATTAATTTCTAAGAAATTTATTGTAAACTGTTACGCCGGCGTGTCCGCGGTCGTGGAGGGATTAAAAATTATAGCTGCAGTCGGAATCACAAAACAAAATAATTTGTAAAAAAAGAGAAATGACACCAAAGTACCCTACAAATAAAAAATAAATAAAAACTTCTGATTAGTGTTACTAAAGTTCTTAGTTTTAAATTTTGTAATAATTTAATTTGGGTTACTATCATTATGAATTCTATACAATTATAAGATTTTTACAAATAGATTTATCTATATATTTTCATCTAAAATTTGACAGACAGGCAGGGAGACATTCGAGAAAATAAAATTCGATTATGTGAAATTTCAAAGTAGAAAAACGATTCGACACGACAGAGGGCGTTACGTAGTCTTCGAGGCACGGGAGTGAAACACCGCAAACTTCTCAACGCCGAGCTGTTACTAGAACTTTCTTAAAAGAAAGAATCAATAACTAAACTTGTTCCGATCCGGGAATTGACTCTAGGACCTCCGGATAAGCAAGCTAAATACTGAAAAGAAGCTAGCCACTAGACCCCGAGGCTATGGACATAACTGATAACAGTTGGTCCAAAACAAGGTAATTTAATTTTCAAAAATATAAATATTTATTTCTTTATACATAAGTTACCTATGTATGTATAGATCTAAAATTTGATGATTATGTCCAATTAAAAAAAGAAACAATACTATATCTACAGATACTTCTGAAATAACATTTCCTATCAGTTAGCAATATAGTTTCTAGCATTGAATTATTTGGCATTAAGCAGTACAATTAAAGACTATTTGACTATTCCAGCCTTATAACGTAAACTTGTTTATTTAGTCTGAGTAAATGAGGCTATTTGTTTGTGGTTGCGTCTCCGGATTACTTTGTAATGAGAACCGTTGTGAAGCGCTGCGTTATTTTATACGTAATTTCCTTAAATCCGGTTAGAAGATTTCTTGCTAAAACTGACAAAATTGTATTACCTTGAGATTTTTTTTAAGGTCAAGTATTTAGGGTAGTTCATATACATTTTTAAGAAAGTGAATATTCTGTATAGTGTTTATGTTATAAAGACAGACTTAATATTTTGCTGAGCAAATCGAGTAGTTCCAAGGAACATATTATTCGGTATAAGTAATTTTATTTAGCTAGAACTAAATTTTCTTGATATAAAATGGGGGTTTTTATCTTGTTTAATCCTAAAAAAAATGAAGATGCGGACGAAGCCACACAACAACAAAAAAAATGTATGACATGTTTGGCTCAGTTTGTAGTGACTCTATTTGCTGTGCCAGCGGTCGTGGGTTCAATTCCCGCTGGGGATTCATTTGTATGATGAGCACGAATGTTTGTACTCCAGTCGTGTATATACATTAAAATGACACTAATTTCAAAAATTCTATAGCATAGAAAAGTCTATTACCAAATAGTGCAGTATTTCGAGAACAAATAACGCATTTAACGATAGCTTTACGGAAATGATTGGATTAGGCGATGCAATAATAATTCTGGGTTTCTGAAATTGGGATTATCTGGCATTTCCCGTAATGTCGCCAGAAGATTGCCTTCTTATCAGCAAATTCATGCTCCCTAAACTTAATTTTTTGCTTTCTATACCGTATAATACTTGCGGTAGCATACAGCCACTCGTGCTTCTCATTTAATTTTTATTTACCAGATATTCTTCTAATATTGTAAATGTGAAAGTTTATGAGGGTGGATGGATGTTTGTTACTTTTTCACGCCAGAACGGCTGAACAGATCTGGATGAAATTTGGCCTGGAGATAGATTATAGTCTGAAATAGCGCATAGATTACTTTTTATCCCGGAAATGTGTCCGGTTTCGTGGGATAGATTTGTTTTTGTCGAGGGACGAACCCTAAGCGCAGCGAGGGAGAGTGGCTAGTTTCTAATAAGTTTCCACATTCCTTATTTCTAATTGGTACCTATTTCTGAAACACACTTATTTTTTGTAAAAAATCTTTGACAACTATTTGAAGGAATAATAAAGGAAATTAGATTCTAAAATGATTTAATTTCTCTTAATAGACTCCAGAAAATTGTACCATATTTTTATATTCAACGATTTCTTAGATATGGTAGAAAATTGAAAGGTTTATTTTTTTATTTTTTAACAGACTTCAAAAAAGGAGGAAGTTAGGTTAGGTTAAAAAAGGTTCACAATTCGGAAGCTTTTTCCGATATTTTTGATTTGTATCGGCTGACACCGACTTCAAAAATATCTAATTAGACATCTATAGTAAAGAAAACTCCCATTCAGTTATTTTTTTTTACTTTTTAGTTGTTTGAAGTCAGTTTTTATTTGGTGTAAACAAATTTAAAAAAAATCATGCAATTAATTATAAGTATCAAGACATTTTTAAATATTTCTAGTAGACCTACTACGAGTATATATACCTACCCTACTACAGTTTGTGCAAACAAAAATGAACAATAATTCATAAGGATATAATTATTTTAGTAATATATTTTAGACACAATAGATTTGCTTTGTCTACGTCAGCTGGCATCGACGCCGTAAATGAAATACTCCGTTCACTTATTTTTTTACTTTTTAGCGCTTTGTTTTCTTTGCTAGTTCTTCTTAGGGCTGAAGATTTTACTTTAAGAACTCTTGTTGACCACTTCTTTGGTAGACTCATGTCAGATTTATAAAAAAATAATAATATTGCATAAATTTTAGTCAATTAATGTTAGTTTTACAAATTTTTAAAGTAAAAGTTTTTTTTATTATATTCCGAACATAATCCAAAAAATATTAATTAATATACAAATTTTCTACGTATAGAGTAAATTATTATGGCAATTTTAATATAAAAATTGAAGTGCACAGATAAAATGTACATGTAATATACGCCGCTTTTTTATGGATATGTAATATTGGAAATTTTATCATTATAAAAAGATTTCAGTGAACAAATGATAAACCCACGCGCTATTCGCTAGGCGCTCGAAGTGGCTGAAGTTTTAACCATTCAAATGACATATCGCATCAATAAATTCTCACCGAACACATTCTGTGCATTTTTAAAAGGAAGTTAAAGCTGTAAATTAAAAGCTCATAAAAAGATAGCCAGAGGCGTATTGCGTTTTTAATTTGTACTCTGTAACCGTTGCATTTACTGCGAATATGGATTTTATTTGTTTGATAAATGATATTTTCATTTATCTTTTATTTATAACATAATGATTTACCCTAGGTTTGCTTGGGTACGTCTTTAGGTACCTAATAGCCTATGTACTACTCTAGATCATATCTACTAAATTTTATCCAAATCGGTGCAGTCGCTTCAGCGTGAAGCAGTAACAAACAATAATACGATAGACACAACCTATTAGTGAATGTAGAAGACTCTGTAGATTATTCGACTCCATAAATATATTTAATTTCAAATTTATTACAAATATTGTGTTTAACAACAATGATCAAGCTCTCATATAATACGTATAAATTGCAATCTATACTATAACATCACCTCCAGGTAATTTTTAAAAAAATCTATTGTTAACTGTAACGCCTGCGTGTCCGCGGTCGTGGAGGGAATATTATAAAGAGATAAGGTTTGTGAGTTTGTGCCGTTGTAGGTGGTAATTTCTGGACCGATTTAGTTGAAATTCGGTAAAAAGATAGTTTTAGACCTTGGGAAGGACATACGAGTATGATGCTTTTTATTCCGGATATCATCCCTTAAGGGGGTGAAATTGGGGATGAAAGTTTATATGGATAATCAAGCTAGCGACGAACCCGAGCGAAGCGAGGGTGTACTATATTTACAATACTGTAGTGGACATTTCTGCACGAGAATTGGTAAAGGTTGGAACAAGTAGGTTCTCGAGTGAAAACATCTACACATAGGACAGACAACCTCCTCGTATTGTTCTTTGATCTACGCCTTCGCAGCTTATACAGAATGGATGCACAATATCCAAGATTCTGCTCAATGCACAATCTGTGAGAGATAATAATATTAATCCAATAGAGGATTGAAGTAGGTTGATGATGAATGTTAAAACCATACTAAAATTATAAATGTGATAATAAAACTGTTATGGTTTGTAGGTTTTCGAATAAATTTGGCAAATACATAGATTGCATACTCTTGATCCTCACCCTGCTTATCACCCGAGCGAAGCCTAGGTCAAAAAGTAGTAGTTTCTACAAAATAAAAAATAAAAAAAAACATTTTATGTCATCGTCTATCTAGCTATATATTAAATTAGTAAAGGTCAACTTATTAATTTAGTTTTAAAATCCTCTAAAAAGTATTAGTAGTAGCTAGTTTTCCTACAAAATAAACTAATATTATAATTGTGAAAGTGTGCTTGTTTGTTTGTTTGTTTGTTTGTTTGTTTGTTTGTTTGTTTGTTTGTATGTTTGTTTGTTTGTTTGTTTGTTTGTTTGTTTGTTTGTTTGTTTGTTTGTTTGTTTGTCTGTTCTTCTTTCATGTCGAAACAGAGTGACGGATTGGCTGATTTTTTTTGTGTGGAGATAGTTGGAGGGCTGGAGAGTGACATAGGCTACTTTTTACAGCGAGAGATCATCTAATTCCCACGGGAAAACACGTCATAATACGATCCAAAAAATATTTGTTTAGAATTACTTGAAACATTATATTGATGCCCTTAAATAAAATTAAATTAATACATGTTTTAGCATTTTTCCAAATCATCCCATAGGGGGTAAAATAGCGGATGAAAGTTTGTATGAAACCTACTATTTTAGTTTTTTTTTGTAGTTTTAGCGCGAGAGAAGCCGCGGGTTCTGCTAGTAAATAATAAATAAGAGAAGCGGGAGAAGCGATGTTATATGTACGCAACTATGCAAAAAGCAGTTTAAATAATTTAATTCACTTGACCTTCATATGAACTAAATGAAACAAACTCATTTTCACTGACACAGCTATGTCTTTGCGTTTCGACAGTTTCCATTCCTTTTGCAAATGTACGGGGAGAGCTATCAGCGTCTAATTGATTGCCTATTTGCCGACTGTCCAATTTGAGAACGTGCTACAATCTTTATTGGGGAAAATGCCTGGAAATAAATCTAATGCTATAATAAAAATGTCAAGGCGTATATTTTTCAGTAATTCAAAGTATTGTAGATTTCTTAAGGTCTGGTTTTCATGTTACATGAGTTTGTTGAAAAAAATGTAGTAAATTTTGCTTTACGCAAAAGGAGAATTTACCATTTTACGTATACACAAAAATATGTTCCTACTCCATTTTAAAAAGAAGATATATGATAAACAAATTACTAAGATGGATGGATTGATGTTTGTTAATCTTTTACGCCAGAATGGCTGAACAGATCTGGGTGAAATTTGGCACTTTATATCCCGGAAAAATGTATGGTTCCCGTGGGATACTTTTGTTTTTGTCTAGGGACGATCCCGGAGCGAAACGAGGGTGACTCGCTAGTTATAAATAATTATAAATTTATTAATAAATTACAAAGTAATTCAATATTAATATTCATTGTATTCTGTCTAAACTTATTTTAAATTCTCAGTTCGCTTCACTTAATCTGACAAAACTGTAGATAGCTGAATTGAATTAACTCCTTATTCAGCTGTTACAGCAAATTGAGTCTCTTCAATTACACAATTTACACTTTTGAGAATACTTTATGCTCATATCCATGCTCCTTTAGTACTATCCCTTAGATTATATTAAGAAACTAGATACTCACCCTGGATTCGTTCGGGTTCGTCCCTAGGTATATTTTAACGATAGGCACCTTCGTAGGCTACACTCATTTGCATTTTTAGCACAAAAATAACCTTTTTTAACTGCATCAAAGATAAAAATTCACATAAAAAGAACAAGATAATTTTACCAATAAATTTTGCCTCTCTTTTTTATAAGGAAAATTAATAATATTGATAAGTTAAAAGAATTTTATAATTTTATAACGGATAACATGATATCTAATATAATTGAAGAAAAAAAAACAGCTTTTTAAACATACCTCTGCTGGGTACAGACCTTCCCTCAATACAAGGGATCTCAGGCCACAGTCCACCACATTGGAAAAGTGCAGGTTAACGAGCTTTACATGTTCCAAAACTTGCTAGGTTTCTCTTAAATATGCGGGTTTCCTCATGATATTTTCTTTTACCGTATTAGCAAGTGGTAATAAGCTTGAAAAAGTTTCACAGATGAAAATACCAGAAATGCGAGTCCCGAGACTTAAGCACTTGGTTCACTAGGTCTTTCAAGCGACTTTTTACTCAAATATTACATAACCCCTACATATTTTTAAAATTTTGGAAAGGAAATAATATAATTAGTTTATTTATCTGTAACTTTAAAACGAAATGGAAAATTTTCATCTTAAAGCGAAGCCTCATTTTTAACGGATTTTATTATACCATAGTCACGAGTCAAGTTTTAATAAGATAGAGTTAAAATATAACAATATGAAATATGTTTTATGTGGTCTAGTTTATTTGAAACCAAAGTAAAGTTTAAATTATATCTGTTTTATGGTTCAAAGTTAGAATTCGTTGGATTTTTGCTTATAGCTGTGACTCGTCAACTTTTTATGTGCTTCAGTAAAGTGCACTTCTGGATATCTTTTGAATATTCTTTCTAAAAGTTAATTTTTGATTTCGGTAGGCCAACTCTTAATGCAACACTCAATAAAGCTTACTTATTTTTTAACACTTTCTTCTTATTTTTTTGTTTACATATAATGGAAATATGGGTTTTATCAGCACTTTAGAACCAATAATAGAATGTGATAGAATTACTTTTTACTTATATTTGTCAAAGTCCTAATACTTCAGTTAAGTTAGACACAAAGTGCAATTTTTCTAAGTCCTAATTTAAGTTGTCGCCAATTAAGCGAAAGCACAGGTGTGAGTACAAAGCAAACATCGCTGCTCCTCCCTGTGACATTAAGTGTTTGAACTTCAATCTACAGCGAAATTATCAACAGATGCGGTATCGTTCAGCTTATATTATATTAGCGACACACCCTCGTTTTGCTTCGGGTTCGTCTCTAGGCAATAACATATCTATCCCACAGAAACCGTACATTTTCCCGGGATAAATAGTAACCTATGTGCTATTCCAGACTATAATCTATGTCTGTGTCAAATTTATTCCAGATCCGTTCAGAACGTTTTCTAGTGTGAAAGAATAACAAACATCCATCCATTCATCCTCACAAATTTTTACATTTATCTTATTTATGGAAATGAATTATCATAAGAGGAAAATTAATTTTGTAAAACCAACATATAATCTTATTTTAAACTATATAGATCAGTAGATAGACAGTTTTAGAAATAACATAGAAACGGTCTAATTTATCTATTATAATTAAACATAAATAATTGCAGATAAATGCAGTTAGAAACGGTAAAAAATTATAGTGCTTATATTAAAGCCTAATAATTTCTTCATTATTACCTACAATATAAAAAAAAACAATAAACATTTAATTAAATATAGGAATACTATTTAATTTTTTATATGAAATAGAACATAAACATCACATGTTAAAGAGAAAGATTAGGCAAAGAAATATGAATTAAAAAAAATAAAACAATTTACATACCACATCCATTTTCATTTACCATTTATATTTTGAACTTCTGTGTACGCTCTTACAGCTCAGACTTACTACCTCTATCCATCTACATATGTATTCACTCCTTGAAAGGAGTCCCCTCTTGTAATTGAAAGTTCAAATTTTCTACACTTTAAATGTGCAATAGTAACGGAGAAAATAGCAAGTTTATTGGTATCTTACTTCTTTTATACGGATTTTATTTTCTATTTGTATACTAGCGACTTACCCTTGCTTCACTCGGGTGTCGGGATTTTGTTCAAAATTTCATTAGTTTTAATTTTTACGCGGAACCATAATTGTTTTTCTAAAATGAAAGTGGCCTAAATTATTCCTTAAAATAATATATAAGAATCCCGTCAAAATCGGTCCATCCGTTTCGGAGATTAACCGGAACAAACAGACAGACAGATAAATATAAAAAAAATGTTTTTTTTTCTCATAACTCTTTTTATATTCATATATATTTAGTAAATAGCTGTTAATTTAAAATTACAAACAGACACTTCAATTTCATTTATCTATATAGATAACTTGATATCTCCACCAACTGTGAACTAATTTTAACTTTAGGCCAACTCAACGAAGCTTCAGCATGTATTTAGTTACGTTAAATAAGTATCTTATAAAATTGGATTGTCTCAGTGGTCTAGTGGTTAGCATGTGCAGCTGCACATCTGAAGGTTCTGGGTTCAATCTCGATCCCGAGTTCGTCCAAGTTTAGATTAATTGAGTTTTTCTATTAAGAAAGTCCCAGAAACAGGCCGAAGTTGGGAAGTTGGCGGTATTCCACTCCCATTAAAAAAGAAAAGAGAGATAATAATTAAAAACAACACACTTTAGAATAATATAATGCATGAGACTCGTCCAAACAAATCAAATGAGCTTAAAATCAAAAGTTTTACTAGTAGCTAATAAAGAATTTTACCAACACCTTCTTGCGCCATTTTATCAGGTCAACTCAATAGTGTTAAACTCCTGTATTTTACCAACAAAGTTTCATATTGTTACGCCAGAAGTAGGTTAAAATCGATTTCCAATATTTGATAATAGTCGTATATACTATATTATATATATGAATAAGTAAAATAAATACGTTGGAACATTAGCACACAGCACCATCTAGATCCATGGTAAGCTACGAGACCTGTGTTATGGATATCTGATAGTTGATATACTACACATATATAACTTCAAATACATGCATATTATAAATTTAAGCTCATACAATGCTCATCACACAAATGAATGCCCCCAGTGGGACTCGAACCTGCAACCACTGGCATAGCAAGTAGAGTCACTTATACAATACTCATATACATATAATAATAATATAAGGACAGGTAATAAGACTAAGTATTTTTTCTTTTCTACAAGTGATTTATGAAAAAGAAAAATAATCTGGAAAAAAAGCAATTTTCGGTTTATTGACAAAGTTTTCACTGCATTTTGGTAGTTTTCATATTTTTCCAAATTTCGTAGAGCAATCAAGGACTAATTGATTGCCTATTTTCCGACCGTCCAATTACTGAATTGGGCCTTTAGACTTTATCAAACGCCTTTGAAATAAAATATATTATTAGACTCTTTAACCGAATTGAAACCAATTTTACGATGGAAATGAAACTAAATATTGTTATAAAATTATAATGATCGCAAGATTTGTACAACTGTTTATATTTATTTATTTAACAGAAGCTTTACTTTTATTTAAGTGTTGTAATGGAAGTGGAAGTCAAAGTGGAGTGTATACTAAATTATGTTAATTTATTCGCAGTTCAAAAAGGTATCCATCAAAGGTATACGTAAAACCTAGTGCGGGTACTTCTGTTATACTTTATACCGTCGTGTGCCTGGTGTCATTGACTCGGCTTTCCGCCCTTGAGACTTGTTCCTAGCTCTAGAAATGAATAAATTGGCCAACCTATATTTCTTAATCTACGTCATTTTGAGGTATTTATCTGCTTAAATCTGTCTGGTTTTATCTTTTAAATGTCCTATGAAGATCGCCGATACGATTCTCGTGGTAATTCTCGGAAGTAAATATAAATATTGACACACTAGATGTTCACACTCGCTTCGCTCGGGTTCACCTCTAGACAAACAAAAACAAATCTATCCCACGGGAACCGTACATTTTTCCGGGTTAAAAAATAACTATTTATTATTCTGATGTATGAACTATAAGTTACAACAGTTTTTTAACTATCCTGCAGGAACTCTATAATTTTCCGAGATGAAAATTAAATTATTTATTCTATTTATCTTCTTACATCCCCCTGACCCAGTTTTTAGCCAAAAAAATCTATGTACAGACATCCGACCTCTACAGTTTTATTATAGTAAAGTAAAAAGTAATCTAGGCCGTATTCATTTAAAATTAAACTGGATTTTGTTCATTTTGTGTTCTGGTTACAATATTACGACGAATCCTTGCTATGTTGAGATTCGATGATTTGATTACAAAACAACTACTTACTTTATTTTATACAAATACTAGCAACTCACCCTCGCTTCGCTCAGGCTTGCCCTTAGGTACCAGTTAGATAGGAAGGAGAAAATATCTCGCGGTAAGAAGTAGCCTATGTGCCAGCCCTCCAACTATTTTCACACAAAAAATCATGTCAATCCGTAACTCTTTTTCGACATGAAATAAGGACAAACAGACAAACACACTTTCAGATTTATAATATTAACTGCATCGGTGGTGTAGTGGCTAGCATGTACGGCTGCACACTCGGAGGTCCTGGGTTCGAGTCCCGGGTCGGGCCAAGTTTAGTTATTGAGTTTTTCTGTATAGTAAGTCTCAGTAACAGCCCGGAGTTGGGAAGTTGGCGGTGGTTCACCCCGTGCCTCGGAGAGCACGTAAAGCCGTCAGTCCTGCGCCTTAACTCTCACTGGTCGTGTCGAGCAGTCGTCCCACCGGAGTATGAGAGTGACAGGAATAGAGAGTGCACGTTGTGTCTGCGCGTACACTTGTGCACTATAATATCTCCTGCGCAGTTGGCTAGTCTCAATGAGATTGGCCGCCGTGGCCGGAATCGGCTAGGAGAACATCATCATATGAATACTGTGCAATTCTATGTATTATGACAGTAAAAAAGTATGTAAATCCGTTGCGTACTCTAGAAGAACAATTTGCACAAACAGACAATAATAAATATTTTAAAGCGAAATAATATTACATAACAATAGCAACCTAAATTTATGGAAGTTCCGTAATTTCCAAAGCAAAGTAAATACAAAATATTTGTCACAGGAAGGATATAAAGTCGCTAAGAGATGGTAGAGGCTGTTTTTGTTTCTAAACAAAAGCAGAAAATACGAAGTTTCTCTAATAAAATTATACCCCAACAGACTGGAGATATTTCAGTGAGATTTACATTATTATGTATAAAATGATATTATTATAGCTGTCTTATGGGCCTGACTACTCAGAATTTAAAGAATATGCTCCTATATAGTAACTTACTATGAGCTTATGCAGTACACTGTTAAACATTTCTATGGTAATTTTACAAAAAATGTGTTGGAAGTATATTTTTAAAACGGTTTTCTAATTTAATAAATCAGCTGTTGTAATTTTACAAAAATATAAATATAAAGTTTTGTAAACTTAAAATAAATTAATTGTAATCTGAATTACAATATTAGTTTGTGGATTTTGTTGAAAAATCTAATAAATAGAATGGCAAACAATGCTTGTAAACAAAGAACTTTCTTGATAGGATACCAAAAAACTGTTTTGTAAAATTACAAAACGTGAATAGTTTATACATATAAAGTCTATACATACGTAAAATTACAATTAATTTTGTGATTTTCTTTACATGTTTTGGAAAATTACTTGATCTGAGTAGTAATTTGCATTGGTATATATGTTAGTTTGTAATCTTGTTTAATCATTGTTTTGTAAAAATGTTGTAATTTGACTAATTATTTTAACTATATATATATATATATATATATATATATATATATATATATATATATATATATATATATATATATATATATATATATATATATATATATATATATATATATACGCTATTAATTGAAAATTAATATATTTTTGTGTAAGCTCCTAACTCGGCAGCTTCGCCACGATCATACTCGTATTATAATACTATACTAGTTTCGCTAAAACCCACTGCGTTTTATAGTAATTTTTGATAATATACTCGAATATTTCACGGAAATCATTTATAAATATACACTTGTTTTGTGTAATTTTTTTATTGTCAAGAAAGTATAAAATATAAAAACTACTTAAAATTATTCCATCAGAAATGTTATTTAATTCTAATTATTCCGTCAGCCATCGAACTCAGGACATCGTAAGCCACTAATAAAGCCATACTATAATCGCAAGGGCATTTTGACATCAGATTGATTAATATATATATATATATATATATATATATATATATATATATTAATCTATATATATATATATATATATATATATATATATATATATATATATATATTATAATATAATATATATAATTTTAGACAAGAAATTTAAAATTTATTGATATTATTATTTTAAATTGACTATATAAATAACACATTTTAAATAATAAACAATAATTCACCTTGCACTTGGCATCTTCAAGGCTCTTAAATCGCAGTCTGCGACTTATGGCCTATACGTTGGACTGGTATTTAAGTACAATATTGTGCCACTTCAATAGAGCTAAGTATTCACCTGAGGCACGCCAAACGTTCCATTTACAGAAAACATACTAGAACAAATTTCACCCCAAAACGTTGATGTTTGTGGCTAATGTTGTTTATTTACACATATAATATAGAAGAAGCGTGTTTTGAAATGTTTAAAGTTCATATGCTTGGTTCGATATGATAAACTAATGTTTTTGTATTTTTACCTACTTTTGTTCTATTTATGTAAATATAAAAGTAAAGGTTAACTGGCTCAGTTTAGTGGCTAGTATGTACGGCTGTATATCCGGAGGCATATCGAACGCAGGAGAGTTCGAGTCCCGGGCTGTATCGAAGTATCGTCCCATCGAACTTTGAGAGTAAAAGGAATATAGAAACTTTTATCTGCGCGTACACTTATGCACTATGTGACTATAATATCTCCAGCGCAGTTGGCTAGTCTCAGTGAGTTTGGCCGCCGTAACCGAAATCGAGTTAATTTGTCCTTAAAATTATAATACATTTTAGAATGATATAGATCATTACCTCATTTAGATATAGCGAGTTTTTTTTTTATTTAATATAAGAATAATTATACCCGTTTCTATACGCCATAAATATTGTTTATATCTAGAAATTATGAAAAAATATTATTCCACCTGCACTTATGCGTTTTTGCTTATAATATGCTGTCGTATGTTTACAAAGCGCGTGCATGTGAAAGGAATGTGCTAAAGTAAACTTCACTCATACGCTTTTGTAGGCTTTTGTACAGTTTTGTACTGGCTGTGGCCTTTGTCATAAAATTGCTCATAATATTGCAAAATTACAAAATGAATCTACTCTAGTTTTATTTAACCTTTTATTGGTTACTAGCGGCCCACCTTCGCTTCGCTCAGGTTTGCCTCTAGAAAAACAAAAACAAACCTATTCCACGGGAATCGTACATTTTTCCGGGATAGAAAGTAGTATAACATACATACCCACAAACTTTCACATTTATTATATTTATACACCTTTCAACGCATAAATAGTGAGTTCTTGAAATTTAGTTAAGTCATGATGTATGGTGCTTTAGTAGCTCAATAGTAAAGCGCTTGCATAGAGTCTATACAAGTGCGTTACCAATAAGTTAGTAATAAAAGGGATGCCCAGTAGTGGGACGATAGCAGTAATTATCCTTTTTAATTATATATGATCAGTAGCATCTAAATCTTCACTACGCTTTTCATCTAATTTCGAAAAATATACTAGATCTTATCTAAAAACTCCGATTTTTTAGGAAGGTACCTAATATTTGAGGTGAGAGGTGTATTTATGATAACCGTGTACTTGATCTTATTTGATTTAATAATAATTTTTAATAATTTTTAAATTAAAAATTATTATTAAATCAAAAATTCAATTTTTTAATTTAAAATTTAAAAATTTTAAATTAAAAAATTGATTTAATAATAATTTAAATTATTTGATTTAATTCATAAGAATGATTGATTTTATATTTTTTTTATAGAAAAATTAAAATATAACAATTTTTTTTTATTGATAGCACTAAAGCTAGTCTTTGCCTAATTTTATAAACGTAAACTAAATTTTAATGAAAAACCAACATAACAACTCTCAAATGCAATTAATTTAACGATAATATCCATCGCATTGCTTTAAATAAACATTTCAATGGCTGATAGTATTCTTGATTTTGTTATACTCTAATAAAAGCTCAGATTGTGTGAATCGTTTAAGTTCAGTGCCTTTATTTTCATATAATTAACAACTAATATTACAATACTTCATCAGATTTTCTCAAATGAACATTGTTTATGTAAAATTTATTAACTATTTTCGTCTCTATATCTATGACTAGCGCCTCACAATCCCTCCGCTCGGGTTCGCCTCTCGTTTAACTTTTAGTATAGTAGTTTTAACGTTTAGTATAGATTTCTCAGAGATGAGATATTTCCCTACAGTAAAAAGTATCCTATATGTTGACCCGGATAACCAGCTATCATCAAGTCAAATTTCATCAAAATCAGTCCAATGGTTTTCTCGTGACACGTTCCTAGACAGACAGACTAAAATTCTAAAAACTATAAATTGGCCCTCTTTTCTTTAATTATGACTATTTCAATAAGATTTTCCAAAAAATATTTAATGTGCTCAGGATTGTATTACATGTATAGAGACATATAACGATGTAAATTAAAAAATGTTTTTCATTAAGGAATTTCATTTGTACTCATATCACTCATTTGTAAATATACGACAGTATAATATAAAGTATAAACGTATAATTATCATTATAGATGTAGTTAAAATAATAACCTTTCAGTATTAAATTTTTGACAAAAATACACTTATATATAAATAATAGTTACGGCGTATAGAAACCGCTACAACTCTTTTATTGCATGAATATTAAGGTTGAACTTTGATTAAATCTATCTTTAAGGATTTTTTCGCGATTTTATTATGATTTTTGGTTCCCAACGTTTCGAATGTCTTACAGCAAAGCCACATAACAAAGAATTGAGTTAAAAAAACAATTTTGAATTAAAAAATATATACTTGTGGGTAAAAAAGTAAAATAAGCTCGTATAAAGCCTTAGGTAAATATAACTACTTTATACTATACGCTGTTGCAGCTCTATTAACTAAACTTACTAAGATACCTACCTATTTGCTTTTTAACTTCAAATATGATGCTGAAATTCCGCTTTTACCGTTCGTTACATTGTAAGTGCAAAGACGTCTCCTTTCCTTTATTATTTAACCAAGGCCGTATTATCATTATAACTATTTATTTATTTTCTTTTCAAGGGAAACATACAGTGCAAAGAATAATTAGATTAAAAAAAAAACATGTAAAAGTAATCGTAAAACCAATAAATAAAGCTTGCTAATTGTGCCTTATTATAAAATGTTAATGTTATTTAAGTTATCTAAGCTAATAATAAAAGTGTATAATGCCTTTAAGACGTCTATAACCATAGTCTCTCCCGTGACCATGATTGCTGTAAAGCATTCGAAACGTCGGGAACCAAAAATCCAAATAAATCCGCAAAATAATTTTAAAAAATATAGTTTTATTTAAAATGTCAAATATTCGCGTAAATCTAAGAGAGTATTATCTAAGCTGCTTACTATGCTAACTTTAACCTATGTATACGCAGACACAAGTGCACTCTGTATTTCTTTTACTTTTGAAGTATGGTGGGACGACAATTCGACACGACCAGTGAGAAACCAGGCGTAGAACCAACGCCCTTATTTGTGTCCTGTCGAGGCATGGTTGTGTAACTTAAAAATTACGTATGGCAATAAGTACAGATTCTGAAGTCCAGGGTTTGAGTCCCGGCTTACAAGGACTCAAACCCCATGATATGTAGCCTAATATCACCTCCTGGTAAATTTCCAAGAAATCTATTGTTAACTGATACGCCGCGCCGGCGTGTCCGTGGTCGTGGAGGGAATATATTAGCCTATGACGAGAACTAGATAATGAGACAGATCTAATTATCATGATAGCTGTGAGGTATTTGTGCAGTAAACAAATTATTTTGCTTATCAATCTCAAAGTTTTGTTAATGACTGGATTATATTTTGATCTCATTGTTAAATTATTTTAGGATTTAAAACAATTTATTTCCAATAAAACTAGTTGAAAATAGTTTTCTTAAAAATCTATTCAATGTAAGCATTACGGAAAAACTGGAGTCGTTTTAGTAAAATTTATTTCATTGCAACTACACAATGCGCGTTCTGGGAGCAATTTGAATGTATATTACCACCGTTCTTGGAAGTTTAACTTGCGATAACCAAGTTTAGTATACCCACCCTTTAAGACAAAATTCAAATTATGTTTATACTATCATTGCCTGTGGCTACGCCCGCATAGTTCGTTTTTGTGTATTTACTCTTCTAAAGGCCATACATAGTATTATACTAAATAACCTAAAATCGTGCTCAATAAATAGGCTATAAATGTAGGATTTGTAAGATGAGTATGCGTGAAATGATATTTTAGGAATAAAAGAAAAGGTATGATATAATTTTAAGAATGGAATGGAATTAAAGATGAATAAAAGAAAAGTAGGATGTTGTGTCATAATGACGACACGACGAGACGCGTAAACATTGTATTATCTGATTTTAGAAGAATAAATAGTTAATTGTGTTTTAAACGCTTTTATTCGCATCCCCGGATCCTACACAAATTGCAAGAAGTTTTTCTATTTTTTTGTGAATTTAGTATTGCCATATAAATCAAACAACTTTGTAATTAAAGCGTTGGTAATAGAAAAACCATTTTTAATCACATAATCACAAATTCTCATTGATGGTAAATTATTAACACCTAAAAAGAAACAGGAAAGGTTAACCAAACTTGATCATATATACATATATATCAAATGGCATATAACAAAGTTCAAAGAAAAGTTTTTATAAACTAATTGTGATTGACAATTTACTCTCTTCATTCGCCCATAAATAAAAGTTAGAGACAAAGTGAAAGGTCCCTGTGTAATACCCATACTATAGAATAAATATATAAATATTAGAATATAAAAATTAAAAACTAGCTGCGTAAAAATCGAACTAAAAAAAAAGTTGACGACGGAATATAGTACCATATATAATAACTTTTAAGATGTCTAAAGCCTTAGTCTCTCCAAAAAAAACCACGAAAAAATCCGGAGAGATAGTTTTTTTTTTAATGTGTATTTTGGTTGCACAATTATGGCCTACCATAACCATCTGCTTGAGATAAAAGAGCAAAAGTATGCATCTACGTGAAAAATATATCGATTTCATGACACAAATTCGCTCATATTCGACGAGAAAAGTCAGTATGTTTTAGGCTTAAAAGGGGCTAAATGTATATAGCGCTAACTCATTCAAAGACAGCTTGGTACACTTCAGTTCACTCGTTTTATGATTTATACAATATTTATGACCTAGGCCTTAACGCTCCATTTCATTCGGTCACAGTAAATCATGGCGACAGTACACATATTCGGCTTCATTTGGTATGCCTAATCTGGAAATTAAATTGAACTATCTAATAAAGTAAAGCATAGAATTATTTTTAGTACTTAGAGTTTTTTTAAGCCATGTAGAAGTTAATAGGTGTTAAAACCTATGGTTTTCTGTGCATCAGACGGTCTGTATGCGTGTCTGACACTATTTTATATTTAAGTTATTATTTTTTACCTATACAAATAAAAAGAAATGAAATTTTTGTTTGTAATATCAAAATAACAGCTTTTAAGAAAAAAAAGTGTGTGTACTTATGTACGCACGTAAGAAGTTATATTTCTTTGTTTTTTTTTGAGCATTTAAATAATATCTTGTTTTTTTTTTAATATATAAACTTTCTTTTTTTACTGTTTCGTTTCGTATTTTTCTCAGGATACCTTTTCATTTGATATTCATATCATGGGGGTGCATAAAAAACATTCCGCCATCTTTGAGAGTCCACAATATTGGATATACTATGACGTCACTTTGCTTATTGTGTTTCACTCACTAAGCCCTTTCGCTTGACGCCCATATCTTAAGGATCACTATGGAAATAATAAATCGCCATTTTGTAACGTCTGCCATATTGGATTAAAAATGGTGATATTTAGATAATCGCGCCATCGCTGGAACCAAACGTGTGTGCTAAATTTTAGTTCAATTGGATACTAGGAAGTGGGTCAAAAACTTGCAAGATTGGTTACAGACAAACACCGGGACTAACTTCACACTATAGCCAATGACGACTAACTTCATACTGTAGTCTAAATCTGTCGTATCGTAAAAAATCACTCTCATAATTTATTTTTAGCGTTCCGTACCCGAAGGGTGCCAACGGATTCCTATTACTACGCCTTCGTTGTCCGTCCGTCCGTCCATCTGTCAGAGGGCTGTATCTCATGAACCGTAATAGATAGAGAGTTGAAAATATCACAGAGTATGTATTTTTATTGCCGCTCTAAGCACAAAGAATAAAAATAAAAAACCAAAAATACAAGAAACATTGTTTTAAAGTTAAGTACATGTATGATGGCACAGAACTCTTCGTGTGCGAATTTGATTTGCGCTTGAGTATTTTTTTTTTCATTATTACAAAAAAAAACTTTTTAGGGTTCCGAAGGGTGCCAATGAAACCCAAAGGGATACGTTTAAATATATAGAAATAATTATTAGCCAGCGTTAGCCATATAAATTGTAATCTTTTTCTTGAATTTTCCGATGTTTTAATAGTTATTCTGCTATTCGGGGTGGCAACAAATCCAACAAATTAAAGATCGTAAAAATCGGTCCAGACGTTCTTCAGTTATAAATGGTAACTGATCGCGGTCGGTACAAAGAAGATATTGGAGAAAAATTATTATGGAGGCTTTTGTTAACGCAATAAAGCACAAAATAATGATTTGTATAATTTTATTTGTTTGTCTGTGCGTTTGTGCGCGTTAATCTCAGAAACGGCTTAACCGATTTGGCTGCGGCTTTCAATAATATATTTTGGTAAACTTCACATAATATTTAGAGTTTGTTTTATTTCTATCGGTTCATAAATAAAAATGCTATGTCAATTAAATCAAAAAGAATTACCTAGAGATGAACCCACAACAAATAAAATAGTTACGATAAATTATAAAGCTTTATTACTATACATTATATAATTAATCGCAAAATTGAACTTGTATATTAAATATTCACCAATAGAAATGTTCACAGAAATTGAGAGAAAACTAGATTGAATAGATTACTTACGAGACGTTGACACTTTGATTATATATTTAAAAGAGATTTTCTTCACAGGTGTTCATTGGGTTAGTATCATCTTAAACCATTCAGTCATTACAAATTTATTTTATTGGTAAATTTGGGATTTCAATGTATAACGGTAATGGTAAAATGCATATTATGTTTGTTTGTTAATGAAAAACTAGCGGCTCACCCTCGCTTTACTCGGGTTCGCCTCTAGTAAAACAAAAATAAACCTATTCCACGGTAACCGTACTTTTTATCCGGGATAAAAGTAATCTATTATTCCAGACTATTCTAACCAGAATAATCTATCTCTGTGCCAAATTTTATCAAGATGCGTTCAGCCGTTCTGGCGTGAAAGAGTAACAAACATCCATACTCACAAACTTTCACATTTATAATATTAATACGGATAATAGTATAACTAGTTTCCGCCCAATCGTATGGTTGATATTCACTACATTCAATATTGAAAATTTGAAGAAAACATACATAAATAGAATTTACCTAGCTGTATAAAAAAACGAATTATTTCTAATTTTTTTTAATAACTTTTTTTTTTATAAATAAAGCTTGTCAATAACTACTTAGAAAAAAGAGAACAAAAAAAAACAAAGTGCTTTCTACTCATATTTTGACCTTCGACCTACAATAATATTACAAGGTGTGTTTACATGTGTGTAACATGTGTTTTAATTCGGATGTATGTTTAATATATTTATTTATTAAATAATATCTATACATGTAATGAAATTCTAATTGGAATTGGAAAATCTTATTGAAATAGTCATTATTATTGATACAGAGGCCAAATCTATAGTCTTTAGAATTCTCGTCTGTCTGTTTGACTGTCTGGGAACGCATCACGAGAAAACCACTGGACAGATTTTGATGAAATTTGATATGATGATAGCTGGTTATCTGGGTCATCATATAGAATACTTTTTACTGCGGGAAAATATCTCATTTCCGGGAAATCTATACCAAATGTTGAAAAGTAACTAGTATAATATAAAAATGTTATATTTCATAAAATGTTATAGCATAAAGCCATCCATGTTCAGAAAACATTTATTATAAAGAGCTTTTTACGTACGCTTGTATATGAGCGTCATCATACATACTCGGAGCGACTTATGACGTCATCTCGCTTAATGATAACTTACGGATACAATTTGTGTAAAACTCCTACAGAATCTATAATGTATGGAAATTTTCAAGATAATGTATATTTGAGAAACAAATTTTTAATTAAATTTGTTTTCTTATCGTCTTAATAAGGAAATTGATTTCAATTATTATTTTTTTCTTTGAACGAGTATTATCTTAGATATTTATACCGTGTATTAATTTAATGTATATTTCAATTACCAAGCTTAATTGTTAGAGGGTGGGGAATATTGTTTACAGAACGAATGGTCGTTGGGGACGAAGAGTTCTCTCTCTCTCTCTCTGTAGTGGCAGCCGCATACCGGAAAGCGAACTGTGGGACTCCCCTCCCACAAGGTGAACCGATGACTTCGTAAAAATCGCTGGAACCAACTGGATGCGGATGGGACAAAACTGGCAATCGTAGAAATCTTTGGAGGAGGCCTACGTCCAGCAGTGGATGTATTTCGGCTGAGACGATGATGATGATTATGATTGTATACCGTGTCTGAAAATCGTGGGTTCGATATTGCGGCATATTTTGTAATTATTAAATAAAATCTTATTACACGTCTCATAAAAATAAAATCCTATGACATTCTTTTTCTAAACTAATCTATACAAATATTATAAAATTGACAATTTTTTTCGTCCCCGTTCCGTCAAAAATCTTATTGCAAATAAAACATGTAAACAACATAAACTCTAGAATAATTATTTTACAAACCATTCCTGTAATATGGTGCTTACAGAGTGAAATGTAGCGCAATTAACTTACTTTAAATAACTTCCTCTTATTCTTAACTTAACTTACTTTGGTTTTATATAGAAATTAAAGCTGTTGCAACTTTACTTCGGTGTCGCAACCACGAATAATCTAGTTCTATAAATAAACAATTTTACACTTGAGTATTGGCTTTAGTTGGAATTAATATTTAATATTTCTTCTTACAGTATCTATTTATGTCTGAAATATCTCTCAAACTAAATAAGCTAGATATTTATTAATAACTAGCGGCTCACTCTCGCTTCGTTTAGGTTCACCTCTAGAAAAACAACAACAAATGTATCCCATGGGAACCGTACATTTTTCTGCGATAAAAAGTAGTCTATATGTTATGCTATATTATATATAGTCTATATTATTATAAAGTTTAATCAAAATTCACTTAGTAGTTTTTGCGTGAAAGAGTAACAAACATACATCCATCGATACATACATACTTACAAACTTTCGCGTTTATAATATTAGTAGGATTAGCGACCTACCTTCCTTCGTTCGGATCGCAAATTTCTGGAAATGATTAACTAAGTATTTTAGACAGTTTCAGGCTTGAGCAGATATTTTCTATTTTTCATTACGTTTACCGCAAGAGTCAAGTCAGAAACTTAATCGAAAAAATAGACACACTTATATATTAATATTACTTTTCTTTCTCTAGCGAAAGTTTATTTGACAGTACCCAAGGGTCATGTCACTGGCTAAATTTCCTTGTTCAATGTGACATGTTCAATAAATAAAAATATGGAAAAAATAAACTATTCTCACTGTGGCGTTTTGTTCAATCATAATAATGATTGTAAAAACGATAGAGATGTTCTTTTCGTTGTCAAGAACAGGGAATTCTCATAACCTTGGCTTGAGTTCCTAGTCATTCAGGTATTATTGACAATGAAATTGCTGATAGCTGCGCCAAATCTGCAACAGTTAGTGGAATTTCAAATAATTATTGTAATTAGTCCCACGACTTGCGTTTGTTGTCTAAAAAACTCTTTACACTTCCTGGAATATATTTTGGAATTTCTCTAAAACAATTAAAGGTAAGTATTATACTTCAATCCAACTAGAGGTTCCAGTCTCCCCGTGGTTCTTTCAATTTCGCCGTGCTGACCGTAAAATCACCTCAATTATATGAAGGCTCTGTCTAGGCCATGCGTGTTCTCCGGTACATTTCGCTAAATTAAAAATTAGAAATAGCTCTATCTGTGATTATGGCTTAGATTAGGGTTCAACTGATGTTCTTTTTAATTGTGACAAATTGAAATATTCCCTACATGACATAATCCCACCTCAAATTCACCGCCCAGTTAACACAAAATGTTTATTAGGCCTTGTGTTTAGCCCATTTATTAAAAAAAATTGTATTGCGTTATTATCTTTCTATTCTTATAGGTTACTCCTGTATCATTCATTTATACTTTTAATTCCACATTAAATATTTAATGCTGCTAAATTTCAAAATTACCGCTCAATCTCGTCCGTGTCTTCCTCACAAAACGTGACACTGGCAGAATGAATTGCATCTGTTAACGCAGCTCTAAGCCATAAAGAAAAAAAACGATTGTCAACGTCTTAAAAAAAAACTAAATAAAGATGTTAAGTCTTTGAATAAAATATTGAATAAAATATATTATATAATAATATCTATACATATAATAAAAGTGTAACTAAGTCGAATCTGTACATTAAATATTTTTTTGGGAAATCTAATTGAAATAGACATTATTATCGATATAGAGTTCGAATCTATAGTTTTTAGAATTTTTGTCTGTCTGTCTGTCTGTTACCGCATCACGAGAAAACCACTGGACAGATTTTGATGAAATTTGGTATGATGATAGCTGGTTATCCGGGTCAACATTTTACCGCGAGAAAATATCGCATTTTTGAGAAAATATACTAAAACTGCAATGTAAGAGTATACTAATATGTAAAACCTAAGAATTTGGTTTTTGGGCATCTGAACGCGGGCGGAGCCGCGGGCAATGCTAGTTGGCTATATAAGGTAAACTGTATACGGCATAAAAACTTTTTAACAAAAAAATAAAAACCGACTTCAAACAAAAGCACTAAAAAGTGAAAAATAACTGATTGGTAGTTTTCATTTACCATACATACCTAATCAAATATTTTCGAAGTCGGTGTGCTTTGGCTAAGTAATTAAATCCTACCTATTAAACATATACCTAATCAAATATTTTTGAAATCGGTCCCAGCCCATACAAAGCAAAGCACACCGACTTCGAAAATATTTGATTAGGTATGTATAGTAAATGAAAACTACCAATCAGTTATTTTTCACTTTTTAGTGCTTTTGTTTGAAGTCGGTTTTTATTTTTTTGTTAAAAAGTTTTTATTTTTCCCTTTTTAGTGTAGACAGTAGTAGCAAAGTAAGGATTCTAACGTTTTAGGCTTGTCAAATCAAACAAAATAAGCCCAAACTCAAAGTATCTACTATTAGCCGTTGAAGAGTTCGACCTATCCACCTTCTGGCCTTGCCATCAGATCAGGTCAACAACACCGAACCACTGTACTATCAACGGAAATAGAAATACTTGCAAAGTTTCAAGTCAATATGACAATTAGAAGTAGGTTAAATTCATCATTAGTTGTTTTTCCACCCCTAGGGGTGGTATTTTTTTTTTTGAAATTTAAGTGGGACCAATCTGGAAGTATACCCTTTCAAACAAAACAAAAATTGTCCAAATCGGTTAATAAATGACGGAGTTCTGAGGTAACAAACATAAAAAAAAAAAAACATACAGTCGAATTGAGAACCTCCTCCTTTTTGAAGTCGGTTGAAAAGTCAAAGAAAGATTCAATCTTGGACAAAAAGATTATATAATAGCATATAGACCTAATTAAATATTAAGATTCAATCAATTGCCGATAATTTATTAAATTTTATGATATTTAAATGTCTTCAATATAATTTTCAATAAACGTTAAATTATATTTTTTAATGCTTGATAAATATTTTATAGACGAATAATAAAAATCTAAATATTTATTTAATAATAAAAAAATAATTTGAGTTCTACAATGAGAGTAAATCGTTGAAAGTTTTTCGGTAAAAACAAACTTAAAAAAGGAACTTTAAAATATTATGTAAATATCATCATACAAAACTGCACTTCAGGTGACTTTTGCAGGTATAGATTCAGTTGGATTTTAAAGTTAAAATTTAAATATGATTCAAAAATTGTGGCCGGAAAATGCGTTTGACAGCTACCGGGTTTCTGTCATAGTCATAATTTTACTGGAAATGGGTTTCATCGAATTATATGAATGCTTTTTTTATACAACATCATCATATCAATTAAATGTTTTCATTGAATTTGGGACTTACATAAATTAAATAAAATAAATATAGAATATGAAAATAATCATACTTATTATTTAAAATTGTAAAATTGCATTTAGCCCCAATGAATGCTTGCAGATCCGGCCGTGTCCTAAAACCACCTCTAATGCTATTATACTTCTCTCACTCTTTACTAAGATATATTAGATGAAATGTAATAGCATTTTGAACTCCAAAATAAGTCGTTTACCGGACAGTAAATGTTTTGATAAACTCAGTTTTCAACAGTTCCAAAAATTAGACATACAAAACTTGCTTTGCAGTTCAAATGATATTTTTGATGAGCTCTATCTGTATGTGTATATATTCTCTTCATTTTTCTAGTAAATAAAGAATTCAGAAAAAATAACATTGTTTTTATTAGGGAAAAAGAAAATAGTTCCTATGGGATAGTAAATAACTTTTATGACGTTTTCAGCATAGAGTAATGATAGTACTATGAATACTGCCCTTTTTAACGTCCGACAATGGCAGGGGCCTCTTTTCAATACGAAGGGGTTCAGGCCACATTTCATCACGTTGGCCTAGTGCAGGTTGGTGGACTTAACACGCCTTTCTAAAACTTACTAGATTCTCCCAGACATGCAGGTTTCCTCACGATATTTTTCTTTACTGTAATTCACATAGTTTTCTAAGTGAGCTCGTCACAACTGGGCTATTATATGATATCGTGTATATTCACTAACAAGATACAGAAATAGGAATGTCAGGAGAAATACTGTAATTCCTGTAATCCGCTTCTGAACTTTGAACGCTTTGATATAACACTACAGCAATCAACCTCTAGGAGCTTTATCTAGGCATTCTAAAACAGACAGAGACGGTTTAATTTCAAATGTTCTAAATGATCTAAAGGTCTACACAGTTTAAGGTCTTTGTAATTTGCTTTCGGCTTATGTAATATAAAAAAAAAAACAAACTGTGTACAATTTTGACATTATAGAAGTTTTTTATATATTATACTAATCAGCTACTTTTTATATATTTAACTTGTAAAGTTTGGCATATAGTTTTAAAACGTAACATATAGGAAAGTAATTCCAAATCAATCTTCAAAAATGTCTGACCCTACAAAGCTATATAAATGAAATAAATTAACTCTTGAGGGATGTTCGTACAAACACAATGTTCTTGATTGGAAAACCACGTAGGTTCGAACATTTTATGTTTGATGATAAACATTTTTAGCATGATTATCACCTACATATCTAGAGAACCTAAATACATAGTTCGCTAAAGACATGTGAAGTTCGCTAACCTGCATTTGGTCAACGTGATGGACTATGGCCAGTTTCTCTCGCACCTAAATCGTGACCAGCTATGGGATCTTAAAAAGGGCTGAATAATTTATGTCAAATGATTTTCAGATTAAATTATCTCTATTACTATATTATAAATTTATTTTTTACAAGGATGATACAGAAATGACTACTTTTATATATAACTTGCTAGTCCATCTATACATATAATCAAATTCTGAGTCGAATTTGTACATTAAATATTTTTTTGGAAAATCTTATTGAAATAATCATTATTGTCGATACAGAAGCCGAAACTAAACTTTTAAGAATTTTTGTCTGCCTGTCTGTTTGTCAGAATAACATCTAGAGAACACCGCTGGACAGTTTTTGATGATATTTGGTATGATGATAGCTTATTATCCGAGTCAACATACATGAGTTAACATAACCGTTAAAAATCTATAATTAATATAAATTATCATTGTATATACCAGTAACTGTTATATTTCATTAAGTTTATGAGTAACGTCGTCAAGGGTTAACTGACTTGGCTAAAATTATCTTGGAGCGAGTTTCAGGGATTACGTTTTCAACTGTAAAGGAAAGATCGTGGTGTTATCACTTGTTCTTTGTGAATACAAACTCTAGGGCGCATGTTGCAGGCGATTAGATATAGTATATATATTTTGTATGCTGGCATGATTTTATCTATAAATAGCAGCTTAGGTAACTATCGTAAAGTAGTCCAGTAAAAAGGATTTATGACATATTTTTTTTACTACATACATCACGTTGTTCTTAAAAAAATATCTACAGATTTTGCTTTGTTACTATTTTATAATAATACTGACCAGAAAACAAACTATTTTACGTATAGTATATACCAATTTCATCCGCCAAACAAAATTAGAAACACACAACAAACTCTTGAATTAATTTTAACATTTCTTTTACTAATAGATAACGGCTATTGATTAAGTAACATTTAGCAAGTTATTTGAATTTAATATTGATTTCTCGTGAAGTGAAGATGGACCAAAAATTGGTCATACTTTGCTTGATAATTTAAAAATCACGTTTTACTTAATTATGCATGTCACTGTTTGAATTTTCTAAGTTGTTTATACCGATTCTAGATTATTCTGAACTAGCGGATCAACCTCGCTTCGCTCGGGTTCGCCTCTGTTAAAATAAAAACAAACCTATCCCACAGGAACCGTACATTTTTCCGGAATGAAAAGTAGCTTATGTGTTATTCAAAACTATAATCTATCTCTGTGCCAAATTTCATCCAAATCTGTTCAGCCGTTCTGGCGTGAAAGAGTAACAAACATCCATACTCACAAATTTTCACATTTATAATATTAGTATATATGTAGATGTTTGTTATTATATGGAACGAGTAACCTTTACTATTATACCTACATGTTAAATAAAAAGAAAACAATCGATTTATACGCTTTATTCTCATAACATACAACAAATTAATATCAAGACCATCTTTGAAAAACGTAAAGTTCATTTACTTGGTGCTTTAAGATCCGTAGCTCCTTCCAGAAGCTTTAAATAAAGATATTTTATGAAATTCTAATTTCGAATGTACCTCAAGAAAGCGTAATTTTAAATTTTAGCCCTGCATATTCAAAATTATTCTATAGAATAAAGCTAGCTAAGTTTATGGTAAGTAAATAGGTGGCTTTGCCTAATTAGGTTATATTTATTTATTTATTTTTATTATTACTAGCGTCTTACCCTTACATTTTCACCTCGTTCAGGGATGATTTCCGGAATAAAAACTATCATATTGCCTTTCCAGGGTCTGAAACTATCTTCTTACCAAATTTCATCTAAATCGGATCAGTAGATCCAGATTACCCCCTACAGCCTCATAAACTCACTAACTTTACCTCTTTATAATATTAGTATAGATTAATATAATATATAATATACAAGTAAAAGTTTATAACATTTTACTCATATTTACATATAATATTCTAAGTCTCGAGCCCAGGTCAAGTATCAGATAGCACAATTAACACAAATTAAAGTAATGAAAATTTTGACGAGACTTTAATTTCATCTCCTTTTCACCTTCATTATAAAACAATGTTACTTTAGTGTTTTACTAATATATAGGTACTACATATTAGCACTTTGTCCTCTTTGATACCTTTGTATTATATATGGGTGACTTTTGTATTTACGATGTTTTATACAGTCGTTATCTTATATATATATATATATATATATATATATATATATATATATATATATATATATATATATATATATATATATATATATATATTATATATATATATATATATCAGTATGTTATATGCACGGCTGTAGATTTGGAGGCACCGGGGTTAAGTCCTGGGTCAGGTCAAGTATATTTGTTGAGTTTTTCTTTCAAGAAATTCGCAGTAACTGGATTTCAGAAGATGGCAGTGTTTAATCCCCAAGCCTTGGAGAACATGTAAAGCTGTCGGTCCTGCGTCTGATCTCCCACCAGTCGTGTTGAATTATCGCAGACGATTTTTATAGTACATAGATCAAGTGAACGTATGAAATAATCTACGCATATATTTTTCGATTAAATACATAGCTACTGCAAAAAGACGTACAGTGCGATTGTGTGTGAACCCAGTCTAAGATACTGAAACTAGATGAATGCTTGTACTATTTATCCCATTATTTATTTAGGGAAAATCGAAAATAAATATCTAACGACGTTTGGCTCAGTTTGTAGTGACCCTACTTACTGTGCGAGTGGTCTCGGGTTCGAGTCCCGGCGGGGGCATTCATTTGTGTTATGAGCACGAACGCTTAAACTCCAGACTTGGGCCATTATATTTATATCTATCTGGTATCCATGACACAAGCCTCGTAGCTTACCATGGAACTAGATGGTGCTGTGTGTTAATGTCCCAACATATTTATTATTATTATTATTATATCCACTCCACCTCACCTTAATTATAATATTACAAAATAGTGTTTATATAAAGTTATTTACACCATTATTGATCTTTAACGTTAACATGCTAAGTATTAGCTATTAATCTTCAACAAGCTGAAGGCTTCTTTGTTCTATGGGTAATATTCCTTCTACAAAGCTGATTGAAATTCATAATAGATGTTTATTAAAAAATTTTCATTGTTTAACAATTAAGGTTAAACAAAGCTATATTGTTTTAAATAATATAATTTTTCTAATAAAATGTTAATTTCGCTTTTTTGCGAATGGAAATTTTATAGATTTTCGTCTGTCCGTATGTTACTAGGACAGCCATTTTACTAGGATACTACTAAATGGCTAAAAATGAGATAATAAAGCTTTCAAAAATTTTATGAAAATATTTTCATGGATAATATATTATGTTAAAAAAACCTTTCATTCTCATACCCCGGTGCAGTCGGGGTGATTGCTCTAAGAAACTCTAATTGTATGTCTTTTGCTGTAATGAAAGTGTATCATATGTCATTTATTCTAAGTGAGCTAAATATATCTGACTTCTATTATAAGTAACTGCCTCGGTAGTGTAGTGCACATCCGTAGGTCCTGGGTTCGAGCCCTGGTTTAGGCCAAGTTTAGTTATTGAATCTTTCTGCTAAAAAGCCCCAGTAGCAGCTCTGGTTTGGGAAGAAGGCGATATTTCAACCCCATACCTCGGAAAGCACGTTGGTCAGTAGGACATTATTCTTATATATAAATAAATATCATTTACTACTACTGGTACTGGTGGTAAAAAAATCAGGTTTATTTTCAAGTACCGGTTGTAAAAAAATTGAGTCGTACACATTTTTTTTCTATATATGAGAATTAATTAATAGATCACAATTGTATTAAGTAGTGAACATTTTTCAAAATGGTCTTTAGATATAATAGTGTATAAAGGAGTTTTATAGTGTGTAAAGGAGTTTTACTTTAACATAGTCAATTTCTGTAAGACGTGTCTGTTAAAGCAAAAAGTTTAAAGCGATGCGACAGTATATAGGAAAATTTAATCGATTTCAAGATAAAGAACGATCTGCGAAATAGAAATTTCTTAAGCTACAATGTCTCTGAAATGGAGAGCCGAAGAAAAATGTATCCTTATTTTTGTATCGGTAGAGACTACATAGGTGGTTTGATTGATTGATTCTTTATGAGTTATAGCTTGCTTTAAAATTTTATTTTAACTTTTTCTTGTATTTTATCGCTTTAATATAATAAAAGTACGTTTATATGAAATATTTAAGATATCGAAATCTTAATTGGTATACAATATATTATATACTTATATTTATTTTAAATAAAATTGATAAAAAAATAAAATTCAAAAATTTTAAAAACTATCTATATACTTGAAATTTTAATAAATAAAAAAGTTCTTAAGGTTTTTACTTGAGGTATGTTTACATTACTGAGAAAGTATATTATTGATCCAAATAATATTATTTTTAACCGAATTATATTATTTTTATGGTGGTCCCATATAAATTATATCGAAATCGGTCGAGCGGTTTTTGAAAAAATCAACAGTAAATATTTTTTTTAAATAAATTGATTAATTGAATGTTATTTAAAAACTTTCTTCTTAATAATTACCTGCTTAATACGGCTACACTAAAAATGGAAAATAAAAACTTAAAAAAACCCGACTTCCAGGCACTAAAATGTTACAAAACTTAAAAAAACCGACTTCCAGGCACTAAAATGTAAAAAATAACTAAAAGGGGGTTTTCATTTAGAATAGATACTTAATCAGATATTTTCGAAGTCGGTGCCAGCCGACAATATTTTAAGATATGATTATCTAGTAGTTAAATATATATTTTAGGTATCGAAATATATTAGATTTGCTTTGTATCGGCTGGCACCGACTTCGAAGATATCTGATTAAGTTTATTTATTTTTTACATTTTAGTGCCTGGAAGTCGTTTTTTTTAAAGCTTTTATTAATAAAAAAAAAATAATAGGGAAGTGCTAAGCACTTCTTAAAGAACAACATCGCGTCTTATCACCTTTACTGGTGACAGAAGAACTGGCTCATTTTTCGCCCAAAGAATCGGCATAGCCATTCAGCGGGGGGATGCGGCTAGCGTGGAATAGTGATAAGAATGCTTTCTTACCACTATTCCACGCGGACATGACTTACGTACAGTAATAACTAAGTGTACATTTATTTTGTATACTAGCACTGCCCGCGGCTCCGCCCGCGTTCAGATTACCAAAAACCAAATTCTAAGGATTTACATATTAGTTTACTCTTACATTGCAGTTTTTGTATTTTTTCAAAGAAATGAGATATATAGTATTTTTTCAAAGAAATGAGATATTTTCCCGCGGTAAAAAGTATCCTATATGTTGACCCGGATAACCAACTATCACCATACCAAATTTCATCAAAATCCCTCCAGTGGTTTTTCCGTGATGCGGTAACAGACAGACAGACAGACAGACTGACAGATAGAGAGACAGACAGACAGACAAAAATTATAAAAACTATAGATAATAATGCCTATTTCAATAAGATTTTCCAAAAAATATTTAATGCGGCTTAGTTACAATTTTATTATATGTATAAATTATGTATATTGGTAATTTTCTTTATTGTCAATAAAGAATTAACGTATTGTTGAAAAAAATTGGGAATGAAGTTTGTGGATGGATATATTAATTAATACTTCAACCGCGATCCGCCCTATCATCACCCATCTATAGTGACATACATAAATATGTTCATAAATACAATTTACTTACGAGTAGTAACAATACATTTAAAAATATAACATAACAGCATTGCCTATCTGTAAATGAAAACCATTCATTCGTTTCAACGAGGAACGAATGAAGGAGTAAAAAACAAAGACATACAGCTTTCGCGCTTATAATAGGTACCTGTCAGATTATATATTTAGTTTACTTAGAATAAAAGAAATAGTATTTATATATTACAACAGACGTCCATTCTAAGAAATATTCACTGTTAATGTTAAACAAGTCAGAATATTCCACTCAAAGCCGTTATTTCGAATGTAAACAACAGTCATCTCCTTTTACTTTAATCTCCTTACTAAGCAGAACATACTCTGCTTTGTAGCGCCCTATTGGGAACTGAAAGTTGTTTGATTGCAAGATTGCAGTTAACTAATACTTGTTAGTTTGTTAGATGAGATTTGATGTCTTCGATAAACAAATAGTGATTCAGTTTTATTAAATTTAATAAAATTCACTAACTTACTCAAATGATAAGTTTTCAGTTATTAGTACTTAGGATATAATATATCAGTTTGTAATGCCTCGGTTTAGTGGCTAGCATGTATATCTGCCGATACATTCTGGTCCGATCCTGGGTTCGATTCCCGGGTCGGGCCAGGTTTAGTTATTAAGTCTTTCTTAACACTACCAGCTCGGAGTTGGGAAGCTATTGTTGTTCCCCGTGCCTCCGAGAGCACATAACTCCGTCGGTCCTGCGCCTAATCTTTCATGTCAAATTCTAGTCCCACCGGAGTATGAGTGTTAGAAATAGGGAGTGCGGTATTTGTTTGAACACTCGTGCGCATATCTCTTGCGCAGATTGCTTGTCTCAATAAGATTGGCCGCCATCTCTGAAATCGCTCGGGACATCACTATCATCATCATAATCTTTCCTTACCTTTGCGTAGTATTTTTATTGGATATCACTGCGACCTATTTTGTGTAGTAGCACGATATCTTCGCCAATTAGACGCCGATTTTCTTGATTTTCTTAAATAAATATATAATATTACATAACATATTTTAATAATAAATTCATTTATTGTATTCTCTTATATACGTAAATTTAAAGAGTAAACTCTACTATAAACTACACATACGGTAAAAAAAATATTTTTAAAGAGATTTTACACTCGCTACACCTACTCGTAGCGAGAAAGGTATAATAATGTAATGTCGAGAGTCCCCTATGAGTTGTAAATGTTTTATTTTTTAAGTATATTTTTAACGGTTAGTTTGGAATAGATAGACTATATATATATATATTATAGCTTATAGCCTTCCTCAAAAAACAGGCTATTTAATGCAAAAAGAATTTTTCAAATCGGATTAGTTGTTCCTAAGATTAGCGCGTTCAAACAAACAAACTCTGCCTCTTTATAATATTACTATAGATAACAGACAACGAAGTTAGTTTACATATATTTTTATTATTAGGAATTAAAAAAATGTTTTACATTTCACCGCCTATTGATGGATGCCTGCTAGCTACTGTTGCCAACACACATCAATCAAAATCACGGTAAATTTTTCATGTATACTTTTCCATATCACGCCCAGTAGTTCCTAGCAAACTTAAATTGGAATTTTATAATACGCTTTACGCTTCTAAAATATTACTCTAAAACTTAAATGATAGGAGGGTATCTGTACTGTGTCATATATATATATATATATATAACATTGTTATGGGTCCACTTATAAAAATAAAAGAATGTACAAATTTACAACACTATATTAGATTCTAAGGCTACACAAATTACAATCTACAAATAGGTACTAATAAAACTAACTACTACAGGTTATACTTAACCTAGCTATTTACAAATTATAATGATGCTACTTAAATCTAATGAATATGAAGGGCGCCAGGAGAGTTTTTTTTTTGGGCTGCACAGCTGATCACAGCCTTTACGTGGAACTCTGCCAAAACCTAGCCACGGCTATCCCAGTCCACAGGGATTCTTATTGGGATTGTATTCCAGCACCTTAAGGGCGTTACGTTAGGCTACAAATAGAAAATACACATATTGAGACATAATATGATAATATTACATCATGCTGTGCCTAACGGTCAAATGAACTTATATGATACACTTACCCCTTTTGTGCACAATTATTCCCAAGGTATTTTACTTATATACTTCGTATTTCGTTACGGCATTGACTTAATTTAACGAAATAAATATGTCTTACTACGATCTTCAAAACGATCACAAATTGCATAAACTTAATTTTAAGGATGTGGACGCCGAGCACACGTTCATCACGGCTCGCTCCTTGTACCGCAATGCCTCACCTCGTGTCATTCCTTTAATAAAAAGACACTAACCGACACGATAGCTAAAAATTAACAAAATCAAGAAAAGTAAACCGCGCGTGGGATTTGAACTCGTGTCGCATAGTACGTAACATCTAAACTGTAGCCAAATCCGCTGAGCTATCATAACTTAGTAAATTGTAATGAATTTACTGGTCATTATGTGTACTCATAACATTCCCTCAACCTACCAAAAAAAAAAAAAAAAATTATTAAGTTTATTAATTTATGTTATTAATTAAACATACCTGGTTTATATTTTTTTTTTTTCACTCCATAAGGGTTTCAAGTCTTTTGCATGCCAAACTCCTAGTGATTTCCCAAAAGCATTATTTAAATGATAAACATTTTCAGACCGTTTGTCTGTAATAATAGCCTTTTCATATTTTGGTGCCAGTTTAGCCATGAATTTATTTCTCGCATTAGAGAGAAATTTAGTTTTCTTCCATACTACATCCCCTACTTGAAACTTAGCTTCCTTATGATTTCTGTTATAAATTTCTAGACTTCTTTGATGTGACATTTCTAGCTTACGTTTAACTGTACTGTATATCATAGGTCGATTCTTCAGTTCTGTAAGATACTCATCGGTTTTAATTACAAAAGGCTTCTGCGAAGTAAGGGGTAAGGTTGTGGTGTTATGATTTATACCTGTCGGAATTGATGTTTCTCTTCCAAAGAACAAGAAAGCTGGCGTAAATTGCGTTGTTTCATGAACTGCTGTCCTGATAGAATGTGCAAATTTCTGTAAGTGAACATCCCATTCATTGTGTTTTTTTTGAGTTAACGAATGACGATATCATAGTGCCAATCACTCTATTAACTCGTTCTGTAGGGTTGCTTTGAGGGTGGTAGCTTGGCGTATACCAAATTTGACTATGATATTTATTGACTAGTTCCTTAAAAAAATGTGACTCAAACTGCTTGCCGTTATCACAAATTATAGCTTGGGGAATGCCAAATAGGAGAAATTGATTTTCCACTATCTCACAAATTTTATCCGCTTTACCATTTCTTAATGGAAATAATAATACAAATTTACTAAACATACAGGTTAGCACCAATAACATGGTATTTCCTCTCTTGCTTTTAGGAAAAGGGCCCATTAAATCTAATGAAATTACTTGCCAAGGTCTTGTAACAGTTCTGTGTTTTCCCATGCGGCCATATGGTAACTCTTGCGATACTTTCATTTTTGCACAAACCTCACATTTCCCAACATGGTTCTTCACATCCTTCAACATATTAGGCCAAAAGTAATATTGCTTTATTTTAAATAATGTTTTCCGAACACCGAAGTGACCAGCCGTGGCGTCATCATGGCATTGTTTTAAAATTTGAGTCCGTAATGAATTTGGAATATATAATTTCCAATCATTAGTTGGATCAGGATACTGTTTTAAACATATTTTCCTGTATAAAAGCCCATTATCAACTTTCCAAGCAGAGTCCTGTAAATCACTATTCAATATTTTAATTACTTTATTTTTATACCAGTCATCCTTATACTTATCCATAATTTCTGTACTATTTATTTTCCTGTCTATTATTGTATCTATTGACCTAGATAAGGCATCTGGTACTATATTTGATTTACCTGGTTTATGCACTACCTCAAAACTAAATTGTTGCAATTTCATAGCCCATCTTGCTAGTCTACCATGCGGATCTTTCATTTTGTGTAGCATTTTAAGGGCACTATGATCTGTTATAACTGTAAAACTAACACCTTCGATATATGGCCTAAATTTTTCTATGGCAAAAACTATGCTCAAAAGCTCTCGTTCTGAAGTTGAATATAACTGTTCATGATCATTCAACTTTCTGCTTAGATATGCAATAGGTCGCTCCTCTTTATTAATTAAAAAAACAGCATTGCCTATCTGTAAATGAAATTTCATACGAAAACCATTCATTCGTTTCAACGAGGAACGAATTAAGGAGTAAAAAACAAAGACATACAGCTTTCGCGCTTATAATAGGTACCTGTCAGATTATATATTTAGTTTACTTAGAATAAAAGAAATAGTATTTATATATTACAACAGACGTCCATTCTAAGAAATATTCACTGTTAATGTTAAACAAGTCAGAATATTCCACTCAAAGCCGTTATTTCGAATGTAAACAACAGTCCTCTCCTTTTACTTTAATCTCCTTACTAAGCAGAACATACTCTGCTTTGTAGCGCCCTATTGGGAACTGAAAGTTGTTTGATTGCAAGATTGCAGTTAACTGATACTTGTTAGTTTGTTAGATGAGATTTGATATCTTCGATGAACAAATAGTGATTCAGTTTTATTAAATTTAATAAAATTCACTAATTTACTCAAATGATAAGTTTTCAGTTATTAGTACTTAGAATATAATATATCAATTTGTAATGCCTCAGTTTAGTGGCTAGCATGTATATCTGCCGATACATTCTGGTACGGTCCTGGGTTCGACTCCCGGGTCGGGCCAGGTTTAGTTATTAAGTCTTTCTTAACACTACCAGCTCGGAGTTGGGAAGCTATTGTTGTTCCCCGTGCCTCCGAGAGCACATAACTCCGTCGGTCCTGCGCCTAATCTTTCATGTCAAATTCTAGTCCCACCGGAGTATGAGTGTTAGAAATAGGGAGTGCGGTATTTATTCAAACACTCGTGCACATATCTCTTGCGCAGATTGCTTGTCTCAATGAGATTGGCCGCCGTCTCTGAAATCGCTCGGGACATCACTATCATCATCATAATCTTTCCTTACCTTTGCGTAGTATTTTTATTGGATATCACTGCGACCTATTTTGTGTAGTAGCACGATATCTTCGCCAATTAGACGCCGATTTTCTTGATTTTCTTAAATAAATATATAATATTACATAACATATTTTAATAATAAATTCATTTATTGTATCCTCTTATATACGTAAATTTAAAGAGTAAACTCTACTATAAACTACACATACGGTAAAAAAATTATTTTTAAAGAGATTTTACACTAGCTACACCTACTCGTAGCGAGAAAGGTATAATAATGTAATGTCGAGAGTCCCCTATGAGTTGTAAATGTTTTATTTTTTAAGTATATTTTTAACGGTTAGTTTGGAATAGATAGAATATATATATATATATATATATATATATATATATATATATATATATATATATATATATATATATATATATATATATATATATATATATATATATATATATATATTATAGCTTATAGCCTTCCTCAAAAAACAGGCTATTTAATGCAAAAAGAATTTTTCAAATCGGATTAGTTGTTCCTAAGATTAGCGCGTTCAAACAAACAAACTCTGCCTCTTTATAATATTACTATAGATAACAGACAACGAAGTTAGTTTACATATATTTTTATTATTAGGAATTAAAAAAATGTTTTACATTTCACCGCCTATTGATGGATGCCTGCTAGCTACTGTTGCCAACACACATCAATCAAAATCACGGTAAATTTTTCATGTATACTTTTCCATATCACGTAAATTGGAATTTTATAATACGCTTTACGCTTCTAAAATATTACTCTAAAACTTAAATGATAGGAGGGTATCTGTACTGTGTCATATATATATATATATATATATATATATATATATATATATATATATATATATATATATATATACAACTCTCTCTCAACCCTATGCGGTTACTGAGAATTTCTTGGCAGGCAAATCTATTTAATATACTAATACTTGTCCCGATTCGGGACTCAAACCCCGAAATTCCCATAGTAAAACCATGTATGCTAGCCGTTAAACCAATATGAACGATAAATTACTTTAGTATTAGATTTTAATATTGTATGAGCGTGTATTATACGTTAAAAACCTTAGGCCCTTGAAAGTCGATCTCTTATTTACCTCGAAGGTTAGGAACAAACCGAAAGCTTTTATATGTTATTGATATAACCAAATAAAATCCAAGCTAGTCCTATATAAATAATGTAATTCTTAGGTATAAGAAATGTGGGGCGTGTGATAACGACCTCAAATAATACCCTAGTCAAACAAATTCCACGAAGTCATAGGAGTCGGAGTATTCAATAAGACAGATGCTTGAAGATCAAAAACTTTGGTATTTTCAAGAGAAAAATAATGGTTTAAAGGTATTATTTTAAAATAAACATTAAATAACCATACAATAAATATTAATAAAAACAATCGCATTAAAATTGGATCTGCTTATATATTATGATAGGAGCTACGGTGTCTCATACAGACATACAATCTCATACACACATACATACATTTATATATAAACGTCTAACTTATAATATCCCTCTGCTTATGGTTCTGGAGTTTTAAAATCAACAAGCTTTGTGAGTAATAATATTTATTTGAGTTCACAGTTTTATGACGGAAATATACAAAATGAAATTTTAAAGACACGAAATCCGTTCATTTTTATTACCATTAAAATTCAACATTAAACATGAGGAATTCATTTATTTTTGTTAGCAGTATACATAAGTATACGTCGTGTGTTCATATTATATTAACAATTATAATATAAAGGTACACTTTAGCTTACTGTTTTATAATATAATAAAATTTAAAGGAGTTTTTGGGAATAATAACATGCGAACGACCGTCCACTCGCTGTTATATAACTTCGAATGCCACATCTATTAAATATGACCCCTGGATTATGTATACACGATCAGAATAGAGTATTCAAGTTATATAGGACCAAGTCGATCAAATGGAACAAAGCTACCGATGTTTTTAATTTTAATTGTTTTCTATAGAACAATAAAAACCGACTTCCAGGCACTAAAATGTAAAAAATAACTAAATGGAGGTTTTCATTTAGAATAGATACGCAATCAGATATTTTCCTTTTTTTTTAATTTTTTTTCCATTTTTAGTGTAGACGTAATAAGCCGGTGATTTGTAAGCAGAAAGTTTTTTAATAACAGTTTCGATTAAACAATTAATTAAAAAAAACTTTTTAACAAAAAAATAAAAACCGACTTCAAACAAAAGCACTAAAAAGTAAAAAATAACTGATTAATAGTTTTCATTTACTATACATACCTAATCAAATATTTTTGACGTCGGTGTGCTTTGGCTAAGTAACTAAAGCCTACCTATTAAATACTTACCTAATGAAATATTTTCGAAATCGGTGCCAGCCCATACAAAGCAAAGCACACCGACTTCGAAAATATTTGATTAGGTATGTATAGTAAATGAAAACTACCAATCAGTTATTTTTTACTTTTTAGTGCTTTTGTTTGAAGTCGGTTTTTATTATTTTGTTAAAAAGTTTTTATTTTTCCCTTTTTAGTGTAGACAGTAGTAGCAAAGTAAGAATTCTGAAGTGTTAGGCTTGTCAAATCAAACAAAATAAGCCCGAACTCAAAGTATCTACTATTAGTCGTTGAAGAGTTCCACCTATCCACCTTCTGGCCTTACCATCAGATCAAGTCAACAATACCGAACCACTGTACTATCAACGGAAATAGAAACACTTGCAAAGTTTCAAGTCAATATGACAATTAGAAGTAGGTTAAATTCATTATTAGCAATTTTTCCAACCTTAGGGGTGGTATTTTTTTTTAAATTTAAATGGGACCAATCTGGAAGTATACCTTTTCAAACAAAACAAAAATTGCCCAAATCGGTTAATAAATGACGAAGTTCTGAGGTAACAAACATAAAAAAAATATACAGTCGAATTGAGAACCTCCTCCTTTTTGAAGTCGGTTGAAAAATATTTATTGTTAATTTTTTTAAAAACCGCTCGACCGATTTCGATAAAATTTATATGGGACCACCTGGGAACTATACCCTTTCAAACAAAAAAAAATCCAAATCGGTTCAGGCGTCTTCGAGTTATCGGTGAACATACATTAAAAAAAAGATTCCGACGAATTGAGATTCTCCTCCTTTTTGGAAATCGGTTAAAAAGTTCTTGAAGCAATCCGTCAAGCCCAAAGAGAGTGAGTCATAATCAATAAGACATTAAAAAAAATACTGAAAACTGTACGCTTATCCTAATATATATCACAAACCTCCTACACGAGCATTCTTTTCAAAAAATATTATATTATTGCGTAAGTTTGAATTAATAGTAGTACCTACTGGGCGACCGAGCTTCGCTCGGAGTATTTGGCCGAGAGTACAATTTTCTTTTAAAAAAAACTAAAAATATATTTAATATATATATATATATATATATATATATATATATATATATATATATATATATATATATATATATATATATATATTATATATGACTGATTCTTAATAAAAGTAGAAAAATGATTTTTTTGATGGTAATTTTTTTTTCTGTACTTAACAGATTGCAGATTGCAAAAATTAACCGCTCTAATTTTCTGCTGCTTTTAACTGAATGATGTTTTTAAATATTTTATCTCGAAAGCACATGTCCCAGAATAATTACTTGAAATTTACAAAATATTCATATTTTTTAATGAAAACGTCATTCAAGCGACCTTATATTTTCAGCTTAGCTGTGAAAAAGTATTACAGAAATATATTCGAGAGCTCCGCATTCTAAGTAGGTGAGGGATTTGCTATTGTAACAGTAGTCTGTAACATTTGACATTTCTATTGATAAATGACGTTTGAAAGCAAAAATCCTTAACCCGCAAAATTCCAGGTGGAAATAAACGGTGGTAAGTGAAATGGTGCAAAATGCATTCTAAACGCAGATAAAACAAGATATTTATATAACAATTGGAAAGAAATTTACAGAATTGTTGTGTTTACGAAAACTACGTGATGAAGTTGGATTAATTGGTATGATTATTATAGAATACTGGAGAAATAATAGTTTAGAATACTTGAAGTGTGTGCTGAAATTCTCAAAGGATATTATTTGTATATAATCACGCAGAAATACAAAGTTTTCGAAGAATTCGAAGCTATTGGAAGAAGCCGCTTTAGTATCCATATTACTAATAATATGATAAGTGTGAAAGTGTGTTTGTTTGTTTGTCTTTTTTTCACGTTGAAACGGTGTGACGGATCGACGTGATTTTTTGTGTATAAATAGTTGAAGGGCTGGGGAGTAACATAGGTTTTTTACTGCGGGAGATAATTTTATTCCCACAGGAAAACACGTTATTGTACAACCCAAAAATTATTTATGATCAGAATTACTTGAAACTTGGTATTAATGCCCTTCAATACAATTAAATAAATACATGTTTTAACATTTTTCAAAATTCAATTTAATTTAAATTCATCCCATAAGGGGATAAAATAGGGGATGAAAGTTAGTATGAAACCTACTTTTTTGGTTTTTTTTTGTAGTTTAAGCGCGAGCGAAGCCGCGGTTTCTGCTAGCATATACATAAATGAAATATTATCCATATTTATTTCGACGAGCTATAATTGTATGGCTCAGCGCAAAAAATAAGTAAATTTTAGCTTCTTTATAATACTTAATAACATTTTAATGATATACACTACTATAAAGTGTGTATTTTGATGATTTTTCCTTTGCATACACATATTGAGCGAAAAATGTCATTTTTTTTTCTTAAAGATCAATTTTTTGTACATTTGTATTTCATTTACAATTCCCAAACCATTTTTTTTTTAATTTCGTTCATTTTGGCTTATACTACTTTCTTGTATATATTATAAAATTTATAATAATTAATATGTATGTATAAAAGTATGCAAATTGAATTAAATTTCGTCAATTCAAAGAGTTAATGCTCTACAAAATGATTTTTTGCTATTAGATAGCTAGCTAGTGATATTCTTCTTCTTCTGGACACTTGCTTTATTTTCAAAAAAATTCGGGATTGAATATATATTTATAATTCAATCAAGATACTGTAAAATATGATTTTTAAAACTTTTTGTTAGAAACCGCCTTCCATATATTGTGAGCACAAAGGTCGGAACGTTATTGCTACAAAATTCTATTTTTGGTCCTCAAAATTAATTCTTTGCTAACATTCTAATAGTACAGTGGCCAATGAAATATTTGGGTCATCAACGATAGAAAATAGCATTTGATTTATTAAGCAAGTCGGTTAGTGCATGCACTGCGAAAGCCATTTCTAGAGGTACTTATATAAACATTATATTCTTATTACACAATTTTGCACTCAACACAATATGCTGTTAACCTGTGTATACTTTCATATAATGCAACTCGTTTTATTCAATCTATATTCTCATTTTCAACTTAAAGTAAAGCTGAAAATCAATTACAGCCTACTCTAACTACTTCTACATAAGTTTTGACCAATGTATGTGTCTGTCTGTGTCATTTAGTACACAATGTAACAGAATGAAAAGTTTTAAAATTTGGCGACACTTCACTCACTTTACCTAATATTTTTTTTTTCATTTATTTATTAAGATTCACCAGTGGTTATTACCACATATTGTTATTATAATATTAAAGTAATAATTGTACTATGTTGCAAAGTTCTTATTGTTAAATGCGTTACCTTTTAAGGTGAATATCGCATGCGAAAATATGTGTTAAATATATATATATATATATATATATATATATATATATATATATATATATATATATATATATATATATATATATATATATATATATATATATATATAAACAATAATTGTTCGTTCTAAAAAAATTAAACAAGTAAACAAAATTTATCTAACAAGCCGAAATATACTTAACAAATCAATAATATTAATTATTTATTTATAATATATTTTTTATATCTTTGCGAAACTTTGGCAACGAGAACATTTTAACAGTATGAGAGGTGCAGATCTAATGCTTACTGTTTTATTATTTGTCTTTTAGTCACAGTTAAACTTGCAGATCCTGAGATATTTCAAGTCACGTTTGATCCAACAGTTTAAACCGTTGGTTAAGTGGTAGGTATAATCTGGAACATTTGTAATCCAGACTATTACCAGGGTAGAGAAAGCTTTATTTACATCTCGTAGTTTCATACAAAGTGTGATGAATAGAATATTAAGATGAAATTCTAAAAAAAAACTGCATCTAGTTAATGCATATGGTTTTGTCCGCGAGCTTTATTTGTATACTCGTAGTGCAGGAAAACTAGATTATTCTCAAGTATTTTTCAATATACTTAATCAATTGAAATATCTCGTCTTGGAAATCGTCTTAGAAAAGACAGGACACGTTCCTTAGACTAAAGAAATGTATAGACGGTGTCCGCCAAGAAAAATATCAAAGCCAAAAAATAATGCATTATTTTACTATATATGCTACTATTTTCGATTTTATTGTTCAGATAGTTTACTATCTTTAAAGAATAAACGATATTTTATATAAATACTAGCAGAGCCTGCGGCTTCGCTCACGCTAAAACTACTAATGAAATCTCTAAATATCCACTCTATTTTACCCTGTCATCCCCTATTTTACCTTCTTAGGGGTTGAATTTTAGAAAACGCTGAAATACGCATCTCATTATTTTTGCCGTACTCAATTCATACGTCATGCAAATATGTCCAAGGAATAAAAAGTTTCACACAAACTTTTATTAGGTACCTATTTCACCCCCTTGAGGGTTGAATTTTGAAAAATGCTCCTTACGCATCCAGCTTTCGTCATATGAGGAATACGTGTGCGAAATTTCAATTTTCTAGCCTTGAGGGCTTGGCCCGTGCGTTGATACATCAGGTAATCACTTTTGCCATTTAATATACATATATAGATTACTTAAATTAATTTACAATGTTTGAAAATAAAATGTGATTAATAATAATCAATAATAAAAATAATATTATATTCTTGTACATTGCATTAGTTCTCTTACCCTTAAAAGGGAGATAGCATAGTATTAGCTATTTATTACCATTTATTTACTTATTAAATAATTAGTATTCTATTAATATTGGTAATCTGCTTTATATGTTATGTGTATATTATAAAAAAACATTATTGTTTGGCTTCATATATAATTTTACTAGAGTTTTCTTGCGGCTCCGCCTGCATAGTACATTAATCATTTATATGTCATATACTAAAACCTTCTCCGAAACATGCTGCATCTAATGGTACGAGTATTATTCCGATCGGTTCAGTAGGTATCGCTGTATAACCGAACAAAAAAATCGGCTCTCCATTTATTAGTATAGATGTATTCAGACATATTTGACGTCAGACTGCTGTACGCGGACCTCCCTTCAATATGAGGAGGATCAGGCCATAGTCCACCACGCCGGCCAAGTGCTGGGTGGCGGACATACTTTTATGATACTGTCTATATTATACTTTACTCAAAGTCACGTCTTCACATGTTAGGTTGGTATTAGTACGAGCACTCCGTTTGCGTAGCGATGTGACAAATATTGATTTTTAATTGTAAATAACATCAAAATTTCTTAAAGATCAAAAAAAAAAACTTGAAAGTATTACGAAATTGACATCTCTTAGAAATCCCTGCCAGTAACAACGCCGACACAATATTCTTTAAAAGAGTTCGAAATCATTTAGAGGTTTGAACTACAATCTGTGCTTATATGTGTACGACTCGTGCATTAAGATAAATATAGTCTATATTTAACCGTATAGTTACAAGTTACAAACTGCTTAAAACTAACCATTTTTTTAACTTTTTGTTGGCATCACGAACAACTTTAACAGCATTGTTATATGTTCGGTGCCCACATTTTTTGATTGTATCTCTATATCTAAGCATATTTTAACTTAAAAATGTTAAAAAAATGTAATAAACCAAGTATTGTGGTTATGGTAAATTTTTGAGTGGTTTCATCTTTTCAATTAATAAATGTGTTAGAACGTTAACACACAGCGCCATCTAGTTCCATGGTAAGTTATGAGGCTTGTGTTATGGATACCAGATAGTTAATACAATACACATATATAACTTTAAATACATACATTTTATAAATATAAACTCCCATACCTGAAGTACAAATATTCGTGCTCATCACGCGAATGAATGAACCCAGCGGGACTCGAACCCGAGACCGCACAGCAAGTAGGGCCATTACAAACTGAGCCAAACGTGTCGTCAAAAGAAGTGTAGCATGCGTTTATTATAACTATAATATTGGTTTTAAGTTTTTTAAGTTTTAAAATTAATATATTTCTTAGTTTTTGAAGTACATATGTTATGGGCCTCTGTTTACATATTTAAGATATTTTTGTAAATATTGCCTAAAAAAAATGATTAAAAAAAAGTTTAATTTAGTTTGTATACATATATTCAGACCTTTATTACCACTTAACATTTTAACACTTAACATTACCTTAACATACCACTTAACACTTAACATTACCTTAACATACCACTGCTGGGCCTATAAGCTTCTCTTCAGTGCAAGGGAGATCCCCTGCTAAAAGTGTTATTATAAAAGTAACAGCTGGAATGACAGACAGAAATGCGACTTACAATTATTCTGTTATCATTATTTTTATTCATTCTATTGTCCTTTAGCCAGTTCTTCTCAGATATCAGGATTTTTCTTTCCAAATTGATAGTAAACTCCATTACGTTCAGTAAAAAAATGTAATATTTTAATCTTGAACAAACTATTTTGAATTTAAATTTAACTTAAGGTTATATTATGTATTTGCCTGTTATTTTTAATATCCATAGTAATTCTTGTAACATGATTTAGTGGGGATATGTTTTAAAAAATGTATAAATAAATGTTAAATAAAAAATAAATAAATAAATTACTAATATTATAAATGTAAAAGTAGCTGTCTGTTGCCTTTTCACGCTTAAACCGCTAAACAAATTTTGATAAAATTTAGCAAGGGCATAGATTACATCCCGAAGACGAACATAGCTCTTTGATCTCCGCTTATTGTACAAACGAAGCCGCGGGAGAAAATTAGTAATAAATAAACATCGCTTCCTCTCACAAATTGAACTCACTTAAAAACGTTTTCGTTGCCTTGGCGTTCATTGTTCGCGTAGTTTGGTTCTTTGTTTTCAATTTATATAATCTCAACAAGCACAAATACAAGGTATTTGCAATCATTTCTAGAATAATTGTTGCACTAATGGAATTATTAAGATGTTCATTTCAACTTTTACCATTGATTTCGTTAGCTTTTAACCTAAATGAAAACAATTTCATCAGCTTGAAGTGCTAATAATGTATTTAAACGTGGTAAACTTCAAGTAATATTAATTTTAAAATAATTTTGAAGCTGGCGTAATTTTATACTTTTAAATTAATTAAATATCGTGAATGGGGACCTGGTTGGTATGCTTTAACAAACATTTTTACCTATTACAGGCACCAGCGACCAACATCCAGATTTTATCGTGTAGCTTATATAACTTTTTATTTTGTAAATCTATACATATAATAAACTTCTGAGTCCAACCTGTCCATTAAATATTGTTTGGAAAATTTTATTGAAATAGTCATTATTATCGATACAGAGCCTGAATCTATAGTTTTTAGAATTTTTGTCTGTCTGTCTGTCTGTTACCGCATCACAGAAAAACTACTGGAGGGATTTCGATGAAATTTGGTATGGTCATAGCTGGTTATCCGGGTCAATATAGAAAGTACATTTTATCGCGGGAAAATATTTCACTTCTGAGAAAAAATACAAAAACAGCATTGTGAGAGTATACTAATATGTAAAACCTAAGAATTTTTTTTGTTTTTTGGTCATATGAATGCAGGCGGAGCCGCGGGTAACGCTAGTATTATATATAATCTATTATTTTGGTCCGTGGTGAGAAATAGAAGAATTTTAATTATTATTATTACAGTAATTTCTCGTCTCATCTGAAACACATCTTCTGCTGGACATAGGCATCTTCCAAAGATTTCCACGATTGCCGGTCTTATGTCATCCAAATCCAGTAGGTTCCAGTGACTTTGAAGTCGTCGGGCTTTGTGGGCCGCGCCTATCCACGCTTCGCCTTAATATTATTTAAATCGAAAATAGACTAAATTTTATTCTGCAAGATTTCAGTTTATTTCTGTTGCCTTGTTAAACATTAAACACAAAGACAAAGTTTTAATTCATTTAAGCATAAACATATTTAATCGTTCTCATTTTATTTACATGCTTCACTAAACAGTATCAAATAAATTGTTCGTTTTTGTGCTTAATTATTGTTCTAAATTATACAATAAATTTTGATATTGTTTACGGAAGATTTAGATTTATAATATTTGTATATTAGATATATTTATAGAAAGCAAAGAAACGTTGATGTACGTATATTAAATTTTAATCAAGTCATTGAATCTAAGCAAAGTAAGGGCGGTTCGTAAGATTATACAAGTGAATGTAAAAGGTACTTAGAGGCGAGAATAAGTGACTAGTTTTATGTCAACAGAAGAGAAACTTCATAGTGGGAAATGCAGCAATTCAGAAATTCTTTATACTTTTTCCGCTGTTCTTTGTCTTAGTATTAGCTTAAATTCATTAACTTTTTAATTTACTCAGTCGTATTATTAACCGACTTCAAATAGTCGAGGTACTATGTTTAACATTTATACCCATCTATATTTATACTAATATTATAAACAGGTAAAGTTTGTGAGATTGTGAGTTTGTGAGTTTGTGACGTTGTAGGGGGTAATCTCTGGATCTATAAAACCGATTTAGATGAATTTGGTAAGAAGATAGTTTGAGAGCCTGGGAAGGACATAGAATACTTTTTATCCCGGAAATCATCCCCTAAGAGGATGAAAATGGGGATGAAAGTTTGTATTTCGAATCAAGCTAGGGACGAACCCGAGCGAAGCGACTGTGAGTCGCTAGTATTATATATACTAGCAGCTTACCCTCGCTTCGAGCGGGTTCAATTCTAGAAACACAAAAACAAATCTATCCCATGGGAACCATACATTTTTCCGGGATATGTGCTATTCCAGTCTATAATCTATCTCTGTGCCAAATTTCATCCAGATCTATTCAGTCCTTCTGGGATGATTGATTCACATTTATAATATTGGTAAGATTATATGTTTTTACATGGCTTTGAGACAGCTTTATAGATACGGCCGGTTTTAAATTCTTTTTAAGGTAGATATCGAGGTTCTTCCATAGGTATAATTATACGCTATAGCGCATAACATTTATTAGAATATCAGAAAAATATGATAATAAATTATACGTACTACTGTTCGCCCAGTGATTGAAATTCGGCCATAATTATAATGCTGATTATATTAAAAGAAAATCTAACTGATTCCAATTTTTTTTATTGTCAAAACTTAAGCTCGTTAATAGATACTAAACAAAAAAAAACGTGTGTGAAAAATTATTTTTTCATTATTAACGTACGTGATCTGATCTTATTCTACACTAGTGTCTTTTATGGGATCATTAGCAATATTCTGTTACGAATTAAAAATTTTATATCAAAAGTTATAATCTCGATGCAGATTGCCGTTAAAGTTTAACGATTAAAAGTTACCGTATAAACGAATTAATTATTTATATAAAATAATACGTAAATTCGCGATCAAATTTTATATTATGGCGAAAGCAAGGTTATTTAAAATGTATTAACTTAATGGCTCTAACATACTCAAGATTCATTATTTGTTATTTATTTTAGGGCTACACGATGGTCGTTGAGGGAGCTATTATAGGAATAAATTGTGGGCAAGTTCTGGCTACTTTATTAATACATTATATAATTAAGTAGTACATTAATATATTGATCGTGGTATATTATTTGATCAGTAGCAAGCTATTTTCCTTGGCTTTGTGTACTTCTGTTTTATTAATACTAGCGACTTACCCTCGCTTCGCTCGTGTGCGTCCCTAAGTACGTTTTAAATTGATATAGTTAAAGAGAGTGTAACTTAGGATAGAGACATAATATCAGACTTTTGCACACTTACAAATAAACGGACATACAGACAAACATTTTAATAACTATTGTTTTTGGGTACTATATTATGTGCACAATACATTACAGTCATTGTTTTAAAAAAAATATTTTATGCACCTACAGATTTCGCTAATTTATTATTTTATTATATGTATAGATAACATATTTATTCTTAAGACTTCGTTATAACTAATATCAGAGTTGAGTTCTTATAAATCTTTCTTCTAAGTCTGGATCTGTTTTATTCTGAAAGTAATGTTTCAATCATTAAAAAATCTTTCATATCCTCAATAAACTATAATAATGATAATTATAAATATACAAAAAATTCAAAAGTGCCTATAAAATTTAATTTAAGCAAAATCAATTATTATTTCATTCATATTTCTACTATTCGACCCTAAAAGTACTTTTCTATTTTACGAAACTTTATACATTCTAAACAATACGTGAGCCTTTCTGTACATATAGTAAAATTGTAACCAAGCCGAATCTATACATTAAATATTTTTTGAAAAATCTTATTGAAATAAACATTATTATCGATACAGAGGCCGAATATATAGTTTTTAGAATTTTTGTCTGTCTGTCTGTTACCGCATCACAGAAAAACCACTGGAGGGATTTTAATGAAATTTGGTATGGTGATAGCTGGTTATCCGGTTCAATATATAGGATACTTTTTACCGCGGCAAAATATCTGATTTCTGAGAAAAAATTCAAAAACTGCAATACATAAGAGTATACTAATCTGTAAAACCTAACAATTTCGTTTTTGGTCATCTAAACGCGGGCGGAGCCGCGGGCAATGCTAATCTTCTCAAAAGGGTAATCTCTTTTAATAAGAATCAAGTTAATAACGCATTCTAACATTAACATTATATACTATTAAGAAGGTTTTCATACAAATAAAAAAAAATGGTATCTTTCAGGAAAACTTTGTTATATTATTAACTATGAAGAAGAAATTGTGCCATAAATTGGCTTTTGAAATCTATGACATATATATATATATATATATATATATATATATATATATATATATATATATATATATATATATATATATATATATATATATATATATATATATATATATATATATATATTTCGAACAGTACTTAACTGAATCTATACTAATATTATAAAGAGGTATAGTTTGTTCGTTTGTTTGCTTAAACGCGTTAATCTCAGGAGTACTATCATAGTCGCTATTAATCCAATTTAAAAAAAAAAAAACTATTAGCGTTAGATAGTCTGTTTATTGAGGAATAGGCTGGCTATAGACTATATATTATTATGTTACTACCAAAGGGTGTGGAGCAGTAATCAAAAAAGTCAAACAAATCGGCCAAACTTCCACACAATATTGACGAACCCGAGCGAAGCGATGAGTCTAATCTAGTAGTCTAACGCAGTCTTAATATAATTTCTATAATTTATTCCAATGTGAATGGTTTTTAGGATTTACAGATCAAAAAGATTAAAATAAAGCTTATAATATTCCAAGCCAAAGCCGCTACTCGCTGTAGAGACAGACAGAATTTTTAAAAATGCTTTTATTTATATTTAGTGCTTAATTAAAATTGTTAACTCTTTAGTATTGTACAATAAAACAATAAATATATTACAATTTTTATATTAGAGGCACTTAGTTTCTTTTGTGAGAACAATGATCAAATTAAAATTTAATTTTTCTTACGCACTCACGTTTTTTCCTTGTTTGAATAAAGAAAACAAAGTATATCGATAGTAATCCAATTCACTATCCAATTTTATACTATTCGTACCTTAAAAAGATTATGGTAGACAAATGTGTAAATAGAAACAATCACCTCATTCGCAAAACAAATCCATGACATCAAGCGTAGTAAACCCAGATTTAAGGGTTATTTCTATATGCCAAACAAAAAAATCTATACATATAATAAAATTGTAACTAAGCCGAATCTGTACATTAAATATTTTTTTGGAAAATCTTATTAAAATAGATATTATTTTCGATACAGAAGCCGAAACAATAGTATTTAGAATTTTTGTCTGTCTGTCTGTTACCGCATCACGGAAAAACCACTGGAGGGATTTTGATGAAATTTGGTATGGTGATACCTGGTTATCCGGGTACATATAGGATACTTTTTATCGCGGGAAAGTATCTCCTTTATAAAAAAATACAAAAACTGCAATGTAAGAGTATACTAATATGTAAAACCTAAGAATTTGGTTTTTGGTTATTGAAACGCGGGCGGAGCCACGGGCAATGCTAGTTACATAATAATTCTACAAAATCCCTTTAATATTCCTATCTCTTTCTTTCTTGTCATATTTTCTTAGATTTACGCGAATATTTGATATTTTACAAAACTATTCTTCTATCTATCTTTATAATTGACGACACGTTTGGCTGTTTGTAGTAACCTTACTTGCTGTGCCAGCGGTCGCTGGTTCGAATCCCACTGGGGCGATCAATTGTGTGATGAGCACGAATGTTTGTACTCCAATCATGGTTGTTTATATTTCCCCCCCAACGTGCGTTCACCTTGTCGTGGGGGGGGGGGGGGGGGGGGGGGGGGGGGGCTCAGTAGTGCCCAGCAAACCAACCGGGCGCGAAGTGGCCCACTACGGTGGGCAGTGGGAGGTGGCCCTCTTCGGAGGACGGTGTACCATGCGGGTTGCTCCTGGTACTTCTCTGTAGCAGAGTGGACCTTGGAGCAACCCCGTGGTTCTTGTGGTCTGCTTCGGCAGAACTGCCGTCGGGGCGTCGTAGTTAAATGCGTAAGCGATCCTGCGACGCCCCATTAAGATGGGGGAATACTTTGTTGGGTTTTAGTGGGTAGTACTGGCTTTGCCGGTGAGTCCCACGCCTCGTGCGTAAATGCATTTCCCAACGTTAAAAAAATGGTTGTTTATATTTATAATATGTATGTATTTAAAGTTATATATGTGTAGCGTATCAACTATCTGGTATCCATAACACAAGCCTCGTAGCTTACCATGGAACTAGATGATGCTTTGTGTTAATTTCTCAATAAAAAAAATTACAAAACTATAATCGTAGATTTTATCGCGGTTTCAATTTTTATTTTCATTCTTTTGTTTCCACTGTTGCTTATAATACTTTACAACAAACGTGATTACTAAGTCTATATTTATAACTTTTATTTTTGTTTAAAGTGTCTGCCTTAAAGCCTCAAACGTATTTTTATATATATTCTATAATATTTTGACGATGTTAAACGTATTCCAACCAAAAAATTGCGAAAAATATTTCACGAACCAACACAAATATATATAACAAGCAAAAGTAGAAGTAAGAAATAAAACAAATAAATATATATAATGAAATTTTATTTTTCAAGTTTCTATATATAATAAGTATCTTTTTAAAATCATTTATTTACATGTTCTTATCACGTAGGCAACAGTATTACGTTTTGTCGTTCAGTTACTTCGACTGTAAGTTTAAAACTAAGGGCTAACACCGCCAATGAGATTGTACCACGTAAAAAAGTATATTGCGAAGTGAAAAACGTGACCACGAATAAAACCGTGATAGTTTTCAATGATGCATGAGACGAAGATGCTCCAGCATGCAGTTCCGCTAGGCTCTCTGAAACAAAATTTTAATTTTAGTACTTCATATTATTAATATTTAACATATTTATTTATTTACTAGCATTGCCCGCGGCTCCGCCCGCGTTCAGATGGACAAAAATCAAATTCTTAGGTTTTACATATTAGTGTACTCTTACATTGCAGTTTTTGTATTTTTCTCAGAAATGAGATACTTTCCCGCGGTAAAAAGTATCCTATATGTTGACCCGGATGACCAGCTATCACCATACCAAATTTCATCAAAATCCCTCCAGTGGTTTTCCCGTGATGCGGTAACTATCTATTACAGTAAGATTTTCCAAAAAATATTTATTGTACAGATTCGGCTTAGTTACAATTTTATTATATGTATAGATAATATATGGTAACGCTCATCTTGAAGCAACTATTTTAATATGTTTTATGACTTTTAAGTATAAAATTATATATATATATATATATATATATATATATATATATATATATATATATATATATATATATATATATATTATAGAGCAAATTCCTTTGGAAATGTAAGGTTTTCGTATTCCCTTTTTATATCGCGTCACGTATGCATCATCATACATTACGACGAAACGTACGACTTGATAACATCGTAACAGTTAATGGATACAATTTGTATAGAACTTTTTACATTTAGTATATTGTGCAAGAAAAAGACACACATATTTCTAATATCTGGATGAGCTTTTATAAGGAAACTTTAAAATCTTTGTCGTTTGTATTTATAACTAGCGGCTCACCCTCGCTTTGCGTACGTTTTTGCGTTCATATAATTTTTTTTTTGTTAATAATATTGACAAATATTGAAATTAATATTTATTTATACGATACTAACGTCACTCAATTGTTTTGCCTCCCTGGAACCTCTCCACTAACGCTTAAACTTTATGGTATATCTTTCGTATGGGAGTATAGAAAAGTGTTGTTTTTAGACTTTTTCAGGCATTTTTTTAATTTTTTCTCTCCGTAAGAACCATCTTCGTACTTCAGGGAATATTCTAAAAAAAGAATTAGCGAAATCGGTTCAGCTGATCTCGAGATTTGCGCTTATCAACACATTCAGCGATTCATTTTTATATTATAGATAGACAAGTTTCTTACTATGGGTGTGCTAATGAATGTAGGTATCATAAGCACTTATATATTAGTGTGGAAGGAAAAAAAATGTTTTATTTTCTTCATCTAGCGGGACTCGAACCCGCGGCCGCTGACACAGAAAGTAGGGTCACTACAAACTGAGCCAAACGTATCGTCAACTACTCTAAAAACAAGATAAAAAATATTTTTGAGTTTGTAAGTTTTTTCGTTACTAAATATTTTAAAGATCATTTTACTTATATTTTATGCAAAGATTAAGATGAGAAGCTTGCATCTGAAGGTATTAATTTTCTATCTCAATATATTTATTTCCTTTGCAAATTTTGTAAATATTTCGCGTATACAACCTATTATACATTGATTAAAAATTTGAATTTGCTTGAAGGGTCTTCTATAATATTATTTAATCTTGATAGAAAATGGACATTTTTCACAAACTTACTCGTATATTGTACTTTTATCGCATAGCTTCAAGCAAATTTTAACAGAAATTGGATATATATATATATATATATATATATATATATATATATATATATATATATATAATGATTGATTTAAAAAGTTGAGCTTGTCTACATCCGAACAAAAGTACCTACCCACCATTGAAATGAAATATACTATTCAATTAATTTTTGTTAATAAAAACGCAAAACAATGCAGTAATAAACTTTAAATTAAAACTTTTTAAATTTGGTTAAAATAAAATAAAAACTTTATTTCTGAAACAATAGGTTATTATAGCAATTTGGAGTAGTTATAGAGTGGGATCAATTTAAAGTTACTTGTTTCCTATTCATATTAAAACTCCAGAAACAACTTTTGTGTTATTGTAAGCTCGAACTTTTCAGCTTCATAATATTAGCTTTTCAGTGCACGTAGGTGATGCTTATACTTTCCATTACTTTTTGTTTACATTGCAAATAAAATTTCCATTCATTTATGGCAACATAATATTTCTTAACAATATATAGAAGATAGCAACAGATATTAATAGATAGAAAGACAAAAACAAATCTATCCCACGGGAACCGTACATTTTCCGGGATAAAAAGAAGCTTATGTGTTATTATGATGTATGGGCTATATTATTGTAAAGTGTCATTCATTAGTTATTGCATGAGCGAGTAACAAACATCTATACATCCAAACATCCATACATCCTCACAAACTTACGCATTTATTATTAGTAGGACGATATCGACGTTGAATAAATTTACATGTAAACTTTTACATCGGAAGTTTAATACTTGTACTAAATAAAATTATTTATAGCTTCCTATCGTATAATTTATCGAATTTTTACCTAGAAGTAAAATTAAATTCTTAAACACGACTTCAAATAAAGTAGGAATATTATGTTAATATCATAGACGGAGTGTTTTTTAAGCAACGAGGCAATTTTTAAAACCTTTTTCATAGATACTTAGATTCTGCTTATAGATAAATTAGATTATCGAAATTATTACCTACAAATGAAATCTGAATTAATATATTGATTAATTAAAATATAATTTAATAACCACACTAACTAATGAAGCTCAATAAAATTAATTCTAACACGAATATTTGTCAAAGCTAATGATTTGTTAGTTTTGAATATGAACACTTCATTGGGTTATTGGAACAAATTCTTAATTAATTCGTGCTGATATGGCTTATTTCAAAGTTTACTGTATTATATTACACTACCCTTTATAAGCTGAGAGATGACAGTATTTTTTGTTGTTTTTTGAATAAGTACACTTAGTAAGTAATAAGAATATGAATAGAAGAAAACTTTTTAATTTTTAGAGATATTTGCGATTTCGTAGTCTTTAGTACACTTAAGTGTCTTGTAAAGCAAAATAATATTAGGTATAAGTGACCAATATATTCATACTAGCGACTCACCCTCGCTCCGCTCGGGTTCGTCCCTGGGGTGGGGTCTGGGAGGACCACCCTTATCCTTATCACTTAGGGCTATGGAAAATAGATAGTAGCCGATTCTCAGACCTACTGAATATGCATATAAAATTAGGAAAAATGGGTAAAGCCGTTTCGGAGGAGTACGGTAACTAACATTGTGACATGGAAATTTTATATATTAGATTAATATAGGCTTGAAGGTAATAAATTATGACTTTAGAAACAATAAAATACATTTTATTATTTTTGTCCGTACTAAATCCGCGAAATAATCCGAAAAGATAGTTTTATTTAAAATGTCAAATATTTGCGTAAATCTAAGAAAGTATTATCCGTACTAAAATTAAAAAAAAAAACAAATTATTATTATCAATGCGATTTTTACCTATTTTATATATTATTTTATTATTTTATCAATAAAATTTTAAACATTTTATGATTCAAATTATACTTTTATTCTGATTTTCATTTAATTACCTCAACTAGAAAACAAAATTACCGAAAGTTCACGTTGCTAAAGTTCAGCAATTAAGAAAGAAACTCAGCAAATTGCTCTTTTACAATAATACAATTATAATTAATTTTCTATTTTAATAAATATATTATTAATGTTAGTAAAAGTAATCATTACCGTTTAATACATGAACCGATACTGTGTGAGGCTTTGCTCCTCGCACCGCGCAGGTATAGTTGCCCGCGTCACTGCTGTTAACGCGTGCTAACCTCAGCACGCTGTCAGCACCGCCCGGTACTTGCTCTGTTTTAACACTGTGAACAGAATAATAATAATAAAAAAATTCTCATTATAATCACTATACTATGACTGTGTTATTGAATGGACTTGAGCTTAAGATTGTGTGAAATGACCTTATTTTTCTAACACCATACAAAAAAGAATAATAATACTAATGTAAATGAAAGCATTAGAAATGTGTTATTTTTATGATATCCAAATTGATTGATGTATAATGAGTATATACGAAATTTCCATCTATATTTTTAAAAATATTAACATCGGTGTCTCACCTTCTCACTCAAGTTGATCCACAATTATGTTAATTACAATTAATATGTGTTATATAGACACATATTTATTTGTGTATGTAGTAGTGTGTTCATATTATGTATATATGCTATGGTATAGAGTATATCTAATATTTATTTAAATATTTATATTTGAGGATCTGTATATTATTTACTTCATTATAACTGCATGATTTTACCCAACTAAATAACACTAGTTGTCACTGCAATAGGTTGGCTGGAAGAATTCTCTTCTAGAGTCCTCCTTTGTAAACTGTTTTTTTTTTCATTCAAGAGCATTAAAAAAAGCCATTATAAGGACTGCCGACAGAAGTAAAAATTTAAAACTATAAACAAACAGTTGTTATTTTTGGATATTCAAATACATAAATTGTTTGATCTTAAATTAAAATTTGTAAATTAAAACTGTTTACATTTATCTGGTTTTGACATCTATCGACACTCTGAGTGTTAGCTTTAACACTTCACGTGACCATGTCGATGACGATTTACATGAATTTACTCCCCATCCAAACCTACCTATAGAATTTTCACTTCAAAAAGTAATATTTCTAAGCAAATCAAATTACAGACTTCCGGAAAATTATTGTATCATTGGGAGCTACATATCTAAGATTCCATACATTATGTACATAATTATATTTACACACACACACACACACACACACATACATATATATATATATATATATATATATATATATATATATATATATATATATATATATATATATATATACGCAGTTGAGAAGCGTAATATATGAGGTGTCGTGTTGATGTTCGTAAAACAGTCATGAAACCATTATTTATTTATAATCTAATCTATTCTGTACACGTGCAAAAAGTTTAGCGGTGTCATATCGCGTCAAAGTACCTGGTAATATATTTAGCTTCTTTTGAGGGGTGAATGCGGATCATCTATCAACGTTGGAACACATTGAACAGAAATCCGGCATAAACAGATTTACCTTTTCAAACTAGGTTAGCTGTTACTTTAAGGTATTTTCCTTTATATTTGCTAGTGCAGATTAAAATTAATTTTAGAGTGTTGGCATTACTTATTAATATTCGACTTAATTATACAAGAAAAATTAATAAAAAAAAAAGAAAGATAAAAATCGTCTTTTAATTGATAGCTACATTAAACTGCTTTTCCGTTTATTAGCTTATTTTTTACATATATATTTCAATTAAATATAGTCAGGTATTAATGACATTTAAAACTTCAAAAAGCTTCTATCGTTCAAAAAGCTTCTATCGCCAAATTCAAAAGAATAGTTAAAGAACGTTTGTGTGCTAAAGGCTATTATACAATTAATGATTTTATAGAAGATGGCACACCTTGGGAATGAAGTGATCGCCTCCAGGCTACTTCAATTTTATAGAAATGTTGTAATTTATAATTTAACTTTATAAATAAAATAAATGAAATAATATTAGTCCCGTTGAGTTTCTTTCGCCAGTTCTTCTCAGGTCTGAGGCTTCTTCTTTCCGAACTGGTAGTAGACTCATGACGTTCAGTAAAAAATATAATTTGAATATATATATATATATATATATATATATATATATATATATATATATATATATATATATATATATATATATATATATATATATATATATATATATATATATATATATATATATATATATATATATATATAAACAGATGAAACGGTGAAGAAAAAAATTGTGAGGAAACATACAACCAAACCAAAACTACATGTTTGCAAAAAGACGTGTAAAATTCACCAACTCACATTTGGCCAACTCACTCTGTCCTGTCGCATGGAAAATAGGTCCGTATCATGCTAATTTAAAAAGGGCGAATTCTTCTTAAAATTATAAGTGTATAAATTATAAAACAAACCTAATTCCACCTCTCGTCGTGTCAGCATTGAGTGCTCTACCTTCGTGGAGCCAAGTGAGTACTGCGGGAGTGTCTACATGGCGAGCTCTACAGACTAGTGCAAGTGTTGACTCCGCTTCATAATATTTTTCCTGAAGAGGACCACCAGCTTCATCGACCACCCACACTTGTGGTGCTAATAAAAGAAAATGTTTGAATAGTTGTAATGATATTAATAGCATTTGTTCCATTTGTATAATAGTTATAAGGAAAATAAGGATGTGAGACTAATTTTAATATATGCACAACATAATATTTAGATTTATTAGTATAATTTTCAGGGATAAAAAGTTACCTTTGTGGTATTCCAGACTATAATCTATCTCTGTACTTTTCATCTAGATCTAGATCAACCATTCTGACGTGAAAGAGTAACAAACATCCATCCTCACAAGTTTTCACATTTATAATATTAGTATGGAAGTATGGATAGGATTAGTAACAACAGGGATTTTTTATTAGAAATTGATATTTTCCCAAAACAACGAAGTAAGTATGATAAAAACTATTTTTATTTCAGTACCTACTTACATATAGTGTAATTTTCTTCCACAAATTAATATTTACTATTTGGGAATTGTTAAATATACAAGTACATGGGCAGGGTATACTCGTATTATAATGGTTTATTAATATTATCTTAAGATGAAAATTAATTTAACTCAAACTTTACTTACTATTCACGTGCAGATAAGTTCTGCTCACTCTAGGAGGATGTGTCGATATCTGGCATTCGTAAACCCCTTCATCATCAGGCTTAACTTCCCTGATAAGTAGTCTCCAATTTCCTGGGTATCTTTTACCAACTGATACCCTGTTATCTGCTGCATAAGTGACTGCTCCTACTGTGAGAAGTTCTGGAATATCCTCTCGACCTCTTCGTCGTACCCAAGATACCTAAAAAATCAAACATTTATTTTATCTGTCTTTTATTTAATCAATAAGACTATTATGGACCGGTTTTAAAAAAGGTAATAAATATGGGTGTTTTTATTGGCATAAGTTTATTGATCACATCATTTTAGCAATTAAGTAAAGGCCCGATATGGATTTTTCATAGTTTCGTACTAAAGAGTGCTTTAAGGTATATTATATTATTAAAAATTGAGTAGTTCTCAAAGACTGTTATAATGTAAATTTAATTTCTTAAGATTGTGCTAGAGGTAGTCTTTGGGGGTTTGACAAAGTGGAGGCTGGTGACTAGTTTAAATTCACTTGAGGTTTTAGTATCAATTCATTATCTTTCATTTACATTTTATTATACATATAAATCAATTACATTATAAAACTACTTTTTGAAGTAGCAAAGCGTAGTAATAAATATTCTCCCTATAATAAAAACAAATCTTTTATAATTAAAACACCGATTTATTTTTATTATTATATTAACAGCAACTCCAATATAAATCGAAATAGACTCCTATCAAAATTAGACGCCCTTAAAATTTTATTCACAAACACGATTAAGAGACAGGAAGGGAATGAAAATCATTAATTATTTCTGACTACACTTTGGTTGGCGCTTACATTTTCTTTTGCTCTACCCTAATAAATCCAATTCGGAATTATTCAGCTCGTTATAAAGCCGGAGTAAAAACCGTATTGTGTTCTTAAACAACATCTTATCAGAAGTAAAACGAAAATAATTTAAAGGAATCTTTTGTAATTTAACCCCAGAATTCTATTTTGGCCAATTTTACATGGAAGCTGTAACAATTTTGGTAGTTATCGGTGGGGATCAAACAATGAAGCTTTTTATCGCCGTTTCAATGTCTTAATGTTAGCATTTTCAGTAACAATAATAATGGAGTAAACCCAAGCTTGGAATTAAGTTAAAAACATGATTATTATTATCTAACAGGTTTTTGTAAAATACTCGTATACTTATTTAATAAAATTCAGGTCGGCACAAATTTTTGATTAACTTATCTAAAATTACTGTAATACCACATCACATTTATGTATCTACTAGCAAAACCCGTGGTTTCACTCACCCTAATAAAACAATATCATACAAAATTGTACAAAAAAATCTCATACAAAATTTCATCAATTATTTTACCCGCCTTTATGATGAATTTCGAAAAATGCTAAAACACGTATATATTTAATAATATTGAAGAGCATTAATATTAAGTTTCAAGTAATTCTGAGGATAAATATTTTTTTGGATTGTATTATAACGTGGTTTCCCGTGGGAATTAGATAATCTTTCGCGGTAAAAAGCCTATGTCACTCTCCAGCCCTCCAACTATCTCCATACAACAATCACGCCAATCCACAAATACGTTTATAATATTAGTAAAGTATGGACGTGTTACTTAAAGCATGTTACTTCTTCACGCTGAAGTGGCTGGAGAAGTTAGAATGACAATTAGTACTTATATGGACTACGACCTGGATTTAAATCTAAGATTTAAAGCTATCTCTATACTGAATTTCAAACAAATAAAAACAAATAAATTATCATTTACTCACTCTAGTGCCATGATTCTAATTAGCCAAACAACAAAGTTGTTTAAAAATTATAAGTAAGGTTACTATCATTTGTTAAAGATCATTAAAGGACAGAATAATTAATATTAATAAGACTACACAAGTAATCTCAGTACTATCATCTATTTATAAATCTAATAAGCTATAAATCAGACAAAAGAATTCTCGAGCTTTCTCTTCGTACACATTTTCATTTAGTTAAAGGAAAATATAAATTGAAAGTTATTTTGTCAAAAGAATTTACTGGTATATATCACTGGTATCTAAATTACAAAAATGATTAGAATTAAGTGGTATATTACTGTTACTTTGTAAGAACTTTCATAAAGCTTTTTAAGTCATAAACTTCATTTGATAATATCTTCATATATTGAGCTAGCTTTGGGAATAAATTTTGTAAGGCACAAAAATATTTTTAAACGCATCTCATTATATTGTTACATTTTAAATTATTTAAAGCGTTACGTGGTAATTAGTGATTGCCAACGCTATATGTTAATGAGGTCAATAAAATGTATGACAAAAATAATTACTGTATAATAAAAGTTTTCAATTGGTTGTTGGATCGTTCTATCCTTTACATTGACCAATAATTTATTTATTTAAAAAAAAGAAATTCAGTACACAATGGGAGAAGGTAATACGTAACACACAAAAAACATACACCTAATTTGAATACTTCCTGAAAAATAAATAAAAAGAGTGTGTAATGCGTGTAGGAATCAAACCCACTATCACTCATTTAGTTAAACTACCCATAAACGAAGGAAGCTACAAATAAATATTATAAAACATCGTCTATCTTTTTTATTAAGAAAATTAAGTACGAAAATAAAAGTCCCAAGCCACCACTGTAAGTTTATTTTATAAATAGACGCCGCTGTGTTTTTGGGGAAACAAAAGAAGCCGGTCAAGTGTAACTTGGATTTGCGCATGAGTACAACTACTCAGTAGCATTTACACGGTTTCTTATTTTTACTTTAAAAAAGTGAAATGAGAAAACTTACAGCAATCTTAAATTATCGTAGAACAAAAAATGACCTGAAGTTTCTCTGAAGTTAAGATGTCTTGTTCTTTTTTATTTTCAGGGTTTTTAAATTATTAACACAAAAACTTTCGATATTTAAATAGTCTAAGGATTTGCCTTTACTAAAATAATACAATTATTATAAAGTTTATCTTCTAAGCCTAATATTAGCAATGAATAACAAGTAAACAAAACACATCACTGAGTGATCATGTCTACCATAACTTTATATTCTCCAAAATAAACGTATAATTAAATTATGTCTGAAATTCTAATACTTGTTTGTTTTATAAAATTCTATTGTAGACTGCAAAGTATTTTTTGCAGGTTTTTTACTTGAGAATATGTTAACTTACCGTTTTGTCCTGAAGGAGGCTAATTCTACAATTTAGATGCGCGTCGTCACCTAGTTGTATCGTTATTTTAGTTAGGTTGCCATCTGGAGTATCTTCGAAAGTCGGTCCATATTTTCTGTCGTGGTCAAAGTATATATTTTTAACTGCTACAACGTGTGGTACCATATCTAGGTTTACATTAGGAGCACTTCGGGTTCCTGAATCAGGTTCTTTTGATGGTTGCGGAACTTTAAATGATTTAGTACTATCGATAGTAGAGTTGCCCAGACGAAGCATCACGGGCGCAGGTACAACCCCTGTGCTTAGTGCGTAGAAAGGTGTTACTGTGTGGTCTTCTTCTGTTGTTGTTGTGTTTTCTGTGTAGTTAAAATTTTGTTAACAATATTATTATGATGTTAAACGGGATATTTAGCATGTTTAGTTTATATAACTTTTGAGAGTTCACGATATTTCGGCACTAGTGACATAGGCCACGGATATACTAAATACTTTGCGGGTGGTTTTTAAACTTTTTATTGACAGACATATCTATCTACCCACTTTCTTGTTCGTTTTGTACGTTCGTTACCACTACTACTGTCACATAGATTCGAGTCTCGACACTCTCGAACTTACTGTATCTATTCACGTACTTTTACTCATACTTTTACGGAGTTGACATTTTTTAACCAGTGGATTCCAAGTGCTCGACAATTGAAACCCGTCCTGTTGGTTGAAGTTCTCGTATTTACAAATAAATCTATCCCACGGGGACCGTACATTTTTCCGGAATAATTCCTATGTCCTATTTCAGACTATTATCTCTGTGCCAAATTTTATCTAGATCCGTTCAACCGTTTTGGCGGGATTGAGTAACAAACATCCAAACATCCAAATATCCGTCTAAACTTTCATATATTATTAATAATATTAGTAAGAAGTAAGATTGTCGAGTTGTACAGTAGTATATTCATGACCATGGCCCTTGTAACAGTGCCGAAATTCGATAACTCGCAAATGTAAATGTTAAAAATGCTAAATATCCCATTTTAAATCATATTAATATTGTCAGCGACTATAAAAGTTAAAAAATTTAGATAACTATATTATGTTGTACCGAGCAGGTATCGAACCTGCGTTATTGTTCATGCTACAAGGGTCTATACACACAACTATTTTCAACGCACTATCAACGCGCGATTGTCACGCGTTTGTATTTACTTATACGAACGCAAGTGACATTTTTTATGTTTTATCTTAGTGCGCTTATGAAACGTAGTGCGCTTAGGTCCTCTTAAGCTTATCAAGCACAGACAAGTACATGCAGACGATATACCTTTCAGGCTTTCTGATATGCACATCATCGACGTTTTTATAAAACTAGGTGTACATAGACCTAAGTACAAACTACTAAGTTAGATATAAAAATATAGGTATACCTGTAGTGAATTGACAAACAACTATCTGAGTGAAAAGGAATACTCCCACACTCCACATAGCGCCTGAACGAGGCTGTGACACGGGCCTTCATAATCTGTAACAAAATAACATATAAAAGTACTAGTTCTGGCCAATGGTTTCACTCGCATAGTACGTGGGACGGGGAAAATAACCTATATCTGTCCTCATGATGCATTCTATATCTTTATCTTATTTTCGATTTCACCAAAATCTGTTCAGTGATTAAGAACAGCATAAACAACACGCAGCATATAAAGGAAATTAATCTTAATATGGATTATATTTTATGTGTTACTTTTAATAAGACGTTATTTTACACGACTGTGTATTTTGAAAATAAAGTATGGTGCAGATTAAAACGATTTGTGCAGGACATATTTTTAAATCATCAGATAAAAGGTATAGATCAAATAAGCTATTGTCTGATTGAATGTAAAAATGAAACAAATTCAAATATTTTATTTACACACGTGTCAATTTTTTACCTATTTAATATGGTACGTAAAATAGATTTTACTGTACTGATTAAATAAAATATCTTTAATAAATGATGTGTCATATATCATATAAGCCTGAATATCAAATGTATGTATAAAAATTATATAATATATCAGTTCTAATTACTACACATGTGTGTTGTTGTGTTGTATTTTTTTTTTTTTTACTTAATCAACTTACATTTTTCAAATTTCTAAAAAAAATCAACTAAATTTATATTTTTTTAAATATATTCAACAAGTTAAGGAATAATAACTGCACTAATATACCTACATACAGAGAATATATACGTATTATTGTAGTGTATAAGAATACTACTTTTGCCCGCGACACCCCTTTTAACTTTCATTTTTGCGACCAAAAGTAGCCTTCCTCCGCTTCCTCTGTGCTCCAATTTTCAATCAATCTCAATATCAAAATTCATGAAAATTTGTTTAGCGCTCTAGGCGTGAAAACGTAACACACAGACATACAGAATCACTTTCTCAGTTATAATATTATAAGTAGTAAAGAAAATAAATTCAATTTGCCATTTACTCTGTGATGAATCCACTTTAGTAACTGTACCGTTTGACCAACCTCGACGTCGAATGTTGAATTAATCTTAATTAATGTTAATTGCTCCTATAATCTATGACATCTATTTATATTGCACGACACGTGTCATTAGTAACACTAACATATTGTGTACTTAGCATAGTACTCGTATATACTTAATAAAAATGTATCGGGATCAAGATATATTATAATAAGCTGGTTTACGAGGTCTCCAAATTATACATAAGAAAATAATTGGACCCAGTACGTAAAAGTACCAACAGAGTTATAAGCATTTTATTATAAAAGATAAAATAATTATAAAAAATAAACAATACTTATATAAATATTGTTCAATTTTAAAATAACCAGAAAAACAAAACATAACCCAAGTGCAACTATCGACAGAAAAATGCTTATAACTCTGTTGGTACTTTTAAGCACATGGCTGTTTTTTGCATAACTGGGTCCAATTTATATAATAAAAATTATCAATAATAATTTAATTAAAGTCTTCAATAATAAATTAATACAATAGGAAATAATTTCATTCCTTCAAAATTAAAATGGAATACTAATTGATTTCGATCAACAATATTGGGTACGAGTGACTCACCCTCGCTTTGTTCGAGTGGATCTCAAGTTGCATTTTGTGTTATAATTTTATATACAGACAGATCCATCTTTTGACAGATTTTGTGACTAACAGTAGCATAATATGTGTTATTAAATATTAGTGTATTTATTTTCATCGAAAACCTCTTTTAGAGTAAAAATGTTAGAAACATACATAGTTGCGCAATTTTAATAGGAAATATCTGAGCGACCGAGTTTCGCTCAGCGTAAGCGCTCGTTCAGGCTATCATCCATTGACGCCTATTCAAATACCACAAGCATTTACGATATGGCATTATATGATATTGTTAGCATGAGAGCAGATAGGATAGGAAGAAATAGGATTAGTTACAAGAAAAAACTTTTTTTGTGAAAAATTGCGTGTTTACAGAAAATCCACCTTTATAATATGTGTATAAACTGAAAAACAAAACCTTTTCTAATTACAAAATCCAAATGGTAAGAGACGTTTCCGAGATACACGAAATAATTTTTTATTTATACAAGAATTATTGTTCATTTATTATTATTATAAGATAAGATATTAGGTTTGATGGGCTTCGAAAAGATATGTAGGGTGCATATTTTTTTTATATGTATGTTACGTGATATCTTTGCCAATAATAAATCGTTTTTTTTTTAATAGTTAATAGTATATTAAACTCAAAACTTTTGTCATATTTTAGGGAGGAATAATCACAGTAATTTCAAAGTCAATTACTGACTATCAGAGTCAGTGTAATATTTAAAAAAATAACATTCTAAGATTTTTAGTGAAATATAAACACTTTACATCAATACAAATATTGACATTGACCATTTCACCTTTTGAAGCAGTCTACATGAATTTTCAGGTATTCTGTATATATTTTACGGTATATACTAAGTGGGGGTATATACTAAGAACCAACAACCAAGGACTAGGGTAAATAGTGTACGACTATCTATTTGTTGTGTATTAATATATATATATATATATATATATATATATATATATATATATATATATATATATATATATATATATATATATATATATATACTATCTCTCGCTCAGATATAAAATGAAACATATACTGGCAGTATTTGTTTTAATTAATATAATTATCTCATATATTCATACAGCCGTTACTTTTCATACATTGATGGCAATATGTCAGAAGCCTTTTCAAAACCACATGCTAGTTACCTAAAAAGGATGGTAATTCGAGAATGTGTAAAGTTATAAACTACAAACAAACATTTGAAATAAGAAAACATGGTAGAAGTGAGACTTCAGAAAAGTAACCTACGAAAGAATGAGATAAATATAGAAAATCAAGAGTAGGATAATTATAAGATTTATTTTATTATAATATTTTTACCAAGTTTAAAAGTTATTTTACATTTTATTCGACATAAATATATATTACATATCATTCAGTAATTAATTTTATTATTTTTCACTTCCTGTGTAATGTATTCTATTTCAAATAACAACGGTTACCATGGCAAAATCGTAATATATTCTATCTCATTCTCTCGCTCGGCTCAATCCTATATATTTATGTGTTTGTCCCGTTTTATTTTTGCATTTCCGTTTCGTCAAGTTTCAAATCACAACGATTCTAAAGAAGTTTCACTTCAAAAAAATTGTGAGTGTCTTCGATGCCACTTATCCTTTGCTACCCTCGTAATATCTATGATTTTGTGACATTAACAATCTTATGCTCCCCATTAGTGACCATTTCTATTGTAAACAACGGGAACAAACAATCAAAACAAAAAATAGCACTATACATAAAATCAAATTCGCAATAATCTAAGAAAATATTTTTCTGACAATTTCTACTCATTTTTATTTAAATATACGTATAGATATATAGTTATATATAGACTTAGCTAACGACTCAGAGACATAACTTGAAAACAAAACGAAAATTATTCTAATGAAATCAACGCAAACAAAGGGAAATCACACTGGCTTTCGAGAAGTGAAAAAATTCTGACAGAACTGATTTATAAGGCACTGTAATATTTATTTCACAACGTCGAATGCTGGAGTGAAAAAAAAAGGAATTGTTTGTAAACTTTATTTTTAGTACGCTACCTGCGCTCGATGTAGAATTAATTATGTATGTATTTATGTAAATTTATTCGTACCTCTGCTACATTTCAGGGTCCTGTGTTCTCGGGTTAAGAGACTCAGTTAGAATTAACTAATGGAACACGAATATAACGGATTAAGCATTTAATTGTCGCTTATTTTCATCTGGTAAGAAGATCTTGGGTTTGTCACTTTGTTGTTATGTGGTTAAATTGAAATTGGGTGATATTGTTACAAGCAAGGGTTCTGGGGTCGGAAATTTAAGTTGTTCAAGTAATTTAGATGTTTTAATGCTTTTATGTATACGATAGCCTCTTGCGGTATACACACTGGTTTATTTTAGTCTCCGATCACTATTATTATTTGACACTTTGTTTTTCTACCAATATCACTTCACTTATCACTTCATTGTATCACTTCTCCACCATCACTTAATTTGATTGCGTCCATTTTGTTTGTATTGGCAATTTCTGTTTGAAAAATATTCTATCACAATTCCACATCGCAATCTCCTAATTAATTGTTAATGCCATAAATTAAAAGCAATCTTCATTTTTAATATTAAGTTTTCTACGCGACATGTGAAAAGGCGAAGTGAATTTTCTTCAAACAGCACTTGTGGATCACTACTAATAAAAGTATTCAATTGAATCGAATCATTAAGGTCCATTACTGTAGGAAGACCATTTATCTTTAGATTTAATTTAGTTTAATATTGCTAAATTTTTAAAATTACTTCAAACTTGTTCATGTCTTCTTGTACCGGAAACTGGCAGAATCCGTCTTTCAACGCAATTTCAAGAAAAGTGCAATGTTTTGATGTGAAGATGTTCTTCACTCGCATATATACAACATATAATATAAGTTCTCCTAGCCGAATCCGGCCACAGCGGCCAATCTCACTGAGACTACCCAACTGCGCAGGAGATATTATAGTGCACAAGTGCACGCGCAGACACAAGTGCACTCTCTATTCCTGTCACTCTCATTACTCCGGTGGGACGACTGCTCGACACGACCAGTGAGAGTTAAGGCGCAGGACCGACGGCTTTACGTGCTCTCCGAGGCACGGGGGTGAAACACCGCCAACTTCCCAACTCCGGGCTGTTACTGAGACTTACTATACAGAAAGACTCAATAACTAAACTTGGCCCAACCCGGGACTCGAACCCAGGACCTCCAAGTGTGCAGCCGTACATGCTAGCCACTATACCACCGAGGCAGACAACATAATATTGTATAGATTTAATTTATTCCAGTTCCAGTATGCCAACCAGAACATCCTCTGTCACTTGAATTGCTATACTCGTGAAAATGACACTGTCAGCGATGTGCAATAAGTATGTGTGACAATGAAATTAAAATTAATGGGACCTCGACATATAGCATATTCGTTTTAAACAGCCTATTATTTTATTTTCGTTGATGTACGCAATTATTTCGTATATATCTCCAGGTTTTACTTTTTCTTTAAGCCTATTTATGGTGGGATATTGGTATTTCCACTAGCCACCATCTTTTAATTACATAGATATTTTTTTTTTTAATTAGTAGAAACAACATCGGTCTGTTTGATTAAGCATCGGGAACGCGCTTGCTTGGGCAAACAAGTAAAACGAGTCCAAATCCCAGGTATCGCACTTCTGATGTTTTTAAGTGCAAATAATGTTTAGCGATATTGTAAGGAAGAAAGAAGGAGAGAACCTAGATAGTTTTCCATAGACATGTAGTCTGCCAACTCTCACTTGGCCAATGTGATGTGAGTGATGAGAGATATTTTGCTCACCCGTCTATCCTACCTGATAGCGATTAAATATACATACATACATATATAGTAAGAGAAATATGTATATTAAATTCAATTTACAGTACGCATTCACCAAGATTATATAAAAAACAGAAAGTCAAAAAAAAAAGTTTTATACTCTTTGTTCAAAGTCCTCATTGTGCTTATGGCCTTGATATTTCAAAGCATTTTGTATATATGTTAACATTTTTTGTGTTCAAAATAAAATCAAACAAAAGTACTTGCGCTATTTACTAATAAAAGTAATTACAATTTGTAAATTTCAATTGGTACATAAATATATAGATGTAATAAGCACCTACGTACAAAAAAAAATACTTAATTTTAATGCCATTATTTTACATATAATTTTTTTTAAATAAACATATAAAAAATTATTATACATATAAAAATAATTATTTTCATTAGTGTCCAAAAATTTTATTGCTACAATCCGTAACTTTTGCTAAATAAAGTTATTTTATTAAATAATTTGTTTCTAGATGATTTCGATTACGGTGGCTACTGTCACTGGCGTCTGTCACTGTCAGATCTTGTGGTGCATAAGTGTGCATAAAGACAAGTGCATTCTCTTTTCCTTTTAGAGAATTTTGCAATTTGATTAGAACGGTGAACGATCAAGTAAATCCGTGAAAGAGTCCGAAAAAATAAAATATAAAATAAAAAAATTGTTTTATTTAAAATGTCAAATATTCGCGTTAATCTAAGATAGCATTGTGTCAACAGTTGTTCTTTTAAATATCAAATAATGATAATGATAAAAATGATACTTTAGAGGCATGAAAGTTGCATATTTACGAGTATCTAATACCTACTTTCCTTTGTAAAAAATACGAGGGTAAGTTTAAATTCCATGTACACATTCATATTTCTTGGTACAAACTTCATTGCGGTTAGTGGTGACACTGCAAAATCTGTGGGTTACATAAAGCTATAGAGCGTTGGCAAATGTTTGTCTTTGAAAAGCCGACATTGCACCATTACACTGATTGCTTCTCAATAAATAACCCTATTTCAAGCGTTCATTGTATTTTACGCATAACAATATAGCTATTATTTTACGATTTTATCCCAGTTACTGTCTTTGGATTTCAGAAATATTATTTTCATGGCTTTAGAATTATTTAATAATAATATTATCTTCAGCCATTTAGCTTTGAAAAAAAGCTAAAAATCTCTAAAATATCCTATAGCAAGCAAAATTTTAGGAACAGCTCTAACGATTTGGATCAAGTTTTGTATTTAGATAAAGTTTTGCTTTTTTTTATATAGGTATTTTTTTTTCTGAAAAAATGAGAATTTACGTCTTTTTCTAAATAACAAAAGTTCTTAAAATAAGTATCACACCCTTTATGGGGTAGATATTATTTTAGTTTTTTTATGGAAACACCGTCGAAATATGTATTTACACAAATATATGTACACTCATTAAAAATGAACGTTCGATTTAGTTCATAATCTCTCCTTTAAGTTATTCACCCAAGAAAACCAATAGTGCGTATTTCTTACGTACTTCTTTTGTTTCACAAATATTATGAAAGAAAAATTCTATATGGTTAATAATTATGGTTAATTTCAAAGACATTATATTAGTCTTAAGCTCTTTTTACAAAACTACAGCTCTGATGATTTTACAAAATTAGCATTTTTGGTTGATAAAGTTATTTCTATTTAAATTGGCTTTGAAGTTTTTATCCGGAGAGATTTGAATATGAACTTAGTAAAAGTCTTCCTCATGAGGATTATACAAAAGTAGTGACGATCGACATAAAAAATAAACTTTAGATGATTTCGCACCAGAAGGGTCGTGTTGGGACCCTATTACCATCTGTAGGGTTATCTTTTCATCTGTATTTAATCCACGTAAAACTACATATAAATTTTAGAACTTATTTATGTTTCTTTTTTAAAAGTATGTAATCCCTAAAGTTTTATCATAATAAATACTAAAAATTGGTCAAATGTTAGTTTGAATCGTGTTAGTATATAAATAATTACTATATATAATATCTAAATACATGTTCTTGACCACAGCTTTGCTTGAGTGGTTTAATATTGCATATTGCTCTACCCCTAGGGGTCGTAGCTATGTGTTATTGTAATGCTGTCCAAGTATGGCGGAAGATAAAAAAATATAGTGTACATATACTAAGCTGCATTTCATACTAATACCTTCTTAAAGCAATTAAGTCTCCCTAAATTACCAATTTACTAATCATAACTAGCGACTCACCCTCGCTCCGCTCGGTTTCGTCCCTAGGAACGTTTTAGCGGTTAGTATAGATTTCTCAGAGATGACATATTTTCTCGCAGTAAAAAGTATCGTATGTGTTGAGCCGAATACCTTACTATCATCATACCAAATTTCATCAAAATCTGTCCAGTGGTGTTAAAACTATAAATATAAGTCTGTATCGATAATAATGACTATTTCTATAGGATTTTCCAAAAAAATATTAAATGCACAGATTCAACTCAAAATTTTATTATATGTATAGATTAGAATTTTATTATATGTATAGATATTCAGAGCTTTCTCACTAATGTCAAAATACGAGGATAGTAAAATAAGTGAGTTTTATTAGCTTTATTTGCAAGATACTGTAGTGTCTTTTAGTATCGATAAATCTGATGTTATATGGTCAGACGTGTTTCTAACTTTTATTTTATAGATGGTTTCCAATAAATATGTTCATGAAAGAGTCATAAGTCATATAATTATAAAAGCAGTGGATAACAAAAGTATGCATATAGAATGAAATATTTCAAGTCAGACTTTTGTATTTGAACAATAGTGAGTGAAAGCACTTATGTCGCATTTTATTATTGACTAACGACTTATCCCCGTTTCACTCGGATGCGCCACGTGGTACGTTTTAAATAGATAAAAATAGTGGGTACCTAGGAGATAGACCTAATTCGTTGGCTTACTATTACAAGGTTCTATGTTAATTTTAATTAAGTTTAGTAATTTTTACATAGAACTTCGTTATTTTGTTATCGTAAAAAAAACAACATAGAACTATGTAAAATTAAATATTTTGTAGTTAAAGTGCCGCTATTTAGTGGTTTGTTTTTGCAAAACTGTAGAACACAGAACCTTGTAGCATTAATAACTAAATAAGTACTAAAATTATAACATAGAACCTTGTAATTGTGAGCCAACGAATTATGCTATTGATGATTTATATGTAGATTTTTTCAACTTCTACAATTATCTCCTATATTGTTTTGCTGTGTCTCTTAGGCTTTAGGCAGCGTTAGCCATGTAATCCTACAAAAACAGTATTTTCACAAAAAATATGTTTAGTTATTTTGTAATAATTATGTAACATATCTTGGTCGTTTATAATAAGTTATCATTATATAAAATTTCGATAAAATTCATTTAGTACTTTTTTAAGTGAAAAGAAAACAGACAAAAGGACAAAAATTTCAACAATTATGGTTTTGGGAACAATTAATATTAAAAATATTTCGTAACTATTCTATTATATGATTTATAAAATATTTAAATTTATCATCTTTTAACTGCTTTTTTAGTGTAGTAGTTAGTTCATACCTACTTTAAATCTATGAAAAATGATTATAAATTGAAAAAAAAATCATCAAAATCGGTTAAGCCGCCGGAGGAGAAAATTACAAACATACATATTCAACAATTTTAAATATAAATATTTTCTACAGTGGCGAAGCTAGATGAGTGACACTCCGGATTTTAACCGATGGTGCTACCCCTAAAATAAAACTTATTTTTTTGGCTTCAATATCGCAGTCATGGTTGCCATCCCTCAACGGGTACTGCACCCACCCTAAACCTTTCAATAATTACGCCACAGCATACGCCAAACTAAAAGAAATGGAAATCAAGCTATTGAGATGAAACCTTTTGTTATATGTATAAAAACATAACAAAGGCATTAAGCAATCTGCGCACGTCTTGTAATTAATAGCCTCTTTTCTTACGCAAGTATCCTTCAGTAATCAGCACTAACTTTTTCGGATACCGAATTGAATATTGATTGATGGAAGCAAACTAATTGCATTAGAGACTCACCGCCTGTGAAATTAGAGATTTTGCTTTCTAGGTTAAAGCTTCTTGGTGCTAATTTAATTAATGAGATTTAGTCTAATTTCTATATGATTTAATACTACTGTCCTAAAGTTAAAGATAGTACGAATTGAATTGTTGAGAAATGTATTTCTAACCAACGAAAAAAGGTGAGGTTCTAAATTCGTCACCTGTATTTTCTTTTTTTTTATGTTTGACCACACATAGCTTTATACACTGTAGTCCGATTTCGATCATTCTTCTTTTATTGGATAGGGTATACCTAAAAAATAAATGTTATATTCATTACATACACAAAAATTAAGCTCCGATATCGTTTGACTATAGTATTGAAGCTAGTATTAGCCAAAGTAATACGTCAAAATAGATGTGTTCAACCTTATCTTTAAGGCGTCATTTCTATTACATTACAAGTAAAGAGATCACTGTATTTTTATATTCGGAACTGCCCAACCTTTCAGTAATTCAATCTCTTGAATAACTTTGCTTGTTACCATGGTGAGAAGCTTCTTGAATACTGCTCTTCCTAACGGAAACCAATCTTCGTAGATTGGTTTCCGTTTCCTGTTAACAGAATCGAGTCTATACAATATAAATTTCAAAAATATTAAGCAGGTGGCAAAGTCTCAGGCGTGAGCTCCTTACTTATGTTGAAAGACTTTATAAATACAAACTTAAAAGCCTGGATAAGTTATGTCAGATTTGTTTTGATTTTCTATAAAATGGCTAAGGGTGTTAAACAGCAAACTGTTAGAGAAACTGGCATTTAAAATTAATACCCACTCGATACGACAGCCACCACTTTTACTATGTTTTCCGCAATTAATAATTATTCCATAAACAATCCCTTATATAGAATTTGTAAAACATACAACAGTTTGGATAATTAATATGATATTGCTTTTTTAAAATACATTTATAGCTAACCAAGCGACTCACCCTCGCTCCGTTCGGGTTCGTCCCTTGGTACGTTTTAAGGGTTAATATAGATTTCTCAGCGACGATATATTTTCCTGCAGTAAAAAGTATCCTATATGTTGACCAGGATATAGTATAAGGGATAAAAGGGGAAGAAATACATATCCGTATAAGGGACTTAATAAGTTCGAATTTTACAAAAAAATGTTTTATATTATACTAGCTATTCCCCATAAAAACTTTTATCCCCATTTTCACCCCTTAAGGGATAATTTCCGAGATAAAAGTATCCTATATACTTTCCAGGTTCTCGAACTATCTTCTTAAAAAAATCATCCAAATCAGTTCAGTAGATCCAGAGATAACCCACTACAACGTCACAAACTCACAATTCACAAACTCACAAACTTTACCTCTTTATAATATTAGTATACATATAGGATAAGATTTTTCGATTATCCGTCAAATGACACGCATCACCTGTATTGATTTGTCGCTCAACTCTCCAAAGTTGAAAAGGCAATCCGAATTATATAGGTTTTTATATATACTAAATACTTAATACAGACATAAGAAAATTAATATTATTCATTTATTTGTATAATTATATAGGTAAAATTGCGTTCTCCTGCATAGTAATCTGCCCGCGTATTTTTTTATATATTACTTTATTTATTATTACAGCCTATTTTTGATACTTAAATGAAGGAGTATGAGTTATGTTCCTGTAAAATGTGTGTGTGTGTGTGTGTGTGTCATCAAAATCAGTAGCATTTGCGCAAACGAGTAAAATACGTCCATCCATACATCTTTCTATTGCCTTATAATATTAGTAGGATAGGCTATGACCTAGTTATATCCTGCTTAATACAAGAAACAATTATTAGAAAATGAATAATAGAAGTAAATAAATCAATGAAGACATCATGTAGTTCCATTTTAAACGTACTTATTTATAATCAAACATACATTAGACCAAATAAAAATCCTCTAACTTTGACTCGTTTAAGTCTTTCTAATGGAAGAAATTGCGTTAAAATAGTACAATAGGGTATACTTAATTACTTTAATTTCATTTGATTACGAAGGAAATCGAGCGCTGCTGCCAAATTTTTTGTATATAATTGAAGTAGGTACTCAATATTTGTTTTACTTTTTCGTATTTCCAGTTCGCTGTAAGCCGGCAAAGTCATCAGAGAAGTGTCACTCGACCGTGTTTTAAAAATATTTGAAATTTAAATGTTAAAATGATTCGTGGAAGTTTTGAATTAAAATTTCTATGAAAAGCTATAATTGTTCTGTTAAAATATAACAATGAAAATTCATGTTACCTTATAATGCGAAATCTTATTTTTGGTCCACCAGACCACAACGCTACAATGGTAATCTATACATATAATAAAATTGTAACTAAGCCGAATCTGTACATTAGATATTTTTTGGAAAATCTTATTGAAATAAACATTATTATCGTTATAGAGGCCGGATCTATAGTTTTTAGAATTTTTGTCTGTCTGTTATCGCATCACAGAAAAACCACTAGAGGGATTTTGATGAAATTTGGTATGGTAATAGCTGGTTATCCGGGTCAACATATATGATACTTTTTACCGCGGGAAAATGTCTAATTTCTGAGAAAAAATACTAAAACTGAAATGTAAGAGTATACTAATATGTAAGACCTAAGAATTAGGTTTTTGGACAAAAATAAAAAAAAGAAGTATTTTTCTTATAAGTACCGTATACATTTTATATGCATTTAGTAAAACGCTGTTATTTTTTCATATCAAACAGACACTTCAATTTTATTTATCTCTATAGATGAAATTGTGAAAAAACATTCGCGTACCTAGGACGTATCCGAAGCTAGGATAAAGCACAAGTTATAAATACCAGGCATCCAGAGATACACTAGAGTCAAAGGATAATAAGTCAGTTAGTTAGTACTCAATACAAACCAAATAAAGCTTTTGCATCGATATACTGCGTCGCGTCGCTCGTCGTGTCAGAGGTTTATCGGGTATATAAGCGTACTTTTCAAACAGTCGTCTAACTAAAAGGCATGCCAATCTCCATTACGCTTTCATGTCCAGGACAAGTAAACTCTAAACGACTTTCATGTATTCTCTTTAGAACACTAAAGCTTTAGGATCAGACCCATAGATTTGAATACAAAATTATAATATGGCTTTACTATGTTTTTGTTTGATGAAATGACTGTGTTGAATCTTTATTGTTATTCTATATAGGGTTTCTAAAATGACCGACTTACGAGTACCCTCGCTCCGTTCAGGTTCGTGCCTAGTTATGTTTTAACATTTAGTATAGATTTCTCAGAGATGAGGTATTTCCCCGCAGTAAAAAGTATCTTATGTGCTGACCCGGATAACTACCTATCATCATACCAAATTTCATCAAAATCTGTCCAGTGGTTTTCTTGTAATGCAGTCACAGACAGACAAACAAAAATTCTAAAAACTATAGATTCGGCCTTTGTACCGATAATAATGACTATTTCAATAAGATTTTCCAAAAAGTATTTAATTAACAGATTCGACTCACTTAGAATTTTATCCAGATGACCAAAAACCAAATTCTTAGGTTTAACATATAAGTATACTCTTACAATGCAGTTTTTGTATTTTTTCTCAGAAATGAAATATTTTTCCGCAGTAAAAATTATTCTACATGATGACCCAGATAACCACCTATCATCATACCAAATTTCATCAAAATCCCTCTAGTGGTTTTTCTGTGATGCGATAACAGACAGACAGATAAAAATTCTAATAACTATAAATTCGGCCTTTGTATCGATAATAATGTCTATTTCAAAAATATTTTCCAAAAAATATTTAATGTACAGATTCGGCTTAGTTACAATTTTATTATATGTATAGTTGTAGGTATAGATTATGTTTTATATGTGGTTTGTGGTTAACCGTTAACTGAACCAAAAAAAATATTGTACAATTACCGAATTTGTTTTGTACCTACTTTTGATTTCATTTTTGTTGATTAATTTTGTGCATATAGAATAAAATATTTTTTCATATTTTTTTATAAATTCCTTTTGTTAATGTTCAATCTCAATAGAAGTTGCTAATCTATTTTCAATATAAGAGGAAGCATACAAAATAAATCGTTATTATAATTACTAATTTTATAATAGTTAGGTTTTTTTTACATAGAATAATTCATATTTTTGCATTTTCTTAATTTACAAAAAATATACTGCCTTCTTAAAAACAGACAAAAAAAATTCAAATATAATTTTCATAAATTACGCGGAAAACATTTTGCGCGAGCAACCCCACTGATTTATTTACAAGTACAGTATGATAAAGAAACAAACTTTCTCTACAAAAAGCTCTATGAATTTTGACCTATGTTTCTCGGAAAGTACGGACTGAAATTGCTAAGTGTAGAAGTTACGTTAATAGGATTCTAAAGTTTGTTCAAGGTTTCTGAGATAGCATCGTTGCAAGGTCAAACATAACATTTACTTATTTAGAACTACATCAACAGTCCTGATTACTCTATACGATAGACCGTTTTAATAGAAATCACCTTAAAGAATGAAATTAAATGGTTTTTTTTGATATACTATTCTGAATTAGTGCTTGACTACGTTCCACCTGATGGTAAGTGGTAACGCAGTCGTAGATGGTTAGTCGCACTAATTCAGTAGCCACCTGGGTTTCAGGCGAAAAGGAGACAGCTAGTTTTTTCCCAGGAAAGACGTGAGAAAACAATAAATTTTCTGCGGAATGGACTTTAAAAAGGACTTTAAAAGGAGAGAAATAGAACAAGTCCAGATTTTTTTCAATTTTTTTGTTTCTCTGTCTGTTTGTCTGTTTGTACGGGCTAATCTCCGAATCTATTGGACCGAACTAAATGAAATTTTATATGGTGGTACATTATATCCTCGGTCAATATCTTAGATACTTTTTATCGTAGAAAATGAAAGAGTTCCCGTGGGATAGATCTGTTTAGTGTTTGTGCTTTTCGAGAGGCGAACAACCCGAGCGAAGCGAGTGTGAGCCGCTAGTATTAGTTAAGAATACAATCATGTTACTATTATAAATATGTATGTTTGTTTGTTACTCCTTTACACAATTCGGTCTACAGAGTATGACTTAAAGTTCCAAAAAACACCTACAGAGCCCCGAGCGCAGCAAAAGCAACTCACTAGTATTTTAAATACATGTAATAAAAACTTCTAAGTTATAAATGAAATGTAAACGTAAAGTACTGCGTAAAATTCTGAGATAAAAGCATTAAGATTTACAGTAAATTGTATCTTTGTAATCACGCGAGATGATCGTTTCGGGCCATCTAAGATACAATTGGATCAAGCACAGCCTCCCTGTTTAGGAAATACTTAAGAGTTTAAAAATAGCCTTGCGTGGGTTATTTTACACTATATATGGTATATATTAATTATTGAGAAAATACGTAAATGGTACTCCAAGTATTCATAAGTGTTTTGAGGTTAATACGAGGAATAAAAATAACAATAATATATTTGGGATAAAACAAAAAAAAAATACACTATAAAATCATTATGGCACTTGAAAAAAAAGAACATAATATTCATGGTAAAAAGCTATTTATTTACTACTTTTATTAATCTATACAGATAAATAAAATTGAAGTGTCTGTTTGTAATGAAAAAATTATAGCTTTTTACTAAATGCATATGAAATATGTATACGGTATTGATACGAAAAAAACAATTTTTAATATTTTTTATCTCTCTGCCTGTTTGTTCCGGCTAATCTCCAAAACAGCTGGACTGATTATGACGGGACTTTCACTGGCAGATAGCTGATGTTATAAGGAGTAACTTAGGCTACTTTTATTTTAGACAAAAAAAATACCTAGAGACGAACCCGAGCGAAGCGAAGATGAGTCGCTTGTTACTGTATAATTCCTTACTGATATTTACCACATAAAGATGTTAAAGAGTGACTTCAAAACAGACTGAAGTTAGACTCAATTCGTGTGAAATCTTATTAATGACTAGCGACTCACCCTCCTAGCTTGTTTACCCATACAAACTTTAATCCCATTTTCACTCCCTTAAGGGATGATTTCTGGGATAAAAAGTATCCTATGTCCTTTCCAGGGTCTCAAACAATCTTCTTACCAATTTTCGTCTAAATGAGTTCAGTAGATCAAGAGATTACCCCCTACAACGTCACAAACTCGCAAACTTTACCTCTGTATAATATTAGTATAGCTCCGCTCGGGTTCGTCCTTAGTTACGTTTTAAGGTTTAATTAAAAGTACCTTATATTTCGACCCGGATAAAATCTGTTCAATGGTTTTCCCGAGAAACGTTCCGAGACAGACAGACAGACAAAAATTGTAAAAACTATAGACTATGCCTCTTTATCGATAATAATGACTATTTCAATAAGATTTTCCAAAAAATATTTTATGTACAGATTCGACTCAGAATTTTATTATTTACATAGATTCCTGTTTTAAATAAAAAAATCGACCTTCAAAAGTGAAATAATCAGTTTTAAACCAAATTTTGAAGCCAATATATGATTTAGTTACATTCTAAAATGAATAAATTTATAGTGGATTAACGTAAAAGCGTAAAATTTTTACAATTTATTGTAATATTATATCTATAATACAATAAATATTACATAAAAATATATCTATTAAAAAATATTCCTACGAATCGCGTTCTTCTTCCTAAGAACTTTTTAGTGAAAAAATAGGAATATGAACGAATATTGTTTATTTATTTTGATCACGTACTGAACTGCTATTAGACCTCCATTAGGTTAAAACAGTTGGTTGAACTCAGTGGCTACTTCCCCTATTATTGATATATCACTGTTAAGTCAAATTGACTGGTAAAGTCTGACCCGAATGTAATGTTAGAAGAAAAAATTAAATGTTCCTAAAAAATTGTGCTCAAACGTTTTTTTTTTCAAATTATAAATTTTACTTATTATTTTGTATTCGGCCCTTTTTTAACCGACTTTCAAAAAGGAAGAAGTTCTCAATTCGTCGGAATCTTTTTTTTTACTTATGATTAGTCGAAGACGCCTGAACCGATTTGGATTTTTTTTTTGTTTTAAATGGTATACTTCCCAGTTGGTCCCATATAAATTTTATCGAAATTGGTCTAGCGGTTTTTAAAAAAATCAACAATAAATATTCTTTTTTTAAAATAAATTGCTTATTCGAATATGTTATTAAAAACTTTCTTATTACAAATTACCTGCTTATTACGTCTACACTAAAAATAGAAAACTTTTTATTTAATGTCCCACAGCTGTGCACGGGCCTCCCTTGGATACGGGTAAGATCAGACCAGGTCCACCACACTGGCCAAGTGCGGGTTGACGGACTTCACGTGTCTTTTGAAAACTTGCTAGGTTCTCTCAAACATGCAGGTTTCCTCAAGATGTTTTCCTTCACCGTTAAGGCAAGTGGCAATCACGTGGGAATGATTCGCACATGAAAATATCAAGGGTGCGAGATCCGGGATTTGAACCCGCGTCACTCGGTTTCCCAAGCGAGCACGCTACCACTGGGATACCACTGTCTTGGTTAATTATTATTTTCAATTATTTAATTACATACTACAGTTAACCACAACTAAGCAATAAATATGTAATGTTATAGATCGAACATTTAATAAAAATATTTCGTGCTTGGGGCAAGTTTAAGATATAATAGCTAAAATCTAGTTTTCAGACTTATTTTAAAAAAATGTAGTATTTTAGTTGCTACAAACCTTTTCAGTTTGCCCTTATTCTATTTGTTTTGACGAGTGCCATAAATTGCTATTAAGTCAAAAGCGTATTGTTTTGGTTTTTCCTAAAATTATAATTATATTTTAATTAATAATTTAAATTAAAATCTAGATTAGTTTCACTTCAATAGGTTAAGTAGATCAAAAGATTTAACACGAACTCCCCGTTAGCGCGCTCCTCTAAACGTGATCACGCTTAGTTGTAAGATACTCAGTAGAAATATCCACGTGAGTCAAGCTTTGAAAGATCAAAGCTAATCTTATAGTTAAAAGATGGATTTCTGCAAAATTTACTATGAATTGTACTCCATGATTTTCCATTTCATCTAACTAATCAAAAAATGTAATTTCAAGAAAGTCACATCTTAGCACACTTAACGAACAACGAGTATCTAATCTCATATCTTTCGGTCCACTGCACTGATTGCTTCTTTTTGGAAGCTTCTGTATAAAATATCTGATTTTTTTTATAATTTTTTTAGAGTGTCAGATTCTCGGTTATACCTACACTCATTTCAAATATCTATACCTACTAATATTATAAAGAGGTAAAGTTTGAGAGTTTGTGAGGTTGTAGGGGGTAACCTCTGGATCTACTGAACCGATTTAGATAAAATTTGGTAGGAAGATAGTTAGAGACCCTGGAAAGGATATAGGATACCTTTTATCCCGAAAATAATCCCTTAAGGGCGTAAAGATGGGCATGAAATTTTGTATGGGGAATCATACATAAGATACATACATAAGATATTTTAAGCAATGGTATAGAAAAGTATTATCAGAAAGCTTATAAGTACTTTATACTTTGTTTAAATTTTACATTTATAGAAAATTCAGCACGCGCTTTTATGTATACTCATGATATGTTAATTACAAACATGGTTCTCTAAAGCCCTTACGGCGTAGAGTAATTATATACTTTTTAATTCATACTAATTTTTTTTTTACATTTCAGTCGTTGCTTAATGATCATCATACATTTTTAAAACTTAAGAATATCCACTAGTTAATCATTTCATTCGGTTCTTTTCTTATACGGCACTTACATGATTCTTTAAAGAATGTACCGTAAAGAATTTGTTTAATCTAATATTTGCTAATAATAGAAATTAGGCCATAATCATTATAGAAAATTTGAGGAAAACTTATAAGCAATTTACGTATCTACTTAAATAAAATACTAAAACTGAATCTTTCCGAAAAAAATTTATTGATAACACTAAAAGCTCATCAAAAGCTACTTACTATAAGAAAATGAATACCTGAGAAATAAGTAAAGAAGGTATGAATTAATTGTATAAAAAGATATAAATAAAAGGGGAGCGAAGTATTACATAGTAGTACTAGCAATACCCGCGGCTTCACCCGCGTTCAAACTACTAAAAAAACTTTTTGGCTTTATGTTATAACTTATAAGAATATGATGACACACCGACAGCAGCGCTACCGGGCTTATTGGTAAATTCAAACCTTGCAGGGACCCACTCAAACGTACACATAAAATAACATTAAAATCGTTCCTGCCGTTAATGAGAACATCAATATCGATAGCAGCGCCACCTACCGGGATTGTATTTCCAAACCATTGAGAAGCCCATTGAAATATACACACAAAATTTCATCCAAATCGGTCGAGCCGTTTAGGAGGAGTTAGGTGAGAAACATACCTACATAAGTATTTATTAATATATATTAAGATTAGAAAGATAGAAGATGTATATATATATATATATATATATATATATATATATATATATATATATAGATATATATATATAGATACATAGGGATATAGAAGAAAATGTATTATAGCAATATTTTAGTTCCTTTATTAATTTTATTTAATATAACTATTGAAACTAAAATTAGTTTACCGAAATTGAAGAGTTTCAATCGAATAAGTCGAAAGAGTCGACAAGTCGAATAATCGAATAATTTGTGACCACAAAATTTTATTAGTGAAGTTGTTATAACTAATAAAGTAATCGATTTTGGAAATTCATTCAAAAATAAGTCAAATGGGCAATAAAAGTTTGTTTGACTGATTTTTGAAGTTTAAAAATTTAAAACTTTATGATTGAGCATTTTCTGCTTACATGAAAACCCCAATCGGTTTCACTGAGTGTTATGATAAAACTTAACACATAGCTATGTAACTGTCATATTTAGTTTGAAGTAGGTTACTTTTATGTCATTCTATTTACTCGATGCTGTGGCCTATAAGTGTATTTCATTGCTTAAGACAGGCTAAGATATATGTCAGGACATATGTCAGGACATTAACACACAACACCATCTAGGTCCATGGTAAGCTACGAGGTTTGTGTTATGGATACCAGATAGTTGATACATTGTACATATATAACTTTTAAATACATACATATTATAAATATAAACATCCATGACTGGAGTACAAATATTCGTGCTCATCACACAAATGAATACCCCCAGCGGGACTCGAACCCGCGACCGCTAGCGCAGCAAGTAGGGTCACTATAAACTGAGTCAAACGTGTCGTCAAATATAATATATTGATATAAGAATTTACTCACATGCGGAGTGAAATTTTATTCTGGGCAAAGCGAAAATGGTTAATAGTATAGTTATTAATTTAATTACATTATCTATACTAATATTATAAAGAGGTAAAGTTTTTGAGATTGTAAGTTTGTGACGTTGTAGAGGGTAATCTCTGGATCTACTGAACCGATTTCGATGAAATTTGGTAAGAAGATAGTTTGAGACCCTGGGAAGGCCATAAGAAACTTTTTATCGTGGAAACCATCCCTTAAGGGGGTGAAAAGGGGGATGAAAGTTTGTATTGGGAATCAAGCTAGGGACGAACTCGAGCGAAGCGGGGATGAGTCACTAGTGTTAAATAAAGCAATATAATATAGTAATGCTAGTGCATTGGTAATGCACCAGCTTGGAAAATCAGATGATGCGGATTCAAATCCAGATTTCGCATCTCTGAGAATTTCCTGTGCGAGTTTTCAATATGATTGCCATATGATAATATGTGAAGGAAAAAATTGTGAGGAAACCTACATGTCTGAGAGAACCTTAATGAAAGACGTGAAGCCCGCCAATCCACATTTATCCAGTGTGGTAGATATATAAAAACATTTTATAATAAAAATTATCAAAAACTTAACTACGACTATAATATATGTCTGTGCCTTTCATCCAGATCCGTTCAGCCGTTGGCGTGATTGATTAACAAACATCCAAAAATCCAAACATCTATCTAAACTTTTAAATTTATAACATTAGTAAGATTATATAGTGCACTCATATATTACAAAATAAATAAATTTTTATTCAGAATGAGAATCAAACCTGCACTTAAACAGGTTAAGATTAATCACTTAACTTCAAGATGATCCAATTTCATAAAACAAAAAGGTGTTGAACGAAAAACAATAGTTTTCACAATACATTTCTAGTTAAATTGTTTATAATAACATGTCTTATCCGTACATGCAGTAAATGGATAAAACGATTTCCACTTAGACCCGCCTATTTCACGTCAGATTAGGATTGGTCTTCTTTTTATTTTTATCTCGAGAAAAGTATTTTATTTCACACACATTTATTCGGTTTTTAAATGTTTTTATACTAATATTATATATGCGGTAAACTGCCTCGGTGGTGTAGTGGCTAGCATGTACGGCTGCACATTCGGAGGTCCTGGGTTCGAGTCCCGGGTCGGGAAAAGTTTAGTTATTGAGTCTTTCTGTATAGTAAGTCTCAGTAACAACCCAGAGTTGAGAAGTTGACGATGTTTCACCCCCGTGCCTCGGAGAGCACGTAAAGCCGTCGGTCCTGCGCCTTAACTCTCACTGGTCGTGTCGAGTGGTCGTCCCACTGGAGTATGAGAGTGACAGGAATAGAGAGTGAACTTGTGGAATCAGCTAGGAGAATATCAATCATCATATATGCGAAAGTTTGTTAGGATGTGTAAATGTTTAGATATATAGATGTTTGCTAATTTTTCACGCAAAAACTACTAAATAAAACTTTACAATAATATACTCGTAGCTCATAATTCAGAATAATACGTAGGCTACTTTTTATTCTAGAAAATTGTACGGTTCTGGGGAAGTAGATTTATTTTTGCATTCCTAGAACCAAATCTGAGCTACGCGAGGGTGAGCCGCTAGTGTTAAATAAAGAGAAACTAAAAAAAATATTACGTGAATCTTTTAAAAGAGAAAACTTATTTATGAGCTATATTAATTTAAAGTTTCATTAAAATTCATTAAGTAGTTTTTGCGTAACAAACATCCATACATCTATATATACAGACATCCAGACATCCATACATCCTCACAAATTTTCGCATTAATAATATTATTGGGATAAATTTCACCAGTTTCAATTTCAACAATCGCTTTCTGTGAAAAATAGAAGTAATCTTTTCCTTTTATTATCAGAAACTTTCTACAATCACTTCAGTAGTTCTATAGATAATACTCTTATTAGAAACAAACTTTTCTCTTATAACAGTAAGATTTTAATACGGATTAGAGATAGGTGAAATAATAATACATTTTCGTTTTAGTTTGTTTTACACGAATTGCATAATATGTGTTATTACAACGTGATAGATAGAGCGGATATGAACATATCATTCTCGTCGAAAGATGTTGGTCAATGGACCAGCTCTTTGTGTAACATGTATCTTCTTTTGTGTTCTTGAATGTGAAGAGCCAATACTTAGACTTAACAGTACCATCACCATAGTATTTATTTATTTATTTGGTAACCTTACAGCGTTACAAAAATAATAAAATACTGTTTGAGCACAAAGTAATTAACAGATACGGCCAAAACAGTCTACCTAGAGCAGACTCGAAGTAGTTACTCTCACCTTCATATATATATATATATATATATATATATATATATATATATATATATATATATATATATATATATATATATATATATATATATATATCATTGCTAATGAGAACTATACGCAGAAATCGAACTTACATCGTTCTATATATATTTTAGGCACCATTTTACCACACTACACCACGTTACAGCGACTTTTCAGATTATGTAATCCATTCTAATATATTCATAGCGCTTCGGAGTATAAGCTCTCTCTCATATTACACAAAATCTTAATTCACTAAGCGTCAAACAAGGCATAACAATAAAATGTCATGTCGTTTGAAGTCATCATTATTCTAAGGCTGTAGTGAATTGGCTTGATTCGTCGCCGGTTGAATTTTAAACTTATTTTTGAGTCGAGATTTTTGTTTCAAATCAGAAATAACTTGTGATTTTGTGGTTTTGTGTTCTATACTATGGAGATTTTTGTTTGAAGATATAAGTATCTTAAGCGAACAGGAAAATGATAAATGGTTTTGTAATTTTTCAGTTAGTACATTTGAAGAACTTGCAAGGAAAACAAATCTCTTTGTTTCAACAATTGTGTTTATGAAGTGTAACTTAATATATTTACATCATTATAATACGTACTGGATGAAAAATGAATTAAAATCTGGCAATATTGTATACATCTTTGAATAAAATGGAAGTGTTTAATTAACTTGAAGGTTTTACAATTTCTATAGCGCATAAAGTATTCAGAATATATATATATATATATATATATATATATATATATATATATATATATATATATATATATATATATATATATATATATATATATATATATATATATATATATATATATATATATATATATATGTATAACCGTTTTGAATATTATAACTGTTGATTATATTATACTAGGGACCTAACCTCGCTTCGCTCGGGTGTGTACCTAGTGCCTTTTAAATAGATAATATATTATGTAATTAGCCAGCATGACTCATGTAATTTTTTTTAGTTAATGTTTAAAAATGATCGATTCCCGATACAAAATTCTACCCCCCTTTTTATCCCTTAAAGGTATAGTTTCCGGGGTAAAAACTATCCTATGTCCATCCCTTACCAAACTATCTCCATACCAAAGTTCATCTAAATCGGTTTAGCGGATTAAGCGTGAAAAGGTAACAAACACAAAGAGTAACTTTTGCATTTATAATAATTATTATGGATTTAAATTCTTAATATCACAATTGAAAAAGTAGTTACAACATTTATTTGAAAACTTGATATTTCTTAAGATATCTTCTTATTTTATAAACTATCATTTGTATGCTGATCGTATCTTTTTGACAATGCATTTGCCACATGCAAGTAGGTCACTCGAACTAGGCCAGACAGTTTGAAAACCAAAGCGTGACAGTACAAGATTTACAACACTCCCGATGGGATAACTAGATGTTAGTGGCTGAGATTTAAAATTCTGAACGAATGCGAGCGTGTTTGTTATTCATAGATGAGCGGTGAGGGATGAATTTGTCACGTATACTTAAAGAACACTAGATGGTAGAAAGTATAGAAAAGTTTTCATCTTAATAACTAAGAAAATATAATATAATAATAATATGTTGGGACATAAACACACAGCACCATCTAGTTCAATGGTAAGCTACGAGTCTTGTGTTTATGGATACTAGATAGCTGATACTTTACACATATATAACTTTAAATACATACATATTATAAATATAAACTTCCATGACTGGAGAACAAACATTCGTTCTCATCATACAAATGAATGTCCCCAGCGGGACTCGAACCCGCGACCGCTGGCACAGTATGTAGAGTTACAACAAACTGAACAAACGTGTCGTCAAACGGATATTACTTATAACAGATATTAATTTAACGACACGGTTGAAATTTAAAAGATTTTATAATAACTACGCCAGATTATTAAAATTGCCTTACAAAAAAATTTTTGTACATTATTTTTTCTCTTTGACCTTTGAGAGGATAGCTATAGTAATTTTAATAAGAATTTCATTTTGTAATATTTTTTACATTTTTGTGTTTTACACTTTAATTTTTACTTAACACTAACACAATTTTTTATACTTGACATATTTTTGATATTTTACGATAAAAAATTCAAAGTTAAAAGACCATTCTAAAAGCAAAGTAGCAAAAGTTTCATTTATTCCACCGGTAAAAAGCCATTTGGTCTAGTACTAACGATTTCTCATATTTAGTCTCCGAGCAAAGAAGCTATACGTCTTGATTTAAGCTAAATCCTTTGAGCGTAAAATCGTTGAAAAGGTGAGTATAATAAGAATATCCCTTGAAAAATATCTTCAGGAGTGGAGAGCTTTGGAATTGTCATTATCTAACATGAAGATATAAATGAGTTGAGCGCATGTTAGCGACAAGTCCCCAACGAGTCAGGGGCGCGAAACATTTTTAAAATTCAAGACAAATGTTCTTTAGGAGACAGCTGAAGAGATTTCTTTTTTAAAATTGAAAATGTATAATATCTTTGTTTATTTTTTCATCAGTTTTACTAGTTTCGTTAGTATGAAGTATTCTCAGTTTGGTCTGGTGGATCTCCATTTTTTCTATTTATTTGCGTATTTATTTTTACACTGATTGATTTACATTCAATACATTTGTACATAGTTGTAGACACACAAATATACACACATCCTTTTAATACTTTTACATTTTTGATTAAGACCTTTTTAAATAGTCTTTTATATTAATTACGTTTTGATAGAATTTGTAAAAATAAGAAAGTAGTGACATTAAAAGGCGTACAATGATATGCACAATTTTTATTTATATTTAAATCAAATGAATTTAGATAATCTAATATTGCTGCAACGTCCATATAGTGATCCAAAATTATTAGATCATACATTTCTTAAGACCCTATATATAACCCTATCCCATCGATCCTCGTCTCATTCGTGAATAAGTTTAGATACATTAAGAAGGTAACGCTTGCCAAATTTATGTTCTATTTGCAAAACTCCCTAGGTCATGCTCCATCATACGATCCGCAAACTAGAAACGATGGCAGATAGCACACGTACTTTGAATGAGAATATATTATTTTGGTCCTTAGACGTTGACATTACCTCGCTTTACTCATGAGACTCACGTGTGACACACAATTATACATCGGCAAAACGTTTTTGATGTGAAATTCTTGTTTATAAATTAGATTTCATGCAAAATAAAATAATTATTTTATTCAGAATGCGTCAATAATTATTTTTTTTAGATTTCAATTTATTTTTCACTAGTTTTTACCCGCGGCTTCACTTGCATGTGACATCGATAAAGAGTAGGCATAGGCAACTTTAAATTAATCCAGGATGTAAACTATCTCAATTTCGATTTTCACCCTTTATGAAGAAACAAACAAACTTACAACCATTCGCATTTATAATATTAGTAGGTTAAATAAAATTATACTGGTGTATCTTGTGGCCATCTCAAGTTGAAACCAGTTTGCATTTTAATTTATATGCCTCTTTTTTTATGAAATGAAACTTAGGGACAACACTGCAAAAATGAATCAGCTCCTATTTAAAATATTCAACACAATATACGAATACAATTGTAGTACATATATATGTATATGAATTTCTGTGCATTTTATTTTATTTCAGCTAAAAGTTTCCGTCAATGGATTTCAATGGTCTATTTCCCACGACACGAATGATTAATTTTGTTGGCAACCCTTGGGAAATTATATATCACTAGCTTTTGTTTTGCCGTAGTGGAATTGATTTTTTATTACGACAGGTGATCCTTTTATTGACTGTCGATCGTGTTTACGATTCCTGCTTATAATATCAATGTTTGCGATCGCTGATTCCACTACGTGATGTGAGATATTTGATGAATATAAGTAATATTTTATTTAAAATTAGCATTTATTTAAAATTAGCAATGTGCTCATATTTGGCTTCAATTCTCATTATAGACAGTGAATGTTTACCTCGTGTCAAAAAATATATAATTTACTCTATCTACCCTATCCCGTGGGATTTTTTTTGGTGATAAAGTAGTCTGTCACTTTGAATGAATACGAAAGCTCCGGTAAAGTCATTTAAGCCATTGATTTCATTGACGATACGTTTGGCTCAGTTTGTAGTACTTGTTGTGTCAGCGCCCAGCGGTTGCGGTTTGAAGTCCCGCTGGGGGCATTCATTTGTATGATGAGCACGAATGTTTGTACTCCAGTCATGGGTGTTTGTTTTATAATATGTATTTATCTAAAAGTTGTATATGTGTAGTATATCAACTGTCTGGTGGATACCAGTAACACAAGCATTGTAGCTTACCATGAAACTAGATGGTGCTTTCTGTTAATGTCCCAACATATTTCATTTATTTATCTTATATTGTTTATTCCGCTACACTTTTTATGATAAAAAATTATCTGATCGAAATGGTCTGATGAAAAATAAGCATTTTCTAATTGCCAGTGAAAATTATATCAAACTAAGTTAAACAGTTTCCGAGATTAGAGGATATAAATAGAAGGATAAACTAAATATTATTTTCGCTCATAATTCTTGCCTTGTCTTTCAAATATAAATTAATGTTTTCACGTATTTGTATTTTAACCACATTCCCATTTCCTATTACGTCACAATTTGCTATCTCATTTAAAATTACTGATTGCTCTTAGATTATAATGAACTAGCGACTCATCCTCGCTTCGCTCGTGTTTTTCCCTAGGTTGATTCCCCATACAAACTTTCATCCCCATTTTCAACCCCTTAAAAGATGATTTCCGGGATAAAAAGTATCCTATGTCCTTCCCCGGGTCTCAAACTATCTTCTTACCAAATCGGTTTAGTAGATCCAGAGATTACCCCCTACAACATCACAAACTCACAATTCACAAACTTTACCTCTTTATAATATTAGTATAGATATCGCACATTATAGTTCCACGACTAATACTAAATTCCTCACACGTTCTTACTTCGCTTATGCTTTAGTTATTTGTATAATGTCTTTAATCAAAAATTCCTTCTACACTGAACTGTAATCGCGCCCTGAACGCTTTTATCTTACTAAAGGATTATTTACCTAAGGATACGATACAAATTACTCGATTGTTTCTAACAATTACATTTCGTTGCAGCCATATTTTATTCAGTTCTAAAGGCTTTTTAGTAGTCTTTATTCATTTATGTAAATTAATATTCACCCTGTGGTTGGACTTCTACATCATTTTCAATTCATAACACTAAAACTCGTCAATAACTATTAAAAAAAATAATTTGTAAAAAGAAAGATTTTTTTAATAACATACTCGAATTAGCCATGTTGATTTTCTAAAAAACTGCTCTATTGATTCCGATAAAATTTAAATGGGACCAACTGGAAAGTATACCCTTTGAAACAAAAATCCACAGATCTCGTGTCTGCCGCGACCTTCGAGTACATTGAAAATGAATCTGAATAAAAACTTTTTAACAAAAAAATAAAAACCGACTTCAAACAAAAGCACTAAAAAGTAAAAAATAACTGATTGGTAGTTTTCATTTACTATACATACCTAATCAAATATATCCGAAGTCGGTGTGCTTTGCTTTATATGGGCTGGCACCGATTTCGAAAATATTTGATTAGGTATGTATTTAAAAGATAGGCTTTAATTACTTAGCCAAAGCACACCGACTTCGAAAATATTTGATTAGGTATGTATAGTAAATGAAAACTACCAATCAGTTATTTTTTACTTTTTAGTGTTTTTGTTTGAAGTCGGTTTTTATTTTTTTGTTAAAAAGTTTTTATTTTTCCCTTTTTAGTGTAGACAGTAGTAGCAAAGTAAGAATTCTAACGTGTTAGGCTTGTCAAATCAAACAAAATAAGCCCAAACTCAAAGTATCTACTATTAGCCGTTGAAGAGTTCCACCTATCCACCTTCTGGCCTTACCATCAGATCAGATCAATAATACCGAACCACTGTACTATCAACGGAAATAGAAACACTTGCAAAGTTTCAAGTCAATATGACAATTAGAAGTAGGTTAAATCCATAATTAGCTGTTTTTCCACCCTTAGGGGTGGTATTTTTTTTTGAAATTTAAATGGGACCAATCTGAAAGTATACACTTTCAAACAACACAAAAATTGTCCAAATCGGTTAATAAATGACGGAGTTCTGAGGTAACAAACATAAAAAAAAAGAAACACAGTCGAATTGAGAACCTCCTCCTTTTTGAAGTCGGTTGAAAATGAACTGAATAAATTTAAGGGCTTGGTTTTTATAGATAATGGTACAAAACCCTTCATGCGCGAGTCTGACTCGCACTTGACCAGTTTTACTTTTTTCTTAAAATTGAGAATTAATTAAAAATGTATAAAACAATAATTACGCTTGCTCAATTGGCAAATATATTTTTAGCAACTCGATTGTTGTTTAATCTTTTAATTTAGGACTCGCGCATGAAGGGTTTCTTAACATTATCTATAAAAAGAGCAAAAAAAATCACGTTGTTTGTATGGGAGCCCCTTTAAATATTTATTTTAATCTGTTTTTTTTTTTGGATTTGTTGTTATAGAGGCAACAGAAATAAATCATCTGTGAAAATTTCAACTGTTTAACTATCACGGTTCATGAGATACAGCCTGGTTACAGACGGACAGACAGACGGACGGACAGCGGAGTCTTAGCAATAGGGTCCCATTTCACCCTTTAGGTACGGAACCCAATAAACTACTCTAAAATACTCTATTATGAACGCAGAACCTGAACCATACATATGCCAAAAGTATATTTTTGGGAATTTTAAAAAAGTATCTTTGTATTAAAATATTGTTCTTTCAGTAACAAGTATAATATAATAGCTATAGTATAACTTAATAGCTATTGTAACCTTTACTAAGCTTTCTATTATAAATCATAGCCTTAACAGTTGATGGTACAAACTTAATAACTCTTTTAATAGAGTAATAATCACCTATAAAACTCATATTAACTCATAAACCTATAATAGGCCATAAACTAACTAACATAAAGGCGTTTCCCGAGAAAAATGATCAAAGTTTAATTACCTCGTTATAGGCTCACAAGTTATGGTACAATGTTTCCTATTTATAGTTTATTTATTATTATTATATTTTTCTATATTATGTTACTTTAGAATTAAATTGAAGTAAAAGTTAATTTAAAATAAAGTTATATTTATTTCTTTAAAAAAAGAAAACTTAAAAAAATAAAATAAACTGACTTCCATGCAATAAAATGTCAAAAATAACTGAACAATAAATACCTAATCAGGTATTTTTGAAGTCGGTGCCAGACGACAATATTTTAAGATATAAATATCTAATAGGTAAATATGTCTTTTAGGTATCGAAATATATTAGATTTGCTTTGCATCGACTGGCACCGACTTCGAAAATATCTAATTAGGTATCTATTCTAAATGAAAACCTCCGTTTAGTTATTTTTTACATTTTAGTGACTGGATGTCGATTTTTTTAAGTTTTTATTTTTCCATTTTAGTGTAGACGTAATAAGCAGGCAATTTGTAAGAATAAAGTTTTTTAATAACATATTCGACTAAACAATTTATTTAAAAACATAATTTATTGTTGATTTCTTAAAAAACCGCTCGTTCGATTTCGATAAAATTTATATAGGACCTGGGAAGTATACCCTTTAAAACAAAAAAAATATCCAAATCGGTTCAGGCGTCTTCGAGTAATCGGTCAACATACATAAAAATAACTCTTGCTTGGAAGTTGGTTAAAAAAGAAATTAATTTAGATATTGCTCCGTATACCAAAGAATTCATTTTTTTGAGCCATGACTATAAATAAAGTACTATGGGAAAAATAAAATATTACCAAAATTACATACCACATATACACAACTATCATAAGCTCAGTTAAAAGTTCTTTTAAAAACGCAATAAGTTATTCTTCAATTCAAAAATAAGATACATATACATATAAGTATACCATTATCTGAGATAGCATACTGTACGATATGTACAACGCGATAGTTGAACGCTCCCCGTCGATATATACTTGCTTACCTTATTGTGTTGGGTCGGGCGTGAAGCCACGACACGAATTGAGAGGTGGTCCAATTCGATGGACGGTGTACCGTGCGAGCTGCTCCCGGTTCTTCTCTGATAGCAGAGTGGACCGTGAGAGCAACCCCTTGGTTGTTGGAGCGATGTGATTGTGTCGCCATATTAAGACCAGGGAGATTCTGTTGGGTTTTAGTGGATAGAATTTTCTTTTGGCTGGTAAGTCCCACATAACCTGTATGTATGTGGATGGTATGCGTAAAAGCATTTCCGAACGTAAAAAAAAATGTATGGAACGCTAAAATGTATTATAATTCCTCCCAATCATTATTTTAGAACATAAAACAAAGACGAAAATAGAAATCATAGCAATATATTTTTGTCGTATTACAATACCTTGATTTTTCTGCGTGACGCGATCGAAATCGGATAATTTACGACCATATAAAATGTGCCTGGTGGCTGGTACTAAGGCATACGAACTTAACCTACACGATCGAAAGTTACGCACTATCGTATAAGTTTTTGGAGTATTAAATAAAATGTCATGCACATAGTATCTTTTCTTATATATTACCAGTTTGTGCTCCCAGTTTCGCTCGCGTGATAAGCGAGGCAGGGTTCAGAGGTCGTCATGTTGGATCCCAGAATGCAATCTATGTTCTTGACAAATTTTATCAAAATTTGATAAGCGGCTTAAGCGTGTAAAGGTAACAGGAATAGTTAATTTTATATTTATAATATTAGTATGGAAATAATGCAAATACAAAAGTGAAATTGTTTGTTTGACCTCCGTTCACACAGCAAAAGAGAAATAGATCGGCTTTTTTGCATAAGAAGACTAGCGACGAGCGTGACTTGAGATTTTCATATTCCATTATCTTCTATCATATAATATATGAAATTACTTAATAGCACTGACTTCCCGATACCGGAATGACTAAAGCATATCTTAACAGAAAAACTCAGTAATTAAACTTGGCCCGACCCGGGACGCGAACCCAGGAGAGCCGGATCTATCGCCGTACATGCTAGCCAGTACTACAGAGAAACACTAGGTTTTTTTTTATTAGAAATGGGCTCACTCTTGACCTTCATCTTAGCTCGAAGGCACAGATAAGGTCTACGATCTAGCGAGTTTGCCCAGGAGAAGCCTGTTAACACTTAAGCCTTTTACCTTATATAAGTGTAAAAAGTATATCTTAAAAGCCAGGGTAAGACAAAGATTTTTTTATATACATGAAGTAGTTACTATTGGTTTTCAATGTGTTAGATGAGGGTCTTAGAGATACAATTAGCTAAATTATAATATATATATATATATATATAATATATATATATATATATAGTTTTTGAGTATGGAGGTTGGAATGATGAAATTGCGACAGAGATAGATTATAGTCTGGAATAACACATAGGCTACTTTTTGTCCCGGGAAAATGTACGGTTCTCGTGGGATAGATTAGTTTTTGTTTTCCTAGAGGCGAACCGAGAAGCGATTCGTTTCATATAAAATTTTATTATATGTATAGAACATATGTAAATAAAAAATAAACAATATTTTGTTTTAAAAATACATACAAGCGTTAATATTTTTAATTATAGTATTCAATTTGTACATAGAAAATTACAATTAGGTAAACAACAAGAAGGTAGTTAAAAGAAGTATCGATTTTCTAAAAAATAAAAAACCCGTTCCTATTTAACTATGGACGCTTGTATCGTGCTTGCATACAAAAATAGATAGACCACTATCGATTGATTCTAAGAAATTAGTTCTAACATATTTTATTTACGAATTTTCACATATTTAAGGGGTAAAATGCATTCTTTTATAAGCTCTTATTTATATGTTTTATTTTCATGGCTTATATTATAATATAATTCCTCGTTTAATTTATCTACACTACGTCTATTATAATGAGGAAAGGTTTGTTTGTAACGATTAAACTCAAAAACTACTGGACCGATTTAGATGAAATTTGGTAAGAAAATAGTTTGAAGCCCTGGGAAGGACATAGAATATTTTTACATTTCGGAAATCATCCCTTAAGGGGATAAACATGGGGATGAAAGTTTGTATGGGGAATTAACCTAAGGACGACAATTACGACGAATATTTTAAAACTTTTCTAGCATACAAATAATCTAAAATTTGGTACAAAAATATTACTTTGGTAAAAAAATATGGTAGGTATATATTTCAAATGTTGAAGAAAAATATAAATTATTTATGTAAAAGAACATCAAACTCAGAAATATAATGAAAATGTTTTTAATGGAAAATTTCCAGTACAATTTGAAACAAACTTGAGTTTTGACTTTTGTATCTTAAAGTGTTAAAAAGTTTATGCATAAAGTCCAAGTAAAAATCTGAGTATTTTATTTGTACCTTTTGATCGAATATGGCCACAGCAACCAATATAACTTAGATTAGCCATCTCAACATCTTTTTATTCTTTTCAACCGACTTTTACTCTTAATGTATGATGGGGGGTTATTATATAACGTGACTGGTGAGAGGTTAGGTGCAAGGCCAGTGGCTGTACGTGCAATCCAAGGCACGAGAGTGATACTCCACCAACATCTTAGTTCCAGACTGTTACTGAAAATTTCTTGGCATAAAAACCAAATTAATAATTACACATAGCTCGGCGTGGGTCCCGAACCCTGGACTTCCAGATCTACATCCTTATATTATTAGCTAATATATTAGCTAATAGACCAACGAAGCAGCTATATAAAGTAACTTAAAATATAACTGCGGGTCGATTTATCTTATTTCCCATCTCGTTCACAGTTCATTTGACTCACGTCCGCAGTACTCAGTTTTATGATTCAAAAACGTGATATTAAGGCTTTGAAAAGGTAACTCCATTTCGTGATAACTTTGTTTTGTCTAATATTTTTGTGTTTTAAAATCTGACTGTGAATTTCTAAGACTGACTTTCATCAATAAAATATGTACATGAGTATCCATTTTCTATGTATTTTTATACGTAGTTAAACAATTAGAAGATTTGCGTTATAACTATTCAATCCATCAGCGTATTGTGGCTTAAAATTACAGTATCAAAATTTAACTTTTGCTTAAAAAAATATTAGATTTTACTCTCTTGCACTAAAAACTAGGACTCACTAGGGTTTTTTATTTAACACATAAACTATGTTCATGTAAATTCTAAATATAATTTTATGAAAACTTTTATTATATAGAATTGATGGTATCAAGCATTGTAGCGTGGAAATATTTAAAAATTTATTGTGTATTGTGTTTGGCTCTTAAAACGCCATTGCTAATTAAGCACGGGCTTCCTCTAAATTCGAGGGGGATCAGGCCGTAGCCCACCACGCTGGGCAAGTGCAAGTAGCAGATTTCATATGTTTTTCGAAATCGTTTTACTCTCAGACAGCGGGTTTCCTCGCGATTTTTTTCTTCACCCTAAAGTAAGTAATCATGTTTAAAATACTTCGCACATGAAAATATAAGAGGTGCGACACCGTGGATTTCAACCCGTTTCACTCGGTTTCCCAAGCGAACGCATTTCGTAAAAATTTAAGATTTTTTACAAAGTCTTAAAAGTAAAACCATATGATCACAACTTTATCTATTTGGTTCGTTTGCACGTTATTTATGGGGAAGGGGATCGATACGTGGTGATATGCTATTACAAACACACGTGTTTATTCCCATGACTTCCTTGAGATACTTTTTTTATTAGGCCATTCTATTGACGACGTGACGAATTTTGTAAAGCTTTTTAACAAAAATGACAGGGTGTTATAATTTTTCGCAAAAATGACAGGGCGTTATAAGTTTGACGTGTCTGTATGTGTTTATGTGTGTGTGTTTGTCTGTGGCATCGTATCTCCCAAACGGATGAACCGATTTTAATTATGTTTCTTTTTTTGTTTAAAAGGTGAATTAGTCGGGAGTGTTCTGAGCCAATCGGTCCAAAGTGGTCGGGGTTTTTTTTTTACTACTACTACTAATACGTACTAGCAATTTACCCATACTTTACTCGGTTACGTTTCCAGGCTTAGGCCTTTTATATACAGGAAGCGCCATGTTTTGGCTAACTTTATAATTAACAGTAATCATTGTTACTCCAGATAATTTCCATCTTTCCAGAAATCTTTCCAGCTACTTCAGCTTGAAAAAGTTACAAACACACATTACACACATACAAATTTTCATTTTAATAATATAAGTATACCGATATATAAACTTGGTAACAATATTATAAAGGTAAAAGTATAGTGACTGTATATTGAGCTTATAAAAAAGCTATTTATAAAATTTGGACAATGGACACTACTGTACGTATTTTAAAAGGCTACCAAGTAAAGGTAAAGTTCTTGTTTTCCACATGTACTTAAATATAAATAAAACTAGTTTTGTAACGAATTTCATTAGCCAATATTTTGAATTTTACAATTTTCTTGCAGAAGACATTTTATAATCTCATATAGTAAGTTCGTATATAAGTCAGGCATCGTGTTAAAAATTTCTGTATGAAGTCGCGGTTGCCAGAATTTTTTTATAACTTATTAAATATCAATTCATAAGAAAATGTAATTAATTATATTATTAAAATAAATAAATCTAAAATTAATATAATGTATGTATAGAAGGTAACCTCTCTTTTCCTGTGAAGTGAAAACGGCAGAAAACTATACAAAAATGAAAATAAAAAACGTTCTCTAAATATCCTAAATATAAAAATTTAAATATATTTTACATAATAAAACATACCCATAGTTAAGTGATTCCGACATGACGAATAAGTAAAGTGAAGTGTAAATAACGTGATGTTAGATAGCCAGTGACCTACCCTAATAATATTCGTAAATAAAAAAAAAAGCAAAAAAGTGCTCAGGTTAACATTTTTTATTCCTATCTATAGTAACATTCTGAGTCAAATTTGTAAATTATATTATTTTTTGGGACATCTTAATGAAATGGATCATTATTATCGATACAGATGCAGAATCTATAATTTTTAGAATATTTGTGTTAGTCTCTAACAACAAGAAAACCACTGGACAGATTTTAATAAAATTTGGTATGATGATAGCTGGATATCCAGGTATATAGATATACATATAGGATACTTTTTACAGCGGGAAAATATCTCATCTCTGAGAAATCTATACTAAACGTCAAAACGTAACTAGGGACGAACCCGAGCGAAGGTGAATCGCTAGTGTTATATATATAAATCAGTATTATGAAAAAGCTAATAATTCATAAAATTTCCTTAACTCTTTTTATGCTCCAAGAGATGTGTCATCGGAACCTATTCAACATTCAATAATGCTTTTGAACACGTCGAAAAGATTCTAATGTGATTTACCTCGATTATACGGTACGTGAATTGCTATATGAAGTTTTATTCGCAGAAATAACTTGTTAAATTTGTAGTTTCCCACATTGTACAAAATATTTATTAACTAGCGGCTCACCCATACTTCGCTTGGGTTCGCCTCTAGGAAAACAAAAACAAACGTATCCCACGGAAACCGTAAATTTTTCCGGGATAAAAAGTAAGCCTCTGTGTTATTCCAGACTATAATCTATCTTTGTGCCTTTCATCCAGATCCGTTCAGCCGTTACAAACATCCATACTCACAAACTTTCACATTTATCTTATATCATTAAACGAGTAATTCTTGTATATATATATATATATATATATATATATATATATATATATATATATATATATATTTCATGAACGTATTAACCACTGGACCAGACATATAAGCGGGCGTACCTTTACTGGTCTTGTCAGTAACCAGAAAATTTTAGCCTTGGTCGTTTGTTTTTTGTGTCAGTCTCAAGCACTTACTTGTCAACAAAACATCTCAAAATGGTGTAAAAACATCTCAAAATGGTGTAAAAACTATAACGGCGGAAGCAGCACCATTTCTTTTCACTTGTAAATACATTATTTTATTAGATTTTTTGTTATTTATCACAAAATTTAATTAAATGTAAAATAAAATGTCATATTATCCAACTATGTTAAATATAGTCGATATTTCTATGTATTGATGACATCTGACAACCATCATAAAATGGCTGGATTATACCATTCAGAACAAATGACAAAACTGTCGAGTGTGTCCATTTGACATCGACTAGTGCTTGACAATGTCGAAAAATATATCGATATTTGACGAAATAACTGAACGAATTATGTTATTTGAACAGTACAATAACATAAAATACTTTTATCACAGTATCCTACAATCTGATGACAATAAATTTATAAAAATTTTTTCTAAATCAAATAAAAATATAAATGCAAAAATTATAATTAGTATGCGTACTTAATTTTTTATTTTATTTTATACCACATTTATATACTTTGGAATATTATTCTATTGTAATAATAATAAAGATCATTTTATTTCAACACATAAATTACACAAAAACAAACAATAATGTTTTAGCACTAAACTTCTGGGTTGGTGATTTGTAATAAAACACTTTACCACTTGCACTAATTATTTTACCTTCACGATCCAACACTCACTTTTTCACAATTCGCAATCACTTTTTCTTTTTCCTAATTTCACAAATGTTTGTTTATTAAGAACTGAGCAATATTAGGACAGTGTCACATTTTTATAACTACCCGAGACAATCAATTGCCAATTAAAATAATTCAATAACAGAATCAAGAAAATCACTTTATTTAATTAAATTAGCTTAATATTTTTTTAATCTTTACAAAACAATATTTATAATATATTAATGGAATATACACCCGATATTCATTTGTTCATTAACATTATTATAGGCCAACAGAATGTTGCCATCAATGCCATCGTATTTATATAAATCAAATTAAAAAATAATTATTATTTGACACATTATTATTGCCTCTTTAATTCATTTATTTTAATTTATTATAATAAATACAGATATTTTAAATTAAAAGATGTAAAATATGATGATTATGCTAACCAATGTCTAAAATGTCATTCATTGGTTCATCGACATATGTATTTCATCGATTACGTTCAGCATTGTATTGTGTATCAGTGTTTATAATAATGTAATAAAATCTTTGTGTGCGTTATGCGTCACTTGATTGAACTAGTTTTCATACATTTGTATTTTATGTTAGGTCTAGTCTCTAATTCGTTCATGATATATATATATATATATATATATATATTATATATATATTATATATATATATATATAATATATATATATATATATATATATATAAATTATCGGAAACGGCTCCAACGATTATACATGGGGTTTCGGGGGCGATAAATCGATCTAGATTAGTCTTTTGTCTGAGAAAACGCGTGTTTTCGAGTTTTCATGCAGGATTTTTTTGCATTACTCCACGCGAATTATGGTCGATAATTAGCTCTAGCTCGGGCATAAGCATCGTGGTCAAGCGGCCAAGGTGCAAGGTCGACAATCACAGGTGTCCAGGTTCGAATCTCGGTCGCATATAAAATTTTTACTTTAGTTTTTTTTTAATATTTATTAAAGTTTTGAGTTTACAAAAAAAGAAAATTGTACTTCAGGCCAAAAACTCCGAGCGAAGCTCGGTAGCCCAGGTACTAATATTAATACGGATTATATACACAAACATTCATAGTTTACCCATTACTTCTATTAGTGAAAATTGAATCAAAATCCAATATGTACTTACTCAGTTCTAAACCACAAGTCAAAGTAAGAGAAGAAACAGGCAGCCAACGACTTTGTTTTACACTATATATACATCAAGCGTAAATTCTTAAGGGCTTAATCGTGTTTGAATAATTTGTAACAACATGTGATGGAAGCTCAAAAAATAAATCTAACGCTTCCGAAGCAAGAAAGGCGTAAAGGAAAATCGGATTTTACGTGTGATAAATCGTATATTTGCAAACAGAAAATGCTTTTAATACAAGAAAAAGATTCTCAAATAATTTACATACCGTTCGTTAAAAATAATTTATAGGATTATTTCTTTCTTAGACTTTACGACACTTAATTATACTTATATAATACTAGCAGAACCCGCGGGTTCGCTCGCGCTGAAACTATAAAAAACATCTAAAAAGGTATAGGTTTCATACCAACTTTCATTCGCTATTTTATAACCCCCTTATGGGTTGAATTTCGAAAAATGCTTAAACACGTATTTAATTAATTGTATTAAGAAATATTAACCCCAAGTTGCAAGTAATTCTGATCATAAATATTTTTTGGATTGTATTATAACGGGTTTTACCGTGGGAAAGAGATAATCTCCCGCCCTAAAAAGTAGCCGATCTCACTCTCCAGCCCTCCAACTATCTCCACACAAAATATCACGCCAATTCGCTAAGCCGTTTCGACATGAAAGAAAGACAAACAAACCAACAAACATACACAATTTTACATTTATAATATTAAGTATGGACTAGCAGATCCGGTCACGTGCTACGCCACATGTAAAAAATCGATAATTTCGCTGTAAAGAAAGGAAATAATGGGGATAAACGCTATCCTATCTTTTAAGTTAGAACAAATCACACATTTTGAAAAAATATACGTTAAGATCGGATAAGTAGATATGTAGTTCGTCGCAGACCAACACCGTAACACGGGAATTTTATATATTAAGATATATGTATGAAGATATTAACTCTTATCTCCTTCAGTAATCTCCATATTAAGTGGCACTTTATATAATATAAGCGACTTATACTCGCTTCACTCGAATACGTCACTAGAAACCTGATGAGAACCTATGTGTTACTTCAGGTCATAGAGTATCTGTGTTATAAATTTCATCCAAGCCCGTCTAAACATTTACAAATACATACATACAAATTTTTGCATTTATAATAGGAGTCAAATGAATGCGGTGAAATATAATAAAATAGGCTCACCTAAGAACTTTATGGTTATGAAAATGAATTGAATTACTTACGAAAAAACCATTGATGATAGTTATCAAATAAATTAAACCCTAAAGAAAGATAAACCTCAATTATGACGACGACGACGTACGCTGAAGCACCTGACCATTTACATGACCACAAACCAGTACAAATAACCAGTAAATTCTGAGACTAAACCAGTACAAATAACTAGTAAATTCTAAGACTCAACTATCTAAGTTTAGCTATAACTAATAATTGAAAACCAAAATACCTAGACCAAAATATATTTATACAGATAAACAAAATTGAAGTGCCTGTTTATAATGTTTTAATAACAGCGTTTGACTAAATGTATATGAAATTACATATATACGGTACTTATAAGAAAAATATATTTTTTAAATTTTTGTCTGTCTGTTTGTTCCCGATAATCTCTGAAACGGCTGGACTGATTTTGACGGGACTTTCACTGGAAGATAGCTAATGTTATAGAGAGTAACATAGGCTAATTTTATTTCAGAAAAAGAATTAGGGTTTTGCTCAAAAAAATTAAAACGTACCCAGGGACGAACCCGAGCGAAGGGAGGGTGAGTCGCTAGTTTATAATAAATACGACTCTTTCATTTTTTTCTTAAATAGATAAAATATTTACTTTCATAAATTATTACCAGTCACTTTTTAGCCACAAGTAAAAGCTTTACTTAGAATATATGCCAGATAAAAAGAAAATTCTCCTTGCTTGAATTATTTAAGCGTCTTAAGTCTAGCTTAGTAAAGGTAACTAGTTTAGCCAGGATAGCTTATTTAATGTTCTGTTTTATCTTACTAAGACGAAACTATTCTATACATATAATAAAATTCTAACTAAGCCGAATCTGTACATTAAATATTTTTTGGAAAATCTCATTGAAATAGACTTTATTATCGATACAGAGGCCGAATTTATAGTTTTTAGAACTTTTGTCTGTCTGTCTGTCTGTTAACGCATCACAGAAAAACCACTGAAGGGATTTTGATGAAATTTGGTATGGTGATAGCTGGTTATCCGGGTCAACATATAGGATACTTTTTACCGCGGGAAAATGTCTCATTCCCACGGGAAAACACGTTATAATAAAACCAAAAAAACTAATTATGATCAAAATTACTTGAAACTTGGTATTAATACTCTTCAATAAGTACTTCATAAATACGTGTTTTAGCTTTTTTCAAAATTCATCCTATAAGGGGTAAAATAAGGGATGAAAGTTTGTATGAAACCTACCTTTCTAGAGGTTTAGTTGTAGTTTTAGCGCGAGCGGAGCCGCGGGTTTTTCTAGTTATTAAATATGTATCACTAACGAATCACTCTCACTTCACTTAGGGTTCTTCCCTAGACAAAAACAAATCTATCCCACGGTAATCATACATTTTCAGGGATAAAAAGTGACCTATGTGCTATTCCAGACTAATCTATTTCTGCGCCAAATTTCATCCAGATCCGTTCAGCCGTTCTGGCGTGAAAGAGTAACACACAAATTTATAATCTAAGTATGTGGATGTGAACATCACCCACCAAAAATAGAGTCTCTTAGATAAAACTGACAACATTCTTAATGAAAACCTAACTAAAGCAAACAATGTTTATTGAATAACAATATTACTCAGGCTAAAAATTTAAATAGATGGAGTCCCCCAAAATAAATGGCTAAGTCAAAAATAGTAGCGTGATTTGCTGTTTATGCTTCATTATGCTCGATTTTGCTATACAGGACGTTTACTTTGTTTAAAAGGGGAAATATTATAAAGACATGATTCGTTATTTTGAGAAAAAAATATGAATAATAAGTATAATCCCTTATTCTTTTATAATTTCAAGGTTTAGTTCTCTTACTAGTATACTAATTTTAAACACGTAATTTTATAAAACACTAGCATTGCTCGCGGCTCCGCTGGCGCTCAGATGACCATAAACCAAATTCTTAGGTTATACAGATTAATATACTCTTACATTGCAGTTTTTGCTTTTTTCTCAGAAATGAGATATTTTCCCGCGGTAAAAAGTATCCTATATGTTGACCCGGATAACCAGCTATCACCATACCAAATTTTATCAAAATCCCTCCAGTGGTTCTTCTGTGATGCGGTAACAGACAGGCAGACAGACAAAAATTCTAAAAACTATAGATTTGGCCTCTGTATCGATAATAATGACTATTCAATAAGATTTTCCAAAAAATATTTAATGTACAGATTCGACTTAGAATTTTATTATATGTATAGATTAATGTTTGGTTTCATGATTAGTTCTATGACACACTGTATATTATTACTTAGTATGAGCAATATTACTTAAATAATCGAAAAACTTTTTAAAATTGAAAGTTTAAAATTCTTGACGTAGCTTCATATCATACCCCTATAACCTTGTAAACGTTACGAGGTCACACACGTCTCTAGGGCACAAGATTGTATACCGACCGAGCATCTTAATATCTAAGTAGTATGAAATATTGCGGATGTGAAAAATTCAATTCAAACCTAAGGTCAGGTAAGAATCTGCTTATAAGATATTTGTTGTATAAAGTCATGCGATATAACATTTTAAATTGGTTCACATGTCCAGTGTAGTTTGTACAGTAGCGTGATATCCCATGAGTTTGACAACACGTTTGGCTCAGTTTGTAGTGACCCTACCTGCTGTGCGGTCGCGGGTTCGAATCCCGCTAGGGGCATTCATTTGTGTGATAAGCACGAATATTTGTACTCCAGTCATGGATGTTTATATTTATAATAATATGTATGTATTTAAAGTTATATATGTGTAGTGTATCAACTATCTGGTATCCATAACCCAAACCTCGTACCTTACGTGCTGTGTGTTAATATCCCAACATATTTATTTAAAGCTTAGAACATCACCCATTATCATACAGTCCGTTATTTTCTATTTTTCCTTTACAGCACGTAGACTATTCTCTTAGAATTTTACTAGAATTCGAGGCTAACTTAAAGAGGGCTACTTTTATTTCTTTATGAACCAGCTGTAGCGTACTTCAGAAGTTGCCTAACTCTGGGAATAATACACACACCTTCAAAATATCGCTTCTCTATACATATATTATTACTTATACAGTTCCAAGTACAAAATGTAGTCAACAGGTGTTTAGAAGTTGATATTGAAACGAGAAATGGTATATAGGTCATATGACGTAGTGTACCTGAGTAGAATTATGAGTACTGATATTTGTTTTGTTCAATCGGCTTATGAATAAAAAAGTTATGTCAATTTAAAGAATAACTAGAGAGCCCGAGCGAAGCAAGGTGGAGTCGCTAGTATGAATAATAATATGTACATATATTGTGGCATTTTTGGGTTTAATTTAACATACCGATTGTGTATAAAATGAAACGAGTTTATAAATATTAGAGTAAAATGTAACATTACGGCATTGCAAAGTTTTATAAGGGCTTACTTTTATAATAAATAAAAGTTACTCTAATTAAAAAGGCAAAAATGCTTCAAAATAACACGTTATTTTTTGTAATAAAGGTGCGTTTACATAATATAGTACATATATGTCATAATATATGAGTACTCTTAACCTATTAATCTAAAAAAGTGAAAATTAGTCCAACGTTGGCAAAAGTATCGCGAAAATATTACAATATATAGCGAAAATCACGAAGTAATTGTGAAAGAACTTGTTTTTTTTTTAAACTCATTCAAGCACTGAACCCTTTACCTCCTACACAGAGGATCATTCCATGTAAAACTTTCTTACGGTAATAAAAAGTTGAGTTACAGAATATCAGTAAAATATTTAACAACTGGCCCTCGCTTCCATGAATACGTCCCTGGGTGCCTTTTATAATATACATACTATATACTAGATAGCTTCACCTTTTAGCAAATTTTATTACTAGCCTATCTATGCTCCTGGTACTTCTCCGATAGCAGAGCAACCCCTTGGTTGGTGTGCTCTGCTTCGGCAAGCCTGCCTTCAGGGCGATCCTGCGGCACCCCATTGTATTGTATTCAGCCCTTTTAACGTCCCACTGCTGGGCACGGGCCTCCCTTTATACGAGGGGGATCAGGCCATAGTCCACCACGCTGGCCAAGTGCGGATTGGCGGACTTCACATGTCTTTCGAAAATTTGCAAGGTTCTCTCAGACATGCAGGTTTCCTCACGATGTTTTCCTTCACCGTAAGGCAAGTGGTAATCATGTTAGAAATGATTCGCACATGAAAATATCAGAGGTGCGAGACCCGGGATTTGAACCCGCTTCACTCGGTTTCCCAAGCGAGCGCGTTACCACTGGGCTACCACTGCCTACTTCATGGCATCCCATTAAGATTAAATAATTATATTTTTTTTCAATAATTTATTTATATTAATAATGTATTTAGCTTTTAATTTCTTAAAATCCTTTTATTTATTAAACTGATTGTTTTCTTTTGTTTCTACGCATGTTGTTATTATCTCTAAAAAAAATACAATTATACTGTGTTTATTGTATTATGTTATATATATATTTGTATATATATATATATATATATATATATATATATATATATATATATATATATATATATATATATATATATATATATATATATATATATATTAAATAAATAAGATGGGGGTGGTTCTGTTGGGTTTTAGTGGGCAATAATAGCTTTTTATCTCGTGAGTCCACTGTTTGTATTCAAGTAGTGTATCATGTGTAAATACATTTCCCAACATTAAAAAGGTGTTTATAAAACTTCATCCAAATTCGTTTAACTATTTCAACGTGAGATTCTTTCACAAATGTAAAATATATACAAAGTGGTGTGATTCTGTATTTAAATCACAACACCAATGAGACCTTGGCCTTAATGTGAGCGGTGCTCGGTTTTCACTTTGCATTATTTAAGAAAAGCTTCTAAGAATAAATAATTTAAGTAGTTTACACGTGTATTGGTGTATCAGTCAAGTAAAAATATAATATGGACGACACTCCGGTATTCTACTGTTTAAGAGGTTCGATTTCCATACTCGATGATTTCTTATACTGATTTTATTGAATGCTAGCGCTTTATTCTTACTTCGCTCGGGAGCTTTTTTAGATGCCTAACAGTAGCCTATGTGTTACTCCAGATTATAGTATATTTATGTTCTAAATTTATCCAAATCTTTTACCTTACCACCACTTTTTTAGTTACCACTGGGCTACCGCTGCCTATTTTTTATCTTTTGTAATAGTAATCCAATGTAATTAGACAGGTATATCAATAAAAACCAGCCCTATGTATTTGTTCAAGTTATATCCTATTAATATTTTAAATTTCACTCAAATCAGGTCAGCTATATAAGGTACTAGCAAACATACTTACACTCATTAGACAAACTAGAGTTCAATAAAGAATAATACAATAACCACTTTTAGTAAATAGTTGAGTGTCTTGAAGATTCCACGCGGTGTTGAAGCATCAGGCTTGGGTTAGACAGGCGTTATTCCCTCAACGACCGCGGGCACACCGGTATTACAGTTAACAAATAATTTCTTAGAAATTTAATTAATTTCTTAGAAATTTACCTGGAGGAGTTAAAATGATTTGAATGATTCTTCCGTTTAGGTGCTACGTTGCCGCAAACAGATACATACTTTAGACTTATAACTCCTATCTTTTTGCGTCGGGGGTTACAAATATGCAACTTTGCGTACACAAAATTATGCAGATATTAACGAATAACTCCCGCACGACGGTATAATTAGATAGGAAATAAAACATTTTACATTTGCTTGAAATTATGAAGGCAACTGACATATGATACTCAAATGCCATTCAATGGAAGGCTTGCAAACGCAGAGCAGATAAGTAAATGGGAGCAACAGGATGTGCTTCATGTTATAAACTGAATGTTAAAGAAAATTTCTGTACAAAAATGCTGAAAGTCGACCTATATTTTTATGACTACCATAACAACTGCGAAAATTTGTGTATGTATATTCGTTACACGTCTTGTTCACGATAAAATGGATGGATTATGATGAAACTTAATGTGCATCTGCACATTAAAACGACGGGAAATACGTAATAATACCACTCATAACAACTACCTATATATATATATAGGTATTTCCCGTGGAAATGAGATAATTTCCCGCGGTAAAAAGTAGCCTATGTCCCTCTACAGCCCTCCAACTATCTTTACACAAAAGATCAAAGATCACACCAATACTTCACTCAGTTGACAAACAACAACGTAACGTGATAGAAGGACCAACAAACAAACACATTTTCACTTTTATAATATTGGTATGGATGATCGAGTTAAAAACACTAGTGCAATTTATTTAAATCTATTATTCAGATTCCTTGTACCACAAAGCACATTATATTATAATGATACGCCCTACAGGTATACGAATGCCGACTTAGATGTAATTGCGTATGCTATTGTGAAAAGTTCACTGTTCTGTGCACAAAACAATAAGTAATACGAAATGGAATTTGTAGTTTAAGGTATACGGCGATTGTTTAGGCGTGACTCATTAAAAAGCTTTGTAAATTAAAGTCTTGGTCAGTGTTTTGTTTATATGGTTTCTATAAAGTTAGTGTTAGTTTATATATATTGTTTCGCTCCTAAAGGTTGAAACGTGACTTTAATTACTCTAGAACTTTCCTCGATAGATCTAGATATATAAAAATCAACTGTTGTTCGTTTGTTTCACTAAAACTCAAAAACTGCTAAACCGATTTGAATAATTCTTTTTTTGTTGCATTGGGGGTGTTTCTGGTTTGTTTTATGTACCAAAAAAATTTCTATCACTTCGTAATGCAAAGTGAAACGCATATAAAATTATAATATGAATTCATATATTAAAGACAAAAAAATAAGTTAAGCACGCAGAAAATCTCTAAGCACTATTAATCAATCAAAAAAGCTTACATTATGAAAAATATATAGCTTATTGATACAAAAACAAAACTTAGTTTGCGTAACAACAACTTTTATAACCACATTAATCTAGTTTCTGAGTTTTTGACTTCTAATTAGATCTAGTGGGCCACGTGGATGAAAACTTTCTAAATGATTGAAGTATTTCCGTATTAATATTTGATTTTATGATGTTCTCCTAGCCGATTCCGGCTACGGCGGCCAATCTCATTGAGACTAGCCAACTGCGCAGGAGATATTATAGTACACAAGTGTACGCGCAGACACAAGTGCACTCTCTATTCCTGTCACTCTCATACTCCGGTGGGACGACTGCTCGACACGACCAGTGAGAGTTAAGGCGCAGGACCGACGGCTTTACGTGCTCTCCGAGGCACGGGGGTGAAACACCGCCAACTTCCCAACTCCGGGCTGTTACTGAGACTTACTATACAGAAAGACTCAATAACTAAACTTGGCCCGACCCGGGACTCGAACCCAGGACCTCCGAGTGTGCAGCCGTACATGCTAGCCACTACACCACCGAGGCAGTTTTATAGTACTTTTGGTACTGCAATTACTAAAAGGAATAAAATGTATTATTAGAGTTAGCCGCTGCTCCGCTCGTATAATACAGACAGATCGTATAGTTTTATGTATATAACGAAAAACTCATCTTTATTTTTCTAGCAGCAAAAACATAGGACTGTCACATAAACTTACGGTAGCCTTTAGATCCCTATAACTCGGTTCTGACGCATAATCCATCATTAGACACATACACACACACACACACACACACACACACACACACACACACACACACACACACACACACACACACACATATATATATTTTTATTTTATTTTTATTTATATATTTTGATTTTGTTTTTATTTTGAAAGTGAATCACAAACCAATTTATATTATTTAGTATTTATTGTATAAGAAGGGGATTGTGTGTAACATAAATTATGAATAAGCTATATTAATAGCTATTTTTAACTAAACATTAACAAAAATTAATCGGACCTTACCGATTAATTACTTAATCATTACTTTCAATCTACAAAGTCGATTAAATTCCACATTAAATAATAAAATATGTATTATTCTAAAATATGATACCTATTTCGTTTGAAATTTGTATCCTCTTGCAATTATTGAAGACAGTGGTATATAAAAAATAGCTAAAAGCGAAATGAAAATGTTTTTAAGAAGAGGGTATGTAAGAACTAATTTTATAAATGAGAACGGATAGAATAGATGCCTTAAATCAGACTATTTCCCCTATCATTTGGTACAAATTACGGTGGTTGCTAAAATGACCAGTCATTCCCTGACTATGCTCTCGATCCTTTACAAAGCTGGGGACACACTTAATAAAATATTTATTGCATTAGTTGCATATGTATGTTAAATATATAGATATTAAATACTATAATATAAAATCTCTCAAAGTGGGATGGGATGATAATTCAAAAAACGACCGATAACTGATCAGGCGCTGGACTGACGACTTTATGTGCTCTCTGAGGCACGAGAATGTGATACCATTAACTTCCCGATTGCTTAATAGGAAACCCTAATAAATATTATATTAACTTGACCTAACCTGGAATCGAATCTAGAACCTCTGATTTGCACGGTAGCAACTCTATAGGTTCTAGATTTGAGTCCCAGGTTAGGTACATGTTAACGTACGTATTTATATTCTAACCACCAGACAAACGAGGCCGTAAATAACATACACAAAGGCAGTCGTTATTTATTCATGGAACCTAAAATAAATCTGAATTCATGTATCACATCCGATCTAATCCCTTAGCTAAATGTTTCCCATAATTACGCTGGATCGACGCTTCTACGACGATCACAGCGCTTACTGGCGCCACGCTCTCGGACCATTTAGTGATTGAACTTATACTCGTATTTACAAAATTCTCTGACTCATTTAGTGGTTGTGTAAATTCTATTGTAAAATTCTTTAATATCTAGATGCTTAGCCAAATTGAGATTGTTAATGTTATTTAAATTTTTTTACTATCTTTGAGCAAGAAAAAAATTCCCTTCTGTAATAATTACTGTGGTAATTATTATTATAGTAATAATTACTATGGTAATTATTATTATAGTAATAATTACTGCAGTAATTATTACTGAAAGGCATTTTAATATAAAGTTGTGAAATCTATGGAAATGACATAATATAAATTGTTTTTACGGTCTTAATATTATGTTATTCGCAAATAATAAAAAAAATTTTTTAGCTATATAGCTAAAAAAATATAAAATGGATATCCATTGTAAAAAGTCAATTATCTAAAGCACTTGTAGTTGGGAAAAAAACATATTTTACAAAATAATAGTATTATTGCGTAAAAAAATATGCAAGATATCAAGACTTTCCCACTTACAAGGCATAATTATTACTAAGGATTATTATTGATGATTTATTTCTATTTACCGTCTCCCAAATAAAACACAACATAATGCTGTTTTATATATGGGAACGGAAGAAAAAATCTGAGGATAAATTAAGAAATAGCTTTTGGTGAAGAAAAAAGCATGAATGGACAACTTCCTCCGCTGAATCATGGTTTGACTTGCTCTTGAAAGTTTTTACCAAGATTGACTTGATGGCTTGATTCTGTTCTTTTTTTTATGTTAATAAAATTGTTTATCAGGTAAAATTTAATGTCGAGTTTTAGTTAATAGAAAGAGTTAAATATTGTCAGACGGAGGGGATAACAAGGCTGATAAGAGCTAAATCTAACTAGTATATCTTAGTTTTAATATCTATACTTTAGCGTGTTATCATGCTACTACAGTATTATAAGTGCAATATGTGTGCGTGCGTGCGTGCGTGCTAGCGTGCGTGCGTGCTTGTGTGCGTCCGTGCTTGCGTGCATGCATGCGTGTGTTTGAGTGTATGAGTGTTTGCATGGTCTTTTGTTAGCCACTGAGGACGCTGGTAATCATCGCTAGTAAATATAATTAAAAACAATATAAACAATATATTTTGTTTATTAAAAATAATATATTCGATGAACTAATATAACGTTCCAAAAATATTAAAAAAATAAAAATTATAACACGGCCTCACGTAAGCCATTTTGTCATGTTATATTTAAATACATAGAGACCAAAAATGAGAACCTCTTACTTCGCAATACTTAGTATGGTTAACCACGTGTTGGAATTTGCTGTCATTCAGAAGTACTATATACAGGGTCGTTTTTAATTCACTGAAAACATTTTGGGAATATACTATTTACATCATAACAACAACATCTGCAACAAGAAAAAATAATATTTCTTAAATTTTTATTTTCATACAAAAATATTTTTTTTGCACCTTCTAAACTTTAAAGTACTAGCATCTGGCCAAGTTTAAATGAGTAAGCGTGGCTTCCTACACCCCTCCACCGGACATGCGCTTTCTTTTGCTAATTGCTGGACTATTACCGCTTAGAAGGTGCAATAAAAATATTTTTATTTTTGTAAAATTTAAGATGTATTATTTTTTTTCTTACAGATGTTGTTGTTATGTTGTAAATATTGTTTTCCCAAAAGGTTTTCAGTAAATTAAAAATGACCCTGTATAAAATTATGAAGCTTCTATTTCTAATTTTTAATTATAGCCGAAGTATATTTAGTAGGCGGCGGCGGTTCGAAATTATTTATATCGATTTTTGAGATTCGTTACTGAAATTACGGTTAGCTATTTTCTATTTAAAAAAAGAATAGTGAGAGAAATATTTTAATCAATTAGATAACTGAAATAGTTAAAAGAAAGTCTTCGGATTTAATCACCTGAAACAAATCCATACTAAATCTATATCTATATATAATAAAGTTGTAACTAAGCCGAATCTGTACATTAAATATTTTTTGGAAAATCTTATTGAAATAGACATTATTATCGATACAGAGGCCGAATCTATAGTTTTTAGAATTTTTGTCTGTCTGTCTGTCTGTTACCGCATCACGAGAAAACCACTGAACAGATTTTGATGAAATTTGGTATGGTGATAGCTAGTTATCTGGGTCAACATATAGGATACTTTTTACCGCGGGAAAATATCTTAATTCAGAGAAAAAATACAAAAACTGCATTGTAAGAGTATACTAATATGTAAAACCTATGAATTTGGTTTTTGGACATCTCAACGCGGGCGGAGCCGCGGGCAATGCTAGTATTTAATATTTTACAAATGTAAAAGTTACTTTATATATTGTATATAGAGGCTTTTGCCCAGCAGTGGGACTTTAAAAAGGGTTGAATACAGGGTAAATTCTGTTCATATTAGTTTTCCTTAAATTTTCCCTAATAGTTATTAACGAATTTTTACCACTACATGCGAACACTATATATTGTATACAATAAACATATAAACAAAATCTATTTAATACATAATGTATTAAGCTTATCGATGATTATAGGTTAGTGAGTGATATAAATTACTTGTAATCCCTATATGTACATTAAATGGCTTCGTGACTAATTTATCTAGGGTTAGAAGTAAATAAATGGGAGCAAGATAAGTAGGATCACTGTAAATATTATATTGTTTATAACTAGCAGAACCAGCGACCTCGCTCGCGTTAAAACTACTAAAAAATTCTAAAAAGTGGGTTTCTTAAGCACTTTCATCCCCTATTTTACCCTTTTAGGGCTTGAATTTTGAAATATCCTTCCTTAGTGGATGCCTTTGTCCTATGAGGAATACGTGTATCTATATATACGTATATATATATATATATATATATATATATATATATATATATATATATATATATATATATATATATATATATATATATATATATATATATATATATATATAATTATATATATGGGTACCGCCGTGGTACCTTTTGGCAAACTTCATAACTAACTAGCGGCTTACCCTCGCTTCACTCGGGTGCGTCCCTGTATATTTTAATTTTCTGAGTAGAATCCTCATTCGTTTGTAGTGACTACTTGCTGTGCCAAACGTCGCGGGTTGGACTCCCGCTGGGGGCATTCATTTGTGTGATGAGCACGAATGTTTTTACGCCAGTCATGGGTGTTTATATTTATAATATGTATGTATTGAAAAGTTATATATTATGTGTAGTGTATCAACTATCTGGTATCCATAACACAAACCTCGTTCGTAGCTTACTTACCATAGAACTAGATGACGCTGACTGTTAATGTCCCAACATACCTATTTATATATATTTCTAAAATAAAAGTAGCCTAAGCTACTACTTATAACATCAGCTATCTGCCAGTGAAAGTCCCGTCAAAACCAATCCAGCCGTTTGAGAGATTGATCAGAACAGACAAAAAAAAATTAAAACATGTGTTTTTCTTATAAGTACCGTATATATAATTTCATATGCGTTTAGTACAAACCTGTTATTTTAGCATTACAAACAGACACTTCAATTTTATTTATCTGTATAGATAGTAGCTTGCGTTATCTAGGGCTTTTAGATCATAGAGCCCTATCAGTGTATTGAGAATACCTTTTTAATAAAACCACATAACATTTTGCTGAAAGAAGAAACGTCTTAAATTGTCAAGCAGGTTATTGAATATTTCTAAAAGAAATATTCAACGTACGTCAATTATTGTAAAGACATTATTTCGTTTGAAATGTATATTACTAAGATTATTATTCTATAGGAGATTGTATTGAAGTTGATTCTGGTTTGAATATTTTGAATATTGTATACATAAATCGATGAATACGATTAAGATTTTTTTCAATCCCTATCTTCTATACTAATATTATAAAGAGGTAAAGTTTGTGATCTTGTGAGTTTGTGAGTTTGTGAGTTTGTGACGTTGTAGGGGGTAATCTCTGAATCTACTGAACCGATTTTTAAAATTCTTTTACCAATAGAAAGCCACGTTCTTTCTGAGTGTCATAGGCTATATATTAACGCGAAGAATGAAAAGGCTTTTTCGTGGTAGTCGGATTTGCAAAGTAAGTCGGAGAAAAAACGGTCGAACGAAAAGGTTTCTTACGAACGCTGCCTTAACGATGAGAGATATATGATTATGTTCTAGAGAAAAGTTGTAGAGCTTAATAATGCCTACAAAAAAGTCAGCGACAGCATATGTCTAACTTTTATATTTAAGTCACAAAAAGTAGTTTTTTATATTAAAAAAGTAATTTAAATTGGTAGGTCATGTTTATTGCTCATATTATCAAGAATTATGAATTCTTATCAAAATAAATAAATTTATCGTCTAAAATGTTTAAAACAAAAGACTTTTCCCTTTTACTGCATATAATTTGGACAAATGGTTAAAGAGATAATACAACATATTCGTAGGTATGGACGAACCCGAGCGAGCTGTTTATCTGTTTTCCTGTTTGTACGGGTTAATCTCCGAATCTATTGGACCGATTTAAATAAAATTTTGCATGGTGGTACCTTATATCCCCGGTCAACATCTAAGATACTTTTCATTCCAGAAAATTAAAGAGTTTCCGTGGGATAGTTAAAAAACTATAGTAACTTATACAGCTTAGTACACAACAACTTACGCACCTAATTTCGTAAAATTTGGCATGCTGATCCTTATATTGCCGGTCAAACAACAGGTTACTTTTCATCCCGGAAAAATGAACGGTTCCCGTGGGATAGATCTGTTTGTGCTTTTCTAGAGGTGAACCCGAGCGAAGCGAGGGTGAGCCGCTAGTTTCTTATAAATTCACTCGAATATCTGTATTTTTGTTGCATTTATTATGAATCTGCAAAAACGATTTGTTGGCTGTTTACAGAGAATTGACTTACGAATTGACCGGGTGTTAATATATTAACTAGCATTGCCCGCGGCTCGGCCCGCGTTCAGATGACCAAAAACCAATTTCTCAGGTTTTACATATAAGTATACTCTTACAATGCAGTTTATGTATTTTTTCTCAAAAATGAGATATTTTCCCGCAGTAAAAAGTATCCTATATGTTGACCAGCTATCATCATACGAAATTTTATCAAAATCCCTCCACTGGTTTTTTTGTGATGCGGTAACAGACAGACAGACAGACAAACAGACAGACAGACAAAAAATCTAAAACCTATAAATTCGGCCTCTGTATCGATAATAATGTCTATTTCAATAAGATTTTCCAAAAAATATCTAATATACAGATCCGGCTTAGTTACAATTTTATTATATGTACCTATAGATTTATAATATGAGACATCTATATATAATTAGGCAAAGCCAAAACAGTTCAGTACCTTATTCTTCTCTTTTTGTCAATTGTTTGTCGGAGCTTATTCGGTACAAACAAACACACAAACAAACAAACAAACAAACAAACAAACAAACAAACAAACAAACAAACAAACAAACAAACAAACAAACAAACAAACAAACAAACAAACAAACAAACAAACAAACAAACAAACAAACAAACAAACAAACAAACAAACAAACAAACAAACAAACAAACAAACAAACAAACAAACAAACAAACAAACAAACAAACAAACAAACAAACAAACAAACAAACAAACAAACAAACAAACAAACAAACAAACAAACAAACAAACAAACAAACAAACAAACAAACAAACAAACAAACAAACAAACAAACAAACAAACAAACAAACAAACATGAAAATACTTTCCTCTTCATAATATTAAAGATATAATATTTTCCCGAATTAATGTGACATTATAGCTCGAGCCGATATGAGTTCAATATTTAGTCCGAAAATGTGATTTTGTTGAAATGGAAGGCATATTTTCAATATACATAGTGCACAATTTATTATTACTGCTAGTCACATCACAATTACGGTTTATCGCCTAAACTTTATGATGCATGCCTTAAATAACATATCGTATATGTTAGTGTACATATAAATTAAATTGAAGCCATATTATTAATAGACAGCGTGTAGAGTAAATAGAAATTTTGAATTTGAATAATTGAGGTCAAATTTTCTAGTACACATTATTATCTTCTATCTATATAAATAAAAATGAATGTTGGTAAGCGCATAACTCAAGAATGGTGGGACCAATTCGGCTAAATTTTTTTTCGTATGTTCCTTAATGTTTACGGAAGGTTTTAATAAAGAGAAAAAATGAAAAATTAATGAAAAAAATATTAAAATTTATATGGCTAACGCTGGCTAGTAACTATTTATATCTATTTAAAACGTACCTAGCGACGAACCCGAGCGAAGCAAGGGTGAACCGTTAGTTAATAATATTTATGATTTTATATTAGGGATAAGAATAATTTAATCTGTTAAAAGAGACATTAATTTTTATTCAACCTAAAAAATAAAGCAAAAATTGTTATTTTACAGAATGAGTGTCATTTTGAAAATCTATAAGCGTAAAGCTGTAGCGTATTCTTGTGTAATATATACACTGTGTTTTTTAACTTTATTAGCTTTATTTGATATTAACATACATAAAAATGATACAAAAGAACCAAATCGTGAAGTTAGTAAATATTTTTTTGGACATTAACACACATCGCCATCTAGTTCCATGATAAGCTACGAGGCTTATGTTAAGGATACCAGATAGTTGATACACTTAACATGTTCAACTTTAAATACATACATAGTATAAATATAAACACCCATGGATGGAGTACAAACATTCGTGTTCATCACACAAACGAATGTACCCATCAGGACTCGAACCCGCGACCGTTTCCACATACAAACTGAGCCAAACTAATAATATTTACTATACTTAATATAAACTAATAATATTAAATCCGACAAGTATTAACAAAACAAACAAAACAAACTGTCCATGTGTGTATACCTATTATGAAGAGCTACTTTGTAACATGATATTATAATTAGTAGGTTATTAAAGTAAATTAGATAAAATTGATGGCATACATTTTATTCAAAGTAATGAATAATACGCAGCCATTTGTCAATATTAATGTCAAGCTTGTAACATATTGTATATTAATGTGATAGATCATAATTGACTTATTATTTTTCATATAGTATATTATACTATATGAAAAAACTTATTAAGTAGTAATATATTTTTATATGTAATATATGTATATATGTATATATGTATGTATGTATGTATGTATGTATGTATAAGTGATTATTATTACCTTTATTTCTAGTATATATTTAGTAATTTTTTTTGCACTATATTGCCCACTGACATCTTCTTCCACAACCAGGGGTTGACTGGAAGAGATCTCTTTTAGAGATAAGTCCACCTTTGTGAACTATGTTTACTATGTTATTTTTTTTCTGTATCATATTTTAAGTGCAATAAAGAATATAGATATATTTTATATTTTTATATATTTTACTAGCGACTCAACCTCGCTCCGCTCGGGTCCGTCCCTAGTTACGTTTAGTATAGATTTCTCAGAGATATTTTCCCGCAGTAAATAGTATCGTATAAATAAATTTCATTAAAATTCTAACCGAATTGAATCTGTACATTAAATATTTTTTGCAAAATCTTATTGAAATAGTCATTATTATCGATACCGAGGCCGAATCTATAGTTTTTAGAATTTTTGTCTGTCTCTCGGTCGGTCTATCTGTCTAGGAACGCATCAAGAGAAAACCGACGGATAAATAGTATCGTATAAATAAATTTCATTAAAATTCTAACCGAATTGAATCTGTACATTAAATATTTTTTGCAAAATCTTATTGAAATAGTCATTATTATCGATACCGAGGCCGAATCTATAGTTTTTAGAATTTTTGTCTGTCTCTCGGTCGATCTATCTGTCTAGGAACGCATCAAGAGAAAACCGACGGACAAATTTTGATGAAATTTGATGTGATGATAGCTGGTTGTCCAGGTCAACATATAGGATACTTTTTACCGCGGGAAAATATCTCATCTCTGAGAAATCTATACCAAACGTTAAAACGTAACCAGAGACGAACCCGAACGGAGCGACGGTGAGTCGATAGTATCAGTATAAATATAGGTTTTAAGGCCAGGCGTAGTTTGACTTTATATAGCTACTCTGTGTATGAAAATGGATATCTTAAATCTTGAGTTTGGATATATTTTTATTAAAACACGTAGTCGATCTAAAAAAATCATAAAATTCAATCATAAAACATTCTTCATAAGAATTAAACCACCAGCAGAAATATAAATGACAAATAAATTGGAGCATAAAAATAATCAACTAAATTAGTAAAGTTAAAAATAATTTTCGTTGAAAACAATAATAATAAAATATGCAGATACCTCTTTATATTCTTGTCACGCCGCCAAACTATAAAAGTTATAATCATGTGTCGTAGAACCATACTGTGTCATTAGATAAGTTTAAATTGTTCAACTTATATTTCCAATAGAAAACTAAAACTTATATATTATAAGAGTTAAACATTTTGTCCACAGTATACATATTTATTAGTAGGTCACTTACCTAGGTGCATTTTTTTAATGTTAGGATATGTATATACGCATACTACCTATATAGGTATACACATGTTGGACTCACCACCTAGAAAAACCACTACTAACCTCTAAAACCCAATCAAACCATCCTCATCTTAATGGGGAGTCGAAGAATACTTACACACTCAACCACGACGCCCTTACGGCTGTCTGTTGAGGCAGATTACAACAACCATGGGGTTACTCCCATGCTCCACTCTGCTATCAGAGAAGTACCAGAAGTAACCCGCATGGTACATAAACCACTGAGGTGGTCCACCTCCAGAGTGCTTTACTTGGCTGGATTGCCGGATGCTGCTGAACCCTCCAACTCAATAAGGTGAACACAAACAAATCGGAGGGACTTCCCTAAGTGCCTAACCGATTATATCTATACATATAATAAAATTGTAACTAAGCCGAATCTATACATTAGATATTTTTAAATTTTATTGAAATAAACATTATTATCGATACAGAGGCCGAATCTATAGATTTAGAATTTTTGTCTGTCTGTCTGTTACCGCCTCACAGAAAAACCACTGGAGGGATTTTGATGAAATTTAGTATGGTGATAGCTGGTTATCCGGGTCAACATATAGGATACATTTTATCGCTGGAAAATATCTCATTTCTGAGAAAACATACAAAAACTGCATTGTAAGAGTATACTAACATGTAAAACCCAACAATTTGCTTTTTGGTCATCTGAACGCGGGCGGAGCCGCGTGCAATGCTAGACTTTTCTATATATGTTATCATGAACGATATCCATTGTAGAAATCATCTTGTCTATGTCTTATTTGTGTCGAGACACCTACGATCGATAAGGCAGTGTATTCATTTCATAACTTATTCACCGCTATCATAGAGGAAAGGGATTGCTTCGGGCTGGAAATGAAACGAAAATATTAATTATTTACCGACGACAGTAAATTGAAGTCTGTCATTAAATAGAAAGATGTAACTTAATAATTGTAAGAATTGATGTATTTGATTGTAAGGGTTGGCCACGTTAGCAAATTTTGTGTTAATTTTTGGAATTTTAATGTAATATATAAAAACACGTGTATGTGTACTTATGTACGCACGTAAAAAGTTATACTTCTTTGGCGTAATAGAACAAAGATAGCTAAAGATTTCATCCCGTATGTCACAACTCTCTGTTTGTAAAAGGAATGCAGCTAACTTCATCATGTCGCTTTTTGACTGTCGGCATGCGCACGCGTCGTAAAAATTTTACTCTCGTATTTTTTCCAAACGTGCCAAAAGAAGTATAACTTAATTTTTTTTTTAAATATAGAAAAAATTAAGCAATAAGTAAATAGTTTTTTAAAGGGAAGAATGTTGTTAAAAAGAAAGTAATATAATATGACAAAGCTATACTTAATATATACAAAATAAATGTACTCTTAATAACTACTGTACAAGTCACATCTGCGTGGAATTGTGACAAGAATGCTATCCGCATTCCCCCGCTAAATGATAAGGTTGATGATTTGGGCGAAAAATGAGCGAGCTTTCATGTTACCAGTAGAGGCGATATGACGATTTGTTATGTCTGTTAAAAAGTAGTTAGCTCTTCGACTCTATATGTCAAGGGTTTTTACTGTAAAGTGTATAAAGAAACAAGTACTTTTGACTAATGGAAGTATATTCTTAGTATCATACGTTATTAAAGTGCTTTTCCTTTATACATCCCTTTTAGTATTAAAATATGACTCTTTATTCTGTGAAGACGCTCTCATTGCTTAAGAAATAATGTTATGTTATAAAAAAAAAACAAATCTATCCCACGGGGACCATACATTTTTCCGGGATTAAAAGTCCAGACTATAATCTATCACAGTGCCAAATTTCATTCATATCCGCTTAGGCGTTCTAGCGTGATTGATTAACAAACATCCACTCTTCCAAACTTTCGCTTTTATGTAGTAGTAAGATATAACCTACATATTTGAATATTTACAGACAAAGAATAAATTTATCGATATTATACGTAAAAAGTATATAATTGTACTTATATATTAAATGTCTCAAGGACTTTTACGATATTATCCTCAAAATAACTTTAAAAATAAAAAAAAAAATAAGTTTGTCATTAAACTTAGTTTGTGTAACGTCACTAAGTTATTGCTTTAGACAAGTGTTTATAAATTAGTTTTAGAACGAAATTCCTTAACAGTCTATCCTAAATATTTGCTTAGAAAGCTCGTTAATCCATTCAAAGTGTTATGAAATAACGGTGATGGAACCTTCGCTGTCAGAACAAAATGCTGAATAACAGCAGCAGTATAGAATAAGCTTTATTCAATTTAGACACTAATTTCTATAATGCCTTGATTAATGAATGCTTTTGAGTAATTACTTTAGTTACAATAAAAACATATACAAATAAAACAGATGTATGGGTACATTGAATAATTTATGTACTGTAACATGGCCGCGTTGAATAATTGTGTTAAGATTGTAGTATTCTCCCACTGAATTACAATGTTAATTTATTATGGGACAATGTGAAATTGCCTATTGTCACTTGTCAGATTCTATAGACAAAGTGCTGTTTTTTTTTTAAGTTTTGTCTCCATGAACGAGTATTTAATTCAATTCCATTCTCTTTTTAATTCTTAATGGCTTCAAAACGTGACAGTTGAGAAAATGGACCAGTACTATGGCTTTATGCAGTGTATTAGAATAATTTTGACATTTTGAATATTAGTTAACTTTAAGGTTTTAATTTTTATGTCTCAGTAGGGTTTTTGAATATAAATATTAAAATACTTGATTCATCTTTTGCCGATTTTTTTTTTGGTAATAAAAATGGACTTTTAATTTATTATTATTAATCCACTGCGATTATAAAAAGTGAAAATACATCGTAAAAAGTTAAAAAACAGTGAAAATATTATGTCAATTATAGACAACAAAACCAATTTGAAGTCAGAAGCAGGACTGACGACTTAACGTGCTTTAGGAATGACATAATGGAAAATAACCAACGATCTAGTTTTGTTTATTTTGATCCAAACCAGGACTCAAACCCAGGACCTTAGGATCTGCAGCCATTATATAAGCTAAATTTCACTCTGAAAAATACAATAAAATATCTAAAGTATATCGTGAAATTTCATACCAATCACAAAACATCAATTTTATTTTAATTAAATTCTGTCTCTTGTCTTGATATTTAATTAAAGAACGCTGTGTTAAAAATTAAACTTCGTTTTCATTAGTCGTCATATTTAATAAAACAAATCTCGTGATATCATTTTAATTACAGTTTTTCTTTGTATCATCCAAATAAATCGAGATCATTTTAAGTTTCTATTACGATTTTCTCAGTCAATATCTATCTGAACTATAATCGCTAACGTTTATAGAAAACTATATAAGAATTCAATATATCTTCTGCATTTTAAAATAATTTAAGCAAATTTCTACCTTCGAAAGAACGGCTTCTAACCACTAGGTCATATAAGTTCAATTTTATAATGTAAAAGTGGGTAATAATAAATTCTATACAACATTCGTATTCTATTGATATTCCGGTATTGCCAGCCGTCGACGGTTCCAATAAGCATGCGTCGACTTTTATGTGCTCTTTTAACAACATTCTCTAGAGAGTGGGTACATTGTTGAATAATATATAATATACAAAATATATACGTACGTAGTATAAAATGTATGTACATTTAATTTACATTTAAATGTTTTAACAATTTACGACAGTGGTTTGAGGTAATGACTTGATTTGCGTATTATAAAGCTATATGTGGTCGATGGTGTGTAAGATAAAAATTGAATTATATTGGTTAGGTTTGTATACACTGTTAAAATGAAGAGTTTAATACAACACAAATCAGCTAAGTTTCAATCGGTCCAACAGTTTCAGAGATTAGCCCGTACAAACAGACAGAGATACAAAAAAATTAAAAAAAAAACTGAATTTGTTCTATTTCTCTTCTTATATCCCTCTGACTTGGTTTTTAGCATTTTTTTTCTATGTACAGACATTCGACCTCTACGGCGACACGTTTGGCTCAGTTTGTAGTGGGTCTACTTGCTGTGCTAGCGGTCGCGGGTTTGAATTCTGCTGGGGGCATTCATTGTGTGATGAGCACGAATGTTTCTCCATTAATGAGTGTTTATATTTATAGTATGTATATATTTAAAGTTATATATGTGTATTGTATGAAGTATCTGGTATCCATAACACGAGCCTCGTATCTTACCATGGAACTAGATGGTGGGTGCTGTGTGACGTGTGTTAATATCCCAACATATTTATTTATTTATTTGCATAGGCAATATGTATAGTTATTTACGACATTTCAAAAGCTTTTTAGTATAAGACAGACAGACTACTTGTTGACTTAGGCATAATAATTAGGTGTCATTGGATTTATAATATGTATTTATTTAAAGTTATATATGTGTAGTGTATCATCTATCTGGTATCCATAACACAAGCCTCGTAGCTTACCATGGAACTAGATGGCGTGTGTGTTAATGTCCCAACGTATTTATTTATTTATTGGCTTAAACAAGGAACCCTAATTATTACATATTGATCTGCAAATTGTGTGAAGCTAATTAGACTGCTAAATAACTTTAGCGCAAAGTATGTCACGTATAATTTTACATTTATATATTATACAGTTAAAAAATATATGACTTGTAACAAACTAAGCGAAATTGCAAAACTCTGAACACATTTTATAATTTTGGGAGAGTTAATTAGATTTTAAAACTCGTGTAAAATAAAAGTATGATATATTCTACAACTACCAACATAGTATGGAAATTTGACTGATTAACATCACACCAGCCACAGATATCGATTCGATTCTCGGTCTGTGTCTATTTGTACTCTATGCAGATAATACTTTTTTACATTTACGTATATTTGACATTTTAAATAAAACTATTTTTTTGGATTTTTTCGTGGATTTATTTAGATTTTTGGTTGCTGACGTTTCGGTTGCTATGTGTACATGTTGAAAAAAATAGCCCTCAATGAAAATTCTAGCGTTCTCAACTGATTTCGTGGTGTATACAAGTATGTGATTGGCAAAGTCACATGTCGCTTCAAATGTGTAACCTCATGAATTTATAGATAAGAAATGCTCATTTAATATTATAAGATAAGAATATATCTCATACGTGACAAAATACTTGTAAGTATATAATACATATTAGTAATATTGCCACAAATACAAATCAATCTGAATAACTAATTCGAATCCCAATTTTACTATTCCAAAAGTAAATTCAATATGAGTCACTAGTTTTAGAAGTCTGTATCTAGTTCGTAGGATAGCGGTTGGTGCGGGCTTAGACGTAATCTGGGTTCAGGTACAGTCCTGTACGTCGTCTAGTAACAAGTTACAGACCTGGCCATCGAAATATCAAAGCGAAGTAAAACAAGTTCCGATAGTAATGAAATTCCAATAATATAACTGACTTTATATATGTGTATTTTCGATGTCGTTACTATTTTTAAGTATAATTCTGATGGTTGTGGAGATTTTGTGTTTCTAGAACTGATGCTGGAGCAGTATAGCTGTTTTTCTTGAAATATTCGTAACTAGCGACTCACCCTCGCTCCGCCCGGATTCATTCCTAGGTTGATTCCCCATACAAATTTTCATCCCCATTTTCACTACCTTAAGGAATGATTTCCGAAATAGAAATATTTCCTATGTCCTTCCTAGGGTTTCAAACTATCTTTTAACTGAATTTCATCTAAATCGATCTAGTAGTTTTTCAGTTTATAATTCGTTACAAACATACAAAAATATGAAAATACAAATCTTTTCTCTTTATAATATTAGTGTAGATAGCTTTTTCCGAATAAGATTTTTAGTAAAAAAATGTAATTTATGCTTTTAAAGGTAAGAAAATTGGGAAAAACATAATTGATAATTTAATTTTTTTGGAATATTGGATATTTTATGAAGAATTGGGCAAGACAACGTCTGATGGTTCAGATTTGAAGATTTAATACGAATCTTTTATTTAAGATTTATTTTTTAATTGTAAGATTCGTGCATAAATGATGCCATATATCCTACAACACCCACCCATATATTAATATAATATATTTTACTACTACCATTGTCACTTATTGACTGATTTCTAACAGGATATTTTTGCAAATTTCGTATCGAGTTACTTTTTTTTTTAATGAATGGGCAGGCAAGGGTGATTTCATATAAATAAAAAAAATACATATATTTATTCCATTATTTTACTTTCAAGGATAATAATAAATGTTAGGTGGCTTTGAAGTCGCTGTATAATTTTTGAGTACTAAGTTGTTTCTCTATTTCATACATGTTACTATAATAAGACACGCTTAAATCAATGTCAATGCAAATAACTGACATAAACAAAACAGAACCCATAATGCAATTCATGTGACAAAAGTCTATCCTATGACGACTGTGCCAGCACGATCGTTGAATGTTATCACTGTTCATTACCATTTATAGGACAGGTCTCACCACACCTAAACGTTGCGCAGATTAAACGACACAATTTTGCAGCAATGCTTAAAATTTATCCACCAAACATTTTCACCTTGAAAACCCCAAAAATAACCGAAATTTCACAAGAATTTGTATTCATAGCCGTTATCCTGCTCCAAAATGCGCTGCCTCCATTAAAGTTCAACTTACGTGAGATTAAACTTCTCAGACTAAGTACTTCTCGCGAACATTCTAAACTTTAAGGTGGGGACTCAGGGCTTTTGTAAGCGAGGTCCAGACTTCTTACGAAATTTTCTTTCCTCTGTACAAATAATGAACTAGTAATGTGGTCTTCTACCTTAGACAAGTTCGTAAAATTGTTTAGGGAAGTTTGGGAAGTAGGAAATAAATCAATGAAAGTTTTAGAAACTTTGCGACACGTGTAGCACAAGTTGCTTGCGTAAATTAACACTCGCGTCCATTCAGGAAAATACTTTCATCCTAAAGTAAACGAATAGCAATAGAGTGAATAGCATTATTTAAAATTCTTTTTAAAATAAATTGATTTAATGCTACAAGTTTTACATATTTTATATCACGAATAGTTTGATACTAATTCCTTAAATCAAAATTAATAGTTACTATAAACTTTGTCGGATAGAAATCCACGACTTATAAGGTCATGTAAATCTGACATTTCGACCTGATTCGGCGTGATTTTCACAATATATGCCAGCGATATACTCTTGCTTCACTCGAGTGTACCCCTCGGTCATTTATAGTGTTATCTACACAAATAACGCTAACTTACAGTAAATTTTAGAACTAATAGTCTATGGGTTACTTCTCCATATCCAGAAGTAGCCTATGGGTTACTTCTCCATGTCCGGCAACCCAACCGGATGCGAAGCCAAAAGATACAAAGGGAGGTGGCCCACTTCGGTGGATCATGCGGGTTGCTTCTGGTACTTTTCTGACGGCAGAGTGAACTGTGGGAGCAACCCCTTGGTTGTGTAGTCTGCTTCGACAGACTACCGTCAGGGCGTCGTGGCGTGCGTAAGCGATCCTGCGACGCCCCATTAAGACGGGAGAGGTTCTGTTGGGTTTTAGTGGGTAGTACTGGTTTTTATAGCCAGTGAGCAAAATAACCGCATAACAACCTGTACCCGCAAAACGTATATAGGTGGTATACGTAAATACATTTCCCAACATTAAAAAAATGTCATACCTAGTCTATTTTTCTACAAATTTTTCTTCCAAATCCGTGCAACTTTTCGGCGTAAAGGACTAACAAACGTACACCTACACAGTACACACATACGTTTCAACTCTCGCATTTATAATGGAGTAATATTGTGACCATATTCCAAAATAATATTACTTTTTAGTATATATGTATATAAAGGAAAAAAATATATAACATAATGTTATATGAGATGATAACATGATGTGCGTCTTTAGGCTTACTGCTTGAACATACATATAGGTAATTTGTTATTTAGATCCATGGCAGTATTACATGGTAAACCTTTCAAATGATAATAAATGGCATCCCTTTATTGTTTGGGTAAATAAAAAAATATAGATCATTTTTTGCTGTTTATGAATTTTATTGGACTAATATTATGATTGCAAAAGTTTGTATATATGTATATTATGTGTGTATGTTTATTAATCCTTTACGCTCAAAAGTTTGGATGGATTTGGATTTTGAATAGAATTTAGATGACCTAACAAATAAACTACTGTTAGGCACTTAGGGACTCACCTTAAATATGATTTCTATAACAACTACATAATGCCCTTTGAGACATCTAAATACTTAGTCTCTCCCGTGACCATGATTGCTGTACAGCATTTGAAACTTCGGGAAAGAAAAATCTAAATAAACCGCGAAAAAATTAGAAAAGATAGTTTTATTTAAAATGTCAAATATTCGCGTAAATCTTAGAAAGTAAATATGTATTACTAATATTTTCTTAGATTTACGCGAATGTTTGACATTATTAAATAAAACTATCTTTTCGGATTATTTCGCGGATTTATTTTGATTTTTGGTTCCCGACGTTTCGAATGCTTTACAGCATCCATGGTCACGGGAGAGACTGAGGTGTTACATGTCTTGAATGTATAGTTGTTACAGACAGCCTACCCACAATTAACAAAATGAAAGTTGCACCAATTACATTACAATATTTTTTAACTTTAAACATTTTTATAATTTTATAATTTTAATTATAATTGAATATGGTAAATTATTTATTTAATTTTTGCTATTATTTTTATAATTATTACAATTTTAATAATATTAATAAGTAATCTAGCTACTAGATCACAACATGTCAATAGAATACATTGAACTTTTAAAACACTGCCTAACATCCGGCTATCTACTGTGGAATGGTGAATTCTATAGGCAAGTGGATGGAGTGGCCATGGGTTCGCCAGTCTCCCCCGTCGTAGCCGACATCTTCATGGAAGACTTCGAGGAGACTGCTCTGAACACATCACCCGTGACCCCTCGTTTCTACAAGCGGTATGTAGATGACACTTTCACAATATTACCATCTGATAAAATAAATGTATTCTTAGAACACCTTAATTCTATAAATCCTAAAATGCAATTTACAATGGAATTAGAATCAGACAATACCTTAGCTTTCCTAGATGTATTAGTTAAACGAAACCCAGATAACACCTTGAGTCATACTGTGTATAGAAAGAAGACCCATACTGATAGGTACCTGAACGGTGAATCTCACCACCATCCTTCACAGTTAGCTACCGTGGGAAAATCTTTGTTTCAGAGAGCGCGCGGGATCTGTGACGAGCAACACCTGGCCGGAGAACTGCAACATGTCAAGCAAGTTCTGCGTGACAACAAGCTGCAAGTGCCGCGCCTGCGTCACAGTGACCGAGTGAAACCAGTCACAGTCGAGCGCGTCCCTGCAGTCTTGCCATACATGAAAGGAGTCACTGACAAGATTGGCTACATTCTAAAGCGAGCTTCAATTAAAACTTACTTCAAGCCGCCAAAGAAAATTAGTCAGTTCTTACCACCTGTCAAGTGCCACATCCCTCTACAAGATGCAGGAGTTTACAAGCTTGATTGTGATTGTGGGCTCTCTTACATTGGACAAACAAAGCGATCCATTAGAACCCGGGTCAAAGAACACATAGCTGATGTGAAGCACCATCGCAATACAACATCTGCTGTCTGCAAACATAGCCAGGACCGCCCAAGACATTATATTCGTTTCGATAGACCTCAAATCCTGGCGAAAGAAAACCGATATCGCCCTAGAATGATTCGAGAAGCCATAGAAATTAAAAAACATCCAAATTTCAATACGGAAGATGGCTGGGTACTACCATCGTCATGGGATCCTGTTATTAATATAATAAAATCAAATAATAAATATAAACATAACAGACAGGCAGATGTAGTAAGTTCATACTGTGTAGATCAAAATGACAGCTTATCAGATTAATATTTTTCATTTTTCATTTGTAAAAGTATATATTAATAGTGTTGCTTAGTAATTTGTTTTTAAATAATAGCAAACTAAATTAAAATTATTATCCTTAATTAATTTTAATTTTTTAAATTACACATAGAACAATTATATGGCTTAAATAATTAATACTATTTTATATTTTTCTTTATGGTTATAAATATAATAATGGCAACACTAAATATAGATTACTAATTAATATTTTTAAAATTGTAATAATTATAAAAATAATAGCAAAAATTAAATAAATAATTTACCATATTCAATTATAATTAAAATTATAAAATTATAAAAATGTTTAAAGTTAAAAAATATTGTAATGTAATTGGTGCAACTTTCATTTTGTTAATTGTGGGTAGGCTGTCTGTAACAACTATACATTCAAGACATGTAACACCTCAGTCTCTCCCGTGACCATGGATGCTGTAAAGCATTCGAAACGTCGGGAACCAAAAACTTTTTAACAAAAAAATAAAAACCGACTTCAAACAAAAGCACTAAAAAGTGAAAAATAACTGATTGGTAGTTTTCATTTACTATACATACCTAATCAAATATTTTCGAAGTCGGTGTGCTTTGGCTAAGTAATTAAAGCCTACCTATTAAATACATACCTAATCAAATATTTTTGAAATCGGTCCCAGCCCATACAAAGCAAAGCAAGTTTGAATATGCTGAATTTAAGTATTTTATAATGAGTCTTTGTCTTTTTAAATTGTTTTATTGTTATATATGTATGTATGTATGTATTCAGTCTAACTTACCATTGCTGATTTTGAATAAGAAAGTATTACCACGGACTTCACATGTCTTTTGAAAACTTGCTAGGTTGTCTCAGACATGGAGGTTTCCTCACGATGTTTTCATTCACCATAAAACAAGTGGTAATCATGTTGGAAATGATTTGCTCATGAAAGTATCAGATGTGCGAGACCCGGGATTTGAACCCGCAGTTTCTCTAGCAAGCAAGTTACAACTGTGTATACCAACTGTGTATACCAGTGGCGAAGGGTCCACACAAGACGTCTTGTCTTAAAATTATTTTGCTATAATCTTACATAGGTATTATTTTTTTAAATATTCAAATGTTCTTTTGGAAATATATATATATATATATATATATATATATATATATATATTTCCAAAAGAACATTTATATTTATGGAAAATATCAGAGGTAAGATACCCGAGATTTGAATCAGCTTCTCTCGGTTTCCCAAGCGAGCGCGTCGTCACTGGGCTACCACTGCTCTTTTTGTAACATAATGATTAATTATTAATATTTATCTCAATCCGAAATTAAGTTTTTACTTCATTTAATTAAATCACAATACTTTTGAACCGTCAATTTAATAAAACTTAGTAAGTGATTATAAAAGAATAACATTACTAACAGCTACAGGACATGACTTGTACAGTAGTAACTAAGTCAGGGCCGGATTTAGGGGAGGGCAGCCGGGGCTAGAGCCCCGGGGCCTCCACAAGAGAGGGGCCCCCACAAAACAGATTTAAAAAAAATGCTGACTGGTCGACATCTTTTTCGATTTTTTTTAGTTTTTTTTTCGCTCTTTAACCTATACTACTTGTACAAATATGGTTGATCATATTTATCTTAAATATTAAAAACAATTTATCCATATTCGTTCACCGCAGTTCATCCCAGTCGGGTAAAAAGAGGTTACAAAGGGATTATGATCATACTAATATCTGAACTACGCGTCTGAGTTAAAAATGTATTTAAAAATTTTACATATTATATGGTATAGGTATATAACATAACAAGCAATTATGCATAAATGGACTACCTCAGGCAAATAGAAACCCATCCTATAATACAACTTTTTAATCTCGATTATTTTACAATGCTAATTGAAGATTTTCAATACACTTTTTAGCCTTTCATTCTAGGTTCTATTCTATTTGAGAAACTTTTAGCGCTACTACGAGTACCTATACGTTATTTGTAACAGGATAACAAAGTAATTAGCCAATATATTCTTTCGAAAGACAAAATGCGTAATGATACATTACCAGTGAACTGTAAGCTTAATATGCAACCAGGAATCGAACGCGTTATAATATAATATATTTACGACTAATTTAAACTACGGCGTCCAATCTCAAAACAAGCTACGATATAAGATAACGCACATTGTAGAGGACTGTATGTGAAGGCAGATAGATGTATTATTTATATCTTCACTCATAGTCCCATGCGACGGCAATCCGATAAGATGGAACAGATAATGCGCTGGACTAACTTTCCTTATGTAGGTTTATAAATAAAATAACATAGTCATTTATTAAGAATGTTTATACTAATATTATAAAGAGGTAAAGTTTGTGAGTTTGTAAGGTTGTAGAGGGTAATCTCTGGATCTATTGTACCGATTTAGATGGAATTTGGTAAGAAGATAGTTTGAGATCCTGGAAAGGACATAGGATACTTTTTATCCCGGAAATCATCACTTTAGAGGGTGAAAATAGGGATGAAAATTTATATTTGGAAGCAAGCTCTTATTATATAGCATCGCTAGTTTTAAATATAACTCAATAAAATATAAGTTTAACACTATATTTTTACATATAGTGCATACTTAATTTTATTAATAGATGGTTCTAAACATACGAATTATTAATTTCACTATTTTATTAATGATTTTTAAGTTCGTTGTTCGTTATTGTATTGTATAATTAATTATAATATTATTAAAACTTGATATTGGTATATTATAAATTATACACTTTCAAAGTTAGTGGGCATATTTTCTCAGTCAAAATTATTTGATGTAATAAAATTCAGTTGTTTTCCCAGTTGTCGTTCCGATGCTGAGCCTCTCCTCAATACAAGCATAAACCACCGGTTATAGGCCACCGCACTTGCCAAATTCTGGTAAAGAACATTTTGAATAAAACTATTTTTAAATAATAGCAAACTAAATTAAAATTATTATCCTTAATTAATTTTAACTTTTTAAATTACACATAGAACAATTATATGGTTTAAATAATTAATACTATATTTTATATTTTTCTTTATGGTTATAAATATAATAATGGCAACACTAAATATAGATTACTAATTAATAATTTAAAATTGTAATAATAATAATAATAATAACAGCAAAATTAAATAAATAATATTCCATATTCAATTATAAAACTAATTACAATTATAAAAATGTTTAAAGTTAAAAAATATTGTGAGGTAATTAGTGAAATTTTCATTTTGTTAATTGTGGGTAGGCTGTCTATAACCTTCGAGACATGTAACACCTCAGTCTCTCCCGTGACCATGAATGCTGTAAAGCATTCGAAACGTCGAGAAACAAAAATGCAAATAAATCCGCGACAAAATCCGAAAAGATAGTTTTATTTAAAATGTCAAATATTCGCGTAAATCTAAGAAATTATTCTGGCAAAGAACTTTAGTTGTTTTTCGAAAACAAATTAGATTCTCCTAAACATGCAGGTTTGATACGATATCTCTCTTCATTATTTTTAAGTGGTAATAATCATATCGGAAATGATACGCACACGAAAGTTTCAGACATGCACAGCCCGAAATTTAAACCTATTTCACTTTGTTTACGTTTACGATCGCGTCACCACGAAGCTGTCCCTACAACCACTTGTATATTTGATGACACGTTTAACTTAGTTTGTAGTGACCTTACTTGCTGTGCCAGCGATCGCGGGTTCGAGTCCCGCTGGGGGCATTCATTTGTGTGATGAGCACAAATGTTTGTACTCCAGTCATGGGTGTTTATATTTATAACATGTATGTATTAAAAGTTATAAGTATATGTGTAGTGTATCAACTGTTTCGTATCCATAACACAAGCCTCGTAGCTTACCATGAAACTAGGTGGTTCTGTGTGTTAATTTCTCAACATATTTATTTATTTATTCTAAGCCGCATATACTCGTAAATAAGTGATCTTTATATAAAAGACCATTTCGATCTGAACACATTGGTAATAAGATTATTAAGGTTTAATAGTAAAATCTTTTTTAAATAAGACAACTATCTGAAATTTTAACTAAAAATCTACGCTGTTATTGCTGCCAAATACTCTATACACGAAATTCATTTCAAAGTAGATGTCATTATTGCCACTAAGCCCCAGTGGCTAGTTACAGGAAGTCCAAACATTTGGCAATTCACCACACGCATTACTTTAACGAGGTGGTCTCAGAACTTCCTAGATAGCCGCTCGTTTAACCTATTTGTTCACTTGTAAAGCTATTTAACGCTATTTCTTTTATTATGTATAGGCTACTTCTATTAGGCAAATATCGAAAATATATATAAATATCTCGTGTCACGGTGTTTGTGGTCGCACTCCTCCGAAACCGATTTTAATGTTTTTTTTTTTATATTAGACCTTGGTAGACCTATGAGAATAGGTCGTAAAGTATTTTTCACCCTCCTACCCTCATCCTCCATTTTTTAATCCTGATTTCAGTATTTTTCAATGAACAATCCATACTAATATTATAAATGTGAAAGTGTGTTTGTTTGTTTGTCTTTCTTTCACGTCGAAACGGAGTGACGGATTGGCTTGATTTTTTGTGTGAAGATAGTTGGAGGGCTCTAGAGTGACATAGGCTACTTTTTACTGCGGGAGTTTACCTAACTCCCACAGAAAAACACTTTATAATACAATCCAAAAAAATTGTTTTGTTCAGAATTACTTGAAACTTGGTATTAATGCTCTTCAATAAAATTAAATAAACGCGTGTTTTAGCATTTTTTTAAAATTCATCCTATAAGAGGGTAAAATAGAGGATGAAAGTTTGTATGAAACTACCTCTTCAGACATTTTTTTTGTAGTTTTAGCGCGAGCGAAGCCGCGAGTATTGCTAGTATTATTATTAAATACATAGGGACGAACCCGAGCAAAGCGAGGGTGAGTCACTGTATAACATAAAGCCAAATAGTTTTTGTTTGTACATTGAACGCGGGCGTAGTCGCGGGCTCTGTTAGTATTTTTATTTTATGTATCTGTAACTAAATGTAAAATGAAAATCAATATTTGAACTACGCAATAATTAAGCCTAAAATGTTTAGTCTGTAAAGTTGTGAAGTGTTAGTTGTATATATAATACAGCTACATTGTATTGCTTTTAAATTAGCCAGATTATAGTTTATTTGGCGCAAAACTTTTATATTACGGTTAACAATCAACCCTTAATGAAACTCATTCAAGTACTTTAACTGAGGGGGCTATTTTTGTTTGTTTGAACGAGATAATCTCTGGAAACAGCAATCACAGCAGAAATTTGTTTTCGTTTCATCATTATTTGTGTGATATTTCTATCAGCCAATTCTTATCTACTAACAGATATAGGAGTCTCTCATGGTGTGTCATTAAGCTCGATCTTGAACCTTGCACATCCAGTCTATGCTATACACAAGGCATGATGATCGCACCATCTCGCAAGATTTCATATTCTTGCATAATATTATAGCGTGTCCTTTAAGAAACGTTATAGTTACTATGAGCCTTTACTGCGATTCTTAGAAATGAAGAAATTATACATAAGTCAATAATATGAGCAGAGCCCCAGATAAAAGCTAACCATATCAATATATAATAGTAGTATAAAACAAAGTCGCTTCCCGCTGTCTGTCTGTCCGTATGTATGTTTAGATGTTTAAAACTACGCAACGGATTTTGATGCGGTTTTTTCTTAATTTATATAGTGATTCAAAAGGAAGGTTTATATATATAATACATGTATATTATAGTACAGAATAACCGAGAAATTCAAAGATTTGTATTTCATGCTAACCATTAAAACGTACTAGAGACGAACCCGAGAGAAGCGAAGGTGAGTCGTTAGTATTATTATAATAGCAAATTTTCGCCCGGTGATCGAAATTCGAACATAATTATTACGGAAAATTTGAGGAAAACATATATATATATATATATATATATATATATATATATATATATATATATATATATATATATATATATATATATAGATTTAACATATCTATATAATTTATAATTAAAAACTAACTGTTTCCGATTTTTTTATAAATAACACGAAAGCTCGTCAGTAGTTACTGAACAAACAAATCAAATCAGAATTCAAGTACAACTGCAAGTAAAGCCATCGATAACAACTAGTATTATATTATGTTATAATCAATTTATTATACAAACGTCTATAACCACATTTACCATACAAATAATAACAAATAGACATAAATACACTCCAGAAATCATAATCATTAACTCACACATTGAAGTATAACACAATTACATTAAGTTTCTAACTTGTATGTGCTTAGGAAATACCGTAGTAAAGTTAAGTAAACTCCACCCTCAGTGAGACGCTAATGTTATGTGATTCTAATGAAAATACTAAATCTAACGTTTATTACTGATATAGTATCAAAATATTAGGATTTCTGTATATAGTTTTTAGGGCACCAAGTCTGTAGGGACGGTCGAGACCCGTTGATTTAGACGGCATTATTAATAGGCGTGTCCTTAATAATTTCTTAGATTTACGTAAATATTTGACATAGAGATAAATAAAATTGAAGTGCATGTTTGTAATGTCAAAATAACAGCTTTTTACTTAATTCATATGAAATTATATACGGTACTAATAAGAAAAACACAATTTTTGAAATTTTTGTCTATCTGTTCTTCTGTCTGTCTGCTAAATGCATATGAAATTGTATACGGTACTTATAAGAAAAACACATTTTTTTATTTTTTTTTCTGTTTGTTCCGGCTAATCTCCGAAATGGCTGGACTGAATTCTCTGTATTCTGAATAAAAAAAATAATAGGATCTCGCTCAAAAAAATGTTGAAATAAAACTAGAAAAATGTTGAAATAAAAAGTTTTAAATAAAACTACCATTTTCGCGGATTTGTTTCTATTTTTGATTCGCAACGTTTTAAATGCTTTACAGCAATCACGTCTCTAGCGTTCTAGTTGAACGTTAATGCCTCTCCTTAACATAAAAAAAACCTTTTATTGTCCAATATATTATACAGGTAGTAAGGCTAAAAATAAATAGAACTTATACAAAATTAATAAGGATCATTTATCTCGACCTACTAAGTGGTACTTTTAAGTATCTACTTAATGGCTGTTAAAGCGAAGTTGAATAGAAAAGGTATAAGATTGTATCATTTTTAGATAATAATATTGTACTATTTTATTTCATTTTACACCATATTTTTTTATTCTGCTTTTATTATGATAGCTGTAATCTAAAAAAAAAACTTTTGGAACTTTTTATTGACTCGTGCAAGCAGAACAGCGAGCAAGAATTTCTATCATATAATCTATACATCACAATTCTTGAATCAAATTCAAATTTAAAGAATATTCTTAAGGTGATCACCTCATTCGTATGTTGCTACATTAAGTTGCACAAAATTTGTGCACGAGCCACCCCTCAATGCGAGAGGATCCGGCCATAGTCCACCAAGCTGAAAAAGTTCAGGTTGGGGGATATCATATATGTTTCGGAAATTCCCTAGATCCTCTTAGACATGCAGGTTTCCTCACGATATTTTCCTTCACTATAAGGTAAGTAGTAATAATGTTGAAAATTGGTTAACCACTGGGCTAATTAAACCTTCTAAATAAATAAAATAAAATAGCCTTTAATTACTAAAATAAATAAACATTTTACACTCACACGTGTATATTATATATATATATATATATATATATATATATATATATATATATATATATATATATATATATATATATATATATATATATATATATATATATATACACACTTATATATAAACATTAAACATACATTGGTTAATATTAATTATAAATTAATTATTAAATATAATAATATTTAACAATTACATATCTCAATAAATGCCAAAGAAATTATTTTCTATATATAGATAGGTCATTCTTTAATGAAAAACTTTGCAGAAGCAAAAACATGGATTGCATACTAAGAATCTTATTATTTTTCTTACCAAGTTTTTTTGAACCACTACCTGTGACTTTCTTTTATAAAAATATACTTTGAAGTAGAATTGTATTATCACATATATTAAGATGTTGAATTTGCTCCCATTATATGGAAGGTACGTTATTATAATAGCAAAAAATATATTTTATTTATCTTGAAATTAATCTATACATATAATAAAATTGTAACTAAGCCGAATCTGTACATTAAATATTTTTTGGAAAATCTTATTGAAATAGACATTATTATCGATATAGAGGTCGAATCTATAGTTTTTAGAATTTTTGTCTGTCTGTCTGTTACCACATCACAGAAAAACCACTGGAGGGATTTTGATAAAATTTGGTATGGTGATAGCTGGTTATCCGGGTCAACATATTATAGGATACTTTTTAACGCGGGAAAATGTCTCATTTCTGAGAAAAAATACAAAAACTGCAATGTAAGAGTATACTAATATGTAAAACCTAAGAATTTGGTTTTTGGTCATGTGAACGCGGGCGGAGCCGCGGGCAATGCTAGTACGTCATATAATTACAATACAAGAGTATTTATTCTGTTGGGGAACCTTTCAAAATAAGTAAATAAATACTATCCTACATATTTCACAGCAGTGTTTCGATAGCGAGACTGGAGGAAATAACGCTGTTTTCATTCTATTCCACAGAGGATTGATCGGGAACATATAATTTTTAATAATATCTGCTCAGGCAGTGGTAGTTCAGTGGTAACGGGCTCGCTTGGGAAACCGAGTAAAGCGGGTTCAAATCCCGGGTCTCGCACCTCTGATATTTTCACGTGCGAATCATTTCTAACATGATTACCACTTGTCTTACGGTGAAGGAAAACATCGTGAGGAAACCTGCAAGTCTGAGAGAACCTAGCAAGTTTTCGAAAGACATGTGAAGTTCGCCAACCCGCACTCGGCCAGCGTGGTGGACTATGGCCTGATCCCCCTCGTATTGAAGGAACGTCCGTGCCCTGCAGTGGGACGTTAAAAAGGGCTGAATACAATATCTGCTCATGTACCATGAATTGTGTGTAATATTAATTCTTTTTCTCGCCTTTGTCTGTTACTTCGAAGTACTTAGAATTGGCGTTTATAAAAAAATCTAATAATTAGGTTAATATAAGAACTGAAAAGTAGCATCTCTAAAAGAGATTCGATCCATTTAGAACAGCCCGATAATAAATATAATATTAAGTTACCTACCAAATCTGTACGCTATTTTTCGTTCGGTAGAGTATGAAAAGCAAAACTTAGTATGTATGTGGATTTAATTTGCAAATGATGTACTTTTACTACGAAATAAGACCAAAGAAAACTACATTTTTCTTCAATATCCCTTGAAGAAAAATATTTTCAATTCACATAATGTTTGTTTTTAACCCCCGACGCAAAAACTACGGGGTGTTATAATTTTGACGTATGTGTGTGTGTGTGTCTGTCTCTGGCATCGTAGCTCCCGAACAAAAAAAAACCGTTTTTGATTTTGTTATTTTTGTTTGAAAGGTGAATTAGTCGGGTGTGTTCTTAGCTATGTTTGATGAAAATCGGTCTAAGATGAGGTCGGGTTTTTTTTTAATTTATTAATATTATATATGATCTGTATAAACTAAGTCGAAGGATTACAAAATTGTAAATCTTTTTTGTTAAAATATTATTAAAAGGATTAAGCAAAATTTTGTTTCGAAGCCTTTCATTTAATATGTTTTATTTATATTTTATATTATGTTTTCATACTTTTGGGCAAAAAATATGTGTATAAAATATAATATAAGCAAATTTTAACTATATCTAATTAGACGTAATATTTTTTCTTTGTTATATTTATTGGTGTAGAAAATATTTTACTTTTCTTAAACTTTAACAAGAATAATAAAAAAAATATAATCCTATAAAAATATTAGCGTAAAATATTTAATTCTGAGTAATGTTGGCAACCTTGGAATATTCCGTTAACCTAGCAGGTATTATCACTGTTAAGAATATTTTTTATATCCAAAAATGTGTGTTTTTTTTATAACTAAACTAAAAAAGACAAATAACAAAGATTTTTATACAAAATATTATACTATACAATAAAATTCTGAGTCAAATCTGTACATTGAATATTTTTTGGAAAATCTTATTGAAATAGACATTATTATCGATACAGAGGCCGAATCTATAGTTTTTAGAATTTTTGTCTGTCTGTCTGGTAATCACGAGTTAACCACTGGACGAATTTTGATGAAATTTGGTATGATGATAGCTGGATATCCGATAATCCCGGTCAACATATAGAATACACTTTACTACAGAAGATATGTTATTTCTGAGAAATCTATACTAACTGTTAAAACATATCTAGTATAAATATTTAAAATAACTTAAAAAAATAAAAAAATATGTAAAAATATACTCGTTAGTAAAAATATTTAACTAATGTTTTAACATCACAATTACCTACTATAAAGTCAAGTTCAACCGAATCGTTTTGTATTTCAAGCTTTTACAGTTATTATTAACCGTAAACGAAAAGTAAGCGTTTTGAAGTTATAAAATTGAGGACCCAATTTCATTTAGATACTTAGATGAATTTTATTTTTATGATATAAAACGACATTTTTACCATGTTTACCTCTTTTTTTATGAGTTCTCGATATTTCGGCACTTTGCAAGCGGTTGGCCATGGAGTAAAAATATTGCCGATGTCCATGAAAGCTTACAAACTTATCTGATAAGTTAAGAGAAACGATGGCAGAATTAGAAGCAGTTGCTGACGTTCATAATATAGCGTAAAAGTATGTTTTATAATCAATCGTTATTCAGTTTTTATTACCAGTAAATAAACTATTTTGGTAAAAAACTTTTGTCCTTCTTTCCATCCTCTACTAAGAATCGAAGTGGTGTTACATAGATATGTATATATATACAAAGTAGGGTTTGTTACAACCCTTATAACTCGAGAACTGCTGGACTGATTTTCATGGTTTTTGATTTGTTGGATTTTTCTCCGTTGCGATTAGCAGATTAACTATTAAAACATGGGAAAAATTCAAGAACTTTTTTTTTTAATTTACATGGATAACGCTGGATAATAACTACATATTTATATCTATTTAAAACGTACCTACGGACGAATCCGAGCGATGCTAGGATGGTTCGCTAGTCTTATATATATATATATATATATATATATATATATATATATATATATATATATATATATATATATATATACATACAAAAAACTATTTTCAGCAAAAAGGCTTCGACTTTATAATTTTATTATTAATAACATATTTTTATTTTACCCAACATTTATCCTACCTGCATCTTGTCACATTATGACCCAAAGGGTGACTTTTTAATACTCTGGAGTGTAATTCAATATTTCAAGTCGAAGGGATATTTATTATATCAAAGGCTAGAAATATATAAGTTTATTTCTTTGGGGACTTTTGATTTTTGTTTGCGTTAGTTATACCTAAACTTTGTTTTGGGTTAAGAAGTTAGTACGCTACTTGTTCGTTTTGTTTCATGTATTTCGATAAAAAATAGCTTTAAATCAGGACATAAGCTATTTACATACAGAATCTCCGCACGCGTACTTACGTATTATAATATCTTTGAAAAATATAAACTATGTATTACTCTGATGTATAAGCTATATTACCGTAAAGTTTTATCAGAATCCATCCAGTAATTTATGCGTAAAATTGTAACAAATAGCCATCCTCAAAAACTTTTCTGTTAATAATATATGTAGGATCCTTCGTTATAGTATGAACATACACATACATTTTATCATAAATTTTTGCATTAATAATATAAGCATATAAGCGTGACAAGAAAATGAAAGTTATAAAATTTCGTAACTCTGCTTAAGACCATAATCCGTCAAAGTCGAAGTAAAATACGTCGGAGTTTGTAAAATAAACACACGCGTATTTTCTTTAGTAATTGTTTTACGACTGTGATGTTCTTAAGTCGTTAAGGGAAATTCACAACTTATCCAAAAACATTGTTATAGATGACATTTCATTTAAAGAAACATGAAATTTTCAGATTTTGCAAGAATTTCTAGTAATTTCAAACACTACATGTTGCTTTACGCTGTAAATTTCTTGTGGGAGACTTTGGTGTACACAGTGTTCTTTTATTTATCGAAGGGCTAAGTTTCAGGGCTTCAGTCTAAGTTAACAATAAACGTACAAATATAGAGCAAGACTGTGTGTGTGACTATATATATATATATATATATATATATATATATATATATATATATATATATATATATATATATATATATATATATATAATTTTCTTCCTTTCGGTGAGAAAGGTGCCGTTTTTGGATTTTCTCACCTAAAGATAATAAATATTAAATTTGGATTTTTAATGTATTTTTTTAAAATTTTTCATATTTTAACTATCTTGCTCTATTAAAATGATAATATATTTATAATTAAAAGCGATAGAATAATAATATTTACAATAAATGTATATATAATTATTATTTTGTTTTTATAAAATAACCGCACTCGTTTCTTTTTGATAAATCACTTAGAAAAATTAGCTAGTTTGATATTTTCCTCAGTCCGAAGAAACAGAACGCTAACCATAAATTTTATCCCGATAAAGTTGTAAAATTTCTATTTTCTGTTTTCAAAATCGTTTATCACTCATAGATTCATATGTATAAAATCGATTTACTTTAAAGGGTATGTATTATAAGTATATTAGGATTTAAACCTTCAGGTTTTAGATTTTTCATCTATTAACCAGCGACTTATCATGCTTCACGCCAGACCTCCTAAGACCCTTTGTATTTATAATATACATATCTATACGGATATTATAAAGAGGAAAAAAAGATTTTGGTTTGTAATGGATGATTTAAAAATCCGCTAAACTAATTTAGATGAAATTTAGCATGAAGATAGTTTAAGGCTCTATGAAGGATATAGGATATATTTTTATCTCAGAAATCATGCCTTAAGGATATGAAAGTTTGTATGGGGAACAGGTATTCTATACTAACCGTTAAAACACTTAAGGACAAACCTGAACGAAGCGAGAGTGAGTCGCTAGTATTATATATATTTAGCGCCATCTCATGACAAACAGCATAACTAACAATAGCCTATATATTACTCGAGGTCAAAATCTATCTGTATACTGCATTTCATCCAAATAAGTCCAGTCATTACAGCGTGAAGTATACACTAACTTTAAAATTTATATGTAATAGTAGCGCAATTGAACAATAATTTTAATAAGAAACATATAAAGAGGAAAAGTTACGTAAGACGAAAATTCTCAATGGTAGCAACATGTAGCTGAGAAAGCAAACAGAAGTAAACTCTGTTTACAGAAAGATTATGTCAATGTAAGAGAAGTGCTGTGGACCTTTTGTAGACCTTTGTACATATTTGGTAATATAATACAAATAACTGTGGGGTTAACATAAGCGTCCTTTTAAAAGATGTGTAACCTTGTTATACCCTACCCTTGAATTTGTATTTGTTTTTTACTATCCTCATATTATACTAGTTTTACATGAGACTTTGTGGTATATGTGATGCAAAGCTTAAAAAAAAGTCAAATCCTTCCCCGTGATGGAATCTATCTCTTTGTGAAATTTAATCGAAATCTGTTCAACGTTTTAAGCGTAAAACAGCGTAATAAATAAATAAATACGTTGGGACATTAGTACCATCTAGTTCCATGATAAGCTACGAGCTTGTGTTATGGATACCAGATAGTTGATACACTACACATATATAACTTTAAATACATACATATTATAAATATAAACACCCATGACTGAAGTACAAACATTCATGCTCATCACACCAAAGAATGCCCCACCGGGACTCCGAGCTCGATTCTGTGCCAGCGGTCGCGGGGTCACTACAAACTGAACCAAAAGTGTCGTCAATAGCTTCTATCACTTTGATAACAATAATAAATTATATTATAATAAAACGAATCAGGCAGTGGTAGCCCAATGGTAACGCACTCTCTTGAGAAACCGTGTGAAGCAGCCTCAAATCCTGGGAATAGCACCTCTGATATTTTCATATGCGAATTATTTCCAACATGATTACCACTTGTCTTATGGTGAATAAAAACATCGTGAGAAAGCTTGCGTGTCTGAAAGAACTTGCCAGCACTATGCCAGCGTGATGGACTACGGCCTGAACCCCCTCGTATTAAAGGGGGGCCCGTGCCCAGCAGTGGGACGTTGAAAAGGAATGATCACATACACAATAAAACAAGTACAGGTACCCATTAAAATAATTGTTATATGTAATATTATGTTCTTATAAGAATATTCTGATTACGATGAAACTTTGGTGAGTCTATAGTACCACTATCTAACGATTGATAGCATACGGGCTATATCGAGTCATTTAAGATTTGTTAGTTCAAATGTAGCAAGGAAAACGTAATGTATAGTGTAAAATATTTGTGTTAGTATTTTTATAATCAGTTAAATGGTTTCAGAGAATAGCCAATTAAAAGAAAAAAAAAATACCTCTTAGTATTAGCGCTTATATAGTATACTAGCGACTCACCCTTGCTCCGCTCGGGTTCGTCTCTTGTTACGTTTTAATATTGTAGATTTCTCAGAGATGAGATATTTATATTTTATTCGGAGTTAAAAGTATCCCATATGTTGACCCGGATAACCAGCTATCATCATACCAAATTTCATCAAAATCTATCCAGTGGTTTTCTCGTGATGCGTTTCTAGACATATAGACTGACAAACAAAATTCTAAAAACTATAGATTCGGCCTCCTTGTCGATAATAATGACTATTTAATAATAATAAACTCTTTATTGTACACCAAGAATAAAAGAAAATAAATAAACACAGAATAGAAATGTACAAGAGGCGGCCTTATCGCTAAAACAGCGTTCTCTTCCAGGCAACCTTTAGGTGTAGGAGATAGCAAACTGCAAGAGGGAAGGGGTGTAAATAACAGAGTAAATATATCACAATATATAAAAAAGTAGACTAGAAAAGTATATATGTTTATACTTATAGGTACATATACATATACTTACACAGATATACATACCTATATATACACATATATAATAAAATATAATAAAAAAAACTATTTCAATAAGATTTTCCAAAAAATATTTTATCAGTTAGAATTTTATTATATATACAGATATTATGTAATTCAAAAGTACAAATGAATAAGTAATAACTAATAACGTTATTTTAAATTTTACATTTTTTTTAAATTGTTAAAACGATATTAAAATCATTTATTAAAATAATTATTATTATAAAGAGGCAGTGGTAGCCCAGTGGTAACGCGCTCGCTTGGGAAACCGAGTGAAGCGAGTTCAAATCCCGGGTCTCGCACCTCTGATATTTTCATGTGCGAATCATTTCCAACGTGATTACCACTTGTCTTAGCGGTGAAGGAAAACATCGTAAGGAAACCTGCATGTCTTAGAGAACTTAGCAAGTTTTCGAAAGACATGTGAAGTCCGCCAACCCGCACTTGGCCAGCGTAGTGGACTATGGCCTGATCCCCCTTGTATTGAAGGGAGGCCCGTGCCCAGCAGTGGGAAGTTGAAAAAAAAGAGGGTTGAATACAAAAGAATTATTTATACATTATCTTAATAAAGATACAACATTTTTTTATTTTGTTATTATAAAATAGAAAATATATAAAATCCAATATTATCCAATTAAGGAAAACGGTCAAATAGAATAAATTCACAGACGATTTGATCAAATATTACGAGTTTATTAAATAATGAATTCGCCGCTTGGATTTCGTTTATTTAAAAGCTTTTACAGAATAAAGTGTTCTTCGTAAATGTTGAAATTAAATACCATTTTGTTAATCGTCATAAGATATATATAGGACGATACGTTTGGCTCAGTTTGTAGTGACCCTAATTGCTGTGCCAGCGGTCGCGGGTTTGAGTTCCGCTGGGGGCATTCATTTGTGTGATGAGCACGAATGTTTGTACTCCAGTCATGGGTGTTTATATTTATAATATGTATGTATTTAAAGTTATATATGTGTGTCAATTATCTGGTATCCATAACACAGGCCTCGTAGCTTATCATGGAACTAGATGGTGCTGTGTGTTAATGTCCCAACATTTATATTGTTGAAAAATAAAAAATCTTCATTAGTTATTTGTAACAAATTATCTACTTTGGAAACAGAACTTAAGTGTACAAAAATAAATATTTTAAACATAATTTAAATATATATGTATATAGACATAGTTTTATATCTGCTAATACCATTTAATGATTTGTGATGAACAAACTGCCTATATGTTTTATATATAAGGCATAAGTTATAAAATATACTAACATTATAATTTATACTTATGACCCACAGAAGGGATGATTGAAATCACTAAAACGTCTTAAAAGAAGATACTTAAATCACTACAATATGCCGTGATTTAATTTCAGATTTTTTTTTAATCAATATATAATGTTATCTTTTTAATACCTACATACACGTTTTAAATATTTCTTCCGTGTCTGAGTTTTCTGTCCGTCTGTTCCTCCCGTGATCATGATTGCTGTAAACTTGTAAAGCATTAGGAACGTCGGGAACAAAAAATCAAAATAAATCTGCGAAAAAATTCGAAAAGATTGTTTTATTTAAAATGTCAAATATTCGCGTAAATCTAAGAAAGTATTACATGCATCCATATTAAGTGTAATAATAATCTACATCTTAATACCAATACCAAAAAAAAATATTTAATTCTTTTAGGATTTAAAGCTCTGCTTCTTGACGTATCTTATCTTAAGTAGAGTGTATACTAATCTATACATATAATAAAATTGTAACTAAGCCGAATCTGTACGTTAAATATGTTTTAGAAAATCTTATTGAAATAGTCTTTATTATCGATACAGAGGCCGAATCTATAGTTTTTAGATTTTTTGTCTGTCTGTCTATCTGTTACCGCATCACGGGAAAACCACTGAATCTATTTTGATGAAATTTGGTATGATGATAGCTGGTTATCCGGGTCAACATATAGAATTCTTTTAACTCCGGAAAAACATCTCATTTCTGAGAAATCTATACTAAATGTTAAAACGTAACGAACCCGAGCGGAGCGAGGATAAGTCGTTAGTTCGAAAATATAACAGTTAAGTAACTTTTTTTCCTCCGTTTGTCAACCGATTTTCTTTTCTTTTTTTTGTTTAGTAGTGACGATATTGACGAGTTTTAGTGTTATCAATAAAAAAATGTTATTTTTATATACTATTCATATTATATTTTTTCGTCTTTTCAATAATCAATTTGGTTGAATTTCAACAACTAGGCGAACCCTTGTATAGTTAAATTTCATTAAGTTTTTATAGAATTACATAATATTTATATATAAAAACACCTATAAATATTACATAATATATACGCTATACTCAATAGTATACAGAAATATTTGGAAAAACTTTATGACAAACATATAATTTCATTCTCTTGATAGTTAACTTTGAAAATAACTTTGTAATATCACAAGTCTCTTGAGGTTTGGAAGTTGTATCATTGAGCCTATGGTGATTTAAAACCTATGAATACTACAAGTTTGATTTCCGATTGATAAAATACAAAGTTAGGTTGTGAAACTGGATTTTTTTTGTTAATATCAAACGGACTAGATATATATTTTACTATCTATATCGAATAAATAAGCCCTATGTAATTTATTTACCATGATTATATTATATATGAGTACCATGATTTATTCATCAATGTCACGCATAAATAACATATCCTTTTAGCTAAAGGAAATACGTTCTCTAACATGTTAGCATATGTACGTTGAAAAAGCCTTAAGGCTTTTTTATTTTAGCCAAAGTTTTAGTATAACCATCACATTCTTTGAAACTAAACCGATTTGCAAGATTCTTTCCGCGTTTGTGAGCTTAGTTCAGCCGAGTTGGAGCGATACGAGCTTATCTAGAATTGGATGAAATTTTAAAATATCTACTTAGGGAGTTTTGCTCAAAAGTTTATTAGAATAATTTTTTTATGAAGTACCCTAGATTATAAGAAAATTTTTATTATTAAATTATAAATTATTATTAATAAAAGATCAATCAGTTATTTATTAATTAATATAAAGTTCTTTATTTTTTTTTTAATAAAAAAATGTTTAGAATTAATTGTTAGTTTTTACATATTTTTTGTTTACTTACCATACTAACTATATTTTACGTATAAATAAAATTGTATTTTATATTTAATAAAATTTAATGTAGCTATTTTTTACATGTAAATAAAACTAAAATTATAAGGAATTTTTATACAATTTCAGGCCAAAATCTAATAGGTAAACCATAGAAGTCCGGACCTAATTAAAAATACACAACTAACCTGCAAAATGGAAAGCTCATCGCCGGGTTTCGTAAATTGCAGGACTCGAACCAAGTATTATATTTTAAATGAAAACACACACACATCATAATCACTCAGAATTTTTGCACAATTTTTGAAACACTATAATCACACACTATACTCCGATTCTGACAAAGTTATTTCGTAGAGCTGTCGTAGCGTTTGAACGTAACGTGCGTAGCGGTCGGTGTAGCACGTCTGACTGCTACACGGCTCTACGGAGCGCGCAAGTCCAAACTACAGATGTGCCTAACTTAATATATGTAAAACTTAAAGTTTGGCCTTTTCTTATAAAAAGTTCATAAACTAAATTAATTCCTAGAAATTATATATTAATATAATATTTTAATTATTATTTTTTTTATTTTTATTTGAAAGTCTATGTGTACGCAATGTCTCGAAAACGTAGCATTGACAAAAATTGTAGTAACATTACAATTTCCAAACAAAGCAAACTCATTTGAAAACTAATTATCGTGAAACTAGAGCCGTTAATATTTTTTAAGGGAAACTTTTACAAGTTTTCGTCGGGATATAAAACCGTCCAATTATAAAAGCATCCTCGCTTAATTGTCTTTTCTTTGTGAAGTTTTACATAAGTTTTTTTCTGACTCCGACGCGCTCTACCACTTATAAAATATTACTCGTTTCCCAAAAACTTATGCTAAGAGGTTAGCGGAAAACGTAAAATAGATTTATTAATACTTATCGTTATTTATCCTCGAACGTTCTGGTAATGGAATTTTCAAATCTAATGCTTTAGCTAAAATAAGGAAATCTTGTCTACAAAAAAGGTAATTTATTGATATTTATTATATTGTGTTAGGTTAGGTTAGGTTAGGTTAAAGGTTTTTGTGTTAGGTTAGGTAGAAATAGTTTTTATTCTTAAAAAAAATCGATGTATACATATCATAGCAACACTGTTAAATATATAATTTAACCAAGCAGTTAAAAAAATATAAGATTAGATGTAAAATACAAAAGTATGTATAGTAGAAATATATGAATCAAAATATATTATTTTTTGAAAATAATTTATATATTTATTGTAATATAATAATATATAAAATTCCCGTGTCAGGATGTTGGTCTGTGACGAGCTCCGAAACTACTTATGCGATCTTAACAGATTTTTTGAAGTGAAAACTTCTATAGGCAGCTTTGGATGGGGAGTAAATTCATGTAAGTCGTCATCGACATGGTTACGTTACGTGTTAACTCAGAGTGCCAATAGATGTCAAAACCAGATAAATGTTAACAGTTTTAATTTACAAAAATTTATGATCAACAATTAATTTCAATATCCAAAAATAAGAACTCTTTGTTTATAGTTTTAAGTTTTCACTTCTGTCGGCAGTTTTCATGACTGTGTTTAAAGTTATTTGTTCCAAAATTAATGATTTATGCTTAAACCAACATATTTTTTTTAATTTTACATTTTATTTATTTCATATTCGAACATTTAATTTGTCATAAATAATAACTTACGAAATTATATGTTTGTCACAACAACACGTGGCCGGGTCTGCTTGTCTTTACATATAATAAAATTGTAACTAAGCCGAATCTGTACATTAAATATTTTTTGGAAAATCTTATTGAAATAGACATTATTACCGATACAGAGGACGAAACTATAGTTTTTATAATTTTGTCTGTGTGTCTGTCTGTTACTACATCACAGAAAAACCACTTTTTTTTGATGAGAATTGGTATGGTGGTAGCTGGTTATCCGGGTCAACATATAAGTAAAAATACAAAAACTGCAATGTAAGAGTAGACTAATATGTAAAACCTAAGATTTTGGTTTTTGGTCATTTCAACGCGGGCGGAGCTGCGGGCAAAGCTAGTAATTATATATAATCCTATAAAATAGTATAGATTAGAAATTGTTCTAAAGTAATTCCAAACAGATAGCGATAACTTATTTTGCATAATATGTTTCTATTAAAATGTTCCTTCTAAAGTGTACTTAACGGAAATAATGAGAGAGCCAAATAAATATCAATATTTAATACTTACATCGAGAATATATTTCATAACTCTTTGAAGTCGATTCTCCCAACTTTCCTTTTGGCTTAGAGGCCTTTACCGTGAATATTTCAGAAATAAGCTGTATCATCTAAAACGGAACGTGGCGTAGTATTTTGAGGGTTACCAAGCATTTACTTTAATTTGGCCATATTTTTCTCTTCTAAGCTCGAATTTTGTACAGCATATATTTTTTCATTTACAGCGTAGGTACGCAATTTTGTAACATTTTTCTAGAAAAGATAAAATATAGTGTCACGCTATTCACTTGTTATTCTCAGTATTATCAAAGTATTACATTGTATGGAGATTTATGGCGTGTGGTTCCCATAGACTAGCACAAAAACGGTCAATACTGACATTGCAAAAAAATTAACTTATAACCTTTGTTGAAGTAAATAGGTCTGCTTCTTTATTATAATAGTTTACATTATTATGAACTTTTAAAATAAACTTTGCTGATACGAATGTTTTTTTAAATATATTTTTTTCAATAGGATCATAAAAGAGTTACTTTGCTAGATTTAAAAAAAAAATAACACATTACTTTAAATGACTTTATTATAGACGATAATCCTTGAAAGTTATAAAATGACAACCATGATATTTACATGTTAAAAAAGTCAAACAAAGATTTTTAGTCCTGCTGATTGTAGACAATGGTATATATTTTAGTAATAATGCTACTTGTAAATGCTTGAGACCGATCTATATATGAGCCCGCTGAGTTTCTTTTTTCAGTTTTTCAGACCTCAGCTTCTTCTTTCCGAACTGGTAGTAAACTCACGATGTTCAGTAAAAAATTGTAATAATTTAATGCTGAATAAAATATATTGAATTTTAATTTCAAATTTATCTGATATGGTCACCCTGGGCACAGTGCAGCAGCTGGCAGTTCCAATTTCGTTGCCATTGCATTTTAAAGACTAAATTTGTGCCTAACAGTGATATTTAAATGTTATAACGTCGTCGTTTGACTCATGTTTTTATTGCTATCATTATTTACTAATGGCAATAACAAACTACCAATTAAAAAAACAAATGTCATATTGACTTTGACGTCTTTATAAAGGGACGTTTTTGAATCTGTTGATTTTTTTTTAACATTCGATCATATTTAATTTATATCTGTAAAATAAAATATAATAAGTACTAAATGAAACTAGAACACGATGTAAAACTGCTACGTCTAAAAGTATTTTGTTTAAAAGGACAAATTTTTGACAATTCATCGTACAACAAAAAGGTTATATACATGTATTACTTTAAGGATTTTTGTAATTATTGAAGCTACATATATGAGGATTAATATTTTTTATCCAGTCGTTATCTACTAATATAATATTAGTTAAACATTCCATTTCTTTATGATCCATTTATAGTTAAAGATAGTATAGAACTATGGCCTTAATACTAGAATAAATATACACTTTTATTTACGTTGCGAAATGCATATATATATATATATATATATATATATATATATATATATATTACGAGTACCTATAAGATCTAGTATAATATATTAAATTTAAGCACAATATTTTGAAAAAGATAATTATAACAATAATATAACTAAAGTTGTTTATTTCATAGAATTGTATCAGCACCACTTTTTTTTCCTATCGGTTTCTTATTTAAATGTGCATAGCACAGAAACTTTTCAATGCATTTCGATAGTAGTTTTTATCGCACTAGTTATATTTAACTAAATGCCAATTCATTTGATGAAAGAGGTTTTACGATACCGGTTAAACTTTTCATTTTTATAGATATATTTTAAAATAGATAAATAAAGCTCTTTATTTTCACTTAATTATGCATTAAACATGTTTATGTAATACCAATATAATTACAAATGTGTCAGACAATCGATTTTATGTACAGTAAAATCGATTTTCTGTTCATAAATATAACAAACCCAATCAAGGTACTATATTATATTGCAAATCACAGAGTATTCATAATTTCAATAGAGTCAATAACTTTGGTAGGACTACACTGCTTACAAGTCTTTAGGGCAGGCTTATTTATCCATTGGAGTGGGCTCAATTCTAATTTGTATGAATTATTATTCTCATTATAAAGGTGATTAACTCGAATGAATCTGATTAGTGTAGATTTTTACAAAAGATACTATGATTAAATCATGTTAAATATATTCCCTGAGGCATTAGATACTTTCTTGTTTTATATGTAAGACTAGCGACCCACCCTCGCTACGCTGGGGTGGGTTTTAACGGTTGGTATAGATTTCTCAGAGATGAGATATTTTCGTGCGGTAAAAAGTATCCTATATGTTGGCCTAAATAACCAGCTAATATCATACCAAATTTCATAAAAATCTGTCCAGTTTTTTTCTCGTGATGCGACCCGTCGTGATCGCAGATAGACAGACAAAAAATCTAAAACTGTAGGTTCGGCCTCTGTATCGATAATAATGACTATTTCAATAAGATTTTCCAAAAAAAAATTAAGACTAGCAACTTACCACACATTCTCATTTCTGAGAAAAACTATAACCTATAATATTATGTATGTATATAAAAAAGGCAGTGGTAGCCTAGTGGTGACGCGCTCGCATGGGTATCCGAATGAAGCGGGTTCAAATCCCGGGTCTCGCACCTCTGATATTTTCATGTGCGAATCATTTTCAACATGATTACCACTTGCCTTACGGTGAAGGAAAACATCGTGAGGAAACCTGCATGTCTGAGAGAACCTAGTAAGTTTTCGAAAGACATGTGAAGTCTGCCAACCCGCACTTGGCCAGCGTGGTGGACTATGGCCTGATCCTCTTCATATTGAAGGGAGGCCCGTGCTCAGCAGTGGGACGTTAATAAGGGCTGAATATATATATATATATATATATATATATATATATATATATATATATATATATATATATATATATATATATATATATATATATCTGATGTAATTAACAATACGCTTGGATCAGTTTGTAGTAGTCCCATGGAAACAAAAATAGAAAGTAGTTTTATGAAAAAATCACATAAGTTTTTCACTAATATGAAGAAACAAACCAAAAGACACATTTTTATTCATAGTATTAACAAGAATTTATATTTATATGCAAATTTTACTAAGTTTTCAACTAACTATACATTAAAACCTAAACTTGACAAATACGTGGAAGATAAAGTTGCCTGACTTCCGCAAGTGATTAAAACAATATTAATAACTCATTGGCGAATGAATCGGGTCCTTTGGGTGTGAACTATCACACTGTGAAAGTTTTAGATGTGACAGTGAATCGATAATTTAAGCTCTGTAGAGCTTTCATAAGCACACAAATAAAATCTTCGATATATCGAAATAGAATAACTATGCAAGCAGTTATTTTGAAATGAAAGAAATGAGGAAATGGAATGCAGAATGTTAAAAGGTTTGAATTTTTTTGTGTCATTTTGCCATGCATTTTATAGCTTTATTTCGATGTGTTTCTCCACTTCAATTAAAATTATCATGATTTCTGAGAGTAAAAATATTTTTCTGAATGGCCTATAATACCAGTCAGCGTTCACGAAGCTTTCTATTAGTGAAAAATCTTTCATAATTGGTTTCTGTTGTTTCAGAGATTATCCAAGACATACGAACTTACCAACTTTCCGTCTTCATCTAATACTTTTAAACGAGCAATTCTTGTATATTTATTTATATGTATATACCGGCGATCTCGGTAACGGCTCTAACGATGTCGCTGAAATTTGGTATGTGGGAGTTTTGGGGGCGAAAAATCGATCTAGATTAGATTAGATAAACTAATCTAGATTAGATCTAGATTAGTTTTATGCGGTTTTCTTTCGCATTATTCTACGCAAAATATGATCACTAATTCCGTACGCTCATTAAGCATCGTGGTCAAGCGGCCAAGGCGCAAGATTGACAATCACAGGTGTCCTCTTTAATATCGCTACATTTACATAAATTTCACAAAAAATTAAATATACTTTCATTACTTTAATGCTAATGATTTTTTTATACGTTATACATTTAATTTCTGTGGAATCAGACTTTATAAATATATAAATGCGTGTGTGTGTGTGTCAGTGACCCAAGGAGTCCCAAGCTTTTTGACCTGATCTCAATTTCAAATTAAAAAATGTTTATTCAATATTATTATTTTAAAAATATACGTCTTATTGCTTGTCCAAAGCACTACCGGCAGTTCGTAAAATTATCAGTTCTGAGAAGAACTGACGAAAGAATTTCAGTGGAATTATAGTTCTTTTTATAGAAAATAAAAAAAAAATATAAATTTTAATATCCAACAATAGAGTCTGGGGGCGATTACATTATTCCCAAGATGTGCTATTTTCTAGAAAATCATTTATGGTATGATAATATATTTATGATTATTTTTAAAATTTTAATATATCATAATAGTCTTTAGCAAACAAAAGTACGTTTTTTAACATTTTTTTAAGTCTAGCAATACAAGTTTTTGAACGTTAATTATAATAAAGGCTTACTTTTCTAAATATTCAACAATACAAATGGCGTGTACCTTTCTATTTTTAATACACAATTACTTTAAAAACATGAACTGATAAATTAATAAGAACTTTAGTATTCCAACGATAAATTAGAATTTCATTTCAAAATAAGCCCCATTTATATTCTAAATAAATATTTAAATGAACAAAAAACAAAAATTCAACGGCACGTCTCTGGCATATTACATTAAAATATATTACATACATACGTTTCTGATTAATCGCTGGCTTGTAGAATGATAAGGGATGCCTAATCCCACCCCGTATCACGTAAAGTGTGATTTATTTACTAATTTTTAAAACATTTTAAACAGACTCATTTTATATGCGACAAGGTTTTTCTTAGTCCCCTCTATATTAACATAGAATAACATATGCTATTACTAAATCAATGTGTTGCTTATGGATATGGCATCTTTAAAGTAAGATTTCTTAACTCTAAAAACAACGTCTCTAAAAATATGTTGTGTAATATAAAATATGTGAGAATATATACGAATATATATATATATATATATATATATAATAAAATATAATTGTACTTCTACGTAAAATTTGAAGCAAAGAAGTCTAGACTTAGAATAATGAAGTAAGGTCTTATGTTAGACATTTTTATTATAAGCATAACAGCTCGGTTATAGCACGGTAATATTACATATATATTACCGTGGTTATAGTGAGAGAATATGTGACCCTAAGTCAGAGTGCGTTTGGATAAACGTGTACGTGATATTTTGTTTTGGCTTATACGAGTACATTTGCTATTTTGTGTTGTTTTTTATATAGGTTTTTAAATTTCAAGGCTATTTTTTTTTAAATTATTACTTATGTCATAAAAGGTGACTTTTTGTAGTTTTTTTATCTATGTTTTTTTTAATATTCAGCCACAAACCTCCTTTAATTTTTTGCGAGGAATAGAGAACAGAAATATGTTTTTCAGATTTCAAAATATTTTTTTTTTCAATATTTTAAAAGTAAATTATACAAATATTACTCTAATAGCTGTATAATTTACACGTTCACGGTCTTTTTACTGATAAAATACATACATAAAGAGGGTGTGCAGCATTTCACGAGAGTATCTCACGTTATCTACACAACCGACCGTGAAAAGCTTTTAGTAATAAAATTAGGCACAGATCCAAATGTATTTTCGTTTTAACATAAAATATGTTATTTTTTTTCCCCAAATCCATTCTCTATACTTTAAATTCTTTCTCGCCACTTTGCAGGGTGTCGTAAGTTTAACAATATACTGCTTTAATAAAACCTTTTAAAAAATTGGGTAGTTTTGTTTGTTTTTTTTTTTATGTTGACATGTTTTAGTCTATTATGTAATGGGATTTCCTGGTTCTTTTTCTAATGTTTTGAGTATTAAATGCGACACAATGCGAGATTCATATATAGCACTTATACTTTACTATATTAAAAAGTTCTACTTTTAGCTTAAGAAATGCTTTATAGTTGTGTCAAACGCCACCTTTACTTTGAAAACCCGTACTTTGCCTAGTTTCTATTTATAATTTGTAATTTATTTTGTTTATTTTATTTTTATTGTATAATTTGGTTTGCTTTTCCTATGGTTTGTAATATTTTATACTTGACGACACGTTTGGCTCAGTTTATAGTAACTCTACGGGCCTACTTGCTATGCCGACGGTCTTCGGTTCGAGTCCCGCTGGGAGCATTCATTAGCGTGATGAGCACAAATGTTTGTACTCCAGTCATGGGTGTTTATATTTATAATATGTATGTTTCAAAAGTATATTTATTTATATTTTTGTACTGTGGATCAAGTGTTTGAAATAAAGAATTATTATTATTTAGTAAAGACAAATTAGCAGTTATTTTTAAAAGCGTATCATCCATACGCGTTCATAATAAATAACAGATTTCACATATTGCTTCGTTTGTGTGATACATTGATAAGAATTAGCCAATATTTTTTAGAATTAGCTTAGTAATAAAAAAAATAATAATAATCTTTGAAGCAGAAAGAAAGATATAATCATTATCATATGCTGCTAGAATATATTTACATATCACTGACTCTGAATTTAGTACTTTATTTACAGAGGCTTAGAAATATTATTCACTTCATATTACGCCAAATTAGTTCTACAAAGTGAAGAAAGTTAATTAAATTGTACTTGTACAAAATATGCTTCCCTAAAAATTAATTTTCAGAAGAAGATATGTGATATTATGTGTTATATATAAATATATATATATATATATATATATATATATATATATATATATATATATATATATATATATATATATATATATATATATATATATATTATTATTATTATTTTTTTTTTTTGGGTTTGGTGCCGAGGTCGGCCCTAGCTACGTCGACCAGTTTAGGTCCATTGTAGCTCCCTTTATAGTGAATTCAAAGTTCTCCGCTTAGTCCTGTTGACTCCAGGAACTTCCAGATTTTCTGAGCGGGGAGCATCTGTATCTCTTCCGGTTGCATAGTATGCTGCCCTAGATAGATACTTCTGCGGTGCATGAGTGGACCGCACGAGCAGAGGATGTGCATAGCAGTTTCCTCTGTCTCATGGCATAGTCTGCACATTGCGGTCCGACTGAGGCCGAGGGTAAACATATGTTTATTGAGTTTGCAGTGACCAGTAAGTATTCTGGTTACTGCACTGGTTTTATACTTGTTGAGTTGAAGCAACTCTTTTGTAAACTTTTTGCGATATCCCTTAATTAGCGCTTTAGAGTGTATTTGTCCAGAAGTGGATTGCCACTCTTGAAGTGCTTGGCGATTGCAGTGAATTTTGAGAATTGAATAGGCATGTTGTTTTGCAATACCACAAAATGGTTCTGGGCCACATTCTGGGGTTTCAGCGCCCCTTCTTGCCAATGCATCAGCCTTTTCGTTCCCATCTATGCCTGAGTGACCCGGGACCCATCTGAGGGTAACTCTGTTGGATGTGCCCAGGACATTCAGATTATCCATACAGTCTTTGACCAACTTAGAGTTGGTCTCAAGAGAATCTATAGCCAGAAGTGCTGCTTGGCTATCTGAGTTGATGTAGATATTTTGGTTTCTAAGCTTTCTCTCCAGGATTACTTCAGCACATTTGTTAATGGCGAAGACCTCGGCTTGGAAGATGGTGGCTTCCTTGCCCAGATTGACACTCATGTCAAATCTAGGCTTAAGGCCATAGATACCGCACCCTACATCAGATCCTTTCTTGGATCCATCTGTAAACCAAACATGACTGCCCTTTTTGTGAGACTCTTGGTTTTTTAGCCACATGTCCCGGTTGGAAGATCTATTTGGTACTGTTTTGCGAAGTTAAACTCTGTATTCATGCCATCGACTGGCATTTTCAGAGTTTTGTGTTCGAATGTCAACTCTTTGAGTTTGTTCATATATTGCGATTGCAATTTTACATTCGATTGTGTACAGAGCCTGTAGAGGCAAGATTTAGCTTCTTTTTGCACGTGGAGATATAGCGGAGCTATGTCCAACAAAGCATTTAGAGCGTCGCCTGGTGCCGAATGGAAGGCTCCCGTGATGATTAGACATGCCATCCGTTGTATGCTGTCTAGTTTACTCATAGTTGTCTTTTGTTTGGTTTTGTTACACCATACGACTGAGGCGTATGTTATAATCGGCCTTACCACGGCGGTGTACATCCAGAGAGCCATTTTGGGTTTGAGGCCCCACTTGGCTCCAGCCATTCGACAACATATCCAAAGGGCCATTTTGGCTTTTTTAATAATGTTGTTGAGGTGAGAGTTCCAGGTCAACTTTTGATCAATAGTGACTCCAAGGTACTTTACCTCATTTGATAGGTTAAGGGTTTTGCCATTGAGTCTGAGTTCAGTCAGCCTTTCAAGCTTCCTTTTCCTGGTGAATGGTACAATAACTGTTTTATCCGGGTTTATTGATAATTCATTTTCTCTACACCATCTTGTGATGGTGTTGAGAGCCCCTTGTAACCTGGTGGAAATTGTGTTAAGGCAGGGACCTCTTACTACTACAACAAGGTCATCTGCATAGCCTTGTGTATCGTAGTCGAGATCCGCCATGATTACAAGTAGTAGGTCTACAGCTAGTGTCCATAATAGGGGTGAAAGTACTCCTCCTTGCGGACAGCCTCTGGTAGTGTAAAAGTTGTGCGAGTATTCGTTTAGCGTAACTTTCGCACACCGGTTGGAGAGCATATATTCCACCCATCTGGTGGTTGTGACATCAACACCTTTTGCATTTAATCCTTTCAGGATGGTTGCCGTAGGTGTGTTGTCAAAGGCCCCCTCAATGTCCAAAAACGCACATAGAGCTGTCTGCTTATCCTCTAGGGACCTTTCTGCCTTGTCGATCAGAGCTACTAAGGCAGATTCTGTGGATTTACCCTTTTGGTAAGCATGTTGATTGCAGGAGAGTGGTCTAGCCACAAGATACCTTGTTCTAATGTGCTGATCGATTACTTTTTCCATTGTTTTTAGTAGGAAAGAAGTAAGACTAATAGGTCTAAAGGATTTGGGCTGAGAGTAGTCGTTTTTACCGATCTTCGGTATAAAGGTAACCTTGACCTTAGTCCATTGTTCTGGTATAATGCCCCAAGCAAAGCTTGCTCTAAATAGTTTTACCAGATGCGGGATAAGGAGTTCCATGCCCTGTTGAAGTAGGGCTGGAAAAATTCCGTCTTCCCCTGCTGATTTAAATGGTTTGAATTTTTCAAAGCCCATCTAATCTGGTTAGGCCTAAAAATGATGTTGGCCATCTTCCAGTCGCAACTATTTGCCCTGTGGATGTAGTTTTCCTTTGGGTTTGATTCACTACTGGAGACAGGGTACGATCCTGGGAAATGGGTTGCTCTTAACAGTTCCAGCGTCTCCATCTCTGTGGTCGTAAAGGAATTGTCTCGCTTTTTTAAAAAGCCAAGAAAGATATTTGGTGTCTTGGCAAGGACCTTGTGGATTCTCGCTCCTTTATGTGTTTGGGCGATATTCTCACAGAATCGTTTCCAAGATGCTCTTTTAGCTTTTCTGATCTCTTTATGGTATTTAGTCAGAGCCTTCTTATACCGTTCCCACCCATACGGTGTAGTGGCCTGATTAAATAAGCGACGTGTGGATACTCTAAGTCGTTCTAACTTTTTGTTCCACCACGGAGTATTGGTGTTAACCTTGAGTTCCCTAACAGGACAACTATTTTCATAGGCATTTAGGATGCCATCCGTTAGCAAGTTGTTTAAAATGTTGAGGGAGTCGGGTGTCTTTATTGATTTTGGGAAATCCTTAGCTGCCTCAGCGAGCAGGTTTTTGAAGTCTACCCACGAGGTAGCTTTGGGGTTTCTAAGCCTTATAGGTTCAGTGGTTATTGAGCCTTGTATGCTAAAGACGATATGTTTGTGATCAGACATAGAGTTTTCATTACTGACATGCCATTTATTTATGTGTTTAGCGATTTGTACAGTAGCAAAAGTAATATCAAGAACTTCCTGCCTAGCTCTAGTAGCGAAGGTTGGATTACAGCCTTTATTAAGTATTTGCAGGTCGTTAGCTAGGAGAAATTCTAAAAGTAACTCACCTCTTTTGTTGGTACCAGTGCTTCCCCAGATTGTGTGATGGGCGTTTGCATCGCATCCAACAATTAGTTCTGCCTTGTGTTTTCGAGCGTAGTCGACGACTTTAGACAGTTCTTCGGTGGGGTTGGCTTTCTCTCCGGGCAGGTAGGCCGAGCACACGAGTGCTCTAGTTTGACCACGCCCTCTGAGAACGGTGATTGCAGCAACGGTGTCATCACTGCAAAGTTCTGTAACAGGCAAGAAATTAATACCTTTCTTAAAAACGATACAGGCCCTAGGCTTGGTGCCATTTTCGTTTGCTAGGATCTTACCTACTCCATTTAAGCCCGAAATCTTGGACTTGGCGTTAAGCCATGGTTCCTGGACCAGCGCTATATCCATGCCATTTGCCTTAAAAGTGTTTTCTGCCACGGCTGTGGCAGCGATAGCGTGGTGTAAATTGGCTTGGAGTATTTTAGTGGGGGCGTCGCCAGTTGGGTGTGAAGCGCTACTGGGGACGGGTCCCATTGCGCTTGTCACTGCCCTTGCTGGGTCTGGGTCCCTTTTGTTTGCGGGGGCGCTGGCTCTTGCCTCTGGGGGTTTGTCCACCCCTGGTGTGCCCCCCTGTACGAGGAAACCTGTGCGGAGTACCAGTCGCTCCGCTGGTCCCGGCCACTGGAGCCACGCCAGGTGCAGCAGATGGTAAAGGCGCAGCAGCGTTGGCGTTCGCTCCAGCAGCCGCGGCCCCAGAACGAGAGGTAGACGGCACAGGTTCAGAGGGAAGTGTCCCAGGATTCGTTGGCGTCTGGTTGATGCCCTTAATACGGAACTGGACCGATTTGAAAGCCAAGTAGGCCTTCAGGCCGGTTTTTTGAAGGGTCTCAACAGATTGGTCGTCGATGGAGAGGGTGAGTGTGATTCCGCCCTTCTCCTCCTTCCTATTGAGAACCTTCCACAGCTCCGTATTAAGGCCATCATTTTGTATCCGGAGACAGGAGAGCGCCTTATCGACGTCTTTGGACTCCGGATCGGGAATGTATACCACCCCAACCTTCGGTTTGGGCAAGTCGCTCTCATTAATGAGAGCGAGCTTAGCTCCTGGCCACGGCTGTAAGGAAGGTATACATTTCTCAAGCCATTCCCTGGCATGTTGGTTAGCACAGGTGATGAGTAGCCAACCTGGCTTGAAAGATAGTCCGCCAAAGGCAGGTCCCTTACCCTTCTCCGAAGTGGTGATTTGGGCCACAATTGCGTTGTAGAGTGACTGCAGCTGTGCGTCAGTCATGGGAGTGGAGTCCCTCACACCAACTTTGCAGGAGGATAAGGCCGCACTATAGGCAGCGGGTGGTGGGGGGGCCGATGGTGCTTCGCTCGACCTTTGGGACTTCCTCGCTGGTTGTCCCTGTGGTGATTCCTCCTCCGAGCGTGTCCTTTTGATGGAGCGCTCGGATTCGGGTTTCGAAGCATCGAATCGATACCCCATAGCCCTAAGTTCCGCAAAGGTTTTTGAGGACAGTTCGTAGGCTTTTGCAGCCTCCACTCCCTGTCCCCTAAGTGCCTTCAGACGGATTAATGCTGCCCCACTCAATCTTTTTCGTTTGGGTCGGGCAGCGTCGATGGAGGTGGCAGCAGGGCTACCAGTAGGTGAATCAGGGTTCGTAGGAGCCCCTATCGCCATTTCGGTTCCTGCAGTCACCTCCATTGGTTGCGCTGACATTTGGGCGGTTTCATCCGCACCCATTGTCAGCGGCATGAGGTCCTGGCACAATTCGTCCAGGGTCTGTGACGTAGTGTCGTCATTTTGTTTTTTATTTTTAAGGTCCATACTCATTTAGGTCCCACGAGCAGCTAGGGAAATAGAAATGCCCACCGACAGAGCCCCGCATGTCGATGGGAGGACTTAAAATACTATCCGATTCGTCCAGGTGTCGGATAGCCACCGTTAGCGACTGAGCTCCCCCCCAGCCACGCATCCCTCGGCACGGTACGAATAACACCTTGGATTGGGTTCTAAGCTAAAGATATGCATATACTTACATATATATTTAATAAGCACACTTACATAAACATACATAAACATACATATATAAATAAAGATGAAAATGAAAGCAAGCGCTCGGTGTTTTTTGTTGCGTCTATTTCCTAGCGAACTAGACCAATAACAGGGCTGGCAACCTCGTGAAGGATAGTACACCGAACTTGCCTTGGGGATCTTTTATATATATATAATATATATAATATATATATATATATATATATATATATATATATATATATATATATATATATATATATATATATATATATTTTATATTAATGTAAGTGAAGTATTCACTTACATTAAAAAATATACGTATAAATTAATTATGCCATTTTTATATGCTATGTATATGTAAGCTTTCCTCTCTATTCCAATTTCACGTTTTTCTCTCTCTCTCTCTCTCGCGGTAAAAAGAAGCATATGTTACTTTCCAGCCCTCCAACTATCTTCTCACAAAATAATCACGCCAATCCGTCACTCCGTTTTGACGTGAAAGAAGGACAAACAAACAAAAAAACACACTTTCACATTTATAATATTAGTATGGATAATGTATGAAAGTCTGCCCGATTTGTTGACATTTACGTTTACTGCTCCGCTACCTTGGGCAGCAGCATGATAATATATGTATATCCTATAGATTTCCTCACTAAACAGGCTATCTATTGCAAAAAGATTTTTTCAAATCGGATTAGTAATACCTGAGATAAGCGCGTTCAAACAAACAAACTCTGCCTCTTTATAATCTTTTATAGATATATAAGAAATATTCATCAATTAAGAATCGAACTCAAGAAATCCAAGTAAAGTAGAAATCATATAAAACAAATATAAAGCCTAATAAAATAAATAAATAATAAAATAAATATGTTGGGACATTAACACACAGCACCATCTAGTTCCATGGTAAGCTACGAGGCCTGTGTTATGGATACTAGATAGTTGATACACAACACATTTATAACTTTTAAATACATACATGTTATAAATATAAACACCCATGACTGGAGTACAAATATTCGTGCTCATCACACAAATGAATGCCCCCAGCGGGACTCGAACCCGCGACCTCTAGCACAGCAAGTAGGGTCACTGAGCCAAACTTATTTATCTTTATTAACTGCGTATCTTTCAGTGCAATTTTACTTTACGAAAATATAAAGAAAATATAATGAAAGTTCATGTTAAGATTTTCGGTGCCTGATTTAACGTTCGGCAAACAATCACGTCCTTTAGCAGAGATACGGAAACATCGTCATTTCAATGCCAGTGGTATAGATATCTTTCTCTGGTACAAGTTATGAGATAATTTATTACTATACAATCGATTATAATAATTATTATTGAAAATTTGAGAAAATCATATATGAATAGAACTAGCGAGTTAGGGTACGACCCTACGTTTTAACAGTTTGTATAGATTTCTCATATATGAAATATTTTCCCGCAGTATAATGTATCCTATATGTTGACCCAGATAATTAGCTATCATTATTCTAAATTTCATCAAAATCTGTCCAGTGGTTTTCTTGTGATGCGTTCCTAGACTGACAGACAAAAATGCTAAAAACGATAGATGCGGCCGTTGTATCGATAATAATGTCTATTTCAATAAGATTTTCCAAAAAATATTTAATGTACAGATACGACTCAGTTAGAATTTTATTATATGTTTAGAAAAACGTTTAAAAAACTAATTATTTCTGAACTTATTAATAACACACTAAAGCTCGTGAATTGCTACTAAACAAGAAAGAACAGAAAAGCGGTTGACTAACAGAGTAAAAGAAAGGTACTGAATTGGTTTTATCTTTGCCTTTTTGTATAAACATAGATTCATAACGTTCAGTAAAAAATTGTAATAATTTAATACTGTATAAAATATTTTGAATTTCAATTTGATTTATTCTCTATCTTAAAAGTAAATAATACACTTACAATTTTTCTACAAGATTTTTGGTTCCGATGTACATATATAGTTTTATGTAAAATGTCAAATATTCGCGTAAATCTAAGAAAGTATTATATCGTACACCGAAAACACTTTGTGCCAAAAGATGCAAAATCAATTCTTTCTCAAGATTTACATGCATTATACTTATTTGTAAGATACAAATATTTATCTTTGTTTAATCAAAACGGGGACATGTCTTTGGGGACTGTCAGACAGCATAAATGCATGTCCAAAGTATAGGCGGAAGGCAAAGTTCTTTAGAATCCCATTCTAAATCTTAATATATTATAGAAAAATACTATTTTAATAAATATTTTATTACTACCGTATCTATAGTTTACTATTATTATGTTAATATGTTTTACGTTAGCGTTACGTATATTGCGTATGCGGAAGATTATTCCTTGGTATAGTTAAAGTTTTTATGGAGAATGTTTGTATTGCAGAAAACTAAAATATTAACTTGTTTCAGCCCGCGGCACTACTCGCGTAATTTATTTATGTATAATTACTTCTAACTGTGTAAAAACTTAAAATTATAGAATATTGAAGCCTATGTCAGTTTCATATATATAAACGGAAAAATTTGTTTGTTTGTCTGCACGTACTCTAGTAGAACAGGTCTGATTTATTTATTTTTTATGATAAAGTCACTTATTAAGGAAAATTACAGCGTACCTTAACTTTAACAAATGAACCTCAATTACGTTCACTTAGTGAATTACAGACGGTTTTCGACCACAGTGTTGTGTTGTTAGCTCAGTCTTTAAATAATATTATCTAAGAAATGCGGTAAAATTGCTTGTTTAGTTATTGGCTATGCAAGCCTATTCTGGCACTAGTACAAAGTACATTAGCCTAGACACATTCCCCCAACCTATTTACCTACTTGGCACAGATTATATTTATCTGTCACCTACATTTAAAATGAAAAGAGAATATTATTCAAGTTTTTTTAAAGATAATATTATAATCAACACAAATGAAATAAAATTTTATTTCGATAGACTTATTACAAGCACTTTTAAATCGTCAATTTAAAGAGCGTCAGTGTAGTCAGTCTGTGAGAAAGCTAGCACCGGCTCGGAAAGCAGTTCTGCAGCTGAGAGCTGCATATCATGTATTTAAAAAAAAAATATTTACTTTCTAAAATGTATAAAAAAATATTAAATTTAATTTACTTTGGTTATTCCATAATTATTTCTTAGAAAACCTCATCCGATAAAGTTTGGAGGTAGCGATTTTACGCCATTATTTTGACGCTGCGTTTGTGCGGAACTTTTGTATTTTATTTTATTTATTTATTTTAGGGAAACAAACAGTACAATATTACATAAATAATAAATAATAATAGATAACACATAAACCAATGACGTTTCCACAAATTAAACGATACAAATATGAAGCAGACCACAATGAAAATAAGAAAAACAAAAAGCTAAACACTAAACCAAAAAAAATTCAAATAGAAACAATGGTTAACATGAATAATAAAAAAAAATAAGGAATAAGGAAGAAACATAAAATAATTGTAATAATTTTGTAGTATATTAAAGTATACTTAGATTCACATCACACATGTATCTACTTACCTCATATGAGAATCAAATCCACATTCCAGTCAGTGTGAAGTTATTGTCGCGAGTACTGTTTTGAGTTATTGGATAACGTATATAGATAGTATTTTATGTAGAGAAAATTGCTTGTATCATTAACAAGACAGAATGGTCGCCTTCTGCATTATTTACTTCAAATTTTCTTCTACTTTATTATTCTAAGTTAATATTAAATTTTATATTATGTTTATATATAAAAATATAATATTGAATCAATTGAAAAGATATTTTGTAGTTTGTTTTTCATAATCCTGAATAATAATTATTTCACCAATGAAATTAGTAAGTTAAAGTTAATAAGTAATATTACTGTTACTGTTAGCCTACATCATCCCACTGCTGGGTAAAGGCCTCCTCTCTACATTTCCAAGTAGTGCGATCTTGCCCACAAAAAGTATATGGATAGCAAAAAAAAAATATCTTTTAAGAAATTTCATAACTAATAGGTACATTCAATTAAAAGAAAATTTAGTATTAGAAAATTTTACATGTCACATAACAATTTGAACTTAAAGCAAGCTTATAGCATTTTAGCATTTGGACCACTCGCAATATCATCGGCGCGGAAATGCCTCCTGGCTTATTTCCGACACGCCATAAAAAGGTCTCGAAGCCAACAGCAGTACTTGTAAGGTTCTTTATAACTTCGGATTTTTCTACACATACAAATATGTATGGAACATCAAATTTATACCGTAAACTAAAGTAATAAAGACGATTTTCTATACAATATAATGTAGAGTAAGTAAACCGAACTGAAAAAATAATTGAATACACTGTTGTATAAATACCACGTTCAGTAATGTGCGTGAATACTTTTACCTGTTACAAAAGAATTATGCTTATGTTAGAATTGTTATTTGGTAATATTTTTTCAGTAGCTGTATGGTAAGTCTGTTATTAAAACTTATCTCGTTTGTTTAGTATATATAGATATTTTACAGACCTACAGAGTCATTTTGTTCCATACTAGCGTTATCCACGGTTCTGTCCATGTATTTAATTTATGTATAACTAGAATATCTACGTATGTATGTACTCTTATATATGTATAAGCAGCATAAACATGGGACTTTCATATATACTAACGTAAGTCTATGGATATGTTTCATATAAACTTGCGAAAGTCCTTTAATACGAACCTTTTGCAAAATCCTTAGCTGACGTCTTCTACCTATAAATTACCTGCAAAACTAACTTCAAAGGTCAAATAGTTTTCGAGACTTCACGTTTAGTCCGTAGTTATAATGTTTAGTTTTCAGTTTTCAGCTTAAATACATTTTGGAGGACTTTAATAGTAGTACCCTTTATAATTTTCTGTCTTAACTAGACCCTGATTAATATTTAAAGTTAGGGCTGAATAAACTTAGCAAACAATGGTATAAAATCTAATAATACTTTCTTAGATTTACGCGAATGTTTGACATTTTTAAATAAAACTCTTTCGGATTATTTCGCGGATTTATTTTGATTTTTTGGTTCCCGACGTTTCGAATGCTTTACAGCATCCACTGTCACGGGAGAGACTGAGGTGTTACATGTCTTGTAGGTATAGTTGTTACAGACAGCCTACCCACAATTAACAAAATGAAAATTGCACCAATTACATTACAATATTTTTTAACTTTAAACATTTTTATAATTTTAATTATAATTGAATACGGAATATTATTTATTTAATTTTTGCTATTATTTTCATAATTATTACGATTTTAAAAAATATTAATTAGTAATCTATATTTAGTGTTGCCATTATTATATTTATAACCATAAAGAAAAATATAAAATATAGTATTAATTTTTAAGCCATATAATTGTTCTGTGTAATTTAAAAAGTTAAAATTAATTAAGGATAATAATTTTAATTTAGTTTGCTATTATTTAAAAACAACTTACTAAGCAACACTATTACTATATACTTATAAAATCTGTTACATGGGTGAAATACATAGGTTTGCTTAAACCTTATATAACATAAAGCTTCATATACGAACAAATAACCTGAACTCGCTACACTTCGGTAACTTTTAATCTTTTTTTTTTGGGTAACATGAAATGTGATCACACCTTTCCCAAGGTACGCTTATCTTCTAGAAATTACCGAGTATTGTATTCTACTACTTGTTTTTCTACCACTATCTGCTTTTTTCACTTCACTTAATTTCACTTATTAATATTTCTTCTAAATCTTCACTTAACTTTGAACTTGTACTAATCACTCGACATATTGTCGCCCTTTTGGACGGACTAGAATGTTCTATGTTCATAAAACAAACAACAAAGTGATATTGACCATGGAACAATAAAAATCTAAAAAATATGAGGGAATAACATATTATGATTTGTCATTCATTTAAAATTGTCCTTTTAATACAATTAAAAAAAATTCAGAACAATATTATGTACTGTATATATACGAGCAGAGCTGTGGACCAACAGTAGTACTATATGTCAAAATTATACTATTGCCTTTAAGAAGAGTAAAAAAATAGTAAATCTAACGCCATTTTGATTTAATTAGGTAGTATCTATGTTTTCATGGCACATATGTAATCATATGTCAATAGTATTCGATCGTCTTGATAGAATCACTCACGAATGCAACGTGATCTTTGCAGATCGATTTGACCACATTCAATCTTCAAATTCAATTACGGCATTACACAGGTTTCGTGACATTGTCATGAAATAGTAATATTGTGTATGTACAATATATGTGTATATGTGATAATTTATCAATTTTCGCTTCGCACGCATATACAAAAAGATAAACTTGGCGTCTGAAAAGTCCGCAAAAAAGAGCGCATAATAGGAAATTGTGCGGCTTTTTTCAAATAGTGTTGAATTGCGTAAGCAATAGAGTGGACGTTTCAAATACCAAAGTGATCTTAACAAATAAGTATGTAAAATTACATCACAATTAGACTCTTAAAACAATTATAAAATATAAATATCCGACTATGAAAAAGGTAACTGAAAAGAAAGGTACAGGTTGTCGAAGAAAAATAGTATTATGCAATTGGAGACATACATGTTTATCCTTGTTGCCTCATACTTTACGTACGTACTACTATTACATTTAAATAAATAAGTTATATTTTTTGTCACCTCATCAAAAACCTCATTTTGATACCGCGCTCGATAGATTTGAAAGATAACAAAATTAAATAAAACTATCTTTTCGGATTATTTCGCGGATTTATTTTGATTTTTGGTTCCCAACCAAAAATATTTGGTTTTGGTTTGGTTGGGAACCAAAAATCAAAATAAATCCGCGAAATAATCCGAAAAGATAGTTTTATTTAATAATGTCAAACGTTCGCGTAAATCTAAGAAAATATTTTTTTAGATAACAAAATTTTACGAAAAAAATTGACGCCTGCGATCCGCCATTTTGATGTTTAATAATATCCTAAATTTTAAATAAATTTATTTTGATCTTTGGTTCCCGACACTTCGAACTGACTGAACCAAAAAACTAAAGTAGATTGACGGAACAAAAAAATAAATCCGCGGAAAAATCCGAAAAGATAGTTTTAATTAAAACTAGTGGCTCACCCTCGCTTTGCTCGGATTCGCCTCTAGACAAACAAAAACAAATCTATCCCACGGGAACCGTACATTTTCCATTTCCGGGATAAAAAGTAGCTTATTTGTTATTCTGATGTATAGAACTATATTATTGTAAAGTTTCATTAAAATCCAATTGGTACTTTTTGTCTACTAAGCTATATAAGTTACTATAGTTTTTAACTATCCCACGGTTATGAAAAAAATCTGGATTTGTTCTATTTCTCTTCTTACATCCCCTGACTCGGTTTTTAGAAAAACAAATCTATATACAGACATTCGACCTATATATTTTTATTATGTGTATAGATGTTAAATATTTGGGTAAAACTAAGAAAGTAAGAGGTCCTAAATTATTATAATATTTACAGATTTCACAACGTATTTTCTTATAATAAAACTAAAATACATACGAGTTAAAGTAATTCAAAAGCCATTAAATTATTACATACGAGTATAATCTAACACTATCTCAGACTTCTATATGTAAGCTATTGGAATATGAAAATGATATCATAAACAAGGTCCATAGTTACAATGCAGTTGATTTATTAAAGCAAATTGCGGCGATATACGGCGGAAGTGACGTCATTACCCTCTATCGCTCCGACCACGTTGTTCGAGGGATTCATAAATTTTAGTGAAATATAAGAGGAGGCATTAGAAGAATAAGTCATGTTATTATTCTTTAGAACCACGTAGAAATAGTAATGTTAAAAATTTGTGTTCGTGTAATGGTCAAAGTTCGATTGTTTTTGAACATGCAACCATAATCATTATTGAAAATTTGAGGAAAACATAAATAAAAATAACCTATCAATACAAAAAAAAATTGTTTCCGTATTTTTTTTAAATCTACTAGAATAAAACAAAGAAAATCGGTTAACAAACAGAGGAGTAAAAGGTACTGAACTGTTTTGTCTTTGTCTATTTATATATCTGTTTCTCAAAAAAAAAAAGGTCTTTGCTGATTCCTATAAAACAGGTTCGATAGTTAAAGTTAAAATCTCTATAAAAATCATTCCCTCGATGAGCTATCATTCCCTCACCTTTGAATTTTAGTTTTAACCCTCTTTGAACTCCAAAATATTGGGGACCATTATAACCCTTAAGTCATTTAATCATGCACTATCAGATCTATCACACATTTGCAGAAAAAAAACTGTATAATACTAAAAAATAATTACCACGACATTAAAAAAAAACATTTTTCTACTTTTTTTTAGAATTATTATATGTAGATACTAAATATAAAATAAAAAAAATATATATTGGTTACAATATTTGTTTTTTTTTTCACATATTCTTTTTTACATAAGCATGGTATTAGTATAGGATATATACGATAAACTGCATATGCTATTAATTAGATTAAGAAATTCTATTACTATCTTCATATGAAAAATTATTTTATCATTGATTTTATTGTTTTCACAGTCCCAAAGTTTATGATCATGACCTTGTTTTTTTAAATACTTAAGGTTCATTAAATAAATTTTTCACTATTTTATATACCACATCTATTTGTTTATTATTCCATGTTAGCTGGCCAATGTAAGCGGCTTCCGCAACTCGGTTGGTTACGTACTACTGGAACCCTTTCGCTCTAGAGGAAGACTGAAAATTTATTTTTATAAATGCTGCAATTGTGGTGCGATTAAATTAATACTTATATAATAACATAATATCTTTTCGTGCATGTCCAAATGACTAATTTACCAAAAAGTTTTTAATACAGAATTATTGACTTTTAAATGTCAATTCTATTGGTATAATATATATATATATATATATATATATATATATATATATATATATATATATTACTTTAAAAATAGCGCAAAGATGTATTTACTTGTACATACGTTTTAAAAATAAATCTTTGTTTTTAAAATGGAGGGAAAATACTCTCTACTGAAAAGTGCAACAAGTATTGGTAGTTTGAATAAGCACTAAGGTGACAATATAATACATCATTATTATAGAAAATCATTAAATTATTATGAAAGTAGTAATACATACAAATAGTGTTTGATAAATGGTAAACCAGCAATATATTTTCGGAAAAATTACGCGTTTGATTTCTATAACAGGTCAATATATATATATATATATATATATATATATATATATATATATATATATATATATATATATATATATATATATATATATATATAATTTTCTTTATTGTAAAAGTGCTTTTTTACATTTTCCCCAGTCTAGTTGAGTCATGAGTTTTCTTAAAAATAGACGCAATTTATATCTAATTAAAAAAATCAAAACAACAATAAAAATGTCTATAAAATAAAATATTTATTAATTATTTAGTACATAATTAACATTTTAAATATCATACATAGTAAATAATTTAAATAAACAAAACATCAAACTAAATTAGAGAACTTAATCTATACTAATATTATAAAGAGGTAAAGTTTGTGATCTTGTGAGTTTGTGAGTTTGTGATGTTGTAGGGGGTAATCTCTGGATCTACTGAACTGATTTTCAAAATTTTTTTACCAATAGAAAGCCACGTTCTTTCTGAGTGTCATAGGCTATATATTAACCCGAAAATTGAAAAGGATTTTTCATGGTAGTCGGATTTGCAAAGTAAGTCGGAGAAAAAACGGTCGAACGAAAAAGTTTCTTACGAACGCTGCCTTAACGATGAGAGATATATGATCATGTTCTAGAGAAAAGTTGTAGAGCTTAATAATGCCTACAAAAAAGTCAGCGACAGCATGTCTAACTTTTATAATATAAATATTATTTAAGTCACAAAAAGTAGTTTTTTATATTAAAAAAGTAATTTAAATTGGTAGGTCATGTTTATTGGTCATATTATCAAGAATTATGAATTCTTATCAAAATAAATAAATTTATCGTCTAAAATGTTTAAAACAAAAGACTTTTCCCGTTTACTGCATATAATTTGGACAAATGGTTAAAGAGATAATACAACATATTCGTAGGTATGGACAAACCCGAGCGAGCTGTTTGTCTGTTTTCCTGTTTGTACGGGCTAATCTCCGAATCTACTGGACCGATATAAATGAAATTTTGCATGGTGGTACCTTATATTCCCGGGCAACATCTTAGATACTTTTCATCACGGAAAATTAAAGAGTTCCCGTGGGATAGTTAAAAAACTATAACAACTTATACAGTTTAGTACACAAAAACTACTGATTGGATCTTAATGAAACTTTACAATATATATAGTTCATACATAACAAAAACAAATCAGCTACTTTTAATCCCGGAAAATTAAAGAGTTTCCGTGGGATAGTCAAAAAACTATAGTAACTTATACAGCTTAGTACACAAAAACTACTGATTGGATTTTGATGAAACTTTACAATAATATATATAGTTCATACATCAGAATAACAAATAGGTTACTTTTTATCACGGAAAAATGTACTGTTCCCATGGGATAGATGTTTTTGCTTATTTGTAACGTATTATGTTTACAACATAGACCGCCAAACAATAGTTAGTAAAAAACTATAGTAACTTATACAGCTTAGTACACAACAACTTATCCTCCTCATTTAGTAAAATTTGGCATGCTGATACCTTACATTGCCGGTAAAACAACAGGTTACTATCATCCGGAAAATTCATCATTTCGGAAAAATGAACGGTTCCCGTGGGATAGATCTATTTGTGCTTTTCTAGTGGTGAACCCGAGCGAAGCGAGGGTGAGCCGCTAGTTTATTATATTTATATAAACAAAACAAACTATCTCAAGTGGAATTTCCAAAAAATATTCCATTTATCCCTTGACCTACATATCTGCGAATTTAATTGACAAGTATTGATATAATTAATGAAATTTCACATATCTCTGCAATAATAAATTATAATTTATGAATTATTTCAGTATAAAATAATGTTATTTTATACTGAAATAATAAAAATAATAATGTTAACATAATATTAAAGTTACATATTTATTTAGCAGTTTAAATATTTTGTTTCCAGTTTTAGTTTTACGAAATATTTAAAAATTATCAATCCTAAATGGAACATAAATACAATATATTTCGTTATATTATTTGGTGTTTTAACTAAGTCTATTTGTATTGTATGAAAAATGTGTTGTGAATTCCAGTGTATGGTTTTTTCAAGTATTATTTTTGATATGGATAGCCGCCATTTGTATACCTTTTTAGGATTCCGTAGCTAAAAGGTAAAACGGAATTGTTATAATTTTATTATATTTATAGTTTTTCGTCTCTTCCTGTGTCCGTATGTCACAATTATTCCATACGGAAACTCAAATATTATCATATAGGCTAACAAATCTGAAAAAATAATAATAATTGGGCTTTATAGAAACAATATAAAAATCAATTTTATTGATACTATATAGCATTATTGTAGAAGAGTTTCTTTTATTAAAAAAATAAAAAATAAAAATATCTAATGTAATATAAAATACAAATGTATATTTTTACAATTTTTCAACGTCTAGGAAAACTAAAATAAAAAACTATCTAAAAATTCAAATATTTTTCAAAGGGAAAAGACGATTTTTTATTCATTCCTCGATGTCAAAATATTTATCTCGGTAAACTACATGATTATCACATTATTAGATTTCTTTCAATCAAAACATTACTACTTAAATGCTATTCAAATATAGAGCGTTATAGGAACTTTAGAAGGTAAAGAAAAAGTAGAGTATTATAGTAAAATAAATGAAATAATTAAGCAAATAAACTCATCAAACAAAAGTACCTTTCACTCCGTCTCGATGAAATTATATCCAGAACTTGAATTATGGAACACAGAATAAAGATTTCACTAGAAATGAGTTCGTTAGTGTAGACTTTATTTATTTATGTACCTACTATATTAAAATATCTTAAAAGATATTTTAAGGGATTTCAGTGATTCTTGAAGGTTTTTATGTCTGTAAAGCACTTGTATATTGTCATTTGTCCGACTTTTGTATAGCGCAGAACTCAAAATAATTAAATTTCATACTATTAGCACCTATTTATACCCAGATAGAACAAGAAGACTTAAGGTTTACTCTCTCAAAGCAATATGTAACTTAAATAACTTAAATAATGATAAGCAATATTATGTAACATTAATAATGATATACGTACTAAAAACGTCTTACAAACATCTATGGCGATGTCGTTATTATGTTTAATATACGTCATGGTTCTATCTGGGCATGTATAGATGTACTACAATTATCACTTATATATCCTAATTTTAGTTAATGACCTTCATATAATCTCTTATTTAAATTATGCCAAAAAATAAAACAAGTTCTTAGTTTATTATAAAGGTTATTTGAACGATTTTATTAAAAAAAATACTCAAAAAAATACTTATATGTGTGTATTTTAACAAAGCCTTTTAAAACGGTAAAAACAGTTCCCTCCTCTATTTATATATATTCTCAGATGGAATAAATATTTAAGAAAAACAAAAATGTTAAAAACAATTTTTAATAAACAAAAAAATAAACAATTAATCGCGTATAGCATTTCTACGTTACTCTCTCTTCTCAGTAGAACATCAGTGTCAGCAACGGGGATCAAATCAATCGGTAATGATTCTTTGCTCCCAAACGACAGATTTATTACGATCATAAAATATAACAATGGAGCTTTACACTTTATTAGAAATGGATCTGAGATGTATTTATACTTATAAAATGGCATACCTAAATGTAAGCGTACTTTCTTAAGATTTTATTGGTTTTGTTTTGTAGCTTTATTTTTGTTTAAATAAGTAAGAAAAATATTTTCTAACGAATTCAAAAAGGACTCTACTCATTTTTAACCAACGAAAAAAGGAGGAGGTTCTCAATTTGGCATGTATGTTTTTTTTTTATGTTTGATCACGCATAACTTTTTACAGTGTAGTGTGATTTCGATGATTTTTTTTTTATTGGATAGGGTTTACTTCAAAGTGGGTCTTATTTAAATTTAAAAAAAAATCCACCGCGTAAATGTAGGAAATAGGGGAAGATTGATTTTTTACCTACTGTATTTTTGAAAATAGTGTCCTCTACACTAAAAATGGAAATATAAAAACTTAAAAAAATATAAAAAGCGACTTCAAAAATATCATAAAAAGTAAAAAATGATCAATTGGTAGGTTTCATCGTTACTATAGATACCTAATCAGATATTTTGGAAATCGGTGCCAGGGAAATCAAAGCACATTTTTTTGAAGTCGGTTTTTATTTTTATTTATTTTTTTTAAGTTTTCTTTGTATATTTTTGTATGTACATAATATGTCTGTATGTCACGTACGTAGGTTACTTGTGAACAGTCAATTGTAGGACGATTTTAATAATTATTTATCAACTTAATAGATTATTTTTTAGAAGAGGCAATTCTCAAGGTAGCCTCATTTAAGTTACAAGATAAATTTTCCCACTAAGGAATAACAGTTTTTAAGTGATTAAGAAGTCAGTGTACCTTTTTTTGGTAAAATTCGAAGACGAGAACTTGCTAAAGTTTGTTGTTTTATTATTTATCCTTCTTTTATACAGCTATAGAGCAATGAACTGATATTATTCACACGTTATATACAGCTGTGGTCTTCAACACTAGCAAAATTCCCCCACTCTACATGTTTTCTATTACGTCATAATGTACTTAAAATCATCTGTAATATAAATCTATTCCTATTTATATAGCTTATTTAAAGAACTTTGCTTATATATATACATATATACATATAAATTATATATATATATATATATATATATATATATATATATATATATATATATATCAATTTTTAAAAAAATATTAGTAAATTTCTTTAGATTCGTTTTTATAAACAGACGTTGGCATTAAATTCCTAATTATATTTAAACTTTATAAATAATAGCTCATGTACCTAAATGAAATAAATTATTTTAGTGCAAATAGCCGTTATTGTTTCATAGAATATTGAAATAGCAAAAATGCCACCCTAAAGGATACAAGTTTGCCTGTCCTGTAAAACTTTCAGCAATTAGACGAAGTCTTTCGAGCCTCTTGAGTGATATTAAAACGTCAAAACTTCACTGGATCTAGAAAAATTCAACTAAGTACGATAGTTACAATTTCATCGATATACACAGCTTGCTATGTTTGTTTGTTAATACTTCCTATCTAAGAAACACGTCAGTGTATATAATAAAAGGTTACCACCAAAATATTTTTCTCTAGATATGTGCACGTAGTTTTACAACCTATCGCGAAATGAAATAAAATTATTTCCATCGTCAATCTTTTTCTTTTTAATTATTGAGGAGTACCGAAAGTAATATAGGTTTAATCATCTGAAGCTGTGATTAAAAGTAAATTAATTATTTAAAGTATGGATTTAAATATTTTAAAGTTTTTTTTTCATATAAATGCTTTTATTTTATTACCAAGCGTCACTCAATTTAAGTTTTTTTTTTTAATGTCGGTGAAAAAGTAGACTTTATACACTTTACAAGAATAAAAGGAAATTAGACATTTCGATCAATTAAAATTCGACATATCTTATATAACTTAAATAATAATTGACATAACTTTTTTATCCAGACCGGGAATCAAACTTGTAGTAGCCAGGTTAGCTAGCAAAAATCACTATTATCATTGCATGAATAATTTTAAATAAGAATATTTTATAATGAAATAACAAAACCACATTGGATGACTTTCATTATTGTACTTTTATCAATTAATATATTAATATGCTATTTTTATAAGTTTACTAGCAAAAATATAAACAAATACACAGATATTGTAAATTTGTTTTATCATTCGATATCAAACATTTTATCTTGAGAGCAGTATCTACAATTTTTCTGAAAAATATTCAATTTGCATAAACTCAGCCTTCTCTGATGTTTTATTATACATATAAAACTATACATTGACATAAAATTCGACATGACCCAAATCCTACAAAACTCGAAATACACACTCTAGGGATTTAGTATGTTTTGCAGTCTGTTAAAAGATTTCTGGTTTCTATAAACCGAATCGATGATAATAGTAATATCCAAGAAGTACCGATATAAAAGATTGAAGATAATAAAGGTTTGAGATAGATTCATGAATTATTAAATAACGGACATGCGGTATAAATCTTGATACAGAGTGGACGGCAGAAATGATATATGTGCAAACAATTTACCAATAAAAATATTACGTTTGAAAAAAATGTGTAAGTTAAATATAATTTCGGATAATGGAAAATATGATTATAAAACTACATTTAATGAGTAAAGGCCAAGCGAGACAATACGCCAAGTCAAAACTGAGCAGTTTGTAGTGACCCTACTTGCTATGCCAGTCGTCGCGGGTTCGAGTCCCGCTGGAGGCATTCATTTGTGTGATGAGCACGAATGTTTGTACTCCAGTCATGGGTGTTTATATTTATAATATGTATGTATTTCAAGTTATTTTTGTGTAGTGTATCAACTATGTGGTATCCATAGCACAAGCCTCGTAGCTTACCGTGGAACTAGTTGGTGCTGTGTGTTAATGTTCCAACATATTTATATTTATTTATTAATACAAGAATTGCTCATTTTATATAAGATATTCTTAATTGGGAAATGACGTGTTAACTAAAACAAGCAAGTTATGCGCTATACCTATTATCGAGGATATTTGTACGTAAGATGGGCTAAAATGTGTGAAGCCATAAATTACAAAGATTATAGGAAGAATCCTTAGATAAAAGTTTTTATATTGTACAAGATACTTACTCTTCATGCTCTAGATGTTTCTCACAGAGGGCTTAAATTATAGGTCGAACTTTGTTTAAAGACCAATTTCCGACTGCCTCAGATATAAGCGTATACACCATACTCATAACGAATGCTGCGGCTATATAGAACTTTAATGCCAATTTTAATCTTCTTAACGGCAATCCAAGGTCCACTCACAAAACCTTCTTTGTGTATAGTCTCAATTAACATCGAAGGGTTCTCAGAAAACAAATCAGAAATTCTTTCTGATCTATACCGCAAAACACAATGCGATGTCCTTTGCGTCCAAGAGACCCATCGAGATGAAACCCAAAGTCGGCCGCACATTCCTGGACTAACGCTTATCGCCGAGATCTGTCATCCGAAGCACGGTAACGCAGTGTTTGTTGCTCCCGGCGTAAGCATCCTATCCACCAAATCTTCAACCCAAAATGGCATCGAACTTATCACCATCGATGTTGGCAATTGTACAATCACATCGATTTACAAACCTCCTGGGACCAGTTTTCAATTTGACCCTCCAGAAAATTTTAACGACCAAGCCGTCAAAGTTGTAATTGGGGACTTCAACAGCCGCAGCCCTAACTGGGGCTATATTGATCCTGATGCGGATGGACAAGCAGTCGAAATATGGGCTGAGACAAACGATCTGTGCCTGTTACATAATCCCAAGCAACCGGCTTCCTTTAATAGTGGTCGGTGGAAACGTGGGTACAATCCTGACCTAATCTTCGTCAGTTCCTGCATCAGTTCCCAATGCTCAAAAAGGGTATGTTCTCCAATCCCCCGTACTCAACATAGACCTATTTTATGCAGCATCGAGTCCGTTGTCCGACCTATGATTGTGCCATTTAAACGCCGATTTAATTATACTAAAGCTGACTGGGAGTCTTTTGCAAGTTCCGTTGACGACGCCCTCTTAAATGTGCTGCCAACCCCAGTAAATTACGACCAATTTGTCGAGACCGTACAATCCTTATCCCGGAAATATATCCCAAGGGGCTGCAGGACATCTTACATACCAGGATTGTCGACAGAGTCCATTGATCTGTTGAGCCGGTATGAATCACTATACCAAACGGACCCATTTTCGGAGGCTGCTACAGAGGCAGGAGAACTGCTGCTTTCTACAATTGGAAAAAACAGGCGGGAGAGATGGGTCAATACTGTCACTAGTATTGATATGACTCACAACAGTAAGAAGGCATGGAACACCTTGCGCAAGCTGACGAACGAGCCTTCTCGACCTTGTCCTCCAAGCCAAGTTACCGCCAACCAAATAGCCCATCAGTTACTTCTCAATGGCAAACCAGCAGTTCGCCCAGAGAGAGTTCCCAAACTAAAGACATCTGGCAATCCTTGTGACACTATCAGCAAGCCGCTCAACCTTGCTGATGTTGTGACAGCGATTAAAGGTCTTAAGTGCGGCAAAGCCTCTGGAGTGGACGAAATATCGGTTGAGCAGATCAAACACTTTGGCCCAGTTGCTGTGTCGTGGTTGCTGCAACTTTATAACAACTGTCTGAAATCTACTTCAATACCCCGGCTCTGGAGAAAATCTAGGGTCATAGCTATTCTGAAACCAGGCAAGGCAGCAGGTGACCCTAAGAACTATCGACCAATATCTCTTCTATGTCACACATATAAGCTTTTCGAGAGACTGTTGCTGAACCGACTTATGACTGTTATTGATCATAAACTAATCCCGGAGCAAGCCGGTTTCAGGCCTATTAAGTCTTGCTGCAACCAGACCCTCAAACTCGTGCAATATATTGAGGATGGTTTCGAGGCAGGAATGGTCACAGGTGCTGTATTCGTCGACCTATCTTCAGCTTACGATACAGTTAACCTAAAACGGCTGTTGTGGAAGGTGGAGACCATGACAAATGACATGAATTTTGTCAAAATACTCCGAGAACTTCTTCACAACCGGCGTTTCCAAGTCCATCTCCTCTCAGAGAAAAGTCGTTGGAGATCACAAAAGAACGGACTACCGCAAGGTAGCGTCCTGGCTCCACTTCTTTTTAATATATACACCAACGACCAACCATCTAGTCTAAACACGTCCCGCTTCCTCTATGCAGATGATCTTGCACTCACCTCCCAGGCCACCACTTTCGAGGAGGTCGAGGCGAATCTATCAAATGCTCTCACTAACTTAGACCAGTATTACTCCGCAAACTCGCTGAAACCAAATCCGAGCAAAACTCAATCCTGCGCATTTCACCTTCGCAATAGAGAGGCAGGGCGAAAACTAAACATTGTTTGGGGTGAGGTGTCTATTGAACACAGTAACTTCCCCAAATACCTCGGCATCACTCTGGACAGGTCACTTACCTTTCGTAAGCACTGCGAGAACATCAAGCAGAAAGTCCATAGCCGAAATCAAATCCTGCGTCGCCTAGTCACTTCTAAGTGGGGTGCCTCGCCTGATGTTTTGCGTACTACTGGGTTGGCCGTTTCCTTTGCTGCTGGTGAATATGCATGCCCCGTGTGGTGCCGCTCTTCCCACGCAAAACTAGTGGATACAGCACTAAACGAAACGTGTCGTATTATTACTGGCTGCCTGAAACCGACTCCGACACCAATGCTGTACCCACTGGCAGGAATTGCGCCTCCAAAAGTCCGTAGAGCAGTGGCGAGCTCCAGCGAAAGGACTAAAATGGAAAAAGACACGCGACACCCCATGCACGACAATATCCTGGTGCCACAAAGGCTAAAAAGCCGTAAAAGTTTCATGAAGTGTGTCTTACCACTTGGAGACGAACAACCACAGGCAAGATGCAGGACGTGGCGGGACAGTTATGGTCCTTTGCCAATCCCATTCGTTCCGCCGTCTGAAAATCTCGCGCCTGGACATAGTCTGCCTTGGCAGACCTGGAAGTCTCTCAACAGACTCCGGACTCAGGTCGGCCGAAGCAAGGAAAACTTGTCCAGGTGGGGATTCTCAGAGGGCGGCCTGGAGTGCAGATGTGGTACGGTTCCACAAACGATGAGGCACTTACTGGCATGCCCTGCTTGCCCTGTTACCTGCAACTTACAGGAGCTTATGGACGCCACTGATAAAGCAAAGATCGTGGCTGAGTTTTGGGCTGACTCGATTTAAAACTTGCCATCGACACGAGAAGAAGAAGAAGAAGAAGAATCTTCTTAACGTACTTTTCCTTATGGAATAATTTGTTAGCCTTTTATAGCAATATGTTTTAACGTTTAGTATAAATTTTTCAGAGATGAGATAATTTCCTGCAGTAAAAATTATATATGTTGACCCGGATAACCAGCTATCGTCATACCAAATTTCAACAAAATCTGTCCTGTGGTTTTCTTGTGATGTGTTCCGAGACAGACAGACCGACAGACAGGCAGACAAAAATTCTAAAAACAATAGATTTGGCCTCGGTATCTATAATAATGTCTATTTCAATAAGATTTTCAAAAAAATATTTAATGTACAGTGGAATGAAATGGTAAATTAAATAAAAAAATCTTTCTTTGCTCAATCTGTCCTCTTAGAAAATCTGTTTTCTTATATTCGAATAATCAGATTATCTGTAGCCTTTGAATAGCTCACTTACAAATGTTTCTTCAAATTACTTTATATATGTACTAGCAGAACCCGCGGCTTCGCTCGCGCTAAAACTACAAAAAAATCTCTAAAAAGATAGGCTTCATGCAAATTTTCATGCCCTATTTTACCCCCGTAATGAGATAAATTTCGAAAAATGCTAATACATGTATTTATTTAATTGTATTGAATAGCATTAATATCAAGTTTCAAGTAATTCTAATTATAATTTTTTTTGGGTTGTATCATAACGTGTTTTCCCGTGGGAATGAGATAAAAAGTAGCCTATGTCACTTTCAAGCCCTCCACCTATCTACACACAAAAAATCACGGTAATCCGTCACTCTGTTTCGACGTGAACAAAAGGACAAACAAACTAACAAACAAACAAAAACACTTTCATATTTATAATATTAAAGTATGGATACACCCGTACATTATACATTTATGAATGAAAAATTTTGGTACACAGATGCTCTTAGGTATCTGACACTACAAGGCACCTGAACAAGCGTAGGTAAGCCACTGGTATATTATAAAGAAGCAAATATCAAAGAGTTATAACTTTAATAAATTTATATTATTTAAAGCTAAAATTAAAATATGACTCAGTAGATTTAATTCTGAAAGTGGTTCACATATTTTGACATCCCGATATCACTTACCGAGTTAAATTTCACTTTAAAATAGCTATTGCACAATAAAATGCAGGTACTTTAATAAATGTACAGCTTTATTATCGTTTCGCTTTTACGTGATTAATCATTTATTCCGTGTATCGAGAAGTAAATGAGTTTTAAATAATTTTACTGTAGGTTAAAAATAGGTTACAAATAGTTTTTGTTAACATATTATATTTCTATTATATATACGAAATGACTAGACGGATTTGAATACAGTTTAGTAACACATAGAATAGTCTAAAGCAACGTAATTCGTTGGCTCACAATTACAAGGTTCTATGTTACAATTTTAGTACTTATTTAGTTATTAATGCTACAAGGTTCTATATGTAATTAACTACAGTTTTGCAAAAACAAACCACTAGATAGCAGCACTTAAACTACAAACTATTCAATTTTACATAGTTCTATGTTGTTTTTTTTACGATAACAAAATAACGAAGTTCTATGTAAAAATTACTAATCTTTATTAAAATTAACATAGAACCTTGTAATAGTGAGACAACGATTATGTATAAGCTAGTATTAGTAATAGTAGGTGAGCCCAAGAGGGGATTTTGAGATTTACTCAAGCGCGGCAGATTAACAAAAAGATTAAAAATTAAGTTAGGACAGATTAAAAATCGACCATAAACTTTATGGATGATTTTTGTTTCTTCGGCTTGTGGAAATCGGTAGATTATTGAAATATATATATGTTTCAGCATGTAATTAGCCCATCACACCTTAATCTGACGGTTTCAAGTATTTCTAACTTTCAAAATATTTTTTAAATAATCTGAGAGGAATCACAGAGGAGTTATGGTGGAAGTAGTCAACAGAGTGCAAGGTTATTAATCTGCTGCGCTTGAGTAAATCTCAAAATCCCCTATTGGTCTCCCCTACTATAATAAAATTTGCCAAAATTTTGTTAGTATTGTTGTTGTTTCATTACATTAAAGCAAAGCTTAGACCTTTTTAATTAGTCATTTTATTGCATGATGTATTTCTTTATGTAATTATTACAAGATTCTAGAGAGAGAAACGAAAAAAATGACATGCATAGTGCACACTCTCTCCCACAAGTGTTGCCAACTTAAATAACCAACAAGAAATAGTAATAAAATATTACATTGTATTTTTAACCGACATCAAAAAGGAGGAGGTTCTCAATTCGATTGGTATATTTTTATGTATGTACACCGATTACTCTGAGATTTATGATCCGATTTACGCTTCGATCAACCAGTATTGTTAATCGAAGGATTTACGTGATTCTTCTTCAGTTTGATGCGGAATAGTTGCCATTTGGTCCCATAAAAATTTGACATAGTCGGTGCCTTTAGTATAGATTTCTCTGATCGCGGCGAGTGTACATACTATAACATTTGGCTTGGCACCGACTTCAAACCTATCAATAGGTAGCACATACAAATAATAGTATTTTATTAATATTAAATGTATTAAGTTTGCATAAGAGGGGTATTAAATTAAATCTTTATTAAGTTATTTTATAATTTTTAGTTTTTGAAATCGGTTTTTTAAACGTAGTTTTTTTAACAAGTATATATACAAATGAACACTATGACAGATAGACTATTTGTGACTAGGGATGTACCCTCGCTTTACTCAAACAAGTCACTAGTAGGTAATAAATAACAAAACTATTAACTGATTGACTCAGAAACTCCACACTAACTGAAAGTTTAACCGCAACACTATTTGCAGGCTATTAAGCTATCTTCTATACTTCACTTGGAAGTTGGGCGTTGATCGGCGGATAGCGGAATAGTCTCCGAAAGTTACTCCAGTTCAAAACAACAGTATGCTTAACTACTGAAAATTGTTTACAAGTTCGGTTGAATTGTTGTATCCTTGAATTCGAAGTATCAACCTTTTCAACACGATTTAAGATTAAAATAATTTGTTCAAACATTTTTCGTTTAAAAAAACTAAATTAATAGTATTTATAGGCTGACTAATGCATTCATTCGCAAAAAAAGGCAGTGGTATCCCTGTAGTAACGCGCTCGTTCGGGAAAACGAGTGAAGCGGGTTCAAATCCCTGGTCTTGCACCTCTGATATTTTCATGTGCGAATCATTTCTAACATGATTGCCTTACGGTAAAGGAAAACATCGTGAGGAAACCTGCATGTCTGAGAAAACCTAACAAGTTTTCGAAAGACATGTGAAGTCCGCCAACCCGCACTTGGCCAGCGTGGTGGACTATGGCCTGATACCCTCGTATTGAAGGGAGGCCCGTGCCCAGCATTGGGACGTTAAAAAGGGCTGAATTATATATTCGTAGGCTAATTGTCAACTCTTATCGTCTTGATTAGGCGGTTGTTTTACATGCCCCCTGAAATATTTCAATAAAACTTCAGACCGGCTTTAGGATATTTTGATGTACAGTTTAAAAATTAGGCTAAAATTTTCCACTGGGACATTTTAAAATTTTACTGTTATTTTATTAATCTTCCCAATATAAGTATTACAAGAAACAAGAAGCATTAAACCTACCAGATTAGAGTTCTGTTACCAATTTTTATAACTCACTTAAAATAGGTTTGGATAAGGAAGTGTTTGATAAAAAAAATATTTCCGATGGAGCAGTGTCGGGGTGAATACGAATGAGACTCATCTATATAGGATAATAAAATTCAAAAAATGTCACCGTTTACTGTTAAAATGGATTTTGGCAAAAAGCATGATTACCCGGTATAACCGGTAAATTCGTTAGCGTGGGCTCGGGTAAGCTTAGAATTTTTATTTTAACCTAAAATATTATTATTTTTGGATTTGGGTATTGAAATTTTATATGATCTTACAGATATTAAATATCTAAAAAGTGTATCTTATATCTTATATATATATAATTTGAATCTCGGAAACGGCTCCAACGATTTTCATGAAACCGATCTATATTAGTCTTATGTCGCAACGCAAAGAAAACGCGTGTTTGCGAGTTTTCATGCAGTTTTCTTTCGAATTATTCCACGCAAAATATGATCGATAATTTGCACACTCGGGCATAACCATCGTGGTCAAGCGACCAAGGTAAGACCAAGGTAAGGCAAGATCAACAATCACAGGTGTCCAGGTTCGAATTTCGGGCGCATACAAAGTTTTCACTTTTGTTTTTTTTTAATTTATTAAGTTTCTAGTTTAAAAAAAAAGAAAATTGCACTGTAGATCAAAAAGTCCGAGCGAAGCTCGGTAGCCCAGGTGCTTATATTATTAAGAGAAGAAGATACTAAGGGGACTAAGATAAGATATCTATGTCCCCTGGACACATATAAAAGATTGAATCAATTCAACAGGCTGCTATAAGATCGGTGATATCAAAACAAAGCGACTACGAAAAAGAAGACCTAGAATACTATGGAAAAAAAGCATTGTACTTACAGTGGGAAAACAGTGATTGACTTGAAAAGGTCAGAAATAAAATTTGCTGCAGGATTCTCAAGAGACAACCAAATAGAAATATTTGTATTTTCTCACTGTACCTTTGCTCAGCCTTTATCTATACCCCGTTTTTTCAATAACTTTTGTAATAAACCGGTATTATAAAGGTACCAAAAAGTTGCCCGACTTATAATGCAAAAACTTAAAATATAATTATACTAATTACATAGGTAATCATTTAGTCAATGTAATTACTTACTTTGACTTAATTATGATATATTAACACTTATTATCATTAAGTTTCAGATCACTCCTTTGCTTGCATCAAGCTAATTTTTCTTTCCTTTTTTATAATGTTTAGAAAAATATTACTAAAACAACATTAAAACTCGCTGTCCCATTAAAATATAACAGGTAAAAAAGTATAATATATACATATATAATACAACACCATGATTATTTGAATACTTCCATTTTTTTTACGTATACAATATATATAACAAATATACAAACTTGACAGTATTTCATAGTAATTGTAATATATTATTATTAAATTTAGAAGATATAATGGAAATTATTGTTTCACAGTACGGGAAATTCTAAGTATTATCACACCATATCTATGCATGCCAAATGCATATCATTCACACGTTTAATTCCCTATGGATTTCAGCTACGAACATAGGTTAAGGTCACTGCACATCATGAGCATGGGTAAAATTTTAAATATTTTTTTTTTATATGGAGAAACTGTTGATGAAATGGTGATTGGTGATTATTCATTAGATGTAATGATAGGGCATGATGTTTTAGTCAATTTCGCCCCATTTAGTTCCTGTGAAATGTTAAAATATTACGAAAAGGTATTAAAGACGTGTACAAACGAATCAGATATTTTTTCAATTAACCCCTTTTTAACGTATCAGCTATGGACATGGATCTTCGTATTGAAGGATGTGAGGGGGAATGGGTGGAAGCATTAAGACATGCTGGGGGGTATTAGGCCATACTCCACTTCTCTGGCAAATTGCGGGTTGGCAGACTTTACATGTTTCTTGAAATCTAACTTGGTTCTCTCAAATTTACGGAATTCATCGTGATATTTCCCTGTACTTTACTGCGAGTGATAATCACGGTTAAGATGATTCACACATGAAAATAACAAATGTGCGAGACCCGGGATTAGAACTGGCTTCACTTGGTTTTCACAGAGCTTATGTACTGATCTGACTAACTGATATTTTTGAGGTTATTTTAATTAACAACAAGTTTATCTTTATTTGAAATCAAAAGACACACGACCATATTACTACTTTTATGTACTCTTATATTAGCTTAGCAAATAACATTTAAGCAAGCATTTCAATATTCTTTTAGTAGGCATATACCGAACATAAGAAAACATTTAAACAATATAATAAAAAGTCCAATCAAATGTGTCTCTATCCTTATCAGTTTCTGGCTCAGTTTCAGCTCCGGACAATAGCAGTATAAATTACGATTTGAATGCATTTCTAGTAACAATGATATCTTTGTGACTCATAAAACTTTTTATGGGATAATACCATTTTTTAACTTTTTATTGTATGATAAAATTATCGTTCGAGGCCATTTGTTAATTTTTATAACATTATCTTTCTATTTCCTTTGTTAAGTTAAAAGTTAAAGTTTTACTTACTATTTTGTTTTTCAAACAGAAGTTTATGCTATATTCCCTGCAAGATATGTACAGAGAACAGAGTGCCGAGCTCTGTGATTTTTACATACATACATACCTCTTTCACTTCTCCCATTGTTATCATTCTCTTTATATACGCTTATTGGGGGCTTCTCAGGCTTTAGACTTGACCTTCTTTAAGTATTAAAAACACTTGATCTTCAAAAGTTCTCTGAGGTCTTTAAACCTGGCATTCTGCGAATCTCTTCATTTTGGATTCTATCATCTGATAGCTATAATATAAGCTGATATAATATAAGCTGAGTCGCATTTTGTTTTCATTTTTTATTAATACAATTACAAAACTGAAATTTACAAATGTATATATTTACTATATATTTTAATAATAAATATTCGAACGTTGTGACATAGTGGTATACTTATTTACATCTAACTGGCATTGACTACTTCGTCTTAGGTCACACATTCGAATTCCGCTTGATATACGTATTATGACTATTTAGATACTTGTTTCGAATAATTTAAAACTGATTATAACATTGTAGATCTTTTTTCAACGTACCTCTGCTATGCACCACCCTTCAATACGATGAGGATCGCGCAATAGTCCACCACGCTGGCCAAGTGCGGGTTGGTGGACTTCGCATATTTTTCGAAAATTTCTTAGGTTCCCTCAGACATGCAGATTTCTATAGACAAATGGTAATCGACTAGGAAATGATTCACACAAGAATTTTCACTCTGTTCCACAAGCGAACGTGTTACCACTAGGCTAACTCTGCCTCAATTATAACGTACCAACATCATATACACTTGCATATAATTATATCATAGTGCTTCAATAAACACGAAAAAAGGAAATAAGGTGATATATCACTATGTTATAATAAAAGAAGTATGTACTCGAAGAAGTAACTAACGTCAGGTAGTCCAGAACTTCTTGTATTGCATATTAGGCTATATAAATTTTTTTAAGTAATTTTATATTCTACTAGCGACTCACCCCATCTTCGCTCGGGTTCGTCCCTACTTACGTTTTAATGTTAGTATCGATTTCTCAGAGATGAGATATTTTCCCGCAGTAAAAAGTATCCTTTATGTTGACCCGGATAACCAACTAACATCATACCAAATTTCATCAAAATCCCTCCAGTGGTTTTTCCGTGATGCTGTAACAGACAGACAGACAGATAGATAAAAATTCTAAAAACTATAGCTTCGGACTCTGTATCGATAATAATGTTTATTCCAATAATTTTCCAAAAAATACGTAATGTTTGATTCGGGTTAGTTACAATTTTATTATATGTATAGATTTCACTGATCTATAAACCATTAATATCATTTCACTTAAATAGGTCAATCCATTATAAATATTCGCAGTCGAAGCTTGATAAAATCAAGACTATGTGACGCCGTGGTTATATTTAACTGTAGATATATATGAAATATACCCTGTGTGTATGGGACGTCGGCCAAATCGACCATCACAAATAAAATGAAACAAAATATTTAGTTAGCAAATATTGTAATGGTATTTGGGATTGATTCCTATGACAAATCGCTGTTATGTAAATCTGTACATAAAATAAAATTCTAACTGAGCCAAATCTGTACATTAAATATTTTTTGGAAAATCTTATTGAAATAGACATTATTATCGATACAGAGGCCGAATCTAAAGTTTTTAGAATTTTTGTCTGTCTGTCTGTTTGTTACCGCATCACGGAAAAACCATTGGACGGATTTTGATGAAATTTGGTATGATGATAGCTGGTTGTCCGGGTCAACATATAGAATACTTTTAAATGCGGAAAAATATTTCATTTCTGAGAAATCTATACTAAACGTCAAAATGTAAGTAGGGACGAACCCGAGCGGAGCGAGGGTGAGTCGCTAGTAACATTATATGATCTCGGGTTCGAGTCCCGCTGAGGGCATTCATTTGTATTATAAGCATGAATGTTTGCATTCCGGTCATGGGTATTTATATTTATAATATGTATGAATTTAAAAGTTATAAATGTGTAGTTTATCAACTATCAGTTTATCAACTATATGGTATTCATAACACAAACCTCGTAGCGTACATGGAACTAGATGGTGCTGTGTTTTAATGTCCTAACACTACTGGTGCGCTCTCTTCCTAACAATCATAGTCCGCTGGGACAGTTACGCCAGATTCCTTTTCTTCCGAGGCAGAAAGAGAAAGAATACCATGAATTTACCAAATTCGAGTTGCTAATAATAAAATCTTTATAGGCAGTGAAATCGAGTGAAGCGGGTTCAAATCCCCGGTCTCGCACTTCTGATATTTTCATGTGCGAATCATTTCCAACATGATAAACACTTGTCTTATGGTGAAGGAGAACATCGTGAGGAAAATCTGCATGTCAGAGATAATCAAGCAAGTTTTCGAATGACATATCAAGTCCGCCTACCTGCACTTGGCCAATGTGCCTAATCCCCCTCGTATTAAAGGGATACCCGTACCCAGCAATGAGACTTTAAAAAGAGGTGAATACCTAATAATAAAATCTTTATAGGCTTATATCATATGACATTAGTATGGCCATTATAAATACACCGAACAGGTAACCAAATCCACGACGTCTATCAAAGAGATAAATTCCTTGAATTCAATTCAACGTCATATATTAAGAAAACCATGTAATATATTACATATTACAGAAATTGAATGAGCAAACCAGAATGATCTTCATTACGTCAGAAAATAAATACGCTTATATTTTACAAATTTTTCTTGCTATCTTCATTCTGAAGCACTGGTAATAAAACGTTTTATGACATTCAGTATGGCATCAGCCAATTCATATTCTGTTTGGATACTACACATATTTTGTAGTCCTTTATGGTTTGGCAATTTTATGGTATACGTTAATCAATGGGGACGATAGGATTCTAAAGTAAAATTTGTGTTAGATGAGAAAGCTTTTCAATGCCATTTTGTACATTCATTTTGATAAATGACCAACATTGTGGTTTCTGTTTTAAACAATAATTTCAATATGTAAGAAGATTCATATTTAATTAAAAAGCATAATAAAATCTATGGAAATTGAAAATTACTATAATATTATTTAAGCTCCTTTACTAATTTTATTATGGCGAAAATATATTTATAGGTTTGTGACTTGTTATTTTTTATCTTATGATAAAGTTTATGGATCAAAGAGAGACAAAGGTTCTTCTATATCCTTGAGACTTTAATAAATGTAAATAGTTATTCTTAATGTGGCGTTGAAGTCTACGTATAGATATTGATCTAAAATTATGTTAAAGTCTAAAATTCAGGGTCTAAAATTAAAATTAAAGTTAAAATTAATCAAAATTAAAGTTGACAGTGAATTTATCTACTTGCTTAGTGGAAAATATGTACCTATGCATGTATGTTTTCAGCCATTTTTAACGTCCCACTGCTGGGCACGGGCCTCCAGCTCAGGCAGAAAATATAAATTTATGTATTTTCCTTTAATTTATAACAAATATTTTCAAATTAAGCAAATTATATAATTCATTTCTGTCAAAGAAAGTGCCATAAATTAATCATTTTAATTTTTCGATACGGCAATGTTTGTCGAGTTATGATATTAACTCCAAATGCTTATCTTTTAATACCCAAACCAACTATTGAAATATTTACCTCCTGTAAATAATATACAGTCTTAAGACAAAAAGATAGATAGGATGCTGATGCTGCACTGTACAGCGATATTTTATCTTATTTCTGGAAGCCTCAAGTAAAATGCAGGCGGCCTCTAATATACTGCAAGAGCTCAAGTACATAATTAGATTGTTGGCTTAACGTGATCATGGGGAAATGTAATCAAGGCGTAGGTAAACCGCCTGAATACGAACTCGTTAAACCGTTTGAGATTGATTTAAAACATATTACGAGGTACTTTATCTACGTGTAATTTTCATCTACCGGAAGAGCTGATTGGAAATTGTGTTTTACTAAGAATTCTCATGTATAAAGGTAACTTTGTGAATAGTACTGTTCTTATTTACCCGACTGCGGTGAAAGCCAAAGAAGGTATTTGAAATATATGTATGTATGTCCGATCCTATATTCCATTGTAATTACTTCTTATAATTCATGCGTTATTATTAAAAATCAAAATGGCGCAAGAAAAAATAGAGGCGTCAAATTGTTTCTCTCGAAAAGAAAATTTTGGTTCCAAACCTACTGAATGGAGCATCAAAAAGAAGATTTTTAAGTGGCAATCGCAAAAATATATACAATTTATTTGTTTAATAATAATTTAGGACCACAAATTGTTAAATAAAAAAAAAAACTTGACACGTACAAAGAAAACTGAAAAGAAAGAAACAAGTTAGCGAAGGTATTATGCAGTCGGAGACATAGATATATATCATATAGATAGGTAATAAAGAATTTATTTAAAAAGAGTATAAGTATGAAAATTTATATTTTAAGTTAGTTTATGGTTTTCTCAATCAGACTAAGATGCACATCTGTACTAATATTATAATTAATGTGAATGTTTGTGAGTATGGATGTATGGATGTTTGTTACTCTGTCACGCCAGAACGACTGAACGGATCTGGAAGAATTTCGACACAAAAATAGATTATAGTCTGGAATAACACATAAGCTAATTTTTATCCCAGACAAATATACGGTTCTCGAGGGATAATTCGATTTTGTTTTCCTAATAATGAAAATTTCTAATGAAAATTGTTTTTGTTTAATAAATAAACCCTATATTAAAAAAAAAACCTCTTACAATCTTTGCCAAAGAAATTGGAGCGAGTAAAACTTATCTAACTAAAAGCCTAAAAAAATATTAAAAGTACTAAAAATACCAATCCATATATAAAATATCAAGATAAGAGTCATTTATATGTGTATGCATTTGTTAATGCAGGACACATTTCCTAGGCGAACAGAAAGTATTTTGATTTATTGATTTTGGCCGGTTCTAGTAACATAACCAGGGCACGTCCTCGACAGCCCGTCTGATACAAACAGGCCGACAAATTAATTGCTCAGAGATAAACTTGGGGTTAATTATTACTTAAGAAAATGGTTCAATCAAGAAAATACAAGAAGAAGGGTTCAAATTATTTTTTTTTTCTTATATAAGATGATCAAATAAGTTAAATTAAGTAAGAGGCATTTAAGTCCAAATTTTTAGTTATTTATCTATTTACGAGTATTCTCCAAGTGATCAAAATTCGACCATATTCATTATTAAAAAAAACATATATGAATAGAATTTATATATCGATAAATAAAATTGAAGTGTCTGTTTTTAATGTCAAAATAACAGCGTTTTACTAAATGCATATGAAATTATATACGGTACTAATAAGAAAAACATTTTTTTTTTAATTTTTGTCTGTCTGTCTGTTTGTTCCGGATATTCTCTGAAACGGATAGACTGATTTTGACGAGACTTTCACTGGAAGACAGTCGATGTTATAGGGAGTAACATAGGCTACTTTTATTTTAGAAAAAGAACTAGGGTTCCGCTCAAAAAAATTAAAACGTACCTAGGGACGAACCCGAGCAAAGTGAGGGTGAGTCGCTAGTTTGTTCAAAAAATATTAATTCACTAATATTTATTAATGCTTCATTTTTCATAAAATTAAATCCAAATTTTATAAACTTATATAGAAAATAAGCGTAATATTTAACCCGATGTTTTTTTTTATTGGGTGTGGTGCCGAGGTCGGCCCTAGCTACGTCGACCAGTTATGGTCCATTGTAGCTAACCCGATTTTATGTTCATAGAATCGTATCACAAATTATAATCATAATTTATTCATAGCGATATAAAGTTGCATGGCCCTTTGTCTTCCTCTACATATAAATACTAGTACGAAATTGGTATTGCTTCCCTTAGGATTCAAATAGTGCGTTTAATTTATGTATGAAGCAGGTAAATGTTTGTATTGATCATGCATTTATGTATTCCTATCAATATGATAATAATCGCTATGTTTGACATCGATGATAAACTAACTTACATATTGACTAATATTAGTAATCATTGAAATGACGTGTTAGACGTAATTGTTATCACGGCTGTATATAATTGTTACGGAGTGCAGTTAGACATTGCCAGCTTACCTATAATTGGATTGTACATAACGTCCTGCTATGAGATACCAATACTATAAATTATGTTTGGTAGCTAATTCCATATTCTTGATGGTTATACATAATATACTAATAGCAACACTAAATAATATTAGTAATTAATAAAGTTTAAAAAAAATTGTAATGTTCATAATAATAACAGCAAAAATAAAATAAATAATATAATTAAATAAATAATAATTATTATAATGCTTATAAAAAAAATGAAAATAAAAATCAACAAATATTGTAAGGTGCTTTATTGCCATTTTTGAATTTTTGAAATCATTTTTGTAAAATAGTGGGTAGGCACTGTCTGTAACAAGTATGTGTTTGAGACGTCTATAACCTTAGTCTCTCCCGTGACCATGATTGCTGTAAAGCATTTGAAACGTCGGGAACCAAAAATCAAAATAAATCCGCGAAATAATCCGAAAAGATAGTTTTATTTAAAAGTAGTGGTTCAATTATCAACAGTCAATGAATTAAACCATAGTCTCTCGCATAAAGCATGGTGTTCGTTAATGGTGACTCAATACTGGAGTATAACTGATGAAAAATTATACTTCCTTAGATTTACGCGAATATCTATTTACGCTTCGCTCGGGTTCGTCCCTAGGTGTATTTTAATTTTTTTTTGAGCGGAATCCTAACTCTTTTTCTAAAATTAAATTACCCTATGTTACTCCCTATCATCAGCTATCTTCCAGTGAAAGTCCCATCAAAATCAGTCCAGCCGTAACAGAGATTATCCGAAATAGATAGACAGATAGACAGACATACAAAAAATTAAAAAAATGTGTTGATATTGTAAATAAAACTAAGCTAACCTAACCTTTTGGATTTTTTATGGATTTAGTTTGATTTTGGGTACCCCACGTGTTTAAATATTTTACGGTATCAGGAGAACGTCGGGTGCCAAATATCAAAATAAATCCGCGAAAAAATCCGGAAGTACATTTTTATTTAAAACTAGCGATTTACCCTTGCTTTGCTCGGGTGTGTTCCAGGGTGTAGGTATATTTTATATAGATATTATAAATAGTTATTAGCCAGCATTAGTCATGGATTTTTTTTTTTCTATCGTGAATTTTGAAATTCATTAGCTATTATTCTGCTATTCGGGGCGGAGACAAATTTAACAAATCAAAAATTATAAAAAATGGTTCAGCTGTTCTTGAGTTATAAATGGTGTAACTAACCTGACTTTGTATAAATGTATGACACGTTTAGTTCGGTTTCATTCATTTGTGTGATGAGCACGAATGTTTGTACTCCAGTTATGGGCATTTATATTTATAATATGTATGTTTTTAAAGTTATATAATATGTGAATTCTATCAACTATCTGGTATCCATAGCACAAGCATCATAGCTTACTATGGAACTAGATGATGTTGTGTGTTAATGTCCCAACATATTTATGTATATACATATATAAGATAATGGACAGAAGTACGTATTGTCAAAGTAATAAAAAATATATATTTCTACTTTCTCCTTCTACATTATAAGTAATAACATACGGTTTTTCACTTTGATATATTTGTTGGATGAGTATTAAAGTAATTTAATCATTGTCCAAAAATTTGTACGCTTATGAGAGTTTTTCGCTTAAATGGGTTACATTATATACAATTTCATCAGTATTTTACTTTGTTATTTAATTCTTTTGATAACAAAGTATTTTATTATGAAATGTCCCTCATAAAAATGTTACAAAAACAATTGATGCTTGCTTATTGAAGTTTAGAACTACTTTATTCGTTAGTAGAATCAGCCAAACGTGAGTTAAGCGTATATATACATAGATCAAAGGTTTCATAGTACCACACATTGAACATATTTGCTTAATACCCACATGCCTATGGATTTTTTAAGGTCGGGCCATAAAATAATATATAAGTGACTAGAAAAATAAAAACAAATCTATCCCACGGAAACATACATTTCTCCGGGATAAAAATTAGCCTATGTGCTATTCCAGACTATAATCTATCTCTCTGCTAAATTTTATCTAGATCTATTTAGCCGTTCTGGCGTGATTGAGTAACAAACATCCAAACATCCAAACATCCAAACTCACGTCTAAATTTACTAATAAAAAAACTTTATAATATTAGGAAGAAGTAAGATATAAGAAGAAACTTCGTTTAACCTTCATTTTGAAATTGGTAAATATCTTTTAATATTTCCAGTATGATATATGAAGGTATGTGTATACTTATTTTATTTCAGAGCTTTTTTAGATTTCGTAAATCTTTTAAAATTAAATAAACAATAAATATTATAAAGCACGATAGAACTATGAAGTGCTAGTATGAAATAAAACCGCATAAAATCATATCCGGCCAATTAAAACCTCTCAATGCCTTAACCTAAAGCTCAGATGTTGACTTCTGAATAACGGCAGAAAGTTTTCTAATTTTTATTCAGAATGGCTGACTCGGTACCGCTGGCCGACTTTCTGACTTATAATTCGTAGCTTTTGATCAGTTATAACGAGATCACCATTTAGTACTTAAGGAACTTTATCAAATGGGCTATAGATGCAGCAACGAGAATAAATTAGTCATTGCACATGATACAAACACAATCAAGCCCAGATTTACTCGTTAATTTGAAATTATAATAAAACTATGTTTTAGGATTTTTTCGTATATTTATCTTAATTTTTGGTTCCCGACGATTCGAATGCTTTACAGTAATCATGGTCACGGAAGAGACTGTATTGTCTCTATTATTATGATATAATTCTATTTAAAATAGTAAAGTTATATGGAAATTTTAAACTATTATAAGTTTTGTTAACAGAATCATAACCTGGTTCTCTATCATGTATGTATAACGTACTTTCAGCTTTAAAGATAGCTGAAGTCTTTAACTATTTAGAAACTTCTTGCAAAGTAGAACTTTGAAGGATACCTAACTTTAAGCAAAACTATATAACTTGTGAGATGTTATCAAAATTTTAATATAATAAATTATAAAATATGTTTTTTTAAAGACTAACGCCAGTGGCATCACCCATTACTTTATGTTGATTTTCCAAACCTCTCATTTCTAAGCTGGAATGGTTTAGGATGGATGGATGGAGGAAAAAACGAACGACTAAAGAAAAAACTTTTCTTAAGCCAGGATCCTTCGTAAGCGTATACATAATAGTTTCATCACAATGGGATTAATGGTTTAGAAACATATAGAGGACAAACATACAAACAATAATATATATATATATATATATATATATATATATATATATATATATATATATATATATATATATATATATATATATATATACACATATATACATAATGAATTTTTTTTTAATAAAAACCGACTTCCAGGCAATAAAATGTTGTGGGGTTTTCATTTAGAAAACATACCTAATCAGATATTTTCGAAATCGGTGCTGGTGTGCGGCTTTAATTTTTTTTTAAGTTTTTATTTTTCCATTTTTAGTGTACTCGTAGTCGTAATAAGCAGGTTATTTGTAAGAAGAAAGTTTTTTAATAACATATTCGATTAAGCAATTTATTTAAAAAAATAATTTATTGTAGATTTTTTAAAAAACCGCTCCACCGATGGGCAGTATACCCTTCGAAACAAAAAAAATCCAAATCGGATACAAAGATAAAATCAGTTTAGCCGTTTGGGAGATTAGCCAGATCAAACAAACACAGACAGATAGACAAACAGACAAAAATTTTAAAAATGTTTTTTTTTCTTTTAAGTACCGTATATAATTTCATACGCGTTTAGTAAAAGCTATTATTTTAACATAACAAACAACACTTCAGTTTTATTTATTTGTATAGATACCTAATTTTTTTCTTCATAAAAACAGTAAAAATGTGTCCATTCAAAAAATACTGCTACAGCTCTTTGAGATCAAAGGAAATTTTAAATTATCTTCATTTCGTAAGAAGATGGGGGTTTAAAAATTTAATACCAATTATCTTATTGGATTTCAGGACCAGATTTTCCTCAATTACAGTTGTAAAATTTGTTTTAATTATGAGGCTTCTGTTTTAAGAGGCTTATGATTAAAAAGAGTTATTTATAAGGGAATCAAATTAAAACTTAATAGCAAAGTGATTCAGTGGCTGTGCTGCGATCAAAGCGCTGAACTTACTGCAGTTTCTAAGATTTGATCAGAGCTTACTCCATTATATTTAACTATCGACGTTATTTAACTTACAAATGTAGATTACAATATGCTTGATCAATGGAAAACAATTGGGGTAGTAAATATAAATAAATATGTTGTGATATTAACACACAGCACCATCTAGTTCCATGGTAAGCTACGAAATTTTTGTTATGGATACCGGATAGTTGATACATATTTGTATTTAACTTTAAATACATAGATATTATAAATATAAACAGCTATGACTGAAGTACAAACATTCGTCCTCATCACTCAAATGAATGCCCCTGGCGGGATTCGAACCCGCAAGCACTGACACAGCAAGTAGAGTCACTACAAACTGAGCCAAGCGTCGTCAAAGTGATACTGATCTGAATTTGATATTGTCAAACATTAAAGTATGTTTGTGAAATGTAGATTTATTTTCACAGCACGTTTTGCTTTCTAAAGCAAACAAAATATGATAAGGAAAAATAAGTAGAACGAGAGGCGGGAGAGATTTTGCAAGTTGAAGATCAACTTACTAAACAGTGATTCAACTCAAGAAATCATTAAATGATTATAGGTATAGGAATATGTTTCTACTAGCAAGCTTTCAATTTTTACCAAAAAAAACCTATATACGTATAATATAATAATTAATTGATTGTTAAAAAAATCTTAACACATACATTACTAATTATATTTTTTTCTAAAAAATTGTATTAATTATTTATAAAAACAGCTAAAATTAAATTAATAATATTCCATATTCAATTATAAAACTAATTAAAATTACAAAAATGTTTTAAAATTAAAAAAAATATATTGTAAGGTACTTTGGTGCCATTTTTAAATTTTTTGAATTCATTTTGTTATTTGTGGGTAGGCTGTCTGTAACAACTATATAATACCTTCGAAACATTTATCAGTCTCTCCCGCGACCATAATTGCTGTAAAGCATTCGAAACGTCGGGAATCAAAAATCAAAATAAATCCTCGAAAAAAATTCGAAAAGATAGTTTTATTTAAAATGTCAAATATTCGCGTAAATCTATGAAAGTATTATAAAAATATCGTATTTATTAAAAGTCTATAGCCTCGGTTCGATTAGCTAATAATATATGTATACGCCAAAGTATGTATGTATGTATGTTTGTTTGTTACCCCTTCGAGCTAAAACGGCTAGTTGTATTTGAATAAAATTTAGCACGAAGATATTATTACGTTTATTAATAAATAATAATTAAAACTTTTTCTTCTTTCTGAGTAACACTTCTTTCAGTAAATTCTTATTGGACAAAATCTCCAACATTTTCGCTGACCAACGTAAAAATATCTCATTTAGTAATGAATCCTAATAAAACTGCGAACAGAAATGCCACCATTTCTCTAATAAGAATAAAAAGCTTCGTGTTCATTCACTTAATGTTTGAAAATTTAATTAAAAGCTTATTTATTGGAATAGTATTACACTCTACTTGCGACAACCTATCGGCAATTATCTTGATTTACGTTCTGCACGTTCATAAAAACAACATTATAATATGAATTTTGGAACAGTTACAATTTTAACAAAATACTAGGGCAAATATGGGCAATTTAGTGATTGTTTTGTTAATTTTAATAAACATTTATCGCTGAATTTAACAAAATATATTGTGCATGTCTCCCAATACTTGTTTTCGAATTAAACGGAGCGTATCAAATATTTGTATGATCAACTTAAATGGCACTGCGAGCAGTGTCAGTTAGACACGTTCCACTGAGGTCCGACATTTTATAAAATATGAGCAAATCTTTTTGACCCATATGAAAAAAAGTAATATTTTTTAAGTGTATGTATGTACATACATACACTTAAGAAATATTACAATATGCAAAGATGGTTTAATGATTTTTATTGAGGCCCCCTTCATTATAATGTATAAGATTATTGAATTCATCTTAGTTGTGAAGCTTATAATATAAATAAATAAATATAAATATGTCAGGACATTAACACACAACATCATCTAGTACCATAGTAAGCTACGAGGCTTGTGTTATGGATACCAGTTAGTTGATACATTATACATATACAACTTCAAATACATACATATTATAAATATAAACACCCATGACTGGAGTACAAACATTCGTGCTCATCACACAAATGAATGCCCCCAGCGGGACTAGAACCCAGGACCGCTGGCGCAGCAAGTAGGGTTACTATAAACTGAGCCAAATGTGTCGTCACTTATGTCATATAATATATATATATATATATATATATATATATATATATATATATATATATATATATATATATATATATATATATATATATATATATATATATATATATATATATATATATATATATATATATATATATATATATATTAATACTTGGTTTAAATATTATGTTTAACCTAATATCTGGACTCGCTTCGCTTGAATGCGTCGCTAGTTACCTAACAGTAGCATCTTTTCTAGGTCATAGTATATTTATGCACTAACTTTTATCTAAATCTATACAGCCTTTTCAGCGTGAACAACAATATACACACAGAGAGAAAGAGAGAGAGAGAAAGTGACGGATACAGAACAAACTTTCGCATGTATAATAGTAATTCGATTATTCCATATATTTTAACCGCATAAGTTCAACAACTGCTTTATTAAACAAAAGGTTAGAGTAAGATATTACCTTTTCGCCTGCAAAGGTTAAAATAACACAAGGCGTTTTCTATATTTCGTTTCATATAACTTGCTTTTTTTCGTTCGTGTTTCGTGTAAAATTTCCAATATTTTTTGATTGCTCAAAGTTTTCGGAAAGATATTTCCTATGTATATATATAGCGGTATTGGAATTTCAGATATGCCTTTATCCTTTACATTCTTTTGTATTTACTAAAAATATCTTAATTTTGGTAAAAAAAAAATACTGGTTCGAAAAGTATACATAAAAAGCTTTTAAATACACCAAAATTTATTAATCTGTAAATATAATAAAGCTCTAACTGAATCGAATCTGTACATTAAATATTTTTTGGAAAATCTTATTGAAATAATCATTATTATCGATACAGAGGCCGATACTACAGTTTTTAGAATTTTTGTGTCTGTCTGTTTGGGAACACATCACGAGAAAACCACTGGACAGATTTCGATGATGACAACTGATTATCCGGGTCAATATATAGGATACTTTTTTTTAGTGCGGTAAAATATCTCATCTCTGAGAAATCTATACTAAAAGTTAAAACTATCCTAGGGACGAACCCGAGCGGAGCGAGGGGATGTCGTTAGTATTTAGATATAATAGTTAGGACATATTTAGGCTTTCTAATCGTACGGACAACAGATTGACTCTATTACCCTCCTCAAAGTGGAGGTTCTAATTTAAATAAACAAGGGTAAGAAAGGTTCGAAAAGATCTTTACCATACTTCCAAAAAAACTTAACAATGTTGTAATATAGTGATGTTACATTATGCACACAAAGCTTATAATAACGATTGATGGGAAACGGCCTTCCGGCGCGAAACCTTTCAACATCTTGCATTTGTTATTTTTTTATATCAATAGTTTTTTTAAGAAACATTCTTTTGTTTAAGCGAAAAAGCATACGTAACGTGTATTTTTAGGTGAAAACTTGTGTAAAATAACAAAATTGTTTAGTCTGTTTTAATTTTTACCCGATTGCGCCAGAAGAAGGGTTATGTTTTTCGACTGTATGTATGTACATATATTTCTTTGGCATGCTCTGTAGCCTAAACGGCTTGATGGATTTTAGCTTGAGAAGTGTCGTTAGATTCATCTTAATTTTAAAAGTGACACTGGGTATATTATAATTATTTATTTAAGATCAATGAATCTGAATGAATGATCAAAAAATTATTATTAGATCAATGTATAAACGCTCCTTAGGAGATATTCAGAACTTTAGCTGTTATCAAATTCTAAGTTCTTAAGTACATTAATTACTTGTTATCTTTGCCACTTTGCTATAGTGCTCTATTATCTATTATTATCTAATATTTAAGATTCTTAAAATTACCTCAAGATTCCAAAGTATAATAACGATAATATATATATATATATATATATATATATATATATATATATATATATATATATATATAATATATATATATATATATATATATATATATATACCGGAGCAGAGCGAGGTCGAGTCGCTAGTTTACCTATAAATATTGTTTGAAAACCAACATAAATGAAATTGTAGATGGTAACGGCTGCTATAATAACATAATAAGATATTATTCTCCTTTGTCATTCAAATGCCTCTTAGTAATTATAATTTATTGTCAGATTCATTTCTCTTAGACGAGGGTCTGAAGATTGATTGTCACTGATGATAATTAAATATACAGTAAAATAAAACAATTCTCAAGACTTCATCGTTCTAGAATAAAGGAAAAAATAAATTTGAATTCGAATGGTGTTTATAATTTCATTATTACGTGTTTTTAAACTAAAAGCGATTTTACTTGAAATATAATTTATAATTATAATGGAATTGAAAGTTGTTTGATACATTTATATCTTTTTAAATTATGAATTTAGAAAAAATCTCTTATAGAAATTATGATTTTGTTTTATATTATATACTATAATATAATATAAGAATAGATAGACTAATTATTAGTATATTAGCAGAACCCGCGGCTTCGCTCGCGCTAAAACTACAAAAAACTCTAAAAAGTTAGTTTTCATACAAACTTTCATCCCCTATTTTACCCCCTTATGGGATGAATTTCAAAAAATGCAAAAACACGTATTTATTTAATTGTATTGAAGAGCATTAATACCAAGTCTCAAGTAATTCTGATGATAAATATTTTTTTCCCGCAGAAATGAGATAATCTCCCGGAGTAAAGAGTAGCCTATGTCACTCTACCGCCCTCCAACTATCTCCACACAAAAAATTATGCCAATCCGTCACTCCGTTTTGACGTGAAAAAGGTGCAAACAAACAAACAAACTCTCTTTCACATTTATAATATTATAAATTGTATACATGGATTTATATACACAATAATGGATCCCCATACAAACTTCCATCCTCCTTTTCATTCCCTTAAAGGATAATTTCCTGGATGAACAACACTATATATGTCTTTCCCGAGGTCTCAAACTATCTCCATATAAAATTTCATATATATTGGTTCAGTGGATTAAGTGTGAAAAAGTAACAGACAGACAGTTACTTTTACATTTATATATTAGTATAGATCAATATGCAAAAACCGTATGCTGGTTAACTTTTGGCCTTAAAACAGTGAAACTATGAATGCAAACCACAACGAATTTAATCTTGTTGGTCTTTTTGATTTATTGAAGGCGATCGGGCTTGGTTGTACGAGTAATTTGACTGAAAACAGGAAAGGAAATTCGACTCGACCGCTTTGACCTTACCCGGAGCCCTTTGAAATTATTTGATTTGGGATTTAGTATAGCGACTTTGTTTGAGATATCCTCAATAAATATTCACCCATATTTTTCATATTTATACTTATTTACTTACCTTCACACTATATTTACATCTTCATCCAAACATCGTGTTAGTAGAAAAACATTCTAAGAATTAAAAAATATCTGATAAGTACGAGGTTTCAGTAGCATAAAAGATTATGATGACAAAAGAAAAAATATTTTTACCCACAACGGAACGGTATATGCGTTTGGAGTGAGAGGATGTTTGTTTGTTTGTGCAAATACATGTTGCCACTTTTCTACAAAACTACTAGTCCGATTTTGATGCAGTTTTCAGTTATGGGTTTGGGTTTGATTGGTGCATGTTCGTAGATAGGTATTACGGTGACAATTCACCAGGGGGCGCTGCAGCAAACATTGTTTTTGTAAATCAATGTTGCCACTTTCCTCTAAAGCTACTAGCCCGATTTTGATGCAGTTTTCAGTTTTAAATTATTTTATCCTTATTCAATTACTTTTTAACCGTCGTGAGTTTTTTCAAAATTTTTAATTTTTCCTTTTTATTATAAAGAAAACATAAATTTGTGGTTTTCAGATTTTTGCCTTTACTTGTGCTATAAGACATTACTTCTTGCCAATTTTCATGGTTCTAAATCAACGGGAAGTATTCTATTGGTTTTGATTCTCTTGCGAGTGTGCGCCATAAACAGCCCTACTTTTTGATCGCGTTGATTTAGTAGTTTGATTTTTTCACAACTCCAAGAAATTGCAGATCTGAGTATTTGATATTAATTTCAACTCGGTATCTCCGCATTTGAAAAAAGAAGGTCTTGAAAGACAGACGGACGACAAAGTGATCCTATAAAGATTTTTTTGAACTACGGAACCCTAAAAAACAATATCAATTTAGTGTTTAATATAGAATACTGCAGGAATTCTTATAATATTTTAACACCCAAAAATAACTTCCAAAATATATTTTGTTTATAAATGTTATTATTATGTCACTTTGCTCTACATACTCGTATATGTATACCAAGATTTATAATTTTTATCTAGGATTCTTAGAACCTGACATGAAGTAAATGGCTTACAAAAACGAATATTAAAATACCGAAGTGGTGTTGATAGAAAAAGAGAGACATCTTTATGTGTCTGAAAGTCATTACTTCCTACTTGTTCCACCTATACCCAGAACTTACTAGATTCCAGCACATGACCCGATAATATTTTAATTTGAACACAGCTAGGTACATATGTAAATGATGCTTGACGCAATTCTAAGCCCTTAAGAAAAAAAATATCCTTGCTTATGACAGGATTGAACCCACGAACTCTGTTAAGCTGGCATTGTTTAGCAACAAATTTAAAATTTATTCTTGCCGATCCCCTAAGTCTAAATATTTAGAAATTGGATAAAATAACTATTTAGCTACAAAATCCCGTGTATGTTTTGAATGATTCTGCTAACTTTTCACTGCTAGCTTAACAGAACTGAATCCGCTACCTCCTGTTTATAGATTATATGTAGTAAATTAATCAAATCTCCACCACAACTTTCAATATATAAAAACCAATACAACAAAACGAATCCCGATACTTTTCTTAAACAGAAACATGCAAGAACAAAGTAAAATATAAAGTTCTCCAACTATTCCTTACAAAATGTTCTAACTGCTTATGATATACAGTTCAAAACTTGTAATGTAAGTGTTCACCAGCGGTCCGGCGCCGAACTTCGCGAATACTAAACTTTAAACAGCTTAGCAAGTTTCCGAATAGTTACTAACTTTCACATCTGCCCGGATCACAACTTCATGTACATTTTACTGGACGACGGTAATTTGTGGAAAAATTTTTGTCCACCACATGCTTCGACTAATATTCTTAATCTACAATCGCTATCGATAATAGAACCTAACCTATTTCAAATAGCTTTAAGAAAATCGAGTGAAGCGGGTTCAAATCCCCGGTCTTGTACCTCTGATATTTTTATGTGCGACTCATCTTTAACATGATTATCATTTAATACTTTCTTAGATTTACGCGAATATTTGACATTTAAATAAAACTATCTTTTCGGATTATTTCGCGGATCTATTTTGATTTTTGGTTCCCGACGTTTCGAATGCTTTACAGCAATCATGGTCACGGGGGAGACTGAGGTGTTACATGTCTCGAAGGTATAGTTGTTACAAACAGCCTACCCACAATTAACAAAATGAAAAAATTGAACAATTTGCACCAAGTACCTTAAAATATTTTATAACTTTAAACATTTTTATAATTTTAATTAGTTTTATAACTGAATATGTAATATTATTTATTTAATTTTTGCTGTTATTCCTATAATTATTACAATTTTAAGAATATTAATTAGTAATCTATATTTAGTGTTACCATTATTATGTTTATAATCATAAAGAAAAAATATAAAATATAATATTCATTATTTAAGCGACATAATTGTTCTATGTGTAATACAAAAAGTTAAAATTAGTTAAGAATAATAATTTTAATTTAGTTAGCTATTATTTAAAAAGACAATTTACTAAGCAACACTATTACTATATACTTTTACAAATGAAAAATATTAATCTGAAATGCTATCATTTTGATCCACACTGTAAGAACTTCCTAACTACATCTACCTGTCTGTTATGTTTAGATTTATTATTCGATTTTATTATATCCAGTTATTAATATAATAAAATCAAATTATAAATCTAAGCATACAGGACTCACGCTTCGAAGTAATATATCCAGATGCAGTAACATTGTACGTTTGTAATTTGAAAAAATACCAGAAGGCTGTCAAAAAATAAATGAAATATTCAAGCTTGCATTTCATAAAATTTTATAAAATTCACGTTTGATTGCAAAATTGTCATTTGAAATTCAGCTCAATTGCTCGATTTCACAAATTGGCATTTATTTTTGATATGATGCGAAAACGAATATAATATATGTATGATATTCCTGTATGACTATATAAATAAATACATATGCTAGGACATTAACACACAGCACCATCTAGTTCCATCCCCAGCGGGACTCGAACCCGCAATCGCTGGCACAGCAAGTAGTGTCACTATAAACTGAACCAAACGTTTTGTCCATATATAATAAGTATATGTATATAAAAAAATTATGTACACTGTACAGTGTACACGTGCCCGCATAAAGTTGGAAATTAGTCGAAATATATGGCTCATAAATGTGCATATATCGTCGTATTGTGATCATATGCAATAAATAAACATATATTACAAAAAATGTAAATTAAAATTTTATTAGTTTCAAAATAAAAACATTTCTCTGTTTCTCAGAATAAATAAATAGTTATAATATTTGCATACAAAAGTAGATTTTTCCTTGAAAAACTAAATTGTTATTGTACATGTTACCTAAGTTTCTATAATAGAGCTTTTATAATGGATTTAATTGGTTCACAATATGCCAACCAAATATGTGAGGATGTCACTCTGTTGCTCCAGTGAGACGAAAATTTGAAACGACTGGTGAGATCAGGCGCAGAACCAACGGTTTTAAGTCCTTTTAAAGGCACGGGGTGAAACGTCGACAACTTTCCAACTCTAAGCTAACTTGACCCGGGACTCGAACCCAGGACTCAGCAGCTCGAGGCAATTATCTACACATATAATAAAATTGTAACTAAGCCGAATCTGTACATCAAATATTTATTGGAAAATCTTATTGAAATAAACATTATTATCGATACAGAGGACGAATCTATACTTTTTATTTTTGTCTGTCTCTGTCTGTCTGTTACCGCTTCACAGAAAAACCACTGGAGGGATTTTTAGGAAATTTGGTATGATGATGGCTGGTTATCCGGGTTAACATATAGGATACTTTTAACCGCGGGAAAATGTCTCATTTCTGAGAAAAAATACAAAAACTGCAATGTAAGAGTATACTAATATGTAAAACCTAAGAATTTGGCTTTTGGTCGTCCGAACGCGGGTGGAGCCGCGGGCAATGCTAGTTCTAGTATATAATAATGTAGGTAATAAGGTCCTTTTTATCGTCAAGTTGACTAAAGTCCTAAAATAGCAATTTATGAAACAAATATTTCACCGTACAATTATCTAAGGTAAACTGAGTTTGTATTTTATTAGGCGTAAAATTATAAGAATAAATCTTACCTCACTAGGTAACTGTAAATTTATGTTTTCTACGTTAGAATCATGTAATTGTTGTTTTTTAGTCTATACAATATACATATAATAAAATGGTAACTAAGTCGAATCTATACATTAAATATTTTTTGGTAAAATCTAATTGGAATAGACATTATTATCGACACAGAGTCCGAATCTATAGTTTTTAGAGTTTTTGTCTGTCCGTCTGTCTATCTGTCTGTTACCGCATCACGAGAAAACTACTGGACAGATTTCGATGAAATTTGGTATGATGATAGCTGGTTATCCGGGTCAACATATAGGATACTTTTTACCGCGGGAAAATATCTTGTTTCTTAAAAAAAATACAAAAACTGCATTGTAAGAGTAAACTAATATGTAAAACCTAAGAATTTGGTTTTTGGTCATCTGAACGCGGGCGGAGCCGCGGGTAATGCTAGTTTTAAATAAAACTATCTTTTCGGATTTTTTCGCGGATTTATTTATATTTTTCGTTTAGGGCAAATATAATTCAAAAATATAATTTTACTTTATTACATTATTAGTGTAGATAAAAACATTTTTGTCTAATATGAAGAGAAATAAAGTGAGAAATTATTATTAGGCTGCTAAACCTTAAAAGTTTTATACCTAGGGAATAAATTAGGCTTTAAGTTTATGCTTATAATGCTTATGCCTATTTATATGTAGATATTCTTAAAGGATATAGAATGACATTTTATCAGTCTTCAGTTATTTTTAATTTTCTCTCTCATAGAAGTTTTTTTTTTTTCAAAAAAAATGCTGCCTACGAGCATGTCTTTACTGCACATCCAATTCATTTTTGTATTCAGCTATTATAAATCTATGATAAATATTTTTGTTTATAAGTTTGTAATTTTCTTTGAATGTTTAGATTCAGATGATGCATGAGAATGAGATACTGTAGCCAAATTAAGTATTAGAATAAGCGTACGTGTTCGTCTGTTTATATTTGGATTACGTAAAGATTATTTTTAAGATTTCTTATGAATATGAATAAAAATTAATTATGATCTCTGCCATAATTCTCATTTTATAAATGTATAGTTTCTTTACAAAGTCTACAGAAAAGATTTAGTTTTATTCATTAATATACGAAGCAAAATACACGCTATTGTAAAGGAAATATACTAACACCTTAGAAACTTGACTTATACATTTTCTTTTCCAAGTTTTCTTTACAATAAAAGCTTTCATTATGAGAATGTTTCACAGCTTTTTCAACGCATATAATGAGTTTTCATGTTAATAATTTATCTTTTGATAAAACTAATATTAATAGAGCAACTTTTGTGCTGGAACTTACCACGTTGGTACAGTGCCTATAAATTATGACATCCAGGTTGGATCGATTATAACGAACGTGTCGAATTGACGTTCCAACGAATCTTAAGATATAAAAGGGCTAAAGACGGCAGTTGTGTTTCTATAATATTCCTGCACTGCTGCTATTCTTGCTGCCAAAATTGGTCAGAAGGACATTATTATAAGTTACCATTATTATTATTATCAGACTTCAAGGGGTTCGGGTAACTTTTATATATATATATATATATATATATATATATATATATATATATATATATATATATATATATATATCAATAGCAGAAACAAAATTTGTTCTGTCATATAAATTTACGAAAGCCTTTAGACGTTTCACGGAATCCGTCCTTTAGTAATGTCCTGCGAAGGAATTACCTTCTTGACAAAAAGCTTCATAGATCAAGTACTTTTCGAGATTTCGTGTTTAGTCAAAGAGAGAATGACCTTTCGCTTTTATATATTATATAGATTAAGCACGAGTAAAAAATTTTGTTTTCTCCAGAAGGCTTTAGCTGGGTTTTAATGGATTTTTACTGATCATATTAGAGTTTCAGCCGAGAATGATATATATATATATATATATATATATATATATATATATATATATATATATATATATAGATTTCTTTTAATCTTATGTACGTTTTTTCTATTATAGGTATAGATGTTTTAAGAATATTTTTACTAGCGGCTTACCCTCGCTTTGCTTCGGGTTCGTCCCTAGACAGAAACAAATCTATAGTCTTCCTCAATAAGCCAACTATCTAACGCGAAAAGATTTTTTCACACTGATACAGATATCAGTTTCTGAGATTAGCGCTTTCAACCAAACAAACAAACTTTGGCTCTTTATTATATTAGTATAGATAAAAAATAATATAGAAAAAAATACTTTTACTAGTGAGTAGAAATATCGAGTGAAAGTTTTTAACTATTTAAACATTTTTATTTTAAGTTTGTACTAAGTAAAACTGAAGAGTGTTAATAGTTTATCCATAATAATATTATAAATGTGAAAGTGTGTTTGCTTGTTTGTTTGTTTGTCCTTCTTTCACGTCGGAACGGATTGATGGATTGGCATGATTTTTTGTATGGAGATAGTTGAAGAGCTGGAGAGTGATATAGGCTACTTTTTACTGCGGGAGATTATCTCATTCCCATGGGAAGACACGTTATAATACAACTCAAAAAAATATGTATGATCATAATTACTTGAAACTTGGTTTTGATGTACTTCAATACAATTAAATAAATACGTATTTTAGCATTTTTGAAATTCATCCTATAAGGGGATAAAATAGCGGATGAAAGTTTGTATGAAAACTACCTTTTTAGAGTGTTTTTGGAGTTTTAGCGCGAGCGAAGCCGTGGATTATGCTAGTTTATTCATAATTTAATAATGAGAATCTAGTACTACTTCGTTGCTTAATAGTTCGACGGATATATTCGCTTGCCAGCTGAATGCAAATCGAGCTTCTTGAGCCCATAGCTTAATAAGTATTGCATATTCATGGATATGTTCTTGTTTTCCTTTAAGGCGTTTTATATGTTTTATAACTGAATGCTACCTATTCTACGTGGTTATGTATGCAAATAATCCAAACTTTATCCAAACTTTGAATTATTTCTATTTTGCTGTCATATTAAAAATTAGTTTTCCATATATACAAGTATGTTATACTGGAACTTATTAAAGCTCTTATAAGCTTAAAAGTTTAAATTTTTCTAAGCGCTTTTTCTATTTTTGAAAAGGTTTTTTAATTTAAAAATTATAATAATATCGTCACACATAACACTAGTTTTAAGACCTCTAAAATATTTCGTAATATGAAGTAAATTATTATTTTGTAGAATTATTTTCCAAATTACTCCTCTAAAAAATATTTTATTTTTACTTCAAAATTGTCTTAATTGACCTTCTAGATTAACTATTATAATGGCAAAAAATCTCTATAGTAATCAAACAGACAAACGTGCAAAGTTTGTTATTAGTGCACTTAGCATTAAATGATACAGCTTACGTAAGACACTTGACATGATCGTCAATGATCAAATGCAGCCATCCGCAATGACCTCGATCTGTATGAAACATTATGTCGCCGGAATGTGGGCTTGATTAACATAAATGTAGTGAAACAGTAGGTATAATGTATTATATATATGAAACTAATTTTTATACATATATATATATATATATATATATATATATATATATATATATATATATATATATATATATATATATATATATATATATATATATATATATATATATATATATATATATATATTAGTTTTTTAACTCGTAGCTTTTGACTTGATACTTGAAGACTTTTGAAGGATTTACTTAGGTCTAGCTTAGGACTTAGAGTAGGTCAAACTTTTAAGATTCCTCGTCCTGAAAAAGATAAGCAAAGATATTTGCCTACCCCGCAAGGGATATCGTGTGAAATTATATATATATATACGACTCACCCTCGCTTCGCTAGGGTTCATCCCTAGGTTGATGCCTCATACAAACTTTCATCCCCATTTTCACCCCCTTAAGGGATGATTTCAGGGATAAAAAGTACTTATATGCTTCCCAGGATCTCAAACTACAATAAAACTAGAACTTTGAACAAAAAAAGCACTAAAACTGAAAACGAGAGTCTATAAACTTATTAGTAGAAAATGACTACTACTACTATTGGTAAAAGTTGGTTTGAGTACGTATGTGTATGTTTATGACTCCTTAACGTTAAAATATCTAAACGAATTTGTTATATATGTTTAGTATATATTAAACCTAGATAGACCGTGACTTGGAGAAGGTTTAAGTGTGAAAAAGATACCAGAATTGCTTTCACATTTATAATATTAGTATGGATTATATATATTACATAATATGTATACATATAATAAAAGTGTAACTGATCGCTGTATTTACATGGAAGATATTTAAGAAAAATATATGTTAGGGGTCTTTATTAACGCAATAGAACCCAAAATAATATTTTTTAGAATTCTTGTCTGTTTGTCTGTGCGTTTGTGCGTGCTAATCTCAGAAACGGCTTAATCAATTTGCTTCACTTAACATCTTAGTATTTATTTATTTCAATAGGTTTATAAATAAAAAAAGTTATGTCAACTTAAAAAATCAGCTAGTGTATATTAATAGGTATAACATTAAATTTACATTTATTAGTTCTTCATAATAATCATAAATTATATTCACCAAAACTGCGTTGTATATTGACAATGCCCATCAGTTGGACATTTATCGCCATTACCGGTTGTCAATGTTCCCGCCAATTAGTCACAGGCGTGAAACTTCAGGTGTGGCCACGAGATTGATTGGATGCAATTAATATTTAAATTAGTTTTGATATGTTTTTGTTACAAAACTACATTTATTTATTTTTTTCATTTTCGGAATTATTTTAGGTATAAATAAACAAACCAACCCCTCTTGGTTTAAGACCGTAATAACAATTACAGATTAACTAATCCCCGTAGTTTAAACTGACGTTTGTGGTACAAAATATGACACTGAAAAGAGCCTTATCTCTCATCAGTGGTTTTAGCTGTCATTGATATTACGGGTCTTAGACAGTTTATTTCAAAGTCATAAAATCATATCTTGGAAATTCCGGGTTATAGTAACACTAACGTTATCCTTACTTTATTACCCTAAAAGGATTTTAAGTTCCACAAACATTTTAAATAAATCTAACTTTTCGAATTTATCGCATTTTTTTTGGTTCGTTTCGAATGCTTTACAGCAATCATGGTCAGTGGCCATGATACGATTTAATTTAAATTTAAGACTTTTTTTATTTTTTGCAATCATTTTGTAATTTTGTGGATAGGCACTGTCTGTAACAACCATATCACAACAACGACCTTTGAGACGTCTTAAAACTTAAGTCTCTCCCATGACCATGATTGGTATAAAGCATTCAAAACATTGAGAACCAAAAAACAAAATAAATCCGTGAAAAATCAGAAAATATATTTTAATTCAAAATTTCAAATATTCGTGTAAACTTAAGAAATTATTTTACAAACTTTATAACTAAAAGTAAGAAGAAACCCGAAAGCTATTTTTATATAAAATCGCTATTTCCCTAGCCTATAACTATTATCCAAGTAAAGTGCACACGTCCAGCCAGTATCTCACTCTTTATCAGATAGGTGCTTGTCTTTTGAGCTGTTAAATTAGCTCGTTTTACGTCGCTTAGTGAAGTTGCACTAGAAGTTAATGGCCACAAAAGATATGACACCTTATACAGTTACGTAATTTTAACGATGCTTCAAAAAGTAAATATATAAACTTTCCAATAAAAATTGCCTTTTGTTCTTATTTATGTAAAGAAAAAAGAATAACCTTTGATATGGCCTAAGAGCCTGTGTACGCCAGAACTTCGTCATTTTATAAAAGCTGAAAGTTTGTCAGCGCATGCTCCCAACACAGATAAGAACGATGGACCATTATGAAGTTCAGGCTATGGTGGCTTTGGCAGGTACACGGTACTAAAGGTGTGTAAAATACCGATCCAAATACGTCAAATAGTAAAGTGTGATTTTTTGGTATTACCTTCAGAATATTATTAAAAATCACGTCATTCAATGTCAGACACTTAACATCGTGGCAAACCCTTGCCAGACACCCTTTTGATGAAATCATAATTCTACTTACGTTATAGTATAAAGGCTGATTTTTATATATAATACTTGGGTAATAATTACATGATTCATAAGACTGCTAGCATAGCATTTATTACACACCATCAAAAATAAAGTCAATTCTTAGCGCTTCAAATTTGGTGGCCATTTGCAACATTTTCTTAGAAATGCCTCCCAACTTGTTTGGAACATTTTTCATTAGTACAAATTATTTTATAATTCTAGTACGGGCAACCTTTGTGACATCGTCTATAAGCTTTGTAAAAAACCTTAGTTTCTCCCGGAAAATGCTGAAAATCATTCGAAATGGGAACAAAAACTACAATAAAATTGCAATATAAAAAAAAATTAAAAAATCTATTTTCTTATAAACCAAAGGAGACAAAAATATTCCTTCCCTATATATGTACGTTACATTGATCTAAAATTGAGGAAAGGCTAATACTATATTTTCAACATAACCAATAACCACCTACAGTTATTATACGAAATAAGACTTTATTATGGGGTAATAAGAAAGAATTCATTACAAACGTGATGAAGCAAACAAAAAAGTCACGTACGTGGCCTTAGAATAATGGACATTTAGAGGTGATAAAAGAAATAAAGAAGGAAAATGTATATAACAAAATAATTTTTAAAAGTATCTGACGTCTCCCGTGACCATAATTGCTGTAAAGCATTCAAAGCATCGGGAGCCAAAAATCAAAATAAATCCGCGAAAAAATTCTAAGACATAGTTTCATTTAAAATGTCAAATATTCGCGTAAATCTAAGAAAGTATTAACTTTTAAAAGCTCAAGGGTGTTAATATTAAAATAATTGTAAATCATGGTGTTGAAACTTCCATAATTTTTTGTGATTCTTAGTAAGAGGTTCAGAGATTGTTTTATTTATTTATTTGTATGTAGATATGTTTATAAATATAAAATAATGTGTATATCTAATACCTGTTAGATTAATGACAGCTTGCGTTTTACAAGTAGATAGGTCTTGTTATTATGTGGAAAACGTGTATGTATGTATGTACATATGTATGTACATATTTACTTCTACATGCTAAAACAGCTGAATAGACACGTTTTAACACGCTTAGCAAATTATGGCGTAAATCACTTCATAATATGTGCATCGTTTGAATTATTTTCTAATTATAATAATAAATGCTCTACAACTTTTGAGATTTTCTTCAAAAATTATTGTACAATAAAAAATGCGAATATTATTAACCTCAAAACTGTTACGAAATGAGAATGAAAATTTATTTATTATTTCATATCCATTTTAAAGTTTACATAAGCATTAACAAATACTCGATGTAATATTTGCTAAAGTGTTTTAACAGAGTTGTTGATTTTATAAACAGTCAAATATAATATGTTAAATATTGTATAAATATATACATAAATTCTACTTCGAACGTTGGCTCAATAGAGCAAGTGGCTGTCTATCCACAAGATCAAAGCTCGATTAATTGAGGAAGTACTGAATTGACTAAAAGAAAGTTAAATAATAGCTTCGTCGAAAGCGTGAACATGAAAAACTATAATATATAACAAGTAACAGTATGTTTTCAAGAAATGTGTTTTCTTAAGAAACATAAAACTATAAAGAAAAGAATATTTCCATATAAACTGTTGCTTTATTTATCTATATCTATACATATAATATCTATACATATTTATCTATAAATATAATAAAATTGTAACTAAGCCGAATCTGTACAATAAATATTTATTGGAAAATCTTATTGAAATAAACATTATTATCGATACAGAGGCCGAATCTATACTTTTTTGTTTGTCTGTCTGTCTGTCTGTTACCGCATCACAGAAAAACCACTTGAGAGATTTTGATAAAATTTGGTATGTTGATAGCTGGTTATCCGGGTCAACATATAGGATACTTTTTACCGCGGGAAAATATCTCATTTCTGAGTAAAAATACAAAAACTGCAATATAAGAGTATACTAATATGTAAAACCTAAGATTTGGTTTTTGGTTATCTGAACACGGGCGGAGCCGCGGGCAATGCTAGTATCATATTAAACTATTCAACGACACCACTTCTAAAATATTAAACCTCTTACTCTATGTTCGTGACCTAAAGGAAAATATCTGATAGAACCACAATCACGCCTCTTATTCCTCTGACATTCAATTCAAAGGAATCACACGTTTTTCTCAAAGAAATTTTGGCGCTACCGAAGTGCCACAATATTCCCGATCAACAACCAAATGCGCATTGATGTCGATTGCAAATGTAATTTATAGTCATGACGACTGATGTTTCTGAACATTACATAAAAAATCGGTATTTTAATAACAAAATCAGAAAAATGGTTCGAAATTGTATCACATCTATACTTTTACTTTCATATTTATTAATATTTTAAATGTGAACACTGTTTGTTTGTTGTTACAGGTAGAAAAATATGTTATTTCAGTTTCTTTGAAATATCTTTTTCTTTGTTTTTAAGGCATTTTAGTGGAAAAAAATCTCAAAAAAATATTTGAAATAATATAGTTTTTCGTCTCGCATTTTTAATTTTGGACCGATAATTGTTGTTTTGATATTAATAAGTAACCAGTGTGTAATCGTTTTTATAAGTCACGCTTTCAGGGATTCAATTTTAGTATTTTAAATATTTTACTTAAATAAAACATTATATTTCATAAAATATTCAAAGTATAAACAATTTCAAGCTTCCTTTGTGAAAATGAAAATGAGCAAAACTGATTTAATGTTACTGTGTTGGATTGTTTGAAATTTGTCATAAATATTATTAGATGTCGGAGTTCTTTGACTCGGAATAATAATCTATACATATAATAAAATTGTAACTAAGTCGAATCTGTATATTAAATATTTTTTGGAAAATCTAATTGAAATAGACATTATTATCGATGCAGAGTCCGAATCTGTAGTTTTTAGAATTTTTGTCTGTCTGTCTGTTTGTTACCGCATCAAGGAAAAACCACTGGACAGATTTTGATGAAATTTGGTATGATGATAGCTGGTTATTCGGGTCAACATATAGGATACTTTTTACCTCGGATAGATAGGATACTTTTTACTATACTAATATGTAAAACCTAAGACTTTGGTTTTTGGTCATCTGAACGCGGGCGGAGCCGCGGGCAATGCTAGTCTATACATAAATAGGCAAAAACAAAACAGCTCAGAATCTTTTTCTTCTCTGTTAATCGACTTTTTCTTGTTTAGTTGTTGTTGACAAGCTTTAGTGTTGGTTATGATCGAATTTCGTCAACTGGGCGAACACCGGTATAATATAATTATATAGGAATTTGCTTCAAAGGGGTAAATTAAGAAGACTAATTTATATTACAGAATGTTAAAAATTGCGTATTAGCCTATGGTTTGAGACCATTGCCCAACATGCAATTTCTAAAATAGCTATAGTGTTGCCTTTACTGTATCGAGCAAATATTCAATACATATCTGATACAAAAATGCCTAGAGCGAGGCTTGCGCTAGAAAAACAAACGTATAACTGAATCTAACAATAATAAATTTGTTAGTTTTAAGTGTGCATTTTGTTGAACACAAATCCTTTATTTTAGTTTAAAACTCTTATCATTACAGCTAACATTATAAAAGAATTTTTTTCGCTATAAAAATGTTAAAAAATAAACAAATTATGTACAAAAAATGTTGATAACAAATATTCGAACTTTCAAAAGACATTGTAAGGAAGGTCGTGTCGAAAATACTTCTCATGCATCATGCAGGGTACGTATAAAAATTCTATTGAATTTTCATATAATAAGAAACTTTTCTGAAGGGCATTTTATAGGGGAAAACGGACATACCATGTTGACCTCATCTCTGTTTTTATGGGGTGCCTTAACACTACAATTTTACACGTAGACCCTGCTATTTTATATCTATACAAATAAATAAAATTGAAGTGTCTGTTTGTTATTTCAAAATAATAACTTTCTATTTAATAACACTTATTTAATATACTTAATAAGAAAAAAACAATTTCTAAAATTTTTTGTTGCTCTATCTGTCTGTTTGCCTATCTGTTTGTTCCGGCTAATCTCTGAAACGGCTGGACCTATTTTGACGGTACTTCCACTGACAAATAGCTGATGTAAGGACTAACATACTACTTTTATTTTAGAAAATGAATTAGCGTTCCGTGCAAAAAAAAACCATGAAATTGTGAACCAAATCCGCATACCTAGGGACGCACCGAGCGAACCGAGGGTAAGTCACTAATTATCTTAGAAGACACAGTTATAAGTTATTTAAAAAATGAAAAACAAGTGCGAGTCGAATTCGCTCACAAAGGGTTCCGTACCAGCGTGAATTTTTGTTGTTGTTATAGAGGCAATAGAAATACATACTCTGTAAAAATTTCAACTCTCTACCTATTACGGTTCATGAGATACAGTCCTCTAACAGACGGATGGACAGCGGAGGCTTAGTAACAAGGTTCCGTTTGCACCCTTCCGATACAGAACCCTAAAAACTATAATTAATTTATATTATAATAGCTGCAAGACTGTTAAAATAGATTATAAAATAAATTAATTACAACGTTTTCTTTTATGAACGTCTAACATCTCATCTACCGAAAATATCACTTATCCATCAACCAAGTGATTAGAAGAATAAGAATATTTTGAATATTTGCTAGGTACCGATTACTAATACCGAGTTATGCCTATATCAGATCAAAAAATCATCAAAAACGTCTGAAATCATCAACCAACGGCAACGGCGTTGAAACCGCATTATAATAGAATGACATGCGCTAAAATATTTCTAACTACATATATTTATGTATATTGTATATATTATATCTATTTAGTCCTCGGTTTGGTGTCTCAACTGTTTTTTTTTTGTTTAGTAGCTATGTCAGTATCGAAGATCAATAAACAAAAATTGGAAACACAAACCACTGGATGGAACACTAATATTCTCAATGCTTTGTACAAATCCTTTTATTCTAGGTACACTTATCTCTACAAGAGATCTCTTCCAGATAACCTATGGGGGTGGTGGATGAGAAAGATTGTCATTTCGCGGAAATGTGAGAAAAGTGTTTATATGACTCATTTTGGCTTCGGCTGCTTCACTTGTATGTTTTTCTTATTTTTTATATAAAATTAAAAGACGTTTCATGCTTTTTTAAAGTAAAACTTCTGTAAGTAAGGTATGTAAGGTAAGTCAATACATTGGCAAAAATAGTGTCGTGGTCAAAGGTCAAAGGTCAAATTTATTATATTAACTAACGACTCACCCTCGCTCCGCTCGGGTTCGCCGTAATTACTTTTTAACTTTTAGTATAGATTTCTCAGAGATATTTTTTTGCAGTAAAAGTATCCTATATGTTGACTCAGATAACCAGCTATCATCATACCAAATTGCATCAAAATCTGTCCAGTGGTTTTCTCGTGATGCGGTCAAACACAGACAGACAGATAGACAGACAAAAATTCAAAAAACTATAGAATCGGCCTAGTCACAATTTTATTATATGTATAGGTAAAAAAATATGGTTATATTTTTATAATAATAATTATTTATAAATATACATTTATTATTATAATTTTATAATAACTATTACTTATAATAATGAATATTTATTACCAATAATTTTATAAAAAATGTTATTTTTATACTTTGATTTGTGTTAACTACTAATTTTATTGCGGTATCTGCCACAGCGCCAAAGAAGTTTTAATTCAACCGCACAAAAACGTTTTTTTTTTAAATTATAAAAGCATCTGTATATGGGGTAGGTTAGATATAACCTTCTTAGCACCCATCAAATAGTAAGTGATCCTGCAACGCGCCATTAAGACGGAAGAGATTCCTTTGAGTTTTATTGCGTAGTACCTACTGCCTGTTCTAGCTAATAAGTTCCACATATATACATATAATAAAAATTTAACCAAGTCGAATCTGTACATTAAATATTTTTTGGAAAATCTAATTGAAATAAACATTATTATCGATACAGAGACCGAATCTATAGTTTTTAGAATTTCTGTCTGTCTGTTACCGCATCTCGAGGAAAAAACTGGACAGATTTTAATGAAATTTGGTATGATGATAACTGATTATCCGGGTCAACATATAGGATATTTTTACTGCGAGAAAATATCTCATTACTGAGAAAAAATACAAAAACTGCATTGTAAGAGTATTCAGTATACTAATATGAGTAAAACCTAAGAAGTTGGGTTTTGGTCGTCTGAACGCGGGTTCAGGCGCGGGCTATGCTATTAACATATATAATATGCAGGTAGTATGCGAAATAAGTTCCTTAGTATAGTCTATTGCAAAAAGATACTTAGGAATACGTGTTAACGAATCGAGATCGGTCATATTAAGTCTTCTACATATAAAATCATTTATTTTATAATATCACTAGCGAAACGAACGAAGCAACAAACCATCACTTCGATCGGGTTTGTTCCTAGCTTGCTTCCTAATACAAAATTTCATCTCCATTTTCACCCCATTAAGGGATGATTTCCAGGATAAAAAGTACCCTATGTCCTTTCCAAGGTCTCAAACTATCTTCTTACCAAATTTCATCTAAATCGGGTCAGTAGATCCAGAGGTAGCCCCCTACAACCTCACAAACTCACAAACTTTACCTCTATAATATTAGTATAGATAAAGGAAAATATCTTATTACTAACATAAGCGAAGAGTGTGTTATATAGTGATATTTAATACTTTCGTGGTAAAATCACATCGTTAACAATGTTTACACATCAATCAAATATGAACGTATCAAAGGTTTTTATAGGCCAGTACTAAGCAATAGAAAAAATATTCCACATTTACCTTATAAATTCTATTAATCTCATTTGTTTTATTTCCAGTTCAGTTACTTTTATTCTTTTATCCTTAAATAGTTTTTTGTGTAGTACTATATAAATAATAGCTTTCTTAGATTTACGCGAATATTTGACTTTTAAATAAAACTATCTTTTCGGATTATTTCGCGGATTTATTTTCATTTTTCGTTTCGTTTTACAGCAATCATGGTCACGGGAGAGATTAAGGTTATAGACGTCTCAAACACATATACTTGTTACAGACAGTGCCTACCCACTATTTTACATAATGATTTCAAAACTTTTTGAAAGCATTCGAAACGTCGGGAACCAAAAGTCAAAATAAATCCGCGAAATAATCCGAAAACATAGTTTTATTGAAAATAAATAATAGCATTCAAAATGATTTGTAGAAAATGTACACATGTAGACTCGACTCAACTATTGGTTAATTTGATAGTTTTATATAAAAAATCTATCTCACGACAACCGTACATTTTTTCGGGATAAAAAGCAACCTATGTGCTATTCCTCTCTATAATCTATCTTTGTGCCAAATTTCATCCAGATCCGTTCAGCCGTTCTGAAAGAGTAACAAACATCCATCCATCCACCCTCACAAACTTTCATATGTAGGTATAATAATATTAAGTTTGGATTCAAGTACGAATGAAATGATATAAATATAAACTAGACTAACTCTTTAAAAAACCTCTCTTACACCTACTCTCAAAAGTGAGTAAAAAGAGAAAAATTGTTCATAAAATAAATAAAAAATAAATGAGCTACTGTTATCATAAAATAATTATGAAAAAAACTTAATATATACCATAATAATTACATATTAACATATACATATACATATATGTATGTTTGTAAAACAATATGTAAATCAGTAAGTATATAATACGCATTGATTTTGCTTGTATGTGATACTAAATGTAATCTATAAACTCTTCACTCGGTTAGTATGTTATAGTTCCCACTTTCGTCATAGTTTGACATGAAGTAGCATAGCAATGAAGTGGTTGATCTGAGAATTAGGAATATGCTGGATATGAACTATAATTATATTTGTTATGTATGTTTGTGTGACTAGCACGTTGTAAGTGTAGCAAAACATAAACATCTGCTCTCTCTCTCTCTCTCTTTCTTTGTTTCCAAGAGATACGTATTTGAGGTCCAACTGTAGTTGTATTTTCATTTTAACTTTAAATTTTTATTATATAAATTTGAAATAAAATAAATAAATAAATATATATATATATATATATATATTAAAAGATATATATATATATATATATATACTTAATTATATATACACGACAAATATATACTTAACTGCCTCTTACAGTGGCTAGCATGTACGGCTGCACACTCGGAGGTCCTGGGTTCGAGTCCCTCCAAGTTTAGTTATTGAGTCTTTCTGTACGTAAGTCTCGGTAACAGCCCGGAGTTAAAGTTGGCGGTGTTTTCACCCCCGTGCCTCGGAGAGCACGTAAAGCCTCGGTCCTACGCCTTAACTCTCACTGGTCGTGTCGAGCAAAGTCGTCCCACCAGAGTATGAGAGTTGACAAACAGAGAGTGCACTTGTGTCTGCGCGCACACTTGTGCACTATAATATCGTGTCCTAAGCGCAGTTGGCTATTCAACGAGATTGGCCGCCGTACCAAATCAAGGCTAAGGGATCATCATATTATATTAATATATATATAATATATTATATATATATATATATATATATATATATATATATATATATATATATATATATATATTATATATAATATATATATATATATATATATATTTAAAAGAATATTACATTGGAATTGCAAATTCACTTAATTATATATACACGACAAATGTACACCTAATTATTACAGTACAAGTCATACCCGCCTGTAATTGACACAAGAATGCTAGCTTCATTCCACTGAATGTCTGAATAAGATTATTTATTTAAATCATTCCAACCGTTACGAAGCTATACCGAAAGCAAATACACAGATACACAAACAAACAAACATATAAATAATAAAACTTATACCTTACTATAAGGTCAAGGATGTTACACCAAAATCTATACTATACCAATAGCAAATATTTTTTTCATTTCCAGAATCTATAGAGCTAATTCAAAGCATAGCCAACTTGTTATCTATTTGAAACAGATCGTGTCGTAAGTCACGTTGCATATTATAATTAATTCCTTCTAAGACACGTTCAACCAATCAAGTCTAAGGGATCAGCATAATTTTCCTAATACGAAGGATGTTCATTATTTCGTAAATGATAGATGATATATATATTATATATATATATATATATATATATATATATATATATTTACATATATATATATATATATATTTCTACGTAGCAGTAAAAGAGCATGACTGATAAAGGTGTCCCAAAATGATGATGAGCTTTCGCTTAAGATGAATGTGTTCAAATCCATTTAAAAACTCTCAGTACACTATGCTTTATATAATCGTAATTCATTAACCTTTCGAAATGTCTAAATAATTTCATGCCTCAGATCCGTTCAACTGTTCGTCTGGCGTGATTGAGTACATACCATAATGTATTTCTGTGCCATATTTCATCCAGATCCGTTCAACTGTTCTGGCGTGATTGAGTAACAAACATACATCCAAACTTTCGCATATACTCGTACATATATTATAATAATGATATTTATGGGATGATCTTAGCATATTTCTACTATAGAGTGTGTATGTGCAAACTAATCCGTGGAAGCTATTATCCGACATCTTTACGATGTAAAACAATGAAAAATTCTAATTTTATCAATATACATTTGTTCTAATATTTTGTCTTTTTTTCGTGATTTTTGGAATACCCGTGCTTATCATACACTTGTTCTGATACTAAATAATTTTAAAAATCTATATAATTCTTACAGAGTAATAATATTTATCATTAATTTGATGACACGTTTGGCTCAGTTTGTAGTAACTCTAGTTACTGTGCCAGCGGTCGCGGGTTCGAGTCCCGCTGGGAGCATTCATTTGATGAGCACGAATATTTGTTCTCCAGTCATGGGTGTTTATATTTGTTATATGTAATATGTTTTTAAAGTGTATCAACTATCTGGTATCCATAACACAAGCCTCGTAGCTTACCATGGAACTACATGGTGCTGTGTATTAATGTCCCAACATATAACAATAATAAAATTATTTATTTATTAATAATTATTTATAAGTATTAAATTATTGATAAATAACAATAAATATTTTATTCTTACTATACTTACTATAAATTATTTTATATTATCTTTTAGCGTTCTAAAACCAACATTTACGTCGAAATAATCCAAATTGATTAACGACTACTGACTACGATTACGCCTCGGCGGCATACTGCGCACCACTCAACACCGCACTGTAATTTGCCTCTAATTATAAAGGTTTCTCATTAACCCGGTAGATCTAAAACATTTTAGGAACTTAATGAATCGTTATATAATCCTTTATAATTCTTGAATTCTGGCATCAGAGAGTAATGGGATAAAAACGTTAGGGGTTTTTATGTAAGTTGCCTCCGCCGTCTGTCCATGTTACTTTTAAAGAATTATTGCTATTAAGAAACACAAAACTAATAGAAATTTATGATACTTTCGAGTAATACAGATTTTTATTATTTTTATGTATATATTAAAAGAGTAGAGCCGCGGAAAAAACTAGTCATATTTGTTACGTTACTATTTGTGGAGATTGAACTTGTGACATCGCTAAAAACATCATTTTAATTACAAATTTTTATACTTTTGCATAATAACTAGATGACCCTATAGGAACACTTTGCCACCGGACGTCTTAATTTGGTCGGATATTAAAAAAATCTTAATCCCGCTAACAGCAATACAACAATAGTCTACAACCATACAAATTAGGTAGGTACTCTATAAATGTACAAAAATATCTTCAAAATCGGTCAAGCCGTTTAGGAGAAGAATTACAAACAAACAAATAGATAATACATAATTTCATCTATTTGATTTTATTATTTATTAAATTAAATAAAACTGATCTAAAATTCAGGAAGGACATAGAATTAAACCAATTTTAAGTTAGAAGGGACTTTATATGAGGGTCCATATAAAGCGAGCTTCCATAGAAAATAAATTAATGTAATAGAAATGGAGTCTTCACAATTATACAGGAGCTTCTGTTTTAATAATGGGTTTCAAATACATTAGGGAAATATATATTATACATACTTATGAGTAATGCATTCAGCCCTTTTTAATGTCCCACTGCTGGGCGCGGGCCTCCCTTCAATACGAGGGGGATCAGGCCATAGTCCACCACGCTGGCCAAGTACGGGTTGGTGGACTTCACATGTCTTTCGAATACTTGCTAGGTTCTCTCAGACATGCAGGTTTCCTCACGATGTTTTCCCTCACCGTAAGACAAGTGGTGATCGTGTTAGATATGATTCGCACACGAAAATATCAGAGATGCGAGCGAGACCCGGGATTTGAACCCGCTTCAGTCGGTTTTCCAAGCGAGCGCGATACCACTGGGCAACCACTACATTTATCTATACATAATATTTTTTTTTAACGTTGGGAAATGCATTTACGCACGAGGTGTGGGACTCACCGGCAAAGCCAGTACTACCCACTAAAACCGAACAAAACCTTCCCCCGTCTTAATTGGGCGTCGCAGGATCGCTTACGCATTCAACTACGACGCCCCGACGGCAGGTCTGCCGAAGCAGACCACAACAACCACGGGGTTGCTCCACAGTCCACTCTGCTATCAGAGAAGTACCAGGAGCAACCCGCATGGTACACCGCCCTCCGAAGAGGGCCACCTCCCACCGCCCACCGAAGTGGGCCACCTCCCTGTGCGTTTCTTGGCTTCGCGCCCGGTTGGGTTGCCGGGCACTACTGAGCCCCCCCACCACGACAAGGTGAACGCACGTTGGGGGGGATCTATACATAATATAATAAAACTCTAACTAAGCCGAATCTGTACATTAAATACTTTGTGGAAAATCTTATTGAAATAGACATTATTATCGATACAGAGGCCGAATCCTATAGCTTTTAGAATTTTTGTCTGTCTGTCTGTCTGTCTGTCTGTCTGTCTGTCTGTCTGTCTGTCTGTCTGTTACCGCATCACGGAAAAACCACTAGAGGGATTTTGATGAAATTTGGTATGATGATAGCTATTGAAAATCTATTGATGAGATATAAGAAGCTTAACATTACGTACAAATATCTTTTTCTTGGCAATATTGTAATCGATATTTTCTTAGCTTCAAAATAAGATCTTTTAATAACATTTATTTATTTATCTATACATACTCGTATAATAAAATTCTAACTGGGTCCAATCTGTACATTAAATATTTTTTGGAAAATCTTATTGAAATAGTCATTATTATCGATACAGAGGCCGAATCTATAGTTTTTACAATTTTTGTCTGTCTGTCTGTCTGTTACCGCATCACAGAAAAACCACTGGAGGAAATTTGGTATGATGGTAGCTGATTATCCGGGTCAATATATAGGATACTTTTTACCGCGGGAAAATATCTCATTTTTGAGAAAATATACAAAAACTGCAATGTAAGAGTATACTAATACATAAAACCTAAGAATTTGGTTTTTGGTCATCTGAACGCGGGCGGAGCCGCTGGCAATGCGAGTTAAGTATTAAATATTTGAAAATTCTTTTTGTTGTATCTTATTTCCTAAATTCCAAACATTACTTTTCATACAAACCAGCTAAATATATGTGAAAATTTTACACTTCGTATGTTATTTCATTTAATGGGGCTTCATTTTTCGTACACATCAGCAGTATTCCGAAATTTCTAAATGAAATTTCAACAATAAATTCTTACAAGTATATACTCGTAATTATGGTTTAAGCAATTCATTCTTGCTAACAACATTAGTCTGCGAAAAATTAATAATATTTCTTTATAATGGCTTCACAAATTACACCGTTGTATTACGCGGTTTGACTCATCTAACTGGCTTTGCCTCCTTCCTCGCCGGTCCCGGGTTCGTTTTTAACTTAATATTTTTTTTTGAATACTAGTTTTGATAGTTGGTTTTACACGCGGTGGAATCGCGTTCCTTAATATATAATGTCTATAATATGTTTTTATCTACAAATGAAAATACGTCAAGTTGGAAATGTAAATTAAACTTTTTGCTTTACAAAAACACACGAGCACTCTCGAATATTAAGCCAACTTCGACTGTTAGAAATTACAAACTTTATTAGTTTGTTTTGCAAAACTAATAAAAGACGTTCAGACTGATTGTAATATATGAAACTCGATCAAAACAAAAGGAATAAGGCCTAATTTTAAGATTCTATTAGTAGCCATTAAAAAGTTTTTTTTCACAAGATGTTGAAATTATTATACTATTAAATATACTTTGATATTACATATGCTATGATTTTAATCGATAACACAGTTAGAAGTAGATTAAAATCGATATCCAGGATACAACTAAATCGTTACAAATAAAGCTAATAAAATAAGAATAACATCTACTTACTTAATAACTAGCGACTAACTTTTTTTTTTTTTTTTTTTTTTTTTTTTTTTTTTTTTTTTTTTTTTTTTTTTTTTTTTTTTTTTTATTGTCGGGAAATGCATTTACGCATACCACCTGATCCCCCAGGTGGTTATGTGGGGCTCACCGGCTAGAATAGCCGGTACAACCCACTAAAACCCGACATCCCTTCCCCCCACCTTAGTGGGACGCCGCAGGATCGCTCGCGCGTAACTACTACGGCGCCCCGGCGGCAGGTCTGCCTAAACGCTAGGCAGACCACCAAACCAATGGGGCTGCTCCACAGTCAACTCTGCTACACCAGAGAGGTACCCGGAGCAGCCCCATTAAACCTACCACCGCCCACCGAAGTGGGCCACCTCCAATCGGCTGCAGAGGACAGGGAGAGCGGCAACGCAACACCGACACTCCTCTTCCCCTGCAGCCCCACCGCGTCCGCCATCAAACGGTGGCGGCCCCGCTAGGCCGCGGGAGATAGGGACGAGCGGCGCATCGCCATACCGACACTCCTCTTCCCCCGCGGCCCCCCTACCGTCGGCCACCTCCGGACCAAGATGGCTGCCGACACCCTACGCCTGACGCAGGGCCAGAACTGGCCCCGCTCCAGCCGCCGCACCGACGGGCTAGTCCCGGCAGCGCGGCCCGCGCAGCGCCTCCTACCGCGAAACGGCCGGAGACACCGCACTACCTCCAAGAAGGAGACGGCGCCCTCCTGACGCCGCTCCCCCCTCCCCTCCTGGCTGTTGGTCCGTGCCGGATTGCTCCGGTACCACAAGCTCCTGTCGGGTCTAGACAGTCGCGAGTGGTGTTCCCCTATCCGAACTAGCGACTAACCTAACCTAACCCCCCCCCCCCCCTTAATGGATGATTTCCGGGATAAAAAGTATCCTATGTCCTTTCCAGGGTCTCAAAATATCTTCTTACCAAATTTCATCTAAATCGGTTCAGTAGATCCAGAGATTACCCCCTACAACGTCTAAAACTCACAAACTACCTCTTTATAATATAGATAAAGAAGAGTCAGTATTATTAAGACTATGCGCATTTTTTATTAGTGAAATTATTAAATACTCGATTTAGCGGTTTCAAAGATTATCCGCTTTGCTTTTTTTTTAATTATAAGATTTTTTATTATGTATAAGAACAGATTATAAATATCTTGTTATATCTTATATCTTCAATAGGAAAATCTATTGATAAGATATAAGAAGCTTAACATAACGTACAAATATCTTTTTCTTGGCAATATTGTAATCTATATTTTCTTAGTTTCAAAATAAGATCTTCTAATAACATTTATTTATTTATCTATACATATAATAAAATTGTAACTGGGTCCAATCTGTACATTAAATATTTTTTGGAAAATCTTATTGAAATAGTCATTATTATCGATACAGAGGCCGAATCTATAGTTTTTACAATTTTTGTCTGTCTGTCTGTCTGTTACCGCATCACAGAAAAACCACTGGAGGGATTTTGATTAAATTTGGTATGAAGGTAGCTGATTATCCGGGTCAATATACAGGATACTTTTTACCGCGGGAAACTATCTCATTTCTGAGAAAAAATACAAAAACTGCAATGTAAGAGTGTACTAATATGTAAAACCTAAGAATTTGGTTTTTGGTCACCTGAACGCGGGCGGAGCCGCGGGCAATGCTAGTGTACTATAAAATATATATTATACAAAATAAACTAACAGAATGTCGGTAGAGAATAACTTATCTCTAAGAGATTTCTCCCAAAACCCTTCAGAAGTGAGAAAACAAGTTAATTTAGTGCGGTGTAAAGTAACTTAATATTATTATTATGAGTAATATAAAAATTTGTTTTAATTTCACTTGCTTCTCTAACTATTTATGATTAGTATATTATAATACTTTATTAGATTTTTTTTAATAAATACCATACAAAAACATTTGAAAATAGCCTCCAATCCTTCTTGCTATTTTTTCCTTAATTCATTTCTAAAAAACTTTAAACAAAACCATATCAGCCCACAAATAATAAAGGTGAAAAAACCAAAGTGAGTTTTTTTGCTAAATTTTTAAGAAGATAAAGCTGGAAACAGAAAGGCGAGAAGAAAATGCTTTTAAAGTAGTCATTGAAGAAATTCCCAACCAACCTATTATTATCAGATCGTATTATTAAAGGTAACAATTTACTGTAGACTCGATTGGATTTTACATTGTTACAAAAATTTTAACATTGTTCATTTTTAACGACACGTAATAAAGTAAGGGAAGGTCAGAATCGACTTTAACTTTCGATTACAAGAAACTTGATCGAAAGGAAGTGGTAGCTTAGTGGTAACACGCTCGCTCACTTGGTAGAAAGGACTCAAATCCCGGTTCACGCACTTGTGATATTTTCATATATGAAACATTTCCAACATATTTACCACTTGTCTTACGGTGAAAAAAACATCGCGTGGAAACCTACATATCTGAGAGAACCTACCAATTTTCGAAAGGCATGAGAAGTACGCCAAGCTTCACTCGGGCAGCGTAGTGGACTATGGCCTGATCCATCTCGTATTAAAGACAGGCCCATGCCCAACAGTGGGACGTTAGAATTACATGATTACAAGTGAATCTATTACACCGCTACACTATAGGTAATATAAATAGCAATTAGTTCATTTTTTTTTCTGACAAGTGCCGAAAATGTTTACCAGATTAATTGATAAAGTTTGAAACACAGCGCCATTTTTGATATTGATGGTTTGATTTAGAAATGAAATGGTAGGTCGTGATTTATGATGCAATTTCATTAATAAATACTACAGAAAGCCCGTCTTAATAGATTTATTTACGGTATTTGTTGAAGCTACAATAATATCTCATATTATTTTATACATAGATTATTGATGTACTAAAACAAGATACATAGTCAAAAGCACAAAAGTGTCCTCAAAAATAGAGCGCATAATTCGAAATTGTGCGCTCTTTTTGAATAATCTAGAAAAACAAAGTGTTCGTTACAAAATGTAAAAATGTTAATTAATGTTTTTGTTTGAAATAAAACTGTCTTTTCGGATTATTTCGCGGATTTATTTTGATTTTTGGTTCCCGACGTTTCGAATGCTTTACAGCATCCATGGTCACGGGGCAGACTGAGGTGTTAGATGTCTCGAAGGTATAGTTGTTACAGACAGCCTACCCACAAATAACAAAATGAAAAATTGCACAAAGTACCTTACAATATTTTATAACTTTAAACATTTTTATAATTTTAATTAGTTTTATAATTGAATATGGCATATTATTTATTAAATTTTTGCTGTAATCATTATAATTAATACAATTATGAAATCTAAGAAAGTATTTTGATGTTTTTGTATTATTATTACATATATTACAAAATATATCGAGGGTTATTTGATTATTATTTAATTTGTTTTTTACTTCACGTGCCGGTCGATATTATTATACGACAAATAATAGCTACTTATTTGCTATAAGAACAGTATATTACAATCTCCTACCTAATACTTGGTCGCCTAAAAACATGATTATGTTCTTAAATGGAGTCGTTATATATATATATATATATATATATATATATATATATATATATCTATATATATATATATATATATATATATATATATATATAGGAAGAAGTTCATTTATTTAAATATATTGAAGTAAACGAACTTGTTTTTATTTATTACAAATAATAATTAATTACTTAATGTTTTATTTGGAAGGAGTAGGTGCATATTGAGTTTCATTTTTACCTTAAAATAAAATATTTAATGGTGAAAGCCTTTGCAACAAATTCAATACACATTATATTATAAGAATATTATAAGATTGCAATTTTTGTTAGTAATAATTATTATTTTGATCTCAATAACCGTTGGAGCAAAGTTATTATCGAAAAACTGTTTCTCGATATCATGACATCGGAAGCAGTGGTCGTTCGGCGTTGAAAATTCGGAATATCAATGAGAATGGAACTGAGCATCTATGAAATTAAAATTCTACTTAAACTTTTGTGTGGTGACCCTTTTTATTTCTCTACTAGCGACTCACCCTCCCTTCGCTCGGGTTCGTCCCTAGCTTGCTTCCCGATACAAATTTTCACCCCTAATTTTCACCCCCTTAAGGGATGATTTCCGGGATAAGAAGTCCTTCCCAGGGTGTAAATACTGTAACTAAATCAAATATTTCGTGATAAAAGATTAAATTGATGTACATTATTATAATTACTTGATTCTCCAAACATTCTTTCATCCCAATTTTCACCCCCTTAAGGGATGATTTCCGGGATAAAAAGTAACCTATGTCTTCCCCAGGGTCTCAAACTATCTTCCTACCAAATTTCATCTAAATCGGTTCAGTAGATCCAGAGATTACCCCCTACAATGTCACAAACTCACAAACTTTACCTCTTTATAATATTAGTATAGATTGATTGAACTACATACTCATAGAAATATGAATGATCATGGGAACATATTATGTATATTTAAGAACAAAATATTTCTTATTGCACACTATAAAATCGGTCAAGTGCGAGTTGAATTCGCACACAATGAGTTCCGTACCATCTTACATATACTTTTCATTTAGGTATATAACTTTTACTCTTATGTATGTAGTAAATTGACTTCGATGATCGATTACGACCGTTAAAATGTGTCTTGTATTTTTTTTTTATTATTATTTGTTGTTATTATACCGGCAATAGAAATACATACTCTGTGAACATTTCAACTCTCTACCTATTACGGTTCATAAGTTATAAGCCCTCTGACAGACGGGCGGACGGATGGACAGTGGTGGCATAGTAATAGGGTTCCGTTGACACCCTTAGGTTACGGAACCCTAAAAGCCACTTAATAAAAATTCATCAACCTTAAAGGTGGAGTTTTGTTATTTCTTTATATTCGTTTAATACTTCGAGAGTGTTCTTATTCCTTCTTTAAGTTTAAAAGTTAAATATATTCAAAAAAAATGAACATAAAAACAGGTTCACAACGATAGCAAGATACATTTAAGCACAAAAATCCCTTTTACTTAAATTGGCGCCACAATAGGTACATTTTACCTTAAATTAACGACACGTTTAGCTCAGTTTGTAGTGACCTTAGTTGCTGTGCCAGAGGTCGCGGGTTCGAGTCCCGCTGGGGACATATTTGTGTGATGAGCACGAATGCTTGTAGTCCAGTTATGGATGTTTATTTTTATATATATGTAGTGTATCAACTATCTGATATCCATACTAAAAGCCTCGTAGCTTAACATGGAACTAGATGGCGCTGTGAGTTAATATCCCAACATATTTTTGAAGTCTTAAACTAATAATTTACCATAAATACATCAATTTTACAAATAATGCTTTGAAAATCCTTATAATAACGAAAAAGAAATCAAATGCTGTAAAAAAATTAACTTTATCGTGGACATCTCAATTTTCTAAAGGGCGAGATATAAAACGGGAAAGAACATTTTGGCAAAAACGTTGGTTAGGGTTTACGATGGACGTAAAGGATGACAGCTGGTTGTAAAAAATTTATTCAAATGCAACAGTTTATTGAACTGAATTTACATTTATGACTCTTCCAGTTCGATGGGAAAAAGTATAACTGAATGAATCTTTTTCAAAGTTTCCCCAAACATGTTTTGGGCAAAGAGAGATTGAATGTAGAGAATAGGATGTAAATATGAAGAAAGAAATAAACCAACTGTGTACTGGCAGCAGCGCTGGATTTATACTAGGGGCACTCTGGGCTAGTGCCCAGGACGATAAATTTTTAGGAGCGACAAAATTTCGAGGGTGAGAATTTTTTTTTCTTGGCGCTATCGAAAATGCCTTTTTTATTTTACAAAAAATGAAAAATCAAACAAGTTTAACCAGTAGGTACATTTTTCGACAAATTGATATCATTTATAAATTATTTCATTGCATTTTTGAAATAAAATAATTATAAAAAAAATTGAACTTTAAACATTTTATTCAAAATTTCGATAATATCGAATATCCGGTGGCGCTAAGGTTAAATCCGGCACTGACTGGCAGTCGTAGCCCGATAAACTGAGTGAAGTGGGTTCGAATCCCTGCTCTGACACCTCTGATATTTTCATGTGAGAATCATTTCTTATTAAAGGGAAACATTCGGAGGTAACCTGCATGTCTGAGATCTTCTAGCAAGTCTTCAAAAGACATGCTCAGTCCGCAACGCACTTGGCCATCGTGGTGGTCTATGACCTGATCCCATTCGTATTGAAATATTTTAAAAGTACACTACCGACTTACACTCACTTCGCACATGTGCATCCCGAGATGCCTAACACTAATATGTGTTACGCCAGGTCAAATCTACCTATGTACTAAATGATATCTAATATCCGTCTATGTGTTAAGCGCGAAGAAGTAACAAACGATACGTTTTGACGACACGTTTAGCTCAGTGTGTAGTGACCCTACCTGCTGTGCCAGCGGACGCGGGTTAGAGTCCCGCTGGGGGCATTCGTTTGAGTGATGAGCACTGTTTGTATCCAATCATGGGGCTTATAATATGTAGGTATGTATTTAAAGTTATATATGTGTAGTGTATCAACTATCTGGTATCCATAACACAGGCCTCGTAGCTTACCATGGAACTAGATGGTGCTGTGTTAATGTCTCAACATATTATTATTATATTAAACAAACACATTAGATTTTCACATTAATTATAATAGTATGCACTAGATTAGCTAAAAAGTTACTTAAAAAAATCACTATCCCACTCTTATAGTGAAGTTATCGATAAGTTTCATAAAATAATCATGAAAAACGTTTTAGATTTGGCAAATATATCCGTAACGTACACATAAATAAACCGATCCCCGAATGGATCTCCTAAAAATAGTGTTATCGGTCCATAAGCCTCTAACGGCTATATATAACCATTAATATTTAATACACTTTTATAGTACTCTAGTTTTTACCCGCGGCTCCACCAAAAACAGAATTAAAAGTATGTTGTATGTTTGCCATGATGTAATCTATGTTCTTGCTAAATTTCATCCAAATCTGTTCAGTGATATATCATATCATCATATATGGGGACTCAACCATCAAGTTATATACATATATATTGTTAAGTTGCAACATATCAAATTATAATAGTTTATAGTTAATTTTATCAAAAACACGCTAAGTAAAATACAGTTATCACTAATATCATAAATACTGAAATTATTTTGTTGACGTGTCCCTCTACAAAGCATGGGTGGAAATTGAGATTTTATGTCAAATCCCGACATTTCGATTAGTCTCCGCGGGATAACAGTGTACTGCAAACAACCCCTGAAGATTCGCTTAAACGAAATAACGGCAAGTCACTAATAAATTGTCAGTAGTAAATTCATAATAAGAAGTTTTCCTCCATGATATCCTTAGAGTTCCTTTTACTGAGTGAATTTCTTAAATACGAAAGACTTCTAATTTCATTACTTTCTCGTCATAGTTTTACTTCAATCTTGACGTTATTTCCCAGTTTATTGAGGTTGGGATTTAATCTTGGTAAAATTTTATGTTTAATCTAACTGTAAATAGTGGAACTAAATCGAATATTTCGTGATAAAAGATCAAATTGATGTACATTATTATAACTACTTGATTCTCCAAACAATCTTTCATCCCGATTTTCACCCCCTTAAGAGATAATTTCCGGGATAAAAAGTAACCTATGTCCTCCCCAGAGTCTCAAACTATCTTCTTATCAAATTTCATCTAAATTGGTTAAGTAGATCCAGAGATTACCCCATACAACGTCACAAACTCACAATCTCACAAACTTTACCTCTTTATAGTATTTAATATAGATTATAAGGCCGTCTCTTATTATCTATCTGTTCTGTATTTATTTATCTTTTTCTTGGTGTACAATAAAGAGTTTATTATTATTATTGTAGCTTCTTTATGTAGAAATTTTCACACACACACACAAACAAACAAAGAAACAAACACACTTAGGGTTGTAGATTTTAGTCGATTATAATTTTTCTCAGTGTTTTTTTTTTTGTATCAAATAAACTAAAAAACTACGAGACCGATTTAAATGAAATTTGGTAAGAAGATAGTTATAGTAGGACATAGGATCTTTTGTATTTCGGATATCATCCCATAAGGGAGTGAAAATGGGGATGAAAGTTTGTATGGAGAATTAACCTAGGGACGAACCCGAGCGAAGCAAGGGTGATTCGCTAGTAGAGTATAAACAGCAAACAGAATTTTTCAAATCTTTAAAGTACTGATAGTTCCAGAGATTAATGTGTTCAAACAAACAATCTATTATTCTACTAGGTGTATAAAATTTTATAGTATAACAAACGATATATTTAAACTATTTATTATATTATTAGTATGTTAATAAAATTTTATAAAAACCTAATTGACTAAAGCAATCCGGTAGCCATTAAAATGTTCCCTTAATATACAACTTTTTATAAAGTAAATATATAAGTAAGAAACAACATTTACAAGAATTCATTTTGCGTAGTGCCTCTAGAGACTCACTTCTATGAGACTCAATAGCTTTATGGCGGTGAGTTCATTTTTGTTCTTAATTTATTAACATTTATTAAATTGACAAAATTTATTTTATGTAAAACGTAAGAAATTCGTAATATAAATAAATAATAATAATAATAAATAAATATGTTGGGACATTGTGTAACACCATCTAGTACCATAGTAAGCTACGAGACTTGTGTTATGGATACCAGATAGTTGTTACACTATACATATATAGCTTTAAATACATACATATTATAAATATAAACACCCATGACTGGAGTACAAACATTCGTGCTCATCACACAAATGAATGAACCCAGCGGGATTCGAACCCGCGACCGCTGGCACAGCAAGTAGGGTCACTACAAACTGAGCCAAACGTGCCGTCAAATATATTCAATTTACGTATTATATACAAGTCAAAAATTAAATACCTATTATATATAAATAGCGTGTCTAAGCTATATCTGACTAAAAAATAAAAAATATCTATATATATAAAAGAAAGTCGTGTTAGTTACACTATTTATAACTCAACAACGGCTGAACCGATTTGGCTGAAAATTGGTGGGGAAGTAGCTTAGACCCAGGAGACGGACATGGGATACTTTTTATCCCGTTCGATTGCGTTCCCGTGTGACGTGACATAAAACTCAAGAACGGCTGGACCAATTTTTATGATATTTGAATTTTTGGATTTCTCTTAGTCCGGAATAGGATAATAAGTATTAAAACATCAGAAAAATTAACGAAAAAAAAATTATATGGCTAGCGCTGGCTAATAACTATTTATCTCTATTTAAAACGTACCTAGCGACGAACCCGAGCGAAGCGAAGGTGAGCCGCTAGTATTGACATAAATAAAAAACCGACTACATAAAAAGCAAACTAAAAATATTAAAACAAATGGACAAAAAAATCCGAAACGATAGTTTTATTTAAATTGACGAAGGCACATAGTATTATAAAGTCCCCCACATACATATATACGCTCAAAAAACATAACCCGCCTTCTGACGCAGTCTGTTTTTTAAATTTAAATTTATTATTTTTTTAATTAATTTTTTTTATATCTTATCAAGTAAATATTTAAATTTGCAATTATAACGAGGCAGCGTTTAAAATTTATGTGGGCAAGAAGCCAAATCTCTACTATTCACTTGGAACACCTACAGTTTTAACTGGTTACAATTTATTACCTCCGCTTGAGATGTTTAAAATTAAGCAAGCTTCTTCTAGACAAATGGTTTAACATATTCTTTATTGCACTTAAAATATGATACAGAATAAATAACAAAAGTAAACATAGTTCACAAAGGTGGACTTATCTCTAAAACAAATCTCTTCCAGTCAACCCCTGGTTGTGGAAGAAGATGTCACCGGGCAATATGGTGCAAAAAATATACTAAATATATACTAGAAATAAGGTAATAGTAGTCACACATACATACATACATACATACATACATACATATATACATACATATATTACTTATAAAAATATATAATACTATACATATATAATACCTAGTGTAAAGACTACTTATACATACATACATATATACATAAAGAAGATTGATACTTAAATTGTGCCTTATACTGACTCGATTCGCCTTTTGTAAATCAAAAAAAAAATATTGATGTGTATTATTTAATAAATAATTGAATGTTGACATGAAATACCACGTTGTTTATGGCCACGGGTTGTAGGTTCAATTCTAGGTCCAAGCAAAGCTATACATGCATTAATATACAGCAGTTATATATATATATATATATATATATATATATATATATATATATATATATATATATATATATATATATATACCCTACCTGGTTAAAACATCGATCTGGTAATGCTATGGAATTCACGGCATAGTGTATGTTTGTTTATAATACTGTGTAATATATTATTTTTTCGTAAAAAAATTAATAATTATGTAAAAAACAGCCCCCGAGCGAAGCGAGAGTATCATTAAAATAAAACTATGTTTTCGGATTTAGTTACGGTTTTATTTTATATTTTTCTTCCGGTTGCTATTATTAAAATTCTTACTTTTTTAAATAAGTAAGATTAATTAATAAAAGTTCTAAACTCTCTTTAATGACCATGCTGCATTCGAAACGTCGGAAACACAAATATTTAAAAACAAAAACCAAACTCCGAAAAGGTGTTTCTTATTTTTAATGCTTTTTTCTCCTATGATAGTTCTGGATTAACGTCATATTTTCATACAATAATTTTTCAAGTAAGTATGAAAATAACATATTCTTAAGTTTTAAAATAATACCAAGAAGAAATGAGACCTAGCATTTCATTTCAATTTTCGGTGCTCAAAGTAATGGAAAAGCTCATTGACATATTCATTCAATTAAAATACTGACATGCTTTAAAAACATAATTATAATTTTCCCTTTCTGGTTTCCGCGTTTTGTCAGTTTTACAGCACTATGTGTTGTGGGGCAATTTTCCAACTAAAGCAAACTAACGTATGTACGTAAAAATTACAATATTGTATCGAATCTCCATGTAATATGAAAAAAGTTGAGCAGTAAATAAAATAAATTCGTTCGTTCGTTCGTTCGTCTCAGCCCAAATACGTCTACTGCTGGACATAGGCCTCCCTCAAAAATTTCTACGACAACCCGTCCCATCTGCATCCAGGGCTCCAGCAACTCGAAAATAGATTCATCAACTATAAAATTACTTCTAAAGTAATTATTGCGAATTAACGGTGGTATGTTTTGTTAAATTTATATGAAATTATCCTTGAGAGGTATTCTGTGTCGTCCTGACCGATTTCAGCTACGGCGATACTCTCACTAAGACTAGCCAAAGCGAGAAGACCAAGCAGATATCAGACAGAAGACCAACGGATATATGTACATGCTCTCGTCACGTGAGATCGTAATGCTGTCAATTTCTTAACTCTTGGATATTACTGAGAATTTCCTGATATAAAACCTCAATAATTTACCTGGCACGACCGGAATTCGATCTCAGGACCTCTGGATCTGCAGCTGTAGATGCTAACCACTAGATCACCGAGGTAGATTTATTAAGCCACCATATAAAATCTATACTAATATGGTAATGAAAGGTCGGTAAATAATAATAAGTAGTAAAAGTAACAAAGCAAGTACAAGATTCACGCATTATTCATTTTATTTTTCGACATAAATCAACGCGTACTAATGGATACTTTACAAGGAAAGTCAGAGATGAAACTAAAAAAAAATATTAGAAGTTCGCCAAGATTTTTACCATTTTGTTATTACGTGGAAGGCCAATATAGGAAAATTAAAAAAAAATACTTTCCATAACTAAGAAATGGTAACAAATATATATATATATATATATATATATATATATATATATATATATATATATATATATATATATATATATAAAAATAAAAAAATAAATTTCGAAAGACGACATAAACAGGCAAACTACTAGGCCAGAATAGGCTAAGTAGTAAATTTTACTGCGCCACGTTTTTCATGCTTGCTTTTGAACGATATAATATACTACAACGATATCAATCTACATTATTTAACTAATGTACATCTAGAAATAATAAGTAATTCATCGTATAGCTAATAAAATTATAAAGTGATTGAAATTATGAGAAATATATATTTTTATTAGTATTAAGTAGTACAAAACATATTATCTCGACAGCAACGGAAACAGGAAAACGTGGTAACCACTTATGGTTTTATTCCTTATCTACTGTTCTTTCTTTCTTTCAAGGAAAATACCTCATTATAATATATTACTCGTGGTCCGCCTTTGCTTTGCTCAAATCTTTCCAAAACAAAATTTTATTAATAAACTAGCGACTTGCCCTCACTTCGCTTGGATCTCTTCATCCCAACCAGTCTATGTGATACAGGTTCAGGTTACAGTCTATTTAAATACTTAATTTCATCCAAATCCGTCCAGCCGTTTCAAAGTGGAGCAACAAACATACATACATTCGTATTATATATTTAACTAGCATTACCCGCTACTCCGCCCACGTTCAGATGATCAAAAAGCAAATTCATAGGTTTTACATATTAGTATACTCTTACATTACAGTTTTTGTATTTTTTTCAGAAATGACATATTTTCCGCGGTAAAAAGTATCCTATATGTTGATCCGAATAACCAGCTATCATCATAATAAATTTTATTAAAAATCCCTCCAGTGGTTTTTCCGTGATGCGGTAACAGACAGACAAAAATTCTAAAAACTATAGATTCGGCCTCTGTATCGATAATAATGTCTATTTCAATAAGATTTTCCAAAAAAATATTTAATGTACAGATTCGGCTTGGTTACAATTTTATTATATGTATAGATTGTTATCTAAATTAACAATATTTAAAACTTTAAATATAATATTTTGCTCAAAAAACCAATTTGCACAAAGACTGAAAAGATTAATTCACAAGCTAGTCCCAAGAGACTCACTATGTTCAACAGAACTGAGCGCAACTAATTGCGCATCCCTATTATATTCATAATTTTATTTAATATTTTTCTTTCACCACACTTTTCTTATTAAAATATTTGCACTGACACTATATCTATTTTAGAGCCAACAAAGCCTATGGCCTTTCTGTTTTCAGTTGCTTTTGTCTGAGATTCTTTTACGAGAGGTCACTATGAAGGGTTTTGCGAGTCATTGAACTTACTCAATAAAAGTAAAAGTGAAGGGAGCCACTCAGATGGCTTGATATAAAGAGTTTAGAAAGTTGCTTATGGAATTGAAAACTACGGTATAGAGTTGCAGGTAGTGTATCAGTATTTAGATCTCTATTATCTGTACAATAATCTAAATCTATATGTACATATAATAAAATTGTAACTAAGCTGAATCTGTACAATATTTTTTTTTTTTTTGGAAAATCTTATTGAAATAGACATTATTATCGATACAGATGCCGAATCTATAGTTTTTAGATTTTTTTTCTATCTGTCTATCTATCTGTCTGTGACCGCGTCACGGAAAACCACTCAATGGATTTTGATGACATTTGGTATGATGATGACTCAATATATAGGATACTTTTTACTGCGGGAAAATATCTCATCTCTGAGAAATCGATACTAAACGTTAAAACGTAAGTAGGAGCGAACCCGAGCTAAGCGAGGTTGAGTCGCTAGTAAATATTATAAATGTGAAAAGTAACGCTATTTCCTACCTTTTCACGCTTATGCCATTGAAAAGATTTTGATAAAATATGGCAAAGACATAGATTGCATCCTGAGATCATACATAGCCCATCATAGGCTACCCTTAATCCCCATCCCGCTTAACACGCGAGCAACTATAACTGACTGACTGAAACTGTAATGACCAGAAAGTACATCTTTATTTCGGATAACCATTAAAAAGTATCCCATTATTATTATAAATATGAAAGTGTACGTATGTTTTTTGGGTTGGTTGGGTTTAAATATAAGTATGGATTTAAATAAAAAGTACTTACTATATCCTATACTAATATTTTAAAGAGGCAGTTTGTGAGTTTGTGAGATTGTTAGCTTGTGACGTTATATGGGGTAATGACTATATCTACTGGACCGATTTAAAATAAATTTAGTTATAAGATAGTTTGAGACCCTGGGAAGAACATAGAATACTTTTTATCCCGGAAATCATTCCTTAAGGGGGTGAAAATGGGGATAAAAGTTTGAATTGAGAAGCAAGCACAGAAAAAAGGTGACGCTGTCAGTTGGTAATATTTTAAATCCAAAGCACCTAGGGATGCACCCGAGTCATTAATTGGTAATTTTCCTTATAACATTGATGATAAAATAAGTAAAAAGCCGTTGCTTAATTAAAAAACATAGTCGCTGGCAATATAAAGTGAAGTGTAATTCCATAATACAAAAGTAAACGGTTTAAGAAACCTGGTTTAAAATATGTATCTATATCCATCAGTTCGAAGCATACATATTTCACAACACTATCAGAAAGCCAAAAATCAAACTTTATGGCATGGTACATTTGTAAATGCCATCAATCTTTTGAACAAGCTATTTGCCTTCTTGTAGAATTGGTTTTCCACGTATCAATCACGTCTAAGTATATTTCCATAATAGAGTCATTTTTATTAGGAATCTAGAAAAAGATTTTTTTTTATTTTATATCTAACTAGCGACCAACCTCGCGTCGCTCGAAAGCGTACTATGTACTTATAATATTATATACATAGACATATGTATATATATACTTCCCTATTAGAATTAAATTTTGTCCACAATTTCATGGGTTTTCATTTTTTTGCGTGAAACTCTAAATCTTTTTCTAAAATAAAAGTAACATACAGGCAGACAAAAATTATAAAAACATTTTTTTTTTCTTATAAGCACCGTATGCATTTTTATCGCAGTCAGTAAAAAGCTGTTATTTTGACATTACAATTATTTCTAAGTTTATATTATTACCAAATTAATATGTATAATAGAAATTTTGAATTAAAGTCTGTATGTTACACTGCTAAAAATTTTAATGCTTGAAATAAATGCAATAACTTAAATAAAAGACCGCTAACAGCCATATTTTATTAGTAAGCAAACGTACAGAGGTCACTTACTATATTATAATCATAATAGATTACTTATTAAGAAGTGTAATTAGTTAAAATTACACTAGCGACTTACCCTCGCCTATATTTAAATAGGTTTTTAAACGATATCGTGGGTTTTAATTCTTTTGCGCGAAACTCCGATTCTTTTTCTAATTTTAAATAAAAAACTTTCTAAAATAAAAAAAAACTAAGTTACTCCTTATATCATCAGTCATCTGCTAGTGAGTCCGTCCAAATCGGTCCAGCGGTTTTGGAGATTAGCCGGAACAAACAGACAGACAGACAAAAATATTAAAAAATTGTTTCCTCCTTTTTGATAGGTACCGTATATACGTTCATATGCATTTAGTAAAACGCTGTTATTTCGACATTACAAATAAACACTTCAATTTTATTTATCTGTATTTATAGATTAGATTTCCTATTTGAAAGCGTAATGGGTCCCATAGTTATTTTCATATTTATAGATTAATTGACAAATCGTGTAATAAGTTATTGAGTTGAAATAAATCAACCGAAATCAAAGCATACATTTTTTAAATTACTTATACATATATTTTTATTTACAAACTAGCGACTTACCCTCGCTTCGCTCGGGTTCGACCCTGGGTACGTTTTAATTTTTTGAGCGGAACCCTAATTCTTTTTCTAAAATAAAAGTAGCCTAAGTTACTCACTCCTTATAACATCAGTTATCTGCCAGTGAAAGTCCCATCAAAATCAGTCGAACCGTTTCAGAGATAAGCTGGAACAAACAGTCAGGTAGCCAAAACCAAAATTGTGTTTTCTGATAAGTACCCTATATAATTTCATATTATGCGTTTAAACAGACACTTCAATATTATTTATCTATATAGATATTTATTCATATTTCCTATCCTTCAGAACTGCTCTCAGCTAAATTCTCATAGTTTTTACCACAAATCATTTCTGAAAATCGCAACGACGCTTCTGCAGTTTAACGCGAACATTTATTTTCGGCTTTGGTTAGCCATTGTCGTACTTTATTTCGTATGAAAGCAGTGCTTAAAAACTTTGGATTAATTTTTGTTGAAATTTCCCATGATTTTTATTTGCGTTTAAAGAGCATTACTATTTAGTTCTTTAAGCGCAAGTTTTTTAAGTTTTAAAATTCATATATATGTTAGTTTTTAAGGTATATATATATATATATATATATATATATATATATATATATATATATATATATATATATATATGGATGTTACTGTCAAACATATTAATACATACATACATAATGCATATGTATAATATTAATTTTTCGAATTACTGTCAAGTAATTATTTAACCAAAATTCTACCTTTGAGATATCTAACACCTTAGTCTCTCCCGTGACCATGATTGCTGTATAACGTCGAAACGTCGGGAACCAAAAATCAAAATAAATCCGCGAAATAATCCGAAAAGATAGTATTATTTAAAATTTTATTTAAAATTATACTAAACATAATCTAATTCATTGTTTATACAAAAAATATTTTTAATATTGTATGGGTTTGTTTGAAAGTCAGGTTATCTACAGTCAGCTAAGATCATAAAGTATTCCAAAGTTATTGTAATGAGAAAAACTTTTTTCAGTCTTTCCAAACTAATTTCAGAAACGAGTAGACTAATTTCGTGAGACCTTAGATTTCCCTTTAAATTGAAAAATGGAACTTCAGAACAAAAATATTATACAGAGTGAAACAACCAACTTACTTTTCAAAGAAAGGAATGTTTCTAAAACAGTCAGATCGATGGATGGATGGTGGATGGTGGATGGTCGATGATTTTTAGGGTATTTTTATTAATAAGAACACTATGGAACGATTTCCATAATCGCTCACAAAAATTGGTGAAAATATCGCGTAATAGAAAAATTAAGCACGTGCTTGGTAATACTTATCACATAAAAAGTGAAAAATAACTGATTGGTAGTTTTCATTTACTATGCATACCTAATCAAATATTTCGAAGTCGGTGTGCTTTGGCTAAGTAATTAAAGCCTACCTATTAAATACATACCTAATCAAATATTTTCGAAATCGGTGTCAGCCCATACAAAGCAAAGCACACCGACTTCGAAAATATTTGATTAGGTATGTATAGTAAATGAAAACTACCAATCAGTTATTTTTCACTTTTTAGTGCTTTTGTTTGAAGTCGGTTTTTATTTTTTTGTTAAAAAGTTTTTATTTTTCCCTTTTTAGTGTAGACAGTAGTAGCAAAGTAAGGATTCTAACGTGTTAGGCTTGTCAAATCAAACAAAATAAGCCCAAACTCAAAGTATCTACTATTAGCCGTTGAAGAGTTCCACCTATCCACCTTCTGGCCTTGCCATCAGATCAGGTCAACAACACCGAACCACTGTACTATCAACGGAAATAGAAATACTTGCAAAGTTTTCAAGTCAATATGACAATTAGAAGTAGGTTAAATTCATCATTAGTTGTTTTTCCACCCTTAGGGGTGGTATTTTTTTTTTGAAATTTAAATGGGACCAATCTGGAAGTATACCCTTTCAAACAAAACAAAAATTGTCCAAATCGGTTAATAAATGACGGAGTCCTGAGGTAACAAACATAAAAAAAAAAAACATACAGTCGAATTGAGAACCTCCTCCTTTTTGAAGTCGGTTGAAAATACACTCCATGCGATACTTCCGGGTTGCAATGTATTTCATTGGTGAACTAAATTCTCAGAAAGACCATTAATGCTTAAAGAAACTCTTTCGTCCTTTCAAACTATTTTCTTTACAGTAGCAAATAAAACTGAAATTACTTGCCTGCTTTCTACCGCTTTTCTTCCCTTTTTAGGAATAGAAGAATATTTAATCGCATTACAGTGTCATTACTATGACTTTATTATAAGACTAGCATTGCCCGCGGCTCCGCCCGCGTTCAGATGACCAAAAATCAAATTCTTCGGTTTTACATATTAGTATACTCTTACATTGCAGTTTTTGTATTTTTTCTCAAAAACGGGACATTCTCCCGCGGTAAAAAGTATCCTATATGTTGAACCGGATAACCAGCTACCATCATACCAAATTTCATCAAAATCTGTCCAGTGGTTTTCTCGTGATGCGGTAACAGACAGACAGACAAAAATTCTAAAAACTATAGATTCAAACTCTGTATCTATAATTATGTCTATTTCAATAAGATTTTCCAAAAAATATTTAATGTACAGATTCGACTTAGTTACAATTTTATTATATGTATAGATTTTTAAACTGACAGTATGTTTAACTTAGAGAGTTAAGTTTTATTGCATCTGTAGTCCATATAATTTATTTATATACTGTTTTATTACTTTGTTTCATCAAAAAATGATTTACTAATTTATTTATTTAATGATCTAAACGTAGTTAGTACATTTTTTCCTCAGTGTATGAACCGATTTTTTTGGTTTAGTAGTTTTAACGAGCTTTCGCTTTTCTTTAGACTTTCATAGTTTACCACCGACTTTCCAACACGTGCCTGTTACTTACTGAGTATTTCGTAAAAGAAACCCTCCATTGTCCTTTTGGACCGACCCGGAATCGAACCCAGGACCTCATGATATTCAGCCGTTCAATAATATTATACTTAGTTACAAATAAAACTACAAAAAGCAAGTTAAAAATTCAGCGATTATATAATAGCTTTACTGAGATTAAAAGAGCAAAAAATGTTGAATGTTTAAAAAGTAAGAGTACGTGCTACATCAGTCTAATTATTGTAGTCGTTGAAAGACGTTAGTATCCTTAATTTTTTAACGCATTCAATGTCGTTTGGATGTCATTGTGCTGTCTGGCAATAGTGGTGTTGGTTTAATTTAAAGTAACTAAACAAAATCTATTATTTACTTTATTAAAATACTGGCCGGATTGTTTGTTACTACTTCACTTTGAAACTTTGCGGATAGACTATGACCTTTTTTAGTTGGGAAACGCATTCACGCATACTAACTGGTTATGTGGGACTCACTGGCTGGAGAAGCCAATACCAGTCCAAAAGTAATGGAGGGGGGAAGAAAGGGGGCAGATATATATATATATATATATATATATATATATATATATATATATATATATATATATATATATATCCTTTGCTATTTAAAAATAAATAATAAAAAAATCGTATACTTTAATGGCCAATACGCAAATAAAAACATTTTTTTTTTAAATTAAAATGATATATTTTCTTTAATGTACATATTTTGATGAAATAAAATAATAAATAAATCATAGTTCTTTAGAACTTAACCACTAAATTATACATTCTGTTTTATTTAAAATGAAGTCTATTCTGTCATAGTATCTTTAAATTCCAGGCACGTTTCAAAGATTTTTTTGCCTCAAATGTACATGACAGATCCGTCCGAGAGTCATTTATTAGGACGCCCCTTTTCGACGGCCGATATTTCGAGTGGAGAATAAATGAAGCGCGTTTTATTTAGTCGAGGCAACGGAACAGTTTGTTAGCATAACTTCTGACTTTAAAAAAAATAAAAAGAACTTATTTATTTAATTTTTTAAAGTAATCTATGTATGTATGTATTCAGCCCTTTTCAACGTCCCACTGCTGGGTACGGACTTCCCTTCAGTACGAGGTGAATCAGGCCATAGCCCACCACGCTGGCCAAGTGTGGATTGGCGGACTTGCCAGGTTGCTAGGTTCTCTCAGACATGCAGGTTTCCTCACGATGTTTTCCTTCACCGTTCAGACAAGTGGTAATCATGTTGGAAATGATTCGCACATGAAAATATCAGAGGTGCGAGATCCGGAATTTGAACTCGTTTCACTCAGTTTCCCAAGCGAGCGCGTTACCACTGAGCTACCACTGCCTATTAATGTAAAATAATCTATACAAATATATAAAGAGGTAAAGTTTGTGAGTTTGTGACGTTGTAGGGGGTAATCTCTGGATCTACTGAACCAATTTAGATAAGATTTGGTAAGAAGATAGTTTGAGATCCTGGAAGGACATAGAATACTATTTTATCCCGGAAATCATCCCTTAAGGGGATGAAAATGGGGATGAAAGTTTGTATGGGGAATGAAGCTAGTAATCATAGATCATAAATAAATAGGTTTATTTGTAACTGAATTAAAACTATCAAGAGATTTTAGAAGTTCAGTGGGCTAAGATGTTATTTTACAATAGTTGAAAAAGAGAAACCTAAAAATATGACACTACATACTTCATGACCTTTATACATATAATAAAATTGTAACTAAGTCGAATTTGTGCATTAAATATTTTTTGGAAAATCTAATTGAAATAGACATTATTATCGATAGAGAGTCCGAATCTATAGGTTTTAGAATTTTTGTCTGTCTGTCTGTCTGACTGTCTGTTACCGCATCACGAGAAATCCACTGGACAGATTTTGATAAAATTTGTATGATGATAGCTAGTTATCCGGTTCGACATATAGGATACTTTTTACTGCGGGAAAATATCTCATTTCTGAGAAAAAATACAAAAACTGCATTGTAAGAGTATACTAATATGTAAAACCTAAGAATTTGGTGTTTGGTCATCTGAACGCAGGCAATGCTAGTTATAACATAAAGATCAAAGTCATTTGAACAAATTATTTAATTAAATTTCTCTTGTCTAAACAACAATCATTTTGTTGAACCATATCTAGTCTTCTGTTTCGGTTCTGCGGTAGTTATATGCACATTTCTATGGCTTAAACTTCTAGAAAGAATATGTGTATATCCCAGATAGTTTCATATACTATCCGAAAAAATATTTTTATAGCCATCATATAAGTGCAATGAGTTTTGTGCTAAGATTGAAGAAATGTATTGTATAGGTAAGTCATGTTACATATTTATTAAATCTGACACATTTATGGTGATACACATCAAAGAATCCCTTAGAGAAAAATCATCTTCAATCAAATTAGAATCTAACTATCAATAAAACCCTTGTTATCTTTTAAATCTATCTCAATGTTTTTATCAGCTCGCTTTAAGCACCGTATTCATGTTAGGCTTATCTATTGAATAATTCACGAATATCCGTCCCAGTGAACTATATTCAAACGATTCCAAAGCCAACAATGTAGTAGAAAGGAAATACAGGGAAAACGTAATTCGCCTATACAGTGACGGTTTTGTTATATCTACTGTGTTATTTGGTAGAAAAAAGCTTTAAGCCTGGTTACCTTGTCCAGAGATAAAATTGTTTTATTTATATATTAGTAGCAGAACCTACGGCTTCGCTCGCGCTAAAACTACAAAAAATATCTAAAAAGATAGTTTCATACAAACTTTCATCCTTTATTTTACCCTCTTATAGGGTGAATTTCGAAAAATGCTAAAACACATACTTATTTAATTTTATTGAAGAGCATACCATTTTTAATTAATACCGAGTTTTAAGTAATTCTGATCATAATTTTTTTTTAGATTGTATTATAATGTGTTTTCCTGTAGAAATTAGACAATCTCCCGCGGTAAAAAATTGCCCATGTCACTCTCAAGCCCTTCAACTATCTCCACACAATAAATCACGCCAATCCGTCTACTGTTTAGACGTGAAAGAAAGACAAACAAACAAACAAACAAACAAACAAACAAACAAACAAACAAACAAACAAACAAACAAGCAAGCAAACAAACAAGCAAACAAACAAACAAACAAACAAACAAACAAACAAACAAACAAACAAACAAACAAACAAACAAACAAACAAACAAACAAACAAACAAACAAACAAACAAACAAACAAACAAACAAACAAACAAACAAACAAACAAACAAACAAACAAACAAACAAACAAACAAACACACTCACATTTATAATATTAGTACGGATAGAACTAATCGTTATCCGTGGCTCCGTTTGTGGGTTAAGCGAAGCGTGGATAAATGGTATTAGTCAATTCAATTCACTTTTCCCGTTAATAACTTCAAAGCTAAAAGGATTCTATATCTGCATGTAAATCTCACAGAAATCTATTTCAGCGGCTTATGTACTTATCTTGTAAGGTATGTATAAATATTAAATACATACATTTAAAAAGTTAATTTTTTTCTATTACCAAAAAAATATACTGAGAAAAATATTATATTATATATTCGCAGCCATATTTAACTATCCTACTCATATATCAACAGTAAGTTTATAATAAAAAAAAAAATTTTTTTTTTGCATTTTAGGTTGAGTGCTAAAAACCATGCAAGGTGCACGGCGATAAAAATGACCTCTCTCTCCATTCCCATGTACGAAGTTGGGAATCGAGAAAAATCTGCTCATCTAAATTTTTAGTACTAAATCATACTCTTATTATGAAATATGGGAATATGGAAAAGTTTGTGACGATGTATGGATGCTTGGATCTATAGATGTATAGATCTTTGTTACTTTTTCACGCAATATACTGAATGGACTTGAATGAAACTTTACAATAATATAGCTTTTACATACATATAGATCAGAATAACACATTGCATACTTTTTATCCCGGAAAAATGTACGTTTCCCGTGGGATAGTTTTGTTTTTGTTTTACTAGAAGCGAACCCGAGCGAAGCAAGGGTAAGCCTTCTATTTATTAAAGAAATAAACATACCTAATATTGATATGGTCAGTATAAAATGTTGTTATTTAAATAATTAGAAAACAGTTTATGACATAGTATTGAATAGATATGTACTGAATAAATTAACCGACTTTGTTACATATTAGATCTCACAACTTATTGCGGTGGAAGAACTGCATTGCGAGACTTGAATTTTTTTCATGTTATGTTTTTGTTTATAATGTTAGGAGATAGAAGAATCAAAATCGTTTTTGTGTACAGAAATGTTTATAATCAAGTTTTAGTGCGATATAAAATTTCAAATTGAGCAAAAAGTAATATTTATATCTGCACAAGAAAAGGGCTTTGAATTTTTTATTTCATTAAATTTAAAAATATGGATGGCTATGTAAATAAAATTTATTTTAACCATTTATGTAACTTCTAAGTTATTTCGAGCTTTCAAGCTCCGTTCTACAGTCATCTGTTATTATTGTATTTTGCTTTTAAAGTAATGAGAAACATCTGTGCCATATAAATAATATTTCACAAAAAAAAAACATATTCTAGTATAGAATATATTGAAAAGATAAACATTTATTTTATATTATTTATATATTAAATATGTATTTATTTTATATATTTTAAATATGTATGTATTCAGCCCTTTTTAACGCCCCACTGCTGGGCATGGGGCTCCATTCAGTACGAGGGAAATTAGACCATAGTCCACCACGCTGGCCAAATGCGGGTTGGCGGACTTCACATGTCTTTTGAAAACTTGCTAGGTTCTCTCAAACATGCAGGTTTCCTCACGATGTTTTCCTTCACCGTAAGACAAGTGGTAATCATGTTGGAAATGATTCGCACATGAAAATATCAGAGGTGCGAGACCCGGGATTTGAACTCGCTTCACTCGGTTTCCCAAGGGAGCGCGTTACCACTGCGCCACCACTATCTTATTTCAAATATACCTAAATAAAATTAAAAAAATTGTAGATTGTACAGAACTTGTTCATTTAAACTATATGAAACATTCCTTCGTGGTAACATATTTTCACGATTTCATATAAAAAGTACTTTAAGGCTAATATGTAGTAGAAATTATCCCATAAATATTATAAATGCGAAAGTTTGGATGGATGGATGTTTGTTACTCGATCATGCCAGAACGGCTAAGCCGATCTGGATAAAATTTGGCATAGAGATAGATAATAGTCTGGAATAGCACATCAATTATTTTTTATTCCAGAAAAATGTACGGTTCCCGCGGGATATCCATAGTCCATACTAACCGTTAAAGCTAGTTTTTAATATATGATTACCAAGTTCATTACTCGTTGTCATATAAGTATATTAGAATAAGCTTTTAACATATTGAAAGCGCTGACCAATCGATTCTCTTGCCAAAAAAGTTTCATATCTCGTAGATAGAAATCAGACTTTTCGTGAAAGTTTAAGCACCAATTTCATTATCTTTACATTTCTACTTTTTTAATTTCAATTTAGTTATATACAGCTTTTGCCTATGGCTTTGCCCACGTGATATTTTTTTTAAAATTAGGTCCAGTAAATATGAAATATTTCAGAAAAATTTAAAAATCATTAAGAACACGCGTAGAATCGACATTCGACAGGCATCAACAACAGATTGGAACTACAATGTCAGTAAGTTTATATCATGTATTGAATTCAGCCCTTTTTAAACAACTCACTGCTGGGCACGGGCCTACGATTATTACAAGAGAGGTCTAGTTATAGCCAAGCTGACCAAAGGCGGATTTCCAAACTTTCGAAAACTTGCTAAGTTCTGCAGATTTCCTCACGACATTTTCCTTCACCGTAAAACAAGTGGTAATCATGTGTGATATTTTCATGTGGAAAATAATTCGCACTTGAAAATATCAGAGCTGCGAGACTCGGGTTTTGACCCCTTTCCCGAGCGAGCTTTTTACCATGCTTTATATCAACAACTTAACATTGTCCCTAGGTTCCTTTTTATTTATAATATATTTAGCTAACAGCTACATTTATTGATTTTTATTACTAACAGTTACACGTGAATTACTCCAAGTGTTAGTCTGTCTGTATACCAAAATTCATCTAAAACAGCTTAGTTGTTTCAGCGTGAATGAGTTGCTTTTATTTTTTTCACACTTATTAATTTTTTTTGGAAACTACTGTCTTAATTTATTTCAGTCTATATTGTAAAAGATAATGTAAATTTAATGTTTGTTTAGAGAATCTTAATATCAATAATATTTGAGTGGCTGTGGCATAGCTTTCAATTTAAAGGTTCATCTAGATTCTAGAGCGTCAAGCATGAGAACAGGAAGTAGGTGCAAGGAAATACATACATATAAATGTTAACTTTTGTTAAGATTTGCTTTAAAATAAAACTATCTTTTCAGATTCCTTCACTTTTTTATTTAGATTTTTGATTCCATCTTCGCCATATTTGATGTAAAGCATTCGAAACGTTGGGAACTAAAACCCAAAATAAATCTGAAAAGATATATAATTTTATTTAAAATATCAAATTAAAATTCTTTTTTTCTAAGCCCACTACTGGGCAAGGCTCCCTTCAACACAAGGGGGATCAGGCCATAGCCCACCATGCTGGCCAAATGCGGGTTGGCGGACTGCAACTGACTGAAACCTTGTTAGATTCTTTCAAACATGCAGGTATCATCACGATGTCTTCCTTTACCGTAAGACAAGTAGTAATCATGTTAGAAATGATTAGCACTAGAAAATCGCAAATAAAATTGGTATAAATAATATTAATCTAAGGAAGTTTTAATATTTACTACTGATTGGTAACTTGAATCATTGTATCCAGCCCTTTTTTTAACTTGCCAGTACTAGGCACGGGTCTCCCTTCAGTACCAAGAGATGAGGGAAAAAATCAATTATCATTATAATTCATAAGTTGCAACAGATATAAAAATGCTCAGGCAGTACGACCCTTTTATTTATTGTGGCGCCATACAGACGCATTCTTTCGGATGGTTTTCCGTTGTAATATATACATATATATCAGGGATAGTAATATTTTAGTTTTATAGAAGAGGTCATCGGTATCTACATTGCCCCATGTCGAGTAGAATACAAACGCTTTATTTGGTACAAGTTCGCGACAATATCCGAAAAGGTAGTTTCATTTTTTTAAATGTCAGATATTCGCGTAAATCTAAGAAAGTATTATAAATTATAATAATCATGTTGCATTTATTTGAAAAAACTTCAAAATAACTATATGTAGACATTTCTTTCACTCTTTGCTAGAAACAATGTTTCAGAAAGCTGTCTGAATTATCGCAAGTGTAATTTCGACAGCGTGCATCGGCAAATAACCGAACTGACTCAATTTAGGCTGTTTCACATTTATATCATCATCATCATCACATTCAGCCTGCTTTCGTCCACTGCTGGGCATAGACCTCTCCTATGGCACGCCACTGAGCTCGATCTTCAGCTCTACGCATCCAACCGCTGCCAGCCAGTTTACGTATGTCATCGCTCCACCTAGCTAAAGGGCGTCCTACACTGAGTAGTAAACGTAGTGTAGGACGCCCTCACATTTATGTCAACGATTAATTTTCACGTACGTATATTCTTTTGAGATACTAACGACATACCCTCGTCTCACCGGGATTCGTCCCTAAAGGCCTTTTATAATATTTATAATATTAAACGCCACCTAGTAAATTTTATAACTAACAGTCTATATGTTAGTCCAAATCGTAGCCTATATGTTTATTAAACTCGATCTAAATCGACCAACCGTCTCAAGTGAAAGAGTAACAAACATACAAACTTACGCATTAATAATAGCCCGATAATTTAAATAAGAAATAAATGCATTCAATGCAATTCTCTTACTAACACCTCCAGGTAAATTTCTAAGAAATTAATTAAATTTCTAAGTAATCCATTGTTAACTGTAAAGCCGGTCGTTGAGGGATTAATAAATGTTCAAGAAATCAAAAGAAAACAAAGGAACAGTCATGCAAATAGTTACTATGACACATATACATAAGTATAATATTAAGTATGGAACTTGGATGCATCCCTGGGAGCCTTACAGTATATCTTACTTCCTATATCTTAGTCTACGAAAATACACACACATACATATACATACACACAAACACACACGCACGCACGCATATATTATTTTAATTATGTAATACTACAAATATATAATACTCTAGCTTGTACATAAAAAAATATAAAACAATGTTATGTATGTTTGTTTGGGATATAAGACAAATCAGTTATGTAATTCATGCTCTTTTTATATTTGGGCACTCATATTTACATATATTTCATAAGAAGCTGAGTCTTACTTTTAAAACAAAACATTAAAAACACTTTTCATGACAAAATAAATAATAAAATAAAATAATATGTTGGGACATTATCACACAGCACCATGTAGTTCCATGGTAAGCTACGAGGCTTGTGTTATGGATACCAGATAGTTGATACACTACGCATATATAACTTTAAATACATACATATTATAAATATAAACACCCGTGACCGTAATACAAACATTCCCGCTCATTACACAAATGAATGCCCCTAGCAGGATTCGAACCCGCGACCGCTGGCACAGCAAGTAGTGTCACTACGTCAAAGATGATGGTACAAAATTATGACTAACTATAAAAAGTATTTTTATTACTTTAAGATTTTTCTAAAAATATATAACTATATTATAAAAAGCCTTGCCCACAAAGCGGGTTTACCATATGCTAGATAGCTTCCGTTGACAGTATAATTTACTTTGCTTCAGCAAAACGAGGCCAAAGTCTCTATATAATATAATTAAAGAGAATATACACATATATAATATATTATGGATAACAGTTTTATTACTTGAACATAAATAAGTGGGTCATACAGTTGACGTGCAAACATACGGAAAACCTTATTTTTAAATTCGTAAATACGATAAAGTTATAAAAAAATAATTTAGTAAAAAAAATATAACTTTAATGGAGACTCGGTACGATATTAGTTTAGTAAAATAAATATAAAAAAAATCTTATTAAATTAATAATTAAAAAAAAAATATAAATTAAAAAGGAATATATTGAAAACTTTGAAAATTAAATTTGAATAACATATATATGTAATAATATATTTCTTCATAAAATTCTTCATTTTTAATTAACTTCACCTTTTTTTTGAAGTTTATTATTTGTTGATATTATATTTTATTTTTTGTTGTATCATATAATATGTCGTTACCAGTAGGTTTCATATTTTATTCTATCTTGCTTTATTATAAAACTAGAACTTATCTTTATTTCTTACATTAAGTTTACTTATAAAATAATATTAATTTATCACATTATAATAGTAATAATAAATAATAATAATATGTCCTACTGACCGATTCCGGCCACGGCTGTTGAACGGGCTGTTGAAGATACCTATATTGAAAAAAATGTTTGTTAGGATGGCAGTTTAGTTCTGCTTAGGCGTATTAGTTTAGTTGTTAGGTGTTTGTTAGGCTTAGAATACCGCATAATATGTATTACTTCTTATTCTATCTGTGTGCTAAATTTTATCCAAATCTGTTCAGCAGTTTCAGTATGGTGGAGTAGCAAACATGCATACACACAAACAAACCTTTTACATTTTAGTAGCCCAATTATAATATATGCAACATATATTTATGTGACAAGAATGTATTTGAAAATGTATATTGTGGGACATTTGAGTAGGATAATCCCATATAAAGCAGACTCGTGTTCTAAATAAGTGGTTGAAATTTAAATTTAAAATACTCATAGCCACAAGCTGAAGCCACTAATATAAGGGTGTTTATTTTGCTTATTTATGAATAACGAAAACCCGTTTTATTTTGTTTGTTTGTTTCACATGTAATTGGGGATACGGGAGTATATTTTAAATATTTTTTTCCTTATATAATATGAAGTTACTATAATATAAATTATACACGTTTCAACGTTTAGTATCTAGATTTCTCAGAGATATTCTCTTAAGAACCCTACATGTTGACTCTGATAACCAGCTATCATCGTACCAAATTTCATCAAAATCTGTTCAGTGGTTTTCTCGTGATGCGTTCCCAGACAGACGGACAGACAGATAGGCAAACATTCTAAAAACTACAGATTCGGCCTCTGTATCGATAATAATGACTAAGATTTTCCATAAAATATTTAATGTACAGATTCAGGTTTAGTTACAATTTTTTTATATGTATGTATAGATGAAGTTACTATATAAATTATATAAATACATATATATTTATCCTAAAAGAAGTCGACAAGTAATACAGGGCAAAATAAACATTCGAAAAGAAAGTAAACAAATCTATAGAAATGCCAACTTTAAAATTTTCAAGAAAACTTTCCAAGAATAAAGCCTCTTTTTAAAAATTAAGTGACTGCACCGTCTGTTTTAATTAACTGTAGGATCAGAAGGCAACGAGTCTTCGACAGAATTTTTAAACAACTTGCGTACTTTAAATCACTTTTTACGCTTATAGTTTTATATTATTTCTATGATAGGGCTGAACTGACGATAATGAAATATAGCTTATAAAAACTTAAAAAAATATTAAAAACCGACTTAAAGGCACTATAATGTAAAAAAAACTAAACGGTGGTTTTCATTTAGAATAGATACCTAATCAGATATTTTCGAAGTCGCTTCTCTCGTTGTTACTGAGAATTTTTGACAAAAATACTCAATACGACCTGAGCCGTAAATACTAACCACGAGACCGCAGAGGCAGTTATTATATATTAGTAATTTATATATATATATATATATATATATATATATATTATATATATATATATATATATATATATATATATATGCGTGTGTGTGTGTGTGTGTGTGTATGTGCATCGACAGACGGTAGGAAAAGATGTTTCTGATCTTTGTAAAAAGTGGCACTGCCTTATAGCATTATAAAAGAGAAAAATAAAAATTACAAAAAACCCCCGACCATCTTGAATTTTCATCAAACATAGCTAAGAGCACTCCTGACTAATCCACCTTTCAGACAAAAAAAAACAAAATGAAAATGGGTTCATCTGTTCAGGAGCTACGGTGCCACAGACAGACACACGCACTCAGACACGTCATACTTATAACACCCCATCGTTTTTGTGTCGGGTGTTAAAAACAAAAGACCTTTAGGGATGTACCCGAGCAAGGCAAGGATAAGTCACTAGTAAAATAATAAAATATTCGATCTCAATTCATGTCCTACTCGTTTAGTACTAACAATAAACCGCATTTTATCACCACTATATATTCGCAAGAAACGTTTTCTAGCAATATATTTTTTATTACGATTGTCTAGTGGATTAATAGACCCTAAATTTTAAACATAAATAATTATATATATATATATATATATATATATATATATATATATATATATATATATACGTGTGGGTGGATGTGTGTGTGTGTGTGTGAAAAGCGGGCAGCAAAGGGATTTTATAGCATTCTATTTAGATTTTCTTTCACCCGATGTTTCAACCAAACGTATTTTACAGCAACTACGGTCATGGGTGAAACATGGTTATAATTGTCATAATTTTTCGTACTTATTAAAGACGGTATGTTCCATGTGTAGAGCAAAGGTTTTTTCAAGTGCATTATCAATTAAAATTATTTTTTCGGATATTTTTTGCGTGTTTGTATGACCAAATATTTTCCATTCCGAATGCTTTACAGCAATCATCCCGTGATCATGATTTATTTTAAAATGTCAAAATTTCATGTAAATCTAAGAAAGTATTACTTTATTAAATTCTAAGATTTAAGAAAAAAAGAAACTTTGAAGTTAAATCAATCACCCACTTGACATTTTGTACACCTGTAACCTCTAATTGCTACCACTATCGATATATAATTTTTTTTTGAAAATAAATTTGGGCGTCTCGTCAAAACGAATACAAGAACTCACTTGATAGAAATCACTTTTAATAATGGCTTAGGGTTCTTTAACTACATATATTATCTATACATATAGTAAAATTGAAACTAAGCCGAATCTGTACATTAAATATTTTTGGAAAATCTTATTGAAATAGACATTATTATCGATATTGAGGCCGAATCTATAGTTTTTAGAATTTTTGTCTGTCTATCTGACTGTCTGTCTGCCTGTTACCCCATCACAGAAAAACCACTAAAGGCATTTTGATGAAATTTGGTATAGTGATAGCTGGTTGTCCGGGTCAACATATAGGGTACTTTTTACCGCGCGAAAATATCTCATTCCTGAGAAAAAATACAAAAACTGCATTGTAAGAGTGTACTAATATGTAAAACCTAAGAATTTGCTTTTTTTCATCTGAACGCGGGCGGAGCTGCGGGCAATGCTAGTATGTTATATAAAATAATATTGAAAATATGACATACCGCTCTCTTCAATATACTTAATAATTAATTAAAAAAACATCGATCGTAATTAATATAAAAATTGTCGACAACAAAATATAAAAGGGCACTTTAAAATTATGCTCTTAAAAGGTTTTAGTGGCACGAACAACTTTTAAAAATATTCTGTCACCTTTCATAATTCAACTGAGATGGTATACTGACACCGAGCTGTGTGTCTTCCTCACAAAACGTGACACTGGCAGAATGGATTGCGTCTGTTAACGCAACTATAAGCCATTAAAAAAAAAAGGATTATTGTATTATAAAAATTATACAAAAATAAAAAAATTATCTACATGAAATAAAATATTACACAACTCTACATTTTAAAAAAAAAGAGAACTATAAATGTACTGGGTATTAATGAATACACAGCATCATCTAGTTCCATGGTAAGCTACGAGGTTTGTGTTATGGATACCAGATAGTTGATACATTACACATATATAGCTTTAAATATATACATTTTATAAATCTATACACCCATAACTGGAGTACAACCATTCATGCTCACAAATCACCCAAATTAATGCCTCCAGCGGGCCTCGAACCCGCGACCGCTGGCGCAGCAAGTAGGTTTACTACAAACTGAGCCAAACGTGTCGTCATATCAATAGAACTAGAAACTCACTTTCATAATATTAATAATAATATAAAGAGTGAGAGTAGTTCACGCTATTTTCAAGAAGTTTTTGACACATTTTCTTATATCACAAGCAATTTTATATGAAAATAATATGAAAAATGATTAAGAAACAACATAATTGGCTTTTCATAATCTTTTAAGCAGTAAAATATTCATAAATCCTTAATAATGGTTTTAAAAGTCAAATACACGACCAACACTGTATCAAATACCCTATTAACTAGCTATTATTCTATGAACAAAAGCCTTTGTAACGTTTCGACACGACAGTATACAATAATTGGCGTTAAGATTGCGCCTCAAACGAACAATAGTTAGTACATAGAAAGTTTTCTTTTATCTACTGAATGATAAACATTAACAAGACTTTACTCCCATTTAATCAACAAAAAGTGGAAAATACGAGTATTATAGTTGTAACAAACTTCAGATATAAATAGCTTAATACCTTCTTAGATTTACGCGTTTTATAAATCTACCTTTTCGCATTTTTTAGTGGATTTATTTTGATTTTTGGTTACCGACGTTTCGAATGCTTTACAGCAATCATGGTCACGGGAGAGACTAAGGTTTTAGACGTTCCAAGGCGTTATTCATATATGCTACAGACAGTGCATACCCACTATTTTACAAAAATGATTGATAAAACTTAGAAATGGCACCAAAGTACCTAAATAACAATATTTGTTGGTTTCAATTATAATTCAAAATAAAAAATGGTTATTAAAAAACAGATAGTACACATTGATGTTGAAAATTATAGGATGGCTTTTCGTTCAAAACCAAGTTCTTTTGGTTTATTTCCAAAACCATCTAGTTTTTTAATAATCTATACTAATATTATAAAGAGATAAAGTTTGTGAGTTTGTGGGGATGTAGGGGGTCATCTCTGGATCTACTGAACCGATTTAGATGAAATTTAGTAAGATAGTTTGAAACCCTGGGAAGGACAAAGGATACTTTTTATCCCCTAAATCACCCCTAAGGGTGTGAAAATAGTGATGAAAATTTGTATTAGAAAGCAAGCTACGAGCCCGAGCGAAGCGAAGGTGAGTCGCTAGTAATAATAATAAAAAATTACAAGTTGCGCACTGTACATGTTGCTAATAAAAATCAGTATAAAAATTATAATTGTAATATATAAGTGGTAAATTATAGAAGTACCCTTTATAACCTACAATACAATAAATATATATACAAATATATAAAATTGATGTGTCCGTTTGTAATGTGAAAATAACAACTTTTTACTAAATACAATGAAAGTATATACAATACATTATAGTTTTTAGAATTTTTGTCTGTCTGTATGTAAGCGCATCGCGTGGAAATCACTAAACAGATTTTGATGAAATTTGATATGATGATAGCAGGTTATCCGAGTCAACATATAGGATACTTTTTACTGCATGAAAATATCTCATCTCTGAGAAATCTATACTGAACGGTAAAACGTTACTAGGGACGAACCCGAGCAGAACGAGGGTGAGTTGCTAGTATTAAAATAAGTCTGTATAGAACAACATTTTGAATATAACACGTACATCCCGTATGGTCTAGTGGCTAGGATACCTGGCTTTCACCCAGGAGGCCCGGGTTCGATTCCCGGTACGGGAAGTGAACATTCAGCGTCACATTTTGTTTTTTTTATTTATTTTTCACATTTTTGTTTTCTGTTTTTTTTTATATATTTATTTATATAACATTATAATTATATTGAATTGAATATGATAATTAAATGTTAAATCATGTTACTTTAAACCAATATTAATATTAGTAGTCCTAAACAGGTAATGCATATGTAATTTTATATTTTACATAGCACGTTTTCCCGGTTTTACTTGTATTTTCAAGTAATATTTGAAGAAATAATAAAATATTATTAATTCTATTGGAAAAGCTTAATTAATACATATATACAAATAAATTTGGTAGGATCCAGGTGATTTTTCAAATAAGCTTCGCCACCATTTTAAATATACAACAGAACAAATAAAAATATTAATTTTTCCTAAAACATATTTTCTTATTGTTAATTTAAAATACTAATTTTAACAATAAACAAAAACAAGTCGAATAAAATTGCTTTTAAAAACTAAACAACAACTGTAAAGTGTAGTAATAACTTTAAAGTGCATATTTTATATTGACGGCACGCTTGGCTCAGTTTGTAGTGACCCTACTTTCTGTGCCAGCGGTCGCGGGTTCGAGTCCCGCTGGGGGCATTCATTTGTGTGATGACGAATGTTTGTACTCCAGTCATTTTACTTTTACTAGGAGTTTAGACAAAATGTTAAAAAAAGTTCATAAAAAAAGTAAAAAATAAATTCATTGCTTATATATATATATATATAATACCATAAAGAATATGAAAAATTAAAAAATTATTCATTCATTGCATTCGAAACGTCGGGAACAAAAAATCAAAATAAATCCGCGAAGTAATTCGAAAAGATAGTTTTATTTAAAATATAAATAGTTTACTTAATGGAACTAATTAATTTCCTTATATTATAAGAAAATAATTTTAGAATTTCTGTCTGTCTGTCTGTTTGTGAACGCATCACAAGAACACCACCGAACAGATTTTGATGAAATTTCGTTTGGTGATAGCTGGCTATCCGGGTCAATATGTAGGATACTTTTTGCTCTAAGAAAATATCTCTGAGAAATCTATACTAACCATTAAAACGTATCTAAAATTATAAACTCAAAGTTAAAACGTTAAAAGTTCCGACATCACTTACCAACCATATCTCTTTTATATTAAAAAATACTATTATATCTTATAGGATTAAATTTTGTATCAGGATTTTCCGGGAGATTTGTAAGCGCTTTAAAAGTATGCAGCCACAAGACAATTTAATACTGCGATAAAGTTGTAATATAAAGTGTTCACATTGCATTTTATTTTACTTTAATTTGACAAACATATATAAATTTATTATTATTTTATAAATCTTTTAAAGTATAAAAAAGCTTACTTCATCTAAAAGAACACTTAATTAGAACATGACATAATTACATTAAAACTAATTTATATGGACAAGAGAACCAGAAACTCATAGAGTTTTAATAAGATATTATTGTATTGTCGCATTTTTATCATTCGAATGCGCTGATATCATATTGGCTAGATGTATTTCAACAACATATGATACTGGTATACCAAAAAAAATCCTAGTTTTAATTTAATCAGTCTAAAATTATAAAAACACCTGTTCCATATCCCCATCCCCATAGCAGACTCGAGTCACAACCGCTTTCGCACTCACTTATCCCTTCCACAAGGTTTATTATTAACGATGTCGTTTTTGGACCAATTCGTCGGACTATTTCATACGTAAATGATCGCCATAATAATAATATTACCTTTATAGTTTTACTTTACGAGCCAAACCTATGATCTTAGCACATAAAAAGGAAAATTTAATATTAGAATTGTCTGTTTTAATTACAATTGTAAGGTTGCATTTTTATATATTGAGTGTTTTAGTAGAAAATAATATACTTATTTGATTAATTTGTAATGATTTATGTTTATGGCATTTACTTATGTGACCTTGGCCGATAGAAATGTGTTTTAAAAAGAATAAAAATGGGCGCAGATATACATTTGTTTTACCGCGCTTGCGGGGAGAGATGTCGGTACTGTCCTGTAGTGACTGGTTACAAATTGCTTGTAATACTAAAAATTATGGTTATAAATTATGTAACTCACTGGCGATCGTAAAAGTACTGAAGGAAAATCTCGAAGTTTTATTAGGGATTTTACACAATGTACTCGTATATAAAAATATTTATAAAAAGAAAACTTGAGAGATCTTTTAAAATTTACTGAATGTAATTTATGTTTTAGCTCTGAGCATTGCATAGAACACAACCACAATAAAAGGAACAAAAGTATGAATAACGTTGCAATTGCATTGGTTTATTTAAAACAGCTTGCAATTTTCCATCCATCTTCGGACCGCTGGAGAAATAAGTTCATAGTATTTCCTTGTAATAATTCTTCTATGAAAACCAGCATATGAAATGTGCGCAGCGTAACGTATAGTTTACTTTTACTTTGGCAATAAATCTTGAGATCGTGAATTCTATTCTCGTTTAAGACAAAGTACCTGGACGACGCTCGCCATTTTATTTTTGTAAAATCATGTTTTTAACAAAATAGAACAAGAATTGCTCATTTAATATTATATGTTACTAGCGACTCACTCTCGTTCCGCTCTGGTTCATCTCTACGTTTTAAGGTAAGTATAGATTTCTCAGACATGAAAAACTTTCCCGCAGTAAAAAGTATCCTAAACGTTTATCGGATAACCAGCTATCATCACACCAAATTTTATCAAAATCGGTCCAGTGTTTTTCTCGTGATGCGTTCCCAGATAGACAGACAAAAATTCTAAAAACTATAGATTCGGCCTCTGTATCGATAATAATGGCTATTTCAATAAGATTTTCCAAAAAAATGTTTATTGTAAAGATTTGACTCAGAATTTTATTATTTACATATAGATTAAAATATTCGTCGTTTGAAAGTAAAATGTGTGTTTGACATTATTCTGTATACCTTTAGGTATGTATATCTGTATATCTTTATAATAGGTACTCTTTCTGTTATTCTTATTTTATTGTATGCTCCCAGGATGAAAACGCTTTTCTATACATATAATAAAATTGTAACTAAGCCGAATCTGTACATTAAATATTGTTTGAAAAATCTTATTGAAATGAACATTATTATCGATACGGAGGCCGAATTTACAGTTATTAGAATTTTTCTGTCTGTCTGTCTGTGACCGCATCACGGAAAAACCACTGGAGGGATTTTGATGAAATTTGCTCAGACCTCAGACTTCCGAATGCGCAGCCGTACATGCTAGCCACTACACTACCGAGGCAGTTTCAACTATTACAAAATATAAAATTAAATAATAACTAAAATATCAGTTTTAGTTTGAAAATAAATACTCGTATGTACTAACCAAACTTTGTCCAACTACAAACTGTTCTGGCAAACTAAAGTAATTTCATGAAAGTAGATTATAAATATTTTATATGGGCCGGTCGTGATTGTTTATATGATAAGGCTGACCATTTCGTTTGTAAAAGACTCTATTAGTTTTGTTAGCTTCACTTAAAACGAACAAAATATTTAATTAGGTTTTAAAGTCAATTTTAATCTACTACCCTATTGTCGTATGGATTTGGAAGTTTTTAAGGTATATGAAATACGGATGTTGATACAATAATTTTATGCAATCGAGCTAATCTGATGATGACGTCAAGAGGTTGATAGTGGAAAAAAGTGCTCTCCAAGAAACGGCGTACACCGCCAAGATGCCAACTCCGGGTTGCTACTGAATATTTCGTAACAAAATAACACAGTAACTATTTTGGTTTAACTCGGGATTCGAACTCGAAACTCCGCGATCTGCAACCGTACATTGTAAGCACTATACCAACGAGGAGTTATGTATGTATAAAAAAGAAAACGGTTATGACCAAAATGTAATAACTTTAAACACATCCCCAAATAAATTGACAATCACGTAAACCCTAATCTACGTATGACAATAAAATTTTATGTTTACGTCATAATATTTTTTATGGAATCAAAATTGTAAATAAAATGTTTTTAAGATAAAAATTTGGAATTTGGAGAGACAGTCAGTCTCTCCCGTGACCATGGATGCTGTAAAGCATTCGAAACGTCGGGAACCAAAAATCAAAATAAGTCCGCGAAATAATCCGAATAGATAGTTTTATTTAAAAATGTCAAACATTCGCGTAAATCTAAGAAAGTATTAAAAATTTGGAATTTTGATATTTGACTGGATATAATATTGTTTTAATGTGCTTTGATTAGCTGCACTTGTAACAATGTATAGACAAGATGTTCTTTAATATATTTTAAGAAGCACATATTTCATTTTTCTTTGAACTAAATAAATAAATATGTTGGGACATTAACACACAGCACCATCTAGTTCCATGGTAAGCAACGAGGCCTGTGTTATGGATACCAGATAGTTGATACACTACACATATATAACTTTAAATACATATATAAACACCCATGACTAGAGTACAAACATTCGTGCTCATCACACAAATGAATGCCACCAGCGGGACTCGAACCCGCGACCGCTGGCACAGCAGGTAGGGTCGCTACAAACTGAGCCAAACGTGTCATGATTAATTTCTTGTTATTCGTACGCTGAAACGGTTGAGCGGATAAAATTTTTAATACAAATAGACCTGGAGTAATAATTAGGCTATTGTTAAACACCGATGAACGCACTCGAGTGAAATGAAGGTAAATCACTAGGAAATAAACCAATAATACAAATACCAACCATACAAAGCAAAATTAGGCAAAAAGTCAAATCAAAAATACTTTTACAAATAAAAAAACAGTGTAATAATAAATAGTCAATTTAATACCACGTAAACGAAGTCACGGGAGAAAACGGTAAACCATAATAATATTATAAACTAAAGGCTTAGCTCGCGTTTGCCTCTTAAACAAAAACGAAGCTATCCCACGGAAACCGTACATTTTTCCTAGATAAAAAGTAGATTATGTGCTATGCCAGACTATATATATATCTCTGTGCCATATTTCGTCCAGATCCGTTCAGCCGTTCTGGCTGATTGAATAACAAACATACAACCAAACTTGTAAACTTTCACATTTCTAATATTAGAAGAAGTAAGATATGAAAGTAATTATCTGTTACTTTTTCACGCTTAAATCGCTAAACAGATTTCGATAAGATTTGGCAAGGACACAGATTTCAACCTGGAATTGGATACAGGCTACCCATAATCCCTGTCCCGCTACAACGCGAGCGAAGCCACGGTCAAAAACTAATAGTATGTAATATATCACTAGATGCATTTTCTATCAATTGTATAATCAGACAAACAATCGGTTATACAAACACCGACATCGATAATCGATCACAATCACCATCTGCAAATAGGAACGCAGACTGAATCTACAAAATCGTTGTAATTCGCGCATGATTACTATCACATTTTAATTTAAATACTATTACCGTATGTGCTTTGTATGGAAATGGTTTTACTGTTTGTTTCTAATCATCTGGATCTATGAAACTGACTTTAGAGTCTGTAGGTAGGCTTTCTGTTTATTAATACTTTTTTATATTTACGCGAATATTTGATACTAGCGGCTGACTCTCGCTTCGCTCAGAAAAACAAAAACAAACCTATCCCACGGTAACCGTACATTTTTCCGGGATAAAAAGTAGCTTATGTATTATTCTGATGTATGAGCTATATTATAGTAAAGTTTCATCAAAATCCAATCAGTAGTTTTTGCGTGAAAGGTAATAAACATCCATGCATATATACATCTTTCACATTTTTATTATTAGTATGTTTCTAACTCAATGGGATAAAACTTAGATATCGTATAAAAAAAATGAAAATAATTATACTGGATATAAAATAAAATATTTAGTGGCTATTTGAGAGTTAGGTTACAGATTTTTTGTAATTTATGTATCAAACAATTTCCTTTAAATACCATATATTTGTTCTCTGTATTATCTGTGTTACTCTGTTAATATGCAATAAAGAATATATATATAATAGTAACAAAGGTAAATAGATCACTTCAGTTTTAATCGAAGTACGGCCAACATTTTGGCAGCACAATACAGAAAGTTTCTGGATTGAATCCAATTTAACTAAACTTGTTCTTTAGAAAATACAAAATTTTCCGTAGTTTCACCCATTCGTGGAATGAAATGAGATATAAATATCAGGTTTTGATTTAAAAGATGTGGAATGCCAGGAATTTTTATATGTATGTATGAAATCTCAGGACTTCTCGGTCAAGGAAAAATTTTAACGTGTCTATAATTTTTTTAACTCAGCCATGTTAAACACAATATTGACTTTCATAGTTTTACTACTACTAAATCATATAGGCAGATGTAGCCCAGCGGTAACGCGCTCGCTTGAGAAACCGAGTGGAGCGGGTTCAAATCCCGGGTCTCGCACCTCTGATATTTTCATGTGCGAATCATTTCTAACATGATTACCACTTGCCTTACGGTGAAGGAAAACATCGTGAGGAAACCTGCATGTCTCAGAGAACCTAACAAGTTTTCGATAGACATGTAAAGTCCGCCAACCCGCACTTGGCCAGCGTGGTGGACTATGGCCTGATTCCCCTCGTACTGAAGGGAGGCCCGTGCCCAGCCCAGTAGGACGTTAAAAAGGGCTGAATACAAAAATCATATAGTAGTCTAACAAAAGCATCTAGACAGGGAAATTGGGTTTTGACATAACTGTAACTTGCTATAAGATAGCACTACGTCATAACTTCAAAACCCTTTAAAATGAAAATTAGTATGTTCTGGCAACCCTAGCATTTGGCGGGTTTTTCGTGAAATTCAAAGGTCACCTACTGTATGGGTTTTTTATACTGTGATTTTACTCTAACACATGCTACCATAACCATATTAATTTGTATATAACAATTCTTACTATAATTACAAATATTAAATTCTTAAGCTCTCAAAGAGAGTGTTTTCTATTTTATTATTTAAAATGTAATATTAAATACCCTACCAGATATAGAACTGTATTAATATTGTACTTGGTCTTATATAGAAAAAAAATGGGGAATAAAGAAAGAAAGACTCATAAAAGTATGAAGATATTAATTCGAATTTATTTTTTATACTAGCAACTCACCCTCTCCCGGCGCGAGTTCATCCTTAGTTACGTTTTATATTTTCTTTTTTTAGTTTTATAGTTAGATATTTTCCCGCAGTAAAAAATATCCCATATGTTGACTCGGACAACCAGCTATCATCATACTAAATTTCATCAAAATCCAGTGGGAATGCATCTGTCTGGGAATGCATCATGAGAAATCCAGTGGTTTTCTCATGGTGCATTCCCAGACAGACAGAACGACAGACAGATGACAGACAGAAAAAAAATTCTAAAAACTATAGATTCGGTCTCTGTATCGATAATAATGACTACTTCAATAAGATTTTCCAAAAAATATTTAATGTACAGATTCCACTCAAATAAAATTTTATTATATGTATAGACATACCTACTATATTAATAATTAAGCAATGTGCCCTTTTGTGAACCCGTTTAATAATTATTTTCATAAAGAATAGTGTTTACGTCGAGGGTGGAATTTCACAATATTTACCCTCCGTTAAGCCATTTTAGTAGTGATGAGAATATTTCTTTTGAAGTATTTTGTCTCTATTCTACCTAGGGCTGTCGATCACATTAGATTTATAGACATTTATTTTCAAAAACGAACATAGTACATTTAATATTAGGAAAATTTTATCAAAAAAAACTTATGTAACGAATCAAACAGCAGTACTAATTAATCGGATATTTCGAAAGTAGGTATGTGTTTCTTTAATTTCTTCTTAAATATATTAATAGATTTTGCATCTTCCATATCTTTAGGTAACGAATTGTATAGCTGTGTTCCTTCAAAGAGAATCGTTTTTATACCATATGTAGTTCTAGTTTTTGGTAAATCTAATTTATTTCTATTTCTAGTACGATGCGATACATTTCTAAGTTTATTCACCGATTTGGTTTTCAACATCTTCCATACGATTACTTCAATAACAATAAATAATAAAAATGTTGCTTTAAAAAAACGAGTAAAACGATGACGTACGAACAGGTAAAAGATACAGAAAAAATCTATACAGATAAATAAAATTGATGTGTCTGTTTGTAATGTCAAAATAACAGCTTTTTACTAAATGCATATGGAATTATACACGGTGCATATACCAAAACAAAATTTTTTACATTTTTTGTCTGTCTGTCTGTTTGTTCCGACTAATCTCTAAAATGGCTCGACCGATTTTGACGGGATTTAATTGGAAAATAATTTCTACATCTTGCGATAGAATATTTATAAAATCGGTACAATTATTATATTATAAGTTAGTACAATAATCATTTCTTCAGCATTGTACTTTGCTACGGTGCCCTAATCCTGCAGTATTTTCATTTCATTCCACCCCTTTAATTAAATCAACAAAAGGGAAATTTGGCTTATAAATCCCACAAAGACGGCTTGAATCATAAAAATACATGAACAATAAACAATTTATATAGAAATAAGATAGCCCGGGGGTCAGATCCACTATGTGTTGGTTTTGAAGAATTCTGACATTTTATCTTCAATTAATAATTTCTCTCGCGCAAAAACAACAGGGTTCATTGTAAAATTCTTTTATTATCTTTTACATAGATGTGAATAAAGAGGACATGTTAGTAAGTTTGGATGTACTGGGGGTAATCGCTGAAACCGATCCGATTCAAAAATTTCATTTATCAATATTTTAAATAGACTTATACTGCTGTAAATAAAATCGTGCTGGTTGCGACGATGAGATTTGTTATCTATCTTCTAGTAAGTAGTGTTAGAAAAAAGTGAAATACCGCCTTTTTAACTAACTTATCATGAAACCTCGGATATTACTAAAGCTAGACAAAATTTCGTCAGATGATATTTTGGGTAATGTAAGAAAGTAAGGATTTTTTATTGGAAAATTCAAGGAAAAAATATATTATAAGGGGATGCCACTTCCCCTTTCCTATGGGTTGAACAGATTAAAACTTTTTTTTATTTTGCCATTGTTGATCCACACGAATAAAGTCGCGGTTACAGCTAAAATTAATTACCATGCCGATAGTCAATAATAATCCCTTTTGTAGATTTACGCTGATATTTGACGTTTTAATAAAACTATTTTTACGGATTTTGTGGCGGTTTTAATTTGAGTTTATGCTCTCGACGTTTGAATGCTTTGCAGCAAACATGGTCTCTCCTTTGACACCGTGATGGTTAAAAATCGAAAAGCTTCACACAAGATCTCAAGAGGTGTTCACTTAAATGTCGAATCAAATTCTGGGTTCAATGCAGTATTGCTTCTGAGGAGCTGTCGTCCTATTAGGAAATACCTCAGTCCGGATCCTCTTCCCGCTATGGTTGAATCGCTAAGAATTTTTTTATTTAATTTTCCTTCGCTTATTTTTCGAATTTCATTATTTGGCCGTTAAAATAAAGAAAATAATCGGTCTAAGTAAAAAAATCTTCTTAGTATATGAATATTATATGTGAATTAATTCTCGCTTATAGAATGCATTAATAAACTATCACTAAAAACATTATGTACACGTCCATCCATCCGTATCTGTATCCGTAGCTGTCATAAGTTCAAGATTTGAGGCTTTTACTGATAAATGTGAACTTCGTTTTCTTGAAAACAAAAACCTCGAATGCCGTAACTTTATAATTAGTAAAACTAAAGAAGTTTGTCATACGTGTAGAATATATGTTAAATCTAAATTTTAATCATCTAAAGTAATATTATAATGTATTTTATAGATACTCTATCTATACATTAATAAAATTGTAACCAAGCCGAATCTGTACATTAAATATTTTTTGGAAAATCTTATTGAAACTATGTACTGAATCTTATTGAAACTGTGTAGTAAATATGTTTTTAGAATTTTTGTCTGTCTGTCTGTTACCGTATCACAGAAAACCCACTGGAGGGATTTTGATGAAATTTGGTATGTTGATAGCTGGTTATCCGGTCAACATAAACGATACTTTTTACCGCGGGAAAATATCTCATTTAAGAGAAAAAATATAAAAACTGCAATGTAAGAATATACTAATATGTAAAACCTAAGAATTTGGTTTTTGGTCATCTGAACGCGGGCGGAGCCGCGGGCAATGTTAGTAATTTTTAATTTACTATATATATATATTCACACGGGAAATAGCTGCGGTCAAAAATTGGTATACAATATACTAGTATACAATACCCCAACAAAGTATTTACATGTATAAAAAAAGGTCTCATCTAAAATAATTTAATATTAAAATTTCTACAGTTCCAAATTGTTGTCTCATCAAACAATGGCAGCCATCCAATTAATTCAGTTATGAAAATTGTCAGAATAATCAAAACATCCCTATAATTACATTCCTAATAAATCTTCAATAGCTTTTAATCGTTTTATTATACTAAGCTTACCTGTGACTTTACGTGGAACTGTTTCATAAAGAGCTTTGTTAATCGGACTACTATTATAATTACTAAAGTTTGTATGTATGTATTTATGTTTTTTTTCTCCTTCACGCTGCAACAACTAGATAGACTTGGATAAAATTCAGTATAAAGTTAGATTGATGATGATAGTGTCCTCCAGACCGATTTCGGTAATGGCGACCAATCTCGTTGAGACTAGCCAACTGCGCAGGAGATATTATAGTGCGCAAGTGTACGCGCAGACACAACGTGCACTCTCTGTTTCTGTCACTCTCATACTCCGGTGGGACCACTACTCGACACGACCGATGAGAGTTAGGGCGCAGGAACGACGGCTTTACGTGCTCTCCGAGGCACGGGGCTGAAACACCGCCAACTTCCCAACTCTAGGCTGTTACTGGGACTTTTTTAACAGAAGACTCAATAACTAAACTTAGACACCGAGACTCGAACCCAGGACCTCCGAATATGCAGCCGTATATGCTAGCTATTGCTCCATCGAGGATGATTATCTCTTGGAGTAACACATAAGCTATTAGGCATCTAGTGTTGCACCTGAGCGAAACGAAGATAAATCGCTATTCTTAATTATTATAATTGCGAAACTGTGTTTGTTGGTCTGTCTTTCTGTTACTTAAAAACGTAGCATGGAGTCGGCTTGATTTTTTGCAAAAAATAGATCATAGGGAATTGATGCATTGACAATGAGCCCCTATTAGATACCTAATTGTAAATTTAATCGGTACAAAATGATTAGCTAGAATGCTACGTTATCTCCCCTATTACAAATCGTATCTGCGTGTATTTCTATTGAGTACACAATACACGTATTAGCGCCGATTTTTGTAGGAGCCATTCGATTCTTTTTAATTCAGACTACATGACATCTAAAAATACAGACCTAGAAAAAAGACCTTGTTAACCTTTACGAAAGAAATTCCTCTAGTAGTCTTAGACGTACTAAACGGATATTGAAACTCTAAAAGCTTCTATTATATCTAAATATACATCAAACCTTAACCAGTTTTAATATACTTTATTTATATAACTATTTGATATATTTAAGTTTTTATACATTTATACTTAATAATAAGAGGTAAATAAAGAGGTAGTTTGTGAATTTGTGACGTTGTAGGTGGTAATCTCTGGATCTACTAAACCGATTCAGATGAAATTTGGTAAGAAGATAGTTTGAGACCCTGGAAAGGACATAGGATACTCTTTATCCCGGAAATAATCTCTTAAAGGAGTTAAAATGGGGATGGAAGTTTGTATGGGAAATCAACCTAGGGATGAACCCGAGCGAAGCGAGGGTGAGTTGCTAATAAATAATAGAATAAAATACGTTTGTGTTTTATGCGTTTCCAAACCATTCAAACTTAGGGACGCACCCGAGCGAAGCGAGAGTAAGTTGCTAGTAATTATATATTTTTAACTGTCTCTATAGAAACTCTAAATAATTAATAAGTCAAAACAACTGACACACATCCTCATTTTATATACATATTTGGTTAGAAACCAAAACACGAGAATGTTTGATTGACCGTCCATGAGCCTAATGGAATCATAATTAAATACTTCAGTACTGTTTAAATGTAAATACTAAATATATGATTGTGTTTTAACAATACAGTATTGTTTTTAGAACGAACATTTAAATTAAGTATTAATGAAACTTATTAAAGTACTAGCATTGCCCGCGGCTCCGCTCGCGTTCAGAAGACCAAAAACCAAGTTCTTAGGTTTTACATATTAATATACAATGCAGATTTTGTATTTTTTCTCAGAAATGAGACATTCTCCCGCGGTAAAAGTATTCTATATATTGACCCGGATAACCTATCTATATAGCTATCACCATGCCAAATTTCATTAAAATCCTTCTAGTGGTTTCATTAAAATCCTTTCTGTGATGGGGTAACAGACAGACAGACAGACAGACAGACAGACAGACAGACAGACAGACAGACAGACAGACGGACGGACGGACAGACAGACAGACAGACAGACAAAAATTCTAAAAACTATAGATTCGGCCTCTGTATCGATAATAATGCCCATTTTAATTAGATTTTCCAAAAAAGATTTAATGTACAGATTCGGCTTAGTTACAATTTTATTATATGTATAGATATAATGCGTTTGGATACATAATCTAAAACAGTAAATAGAACAATTGTATATAATAAAACAATCTTGTATCCCTATACAGTTTTTATCAGAAAAATGCTTAAAATTATTATTTTTTTGTGTTTTTAATGTATATTTTATTGTATAGTAACCATATTTTATCGTAGAAGCTGTCTCTTAAGTCTCTTAAGCGGTAGTCTTAACTAATTCGGGATCTTGGCACTCTATGGAAAAGGCCATAATCCAGCGCCCAGCAGTAGACGGCGATAGGTAGAAAAAACAGATTTTTAAAAATATTATTTATTTATTACAATGTCATGTCGATAGCAGAAGCTTTCTTTAATATAAGTATATCTTACTTATGTTCCCATGTCCCCTAGGTGCGCCAGAGGGCTTCCACAGAGCATCGTCATCTCGTTCGGTCTTGGGCTTCGCGTTTGATTTCGCTCCAGATTTTCCTGATCATCTTCACTTCATCAATGATAGTCCGCCGCCAGGTCTATTTTGGACGGTAATGTTTGCGTATTCCTTGGGAAAAAATACTTTATCAGTGTACAGTTAACTTATAGCAGTAAATAATTTCGGTAAATATAAAAATTACGTTATTAATAACGTATTACATTAGTTTAAAATGATCTGCCATAGCGGATAGCATGTGAAACATAAATATGTTGGGACATAAACATACAGCACCATCCATGGTAAACTACGAGGCTTGTGTTATGAATACTGGTATTCATAGTCGATACACTACACATATATAACTTTAAATACATACATGTTATAAATATAAACACCCATGACTGGAGTACAAGCATTCGTACCCATCACACAAATGAACGCCCCCAGCGGGACTTGAACCCGCGACCGCTGGCACAGCAAGTAGGGTCACTACAAACTGAGCCAAACGTGTCGTCCATAAACATCTCATGAATCTCTGTAAAGAGAGAGAAGAAATGAACTGAGTAGTTTTAAGACTTTCAAAAGCATAGTCATATTATTTGGATATTCTGTTTGAGGGCATTACATAAGCGATCAAGCCGGTTGTTTCAAGTGTAACACCAGCAAGCTTTTCTATCTAAGCTTATACTAACTTCTCTACTTATTTATTTATTTATTTGGAAGACAAACAGTATTTAGTTACATATAAACAAAAAAATAAAAAATTTACAAACACCAATTAAGTCTTTACAGTTTACAAATTCTTAAGGTTATGATGCGTGTTAGCTTATTAAAAAATTAAAGTACTCGTAAATATTAAGAACAGGGAAACGATCACAAACACACACTTCTAGTAGAAATTTTGAACATAATTAAAGATAGGGAAAATAAATCTATGTAATTAAATATTTCGTTACGCAATCTACAAGAACGGTATAAAAAGCTATTACATGCATAATTAGTTGTTATTCTAGTTAGATAAAAAAAAAATACAGCCGAATTGAGAACCTCCTCCTTTTTGAGGAAGTCGGTTGAAAATAATGACAAATTACGTGATAGCGGCCGACATATTACTATATTCTAACAAAAGCTCTAAAGATGTCGAAAGCTCGAAAGAACTTCCAAGACTATTTTGCCGGGAATGAATCCATAAGCACTAGTTAAATAGAGAACCAATCATACATAGTATCATGTCTGATCGTCAAACATTCGTTTTTATTTTCTAACAGGAATTGTTATACAACTTTCTAAATTAAGTGTGCGAAGTAGTTTCTCACAGCGAAGCAAGTTAACATTGCGTTAACTAAATTAAACTTTTCGAACTAAGTTCAAATAATTTCATCATCAGTTTATGTTTAGTCTAGCTTTTGCTTTTGTTATTGCTAAGTTTGCATTTGATAATTATAAAAAAAATAGAGAGAAAAAATGTAAGCTATAGATAACTAACCGACTGTGGAGAAACCCAAAAGAGTGTTATATGTTTGACCTGTCTGTATGAACGTCCGATCCTATGTTCTCTCGTAATTACTAAAACACTTAACTGGGTTTAACGATGCATACTTCATTAGATTTCGTGATAACGGGAGTGATAAAGGTTATATGGGTATTATTAAAAATCAAAATGGCGGATTTTGGGCGCCAATTTGTATGTCTGGAAAAAAAACCATCCAAACCTATTGAGTGGGATATCAAAATGAAGATTTTTAGACGCACAATTAATTTGGCATAAAAAAATATTAAATAAAACTCCAAATGCCTAACTGACCAAAACTAAAAAGCTGTGAAAAAAACTATAAAAAAATTATACAATAATATAAAATAAACCCAACAAATTGATGCTGTATGAAATAGTTCATTATGTATGTGCTACTCACTGCGAGTCTTGCTACATATATGTCTCCGACTTCATAATAAATACTATGTCATTCATAAATTCTACAATTTATTTGCATCTTTGTAAGTAGATTTTTATGCAGTGTTAGTTTTTTTCTTTATATTTTATATTTATCTCACAAACAACTTACTGTAATTTCGCCTCTAGAAAAACAAAGTCAAATATATCCCACGGGAACTGTACATTTATCCGGGATAAAAACCTATGTGCTAATCCAGACTATAATCTATATTTCTGCCAAATTTCATCCGGATCCGTTCAGCAGTTCTGGCGTGATTGTGTAACAAACATCCATCCAAACATCCAAATATCTAAACATTCACATTTATAATATTAGTATAGATAACAAGATACAATAAACTAAATGAACAAATAAATCAAGCTGTCATTTTCTATGTAAGACTATGGTAAATTAATAAAATGCCGTTAACTCCACTGCAACAAATATTCACTAACTTTACTTCATTAAGGAAAGGATTTTAAAGAGCCTTGAGTCATCAGAGGGCTTTACTTAATTTATACGAGCTACTTCATCATAACAGCTATAGCCTTAAAATTGTTCCAAGTTAAAAGTAATTAGCATAAAAAATATTTTTCTTATTTGACATGATATAAAACACTAGCGAATCACCCTCGTTCCGTTCTAGTTCGTTTACTTTTTAAGGCTTAGCGTAAATTTCTTAGAGATATTTTCCCGCAGTAAAAATTATATATATATATATATATATATATATATATATATATATATATATATATATATATTTCTTCTGTAGGTGTGTTTGTTACCCTACTCCTCCTAAAGGGTTCAACCGATTTGGATGAAATTTTGTGTGTATATTTCAATGGGTAGGTGACGTTGCAGTCGGTGTATCAATAAATTTTCATAAAAGACTCCATTTTTCGAGAAATAAATGTATTTATATTGTTGATTAAATTAAATAAAAATCGATGTGTACCTATATGTATGTTTCCTACGATCTCCAAAACAGCTGGAGTGATTTTGATGAAATTTTCAGGTAATATTCAGATTAGCTCAGCGGGTGATGCTGTGAATTTTGTTAGCGATCGGAAGTTTGGACGCGGGTGAAGCCGCTGGTACTACTAGTATGTAGTAAATTTTTATGTATTTATACAAAAATATAAATTCCATCTCTCTCGTACTTTACACCATACACTTAATTAACCCATTTTATTTTTTTATCAGTAGCAAGACATTTCAAACTTTACTTTTGATTAAATACTAAAAAATTTAGAAGCAACTAACTCGACCTTCCTGAAATTGCCAGAGTCAAGTAAAGTTTCAATATCTGCAAAAATTATGAAATACATACTTTACACGTTAGCCAAAACATTAACTTAGTTTAAAAAAACCGTGGAAAATATAAACTTTCTTAAAGGTATACTAGCGGCGTACCCTCGCTTCACTCGTGTTCGTTCCTAAGCTTGAATGGTTTAGGAATGCATACAAGACAAACGTCCAAAGAAAAAAAGAAACTTTGCAGACGTATACTAACCCACCAGAGTTTCATCACAATCGAATAAATGATTTACGAACAAACATATGGACATTCATTTTTAAAATTCTGAGTCGAATCTGTACATCAAATATTTTTTGGATATCTTATTAAAATAGTCATTATTATCAATACAGAGTCCGAATCCATAGTTTAGAATTTTTGTCCGTCTGTCTGTCTGGAAACGCATCTTTAGAAAACCACTGGACAGATTTTGATGAAATTTGCTATGATAATAGCTGGTTATCCGGGTAACATTAAGGATACTTTTTACTGCGGGAAAATATCTCATGGTTGAGAAATCTTTACTAACCTTAAAACGTAGAGACGAACCCGAGCGGAGCGAGGGTGAGTCGCTAGTTTATATATAGAATAATATAGTTAACAGTAGATTTAAAGAAATAATATGTTACAGTCTATTTTATTTGATTTATTTATGCTTGAAGCCGAACTTATGAATCCGTAACGATCTATTCAGAAGCAAAACGTAATATGAAAAGAAGCTATATAATTTAATTTATTTACAAACTAAGTATTAAAAAGGCAGTAGTAGCCCTGAGCGCTTACTAAGAAAAGCAAGTGTAGAGATTCCAACCCCCGAGTCTCGCATCTTTGAAATTTTCATATGTAAAACCAATGATTTAGTTATGATATATGTACCAATGTGATATAAATAAATAATTGTTTTTAACATAATAACCATTTAGTTACATGGAAAAAGAAAATATCGTGAAATCTGCAATGAACTCTTTTATACGTTCATACCCCTTACGGCTTACACTACTAGATTACCTACACCTAAAGGTTGCCTGGAAGAAATCGCTCTTTTGGAGGCACTGTATTGTTTTTTTTCTTCCTCTTTTGTGTGTACAATAAAGAGTTTTTATTATTATTACTAGCGACTCGCCCTCGCTTCGCTCGGGTTCGTCCCTAGGTACGTTTTCATTTTTTTGTGCGGAACCCTAATTCTTTTTCTAAAATAAAAGTAGCCTATGTTACTCCATATAACATCAGCCATCACCCAGTGAAAGTCCCGTCAAAATCAGTCCAGCCGTTTCAGAGATTATCCGGAACAAACAGACAGACAGACAGACAGACAGACAAAAATTTAAAAAATTGTGTTTTTTATCTTATAAGTACCGTATATAATTTCATATGAATTTAGTAAAGTGCTATTATTTTGACATTACAAACAGACACTTCAATTTTATTTATCTTTACAGACTATAATTATTATCTACATGTTTCAGTACTACCTAATTCGTCTACTACAATATATAACTATCTACTTGTTAGATTTAATCCCCAACCGACCTAAAAGTTGTATTATGAGACTCAGAAATAGTCATATTAAACTTAAATATAGTACAAAATAGATCAATATTTATGGCGACTATCAACTAGGTTAGCCACAGCTCGAGTTTAGACCTAATTTAGGAGATTGTTATATTTACATTAGTGAAATATAAACCAAATATCAAGAGTTTGAAGACGCTAAATACATTTAATTGGTCTTTCTATAAGCTGAGATTCCTTATGTACATCATAGTCAAATGTAGAAGCAGTAAGTACATACATATGTTAACATACAGATATAATAATTTTTGTAGGCATTGCCAAAGCAAAAGTCATTGAATTAAATGTTCTTAAATTGTAACAGCTAAAATTGATGATGTTCTCCTAGCCGGTTCCGGCCACGGCGGCCAATCTCATTGAGACTAGCCCACTTATAAAATGACGAAGGTCTGGCGTTCACGGGCTCTTCCTCTAACACGACCGGTGAGAGTTAAGGCGCAGGACCGACGGCTTTACGTGCTCTCCGAGGCACAGAGGTGAAACACCGCCAACTTCCCAACTCCGGGCTGTTACTGAGACTTAATATACAGAAAGACTCAATAACTAAACCTGGCCCGACCCGGGACTCGAACCCAGGACCTCCGAGTGTGCAGCCGTACATGCTAGCCACTACACCACCGAGACAGCTAAAATTATAATTACTAATAACTTTCCCTCGCTTTACTCAGGTGTGTTTGCCTCCAGATCTCAAATTAAATATGTTTTATCATTAAAAAAATGATCAAAGTTCTAAGTAGTGTAATTAGAAAGTACGGGATAGCCTCTATGTCATTTTAGACCATAGTGTGTTTGTTTAATTTTCCCCATTTGAGGAATTTTAATGGTAGTCCTATGTAATATTTAATTCAATAAAGTAATCTGAGCTGAGAGATTATGATTTTATTAAAGTTGTCTCGCGGTAGCGCATTTTCCAGCGTTCTCAAATCTTACAGAGAAAAGCTCCATCTCAAGGCTTATTTCTGCAATAAAATGTGCACTATGTTTACTTATCTTTATAAATGCTATTAAAATATGAACAGTTTAGATTTAGATATTATTTACTGTACACACTAAGGATGAATGCCATAATTAAATTAAAAACACGTTCATAATATTGTATTAAATACATTAGCTATTAATAAAAAAAATAACAATTTATCTATACATATATGTAGGACTAGCGACTCACACTCGCTTCGCACGGGTTCGTCCCTAGCTTGATTCCCAATACAAACTTTTACCCCCTTAAGGGATGATTTCCCGGATAAAAAGTATTCTATGTCCTTCCCAGGGTCTCAAACTATCTTCTTACCAAATTTCATTTAAATCGGCTCAGTAGATCCAGAAATTACCCCCTACAACATCACAAACTCAAAAACTTTACCTCTTTATAATATTAGTATAGATTTGCGAGATGAGTATGCGAGAAATGATATCTTAAGAATAAAAGAGGAGGTATGGTATAATTTTAAGAATGGAATGGAATGAAAGTTGAATAAAAGAAAAGTACGACGTTTTGTCATAATGGCGACATGACGGTACGTGTGAACATTGTGTTTTATAATTTAAATGGAATAAATAGTTATTAGTGTGTTAATAACGCTTTTGTTGGTATCCCCGAATTCTACATATAATAAAAGTATATATATATATATATATATATATATATATATATATATATATATATATATATATATATATATATATATATATATATATATACATATATATATATATATATATATATACATATATATATATATACAATATATATATATATATATATATATATATATAATATGTTTATCTGTGTGTTTGTGCGCGCTAATCTCATAAACGCCTTAACCGATTTGGATGCGGTTTCCACTAATGAATTGTGGTAAGCTTTACCTAACATTTAGTATTAGCTTTATTTCAATCAGTTTAAAAATAAAAAAAGTTATAAAATTTAATAAAAACTTCAACAGTTTTAAACATTTTATTGTAGTTCAAACGAAACAAAGCAATTTTGAGAAATCTTATACTAGCAGGTAATTCCCTCGGCTCTAGTCTTGGCAATTCAATAAATAACTTCAGATCTCACAGAGAATGCGGTCCGAATTCAACGATAAACTCTATGTGTTTTTTTTAGAAAATTCAACTGCACAGAACAACCTTTTCGATGTCGGTCACATACTCGACATGCTGGAAAGCTTTGACTGGTTTTAAACTAATATTATCAATTCTTTTATAAGCTTTCATTCGAGCTTACTTCCGATTTAAATAGGTGTAACTTTACTAAATGACATCCAGGTAATATAATTTTGCGCAGATTCATTCTAAGTATACGTCGATATATTTTAATCCTACTAATATTATAAACGCGAAATTTTGGATGTATGGATGGATGTTTGTTACTCTATCAAAAAGTACTGAACGGATTTTGATGAAACTTTACAATAATATAGTTTATATATCAATGGATCGTAAATAATATACGCCGTGTAATAACGTTATAGTGCAAATTGTGCAAATATTGATAGTGTCTATAAATAAACGGGCTAAGACCAAATAATTCAGTACCTTTTTCTTCTCTGTTTGTCAAACGATTTTCTTTTTTTTTTATTTAATAGTTATTGACGAGATTTTAATGTTATAAATAAAATTAAAAAAAACCATTTAGCTTTATTTTTATGTAGATAGGTAAATCCTATTCGTATATATGTTTCTCTCAATAATTATTATGGTCGGATTTCGACCATATGGAGAACAGTGGTAATAAAAAGTTAAGTGTTTATTATGGCCTAATTATTCATGGTACTCTATTTTATAGGTTATTAACTAAAAATAAGAACGTGTGGTGATATTTATTTATTAAGATTACCAACAGAAATGATAATAATAATAATACAAATATAATTTACATAATAAATTAAACACAGTATAATTGTATTTCTTTTTAGAGGTAATAACAACATGCGTAGAAACAAAAGAAAACAATCAGTTTAATAAATGAAAGGATAATAAAAAATGAAAAAATTAAATAATATAAATTGAAAAGAAATAGAATTATTTAACAGTATTATAAGTAGTTTTATTATTATATAATAATCACATCGTATGTCAAATTCATTCAAAAAAATCATTTTATTATTATATGTTAATTATCTATACATAATTTCCCCTATTATTTTTATCATAAATACATACTATACCTTTTTTTTTTTTAACGTTGGGAAATGCATTTACGCACGAAGTGTGGGACTCACCGGCGAAGCCAGTACTACCCACTAAAACCCAACAAAACCTTCCCCCGTCTTAATGGGGCGTCGCAGGATCGCTTACGCATTCAACTACGACGCCCCGACGGCAGGTCTGCCGAAGCAGACCACAACAACCATGGGGTTGCTCCACAGTCCACTCTGCTATCAGAGAAGTACCAGGAGCAACCCGCATGGTACACCGCCCTCCGAAGAGAGCCGCCTCCCACCGCCCACCGAAGCGGGCCACCTCCCTGTGCGTTTCTTGGCTTCGCGCCCGGCTGTATTGCCAGGCACTACTGAGCCCCCCCACCACGACAAGGTGAACGCACGTTGGAGGGGCGATACATACTATACCTAGTTTATCAGTCAATAAGCTTTTTAAGAAAAAAAACATAGAATATTTTCAGTGAAATGAAATCATTCAAATGTAATTTTGCTCTACAAAATATAAACACTACAACTGCGATGAATATCGAGTTACAATTTTTTTTCTTCAACAGAATCCATTTGTAGGTAAAACAGTGACCTAGTTGCTACACCAAAAAACATTTGGTCAAAAATGTTGATCCAAGCCGGTAACTAAATGGGTGATCGACTGTGATGGAAATGTATATCGGCATTTTCATCCCCGAGTGCTTTGGATACGTTCGGTCGCAGCATGTATTTTTTCTTAATGGGTTTTAAAAATTAGCGTACGAATTTAGAGAGGGAAATGTGATATTTTTTTTTCTTTTTACTGACATTTTGATTCAGGAATAACTTTTTCATTAACAATCTGATATAACTGTAACTGTGTAACTGTAACTTCAAGTGACATAGGTTATTTTTAACGAATGAAGCTCTGGCTAAAATCTATACATATAATAAAATTATAACTAAGTCGAATTTGTACATTAAATATTTTTTGGAAAATTTTATTGAAATAGACATTATTATCGATACAGAGGCCGAATCTATAATTTTTGTCTGTCTGTCTGTCTGTCTGTCTGTTATCGTATCACAAAAAACTACTGGAGGGATTTTGATGAAATTTGGTATGGTGATAGCTGGTTATCCGGGTCAACATATAGAATACTTTTTACCGCGAGAAAATATCTCATTTCCGAGAAAAAATACAAAAGCTGGTTAGAATAAAACCACGACAATACTACGAGTAGGTATATATATTTTAGCAAGGTATCTTACTAAATAAGGCAAAAACTATAAATAACAATAGCTCTATTTTATTTGGTTTTTGGTCATCTGAACGCGCACGGAGCCGCGGGCAATGCTAGTATTGAATAAAAATGTTATTTCGCACTCTTATAAAGGCTTTCATACAGTATCTATAAATACAGCTAATTTTATTTTCATCTCTATAAAATATTTTTTTCACTGTAATTTTTAGTTTGGTATAGTGTAACGAGTAAAGTGAAGTGAGAAGCAGGTGTGTATGGAGATTGCGTGGAATATATGTATGAATGTCTTGATCGTAATGGAATGCATTATCCTGCAGTGTTAAAGTGTTATTTTTAAATAATTACCAGTGTATAGACTTAAAAGTTAATAGTAATATTTGAAAAAAAACTATCTTTTTGGATTATTTCGCGTATTTATTTTGATTTTTGGTTCCCGACGTTTCGAATGTTTTACAGCAATCATGGCCACGGGAGAGACTAAGTTTTTTGACGTCTTACAAACATTGTATTAGGTATATAGTTGTTACAGACAGTGCCTACCCACAACTTTACAAAATGATTTCAAAAATTCAGAAATGTCACCAAAGTACCTTACAATATTTGTTACTTTTAATTCTAATGATTTTATATTTTTTAATAAGTATTATAATTGAACCCTCAACGACCGCGGACACGCCAGCGTTACAGTTAACAACAGATTTCTTAGAAATTTACCTAAAGATGTTAAATAATAAATATGGCAATATTATTCATAGCGTCGGGAACCAAAAATCTAAATAAATCCGCGAAATAATCCGAAAAGATAGTTTTAATTAAAATATCAAATATTCGCGTAAATCTAAAAATTTAATAATAATAATAATTATAAATATTGTAATATAAAGTGATTTATGAAAAGAACTATTTTTGAAGTGGAACTTCTTTAGAATCGTTGTGATTTCAAACTCAATGAAACGGAAATGCGACACTAAAAAGAGACAAGCACATAAATATATAGGATTAAGCCGGCGAGAGAAAGAGATAGAATACATTGCCATGTTGCTATGGTAACCGTTGCCATTGTCTGACAAATATAAAATACTAAGTTTCACTTCAACCATATGTGAATTGCACACACACGCACTTTTTTATTTATCCTGACTGCTTCACAATAGCTTTAGCATCACCTAATAATATTAAACTAATATTCTATACTATGAATGGAAGTGAAGTGGCAATTCATATACATTGGAATTATGCAACCGTTGTATACCAAACGTATCTAAACGTGATAAATTCCGACATATCCGACTAGATTCCGCGCGACTTAGTTCTATAATCACACAAACTCAGTAATAACTGTTAGGCTCTTTATACATGAAGTATGTGATTCTGAACAGGCTTATAATTATGGTTTAGATAAACCAACTGTTAATTAAATGGGTCATTAGGTAATACGCTAATTTAACTCAGTGGTTATGTAAGCTAATCTTGGGCATTATATCTATAATAATATCATAAAGAGGCAGAGTTTGTTTGTTTGTGTCTCAGAAACTACTAATCCGATTTGAAAAATTATTTTTGCATTCGATAGCCCGTTTATTGAGGAAGGCTATAGGCTATATATAATCACGCTACTACCCAAGAGAGCGGATAATCATAAATGTCAACAAATCGGTCAGACTTCCATACATTATTTCTAATACCATAACGCCAGTTTTTTTTTTGTAGTTTTAGCGCGAGCAAGGCCGCGGGTTCTGCTAGTAATAGATGTATATAATAAAACATGTTAAGGAGTAATGCTTTGATTTTTTTAAATAAATTTTACGCACTAAAAAGATATCAGCTTTGAATCGCTGAATGGTTTACAATGAAACTCTTCTGTTGCATAATAAATAGTATGGCCTTATTTTAGTCTACAACATAAATCCTAAGAAATGAATTAAAAGCAAACACTCATGCAATTAACGCCTAAGAAAGAGACCGATGCAATACCGAGAAGACTAACATTACACTTTTCTTTATTTATTTTCTATTTACATTGTACCTATCTGTGATGTAGAGATATTGCATAGCTTGACAAGGTGATAAACCATCTCAACTCCGACACTAATGCCCGATTTCACCAACAACCCATAACCTACGTATGGAATCCCTAGCTTAAAAGTCCCCTAAACTAGCCCCTAAATTAAATTTCGTTTTACGATCGTCTTTAAGTCCATATTTCGAGCACCTAAATTTAGGGGGCCTTTTAATATTTAGGTGACCCCTAACTGTCGGTGAAACAGAAACTGTCCCCTGGCAGCCCCCTAACCTTGCTTAGGGGATCCCCTAAACTTAGGTAACGTTGGTGAAATCGGGCATAAGAAACGTAGTACTAAAAGTCAGGTCATAAGTTCAATTCTCGTTAGTGACAAAATCATGACTATATGTCAAGAAATATATTACATATGTAGTAGTAGTAGTAGTTATACAACTACTAAGTTAAAATGAATGAATGAGATGCTTAGACAAGATGTCATTCTCTATGGAAGAATAGAAATTGTACTGATTTCAATTAATTTCCTTGTAAATGCTTTAAATAAAACTATTTTTTCGGATTTTTTTGCAAATTTATTTGATTTTTGGTTCCCGACGTTTCGAATGCTTTACAGCAATCATGGTCACGGAACAGTCCTTGTTAATGGCTTCAAAGCGTGTCAGTTGAGCGCAGATTACTCCGTCACGTAGATTGGAGAAGACACGAAGGATAAGATCAGGAAGACACAAGGTCAGTTGTCGTTCATCTTAATACTCGTATATATAATTCTTCTGTACGTGTGTTTTTAACCTACTCCTCCTAAAGGGCTGGACCGGTTTGGATGAAATTATGTGTGTATATTTCAATGAGTTCCTGGATGGTTTGAAAACACGAATGGACCCAGTAGGTGGTGCTGCAGTCGGTGTGCCACTGATCATCTCCTAAAAGGCAGGGACGATTTTAATGATATTTTTTGTGTATGTTCGAGTGGGTCCCTGCAAGGTTTGAATTTACAAATGGATCCGGTAGGTGGCGCTGCAGTCAGTGTGTCACTAAAAAGACTCCATTTTCCGAGAAATAAATAAATTTAAATTGTTGATTAAATAAAATAAAAATCTATGTGTTTATGTATGTTTCCTATGGACTCCGAAACAGCTGAAGCAATTTTGATGAAATTTTCAGGTTATCTTCAGATTAGCCCAGCGGGTGATCCAGTGAATTTTGTTAGCAATTGGAAGTTTGGACGCGGGCGAAGCCGCGGGTACTGCAAGTATATTTATAAAGATTTTAGAATGACATCTTCTCTGAGCTAATTCCAATCGTCTTCTACTACGTAACGAACTATAAACAACACTAATTATAATATTTAAATTTATTTGGGCAGTGGTAGCCCAGTGGTGACGTGCTCGCTTGGGTAACCGAGTGAAGCGGGTTCAAATCCCGTATCTCGAACCTCTGATATTTTCATGTGCGAATCATTTCTAACATGATTACCACTTGTCTTATGGTGAAGGAAAACATCTTGAGAAAACCTGCATGTCTGAGATAACCTAACAAGTTTTCGAAAGACATGTGATGACCGCCAACCCGCTCTTGGCCAGCGTGGTGGACTATGCCCTAATTCCCCTCGTCTTTAAGAGAGACCTCCGCCTAGCAGTGAGACGTTAAAATGGGTTGAATATATAATATTTAAATATAAGGGATAACAAGAAATACAAGCTGCAATAGCGTTTTAGCAATAAATAAACTATTTTACATTCTATTGGCCGTTGAAATGAATGAAAACCTCATTGATATACAATACAATGCTTGTGTTTATTTATTTGCAACAGAGGCAGTAAAAACAAATACTGAATAAAAGAATGGCCGTAAAATATATCGGCTGTTAAACTATTTACATATTATATCGAAATAATCTTATATAATTATAAAAGCTTATACGTGTTTGTATGTTTGTTACTCTTTCATATCTTTCATTTCGTCATTTTGGAAAAGAGCTGATACTCTCACACTGCTGGACCGATATTAATCAAACATAGCTAAGAACCACCGCAAGGAAACTGGCTTTCAAATGAAAAAAACGCATCGAAATCGGTCCATCCGTTTGAGAGCTACAATGCCACAGACAGACACACACGAACACACACAGACAGACAGACATCGACGTCAAACTTATAACACCCCACTTTTTGCGTCGGGGGCTAATAAAATTATAAGATTTTTGTAAACACTTTTGAATCGTACACATAAGAAAGAGCCAGTCCCTGCCAAAGCTAGAAAACCAGTTATTTTGAGTAAAGTCGACAAAAAACGCAACAATTATTGCTGTTTTAAATATTAAGTTACAGTATTATGCAGCCTGCAGGTCGTGTATGAATCAATTAATCTTTGCTCCTTACAACATAAACTTTAAATATAGATGACAGTTTCTTAGGATGATCTCTAAATCTATGGTAAAGACTAACTTCGTTGTATTTAGGTTGATTTATCGATAAATTTCATCAAAAATAATATAACATACTAGCATTGCCCGCGGCTCCGCCCGCGTTCAGATGACCAAAAACCAAATTCTTAGGTTTTACATATAGTATACTCCTTAATGCAGTTTTTGTATTTTTTCTCAGAAATGAGATATTTTCTTGCAGTAAAAAGTATCCTATATGTTGACCCGGATAACTAGCTACTACCATACCAAATTTCATGAAAATCCCTCCAGTGGTTTTTCCGTGATGCGGTAGCAGACAGACAGATAGACAGACAGACAAAAATTCTAAAAACTAAAGATTTGGCCTCTATATCGCTAATAATTTCTATTTCAATAAGATTTTTCAAAAAATATTTAATGTACAGATTCGGCTTAGTTACAATTTTATTATATGTATAGATTAGTTACCGGTAAGTCTCAGTACTCTTTTTTAATATTAGAATTCCACTGGAAAAATTCAGACCAAACTCCTTTATTTCTATTGCATGAATGATAGACAAACCTACATATATAACCACATTTATATATAACCAGGACAGCGAAACATTTTAATTCTATTTTAACGAATATCTCCGTATCAATAGTTATATATAGAATGGCCTAACTTTGGAAGTCAATTTGTCGATGCAACCGTCTGTCGGCCGAGATTAGCCTCGTGACGATTTGAACAATTTTGTTCAACACAGCAGTCAGAAAAGAGCGAATAAAATTATCTGTTTACGCCAAAATCCGTTTATTCTTATCTTTATATTGATTGAATTTAAAAAAAAAATGCAACGTGTGTCTATTTCTTGTCACTTTTAAACCCTTCAAAATCAGTTCGCGAGATTCTTTGTGGGACAAATTTGCAGACACGAAAAATATAATAAACAAGCGATTTCGTGCTAAAACTACTTTTAATTAGATTAGTATATAGGAGGATTGATAAAATAAAATAAAATATTATAAAAATAAAAACCCCGACTGCATAAAAGCTAACTAAAAAGATGAAAACAAGTTGATGAAGGAATATAGTACTATGCATTCACAACACGCGTCTTCAGTGCTAGGTAATTCTCGACTGAGCCACAAACGACATTTTTCTTATCTAAATTTCAGCATTTGCAGTTAGAATATTCAAGATACTGCTCTTTCACGCAGAATATAATAAAACGACGTGATTGTCATTAAAGTTATTGATCAATAAAGATTCATTGATGTAGTTTATAGGCAAAATAATACCAGTCAACTTTTTATCCAGTTACAGAAAACCTCTAATTCTGGAATATTACTATGTATAAAACCTGAGTAAAGCAAAGCACATCACTAGTGCTAGTTATATTTATAGAATATCTCATAAAAAACCAGCATCATGTTTCAAAGCTTATATATTTTAACTAGATTTAGTTACAATTTATTAGAAAACATTTATTCTCAACAATTTCTTATTTCTTTTCCTCTAGTTAAAAATCACGGATCGCATCCACCCCTGTCAACTTCCAACCGACCAATTCCCTCTTTTGTTTGTTTCTTCTTTCTATTTTTCATTGTATTTTTATTATTTATTTTTTCGATCAGACCAATCTCGTCATTTTTAACTGACTGATTTACAAAGGTATCATAATTTGTGCGTTCACGTCGTCGGTGTGGCCAGTATAATCAATTAATAGCCTTACTACATATTTATTTATTTTTATGACGATATAAAGTAATATCGTTGATGAAAATTTCATACGGTTAACACATACTGTTGCAACCTCAATTGGACTTCGACTGATTTATGCAAATAGTTCTTATGTTCCATACTTTGTACGCGATGTCAGTGATGATTTTTATGTGGGAGGGAACACCTCTAGGATATACAACTATAGTGCAAATTATTTATAAGATCTTTTGATTATAGATGTACCACTTGTGATTCGGTGGTATATTTAGATTTCCTTCACCGTAAGACAACTTAGAATCAAGTTGGAAATGATTTGCACATGAAAATATCAAAGGTGCGAGACCCGGGAGTTGAACTCGCTTCAAGCGCGTTAGGCACTAGGCTACCACTATTTAAATATTTCCTAACTTTATCATTTCTAGGATTAAGTAATATATATATGTGAAAAATTCAAAAAAAGGCCAAGAAGCCTTCTTCAAACTATCGGGATTGGATGTTTGAGGAAAAAGAACACAAGAAGCTAGCGACGTCCTGGCGCCACAGTTAAAGTTAATGTAAGGAATAACCATAATGTCTTAGAAATTTGATAATATGTTAAATTTTAATATAATATATTGGGGTATTTTATAAGTAATATATGTATATATGTATGTATGTATATGTGATTATTTTTACCTTTATTTCTAGTATATATTTAGTATATTTTTTTGCACTATATTGCCCGCTGACATCTTCCACAACCAGGGGTTGACTGGAAGAGATCTCTTTTAGAGATAAGTCCACAAATTTTTCAATATTTATATAAATGGTGTAATACATACACAAACAAACAGACTAGTATACTGTTTTTTTAAATATATAAACATTTTTCCGATTAAAAATAGAATTCCCATTATTTAATATTATAAATTTAAAAGTTTGGATGGATGTTTGCTATTCAATCACACCAGAACGGCTGAACGGATCTGGGTGAAATTTGGCACAGAGATAGATTATAGTCTGGAATAGCATTTTTTATCCCGGAAAAATGTATGGTTCCCGTGGGATAGATTTATTTTTAGTGAGGGCGAGGAGCTAGTTAAGATATACATTCAATAGAACCTCAAAACGCCGATGTAATAAATATTGTACCGTTGTTTATCAACTTTTTTTGCAAGTATTTCTGTAAGCTTACAAAAGATCAATGAAATAAAATCGTCATCGGCTGAACCGATTTCAATAAAGTTTAATTCACAGATAGACTATGACCTGGCATAACACATATACTTATATTTAAGCACTAATTAATACACTCGAGCGAAGGGAGAATAAGTCAGTAGTTAATAAAATAAATGCCGTATCATTGCTACTAAACATGCAAAAATATATATTCTACTAGCATTGCCCGCGGCTCCGCCCGCATTCAGGTAATCAAAAAACAAATTCTTAGATTTTATATATTAGTATACACTTACATTGCAGCTTTTGTATTTTTTCTCAGAAATGAGATATATTCCCACGATAAAAAGTATCGAATATGTTGACCCGGATAACCAGCTATCACCATACCAAATTTTAATCAAAATCCCTCCAGTGGTTTTTTTGTGATGCGGTAACAGACAGACAGACAGATAAACAAAAATTCTAAAAACTATAGATTCGGCCTCCGTATCGATAATAATATTTATTTCAATAAGATTTTCCAAAAAATATTTAATGTACAGTTTCGGCTTAGTTACAATTTTATTATATGTGTAGATATATAAATATATAAGAAACTGAAGCTTTAAAAATTAAGAATTTTCATAAAATATAATGTATTCCATATTTTTATTTTTCTTCGAACTTCTAACATCATTCGCGTTATGCATACTTCATCTCCATTAAGGCGTGTCAAACTTTTAAATTTATCGCCATATAATATTTTGCAGGAGGTGTCCAGTGGTAATGCGCTCGTCTAAAAACCCAAGTGAAACAGGTTCGAACCTCGAGTGTCGCACATATGATATTTTCATGTGTGAATAATTTTCAACGTGATAACTTGAAAATTACGCTTTACGGTGAACAAAAGCCTCGTTAGCAAAGCGATCAGCTGGATTAAAAAAAAGAGATCATTTCTATGAAGCAGTAACAGAAGCTACTAATATTTTAGTTTTTGTTGCGATAGATAAGCACACTTAGTGATTCTCTCAACAAATGACTGTTAGAAAACGCACAAAACAATTTATACTAGTGACCGCGTAGAAGTTGAAATACGACCATATTCACAATAGAAATTTTGAAAAAATTATAACATGAATATAATTTACTTACGTATGTAAAAATCGAACAAGTGCGAGTCGGACTCGCACACGAAGTGTTCCGTACAATAATCGATTTTTTGGTAGCCTTTTTGAAATTCTTGGTTTTTTATTATTTGCTGCTACAGCGGCAACAGAAATACATACTCTGTGAAAATTTCAACTCTCTACCTGTACCTATTACGATTCATGAGATACAGCCCTCTAACAGATGGATAGACGGACGGACACCGGAGGCTTCGTACCCTAAAAACATAGTTACCCTAAAAAACTAACCTTTTCCAAAAAAATTATTAGTAACACTAACGCTCGTCAATAACTATAAAATAAAAACAAATAAAAGAAAATCAGTTGGAAAACAGAGACGAAAAATTTGTCTATTTATATATAGATTACAACAAAATAAACAATACATTTATGTTATTGTACATAATATTGTTACACATACTGCGCGTGATCTAACATAGTGTTAATGGCTAGGTAAATCTTTGGAGGGTCTGGCTCGTATCCAAATACTCAATGTAATTATTTAAGCATCGGCTGAAATCTTGTCAGTCGTCGGAGTTTTTTGGCAACAAATTCTTATGTACAGCTTTTTCTTTAATCCAAAGTATGGACACAAAGGCCGTTTGATAGTGTAACCTAATTTATGTCTTCCAATCTGCTGATTTCATAATACAGAATTCTGTGACGACTATAGTTTATACTTTGATAACTATTTAGCATAACTTTGACTATTTTTAGGGTTCCGTACCCAAAGGGTGATAACGGAACCCTATTATTAAACCTCTGTCCGTCCGTTCGTCCGTCTGTTAGAAGGCTGTGTCTCATGAATCGTAATAGGTAGAGAGTTGAAATTTTCACAAAGTATTTCTATTGCCGCTATAACAACAAATAATAAGATTTTTTTATCGAAATTTACATACTACATACATAGAGTAAAAGTCATATTAATAAAAAATACATGTACGATAGTACGGAACCTTTCGTGTGCGAATTCGACTCGCACTTGATTTTAATTTATCCCATATTTACTCTAAGTAAAAGAAGCTTTTTACACATGCAGATATAAAATGGGATTAGATATGGCGCCTTATTGTCTGGCACGAAAAATGTCTGTACCTATTGAAAATTAAGCCCACCGTATAGTTATTACTTAATTTTTATCACCTTAGAGTCGTTTAACACATGAAATTATCATATATTTTTTAGTTTTAATAAAACAATTAAACGTGCCGACGAGCTCCTTTTTCTTATATCATCAATCATGCACAACCAATTACAGCCGTCTTACATCACACACCCTGTATACACAAACCTTCATCATCTTTGCAAAACCAAACAGATTCATGACATTTAGCTGCCAGCTGACACAAACAGCTATAGTACTTAAACGTCCTATGTAAACATTTAGGCTCGTAGTTTTCTCTGAACTTAGAAATCTTGAGAGGTACGGGATTACTTCAAGGATACGCCTGAGCTAACATATGTAGGTCCTGTCAACAAATTCTAAATAAACTTTTGGAATGAGAGAATTATATAAATTACAGTCTATGTGTTTTCTTTATGGTGTTTACTCCTAATTTTGATTGCTTTCATTATTTCATTAGTTTTATTTGTAACTAAACTATAATTACTAGATACTAGCGACTCAGCCTTGCTTCGCTCGAGTTCGTTACAAGGTACATTTTAACGGATAATATAATATGACTATATATGTATATGTACAATGTGCATACATAGGGATAGAAAAGTAGATAAATACTTTTGAAAATAAAAAAATATATATCCGTTACTTGAGAAATTGATTGAGAAATTCAAACTTTCACCCGCTAAAGTGATGATTTCCGGGATAAAAATCCCAGAATCTCAAACTATCTACATACCAAATTTTATCTAAATAGTTCAGCAGCTTAGTCGTGAAAAATTAACAAGCAAACAAACAAACAGAGTTACTTTATATTAGTATAGATACAGCAGCATTTTTTTTTGTATTGACCATACTTTCCCTGTTTCCCTCTTCCTATAATCCTGGGTCGTTTAAACGGAGCGTGAAAAAGCACATTTGCAGGCCGACGAGGTGAGGTTGATCGGAATCGAGATCAAGTCCCGGAACCGATGGATCTCATTCTGGATTCCACTGTCGCTTACCATCAGGTGTCATGGAGTCTTCTTGTCGAGCGACAATAAAAAAAAAATACAATGATGATGTTCTCCTAGCCGATTCCGGCCACGGCGGTCAATCTCAATGAGATTAGCCAACTGCGCAGGAGATATTATAGTGCTCAAGTGTACGCGCAGACACAACGTGCACTCTCTATTCCTATCACTCTCATACTCCGGTGGGACGACCACTCGACACGTTCGGTGAGAGTTAAGGCGCAGGACCGACGGCTTTACGTGCTCTCCGAGGCACGGGGGTGAAACACCGCCAACTTCCCAACTCCGGCTAGCCACTACACCACCGAGGCAGAGAGACCATACAATATACATATATGTAAAATACATTATACAATACAAAAAATACATTATACAATATACATTTATGTATGCATAATAAATACCTTTAAGCCTCAGATAAACTATAATATTTTAAAATAAGTATCAATATTTGAATAATTGATAGATTAAGTATAGATTAAAAACTTTTTTAAAATTAGTTTACAACATCTTTTTGTTAGATATAGTATGTAGCGTTGGTACAAAACAAATAGATTTTTTTACAATAAATTGACAATTATAACTGTATTCTGACTAATATAGTTAATTAACTACAGTATTCACAATCCATTTATTTATTTTATTTTTTAATTTTAATCTACACATATAATAAAATTGTAACTAAGCCGAATCTATACATTAAATATTTCTTGGAAAATCTTATTGAAATAGACAATACTCGTATTATCGATACAGAGACCGAAAGTATAGTTTATAGAATTTTTGTTTCTCTATCTGTCTGTTTGTGACAGCATTTACGGAAAAATCACTGGAGAGATTTCGATGAAATTTGGTATGATGATAGCTGGTTATCCGGGTCAATATATAGGATACTTTTACTGCGGGAAAATATGTCATATCTGAAAAATCTATACTAATCGTGAAAACGTAACGACGAGCGAGGATTAGTAGGTAGTAATTTATATAATTGAATATTAAATATTATATTTAAGGTTTGGTTGCAATTACTATAATTCTTACAAAGTTACTAATCAAAGTTTTTTTTTGTAAAAAAATAAAAAATTAAGATTTTTTTTGTTACACATGTTGTTGTTATGACATAAATAGTACATTCCCAAAAGATCTTCAGTAACTTAAAAACGGCCCTGTACATTCATAGTGTATTTAAGGCCTTAGCAATGCGAGACCACTATAAATAAACAAAGCAAATCTAAATACACAAATTCAAGTATAAGCCAAGTTGAAAGTATTCAATGAAATATTTAAAGTATAATTTTGTTATAATCTTATAAGATGAAGAATAAAGTCTTTCCCGAAATTGCAAGTTAAATCATTGTTATATTGGAATCAATAAAGGGTCGACGCAGCGCTGAGTTTGCGTAGGCGGAAAATTCTCTTAAAACGGATAAATGTGGAGACATTAATCTTTGGACTTATCCTGGTTGTTAGGTTACTCGTAGCTTCAGGCATGTAGCAGTCAAGCGACGATAACTTAATACTATAATAACTACGCAAAATACTAAACAATGGCATGGAAATTATGCCATTTAAATCTTTAAATTTTTCATAATCATAATTATATACTCTGATCGACCATAGCGTTTATTCGGCTTAAAAATGATGATCCTACTTTAAATTCAAATTGAAGTAGCGGTAAGGAGGTGAAGCTGCAGTTTTTCAATTTTGTTCTAAAATAGAATGTCGCAAGAAATAGCTCTAAATTCTAGCATACGTGCAGTTGATATTATGTGATGTATGAAAGATATCTATACATATAATAAAATTGTAACTAAGCCGAATCTGTACATTAAATATTTTTTGGAAAATCTTATTGAATTAGACATTATTATCGATACAGCCGAATCTATTGTTTTTAGAATTTTTGCCTGTCTGTCTGTCTGTTACCGCATCAAGGAAAAACCACTGGAGAAATTTTGATGAAATTTGGTATGATGATAGCTGGTTATCTGGGTCAACATATAGGACTTTTTACCGCAGGAAAATATCTCATTTCTGAGAAAAAATGCAAAAACTGTAAGAGTATACTAATCTGTAAAACCTAAGAATTTGGTTTATGGTCATCTGAACGCGGGCAGAGCCGCGGGCAATGCTAGTACTCAATAAAAAAACTTACGAGGCTACATAAAATACAAATAAATATATGTTGGCACATTAACACACAGCACCATCCAGTTCCATGGTAAGCTACGAGGCTTGTGTTATGGATACCAGATTGTTGATACACTATATATACTAAAAAAATAATACACTAAGCCGAACAGGTAGGCCGATTTTATCAAGATTCTAAAATGCTATCACATGGTCATCTTCTGTAATAAAATAATATTTTATTTTAGTTTTTTCCTATAGATAGCCCATTTCATAAATTGTGTCGTCCAATGTTGTCGTCAATAACTTTAAATATGTATACATATTATAAATATAAACACCCATAACTGGAGTACAAATATTAGCGCTATCACACAAATGAATGCCTCCAGCGGGACTCGAAACAGCGACCGCTGACAAAGCATGTAGGGTCACTACAAACTGAGCCAAACGTGTCGTCAAATGATATATTTAAAACTAATTTTACTTAAAACAAAAATTTTAACATTATACCGCTATTCTGCTCAACTGAATCTGAATAAAATACGATACTCTTGGAGGCCATTTTCGAAAATTATGAAAAGTATAACTCTGTTAATTAAACGTAATATAAGACTTGAAATTAATTTATGTAACAACTGTGTATTTAAATTAAAATAGGGTTATAATTTGAATATGTATGTTTTGAATAGTTCAACATATTTATATCAAGTTTCTAAGGTATTTTTCTGATGTATCCTTTATGTTACATAATTTATATATTATTTAACTAGCATTCCCCGCGGCTCCGCCCGCGTTCAGATGACCAAAAACCAAATTCTTAGGTTTTACATATTAGTGTACTCTTAAAATGCAGTTTTTGTATTTTTTCTCAGAAATGAGATATTTTCCCGCGGTAAAAAGTATCCTATCTGTTGACCCAGATAAACAGCTATCATCATACCAAATTTCATCAAAATCTGTCCAGTGGTTTTCTCGTGATGCGGTAACAGACAAACAGACAGACAGACAGATAGACAGACAGACAGACAAAAATTCTAAAAACTATAGATTCGGACTCTGTATCGATAAATATGTCTATTTCAATTAGATTTTCCGAAAAATATTTAATGTACAGATTCGACTTAGTTACAATTTTATTATATGTGTAGATAGCGCCACTGCCTCGGTGGTGTAGTAGCTAGCATATACGGCTGCACACCCGGAGGTCCTGGGTTCGAATCCCGGGTCGGTACAAGTTTAGTTATTGAATCTTTCTGTATAGTAAGCCTCAATAACAGTCCGAAATTAGGAAGTTGGCGGTGTTTCACCCCCGTCCCTCGGAGAGCACGTTAAGCCGTCGGTCCTGCGCCTTAACTCTCACCGGTCGTGTCGAGCAGTCGTCCCAGCGGAGTATGAGAGTGACAGGAACAGAGAGTATACTTGTGTCTGCGCGTACACTTGTGCACTATAATATCTCCTGCGCAGTTGGCTAGTCTCAATGAAATTGGCCGCCGTAGCCGGAATCGGTCAGGAGGGCATTATTTAATAGCACTATAGCCATAGAATGCAGTCCATAGGATTGGACGAGGCTGTGGTAGTCCAATGGTAGCGCACTCGCTTGAGAAATCAAGTGAAGCTGGTTCAAATCCTAAGTCCCCGCACTTCTGATATTTTCATGTGCGGATCATTTCCACTTATTTTACGGTGAAAGAATACATCGTGAGGAAACTTTAAAAACCCAAACAAAATTATCTATAAAGTATTTTTATTATACTAAATAACATTTTATAAGTACTAAATACAAGTAAGTTCCGAAGTCCATTTTAAATGTATTTATTTTTATGATAAAATGTAAATAGCTATAGCAAGTTATATATATCTTAGTATATTTTTGCACGTTACGTCTCAGTGTGTATATCGTAAAACGGTTGGAGCCACGAAACAGTAAGTTAAGTTGATCATAGTTTTATATATCATTGGTAGTCATAGATTTTGTTTTAATATAAAAAAATGTGTGTGTGTGTACTTATGTACGCACGTATGAAGTTATACTTCTTTGGCGTAAAAAAAACAAAAATAGCTAAAGATTTCATCCCGTATGTCACAACTCACTATTTATAAAAGGAATGCAGCTAACTTCATCATGTCGCTTTTTGGCTGTCGGCGTGCGCGCGAGCAAATTTTATTCTCATATTTTTTCCAAACGTGAAAAACACAAGAAGCAATTTGTGCTTCATTATATTAGAACATCATTTTTGATGATACTAACGACCCGCTTAACTATCAAGCAATCTTGGTATATCAGAAAACATGATTATATAATTCCCCAAAGTTTCATTGAAAATGGTATATTAAGACATAGAAATAGACACACAGTTTATTTTCCAATCAAACGGGCTTTATGGCAGGACTGCTACTAGGATCTGCTAGTCTTTCTTCTAACTAATGTAAGCGCGAAAGTATGTTAGGATGGATTAATCAATTGTTGGGTGGATGTTTGTTACTTTTTCATGCAAAATCTACTAAACCGATTTTGATGAAGCTTATACAACAAAATAACATATACTATAATTTATAAAGATATAGTAATACAATAATGAACCACGCAGGCTTCGCCGTAGGATAACGTCAGTACTTTTAAAAATCGCCAGTTTCGAAACCACGCCAAACATCATAGTTGTTACAAGACCGTTGACTGTCTGCTCCGGATGCAACGTGAAAACACAGTTTTTCTAAAATATATTTAAAACTTTAAACGTACATTTACTTTGTCGTATCAGTTGTGAGATGGCAAATGTGCGGAAAACTTTTATAATATACTAGACTTAGTTCTTCATGGTCTGATACCATCAACATTTATGGGGTATTATTTTCAAAGAAATTAAGAGTTCTTTTTAACCCCCGACGCTAAAAGAGGGGTGTTATAAGTTTGACGTCGATGTCTGTGTGTGTGTCTAACTATGGCATCCTAGCTCTCAAACGGATGGACCGATTTCGATGCGGTTTTTTTTTCATTTGAAAGCCAGTTTCCTTGCGGTGATTCTTAGATATGTTTGGTTAATATCTATCCAGCAGTGTAAGAGTATCAGCTCTTTTCCAAAATGATTTAGTGCTTCACAGGTGCTAGTGTAAACGTTAAATGACAATTAATTTGCTTAGGGGTTTTTTTTTAATTTTTAATACAGTAATATAACGTATGATAAAGTAGTAAGACGCTCGAATTTGCACATTTAATATTTTGATTGACTACAAAAGAAACTCTGTTATATTTTTTCTATTTAAATTTGTAGAAAAAAAAACTACAAGGGGTAGAATAACTATTTTTAATTTGCTTTGAATTCTTTATACTTTTTTTAGTTACAAAGTTGTAATTAAATCTCTCTCAACACTTATTATGGTGGAGTAAAAATTTGAACAGTTTTCAGAATTCTTGTCCATCGAAATAAAAGGATTTCTTTTAAACCTTAAAACCTTGCCTTTTTGTGATAATTTTTTTTATGTAGATATTACAATTATCTTACTTTTATTGTAATTGATTATAAGAATTTCTTTTGTATGCGATCTGATTTATATTGAACACGAATTCTACAGCATGCATCCAATAGTAACGCTAAGTACATTGATATTGCCCATAGCAAACTTAATGACATTATTTGTTTAATGAATGGTTTTAAGGAAAAGTCATGGGAAAAATCAAAACAGGAGAAGAGTCGAACTTTAAAAGCAGAATATTCTAGTAGAATATTTGTTCTGTGGCTTTTATAGTTGCATTATAAAAAAAAACTATTTCTAGCGCCATTTTGTAAAATGGCGTTAGAAACCATAACTTCTAGACATATTACCATAAAAATTCTTCAAACATGTCATTCATTATCCATGAGATCCATCTGTACTAATATTATAAATGTAAAAGTTTGTGAGGATGGATGGATGTTTGCTCAGAATACAGAAGTGTTACTCTTTCACGCCAGAACGTCTGAACAGATCTGGATGAAATTTGGCACAGAAATAGATTATAGTCTGAAAAAGCACATAGGCTACTTTTATCCCAGAAAAATGTACGGTTCCCGAGGGATAGATTTGTGTTTGTTGAGACTCTAGTACTTTTTTATTATACTTATATAAAAAAGCATTCCATCTCATACATAACATATTAAGTAGCTTTTTTCACGTCAATGCTAAAGAAAATCTTTGCTGTATAAACTTTACTTATTGCAAGTGTTCTTGGCTTTTGGGTTTTTGTCAAAAGCATTTAGAGTATAATTTTCATGTACATTTTAATTAGTAATCTCAGCGACGAATGGCGTATACATCTTTGTAAATATCGTGCGAGAGCTCATAATGTTGGTTTATTAAAAACTGGCATACGATTTGAAAATATCTGGATACGGTTTTGTGTTAAAAAGAGTAGAATATATATCTATATTTGTATGCTATGTGCTTATTTAATGTAACGATACATAATAACGAATGATACATAATAAGATCTATATACTTTCATGTATTTATTCAGCCCTTTTTAAAGTCCCATCGAATACAAGAAGGATCAGGCCATAGTCAACCACGCTGACCAATTACGAGGCTTCACAGGTCTTGCTAATTTCTATCTGATATGCAGGTTTCCTCACGATGTTTTCTCTTATCGTAAGGCAAATGGTTATTGCTTTGTATAATATTTTCAATTTAACAATTAATTGATCAAATGACAATGAAGATCTGAATTGACCGACTAATTGTATACGTAATATAGTTTTGTCAATCAATTTAATTTTCAAAATAGTTTCAAAATGAATATAAAAAATTTCCTCATCATGGGTAGAACTTTTTCTTAAACTTTATGTGGCTTTTAACTACAAGCGAAGCTGTTTTAAAAAGCTAGACTACAGCTACTCACCCTCGCTTCGCTCGGGTTCGTCCCTAGCTTGATTCCCCATAGAAAATATCATCCCCATTTTCACCCTCTTAAGGGATGACTTTCGCGATAAAAAGTACCCTATGTCTTTGCCATGGTCTCAAACTATCTTTTTACCAAATTTCATCTAAATCGTTTCAGTAGATCCAGAGATAACCCCCTACAACGTCACAAATTCACAAACTTTACCTCTTCATAATATTAGTATTGATAATATTTACTTAATTTCCCTATCCATATTTTATATATCCATGATGTAAGCTCTGCCGTTTTTCAACGACTCTTTCCGAGTGCTCAGCTTAAAGAGAGTTATGACCGCTCATTTACATCCTTTTCGTGCTTGATTAAACTGTTTTGAAATATCATTTTAATATAACTCCATATTGGATTTAGTTTCAACTATACATTACATGTAAATATACTGGTAAAATATGTTTTAAGATATTATAGATTGTGTAAGATGACACTAATAAAACTTCGAGATATTCCTTGCATATATTCTTATATTCAGTACTTTTGCAATATCTACTTAATTCTTTTATAATTGTCAATATCTCTGTCCATGTGGAAGCTACCATCGGTTCGGAAAGCATTTCTGCTAATAAGCGCCGGCGAGAAACTCAACAGTTGCTCTTTTAAATAATGTGTTACATAATTTATAAAAACAATTTACAGTATTACAAACATTTCACGACTTGTGACTACATGGTGGTACCGACATCTCTGTGTCAAAACGCAGAAAAACAAATGAATATCCGCGTCCTTTTTTTTTTTAAATACATTCCTATCGACCAAGGTCACGTAACTAAATGCTTTATACATAAATCATTACAAATTAATCAAATATATTATTTTCCATTAAAACGCTCATATATAAAAATGCAACCTTACAATTGTAACTAATAGGTAGAAATATTGAAGAAAATATTTTTTACGAAGAATTCTGTTTATGATAGTGGACGCCGTCTGTAATTACTATGACATGTGAGAGGTCACAAACCTTTGTCGCTCCCGAGACCATGTTTGCTGTAAAGCATTTATTGCACCGAGAACAAAAAGTAACATAAAACTGTGAAAAATCAAAAAAAATCTTTTATCTTAAATGTTAAAAAATCACGTAAGTCCAAGAAAGTATTATATTAAAAAAAATTGAATTGAAAAAAAAATATAATTAAATTCAATTACCTTGTTAGTCTTCAAAGCGTGCCAGTTGAGCACAGATTACTTCGCCATTGTCACGTAGAATGGATAAATATTATTTATATTCGAATCCAATGCTTTATGTGACATCAAAATATCTCAAATCGATTGCAAATGAGGAGGTACCTTTAAGTGGCAAAAGAAATTACCATTTAGGGTAGCGATTGATGGACCGTAAAATTTAAACGAACGAATAATTGGAGTTCGAAGAATAACTTTATAAGAAACTGTTAAGGTTATTTTTAAATAAGTTTATATGTAAATATTTAAAACCCTCGAAGAAGACTTTTTGTGATAAAATTTGCTTAAATTGTGAAATATTTCCATTTAAAACAAATTAGAAGCTTTAATTAATAAATTGATAGCTAAATTGTTAAAAATAAAATAGTGAACATGAAAAATTGTTTAAAACAATTTTTTGTTTGCGAAATCAATATAAAAGTCTGTATTCTTAGAGGTATAACTTTAAAAGAATCATAAAAATCAGTTTACAATCGACCAAGATATCGCGTAACATACACACAAACTAACTGTGTTTAGTATACCTACATACCAAAGAAGCATTTATCGCATAGATTTGGATAAAGTTTAGAACACAGATAGATTAAAACCTGGAGTAACAAACGCTACTTTTCGCTATAAAATTTGCTAAAAGATGATGCAGCCATATATAATATTATAGATAAAAAATCCCCTAGAGTACCCGAGCGAAGCTAGGAGAAATCAATAGTAAAGTATGATTTGAAAATATTATTTCTGAATTTAATTTAAATCCAATTTACAGAAGTTTTCCATTTCATCACAACGTTTCCGGTTATTATAATAAGCGGGATCAAAGTTGAAATTATTTACATTGTTTTTAGCTAAAAACTTTTTGCCCATTTAAGGGGTGCGGCGTCTCATTATACATATTATTTGGCATGAATATATTAGCTTTTTATTGTTTATTTATAAATTTTGATTTAATTAAACTTGAGTCGCCTTAAACAAACTCATCAATTTTGTACACTTTATTTATATCATTTATACAACGTTCTTAAATTAAAATAGCATGAACTATACTTAAAAATAAGTGACTAGACAGCTGATCTAAACGTATGACAGTTAACGACAAGGATAGTTAATTGTCAATTGTCATGAGTGAGAGAGAGAGAGAGAGAAAGGACTTTCTAAAAAATGAACTGAAATTGAAATATACCTGTATCAATTCAAAATAGATATCTCAATCTCCATGGCGAAGGCAATCAATACTATTTACCCGACTGCGCGACGTAAAGGAGAGTAATGTGTTTATCAGCATAATTTTCTTTTTATCAGCATATGTCTGTTCCTTTGTGGCACTACAGAGACCAAACGCTTAAACCGATTTTGATAATTCATACGTCGTTAGATTCGTGTGGATAATGCGAATGTCGTAACTCGTAGGCTATATAAAATAGTTAAAAATTTTAATGGCGGATTTCAGGCTCCAATTTTTGTCTTAAAAAAAAAATCTAAGTAATAAAAACATTCTAATCCAAACCAATCGAACGGGGTATAAAAATAAAGGTTTTTAAGAGGCAATTACAAAAATATATACATATTATATATTTAAAAGTAATTTAAAATAAATAAATTTGCTAATGTAACTTCAAATGCCTAATTGGCAATAACTAAAAAGCCGTAAATAGAAAATATTTTAAAAAAATCCGACTGCATAAAAGCTAATTAAAAAAATTTAAACTAGTTGACGAAGGTATATATTCCCCCCCAACGTGCGTTCACCTTGTCGTGGTGGGGGGGGGCTCAGTAGTGCCCGGCAACCCAACCGGGCGCGAAGCCAAGAAACGCACAGGGAGGTGGCCCACTTCGGTGGGCGGTGGGAGGTGGCCATCTTCGGAGGGCGGTGTACCACGCGGGTTGCTCCTGGTACTTCTCTGATAGCAGAGTGGACCTTGGAGCAACCCCGTGGTTGTTGTGGTCTGCTTTGGCAGACCTGCCGTCGGGGCGTCGTAGTTGAATGCGTAAGCGATCCTGCGACGCCCCATTAAGACGGGGGAAGGCTTTGTTGGGTTTTAGTGGGTAGTACTGGCTTTGCCGGTGAGTCCCACACCTCGTGCGTAAATGCATTTCCCAACGTTAAAAAAAAAATGGGTATATAGTATTATGCAGTCGGAGACATACACGTTTCATACTTGTCGCCAGATGTACCTACATAATATGTAATTATACATATATCTCCGACTGAATAATATTTGCTTCGTCAACTTATTTTCATTTTTTTAGTTAGCTTTTATGCAGTATGGTTTTTTATTTTTATAATATACTTATTACTCATACATTCAGGCTTATAGGTGTTTATAAATTACAAACAAATCCACACACTTATAATACTAAATAAGAATTTTCTATAAAAAAGGTTCAAATTAGAGATAGTTTTCCCTTAAGCTTTTCCTCGATCTCATTCAAGTGGAACATATTGTACGCTAAAGTGAGGTTCTTTCTTAAATTGACATCTTTATATGTACTTGTTAACACTAGGTCATGCGATAAGCTTTTTATGTGTTACCTAAATACTGTTAGAACTTAGTTGTTTATTAGTAAAGATTATTTTAATTAAAGCCTTATCTTCAAGGCTTTAATTAAAATAATCTTTACTTTTTGTATTAAGTTATGCTTCTGAAAACCAAAAGCCTTAAAAATCACCGTTTAAATAACATAGAAATGATGAAGTTATAGTATATACCTATTAGTACTTGTAACTTATAACTCGATTATTACGTATAACTCGATAATTATAATTGGTTAGCTTTATATGATACTAGCGGCTCACCCTCGCTTCGTCCGGGTTCGTCTCTAGCTTGCTTCCCCATACAAACTTGAATCTCCATTCTCACCCCCTTAAGGGATGATTTCCGGGATAAAACTATTTCACTCACTTACTTTTCATATCTCGAGATTTAAAAAAAAACTATTTTAGTAAAAAAAAATCTTTTAATTTTCTTTTATACAAACCTTGTCCTGACAATAACAAACACAAAAAAGAATTATCCAATTTGGAAATTATGCGTGTACATACATTTCCTTGATTCATTTTTATTTATATAGGTAGATTGTTACAATGAGCAAATATTTTATTTATAGGTACTACGTAATAAATAGTAGAGAGAGAGAGGGAGAAATTTTGTATGTTGTGTGTTTGCGTGTACGTGTACGTGTATGTGTGCGTGCACGCACCTTTATGTGTGCCTGTGTATGTTTGTTACACTTTCTCGCTGAAAAGACTGGACAGACCTTGACACAAGCTACTGTTAAGCACACAGAAAGATATCTGAACGACGCGAAGGCAAATCGCTAGTTATTCTATAATTTTACTTCAACCGCTAGTCGAACTTGTGACAATCCGTATGATTGTCGAAATACAGCGCCCAAAATCAATCGTTAAAAAATTCCAAAACAAGTTATCCCAAACAGAATATTCTAGCACTCCAACACTAAATACTGGTTACGAATAAAGTGGAATTCGTATATTTTTGCCTGAAAACTTTACTAAAACGAAACTGCCTGTTCTACATGAATTTGGTTTTAGGTTAAACATAAAAAACGGCATTTGCTGTTAGAGAATTTTCAACGTTGATATGCGAGTTTAACTTTATGAATGTAAAAAACTTTGTGTACTGACATTACTAGTGACTAATGTCTATGGTGTTACATATATTCAGCCCTTTTTAACGTCCCACTGTTACGCGCGGGCCTCCCTTCTATACGAGGGGGATCAAGTTATACTTTTTAAACCTTACTAAAAGACATGAGACGTCCGGCAAGAAGCGTGGCCAAGTGAGGGTTGGCAGAATTCATATGTTTTTTCGAAAACTTTTCCAGCTTCTCTCTTTTTACTTATTAAGCATGATCCAAGGTTTGAAATCAATAAATGTATTTATATAAAACTAACAAATTACATCTTGTCTGTTATATTCAGCCTATTTTTATAACTGTTTAAAAGCCTCTCTTCATACGACGGGGAGGCGGTAGTCCACACACTGGCCAAATGCAGGTTAGCGTTCTTCACACATCTTTGTTTTGTTTTTTTGTTTTTTTTGCAAAAATATACAAAACGGATATGATTTACTTATAATTTTACAATGGACCCACAGAAATGTTTAGTAAGATTTCTCTAAGGCATGCAGGTTTTCTCACTCTGTTTTCCTTCACCGTATTAGCAAATGGTTATAATGTTGATTGATTCGCCTATGAACATATCAGAGGTGCGAGACCCGGTATTTGGACCTGCTTCACTTAGTGTTCCTTTCCATGACCGGGTTGTCATATTATTACATCCCGTTTATGGTCTCAGTAATGTGTTATATGTAGTAAAATCTACCTGTTACCATGAGCTACATGCCTTGACTACACTGCTGCAACCCCTGATTTATATGTATTTTGTAATCAAACTCCAATTAAAGAAGTTGCAAGAACTAAACCAAGTGTTTAATCATTTAAAGACGACGTTAACTTAGTAAAGTTAATAAAAGTCTGACTTGAGGTAAGTAGCGTTTGTTGATGAGGTAATTCATCAAGCGGAGAGAAACACTAATGAGTGCTTTCAGTCTAGTTGTGCTTCAGTGCGATGCTTGTTTTAGTTTTTTAATTATGGGTTTTGAATTACAACACTATTTTAATTGCAAAAATTTGTATGTGCGTGCGTGCGTGTGTGTGTGCGTGCATGATTAAAACTATATAGTTTCATTGTACATAAATCAGCTTGAAATTATTTTTTATAGTTTGTTTTATTTTGTTTAGTACATATGTACATTGTTTTTATCCTTTTTTGTATTTATTTAGAAAAATTGCTTAATGCCTTATAGAAATATTTTTTTTATAGAAATAAGCACGCGTGAATGTATATAGAAAAACGTGAAATTTTTAGAAGTTTATAATACAAAATGTACTACAAAATTAAAATATAGGATATTATGTTGTTTGAATCGCACGAGCTGGTAATAAAACTTTGTAGACAGGATTTTGCATGCTTTAGGTGTATTAGATTCAGCGTGGCTAGAGTAAGATTTTTTTTTCTATTTTCATGTCATCAGAGAGATGTTCCGTTAGACTTTAATTTCATTTCTACGTGTTTGTTTTACGCTAAACTCATTTTGTCTCATGCTCAGAAATACTTATCAGAAATGTATATTGTTTGTTTTTCGATTTCTAAAAAGGCGGTTAAAAAGAAGTAACTTTATACTTTTTACTCTTCTTTTCTCTTTTTGAGTGTACAATAAAGAGTTTTTCATTCATTCATTCATACTTAGTATGTGTAAGTGCACCTCTCACTCTCAAACTCCAGCGGGACGTCAATTTGGCACAGGCGATCAGGCGTAGTACCGATGGCATTACGTGGTCACCTAGGCAGGAAGATGAATAAAACTGCACCAACGTAAAATTTCTAAACAACAAATTTCTAAACAGAAAAATTCATTAAATGAACTTAGCCCGACCTGGGAATCAAACCCAAGACCTCCAGTTTTGCAGCCGTAATACTAGCCACTAAGCCGCCGAGACAGTAAAAGTAAATAAATAAATAACTATTAAATGAGCAAAGAAATGGCAATTCGTAGTAAAATATAATTGTCGATTTATTATACCTATAAGTTGTCTACAGTCTAATTCGACGCTTTCTTTTGGCAAGAGAGTAAAAACTTTGCCAAACGCTCCGAGACCTTGTTTCATTTTGTTCGCGTATTCCGATGCGAATTCAATTTAATTTCTGTATTGCCTTTATTACTTTTTCATGTTAATTTGCTAAACTTGTGACTCATATTTTGTTGAAAATAATTTACTTTCTATGATAAGCTTTAGGAATTACAATACTGTTTTAAAAGAAAAGTTTTATCGAGAAAGCTTTTTGAGTAGGCATTATCGGTTGATTGTATGACTGAAATGGCTTAAATGTATAAATAAAAGCTTGCGATGAGTATAATTTAGGCACAAATACGAAAAAAGTAATATGTGATGAAAGTTGCAATAATAACTGTACGGAATGACATACAGTTTTCTCTAATACGAAGAGGAATTCTATAGGAAGGTTAAATACAGACAGATTATTTATAAAAATATTGCGAAAATAAGCTACCGGACGATATTTTTGTATTAACTCGTCCTTATCTGCCTCGGTGGTCTAGTGGCTAGCATGTACGGTAGTAGATGGAGTACCTGGATTTGAGACCCGGGTCGGACCAAGTTTAGTATTGTTTCTGTTAAGGAACTCTCAGTAGCAGTATACAGTTGGGAAGTTGGAGGTATTACACTCCTGTTCCTCGGAGAGCATGTAAAGATGTGGGTTTTGCGTCTTACTCGTAACTCTCTTCCGCCATGTCGAAGTATCGCTCCATCTGAATTTGAGAGTTAAAAAAGGAATAGAGAGTGCACTTGTGTATGCACGAATACCTACTTGTTCGCTATAATATCTTCTGTGCAGTTAACTAGTCTAAATAAGATTAAACATCGTGGCCGAAATCAGTCAGGATCGTCAGATAGATCGTCCAAAAATATCGTCTTTTCTGAGAATGTAACTTCTTAATATTCTAAGTGCAAAGGGAATTTCAGGACGCTAGTTTAGACAGTAGTTTAGGGTCACTATATTTTTTATAAATTCAAAATCATATATGTAATAAAAGTTCCACGAAGCCGCAGCAGGTCGTTAGTTGCGTCATGTAGATGTTACGTATGGTGAAATTTTTTTAGCGCTGAATTCTCAGTATTTTATTATACGTCGATGTCCAAAATCTACTCGTAAAAGTCAAGCCACGATTGTACTGGTGTCAGCATCTATACAAGTACATATAAAACTTGTAACAAGCAATATTTATAAAAAGACCTTAAATATGTAAACAGAGGCCCATAGCATATACTATACCATAAAAAATAACATATATATTAATTTTAAAATTAAAAAATTATTTAACACGTAGTGAAGACGTGTCAGCGGGCAAACGACCTCGGAACTTCCTTAAATTATTACATTTTTTGCTGAACGTCATGAGTCTACTACCAGTTTAGAAAGAAGAAGAATCAGACCTGAGAAGAACTGGCGAAAGGAACTCAGCATTATAGTCAGAATTAAATTCAGATTTAAGCTCTATTTCGATCGGTATGGTACAAACACCAGTAGCAAGTTTGTGAAGCCTCCGTCAATCGCTTTTACTGGAAAGAACTAAGAGAAGCATTGACTTGGAATTCCTTTGTAAGTATCATGGTTCAACCTTGACGAGTAAAATAATTTTGGATAAAAATATCAATGATACATTACGTCTATTATTGGAAAATAGACTTTTATCGAATATATTTTTATTATAAATATAACATAATGATAACAGTATTTTCATTCAACATTGCGTTATATCAACTATCAAGTTTTCATTTCATTAGAGACATATATTTCCTTATAACCTTTTATGTTGGGACACTTTGTTTTTGTGAAAAATATCCTGTAACCATGTGTGTTGGATTTGAATAGGTAGAATAATAAGTGACTGTTTTTTTCGAAATGGCAACTTCCTGTTCTTTAGTGTTACCAGACCTGAAGGCGGCTAGAAGGTCGTGCGTACATGAAGCTCTGACGAAATAGTTCCGTAGACAAAATAGGGCACCTATAAAGTTACCGAAGCACGTGTATTCCAGTTATAGGCGTAGTAAGTGGTATAAGTAAGTGTGTTAGATTTTTCATTAAAACTTTTATAACGTGGATACTTTGCACGCTATAAAGGTTTTAGTTAAACTCAGAATCTTTTAGATCAGAATCAGAATACATCTTGGATAAAAATATAGGCTACTATTTGATGTACGCATAGGTTTTATAATTTTAACTTACTAAACTTGTATTTATTAGAAATAATTTTTAAAATACCTCAAAATATTAACAGATTCTATGTTGGTGTGTGTACTATGATTTCTCAGAAACGTCTTGACAGATTTTGCTAGTTTAAATTATACGCTTTTTAGTTAGTTGACATCGAGCGTACCATACTCGAGAAAATCGAAAAAGATATGAAATTTCAATTATATAAACATCTAATAAATAATTTTACTGCTTCTAATAAGTTTCAGGAATTACAATACTGTAAATGATATGGTTTATATCTAATACTAGCGACTCAGCCTCGCTTCGGTCGGGTTCGTCCCTTTTTTTTTTTTTTTTTTGTTGACGCTGGGGAAACCCATCATGGGGACCCTACCGGCCGTCAATGGGTAGGGTACTGTGAGACTCCTACTCACTAAAACCCACAGCGGAACCCGTCGCCGCAGTGCAATGGGGTGTGCAGGATCGCTTGCGCATTCACTACAACACCCCTGCGGACAGCCCGTACCCCGCGGGCCTGCCTCACCTAAACCGGGATGCTCTCGATTCACAGAGCATCCCGACCGCCCCGATGACGTGCAGGGGAGTCAACGAGAGACCCCCCCGCAGTAGCTCCTCTAGGGTGGCGGGAGAAGATGCGCATACCGGCGCCTCCTCTCCCCCAGCCGACGGCGACGAAGAGGGTCTGCTAAGGCGTTAGCCTCGCGTTCCCTCTCCGCCGTCTCCTTCAGTGAGATGACGGTCTCGCTGAAGGAGACCATCGCCGACCAGGACCTCTCGTCGCGTAGCATGGGTCGGGTTCGTCCCTAGGTTGATTCCTCATACAAATTTTCATCCCCATTTTCACCTCCTTAAGGGGTGATTTCGGGAATAAAAAGTATTCTATATCCTGTCCAGTGTCTCAAACTATCTTCATACCAAATTTTATCTAAATCGGTTCAGTACATCCAGCGATTACCTCACAAACAACCTTACAATCCCACAAACTTTACCTCTATATAATATTAATATAGATTATATTATATATTTTATCTTGCATTAGTATATATATATATATATATATATATATATATATATATATATATATATATATATATATATATATATATACTAATATTAATGTACATAGTTTTTTCATTGTATCTACCACAAGACCGGAGTCGCCTGCTGTTATATATAAAGAAAAGAGGAAATAAATATATAACGACGAAACGACACTAAAAGGAAGTGTTCCTAAAAGGCTGCCAGCATTTCCTTTTCGAATAACTGTTACTCATTGCGGCCATACTTAGCCCTGCCGCTCAGCGAGTCACTTCAAATCGAGTTATTTTGTAAAGAACTAACATTCTTATGTAGACTATTTTAATATGAAAAATATGAAAGTTTGGTAAAATATAAGTTAAAAAATATGAAAATAAAGGATGCTAAAAAATTCAGTTTTCAGGTTACCTCCTCCAGTCAAATCGAGAGGCCCTGAGTTCGAGTTCCAGGTCGGGTCTAAATAGTTACTGGGTGTATATTATGAAGTAAGTTGGGATTTGGCGGATTTTATATTCCCGGATGTAGGAGAGCCCGTTAAGCTGTCGGTCCTACGTCGTGTCGTGTTGTCATCGGATCGGAATATGAAGTAAAAAAATAGAGAGTACACTTGAGTCTGCTCACACCGCTACAATATTATGTCCGCGTAGTTGGCAATGATATGTGCTTCTATAGCTGTTATGGTCTGCTTCGGCAGACCTGCCGTCGGGGCGTTGTGACTGCGTAAGACATTAAGACGGGCGAGGTTCTGTTGGGTTTTAGTGGGTAGTACTGGCTTTCTAGCCGGTGAGTTCCACATAACCACCTGTATGTATACAAGTGGTACGCGTAAATGCGTTTCCTAACATAAAAAAGGTATATCTTAACATGATTTCTGGTGAACTGAACATGTGATGATTGATATCACGCACAATTTCTTTAAAAGTAACTATTACATCTATACCTAATGTCTCCTACAAAAAGCAAATTCCTAGAAAACATGCTTAGTTACTTAAATATTGGCAAGAAGTGGGCCTATTTCTAAATTAAATAGTTTTCTCTTTAATATATTGCTTTTATAAGGTACTGCATATTTATAAATAAAAGCATTTTAAATAAAATATTTTTATATGAAGCTTTAACGTTGGTTTAAAATATTTTTTTAACATTTCTATACTAAATAAGCAAAAATTAAAAAAAAAAACTACAATTCCGATTACTATTAATGGAGAACTGGAACCACTAGAGATACTTATATTATCTATACATATAATAAAATTGTAACTAATCCGAATCTGTACATTAAATATTTTTTGGAAAATCTTATTGAGATATACATTGTTACCAATACAGAGGCCGAATCTATAGTTTTTAGAATTTTTGTCTGTCTGTCTGTTACCGCATCACGGAAAAACCACCGGAGGGATTTTGATGAAATTTGGTATGGTGATAGCTGGTTATCCGGTTCAACATATAGGATATTTTTTACCGCAGGAAAATGTGTCATTTCTGGGAAAAAGTACAAAAACTTCATTGTAAGACAATACTTATATGTAAAACCTAAGAATTTGCTTTTTGGTCATCTGAACGCGGGCGGAGCCGCGGGTAATGCTAGTGTATATTATATAAACACCAACTCCTGTTTATAACTTATTTTAAAAATCTATTTAAAACCATCCATTAGCACTCGCTAAATATGATTTTCTTTGCTTGGCTAAGAAATATTTCTTTTAATGCAACTTCTTGGCAACAACGCAAATATAAGTAATGTTCCCATTAGCCTTTCGAAGTAAGCCAGCGAAATGTAGTTCAATATATAAAATGGTATTCGAAAAGATTTTCTGCAATTCAAATGAACTAACCTAATTAGATTTAAAATGTACAAGCCAATTTGTGCCATGGAAATGCTAAATAGATAATACAAGTAATTATGAGGTTTTATGTTCGATTTCTATAATTTTATAACAGTTTAGAAATTAATATTTATTAAGACAAATTAGACAATGAATAATAAGGATATGGAATACTTTTTATCCCGGAAATCATCCCTTAAGGGGGTGAAAATGGGGATAAATGTTTGTATTGGGAAGCAAGGTAGTCTAAACGTATAATCAATTCTAACTGAATCGAATCTGTATAGAACATTAAATATTTTTTTGGAAAACCTTATTGAAATTGTCATCATTCTCGATATAATAATTGCCAAATTTATAGTTTTTGAATTTTTGTCTGTCTGTCTGTCTGAGAACGCATCACGAGAAAACTACTGAAAAGATTTTGATGGTATTTGATAATGATAGCTAGTTATCCGGGTCAACATAAAGGATACTTTTTACAGCGGGAAAATATCTCATATCTGAGAAATCTATACTAAATGTTAAAACGTAACTAGGGATGAACCCGAACGGTTCAAAGGTGAGTCGCTACTCGCTAGTCTATAATATGACTGGACATGGATAATTTAAAAAAAAACAGCAATTTTAAGAAAATGCTTAGAAAAAGTTGTTTTTCCATACAATTTTTGTATGACCTCAAAGAATTTCAGTAGCGAGAAACTAGCGAATTTAATAATTATAGAAAGACCTTTTACCTCTTCTAAAATATTATGCGATCTTTGTGGTATCTGTAGGCGTAGGTCAAGACCTACGCCTACAGATTCACTTCAATAAATTTCTAACGTTTTAATTATTATTATTGAAGATAGTACTTATAATTTTAATTGAAAGAAATGAAATGCAATCCAATTTAATTTGGTGTATTAATTAGAAATTTTATAAGTGTTTACCAATAGGCAATAACCTATTTATAGTTTTATGTAAGTAACAGTAAGATAAATGGGACATATCTTTATATATATAATTCTTCTGTGAGTGTGTATGTCACTGAACTTCTCTCAAACGACTGGACCGATTTTGATGAAATTTTTTGTGTGTGTTCAAGGGGATCTGGGAATGGTTTAGATTCACAATTTTGTCCAAAAAGTTTGAAATTTTCAAATTAAAGACGTGTAGACAGGACAACGTCTGTCGGGTCCGCTAGTTTTGTATAAAATTTGTCAAATTTCAATTTCAACAGAGACCTGTTAATGAAAATTACCCCCTTGGAAGTGAGATTTTGATTGAGATTTATATATTAAATTAAAAAATAGGGGGATCTTTGATATATAACTATATTATATATAACTAATTTATATATCTATAACTTATAAAGCAAAGTCGGGTTAGTCACACCATTTATAACTCAAGAACAGCTAAACCGATTTTTATGATCTTTGATTAATTGTTCGATTTCTCTCCGCCCCAAATAGCAGAATATCTATTAAAAGATCAGAAATAATCACGAAAATAAACAAATATGTTGTTAGCGTTATTAGCCAAACAATTTATATCTATTTAAGACATAGGAACTAGGGACGAACCCGAGCGAAGCGATGGTGAGCCGCTAGTATTATATATAACTTCCAGTTAAGGTTCCACTAATCCTTACACCAAAGTTCGTCTGTAAGAGCTTGCTTAATGCCTCCACGACCGCAGACACGCTGGCTTGTCAGTTAACAATAGATTTCTTAGAATTTTAATTAATTTCTTAAAAATTTACCTGGAGGTGTTATAGCAATAAGACCGCCTTTGCGTGCCTTTTTTATTTATTTATTTTTTCATCTTTTGTACTCTTTTTTTGTGTGTATAAAAGTGTTTAACAATCTATGTAAATCATTTTTTTTTTATAGTTTTATAAGTTGGCACTGGTGGTTGGTTGAAAATGTGTTAATGAACACACAGCACTATCTAGTTCCATGGTAAGCTACGAGGCTTGTGTTATGGATACCAGATAATTGATACACTACACATACATATATAACTTTAAATACATACATATTATAAATATAAACATAAAACATCCATGACTGCAGTACAAACATTCATGCTTATCACACAAATGAATGCCCCCAACTGGACTCGAACCCAAACGTATCATCAAATTCGTTTATTTTAAAAAGTATTTATTATTTATTACTGTCAAAATAATCATACTGCTAAAAAAAAGTTGCACGTAGTAACTAGTAGTATTGTACAGATTAAATAGAATATTTTCATAAACAATAAATAAGTTAAGGTCGAACAAATCAATTATTGGAGTAAAATTACTAACTTTCCAGTCTAAATACGAGAAGTTCGAATCTGGTGTAATGTTCATGACGTTTTAATTTTACGCTTAACTTGCCCTCACTCAGTTTGAGGTGTGCTTTTAACCCACTTTTATGGTCAACATTGGTTTTTCCCCTTTTATTTTTGTATTGTATATATAGATTTTTTATTTTGAGTTTTATATATTAATTGGTTTAGTATAGATTTCGCGGTAAAAATTATTCTATATATTGACCCGGATAACCATCTTGATGAAATTTCATATGATAATTCATATTTCATCATAATACTTATATCAATAAGATTTTCCAAAAAATATAGGTATATTTAATGTACAGATTCGACTCAGAATTTTATTATATGTATATATTAGAATTAAATGTAAAAAATGTGCATTAAAGTAATATTATATTACGCAAAGTATATGGTTTCGATACGATAAATACAAAATAAATAATTTTTGATGCATATATCTTTTTATAGAGAAAAGTTAAAGGGTATATATATATATTACCATAGAGTATAGGTACCACAGATTACAAATTTATATTCTAAATGATAGATTAAATAAATCATAGACTATAATATATTTTGATATCCAATATTAACAATTTAATTACATTTTTTTTAATCCATAGAGTTTATTCTCAAAATTATTTTTGCGACACCTATAAAATTGAAATATAAGGCCGTGGTTTCCAAATACATGTAATATGTATACTCTATATTGAGCTTATAATTTCGTTAATTGCACGACGACGAACAAAACTTTCATCAGGACATTTATTATCCCGTAAAGAATTCAGGTGAGAGTGAAAAAACCTATTTTTTCGAGCAAGCGGAACCGCTGAAAGCGCTCGTTTAATAATTTACAGGTCTTGAATTTTGATATAACTATACATATAATGTAGTATTACAACACAAATCAAAAATAATAACACCGAAAAGTCTATGGGAATATAAAAATATATACAAAAAATATATATACTTAATTATTACTGTACAAGTCATATCCGCATGGAATTATGGCAAGAATCTGGCCGCATTCCCGGGCTAAATGGCGACGCCGATACTTAAGGTGAAAAACGGGCCAGCTCTCTTGTCTCTCTCACCAATAGAGACGACGAGATAAAGATGTTATTATTATGTATTTATTCAATACTAGCGACTCACCCTCATTTTACTCGGGTTCGTCCCTACGTGCGTTTTAACAGTTAATATGAAATAGATAGAAAATAATATATTCTATTATACGATATATAGCCTATAGCCTTCTTCAATAAACGGTCTATCTAATCTAAAAAGAATTTTTCAAATCGGTTTAGAAGTTCCTGAGATTAACGCATTCAAACAAACAAACTCTGCCTCTTTATAATATTAGTATAGATAATCCTTATAAGCAACATTTAGCTTTTTTTTGTATAAAGCGTAAAATTGTTAACAAATTTTGAATTGTGAAATAGACAATTTTATACTAACTTGTACTTTAATAACACGTGGGTGAACTCTCCCGTGACCATGGATGCTGTAAAGCATTCGAACGTCGGGAAACAAAAATGCAAATAAATCCGCAGCAAAATCCGAAAAGATAGTTTTATTTAAAATGTCAAATATTCGCGTAAATCCAAGAAAGTATTACGTGGATGAAATTTGCTTCTTGCTGGTGCTAGTAATAAAACAAAAACTCCACCCACTCACATTGTAACTTTATATGTTGTAGAATAAAGTTTGTGCTTGTAGACAGCTAGAAACGGTGTTTGGAAAATCATAAAGCACTAACTTCTTCGATACAAGCTTGTAAAGTTGTTTCGCTTTTCTATTTGAAGAACAATGTTGTAGCTTTACAATGTTATAAGTTATTATTAAAACTTACCAGAAAATGTGGCTCTTGTTTGTTCTTAGAAAAAACATACAGTTTGTTTTTATTTTACACATTTCTGAATGAATGAATGAACTCATCCTTAAATAAGGAAACTTAAGAATAATATTGCCAAGATCTGTTTCCTAAAAAAAAATCATATCCTGAAGTACTCTAAGATATACCTGCACAGTTAAAAACACAGTTTTCCTGTACAGTTAAAATAAATAGTTAAGCCAAAAGAACAGCCAAATAGAACTATACAGTTAACTGCCAGAAACGCAGTTTACCTGTGCAGTTTCCCTATACGGAATAACTGTATAGGAGATAACCTTAAGAGGATAAAAAATAAAATTTTATATGTATAATGTTTATATGTGTTTATGTATGTATGTATGTATGCATGTATGCATGTATGTATGTATGTATATATGTGGTATGTACGTATATATCTGTTTGTATATGTATGTATTCATTGTATCTCTCTTTAAGATTGTTTGCACCCCTTCCTTCTCTCTTCTTTCTCTCTACCCAAAAGTTGCCTAGAATAGATCGCACTCTAGCGATAAGGCCGCCTATTGTATTATTTCTCTTTAATCTGTTCCAACTATATAATGTAAAACAATGGTGTGCAATAAAGAATATTTCATTTCATTTCATAAAAAATAAAATACAGCAAATCCAAGCGAATCCACGATAAACAGCTAGTATATAAAGTAACAGGCTCTCACATAAACATGAAATAACCCCTTGATAGATGACAGTAATGGACTATTACGAGTCATCGTTACCTGGCGGATGTTTTACCCATAATGTAAGATAAACGCCTTTTAGCCAATATTTATTCACCCTCTGAGTTTAATACATGGCGGTCAAATTGCCCGTAAACGGTATTTTTATTTAACGGAGCTTTAAAAAATTTCATATAATTTTTTTGTTTGTAAATCTATCTACTTATATAAATAAAAATGAATGTTAGTATGTTTGTTCCTAAACCATTTGTTTGTTCCTAAACCATTGATCCGATTGTGATGAAACTTTGGTAGGCTATTCTATATACGCCCACAAAAGTTTTTGGATGAAAGAAAGAATTATACTTTGGATGTTTGACTTGTATGCATTCCCAAACGGCAGACTCGCACAAACGAAGCCAAAGTCAGTCGCTAGTTAAATATATTCGTTAAGGGGCTTGTACTGTTAATTTTAATTTTATAAATTCAAATCTTGGAAGTCGATTTTAACCTGCTTTTAACTGTCATATCGATTTGAAATTTGTGAATATGTGATTTCCAGATATAAAAATAGAGTTTGTTTGATAAAAGCGCAAGGAATATATATAACAATTCAAACATAACATTCCATATATATATATATATATATATATATATATATATAACACTTTTTTTGAATTTGACGAGTCTAGTAAATAAAAGTTGGTCAAAAGATATTAATTATATTATATACAATTAATATTAGAATTATTAAAATAGTTTATAATATTACATTTAAATATCTCACGTATTTTTGGGCATGACATTATTATTCTCTAATCTCAACATTATATAATTTAGAAGATTAATGTTTCTTTTTATTTTTCTATTTCATACAGAATTGGCTGCAACAGCCACATTAACTACGAGAAAGAGGTTAAAGACTCACAAACTTGCCATAAGTAGTAAATTTTATGCAAATTTAAAGAACATAATCTATATTTAAAATATAAAAAAAACTCTAAATTTATATTGCAATATATATTTACTAGCGACTCACCCTGGCTCCGCTCGGTTTCATACCTAGGAACGTTTTATACTATACTGATATGTATATCAGTGTATATGTATAATAAAATATACTAAAAGAAGGTAATACTTAAAAATCATGTATTACAACATAATACAATAAATAAATATTATATTTAGTGTCATAGTAGTAGCAAAGTAAAAAGAAAGTATTTAAATAAAATATTCGCTTAAACCGTTTGAGTTACTTTGATATCAATTTTTATACGAAGACTTACTAAAATTCTCTTTTATTAGTAACACTAATAATTCTGACTCTAAAATTCGATTCTAACTTAGTAGGTTTGTCAAATCAAACAAGATAAGCCCAAACTCAAAGTATATACCATTAGCCGTTGAAGAGTTCCACCTATCCACCTTCTGGCCTTACCATCAGATCAGGTTAACAATACCGAACCACCGTACTATCAACGGAAATAGAATCACTTGCAAAGTTTCAAGTCAATATGACAATTAGAAATAGGGTAAATTCATCATTAGCTATTTTTCCACCCTTAGGAGTGGTATTTTTTTTTTAATTTAAATGGTACCAATCTGGAAGTATACACTTTCAAACAAAACAAAAATTGTCCGAATCGGTTAATAAATGACAGAGTTCTGAGGTAACAAACATTTAAAAAAAATACAGCCGAATTGAGAACCTCCTCCTTTTTGAGGAAGTCGGTTGAAAAGTAAAAAATAACTGATTGGTAGTTTTCATTTACTATACATACCTAATCAAATATTTTCGAAATTGGTGCCAGCCGATACAAAGCAAAGCACACCGACTTCGAAAAAATTGATTAGGTATGTATAGTAAATGAAAACTACCAATCAGTTATTTTTTACTTTTTAGTGCTTTTTTTGAAGTCGGTGTTTATTTTTTTGTTAAAAAGTTTTTATTCTATAAATGAAAACCATACCAAAATCCGTTTCGTGGCTTAAAAGTAAGAGGAGAATCGGACAGAAGCAGATAGCAACTTTGTTTTTATATGTATAATATATGCATGTGATATTAAGGATTTTTTTCGCATCGACATAATCGTTTGTCAAGGGACATTAACAAAAAAATTAAACGTGGTTTTAAAACTAGCATTAGTTTTTTAGTTTAGAAGTAAATATTCTTAAACAATTACATTCATACCGGAACTGTTATTCTATTTTACTTGTTATTTGCATAAGCTGTTAACAGGACGCATTAAACACGAAATACTCGACTTCGTCTCAATTTTCTGCCAGAAGTTTGTACATTTTTTAGACATTACTTTGGTTAAATGGGAAAACTTGGACGATCTGAATCAGAATGTCTTTAATGCCCGTGACATTTTAATTTCTCGCGCAACTTATTGTGTAATGAGGTACTTTTTAGTACTCACTTTTTAGTTAAATTACTGTTAAAATGATTGTTTCTTTTGTAAAAGTTGTGATTTTTGTGTGTTTGAAAATCTGTTTTAGTGATTATACTTATACATCTACATTGTTTTTATTTTTCTTTGCTTATTTCTATGATAATTTTGTAGCATGTTATTTCTGTTTTCTGTGTTCCATGATTACTGATGATTTTATGGACTTCTTTTCTGAAATAAACGCTTATTATTATTATTATTATTATATATCTTTTTCTTTTTCTCGAAATATATAATTTCGGTGTAATGAATCTCACGGGCTTACGCCAAGTGAGAATCATCATTAGTTATAGTTTGATGATTAGGGGAATCGTCTTGCAGAAACTTTCGGACTATGCGACATGTGTTCAGAATAGTGGCTTTTTGCATACTTATGAAAGTGTTAGGTGATAAATCTATAACGCGGAGAGAATGCAGCAAATACTTTGGTATAACTCCTGTACTGGAAAGCACCAACGGTACAATATATACTTTATTCATTTTCCATATTCTAATAACTTCTTCTTTTAATTCGGTGTATTTATGTATTTTTTCTGTTATAGTTTTTTGTAAATTGTGTGTATTCGGAACTGCAATATCAATTAAATAAGTTATTTTATTTATTTTATCTATAAGGGTTATGTCCGGTCTATTGTTGTGAATGGTTTTATCAGTTAATATTGCTCTATCAAAGTACATCTTGTAATTGTTGCTCTCCAAGACTGGTTTTGGTGTATATTGATAGTATGGCTGGGGTTTATCTTGTATTAATTTATGTTTACTGGCTAGTTTTTGGTGAATCATATGGGCTATTTGATTATGCCGATGAGTATAATCCGTTTGGGTAAGGCTAGGACAGGCACTGGTAATATGTTGTATGGTTTCTGGTTGGCGATGACATTTCCGGCATTTATCACTTTTTAAGGTTGGATCTTTAAGAATGAACTTTTTATAATTCCTCGTATTAATTACCTGATCTTGTATGGCAATAATAAAGCCCTCTGTCTCTGGAAAAAGGTATCCTAGCTTTAGCCACTGATTGGATGCTTGTAGATCTATGTGGTTTTGTTCGAGGTCATGAATATGTCTGCCATGTAACTCTTTGCTGCGCCATTTTGTTAGTTTTTCTGCTTCATAATCCTGACTTAAAATGAATTCGCGGTCTCTATTATTTAAATTAAGTGGAGTGTAATTAGTGTCGGTTTCTACTGTAGCTAAATGAATTTGAGTAGTTTCAGCCTTACTATAAAAGAAATTTCTAAGATTTTTAATCTGTTTTTCCCATAAAACTCGAATGTCTATCACCCCTCTACCGCCCTTACTTCTTTGCACAGTCATACGTTCTATTGCTGACTTTGGATGTAGATAATTGTATTTTGTCAAAGTGGTTCTTATTTTAATTTCTAATTTATTAATATCTGTAGCTGACCACTTGACTACTCCGAAAGAATATGTAAGTACTAGTATGACATACGTATTTATTGCTTTAACTAAATTTTTAGAGTACAGTGTTTTTTTACAAATTCTATGTAATCGTCTAAAACATTCGTTGCTTAAATCTTTTTTTATCTGTGTATGATTAATTGTTCTACCTTCATGTAAACCTAGATATTTGTAGCTTTCGTGCTCTCCCATAACATCAAAATAATCAGCCGGTTCATTACTCTGAGTTGTAATTTTACCTGATCTTAGTTTCATTATTTTACATTTATCCACACCAAAAGTCATGTTAATATCGTTACTAAATTCAGCAGTTATTTCTATCAACTTATTTATTTCTTTATCAGACTTTGCAAATAACTTTATATCGTCCATGTACATTAAATGACTAATATATGTGTTTGATGTCAGCTTATATCCAGAGTTAGGGCTATTAAGAAGATAAGATAATGGATTAAGTGCCAAGCAAAACCATAAGGGACTGAGTGAGTCTCCTTGGAAGATGCCATTAGATATTGGGATATCATCAGTTACTATACAGTTGCTGCCATTATTTAACAATAGCGTAGTTCTCCATGTTCTCATGACATCCTCCAGGAAAGATATTATGAGGGGATTAATTTTATATATTTGTAAAATACGGATTAGCCAAGAGTGTGGTATGCTATCAAACGCTTTCTTATAATCTATATATGTTAGGAATAAATTACGGTTATGTGTGGTGGCATGTTTTAGAATATTGGAATCAATTATTAACTGTTCTTTACATCCCATATGATTTTGTCGACAGCCTTTTTGTTCTTCGGCTAGAATATTATTATGAATGACATGAGTGTTTATTTTTAGGGCTATACATGAAGTAATTAATTTATAAATAGTGGGTAAGCAAGTTATGGGACGATATTGTGAGGGGTCAGTGGTATTACTTGACTTGGGAAGCATATATGTTATTCCTTTTGTTAAAAATGAAGGAAATTCTGCCGTTCCTTTTATTACCTCTGATATAGCCATAGCAAGAGCCTGATGCAGTACTACAAGTTTCTTATACCAAAAATTATGGACTCCATCTACACCTGCAGATTTCCAGTTTTTCATTTTTTTAGTTACTTTCTCTATATCTCTTTTATTTATATCGATAAATTCCATCGGTTTAATAGTTTTTGCAGTCTCTTCTACTTTTTCTATCCATTTAGCACTATTATTATGATCTCTATCTTTTTTCCAAATATTGGTCCAGTAATCTTTGAGGTCATTTTCCGCAGGTAGTTCCCGTATAGTGTTGTCTTGAACATTTTTTAGTCTTCTATAGAAATCCTTCTCGTTATTGGTAAATAATTTATTATCTTCTTTTCTTTGCAGTGATTTTTTGTAGCGTGCTAGTCTCTGAGATTTAAGTGTAAGTTTCTGTTTTAACGTATCTAAAAATTCCTCCGGTCTATTGTTATTTTTTTCATGGGATGAATGTATTTTATAAGATGTAAATATTTTATTTACGTGTTTTACTAATTTATTGCTTCTATTGTTATTTATGAACTGTGTTAGTCTACCAATATCTACTCTTAATTTTTTGACATCATTCTCAAGCCTAATTTGCCATTCTGGTTTATCTAAAGACCTTTTTTTGTACTTGATCGTATCTGAATAAGTTTTATAGCCTAATTCCTTACTAATTACAAGCGCAACGCAATATATTAATGTATGTAATTGTGTTATATCAGAATCTACAGAATGAAATTTGACTGAAATCTGATTAAATATTCGAACTAAATCATATAATTTTTTGTTTTCTCTTTTATTATTATTATTATTATTTGTATATTGTCTCAACTTTCGTTGGTATTTGGCTTCCGAAGACGGGCATCTGCCAAGTCTTTCGGGGGCCCTATGGGGATAATGATGAGGGGTTTAGGAATCGACGTACTATCGAGCATGTGTCTAGAACTATTGACTTTTGTAACTTAATATATTTTGATTTGTGTAATTCTAACAATTCTATAGATTTATGTAGAGTTTTGGGTACTACACCTGTGGATGAAAGAATTATAGGTACTATCTTTACTGAGCTTTGGTGCCACATATCTTTAATTTCGTCTGCAAGTGGAATATATTTTTGGATCTTTTCTTGATGCTTGGTTTTCAGATTTTCGGTGTTAGGTATGGATATGTCGATGAGGTAAGTGGTCTTTGAGGATTTTAATGTAAGTGTGATATCAGGTCTGTTGTACGCTATTGTTTTGTCTGTTATTATATCTACATTCCAATATAGTTTAACTGTTTCATTTTCAAGGACATTGGTGGGTATATATTTGTAGTAAGGCGTGTATGTACTAATTAGTTTATAATTCAATGCTAAGCTTTGATGTATCTGTTTCGCAACGTTGTCATGTCTTTTGATATATTCTTTTGTAGCTAATATCTTGCAGCCTCCTGTTATGTGATCTATTGTTTCCTTGTTTTGATGGCATAACCTACATAAATCTATCTCTATTGATTCTTTAATTATGTACTTAGAGTAGTTTCTGGTTTTAATAATTTGGTCTTGGATAGCTATAAAGAAACCTTCTGTTTCGGCAAATATGTTACCTTTTGTAAGCCATGCATTTGAAGCTTCCTTGTCTATGTGAGTCTGTTCGAGTTGGTGGGGGTATTTACCGTGTAGTGCTTTTTTCTTCCAATCTTCTACTTTTTTTTGCTCTGTTATTATCTTTGTTTCAGGTTCATAGTCTCTGTCATTGAACTGGAGGGGGGGACCAGCTGTGGTCAGTGTGGTAATAGCTTTGTGTAGTTTGCTGTTATTGGCTTTACTGAGAAAATATGAACGTAAGTTTTCTATTTGGGTATAATGTAAATTTTTAATGTCGATAAACCCGCGACCACCATGTTTTCTTTGTAGTGTGAATCTTTCAGTTGATGTGTGAATGTGATGAATGTTATGTTTGTTTGCTTGAGAACGTGTCATTGTGTTTAGGGCATTTAGGTCTGTGTCGGTCCATTTAATAATTCCGAAAGAGTACATAAGTATGGGGACTGCGTATGTGTTGATGGCCTTGGTTTTGTTTCGGGCGGATAGATGGGTTTTGAGTATTGTATTGAGTCTTTGACTGTATTTTGTTTTAAGGGCTTGTTTTATGTCTGTATGATTTAAGCAGGTGCTTTGCTGGTATCCTAAATATTTGTATATTTCTTTTGAATCCATAGTGCTTATAGCGCCTTCCTGTAGTGTTAGATTGTATGTTTCTGTTTTCTTGTGCTGTCCTTTTGATATGCTGTTGATTTTACATTTGTCAGTTCCAAAATTCATTTTTATATCATTGCTAAATTGTTCTGTTTGTTTTAATAAATGGTTAAGTTGGATCCTGTTTGATGCATATAGTTTTATATCGTCCATATATAACAGATGTGTGATTTTAACTTTAGCTTCTCTATCTATTGTGTATCCGTATTCGGTACTATTTAATATGCTTGACAAAGGATTTATTGCAAGGCAGAACCATAAGGGGCTTAGGGAATCTCCCTGGAATATACCGCGAGCAATTTTAATTGGTGTTGTTGTAAGATTGTCTTTTTCAGTGCGTAGTGCCAATGTGGTCGTCCATTTTTTCATCATGTTTTCTAAGAAATGTATTAAAATATCGTCTACTTTGTATACTTTTAAGATATGTATTAACCAGGAGTGCGGTACACTGTCAAAGGCTTTCTCATAATCTATATAGGCATAAAAAAGGTTTCTGTGTTTTTGTTTTACTTGGTTGTGTATTTCTGTATCTATTACAAGCTGTTCTTTGCATCCTTTCGAGCCTTTGCAGCAGCCTTTTTGTTCTTCGGGGATTATTTTATTTTGCGTGATATGTATGTTGAGTTTGTGAGCGATGATAGATGTAAGAAGTTTGTATATCGTGGGTAAACATGTTATGGGTCTATATTTGGCGGGATTGGTTGTGTCTGCGTCTTTCGGTTTTAGATATGTAATTCCTTGTAATAGAAATGTTGGTATATTTTGTGGTTCTTGTATGAGTGTGTTGAGTGCCTTGGCCAAATATGCATGTGTAGATGTAAAATATTTAATCCAGTAGTTTTGTATTTTGTCTGGGCCCGGTGCCTTCCAGTTCAGTGTTTTTCGTATAGCTGTTTCTATATCGCTTTTCTCTATTTTAAATTGTGTCATGTTTTCTATATTTTTAACTCTATTTTCCTCTAATTCTATCCATTTTGCGTTCTGATTATGGTATACACAGTTTCCCCATGTATCTTCCCAGAATTTTTGTACTTGTGTCATATCAGGTGGCTGAGTTATTGTGTGTGTTTTGTGTAGGTTACGGTAGAATAATTTTTCATTATAATCAAAATTTCTGTTTTGTAATTTACGTAGATTACTTAATTTATATCGGCGTAGTCGTTTTGATTGAGCTGCAAGTTTCTGTTTATTTTTGTCTAATTCTTCAACTACTTCGTTCCTATCTTTCCCATTAACTTTTATTTTTTCTTGTTTCTTTTGTGATAATTTTCCGTTGAGATGTTGTGTTAATTGTCCTATTTCCTTACGTAGTTTTGCAATTTTTGTTTCTATACGTTTTTGCCATGCTGGTTTGTTCTCAGTAGTTTCGGTTCTTTTAATATTTTTCTTATTTAGGTGTTTTTTTCTATGTGTAGTGTTGTGACTGTTTTAGCTGCACAGTATATTATATCATGTAAATTTTCGATTGTCGTATCGTCATTATTTTGTAGGTATGTTTTAATGATTTGGTTGATAGTATTTACCGTTTTAATAGTTTTTCGACATGTTTGTAATTTTGGGATATGTGGTCTGAGTGTTGGGTCCGTTCCTTTAAATTTTATTAACAGTTTTGTAAATGTTGTATATATTTTTTCATACTCAAGTTGTGTGTGGTTTTCATTTTCTATATTCATCTGTTGTGATGGTGTAATTTGATGTTCTGTTATAAGAGTCTCTGTATCATTACTGTTTTGTGTGTACTGTGTGTATAAGTGAGCCATTGCTGTCTGTGTATCGGTATTTGTCTCTTCTTCTGTTGTATTATTGTCTTGTATATTTGTAAATAATGTATTTTGCGTTGTGTTTTCACTGTGTTCGTTATTTTCCCTATTGATTATTTCTTCAATGGTTTTCTTTATTTTTTCTCTTGCTCTTGCAGGTATTCTATTATTCTGTGTATGACTCGTATTTGATCTGACAGTCGTTGTTCCGTAATGAAATTTAATTCTGGGTACTTTTGGACAAACATTCGGTGTAGTAATGGTCTGTATGCGGTAAGATTGGTCTCCAAGTTAGTGACGGTGTAATAGCAACGGAGTAACTCGGTATTTATTTCGTCAGTCCACTTCATCCGTTGTCTATTTCGGCCTCCTAGGGTGGTTGCGGGCATCATGTCCTGCAAAACACTACTAGTCGGGTTTGTACTTGTTGTCGGTTGTGTATCTATGGTAGTGTAGGCAGTAGCATTTTTGTTGACCGCAGCCTGCCTATGTAACTGACGGCCACTGGCGGATCGCATGCTGTGACGTCCAGCGCCAGCTCCAGACGTGCCCCGGCGATCACCCCCGGGAAGCGGCCCTATACGATTATCATTATTATCACTCTCCATATCGATGGGTTACCTTTACCTTGTTAGCCGTGTAAGTTTCATTTGTACACGTTACCGCCCCCCACGTAGCAAGATGTTCAGCTAGGACGTAAGGTAGGATTTTGGGGGGCTTATTATTATTATTATTATTATTATTATTATTATTATAAAAGGCAGAAGAAGAGGACGCACCAACTTACATACAGATAAATGAAATTGAAGTGTCTGTTTGTAAGGTCAAAATAACAGCTTTGTACTAAATGCATATGAAATTATATACGATACTTATAAAAAAATTAAATATATGTATGTCTGGCTGTTTGTTCCGGCTAACCTCTTTCTTCCTTTGACTTTCACTGGCAGATAGCGGATTTTCTAAGGAGTAACATAAGCTACTTTTATTTTAGAAAAAGAATTAGGGTTCCGCTCAGAAAAATTAAAACGTAAAATATAGGAACGCATCACGAGAAAACCACTGGACAGATTTAGTATGATGATAGCTAGCTATCCGGGTCAACATATATGATACTTTTTACTACGAGAAAATATCTCATCTCTAAGAAATCTATACTAACCGTCAAAACGTTCCCAGGTACAAATTCGAGTGGAGCGAGGGTGAGTCGCCAGTAATTAATATGAAATGTTATGTTATTAAAATAACTATAATATATGAGGAACAATTAGAGAACCAATACATAAAAGCTTATGAAAAATTGTCGAGTATAAATTTAAAAATATTTTTCTTATTCAAGATTAAAAACATTTTATAGGACATCGATCAGAAAATATCTATCGGAAAGTGTTTTATGACAACTGTAACTCATCTTAGATTATTTACGGTTTGATGCATCGCTTTAATACCTTTATATGAAGGAAAAGTGACAAGAAAGTTCTAAAACGTAGTATTTTCTTGGATTTTCACGATTATTGTTAAATCTTATGATGACAATTGTAAAGTAGCATCGTTTGTATCGGGGTATTGCTTCTGAGACAAATTTCATTTCCGGTTCCGGTTAAACTTGAATAACAATACAAATATTCCTTCTAACTGACTTCTACTTTCTGGTTACTGTGACCGATAGTAGTAGTGTACAAATCTGTCATTCTTTTCTAATATATACTAATAGCAGTCTCTTTTTAAAGCCAAAATCTATATATAAGTAGGCTAAAATAAATCAATTTAGTACCTTTTTCTCTTCAGTTTGTCAATCGATTTCCGTTTTTAGTCCCCGTCGTAAAAATATAGTTATAAATTTAACGTGAATATCTATGTATTGGTTTATCTGTGTGTCTGACTATGGTATAGTAGTTCCCAAACGGATGAACCGATTTTTAATGTTTTTGGTTGAAAGGGACTGGATAAAGGGTAAGTTTAGCTATAAATCAAGAAAATTCAGTCAGCCATTTACAAGCCATCAGAATTTATGACAAACAATAAGTTTATTTCTGAAACACCAATATTGAATAAAGATGTTGAAATTTGAATTTCTACGTGACATAAGTAATGTAATAATGGGAAGTAATTCTGTGCTCAACTTTTGAAGCCATTATAGAAGAGAATTAAATTAAAATTTGAATGGCAAAGCTCATTATAAAGATTACAACTGTGAAGAACTGTTGGTAAACTTTTTTGACTTATGTTAGTTAGATAATTGTAAAATCATCCTTTTACAACACATTAAGAATAACAAGCGTGATTTTTATCTAAAATTTAAGTGCATTTAAACGTATAGCATCTGCATACTGTCGACATCATTATTAAACAATGTGAAGATTGAAAGCAGCTACCTTGTCAAGTACAGCACAAAATGTGACGAGGATACTTTATAATTCAATTAATGTTTGTGAAACTTACATCAGCACAAAAAGAAAGACTTTCTATATTAATAACTAGCGACTCACCCTCACTTCGGTCGGGTTCGTCCCTGGCTTGCTTCCCAATACAAACTTTCATCCCCATATTCACCCCCTAAAGAGATGATTTCAGTGATAAAAAGTATCCTATATCCTTCCAAGGGTCTTAAACTATCTTCTTACCAAATTTCATCTAAATCGGTTTAGTAGATCCAGAGATTACGCCTTACAACGTCACAAGCTCACAATCTCACAAACTCACAAACTTTACCTCTTTATAATTTCATCTAAATCGGTTCAGTAAATCCAAAGATTATCCCTTACAACGTCACAAGCTCACAATCTCACAAACTTTACCTCTTTATAATATTACTAGCGACTAGATTATTTAATGTATTATACATTAATTTTATATGTTATATATTAGTTAAAAATAGTCTTAAATTGCTTTTAAATGGTTCTTTTCTTGATAAGTTACTTAAAAAAAATTGTATTAGAAAATCGCAATTTAGTTTCTATTTTGCAATATTACGATAGCAAGTAGAACTTAGCTTTAGTATTCACGCAAAGGAAGCTCAAAGCGGGAGGGAAAGAGGAAGTAAATGCCTTCCGCTTTCTTATGTGACGGGTAAAGAGGTATTATCTATAGAGGATTATTATACTTAAATGAGAAGAAATGCTTTGTGGATATAAATTTTGCTCAAAAGTTTGTAGACATTCGAATAGCTCTTGTAATCATGGATCTTATACGAACAATTTGTTGTCGGCATTACTGTGTGTCCATCATTTACAGCTAAGATACAATAATATATATACACACACAAACACACGCACGCACGCACGCACGCACGCACGCACGCACTCACTCACGCACGCACGCACGCACGCACGCACGCACGCACGCACGCACTCACGCACGCACGCACGCACGCACGCACGCACGCACGCACGCACGCACGCACGCACGCACGCACGCACGCACGCACGCACGCACGCACGCACGCACGAACGCACGCAATCGAAAATTAATAAAAATTAAAGTAATTCTCCATGCAATAAAGAATTGAGGAGTGAAAAAAATACCCCACATAAGCATGTAAATAAGTATGTATATTTTGAAAAGGTCTTTGAAATTTGTCTGTATTTCTGTCTATCTGCCTGTCTGTTTATTCCGGCTAATCGCCGAAACTGCTAAGCTGATTTTGACGGAACTTTCACTGGCAGATAGCTGATGTTATAAGGAGTAACTTAGACTACTTTTATTTACAAACATCCTTGTTTGTAAATAAAATCCTTTAAGGTCCGGGCAAAAAAAAAATATAGTCTATGAAATTGCGAACAAAACTCGCGTACCCAGGGACGCACCCGAGCGAAGCGAGGGTAAGTCGCTAGTTTAAAATAATATCCAATTATGTTTTGTCATATTATTGTATATTATATACAATTTTGACCAATATTTATCTTATATACTGTCCTTGTACATAAATTACGTCTATACACGAGTATTCATATCAAACTAACAATGTTAACTCAGTCTATAACTAATTAGTGCCAGTCAAATTGTGTGGAAATTACAAAAGGTTGTATTATGTTCTCTAGTCACGATCTGTGCACATGTTGCCATTATATATGTACGTCCAGTCAAATATGAAATAGTGTTTTGTTCATTATATTGATCAACTCGCTGGAGTAGTGGTTAGTATTTAGGCATGAAGAACCGAATGTCCTTGGTTCAAAGTCCGGACCGGCCATGTATGGTTATAAAGTATGGTATATTTGTAATTACCAAATAACAATTTACTAAATGTATATTACATACGTAAACTGGCTGGCAGCGGTTGGACGCGTAGAGCTGAAGATCGAGCTCAGTGGCGTGGAGAGGAGAGGCCTATGTCCAGCAGTGGACAAAAGCAGGCTGAATATGATGATGATGATGATGATGATGAAATGTATAGGAAGGAAGGGTTATACGGTATTTATAAATAAAGCTATTTTTAAATTTTTGTCTCTCTGCCTGTTCCGGCTAATCTCCGTAGCGGCTGGACCGATTGAGACGTGATTTTCACTGGCAGATAGCTGATGTCATAAGAAGTAACATAGGCTACAAAAGAAGTTTTAGAAAAACCCATGAAATTTAAACAAAATCCGCATACCCGGGGGAAGCGAGCGTGTGTTGCTTGCTAGTAAAACATAAAATTTAATAATTTGGTTCCTAGTATTCTAATAAGTAAATGTTCAAAAATTATTTTAAACACAATCATTTAAAAAGTTAGCAGGCAACACGACTATAGATAATTAATGTATATTGTCTGCAAACTCTCTGATCTATATTCAATAAATAGAACCGTGCCGTACACGCCATTGCTTGATTAAGCAACACCTTTAATTTCCGCTCTTTAAAGCTATAAGCCGCCGCCGTCGTGAACGTCTTCCGGTGTGAGCTCCTAATTTCCTTCTTAGTCATCTTTAGGCCTTAAAACTTTGCCATCAAAAATCACTTTTTTTTTTAATATTTATGTGAGTCTTGTAATGTGACGTTAAATAATATTTTGCAGAATAAAAAGTTGCCCGTAAAATTTAATTATTTTGAATTTATATTAGCAATGTATTTTTTTATTAGATACCAAAAAACACGTATTTTACTAACTGTAAGATACGGATATCTCAAAATGGACTAAAGGGATTCAAACTCAAAGGCTTTATTAAGAGGCACTAGCGACTTACACTCGCTTTGCTTCGGTGCATCCTTGGACAGGCACCTAGGTGCCTAACAGGCAGGCATTTATGTGCCTAACAGTAGGTTATGTGCTATTTCAGGTCGTAGCCTATCTATGTCAAATTCAAATCCAAAATATTTTATTCAGCATTGAATTATTACAATTTTTTACCTCAGACCTGAGAAGAACTGGCGAAAGAAACTCAGCGGGACTAATATTATTTATTTCATTATCTTTTTTTATAAAGTTAAATTACAATTTACAATATTTCTATTAAGTTGAAGTAGCCTGGAGGCGATCATTTCATTCCCAAAGTATGCCAGCTTCTATATCTTCTATGTCTTAACACCTCCATGTAAATTTCTAAGAAATTAATTAAAATTCTAAGAAATCTATTGTTAACTGACACGCTGGCGTGTCCGCGGTCGTGGAGGGATTAAATATCCAAATCTCTCCAGCCGTTTCACCGTGGAGAAATAAAAAAAACATACACATATACAATATACATATATAAAATTTCACATATATAATAATAGCCAGGTTATGGAGTTCTACCATCAACGTACCTGATCACCTCGATGGTATCCAATTATTGTACTTTCATCCACGTTTCACATATTTTAAAACTTAAAAATACCTTTCATCCAGTAATTCGTCCATCTTTCCAAAAATGAAAAATACCAATAAAGACTACATACATGAATCTATACTAATATTATAAAGAGGCAGATTTTGTTTGTTTGTCTGAATACGCTAATCTTAGGAACTAGTAATTCGATTTCAAAAATTCTTTTTGCATTAGATAGCCCGCTTATTGAGGAAGGCTATAGGTTATACATCATGTTGCTACTACCCAAGGGAGCTGAGCAGTAATCATAAATGTCAACAAATCGGACAGACTTCCATACATTATTACTAATAGCGTAAAGCTAAAGTTGTTTTTTTTTTTGTAGTTTTAGCGCAAACAAAGCCGCGGGTTCTGTTAGCATTTAATATTGATATATGTATGTATTTTAGTTTTGACTACAACTTTAAGAATTTCATTGACATCACTTCCTCTAAAAAAATATATCGACAAATGTATAAACAATGTCCATCCATACTAAGGCAAGGTGAATATTATACATAAGAAGTGTTCTCTCAATTTCATTTCGCTGAAACGTTAAAAAAAATTATAAAGCACCCCGGAGACAATTCATAGCACTATGGAATTACGCGTTAATACTGAATGAGCGTTAATTTTATATTGTACTAGCATTGCCCGCGGCTCCGCCCGCGTTCAGATGACCACAAACCAAATTCTTAGGTTTTACATATTAGTAAAATCTTACAATGCAGTTTTTGTATTTTTTCTCAGAAAGAAGATATTTTCCCGCGGTAAAAAGTATGACCCGGATAACCAGCTATCATCATACCAAATTTCATAAAAATCTGTTCAGTGGTTTTCTCGTGATGCGGTAACAGACAGACAGACAAAAATTCTAAAAACTATAGATTCGGACTCTGTATCGACATATAGGTAATGTTTATTTCAACTAGATTTTCCATAAAATATTTAATGTACAGATTCGACTTAGTTACAATTTTATTATATGTAGTATTATTTATTAGACTTTTAAATTAGATTCATGAAATATTCAAAAGGATTTGCGTTCTTTAAATATGGTAGCCATTTCTATTCCGTTTTTTGTATCATAAAAGAAAGAATTAGTAAGTTTGTATTTGAAACACAATAATATTGTTATTACTCAGTTGGTAGTGATCCTACTTGTTGTGCCAGCGGTCGCGGGTTCGAGTCCCGCTGGGGCCATTCATTTGTGTGATGAGCACGAATGTTTGTACTCCAGTCATGGGTGTTTATATTTATATTATGTATGTATTTAAAAAGTTATATATGTGTAGTGTATCAACTATCTGGTATCCATAACACAGGCTTCGTAGCTTACCATGGAACTAGATGGCGCTGTATGTTAATGTCCCAACATATTTATTTATTTATTTATTTATTACTTTATAGGAATTTCATTGTGTCATTGTATTTAACTTTATTTTAAAGTAATATAAAAAGTGGGTCCCACCAAAAGGATTTAGGGAGAAATTTTATACACATCTCAGCAGTTATTTATTTATATATTTATTAATTGATCAATTTTTTTTAGGTTTTCTAAAAAAGCCTCTCAAAGTCTTATCTCATATATCCATATTAAATAAGGTAGTACAATATGAACCGTACGATAATCTTAACGTACGGTTACAAAAAATTGACAATTAATTAATGCACCAATATCATATTCGTATAGTGTATGTACCGAATCATCCGAAAAATAATCAATCAAAATAAAGTAAAACATAAAAATTTTGATTTTAAAAAAGTAGTTTTTCTCCACATCTCGAAACGTACATCCGGTTAGAGTAACTCTCATTTTTAAAAATGGTGAATAAAACTTCTGTTACGCGCCGCTAGTTAATTCTAGGACATCAAGTACGCCTTCATACAACCTCTGTGGTGTTCGTCTACGCAGGTGCCAGGCAGGCAGGAAAAGTATGACGACGAAGACATTGATTGACGTTTGGGCGGGACGTATGATAAATTCTACGCGACATTGGCGAAGTAAATTGTGCCCAAAGGCACTCCTAGAAGCCACAAACCTAAAGAATTGAATTAAATTGAATGTATATAAATTTTATTAATTACTGTCAATATAACGTAAACAGCTCAGAAGGGTTTTCCAGGAAGATCCAGGCACATAAAATAACTGAATGTTACAAACGATTATGTCAGGAAAAGTGTTTCATTGTTTCATACTTCTTTTTAGAAAAACATAATATTATATCTTTACCATCTATTTTCTTTTAAATGATATTTTTTCACATTCAATTTTAACTTGAAGTAGATAATTTTTGTGCTGCTTCCGAAAAGTTTGCTACTAATTATAAAAAATTATTGATAAAAATTCAACTATGTTAGTTGAAAATTTCATTTCCAAATACAATTTTTGTTGAAGATCAGATACGTAAAATTTGTTATTTATAAGTGTAACTAGGTTATAATATAGTATCGGCTATTTTTATAGTAGTCTTTAACCCTGAACAAAATATGCCATGTTTATGATGACCCAAGTTCTCCCATAAAACGTTCCATAAAGTCATAAAGTTGTATCAACAATACACAATAAAGTAAAAAGCCCAATAAAACACATCTGCGTCGGATAGTGTACAAAAAGTATTGAAAATGTGCCTAATTTCCATATATGTACATAAGTTTTCATTGTTGTATTTTAACCGACTTTGAAAAAAGGGAGATTCCTAATTTCATTGTAATATTTGCGATTTTATGCAAGAGGCAGTATAGAAATCCTTATTTGATTAATCACATATTTATTTATTTGTCTCGCATCCTATTTTGTCGTATATCTATTGAACTAAAATTTAGTATATCTTTACAGATAAAAAGAATTGAAGTGTCTGTTTGTAATGTCAAAATGATAGCGTTTTACTAAATGCATATGAAATTATATATGGTACATATAAAAAAAAACACTTTTTTAAATGTCTGTCTGTCTGTTTGTTCCAGTTAATATCCAAAATGGATATACCGATTTTGACGGGAATTTCACTGGTAGATAGTTGATTTTATTAGGAATAAACTTAGGCTACTTTTATTTTAGAAAAAATAAAGGGTTCCGCTCAAATAAAATTAAAACGTACCTATTTATACAGCATTAAATGGTTTAATAAAAGGTGTGTAGCATAAATAAATTAAACATACTTTTGTGGGCCGAAGTAGAAAATAAACAATACGTATACATAATATAACATAGCTTCCAAAATACTTTCAACAAAATATTTTAAGAAGATACGTTGATTAGTTTTAGAGATATGAAATGTTTACTGTTTCACACATTCGATCGCAATAAAATGAATAGCGTGAATGTGTGAATATTTTATGCCAACCCGCAACTGTCCAGCGTGGTGGACTATGGCCTGTGCCCAGCAGTGGGACGTTAAAGAGGCTGAATACAATACAATCTATATTAAGTTGTTTTGAAGCCTATATCCATACTTAATATTATAAATGTGAAAGTGTGTTTGTTTGTTTGTCCCCGTTTCACGTCGAAAGGGAGTGACGGATTGGCGTGATTTTTTGTGTGGAGATAGTTGGAGGGATGGATCATGGAGAGTGACATAGGCTACATTTTTATCGCGGGAACTTATCTAATTCCTACGTTAAAACACGTTATGTATGTATGATCAGAATTACTTGAAACTTGGTCTTAATGTTCTTCGATAAAATGAAATAAATATGTGTTTTAGCATTTTTCGAAATTCATCCTAAGGGGGTAAAATAGGGGATAAAAGTTTGTATGAAATTAACTTCTTAGAGATTTTTTGTAGTTTTAGCCCGAGCGAAGCCGCGGGTTCTGCTAGTATCATATAAAAAAACATATATCTATTAAAAAAATGTTGTCTCTATGTATATTACGTAGAAAAATAGCTAAGTGATACGAATATGTTGAACATTAAAATACATTAAAACTCGCAATAGAAATTTACGATTTTATTCTCCGAGGACATCGAATTATTTTTGCAGTCAAAAAAGTGAGTTGTCACTATGATCTATCTATATAGTACGATATGAAAAGAGTGTATGCAGTGATTTTTCGTATAAGTACTAAAATATCTAGACTAGCATATGTGAAATAATGAAAACACACGGGATTAAATAATTTATAATAAAGATTTAAAAAAAAAACTTTTTAAAGCACACCCTTTTACCCTTTCCCGAAACTTTTCGGACATTCAAGAGATCATCATATCTGCAATTCTTTGAAAAATATCTAGGTATGTAAAAAATCATAGTTAAAAAATTAAAAAAAAATTGAGTATATTTAAAAAAAACATACACTAAGTTTTTCAAACTTGAAATATTGACGATTAATTGTATAGTTTCCTCCCCTATTTTTACTTCAAGGTCGAATGTAGATGTCATGGAGGAATGCCAGATAGTCAACTTTATTAGCATTCACTCGTCGTTTTGTTAAAGTCGTTAAACATATATGGAAAGGATTACAAAATACTGTTATAGTAATTTTTATTACATACATTACTTGTGTAGTCATAAAGCGAAAAGATGTTAGAAAACACTAAAAGTTTAGCTTTGAATGTAATAAAGCAGTAGGTTTAAACTTATTTTTTTGCGGATAGTTACTATTTATTAAAAACGAATAAATAGAACAAAAGGTGTTAATACTTTCTTAGATTTACTCGAATATTTGACATTTTAATTAAAACTATCGTTACGGTGTGAAAGTTTTACAGCAATCGTGTTCTCTCCAGTTACCATGATTGCTATAAATCACTCGAAACGTCGGAAACCCAAAATTAAAATCAAACGAAAAAATCCGACCAAATAGTTTTTTTTTTTAATTCAACACCATTTTCGGAATGTAAAATTTATTATTAACTGTACTATAGTACCACTTGTAAGACCCACATGTTTTGATTTTTTTCAGCAGTAAACCGCTTCCTGATCATCATAAATTGTTTTTATCATAACTAGAACTGGGTGTGTTTTGAGACGCGTTGACTTTTTTTACGTCGATGGGACTTTGTTGGAAACCTTCGTGACATAATATCACCAAGGTCTCGGCGGTTTTGGCACGCATGTCCCATTTATCTTTCTAATGTTATTGAGTTCTAAAGTAATGGTCATAAAATATTCAAAAATAATAACAGAAACTTCGGGAACCAAAAATCAAAATAAAAAGATAGTTTTATTTAAAATAATAACAGTTTAATATATTAAGTAAGTATTCAGTGGTACCGTGCTGGCTTAAGAAATCAAGGGAATCGAGTTCAAACCCGGATCTCACAACTCTGATATTTCATGAGCGAATCATTTCCAACGTTGTTATCACTTGTCTTACGGTGAAGGAAAATATCATGAGAAAACCTGCATGTCTGAGACCTAACCTAGCAAGTTTTCGAAAGACATCTGAAGCTCACCAAACCACACTTGGCCATCAATGCATTTGCAGTATTACCCAGCAGCGGCACGTTAAAAAAGGTTGAATACACATACACATATTAACTAACACGCAACTCGCTTACCAATAAAACGATAATAGAAAATACGAAAAATCTAGATAATCGTAGTAAGTAATATTATTTAGTAATAAATAAAAAAAATACCATTCTCTTATACGTCATGTATGTATGTACATTTCTTCTTAGCATTTGGGATTCACATCTCGTGCCATATTGTATGAAAGGAGGTCATTCGTAGTAAATTGGCACATTTCCACCTTCACGAGTCACGAACGTCCAAAATTACAACTCCATTCTTTATTCGTGACCTTGACATGATTGATGGTCGGCCACTGTGACAAATTCTGGTTACACGCCTTCGAGCCACGTCATTTCAAGCTTTTTTGTAGTCATTTGCGATAGGTATTATGTTGACAACAATATAATAAATGTTCGAGTAAGAGTAGAAAAGACGGGGACGATGTAACGTCATTTTCGTCTAGACTAGTTTATCATCAATTTGGGATTTTTGTAATAGATTGCTAACTATTAAATTGATAGAGATTTTGTATGTTACAAATATTTTACGCATAGTTACATCGAAATTGTAATAATAATATCTAACTACCTACATATAATAAAATTCTGAGTCGAATCTGTACATTAAATATTTTTTGAAAATCTTATTAAAATCGTCATTATACAGAGCCCGAATCTAAAGTTTTTAGAATTTTGTCTGTCTGTCTGGAAACAGATCACGAGAAAACCACCGGACAGATTTTGATGAAATTTGGTATGATGATAGCTGGTTATCCGGGTGAGATATAGGGATACTTTTTAGTGCGGGAAAATATCTCATTATTGAGAAATCTATACTAAACTTAACTAGGAACTAACCCGAGTGGAACGAGGGTGAGTCGCTAGTTCGTTATATTATTAATAGTAACATGAGTTTTTAAACGAGCGTTAAGAGATGTAAAAGTGGAAAAAATATGAAATGTGGAAACAGAGTAAAATTGAATAGGACATAGAGGAAAAGTACAATAAATATTGAAGATATTAAATTTTACTCGAAGGAAAGATTCCTTTGTTTATAAAAATAATAATAACCCTAGACATGTTACCTTTGATATTATCATTATTTATTTTCCTCCATGTTTCGTTCTACCTTTGCATATATGTTGTGTTTATTTACTACTTGAATTTCAGTGTATTTTATTTCTATTCAGAAACTTCTTATATTAGTCCTCTATGTAAATTTCTAAGTAAATATATTAAGGGTCATAGAATTAGATCATAGACCAACATTGTTTTTAAATATTAATTTACTAAAACTTGAAAATATCAATAAAGGTATTTATGTATGTACTTATTACTAGTGCTGTCTTTTGTTGTAAGTCCAAGATTTACATAGAATTTACTCCTTTTTTAAATATTATAACACACAATCTTGTACAATAATCTTATTTGACCGACCAATCTCCCTCCTGTCTTCTCCATTCCGCATGATATCGGCGAAGTAATCTTTGCTTAAGTGTCATATTTTGAATCCATTAACAGGTAAATTGAAATGACAGACAGGCATACAGACAGACAACGAAGTGATCTTATAACGAACCCATTAGTTTTTCATTTGACGTACGGAATCCTAAAAAAGAACATAAACATTCAATATACGTATACTTATTTAAAACTAAAAATTTTAGATAAAAAATTATCTACTCGCTAAATAATATTTTATAATGTTAGTGAAAGATAATTAATAAATATGTATTTCAGTACATTTTATCTTACACGTTTCAAATATAATTTAATTTTAAACTGTGCAAAAATATTTAAGGTCCACGTTTACTTTTCATTAATTGAAATAAATAATTCTCTTAAAAATTATTCCGAACGTGTTTTAGGATTTTTTTTTTATGAATATAATAATAATTTAATCTTAAACGTTGGCTTGGAGCAAATTGGACCAGTTTAATTTATCTTCACCCCGAATAACAGAATAACTATTGAAACATCGGAAAAATTCACGAAAAAAATTTGATCGAAAAAATCTATTCCATACTAAGCGTCAAAGCGTACCAAAGTTACTAAATAAGCATGATTGTTCTTAAACTTTACTATTACTTTCAACTCATTTAATCCATAAATACTAGGAAAAGGACATTCTCAAGGATGACGAACGGAAAAAATGCTTTATAGATGATTTTCTCACTTTTTTCTTTTTTTTTAGTTCTTCTAAAGCAATATGCCAAATAGTATCCAGCACTTTTTAACGGCCTTCTTCTGGATACCGGCCTTTTTTCAATACGAAAGAGAGCAAGCCATAATCCAAGTATCTAGATAATATATTGTCCGTTGTTATAGTTTGTTTTTAAAATTTGGTCATTATAATACAACGATATACGACTTGACAACGCGTTTAGGTCAGTTTGTAGTGACCCTACTTGCTGTGAACACGGTCACGGGTTCGAATCTACAGGGAGCATTAATCTGTGTGATGATCACGAATGTTTGTACCCCAGTCATGGGTATTTATATTTATAATATGTATGTATTTAAAGTTATATATGTGTTATGTATCAACTATCTGGGTATCCATAACACAGCCTATGGGCTGCTATAGGGGTAAGGTATGCCTTACCATGAAACTATGTAGATGGTGCTGTGTGTTAAAGTGTAAGCATATTTATTAATAATAATATTACCAAATTTTAAAAGCACACTATTACGGACGATAACTTATAATGCAATACAAATCTCCAAAAACTTCCCTTAAAACTATTTTTATTTAAGTAAAAGTATTTGAAAAGCACAAGTATGCCTACAGTGCGTGCTTGGAATATAAAAACGCAATCAGGCCTGCTTCGGTAACTTTGAGAGTTTCAAGCTTGTTTTATGAAAGTTTCTTAAAGGAATTGTTAACAATATATAAAATGTATTGAGGACAGATAGTTTTAAATTAAGTTTATACGTATTCCAGGTTTTTTTTACTAATTATTAATCCAGTAATATTATAAATGTGAAAATTACTCTCTCTGTTGCTATTTTGCGTTTAAACTGCTCAACTCATTTCGGTGAAATTTGGTAAGTACGTAGATTGCATTTTTTCATCACAGATAAAATATAATTTGGCGTTATTTTTACGACGTAACAAGTTATGGAAGATCTAAATTCTTACATCAAAGAGCTCAAAAATGTTTCTTTATTTCACTTCATATAATGTAATTATATCGTCAATCCTTACTAATATTTGATATATAAAAGTATGTTTGTTCATATACCATTTTCAAGCAGCAACAAAGCTAATGTTGTGTGAGTAGAATTGTACATCGTACTCCGGATATCTCATCCCGATACATTGTTCCACAACGTGCCACAATTTTTATTACTATTAGTTTTATTAGATAAAATTAAAAGTCATATGACTCTAATGCCACAAAAGGCAATGAAGTCATGACACTTAAGCTTTTTAATTCAATTCAATTTTCTTGTCAATTGTTTCAAAGCATTCCTCGGAAGTTAATTTGAAAGACAGCATGTTGTACCTATTATATTACCAGGCACTTGATATAATGGTTGCGAACTGTCAAGAGTTGCAAAGCCACGTTAACACGTTGTAGCGTAGACTAGGAAACGTCACTCTATGAGATGTTTTTATCTACATTGTCCTATGTTGCAGGTATTGATTATGAAAAGACGGTTATATTATTAGCACAAAATATACAGTGATGGAAGTTTATTTTATTATTAGACTATCAGCTCACCCTCGCTTCGCTCGGGTTTGCTCTAGAAAAAAATATCTAATCTATCCCTCGGGAACCGTATATTTTTCCAGGATAAAAAGTAGCCTATGTGTTATCCCAGACTATAATCTATCTCTGTACCAAATTTCATCCAGATCTGTCCAGCCGTTCTGGTGTGAAAGAGTAACAAACATCTACATACTCACAAACTTTCACATTTATAATATTAGTATAGATAATAAAGAAACATTAGGCATTGGTAGTCCAGTGGTAATGCTTGGTAAATAAAGTAAAGTGGGTTTAAATCTTTGATATTTTCATGTGCGAATAATTTCCAACATAATCACCAACATAATTACCTTATGCTGAAGGAAAACATCGTGAGGAAACCTACATATCTGAAAGAACCTAGCAAGTATTCTAAAAACATGTGAAGTCCACCAACCCGCACTTGGCCAGCACAGTGGATGGCCTAATTCCCCTTGCAGTAAAGGGGCGTGTCCAGCAGTGGGACGTTACAAAAGAGCTGAATACTAAAAGAAACATTACAACAACAACATATACAAAAGCATTTTAGTTATATTTTTTTTATAGAATGATATAACGAAAAGTATAAGAAAGAAAAATTATTGCGAGAATTGCATTTTTTCAGTGAAACTTACCAATTTTAATGAACTTCACATTCGTATTGATACCTTGACGTACTGTCACCTCTATACCTGTACAATATTTCACTTTTTTGTCTCGGAAAGTATTCTGCCTCTCACTTACGGTAATTGATTATAAACTGTTCTTATCGTTAATTTACAAAGGGTATCTAATAAACTGTGTAAAAATGATTAAAAAAATCGGAACCATAATTCAATACAAAAATAGAAAATGTGTGTCCATTTGTTTGTTTAAGTTTCATAGTTTAGTTAGCTAAGATTATTAACAGTACAAGAAGAATAAGAAGACAACTATTCTTATTAAGTAAATGAGATAAGTCGAAGTACGCTCTTGTAAATGGCTTCCGCGCCCATACCATAGACATTTAGAATTTTAAGGAACTAAATAAAATATGTATTAACATCTGGCGTCTGCCTTAAAAAACCACAAAACAAAATGAGCAAAATCAACGTTTAAAGTTCGCAATGACATCAATTTTGCGAGACCTTGAAATTTCAATCGCCTAGGTATCCCTAGGTAATCAAGCAGTTTATAAAATAGAAATATATTGTTTATTAGCCATTTTCTTCTCTAAATCAAGCTTCTTTATTTGGATTCCAGCCAATCATTTAATATATCAGACGAATACACTCTCGATATATGAGCATGAAGGACTTGCCTACAAAAAAGAAATCTTTAAATCGTACTTTCTTGTATCTGTTTAACTGTTTTCTTGTATCTTGTTTTTCAATTACTATTAACATTAAATAGAAATCCTTTTTACATTAAAAAGATTAGGATAAAGGTATTCTAACTGTGAGTTCAAACCACTACAAAATATTCGGAACTTCAGCTTGAGAAATTACAAAGTACCTTTTAGTAAATTAAATCTTTTGTTCATATAATTGACTTAGATCCTTTACAAAGAAGTTCGATTTTAAATATTTTGTTATAAACCAACTAAAGTTAATGTATAAAAAGCAATAGGTTATATATAGGTAGATATATAGTTACTAGCGAATCCTCGCTACGCGTAGGTGCGTCCCTAGAAGTTTGACAATTTCATCAAAATCCATCCAGCATTTCATCATGAAGGAGTAACAAACATACATACATTTATAATTAAAACTTTTGCACCTATACTAAAAGTAGTCCGATTATTCAAACTTAAAAAAAATAAAGACCGACTTCCCGGCACTAAAAAGTAAAAAATAACTAAACGGGGCTTTTCATTTTGAATAGATACCTAATCAAATAGTTTCGAGGTTAGTGCCAGCCGATACAAATTAAAGCACAACGACAACAAACAAACAAAGATTCCGACAAATTGAGAACCTCCTCCTTTTTGAAGAAGTCGGTTGAAAAAAATCACAATCAGGGTGGAATCGAGTCATTACATCATACCGATAGATTATTTTTTCAAAATGCTTATTAAATAGCATTTTACCTTCCTAGACAATCTTTGTAATGGAAACCGTAAGAAAATCCTTACAGTATTTTCTGAGGTTAACCAAAACAAACACAAACTTAAAGCGTTAAAAGATAGCAAACAAAAAACAAACCAATTATCATTGCCCCATTTATGCGAGTATAGCATTGCCCGCGGCTCCGCCCGCGTTCAGATGACCAAAAACCAAATTCTTAGGCTTTACATATTAGTTATACTCTTACAATGAAGTTTTTGTATTTTTTCTCAGAAATGAGATTTCTCGCGGTAAAAAGTATCCTATATGTTGACCCGGATAACCAGCCATCATCATACCAAATTTCATCAAAATCTGTGCGTTGCGTTTTCTCGTGATGCGGTAACAGACAGACAGACAAACAGAAAGACAGACAGACAGACCGACAAAAAATCTGAAAACTATAGATTCGGACTCTTTTATCGATAATATTACTATTTCAATTAAATTTTCCAGAAAATATTTAATATACAGATTCGACTTTGTTACAATTTTATTATATGTATGGATTAACAAAGGTTTTACGATTTTATCGAAATATTATCTTATTTCTAACATTTATACCCACTATATCTTAATGTATGATGGCCATAAATGAAACAAAGCGGTTAATTCTGATCGCTCGTAAACTACCCAAGCATTACCTCTTTATTGTTCAACCAATACATTGCATTATTTGCTTTTCACATTCAAGTGAATGTCTATTTACAAATTGTACAAAATGTATGTATGTATGTGTATATATTATCTATCACTCTTACTACTAAACTACATACGAGTATATAATATGTCAGGATCAAAGTTTTATTGGGATTTCATTTGTCAAGAATTTTTAGTATGCATTGTGCTGATATTTATTTTAGAATTTTCTCCTATATACGAGTATGTCTTGCCTTGTTAAATGCTAGTGGGTTTTTTTATTCTACTACTAGTTACAATATTTTATGAATATGTATTCGTTACTAAAAGCTTTTCTGAGCTTTTATGGACTTAGACTTTATGTTATGAGGAAAACAGAAAGAACAAGTTCTTTCTGTCCAGAAATCTACCTGTTCAGATAATATGATGTAAGTAGAAGTCCAACACTAGCTGTAAGATGTTGTTTTTGTCATATAGAGTAAAATTAAAATTAAATAAATAGAAAAAAAATAGATAATTTCTGTTCTCAATAATTTTTTGGTAAACACAGATGATGGTACATTAGTTGCAGCATCAAAGATCGTATTACAAGCACAAAGAAGCAGCTTAACATGCGCTCCTATATAAGACTTAAATATAGCTAGAAATAAAAAAAAACTATTATCATTACATTCGTACGTGAACATCAAATCTAAGCCCTAGTAAATAATGCCTTTCAGAAAAATAGGCCCCACTTTAATAGTACAGTGAGCTAAAATTATCGAAGTTCGCTCTAAAACATCAGCGCACTTCCCAATGCTCCATTTAACTTGATTGAGTAATAGTTATTCTTGAGGCGTTACTATTCTATAGCTCCAATCCTCCACACCAAGCACGCACTGTAGTAAAATACACTCCCTTCAAAGTGCTTCAATACATTTAAGGGAAAGTAATATAAGTGAAATTAGTCGTATTATATTGGTTACTACATCTATATAATAAAATTCTAAATCTTATAGAAATAGTCATTATTATCGATACAGAGGCCGAATGTATAGTTTTTAGAATTTTTGTCTGTCTGTCTGTTACCGCATCACGAGAAACTACTGGACAGATTTTGATGAAATTTGGTATGGTGATAGCTGGTTATCCGGGTGCAAAATATAGGATACTTTTTAAATGTCTCATTTCTGAGAAAAAATACAAAAACTGCAATGTAAGAGTATACTAATAATAAGTAAAACCTAAGAATTTGGTTATTGGTTATCTGAACGCGGGCGGAGCCGCGAGCAATGCTAGTTAAAATTATAATTATGCCTATCGTATTATTAAGATATATTATTATAGAAACCAAAATTACTCGATTATTTTTGTGTGCCAGTAACATAATAAAAGGAATCAAAATTTAGTAAATCTTTTAAGATTTTGTAGTGAAAGATCACATCAAACGTTGCAAGATACCCTAAAGCTTAATTGATGGATATCCCAGTTTGGAATGCGTCCAAATAGACATAGTTGTAAATAAGTTGTCCCAAGTTACATAGCTTGTTATTTAGCCCCCTTCCTTAACAGCAACAGTCATAGTAACTTTTGCAGAATCGAAATTAAAACATCGGAAGAAGTGTTATCGAATTTTTGTCACATTCCACGCAGAGACAAAGTTTCCTTTGAACAGAAAACTTTTAATACACTCGTATAAGTTCATCATAAATGGCAATGTGCGTTACTTTTTTTCTCATTTTAATAATTTTTAAGAATGAATGAATAAGTGTGCTTTGGCTAAGTAATTAAAGTCTACCTATTAAATACATACCTAATCAAATATTTTCGAAATCGGTGCCAGTAAAGCAAAGCACACCGACTTCGAAAATATTTGATTAGGTATGTATAGTAAATGAAAACTACCAATCACTTATTTTTTACTTTTAAGTGTTTTTGTTTGAAGTCGGTTTTTATTTTTTTGTTAAAAAGTTTTGGTATAAAAACATCATACACTTACACAGAAGGAATTTAACCTAAAGTAACTTCTAGGCTACTTTTATTGTATTTTATATACTTTTTGGAAAATTTTAATATTATTATATTCAAATTTTCCAAAAAGTATGACCGTCTCTATATAATATTTGACATACAAATAGCACTTAGGGACGCACCTGAGAGAATGTAGGGTAAGTCGCTTCACTCGCTAGTATATTAATATTTGTATGTATTGTATCTAATATATTTAAACGATCAATTCTTGTGTGTGTGTGTGTGTGTGTGTGCGTGTGTGTGTGTGTGTGTGTGTGTGTGTGTGTGTGTGTGTGTGCGTATATATATATATATATATATATATATATATATATATATATATATATATATATATATATATATATATATATATATATATATATATATATATATATATATATATATATAATCTGAATCGTATTTTCGAGTTTTCATGCAGTTTTCTTTTGCATTATTCCACGCAAAATATAGTCGGTAATTTGCACGCTCGGGTACAAGCATCGCGGTCAAGCGGCCAAGGTGCAAGATCAACAATCACAGGTATCCAGGTTCGAATCTAGGTCGCAAAGTTTTTACTTTCATTTTTTTGTAATATTTATTCAAGTTTTTAGTTTTTTTTAAAAAAAGACGCAAGATTGACAATCTTAGGCGTCTGGGTTCGAATCCCGGTCGAACACAAAGGTATAATTTATTTTTGTTTTTTTTTTTATTTATTCAAATTTTTAGTTATTTTTTTAAAGAAAATTGTACTTTTTAACTAAAAACTCCGAGCGAAGCTCAGTGGCCCAGGTACTATTAATTACCATATAATTCATCGAAATCGACCCTTGACCCGCAATTACCCGGTCAGAGGTTATTAGTGATGCTGCAACGATATCGTTCGTAACGTATTGTATAAACGATACAAGTTTCTATTATTTATGTTCTAGAAACGCTTAGTTGTAGTTTAGTTGATTTATTTTAAGTAAGTTGTTACAAATCATAAATTACTAAATGTCAGCTGTTTAGTTAGACTTTGTTGGAATAGCAGATTATTGTTATTTACTTCTAAAGTATTCGGTCCTTTTTTAACGTCCAACTTCCCTTCAATACGAGGGAGATCAGGATAGTCCACCACGCAGCTAAATACGGGTTGGTGGACCTCACATGTCTTTCGATAAATTTGATAGGTTATCTCAAACATGCAGATTTCCTTACGATGTTTTTCCACCGTTTTCTCCTCACCTCACGATTGTTATCCGTTAGACTAGTAATAATCATGTTGGAAATGATTCACACATGAAAATATCAGACGTGCGAGAAGCAAATTTGAACCCGTTTCACTCGATTTTTCAAGCGAGCGAGCTACCACTGGGCTACCACTGCCTTTGCCTATTTGCCTATACAAGTATATATGTATGTATGTATGTATATTGTACACACATACAACGGTGTTACTCACAGTTATAAGTTGATCCAGTGACTTATCCGTGGGTGCCTTTGTTTTATACAACTCGTTGAAAGTTGTTAAACAAAGTTTTACGAGACCACCGCAGAGAATAAAACTAGACTGACATGTTTTGTTTAGGAAAGGTTGGGATTGTTATGTGATTTCTATTAACTGACCCCTAGAAAAGAAGAGAAATGACTTTATTCAAGCAATCTATACTAATATTCTAAAAGGGCAGAGTTTGTTTGTTTGAATGTGCTAATCTTACGAACTTCTAATCCGATTGAAAAATATTTTTGCCCGTTTATTGAGGAAGGCAATAGGCTACACATTATTATATGTTTTATAGTCTATCTATTTCATACTAACCGTTAAAACGTACCTAGGGGCGAACCCGAGCGTCGTAAGGGTGAGTCGCTAGTTATTGTTATAAGTGAAGAATACTAATGAATTTTTATTTTTAATTTTCAAAAAAGACACGAGAATATATATATATATATATATATATATATATATATATATAGTAGTTTGTTAAAGTTTGTTTCTTACGAGTTTCCATTTTTATGTTTTTATTATTTTATTAGATTTTGTTTCGATGTTATCCGAAAAGTGAGCTATGTAAGAGATTTTAAGTCTATTGTTACAAATCTAAAATATTGTGTTTTTGTTTAACTTGTGTTTTCTCATGCTGAAGTCAACCTTTAGAGGGGTCATGTCTATCTATCTGAGATATTTGTCAAAAATATAATTAGAAACACATAATCTGGTTAAAAACATTTATCTCACGCAGGAATCGAACGTGGGCCTTTCGATGTAATACATAATACGTCAAATTTTTATTGTTAGTAATTCATATTTTTTTTTAAGATTTTTCGTTATTATTAGTAGATAAAAGCCGTTCCTCATTGTTACCGTAGGTTAAATCTCGTTTTTTGTAATATTAAGTTTTGTTGTACATGCATGCTGTGTCTGCATCTATAAAATTGCAATCTTGTGCATTAATTTTGCAAGCTATTCTTATTATATATGTATTTGATTGTCATTTTTTTTGTGGACCAATAAACATAAATAAATGAATAAATAAATAACATCACTCTGCACTACAATGGTCTTTATACTTGACGTGTACATAAACCGAGTACTAAAACTTTAAAGATTTACGGTTCGTATCAGTTCAATAGCATTTGAGATGTGAAACCTTCGAAAAGGAATAATTCGACTAATGTCCGCTTTGAGCATACAACTTCACTCATATAGGAAATCCTGTCAGAGTATTCTCCTTTACTTAGTTAGCAGTACATTGTTCAAATAAGTTACCTCGTATAATGTTGTTTTGTACGGTTTTTATATTTCATGTATACGTATGATATTGTTAATGTAAATGTAATAGTGGTAGCCCAGTGGAATGATGAAAGTGTCTTTTAATTAAAATTAATACACAGTATCTGTTGGAACATTTATTTAATCTTATGTATTATGTAAGCTTTACATAGATTATCTGTGCTATATTTGAGATATATTTAATCTGTGCTCAGTGACGCCAAGACATTTGTCATGCGATGGTAAAAACCAATTAGTTTTTAGAAGATTGCGGGCTAGGCATAACACATATAATAATATATAATATTATGTAAGAGTTACAAGAAGAATTGAAGCCTTAAACAATTTTTAATGATGTTTTCTTAAATTACACAGTATAATTACAAATTTGCTTGTATCCATGTCAGGAAGGACGTAACACGAGTGTAAACAGATGGATAGCCCGCTTCACATTTTTCAGCTAAACCGAAGGATACTATACCAACCTGAAAGTAATTTTTTTCAATAATATCAATTGATTTGTAATATTGGACTAATATTATCCGTATTAATATTATGAATGTAAAAGTTTGTGAGTATGGATGTTTGTTACTCTTTCACGCCAGAACGGCAGAACGGATCTAGATGATATTTGAGACAGAGATAGGTTATAGTCTGGAATAATACATAGACTATTTTTTATCCCGAAAAAATGTACTCTTCCCGTGGGATAGGTTTGTTTTTGTTTTCCTAGAGGCGAACCCAAGCGAAGCGAGGGTCAGCCGCTAGTAAATGCAATAATTTGTATCAGTGTGTGTATGTATGTACATTTGTATGTGATTTTTACTCCTTCATGATAAAAAGGCTGGGTTGATTTGGATGAAACTTAGTAAATAGATAAGATTTTTTATTGGAGCAAAGAATACATACCAACTTTGGCATTTAACATATCTTACCAATATCCTTTTATTGTTCTGAAGGACTGTCAGTGGACCTCCAGAATCGCCATCACAAGTACCTACTCCTTTTGCGCCATCAGTACAAAGGTGACTCCCATCGAGGGTAATATCAAAGCTCTTCTGACACTGTACATTGGTCAAAATGTTTAGGTTGATGTGATATAGGCTTGATGTTGATGGGGACCAACTCGCACCTGTTTTTATGATAATAAATAGATAAGTCTGAAAAAATTTTTTGCTTGAATGCTATCCATGGAACTAATGATCCGACTTGATTTTTTTTGCATTTTATAGGCTGTAACCTCAATAGGTTACAGACTATGGAGTAACACGCTTTTAGAAGTAAGACATACACATAATAAATTACGCGGGTAAACACTAGTTTATATTATAATATGGAATTTGAAGGTATTTTCTTTATACATATGTCGAAAACTGTATATGTATTGATCAAAAATGAAAACATGACAACGAATACGTCTGTCAATAACGAATGTTAGTTTTAAACACTATTCTGTAATAATATTAAATTAAAAATATAAAAAAATCCATATGTAATTCGCCTTTTGTGGTGGCGGCCATCTTGTATTTGAAATTTATCATAGTTTATAATATTTTACTACTCAAGCCCTTTCGTTTGATACCCATATTCAGGGAGTTGTGAAAAAATATGTAATCCGCTATTTTGTGGTGGCGGCCATTTTGGACCGATTTTCATCAAACATAGCTAAAAACACTCAAGACTAATTCAATTTTCAAACAAAAATAACAAAATCAAAATCGGTTCACACAGACGTTAAATTTACAGCACCTCATTGTTTTTGCGCCGGGGGTTAAAAAAACATGATGTAAAATAAAGTATTAAATAAATATAAATATGTTGGGACATTAACCCACAGCACCATCTAGTTCCTCGGTAAGCTACGAGGCTTGTGTTATGGATACCAGATAGTTGATACACTACGCATATTATATAACTTTAAATACATACATAATATAAATTAAATAAGTAAATTAATATAAACACCCATGACTGGAGTGCAAACATTCGTGCTTATCATTCAAACGAATGCCCCCAAAGGGACTCAAACCCACGACCTCTGGCACAGCAAGTAACACTACTTGCTGTGCCAGCGGTCGCAGGTTTGCACTACAAACTGAGCCAAACTTGTCGTCGTATTATATGTAGATGGCATAATTCTTCTACGCACAGGATTGTGCCAACTCTTACCATCTGTAATTTTTCCATATCCTGTAGCAACGGCTGATAGACCAGCAAAGTCCTGATTAACATCTGAAGTAGTTGGTAACGAAATTGCTTGAATGTTGGCTAAAATAAAAATAAAAAGTTTTGTTTAAATGTAAAATTTGTTTTAATTAATAAACTTAAAAGTTCAGTAGCGTCATATAATATAACTACTTACGTATGCTTAGATTATGTCATTTTAGTACATACGAGTATATCTAATCTCATTTTTTTATTAACTGGAAATTACGTTATTTACAATATTACTTATTTTTTTATTAACTGGAAGTTACGTTATTTAGAATATTACTTATTTCTTTATTAACTGGAAATCACGTTATTTAGAATATTACTAGCAGTATCCGCGACTTCACCCGCGTTCAAACTTCCAATCAGTACCAAACTTCACAGGATCATCCGTTGGGCTAATCTCGAGATTCACTCCAGCCGTTTAGGAGTCCATAGGGAACATATGTATGTATATACACACATCGATATTTATATATACAGACTAGTCTCCTAAGAAAGATGAAACGGTGGAAATAAATACATATACAAAACATATTTATCAATCTCTTTATTCTATTTTCGTCACTAATTCAATTTTCTAACATGTATCCTTGAATTAATACGATCGTCAATTTTCCCACTTTAGATAGCTAAACGCAGCCATTTGCTGTCTAACTGATAGTAATATTGTATTATACATAGTATATTAAAAATCTGACATAAAATTCCAATAACAGCTGTATTAGCGACTAGCGAGCCAAACTCTCTTCGCTCGGATTCGTCCCTAGGTTGATTCCCCATACAAACTTTCATCCCCATTTTCACCCCCTTAAGGGATGATTTGCAGAATAAAAAGTCTTATGTCCTTCCCAGGGTCTCAAACTACCTTCTTACCAAATTTCATCTAAATCGGTTCAGTAGATCCAGAGATTACCTCCTACAACGTCACAAACTCACAAACTTTACCTCTTTATTATATTAGTAAAGATAACTTTCACAAAAGTGCAACGTTTAAGTGAGCTAATTTCATGTACTACCATCTTTATATTTTAATCACCCCATCAAATGGAAGCTTTTACATATTTAATCTTTAATCACTCAATAATTGTTTGATCCATTGAAAAATCCTAATAACTATCTCAATCATAACTATTTCTAAGATCTATAATCTATTATAAATGTTCGAGAAGATTTAATGTTACAATTAAAGCCATGCAGTATGAATGCTTAACATTAAATAGACACAAATATGTAAACAAAACCAATGGATATACCTTATATAATCACAAAACTTACTATTATACTCCACTCTGGTAATTATTGCAATTGCGATATCATTCTTAATGTCTGCGTTCCAATTTGGATGAACCCTTACATCAGTGGTGGTGATCCTGGTGCCTCCAGAGAATATCAGAAGAGAACCCAAGACTATGACGAATTGAGTAGCTTGGTTCTGGCCATCCCACCAACAATGCGCGGCAGTGAGCACTCTAGTATTTGAAACCAACGACCCCCCACATATTGACTGTGCATTGCTTCTAAGAGTTATTACCATCCCTGCCTAGAATTAAATATTAAAAATGTAATAAAACAATATATATTAATAAAACAAGATTTTTTCTAATATAAAAAGCCACAAATATCTTATTTAGTTAGTTAATAAAACTTCACGTGGTCAGAAAATAGATAATTTTGTTTTTAACGGGACCCTTTCCTAAATTTCCTAAACCTCCGCTGTTCGTCCGTCTGTATGTCAGCGGGCTGTATCTCATGAACAATAATAGGTAGAAAATTAAAATTTTAATAGAGTGTGTATTTCTATTGCCACCATAACAACAGATAATAAAAAACCAAGATGCCTACTTTCAAAATGGCTGCCATGCAAGTAAAAAAATTTAGTATCTCTTTTATTTCTTTTACAAAAGTATATAAAAAGTACTATATCTTGTATAATAGTATGGAGGCTTTCGTGTGCGAATCCGTCTCGTACTTGACCGGTTTTTAGCAATATCAATCGAAATAAAAATATTATTTGAGGTGAGATTTCTCAATTTTGAACACAAATAAGTATTGTAAATTAGTATGGTATTTCATAGGGCATTATGGAGGGCAAATTTCTATAACCCCATTGAACACAATAGACTGCATAAGCCAGTACACTGTATAGTTACACGTAGTGTACCTTCGTTAATTACTGTCTTTAATTAATTAATATTTGATAGCTCGATCTGTTTCTATTGAATAGATCAATGAATTGGTTACTATAATTAAATTATTGAATATCAATATATGATGACAGAATACCTCATTGTTTACATGAAATAATACTCGTAGTTTGATTTAGTTTATGTAAGTGTAGACTATAGCTTTAATTTGCCTTGAATTCGACGCGTGTATATATAGGTTTTAGTTTTGAGCAAGAATAAAGAATTTATAAATACTTCAATTTTGTTTATAAAGTATTTGTTAGAGTATCTGTACAAAATAATACATAATAGTATGAAATAATTTAAACAGGCACTTTCAATACTAAAAATTAAAGATTTAAAGCTATTTAGTTTAGTATATAAATAACTAGTAATACATAGTATTTCATATAAAATATATATTTATTTATTATAAAATATGTAAATAGTATACCATTTCCACAGAATATTTATAAATGCGAAATACAATTCGGGCATTAAAATATCAGTTCTACGTGACATTGGCGAAGGCATTTTTTGAAGCCATCAACAAGAGAATTGAAATATATCAGGAGTGCGATAACCCCCCCCCCCCAACGTGGGTTAATCTTGTCATGGTGGGGGGCTCAGTAGTGCCCGGCAATCCAACCGGGCGCGAAGCTAAGAAACGCATAGGGAGGTTGCCCACTTCGGTGGGCGGTGGGAGGTGGCCCTCTTCGGGGGGCGGCGTACCATGCGGGTTGCTCCTGGTACTTCTCTGATAGCAGAGTGGACTGTGGAGTAACCCCATGGTTGTGGTGGTCTGCTTCGGCAGACCTGCCGACAGGGCGTCGTAGTTGAATGCGTAAGCGATCCTGCGACGCCCTATTAAGACGGGGGAAGGTTTTGTTGGGTTTTAGTGGGTAGTACTGGCTGTATTACGCCGGTGAGTCCCACACGTCGTGCGTAAATGCATTTCTCAACGTTAAAAAAAAAAAAAGGAGTGCGATACCCAAAATGGCTCAGTTTTTTACGCAAGCGCGTTACCACTGAACTACCACTACCTTTTAAAATATTAATTTATTAGCGGCTCACTCTCGCTTCGCTCGGGTTTATTTCTAGGTACGTTTTGGCGATTAGTATGGAATTGATAAACTATACATATACATAGTATGGTAAGTTTTATATTCCTTACTTGACAAATGATTGATTCCCCATACCAACTTTCACCCCTCTTTTCACTGCCTTAAGGATGAAGGTAACAAACAGACATACAGACAGATTTACTTTCGCATTTATAATATTAGTATGGGTAATTGTTCTTACCTGGTATGGATATAGGGAGATCTCTGAAGTTTGTGTCCCACCAACAATCCTTGATGCTGAACGTTCTAAGTTCATCAGATCTTGAGCTCTTTTAATTCCAACAGCTTGGTGATAGCCATAGCTTAAAAGATTTGTTGCTTGAACAAAATAAATTAAATTTAATATAAATATTTTTACATATAAGCGCATGTTGATATTTGCTTATTATGGTAGGTCTAATGTAATGAAATTAAAGTGTTGATTACCTTCGATAAAATATCAATTGTATTATACCTATCAGTAGATGAGTAATATGACACGATAAGATTATTAGAAAATGTTTAAATTACCTGTATAACCTAAGAACAAAGAATAGTATGTAGAAAAACTTAGCTAAGAAATAATATTTTTATTTTTCGTTTTCATAGTAAAAACTAAGCATTTTTCACAAATAAATGATTTAAACAAAAAAAAAAACAATTAATTAAAAGCCTCAGAACTTTGTAATTAATACTTTCTTTTTAATTAAGGTACGTTAGTGCCATTTTTGTATTTTTGAAATTATTTTATTATTTTGTGAGTAGATACTGTCTGTAGCAACTAGGTATATATATGACGACCTTTGAGACGTCTAAAACCTTAGTATCTAAACGTCGGAAACCAAAAATCAAAATAAATCTGCGGAAAAATCCGAAAAGATAGTTTTACTTAAAACTTTTTAATATTTTATTAAAAAGAGAGTATTAGAGTATAGATTTCTTTTAATCTTTCTATGACAAATAGATTAATAATTATAATATTCTTTATTGTACACCAAAAATAAATATAAAAAAAAAACAACACAAAGAAAAGATGCACAGTAGGCGGCCTTATCGCTGGAAGCGATCTCTTCCAGGCAACCTTGAGGTGGAGGAGTAAGTGTTCACAAAAACGGTAGGCGGTTACTACATAATCTATACTAATATTAGAAGAAGGTAAAGTTTGTGAGCTTATGACGTTGTAGGGGGTAATCTCTGGATCTACTGAACTGATTTAGATAAAATTTGGTAAGAATATAGTTTGAGATCCTGGGAAGGGCATATGACACTTTTTATTCCGGAAATCATATGATTATTTGCAATCATTTCCCAGATTATTAGACATGAGACAGGGCCTTAATAGGGGAATATAAGGATCCGTTCACACGTACCAACACAAGTGTTTATTAAATATATATTTTTTTCTGAAATTTAAGGGGGTGAAAATAGGGATGAAAGTTTGTATGGCGAATCAAGCTTTAGGGACGAACCCGAGTGAAGCGAGGGTGAGTCGCTAGTTAAATGTAAATACGCACTGACAAGTATATTTCATCATTATAGTATTAATATCGCAATGTTTACTTTTAATCAAGATTACAGAATGAAAATACAAACAATTTGAGAGCTCGATCTATGCTTATTTGAATAAGATGTATGTTAATTTGCTTTCACATCGGTAGGATCAATAGACATGTTTTGGTAGAAACATCTCATCTAGATCTTTAATAAAGACTCTCAGAAGAAAATACCACCTCGATATAAAAACTGTATGTAATTCACTGCTGAAGTAATTCATTTCAATTTAAAGTGAAACACCATAAAGCAGATTAGTATTTAGTATATGAGTTCTTATACAATGTTTAAAGTGAGTTAATTTTTTTTCTAACTTTTTCGACAAACACAGCAGTATTTCTAAACAACAAAAAGCCGCTATTCATGAAAACAACGTGTACATTTATATAATTTAAAGTTACGCAAGAAAAAACAAGTACCGATATCTTGCACCTCTGATATTCTCATATGCGAATGATTTCTAACTTCATTGCCACTTGTCTTACGGTGATGTAAAACATCGTGAAGAAACCTGAAGAGAGTCTGTAAGAAGTCTGAAGTAAGAATGTCTGAGAGAACCTAGCAAGTTTTCAAACAAACATGTGAAGTCCGCCATCCCGCACTTGGCCAGCGTGGTGGACTTTGGCCTGATCCCCCTCGTACTGAAGGGAGGCCCGTGCCCAGCAGTGGAATGTTAAAAAGGGCTGAATACATAGTCAAATATTTCTGTAACAAATTTCATTATTTTTGTTGTAGTGATTTATATCTCGAAGCCCCAATAACAGTCACACTAGTAACAGTCAGGGGGCTTAGAATTTAGACAAGATGTCATTCTACAATCGGTACAGAATGGATTTCTTAAAAAACTTTAAAATTTATCCTTTCATTATACATAATATGCCTACATATGCATTATGCATGTATAAAACAAAGTCGTGTTAGTTACACCATTTATAACTCAAGAACGGTTGCGCCGATTTTTATGATCTCTGAATTGTTGGATGTATCTCCATCCCGAACAGCAGAATAACCATTAAAACATCAGAAAAATTAAGGAAAAAAAAATTAAAATTTATACGGCTAACGCTGGCTAATAACAATTTATATCTACTAACGTACCTAGAGACGAACCAGAAGGTGTTAAGAAGGTTTAGAAGCGCGGGTGAGCCGCTAGTTTTTAATACTTCAATTCTATAATATCTTGTCTAAGTCCTCCAGAACTATTGTTTTGGTACTTACCGAGGAGTTGAATCTGTACCCTTGGGCGTACTTAATACATGCGACGTTTGTTTTCATGTAAAAACAACTTTCCATTCTTCATTGTACTTCAAGCAGGATGCAAAGCGTTGCTATCTAAATGGACGCCATTGTGGTCAGAATTCGTCGTTTTTGAACGACGCGACGAAAAAATATTAATAAGCTGACAAGGTCTTATCGCGTCGGAACGAGAAGCCGGAAGGTATGAACGGGCTTTAGCCGGTCGTTGGATGTCAAGCCGTTCAGTGTGAATAGGACTAGGGTCGATAATAATATTATTTTCTTATCTTTTGGTAAGAATTAATTTGAAGAAAAAGCAATTTAATTTTTATAAATGTCCTTCATTAGGCAATTCGTGTATTATTTTTATATCAAATAAAGATTAAATTAATAATAATTAATTAGTATTTAGTGCATCGACATCGAAGTCGTCAAAGCCGATCAATTTTGTAAAGAAATCTTTATAAATAATTAATATGATAACATTATCAGTATGTGTCGCTAGCGAAATCAAACCCGCTACAAACAGATCAGATCTAAATAATCAGAACTTGATGAATCACAGTTGCAAATGATATGTGAAACTCTAAAAACACTAACAAAGTATTTCGTATATAGTTATATTTGTACTTCCAAACCAAAACATCATCGTCGAACGAACACATTACAATAAATTATAGTTAGCTTCCTTTCCCATCACATGGATGCGTCCCATGATGAGTCAGACCAGCCTGTATACTACTTCTAGTCATAGTATATCTGTTTACATGCAAAGCCGTCAGAATAAGAAGAAACAAGTGATAAATTGAAAATTTTAAAAACCCCCGACCACCGATTTTCATCAAACATACCTAAGAACATTACCGACTAATTCACCTTTCAAACAAAAAAAAATCAAAATTGATTCATCCGTCCGGAAGCTACGATTCCATAGACAGACATACACACCCAGACACGTCAAACTTATAATACCCCGTCGCTTTTGCGTCTGTAGTTAACAAACATTAACACATACAAACTTTCGCATTTGTAATAATCGGTCAATAATAAATATAAAACTATCAAATATTATTATAAGTATTATAAGTTTTTCTAAAGATAAGTGAATAACAATCCTTACGAGGTATTCTTGCAATGCCAGAGCACGTCCAAGTTAGAGCAGTTCTTCTCAGTATTTCTCGGGAAGTACGATCCCGCAGTCCTTTTATAGAGACTTTTTAATTGCAAAAAGTTTGCTCCGCTTCACTGCAGCAATTTGCTGTGGCTTGATTAATTCACCATTTAACTCAGCTTATCAGAAAATGTCTTATTCGACAATCTGTACTCATTCTCCGATCTATTTTTTATATACATATATATTGTTGGCATACTTAGTTTTACTCCAATGCATTTATGGGGGTCCTCAATACTATCTTACTCTTTACTAATATAAATGTGAAAGTTTAGATGTTTGGATGTTTGTTACTAAATCACTTCAGAATGGTTTAACGGATCTGGATGAAATTTGGTACAGAGATAGATTATAGTCTGGATAGTCTTTTTATTACAGAAAAGTGTACTTACGTGGGATAGATTTGTTTTTGTTTTTCTAGAGGCAACCCCAAGCGGAACGAGGGTGAGCCGCTAGTATATATCTAAAGTTTTACTTACAAGAAATAAAAATTTCACACAATACAAATCATGTCAAAATCCTATTAATATTAAGAAAAACCACAGGACTAGGATAGGGTTTACTTTAGGATCTACTGTCATTAAAATTAGTGCCACGCCCTATATTGGTTAGCTTTTATATGATGAGGTTAGCGAAAAGATCGTTGTAAACTCAATTAAGGAAATATTTGAATTTGTTTTAACTTTAAGTCTCATTTCAATTGAATTTTTACTTTTTTATTCCATTCAAAATTTCTGATTCATACAAATATTATGTTACAAGTAAAAAAATCTCATTATTTTTCATTGCATGTGATTATTATTGAGTGATTTTCTCCTACCATTGAAACCTCATAAATATACTCACGTTAGTAATCTTTTATGGGATAAAATATATATTTTTAAAACCAATAGATATAACTCCCACGAGATTGCATATCATTGGAAGTTCAAGCTGCCAGTTCTAATGTATTCAACAATGTTTGTATGAACAGGCCAGCTTTCGTAATTTGCACGTAAATTAAGAAAAAAATTTTTTACGTCAAATGAAAAATCTATTACTCCTTCAAATAGAATTTTTAGTTTCTTTTCATCTATATAAATATAACAACATACCTACATTAATTCTCATTTGAATATATGAATGAATGTTTTTTGTAGTACTCGTATAATGTATTGTGTAGATTCAAAAACCTGCTACAATATTTTTTTGCAACAACCTAAGTGTATTATAATAAATAGGTATACCAAATGCCAATTGCAGTATATATATTTTTTTATTTATGTACTTCACCTTAATAATTAAAAAAATAATGATGAAAATCGATTCACCGTTGACGAAAACATTCAATGTAAAAATTTATTATAAAAAATCCAGCTACTTATTCTCGCTACATACGTGTATGTCTCTAGTTGTGTAACGACGAAACTGACCTAGTTTGTAGTGACCCTACTTGCTATGCCAGCGGTCGCGGGTTCGTGTCCCGCTGGGGGCATTCATTTGTGTGATGACGAATGTTTGTACTCCAGTCATGGGTGTTTATATTTATAATATGCATGTATTAAAAGTTATATATGTGTAGTGTATCAACTATGTGGTATCCATAACACAAGCCTCGTAGCTTACCATAGAACTAGATGGCGCTGAGTGTTAATGTCCCAACATATTTATTTATTATTTATTTATAATACCCTATTTGTTAGTCTCAATCTATCTGTGTATGAAATTTCATCCATATCTGTTCAGTCGTTTCAACGTGAACGCATTTAAAACTGTAATATGATATTAGCTAATTCCAGTAAATATAGAGTAGTACTATGTACATATATTTGAAGTCAGTCAAAAAATAAGTTTATTTTCTGGGTGACATAATTTTAATCAAGGCGCAACAGAAGTTATCGCTATGTCCAAGTATGCGCACGGTTGCCCACTCTATTTCATAGTTTACTCATCATATCACACTCATATCCCATAGAACAGCAATCTGATACTTGTGAAGATTTAGGCGTTGAGCGTATGCGTCCCCAAAACACAAGTGTTATATCACCAACTTCCCAACTTTGCGTTGTTTTGAAAATTAAAAAAAAGCCAGTAATTTTTATGATCCAGGCATTGAACTTAGGATCTATAATCTGCAATAATATAAAGTAAATACGTATTATTTTAAATAAATATAAGTTAGTGATTCCTTACAAAAAAATAAGTATATTTAATTAAGTAATAATCATAGTTTATTTGATCTTTTTCAGTTTTCTTCACAATAGAATGGCAGGAATATTATTATTTTTTTATAATCTGCCAAAATGCCAATAGTATTTCTTTCTCTTATTTTATTTCTATATAATTTCTGTACTCGTTATTTCATTTTGTTATTAAATCTATCTTCAAATAGTTAATAGGATTTACAGTTGACGGAAAATTATTTTTGCAGATTTATTTGAAGATTTTTAAAGGTTTTCGAACTTGTGGTAGAATTAGTAACGTTGTGTGTATACTATGGTCTCTAACTTAATTTCTTCTTTTTATTTTTAAACTCCATAAAAATATATACATATGTCTCCATAAAAATATATACATATAATCCTACCAAAAACTTTTTCATGTAAAATAGTGCCAAGATGAGATTATATGGCTCGTACTGTCAAAAAGTTACCAGATCTCATTTAGAGCCAAGCTTCTAGCGCGCCCACGCCCTAACTCTACAGGCTCTAACTTTACAAACTCTACACCTTAGTCAAAATATGTGGCTTGGACCTATCGTTACTACAAGAACTATTGTATAACAGAAAAGTAATGACCAGTGACTAAATTTTTCACCTTACGCCCATGTGACGGTGACGTGATATCAATAAAATCTAAAGTATAAGAGCTATGCAATTGAAACTTTATATGTTTAATAAGTTCACTATTCACATTATATCCCGAGAATTTTGTTTATCTATTATTATCCAAACTCAAGTTATGAGGGTTCAAAAAATTACGAAGCGCTTCGAGAAAAGGTAGGTAGTGCCCTTGCGCTTCACTTGGCTCGTCTTGGCGGGGGCACTACTGTGCCCCTAGATAATTAATACATTACAGCATTACCCGCGAACGCGGGTCCACTAGTTCATTTATTTGTAACCTGAAAATCTTTATTGTGACTAGCATCAAAAATAAAGACTGTAGACTCCCAAAGTTCAACCCTGTGCCAAAAATCGTGCTTAACTCGTCTCCTACCTATGAACTACCTGCTTGCCAAGAAGACAGATTTGGACTTTTTTTAATTATTTGAATATATCTTTCCTAACTTTTATATCATCGACTTGCTTTTTATAGGTATCTACAAAAAATGCTACCTACCAAGGCTACCATTCAAATATGGCTGTTCATTTCAGCTTCATAATTTTATAAGTTCAAGTAAATTTCAAGAATTCGTGTTAGTCAGTGAATGAATTAGTGACTTTTCGCTTTTCTATGTATGGGTTAGGTGCAAAAACATTATAATTTATAAAATAATATTAGAGACTTATTATACGTCCACATGTATGCATACATATATGCATGTATATATTAATTTTTTTGAACGAAATCCTTATTATTTTTCTAAAATAAAAGTAGCCTAAGTTCCTCCTTATAACATTAGCTATCAGCCAGTAAAAGTCCCGTCAAAATCGGTCCAGCCGTTGTGGTTATAACCCGAAACAAACAAACAGACTGACAAAAATTGTGTTTTTCTTATATGTACCGTATATACTTTCATATGAATTTAGTAAAAACTAAAAAGCTGTTATTTTGACAATACAAACAGTCACTTCAATTTTATTTATTTGTATAGATAATAAATACTGTTTTCAAAAACAAAACAATCCTTTTTTCTTCTCAGTCAACAGATAGATAAATTATTTTTATGAATGTTTTCCTCAAAATTTCGATAATGATTATGACCGAGTCGAATTTCGACCAGTATAAGTTTAGAATAATTGTCATAATAAATCTGATTCAAATAACAACAAATTATTTTAGTCTATTGATAATTAATTTAATACAGGCACGTGTTAAAGGTGTGATGAAGTTAATTAAAGGTTCTAAAGGTTACTACGCCCTAGCAGCCTGCCATTATTAATTATCTGTTGGTTTTAATGATTTACTTTGATAAAACCACTTTGAGATGCCTTTTTTAGTTTTCTGGAGTTGGCCAAATTACTGTACTCCTAAATATTATAAAGCCATTATACTTTTTAAAATAAATTTTATTTAAAAGCACACAATTTCACAAGTTTTTAGTCTAATTCACTAGCAATATGTATTTTTCCAATGTTATGAAGTGCGACATAGACATAATACTTTATGAGATAAATGCGAATTTTTGAAATTTTATGTAGAACTAATTAAATTCAGATTTTTCGTGTTTTATAATAATTTTATTGTTGCCGACGTTTTCAATGTTTTACAGCAAGCATACCATGGAACTAAGGATCTGACGATTCAAGTTATGTTTATTAAAGAATGTATCTATAGTCTGATTTTTAATTCCACGGAAATATGACAGTATTCTTTGACAATTCAGATATCATAAACCTTTTCTGCTTTGTAACAAAAAATATGAAACAGAATTAGATCAAGTGAACTATATGTATGACATTTTAAATAGTCTTTATTTTATGCATTCAATGTACACTAACTATATTGTAATTTTTTTAATGGTTAAATAAAAAAAAAACAGAGTAAAACAAAATATAAGAAATGAAAATAATTACTAATCATTATTACTAATATCATCTTTGTCGTCATCATCATCCACTCGGATTGTAAAAGAATTACTCACACTATCCATCAGATCATTAAGAGGGCACATTTTATCAATTTTTTTATAATGTAGTTTATGCATTCTTGCCAAAAACAATAATAAAAAATCGTGAACAATCGTTGTGGACCTGTCTTTTTGAGACTTTCCAATTGTTTTTGCCAATTGCAAAGATTTTACAAACAAAGTAGTTTTCCTAAAAAAGGCTTGCAACCTATGTATTATTTGGACAGGGATTCCTGTAATAGAAAAATAATTTCCTTAATAATTATTCTAACTTCGATAATATGATAATAAAAAAAATAATTACCATTTTAGAGTTATCAATAATTTTTAAAGTCTTAGTTTTTCTAATTGAAACCTTAAATTCAAGAAAGGTTTATTTTTTTATATTGCTAAAATGCTTTCCGTTTTTTAGTGAAAATGTTTCAAAGCTGACAACATTTCTGAAATGTCAGAATTCCGCCGAATTAAAAATCAAACTATAATTATCTATAACATTTTATACTGCATACACAAGTTTGAAATCACTACTTAGTGAGTACTTAGTGAGTCATACAAAAGTTGAAATCGAACTTAAACTATTTCATACTTATTTTAAGGCAAACTATTTAATTTTAAGGGTTTTCCAAAGGGTCGATTATTATTAATAAGCCGATGCCGTCCATCCGTTTGCTGTATCTGTAAATGGCTTTATCTTTTGAACCGTAATAGATAAATTCGAGGTATTAGAGAATAGAATAAATGTCAATAAAATATTTTCTTCATAGTGTATACTATAACATAAATAAAAAAGAATAATAGTAAAATAGAATAGAACAAACTTTAGTTATGACTTACAGTGGTCACAGACAACTTAAAAACACAAACAAGGAAAAGAGATCAGTAATTAATATACGTGTATAGTGTTCGCCCAATGGTCGAAAGTCGACCATAATCAATAAAAAAAACTAATTTTTCTTTTTTTTCGATAACACTAAAGCTTGTCAATGGCATTAGCAACAAAAAAGAAAATCTGTTGACAAACAGAGTAGAAAACGTACCGAACTCTTTTTTATTTGCCTATGTGATATAGATATCGTATTCCAATTTTTTTTAATATATTATAACTGATAAACTGGTTTCTCAGAAAAAACCGGCCCTGGAATTGGAGGGATTTTGATGAAATTTGGTATGGTAATAGCTGGTTATCCGGGTCAACATATAGGATACTTTTTACCGCGGGAAAATATCTCATTTCTGAGAAAAAATACAAAAAGTGCATATTAAGAGTATACTAATACGTAAAACCTAAGAATTTGGTTTTTGGTCATCTGAACGCGAGCGGACCCGCGGGCAATGCTAGTATTAAAATAAATCGCAAAAATAAATCTTAATCCTACTATGATTATGACTACGAAAGTTTGTGGATGTATATATGTATGAGTGAATTTTGGAATGGAAATAGCGTAAACCCTGGATTAATGTACTTTTTGGCTCATTTTTAACCGATTTCCGAAAAGGAGGAGGTTCTCAATTCGTCGGAACGTTATTTTTATTACCGATTACTCGAAGACGCCTGAAACGATTTGGATTTTTTTTGTTTTAAAGGGTATACTTCCCAGGTAAATTTATATGGGACCCCATATAAATTTCATCGAAATCGGTCGAGCAGTTTTAAAAAAAATCAAAAATAAATATTTTTTTTAATAAATTGTTTAATCGAATATGTTATTAAAAAACTTTCTTCTTACAAATTACCTGCTTATTACGTCTACACTAAAATTGGAAAAGTCTATTCTAAATGAAAACCCCCGTTTAGTTATTTTTTTACATTTTAGTGCTTGGAAGTCGTTTTTTTTAAGTTTTTTTGTCGATATACCGCGCGAGTGGAGCCACAGGTGAAAGTAATTGTAATAGAAATAACATTATACTCGTACTATAGTATATCTGAATTTAATGTAAGAAAATGAATCAAAAACGTTGTGCGAGAAGTTTGGCTTAACTTAACACATCTTCGAAAATGGCCGTCATAATGCGGTATAACATACAATCTACGGTACTAAATCTAAAATGATTTCTTTTTTGTTCCACTTCACTACGAGCTGTCAGCACCCGCATATCTACGTCAATCTTTAACCGAAATGTGTAGTTATCGGAAACCCTTGTCCTGAGCGACCGATCCCCTGGCTCATCCTTCAAATAATGTTTTCTGTCTGTAAATATAGTACAGACAGGGGACTGTGTTTATAATAGTTACCCCAGAAAGCAGAATGGCACCAAGCCAGGACATAGAATATTTCTGTGAAAACTGCAAATTTTCTTTACTAAGTTTACTTATTATTTCATGTTTTTCTGTGTCATTATAACAGTCTACAAATATTACCTGTCAATATTATTTACATAGGAATTATATGTATACCGTATATTATAACGCACAAGTTAAAAAGATGTAACACGAGCGTGGTGTGTTTCATTGCTAAAAAACAAATAACAATTAAAAATGAAGCATTCCCTACGTGATGCCTGCCTGAAATAGCCGAGAAATGGTTTAATCGCAAAACGTGACTTATTACCTTAGAACAAAGTTTGAATTCGTTTGGAAGTGAAGCCCATATAGTTTAAACGGTTTTCAAGTGTAGGCTGTAATGTTGCGAAACGTAAATGTTACGTGGCATGTTTTTTTTTTTATTTTTAAGTATGTATATTGTTTAAGCTTCCCCAAAAGCTTTTAAGCACTTCTCTAGAATCATTCCTTTTGAAGTTTTATTATAAAAAGCTAAAAGCTTCCCACTTAATAGAATTTAGACACTAAATAGAAAAAATATATTACCTAATAAATAATAAAGAAAAATAAGATGAAATTTCCACTATTACATATACAAGAAAAGCTGAAAAACTCCTTCAAATATATGAAGTTTGATTCATACAAAAAGAATATGAGAAATAGTGCACCATAGAAAACTAAATATATGTAGTACCTCTAGAACCACCTCTAGAAAAACAAAAACAAATCTATCCCACGGAAACGTAATTTTTCCGGGATATAAAGTAACCTATGTGGTACTCCAGTCTATAATCTATCTCTGTGCCAAATTAAAAAAAAATAAGATTAAGGAGTAATCTTCATCACACAATTTTACAGTATATTACATCACAGGCTAATGTATGCTACCACACGTATAAGTTTCCCTACAGAACTATACGTACACTAATAGGTACATGTCGGGACAGGGAATGCGTTTCAGCTAAAAATAGACAAAACCGTTTTTTTTTTGCGGTTCGAGCAGTTGACAATCTCGAGGTGAGTGCATTACGCTCAAACACAACAACATACAAAAAATACAATCATTTTTAAGATATTTTCAAGTATTGCGCGAATAATATGAAAAATCTTCAATTTCATTATCCATATATGTTATTAACATAGGCTTAGTGGTATTCCACTTAGAATATTATTGGGACATTATAAATGTAAATAGCTTGTATATGCTCAATAGTGTTATGAAATGTAAATTTATGCATTCGATAGAGACTCAGTCGATTTATACTCATAAACATGATAGTGTTGCAGCTCATTTAAATATCATTGTACGTAAGTAAATTACTATCTGTTAATTGTAGAGTAAATTGGGAAGCCATTATTGTGAAGAGGGGAGTTCGGGAAAGATAATTAAACTGTAAGTTGTAGATCTCCTTTATTTACTAACGAATTTATAAAGTTGACATAAGGATATGTATGGTGCTATTATGTTGTCTTGTTACATTCATAGAAATGTACCTGCTTTATAAAAATTTTATTTTAGAGCAATCTTGATTGATTAATCTATAGATTACTGAAGACAGACAGACAGACAGACAGACAGACAGACAGACAGACAGACAGACAGACAGACAGACAGACAGACAGACAGACAGACAGACAGACAGACAGACAGACAGACAGACAGACAGACAGACAGACAGACAGACAGACAGACAGACAGACAGACAGACAGACAGACAGACAGACAGACAGACAGACAGACAGACAGACAGACAGACAGACAGACAGACAGACAGACAGACAGACAGACAGACAGACAGACAGACAGACAGACAGACAGACAGACAGACAGACAGACAGACAGACAGACAGACAGACAGACAGACAGACAGACAGACAGACAGACAGACAGACAGACAGACAGACAGACAGACAGACAGACAGACAGACAGACAGACAGACAGACAGACAGACAGACAGACAGACAGACAGACAGACAGACAGACAGACAGACAGACAGACAGACAGACAGACAGACAGACAGACAGACAGACAGACAGACAGACAGACAGACAGACAGACAGACAGACAGACAGAACAGACAGACAGACAGACAGACAGACAGACAGACAGACAGACAGACAGACGACAGACAGACAGACAGACAGACAGACAGACAGACAGACAGACAGACAGACAGACAGACAGACAGACAGACAGACAGACAGACAGACAGACAGACAGACAGACAGACAGACAGACAGACAGACAGACAGACAGACAGACAGACAGACAGACAGACAGACAGACAGACAGACAGACAGACAGACAGACAGACAGACAGACAGACAGACAGACAGACAGACAGACAGACAGACAGACAGACAGACAGACAGACAGACAGACAGACAGACAGACAGACAGACAGACAGACAGACAGACAGACAGACAGACAGACAGACAGACAGACAGACAGACAGACAGACAGACAGACAGACAGACAGACAGACAGACAGACAGACAGACAGACAGACAGACAGACAGACAGACAGACAGACAGACAGACAGACAGACAGACAGACAGACAGACAGACAGACAGACAGACAGACAGACAGACAGACAGACAGACAGACAGACAGACAGACAGACAGACAGACAGACAGACAGACAGACAGACAGACAGACAGACAGACAGACAGACAGACAGACAGACAGACAGACAGACAGACAGACAGACAGACAGACAGACAGACAGACAGACAGACAGACAGACAGACAGACAGACAGACAGACAGACAGACAGACAGACAGACAGACAGACAGACAGACAGACAGACAGACAGACAGACAGACAGACAGACAGACAGACAGACAGACAGACAGACAGACAGACAGACAGACAGACAGACAGACAGACAGACAGACAGACAGACAGACAGACAGACAGACAGACAGACAGACAGACAGACAGACAGACAGACAGACAGACAGACAGACAGACAGACAGACAGACAGACAGACAGACAGACAGACAGACAGACAGACAGACAGACAGACAGACAGACAGACAGACAGACAGACAGACAGACAGACAGACAGACAGACAGACAGACAGACAGACAGACAGACAGACAGACAGACAGACAGACAGACAGACAGACAGACAGACAGACAGACAGACAGACAGACAGACAGACAGACAGACAGACAGACAGACAGACAGACAGACAGACAGACAGACAGACAGACAGACAGACAGACAGACAGACAGACAGACAGACAGACAGACAGACAGACAGACAGACAGACAGACAGACAGACAGACAGACAGACAGACAGACAGACAGACAGACAGACAGACAGACAGACAGACAGACAGACAGACAGACAGACAGACAGACAGACAGACAGACAGACAGACAGACAGACAGACAGACAAGACAGACAGACAGACAGACAGACAGACAGACAGACAGACAGACAGACAGACAGACAGACAGACAGACAGACAGACAGACAGACAGACAGACAGACAGGACAGACAGACAGACAGACAGACAGACAGACAGACAGACAGACAGACAGACAGACAGACAGACAGACAGACAGACAGACAGACAGACAGACAGACAGACAGACAGACAGACAGACAGACAGACAGACAGACAGACAGACAGACAGACAGACAGACAGACAGACAGACAGACAGACAGACAGACAGACAGACAGACAGACAGACAGACAGACAGACAGACAGACAGACAGACAGACAGACAGACAGACAGACAGACAGACAGACAGACAGACAGACAGACAGACAGACAGACAGACAGACAGACAGACAGACAGACAGACAGACAGACAGACAGACAGACAGACAGACAGACAGACAGACAGACAGACAGACAGACAGACAGACAGACAGACAGACAGACAGACAGACAGACAGACAGACAGACAGACAGACAGACAGACAGACAGACAGACAGACAGACAGACAGACAGACAGACAGACAGACAGACAGACAGACAGACAGACAGACAGACAGACAGACAGACAGACAGACAGACAGACAGACAGACAGACAGACAGACAGACAGACAGACAGACAGACAGACAGACAGACAGACAGACAGACAGACAGACAGACAGACAGACAGACAGACAGACAGACAGACAGACAGACAGACAGACAGACAGACAGACAGACAGACAGACAGACAGACAGACAGACAGACAGACAGACAGACAGACAGACAGACAGACAGACAGACAGACAGACAGACAGACAGACAGACAGACAGACAGACAGACAGACAGACAGACAGACAGACAGACAGACAGACAGACAGACAGACAGACAGACAGACAGACAGACAGACAGGACAGACAGACACACACAGACAGACAGACAGACAGACAGACAGACAGACAGACAGACAGACAGACAGACAGACAGACAGACAGACAGACAGACAGACAGACAGACAGACAGACAGACAGACAGACAGACAGACAGACAGACAGACAGACAGACAGACAGAACAGACAGACAGACAGACAGACAGACAGACAGACAGACAGACAGACAGACAGACAGACAGACAGACAGACAGACAGACAGACAGACAGACAGACAGACAGACAGACAGACAGACAGACAGACAGACAGACAGACAGACAGACAGACAGACAGACAGACAGACAGACAGACAGACAGACAGACAGACAGACAGACAGACAGACAGACAGACAGACAGACAGACAGACAGACAGACAGACAGACAGACAGACAGACAGACAGACAGACAGACAGACAGACAGACAGACAGACAGACAGACAGACAGACAGACAGACAGACAGACAGACAGACAGACAGACAGACAGACAGACAGACAGACAGACAGACAGACAGACAGACAGACAGACAGACAGACAGACAGACAGACAGACAGACAGACAGACAGACAGACAAGACAGACAGACAGACAGACAGACAGACAGACAGACAGACAGACAGACAGACAGACAGACAGACAGACAGACAGACAGACAGACAGACAGACAGACAGACAGACAGACAGACAGACAGACAGACAGACAGACAGACAGACAGACAGACAGACAGACAGACAGACAGACAGACAGACAGACAGACAGACAGACAGACAGACAGACAGACAGACAGACAGACAGACAGACAGACAGACAGACAGACAGACAGACAGACAGACAGACAGACAGACAGACAGACAGACAGACAGACAGACAGACAGACAGACAGACAGACAGACAGAACAGACAGACAGACAGACAGACAGACAGACAGACAGACAGACAGACAGACAGACAGACAGACAGACAGACAGACAGACAGACAGACAGACAGACAGACAGACAGACAGACAGACAGACAGACAGACAGACAGACAGACAGACAGACAGACAGACAGACAGACAGACAGACAGACAGACAGACAGACAGACAGACAGACAAGACAGACAGACAGACAGACAGACAGACAGACAGACAGACAGACAGACAGACAGACAGACAGACAGACAGACAGACAGACAGACAGACAGACAGACAGACAGACAGACAGACAGACAGACAGA